>CM077030.1:126296667-129214167 GCA_039090855.1 Macrothele yani
CCCCCCCCCACTCTTTTGTTTATAAGTCTAGTGTTCTTTTGATGCCCACATGAAAAGATTAAGGAAGTATTTTGCTTTTCTGGTGATCCCAGAAAGTGTTAGAAAATGTCTCCACGAGTAGACTAGACCCCAGCACATAGCAATAGCGATCGGCGCGAAACATAAATAGATGGCACGGGAATAGCTTGTCACTTAGACAATACGAAGCCCGTACAACAGGGAACGGGAAGGACTTGCAGGATTTTGACGACGGGAATGGTTGCCGAAGTCAGGAGAGGGGGAAGAAGTAGCATCTTAGCAAACCCGCAGTGGCCATCTCGAGAGCCGCAGTAGCGAAGATGTGGAGGGAATCGTCTGAAGAGGAACTTACTCACATCCACTCGACGGGCCATAAACGCGAGGGCACCACTGGTTGACAATTGAGGATGGCTATCCGGCCCAATAGGTGGTCCATGGACCGGTCAGGTAACTGCAACCAGCCGCACTAAGAAATATCTCCGAGCACATAACCCAGGGAACTCTCTTTTGAGCATGAGTCTTAAGGAGTCGGAAGTCAGTTCCTGTGCAGTTGTCGAACGACCATCATCAACAGTTCCGCATACCATGGACACTGGACCAACGCTAGATTGGACGATGGACGATTGGAAAAAGGGTCGCCTGGTCCGATGAGTCCAAGTTCTATCCCCAATACTCAGACGAGTCCACATTCAGCGCTGCGAAGATGTACAGCTCTAATAAGGACTACATGGTTGGAAGGAAACAAGCAGGTGGCAGTGGTGTCATTGCATGAGGAATTGTTCTCACAGATATAATTGAGTTTCTACATATCCGTTGGACACACCTCCGCCGCTGGATTCTACGCAGGAATTTTTTGGACCAAATGATCTACGTAATAGCCGTGTATTCGGATGGTACTGGAGTCTTTCAGAAAACAATAACCCGTTTAACAAGGCCTATATTGTTCGAAGATCGTGTCCAAGTATCTCCACATTTTCTCTTGAACGCCAAATCTCCCGACCTGAATCAAACTGAACATTCATAGGTTGCAGTGAGAACGAAGTTACTGGCCTAATGAGTAAAATCAAATGTTAATCGGAGTTTACGAAAGGCCAAATTGTGGGCGCACGAATGGCTGGTATGCTCATTTCGGAAACAACTACGTTAGGGATTGTCAGCGTGTCTCTATGATTGAAATGCTAGCAGGGGTTGTACCGAAATGGCAGAAAAAAGCCAACCAGCGTAAACAGTGGTGAAAAGGTGGATTAAAGAGGTGAATAACAGGTACGTCGCCTTGTACAGAGCAATCGGCAGAGCGCAATTTCCCGTTTCGCGCCAAGTAATATGGATCAACCAGAAACAATATCCTGTGTGACTATGGGTTTTGCACGTCGGCACGGATGGATTACAAAAGTAGACTCCTATTCACCACCCACTCCTAACATCAATCCAACTGCGCAAACGACTCTGCTGGTGCCAATAGCATGCGGATTGGACGACAGATTATTGGAAGTACGATCAACCACGATATTTATTCCATTCTGCCGATGGTCGAATCCGTATTTGGCTTCATCAGCATAAGGTTACGGACATCTCAAGCATGACATCAATTATCCAGGCCGGTGGGGCTGTTGTATGATATGAAACATGTTTAGCTGGCATGAACTGGGATCTCTAATGGCATGTGTATGGACTATGGCTACTACTAGAAACTACCAAATGTTGTTTCTTCACCCAGAGATGATAATATCCCATGTTATACGCCCCGCTTTTCTGCAAGAATGGTTCGATGAACGCAGTGATGATGTGAGATTTATCTCGAATGGCCCGTAAACTCACCTAATCTTAACTCGATTGAATATCTATGGACTTCTATAGAAACAGCTGGGTTGCAAATCCCCACACAACTTTATGAACATCTCGTAGAGGGAACGCCACGGTGGGTACCGGCCGTTCTCCGTGCGAAAGGAGTGCTCACGAAGTATTAAGTAGGTGGTCGTAATTAAGTGAGCACTTAGTGTACATACATAATCTCGCCTCGGACCGTGAGGATGCCAACTCCCAATCGACTAGGAAATTAGATGACCCTTGATATTCCTCAGCAAAGTTGTGTATTTCGCGTGACCATGCGTTGTTGGATATAACTGTTTTGTACGTCGTAATAAATAGATGGTGTCCAAAGCGAGTAGTTTTCACGACGTTTATACGTCATTTTTTATACGTGTTTTGCTATTACAGGATCAATTTGCATTGAAGCAATTTTTTGTACGACTCCCGCTTCTGTTTGACAAGTTAAGAAGACGACACGTAATATTTACCTGATTTTGGTGATATTTACCTGATTATTGTGATATTTAGCAGAGGTTATTTTTCTTTATCAGTCTATTAACGATAGGTTAGCTCATAACGAGAAATTTGCTTGCGACGAACACTATGAGAAAACAAGAAATAGACTTTAACAGTAGTGAAATTGTACGTAGGTTGAAGGGTAGTGACGCTTAGGAACAAGTGAAGCGCAATTAGAGCCACACTTTGACATTTTCTCGCAAGAATCAGCGCGCTCCCATTGTTGCGGACAGCCATTCTGAGCCATCTCGGAAACCGAGTGGACAGGGGCGGAAGCTTTCTGGCTAATCGTCCGCGTTGGATTCGGGCTGGCTCTCTTCACTCCCTGGAATCAGTGGCCATAATTTAGGGGACGTAAACTGTTTATATATTCCTTAGGAGCTAACTTTAAAACAAGAGAAACAACAACAAAAAGGCGAGGAGCGTAATTTCGCCCAATAGACGTTCCTATGATGCATTTCTTCGCTATTGTCCGATCTAATTTTTTGCATATGACGAGAACAATTCGTTTAGTGCATAAGCGAATTAAAGGGTCTAACCTCTTAGACAAAAGAGGTAGATTTTCTTTCCTATTTCGAACAGCTAAATTATCTCCAACGTATTGCTGATGGCAGCTTTCTCAGAAATCATTTCGAGCGCGCATTTTCGGCAAACCGCACTACTTCACAGAGTGTTTGTTTGTTTTCTCCACTTTGTCGAAGTTTTTTCAACTTTTCCCAGCGGTGTCGAAATATAATTTTTCGGTTGCTGTGTGTTAAATAAAGAATAACGTGGAAATAGCAATGACTTGGTCTATTTACATTGCCTCCACGTATTTGGAAGATTTTCACCATTTCTCTCGCTCTTTGGATTTATTAGTTATAATTAAAAAAGCTTGTATCGTTAATTTTCCACCAAATGGAGGCCTCTTAGTTGCTGAGCCCTTTCCAACAGATTTGCAAAGTCAGATGCTGACAGATAAAACACACATAGCGCCGTGGATTCTTGGCACCGTAAGGTAAAGCGAACGCATTGGACTAGTTATCGAGAGATCTGGGATTCGATCCCAAAGGTGTCGAAGTACAATTTTTCAGTTGATGTGTGTTAATTAAAGAATAACGTGGAAAGATCGATGACTTTGTCTATTTATTTTGACGAGAAGTTCCGCGCCAATAGTAACTCAAGGTGGGGACGCATTTAAAACTTGATCGACTAGCATAGGAATTAAGTTAATTTTCTAGCAGAGTATATAACTAACACACTAAAAGAAAACTCCTGAATAAAAAGCGAGCGTAAGAAGACAACCGAACTATTGTTCGACTGTTTTTCTCCAGAGAAATTTTACCTTTTGATTTAAGAAACACAACCGTTTTAGCTAGACTCTATTTCCAGAGTTCTGCTTACAAACTCCTCCGCAGTTTAAATGCTCTTAGCATTTATTTTTAGCGCAAAAAACTTAAGCCGTTGTGCGCTTTTCTATTCTTTTTTGTTCTAACATTCCTTCTCTGCTTAATAACGCGTATTTAGTGATATTTATTTAATCCAGCGATGCTTTTTACAGTAATAAAAAAGTGAATTATAACTACTCATGCATTAGACTAGGAAATAATAACCAAAACGTGATCAAAAAATAAATTAAAGGAAAAATCACTGCTTACGGACATCACACTAGGAAACATCAACGAGACTTCACCCCATACCTAGGGGACTTATGAGCGGAATAAAGATCTCTTCACCCCAGAGTAAGGGGACTTAGGAGCGGAAGAAAGATTTCTTCACCCCCAGAGTAAGGGGACTTTGGATAAAAAAAAAAAGATTCAACCCACCACTAAGCTTCGAAAATAAAATATAAATCATTCTAAGAAGAACAGGAGATACCTTATCTTGATTTGTTGCGAAGGAACAATGTTATTCTGTGACAAAAATAAAAACAGAAAAGTGTTTTGTTCTGCAACAATATTCATCAACCAATTTGCTTACTAAACGGACAATATTGTTGGAATGCTCACAGAACTAATACACTAAACTAGCAAAATATTAGGGCCACCCAGTGGGAAACAGACACGTGTCATCCGCACTCAAAAACTGCGGCGCTGAGGTGGCTTTACAAAGAGCTTACTACAAAGGATTCAGATGTGTACGAATGTACGAGGGTTGTACCTAAAGTAATGCAAAAGTGCGCATAACTTTTTTTATTAACTGATAGAAGTCGTTCAAATAGCACATGTTGGTACAGTAACTATTTCCCTATACAAAAGGTACTACTCAACATAGTCTCCATCACGAGCAATGCATTTGCGTCATCGTCGAACCCAACTCTCCGAATCCTCTTTGAAAAAAATTCAGGTGTGGACTGTTGTACCTATGTTATTCACAGCCACTTTCGCCATCTCGTCTGTGTCATCAAATCGTTGCCCCCCCCCGGAGACTGTCCTTCGTTGGATCGAACAGGTGGAAGTCCGGAGGGTGCCAGATCTGAGCTGCACGGTGGATGGGAGACCACCAACCAGCTTAATTCTCCGATCTCCTGATTTGTTGCCAAAGATGTGTGCATGGTCTTTCATTGTCATGGGGGATGTGGATAGTTTTTCAGATTCTTGTTCAATCTCTTCTTCCTCCTTATGGCTTCTCTAAGCTTCTTGAGTGTCTCAATGCACCGCTCGTTGGTCATGGGACGGCCACGTACCAGAAAATCAAGGAGAATGACACCCCCTGTCATCGCAAAAAACAGTCACCACGACTTTCTGTGCTGATCGATGTCTCTTAAACTTCTTAGGTTTTGGTGAAGAGGTGTGACTCCATTCCATTGGATCGGTTCTTCGCTTCCGGATCCTAAAGATACGCCCACGTTTCATTCCCTGTCACCAAACCGAAACAAAAAAAAATCTTCATTGGCTTCAAACGCTTCCAGCAGATCCAGAGCAAACTTCCAGCTTTCTCTGCTTTAAATCGAGTCTCACCTGCCGAGGTACCCACTTTACACACGCTTTCCGATACCCTATGTCTTCCACCTTCTGGAAATTGTGATCACAGTCCAGTTGTGCAAATAGCTCACTCGCCTCTCCGCGAAAATCAATTCATCCACTCGCTGACGATTCGTGTCAGTGGTCGCAGATGATGGTCTCCCACTGCGTGGTTTGTCTTCAATGCTGGTTTCGCCTTCTTTAAACTTCTTTATCCATCTGACAGCCTTTCAATGGTGTCATCTCCGTAAACATTCTGTAGCCTTCTGTCGATGTCGAACAGCCTGCACCCTTCCTTCGTCAGAATAATTCAATGACGGCACGTTGCTTCTGCTTGGAATCTATTATTTACCTGCAATGAAGAAGGGTTAACTATACAGGGAATAGTTACTCTACTAGCATGTAAAATTCTCGAATGACCTTTGTCCTTTAATAAAAATCATGCCCGCTTTTGCATTACTTTCGGTACAACTCTCAAAGATAAGGAAAATATGGAGAAAGACTCGTGATTTTAGCGTCTTTGAGAGAGGCATGATAGTGGGAGCTAGGTGGGCAGGTGTTAGCATCTCAGAAAAGGCAAGCTCTCTCTCGGTTATTCAAGAATAACTGTATCGATGGTGTACCATGAGTGGTGCGCAAACAACAAAACAAGCAGTCAACGGCCTTAGTGTGGGGCGAAAACAACCTGGTCGATGTTCTAGGGCAAAGTGGGCTCAGGTGGATTGTACGAGGTAACAGAGGAGCTCCGTTGCTTCATGTAACCGCGCAGTACAACAGCGGTATCCAGTAGAGGATTTCAGCACATACAGCCTGCCTCACATTGAAGCAAATGGATTATAACAGCAGACACCACTTTTATCCCCCCCTTGTTTTTATGTCGACAGTGGAATTAGGACTACTCCCAGAGCAGCTGTTCTGTCAATTGAACTACGCCGGCAGGTTTATCTCTACTTCATTGTCTATTTGACTCATTCGTTACATCACCACCACCACCCCCTCTCTCCTTCAGAAAGGCAAGGCAAAAAATCGTTCAGGAAGGTTTTGGTTTAACCGACAGCAACACTCGGTGACTTTTTAATTGTAGAAGTTGTTTTTTTTTATTTACGAGCGTTGTGCGGAAGAAACACCACATTTGTTTTCAGTCCTCACGGCAATGAAATCCTTTTCGGTTCAAGCGGCAATATAACCTTTCTTTTGCCGACGGTAGTGGAATTCCGAATATTCCGGCTCTGGAGCGCCTATTTTCCCAATTGTACTACGTTTGCAGGCTTATGGATGCTTCCTTGTCTATTTGACTGATACGTCACACTTGAACACCACTCGTCTCTGCTAAACCCCGACAAACTGATCTGCAATGGGCACAGGAGTACGAAAACTGGACTTTTGAGGACTTTTGGAAAAAGGTCTTCTTGTCCGATGAATCAGGCTTTTGGTTAACATACGCCAACGGACGGGCCAGAATCGATGACAACAGCTCGAATCGATGGATCCCAGTTAGCCAGCTCTCACCGAACAAGCTGGTGGAGGCGGTGTAATGGCCTGTGGTCTGTCTCTGTGGTGAGCATTGGATTCCTTTGTACCTGTGGAACGGCACTTGGATGCCAGGAGGTATCTAAACTTCATTGCAGACCAAACACACTCTTGCATGTGCATGGTGTTTCTATATTGGGAGGGAAACAATTTCCGGAGAGTAACAATGTGCCATGTCACAGAGCTCGGATCGCCACAAAGTGGTTTCAGAAGCACATATGCTGTGATTTCAAAGTGCTAAAATGGCCAGCACAGTCCCCAGATCTTAACTCAATTGAGCACCTGTGTGATAAGATTGAGAGAGGTTTCGTACCTAGAGATCTTCACTCCAGACAACATTCGGTGAATTGACGTAGACGCCATCACATGCACCGCTGGGCGAACTGTATAACCGCCCGAACGATATCAGCACCTTGTTAGAATATGCCGCAGATCGATTACAGTCTGTTTTGAAAGTGAAGTACGGCCCAATGCGGCATTAGTATGTGTGGGATGTGTACTACAAAGTTAAAACACGTGTCAAGACGACAAATCTGCAGCTACACATTCCGGCCGTGTAGCTTATTTGGGAGAGCAATTTAACGCCTGAGGAGGGGGCACGGACAAACTTGTGTTTTCACATTTGGCGCCCGATTGTAAAAATGGATGTACTAGCCGTTGGGTTCTTTCGAAAAATGCTATGATGTTTGTTCCACACATCGTCTGGAATTAATGAAAAAATTCCATTTTTCGCTTCAAAATAAAAATAGAAATAGAAAAAATATATATATTAAGAAGGAGATGATGTGACGTACTACGAAGGTGAAGCAGGTGTCAAAACGAAATAAATATACAGCGACACATTTTCCGTCCGTGTAGCTTATAGTTGAGAAAGCAACTAACTCGCGAAGTTAGGGAACGCGGACAAACCTGTATTTTTACAGGTGTTCCTAATAATTTGCCACTTCAGTGCGTTAACGTTTGCGAAAGGTTTGCAAAAAAAACAAAGTCGCCTAAAAACATCGACGCACCTCAAAGCAAAGCTTCCCATCGTATCAGGAAACTTAACATGTGCATTGTGGATGGAGAAACAAAGAGGTTTTTTTTTCATTGGAGGTTTAACGGTCACCGTGAGCAACGCTCAATGGGCTATAAGCAGTCGCCCGTTCTTAATTTAGGGTCACTGGTTCCAGGAAAGGGAGAGAGCCAGTGCCGTAAGACAAACACAACATCCATGCCTCACCGGGATTCGAACCCGGACCCCTTTCGGACGAATGATCAGGGGCCATCGCTTAGACCACTGCGCCACCGGGGCGGCAAACAAAGAGTTCCGCTGCTATTGTAATCAGTTCTTTATTTCAGGAGAATCGTGCCATAACTGCTACGGATTAGTACTCGTAAACCCACTTCTAGCAGTGTTGCACGCTGATATGCGGCGTGGCATTAAGTCAGGCAAACCTCTGATGTTGTCCTGTGACAGATTGCGCCAAGAGTCCTGTAATTGCTGCACGAGATTCCTGATATTCAGAGATGGGCGCAGTTGACGCACCAGCATGTCCTCGATAGGGAAATGATCTAGGGATCTGGTTGGCCAAGAAAGGGATTCAACGCTACGGGGTTACTTCCGGGAGAAGTGAGCCGTGTGTGAGCGGGATTTATTCAGCTGGGGGTTACTTCCGGGAGAAGTGAGCCGTGTGTGAGCGGGAATTATTCAAATGGACCCCTGGCAGAAGGGACATAGAGGCAACACGATGGATCGCACGATCTCTTGAACGTATTCCTGTGTTTTTAACGGCCCTGTTACTACGACTAAGAACGTCCGGCTCTCATAGGAAATGGCTTCCCCACAGCATAACACTACAAGAAGTGGTGGTGTGTGCTGCTCCAGAACTGAGTCTCGATGTGAGAGTTTTTTGGTCATCCTCCATATAAGAATGCTGTAGTAATCCGCTCCAAGGCAGAAGCGGAATTTGTCACTAAAAACAAAGGGAACCCAGTCTGAGGCCGGTTATGGTTCCTGGTCACGGCATCACTCCAGACGGAGCCGTCGATGTAGAGTGGTTAATAGATGGCAGAAGGGTAGCCGAGAATGGAGTCCTGCCTCAGCAATGGTGTGCGATAAAATAGGGTGCTGCATAGAGGCCGCTACATCTCGCTGGTGACGCCGCGGTAGCACAGTGGTTTAAACTCTGGCTTCTGATCATTCGTCCGATAGGCTTTTCGCTGCAACTTGCCGTCTTGACACGTGCGTCACCTCTGAGGTGGGTACATTTCATATATCCCTTCTCTCCCCTTGAGTGAGGCGGGTACATGAAATCGCAGGTTTTTTCCGGTCAGTCGACTAACCACGCTTGGTGGAGCTCTCTGTAGAAGAAGGAATTATGATTAATTCCAAACGACGAGTGGGAGAAGCATCACAAATTTTTTGCTGCTGTGTTACACAATCTGTGCCGTTAATATTGTGCTACAGAGGATAGTTTGCAGCAAACAAGGTTCCAGAAAACGCGCTAGTAGGTATTAAGTCCGTTAAAACTTACTCCGTGTGCAGCGGTAGACCAGAGTGTTAGACATGGTGCGTCTACGATGGGGCAGTATGACAACGATGTAAGTCGGCGCGGTAAGAACGACCCCCCCCCTCTCTCTCTCTCTCTCTCTCTCTCTCTCTCTCTCTCTCTCTCTCTCTCTCACACACACACACACACACAATCAGGGCACTCAGAGAAATGAACTCAGGGAACTACCTATGGAAATGGACTCAGGCAATTCAAGGTCAGAGAATGAGTCTATGTGTGTATGTCCCGAAGTTTTATGAAGCAGGGAAGCGGGGGAGCATGTAGGTGCATATTAAAAACTTTTCGGTGCATATTAAAAAAATCGGGAGAGGGGGTGGCAGAAAACGGAAGTTTTTGAAATCCACCAGGATAAAATGAAAGTTAAAGAATTATATTCTAATGTAAGTTGTTGCATTTTCATTATATTAACCCCTTCAGTGGTTAATGGAACGGTTGAATCTTTGAATTAACCGTTCCATTGACCCCTTCATTCAGCCAACATATGAAGTACTTTCAAATTAGTAAAATGGGCGCGGAAATGTTTCGTGCGTGAACGCATTCAGCACTAAACATACCACTAAAATCTTCCGTGATAGAACGGTGTGGGCAGTACAGCTTCCCCAGGAAATTTTCTGGGCATTTCTCTTAAGAGGGTAAAGCACTTTTTCTAATGCAAGGTGCATTTTCACAAAAACCGTGAAACACTTTCGGGAGTGCACCTCGACCCCTCCCGAAAGTCTTTCACTTCTTTCCCCCTCTAAATACGCCGCTGTGATCGTGGATGGAAGGTCCCCCCCCTTTTAAATACGCCACTGTGATCGGGAAATGGTCATGGAGTAATCATGAAGTGGTCGGGGGGGGGGGGACAGAAATGGAACTTTTTGAAATCCACTAGGTCAAAATGAAAGTTAAAGCACTATTTCATAATGTAAGTTGATGCATTTTTACTATATTAAAGCACTTTTTATAATGCAAGGTGCATTTTCAAAAAAAAACGTGAAACACTTACGGGAGGGCGCCTCGGCCCCTCCCGAAAGTGTTTTACTTCCCTCCTCTAAATACGTCGCTGTGATCGTGGATGGAAAATACACCCCCCCCCCCCACACACACACACACACACTCACCCCTTTTTAAATATGCCACTGTGATCGTGAAATGATCAGGGAGTAACCAGAGATGGAAACGGGTCACGTTTTTCCAAACGTTTTTTTCCCTGACCATTCAAACGGGTCGCAGCTAGATACTTTCTTGCGGGTCAAATGGGTCGGGTCAAGGCGGGTTCCTGACCCGACTTCGATCCAGTTTTATTTCTGTTTTGTTTTTGGAAAGAAAAAAATATTTCAAAGAAAAGTGCGTAGTGTGGAATTTTGTGCTCGATGCTGTTGCCAGCGGAGTGTAAAATGGTTTGTCATGCAAAAATATCGTCGTCTCTTTCTTAAATAAACGAAGATTTCCACCGACCGACGATAGGGCACCGACGTTAGATTTACTAACACAAAATCGTAAAACGATACTTCTTTTGCATTTGCTTTCGCTGACATTGTCCAGATCAAGAGTCAGGGAAAAGAGAGTTACTTTTCACATCGCATCATTTGCACTGAGCATTCATGGGTTTTCGTTTGACGTGGACGTGCTAACATCCTGTTCCCATGGCATTTCGTGTCGGAATTAATTGCTTAATTATTTGTTAATATGGATGAATTTAATATTAAGGAGATTGAAAAGGCATCTTTTTTACTCTCGCAGATGTGTTTGAAAACATGTGAAAAACGGTTAGGTTATGTCTAGCACATCTTTTCATGAATTAACGAAGCATATTTCGGATGCAACTTTTTTCTGTGAAATGGAAGAAAAAATTTCCTATTTTCACGGATTTTTCGTATGACAGGAAAATTCTGTATTTTCAGAAGCCGTTCCACAATTCCTTTCTTATATTGATGGTAAATTTCCGTGGTTAAGATGTGTTAACGGAAAATTCGGAATTCGGCAACCTTTCCGCAAATCCCTTCGTATATTTACGGTAAAACTCCGTTCTCACCTTGTCCGTATCCATGACGGAGGGTCTAAGCGATGGCTCCTGATCATTCGTCCAAGATGGGTCCGGATTCGAATCCCGGTGAGGCATGGATGTTGGGTTTGTCTTATGGCGCTGGCTCTCTCCCTTCCCTGGAATCAGTGGCCCTGAAATAGTGACGGGCGACTGCTTATAACCCACTGAGTAGTTGCTCACGGTGGTCGTTAAACCTTCAATCAAAAAAAAAATCCGTATGACGGAAACATTCTGGTAAGAGGAGAGATTCGTGGGAATGCTTGAGATTTGATTAACTGTTATACAGTATATCAATCGTCGGTCAAAGAAACTGATTTTGAAGTTCTGTAGCGAGATCAAATATTGTGGATAGCAAATAGCATGTATTTTGGTTATTGCGGCACAGGGTTACCAGCTAATATATTTTGTGTTACCCTTAAACTGGTAATTTAAATTATTGTATAGGTGATTGTACAATGGCATCAGCCTGTGGAGTGCTTAAGATAAAAGCTATTACAGCTATCAAAAAATTAATTTTACATTCAGAGTTTTGTGAAATATTACTATGAAACAGCACATTTCATCATTTTTTATAGATGCATAAAAGTTACTGTCAGTTTAAAAAAAAAAAAAAAAAACTGAAGTTCCAAAGCATTCTATTGCTTCGAAATATCGCGTTGAAAAAAATTACTTTCTTTGTGATAACTCCTACAGAAAAAATAAAATTATTACAGACATATTCAAGAAAATAACAAGCTCTAACAGGAAATAAAATGACTGCCATTAATGAGAAAAAAAGAAATATATCATCGATCAATTAGTTTTACCTTGAACGTGAGCGCAATTCTTAAGACTTTCTGGCTTAGTGGTTAAGACGCTCGGGTTGTGTAAACCTAACCCAATCGACCTCAGTTCAATCCCAGGCGCAAAAGGGATTTCTGGTGCAACGGTTGAAAAATTCTGCGTCTTCGATTTTGCTAAATTTCTGTATAACAAGTTAGTAAAATCATGCAATGCATTGATCATGATAAGCTTTCCAACATGCCGTAAATCATTACTCAAGTTATAAGGATAATGGTTGTGAAACAAATATCGCTCCTGTGTCCTGACCTTTGACCTCATTTCGATGATATTACACAGAACCGATTCAGTATACCTCCGGAACAACATGATAAAGTTTTGTCGCAATCGAAGCATTTTTAGTCAAGTTATTAGGCTAATGGTTGTGGAATAAATCTCACACCTGTGTCTTTACCTTCGACCCCATTTCGATGATATTCAACAGAACCTGTTCAGTGTACCTATGGAACAACATGATAAAGTTTTGTCGCAATAGAAGCCTTTTTTCGTAAGTTATGATGCATAAGGGCAATGGAATGGATCCCGCTCCTATGTGCTGATCTTTGACCCGATTTCATCCATTTTCAATACAATTTGACCACAAGTGGTCCTCTACGACATACTAAAATTTCATCGAAATCGAAACATTTTTTCGCAAGTTATGACGCATAAGGAAGGGCGATGGAATGGATCCCACTCCTATGTCGTAACCTTTGACCCCATTTCGTCCATTTTTGACAGAATTCATTCCACGGTGGTCCCCTACCGCATACAAAATTTTGATCGAAATCGAAACATTTTTACGCAAGTTATGAACTATAAGGGCAATGGAATGGATCCAGCTCCTATGTCGTGACCTTTGACCCCATTTCGTCCACCACATTACTACACTTTCGGAGGTAGTCCCCTACCACATACTACACTTTCATCGAAATCAAACCATTTTTACGCAAGGTATGACGCATAAGGAGACAATGGAATGAATCCCGCTCCTTTGTCGTGACCTTCGACCCCATTTCGTCCATTTTCAATAAGGTTCGTCCCCAGGCGGTCTCCTACCACATACTAAAATTTCATCGAAATCGAACATTTTTAAGCGAGTTATCGTGCGGACGGACAGACGGACAAAGCTGGAGCATATACGCTTTTTCAACCTACCGTTGGAAAGCGTAAAAAACGAAAACAATTGAAACGGACTTTTCTGAAATGAACAAAATTTACTGACTACGGAAAATCTGCTAGAATACGGAAGTTAAAAAAAACTGGAACATTTGAAAACGGAAATTTCGTTAAAAGACGGACATTTAGCCCCAACTAGGTTTCACGTTATTTTCAGAAATTTCCCTGAATTCACACCAGTGGTCGAAATGGGTCAGTATAGACCGGTATGGCATACCAACACTAATTTTAGTTGGAAACTGTAGAAATTATTTTTTTTTACGTCCTTGACTTACATTCTTAAAATTAGAAATGTTATGTGCCTTGTGCTCTTCAGAAATAGGTATGAGGGAACCGTAAAGGGTCTGGGAGTGGTGTACGCATTTGGGAGGCGGTCAGATTGCTATTAATTTAGGACTGAATATACATTCTGATTGCGGAGGTTCTAATTGCCCGACCTATTCGAAGGGTACTGTATTCCCGGCTCGAGACCTTGAAGTGGTGGGTTCAAGTCCAGCTGAATGACTAATGATTAGCCGAATTTCGGAAGTCTAGCTAATTCGTTGGCCCAGGGGTAGGGACTTCTCGTTATAAACAAGTTTAACACCAGTCCTCGGTGTAGCATAAATAGTGCTCGCTGGAATCTTCAAACCGACCAACTCTAATCGACCGTCATCGTTTCTGACTTACGGCGTAACATTATTCCATGGAATTATCAATTACATTTTCAAATAAAACAATTTTTTTTCCGGGGATTTTGTTTTTACTTTTTCAGTTTTGGATATTTTCTGGCGAAGGTATTTTTTCCGGAGGATTTTTAGCTAAATATGATCACACCGGAAAATTTTCATTTTGAGCAATGATTCACACCATTTATTTTTTACAACATATTTTCTTTTCCTTTACAGAGGGCGTGGAATTAAGGAAGGTGAATGAAGGTGGTGACTGTTAAGAGATGAAGCACCGTGGGGTCATTTGGCACCTCCTTTTAAAGAACAAGTTAGTAAAATCGTGCAATGCATTGATTATTATACGCTTTCCAACATACCAGAGATCATTACTCAATTTATTACTCAAGTTATGAGGATAATGGCTGTGGAATAAATCTCGCCCCAGTGTCCTGAACTTCGATACCATTTCAATGATGTTCAACAGAACCGGTTAAGTACACTGAAGTGCCAGAAAAACTGGTACACTAGTCTAATACTTGGTATGCCCCCCCCCCCCCCGGGAGCGCAGGACTGCAGAAATACGACGGGGCATGGACTCCACTAGCTTCTGGAAATATGCTGTAGGCAATGCACACCATACTTCCTGCAGAGCGTTCCACAATTCGGATGAATTCCGAGGTCTCGGATTCCTGTGTTTCATAGCGCGTTGCACGACATCCTATCACGTTCAGATCTGGGGACTTGGGTGGAAATGGCAACACCCCAAACTCAGATGAATGCTCCTCTAACCATAATGTGGCATCCCGGCACTTGTGTAGAGGTACATTGTCCTGCTGGAACAGGCCCAACCCATCAGCATGAATGCAGGACATGAACGAGTGTACCTCGTCAAGAAAGGATGCACACATAGCGTTGGCCGGTCACAGACGTTTGTAGACGTACCTGTTGACAGGCGGGATCCATGGCTTCATGGGGTTTGTGCCACACACGAATCCTTCCATCTGCCCGATACAGTTGGAAACGCGACTCGCCAGACCAGGTTACTTGTTTCCAGTCATTAAGTGTCCAGTGTCAGTGTTGCCGTGCCCAAGCGAGACGCATAGCTCTGTGTCGTGCACCCATCAAGGGGACTCGAGCTGGGCGTCGGCTCCCAACGCCCATATCGTGCAGGGTACGTTGCACAATCCGTCCGCTGATGCTTGTTGAGGCTCCAGCATTGAATTCCGATGATACCTGCAAGAGTGTTCACGTGAAATGATTCTTGACAGCCGACGGTGGTCACGTTCACCCAATGTCTTTTTACGGCCACACTGGTATCATAGGTTGGAGGTTTTGCCCGAATTCTTGTATTCACGGTACACCGTTGCAATGGTCTTCCGTGAAAATTCGAACATCGTTTGTACCTCCGAAATACTATGGCTCATCTCATGAACGCCAACTATGACACCGCGTTGACAATCGCTTAAATCGTTATTACTTTTCATCCTCGTGCCGAAAACAGCTCTGACAGCTGGCAAGGATATCTATCGCTTTATACACGCACTGGCGGACGCAACCGAGTACGAGCATAGGTGACGTTGCTATGTATTTTGCATAAGCTCGTCTGTACCAGTTTTTCTGGCACTTCAGTGTATACTTCCCGAACAATATGATAAAGTTTTGTCTCAAACGAGGCATTTTTAGTCAAGATTAGGACGCATAAGGGCAATGGAGTAGATCCCGCTCCTATGTTCTCACCTTTGACCCCATTTTGTCAGTTTTCAATAGGTTTCGGCCCCAGGTGGTCCCCTACCACATACTAAAAATTTCATCGAAAGCGAACAACTTTTACGCGAGTTATCGTGCGGACAGGTAGACGGACAAAGCTGGAAGATATACGCTTCTTCAGTTCAACACAATTTTATTAACAAGGTTGGGTTCAGGAGGCGAACATGGGCGTCCTGGTACATATATTGTACGGTAAAATATACAAACTCTAAAATTCTATGTACATTATATACAGCACGATGTATTGATTCACAAAGAAGCCTCGTGGTAAGAGGTGCAGGCATTTTGCACAAGAACAATAAAAGAGATTGTCGAAACATTTCGTCTCGAAGCATAAATATATTATAGTGCTGACAAATAACAGAACTAGAATATTATAAGGAAGCACTGTACAAAAGGAGAACTGTAGATGACAAAGTAGACAATGTGAAACCTAAGGCAAACGGAATTACGATGTCTTAGTACTGGTAGAAAAAATTATAACCAAAGAGAAAACAAGTAAGACTATATACATTTGTACAGTATGGTGCATATATATTCACATGTGTTAGAAGATATAAGCTGTATGTTGAAGTTTGATTCCGAAAACCAATGGTGAGCATGCACGTTGAACTGAAGTTCAACAGAGCTAGGAGCAACGAGGTTATAAACTACCGACAGTCAGTTGTAACGTCAGCTGGCATGCCGGCGAACCAGGAAGCGGCCGGAGACCAGGTGGAACGGATATGTTGTTCTATCTGTTGGGCGACGGCCACAAGGTTCTCTAGACGAAGTCTTGAGGAGACGCTCCCGAAAGTGGCACAGTAGTTCCACAGAAGCTTGGTGGATGGTATAAGGAGATGAGATATCTCGGCAGCGCTGATGAAATACGTAAATGACATGTTTAAACAGGATGAAAATATATGAGCAGATGGGTGGAAGCTTGACTGGCGGAGAAACCTGCAGGAGGAGTGTCTTATAAGCATCAGAAAGGATGATCAGTTGTGGCTGAACATTGAGCAATGGAAAATGCAAGATGGAGTAGTGGAAGGAGGATGACACAATGTAGATAAACGTGAGAGACATCAGCTTCTTGAGCACAGAAGGGGCAAAGAGGTGAGTCAAGAATGGTCATGCGGTGGAGGATGGATGGAACGGGAAGACGACGGTGGAGAAAAAGCCAGTGAGTGTTTATTTCAAGAGGAGCTGAAAGAGGAGAAAAGGGTGGCAGACCAGACAGCGGTGAGAGAGGATTGGGAGACATCAGGGATGTGAAGGGGAATAGGAGAGTGGGATTTTAGAAGTAACCGATAGAGAACTGAGGTTGAAAGAGAGGAGAGTGGAAGTGTAGATCTGCCGACTGAAAGAAAGAAAGGAAGGGGAGGGAGGCGGAAGGAACAAAGGTCAGGCCGGTGGTGGTTGCGAGATGAGGAAACTTAGCAATGATGGTAGAGAGTAGGGAGTCATAGACAGAGCGACTCGGAGCCAAGAAGGATAGGCGAAGCATGAAAGATGAGGGGGTGAAGAAGAGAGGAGAAGAACAGAGGTTCGGCAAAGAGTTCAGTGGTGGAATCGGGTGGGGATCGAGTGAGCGGGAGAGAGCGGAAAAAGGTAAGAGTCTCCCGTAAGGCAGGAGGAAGGCGAGAGTGAGTGGTAGTACGCAGGTCCATTAGAATGAAAGAAGTGAAAGTGAAATTAGTGTTGCTCGAAGAGGTGATGACATTCCTTGCGGTAACGGCGTCGGCAACAGGTGAGGTATGAAGACGGAGGAACGAAGTAATCCGGAGAGCTTGATAGTACAGTCGTGTATCAATTAGGCCAATGCCACCTTGGTCAGGAGGAAGGCTGAGCTTGGGGGCACTGAGCCAGTGGTGTCCGGTCCAGATAACTGAGGTGAAGCAGCGAGTGATATCATTGAGACGAAGAAGTGGGGATTTAGTAGCAAGCCAGGAATGTGTGCACATGGAGAGAAGATAGGTTTGCGCAAGACGTGCACGTTGAAAATATGAGATGCAGAACTGCGCTTTTCGCCAAAACGCAGTTGACCGATGAAGACGTGGCTGGATGGTATTCCACGTTGTGCTGGAGGCTTCACCTGGGACGCCAAGATGTACGCCAAGGAAACGTTGAGAGGCTGAAGACCAGTGCGCTCCCCATGGGGAATCCAAACGGTCAACCCATGAGCCGCACCACAGGCCTGTGCTTTTGGTTGTATTAATTGCAGCTCCGGAGCCGGAGGCGTAATCGGCGAAAAGACTTTGGAGCAAAGAGAACTGTGAATCCAGGCGTATACAGAAGGTAACGTCGTCTGCATACGCCACGGAAGTGGTGACATGGTTCTCGTGCGGGCGATGAGTGGCGGCAGGGTGGCTTGAAAAGAGCGTTGAACGGAGCGGAGAAAAGGTTCTAAGGCTATAGCGAAAAGTTGACCGGAGAGTGGGCAGCCTTGCGTCACTCCACGGCGGAAGAGGATTGGTGCTGTAAGAAAGGTGGGCAACTTGACCTGGAAACTGGCGTCCTGGTAGAGGGAGGTGAGAAGAGAAATAAACGGAGATGGAAATCCAAATCGGAGAAGTGTGGCGGAGAGATAAGTGTGGGAGATATTATCAAAGGCGGACTGTTGGTCTAAAGAGAGGAGGGCGAATGGTTCAGAGCGGTTGCGCGCAAGGTGAATTAGATCAGTCAGGAGATGGATGTTGTGAGATAAGGAACGGCCGGGAACTGTGTAAGTCTGGTTAGGGGAGAGGATGTAAGTGAGGATGGGATTCAGTCGTTGTGAAAGAAGCTTGGTATAAAGTTTGTAGTCGAGATTCAGTAGGGAAATTGGGCGCCAGTTCACCAAGTCAAGGAGATCACCTTTTTTGGGGAAAAGGACAACGTATGCATTTGTGAATACCCTCGGGAGTGGAGAGTAAGTAAAGGCAGCAGAGAAAGCGGATAGGAGAAACGGAAGAAGAAGAGGCAGAAAAGTTTTATAAAAGCTAAAGGTTAGGCCGTTCGGACCCGGAGCAGCACTAGAATTCAGAGAAAAGAATGTAGTGTTTAGTTCAGAGGGCGTGGGGGAAAGGAGTAGAGAAGAAACGAGATGGGGGGGAACCTGAGGTAGATTAGAAAGGAGAGAATCCATTGCTGCAGAGGATGGTTGAGGAGGTTCACTGAACTTCATGGAGAAGTACTGACGGACATGGGAACAAAGCGCAATCGGCTCATCTGATACCTCTCCAGAAGAAAGGCGTAGATGATGAAGTATGGACGAAGCTCGTCGGGTGTTTTCCACCGACGTCAGGAACTCATAGTTGTGAGCATCCGGCGTCAGGTGTTGCAAACGAAGTCGGCGGAGAGCTTGTTGCGCCAGAGGAGTGAGAAGAGATCGAAGCTCTTCTTGAAAGGAGGAGAAGAGAGGATCACTGAGACTGAGCATGGATAGCATTGAACGAACATAGTCTAGGCGCATGTTCTGGAGTGTCTTTAGTTGGAAAGAGTAGTTTCGGACATGCAGAACGAGCTGTTGCTTGATCTCCAACCAAGAATTTAATCCGCGGAGTGCAGATTGAAGCTGCGGTTGTCTGTCAATCAGGAATGACCGGACCGAAGAGCAGAATGCCGGGTCGGAGAGAAGTGCATCATCAAATGTCCACGGGCGAATTATCCTAGGTTTAAATGGTGCAGTATGGACTATGATGGCAATGGCGCAGTGGTCAGATGAGGCCGTGGGATGCACACACGATTCTGTCACGGCAGGAAGTAGAGTACTGGAGGCATAAAACCTGTCAAGGCTGGCTAAGAAAGGATTTTGCGCATGAGAGGAGCGCCAAGTGTAATTAGTCGACCATGGATGAATATGCAGATGTACATCACGAAGAGCGTTGTTCGTGACAACTGTCTGGAGCAGGTTCGCCAGGGCATGGCGGCGCTCTCTATTTGTAGAAGACTTATCCAGAAGAGGATCCAGGGTACAGTTAAAATCCCCACCAACGAGAACATGGTCTGACGGTGGGATACGGTTGAGTGCTCTGCGAAGACGCGTGAAGAGAACTGATAAATGTGTTGTAGTGCTTGGAATATAGATATTGAATAAATGATATCTGGAAAACGCGATGGTAAAGGATGCATGCTGTAAGAGATCTCGACAAATATTTCGCACAGAGAGGGATGTCATAATAGAATTGAGAGTATGACTAATGCCGATGGCAAGACCGCTATGAGATGTTAGTCCATAGGCGTGATGAAACACAAAGTTCCACCGGCGCCATCGAGAATAGACGGTAGATGGTTTGCAATTTGTCTCTTGAAGGAGAAGAATATCAGCCCCCAACGGGTTGAGGTCTTCATATGCTAGAGAGTTGCTGAGGGGAAGCGAATCCCCTGCAATTAAGTGACACGATCTTGAATTGTGGGGTTCCTTGCCTCTAGCTGAAGATCTTTCAGAGCTGGAGGAAAAGACTTGAGACGATTATAGAAAATTTGTGCCCACGAATGGGTGGGAACATTCTGGTGGCAGAAATGCGACACATTGAAGATCTGCTCCGGCACAAGTTGGCAAAGCGATAGATTCTTGACTGCTAAGGCACGCGCTATTGCGTAGCTTGTCGGATTCGTTAAGTATGTATGGAGATCAATGTATGAGAGTGGTACGGGAGGTATATTGGCTGTCTGGAGAAATGCAGCGAACTCTTCGACCGTGCGAAAGGAGACTTCGGCTGGCGAGGTGTGTCGAGGAGAACTGCTGGAGAGGGAGTTTGAACGAGGTGAAGTAGAGTTTTGCTTCTTCGCTACTCGCCTGCTGCGGCCAGAGCCGCGGCGCTTCAGTGGAGGCTCGGTCGTCTCATCCTCACACTGCGTCTCTGGACCAACGGACTCCACATCAGCTGTTTCGGAGGTTCCAGTGGTAATAGCTGGTTGTAAACCCTCTGAAAGGGACTCAGTGGTGGAGCGACGACGTTGCGGGAGTGGGGAGGCAATTGTAGGAAAGTCCTCTAGTGAAAAAGAGGAAGCGGCTGTGGGAGCGTTGCATTGACCAACGTCTGTAAGCGGACTTTTTTCATCATATCTTGGCTCCGAGGCCTGCTGTGCTGAAGTAGATGGTGTAGTACGCTTCGAGGTAGGAACAGTACCTGTAGGAGCGCCAGTCGGAGTCGGTGGAACTTGATGTGGGCAGTGCACGCGAAGATGGTTTTCGCCATAGCAAAGCGTGCAGTGCAAGGAGGTAATGACGTCGATTCTCCGACGTTGCTGGCCATACCGTACGGTTAGGATCTTCGGGCACGCAAGCAGATGATCGTCCGACGGAAATATGACACGGGCACTTCGACGAAACCCTGCAATGGATTTGTCATCGGGATCTCTGGGCGCCGCCGAAAGGGTCGTTATTGGTCCAACCACTCGGCCAAATTTGCTGAGTAAAGTGCATAGAGCGACATCTGAGACTTCAGGTGGGACTGGGTGAAAAGTGACCTGGATAGGTCGCTGTGCCACAGGTTCAGCAAGAAGATGCACATCTTTGATGGATAAGCCAGCAGTCATCACAAGGTCTGCATGTTCTTTACGGGCAAAATACACTAATACGGCCCGTGGCTTTCGAGCCATATGAGTGATATAAGCTCCTGTAGGAAGCATCTTCTTTAGGGCAATACTATATTCCTAGAGTTTCGTGTCTGGTAATGCATCAAAACAGACACCGAAATCCATTGTGGAGAAAAATTGTTTCCCGGCTGGGGAATCCTCTATGATATCGATGGTGGCAGAACTACCCTCAACACTGACGTAAGAGTAAGGAAAAACGGGAGCAATAAACTTGGAAGGAACTCTCGCTCCGGAGGTCACTGTGGAGTAAGTGAGAGACGTAGAGTTGGCAGCGGAAGGATGCGATACAGTGCTCATTGCTGGTATCGGCTTGGTAAACTGAGTTGAGCCAGTTGAAGGCAACGCAACCGTGCATTCGGTCACATCCATAGCTTCGGCAAATGAACCAGGGCCGTGTGTCAAGGTGACGTCACTCTCTTGGGCAGGGATATCAGCTTGAGCCTTTGCAGAGGAGTCTCGCGTCACATTTTGTATGCGTATGACGTCTCTGACGTGCATAAATGCTGATTGGTCTCCTGAGAGTGAGGAGGAGGAGGAGGTTGAATGAGCATCACTGATGTGGGCGTGGACATCACCCTTATCAGTGCCTGCCATTGTAAATGGCGAGGATTAACTTAAGGATCGATCAGCTTGATCGAAAATAATAAAACGCTGAATGCAAACAAAATATGCAACTCACCGACTTGGGAACTGAGCTAAAAGAATGTACAGATCTTCTTCTTGAAGGGGAACACAAAAATAGAAACAAACACTCACTATATACTTTCAAAAACTGGGCACAAACACAGAGCTCGAAAGGAACGTGACTATATCGGTTATACGCTTCTTCAACCTTCGGTTGGAAATCGTAAAAATGACGCAAAAAGAAATTCATGAAGACATGCAAGAAGCATTTAAAAAAATATTGTCCTTACGACACGGTCCAAATCTGAGTTGTAGATTATGAACTTGAAAGACACGTGTTAAAGGCCGCCCCGGTGGCGTAGTGGTCTAAGCGATGGCCTCTGATCATTTTTCCGAACGGGGTCCGGGTTCGAATCCCGGTGAGGCATGGATGTTGTGTTTGTCTTACGGCACTGGCTCTCTTCCTTCCCTGGAACTATTGACCCTAAATTAGGGACGGGCGACTGCTTATAGCCCATTGAGTTGCTCACGGTGGTCGTTAAACCTCCAATAAAAAAAAAACACGTGTTAAAGATGAACCCCCAGTGGGAGGTCTTTACTGTGTCGATAGCGGTAAATATTGACGCCATTTATGACCTAGCCACGCAACATCTCAAAACAAGTTAGTAAAATCATGCAATGCATTGATTATGATATGCTTTCCAACATACTTGAAATCGTTCGTTTCGTTTCGTTCGTTTTTAAGGTTTAACGACCACCGTGAGCAACTCAATGGGCTATAAGCAGTCGCCCGTCCCTAATTTAGGGTCACTGGTTCCAGGGAAGGGAGAGAGCCAGTGCCGTAAGACAAACACAACATCCATGCCTCACCGGGATTCGAACCCGGACCCCTTTCGGACGAATGATCAGAGGCCATTGCTTAGACCACTGCGCCACCGGGGCGGCATACTTGAAATCATTACTCAAGTTATGAGGAAAATGGCTGTGGAATAAATCTCACTCCTGTGTCCTGACCTTTGATTCCATTTCGATGATATTCAACAGAACTGGTTCAGTATACCTCCGAAATAACATGATAAAGCTTTGTCGCAATAGAAGCAATTTTACGTAAGTTATGATGCACAAGGACTATGGAATAGATCCCGCTTCTGTGTCCTAACCTTTGACCCCATTTCGCCCATTTCAACAGGATTCGTCCCCAGGCAGGTCCCTACAACATACTGACATTTCATCCAAATCGAAACATTTTTACGTAAGTTATGACGCATAATGGCGATGGAAGTGATTCCGCTCCTATGTCCTGACCTGTGACCCCTATTTCGCCAATTTTCAATAGGGTTTGTCCCAAGAAAGTTAGAAGTAGGAGGAGCTGGCAACAGCCCCTCTCTCTATGCTTCTGGCATGACGCCACTTTTTATCACCTGACAACGCCAATGCGCCCAATCTGAGAATCTCCTGTATATCTCTATGGGGAAATCGCGATTTTGAACGGGTTTTTCGGACCCTTACTCTACCTATACAGGCATGAAAAAAATTGAGGCTGACATATTCATTCCCATAATAAAAAATTTCTAGAAAACACAGGAAAATATGTGTTGGTATTTCTTTAAAAAATTTAACAAAATATTGATTTTTTTTTATTAGAGGTTTAACGACCACCGTGAGCAACTCAATGGACTATAAGCAGTCGCCCGTCCCTAATTTAGGGTCACTGGTTCCAGGGAAGGGAGAGAGCCAGTGCCGTAAGACAAACACAACATCCATGCCTCACCAGGATTCGAACCCGGACCCCGTTCGGACGTATGATCAGAGGCCAGCGCCTTAGACCACTGCGCCACCGGGGCAGCATTGATTTTTTGAGCGGAAGTGCATAGAGCGCATTGTTACTTGCATACTGCCCATGTGCAAGTAACCATGTTTAAAATATAAACAAAAGCCTGAGACTAAGAAATAATAAGTCCGAAATAATCCTTCTTTCCATCCTTGGTTTGCATGCGCTAAGCAAGACTGTTTAAGCCACAGGAAGTGACGTCACGTTCCCGAACTCTCGCAGCGCAGACTCCCACCACCTCAGAGAGAGGACAGAAACAGCTGATGTGTTTTGGCTTCGCTCAAAACGGGTCCCTTCACCTCCTCTTCTTCTAACCTCCTTGGTTTGTCCCCAGGTGGCACCCTACCACATACTAAAATTTAATCGAAATCGAACCTTTTGTACGTTAGTTATGACGCATAAGAGCAGTAGAATGGATCCCGCTCCTATGTCCTGACCTTTGACCTCATTTCGTTCACTTTCAATAGGGTTCCTTCCCAGGTGTTCCCCTATCACATACGAAAATTTCATCGAAATCGAACGATTTTTACGCGAGTTATCGTGCGGACGAACATACGCACACAACGCAGGACGTAATGAGGCAGATGGAAATCGCGAATATCTGCTCACAAGACTGTGACGTCATAAAACTTTAATAGGATCCACAAACAACGCGTGACGTAATGAGACAGATGGCGTGACCGCGTGCCAACATCTAATGGGACGACGTCATGACACTACACTAAAACCGTGGTAATTCGGGGTGGTTATTTAACCCACTAAATGAATTTTCCAAAAGTCGAGATCAAGCTAAATCGATTTCTAGTACCAGAAAACGGTAGGTTAACGACTTTAATCAAAATCCTTAGAGTCGTTTTCAAAATAAAATTTGCCGCCCCGGTGGCGCAGTGGTCTAAGGCGTTGGCCTCTGATCATTCGTCCGAAGGGGTCCGGGTTCGAATCCCGGTGAGGCATGGATGTTGTGTTTGTCTTACGGCACTGGCTCTCTCCCTTCCCTGGAACCAGTGACCCTAAATTAGGGACGGGCAACTGCTTATAGCCCATTGAGTTGCTCACGGTGGTCGTTAAACCTCCAATCCAAAAAAAAATTTACATACATGCAAGAATTGCTCCTTTAAAGTGAACGTCAAGTAATTTTGCTTCCTGTACTTCGAATGGAAAAACTTCTGTACACATATTCTTCCCAATTAATGCGTTCCCAAGGATGAAAATTTGTACATCGATTAAAATATCTTCAATTTTATTACTTGAAATACTTAATATTTTCTAAAACATAACCATAATTATGCAATCCAACATTTGTTAGTCTACTGACTTCATGAAAATACAGGCCGCGCCATCTTTTTCTGGTTTCAACTCCACCAAAGGAAAAGTTATTGATTTTTAATATAATTATGGTTTTGTTTTAGAAAATATTAAGTATTCCAAGTTATAATATGAAGTTACCTTAATCGATGTTCAAATTTTCATCCTTGGGAACACATTAATTGTGAAAGAAATGTGTACAAAAGTTTTTCCATTGGAAGTATAGGAAGCAAAGTTACTTGACATCCACCTTAATAATATGGGATAAGAACGATGGAATGGATCGCAGTCCCATGTCCTGACCTTTGACCCCATTTCGTCCATTTTCAATAGGGTTCGTCCCCAGGTGGTCCCCTACTACATACTGAAATTTCATCGAAATCGAACCATTTTACGCAAGTTATGACGCATAAGGGCAATGGAATGCATTCCGCTCTTATGTCCTGACCTTTAACCTCACTTCACCCATTTTGAATAGGGTTTATCCCCAGGCGGTCCCCTACCATATAGTAAACGTTCATTGACATCGAACCATATTTACGCAAGTTGTGACGCATAAGGGCAATGGAATGGATCCCACTCCTACGTCGTGACCTTTGACCCCATTTGTCCCATTTTCATTAGGGTTTGTCCCCAGTTTGTCCCCTACCACATACTAAAATTTCATCGAAATCTAACCATTTTTACGCCAGTTATCGTGCGGACAGGCGGACGAACGGACGGACGGAAAAGGCTGGAGTATATACGCATCTTCAACCTACGGTTGGAAAGCGTAAATAACATTGAAACACAATGAGACAACCTTCAATTCCCTTCAAAAAAATTCTGAAATTCGCGAGCCGTTTTCCGTGATTTTTTTCGTGAATTAACGAAAAATAATCCTGACACTTTTCCGTGAAATGACGGGAAAACATCCTGGTTTTCATGGTTTTGCCCAAAACGACTGAAAGCCCTTGCCCAGCCCTAGAAAATAGCTCCGTACCATCCCGTTGCCACTACCGAATTTCATTGTCGAGAACATACTATCCGAAAGGTACCCTACTCCCGGTGTCCGCCGCACCCAGGAACGATCATCAAGCCAGTTAATTATACTGCTGGCCATCCAAAATGCAACACCAAGAAGGACACAAAATAGCAAAGCCAGGATTACTGGACACATAACAACAGATATAAAGATGAAACGATTGAGCTTACAGGTCCGTGCGACTTCCGGAACACGCACACATCAATAGTTCGTGTTTCACTCATGGCTGGCAATAACGGCCGCTACACGCCGCAGCATCGAACGAAAGAGGCTTTGGATGTGTGCTTGGGGTATGTCGGTCCAGGCTGCTTCAACACGTTGCCACAGTTCATCACGCGTAGCCGCGGGTGGTGCTTGCAGGGCAACTCGGTTGTCGATCAGCTACCAGACGTGTTCGATGGGCGACATATCGGGAGAACAGGCGGGCCACAGCAGCAGTGACACTTGGTGGGCCGTGAACAATTGATGCACGATGCGTGCTACGCGCTGGCGCGCATTGTCCTGTTGAAACGTGGCCGCTGGCAGGTCCTGCAGGTAAGGGAGGACTACAGGCTCCAAAACATCGGAGATGGTGCGGTGGCTGTTGAGTGTACCGGCGATGCGTACCATAGGGATGCGGGTGTCATATCCAATTGCGCCCCAAACCGTAACACCAGGCGACGGACCAATATGGCGATGCATAATGCAGGGGGTCAGACAGTCTCCCGCCTCGGTGCCACCACACGTAGATCCGACCATCGTGGTGTTGCAGGCAGAAGCGGGATTCGTCGGAGAAGACAATGTTATGCCATTCCGTAGTCCAGGTGCGGCGTTCAACGGCCCACTGCCGCCGCACTCATCGGTGGTGTAACGTCAATGGTAATCGGAGCAATGGGCGCCGTGCGACAAGTCCCCGCTCCTGCAGACGACGTCGAATGGTACGTTCTGACACAGGTTGTTGCACAACACACCCCAATTCCTGTGCTAACGTTCGTGATGTGGCGGTGCGAGCCCTCAATGCCCGCCGCACAGCATGCCAGTCCTCTCGTTCGGTGGTGTGCCGCGGCTGCGCAATCGCTCACGTCGGTCCGTCCGTCCCTCTTGCACCCACCGAATCCATACTCGCCTCACTGTGGCTGGATCTCGTCCCACACGGGCGCCGATGTCTCGGTACGATAAACCGCTGTCGCGATAAGCCACTGTTCGTCCTCTGTCGAACTCCGAAACGTGCTGGAATGACTGCCGTATTCTGCGACGAAGCATCAGGAAGCTTCCCACGCACAGATCGGGCAGCGCAACACACTTACACTTCTTACACCCCGCCTTCTGTGCAGCCTTCTTATAGTGCTTCTCGGTGGCGTGCCGGGCGCATATGATTTGCATATGCCCTGCAATGCTAATCGTTTGCATGTCCTCTCGCGCGCAACGCATGCTGCGAATTCCAGGCCAATCGGATGCTTCCTTCTTGGTGTTGCATTTTGGGTGGCCAGCAGTGTAATTCAAATCGCGCACTGCAGTCAATCGAAAGGGATATAAAGTGGTTGTCGTTGCTGTGAACAGCACTGCATATTGAAGTTCTGTCTGTGGCTGGGACGCCTAAAAGATGAACGGACACAATCGGCTAATTAGGGAAGTTTTGCTTTACGAGTTTGAACTCGGCCATAACACTGCTCAAGGAACACGAAACATTTGTCATGTAAGAGGGGAAGGTTCCGTTGACCAGAGCACCGCAAACAGATAGTTCAAGAAATTTTGCTCAAGTGACAGAAACCTCGAAGATCAGGCAAGATCAGGTAGGCTGCGAACAGGAGATTCGGAGGCCGTGCGCCAGGCCGTAGAGGCAAAATCGACATTCAGGACTCAGAGGTTATCAGGCAAGCTGGGCATATCAGAGACCACCGTGGTTCGTCACCTTCAGGACTTCGGCAAGGCCCACAGGAACTGCCGAATTGTCAATCGAAAACTAACGCCAGCTGAAGCAAACCCTCCGAGTGGAAGTCTGCACGAAACTCTTAGAAAACCCACGCGATGTACGTTTCATCAAGAGAATTGTTACGTGCGATAAAAAAGTGGGTCTATTTTCCTAATCCTAACATACAACGGCAGTGGTTGATCCCGGGCCAGCTTCCAGAACGTGTTGCCAAACGTCGGCGCTTCGTGAACAAGGTGATGCTCTGCGTCTGGTGAATTTTAGAGGGCATAATCCATTACGAATTTGTTCCGGATAGTTGGACAATCAACGCTAACCTCTATCTACTCTGAACAGCTGGAGCGGATGTATACCGTTTTGGAAGAGAAGTACCAGGCACTGATGAACATCAGGACAACGCTCTGCCTCATACCACGCGAACGACCCGGGAAAAACTCAAGTAACTTGAGAGCATCGAACTGATGCTACACCCAGCATATAGTTCGGACCTTGCCCCCCATCGGATTATTACTATTTCCGGTTCATGGCTCACTTCCTTCACGGGCGGCACTTCAACAACTAGGAGGACGTGGCAGCTGGGGTAAAGGAGTTCTTCGCCTCAAAGGACAAGAACTGATACCACTGCGGAATCGAAGAATTGCCAGATAGATAGCTAAAGACGATGCAACACGATGTCCTATACTTTGAATGGTAGTCAGCTTTCGTCGTAAAGGTACGTATGAAGACATAAAGTGATCCAAGTATTGCAAAACTTTGAACTCACCGTTATATTGCTTACTAACAACATTATCCTAATGAGGGGCGAAGCCATCGAAAATGAAAAACTTAGTTTCCAAGGGAAGTGGGCGGGGTGTAGAAGTAAATATGTACAAAACTTAAGAAAACGTTCGCCTGCCAAAGTTTCTAATCTCATTGCTACACAATACCCAGACGTTTTGCTTTATGATATAATAGGGAATGATTTCCTTATACTTTAATGCTATATGCAAAAGAACTCGGTGAAACGAAAAAACATAGTTAGCTCACCGGTTGCGCAGTGGCCTAATTTCTGTCTTCTGAGCAGTCGCCCGAGATAGGTTCGAATCCCTGCGGATATTGTGTTTGTCATACGGAACTTGTTCTCTCCCTTCTCTAGAGCCAATTGCCCTAAATTATGAATGGGCGATTGCTTTCATCTAGGCTAGTAATTGTTACGCAGCGCGAATTTTAGGGAGGTTTCTCTAATTTCGCAAATATCAAACATATCCGTGAATTCCAGTTTTTTTGCCGAATTTCTGTTAAATTTCTTAGATTACCTTCATTAGAATTTACGCGAAAAATATACCGCCAAATAATCTTACTCCGAAATCTGAACCAGAACTTTAAACCTTGAATTACTTCCTCAAGATTGTTCGTTAGGAAGAGACTCTTATCGAACAAGCTTGAAGGGTAATTCCAGGTCACATGCACTCTGCTAAAAAATGCCCATGTGGTGTTTCGTGTTTTCCACCCCCGCTACTGTTGAATTATCTCGGTGACTTGCCGCTCTAGTAAACCGTAAACTGGATGTCATCAATTTTACACTGTAGAAAATTGCCGTGAATAGTCAGGTTTCACCCGGATTAAGACGGCTTACAGATAGTAAGCACGCCACCTGGCGGTCAACCATACATTTTCGGCAAATAAACTACATGTTCGCGGTGTTTAAACTGTTACTCTAGTTTAACCTTGACAATCTGGCAACGTTCCTCTTAAAGTTGTTATATACCTGTTGTTTCATGTACAATCAGTCTACTGGCAACACCTCTACGAACAACACGGTTTTATTTCCCGTTCAGTAGACATATTCTTTATTCCCGGTCAGTAGACATATTATTTATTCCCGGTCATTAGACATGTTATTTATTCCCGGTCATTAGACATGTTAATAAACATTACGGCATTAGACTTTTTTTATTTCCCATTATATATGTTAATGAACATAACATGTATTATTATTTATTTGTCATTAGACATGTTAATGAACATTACGGTATGGTACTGTAAAATTACGGTTTATTGACTGGCCACTCAGCTGCCGGTGCATCTACCGTAATTTCATTCTGCAATTTTTTACAGTATATTAGTAGTTTTAGCTAAGAAAAGAGCTCACAGAAAAGAGCGTTTGAGTTTCCCAAACGCTTAGCTTTAAAATTTCGGTACTTTCGTGTGAGTATTTAGTTTATAAAATTTCTAGATCAATTTAGCAATTTAAATCATGCTGGTTATGACATTTTCCAGATATACACCGATGAGCTATTCCATTATGACCACCCCCAGCCTAGAGAAATGAGCGCGCATGGAGACCGAACGGTGGCGCCGGTGAAGTTCATAGAGCAGTATATATACAACCCGAGGACTGGCTTTTGGTTAGTAGACTGTTCGGAGTCAGAATGGGAAAAACTTCCGATTTATCGGAGTTTGACAAAGGACAAATTGTGATGGCTCGGCGACTCAGAACAACGATTTTGGAAATGGAGAGGCTTGTGGGTTGTTCACGTGCCACTGTAGTGAATACGAATCAGAAATGAAGTACAGATGGCCAAACGAAGAACCATCGTCCAGCCGTGTGTCGTCCGCAGCTCATTGATGCCGGAGGGGAGCGGAGACTGTCGCGCACTGTTCTCAGCAACTGCAGGGCCACAGTGCGACAAATCACCTGCAGCTACAACCGTGGTGATCAGGACAATATGTCACAGCACACAGTTCATCGCAGCTTTCTGCGCATTGGCTTATGTAGCCGAGCAGGGTCCCAATGCTTACTGTACGTCATCACCAACAGAGTATGAAATGGACACAAGGCCATCAAGATTGGACCGTGAATAATTGGAAGAAAGTGGCCTGGTCTGATGATTCAAGATTCCTTGTGCATCAGGTATTCAGCCGAGCGCGGATACGCCGATTAGCAACGGAAGCTATGGCACTTGGATTCACTGTTGGGCGAAAACAGGCGAGCGGCGGCGGCGGTGTTATGCAGTGGGTGATGTTTTCTTGGAACACTTTAGGCTTCATTGCCTTAATGGCACAATCCCTGACAGCTGTCAGGTATCTAACATCGTTGCTGACCAAGTTCACCCATTCATGTCAACTGTGTGCCCTGCTGATGATCGCCATTACCAACAAGATAATGTGCCATGCCACACTGCCAGAATCGTCAAGGAGTGGTTCGAGGAACATTCTGGTGACTTTCTGTTAATGTCCTGGCCGCCAAATTCACCTGACGTGAACCCAATCAATAATTTGCGGTTCGACTTGGAAAAGTAGGTTCGTGCTAAATGCCCACCATCCTGAAATGTACGAGAACTGAAGAACCTGCTGTTGACATTATGTTACCATTAGATACCCTAGGATACCTATCGCCACCTCATCAGATCGATGCCTTGCCGAGTGTTCGCTGTTTTGTGGGTTAAATGGTTTCTTCAGATTATTAGGTTGGTAGTCATAATGTAATGGGTCATCGGTGTATACATGTACACGCTGGCCACCCAAAATGCAACACCAAGAAGGACACGAGATAGCAAAGCCAGATTTACTGGACACGTAGCAACAGATACAAAGATCAAACGATTGAGCTTACAGGCCAGTGCGACTTGCGGAACACGCAGACATCAATAGTTCGTGTGGCTCCCATGGCTGGCAATAACGGCCGCTACACGCCGCGGCATCGAACAAAAGATGCTTTGGATGTGGGTTTGGGTATGTCGGTCCAGCCTGCTTCCACACGTTGCCACAGTTCATCAGGAGTAGCCGCGGGTGGTGCTTGCCGGGCCACTCGGTTGCCAATCAGCGACCAGACATATTCAATGGGCGACATATCGGGAGAACAGGCGCGCCACGGCTGCCGTGACACCTAGTGTGCCGTGAAGAATTATTGCACGAAGCGTACCACGTGCGGGCGCGCATTGTCCTGTTGAAACGTGGCCGCTGGCAGGTCCTGCAGGTAAGGGAGGACTATAGGCTCCGAAACGTCGGAGATGTAGTGGTGGCTGTTGAGTGTAATAGCGATGCGTACCAGAGGGGTGCGGGTGTCATATCCAATTGCGCCCCAAATCATAACGCCAGGCGACGGACCAGCGTGGCGATGCATAAAGCAGGCGTCATACATTCTCTCTCCGCGGTGTCGCCACACGCGGATCCGACAATTGTGGTGTTGCAGGCAAAAGCTGGATTTGTCGGAAAAGACAATGTCGTGCCATTCCATTGTACAGGTGCGGCGTTCAACGGCCCACTGCCACCGCACTCGCCGGTGGTGTAACGTCAATGGTAATCGGAGCAATAGGCGCCGTGCGACAAGTCCCCGCTCCTGCAGACGACGTCGAACGGTACGTGCTGACACAGATTGTTGCGCAACACACCCTAATTCCTGCGCTAACGTTCGTGATGTGGTGGTGCGAGCCGTCGCGGCTGCGGTAATCGCTCACGTGGGTCCGTCCGTCCCTCCTGCACCCACCGTATCCATACTCACCTCAATGTGGCTGGATCTCGTCCCACACGGGGGCCGATGTCTCGGTACGGTAAACCTCTGTCGCGATAAGCCACTATTCGTCTTCTGTCGAACTCCGAAACGTGCTGGAATGACTGCCGTATTCTGCGACGAGGCATCAGGAAGCTTCCCACACACAGGTCCGGCAGCACAAAACACTTCCACTACTTACACCCCGCCTTCTGTGCACCCTTCTTACAGTGCTTCTCGGTGGCGTGCCGGGCGCACATGATTTGCATATGCCCTGCAATGCTAATCGTTTGCATGCCCTCTCGCGGGCGACGCATGCTGCCAATTTCGGGCCAATCGGATGCTTCCTTCTTGGTGTTGCAGTTTGGGTGGCCAGCAGTGCATATCAACGGTGTATAAAAAAATTGTCAGTTGGTCATGAAATTGCATTTCCCAAATTTGGTAGACACCCTGATATCGAAAATGTCGCTAAATCGTTCCATAAACTATGCCATTCTTTTCATTGATTTTTGTTTTCAGTTTTATATGTCGTATAGTCAATTTGTTTATGCCATGTAGTCAACTTACTAAAGACTGAACTTTAGTCTTTAGTAAGTTTAGTTTTGCATTTATTTTAAATATGCATAAATAGCTTTAAATATTTATTTCAAAACTTTCACTTTAAACTACAGGCCATATAAAATTAATTACACCTTGAAAAATATTAATTCACTGAAAATTTACAATATCTGAATCGATTGATCTTCAGCTTACCATTTTTTTTCAATTCGTTTCCCGGAGCTATAGCCAATTTCCCGTTTGGCCCTTCTCTCCGAAAGTTTTGTGATCGCTACCATTGAGCATTCTTTCTCTGTTACCGCTCCCGTGTTTGGTTACACCGCGTGTTCTTTGGCGGTGATTACTGTTCTATGTTTTTTCTTTTTTTTTTTTTTCTTTTTTTTTTAACTTTCATTTCAGTGCTTTTCTCGTGTTTGTTTTCGAGATACTATTGCGTGTGTATGACTATTTCCTTATTACTTCGCATATCAATTTCCTTCATTTCTATCTTCAAGCTTTGTTTCGAACAACTAGAATGAACGAACGTTATAAATGCGTCTACGTCAGATCTTTCGAATATTAATGCCATGAACTGCTTGGGTGCTTGGGTGCTTACGAGTTTGCTGAATTATCTTTTTCTTCCAGAAATTATGAAAAAGGAGGAAATAATTGAAAAGATTGACTCACTTCGTCAAAAACAATCTAAACACACACTGTGCCACTTCCACAGTTATTATTACTTTTATTTCTCACTGCTTTGAATACACGAACAGAGTACTGTTGGCCGTGTCTCCTGTTTTCTCCAGAGATAAACGTTAAGCTAAATATGGTGCTCAATACTTAGACGATTCCAGAGTCTTGAAATGACATCACGAAAACTCTTTCGGATAAGTTAACTGCGACTTGGTTCAGTACGGAAAAAAACTTAAAATAATTTCCATTGAGCTCTCTCTCTCCCCTATTTTTTTTTTCATATCTACTTTCAAAATTTTTGACATGAGGTTGATCTGACAGTTCTGGTGTCAAGAATACGTGGTTGTGTTTTTGTACTTTTCTAGAAGCAAAGTTTTTGATAATAAAAATATAGAAATTTGTGCTCATAATACCTTCCCTCTCCATAAATAAAAAATACTTTGGGAGAGAAGCAACATGAAAATATCCTATAAACAAAAGAAAGTCTCTGCTTTAATGATTAAAAAAACCTTACGCGATAATATATTTTGGTAGCGCTATCGAAAATGTGACGCCTTCCACTGCAGCATGGAAACAATTTAGCATGGCAACACTACATGTCTTAAAATACAAGAAGTTGATTTGAGGTCATTTTACTTCGATAAGAAGAAAGCATTAGCAATGGTGCTGATTTTCTGTATATATTTAAAAAATCCTTTGCTTTTTTTTTATTGGAAGTTTAACTACCACCGTTAGTTACAAGCACCCGACCCTAATTTAGGGCCACTGGTTCCAGTAAAGTGAGAGAGCCAGTGCTGTGAAAAAAACAACTCTCCCGCCTCTCCCGGATTCGAACCCTAACCCATCTTGGACGAACGTCAGAAGACAGTGCTTAAACCACTGCACCACTGTGACGTGTAAAGTGGACCCATGGCTGTAACGACCATCGCTCCTTTCTATTTCTTACTCGATATAGCCGCAATCCAGCGAAAGCCGTTACATAATTTTGTTTCAGTACGTTCCGTAGAATCACGCACTTGAAGAAAAATAGAATTCAGGAACTTTTTTACCAAAAACAAAGACAAGCACTATATTTCACTAAAACTGTGTCGCTTGGGACTTTTCGAAGGGCGGGTTAATGGAATGATTCATTTACTTGGTCTCCGTCCATGCTATTTGACGCTAGACCCGAACTTCTGCTTTTGGTGCACCGGCGCCACGACGTATCGCTAACCACTATCCCCAAAAAACGTCTCGTTCTCTCCAATTTTTTAGACCCGACCTCTCCCTAAAAAACCAAGGTCTCGTTTCTCTCTCTTCCACTTCCAAAGTATTTCTTCGCTCTTAAAACTTCCGAAAAGTTCCACTTTCCACTCAATCCTATTTAATCCTCACCTCCTTTTGGGCTACCTTTAAGCACATTTAAGCTTGGGTTTCTCTCATTAAAGCGCCCTTGAAATAACCCATGCCACACGAGACAGATGCTTATGTACTAATTCGACTGTAATGCGGCTATTCTCATGCATCGGACGCCAACAGTCACAAAACTTGCTGATTTCTTTCGCTCAGGCCAAAAATGGCGCAAACAAAGAAATTCCACATGGGAACGAATATATGCATACATATTTTTTAAGACTCGGGGGCTAGCGAATCTTACAATGACATTTAGTTATAGCTAAATTCTGAACAAATGAGATCTGATTTGCTTCTAAATGAAAGACTTGATTTTGTTTCTGAGTGTGTATATGGAAATGAGGAGGGGAAGAGGTGTACGCGTTCCTTACATTCTTCGACACTGCTACAAACTGTGTTATGAGTAATCCAAAGTCAGATTACGTTATCATTCGCACATTATCAAACAACTGGTCGCATGAGTTTCGGTTCCGTTTGTTCTTTCTTATTTTCTTTTTATCAGAGCTTGTATTATCTTGATTTATCAGCCATTTTCGAGAAGCAGCAGCAGATGAAATAAAAGGAATTCTGCTCTTAATAAAAAGGAAACAGGTAATTCTCCTGAATATGTTGTCAAAGGAAGTATGCCTAATCATCAGTTAAGAACCAGTACACATCGTTATCCAACACCAAAAACCTGATACCAGTATCACTTTTTGTACCCTTGTTTCTCTAGCTTTATATTATATCTTATGCCTAGTTATAAATGAGCTTGTTTCTTATTAAAATATCAGCGAATGTGCTTATGTGGTCACAGAAACATTCTGCAAACGAGTAGATATTCTTTATTTTAACTAAATAATAATAATAATTATTATTATTATTATCCTCTTTTTTCGAAATATACGAAACATAGCCTTGACTTTATCATTGACTGGTGCTGATGTCAATGATAAAGTCAAATTATCATTGACTGCTGCTGCTGAGCTGATACGAGTTTCCACTGGAGACCTAGGTATCAGTCAAGCATCGGCGTAAAATATATGATGTCCCAAGTAAAGCTGTCTTCTGCAGTTCTCTAGGTGGTATATCAGAAAACTACAATTTTTCGAAATGGTTCATAAATTTCTTTGACATTGTTCCAAGTGCCCCGATGACAATGGGGACTACAGTTGTGTGTATAGTCCATAATCGGGTAATTTCTATGGCCAGGTTTCTATATTTAACCATTTTTCCCAGTTCTTTTTCATCGACTCTGGTATCTCCAGGAATCACTATATCAATTATCCAGACTTTCCGTTTTTCTATGACTGTTATGTCTGGTGTATTATATTTTAGGTGCCGATCGGTTTGAATTCGAAAAATCCCACAAGATCTTGACTTGATCATTTTCTACAACTTTCTCAGCCTGATGATCTTGTGAGTTTTTCGATGCTGGCAGATTGTGCTTGAGCATAATGGCCAGTGAATCAATTTTGCATCCCTGTCGTGTCTATCTTTGCAATCTGTCTGTGCAGTTTCGCTACATTCGCATATAAGATGAGACAGAGTTTCATCTTTTTCTTGACAAAGTCGGCACTTTGGTTATCACCGACTTTCTGGATTTTAGCCTTCATAACATTTGTTTGCTATGCCTGTTCTCGGGCAGCAAGAATCGGATCTTCTGTTTCTTTCTTCATGGAGCCCAATTTCAGCCATGCCCAACTCAAGTTGTCACTTTTTTGTTCAATATTCCTTAGAACTTGTCCATGCAGTATCTTGTTCTTCCAGCCATCTGTTAAAGGTATGCAAAGGTTTCCGCCGTTTGAAGGAGAAAGGAAACAGGAACAATCAGGAAACCAACAGGCATTTATTGAACGAAATATTGGCCGTTAGCATCAATGACCTTTCGCCATTTTTCAGGCAACAAATGAATACCCCGTGATAGAAGGACCCGGGTGTTGAGCTGAAGAACTCAGTGACAAAATTTTCAACCTCTGGAACTGTGATGAATCGCTGTTGGGCTAGGGAATGTTGCAGAGAGCGAAACAGATGAAAGTCTGAGGATGCAGTGTCAGGGGAGTAAGACGGGTGCGGTAAAACCTACCAGGGTAACTGTCCAAGGGTTGATTTCGTGGTGGCACCGACATGTGGTCTGGCATTATCGTGTAACAGGATGACTGGGCGGCGTCCTTTACCTGTCCGTGGGCGTTTTTGCTCGATTGCGGCGTTCAGTTTCATCAACTTATCGCTATATCGTTGTGCAGTGATTGTTTCGCCCGGTTTCAACATTTCGAAGTGCAGAACTCCATGCATATCCCACCACATACACAACAGCACTTTTATTCCCGTGGATATCCTGTTTTGTAGTGGGTGTTGATGGATGGCCTGGGTCGACCCAGGATCGCTTGCGTACGGGGTTGTCACAATAGACCCATTTTTCATCCCCGGTGACAACCTTCCACAAGAAATTCGTTCCTTGAAACCTCTTCAGCAACGACATGCAGATACCCACTCGTCGAGCAGTATTACGCTCCGTTAAAGTACGCGAAACCCACTTGCCAATCTTCTGGATCTTCCCCAAGGCCTGTAGACGCCGTACCACCGTCGATTGAGCCACTTTCAAACGTTTCGCCAGTTGCGTGGTCGATTGTGTGGTATCCTCTTGCAACAGGTGTTCCAGCTCCTCGCCTGCGAGTTCCTGCGGTCTACCTGACGTGGCTTGTCCTTCAAGATGAGATCACCTTTCTTAAACCTGGCAAACCATTCTCGACACGTCCGCTAACCCATAATCGTTTCGCTATACGCTTGACATATTGAACTGTGTGCTTCACTCGCACTTTTCCCTAAATTAAACACGAATAACAAAAAGTGCTGCAAATGAACTTTATCGACCGCCATGCTTGGCTTCATATACGAACTGACAGCACGGGTCACTGGCCGGTTAGACCCCTACAGCGCCCGCTAAAGGGTGAGGTAGAAACTTTTGCATACCCCTAATAATCTGCTTCTAAACTGCTTTCTCTTGTATTTAGCCTTGATTTCTGTTATTTTTAATATATTTTCATTAGTAGCTTTTCTCACCTTCTGTTGACTCATTATTATTATTATTATTATTATTATTTTGCTAAAGACAGCAGCAGTTGTTTGATTTTTTGTCATGGCGTGACTCCCTTGCTGCCACGGGAGAGGACGAAAAGACATTGATTACCCTTCACTTGAGTGATGAAACCCTATTTTTTTAGCACGTCTCTTGTAAAATAAAACGTGCTTACGTTGTTACTTTATCCGTCTGTCCTGCCGCCCCGGTGGCGCAGTGGTCTAAGGCGTTGGCCTCTGATCATTCGTCCGAAGGGGTCCGGGTTCGAATCCCGGTGAGGCATGGATGTTGTGTTTGTCTTACGGCACTGGCTCTCTCCCTTCCCTGGAACCAGTGACCCTAAATTAGGGACGGGCGACTGCTTATAGCCCATTGAGTTGCTCACGGTGGTCGTTAAACCTCCAATCAAAAAAAAAAAAAAAAAATTATCCGTCTGTCCGCGTTCACCTTATCTGTGCAACTATTAATCTGATTTGAAAAGTTCTTTTTACATCGGGGAGCTTGAAATGTTAGAATGATGATCTTTGCTTTCCATTTATTGTTCTTTTTTTCCCCCGATGCACAACTTTGGCGCTAGCGAGCGGGAAAGCAGATCATACTTTCCAATTCAAAAGATTATTTTTACTCCATATGTTTGCTTCTACAAACATCCGATTAAAAAATTCCTTTTCGTTTCCATGCCATTTATATCGGAGACTGAGTACAGTCTCTGTTTCAAGTAATGCTTAGATTTTCTGACAGGGTGCGAAAAGGTAAATTGCATATTCCCCCGATATCTCTGTTTCTAGAACTTCGATCATTTTTTTATCTGCATCGAAGACAACCTCTGTTGGAAAATGTTTTGCATATAATTTCTAATTTTTGGTAAAAAATGGTTCAGCCACCAACGGACGTAAGTGATTTCTTCTGCTTCCGATGCATTTGCAGAAAACTCTATCCTTCTGAAAACCCGACTGAAAAATTCTTTCATGGACCGACATCACTCACATTGACAACCTTTTCAGAATACTTTCTTAAAATAAAGCGTGGTGGTTGTTCGGCCAGGTGCGTAGATGTATATCCCCCTTTTTTTTTTTTTTTTTTTTTTTTTTTTTTGTCGTTATCTATGCTTCTGAGAGTCCGATTTGAAAAATCCTTTCTTCGTTGGGGAGCGTTTCCGGTGAGATACCTTCCTCATATAATTTCAAGATTTTCAAGTAACGCATATATTTTCCTCAAGGCAGCGAAAAGGTAAATTGATTTTTCTTCCGATATCTCTGTTTCCAGAACTTCGATTTGAAAAATTATTTCTGCATCGGATACAGTTTCTAATGGGAAATGTTTTGTCCATAATTTCTTGTTTCTGATAAGGCCACCAGAGGGGGTAAATGTTTATTTCTGCTTTTGATAGATTTACAGAAACATTTGAGCTTCTGAAAACTCGATTAAAAAAATTATTTCGCGGATCGATACCGCTTACGTCGGAAATTCTTTTCTAGATACTTTCTTTTTTAAAAGAACTGCATGGTTTTTCTGCCAGGGAGGCGTAGAAGTACATATATCATATTTTTGTCAATATCTCTGCTTATAAGAGAGCGATTTGGAAAAGTTATTTCTTTATTGGAGAGCGTTCCTGTTGTGAAATGTTTCTCATATAATTTCAATTTTTCTTAACGCACAAGTGTGACACTAGAGGGCGTACTTTCATGTTTCCGTTCACAGCAATATGTGCGGGACTAAAAACTCAATCGTAAAAATTATTTTTTTCAGTCAGATACTACTAACTATGAAAACTATTTATCTGTATTTTCTTCCCAAAATAATACACAATTTCGGCGCTAGGGACGCCAATGTGTAGCATGTTTTTCTCAATATCTTTGCTCCCATGAACGCGATTTAAAAAATTATTTAAACACCAAATGCCATTTACCTTGTGGAACACTTAAAGTTTGTATTTGAGGAGTTTTGTAGTTCACAGTTCTGTCGTTAGTTGGTGTTTGTGTACTTCCGTTTGCAGCTGCAACTCCGCTTCTAAAAATCTCATTGAGAAATTTCTGTTACATTGTATGCCACTCGCTACATAGAGATGTGAAGCATTATCCTCTTCAAATGATGCACAGATTTCCCTCAAGGGTGAAAACGTTTTTCTCACTACTTCTGCTTCCGGAAGTTGTATTTGAAAAGTTCCTTTTCCTTAACACAGCTTCTCCATGAAGACTACTTTTCGCCTAATTTCCACTTTTCCATTATGCAAAATTCTTCCGCTTAAGAAAGTGTAGAGTTGCACTGATAAGTCATTACATTATGACCACCTGCCTAATAAGCTGTAGAACCCATTTAGCCCTCAAACCAGCGACCATTCGGCAAGGCATCGATTCCATGAGATGGCGATAGGTATCCTGGGGTATCTGGTACCATAATGTCAACAGCAGGTCCTCCAGTTCCCGTACATTTCGAGGTGGCGGTGATTTAGCGCAAACACCGCTTTTCCAAGTCCAACCACAAATATTCGATTGGGTTCATGTCAGGTGAACTCGGAGGCCGGGGCATTAATAGAAAGTCACCAGCATGTTCCTCGAACCACTCCTTGACAATTCTTGCAGTGTGGCATGGCGCATTATTCTGTTGGTAATGGCCATCACCAGCAGAGAACACAGTTGCCATGAATGGGTGAACTTTGTTCGCAACGATGTTCAGATACCTGACAGCTATCAGGGATTGTGCTATTGGGATAATGAGGCCTATAAAGTGTCCCAAGAAAACATCGCCCACAGCATAAAACCGCTTCCGTTGGTAAGTGGCGTATCCGCGTTCCGCAGTCTACGTGATGCACCAAGAATCTTGATTCGTCAGACCAGGTCACTTTCCTCCAACCATCCATGGTCCAATCTCGATGTTCTTGGGACCCATTTAATGCGTTGTTGACGATGACGTGCAGTGAGCATGGGGACCCGCCTGGGTCTTCAGCTACGCATGCCCATGCGCAGAAGGTTGCGATGAACTGTGTGCTATGACACATTGCCCTGATCACCACTGTTGTAGCTGCGGGTGATTTGTCGCACTGTGGCCCTGCGGTAGCTGTGAACAATGCGCGGTAGTCTCCGTTCCCCTCTGACATCCATGAGCTGCTGACGACACACGGCTAGACGTCTATTCGTCGTTTGGCCATCTGTGCACCACGTTTGATACATACTCACTACAGAGGCACGTGAACAAGCTGCGGCGTTTCCGAGATCGTAGTTCCGAGGCGTCGTGTCATCACAATTTGTCCTTTATCAAACTCCGATAAATCGACAGCTTTTCCCATTCTGACTCCTAACACTCTACTAACCGAAAGTCGGTCCTCGTGTTGCATATATATACTGCTCTGTGAACTTCACCTGCGCCACCGTTCGGTCTCCATGCGCGCTCATTTCTCTAGGCTGGGGGTGGTCATAATGTAACGGCCCATGGGTGTATATCTTGTCTCTTTCTGTGTTTCTTCTTTTAGCTACTCGATGAAAATCTCCTTGTCTGTGATATCCTTCTGCCACGAGGTACTTTTTGTGCGCCATTTGTTAATTTTTTTTTGATTGGAGGTTTAACGACCACCGTGAGCAACTTATAACGAAGTAAATTTCTCCTTCATTTTTGGTCTACGCCGGGATTCGAACCCGAGGCCGCTTATTCCGGAACAAGCGGCCTCGGGTTCGAATCCCGGCGTAGACCAAAAAGGACGGAGAAATTTACTTCGTTATAATGGCGCCCGAACTATCCGGATGACCCGGCTGTTCAAAATCTCGCATTGGTGTGATGTTCTTTCCACACCGCGAGATAGGAAAAATCAGAGAATTCCTTCTCCAGCGCTTCGAAAAATAAAAATGTGTGATGTTGCATTCCACACACCAGATTGACTGGGAGTTCTCAAGTGCACGTTCTACAGTGGATGGCTGCCTGCAACAATTCATGGTCACGGCTGACCCGTGGGCCATGCCCCGGCCTTCTTTCGGGGGAGGGGGAGATGTGACGTACCTGCCAGCAGGACGCACACGACATAAAGGCAGATAGGAATCAGAATAATCGTCTGCGTAGCTCAGTTGGTAGAGCGACTTATTCCGGAATAAGCGGCCTCGGGTTCGAATCCCGGCATAGACCAAAAATGACGGAGAAATTTACTTCGTTATAAACTCAATGGGCTATAAGCAGTCGCCCGTCCCTAATTTAGGGTCACTGGTTCCAGGGAAGGGAGAGAGCCAGTGCCGTAAGACAAACACAACATCCATGCCTGACCGGGATTCGAACCCGGACGAATGATCAGAGGCCAGCGCCTTAGACCACTGCGCCACCGGGGCGGCTGTTAATTTTCGTAGCATAGTTTTCAGCCACTGATGCAAGTAAGTAACTGTTTCTATTTTCGGATATTTTATCGATTGCAGAAATCCGGCCAATATTTTTTCTAACCAGTTCCATTGATGTTGAATAACTTTGAAAAATTTAATTCGTGTGAGAATGGATTCAAAGGACGTGTTTATTACAACCGAAAATTCGGTGTAATCTTTCTTGTTGTTTTCTGTTGTAAACTGAAAAGTCATGTCGAGGCTTCGCTTTAATCTACAGCGGTTTATTTGTTATTTTATACATATATGATTATTGAACATATGTCTACAAATCTTAAATGAATTGGTAGGGAAGCTTCTGCGTTTAAAAGAAAGCGTAATAGCAAGGGATTGGATGTTAAAACGAACGGTTTTACTGTAAGCAAAGGAATAGCTGTTGCCCAAAAGTCGTTCATTTTAAAATTCAATAAATCCATTACAAAGGGTGTCATTTCTTGTATCACAGTCCAAATGAAACATCAACTGTCACCGAAATTTGTTCCTTACTAATAAATGGATTTAATACCATTATTCATTTTAAGGTACCACTGTCTACGTACAACGAGGACCCCATGCACAACAGTAAAAATATGTGACATAACTTCCTTTGTGATGTAAAGTCTCAAGTTTATACACAAAATTCTAGTCTTGAATAGTATGAAGGGAAAACGGATTTGATAATTATCGTGTAGAAATACTTAAATTGATAAGAGCATGAAATTAATCTTGATAAGTTTACATAAAGAAACTTTTTTTTTTCGTCTTTCTTTGAGCTTTCTTTCCTGGAGTACCAAAATTTCTTTCGCTGCTTGCACTTGAGTTAGGAATTGAGATAGTACGATTAGTAACCCTAGAACTATAGTTCTGGACAGTGGCTTTAATTTAATTTCCACCTTGAAAACAAATCCCTGTGATTTTTATCATATGGTAAAATCATGTAATGATCCAATTCAACGAATGTTTCCTCTTTTGCACTGATATCCTCCCATTCACTGAAATTATTTTTATTTTTATGGACAAGTGGCTGCTGTACAGATTCCTGTTTGTACGCTTTCTTTGAAATAATTCAAGTCTTTCGCCCAGGTTTTCACTTAAATTGCCTCCTCGGGTGAAAACATTTTCAGCTGTCAGAAAGTTGGTTAATTGTTCTCACCATTCCCTTACTAATTTCGCAGACGCACATCAGTGATCAGCACCGGACTTTAAGACATTTCCAAATTTTTTGAAAACAAACTTCAACAAAGAAAAATAGTTATTGCAAAAAGTTATTGGAAAACAATTATGGGAAAATAATTATTGGATAAAGACTGGTGTTAAGCCCCGATTTTATATGAGATGATTGAAATACTGACCCAACCCGAACAGAAGAAGCAATTCATGTTGCTTTAACCTAGTTGAGTCCGACCTTGTTTGGGTTTATCCGGATCAGCCCAACCCGTGCTATTCTGCAGTGGAGTTGTCAAGAGCTTTTTATTAGGGGTATGTAAAGGTTTCCGCCGTCCCCGCTTGCGGGCATTGTAGGGGTCTAACCAGCCGGTGACCCGTGATGTCATTTCATACATGAAGCCAAGCTTGGCAGTCGATAAAGTTCATTTACGGCACTGTTTGTTATTCATGTATAATTTAGGGAAACGTGCGAGCGAAGCATATGATTCAATATGTCAGGCGTATGGCGAAACAGCTATGAGTGAGCGGACGTGTAGAAAATGGTTTGCCAGGTTTAAGAAAGATGATCTCAGCTTGGAAGACAAGCCACGTGCAGGTAGACCGCAGGAACTCGCAGACGAGGAGATCGCTATTGCAAGACAATCGACCACGCAACTGTTGAAGCGATTGAAAGTGGCTCAATCGACGGTGGTACGGCATCTACACTCCTTGGGGAAGATCCACAAGATTGGTAAGTGGGTTCCGCATACTTTAACGGAGCGTAATAGTGCTCAACGATTGTACATCTGCACGTCGTTGCTGAAGAGGTTTAAAGGAAAGAATTTCTTGTGGAAGGTTGTCACCGGGAATGAAAAATGGGTATATTGCGACAACCCTGTAAGCAAGCGATCGTGGATCCACCCAGGCCAGCCATCAACATCCATTTGAAAATAGGATATCCACGGACGGGGGGGGAGTGCTGTTGGGTGTGTGCGGTGGGATATGCATGGAGTGCTGTACTTCGAACTATTGAAACCGGAAGAAACAATCTCTGCACAACAATATAGCGATAAGTTGATGAAACTGAACGCCGCAATCGAGCAAAAAACGCCCATTGACAGGTTAAGGACGCCGCCCAGTCATCCTGTTACACGATAATGCCAGACCACATGTCGGCGCTACCACGAAATCAACCCTTTAACAGCTGCATTGGCAGGTTTTATTTCACCTTGCTTACTCCCCGGACATTGCACCCTCAGACTTTCATCTGTTTCGCTCTATGCAACATTCCCTAGATCAACAGCGGTTCCCCACATTTCCATGGTGGAAAATTTCGTCACTGCGTTCTTCATCTCAAAACCCGAGTTCTTCTATCACAGGGGCATTCATTTGTTGTCTGAAAAATAGCGAAAGGTCATTGGTGCTGACGGCCAATATTTCGCTCAATAAATGCGTACTGGTTTCCTGATTGTTCCTGTCTCCTTTCTCCTTCAAATAGCGGAAACTTTTGCATACCCCTAATATACTGTGTACCATAGAAGTATAACGATTTAAATGTGGCGAGATTTACGTAAGAAAGTTGATTGTTTATAGATGTGTTACTGTTGAACCTTTTTATAAAAGCTACTGTTACCACTGGATCGAATTCTGTATGACGACTTGAGAGCCAAAGCGCGTAAATGGATTGTTACCTTTCAGCCAATGAAGGAATAAAGGGTTGGCTTATGCTCATTCCCTTCACTGACAGTTCATAGTTAATTACTTATTCAAAGAATTGAATATACACCGAAAAGCCAAAACATTATAAACAGTGCATCTCTAGTAGTCTTTCCTTTGTCGACTTCAGAATGTTTGACCGCATAACCGCTAACTTTGTTCCATTTATTCTAAAACGCTATTAAAGAAATTTATGGATGATTGAAGCATTTCGACCAGCGCCGACTTGAGCGGGAATATGGAGCGCGCTGATTCATTTCCACGAGCAAGTAGCCGGACTGACGACATCGCGTTGTCTGGGCGACGCAATGACGTCAGCCCTGGGAATATCCGTACAAGTACAAAGAATATAAAGCTTGTATACGTGTAGTTAGATCGCTTTTGGTTCCCTGCAGTGTTACACGTATTTGCGTTTTGTTAAAATAACAAAACGCTAAACTAACAACACTGCACGTCATCGATGTCGGCAGAAACGTGTTTTTTGAGTGGGAGATGTAACTCACCAAATAACCGAAATTAGATCATCATCATCATCATCATCATTGTCAACCATTATCAATCCACTGCTGGACGAAGGTCTCTCCAAGTTTCCTCCACAGCGGTCTGTCTTGTGCCAGTCTCCTCCATGTCACCCCTGCATACTTTCGAATTTCATCCACCCATCTCCCATGTGGTCTTCTTCTGGGTCTTTTCCTGTCCATTGGAATCCAATCTAAAATTTCGGCTGTCCATCTATGGTCTGTTCTTCTGGCAGTATGTCCAGCCCATTGCCATTTCAGGGATTTAACTCTGATCATGATGTCTTCCACTCTTGTCATTTTTCGGATCCACGTGTTCCTCTTCTTATCTCTCCTGGTTACACCAAGCATGCACCTCTCCATGCTTCTTTGAGTTGTCTGCAGCCTTTGTATGTCTCTTTTAGCTAAGGTCCACGTCTCTGCACCATACGTAAGCACTGGAAGGATGCATTGATCAAACACTTTTCTTTTAAGACATAATGGCATATTGCTCTTGAAAATTATGCTGTTTCTTCCAAAAGCTCTCCAGGCAAGTTTTGTACGCCGATTAATTTCTTCACCAATGTGACCCTCACTTGATATCTGCTGTCCAAGATAAATGTATGTGTCTGTTATCTCCAGCTTTTCTCCATCAATCGATAAATCTTCATTTCTTGTAAAAGCATTGAACATCACTTTTGTCTTCTGAAAGTTCATTTTTAATCCCACTTCTTTACTCTTGTCAGCAAGTTCCTGGATCATACTCTGTAGCTCTGATGGGGTAGTTGCAAAAATGACTATGTCATCAGCAAAACGAAGGTGGGTTAGATAATCTCCATTAATCTTTATCCCCTTGTTTTCCCAGCTCAGCGACTGAAAAACACTCTCCAATGTGGCATTAAAGAGCTTCGGAGATATGGTGTCACCTTGTCTCACTCCCTTTCCAATTTTTACGTGTGTTGTATTTTCAACCAGCCTAATCTTTGCACTTGCATTTTCATAGATGTTATTAATAATATTAATGTATGCATCTTCAATACCGCAGGTTTTCAGAGCCATTGTAACTGCTGATGGTTTCACCGAATCAAAGGCTTTTTCATAATCGATAAAAGCCATGCACAATGGAAGTTCATATTCCCTCGCTCTTTCAATTAGTTCTCTCAGCACGTGGATATGATCTATTGTGCTGTAGCCACTCCTGAATCCAGCTTGTTCTCTCGGTTGAGCCATGTCCAGTGTTACCTTCAAGCGGTGTGAAAGAACTTTAGTGAAGATTTTATAAACTACTGATAGGAGGCTGATAGGTCTGTAGTTTCCGAGATCCTCAATGTCACCTTTCTTATGTAGCAGGATCATTGTAGCGGTGTTCCAATCCTCAGGAATCTTTCCTTCATTAAGGCATCGAGTGAAAATTTGGGCGAGTACTGTTTCGATTTCTCCACTTGCTTCTTGTATGATGTCTACAGTAATTCCATCTTCTCCTGGAGCTTTTCCCCGCTTCATGTTCTTGATTGCATGTGCAACTTCTGCTGGAAGGACTGGAGGAACTCTGGTACTGGTATCTTTCATGATGTCTGGAGTGCATGTATCATCCCTTTCATATAATTTGGAGTAGAAATCTTTCACTCTTGTCAAAATTTCGCCTCTATTTCTTGTTACAGAACCATCTTCTTTTCTCAGTGCCATAATCTGTTTTCTTCATTTACTGAGATGTCCCTTTGCTATCTTTAGGCTTTGGTTGTTTTCAATTGCTTTCCTCACTAGTTCACAGTTGAATTTTCTTACGTCTTCAGTGATACTTTTTCTTACTGTCTTGCATAGCTCTATATATTCCACTTTGGAAGTCACATCTTCTTTAGTTGTCCTCATCTCTCTTCTTTTTTGCATCAACATTTTCGTTTTTCCTGATAATTTATTTACATGCAACTTGTTCTTAGACCCAGCTAATTTTGTTGCTGTTTCCATAAGAGCTTTGGTTACTTTTCTGTTAACTTCAGAGATGTCCACTTCTTCTGATGTTAGGCCTTCTAAAGCAGAGAACCTGTTCTTCAGTTCCAACTTGAAGGTATTATGGTGTTTTTTAAGGTTGGTTATGTCGATAGATTTTGTTTGTCTTATGAGCTTGCCACGTTCCAGTTTAGTGTTGAGGTGCATCTTACATCTCACCAATCTATGGTCACTACCTGTGTTGAACTTGTTTAGCACACTGCAGTCTTCTATGACGAATTTTTTGTTACACATAATAAAATCAATTTCACTTTTCTTCCCATTTGGATGTCTCCATGTCCATTTCCTGTGTGGCTTTTTCTTGAAGAAGGAGTTCAAGATGAAAAACCCTTCTGCCTCTGCAAACTCAACGAGAGTATTTCCACGCTGGTTTCTGTTGCTGTGACCGAATTTACCTACTGAAGTTTCATTCTGTTGCCGTTGCCCTATTTTTGCATTGAAATCTCCCATAATTATTTTCAAGTGCTGCTTACCTTTATTATTTAGATGACAAATTTCCTCATAAAATTCTTCAATTTCTTCTTCAGGATGACTTGTGGTGGGTGCATAAGTTTGAATAATCTGAGCCTGGTATCTTTTCGAGAGTTGGATAACAAGTCGTGCAGCTCTGTCAGAGGAACTTTCAACTTCTACAACTTTATCCTTCAGTTTCTTGTTTATTATAAATCCAACACCACTAGTTCTGCCAGTATCTGTCCCACGATAGTAGAAGAGATGTCCACTTTTCAGTTCGATGAGATCTTCTCCTTTTCTCCTTACCTCACTTAGACCAACGATGTCCCACTTGATCCTTTGTAGTTCCTCTTCCAATTCAAGAAGCCTTGAATCAGAAGATAGGGAGCGTCCATTGTACGTAGCCAAGGTCAGCATCAGATGGCAGCCTAGTCCGGTCCTCCGGGGATTCTTAGCACCCTCTGCCTTCATGTCGCACTGGCCGCTGCCTTGGCCAGGTACATTCCAGCTGCCGGAGACTGAGGGCCAAGATTTAAGTTGTGGAATCATTTTGGAGGGGTTTGGCCATAACTCACCACGCTGGCCAAGCGGGTTGGTGAGTGTGGGATAGAATTTCCTCTAATCCCGATGGTATAGTTATACCGCTATTGGCGGTCGTCAGAGCCCCTTTAGTGGGAACAGGATGCACCACGAGAAGGCGGGGTTGGCATTTGTCAAGGAGAGGCTGTGATGTTACGCATCACCTGACCTTACATCCCTCACCTGACCTCATCATATCACATATAAATTTTGTTTTTTAACGTACGAGAGGTTAAGCTCACTGTCAGTAAAAGTGTGAATCTTGTTGTGCTGGAATGCATGATAAATACATACATGCATACATACGGTAGTGGCCAGAATTGTGGAAACCTTTTGGAAATAGTGTATTTTTGAGGTTTGATGGCTCATAACACCACTTTGTTTTGGAGTAATACAATAAAATTACACTGCTGGCCACCCAAAATGCAACACCAAGAAGGAAGCATCCGATTGGCCTGAAATTCGCAGCATGCGTTGCGCGCGAGAGGACATGCAAACGATTAGCATTGCAGGGCATATGCAAATCATGTGCGCCCAGCACGCACCCGAGAAGCACTATAAGAAGGCTGCACAGAAGGCGGGGTGTAAGTAGTGTAAGTGTGTTGCGCTGCCCGATCTGTGCGTGGGAAGCTTCCTGATGCTTCGTCGCAGAATACGGCAGTCATTCCAGCACGTTTAGGAGTTCGACAGAGGACGAATAGTGGCTTATCGCGACAGAGGTTTACCGTACCGAGACATCGGCGCCCGTGTGGGACGAGATCCAGCCGCATTGAGGTGAGTATGGATACGGTGGGTGCAAGAGGGACGGACGGACCCACGTGACCGATTACCGCAGCCGCGGCACACCGCCGAACGAGAAGATCGGCTTGTTGTGCGGCGGGAATTGACGGCTCGCACCACCACATCACGAACGTTAGCGCAGGAATTAGGGTGTGTTGCGCAACAATCTGTGTCAGCACGTACCGTTCGACGCCGTCTGCAGGAGCGGGGACTTGTCGCATGGCGCCCATTGCTCCGATTACCATTGACGTTACACCACTGGCAAGTGCGGCGGCAGTGGGCCGTTGAACGCCGCACCTGGACTACGGAATGGCATGACATTGTCTTCTCCGACGAATCCCGCTTCTGCCTGCAACACCACAATTGTCGGATCCGCGTGTGGTGGCACCGCGGCGAGAGACTATATGACGCCTGCATTATACATCGCCATACCGGTCCGTCGCCTTGCGTTAAGGTTTAGGGCGCAATTTGATATGACACCCGCACCCCTCTGGTACGTATCGCCGGTACACTCAACAGACACTGCTACATCTCCGACGTTTTGGAGGCCTGTTGTCCTCCCTTACCTGCAGGACCTGCCAGCGGCCACGTTTCAACAGGTCAATGCGCGCCCGCACGTGGCACGCATCGTGCAACAATTCTTTACGCCCTACCCGGTGTCACTGCTGTCGTTTCCCACCTGTTCTCCCGATATGTCGCCCATCGAACACGTCTGGTCGCTGATCGGCAACCGAGTGGCCCGGCAAGCACCACCCGCGGCTACGCCTGATGAACTGTGGCAACGTGTGGAAGCAGCCTGGACCGACATACCCCAAGCCCACATCCAAAGCCTCTTTCGTTCGATGCCGTGGCGTGTAGCGGCCGTTATTGCCAACCATGGGGGCCACACGAACTATTGATGTCTGCGTGTTCCGCAAGTCGCACGGGCCTGTAAGCTCAATCGTTTCATCTTTGTATCTGTTGTTATGTGTCCAGTAAATCTGGCTTTGCTATCTCGTGTCCGTCTTGGTGTTGCATTTTGGGTGGCCAGCAGTGTATATATCAATGGAAAGATAATTTCATCAAGAATGTAATGCAATAACTTTTATGAAGGATTTTTTTATTAGAACAGCAGTTATAAAAGAAGAAAAGTGAAACACATAGAAAACATGAGATATACGAAAATTCTCACGATGTCAGTTAATACTTAGTTGGGTAACCTTCAGCGTTCATTACGGCATTACAACGCCTTCCCAAGGAGTCAACCAAGTTTTTTAGTTCTGAAGCTGTCATAATGTAAAACCAAGATTGAATTATTGCTTCGATTAATTGGATTTTATTGCTGGGTTGCTTCTGACTAACAAGTTTCTTTAGTCGGTTCCACAGATTTTCGATGGGGCTAAGGTCTGGGCTATTCCCAGGCCATTGCAGCAATGAATATGATTATCTTGAAACCACTTTTCGCACACAGCAGCAACATGACATGGAGCTGAATCATGTTGAAATATAAATGCTTCATTATCTTGGAAAGGATCACGTGCGGAAGGCTTCAGTTGGGGCTCAAGTATTTCATTAATGTATTTTTGGCCATTTATATTCCCATTAATCACGCAAATTCTGCCCACACCTTTTGATGTCATACAACCCCAGATCATAACGCTAACCAGGTGTTTCACGGTACATGTAATGCAATCAGGATGCAAATCTTCTCCGATTCTTCTCCTTACGTATTTTATGCCTTTACCAGTCTGGTTTTGTAGGCCCAGGGCTTTAAAATGAATGTTTTACGCCTAGTAAACTTTACTTGCTGTGTAAACCTCGCGAATATAAGTAGGCTGATTTAAAATTGCTAAAAGGGACCAGGCCTTGGGTTTTATAGTGCAATTAATGTTTTGTACATGACCAAAAATTAATATCCAATATGGGTTCAAACAATGCATACTCTATATGGACTACATAATCTGTATGCGACCACGTTCAAGCGCTGACAACAGAAAAAAAGCTATTGGCATGTTATAGACGGGGAGGGGAGGTGGGGGGAGGGGGAGGGGGAGTTAGATCAATGTGGCTGCTGCTTTAGGAGTTTCGAACAGTGTAGTAAGTCTGCTACACACAAGGTTTCAACGGCATGAAAGTGTTGCAGATCGGCACAGCAGTGGTCGTCCGAGGATAACCACCTGAAGGCAAGATCGCTACCTGACAGTAAATGCTCGGAGAAGGCCTAGTATCACCAGTAGCCAACTCCGAGAATCACTTCGAGCTGCTTCTGGTGTCACAATATGTTCTCAAAAGGTACGAAACCATCTTCACGATTCAAAATTTATGACACGGAAATCAAAAGTGCAATTTTTATAAGCACTCTTAGCTTCAGTTTTTTTATTGGCCGGTTTTCTGTTTTATTTTTTCACCAGGAAATCATAAAATTATCTTAAGGCTGTCTTTGAATGAATGTAAGATAAATACTATCCTCTATCTGCAATTTAAGTTCTTTTGTACACATTTTCTCGAAGACTATTGCTTTGTAGTGTTTGAAATTTTGAGCACAAATAAAAATGACCCATAGCTAATATATACCAAAGTTGTTATTCCGAAAAATTTGTTAGAATTCTTTTCATAATTCAATTTATCTGACTCGAAAATATTCATATTTGGAGCTAGATGTCGCTATAAGTTAGCTTAGCAGTATTTCTGCCTGAAAGAAACGAAATCTCTCATTTCTGTCTGATGATTTTTTTAATTATCTAGGCGAAATAAAAAGCATTGAATGGGGCAAAAAGTGAGATTGGAATTTTGTCTTTCATAAATCATCTCAAATCCTACTGTACGTTCATTTTTTGAAGAGAAAATGTGTATGTACATTAGCAGAGAACCCCTGAATTTGAGCTATAGAAGCTCCGCCTACTTACTGAGCTCTACCCCTAAATAACATCATTGTTTAAAACGTAACAGCGCGGTTTTTTTTTAATTGTCGTGCCAACGAGAGACCTCTTTTATTCTGAATATGGCAAGCTCTGCAGTGATTCACTGACGCCAACTTCTGGGACAGTCCCACAAGACGTAAAAACACGCCCAAGGAATGATTTTTTGTGCCATCTATCGCAGAAGATGAACCCTTACACTCATTCAAAGACAGCTTTAGTGCGAGAAACTGTGTGTCTGAGGTAACAAAGGGATGTATCGAAGACATCATGTGGATGATTTAACCAAAGGCACAATTATCGGAAAGCTCGGAGAAGGCCTGACTGTGACAAATGTCGCCTGAGCGTTTGAAGTAGCACACAACATAATATCGAAGCTTTGATCAGCATTCGGAGACACAGAACCATTGTCACATGTTTTGATGGAAGTCATCCCAGTTGGACGAGCCAGTGGGATAGCCGTTTCCTGTATATACACTGGCGTGCAAAAATTAAGGACGAAACAGTTTTTCGGATGTGACGTCGTGCAGAAGTGCTCCACATCGATTCAAATCATATCATAAGATCCCCAAGATGTAAGAATATGGGATAAGTGAGCAAAACCGTCCAAACAAGGAATCCAAAGGATACAGAGGCACTTTATTGAAAAGGTAGCTTCGAGCACAACTCGACAGAAGACAGAAACGTCCATTTGACAGGCGGCTGCCAAGAAAAATCCAGTCTTTAGTAGGGGATAGGATCACCACTGACTGCGTTGCAGGATTTACAACGTCTGTCTATGCTGAGGACGAGGTTGTCAAGGAGCTGTTGAGGCATCGCGGTCCATTCCTCTTGTAGCGCCAATCGCAGCTGCGGAATCGTTGCTGGCGGCTGGTGACGTGCTGCCAAGCGTCTCCCGAGAAGGTCCCACTCGTGTTCGATTGGATTTAGACCCGGGGACCTTGCGGGCCAATCCATGCGTTGAATATCTTCACTCTCCAACAGCTCTGCGACAGCCACTGTACGATGAGGTGAAGCGTTGTCGTCCATGAACAGGAACTCAGGACCCACAGCACCTCTAAACAGACGCACCTGAGGCAGGAGAACCTGGGTACAATAGCGGACACCAGTGACTGAACCTCCTTGGAAGATGTGGAGGTCAGTACTGCTACCAAGCATGATACCAACTCCGCCACCTCCAAACCGACCTCTTTCGATGATGTTCGAGGTGTGATTGCGTGTTCCCTGCTCTCTCCAGATGTGTTTACGTCCAGAATCGATTCGTCAGACTAAATCGGCTCTCATCCGTAAAGAGAACTCGACCCCTTTGGGTTATACGTCAATTCGTCGCGCGTCAATTCGTCGAGCGTCAATTCGTCGACTACGTCAATTCGTCATTGACCAATTCGTCGATTACGTCAATTCGTCATTGACCAATTCGTCGCGTTTACAAATTTTGGTTACATACAAAACGAATGCAGGAAAACGTATGATTTCGAACGTCTTAGCCCTGATGAAATTTCTAAGGTTTGGACACTCAGACAGGATAGGAATATTACGCTTTTTCTTTGGCGCTGAAAATATTAGACGGTAGACGGTTTTTCGAACGGGTCGGAGCCCCCACATACAAAATTTTCGTAAAATCTGCAGTTTTTAATTTAGAACCACCAAATTTGGATACTGTATTATGATATTCTAACTTAGACGGTAGACGGTTTTCGGAACGGATCGGGGACCGGGGGTGAGGGCCCCTTCCCCGTAAAAATGTTCGTAAAATCTACAATTTTTAATTTAGAACCACCAAATTTGGTATACTATCTCACGGTACTCGAACTTAGACGGTTGACGGTTTTGGGAACGGGTCGGGTCCGGGGAGGGGGGTCAGAGCCCCCGTATAAAATTTTCTTAAAATCTACAGTTTTCAATTTAGAACCACCAAATTTGGAATGCTATCTCATGAAATTCTAACTTAGACTGTAGGAGGTTTTTGGAAAGGGTCGGAGCCCTGGGGTCAGAGACCCCCATGCAAAAGTTTCGTAAAATCTACAGTTTTCTATTTAGAGCCACAAAATTTGGTATACTATCTCATAAAACTCTGAATTAGACTGTAGATTGTTTTTGGAAGGAGTCGGAGCACGGGAGGACAGAGACCCCCCCCCTCCCCATGCAAATTTTTTGCAAAATCTTCAGTTTTCGATTTAGAACAACAAAATTTGGTATGCTATCTCATGAAACTCTAACTTAGACTGCAGATGGTTTTTGGAACGGATCTGGAACTCAGGGTGAGAGCCCCCTCTCGCCGCATAATACATTTTCGTAAAATCTACAGTTTTCAATTTAGAACCACCAAATTTGGTATACTATCTCATGAAACTCTAACTTAGACTCTAGATGGTTTTTGGAAGGGGTCGATGCACAGGAGGACCGAGCCCCCATGCAAAATTTTCGTAAAATCTTCAGTTATCGATTTAGAACCACTAAATTTGGTATACTATCTCATGAAACTCTAACTTAGACTGCAGACGGTTTTTGGAAGGGGCCTAGGCCCGAGGTCAAAGGGGGCAATAATACAAAATGTTCGTAAAAAGTTCCATTTTTTACTCTTAAGATCTGCAACACAATTCAGCACTCCAATACCCTATCTACGTTCTAAGGCGCTCTTCGGCCCTTTGAGGCCCTTACGCCATAAACCACCAACTAACCAACTAACCCTGCTACGGTCTAAGTTGGAGACCGTAGATAACAATGAAATTTGAAAATATGCGGTTAATGGTGTATTAAAAACGCAAATCAATATAGTTTAGCTTTAACTACCAACGGGCGGCTTATCAGGAAGACATACAGTATAATGTAATGTAAATAGAGAGTTCCAGATATTCAAAATTCAAAACGGTAAGAAAAAGATGATCAATGCCAATGTCAAGTCGTACGCATGCGACATTTACATAGGTACATTGCATTTCTGTGTCGCGGGATTCACAGAAGCACACGCCAGATGTACGGCAGTTCAATAGATGTATCCTTGAAGGTAAGTATTTCCATTCCTTTTTCTTTCTTTTTTATTTCGCAAAATTAAATTAAGTAAATCAAAAAATTTAGAATAAGTTTGCTGGAAAATTGCAGGAATATCTTTTTCATTCATTAACTTTCACCCGCTGAATTTGGTGTTTCCACAAATTGTAATATGTACCTGGCAAATCCCTGATATCCCTGCTAGTACAAATTATATTAATTATTTCTTTGCGTCCAGTTCAATCTAGTATGTCCATAAGAGCGTTTGGGGCCGTATGAAAAATTTTTCACATTTCAACGTGTGCCGCTACGGTGGCGGAGTGATCTAGACGCTGGCTTCTGACCACTCGTCGAGAATGATCCTGGTTCAAATCCCGGTGAGTCATGGACGTTGTGATTGACTTCTGGCACTGGCTGTCCTCCTTCCCAGGAACCAGTGGTCCAAAATTAGGAAAGTCGGACTGCTTATAGCCCACTGAATTGATCACCGTAGTCGTTAAACCCCAACAAAAAAAATGATTGCGACGTGTCCATTGCTATTTGTTACGGAGCCGTATGAAAAGTACGTTTTTGATATCAACGTGTCCACTTCCATGTAGGCTGGCCATAAAATGTTAGGGGACCGTACAAAATTGCACTTTTGTTATCACCTTGTCAGCGCTTCGGTATATGGCTTAAGTATATACGTATATATAGTTGGGCCATTTCAGCACATAGTTTGGTTTATATAGAAAATAAAGATAATGTTACATTTTTACTCAGTTACAACACATTAATCCTAAAGGCTTTTGCTTGAAATCTTTAATCCGCCGTGCTCATATTCACAACGTTAACATAGCATGTCAAGTTATTAATGTTGCAGTTTTACTCTGTCACGAAACTTTAATTACAAGACCTTAGGCGTAACCTTATTTTACGAATTTTTAGTCCGACGTATTCATAAGGTTTCCGTTATATGCCAAGGTAATGGTACTGTGTTTTGACAGAGGCACAAAAATTAGTAAACAGGCCTTAAGCCTTTTTATCAGTTTTCAATCAACCGTGCTCATATACATAAAATTTTAAGAGAAAGTCAAGTTTATTGTGTTCCGCTTTTACTGGAGTACAAAACTATAAACAGCCATTAACTTTCACCCGCTGAACTTGGTGATTCCCCAATTCATCCATTAACAAGTCTTTTAAGTGATTGTATGCCATGGTCATATTGATAATGTTTGATGACAAGTCAGGTTAATGATGTTGCGCTTATTAAAGATCTTTAAAAAGGTATAGAGGCTAATAATTATTGTTTGAAGCCTAAGTAAAAGCTCATTTTTAACTTGACTTGTCATGAAGTCCTTATGAATATGGCATTTATTTTATTTTGTACATTTTACATAGCGTGTGCATTTTTTTTATGTTTTGGCATTTGTTTTATTTTGTGTTGTACTTGTTACATAGCGTTTCGCATTTTTGTTATGTTGTGACTTGTAATTGCATTTTAAATTTTTATTTGTTTCACATTTTGGATTAGTTTTTGACATTTATGTTTTTGACATGTTATTTTGAAAATTTTGCCTTTTTTAATTTTGCATTGTGTTCTACATTCTTGCATCTTCGGCAGAATTACATTCTTGAAAAATTCAAATACAAGTTAGTAAAAAATATAATTCAATTAGTGAAAAAGACCAGCACATTTTAGTACAGGATAGAATTATAAGAAATTCCTCTTAAACAGTCTAGTACGTTAACATTTTCTCTGTGCGCCAAAGAAATTCGAATTCCTTCTTATCATGCCAGCGTTTCTCTTCTGGGTGGATTTGTTGGAATCTTTGCTATCACTCTTTTGATTTTAGCCATAGTTGTTATCTGCTCTTTCTTAAATTCACTGATTATTTTGTACAGTCAGAGTTTTTCTCTCCTATAATTGTATTCCAGCGTCTGTTCCATCCTTCAAGTTTGTTTTGTGTTCTAGGAAAGCCAAGTAAATTGTTTTCACTTACTGACCAAATTGTTGGTGGGGAAAGCGGAGGGCTTCTGCTCGGATTGTTCCATCTGCTTCCACGAAATTTTCCAAGAACATAATTTCCCCAAACCACTGAGCTAAAGAATCTGTATATTCTAGTAAAATTGATTTCACTTCTTCAAAAGCAGCTGGAATTTCATCAGACGAAAGAAATGCGAGTGCTTGCAAATGTCTGACTTTGAGAGCAAACTCACTGTTTTCCCCATATTCCGTGGCTATGCCAGAGGATGGATATTCCTCCGCACATGTTTTCCGAGATGAAACCAACAACATTTGTGTGTGCTGCTTCCAAATTCCTTTTTAGCAGCATTATAATGGTAGCTATTTCAAAATCTATCATTAGACGTATATTGCGGTGCAAGCTGAATATCATAGTCTGATACATAGTCTTGTAAATCCTGCAAAAATATTGTATAGTAGTATTATATTTTTTATTCTTGCTGGAAAGTAAACCATAAACTAGTGGGACAAATCTTTGCATCTCTGGATTCGTTTCTATTTACCATGAATGGTATATAATTGCCTAAAAAGGATTGGACAAGTTTCAAATGTCCCATCCATAATCTAGAGGGGTGCTTCTTTAAGCTTTCGTAAATTATTTTCTGTTAAAAATAAAATAATTCTTTGATCTCCAAATGCGCTATCTCTGCCAAGAAATTTTGTACCACCTCTTTCCTGTAAATCTATTGGGGCATCGATCGCTTCTGAAGTCGTAGGCTCCGCAGGCATGTCTTCTCTTCGTATTCGTTTTACAGCTTGCCTTAGTGCATCCATATTAGGCATGTAAGCTGCATTTACTGTAGCCATTGACGTTGTCACGGTCTGGATAATTTGTGCAGGAGCTTCGTTCGTATTTCTCGCTCGTTATTTTACTTGCGCTCTTGCAGCAGCAACATCACTTTTCTCCGGTCTTGGAGCATGATTTTGTGGTTTCTCATTGCGCATCCTGTGTTCATCTCCAATACGAATAGTACTAGCAAAGCCAGTACAATTTCCATAATTTATTTCAATACGGTGTCAATACCGTAAATCACCCCGCACTCTGTTATGGCAAATAAGTGCCCTTTCCATTTCAGCAAATCATTTCCATTTTGTGAGTTAACTATGTTGCATACTTCATCTGCACAGTGCCTTCGGAAAACCATGCACTTTCTCTTTCTAAAATATTTAGAATGATATATTTCCACTATTATCACTTGACTAGGCACAATAAAGGTTTCAACAAGCAAGTTCCCTGTTCGCCAGTCAACTACGAACTGATGAGCAACCATTCAATAAAACACTCAGAATACAGACGATCACGTGAAGCCTGCTTCTCCAGTTAGGGTTTAGGCGAAGTTCAGGATTTTCGTACCTGCAGTCACAAGAAGAGGTTAAATTTAGGCATCGGCATCTTATCTTTTGTTTTTCCAAAACGCAGAAGTACATATATTTTACAGCAGGGACGCTCCAAGTAGCACGTGGGCGCCAGGTTCCGGGGGTGGCAGCAGGCGCGGAATTGGCGGCTGTACTCTGGGCAGGTAGGCATCATGCTAATTCTCAAAAATAAATTCAATTTTTTTTTCTGTGATGCACCATGCGTATGAAAGAAAATTGTTATGCTGAAAAGATAATTTGTTTAACCCGTAACGTATTAAAATAAAGACCTACGTCCCTACGTGCCAAATGGTCTGTAAGCCAAACACAGTTTTCCATGCAACACCTTCCCCCGACTTTCTAAGTTCAGATCCGTTTCGTTCGACTTATTTCCTGTACCGCACCTCTCTTTCGCTAATGGTAGTTAACTGCCGTGAAACGGGGGTTTTACGTTGGGGCGTATCCTCGTATGCCCTGAAGACTATACTGAAAGCGGTGAACCTCAGGGGAAAAGTATTCCATCAAACGCAACAGAAATCCAATGCCAGAGCAAAACTTTGTTCGTTGGCATTACATCCAAGCAATTTAGCGAAGTAGGAAGTGTGTTTTTCTACTATGACACCAGAAGATTGTCACGGATTCTCAGGCAATTACGATACAGATGTGTCCTTAGGACTTCTCTTTTAAGACGTCCAAAAGCCGGCACTAGGGGATGGGGAGGGATGCAGTGCGGTTATTCTTTTTTGTTGGAGTTAGAAATCCCTAAGCTCATTCTTCCTCAACACTTTGCCTGGTTATTAGTAAGTACTGTCGCATGCCTCAACCATTGCCCAGATTTGTTGTTTTTGTTTTCATTCTTTGAGTTAACAGCGGGAAAATATCTGAACTGCGTTGTTTCAGTTGGAAATATTTTTTGAGCTTTAGCAACAGGGCTTCACGTATAATTGCAAAATACTTCGATAGAATAGACATACCTTACATAGAGAGTTTACATGAGAAAACAGAGTAAAAATAAGGAAAATATTCTAAAACCAAGATAGAAATTGCGGAGCCGAAAAAGCTAGGTAGAGGAAACAGAAGGCTCTGAGAAAAAGTTCATATTTTAAGAAACCTGTAGTCGCTTAATGAGTAAGTGGTATAAATCAATACAAAATCATGTGCTTTATTTGAAAAAAAAATTATAAGCAAGTAGGCATCGTGACTGTCCACAGTTCCCCCTTTTCATCCTGTCGACATTACAACTACCACAGAAAATAAAATAACCAAAACATAACAAAAATACCCATACAAAGTAAAATGCCCAAAACATAAAAACAAGTCACCACACAAAATGAAATGCCCAAAACATTAAAAAACTGTAACCACACAAAATAAAATGCCCAAACCATGGTAATAAATTCTGTTAAAAGCACAATGAAGATAAACAGTAGCAGAAATATATGTTTTTAAAACTTAATACAAGTGTCAAAACTGAAATAAAAAAGAAAGAAAAAAGAAATATTCCAAATTTCATTGTTACTTTAGATATTTTGACTTGTTGACACTTCGTAAATTGCACTTGCACTCGGTCAAAAAATAATACTTACAAGGACTCTTTAGTAACTTTTAATCGCTGTGCTCATATTAATAAGGTTTGCATAACAATTCAAGTTAATAATGTTGCGCTTTCACTTAGGCACCAAATATTAATTACTGCCCGCTGGGCGCCTTTTAAAGAATTTTTAATAAGCGTAACACTCTTAAATTGATTAGTCATGCAAACCTCATATCATCACAGCATTATAAAAATTACTAAAAATGCATATGCGTAGGCCTCGGGCGTATCTATTAATGCTTTGTGCTCGAGTAACATTTCAACAGAATTAATTTGATTTTCTATTTTCTATGAAAACTATATAAATATCTGTTCGGAGGGTTGAAAACTATCAAAAAGCCCTTGGCCTAGGGTGTCCTTAATAGTTTGAACCTCAGTACATCGCAGTGCTAAAATCTTGGACTTCTATGCAAACCTTATGAAAATTAGCACGGCGGACTGAAAATTGCTAAAAAGGCCCAGGCCTAGCGCTTTAAAATTATTATTTTGTACCTGACTAAAAGTGTAACATTATCTTTAGTTCCTACTAGCAGGGGTACCCAGTATTTCCCGGGTAAATATTACTATTTGTAAAATCACCAAGTTCAGCGGGTGAAAGTTAATGAATGAAAAAGGTATTTCCGTAAATTTCCAGTAGGCTTATTTTAAATTTTTTGATTTAGTTAATTTAATTATACGAAACAAAAACTAATTTATATTATTTAAATTATATTGTATTTTTCTGCCTGATAAGGCACCCGTTGGTGGTGAAAGCTAACGTTCATTAATTTGTGTTTTTATTACACCATTAACCGGATATTTCTGCACTTTATTATTATCTACGGCCTCCAACTTAGACCGTAGGTGGGGGTATTGGAGTGCTGTATTGGGATGCAGTTCTTAAGAATAAAAAAAATAACTTTTACGAAAATTTTTTAATGGGGCCCCTTCACACCGGGCACCGACCCTTTCCGTCTGCGGTCTAAGTTAGAATACAATGAGGTAGTATATCAAATTTGGTCGTTCTAAATTGGAAACTGTAGATTTTGGGAAAATTTTGTATGGGGGAGCTCTAAACCCCTCGCTCCAACCCCTTCCAAAACCATCTACAGTCTAACTTAGAGTTTCGTGAGATAGTATACCAAAATTGGTGGTTCTAAATTGGAAACTGTAGATTTTACGAAAATTTTGTACGGAGGGACTTTGACCCCTTGCCCCGACCCGTTCCAAAAACCGTCTACAATCTAAGTTAAAGTATCATGAGATAGTATATTAAATTTGGTGGTTCTAAATTGAAATCTGCAGATTTACGATTTTTTTTATGAGGGGGGCTCTGACCTCCCGGACTCCAACCCCTTCAAGAAACCGTCTACCGTCTAGTTAGAGTTTCATGATACCAAATTTGGTGGTTCTTAATTGAAAACTGTAGATTTTATGAAAATATTGTATGTGGAGGTCAGAGCCCCCCCCCCCCCCCTCGTGGCCCGACCCGTTCCAAAAACCGCCAACCGTCTAAGTTAGAGTACCATGAGAAAATATACCAAATTTGGTAGTTCTAAATTGAAAACTGTAGATTTTACGAAAATGTTGTTTGGGGGCTCTGACCCCCGGGCCCGGACCAGTTCCGAAAACGGTCTACCGTCTAGGTTAGAGTACCCTGTAATAGTATACCAAATTTGGTGGTTCTAAATTGAAAACTCAATTTTAGGAAAATTTTGTATGAAGGCTCTGATCCTCCGGGCTCCAACCCCTTCCAAAAACCGTCTGCCTTCTAAGTTAGAGTACCATGAGATAATATACCAAATTTGGTGGTTCTAAATTGAAAACTGTAGATTTTACGAAAATTTTGTATGAGGGCTCTGACCTCCCGGGCCCCGACCCGTTCCGAAAACGGTTTACCGTCTAAGTAAGAGTACCATGAGATAGCATACCAAATTTGGTGGTTCTAAATTGAAAACTGAAGATTTTAGAAAAATTTTGTATGGGGACTCTGATCTCCCGGGCTCCAACCCCTTCCAAAAACCGTCTACCGTCTAAGTTAGAGTTTCATGGTACCAAATTTGGTGATTCTTAATTGAAAACTGTAGATTTTATGAAAATTTTGTATGTGGGGGTCAGAGCCTCTGCCCCCTCCCCCGCCCCTCCCCCGCCCCTCCCCCGCCCCTCCTGGCCCGACCCGTTCCAAAAACCGTCTACCGTCTAAGTTAGAGTACCATGAGAAAATATACCAAATTTGGTAGTTCTAAATTGAAAACTGTAGATTTTACGAAAATGTTGTTTGGGGGCTCTGACCCCCCAGGCCCCGACCCGTTCCGAGAACGTTCTACCGTCTAAGTTAGAGTACCCTGTAATAGTATACCAAATTTGGTGGTTCTAAATTGAAAACTCCATTTTAGGAAAATTTTGCATGAAGGCTCTGATCCTCCGGGCTCCAACCCCTTCTAAAAACCGTCTACCTTCTAAGTTAGAGTACCATGATATAATATACCAAATTTGGTGGTTCTAAATTGAAAACTGTAGATTTTACGAAAATGTTGTTTGGGGGCTCTGACCCTACGGGCCCCGACCCGTTCCGAAAACGGTCTACCGTCTAAGTTAGAGTACCCTGTGATAGTATACTAAATTTGGTGGTTCTAAATTGAAAACTCCATTTTAGGAAAATTTTGTATGAAGGCTCTGATCCTCCGGGCTCCAACCCCTTTCAGAAACCGTCTACAGTCCAGTTAGAGTACTATGAGATAGTATACCAAATTTGGTGGTTCTAAATTGAAAACTGTAGATTTTACGAAAATGTTGTTTGGGGGCTCTGACCCTACGGGCCCCGACCCGTTCCGAAAACGGTCTACCGTCTAAGTTAGAGTACCCTGTTATAGTATACTAAATTTGGTGGTTCTCAATTGAAAACTAGATTTTAGGAAAATTTTGTATGGGATCCTCTGGGCTCCAACCCCATCCAAAAACCGTCTACAGTCTAAGTTTCAGCACCATGAGATAGTATACCAAATTTGGTGGTTCTAAATTGAAAACTGTAGATATCACGATCTCAAATTTAGTGTTGACAGAATGAAGAAGCAAGCGAAGAAAATAGCAGATTCCAGCGCACGTGCGTGTCGACCTGGGAAGGACCTACCGATTCAAGGTGGTCACACTTAACTGCAGAGGGTTCTCTGCTTCTCCTAGAAATGCTCTAGTGTATGAGGACTTGGCGCCTCTACACGCAGATCTTCTCTTGCTCCAAGAGACCAATTGCTCTGCTACCACTTTGTTCTCTCGTTGGCGGGCTTGGCCCTACGATTTTCACCATGCTTATCGAGTTGGACGGAATGGTGGCCTTGCACTTGGGATCCATCACCGCCTACTCCCTCTGATTTCGACGCCAGTGATTCGTGCCTTACATGTGGACAACCTCCAGGTCGCTGTCTTTTGCATTGAAAACGTGACCTATCATGTTTTTAACATATATGTCCCCTGTGATGAACGTCTGTTACCTGATCTTCTCTCCACACTCCGTACAGAGCTGTCATGCATCCCACCGTCTGAATATATTCTCATCGGCGGAGATTTCAATTGTACGTTGTTGCCGGCCCTTGACCTCAATTCAACCGTTGGAGAATACCGCAGACAACGTGTATTACAGATTTCCCAGCTAGTTGATGATTTTCAATTGGTTGATGCGTTCCGGCATCTACACCCGTCGGAAATCTCTTTTACCTGGCGCTCTTCCATCCATGGCAGCACTACGGCAGCACGGTTGGATAAATTTTATGTTTCGACTGCTCTTCTCCCGTCGATCGCAGCTGCTTCCCATCATCCTTCCGCCGCTTCAGACCACAGTATTGTCAGTCTGTCGGTGTGTGTTTCGCCTTCACCTTCAAGGACTCAACGAGTATGGACTTTTCCGGACTCGCTCCTGGATGATCAACAATTTTGTGTTGCTGTGCGTGAGTTCCTCCGAAGTCGTCAGCCCCTTCTTGATACTACGTCCGACGCGATGCAACTGTGGCTCAGTGTCAAACATGACTTGGTCCTTTTTGTACGGCGCTACTCCCATGCCTCTCGGAATGAGAGCGATATGAAAATTGCGAATCTACGTGCTCTATTGTCGATGCTCTCTCTTGATGATCCGCAATACCCCGGCTATCTGGCAGATCTCCACGCTTTGCTTCTTCCTCGCGCATCCGATGCAGCCTGCAGGATGCATTTCTTGCATCTCTCCCCTACAGCTGATTCTCACGATTACTTAACCGCCTTGGAATCTCAACATCGTTCTGCTACATCTTTGCGTCATCTTCGCCTCCAGGATGGTTCCATCACTTCGAACCCATCGAAGCTATGCACTTTCACCAGACAGTATTTCATCGCCAAGTACAGTGCGGTAACGCAGTCTTCATCCTCATTAGCTTCTCCTCTTCTCTCCTCTCTTCCTCAGGTCCCCTCTACTTTATCTACTTCTTTACTCTCTCCTTTCTCTCTTCGCGAACTCCGCGAGGCGTTCGCTACTCTCAATCCTCATGCCGCTCCTGGACCTGACGGCCTTCCTCTGTCCTTTTATCGTGCTTTTCTACCGTGCCTTCTGCCTTTTCTGTCTGCGTGTTTCTCGTCTGCTTTTTCCTCTCCTGCGTTACCGCCCGACTTTACTTTGGCACACACCATCCTCCTTCCTAAGAAGGGTGACCTCTTGGATCTTGGAAACTGGCGCCCTATCTCCATCCTAAACACTGACTATAAGTTCTATACAAAACTCTTATCCCGTCGCCTTAATTCTGTTCTCTCTTTCGTTATTTCTCCTGACCAGACATACACTGTGCCTGGTCGGACTATTTCCACTAACGTTTCTCTTCTCCTTCATCTTCACTTCCTCGCTCGTTCTTTTTCTGAACCTCTTGCCTTTCTCAATCTGGATCAAAAGTCCGCTTTTGATAACGTTTCTCATTTTTATCTCTCTGCTGTCCTTTCACAATTTGGCTTTCCTCCTACCTTTTCTTCCGCACTCTTAGCCCTTTATCAGGGCGCCAGTTTCCATGTTCGAGCGGCCACATTTCTAACCGCTCCAATTCCGTTTAAGCGAGGCATCCGGCAAGGATGTCCGCTCTCCGGCCAGCTATTCGCTCTCGCTTTTGAGCCTTTCCTGTTAGCAGCCCGAAGATCACTCCTGGATGTCCTACCGCCGACAGTGGCTAGTACTCGTCATCATCGAATAATTTTCACCGCCTATGCTGATGATGTGACCTTTTGCGTCCGGGATGAATCTCAATTTGATCGCCTGTATTCTGTATATCAACAGTATGTTGCATTATCTGGAGCAGCGCTGAATGCCACTAAAAGTACTGGCTTATGGTGCGGGGCATGGGCTGCCCGCACCGATGCTCCTTGGGGTGCGCAGTGGACAGCCACTACACAGAAGATCCTCGGTGCGTATGTCGGATTGCCCTTGGCTTCTGCATCTGCCACCTGGACTGCTCTTCTTCCCCGGATACAACGGACTGCTGCCTACTGGAGTAAGGCCCGCCCTTTCACATCGTTCCGTCAACGAGCAGCCGTTGTTCGTCGACAACTTATCTCTCTATGCGAATACTCTTGGATGTCGACGGTTGTGCCCGTGTCACAAATGATGACCATCACTCGCCTCTCAACTTCCGTCATCTGGTCTTCACATCACTGGGTTAAACCTGCCACGCTTCATCTGCCAGCCTCTTTGGGTGGCATCCAGCTTCCCGATCCAGCTTTCCTTTATAAAACACATCGCATTATTCATTTCATTCGCCTTGCCACTTCAACTGTTCCGTCCCTTACCACTACCTTGAATGTTCTAGCTTCTTTCCGTGACCCATCTTTCACCTTCCTACTGTTTCTGAAGATGGATGCATACTCTCTTCTCCCGTCCCACCTCCCTCCTGTCCTGCGAGAGGGCCTTTCTCTCTTTCGTTCGCTTCCTCTTCTCCGTTCTTTTCCTTCTTCAACTCTTGATCTCCTAGATGAACCTCTCTTCTTCTCTTCTCTTATTCACCCTCCTAACCTCCCTTACTTTTACTTTCCTCATTGGATCCGCTCTGGTGTGATAACTGTCCGTTCTCTCGTAACTTCTGATCTAACCTGGAGACCTCTTTCTTCCCTGTTTCTATCTCCAACCATTACTCTTGCTAACGAATATCTTCTTCTTCGCACAGCGCTTTGGAGCCTCTTTCCACTCCTCGCTTCACCTGATGGTCTCTTCTCGGTCCCCTCTGCTCCTCTTTCCCTACCGTTCTTTCTCCTCATTCGTAGCTCCCCGGTTCTAGTTACTTCTCTCTCCTCCTCTTCTCTTTATTGGCTTCTTCTTTCCCCTCCCGCACTTCCACTTTCTGTTCATTCTGCTCCTCCTTCTCTTCTCCCCGCCATCTGGACAGCATCTACCTCCCCCTTTCCTCCCCTCTTGAACTCAATGTCCATTGGCAATTTCTTCACCTTCGTCTCCCCGCCCCATCAGTACTGTTTCGCATGACCCTTCTCACCTCTCCGCAGTGCTCCTTTTGCCCTGAAGTCAGCGACGTCCAACATCAATACCTATTCTGCCCCGTTCTCCTGCCAGTCCTAAACACAGCATTTCGTTTTGCTGATCGAATTTGTGCTCGATCGTTACCATTTCTTGCATATGCTTGGCTACTCCAAACTAAGCATCCACCTACTCACTTGCCTCCTGTGTGCCGTTATATTTTTCTTCTTGTGAAGTTCACTGTCTATGCTTTCCATCTTCAACAACGCGTCCCCGCTCTTATTCCACCTCCTCAGGAGGCAAGTGCTATCATTCGGAGACGCTTCCTAGCACGGTTAACCACTCGCCTCCAAATGGAGCACTCTCGTGCTGCCTCAACAAACACCGATAGCGTTTTTCAATCCACTTGGGCCCAATCGGCTGGGTGGTTCCATATCCACAATTTGCAGTTACATCTCAACCTATAAGTGGGATTTTTGTTGTCGCCCACGTTCACTGTAACAAATCATGTTTTTACGTATTAATTTTGGTGCTTCGCTATTTGTGATTTTTCTGTTTTAATGTGCCATTGAAGATAGCTCACCATGTTTCCCATGTTCTCTTCGATAATGTTGGGTTTTATGTTGTTGTATATAATTCTTCCTTCTGCACAGTTTACTGCCCACGCAATGTCCCCTTCATTATGTTGAATATTTTTTTAAAATCTTAGTCACTGTGTGTATAATATAATGTAACAAGATGCCCTTCTGAGTACATTTAGCGTTATTTCCCCTTGTCACTGAATACTTCTGTACATATGTTGTAAATTTTGAATGTAGCATCACTGATGCATTTCTGTGAATTAGTACCTAATGTTTAATCTTTAGTATGGTAGTAATGCTTAATTGGAATTTGTGCATAGTATAGAATCATGTCTTGCCCTGTCTACAATACTGTAGGTAAACATTTTCGTTTGTATCGCTCGTGCTTTATTGTCTGCCTCTCCTTCGCCCTACGTGGCGAAATAATTTTTTTTATGATTTTAACAATATTTTGTTTTACGTTTCACTGGAACCTTCCAGCTGATGTATATACCGCTGTATTTATTGGCAGAATTCCATTGTCATTTACATAGAAATGTTATTTTACTGAAGAATAAAGGCAATTTTGAAATGTAGATATCACGAATTTATTTTTAATGAGTGGGGCTCTGACACCCCCCACCTCGGGCCCCAACCCCTTTCAAAAACCGTCTACCGTCTAAATTAGAGTTTCATGATACCAAATTTGGTGGTCCTTAATTGAAAACTGTTAATTTTACGAAAATTTTGTATGTGGGGGCTCTGACCCCCGGGCCCAACCCGTTCCAACAACCGTCTACCGTCCAAGTTGGAGTACCATGAGATAGTATACCAAATTTCGTGGTTCTACATTAAAAACTGTAGATTTTACGAAAGTTTTGTATGGGGGGATCTGACCCCCCTGGCTCCAACCGCTTCCGAAAACCGTCTACAGTCTATGTTAGAGTTTCGTGAGATAGTATATCAAATTCAGTGGTTCTAAATTGAAAACTGTAGATTTTACGAAATTTATGCGGTGGGGCTCTGACCCCCGGGCCCCGACCTGTTCCAAAACCCGCCTACCGTCTAATATTTTTAGTACCAAAGAAAAAGCGTAATATTCCTATCCTGTCTGAGTGCCCAAACCTTATAAATTTTATCAGGGCGGAAGACGTTCGAAATCGTACGTTTTCCTGCATTCGTTTTGTATGTAACCAAAATTTGTAAACGCGACGAATTTGTCCGCGACGAATTTGTCCGCGACGAATTGACGCAGGCGACGATTTGACGCGACACCGGCGGTTTCGGTGATACTCGCTCCATGGCTCCGAGCTCCTACAATCATCCTACGTTGAAAGTCCGTCAAATCGCATTTTTTACCCATCTCGTCACCCAAAAATCCGTTCTATACTAAACGCTGTCGCAAGCACTAAGCTTTACCTTTTTATACTAGCCTCGCCCTCTGGCGGCAACAGCGTGCACCTCATTTGCTTAAAAACTGTCAGGTGGTCATAATAAAGTGGCCACTCAGTGTATACTTCTCTGTAAACATCACCTGCGCCTCCGATCGGTCTCCATGCACGCATCTTTCTCTAGGCTTGGGGTAGTCACAATGCAATTGTTCATCGGTGTAGAATGCTCATTCATCATCACCGTTATCAACCATTTTCAGTCCATTGCTGGATGAAAGTCTCCCCAGTTTTCCTCCACAACTTTCTGTCTTGATCCAGTCTCCTCCATACCACTCCGACATTCTCCGAATTTCATCCACCCATCTCTTCTGGGTCCTTTCCTGTTCCTTGGAATCCTGTCTAGTACTTCATTTGTCTAACGACAGTCAATTCTCCTAGCAATGTCCAGCTAGTTGCCATTTCAGGAATTTTATCTTGATCATGAAATCATCAATTCCCATCATTTTCGAGTTTCTCATCCTATTTTTCCTTGTTATGCAAAGCCTGCATCTCTCCATGCTTCCTTCAGCAGTTCGCAGCCTGTAGATATCGTTTTTAGTTAAGCTCCGTGTCTCTGACCCATAAGTAAGAACTGGAAGGATGTATTGAATAAGTACTTTTCTTTTAAAATATAATGGTAATTGCTCCTAAAAATGTATTGTTTCTTCCGAATGCTCTCCAGCCAGGTTTTATAGGCCGATTAATTTCGTCTTCGTCGTGAACCTTGCTTGATATCTGTTGTGCAAGATAAATGTGGGTATATGTTACTTCTACAATTACTCCATTAATCGCTAAATCTTCAGTTCTAGAAAAAGTATTATGCATCAATTTTGTTTTCTGTAAGTTCATTTTTAAGCCCACTTCTGTACTCTTGCCAGAAAGTTCCTGTATACGCTCATAGGAACAAGAGGCCTGCACGGGCCTTAATTTGGAAAGCCCGGCCCGTTTGAATTTTTTTAATTAAAACCCGGCGCGGCCCGTATATTTCTTCTGTTTCCAAGGGCCGGCCCTTAAAATTTCAACAATTACTAAAACACGAATTTGACACCTGGTGCACTCCCTCATTCGACTCCTGAAGAGTTTTCGTTTTCTTAATTGCTACACGTATTCTATTACAATAAACGTTAATTAGGAATATTTCTGTGACTCTGCATAAGTCACGTGACGTCTGAGGAGGAGGGGGCTTGTATACTCAATAATATTGCATGTAGACAATTTCCATGCCTTCCAAATTTTCTGGGTTTTCAAATTATCAATGCCTACCGCCGGACCCGGAATATCCTTAGGGATAAAGACGGGTGGGGCGGGTTTATTCGAAAAGTACGAAATATCCAGAATTATGACTCCGATCGTTTTACTTTACATTGTCTACACGCACATATTCTGCGGAAGCGATTTCACTTTCTTAAACTCCATAATAAGTATGGAAGGGTATTTATCAACAACACTGAACTGAGCATATGCTAAGGGAAAACAACGACACACTGCCCAGCTGACCAATGTCATAGAAGTTTTGGAAACGGCTGCTGCTGACTCCTTAAGAGTACAAATGGGTAAAATACGGAACAGATTTGTACACAGAAGTAAGTTTCTCCCAGCCTATTTCTCCCGGGCCATTTAAGACGACTTAAAAGCTTTTCACACATCTAGAAAACAAAATGCCGCCGACCAGAATAATAAAAAAGATCGTCTGTGAGCGGGTGGCTCCGTTTATAAATGCTGCAGTTAATAGCCTGCCCTGAAGCATGAGAGAAGGGTGGAAGTTAGAGAAAGATAGAAGGGACCACATTCGCATTGAAAAACTAAGGGAGCTGACCCACTCCAATTGTTTTGTAGGAGGGGAGGATGTCGTAAAACTTCTATTTTTCCAACAGCGGAAATTATTCAATCTTATCCGGATGCTGTATGTTGTGAGATTTCCAAACGAGAAAGGATTGTTTTGCTCATAAAAAAAACCCTGCTCGGCCCGTGTCTGTTTTATGTTAAATATTGAAGGCCCGCGCCCGGTCCGTTTTCCGAACTTAGAAATGAGCAAAGGCCCGACCCGGCCCGCGTGCCGGGCTCGTGCAAATCTTTATAAGGAACTGTAAAACTCGAAACTGAAACAAAACGTCACGCAGACCAATTGCATATATGGCCAGATTTTCCTGGTTTAGCAACAGCATTGGAAATCATGGGAATTTTCTTTTTGTTCGAGGGTTTAACGACCACAATGCGCAACTGTAAGGGATATAAGATTCAGTTCTTCAGATCATACATAGAGGATTTTAGGAATGGAGTGTCTGACGCTAGATCTTAAACAACCCTCAGAAATCGGAAGCTAGGAGATTTGGGTTGGAGTGCCCGATAGGAAAGTGACTCGGAAGCGAGGTAGAAAGGGGGAGGAAGATGCCTTTATTTATTACCGGGGGACCAGTACCTGAGGCCCGACGGCTTAACGTGCCCATCCGACGCACGGCGGATATTTAGTAGATCGAGCGTTCGTACCTGCCTGGGATCGAACCCGAGGTTTTCTCCGTGAAAGTCACGAACGTTGACCACTAGGCCACCCGCGGCCCCAGGGATTGTAAGAAGTGGCCAGTCCCTAATTTGAAGCAACATATTCCAGAAAAGGAAGAAAGCCAGAGCTGAAAAACAAGCAAACCACATCCATGCCTTCGAGCCCAGGCCTAACCGAGACGACTAGCCTACGACACTTACCACTCGGCCACATGGAAGACGAAAAATTTATTTTTTAACGTTCCGATTTTACGTTCATCACTGTAAGCCTTGATTTCAGCGATAAATCAGATAGATACTAATCTTTTGGCGAGGAGTATAGAAACTTTTTAAGACATGTTTGTGGCATCGATAAATCGGATAGATATCTTTCGGCGAGGAATGTCGAAATTTTTTAGCCATGCTTGTGGCATCCATAAATCGAATAGATAATATGTTTTGGCGAGAGGTATCGAGATTTTTGATCCACGTTTGTTACTTCAGCATCATACACCGATGATCGATTATGATCTTGGGCCCATTGCGTGCGTTGAAATAAGTTGTAGGACCGCCTGTTGCCCGCAAAACAGCGGCCACTCCGCGACGCATCAATTCGATGAAGTGGGGATAGGTATCCTGAGGTATCTGGTACCATAATGTCAACAGAAGGTCCTCCAGTTCCCGTACATTTCGAGGTGGTGGTGATTTAGCGCAAACCCGCTTTTTAAAGTCGAACCACAAATGTTCGATTGGATTCATGTCAGGTGAATTTGGAGGCCAGAACATTAAGAGAAAGTCATCAGCATGTTCATCGAACTACTCCTTGACGATTCTGGCAGTGTGGCATGGCGCATTATTCTGTTGGTAATGACCATCACCAGCAGGGAGCACAGTTGCCATGAACTGGTCCGCAACGATGTTCAGATACCTGACAGCTGTCAGGGATTGTGTTATTGGGATAATGGGGACTAAAATGTCCCAAGAAAATCATCGCCAACAGCATAACACCGTCGCCGCCAGCCTGTTTCCGCCCAACATTGCATCCAGGTGCCATAGCCTCCGTTGGCAATCGGCGTATCCGCGCTTGGCCGTCTACGGGAATCTTGATTCGTCAGACCAGTCCACTTTCTTCCAATCATCTACGGTCCAATCTCGATGATCTTGGGCCCATTTCGTGCGTTGTTGGCCATGACGTGCAGTTAGCATGAAGACCCGGCTGGGTCTTCGGTTACGTAAGGCCATGCGCAGAAGGCTGCGAGGAACTGTGTGTTGTGACGCATTGCCCTGATCACCACTGTTGTAGCTGCGGGGGATTTGTCGCACTGTGGCCCTGCGGTTGCTTTGAAAAATGCGCGACAGTCTCCGCTCCCCTCTGACATCAGTGAGCTGCGGATGACACACGGCTGGACGGCGGTTCGTAGTTTGGCCCTCTGTGCACCACTTTTGATACGTACTCACTAAAGCGGCACGTGAACAACCCACAAGCAGCGCCGTGCCATCACAATTTGTCCTTTATCAAACTCCAATAAATCGACAGCTTTTCCCATTCTGACTCCGAACACTTTACTAACCGAAAGCATGTCCTCGAGTTGTATATATACTGCTCGGTGAACTTCACCTGCGCCACCGTTCGGTCTCCAGGCGTGTTCATTTCTCTAGGCTGGGGGTGGTCATAATGTAATGTTCATTGGTGTATAGTGCTATACACCAAACAAAAGTCAAATTAATTGATGCACTCAAGTGAACAGTAAGGTTCTTTCTTGGGCTTAGCATTCTATAATTATGATTCTTAAGCAGCTGCAGTAGAAGTAAGGAAGAAATTCTCTGAGAAAGCCCACAGATCTGGAAAGGCAAGCACTTAAGTACATCTAAAACATCTTTGAATAAGAACCCTTACTCTTAAAGAACGTTCGCCGAACTTGGGCACACAAACAACATTTCATCGGCTGGTTTTCATCGATTTCCTTTGACTGTTGCTTGTTTTAAGCGTACCATTAGCCCATATTATGGCCATCTCGTAAAACAACTTAGTCGTCTATTTCGGGTGCGATCAATAATTGCTTATGTTGGGTAAATACATCATCTGAGATTACGGGAAAGCGATTTACAACCAACCCGGAGCAACTACTTTATCAAGGCAAGTAGATTAAGAAGCAATACGTGCCATTCGCAGAGCATCCAATCCGAACCAATATTTTCATTTTCTCATGTGTGCTTCCAAGAAAGAACTAGCAACCTATGTTTTTTCCTCGGCGTGGCAGTTCGAAGCTGAACACGCTATATCTCAAAAACAGCTGTGTTACCTCAAAAACAGCTGCGCTTCTTAAAGAAACAAATTTTCTTTTTAAAAGTTCATTCAATTTTAGTTTTATAGGTTTGAAAATATTATTTAAATTCCAGTAAAAGCAGTAAATGTCACTTTATTTACGCTTTCCAACCGTAGGTTGAAAAAGCGTAAATGCACCAGCTTTGTCCGTCCGTCTGTCCGCTCGATAACTGGCGTAAAAATGGTTCAATTTCGATGAAATTTTAGTATGTGGTAGGGAACCAACCGGGGACGAACCCTATTGAAATTGGGACAAATGGGGTCAAAGGTCGCGACGTAGGAGCGGGATCCATTCCATTGCACTTATACGTCATAACTTGCGTGAATATGGTTCGATTTCAATGAAATTTGACGATGTGGTAAGGGACCGCCTGGAGACGAACCCTATTCAAAATGGGTGAATTGGGGTCAAAGGTCAGGACATAAGAGCGGGATGCATTCCACTGCCTTTATGCGTCATAACGTGCGTAAAAATGGTTCGATTTCGATGAAATTTCAGTATGTGGTAGGGGACCACCTGGTGACAAACCCTATTAAAAATGGACGAAATAGGGTCAAAGGTCAGGACATAGAATTGCGATCCATTCCATCACCCTTATCCCATATTATTAAGATGGACGTCAAGTAATTTTGCTTCCTATACTTCCAATGGAAAAACTTTTGTACACATTTCCTTCACAATTAATGTATCCCCAAGGATGAAAATTTGAACATCGATTAAAATAACTTCTTATTATCACTTGGAGTACTTAATATTTTCTAAAACGTAACCATAATTATATTTATATTAAAAATCAATCACTTTTCCTTTGGTGGTGTTGAAACCAGAAAAAGTATGGCGCGACCTGTACTTTGATGACGTCAGTAGACAAACAAATGTTGGATTGCATAATTATGGTTATGTTTTAGAAAATATTAGGTATTCCAAGTTATAAAATGAAGCTATTTTAATCGATGTTCAAATTTTCATCCTTGTGAACGCATTAATTGTCCAGAAAAAAGATGGCGCGACCTGTATTTTCATGACGTCAGTAGACAAACAAATGTTGGATTGCATAATTAAGGTTATGTTTTAGAAAGTATTAACTATTGCAAGTTATAAAATGAAGATATTTTAATCGATGTTCAAATTTTTCATCCTTGGGAACGCATTAATTGGGAAGAAAATGTGTACAGAAATTTTTCCATTCGAAGTACAGGAAGCAAAATTACTTGACGTTCACCTTAAAGGAGCAATTCTTGTCTGTATGTCAATTTTATTTTGAAAACGGCTCTAAGGATTTTGATGAAAGTCGTTAACCTGCCGTTTTCTGGTAATAGAAATCGATTTAGCTTGATCTCGACTTTAGGAAAACTCGTTTAGTCGGTTAATAACCACCTCGAATTACCACGTTTTTAGTGTAATGTCATGGCGTCGTCCGATTAGATGTTGGCGAGCGGTCACGCCATCTGTCTCATTACGTCACGCGTTGTGTGCGGATCCTATTAAAGTTTTATGACGTCACAGTCTTGCGAGCAGATGGTCGCGATTCCCATCTGCCTCATTACGTCCCGCATTGTGTGCGTATGTTCGTCCGCACGACAACTCGCGTAAAAATTGTTCGATTTCGATGAAATTTTAGTATGTGGTAGGGGAACACCTGGGAAAGAACCCCATTGAAAGTGAACAAAATGGAGTTAAAGGTCAAGACATAGGAGCGGGACCATTCACTGCTCTTATGCGTCATAACTAACGTAAAAAGGTTCGATTTCGACTAAATTTCAGTATGTGGTAGAGGATCACCTGGGGACAAACCCTATTGAAAATTGGCGAAATGGGGGTCAAAGGTCAGGACATAGGAGCGGAATCACTTCGATCTTCATTATGCGTCAACTTACGTAAAAATGTTTCGATTTAGATGAAATGTTAGTATGTTGTAAGGACCTGCCTGGGGACGATTCGTATTGAAAATGGGCGAAATGGGTCAAAGTTTAGGACACAGAAGCGGGATTTATTCCATGGCCCTAATGCATCATAACTTACGTAAAATTGCTTCGATTGCGACAATTCTATTGCCTAAATTAATGTCATTTCGGAGATATACTGAACTAGTTCTGTTGAACATCATCGAAATGGGATCAAAGGTCAGGGCACAGGAGTGAGATTTATTCCACAGCCATTTTCCTCATAACTTGAGTAATGATTTCTAGTATGTTGGAAAGCGTATCATAATCAATGCATTGCATGATTTTACTAACTTGTTTTCTACATAAAATTGGTCGATTTCTGATTTATATTCACAATTCCACCACATACACTGTGTAGCAATTAAGTATCGAGACTTTTTTAAAAAAATCTAGTAAAGCAATAGGGTCGGGATGGCATGGGATTTTTTATAAGTCATTTATCAGCGATGCAGTGGCAACAGCGTTTGTGTTAGAATTGCGAACCTTATTAATGTGCATGATGTCATTCTGTGGAAGAACATTGTCACAGCTCTGTTATGGAGCAGAGCAAATATCCTGTTCGGTTCGAAAATCGGTAAAACCGCATCTGGAACAATTGAATTTGTTGCGTTATATATGTATAGAGCTAATTGCCTATCTGGTGAAAAAATATTCCAATGGGATGCACGTTTCATGGATGTGCGGGAAGATTGGGAAAATGACGAAAGACCCGGACACCCGATTTCAATGCGCACGTCTGAATTCATTAAGAAAGTTCGCGGAAGGATAAAAATTATCGTTGTGGGCCCTCAAGATGCTGAAATGTGAGCTTGGTGTTAATAACGAGACGATTTGTAAAATTTTAGTGCGAAATTTGAGGCGGGGTTGCGTCGTTTTATTCCGCATGCTTTGTCAGATGACTACACACATGCACGAGTGGAGTACGCAAAAGACATCCTGGAGACAGCAAAAACAATGCAAATTTATTTTTCTCCAAAGTATTGTGGCAGGTGACGAGACATGGTGTTTTCGTTATGATCCTCAAACGTAGCGTCAGAGTGCTCATTGGAAGTCGCCACAGTCACTCAGAAGACAGATCAGGCTACAGAAGTCAAATCAAGACAATGCTTGCTTTTACGACAGCAAGGAAATTATGCATTACGAGTTCATTCCTGAAGGCAAAACTGTCACTGTCAGTGCCTACACATTCATTGTAGAACGATTGTGGAAGAGGATTGTTCATGTCAGATCTAAGTACAAAAACGGGGAATGGTTCCTTCACAATAACGCACCAGCACACAGAGCAGTCAATGTACAGCAATTTCGGGCACGAAAACATGTGAAAACGTGTGTGCTCAACGATCGCCCCTGTTCTCCAGATCTGTCACTGTGTGAACTACATTCTAGTCCCTAAATTAAAGCTGCCTTTAGAAGGAAATGTGTTTCAAGATATTGAAGACATACAAAGAACTGTGACATCAGCTCCTCACGCCGTAGCAAAAGATGAACTCTGCAAGTCCTTCTTTTCGTTGGCTGATCGTGATACAATACTTCTTGTATTAACGCAGGAAGAATATACTTCGAATAAATTTATATTCACGTAAGATGTCCAGCTTTTCCATTTTGTTTAAATTTATTTTCATTACTTAACAGCCGCATTGTGTATGAACTCAAAAACTGATAATTTTTGGGGAGGGTCGGGACAACTCACCGACAACAACTCTTAAGTGTTATAAGCAGTTTCCCGTCCCTTATTGGGAGGCACTTCTTCCCGAGAAGGGGGAGAGGCAGCTCCGTAAAACCAATGCCTTCTCATCCAGAATTGGAACCTGGTAACATCTTACACTTCCCGTGCCTTCTCATTCAGGATTCGAACCTGGTCTCATTTTACACTTCCCATGCCTTCTCATTCGGGATTCGAACCTGGTCACATCTTGCACTTCCCATGCCTTCTCATTCGGGATTCGAACCTGGTCACATCTTACACTTCCCGTGCCTTCTCATTCAGGATTCGAACCTAGTCTCATTTTACACTTCCCATGCCTTCTCATTCGGGATTCGAATCTGGTCACATCTTACACTTCCCATGCCTTCTCATCCGAGATTCGAACCTGGTCACATCTTGCACTTCCCATGCCTTCTCATTCCGGATTCGAACCTGGTCTCATCTTACACTTCCCATGCCTTCTTATCCGGGATTCGAACCTGGTCACATCTCACACTTCTCATGCCTTCTTATCCGGAATTCGAACCTGGTCATATCTTACACTTCCCGTACCTTCTTATCTGGGATTCGAACCTGGTCTCATCTTACACTTCACATGCCTTCTTATCCGGGATTCGAACCAGGGCATATCTTACACTTCCCATGCCTTCTTATCCAGGATTTGAACCTGGTCATATCTTACACTTCCCATGCCTTCTCATCCGCGATTCGAACCTGGTCTCATCTTACATTATCCATGCCTTCCCATCCGGGATTCGAACCTGGCCCCCATCTTGCACTACACATGCCTTCTTATCCGGTATTCGAACCAGGGCATATCTTACGCTTCCCATGCCTTCTCGTCCGGGATTCGAACCTGGTCACATCTTACACTTCCCATGCCTTCTCATCCCTGATTCGAACCTGGTCTCATCTTACACTTCCCATGCCTTCTCATCCCTGATTCGATCCTGGTCCCATCTTACACTACCATGCCTTCTCGTCCGGGAGTCGAACCTGGTCGCATCTTACACTTCCCATGCCTTCTCATCCCTGATTCGAACCTGGTCTCATCTTACACTTCCCATGCCTTCTCATCCCTGATTCGATCCTGGTCCCATCTTACACTACCATGCCTTCTCGTCCGGGAGTCGAACCTGGTCGCATTTTACACTTACCATGCCTTCTCATCGGGATTCGAACCTGGTCTCATTTTACACTTCCCATACCTTCTTATCCGGGATTCGAACCTGGTCACATCTTACACTTGCCATGCCTTCTCATCCGGGATTCGAGTCTGGTTCCATCTCGGGCAGCTTGCAGGAACTTGACTGCCTGATTACTGAGCTACGTGGAGCAGTGATAATAAGATTGACAATAATCTGTATCTTCCTTAACCATTTCATTTGGCTAACATATGAACTACTTTCAAATTAGTAAAATGGGCCCGGAAATGTTTCGTGCGTGAACGCATTGAGCACTAAACAGACCACGGAAATCTTCCGGGATAGAACGGTGATGGCAGCAGATCTAACCCCGGAATTTTCCCTGGCATACCACTTAAGAGGTTAAAGCTTTAAGTGACAGGTGTATCTGAACTACTGTAAATGGAGCCCAAAATTTTCAGGTTCGCATAGTGACCGGGAAGCTGTTTGTTTTTTAAAGGCAACACAATTCTTTTCCCCTTCTCATCTCAGCAATATCGACCATAAATCCGTCATAGTGGATATGCACTCCCTTCTAGTCATTTATTCTCTGTTCCATGACCCAAATCATGAAGGAGGAAGGTCTAGTCCCCCTAACACGTATATCATGCCACTGGATAGAAGCAAATGACTGAAATTTCTTCTCTCTCCTCTCTGAAGTTCGTAGCTATTTTTATATCCTTTTCAGCAGCTAATCGCTCTGAAAGGATTAGTGTCAATCACACTCCCTAAAAAAATAATTTGAGTAAAAAACCTAAGCCACAATTTCTGATGCGTAGTATCACTCGTACCAGCTGCAATCTGCCTTCTTCTTAGAGAGCGAATATATTCGTTCGAATTGAGTTCAGCCAAATTTTCTAACCCCCAGTTAATTAGTTTCGGCCAGTTAAAGTGACTGCACCATAAAAATATAAGAATTAGATCTATCATAAAAGAATGCAGTCTTCTTTAGCTTTCGCTGCCGATACTATGACATGTTTCGCCAGAAACCTGATTTCCTATTTCGTAAGCATAAGAAACCAAAGATGGCGTCCTTATTTAGAATGAAATAGCGGTGAAATATACTCAGTTGTGCAAAAAGCTCACGGATTGTGACTCGTCCCTCCAAGCGAATCAATTGTTCCACTCGCTAACGATTCGTGTCAGTGATTGCAAATGATGATCTCCCACTGCGTGGTTTGTCTTCAATGCTGGTTTCCTCTTCTTTAAGCTTCTTCATCCATCTGTGCACATTGCTCTTGTCAATGGTGTCATCTCCGCAAACATTTTGGAACTTTCTGTGGATGTCGGACAGCCTGCACCCTTCCTTCGTCAAGAACTCAATGACGGCACGTTGCTTCTCCTTGGGATCCATTATTTACCTGCAATGAAGAAGAAGACCTACTTTGGAGGAAGAGTTGCTCTACCATTATGTGCAATTTGAAAGACCTCTGTCAGTTAATAAAAAAGTTATGCTCATTTTTGCATTATATTCGGTACAACCCTCGCGTGATGTTGGTTCTCCACATGCCGCCACAACAGCTCGACGAGACATGAACGCTCCAACATTCCTAAAAGTGTCGTGTGGTACCTGATATCAACACATTACTAGCAGATCCTTTAAATCATAAGTTCTGTAGTTGAGCCGCCGGAGATTGAATTTGCTGTTCCAACACAAACCACAGATGCTCGATTCGATTGATGTCTGTGGAATTTGGAGGACAGGGCAATACCTGGAAGTCTTCCTAATGTCCCGCGAACCATTATCGAGCAATACGGGCAGCTTGGCATGGCGCATTATTCTGATGAAAGAAATTAGAGGAGAATACCGCTGCCATGGAAGAATATATCTGGTCTGTAATTATGTTTAGGTAGCTGATAGACGTCATAGCTCCCGGCACATAAATACACTGCCGGACAGTTGCTAAGGACGGATGACAATGGCAACGATAGCAACCATAAAATGGAAGGCAGGAAAATGTGGAAATTTGCATAAGTGCGGGATACGGTAAGACGTGTTGTGCGTATGCAAATTTTGGATTGCCGAACTTGTTCGTGACGTCATAGCGCTGATAAGAGATATAAAGGATTTGACGCGTATTGACCGTTATTGCTCAAACGCAAAATTTGAAAGGGAAAGAATCAATTGACGAACTTGCAATTTTCAGTATGTCTTCCCGACACCACCTAGATGATTTTACGCGTGGCCGTATTATTGGCAAGATTGAAGAAGGGCGAAAAATAACAGATGTTGCCAGGGCGTTCGACGCCAGCCACAGTGTTGTTTCAAGGCTTTGGAAATCATTTCAAACAAATGGAGAGTGTAGCAAACGTCACGGGGGAGGTCGTGTTTGCAGTACGACACCTGCAGAAGATCGGTACATAGTGCTATCAACAAAAAGACACCGGCGCAGCACAGCTAGTGAGGTAGCAAATCAGTTTATGGCTGCTACTGGCAAAGCGGATCTCCCGAAAAACTGTCGCCAGACGTTTGCATGAAGGAGGGCTATACGCCCGCCGTTCTGTTGTGTGCATCCCATTGTCCAGACGTCACCGTACTGCCCGTTTGCAATGGTGCCATCAACATCACAATTGGACTGATAACGACTGGTCTGCTGTCCTCTCAGATGAGAGTAGATACAGTCTATCGTCTGATTGTCGACGACAACTGATCTGGCGTGATAGTGGTACTGCATATTGTCCAGCAAACATACAGGAAAGGGACCGATATCCGACATGTAGTGTCATGGTATGGGCTGGCATCATGATCAATGGCCATACGTCCCTCTATGTGCTTCCAACTGGGACTATGACTGGCCAACGATACATTAATGATGTTCTGCTACCTCATGTTCGCATGTTCCGTGGTGCTGTCGGTGATAGATTCATTTTCATGGACGACAACGCAACATGTCATCGAACAGTCACTGTCCAGGAGTGTCTTGAGAGCGAGGATATTCAACGCCTCGTATGGCCAGCACGTTCTCCAGATCTGAATCCCATTGAAAATGTGTGGGATGCTTTGGGGAGGAGTCTTGCTGGTCGCCAATGCCCTCCAATAAACAAGGACACCCTCATCCGTGCACTGACAGAGGAATGGGATAAATTACCCCAACAGCTGCTTGATAATGTTGTGCAAAGCATGACACGACGTGTGAAATCTTGCATCGCCCTCCATGGTGGCCATATCCCGTATTGACATCTTACGCCGGAACGCCTGCGGACGGTAATTGCATTTTTTTCACGTTTACGTATTCTGCCCAAAATGGCCTGTTTGTCCCTTGAACACGTCCCAAAGCCTTCTGGATTTCAGAGCACAATAAATTGTCTTTCTTGTAATGTCCTGGCATTCTGACATTATTTTATTTCACTTGGCATCCAACCACAGTTACGTTTTTATGCGCTATATAGCCGTTTATGATCCGCCTTTAGCAATCGTCCAGCAGTATACAAAGGACATCCTAAAAGTAATGCCTCGTCCCTCATAAGATTTTTTTTTTTTTTTTTTTTTTGTAACAGCAAAAATGTGAAACTTGGTGGCAAAATACTTGGACATACTGTTAATAATGCTCTAACCTATCCAAAGTATTGTCCATCAGTTTCTATATATTTCCGCCATTTTTGAACCCATTGGTAAAATCCATGTCGGAACAATTCCTGAGACTGTCGTTAAACCCATGAGTTGCTCACAGCCAGTTTAACGTCTGTCACATCGTCGAAACGGTTTCCGAATGGACAAACACGAAAAAGTCTGAGGGAGCCAAATCAGGACTGTGCATTACCGTCCACCTCATTTTGGCAATAGTCTGTGAAGTCTCCATTGAGGCGTGGGGACGTACCCTTATCATAGTGTGAAACAGCGCTACGAAGTGGAATGTTAGGTCTTGTCTTTCTGATAGCTTCCTTTAGCTTCTTCAATGTCTGCACATAATGTGCACTGTTTGTTGTTACAACTCCTGGATGGTGACACGACAATCAGATGTGTCTTTCACTCGTTGACTGTTGGCATCTGTCACTGCAGTTGCGGGTCTTCCACTCTGTTGTACGTCCGACACTGAACTTTCTCTCACTAAACCTCTTCATCCATCTTACGACATTACTGATAACAATTGTGGCAGCTCCATATACCGCCAGGAGTCTTCTGTGGATTTCTAGAGCCTCACATCCCTCTCTTTCCAGGAATTCACTTGTGGCTCGCTGCTTTTCCCTGGCATTCATGATTTTTATTTCCGATTCTAAAAGAGATGTGTTCCCACATTGGTAACCTATCATAGTACATGTCACTGCAGTTTCGTTGAAATCACTTCAAAATTTCAAATGTTATTAAGGAGGGGGCATTACTTTCAGGATGCCCCTTGTACATCCAGAAGAACATTGCCCAAAGCGTTACAATTCCTCCACCAGTTTGTTTTCGCCACACTTCCCCAGATGAACGATGCGCACGTACCCGGTCGTCCACATTATGCAACAGGAAACTAGATTCGTCCGAGCATACGACCTTCTTCTAATCATTCAAGGTCCAGTTTTGATACCCGCGTGCCCATAGCATGCGCTTTCGACGGGGAACCGATGTTATAATGGGCACTCGGGGCTGCTTGCAGAAACGCAGCTCCATTTTCAGCAGGTTCCAATACATTGTGTGTTGTAACGCATTACTCTCGTCACCAGATTTCAAATTACTGGCGAGTTACACCACAGTATTCCTTCTGTTTTCTCGTACCATACTGGATAGCCCTCGCTCACCTTCTGCATCGATCAGCCGCGGTAGGCTCACACCTTGCCGGAAGCCTTCGGACCACCTTTTGAAGGTATTAACCACTGCTGACCAAAGAAGGTTAGAATAAAATATCAGGAGATGCCCTCGTCAATGTAGCAGTACCAGTTTGAGCGAAGCCTACAACCGCGAGCGGCTGCCATTAAAGTCTGGGAAAGTTGGAGGTTTTCAACGTTTTTGCAACGCATTTTGCGTTGGCCGAATCGCATTATTTCATAGTAAATCTTTCTTATTTAGCATCGTAATTTGCTACCGATGTGTGAGAAAATGCTGGATTTATAAAATGCTTTATTATTTGGAAGCACCTCCTCACCTATACATGTATACGCACTGGCGAACACAACCGAGTACGCGCATACGTGACCTTGCTATGTAGTTTGCATAAACTCGTCTCTACCAGTTTTTCTTGCACTTCAGTGTACATTGATTACTTAACTGCAGCTGCAATCAGCAAAAAACAGATTGATTCAGAGGGATCAGACGAAAGGGACAGAGATCAAATTTGAAAGTTGAGAAGTGGGATAGGTTGTATCAAATACAGTGTGTTTGGCTCAACAGAACATCATTTGCCACCTTTTATTTTCTGAAGCCGTCAGAGAGGTAAACAAACTTTGCCGTTTTAGCTTTTCTACGAGAATAGTGAAGTACAATTGTATATGTTCTTTTATATTTAATCTTGAGTTAGCATAAGGCCTACTGGCCCAGAATACGGCGGTCCACCGGGAATTCTCCCCGTATCCCGGAGGCCTAGTCCGCGCCTGGTTTTTGTACATACCGGATATATGTCATAAACGTTTTAACCAGGTTTATTTTCGCAGAGGTTGGTTGTAGACATTTTCTTCCAATTGGAAAAGTATCGGAATGAAGGGTAGATTTCTGTCTGTAGTTTCATTACCGGTGTGTGGTTTTTGCGTAAAATCAGGAATCCTAAAATTTTATACGGCCCCCTCAGCGACCAATATCCTTTAGAAAAAAAAAACAGTGGGGAGGCGGCATGGTAATTGGTCTAAAGAAAGCAACCTTGTCTTTCTATCTGCAGAAGTATCTGAGATATTACAGATATGTGAATTAGGAACATGTGTCGTTTGAAGCCCTGTAAAGGGGAGTTACACAGCGTTTATTCCCTATACGTGTATGATGCTTGACAGATATTGCAGCATCATGGGTGCACTTAAAGCGTAATTAATTTCGGCAGGCAATGAAGGCCTGTTAAACGTGCACTCCTGAATGCCAATGGAAATTTTGATTAGGCTCTCGGAAATCTGTAAACGTCATATGGCTTTAATGGTGTTTCAAATCGTTGAATAATATCAGCTGCAGGAGACACAAGCACTCTCGGTAGCTAAAGCACGTCCCCGCAGAAGCATGCCCTGACTTCTGCAGCGGCAAACAAAATTACCTTTTAGTAACAGTTTGTATATTGCAATTAGAACCCATAGAATAAGAGATTTCAATATGTTAACAACAGCTAGAGATTACTAAAAATCAAAATTGCTATATTCAACACAGCTCTTTTGAAACAGTGTCTGTTGTATATACACCGAGGGGTCATTACATTATGACCACCTCCCTAATAAGCTGTAGGACCCCCTTTAGCCCGCAAAACAGTTGCAACTCGGCGAGGCATCGAATCGATCAGGCGGCGATAGGTGTAATTCGGCGAAAGTTTTCGTATTTCATTTATTTTTATTATTATTTTGTGAGTGTATGTGTGTGTGAAACTTTTCAACCAAATATAAGTATTTGTTTACAATAACTGAGACCCGGAATTTTCGGATTTTTTTTTATGCATGATACTAGTACATACTCGACTGTAGTCAGTGTAGCACTCTGATTTGAGAAAATTCCGTTTACACTGCAACATGTCAAATTCTGCTTTAAATAACAAAATTCTTATTCCTATTTTTCAACGAAAATTTAGTGACAATATCCTTAGCATTTAAAGGCACACCACAATGAGCACTCATCAGTGCTAAACCTCGTAAACGCTCAGTAACCATTCAATTCCTGAGCCAGCTTTTAACCGTTTAACCGGCTGGAACGAATTAACTCGGGGTTAACAAAATGGGCAAAAATAAGCTAGAATGAATGTGTCTTCTGTGTAAATGTGGGCTGAAAGCGGTTGGAATATGAACTTGAGCACTAAAAATCGTTGCTTTATCTTTAGCTTTGTTATTTAAATTGGTAATTTAGCCGGATTATGAACACTAATTCTTTCCCACTGTTCATCTGCTGAAATATCTATAAAAATGGCGACAAACTCGACAAAAGAGAGAGAACATGTTTGAGTAAATTGTTTCTACCCAGTGGCATGATTTTTGTGTCAGGTGGACTAGCATCATTTCTTGGAACATGGTGACCATGTTTTGGGTCATAGGTTCCCTGTGATGTGTTGGGTCATGGAGCAGAGAAAGAAGGACTATAAGAGAGCACTTCCGACCAGTTGCAGGTCTCTGGTCGTTAAAGGGTGAAGAGATAGGAATTCTTTTGCAGTGAAAACAATCAGCTTTTGTAAAACGAGGCCGCTATATGTTCCCATTTCTATTTGAGAAGGGCAGACAATTTTGGGCACAATTTGGTTCTTGTACATTGGCCGCTTAAAGGGTTAAGGCGTCTTAACGTAGAAAAGCATCTTTCTGGGTTGCTAGCAGAACAGGGCAAGGTAGCAAGAACCTTTAAGTCTTTTATAATTGGGAAAAACATATCGTCACAATCTGTGAGGGTCTTTACCACCGTTTCTGGCTTGCTATCTTCAGACAGCGAATTTCATTTACACTGCCACATTTCAAATTCTACTTTAAATCTTCCGAAGCTTTCATTATAAATTTCAAAAGCTTGTTGAAATATTTCTGACTTTACATTTTTACATTTGAGAGGAAGTAGCAGTTGCAGTTTAGCTATTACAGTAAAGCACCGTTTATACGTTTCTCAGTTATACGTCTTTTACATTTATACGTCGTTTCAGGTCGGTCCCGATTAATTCCTATTCATTTTAATAGTAAACCATTTCGTTTATACGACGCGTAGCTTCAATTATACGTAGTCGTTTTCCCTCATTCGTTAGTCGAAGTTCGCCACTGAAGTCCAATATTTCTTACCTGAGTCATTCTTTGACACCCTTTTCGAACGCAGGCACGAGGCTTGTTTCTTCAGCAGAGACAGAAGAACCGTCCAATGACCAGTCGGGGCTATGAAGATCGGGCGTATATGCGAAGGTACGGGGACCTCCCTTTTCTGTCAAAAGACCCTAAATGAGGGGGAGCGGATTGCTTCGTTGTTTCGTCAAAGGAGATTTTCCAGGCTCGGAATGAAACGAAAGCGCCGACGGTTACGAAAACGATGAAGAAACTGTTATTATGATTATAAGGATTGGAAACTCGTGGGAGTAGACATAACCTTCGAGGAATATGTAAATTTCGATGCTGATATGATCACTTCAAAACTATGCACAGTAGAAGAATTAATAGACGCTAATTTGGAGAATGAACGTTCCAGCAGCAGTGATGAAGAAAGTGAAGAACCAGTTCGACCGTCCTTTCAAGATGCTATTGATACACTAAGAAATTTCTTTGTTTTTCATGCCAGCACCAGGGAGAAAATGTTTGGAGAACTTAATCCAACCCATAGTACTCTCCTTAGAACGCAAAATCAAACAGCCATGGAAACGTCACTAAAAGACTTCCAAATGAATTTAAAAGTGTTTATTAACGGTTGATGTGATCCAGCATTTTTTCTTGTACGAAAAAAAGTTAATCAAGATGGGATACTGAAATAAAGGTATGAATTTTTCTTAGTTGTATGTTGTATGTATGTAATTTGAGTACATAGATTTCGTTTCACATTACTCGCACTGATTATAACGAAACTTGATAACACTGATTCACTTTGAAATTCATTTTCTTCTTTATTTATGTTTGCGTTACCAACAGGAGCAGAATCTAAATCTTCTTTTACTTTTTTATTCGTCATAAAAGCTGTTAACGATGTTCGTTTTATTCTCTTCATTATTCTTATATAGCAATTTTTCTTTTCCAATAAATTGTAAAACACTTACGGTTACTGTTTAATCGGTTCGGTATACATACAAATATACAATGCAAATTTCACAAGCATGTACTACTGTAAAGCCTGAAGCTACTTTCTACACTGACTAGTTACGGGTACGATTATTTGTGGCTGGTGTGGGTGCGTTGCCTTTCCCAACCGAACCTGCCCCGAGCGACGCTAGCGAAAGATATGCAGGAAGTGACGTCACTGAACGCACTCCACTAGAGGCATGCAACGCCCAGCTGCTTTCACTCCCTCTCTTGGACCGCGCGTGGTCTAGTGGTCAGCGTTCGTGACTGCCATGGAGATAACCTCAGGTTCTATCCTGGGCAGGTACGAACGTTCGAACCACTAAATACCCGCCGTGCGTCGGATGGGCACGTTAAGCCGTCGGACTCCGGGTACTGGCCCCCGGTGATAAATAAAGGCGTCTTCCTCCGCCTTTCTACCTCGCTTCCGTGTGACTTTCCTATCGAGCACTCTAGCCCAAATCTCCTAGCTTCTTATTTCCAAGGGTTGTTTATGACCTGGGGTCAGACATTCCCTTCCTAAAATCCTCTACATATGATCTGATAACTCCCTCTCTTCTTCTAATCTCTTTGAGTGAGGTTTAGTAAGTTTGCTGCGCCGCTAGGGACAAAATGGTCTGCTGAATGTGAGACATGAAAATTGGAATGCTACTGTTACAACTATAAGCTCACCTAGAGGCTTTCATGAAATGATAGTAGTAACTACAATTTCTGTAAGTGAGATCGTTGGATAGATGTAATGTGACGTAATATGCCTTTTCCCCCCAGACCTAAGGGGGGGGTTGAACCTCCCAAATTCCACCGTTATATACTGCCTTGATCCTGGGGTATATGGTACCATAATGTCAACAGCAGGTCCTCCACTTCCCGTACATTTCGCAGTGGTGATGATTTAACGCGAACCCGCTTTCCCAAGTGAAACCACAAATGCTCAGTTGGGTTCACGTCAGGCGAATTCCAAGGCCAGGGCATTAACAGAAAGTCACCAGAATGTTCCTCGAACCATTCCTTGACGATTCTGGCAGTGTGGCATGGCGCATTATCCTGTGGTAATGGCCATCACAAGCGGGGAACACAGTTGTCATGAATGGGTGAACTTGGTCAGCAACGATTTTCAGATACCTGAGAGCTGTCAGGGATTGTGCTATTAGGATAATGGGACCTACAGCGTACCATCGCCCACAGCATATCACCGCCGCCGGCGGCCTGTTTCCGCCCAACAGTGCATCCCGGCAATCGCCGTATTTGATCTCGTCCGTCTGCGGGAATCTTGATTTGTCAGGCCAGGCCACTTTCTCCCAAACATCTACGGTCCAATCTCGATGTTCTTGGGCCTATTTTATGCGTTGTTGGCGATGACGTGTAGTGAGCATGGAGACTCGCCTGGGTCCTTGGCTACGTAGGGCCATGCGTAGAAGGCTGCGATGAACTGTGGGCTGCGACACATTGCCCTGATCTGATCACACTGTTGTAGCTGTGGGTGATTGGTCGCACCGTGGCCTTGCGGTCGGTCGCTGTGAACAATGCGCGATAGTCTTCGCTCCCCTCTGGCACCAAGGAGCTGCGGATGACACGCGGCTGGACAACGGTTCTTCGGCTGGTCATCTGCACACCACTTTTGATACGTACTCATTACAGCGGCACGTGAACAACCCACAAGCCGTGGCATCGCAATTTGTCCTTTATCAAACTCCGATAATTCGACAGCTTTTCCCATTCTGACTCCGAACACTCCACTAACGGAAAGCCGGTCCTCGGGTTGTATATATACTGCTCTGTAAACTTCATCTGCGCCACCGTTCGGTCTCCAGGTGTGCTCCTTTCTCTAGGCTGGGGATGGTCATAATGGAATGGCTCAGTGGTGTGATATCGATGCTCGGACAAAAGTTGAACACATTTTTTTTTTTTCTCTAATGAGTGTTGCAACATATCTGCGACAGAAACCCTTGAAACTGTCATGATCTATCTAAATTATGCCGAAATTTCTGAAGATGAGTTCGAATTCGGATAAATAATCCAACTAAGTCTGCACTCTGGGGAATGTCTTGTGTAACTAGCTCACTTTTCCTCCCTTGTCCCAAAGAGTTGCTCACAATGGTCGCAAAATCCTTAAATAAAAAACGACAAAAATGTGAACTACTTTTACCCGTAATTATACATATAAGCACCCAGATCTTCCTCTCTCTCTCTCTCTCTCTCTCTCTGTCTACGACGCTTGACGTCACAGCAACGTCTGCATTGTTGCGTCATCACATATCAATCAATTCACGTATGCTCTCGAGATCTCAAAGTGATTGCCCGCTATATAATAGCGGGCGATCAGTTTTAGATGTCAAAGTGATCGTGTTCTAATTTAAAAACATTGGGTTATCAATGACTCGTGTTCTATTTATCCGACCTACAAAATTTGAATTGAATTCTTAATATCACGGCAAGTTGCGTTTGTATCATATATTATCATAATTTAATTTAGCAGAATTCGAATATTAATTTGTACGCTTTAATTGTTTTTATTTTTTTAATTTAACTAACTTTCTGAGTTTAGGGCTGATTATATTATACATTTTGCGAAATATCGATCTGTCTAAACTCTCTAGCCTACAATAAAAACTGAAATCTTGAGATGTCAAAGTGAGCAAAATTGCATCTAAAAGCAGATGTCGCCCCATAGCACATTTATTTATTATTATTTTTTTATGGTTGGAGGTTTAACGACCACCGTGAGCAACTCAATGGGCTATAAGCAGTCGCCCGTCCCTAATTTAGGGTCACTGGTTCCAGGGAAGGGAGAGAGCCAGTGCCGTAAGACAAACGCAACATCCATGCCTCACCGGGATTCGAACCCGGACCCCTTACGGACGAATGATCAGAGGCCAGCGCCTTAGACCACTGCGCCACCGGGGCGGCCCATAGCACATTGTCGAGAATTTAGATAGTTCCGATTTGTAATACCTAAATATCGCGTTATTTTGCAGAAAAAGCTTCGGTGTGAAGTTTCAAATTAACCGTCGAACAGGGCAATCTAAATCAAGCCGTGAAGGGAATAAATAACAAGTGCGTCGGAGAAAAAGTAATTTGACGCGAAAAATCAAAGTAAAAGTTATTACGATAAGTTTATATACACGAAAACAACTTTCCGAGTTTAGTGCTGATTATATTACATATTTTGCAAAATACCGATCTATCTAAACGCTCTAACCTGCAATTGTTAAAGAACAAATATTTTACACATAATGTTATTTATCGCGAGGTCTTCTGAAAAACGGAAATAAATAGCATATAATTTTTAATTCTAACATGAACGAGCTCTTACTATATAAGTTTTTACTATTTTTCCTTACAGAAATCCGGCGTCTATTTGATTTATTTTCAATCTGGTTCAATTGAAAATTTCACTCCGTCATAGGACGGGCAACATCCTCTATATATTAATATTTAATTAAAGCTTAAAAACCAACCGTCCTAGGACGGCTATACGCTATATATTTAAATTTGCTCACAGGCATGAAGATTTAATAAAAAATATGTGTGGGCACTGCTTCAAGAGAGTTCAAAAGTTTACTACTGGTAAAAGATTAATATTAACACATTTTTATTTATCCTCTTATTTATTAAAAAAATAGTGTTTAAATGCTGGTTTCTTAGCACGTTTTTTGTAAAAAATAAAAGAATAACATCGTGCTTACGTTCTTACTTTTTCCGTCCGTCCGTCTGTCTGTGGACGTCATATCTCTGCAACTATTAGTCCGATTTGAAAAGTTCTTTTTGCGTTGGAAAGCTTGAAATGTGAGAATGGTGATCCCTGCATTCCGGTTTTTTTCGATGCCCAACTTCGCCGCAAAATGGCGTAACTTCAGATGAAATCGAACTCAAAATATACTTTACTCTACATATTTGCTTTTAAATATCCAATTGAAAAAATAATTTTTCCTTTCGATGCCATTTATATCGAATGCTTTTTTAGGTAAAGCCTCTTTTTCAAGTAATGCATAGATTTTCTGCTACGGGGTGTAAAAGTAAATTGCGTTTTCCCCGGTATCTCTACTTCTAAAAATCCGATTTGAAAAATTCTTCCTGCATCAGATACAGGTTCTGATGGGAAATGTTTTTAATGCAGTTTCTAATTTTTGGTAGAGAATGATTTGGCTTCCAGAAGGCGTAAGTATTTGTTTCTGCTTTTGATGTACACTATATTGCCGAAACTCATCGGACACCTAGAAGAGAAACACAACATAGCATTTATTCGCATACATTAGTTCGGGGTCGGTCCACCTTTGGACTTAATGCATGCACTGACCCTTCGTGAAATGCTTTCGACAAGGTTTTGGAACACAGCGATAGGTATGCGCTGCCATTCAGTACATAATGCTGCAGCTAAATGTTGCTTAGTAGTAGGCCTTGGTTCCAAACTTCTTATGCGGCGCTCTGATTCATCCCATAGGTGCTCTATGGGATTAAGATCAGGGCTCCGTGCTGGCCAGTCCATACACGATACGAAATTATCGTCAAACCATGCTGTAACAGTCATTCCTTTATGGCTCGGACTCTACAGATATTGCCAGAAGATTAAGTGCGAGTCCACGGAAGTCTATACGCCGGCTATCGCAACAAAGTGGTATGTCCCACTCATCTTGTCGTAATGTACTTCGTTCGCTGCGTTTGAAACCGTACAACGTAATGAGTGTTCAAGAGCTACTCCCAGCAGATACCGCTAAACGACTGGGATACTGTCAGTGGATATACAACGAAATTGTACAAGGTCTTATGGATTCTCACCTACATTTCATGTCGGACAAGGCTTAGTTCCACCTCTTTGGTTATGTGAAAAGCCAAAACACACGATATTGGTCCTCCGAGAATCCCAGAGAAATGTTCCAAACTCTACTGTACGATGAAAAGATTAAGGTGTGGTGCACACTGTCATTAGGTCAGAGCGGTATATAAACGACATATTCAACGTGTTCGTTCAGCAGTTGACAGGAGAAACTGCACACATTCTTTCAACAAAACTGGGCTACAGCGCATACTGCACGAGCATCTTTGCATCAAGTGTATTTGGTGTAGAAGTCTGCACGGGCCGGGCTGGCTCGTCAAGCCCGAGCCTTTTTTTAGTTTAGAGAACAAAGCAACGGGCCGGCCCGGGCTCTTCCCCAGACATTTACGACCGGGCCGGGCCAAGTCGACCCATTCTTTTTATCGCAATGGTAAACAAGAAAAAATCGTGTTTTCCCGATTTCTTGGTGTGTTTAACTGCTTCGCTGGTCTTTCCCATGACATAGCCCAGGGTATAATCAGAAAAGCAAGGAGAGGCACTCACAGTGGTTTTACCAATCTGTTGGTATTAAGATGGTAAAACCACTTTGAGGCTTGTTGACAACAAAAAGATTCGACCCCGAGCGAGTGTGTGTGTGTGTGTGTGCTTGTATGAGAGAGTGGGACGACATGGTGGTTTTTCTCCTATCCTTAATCTGTATAGGGATTGACTTTTGTAGTGTTACCGCTTACTACTTCAGAGAAAGGGAGATTCTGAACGCGCTTAGTCTTCCCTTTCTCTCTTTTTAAAGGTTACATGTTTCGGTAATTGTCAAAGTTTAGTTAAAATGTTTATGCTCACATTCAACTAAATATTTTCAAGAATATCTCATGTCATTATTTAATTTTCACATTTTAATAAAATACAATAGAAAGACAAAATAATACCAAATGGCACATCACGGATCGGGCTCACCAAATTAGGCCCATGCAGACCTCTAATTTGGTAGTCAGTGCTGAGCACCAAATTAGTTAGGCCCGTGCATACCTCTAATTTGGTATTCAGTGCTGAGCAAACAGTGTCCAAAGGGTGGTGGGCCGCCCCGGTGGCGCAGTGATCTAAGGCTCTGGCTTATGATCATTCGCCTTAGTTGGGTCCGGGTTCGATTCCCGGTGAGGAATGGACGTTTGTGTTTGTTTTTCGGCATTGACTCTCAATATGTTACTTGTCCATCACTGGTTATCTGTGTACATTGGTCATTTAGCACACTGTCAAATCCATGTTTGATGTATACTTGTTCACAATGTGTTACATGATCAACACTGTCTAAATCTGTGTAAATTGATCGTTTGGCATGCTGTCAACCATGTATAATTTCTACTTGTTGCTATCAAATTTCTGTCTCCTGTTTATGTCTGCCTGTTTGTCATGCCTCTGTACCACCAGGTCCAATAAACCATTTAAAAAAAAAAAAAAGGTGGTGGCCCCTTCGTTCGCTTGACCTCAGTACGTGTGACTTTCATTTGTGGAGAATCTTAAAGGCAAGGTGTATGAAACTAATCCACATACGCTAGATGAATTGAACATGGATATCACGAAAGTGGTCAACAGCGTCACAGCAGATGAGTAAGGCGATCTCTTCCGCACTGTGCTTAAAAGAACCATACTGTGCATTACCGTTACCTCCGAGATCTTGAAGGCCTACCAAGTCGTGGCGTCATTTTCAGTGACGTCATACCCCTGTGGATCTATTGATCAAACAATCCGTGTCTGTAATACCACGCTACACGAAACTGTGTGACTTGTGATTTTTGTAGTTGTCCATGCTTTCCGTGAAATTAGTAGTGTTCCTTTCCTGTGGTTTGCTTCAACTAACATTTTAATTACAGTTTTTATATACCGCTAATTGAATGAGATAGGTATCCACATCCGTGTTGTGTTCCCGGCTGCCGTGGAAACTATAAAACAGGACCCAAAGTTCGTGTGTATGGAGTTCCAAAAGACTAAGATTTGTGTTTCTAAGTGAATTAGTGCCATTTAAAGTGATAACTTCACAGTTACACCACATCGTAAGGTATGTACATAGAACATTTTTAAATCGAATTTAAATACAAGACCTTAGTTAATTAATTTGGTCAAGCATTTGTAAAAAAAAAAACATTTTATCAAATGGATATTGTTGAGGTCTACTTTAAAAGTGAAATATATTTTTACATGCTTCCTGCCCGTTGTGGTAACAGTGAACACTTCTTGTTCCATATGCATCTTCTGGAGGAGGAATATATATATATATATATATGTTAAGCATTTGCAGTGATATGTCATATTTGTGATGCAATTTTTCACTGTAATACTGAAATCCTAACACAACGATCGTGACCACTAGATGGCCCGATTCCAAAACATTCTTCCACGATCGTTCATTCCTGTTACTAAAGTTATTGATTGACAACAACAACCAAAACAGATACAGAATCCGCAAATTGATTTTCAGATTTAACAAGTTAGTAAAATCATGCAATGCATTGATTGTGATACGCTTTCCAACATACCAGAAATTATTACTCAAGTTATGTGGATAATGGCTGTGGAATAAATCTCGCTCCTGGGTCCTGACCTTTGACCCCATTTCGATTATATTCAACAGAACCAATTCACTATTCCTCCGGAACAACATGATAAAGTTTTGTTGCAATAGAAGCAGTTTTACGCAAGTTATGAGAATAATGGCAATGGAATAAATCTGGCTTTTGCGCAATGACCTTTGACTCCATTTCGTTGATATTCAACAGAACCGGTTCACTATATCTCCGGAACAACATGATAAAGTTTTGTCACAATCCAAGCATTTTAGGTAAGTTATGATGCATAAGGGCAATGGAATGGAACCCACTCCAGTGTCCTGACCTTTGACCCTATTTCGCCCATTTTCAATAGGGTTCGTCCCCATGTGGTTCTTTACCACATACTAAAATTTCATCGAAATCGAACCGCTTTTACGCAAGTTATGACGCATAAGGACAATGGAATAAATCCCGCTCTTATGCCCTGCCTGACCTTTAACCCCATTTCGCCCATTTTCAATAGGGTTCGTGCCCAGGTGGTTCCCTACCACATACTAAAATTTTAACGAAATCAAACCATATTTACGCATGTTAGGACGCATAAAGGCAATGGAATGGATCCCGCTTTTATATCCTGACCTTTGACCCCATTTCGCCCATTTTCAATAGGGTTCGTGGCCAGGTAGTTCCCTACCGCATACTAAAATTTCATCGAAATCGAACCATATTTACGCATGTTATGACGCATAAAGGCAATGGAATGGATCCCGCTTTTATGTCCTGAACTTTGACCCCATTCCGCCCGTTTTCAATAAGGTTCGTCTCCAGGTGGTTCCTTACCACATACTAAAATTTGATCGTATTCGAACTATTTTTACGCAAGTTATGACGCATAAGGGCAATGGAATATATCCCGCTCTGATGTCATGCCTGACCTTTGACCCCATTTTGCCCATTTTCAATAGGGTTCGTGCCCAGGTGGTTCCCTACCACATACTAAAATTTCATCGAAATCGAACCATATTTACGCATGTTATGACGCATAAAGGCAATGGAATGGATCCCACTTTTATGTCCTGACCTTTGACCCTATTTCACCCATTTTCAATAGGGTTTGTCCCCAGGTGGTTCCCTATCACATACTAGAATTTCATCGAAATCGAACCATTTTTACGCAAGTTATGACGCATAAAGGCAATGGTGTGGATCCAGCTCCTATGTCCTGAGCTTTGACCCAATTTCACCCATTTTCAACAGGGATCGTCCCCAAGTGGTTCCCTACCACATACTAAAATTTCATCGAAATCGAACAATTTTTACGCAAGTTATGGCGCATAAGAGCAATGGAATGGATCCCGCTCCTATGTCCTGACCTTTGACCCTGCTTCGCCCATTTTCAATAGGGTTCGTCCCCAGGTTGTCCCCTACCACATACTAAAATTTCGTCGACATCGAACCATTTTCACGTGAGTTATCGTGCGGACGGACAGACAGACAGACGGACAAAGCTGGAGAATATACGCTTCTTCAGTTCAACACAATTTTATTAACAAGGTTGGGTTCAGGAGGCGAACATGGGCGTCCTGATACATATATTGTACGGTAAAATATACAAACTCTAAGATGTATTGATTCAGAAAGGAACCTCGTGGTAAGAGGTGCAGGCATTTTGCACAAGAACAATAAAAGAGATTGTCGAAACATTTCGTCTCGAAGCATAAGTATATTATAGTGCTGACAAATAACAGAACGAGAATATTATAATGAAACACTGTGCAAAAGGAGAACTGTAGATGACAAAGTAGACAATGTGAAATCGTAAGGCAAACGGAATTACGATGTCTTAGTACTGGTAGAAAAAATGATAATCAAAGAGAAAACAAGTAAGACTATATACATTTGTACAGTATGGTGCATATTATAATCACATTTGTTAGAAGATATAAGCTTTATGTTGAAGTTTGATTCCGAAAACCAATGGCGAGCATGCACGTTGAACTGAAGTTCAACAGCGCTAGGAGCAATGAGGTTATAAACTACCGACAGTCAATTGCAACGTCGCTGGCATGCCGGCGAACCAGGAAGCGGCAGGAGACCAGGTGGAACGGAAATGTTGTTCTCTCTGTTGGGCAACGGCCACAAGGTTCTCTACACGAAGTCTTGAGAGGAGACGCTCCCGAAAGTGGCACAGTAGTTCCACAGAAGCTTGGTGGATGGTATAAGGAGATGAGATATCTCGGCAGCGCTGATGAAATACGTAGATGACGTGTTTCACCAGGATGAAAATATATGAGCAGATGGGCGGAAGCTTGACTGGCGGAGAGACCTGCAGGAGGAGTGTCTTAGAGGCATCGAAAGGAAGATCAGTTGTATCTGAACGTTGAGCAATGGAAAATGCAAGATGGAGTAGTGGAAGGAGGATGACACAATGTAGATAAACGTGAGAGACATCAGCTTCTTGAGCACAGAAGGGGCAAAGAGGTGAGTCAAGAATGGTAATGGGGTGGAGGATGGATGGAACGGGAAGACGGCGGTGGAGAAAAAGCCAATGAGTGTTTATTTCAAGAGGAGCTGAAAGAGGAGAAAGGGTGGCAGACCAGACAGCGGTGAGAGAGGACTGGGAGACATCAGGGATGTGAAGGGGAGAAGGAGAGTGGGATTTTAAAAGTAACCGATAGAGAACTGAGGTTGAAAGAGAAGAGAGTGGAAGTGTAGATCTGCCGACTGAAAGAAAGAAAGGAAGGGGAGGGAGGCGGAAGGAACAAAGGTTAGGCCGGTGGGGGTTGCGAGATGAGGGAACTTAGCGATGATGGTAGAGAGTAGGGAGTCATAGACAGAGCGAGAGGAGGGTGAAAGTAGAACAGTGGGGGAGGCTGGCGTAGGGTCGCCAGGACAGATCTGAGGTTTCAAGGTCTTTGACGGTTACAAGTCCGACACGGAGCCAAGAAGGATAGGCGAAGCATCAAAGATGAGGGGTGAAGAAGAGAGGAGAAAAACAGGGGTTCGGCAAGAAGTTCAGTGGTGGAATCGGGTGGGGATCGAGTGAGCGGGAGAGAGCGGAGAAAGGTAAGGGTCTCCCGTAAGGCAGGAGGAAGGCGAGAGTGAGTGGTAGTTCGGAGGTCCATTAGAATGAAGGAAGTGAAAGTGAAATTAGTGTTGCTCGAAGAGGTGATGACATTCCTTGCGGTAACGGCGTCGGCAACAGGTGAAGTATGAAGACGGAGGAACGAAGTAATCTGGAGAGCTTGATAGTACAGTCGTGTATTAATTAGGCCAATGCCACCTTGGTCAGGAGGAAGGCTGAGCTTGGGGGCACTGAGCCAGTGGTGTCCGGTCCAAATAACTGAGGTGAAGCAGCGAGTGATATCATTGAGACGAAGAAGTGGGGATTTAGTAGCAAGCCAATAATGTGTGCACATGGAGAGAAGATAGGTTTGCGCAAGACGTGCACGTTGAAAATATGAAGTGCAGAACTGCGCTTTTCGCCAAAACGCAGTTGACCGATGAAGACGTGGCTGGATGGTATTCCACGTTGTGCTGGGGGCTTCACCTGGGACGCCAAGATGTACGCCAAGGAAACGTTGAGAGGCTGAAGACCAGTGCGCTCGCCATGGGGAATCCAAACGGTCAACCCATGAGCCGCACCACAGCCCTGTGCTTTTGGTTGTATTAATCGCAGCTCCGGAGCAGGAGGCGTAATCGGCGAAAAGACTTTGGAGCAAAGAGAACTGTGAATCCAGGCGTATACAAAAGGTAACGTCGTCTGCATACGCCACGGAAGTGGTGACATGGTGTCTCGTGCGGGCGATGTGTGGCGGCAGGGTGGCTTGAAAGGAACGTTGAATGGAGCGGAGAAAAGGTTCTAAGGCTATGGCGAAAAGTTGGCCGGAGAGTGGGCAGCCTTGCCTCACTCCACGCCGGAAGAGGATTGGTGCTGTAAGAAAGGTGGGCAACTTGACCTGAAAACTGGCGTCCTGGTAGAGGGAGGTGAGGAGAGAAATAAACGGAGGCGGAAATCCAAATCGGAGAAGTGTGGCGAAGAGATAAGTTTGGGAGATATTATCAAAGGCGGACTGTTGGTCTAGAGAGAGGAGGGAAAGGGGTTCAGAGCGGGAGCGCGCAAGGTGAATTAGATCAGTCAAGAGATGGATGTTGTGAGATAGGGAACGGCCGGGAACTGTGTAAGTCTGGTTAGGGGAGAGGATGTGAGTGAGGATGGGATTTAGTCTCTGTGAAAGAAGCTTGGTATAAAGTTTGTAGTCGAGATTCAGTATGGAAATAGGGCGCCAGTTCACTAAGTCAAGGAGATCACCTTTCTTGGGGAAAAGGATAACGTATGCAGTTGTGAATCCCCTCGGGAGAGGAGAGTAAGTAAAGGCAGCAGAGAAAGCGGATAGGAGAAACGGAAGAAGAAGAGGCAGAAAAGTTTTATAAAAGCTAAAGGTTGGGCCGTCCGGACCCGGAGCGGCACTAGAATTCAGAGAAAAGAATGTAGTGTTTAGTTCAGAGGGCGTGGGGGAAAGGAGAACAGAAGAAGTTAGATGGGGAGGAACCTGAGGTAGATTAGAAAGGAGATAATCCATTGCTGCAGAGGATGGTTGAGGAGGTTCACAGAACTTCATGGAAAAGTACTGACGGACATGGGAACAAAGCGTAATCGGCTCATCTGATACCTCTCCAGAAGAAAGGCGTAGATGATGAAGTATGGTCGAAGCTCGTCGGGTGTTTTCCACCGACGTCAGGAACTCATAGTTGTGAGCATCCTGCGTCAAGTCTTGCAAACGAAGTATGTGGAGAGCTTGTTGCGCCAGAGGAGTGAGAAGAGATCGAAGCTCTTCTTGAAAGGAGGAGAAGAGAGGATCACTGAGACTGAGCGTGGATAGCAATGAACGAACATAGTATAGGCGCATGTTCTACAGTGTCTTTAATTGGAAAGAGTAGTTTCGGACATGCAGAACAAGCTGTTGCTTGATCTCCAACCAAGAATTTAATCCGCAGAGTGCAGATTGAAGCTGCGGTCGTCTGTCAATCAGGAATGACCGGACCGAAGAGCAGAATGCCGGGTCGGAGAGAAGTGCATCATCAAATGTCCACGGGCGTATTTTTTTTTTTTTTGATTGGAGGTTTAACGACCACCGTGAGCAACTGAATGGGCTATGAGCAGTAGCCCGTCCCTAATTTAAGGTCACTGGTTCCAGGGAAGGGAGAGAGCCAGCGCCGTAAGACAAACACAACATCCCTGCCTGACCGGGATTCGAACCCGGACCCCTTACGGACGAATGATCATAGGCCAGCGCCTTAGACCACTGCGCCACCGGGGCGGCCACGGGCGTATTATCCTGGGTTTTAATGGTGCAGTATGGACTATGAGGGCAATGGCGCAGTGGTCAGATGAGGCCGTGGGATGCACACTCGATTCTGTCACGGCAGGAAATAGAGTACTGGAGGCATAAAACCTGTCAAGATGGGCTAAGAAAGGAATTTGCGCATGAGAGGAGCGCCAAGTGTAATTAGTCGACCATGGATGAATATGCCGATGTACATCATGAAGAGCGTTGTTGGTGACAACTGTCTGGAGCAGGTTCGACAGGGCATAGCGGCGCTCTCTATTGGTAGAAGACCTATCCAGAAGAGGATCCAGGGTGCAGTTAAAATCCCCACCAACGAGAACATAATCTGACGGTGGGATACGGTCCAGTGCTCTGCGAAGACGTGTGAAGAGAATCGATAAATGAGTTGTAGTGCTTGTAATGTAGATATTGAATAAATGGTATCTGGAAGACGCGATGGTAAAGGATGCATGCTGTAAGAGATCTCGACAAATATTTCGTACAGAGAGGGATGTGATAATAGAATTGAGAGTATGACTAATGCCGATGGCAAGGCCGCTACGAGATGTTAGTCTATAGGCGTGATGAAACACAAAGTTCCACTGGCGCCATCGAGAATAGATGGTATTTGGTTTGCAATTTGTCTCTTGAAGGAGGAGAATATCAGCCCCCAACGGGTTGAGGTCTTCATATGCCAGAGAGTTGCTGAGGGGGAAGCGAATCCCCTGCAATTAAGTGACACGATCTGGAATTGTGGGGCTCCTTGCCTCCAGCTGAAGATCTTTCAGAGCTGGAGGAAAAACTTGAGACGATTATAGAAGATTTGTGCCCAAGTATGGGTGGGAACATTCTGACGGCAGAAATGCGACACCTTGAAGATCTGCTCCGGCACAAGTTGGCGAAGCGATGGATTATTAACTGCTAAGGCACGTGATATTGCGTAGCTGGTCGGATTCGTTAAGTATGTATGGAGATCAATGTATGAGAGTGGTACGGGAGGTATATTGGCTGTCTGGAAAAATGCAGCGAACTCTTTGACCGTGGGAAAGGAGACTTTGGCTGGCGAGGTGTGTCGAGGAGAACTGCTGGAGAGGGAGGTTGAACGAGGTGAAGTAGAGTTTTGCTTCTTCGCTACCCGCCTGCTGCGGCCAGAGCCGCGACGCTTCAGTGGAAGCTCGTTCGTCTCATCCTCACACTGCGTCTCTGGACCAACGGACTCCACATCAGCTGTTTCGGAGGTTCCAGTGGTAATAGCTGGTTGTGAACCCTCTGAAAGGGACTCAGTGGTGGAGCGACGACGTTGCGGGAGTGAGGAGGCAATTGTAGGAAAGTCCTCTAGTGTAAAAGAGGAAACGGCTGTGGGAGCGTTACGTTGACCAACGTCTGAGAGCGAACTTTTTGTCCTCATATCTTGGCTCTGAGGCCTGCTGTGCTGAAGTAGATGGTGTGGTACGCTTCGAGGTAGGAACAGTACTTGTAGGAGCGCCAGTCGGAGTCGGTGGAATTTGATGTGGGCAGTGCACGCGAAGATGGTTTTCGCCATGGCAAAGCGTGCAGTGCAAGGAGGTAATGACATCGATTCTCCGACGTTGCTGGCCACACCGTACGGTTAGGATCTTCGGGCACGCAAGCAGATGATCGTCCGACGGAAATATGATACGGGCACTTCGACGAAACCCTGCAATGGATTTGTCATCGGGATCTCTGGGCGCCGCCGAAAGAGTCGTTATTGGTCCAACCACTCGGCCAAATTTGCTGAGTAAAGTGCATAGAGCGACATCTGAGACTTCAGGCGGGACTGGGTGGAAAGTGACCTGGATAGGTCGCTGAGCCACAGGTTCAGCCAGAAGATGCACATCTTTGATGGATAAGCCATCAGTCATCACAAGGTCTGCATGTTCTTTACGGGCAAAATACACTAATACGGCCCGTGGCTTTCGAGCCATATGAGTGATATAAGCTCCTGTAGGAAGCATCTTCTTTAGGTCAATAACTATATTCCTTGAGTTTCGTGTCTGGTAATGCATCAAAACAGACACCGAAAACCATTGTGGAGAAAAAATGTTTCCCGGCTGGGGAATCCTCTGAGATATCGATGGTGGCAGAACTACCCTCTACACTGACGTAAGAGTCAGGAAAAACTGGAGCAATAAACTTGGAAGGAACTCTCGCTCCGGAGGTCACTTTGGAGTAAGTGAGAGAAGTAGAGTTGGCAGAGGAAGGATGCGACACAGTGCTGATTGCTGGTAGCGGCTTGGTAAACTGAGTTGAGCCAGTTGAAGGCAACGCAACCGTGCAATCGGTCACATCCATAGCTTCGGCAAATGAACCAAGGACGTGCGTCAAGGTGACGTCACTCTCCTGGGCAGGGATATCAGCTTTAGCCTTTGCAGAGGAGTCGCGCGCCACATCTTGTATGCGTATGACGTCTCTGACGTGCCTAAATGCTGATTGGTCTCCTGAGAGTGAGGAGGAAGAGGAGGTTGAATGAGCATCACTGATGTGGGCGTGGACATCACCCTTCTCAGTGCCCGTCATTGTAAATGGCGAGGACTAACTTAAGGATCGGTCAGCTTGATCGAAAATAATAAAACGCTGAATGCAAAGAAAATATGCAACTCACCGACTTGGGAGCTGAGCTAAAAGAAAGTACAGGTCTTCTTCTTGAAGGGGAACACAAAAATAAGAACAAACACTCACTATACACTTCCAAAACTGGGCGCAAACACAGATCTCGAATCGAACGCGACTATATCGGTTATACGCTTCTTCAACCTACGGTTGGAAAGCGTAAAAAAACGGGAGCTACAACATGGTAAACACGTTAAGCATTTGTGACTCGAGCTTTTCAAGAGTTAAGAATCCGACTAGTCAAACCGGTTCTGGAAATCAACAGAGCTTGTCTTCGCGTGTCCCTGCTGAAGGAGATTCTTCGGCGATAAGGATGCAGGAGGGTGTTGCTATGGAGACGGGAAATAGCAGTTGGGCATCGGTGGTTGCCATGGCGAATTCTGATAACACGAGTGATCAGCGCTGCGCTTCAGAGATTGAGTGCCAAGGAAATCGGTTTCGTCTTACTTTCGAAAAGGATTCCAAGGCATGTCAAGATTTTCATGATCTTTCTGAGAAAACTATTATTTTCCATGCGTTACCACAGACTTCGTTACTTGTATATTTGAAAGCTTTGGAAGAACGAGTGCCGAGAGAGGCAGTTAAAGGAATAGGTCGTAGTAAACGTGGTATATCAGTGTTGTTTATCAATAGTGCCGATTGTAAACTTGTTTTAAAGCAAGGGATTTCTATAAATAGTCAAATTTTGTATCCTGCTTATGCACGTGAATGACCGATCAGTGTTACTTTGTTCCCGGTGCCACTTGAGGTACCGGATTCAGCGTTGATAGTTCTTCTTTCTCAGTTTTGCCGGGTGGTGGGACCAGTTCATAGAGTTATAGAAGCCCCGAAATCTTAAAATTATTGTCATGTTGGTGGTTTGAAGCGGACTCTTCGGGTCATCTTCCCGAGTGAATCATTTCTTCAGACTTGTCCCAAGGAAGTTGAAATTGTATTGGATTCTCATAGTTTCATGTTTAATATTTACACTGACATTTTTTGTTATGCTTGCAATGAAAGAGGGCACATTCGTGCTAAATAAACGTATGTACATAGACCTCCCTTGAGGAAGAGTCTCTCTGATTCCCATGAGGAAAGAATTGTTGTACCTGAAGATAGATCGGATTTAGAGCATGGTATTACACATGTCGTTGACTTGGTTCCTACCGTGGCTGAGACTTGTGAAACCCGAGCGGTGGATCCAGTCGAGCCGAGAGAGAAGGCATTGATTGAAATGCCGACTTCTTTGGATCCTGGGATTCAGACAACAGCAAATATTGGTACTTTGGGCATTGCTAACTTACAGAAATGTTCAGTAGCATTACAGAATCTTACAGAGAACTCAAGAACTCAAGTACAGCTTCGACATTTAAACGACCCAGCACTGATTTAAGTGGTGATCCGTTAAAACGGAGCAAAGCTAAAGACTATCTTCAACAGAAATTTATCCCTCGTGTAGATTTTTCTTTTCTTCTGGATCCTGATTTTTACAAAGATAGAGGTAAGCCATCACGGTATCGTCTTGTCATGGAACTTATTGCATCTTGCCCTGATTATGACAAAACTTTGGATCTTTTCGAATTGAAAATTTTTTTGTGCCTAATGAAAAGATATGTCCACTCACTCCGGAGTTTTACGAGTTCATCATCATCATCATCATCGTCAACCATTATCAATCCACTGCTGGACGAAGGTCTCCCCAAGTTTCCTCCACAACAGTCTGTCTTGTGCCAGTCTCCTCCATGCCACCCCTGCATACTTTCGAATTTCATCCACCCATCTCCCATGTGGTCTTCTTCTGGGTCTTTTCCTGTCCCTTGGAATCCAATCTAAAATTTCGGCTGTCCATCGATGATCTGTCCTTCTGGCAGTATGTCCAGCCCATTGCCATTTCAGGGATTTAACTCTGATCATGATGTCTTCCACTCTTGTCATTTTTCGGATCCACGAGTTCCTCTTCTTATCTCCCCTGGTTACACCAAGTATGCACCTCTCCATGCTGTTTGAGTTGTCTGCAGCCTTTGCATGTCTCTTTTAGTTAAGGTCCACGTCTCTGCACCATACGTAAGCACTGGAAGGATGCATTGATCAAACACTTTTCTTTTAAGACATAATGGCATGTTGCTCTTAAAATTATGCTGTTTCTTCCAAAAGCTCTCCAGGCAAGTTTTGTACTCCGATTAATTTCTTCATCAATGTGACCCTCACTTGATATCTGCTGTCCAAGATAAACGTACGTGTCTGTTATCTCCAGCTTTTCTCCATCAATCGATAAATCTTCATTTCTTGTAAAAGTATTGAACATCACTTTTGTCTTCTGAAAGTTCATTTTTAATCCCACTTCTTTACTCTTGTCAGCAAGTTCCTGGATCATACTCTGCAGCTCTGATGGGCTAGTTGCAAAAATGACTACGTCATCAGCAAAACGAAGGTGGGTTAGATAATCTCCATTAATCTTTATCCCCTTGTTTTCCCAGCTCAGTGACTGAAAAACACCCTCCAATGTGGCATTGAAGAGCTTCGGAGATATGGTGTCACCTTGTGTCACTCCCTTTCCAATTTTTATGTGTGTTGTATTTTCAAACAGCCGAATCTTTGCACTTGCATTTTCATAGATGTTATTAATAATATTAATGTATGCATCTTCAATACCGCAGGTTTTCAGAGCCATTGTAACTGCTGATGGTTTCACAGAATCAAAGGCTTTTTCATAATCGATAAAAGCCATGCACAATGGAAGTTCATATTCCCTCGATCTTTCAATTAGTTCTCTCAGCACATGGATATGATCTATTGTGCTGTAGCCACTCCTGAATCCAGCTTGTTCTCTCGGTTGAGCCATGTCCAGTGTTACCTTCAAGCGGTGTGAAAGAACTTTAGTGAAGATTTTATAAACTACTGATAGGAGGCTGATAGGTCTGTAGTTTCCGAGATCCTCAATGTCACCTTTCTTATGTAGCAGGATCATTGTAGCGGTGTTCCAATCCTCAGGAATCTTTCCTTCATTAAAGCATCGAGTGAAAATTTGGGTAAGTACTGTTTCGATTTCTCCACTTGCTTCTTGTATGATGTCTACAGTAATTCCATCTTCTCCTGGAGCTTTTCCCCGCTTCATGTTCTTGATTGCATGCGCAACTTCTGCTGGAAGGACTGGAGGAACTCTGGTACCGGTATCTTTCATGATGTCTGGAGTGCATGTATCATCCCTTTCATATAATTTGGAGTAGATATCTTTCACTCTTGTCAAAATTTCGCCTCTATTTCTTGTTATTGAACCATCTTCTTTTCTCAGTGCCATAATCTGTTTTCTTCCCTTACTGAGATGTCCCTTTGCTATCTTTAGGCTTTGGTTGTTTTCAATTGCTTTCCTCACTAGTTCACAGTTGAATTTTCTTACGTCTTCAGTGATACTTTTTCGTACTGTCTTGCATAGCTCTATATATTCCACTTTGGAAGTCACATCTTCTTCAGTTGTCCTCATCTCTCTTCTTTTTTGCATCAACATTTTCGTTTTTCCTGATAATTTATTTACATGCAACTTGTTCTTAGACCCAGCTAATTTTGTTGCTGTTTCCATAAGAGCTTTGGTTACTTTTCTGTTAACTTCAGAGATGTCCACTTCTTCCGATGTTAGGCCTTCTAAAGCAGAGAACCTGTTCTTCAGTTCCAACTTGAAGGTATTATGGTGTTTTTTAAGGTTGGTTATGTCAATAGATTTTGTTTGTCTTATGAGCTTGCCACGTTCAAGTTTAGTGTTGAGGTGCATCTTACATCTCACCAATCTATGGTCACTACCTGTGTTGAACTTGTTTAGCACACTGCAGTCTTCTATGACAAATTTTTTGTTACACATAATAAAATCAATTTCACTTGTCGTCCCATTTGGATGTCTCCATGTCCATTTCCTGTGTGGCTTTTTCTTGAAGAAGGAGTTCAAGATGAAAAACCCTTCTGCCTCTGCAAACTCAACGAGAGTATTTCCACGCTGGTTTCTGTTGCCGTGACTGAATTTACCTACTGAAGTTTCATTCTGTTGCCGTTGCCCTATTTTTGCATTGAGTTAAATATGTATAAGTTAAATGCTATTGAACATCGTTTGGATGCCGTGTTGAATTGGATAATTACGAAAAATCCTGTTACTGAACTTTTAGACACTTATTACGAAACATACTATAAACGTATAGGATGTTAAAGCTTACATAAAGAGACATGATGTGGTTGGCCGCCCCGGTGGCGCAGTGATCTAAGGCGCTGTCCTATGATCATTCGTCCGTAAGGGGTCCGGGTTCGAATCCCGGTGAGGCATGGATATTGTATTTGTCTTACGGCACTGGCTCTCTCCCTTCCCTGGAACCAGTGACCCTAAATTAGGGACGGGCGACCGCTTATAGCCCATTGAGTTGCTCACGGTGGTCGTTAAAATTCCAATCAAAAAAAAAAAAATAAAAAAAAATGATGTGGTTGACGATAGTGTCTTTGATGTGTAGAGATGTTTCAGATGTATTCCTTGATGTTGGTTTCCTTTTTTCTTGCAGTGTTTTTGAAATGTTCTTGGACTTTAATAGATATGGATTTCTGCTTACTTATGTTTTAAATTAGTGTTGTTAATTAATGATTCAGTTTTTCGGGTAGCTTTGTTAGTAAAATAATGTAATGTTGTTGTGTTTTACGGCACTGACTCTCTCCCTTCCCTGGAGCCAGAGGCCCTAAATTAGGGACGGGCGACTGCTTATAGCCCATTGAGTAGCTCACAGTGGTCGTTAAACCTCCAATCAATCAATCAATCAATCGTTAAGCATTTGCAGCATTATGTTACATTTGTGATGCAATTTTTCACTGTAATACTTCTAAAACAACGATCATCAGCATCGGAAATAATCTCCGATGCGCCCAGGCTCTCTCTCTCTCTCTCTCTCATGACCAGCGACGATCCACCGCTAGTGATGTCACAAACCTGTGCGATGGCCTTCTCTTTCCGGTGGTCACGGCAGTACCTAGGCAGGTGAGCATTTTCAGCACTTATTGTGACGTCATGGCAAGGCTTTTGTAACCACAGTGTTATCATTCCTCACAGTATATGAACAGCAATGTTAAATTCATTCTTCACCATTCCAGCCGGTGCTACTTTTGCTGGGACATCCTGTATAAATGGAATAAGCACATCAGAAAAAACTAATATTAGTGCAATTATCAGTACTATAAGTGTCTAATTCAAGTTTGAAACAATATTCTGGTGTTCTTACATAATGACCTAGATGAGATTTAGAAAAAATATTGTTTCTTTTTTAGAAAAGAAATATCGTTTCCTGATTTAGAAAAGGTGTGCTTGATAAAATTTCTGAATCTAGGAGAAATTGAAAGAAAGAAAATGAGTGTAATTCTAAGTCGTCTCGCTGCCAAATACTGAAGTTTTGATCTGTTATTATTGTATCAGTAATAAACTGAACACATTACTTGTACGATCTGAAGAATCCTACGTCCAAAGGCTGAATGACATCAGCACAAAGTACAAGAATGCGGTATCTTTCAACAGTTTTGTCGTGAGGAAGGCTTTCTATCTTCTCATCCAGGTCATTATGTAACACCACTAGAACATTGTTTCAAACCCAAATTAGATTTGTAACACTGGTAATTGTACTAATATTAGTTTTTCTGATGTGCTCTTGCACATATTCTGCTTTGAATATTTAATTGTAAATCTTCATATTTAAATTTAATTTCACTCAATTTTTCAATAAAATGTTAGTCAAATTTTGTACATTCGTGTTACTTTTCAATCAAGAACTTGGGCGCCTTGGATCTCCCTAAACTATTGAATTTCCGACGAAATAGTATCCATCATTTGTTGTTGTTTTTTATTTTAATATTTTATTGGAGGTTTAACGACCACCGAGAGCAACTCAATGGGCTATAAGCAGTCGCCCGTCCCTAATTTAGGGTCACTGGTTCCAGGGAAGGGAGAGAGCCAGTGCCGTAAGACAAACACAACATCCATGCCTCACCGGGATTTGAACCCGGACCCCTTTCGGACGAATGATCAGAGGCCATCCCTTAGACCACTGCGCCACATTCAATTTTTTTTTTTTTTTTTTTTTTTTGCATTTCATTTTGATAAAAATTGAGTATTGCTCTTCATTTTTTACCATGAACCATCTAGAAATCCGAATATTTTTTTTAATGCCACTCCTGAGAGGCCAAGAAATGCAAGAACCATTAACCAGTCCAGAGGGCTGATTCTCGTTTGAAGAACGTTTTGTATCTCATTAGGTGTAAAAAATTAGTCTTCCTCTAAAAAAATGAGTAAAAATAAATGGAAGTAGGGTGCGACAAGAGATAAGTTTTTTTTTATTATTATTCGAGGTTTAACGACCATCGTGCGCAACTCAATGGGCTATAAGCAGTCGCCCGTCCCTAATTTAGGGACGGGCGACTGCTTATAGGGTCACTGGTTCCAGGGAAGGGAGAGAGCCAGAGCCGTACGACAAACACAACATCCATGCCTGACCGGGATTTGAACCCGGACCCCTTACGGACGAATGATCAGAGGCCAGCGCCTTAGACCACTGAGCCACCGAGGCGGCAGAGATAAGTTCCTTCAGTATTTAATTATAGCGTCTACGGCTTCAATCCCTGAGTAATTCGTATCAATCCGGAAGTATCAAAATCTACAGTTTAACGCCGTTTATGTGTACAGTTAGTTTACATTTAGAAACTATATATGGTTATGAATGTTTGTGTTTGTTTTTATAGATGAATGTTTAATAAAAAAAAATTCAGCAAATTTTCGTAATGAAGTCAGGTGAAGCTCAAAAGTGCAGACATATGAATTCAAACCAGATACACTGCAATAAAGATACACAATGAGAATCAAGATTTTTTATTTCCAAATTACTGTCAAGATTTTTAAAATTAAGTACATACTACTAAACTGAACATCTGAAATCACAATGAAGAAAGGCACTTGTTTCATTCTTTCTTATTCACCTCATTACTTCACTGCTTTCCACAAAATTGAACTTTAAAAATGCTAAGTCCACACAAATTTCTTATTACAGCCCAAATATCATAATAACTGAACTCATAAATATTCATACATCAACAGAGAATAATTCAAAATACAAGAGTGCTAATGGTGCTTGCGGGTCATAAATTGAATATTTGTTTACCTGGAACATACATAAAAACACCCAAAATGTCAAACAAAGTAGAGAAGGAAAGAGGAAGGAAGAGATATTTTAAATTCCTGAATCTGTGACTCGAAAGATAAGATACAGGAGCTCCATTCATTCAAAACAATAAAATGAAAAGTAGAATGCTCAACAGTATTTGCAGTGGTACACAAAAGACTTGGAAGAGAACACACAGGCAGCCTATACATACTGGCATTGGATTCTTGAAAACAGAGCTTGTGAAACATATGTGCACATAAAATTCTAACCATGTTTAAAAATTTGGAGTAAAAGTGGGAAAATAAAAATACAAATAATTAAAAATGCAACATAATTGGCAGTGTGGCAAGTCCTCACTCATGTAGCTGGCATCCCCCCCCCCTTTCTTTTTTTCAATGATCAGGACTTTAAGTGAACAACAAATTACTTTGAGATAATTTCTCCAAAAACATTCCCATTTTCATTTTATAAGTTGCTTTTATGTTACGTTATTGAAACATAATTTATATTAAAGTGTTTTATCGAAAAACGTTTTCATCTTCTACAGTAAGTACGAGTTTAATATTTTTTGAGATCTTCAGAAATATATTTTACACAGAAGCTGTCCATGTACTAACAAATACAGTAAAACCCCCGAATAACGGTCGCTGCTCCAACAGGAAAAAAGTGATCACTGTTGGGAGGTGCCAAGGTTTGGAGGAGGTTAGGCCAAGGTTAACATTGCTTTGGCACAAAAAGGGAATAATTGTTCAAAGCTTACGCTCAAATAAAACAGTTCCAGGGCTTTCTCCAAGTGCAGAATGCTGAATAAAACTCAATATAACAAATCAGAATCATGGTTAATTAATATAGACATTTGAAGTGGACTAGGAACATCAAACAGGAGTCATCGCTCTTTCCACGTTTATAAGTGTGTCGAGGAAGACCCTGGGTTCGATTCCCGGTGGCGGCCAATTAGAATTTTTCCTTGACTCACTTATAAATGTGGAAAGAGTGATGACTTCTGTTTGATGTTCCTAGTCCATGTCAAATGTCTGTGTTAATTATTCATTCACCTTCTAATTATTTGTTCAGTTGCTGCTTACCATTTTTGGTGTATCCCCATCATTGTGCAGGGCTCCAAGAAGCAATCTGACAATTGACTTGGCAGTTAGTGTATGTGAGTCTGGAGGAATTCGAGGCCGCTGTGGTGCAGTGGAAACATATCCGGCGCGTAACTGGAAGACCCTGGGTTCGATTCCCGGAGGCAGCCAATGGGAATTTTTCCGTGACTCACTTATAAACGTGCAAAGAGCGATGACTTGTGTTTGACAGAATCATGGTGTAGAGGATTTTAGGAAAGTTGTGTCCGGTCCACTGCCTTAATAAAGCTTCCCATTAGAAATAGAAAACTAAGAGGTTATTTAGGGTAAGATAAGGGAAAACAAAACAAAAACAGAAAAATGTTAGACCGTTGAGTTGAACTGCAAAGCTGACCACATGCCGAAAAATAGGAACAGAACCCACGGGGACCAAAGATATACACCGCCTCCAATGGAAAATATTTCAAGCACCAGCAAACCTTCCTTCCTCTCGCCCCCCCCCCCCAGATTGTGACTGAAACATACACAGCTCGCCTCACATAGAACTGAACTTTGACCCCTTTCTTTTCACTTCAGCACACCATTGTGGTTTTTTTTTTTTTTTTGATTGGAAGTTTAACGACCATCGTGAGCAACTCAATGGGCTTTAAGCAGTCGCCCGTCCCTAATTTAGAGTCACTGGTTCCAGGGAAGGGAGAGAGCCAGTGTCGTAAGACAAACACAACATCCATGCCTCACCGGGATTCGAACTCGGACCCCGTTCGGACGAATGATCAGAGGCCATCGCTTAGACCACTGCGCCACCAGGGTGGCCAGCACACCATTGTATCTGCCATGATCCAAGCCATCCTTCTTGAGACATATTTCTTTTAGCAAATGATATTATTTGTCCCTATATTATCCCTTTCACCAAAGTACCAAAAGAACTTGGTAAAATCCTAAAGGACAAGGTGTCCATTTAACATATTTTGGGACTAATTAAGGTGTTTGTTGGTCGCTTCTGAGAGGTTCGTTATTTGGAGGTTATCACTAATGTTAATCCTACGGCAGCTGTTCTGTACCAATCAGAACTTACAGATGCTCGGAAGTTACTGTTGTTCAAAGGTATCTGTCAATGGAGATTTCACTGTATATATAGGCAGAATGCTGTAAAATTTTCCATATGCTTTGAAATTACAATGTACAACAATTTCTATATGATTAATCAATCAATGAATTCTAACTGAATCAAGAATGATGGTGCACGATCTTCAAAGGCACATACCTTTGGTTTACTGACCATGCCAAATATAAATATTTGGTGTGCAGAAAAACCTTTTAAATGGTAAGGGAGAAATACAGATTATCAATCATTATTGGGCTAAATATTTTGGCAATGGATTCAGTTACTGACTAGCTCAAAGCATTTGCCAAAAGTACTAAAAAGGAGACAAGAAAAGAAAGAAAAGTGAAGATCGTGTACTGAAACAGGAAATATTTCTCAGATAATTCATAACATAATCTTTAAGGGCACAAAGCTGCCAAATCACAGATGGGAAAAATGTGAAGACAGCATTAGTCTTTTGTGACATGACATATTTTGTGTGTGTGTGTGTGTGTGTGTGTGTGTGTGCGCGCGCACATGCGTTTTATGACCTTACAAAATCCTGGAATTATCAAAATATTTTAACATCTTTAGATAAACTTTTCACATTTTTGTCACTACTTTCATCAAAACAGAAAAAATAACTAAGTACAAAGTAGTTTTTAAGTCAGATTTTAATATATTCGAATGACTTTACTGGAAGTTTAACACTCAAAGGCATCCATTAACAAATCACTTACTTCTGGTTCACAATGCATAATTGAAAACAACTACATTTCACAAGACGTTTAAAAGCTCTAAACAACCTTGAAAAATCAGTTTAGTACACAAAGAAACAATGGGAAACAGAAAAAAATTTAATAATGTAGCAGTAAATCTTAGCACATTAATGCCAATGAAAATCAATTCACATATTTTTTTTATGCTGAATATGCTTCATTCCTGTGATTATATGGATTTCTTTCATTTTGGTATAATATTAATTAAATGGCATTCTATGATTTAATATTTTACCAAATCTGTAGGTTAAAAAATTTAGAAGGCGTAACATCTTATTTTTATGAAATCATCTCAAAGTAGCTTCACAGGAACAGAAAATAGCAACACAGAAATCACTGTTATAAAAAACTTCTGAAGATGAGAAATGCTCTTGAAGAATAGAAAATAAATAAACTGTTAATGAAGAAATTATAAAGAAAATCTTTTAAGAGTGCATCTTTACAAATACAATTTATATTAATAGTATTTTAAGCCTGTTATGCTCACAAATTAATAACAGTAAAACTGCACTGATATGAAACAGCAGATGATATTAACAATAAAAGTATATGGAGACAAATAAGTATTAATGTATCCTAAGCATAATGAATTATGTCACACTAATTAAATGGCACAGCCTTTCAGCATTTTCATTATTTTCAGAGCAACTCAATACATGGTAAGCAAGTAACACAGTTTGCTGCACATGGAGCAAATGTAGATGTCAGAATAATTCTTGATGTTGACATATCACGCTTAAGTTACGTAAATATTACACATGGTGGGACATTTCGGTAGCGACTTCTAACTTCATCAGCCATGGACATCAACCCAGGCTTCTCACCTGGCCCCTCTGTTTACAGGAAACCTTCTGCCACTCATAATATCATCCCTTACCATTCCTGCACCTTTGGTAAATACGAATTGGCTGCTTTAAAGGCGCACATCCGCAGAGCTAACCTTATTTGCAACAGCCCTTCTGCTCTTCAAAACGAATATCAGAACATCATCAACATTGGGAAATCACATGGCTTTCCACCCCTCTTAGTGCATAGGCTAATTAAGAAATTTGAATCACAGAATAGATCTACCAGCTTACTGCCTGAACTTCCCACCACTCATCAGTTTGTGGGCACTTTGCCCTTCAGCCTGGCCTTCACTCACAAAGTTTGCTCCATTTTCAAGTCTTTTGGCTACAGGATTGCTGTTAAACCACTTCCACATTTTATTAACCTTATCCTTAAAGACAGAGATACCAATAAACCCCTAGAGCTACAAGGGGTCTACTCTATCCCTGTCAACACTTCCACAGGCATTACCCACTATATTGGTAGTACTTATCGAAGCATCAACCGGCGATTGGTGGAACATATCACTGATGTTAAGAAAGGCAACCCTTCCACCTCCAATTTTAATCATCAGCGATATGTCCGCGATTCCTGATTTCAGCAATCGGAAAGCCCTTAGGTACCGCGAAAGCATTGATATCTTCCTTACTCCTAACACCTGGAATACAGATGCGCCTTTTGACATACCTATCATTTGGAAAACTATTTTGAAACCTGGCAACAACTGATGCTAATAACACGTGTTTCATTCCATGGCTGATGAAAGTAGAAGTCTCTATCGAAACGTCCCACCACTTGTAATTTTTACGTAACTTAAGCGTGATATGTCGACATCAAGAATTATTCTAATGTTTTGTGTGTTACGTGTTTCACTGCCAATTATTCTCACTATAATTCCTGCAGATGCCTATGCATTGTGCCAGATCAACATCAGAAAGGAATACAAATCAGAGTGGTTACAGGAATATCACATCCTAATTAAAAAGGAACCCAGATGACTATATGAAGACCTCACTATTGGAGCTCTCCATATAAATAATTTTTACATTATGTTGTAGCATTTATGTACCAGTATAAAAATTAACCCTAACATTAATTTCCAGCAGGCAAAACCTCCCAAAGCTTCCAGTACAAAACACAGAATGTTAATGCTCAGAATAAAGACAGTCTTGTTTTTTTATCAAGTCAAACTCTGTGACCTACAAAACTTACACATATTCTTCATGAAACTGTTATATTACCAATCAAGTTGATTGATATATATTTTTTTCATTGGTATGAACACAACATGCACAAAAAGTGACAAATTACTTATAAAAAAACAAATCTTACCAAACAGGAAATATAATCAAATAAATAAATAAATAAATATATTTTTTTCTAAAAAGTTATCAGCCATAAAATATAAAAGCATAAGTAAAGTACAAACTGCACAAACATTTCTGTTTTTTTTGTTTTTTTCTGTGATTTTTTTTCTCTGATGTCAACAGACTGATGCACAGCAGAAAATATTCAAAATGTATAATTGAAAGAAAAATAAATATCAGCATTTAGTAATCTTTTGACAACAACAATCAAAAGCACATTTTAATATCTTCTTCTCAGCTATGCAAAGCTCATTTATCATGTACTGGTGAGATTTTGTTGATGGTTGATCATTTGCCTAGAAAGAAAAAAAAAAAAAGATATTTTTAGAACATTAATTACACATAATATAATAACTCTAATCAAAAACAATTATTTTATAACACAAAAGTGACGTAAAATGATTCATCTCATATGTTCTTGATAAAATTACACAGAAAAGAAAGCTTAAGTCACCCAAAGTGCAATCTCAAAATTTAATACATAATTAGGGGACATTAAATGCAACAATGGACATCACAATGACAAAGTTTAATAACGGTTTACTAGATCACAACAATATTCACATGTAAACACTGATAAGCAATAACTATAATTTTTAAAGGAGTGCAGTCTTACTAATCAACAACTTCATTGTAGTTAATACAAAGGCTGATCAATAAGTAACTTGTTGTGGATTATGATATGTAATGAGTTGTTGTGCAGCTAAAATGGCCAATTTCATTGGGGAGCTGAGAGCGATCATAAAAGCAGAAGCAACACACCTGGTCATTAAAATACAGAGAAACCTTGGTTATGCATTTTCTGGTTATATGTTTTTCACTTTAATACGGAATTCTGCATTAGTCCCGACATTTTACTGTAGTTTCTTTCACTGTTTTTAACCCGGTTATGCGTAATTCATGATTACCAAAATTACATGGTTCTTTGATTCTTTTATACATAACCACACATGTCACAACTTTGAGAGAATTGAGACCGCGTTGTTGTGTTCCTTCTTGGTGCAGCCAAAGTTGAATCTTGATCAAATCAGAGAAGGGTATTTTGTTTACTTTCTGTTAGGACAGAAAATTGGTTTTGCATTTCATAACTCAAATACAGATGCATTATTTACAAACTGATAAATCTCTGGGACATAACTTTGGGTTCCACTATTTCATGGCATAGTAGAACAGAATCCTAGATATATCACCCAGATCCAACATTCCAGTTTCAAATAGATGCAACCAGGATCTACAAAAAAAGGCTGTTAATTCATGCGTTGCATACTGAAATCGTCTCTGGTGCTCAGTTGTGAGGATTTCACTCTAGAATCAGGATTCGTCTCAGGTTCTTACTGTGAGGATTTCACTTAATCTAGAATCAGGATTTTTATGGACAGATAGAGACATCAAAAAGGAAGTTTGATTTTCACAGACTGATTTTTCCAGTGCAATGAAATATATTATAATTTGCAATGCTGTTGTTTTTTATTTTGCTGTCAATTAGACGTTAAATAAGTCATTATTAAGGAACATTGTATACTCCTTTAAAACATAAGTTTTACAAGAGTATTTAACATTTTGAAATTTTGTTTATACGTTTTTTACGGCCATTCCATAGAAAAATGTATAACTAAGGTTTCACCACAGTCATAAGTAACATCAATACATTTCTGCCAGTGGGTCTCAAGGGTGTTCATGCCAACTTTGAAAAACTCTGGTTCTCCGGAGGCAACATAGTCCACAAACATCTTGCAAACAGCCACATCATTGTTGAAGGTCACTTGGATGGAAACGGTCCAGATACCAAAAGAAATGATAATCCAAATGGACGATGTCATCGCTCTTTCCATGTTATTTTATAAACAACGCATAGCGACTGAAAAATTGAGTTCCGGCACCGCTGGGATCGAACCCCAGAACTCTCCATAACTAGTCGAGTGCGTTCGAATTTACGCTACGGCACCAACAATTCTCAGCGCCATGCGTGGTTTATCAGTCAGCATCTGACTACGTGAATCCGTATTGATGGTCTCAGCAACTGAGATGTCGCCATCAGGTGGCATTTAACGCAACAGCTATTTAATTGTAGCTCATAAATTAAAATGGCGATAGAAATGGTTAATATATATCAAATACGTGGAGATAATGTAAATGGACGATGTCATCGCTCTTTCCACGTTATTTTATAAACAACGCACAGCGACTGAAAAATTGTGTTCCAGCACCACTGGGATCGAACCCCAGAACTCTCGATAACTAGTCGAGTGCGTTCGAATTTACGCTATGGCACCAACAATTCTCAGCGCCATGCGTGGTTTATCAGTCAGCATCTGACTACACGAATCCGTATTGATGGTCTCAGCAACTGAGATGCCGTCATCTGGTGGCATTTAACGCAACAGCTATTTATTTTGTAGCTCATAAACTCAAATGGCGATAGAAATGGTTAATATATATCAAATACGTGGAGATAATGTAAATGGATGATGTCATCGCTCTTTCCACGTTATTTTATAAACAACGCACAGCGACTGAAAAATTGTGTTCTGGCACCCCAGAATTCTCGATAACTAGTCGAGTGCGTTCGAATTAACACTACGGTACCAACAATTCTCAGCACCATGCGTGGTTTATCAGTCAGCATCTGACTACGTGAATCCGTATTGATGGTCTCAGCAACTGAGATGTCGTCATCTGGTGGCATTTAACGCAACAGCTATTTAATTGTAGCTGATAAATTCAAATGGCGATAGAAATGGTTAATATATATCAAATACGTGGAGATAATGTAAATGGACGATGTCATCGCTAAATGCCACCAGATGACGACATCTCAGTTGCTGAGACCATCGATACGGATTCGTGTAGTCAGATGCTGACTGATAAATGACGCATGGCGCTGAGAATTGTTGGTGCCGTAGCGTAAATTCGAACGCACTCGACTAGTTATCGAAAGTTCTGGGCTTCGATCCCAGCGGAGCCGGAACACAATTTTTCAGTCGCTGTGCGTTGTTTATAAAATAACGTGGAAAGAGCGATGACATCGTCCATTTACATTATCTCCACGTATTTGATATATATTAAATGATAATCCAATGGTGCATGATCTGAAAAGTAAGCAGAGTGTGGCAGAGTCTCATAGCCTAACTAATGAAGTTTTTGCAGAGTTATTCATGTAACATGGGGGCGAGCATTATCATGAAGCATCAAGGCACCACGTTTATTGACCAATGCTGGTTGTTTTCTCCACACTTTTCTCATGCATTTGCTATAGGTCATCACAATATTTTAGCATTCCGCTATGATGGTCTGACCAGTTCTCAAGAATGATTAATGGATCATACCTGCGGATGAGCACCATACAGTGACTACCACTTTCTTTGGGTGCAAGGATGGCTTTGGCAAGTTCCTGCGTGCTTCGTCAGCATCCAAACATTGAGTGGAACATCTACAGATGGGATCCACTTTACAGCAGTAGTCACAAAGCACTGCAGAAATCCTACCCTTTTGTGCCTGTTAAGCAAAGAAGAGCACACTTCGAGGCAACGTGTCTCGTGTTTCTCGGTCACCACGTACAGCACCCACTGATCGAATTTTTTCACTTTGCCTGTGACTGCTAGGTTCCAGGACACTGTTGAATAGTGGACGCTTATCTCCTGTGCAACCTCCCATTCTATTTGGTGTGGATCTGATTCAATGATTTCCTTCAGTTCAACAGGTTTAATGGTTGCAGGATTGTGTCTGTACAGTTCAGTATGGAGAAGTATCACCGGACCAAAATTTTGCAAACCAATATACATGGTCTGCTCACTAGCTGTCCTCTCATCAAATGCTGCATTCACATTCCTTGCTGCCTTGGATGTGGAATGTTCCAATTTAAACTCATAAAAAACTTAATATTACTTGGCGCCATGGCCCATTTACACTTCGCCATGTTCACTACCACCAGTAACCACACAATAACTGCCAATCCTATTGCATAGACCACAGTCAAAGATATCATGTGACATATTACACGTGTTTGTTGTACAGCATCGACTGAGCAGAATGGCACTAAGTGGCAATACCCTGGAATTGGCCATTTCAACAGCAACAACCCCATAAATCAGTGCCTCCCAAAGTAATTACATTCTCCTGACTATAGGGCACTGTTTGGTGCAGGAGTTTGAATAAAAAAAGGAAAATGTGCTGGGGAACAAATTCACTTGAAAATGACCTGCCTGGAAACAGGGTCTCACTCAGAAGCATGCACTGTGATTAGGTTGAATCATGCAATGTGCACTGAAAGAAACGTTTGCATTTGCAGCAATCAGATGCGAAGTCATCCTTCTGGCACTAGAGCCTCCACACACTCCATGTTGTTTACGCTTTCCAACCGTAGGTTGAAGAAGCGTATATGCTCCAGTTTGTCTGTCTGTCTGTCTGAACGATAACTCGCGTAAAAATGGTTCGATTTCGATGAAATTTTAGTATGTGGTAGGGGACAACCTGGGGAGAACCCTATTGAGAATGGGCGAAATGGGGTCAAAGGTCAGGACATAGGAGCAAGATTTATTCCATTGCCCTTATGCGACATAACTTACATAAAAATGCTTCGATTGTGACAAAACTTTAGTATGTTGTTCCGGAGGTATACTGAACCAATTCTGTTTAATGTCATCGAAATGGGACCAAAGGTCAGAGCACAGAAGCAAGATTTATTCCACAGCCATTATCCTCATAACTTGAGTAAAAATGCTTCTATTGCGACAAAACTTTAGTATGTTGTTCCGGAGATATACTGAACGAATCAATAGTCAGGGTAGGGAAGAGGGTTTGTCTGTGTGCAGTATAACTCACATAGAAATTGCTTGATTTCGATACAGTTCAGTATGCTTTTGTGGGGAACTATGGAGCAAAGTACAAAGAAACCGTCAAAATCCAATCATTAGTCAATGCAATATATTTTAAGGTTTAGGAATGGAGTACATACTTCCATCCTCCTGCATTGTCACTTACTTAAAATTATTCGATTCTGACGCTCACAATTTGTAGTGTTTGGGTATATTTGGTAACAATTCTTACTTAAAATGGCTGAAAACTGTCTTAGGTTACCCATAACATACGAGAAGCATTACATTTTCTTAAAGCATTAAGACCAGCAGATGTTTCACCCACGATGCAGAGCAGATGTTTTACACAACAGATGCTAATGAATTTTTCTACTGCCCTTCTGCCTGATAACTTGTGTAGAAATGCTTCGATTGTGACGAAATACAATACGTTGTTCTGTAACGACTTTGGAAGCAGTTCCGCTAAAAATGTTTTTTGTCAGTTATTGCGGGCAGTGTGCATGCGTGAGGTTTGTTAGCCATTTTTTTCGCACGATAACTTCTGTGAAAATTGCCCGATTTAGATGGGATTTTTAATTATAAAACGGCTTATGTGTAGTAGCTCTTGATAATAGAAATAGGTAACACGGGCACAAAGAGATTTAATTTTGATATATGTGAACCTCAAACGTTATACCATAGTTTAGTCCCCTCAAAACCAAGGCATTTTCCTATGACTTCTGGTATGTTGGAAAGCGTATCATAATCAATGCATTGCATGATTTTACTAACTTGTTTTCTGTTGCTGGAGGCCTGCCACTGCATTTCTCATCTATCAAATTTTGTATGCCATTCAGAAATGCTCCTAATGCTCAGGAATTGAGGACCACAGACTTCTTGTAGTTTTCAATGGATCCCTGTTTAAGTGCCCAGGGAAACTAATCATTGCGTGTACCTCTGAGCAAGACCATGCTTCCATGCAGGTCATGATTTTCACTTGAACCTATTTGCCAGAATATTGACTTTTTATTTAAACTCCTTTGCCAAACAACACAACACCCTCTAGTCAGGGAAGTGTAACAACACTGGGGAAACACTAATCTCCATACCCCTAATCCACCACCAAAGGTCATTAGAAGTTACCCATTGATCAGTCTTGCCTTTTTATTCCAACTATGGGGCTGTAGCTTTCCCATCCCCTACCCAAAGCAGTTGCTTTCCTTCATGCCATACCAAGGTTTTCTGAACTCAGCTGAGAGTTTTTCCTGCTTAATGTGCTGTAGATTGTGAAGTCTCCTCCAATGGGAACTGAACAGGTTACATCCCTGAAGTCTATTCAAACCAACTCATGAAAGAATCTCAGACAATTTCTGCATCAGTTAGTTTGCATAGATAAAAAGACCCTCCCTCAGGACTGTCTTCTTTACAACACTGGTTGGCTGACGCAATAAATTTGAATGGTCCTCCAAGTAGTGGCTAGTGACATAGCAGAAATGTATCGCTACTTTACCCAGTACTGTGAATTATGTTGATACTGTAAATACAATTGTTGTGCTACCAAATATGAAATAAAATGGTGAAATTAATTTTAAAATACAAAAGGAATGATGCCGCATGTATTATTTGATATGTTTCCTTTCTTTTTTTTTTTTTATAGTTTTTGGTTTGGTCTGGTTTTCATCAAAAGTAATATTTCTAACAGAGATGTGACTGCCATCAAACTCAAGAAAATTATTCATGCTTGCTAATAACAAAATCTCAGTTGCCATGATTTCGGCAAAAAGTTTTGGTTATTTCCTCTTTTAGACAAAATGGGCAAGAGAATAAATTGCAATTAAGAATAAAGTTTGTTAATGAATAAATTGCAAACAAAACAAAATATAACTAATTTTTGCAGCAAAATACTTGCATAAAATTTATTTTTTCACTTACCTAGCAGAGAAAAATTTTCGCTTTCTAACTTGTGTACATTTTTATTCACCACAAATCATTGAAAATTACTCCATTGGGTACATTTTGTTTTTTTGCTACAATTTCTTTCACTCCTTTTTTTTTTTTTTTTTTGTGAAACGAGCTGTGTGTTTCAATTAAGGCAGTGAACTACACTTAATTCCTTTAAGAAAAGCATTTAATCAAAGCATTAATGGACATAGACTAGTGTCTTTTTCGTACTATCAGGCAACATCAACACCAAATACGCATGTTCCATTTATACCAAAGACTTAAAAAACTGTAGCTTTCGTTGTTTAGAAAATTTACGAAAGTCATAGATTTTCAAAACAAAATTTTCTACAGTAAATTGTAGTGTGGCTTCAAAATGAAAACTAAACTGAATGTGTTTTCAATCTATATTTATTGAAGAGAATGCTTCTGTATGTGTATCGCAATAATTACTGTTTGCGAAATCATAGCAGATACTTCAAAATTTGGCCCATTTTTCATTGCCTTCTGAGTTGCAGCATCCAGTTCCAAGTCGAAGCGAAGCTCCTTAAGGGGCCAAGGGCCATATCAGAAGCTAAAATATGTATTATGATATTTCTAGGGAACCCAGTGAGACACCTGATAATGTGCATGTGACCTTGAATGTGTGTGTGCTCCCATTGGCACCCATACTAAAATGTTTTTGTCATGTGTGCATCACAAGAAGCAAAACAGGTACTTTTAATTGGGTGTTGCTATCAGTGGTGGACAGTGGGTTCAAACCCTGGGGAGGCCAGAACAATAATTTGTCGGTAGCCACAAAAAAGGGAGTGTCCTTCACATACTTTTTTCATACATATGCACGACCATATGTTAATTCATATTATCATCATCATCATCATCTTGTCAATCATTATCAATCCACTGCTGGACGAAGATCTCTCCAGGCCTCTTCCACAACGGTCTGTCTTGTGCCAGTCTCCTCCATGTTACTCCTGCATACTTTGGAATCTCATCCACCCATTTCCCATGTGGTCTTCTTCTGTGTGTTTTCCTGTCCCTTGGAATCCAATCTAAAATTTTGGCTGTCCATCGATGGTCTGTCCTTCTGGCAGTATGTCCAGCCCATTGCCATTTCAGGGATTTAACTCTGATCATGATGTCTTCCACTCTTGTCATTTTTCTGATCCACGAGTTCCTCTTCTTATCTCTCCTGGTTACACCAAGCATGCACCTCTCCATGCTTTTTTGAGTTGTCTGCAGCCTTTGTATGTCTCTTTTAGTTAAGGTCCACGTCTCTGCACCATACGTAAGCACTGGAAGAATGCATTGATCAAACACTTTTCTTTTAAGACATAATGACATATTGCTCTTGAAAATTATGCTGTTTCTTCCAAAAGCTCTCCAGGCAAGTTTTATACACCGATTAATTTCTTCATCAATGTGACAATCACTTGATATCTGCTGCCCAAGATAAACGTACACATCTGTTATCTCCAGCTATACTCCATCAATCGATAAATCTTCATTTCTTGCAAAAGCATTGTACATCACTTTTGTCTTCTGAAAGTTCATTTTTAATCCCACTTCTTTACTCTTGTCAGCAAGTTCCTGGATCATACTCTGCAGCTCTGATGGGGTAGTTGCAAAAATGACTACGTCATCAGCAAAAGGAAGGTGAGTTAGATAATCTCCATTAATCTTTATCCCTTTGTTTTCCCAGTTCAGTGATTGAAAGACATTTTCTAACATGGCATTTAAGAGCTTGGGAGATATGGTGTCACCTTGTCTCACTCCCTTTCCAATTTTTATGTGTGCTGTATTCTCAAACAGTCGAATCTTTGCACTAGCATTTTCATAGATGTTATTAATAATATTAATGCATGCACTTCAATACCACAAGATTTCAAAGCCATTGTAACTGCTGATGGTTTCACCGAATCAAAGGCCTTTTCGTAATCGATAAAAGCCATGCACAATGGAAGTTCATATATCCTCGCTCTTTTAATTAGTTCTCTCAGTATGTGGATATGATCTATTAGTGCTGTAACCACTCTTGAATCCAGCTTGTTCTCTCGGTTGAGCCATGTCCAGTGTTACCTTCAAGCAGTGTGAAAGAACTTTAGTGAAGATTTTATAAACCACTGATAGGAGGCTGATAGGTCTGTAGTTCCTGAGATCCTCAATGTCACCTTTTTTATGTAGCAGGATCATTGCAGCGTTGTTCCAATCCTCAGGAATCTTCCTTTCATTAAGGCATTGAGTGAAAACTTGGGTGAGTACTGTTTCAATTTCTCCACTTTCTTCTTGTATGATGTCTACAGTAATTCCATCTTCTCCTGGAGCTTTTCCCTGCTTCATGTTCTTGATTGCATGTGCAACTTCTGCTGGGAAGACTGGAAGAACTCTGGTACTGGTACCTTTCAAGATGTCTGGAGTACATGTATCATCCCTTTCATATAATTTGGAGTAGAAATCTTTCACTCTTGTCAAAATTTCACCTCTGTTTCTTGTTACAGAGCCATCTTCTTTTCTCAGTGCCATAATCTGTTTTCTTCCCTTACTGAGATGTCCCTTTGCTATCTTCAGGCTTTGGTTGTTTTCAATTGCTTTCCTCACTAGTTCACAGTTGAATTTCCTTACGTCTTTGGTGATACTTTTTCATACTGTCTTGCATAGCTCTATATATTCCACTTTGGAAGTCACATCTTCTTTAGTTGTCCTCATCTCTCTTCTTTTTTGCATCAACATTTTAGTTTTTCCTGATAATTTGTTCACATGCAACTTGTTCTTAGACCCAGCTAATTTTGTTGCTGTTCCCATAAGAGCTTTGGTTACTTTTCTGTTAACTTCAGAAATATCCACTTCTTCCGATGTTAGGCCGTCTAAAGCAGAGAATCTGTTCTTCAGTTCCAACTTGAAGGTATTATGGTGTTTTTTAAGGTTGGTTATGTCAATATATTTTGTTTGCCTTATGAGCTTGCCACGTTCGAGTTTAGTGTTGAGGTGCATCTTACATCTCACCAATCTATGGTCACTACCTGTGTTGAACTTGTTCAGCACACTGCAGTTTTCCATGACAAATTTCTTGTTACACATAATAAAATCAATTTCACTTATGAATCCATTGGGATGTCTCCATGTCCATTTCCTTTGCAGCTTTTTCTTGAAAAAGGAGTTCATGATGAAAAACCCTTCTGCCTCTGCAAACTTTATGAGAGTATTTCTATGCTGGTTTTTGTTGCCGTGACCGAATTTACCTACTGAAATTTCATTCTGTTGCTGTTGCCCTATTTTTGCATTGAAATATCCCATAATTATCTTCAAGTGCTGCTTGTCTTTATTATTTAGATGACGAATTTCCTCATAAAATTCTTCAATTTCTTCTTCAGGATGACTTGAGGTGGGTGCATAAGTTTGAATAATCTGAGCCTGGTATCTTCTCGTGAGTTAGATAACGATTCGTGCAGCTCTTTCAACTTCTACAACTTTATCCTCCAGTTTCTTGTTTATTATAAATCCAACACCACTAGGTTTGCCAGTATCTGTCCCACGATAGTAGAAGAGATGTCAACTTTTCAGTTTAATGAGATCTCCTTTTCTCCTTACCTCACTTAGCCCGATGATGTCCCACTTGATCCTTTGTAGTTCCTCTTCTAATTGAAGAAGCCTTGAATCAAAAGATAGGGAGCGTCCATTGTAAGTAGCCAAGGTCAGCATCAAATGGCAGCCTAGTCCGGTCCTCCAGTGATTCTTAGCACATTCTGCCTTCATGTCATCTCGTTTCAATCATGTTTTTTTTATTAATTTGTCCAAACATAAATCATGAAATGTTTCTTTGTGCAGTGGGGAGAAAACCATTTCAAGTTCAGTGCATAATTTTTCTTTGTTGAGCAATGCCCCATAATTTTCTATTAATGAAGTCAAAGCATCCACAGGAAAATGTTCATTATAGGTTGAGAACTGTGTTGTGTCACCTAATTTAAGAAATTTTAATTTCTCACAGTGTAAAAACTTTACTTCCAGTTGCGTTAAAATGTCCAAAGTTTCATAACACACCTGTTTGTACTTGGAAGCAGCAACATGTTCACCTCTTCGTTCATGGTGTTTCAGAGAAGTTAACAACGCTGTCCCAGTAGCACTTTTGGCAAAAACCATAAATTTGTCGTACTGTTCTTCACTCCCCAGGCTTCTCATGTGTGAAATATATTCTGAAACTGCAGTGATGCAGAACCGAACATCATCAGCTTTTTGAAAGATTTTTTGAATAACTGCAAGTAGAAATATAATTTAGTCAAAAAGGCTGTTTTTATAGCCTTGTACCTCTCTGACAATTGCAGCATTTGAATCTGGAGAATTCACAGTTTCATTGAACACCTGGATTAATTTCAACCTGTTTGTATGTACTGCAGTGATGATCTCGATGTTAGAATCCCACCCAAATTCACTGTTTGTAGGCATACGTTGTTCCACAATTCTGTCAAGAACAGAAGTATGTTTTGAAGAGCAATGAAAAAAAGATTGCATACCCTGAAATGTGGGGAAAAATTTTTTCACGGACTTTATTCTAGAACAACTCTGTTGCAAAACTAAATCGAAACGATGTACAAAACAATGAGTAAAAAGAGCTTGAAAGGCAAATTCATGAACTTTCTTTTTTAAGCCATTCAGTTATCCTGCCATAACACTAGCGCCATCATATGTTTGAGCAACCAGTTTGTTCTGCACACTGTACTTTTAAAATACCCTGTGCAAATTACTGCAAAGATTTTCGGTACTTATGTTTTCACTAAAATCATAAAATCCAAGGAAGTATTCTTTAATTTCACCAGAAGAATCCACTAGCCTCACAATTATCGAACACTGAGATTTTTCAGTCACATCGGTGGTTTTATCAACAATACAAGCACAAAAAGGGGCTTCATTTATGCTATTTACAATGATTTTCTGAATATCTTGTTGAATGATTTTGAAGAGTTTGTTTTGAATAGTTTTGGATAAACCTCTAAAGTATCCCATTTCTCCCCAATGTTCTAACATAAGCTGGAATATAGCTTTGAAATTCCCAGGATATAGTGACTCATCTGATTCGTTGTGGCCTCTGAATGCAAGCTCCTGCTTGCATAAGACACATGTAACATCAATTAAATTTTTCAACATCTCTCTATTCTTTTTCACCACTTCATTGTATTTAATTTTTAGCAACTTATTTTGTTCGTCTAATAATTCTGGGATATTGTATACTTGCTTGGATCGGCCCTTAAATGACACACACAAATTCAAATTATCTTTATTAGATGTGTGTCTAACCACTGCCCTAGATAAGTTTTTTAAGTCGTCGTATCCTTCAGAAGATCACACACTTTTATTCAAGATTAATAGCAAAACAAGGCCAGCAGAATAACTTTGCCTACATTATGCTACCACATAACCATTTTTGTTGATTGTACCACAAAGATTGGAATGTTCTGTTTTTGTCTTTTTGCATAAGAGAAAACTTGGGATGAGGTCTGCCTTGTTTTATAATCACATGTCTTTCAATGTCGTTTCTTTTTGAGAAAGGAACTTCTGACAAAGAAGTAATAATGTCAGTATTACACGTTGATACACTGCAACTACTACTTTCTTCATCTATTATATTGATTTTGTATAAATCCAAAAGTTTACACGCAAAATTTGTTGTTGTGACAGTAAAAGTAAAAAATTACTCACACTGTTTAATGCAGTAGTTTCGGAAAACTTAACAGACAACTGTAGGACAAGAGGCAAACTTGTGACGTGCCTCCCATGCTCTGTTAATAGAAGCGGCAAGCTTCCATTGGATGCCGTGCACTGATTGGCTCCTGCGCTGTGACCATCATAATGCCGGGGGCCGGTAGGAAAACTGGCCTTTCTCTGACAGCTTTATCATGTGTAGTTAACTATGAAAGTCCAAGAAAGTGCTCGCGTGAACGGGCGGTTTGCATAACTGAATAATGTTGTATTTTATAGCATTGCATTTTTTTTTTTGGCTTAAATGTAATTTGTTTTTCTGCTTTATACAAATACTTTACTGAGAGAATCATTGGGGTGGCCTGGCCTCCCTTGCCTCCTTTGACCGGCTGCCCCAGGTTGCTATATTAAATCAGTGGTCCCAATCTTTGGTGGGATACCTTGAATGTAACATGTCAGCAAATTGAAAACAGACCATTTACTCCAATGAAAAAAAGGATGGATGGAGCTCGCACACATGTAAGTTGATTTCTGGGCAACAACTGCAAAGAGGGATAAGGAAGTAATGGAATGATGATGTCACCTGAAGGGAAATAGGATATAACAATTCCTGGAATTGTGCCCATTTCCTGTTTCACCTTCCAAGTGAGCTTTGCATTGGGAGGATGATCATGATGATCATATGTAGAGAATTTTAGAAAGGGTGTGTCTGACCCCAAGTCTTAAACAACCCTTAGAAATAGGAAGCTAGGAGATTTGGGCTAGAGTGCCTGATAGGAAAGTGACACGGAAGCGAGGTAGAAAGGGGGAGGAAGACACCCCTATTTATTACCGGGGGGGCAGTACCCGGGGTCCGACGGCTAAACGTGTCCCTCTGAGGTACGGCGGATATTTAGTGGATCGAGCGTTCGTACCTGCCTGGGATCGAGCCTGAGGTCTTCTCCATGGCAGTCACGAACGTTGCCCACTAGGCAACCCGCGGCCCCATTATTGGGAGGATTGGCTCTGCTTTTGCTTTATGTGTGCTGCTCAGTTACACAGCAGTCAGCAGTGCGCGGATGAAAAGTTGAATATACTTTGAAGATGTGATTAATTAACTCTAGTATTAATGTAGTTAATTAATTAGATATTTCAAGTACAGGGTGATTCAAAAGTTTGGTGCAAAAGTAAAATGAAATTAAAAAATATCTATGGGTCAGAGAGACATGCAGTTTGCAGATTAATATTCACCAAGGTACGGGATTTTGTATGGCATCAAGAAAAAAATAGTTCAAAATATCGACAATAGAGGGCGCCAACGAGAGGTGAGAATTGTGAAATGAGATCTACGTTAAATTAACGAAACTTACTTTATTTCAGCATGATCTACAGATGCAAGTCAAGTGCTCAATGTATCCACCACCACATTACAGTACTGAGTGCAGTCATGGTATTAAGCCTGATACAGCATTGAACAACATATCAACGGGAATAGCTGATACCTTCTGCCATATGGTGTCTTTCAGTGATGGTAAAGTCTTGGGATTACCTCTATAGACACGGGATTTCAAGTAGCCCCACAACCAGAAATCAGCAGGTGGGAGACCTGAAGATCTAGGAGGCCATTCATGTGCACTAAGCCTGATCAATAGACAATCGGCGCTAAATGTGCATGCCTGATTTTACGTTGCACGCCTGATTTCACATTATATGCAAATTATTAGCTTAATAAAACTGTGTGGTTTTACAATCAGAATGACAGCATGAACCTTTAATATTTTCACACACTGAAAATGTGACTGCATTTCTCCGAAATGGTTTTTATGTCGAATAAATAAATCCATCTCTCTTTCCCCATTAAGCAACGCATAGCAACCAAAAAATTGTTATTCGGCCACTGTCGGAGAAGTGAACCCTGAATCTCTCGATATCTAGCCGAGCGCGTTAGCCTTACACCACAGCAGCCAACAATTCATGGCGCTATGTGTGTTTTTCTTTTCAGTCAGCATCTGACATCATAAATCCATAAGATGAGCTCAGCTACTGAGACGTCTCCATCTGGTGGGTATTAACAGCACTGGCTATATATTAATTATAGCAATTAAATCTAAGGGTGAGATCCAAATTAAAAATTCTCTAAATACGGGGCGTCAGTTGAATAAATAAATCCATCGCTCTTCCCAAGTTAAGCAACGCACATCAACCAAAAAATTGTTATTCGGCCATTCGAAAAATTGTTATTTTTCCCGACAGCGGCAGAATAACAATTTTTCGGTTGCTGTGCGTTGCTTAACATGGAAAGAGTGATGGATTTATTCATTCAACTGATGCCACGTATTTAGAGGATTTTCACTTTGGTTTTTATGTCTCCCCTAATGTTGTTTTGTGTGAGTGATGTGCAAATGTCACTAATGTGGCATTCTCTGAAGCAGCGCCCTCTATTGTCGAGATTTTGAACTATTCTTTTTCTTGATGCCATACGAAATCCAGTACCTTGGTGAATATTAATCTGCAAACCGCATGTCTCTCCGGTCCATAGGTCTCTCTTAATCGCGTTTTACTTTTCACCAAACTTCTGAATCACCCTGTATATCCAATTGTTATGGATATATAATATAAACATATTTGCATGAAAATTTTCACACAAAAATGAATTTAGTAAGTGCCCAGATTTAACAAAGGTTTCCGTTGGTCTCAAGGCCCTCCATACAAGAAGGTTCTACTGTATATGATTAATATGTACCAGAAAATCCAAGACATACACAATATTATTCACTGAATATTATTTACATGTCCCAATCAGTGACCTAACTTTCTTGATAATATCAGAAGGATGTTCAATATCACAAAATTAAGCAATATCCAAAAGGTTACCACTTCAACCCATTCTCTGTATTTAAATGAAAGATACTACACACACAAAAATTCCACTTAGATAATATAACAAAATTTATAAATGAAAATACCTCAGTAGGAGTTTTGTAAGCATTCAGTAGGAGTGAAATTCTGGTTTTCAGAAAGGTAAAGACTCGACAAAGCAAATCCTTTTCTTGAACACTGTCTGTTTCCGGTAGTGCACCACTATTTAATTCCATCTTTAGTTCTTCTAAAATACAAAACAAAACAAAAATTAATTGTTTACTAATCCGAAAATAATGTGTGTGTTTTTTTTTTTGGGGGGGGGGGGCTTGTATCACAGGCGCAAGAAATCCTTGCAAAAGGGGGGGGGTCTGATGTGTACATCACATTATTCAGTGTCCTATTATGGAATAACATTAATTTTTTTACAGTTAAGTTGTGCCAATTCTTCAATCAATTTAGAATTCTCATCCCACTGAAAGCACACTGATGACAGATCTGTAGGACAAATCTTCATAGGGCACATGGATTATTTACGCCAAATTTTAATCACAAAATGGAAGCTTCTGATGAAATAAAACAATGAAATTCTGCATTATGACAATGCTGGACGTTATACCATATGAATCTAGATATATGAAATTCAATGTTTGTTTGTATGTCCACTATACAAATCTACAGTTTTCAATTTAGAACCACCACATTTGGTATACTATCTCATGGTACTCTAACTTAGACCGTTGATGGTTTTTGGATGGGGCGGAGCCAGGAGTCAAGGAGGCCCTCCATACAAAATTTCCATAAAAAGTTCCATTTTTTACTTTTAAGAACTGCAACACAATTCAGCACTCCAATACCCGATCTACAATCTAAGTTAGAGATGTAGATAACAATAAAGTGCAAAAATATCCGTTTAATGGTGTATTAAAAACACAAATGAATAAACGTTAGCTTTCACCACCAATGGGCGGCTTCATCAGGCAGAAATACAATGTTCCATACAAATGTGGGGAGTCTTTACATGGCACAGTTTGGGTCCTCGTAAACACGTCATTTACCGATAATCGATTTGTTGCTCTGCTGGGTGACCATTTGCAGTCCTTAATAGACTTCATGTACCCCAACAACAATGGGATTTTCCAGGCGGACAATGCATCATGTCATTAGGCCTAAGTTGTCTAAAATTGGTTCGAGGAGCATTCTGGACACACTTATGGGACGTGGTGGAAAGGTAAATTTGCACCCAAGATCCTGCTCCTACAAATACCAGGGAACTGTGGGCAGCTGTTCAAATGGCATTGCTCAGCATCTCTCCAAAAGTCTTCCAGCAACTTGTGGAATCGATGCCACATGAAGTTGCTGCACTTACTCTGGCTAGAGGAGGTCCTACACAGTACTAGGTACATATACCATGACTTTTGGCACTTCAGTGTATACTCCATGAATCTTCATAAATTCACTTCTCTAATAATTCAGACTTACTGTATCAAAAAAAAAAGTGTACTTGATTTTTTTGAAGGGGGGAGGGGGGTTAAGACATTAAAGCAAGTATTCAATTACCAAGATATAAGGAAATTTATTCTTTATTACCATGAATCTGATAATTACACCACATTTTTTTGCAAAAACCTTTGTGCAAGCACTGAATTAGAATGCGCTGACTCTGCAGTCATGTGAAAAATCAGGATAAATGAAATCAAATTGACAATAATTATTCAGAAATCAAACTGGAAGCACGATTAAGTGCAAATTTAGGTGTGATGACAGAGAAAATAAAAAACTGAAACAATCGATAATTACTTAATTGCAGCTCTTATCAAACTTCCTGACATCTAAAGACTTCATGTTTCATGAAGGATATTCTGCATAGGGAGAAAAATGTAAATATGAGCTAATAAAATGACACTGTTGTACATTAACCTTTATACTTCCCATATAAACATTCTACTCCAATACCTCTTTAAACATTTACATTTTATATACTAGTGCATTACTTCTTAAAAATCCACCATTAAGTTGGTATATCTTTACTATTGTCAGTCAGGCAAACATATCTTTACCCTCCATCTGCTCTTAAATCTATGTATAGCTAAACATGGATGAAGATAGCTCAGCTGTAACACATAAAACAAAGAACAGTTCTCTTTCTCCATAACCATGGTCATATATTCTCTCATTATCATTCATTATAAAATTTAAATGATCTATCATTATATAAACATATTTCAAGAAATAATGATAGATCATGGTTTTAAACCATGATCTATCATTATTTCTTGAATATTACTTATGTTTCTAATTCAAACTGACATACTTTCTTTGTAGACATTTTATACATAATTACTTGATACTTTCTTTCAGACTTCCTATAGAGAGTAGCCACTATCCACAGAACCTGCTTCTCCACTTATGCCAGCTGATATAAAATGCATCTATTTTCACCCATGTCTTTTTCAAAAATTGCAGTAGTTCCAAGATGTTCACAAATGGTCTGGTTTGTTTACTTCAGCTATGAATGCCACTGCACCTATATATAATCTGGTTCTCCACAGTACTTCTAAAATAATACTGAGTGCAACATTTTTCAGAAGAACCTCAGAGATGGTACAGTATACAGAAAAGGGCTCCCTTCTCTTACTTTTCTTGCAAATGCCAATCTTCCACAAATTAATACAGCATGATGTCAAGCTAAAATAAGATCCAAGTTGTAAGACTGGTACCAGTAACTAAATGTGTCTTATGACATGTATTATATCAGTGAACATCAGATGGCCTTATGGGCACATACAGAAATTATTACACAAAATCTATAAAATAAGAAAACAGTGACATTACATGAGAAACAATAAATACAAGCAATTCAGAGACGGCTGATTGTTGTGTTAATTACAGATGAGATAATTTGATAATTCTGAGGTCTTACTGAGTACTTGATAATACAAGGTTTAAAACATTTAGTTATCATTGTCAACCATTATCAATTCACTGCTGGATGAAGGTCTCCCCAAGTTTCTTTTACAATTGTCTGTCTTGAGCCTGTCTCCTCCATGTCACTCCGGCATGCTTTTGAATTCATCCAATAATCTTCCATGGGACTTTCTTCTGGGTCTTTTTTCTGTCCCTTGGAATCCAGTCTAAAATTTCAGTTGTCCATCGGAGGTCTGTTCTTCTGGCAACATGCCCAGCCCATTGCCATTTCGGTAATTTCACTCTGGTCATGTGTCATCCACTCTTGTCATTTTCCTTATCCATAATTTCCTCTTCTTATCTTTCCTGGATACACCAAGCATGCATCTCTCCATGCTTCTTTGAGTTCTCTGCAGTCTTTGTATATCATTTTTAGTTAAAGTCCATGTCTCTGCTCCATACATAAGCACTGGCAGGATGCATTGATTAAACACTTTTCTTTTAAGACATAATAGCATACTGCTCTTAAAAATTGTACTTTAAGAGCAGTATGCCATTATGTATTAACAGGAAAGTGTTTAATCAATGCATCCTGCTAGTACTGAGAGGTATGTACATATATAAATTCATTTTAGATCTTCATCATTTAAATAATTTTGTTCTTCCAAACTTTTACCTGGTGCAAGGGAACAAAGTAGAAAGATAAGAAATTGCATATAGTATATTACTATGTTACATATAAATCATACATAAATTGCATACCTTCCTTCATTACATTTATCCTTAGAAATGCTATTAATTTATCATCCATCTTTTCAGTACGGAGTTGAAATGTCTCATTCCTGCAAATAATGAACATAAATACTATTAGTAGGTTTTTTACAAAAAAAGTTTTAATGGAAGAACACAAAAATCATTCAAAATATTACATATCCTCAATCACAGAACCATTCACAATAAATATCATTTGATGAAATATAACAACCTGACCTCTAAATCTAACATTTCATAGATACCATATATACTTGCATATAATAAGCTGAAAGTGTTTGGAAGAAATCCTGAGGGTTGGCTCATATGCAGGTCAGTAAAAAGTAAGGCAGGACATGTGAAGTGTTACGTGAATTCTCCCACTGCATTTGCCGGCAGGTTTGTTTATGTTTCAGACTGAGGCTCTCTGAGTGTCACTACATGATAATTTTCTGATCTTCTGTCAGTTATATCTTCAATCCTCAGCTGTCACCCTACTTTGAGGGGGGCATAGCTATGGCTAATAAGTGGTAAATATGACTATTCTGCTATCCAGTCATTGTGGAGAATCGACACTCCTATAAGGCAATGTCGTACAAGCGATGCAAATGAAGACATTGATTTCACACCAAAGTAAGCAGAAAGTTACAATTGCACAGATTTTTCACATTCCATCCAACATATTTTACTTGTGTTCATGAGCAAGAGAGAGAGAGAGAGAACGTACATGTGTGTGTTCATTCTTAAAAAAGTCTGACCCTGTTTTGCATTTCACTATTAATATTGCATAGTGGTACATGAAGAGTTGTAGTCTCAAAATAAACAAATTTCCAGCAACTGCAGAGGGAAGGATTTATGTAACACTTTTTCAGAAATATTTCCAAAAAAATATAAAAAATATGAAATATCTTTTTGCACAAAGTCAGATTTCTTTTGGAAAAGGTGCCTCTAATATGATAAGTGAAAAAATTCTAATCCCATTTCAAATTGAGACTGTGGAATTTCTTGCTTCCAAACATGAAGGAACACATAAATCATGAAAGAAATACGGGATTACACCATGTAATACAAATTTTGAAGATGACAATCCGATTTTTGGTGTAAATGTGACAAGGATGGTAAGTCAGATAATATCCGAAAACTTGAAAATTTCATTGTCCTGGGGCGGGCCTCGAATCTGCGTCTCCCAGATAGCGCCCGGGTATGCAAACCACGGTTAGGTGTATGATGAAATTTGGTGTAAATGTGATAAGCATGGTTAGGTGTATGATGATTTTTTTGTGTAAATCTGAAAAGACCAGGTATGCTAACCACGGTTAGCATACCCGGGGGCTATCTGGGAGATGTGGGTTCGAGTCCTGCTCCAGGACGATGAAATTTTCAAGTTTTTGGATATTATCTGACTTACCATCCTTGTCACATTTACACCAAAAATCGGATTGTCATCTTCAAAACTTATGAAGGAACACATTATTTCTCCTGGGCAACTGTGGAACACTGTCTTTGGAACTGGACATACAGTGAATTGGACACCAGATAAATCACTTAACTGTTGGGGAGGGCCACAACCAATCAGTCATCTCTCCTCTCCTGAGTTTTCATAGTAAGCACGGGCATGTGTGGCCTTCTGCCCACATGCTGACACAACTGGCACAAGCCATCAGCATGGGTAGTGCTAAGGAAGAGCATAGAAAGTTTTTTACAAAAGGTGGTAACTTGAAAAAGGCAAATACTGACTTTGTTATTTCTTGGATGAAAGAACTGTGGAACATAGTCTCACCAGAAATGTATAAAATCTTTCAAAAAATGCTGTATAAGTAATGTCATGGATGTTACAGGAAGTATTTGGAAACTGACAGTGAATTGTACTTTGAAGGTTTTTACAAAAGATAATCTCAGAAATTTGCATAATTCATTTCAAAAAATATGTTTTCCAAAAATCTCGAAATTTACGGTTGGCATATATGCGGATCAAGGCTTTTTTCACAAATTTTTAGCTGTTGAAGTAGGTGGGTTGGCTAATAAGCATGTATATATGGTACTTTTGTTTGAAAGAGAGATAGATAGGTAGGTAGGTAGGCAGGCAGGCAGGCAATCAGGTACATGGATAACCAATGAAGGGAAAAACAATTAACAAATGTGGCAGTACATTTGGCAGAAGTGACATCCAAAGTCAGGATGGCCAGTGAAATGTCAAAATTTCCTTCATGGACATCATTTTTGTGACCATTAAATGGCTGTTGATGCCACAGTAAGTGATAGAAATATAACATGTTTCACCAGAAGATACTGAAATCTCAGGATGAGGTAAACACTTGGAAGATTGGAGGAGGTTACATTTTTCTAATCATCCAATATTAATTTAATGATAGAAGGGTTGGAACTCATGGCAATATGATATCCAAACTTTCTGAAAACTTGTTTGAACTTGTAGGCATAAGATGAATGGTAACAGATAGATTGAGAGAACTGTAGATTTTCGGTAGGGTATCGTTAGAGATTTCTGAATTTTGATCTTGATTCATAATAAATGATTATTTTGCATAACTTATGGGTCAGTCCATATCAGGTGGTCCAGCACTGGTGGCTTGACCATTTTTAAAAATTTATATTGTTTGTAGATGATGACCCCTATTGTGTTGGTAGTTTGAAACCAAGATTATTTTAATTGTATATTAACTCATTTAAAAATGGCGGCCATTTTTGTATCATCCCTTGCGCCATTTTTTGCATTTCTGGAGGTCTGCGGAAAACTGCATATTTCAGTTATGGTTTGTCACACAGCTCTGGAACAACAACTATTAATTCTAGCACATTCTAGACTACATTTTTGTTCGTACATCTTTTGCCTATCTTGTTTCCTTATGCCTCAAATTCCATGCCAAACTTGACACTTCTGGTTACAAAATATTCAAATTTTGGAAGGGCAATTTTTTGGGAAGGGTTTAAATATTCGGCTTCTTTTTTTTTTTTTTTTTTTGCAAGTACCTATATACTAGGGTAGTTTATGTAAAAAAGCAATTGAGCTCAGATATTTGTCTCCATTTTTTTACAGGGCTCCACAAATATGCTATTTTTTTTAATGTTTGTGAAATTTAGGGGTAAATATCTCTGGTGGGAAACCTAATGAACATTTAAATTTTTCACACAGTAAAGTGCTATATGGTACTAAACTGCAGTAAACATTTTGAGTTTGATATTCCACTGGGAGCAGAGTTATGCCAGATACAAAATTTAAAAACATATGACAAAAATCTGATGCACCTGATCATGGTATAATATATTTGGTTTATTTTTAAAGATAAATTATTTATTGGAAAAACAATCACAGCTATTAGCCTAAACTGGTGAGGATAGAACTATGTAACATTAAGGGTTTGTGGTTGTGGATAGCCCCAGATCCACAGATGCTGCATGTCTGGGATAGCTCATAAACGCCCAGACATGCAACTGCTGTGGAGTGAACTGCTTCGTCTCTAGTTAGTCAGTTTTCTGGCTGCTGCAGCACAGGAAGGTTAAACACATCATGATTGACTTTCAGTATGGTATAGGTTCCTGTACTCAAGAACAACCTTAAAAAACACCATAATACCTTCAAATTGGAACTGAAGAACAGATTCTCTGCTTTAGAAGGCCTAACATCGGAAGAAGTGGATATTTCTGAAGTTAACAGAAAAGTAACCAAAGCTTTTATGGAAACAGCAACAAAATTAGCTGGGTCTAAGAACAAATTGCATGTGAACAAATTATCAGGAAAAACCAAAATGTTGATGCAAAAAAGAAGAGAGGTGAGGACAACTAAAGAAGATGTGACTTCCAAAGTGGAATATATAGAGCTTATGCAAGACTGTAAGAAAAAGTATCACTGAAGACATAAGGAAATTCAAATGTGAGCTAGTGAGGAAAGCAATTGAAAACAACCAAAGCCTTAAGATAGCAAAAGGACATCTCAGTAAGGGAAGAAAACAGATTATGGCTCTGAGAAAAGAAGATGGTTCTGTAACAAGAAATAGAGGCGAAATTTTGACAAGAGTGAAAGATTTCTACTCCAAGTTATATGAAAGGGATGATGCATGTACTCTAGACATCATGAAAGGCACCAGTACCAGAGTTCTTCCAGTCCTCCCAGCAGACGTTGCACATGCAATCAAGAACATGAAGCGTGGAAAAGCTCCAGGAGAGATGGAATTACTGTAGACATCATACAAGAAGCAAGTGGAGAAATCAAAACAGTACTCGCCCAAATTTTCACTCGATGCCTTAATGAAGGGAAGATTCCTGAGGATTGAAACAACGCTATAATGATCCTGCTACATAAAAAAGGTGACATTGAGGATCTCAGGAACAACAGACCTATCAGCCTCTTATCAGTGGTTTATAAAATCTTCACTAAAGTTCTTTCACACCGCTTGAAGGTAACACTGGACATGGCTCAACCGAGAGAACAAGCTGGATTCAGGTGTGGCTACAGCACAGTAGATCATATCCACGTACTGAGAGAACTAACTGAAAGAGCGAGGGAATATGAACTTCCATTGTGCATTTCTTTTATTGATTATGAAAAAGCCTTTGATTCGGTGAAACCATCAGCAGTTACAATGGCTCTGAAATCCTGCGGTATTGAAGATGCATACATTAATATTATTAATAACATCTATGAAAATGCGAGTGCAAAGATTCGGCTGTTTGAAAATACAACACACATAAAAATTGGAAAGGGCGTGAGACAAGGTGACACCATATCTCCGAAGCTCTTTAACGCCACATTGGAAAATGTCTTTCAATCACTGAACTGGGAAAACAAAGGGATAAAGATTAATGGAGATTATCTAACCCACCTTCGTTTTGCTGATGACATAGTCATTATTGGAACTACCCCATCAGAGCTGCAGAGTATGATCCAAGAACTTGCTGACAAGAGTAAAGAAGTGGGATTAAAAATGAACTTTCAGAAGACAAAAGTGATGTTCAATGCTTTTACACGAAATGAAGATTTATTGATTGATGGAGAAAAGCTGGAGATAACAGACACGTACGTTTATCTTGGACAGCAGATATCAAGTGAGGGTCACATTGATGAAGAAATTAATCGGCGTACAAAACTTGCCTGGGGAGCTTTTGGAAGAAACAGCATAATTTTCATGAGCAATATGCCATTATGTCTTAAAAGAAAAGTGTTTGATCAATGCATCCTTCCAGTACTTACGTATGGTGCAGAGACATGGACCTTAACTAAAAGAGACATGCAAAGGCTGCAGACAACTCAAAAAAGCATGGAGAGGTGCATGCTTGGTGTAACCATTAGAGATAAGAAGAGGAACTCGTGGATCCGAAAAATAACAAGAGTGGAAGACATCATGATCAGAGTTAAATCCCTGAAATGGCAATGGGCTTGGCATACTGCCAGAAGGACAGACCATCGATGGACAGCCGAAATTTTAGATTGGATTCCAAGGGACAGGGAAAAGACCCAGAAGAAGACCACATGGGAGATGGGTGTATGAAATTCGAAAGTATGCAGGAGTGGCATGGAGGAGACTGGCACAAGACAGACTGTTGTGGAGGAAACTTGGGGAGACCTTCGTCCAGCAGTGGATTGATAATGGTTGACAATGATGATGATGACTCAAGAACAGGACACTAAAAGTGTTTATGGTGTTGTGGCCAAGGAAATAAAGGCTGTTAGTGATTATGTAGATGAGGATCAAAGATTGTTTTCTTTAAGGTAGACGTCAAGTAATTTTGCTTCCTATCTTCCAATGGAAAAACTTCTGTACACATTTTCTTCACAATTAACATGTTCCAAAGGATGAACATTTTAACATCGATTAAAATAGCTTCATTTTATAACTTGGAATACTTAATATTTTCTAAAACATAACCATAATTATGCAATCCAACATTTGTTTGTCTACTGACGTCATCAAAGTACAGGTCGCACCATCTTTTTTCTGGTTTCAACACCACCAAAGGAAAAGTTATTGATTTTTAATATAATTATGGTTTTGTTTTAGAAAATATTAAGTGTTCCAAGTTATAATATGTTATTTTAATTGTTGTTTAAATTTTCATCCTTGGGAGCACACTAATTGTGAAGTACATGTGTACAAAAGTTTTTCCATTGAAATTATAGGAAGCAAAATTACTTGACGTCCACCTTAAGATCGTGTTCTGAGGTTTCAACAGTCTGTAGGTACCATGAAGCAAAATATTGAATAAATATAATCATCTTTTTGGTCAGGCATGCAGTGACCCTTTCCAAAGACACAAACCCATTTCAAAAGGATTGCGAGAAATTAAGCTGGAGCATCTTTTCAAGGAGAAACACATACCTGTTAACCTTGTACCAAGTAAATCATATTATGTCCCAATTGCTACTCTAAAATATGTGTTAGCAAGTAAAGAAAGTGAAAACTTGACTAAGGATGATGTAACATTTCACTCACCTGCTGAAAACTTAGGCAAAGTAGATACTGCCTTGTAGCATGTTAAGTTTATCATCTGTTTCAAAGATAAGAAAACTTAGTTATGACAAAAGACAAAATGCTTTAAAGCCCAAAGTTGGCACAGTGTCTGAAACACTGAGGAAAACACTAGAAACATCTTTTGATGTGATTATAGGAGACGTAAAAGAAAATCCCCAGACTTTGTCTAATGAGTACAATGAACTAATTGATAAGCTGAGACAAATATGTGCTGTAGCTCTCACAGAAGATAAAGTAAAAATTCTCAGCTTACTTCCCAGTTCATGGTCTCAGAAAAGATAACATCAGAAATCAATGTTTCTGATCATCTATTTAAACTGACCAGACGACTTGTCAAAGAGCAAGGTATTCTCCCAGAGTTAGGAAGAAGAAGAGGTTATAGAATTTCAGAGGAGACTGTGAAAAAAGTGATTGAATTTTATGAAGATAATGAGTATAGTAGATAGAATATGTCCAGGCAGAAAAGATCATGTATCAGTTAAAATAGGTCTTTCAAAAGTTTAGAAGCCGAAGCATTTAATGTTGATTAATTTAAATGTGTTGTATGTTGCATTCAAAGAGAAATATCCCAGTTGTAAAATAGGGAGATCAAAATTTTGCAATTCAAAGCCCAAATGGTGTATCTTAGAGGGAGATGCTGGGACTCACAAGTTTGTGTTTGTATGTATCATCAAAATATAAAGCTTATGATCACAGGAACTAAACTAAATGCAGATCACAAGGACCTCATTGACAAATGTGCAAATGATTCAAGTAACTACAATTGCATGATGAACAAGTGTGCTGAATGCTCAGGAAAAGAAGCCATATTAGACATGATTGAGGATTCTGAGGAATATGAGTCATTGCCAGATAAAGTAACATTCAAACAATGGATTACAACAGACAGAGCTGAGATAATTACATCACTAAAACCCAGGAATGAGTATTCTGAATCCCTGGCAGAGAAGCTGGAATCACTGAAGGTGCATCATTATATTTTAAAAGCCCAGAGCCAGTTTTTGAAAGAAAGGAAAGCAAGTCTCAGCAATTCAGAATGTATTGTCTTGGCAGACTTTGATGAGAACTTTTCATTCATCATACAAGATGAAATCCAAGGCTATCACTGTGTAAACCAGCAGGCTACAGTACATCCATTTGTGTATTATTACATAAAAGGTGATGAAGTAAATAGTCACTGCACCTGCATTCTTAGTGATTACTTAGAGCACATCACAGTTTCTGTCCATGCTTTTCAAACCCATCTCATTAGACATCTTAAGGAAGTTCTTCTGCTAATACAAAAAATTATCTATTTTTCCAATGGTGCAGCTAGCCAGTACAAAAACAAGTACTTCATAAACATTTGTCATCATAATTGGGATTTTGGGCTTGATGCAGAATGGAATTTTTTTTCACCTCTTTGTGCAGGGAAAAGTACTTGAAATGGAGTGGGAGAAACCACTAAGTGAGAGACAACAAAGACAAGCTTGCAGAGAACAGTGGATAATCAAATTCTAACCATCAAGGATATGTATCAGTTTTGTTGTGATAAGATAAAGGGAATAACTTATGTTCATGTAAAAAGCAAAGTTGTTTGTCATGAAATAGAGTTACAGGATAGATTTGATAGCTGTGAACCGATTGTAGGAACTAGGGGATTTCATTGATACATCCAAGTTTCTGAAAGTGTCATGAGATGCTTTTTCACATGAAAATCTGAAGAGTTTGAGGACTTTCAAGTGTCTAAAGTAGTGCCGCTAACCCTAAGAAAAAATGACACTGTTGCGTGTGTCTATGACGAACAGTGGTGGCTCAGTGAAGAAGAAGACATCAGTTTACAAAACAAGGATGTGTTTATTAACTTTTACCATCCAGTAGGACCAAGAACATCATTCAAGAAGCCATCAGAAGATAAGATGTCGGTGAAAATAGAAAACATTCTTAGGAAACCAACAACACTGGAATAAACAACAGCTACTGGACAATTGCATAATATTTCTCAAAAACTATGTAAGGAGATATCCTAACTTTTGAATAAGTGCTAAACTTTTTAAAGACCTCTGTAAGAAATGAATTTACACACATACACACATGCACACGCACGCACGCACGCACGCACGCACGCACGCACGCATACATACATACATACATACATACATACATACATACATACATACATACATACATACATACATACATACATACATACATACATACATACATACATACATACATACATACATACATACATATCATTTAGCTGTTTTCTGGGATTCAGAGGTTAACTTCACAAAGAAAAACAAACTACCAGATAATTTTTAACTGATTATTTATTCCACAGTGGACCGCCCTTCTCAAGTGTGGTAGGTCCACCATATCTGCACACTAGAGTCCTTTAACTTATTCTGGCTTTGTGTCTTTTTAATCAGGTAGGTACATCATTGTGGGGGATCAGCCCACAGCTGATGGTTCCAGTTGTTCATTCAACCTAATGATTCTGGAACAAAAACCAGTGAGTTGGAATATTTTTGCCAATGTCATACAGAACTAGCTGACACCTCTCCAAGCATGAATTCACTATTTTCATATATATGTATATATAATTATATATATGTATATGGCCAAACCCCTCCAAAATGACTCCACAACTTAAATCTTGGCCCTCAGTCTCCGGCAGCTGGAATGTACCTGGCCAAGACAGCGGCCTGTGCGACATGAAGGCAGAGGGTGCTAAGAATCCCCGGAGGACCAGACTAGGCTGCCATCTGATGCTGACCTTGTCTACGTATAATGGACGCTCCCTATCTTCTGATTCAAGGCTTCTTGAATTGGAAGAGGAACTACAAATGATCAAGTGGGATATCATCGGGCTAAGTGAGGTAAGGAGAAAAGCAGAAGATCTCATTGAACTAAAAAGTGGACATCTCTTCTACTATCATGGGACAGATACTGGCAAAACTAGTGGTGTTGGATTTATAATAAACAAGAAACTGAAGGATAAAGTTGTAGAAGTTGAAAGTTCCTCTGACAGAGCTGCACGACACATTATCCAACTATCGAGAAGATACCAGGCTCAGATTATTCAAACTTATGCATCCACCACAAGTCATCCTGAAGAAGAAATTGAAGAATTTTATGAGGAAATTCGTCATCTAAATAATAAAGGTAAGCAGCACTTTAAGATAATTATGGGAGATCAGATTTCAATGAAAAAATAAGGCAACGGCAACAGAATGAAACTTCAGTAGGTAAATTCGGTCACGGCAACAGAAACCAGCGTGGAAATACTCTCGTTGAGTTTGCAGAGGCAGAAGGGTTTTTCATCTTGAACTCCTTTTTCAAAAAAAAGCCACACAGGAAATGGACATAGAGACATCCAAATGGGACGACAAGTGAAATTGATTTTATTATGTGTAACAAAAAATTCGTCATAGAAGACTGCAGTGTGTTAAACAAGTTCAACACAGGTAGTGACCATAGATTGGTGAGATGTAAGATGCACCTCGACACTAAACTTGAACGTGGCAAGCTCATAAGACAAACAAAATCTATTGACATAACCAACCTTAAAAAACACCATAATACCTTCAAGTTAGAACTGAAGAACAGGTTCTCTGCTTTAGAAGGCCTAACATCGGAAGAAGTGGACATCTCTGAAGTTAACAGAAAAGTAACCAAAGCTCTTATGGAAACAGCAACAAAATTAGCTGGGTCTAAGAACAAGTTGCATGTGAACAAATTATCAGGAAAAACCAAAATGTTGATGCAAAAAAGAAGAGAGATGAGGACAACTAAAGAAGATGTGACTTCCAAAGTGGAATATATAGAGCTATGCAAGACAGTAAGGAAAAGTATCACTGAAGACGTAAGGAAATTCAACTGTGAACTAGTGAGGAAAGCATTTGAAAACAACCAAAGCCTAAAGATAGCAAAGGGAGATCTCAGTAAGGGAAGAAAACAGATTATGGCACTGAGAAAAGAAGATGGTTCTGTAACAAGAAATAGAGGCGAAATTTTGACAAGAGTGAAAGATTTCTACTCCAAATTATATGAAAGGGATGATACATGTACTCCAGACATCATGAAAGGTACCAGTACCAGAGTTTCTCCAGTCCTCCCAGCAGAAGTTGCACATGCAATCAAGAACATGAAGCGGGGAAAAGCTCCACGAGAAGATGGAATTACTGTAGATATCATACAAGAAGCAAGTGGAGAAATCAAAACAGTACTCGCATAAATTTTCACTCGATCCCTTAATGAGGGGAAGATTCCTAAGGATTGGAACACCGCTACAATGATCCTGCTACATAAAAAAGGTGACATTGAGGATCTCGGGAACTACAGACCTATCAGCCTCCTATCAGTGGTTTATAAAATCTTCACTAAAGTTCTTTCACACCGCTTGAAGGTAACACTGGACATGGCTCAACCGAGAGAACAAGCTGGATTCAGGAGTGGCTACAGCACAATAGATCATATCCACTTACTGAGAGAACTAATTGAAAGAGCGAGGGAATATGAACTTCCATTGTGCATGGTTTTTATCGATAATGAAAAAGCCTTTGATTCGGTGAAACCATCAGCAGTTACAATGGCTCTGAAATCCTGCGGTATTGAAGATGCATACATTAATATTATTAATAACATCTATGAAAATGCAAGTGCAAAGATTCGGCTGTTTGAAAATACAACACACATAAAAATTGGTAAGGGAGTGAGACAAGGTGACACCATATTTCCGAAGCTCTTTAATGCCACATTGGAAAATGTCTTTCAATCACTGAACTGGGAAAACAAAGGGATAAAGATTAATGGAGATTATCTCACCCACCTTCGTTTTGCTGATGACATAGTCATTTTTGCAACTACCCTATCAGAGCTGCAGAGTATGATCCAGAAACTTGCTGACAAGAGTAAAGAAGTGGAATTAAAAATGAACTTTCAGAAGAGAAAAGTGATGTTCAATGCGGCGTATAAAACTTGCCTGGAGAGCTTTTGGAAGAAACAGCATAATTTTCAAGAGCAATGTGCCATTATGTCTTAAAAGAAAAGTGTTTGATCAATGCATCCTTCCAGTGCTTAGGTATGGTGCAGAGACGTGGACCTTAACTAAAAGAGACATACAAAGGCTGCAGACAACTCATAGCAGCATGGAGAGGTGCATGCTTGGTGTAACCAGGAAAGATAAGAAAAGGAACTAGTGGATCCGAAAAATGACAAGAGTGGAAGACATCATGATCAGAGTTAAATCCCTGAAATGGCAATGGGGTGGACATACTGCCAGAAGAACAGATCATCGATGGACAGCCGAAATTTTAGATTGGATTCCAAGGGACAGGAAAAGACCCAGAAGAAGACCACATGGAAGATGGGTGGATGAAATTCGAAAGTATGCGGGAGTGACATGGAGGAGACTGGCACAAGACGGACCGTTGTGGAGGAAACTTGGGGAGACCTTCGTCCAGCAGTGGATTGATAATGGTTGGCAATGATTATGATGATGATGATATACATACAGATAAACTTACTTTTTACTGGAATTTACTACATATAGTACTTTACTGTGTACAAAATTTTAATTTTTACTAAGTCCCCCACCACAGATATTTACCCCTAAATTTTACAAAAAAAAAAATGGAAAAATAGCATATTTGTGGGGCTTCGTAAAAAAAATGGAGACAAGTATAAGGACTTAATTTTTTTTTTTTTTTTTTTTTTTACATAAACTACCCTACTATAGATACTTGCAAAAAAAATTGAAAACAAATATTTTAATGGTTCCCGAAAAATTGCCCTTTGAAAATTTGAATTTTTTATAACTGGAAATGTCAAGTTCAACATGAAATTTGAGGCATAAAGAAATAAGATAGCCAAATAATGTACTGAACAAAAATGTAGTCTAGAATGTGATTAGAATATTTTTTTGTTCCAGAGCTCTCTGACAAACCATAACTGAAATATGCAGTTTTCCGCAAACGTCGAGAAACGTAAAATGGCACATGGCGTGAACCATTTTTTAACGAGTTAATGTAAAATTTAAATAATCTTGATTTCAAACTATCAACATATAGGGGTCATCACCAACAAAAAATAAAAAATTTTAAAAATGGTCAAGCAACCAATTATTTTTTCTGGACCACTTCAGATGGATTGGTACTTATGCATACTTTTGAAATTTTAATACTTGTTAATCCAGTGGTTCTCCAACTTTTTTCTCTGGGCCATGCTTTCAGTAGAAAAATTGGCTTGCACCACACCAAATGTTTTATTGATAAGATATACGTTAAAAAAATGAAAACAAAAATCCCAGCTGTGCTTGATTCATAACATAGAGCACTACTTTATAATATGAACATGGAATATCTAGAAAGTATAAATTATAAAACAATGCAGCTACATAAAAACATGATTTATTCCCAAAATATACTTATGGACAAGTCTCCTTGAATCTTTCCGCCACCCTTGCCATCCTCTCTCACCGCATTCTTTGGGAACCACTGTGTTAATTGAACCTGTGGATTTTAGAAAATCTTTTGTCTCCCATTTGATACATATGTTCACAGCACTTAAAAATGTTCTAACTTTTTCTCCTACATAAGTGCCCAGTTCAGTTTTAATGTCTGCATTACTAAATCTGTTTTACTATTGGACCCACATATTTTTTTCAGATATTCCTTTTACCACTTGGACATCTTCATCTTCTATGGAGTCCTTCACTTTGAACAAAAATCTTAACAATGACATAAGGCAAATTTAAATACTGAATTGAGTACAGAAAGTTAGTAACCTTCTATAACTTTTCTCTTAGTGAAATTAGTGTTATACAACAGGTAAGAGACTTTCCTTTCTTTGCCAGTTCTATTTGATCCTTTTTCATCAAGACTTCCACAGTTTCATCAATAATCACACCCTAAACAATTAAAATCTGTTACCTGTTCTAGTTTTACTCTTCTACTACACAATTAATAATTACACTACTCTGCTGAACGCATAACAATGGTAATAAGCAAAACACCTTGAAAAACACTTTTGGCGTTACCACTAATTACCTTCACAAACAGATGAATTCATGCAGGTTACAATAAAATTTTCCATGCAGCCACTACAAAATACTTTTCCACATCAGAAATTTAAGGGTGAGCTGAGTAATCCAGTTTCTCAAACATCTTCCATTATTAAGAATTGCATAAGCCTTAAGAATTTAGTGCACTTGTTTTCATGAAAGGGAATGAATTCATGACTTAGACTACAGGAAAATATTTTTTGAAGTGTATCTCACCTGCTTTGTTTAACATTTAAGCATAGTTTAACATTTAAGCAGACTACAGGAAAATATTGTTTGAAGTGTACCTCACCTGCTTTGTTTAACATTTAGGCATCATACACATATAACAACTGATATATGGAAAATGCTATCCCACACTCACCAAACCGCTTGGCCAGCATGGTGAGTTATGGCCAAACCCCTCCAAAATGACTCCACAACTTAAATCTTGGCCCTCAGTCTCCGGCAGCTGGAATGTACCTGGCCAAGGCAGCGGCCAATGCGACATGAAGACAGAGGGGGCTAAGAATCCCCAGAGGACCAGACTAGGCTGCCATCTGATAATAACCTTGGCTATGTGTAATGGACACTCCCTATCTTCTGATTCAAGGCTTCATGAATTGGAAGAGGAACTACAAAAGATCAAGTGGGACATCGTCGGGCTAAGTGAGGTAAGGAGAAAAGGAGAATATCTCATTGAACTAAAAAGTGGACATCTCTTCTACTATCGTGGGACAGATACTGGCAGAACTAGTGGTGTTGGATTTATAATAAACAAGAAACTGGAGGATAAAGTTGTAGAAGTTGAAAGTTCCTCTGACAGAGCTGCACGACTCATTATCCAACTCTCGAAAAGATACCAGGCTCAGATTATTCAAACTTATGCACCCACCACAAGTCATCCTGAAGAAGAAATTGAAGAATTTTATGAGGAAATTTGTCATCTAAATAATAAAGGTAAGCAGCACTTGAAGATAATTATGGGAGACTTCAATGCAAAAATAGGGCAACGGCAACAGAATGAAACTTCAGTAGGTAAATTCGGCCACGGCAACAGAAACCAGCGTGGAAATACTCTCGTTGAGTTTGCAGAGGAGAAGGGTTTTTCATCACGAACTCTATTTTCAAGAAAAAGCCACACAGGAAATGAACAAGGAGACATCCAAATGGGACAACAAGTGAAATTGATTTTATTATGTGTAACAAAAAATTCGCCATAGAAGACTGTAGTGTGCTAAACAAGTTCAACAAAGGTAGTGACCATAGATTGGTGAGATGTAAGATGCACCTCGACACTAAACTCGAACGTGGCAAGCTCATAAGACAAACAAAATCTATTGACATAACCAACCGTAAAAAACACCATAATATCTTCAAGTTGGAACTGAAGAACAGATTCTCTGCGTTAGAATGCCTAACATCGGAAGAAGTGGATATTTCTGATGTTAACAGAAAAGTAACAAAAAGCTCTTGTGGAAACAGCAACAAAATTAGCTGTGTCTAAGAACAAGTTGCATGTGAACAAATTATCAGGAAAAATCAAAATGTTGATGCAAAAAAGAAGAGAGATGAGGACAACTAAAGAAGATGTGACTTCCAAAGTGGAATATATAGAGCTATGCAAGACAGTATGAAAAAGTATCACTGAAGAGGTAAGGAAATTCAACTGTGAACTAGTGAGGAAAGCAATTGAAAACAACCAAAGCCTAAAGATAGCAAAGGGACATCTCAGTAAGGGAAGAAAACAGATTACGGCACTGAGAAAAGAAGATGGTTCTGTAACAAGAAATAGAGGCGAAATTTTGACAAGAGTGAAAGATTTCTACTCCAAATTATATGAAAGGTATGATACATGTACTCTTGACATCATGAAAGGTACCAGAGTTCTTCCAGTCCTCCCAGCAGAAGTTGCACATGCAATCAAGAACATGAAGTGGAGAAAAGCTCCAGGTCAAGATGAATTACTGTAGACATCATACAAGAAGCAAGTGGAGAAATCAAAACAGTACTCGCCCAAATTTTCACTCGATGCCTTAATGAAGGGAAGATTCCTGAGGATTGGAACAATGCTACAATGATCCTGCTACATAAAAAAGGTGACATTGAGGATCTCAGAAACTACAGACCTATCAGCCTCCTATCAGTGGTTTATAAAATCTTTACTAAAGTTCTTTCACACAGTTTGAAAGTAACACAGGACATGGCTCAACCAAGAGAACAAGCTGGATTCATGAGTGGCTACAGCACAATAGATCATATCCACGTACTGAGAGAACTAATTGAAAGAGTGAGGTAATATGAACTTCCATTGTGCATGGCTTTTATCGATTATGAAAAAGCCTTTGATTTGGTGAAACCATCAGCAGTTACAATGGCTCTGAAATCCTGCGGTATTGAAGATGTGTACATTAATATTATTAATAACATCTATGAAAATGCAAGTGAATCTTTGCTGTTTGAAAATACAACACACATAAAAATTGGAAAGGGAGTGAGACAAGGTGACAACATATCTCCGAAGCTCTTTAATGCCACATTGGAAAATGTCTTTCAATCACTGAACTGGGAAAACAAAGGGATAAAGATTAATGGAGATTATCTAACCCACCTTCGTTTTGCTGATGACGTTGTCATTTTTGCAACTACCCCATCAGAGCTGCAGAGTATGATCCAGGAACTTGCTGACAAGAGTAAAGAAGTGGGATTAAAAATGAACTTTCAAAAGACAAAAGTGATGTTCAATGCTTTTACAAGAAATGAAGATTTATCGATTGATGGAGAAAAGCTGGAGATAACAGACATGTACGTTTATCTTGGACAGCAGATATCAAGTGAGGGTCACATTGATGAAGAAATTAATCGGCGAACAAAACTTGCCTGGAAAGCTTTTGGAAGCAAAAGCATAATTTTCAAGGGCAATATGCCTATATGTCTTAAAAGCAAAGTGTTTGATCAATGCATTCTTATAGTGCTTACGTATGGTGCAGAGACATGGACCTTAACTAAAAAAGACATACAAAGGCTGAAGAGAACTCAAAAAAGCATGGAGAGGTGCATGCTTGGTGTAACCAGGAGAGATAAGAGGAACTCGTCTTCCACTCTTGTCATTTTTCGGATCCACATTATGATCAGAGTTAAATCCCTGAAATGGCAATGGGCTGGGCATACTGCCAGAACGACAGACCTTCGATGGACAGCCAAAATTTTAGATTGGATTCCAAGGAACAGGAAAAGACCCAGAAGAAGACCACATGGGAGATGGGTGGATGAAATTCGAAAGTATGTGGGAGTGACATGGAGGAGACTAGCACAAGACAGACCGTTGTGGAGGAAACTTGGGGAGACAGTGGATTGATAATTGTTGACAATGATGATGATGATATAGGATGCAATGTCGGGTGATGCACAAGCATATAGCCTCTCCTTGACAAATGCAACCCTCCTTCTCATGGTTGCATCCTGTTCCCACTAAAGGGGCTCTGATGACTGACAAATAGAGGTATAAATATAACATTGTGATTAGAAGAAATGCTACCCCACACTCACCAACCCACTTGGCCACCAAACCTTCCTAAAAGATGATTTCTTAACTTATAATACAACACTAATGAAAATTGGAAAAAGAGTGAGATAAGGTGACACCATATCTCCCAAACTCTTTAATGCCACATTACAAAACATCTTTCAATCATTGAACTGGAAAAACAAAGGGATAAAGATTAATGGAAATTATGTAACTCACTCTCATTTTTGCAACTACTCTTAAGAGTTTCAGAGTATGATCCAGGAACTTGCTGACAAGAGTGAAGAAGTGGGATTAAAAATTAACTTTCAGAAGACAATAATGATGCACACTGCTTTTACAATAAATGAAGCTTTATTGATTGTTGGGGAAAAGCTGGAGAAAACCAATACCTACATTTACCTTGGACACCAGATATCAAGCAAAGGTCACATTGATGAAGAAATTTATCAACATATAAAACTTGATTGGAGAGCTTTTGAAAGAAACAGTACAATTTTTAGAGCAATATACCATTATGTCTTAAAAGAAAAGTGTTTAATCAATGCATCCTTCCAGTGCTTACGTATGGAGCAGAGACATGGACCTTAATTAACAAAGACATACAAAGACTGCAGACAACTGGAAAAAGCACGGAGAGATGCAGGCTTGGTATAACCAGGAGAGATAAGAAGAGAAACTCATGGATAAGGAAAATGACAAGAGTGAAAGACATTATGATCAGAATAAAATCCCTGGAATGACAATGGGCTGGACATGTTGCCAGGAGAATGGGCCACCAATGGACAACCAAAATTCTAGACTGGATTCCAAGGAACAGGAAAAGACCCACAAGAAAACCACATGGGAGATGGGTGGATGAAATTTGAAAGCATCCGGGAGTGACATGGATGAGACTGGCACAAGATAGAACATTGTAGAAGAAACTTGGGAAGACCTTCATCCAACAGTGGACTGATAATGGTTGATGATGACATGAATATAGGATAAGTTCTTAATGAAGTTAGTAAGATGTAATTTAGTGAATGTTTTCTATCTAAACCTTTCCCCATCCATATTTAACTGAACAATATAGATTCTATTCACACAGCAATCAGAATAGGATTTTGGCTTTCCCTAAGGAATCTGAAGTTGTTCAGAGATTCCTAAACAGTAACTGCTTTACTTCAGTTACTTGGGATTTTGTTGTCATGGGTAGTGTAACGGACAGCACACTTGAACAGAAATCAGGAGATGTGCGTTTCATTCTGCTCCTGTGTGAATAATTATACGATTACCCCATGCATTTATGAGGAATATTTCTTCCTTGACTTCCATATAATACAGATTCTGTTAACTTGCATTATCCAACAGTATGCATAATTCACCTCAACTTCATAGCAGACTTGTTATATTGCTGTTCTGGAACCTTCTGAACCATCTACTTAAGAGTAATGTAAAAACAAAAGAGATGCAAAAAAAAGTCCTGCTCTCTCTCTCTCTCTCTCTCTCTCTCTCTCTCACACACACACACACACACACACTATTTAAATTTACTCTTGAAGTTACCTTAGTCACTTCGTACAGCATACTGCTCCATTCATAAACAAATTAGCAGTACACTATGGAAAACATATTGAAATCTTTATGAGCTCTGATTAATAGAATTCAGATGCACTCTACAATGTAAATATCATTTAAAAACTTCTTCTGACCTGTGAATTCTTGGAACTACAGTAAAACTAGCCAATAACAAGCCTGCTTTGGTAAAATTCTGGATTAATGAGCAGAACAGGAACTTTTGTTTGGTATAGTTAATTCAAAACTAATTTGGTCATTTTTAATGAACAAAATTTACCAAAATCCCTGGACTTAATATGATGGAAAGAAAAGGTAAGATGACTAATTTCAACAACAGTAAGTAGTAACAAAATTTAATGAAATTCCATATTTAACATGGCAGAGAAAACCTACTGTGCAATGTCTTGGAATAGAAGTGGTGGCATACAAGACAAAATTACAGCAGTGTAGTGGAATCTTGGTGTGGTAGTGGAAGAATGTTGATAGAAAAGCAATGGGAAGAAAGTACATCAAATGATCAACCAGCTAGTTGTCAAGAAAATCTCCGCCTTCCATCCCAAGGTGCTATGCCTTGGGAGTATTGCTTCAGCAGAGTAAAAAACAAGCAATATACTTCTAGGCAAAAAGGGGATGAGTGGGGTTCATGCACATGCATTAAGTGGATTTTTGGGAGATGGCTAAAGAGAGGTATAGGGGAGTAATGGAATGCAGATATAGCTGGAGGGGAAACAGGAGATAAAAATTTCTGGAATTACATCCATCGCTCCTTTAACCCTCCAAGTTGGCATTGCGTTGGAGGATCAGTGTTGATTTGGCTTCAAATGTATTATGAAGCAACTGCAGTCATTCTGAACTTTTATAGTTAACGAAATGTCTAAGAGAAAAGTGTTTCCCATAAATGACAAAGCAGCCATCATTAGGGAGCTTAAAAATTGAGTAAAAGTCTTGCCATATGTTATGACATATACACTGCCGGAAAGTGAAAAAAGAACACCAAAAAGGAATTGGCGGACGATCATGAAATTTACATATGTTAATGGGGTCGAGTTTACGTAGGTGTGATGTTAATTTCAGGACCAACCGGTGAGCGCTCACGCCACAGCACGGCATAATATACAAATTATCATCTGTGGTATTTAAGAAATACGGCGAAGTGAATGTAATCAGTCGTCGGCGTACGGACACATGCGAAGACCCTGAAGAAGCTGCAATGCCTGGACATGGAAGACGTGTACGATTTCAGCAGTTATCGGACTTTGAGCGAGGTCGTCTAGTCGGACTCCGCGAGGCCAGGTGGTCGTATCGTCGTATTGTGGAGCGAATTGGACGGGAAGTATCGGTGGTGGTATGATGGTGGCGTAGATGGTCCAAAGAACATTCCCACACGAGAAGACGTGGAACCGGGAGTCACAGACGGACTGATGAGCAGACCGATCGACGCATAAGAAGAGCAGTGTTGTCAAGCAGAACATCCACTGCGACGTAAATCCAAGCTGCCATTGCACCTGAGGTGACTGTGCGAACAATCCGCAACCGTCTACTGGATGCAGGACTACGTGCACATGTGCCTCTGGCATGTGTACCTATGACCCCAGCCCACCGTCAGGAACAGCTGCAGTGGTGTCGCCAACGTCTGCACTGGAGAACGCAATGGCGATCTGTCGTGTTCAGCAATGAAAGCAGATTCTGCTTGGGAGCCTCCGATGGCTGTATGCGTGTTCGCAGACACACAGGGGAGTGTCTCCACCCTTCTTGCATCCGCCAGCGACACACAGGGCCTACACCTGGTCTCCTGGTGTGGAGAGCGATCAGCTATCACTCCCGTACACAACTAGTGTTTGTACCAGGAACGTTAAACAGCACCTTTTACATCAACAAAATCATTCAGCCCATTGTTGTGCCATTTGTAAGGTCGGTCCATCGTGGTGTTTTCCAGCAAGATAACGTATGCCCACACATGGCACGTGCAACGCAACATGCACTTCAGGGTGTGAGACAACTTCCATGGCCTGCACGTTCACCGTATTTGTCCACCATTGAGCATGTGTGGGATTTTATGGGACAACGACTTATCCGGTCTCCACGGCCAGCCACAACCATCCCCGATTTATGCGTCTAGGTTGAGGATGCTTGGAACTCAATACCCCAAACTTACATCCAACATCTGTACGACAGACTCCATACCAGAATTGCACAGTGTGACGCAGTTCATGGCAGTTCAACCTCGTACTAACCATGTTACATGGAAATGTTATTTTTCAGTTTACAAGCAAATACAGCTGTATTTTGCCATAACGTTTTGATCAGGTTATCCTCTGTATTCCATTATTATGCTGTATAAATTTTGTTGGTATCAGACGTCTCCTTCTTGGTGTTCTTTTTTCACTTTCCGCCAGTGTATATGGACATATAATATATATATGCATATTTTCATATATTGTTGTTTACATGACAGATTTTTTGCCACAAAACAGATTTAGCAAACATCTGAATTTAACAAGGATTTTCATCGGTACCAAGCTACTAGTTATAAGCAAGAACTACTGTATTTCATTTGTCACATTGTGGAATGAATGCAAAAAATCCAAGGATTCGCAAGTTCCACCGTGTGAATTTTGGATACATTTTCATTCTGCAATTTGGCCAAGGCCAAAATACAATTAAAATATCTTCCTGGCATATATTATACATAATAAAACAAAAATTGCAAGTTAAATAAACAAACTAACTGATTCCATTTGGTCAGTCATTATAGAGTGAATTAAGCCCTTTCCTATTTACAACCTCTGCTTGGGATAAGTGATCCCTAATTCACAGATGTACATGTTTCATGACTCAATACAAGCATTCAGAGAAGCAAACCTTTTATTCTGTAGAACTTAAAAGTCACAAGTAATAGAATATTATAGAAAATATAAAAGAATCACTTCACTTACACAGGTAGTGACTGTTTCTCACAAAGCTGGCTTTTAAGTGAAAATAATGGATCACTCTTACTTAAGCCTGAAATAAAAAAAACGAGAGAGAGAGAGACAAGAAAAAAGTTTGCCAAGATGCACTCATCATTACCCATTAAGCATTCTTTACACATAAAGTACTTTTCAAAAAAGAATTATTAAGTGGAACTTTTGCTAGTGGTTGTTAAAAGCTTTTACTTACAGGACACAATGACAGATGACAGCATGTCCATCTGGTTTTACTATGTTTCTTACTGGCTGCAGCTTTCTGGACAGGGAAAGAGCCTTACATGTAGCCACTCACAGCAGGCGTTTTCTGAGCTATGTACAGCTTTATCAACTTTATTATCATTATCTAGTAAGAGAAAGTAACCAATCACGTTTGGTGAAACCAATCACATGTAACCAATCACGTTTGGTGGGTTTTTTAGCTATGTATTGCTTCATCAACTTTATTATAATTTATCTTGTCATTAATTTTCTTAGCCAGGGCCAGTAAGCAAAAGACAGAGACATTCATCTCAAGCCTGGAAATTCAGGAATTTTTTAGTGATATGGCAGGTTTGTAGAATGACTGCGTTTTGGATGGGAGAAGCAGTCTCTGTGGCAATCCTCAAGATTTTTCAGAAAGTTATTTGATACCACTGCGGCTGCCGAAATGACAACTGGTATGATCTGTGTTATGCTTTGTTTCCAGATCCTTTGGAATTTCCACTCACAGGTTCTCATATTTTGAGATTTTCTCAGATACTGTCCTTTTGATGTTTTCTATAAGTGGAACTGCTACATCTATTCTTTGTGGGTTTTTTTTTCAGTTCTTTGTCTATAATTACAATGTCATGTCGATTGTGATTAATGGTCTTGTCTGTGATGATGGGTTTGTTCAAGTATATAATGTAATTCCTCATACATTTGAAATCAAGTTACTAATGAACTCATATCCTTTTACACACCATACTATTTAAAAGTATCATATAATTTTTCTTGATGATATAATTCTGATTTCTGAGAATAGGTTTTGGTTGGTACTTGTAATAAGGTGGATCCTCTGTTTTACATCATGCCTTGGATACAGACATATTTATCGCCACACTCTTGATGTGGGATTTTGGCTACCTGGCCATGTCTGTTAAGTTATTGTTTTAAACTAAGAGAGCAGCCAGCTAAAATGTGTTCTTTGGTTTCATTGGTTTTTTCACACATTCTATAGGTGTCAACATCAGCAATTATTACTATTATTACTATTTTCGACCTCCTTGGACATGGCTGGTAAGCAATGTCCAATTCATCTCAAGTTTGGAAATTCAGGAATTTTCTGGGAATAATGCAAGTTTGTAGAATGACTACCTTTTGGATTGGGTGAAGCAGTCTCTGTGGCAATCCTGATTCCTCAAGGTTGTTTTGAAAGTTGTTTGGAACTACTGCAGTAGCTGAAATGATGTGATCTTGTTATGCTCTGTTTCCAGATTCTTCATATTCCCATTCACAGGTTCTCATATTTCAAGAGTTTCTCAGATACAGTTCTTTGGATGTTTCTGCATGATAAGCCAAGAGCAAAGTGTGCTAGTATCCGATGTTACCACTGGAAACAGTTTTAAATAAATAAACATAATTTATTCAAATATGAAATAGCAATGAGGCGCATATTACCTACTAAGTAATTTATTCCATCCTGGCCATCACATATCATGCACTGCTGTGCTTTGTGAATGAGTAAATAGTGGAGCAGCAGGGTTAGGCATGCATGTTTCCACTTCAAATAGTGGTTACAAAACACTACGAGTTTTGTCTGCTGTGCCTGCATGCAAAGCTAAAGAGAATGTCACAAGCTCTCAGGTTGTCTTTAACTCAAAGAGCATACTTCCATTGTTACCATTCCAGGATTTGGATACATGGTGTCCTTTTGGTTATGAATATTTTTTTCCCTTTGATTTCAGTGCTTTTCTGAAGTTTGTTTTGCAAGCTACCTACTACATATGGACAGCTGTTTTATTATTTAGCAGGTTGTTTTATCATTATTATTATTATTATTCAGCAGGTTGTTTTATTATTATTATTATTATTATTTGGCAGGTTTTTTTATTTATTTATTTCTCTCCTCAAGCTGTGATTGGAACAACAAGAATGAATAGTAGTGCTGCATCTGTGTTGGACCCTTCAAATATTAATGTCACAAGTTCAAATATATGTATGGTTGTGCTTCATACCTTTCTAGAGAAAAAATTTTGAAAGTAAAAATGTGGAAATTTGGGCTTTAAAATGCTGAAAAAAAAATATCTGTGAAGCAACATAAAAAAAATTCTGCATATAAAAAAAACTAATCAACAGTTCTTTCTTATCACACATTATTCTTACACTCCCTATTGTAGCATTCTGGTAACACCTCACTGCTGATAATAACAGGTACATATAAAACAGCTGTGCACTATTCTGCAAATGGAAAAGAACTCACCTGATGGAACAACAGAGGCCTTTACATACATCATAATCCACACTGTTACTCAAAATAATTCACTAGTGTGCAAAACTGAAGAATAAAGTGGAATAAGTAAAATAATGCTAGAAATAACAGCAACACCCAAACACAATTAACTCAGGACGATGTCTGGGAACAGGAGCAACAGCACATGCATAATAACAGAGCACAACATGTGGTTTGCATGACATGAGAACAAAATGCTGCGTAGTATCTGTACGGTGTTCATTAAGTGTTATAGACATTCAATTGTGTTTGTTGTGTGCTAGACAGAACAAAATGGCCCATTGAGAACATCTTGATGATTTTACTTGTGGTCAAATAATTAGGAAGCTCAAGGAGTGGCGAACTGTGATAAGTGTGGCCCAAGAGTTCAGTATTGTCCATAGCATGGCCAACCTTCAGGATTACTGGTACAGCTGTGCAAAGGATTGGTCATAGTAGTCCACCAAAAACCACTCCCCAGTAAGGACTGTTCACTGCTCCTACAGGCCAAGATGAATCAACACCAAAGAGCAAGAAACCTTGCAAAACAACTGAACATGAGCACAGTGGCCAGGCAACTACACAAAAGTGGGCTGTTTGCCAAAAGACCAATATGCTGTGTTCCATTAACAACTACTCACTGGAGTCACTGTTCACAGTGGTCCAGAAAACATAAGGACTGGAGAGCAGAACAGTGGGGTACAATACTCTTTATTGATGAGGGTAGATTTAGCCTCTCTAGTGATCCTGGATGTCAGCTATTCTAGTGGGAGGTAGGCACTCAGTATCGACCCAAAAACATCAATGAAAGGGATTGCATGACATGGGAACAAAATGCACTCACACTATTCAATAGTATCTGTATGGTGTTCATTAAGTGTTATATCACATCCACAGTGTTCTCATACAGTGAGGCACTCTGATCTATGGTTGTACGGAGCTCCAGATATTGGAAGAAGGTGCTGTAACCAGAGCATGCTACTTTAATGACATAATCGTTCCCCTGTTCATCTGTTCCAAGGTGCTACTGGCCCGCATTTCATGTTAATGGACAATAACACCACCACAATCTATCATACAGTGACTTTTGATGAGCTGTTGGAAAGTGAAAACATTCGGTGGATGGATTGGTCAGCACATTCCCCAGACCAAAATCCCACAGAACACACATGAGATGATCTGGCGAGAAATGTTGTGACATGTTAACATTCATCAGAAACTGTCCAACAGCTGAAGATGGCACTGACGGAAGAATGGGCGATGTTACTGCAAGAACTCGTCAAGAACCTAGTGCGAGGTATGGACAGGCGGTGAAAATCATGTATTAACGTTAGGGGTAATCATGTTCACTACTGAGGACCTCCTCTTCCCTTCGTACTATCTTTGGCAGTGATGCATCTGTGTCATGGCACCCAGTGCTATTCAGCCAACTCTGTATAAATTTTCCCTATATCCTTTAGTATCTGCAGTTGTGTCAGTGTTGTTTCTGTCATCATTTTGATAAGTAACGGAGTTCCTATGGTTTGAATTTTATATATCCAGACAACTTCTGTGTGACGCTACAGGTCAAAACCTGGTGTGTGCTTAAATTTTGCACATCAGTGTAGATAACTTTACAACTGCCACACAAAAATTGCGATTGCGATGTAATCGCACTCAACCTTTTTCAAGGAAACTAAGGAGGATATTTCACGAAAAAATAAAAGTGAATGTGGAATAAAATGTTATTCAGCCACTGATACATAAAAACAAAAAACAAAAACTGGAATGTGGACTAACTTTTTACATTTTTGCAGGCTTTGTAAAAGAACACCAACTCAAGAAATTTGATCACAAGAAAAAAAGCACAATATTTTGAATAAAAATTTTTAAGTCAACTCTGAAAACAAAGAAAAACTTACCTAATTTGATATTAACAGCATCATGTTCATTTGGAGGATATACAAAACCATTGTGAACAAAATACTCAGCATTTGTTCTGGGGCCATAAAAAATAAATACCTAAAAATACATAAACAACTGCTGAAAAAATTTCTTTGTGCAATTAGAAAAAGGATTAGAATTTCATAATTAACACTAAGGAAACTGAATGGCCATTATACGAAACAGATAAAACTAAAATTTGTGTACACAGTGAATTGCCATCGTAGTGAAAATGTGCACTGTAGTTATTTAAGGCACTCAAGAATACTATTATGCAGGAGGTAAACCAATTAAATGATACTGTCACTGACACATCCTGGTATGAGATGAAAAAGAAACTGCGGATTGAAAATATTTATCAAGTAGCCCCTGTCTCCTGATGGGAACCAAGCTCTGGATTAGGCATCAGCACATTATCTCAGCCAGCTGCGAGCTGTGACTAGGTTGTTATGTATAATAATTTTATTACAATAGAACCTCATTCATACATTTCTCATTTACACATTTTCCTCATTTACATATAAAATGTCACCCATTCAAAAATTCTGAATTGGCCTTAATGTAAAATTTCCCCTGTTTTGTTTTATATGTTGTTGTTTTCTTCAATTATATGTTAATTTTACTTAATCCCTTGAAAAAATGGATAAACAATATTCCACTATATCTAGCTTTATGTACACTCCATTATGCACAAAACTTGTTTCTTTCAAATATGGGGTGGTAAAGTTTCAGCCCACTTTTCTTCACAACAATGTGTAGTCTGCCTATATGACATCATCAAGAATTGCAATAAATGTTACTAGCAGTTTCTTCCCGACGCAGGGACCATGACAAACAAATTAACAAAAGTGTGGTTGTTTCACTATGAACACTTAATTTAATTCCTCTGATAAGATAGGTCTCACATCTGGCCATGATCTTTTGCTGCTGCTGTAGTAAAAGAGGGAAATTCAAACACAAACACACTCACACACTCTCTCTCTCTCCTTTGCTGTTGGGTTTCTCTGTAGTTTGCTCAGTTCGGCCATGAGGCAGCTGCATTTGCATACTGAAGGTTGAAAATTGCATCGTCCTGGAACAGGAAATGAACCTGCATGTCCCCAATTTTACAATCGAACATGCTACCATCACAATACCCACAACAATGATATTATTTTCAAGTTTTCTGAAGGATAGCTACATGGGAAACAGTAAAAAAGTATGGCAACTATATGCCAACAATGACATTTATACGACTTTAAAGAGTATTTGTGAAGAATTCGTTATTCTGGAGATCTGCTTCCCATTGGTTTCTATGAACCTATGAAATTTCACAATCTACTCTCAGGAAAGAAGAGTAAGAGGAATTTCAAACTCATTTTGTATTTTAACAACAGATGCTTCTCTCAATGTGCTGCTACACTTAAAAAAAAAAAAAGTCATAAAGGAGCACAATGCAACAGCTTACACTGCACTTGGCTAGTGATAGCAGAAATCATTCCTTCTTGGGAGTTCATTCATCATTCACACAAAAGAGTCATTCACAAATAATCATACAAACAAAATAATCCACCTTATGATCACTGTGTAAATTATTCATTGTAGGATCTCATGTTGATGACCAAAGAGCTTTCAAGGCCACACCTCTTTTTGGTAAACTGCACAAAAGAGTGCAACATCTTCAACCATTCACCGTTCACAGTGAATGATTTGCCACAAGCAAATGATTCAGGCACACCATTCAAATGAATTCACATATCATTCTCATACTTAAGTTTCACCATTATGTCCTAGCTGACTTCCGATTGCTCACTCACATAATGGTTCACACTTCTTAATTCTCAACATTACTTTTCTTATGAAAAGTAATGTTGATAACTCTGATTCGCTTTCATGTAGAAATGTTTTCTGTAATTATTTCTCATTTCAAAGGCAATGTAATGTAAATTCAAACGCACGTGTTGGCACTTGGCACCATTTCCTTTGTAAGCTGGATTATGTAACCGAACGAAGCATGTGACTAGCGGCATCCGTCGAATTCGACCTAGTCGACGGGGTCTGAAGTATAGGTCAAAGGTCACCACTTCCGGTGAACGGCTAACTCCACACAAAAAGGATTTCCGAAGGTGCAAGGGGGGGGCGAGATTAAGGATATAAAAAAAGTGACACGTTTGCTAAAGAGGCTTTTCGCATTTCACCTCCCACGAAGTAGGGCGTGTTGTACTCAGAGAGTGTCGGTTAGACCTCTCGAGGTTTTTCATTTTCACTGACGGAATAGTCAGGGTTTTTCAGCGATAAGAGATCGACCGTAGTTTTGATGAAACGACTCAAGTCCACATGGCGGAGGGTCTTCCAGGATATTGATGAGATAGTGAAGTGCTTGCTAGCTGGAAACCTGTTGGCACGTGGAGATAGCCAATCGAACAGAACTTATTCTTTCATCTATTAAATTTTGTTTCATCTAATCAAGGACTTGTTATTGGAGTTCCTCATTATCGTAGATCTTAAGAATAGCTGACTACATGTTCCAGTTCCTTTCAACGATCAAGTTTAACTCGACGGCACTCAAAGAACCTACATCAGGCCCGTTTGAGAGATTTGGATTCCGTAAGGCCTAGTGGCAGATCGAACTCAGCGGGACCTGACAAACACATATAAATCTTGCACACTGTGTGCATTTCTCACACTCTAGTCGATATTTACTTTTGAAGGATCTAGCATTATGTCCAGAATTGCTGTGATAAATATACATCATTGTTTTTGTAACTTACCATTATAAAATAGAGACAAGGTGAAAAAGCCCATCAATAATGATAAGGGAAAATAAGATGTGTTGAGTTACTTTTTAATAACCAGGTATTTTTTTTTCGTTTGTGATGTCCAACTGTGAAAGAATGTTTCATGAATACTACAATGAAACATTGGATTTCGTAGCTATGACAACAAAGCAAAGTAAAACATGCGTGCACTGTGTCGATTGGCTGTTTCCACTGCGCCAACAAAATGAGATAAACGTTCAAATGTTCAGACAAAGGAAATTATATTGTTTTTAGATTTTATGCTCTGAATAATAATAATATAATCAAATATAGAAATTTGTCTAAAATTAATTCAAAGAACTATAAAAAAATTGTTTAATTTTCAACCCAGTTTCAGCTGAAACAGAGTGAGAGAGCAAAAGTGAGATAATGAATATGTGTGTGGGCATGTTAAAAGTACAACTTAATCATTAACTCTCAGTCAAAGTGTTTAATAATCCATTGAGTTACTTTCTCTTTACGATTTTTGTATAAATTTACTTTTATTTTGTTATGTTTGATAAGAAAAACTACTTACATAATTACAAGCATTATTTCAGATTCACGATACAGGGCCCCACAGTCTACATCTCCTTAGGGCCCAGTGTACCTTAAATTTTCCACTGGTAAAGAAGTGTATCACATTTGTACATTCTCAGTACTCAATGGAACAAATAGTACTAGATTGAATTCTCTTTGAGCTGGGCAATATGAGAATATATCCTCTCTACTTGACAGTCATTCATTTAAAGTGACAATCTTCTTTTATGCCATTTTGTATAATTTCTAAAAATAGGACCCAGGTGCAGACATTATTACCTCAGCACCTGGTCATGGATACTCAATGGTGGATACTCGTTTCAAAATGCAAGCTCTTCCCTACTTCTCACATTAATTTCTAAGAATTACAGAAAAATCTGCACAATTAGTTCACATTACATTTACACAACATAAATTATGAAAAGGGGGTATGTTCCAGTTTCGGAGAACCGATTCTGGGTTTCATCTGAACTCAAAATAAAGTGTCTATAGAACCCAATTTAAATGTCTCATTCACTTATTTAATGACTATGATAGTTCATGAATGGAATACCGGATTACACCATACAATACAAATTTTGAAGATGGCAATTCGTTTTTTGGTGTAAAAATGACAAGGATGGTAAGTCATCTTCAAAATTTGACTATGAATAGTATTCAATAAAAAAAATAGTAACTTTCTATTTAGTTCTTACATTAAAATCATGCTTTAATAATCTAAAGCAACTTATGGGAATTTACTAGGAAATTTTTTTCATTAATAGCAAATTTTCGGAGAAAACTCTTCTCCTTCTTCAGGCTGTCTTGTTGTTGTCACTTTTTGCTTGTCACTATCATGGTTACGGTTTACCTTGACGGTTAAGGTTATTTTTCAACAAATCCTGCCAGATGTTAGGCAGGGTAAATCCTTTGCAGTCATTGATGATGGAATTTTGATTTTTCTCAATCTCTATTCCTTCTTTCAGTTTTCTTTTTTGGAAATAGCTTTGGAAACTGATTACTTTAAGTGAATTCCAATCCATGCTGTGCCCAGTTTCTCTAACATGCCTATCTAATCCAGTTTTGTTGGAGCAATTTTTTATAGCTGCTTTATGCTCAGCTATACGAGTTTCTAGTCTGCGACCTGTTTCACCTATGTAAGATAGTCCACAACTACAATTTACTTCATAAACTACTCCTTGCATTTTTAAAATATCTTCTTCTCTTTGAACTATTTTAGGGAAAAATTTTTTAACTTTGTTCTCTAAACTTGGAGCTAGCCTAATATTGTATTTTTTACTAATTCTCTTTAAAGCCTCAAATAAACCTTTGTGATAAGAAATTTTTCTAGTGAATTTTACTTCTTGCTTTTGTGGGTTCTTCGTACCATTAAAATTCAGAAGCTTCTCAATTTCTTCTTTAGGATAGTTATTCTCTGCAAGTATGACTTTAAGCTCTTCTTTATGGGCTTCTTTTTTATCTGCAGTAGAAACTATTTTATTAATTTTTTCTAAAAACTGACTTGCTACATTTTTCTTAATAGAAACTGGATGATACGAATTGAAGTCCAGTAGTCTTTTAGTATTCATTGGTTTTTTATACCAACTAGTTAGGAATTTTCATCTTTTTTTGAATTAATAATCTAAAGCAACTTATGGGAATTTACTAGGAAATTTTTTTCATTAATAGCAAATTTTCGGAGAAAACTCTTCTCCTTCTTCAGGCTGTCTTGTTGTTGTCACTTTTTGCTTGTCACTATCATGGTTACGGTTTACCTTGACTAGGAAGCCATTTCTCAATAAAACTAGGAAGCCATTTCTCAATATGAGCTTTATTCAAAGAATCATGCTTTAGTTCTTAAATTAAAATCAGAGACAGATGGTACAAAACTGAAATTGTATCTCACACTCACCTCATCACCTTGACAGTAAGAGCGCATTGCAGATGAGACCAAACTATCTTTTTCTAAGTCAAATTCTGATGAAAACTGGTATTAAAAATATTGATATCAGATATTTATTTTGGCACAAAATAACAGATTAATTATACCATAATATGCAAGTATTTTCTGATTTTTAATATTTTTTTCTAAATAGCACCAAAAAGTTAAGGAACTCTTTAAATGATTTAATGTGTACAGTAAAAAGAACTACAGAAATTTATGAAATGATATTGTTACAAACTTAATGTCTCATTCATTCCGTTACTGCACATTAGACATAAGCAAGAAGGTCAATTCATACATGCACAAAGTGAAATTGTATCCATTAGCACAAACTGTTTGACTTCACAGCAAAAATGTGTTAAGTCATTGATAGCCACAAACTTGGCACAAAATAGCAATTGTAAAAAACTACAACTGTAAAAATTGTGTACAGTTTAAAAAATAAAGAAGTGCATAAATGAGGTATATATTTTGATGAGTTCATGCTGTCAATTGGGACTAGACTCCCAGGCTCACTTGTGAAATACCCCAAAACATCTTTCAGGGCAGGTGTTTTACAGCCTGTTGAAGGTACTCAGTTCTCATTGGCTCTTTGTTGCTTTGTCTGACAATATTTGCTTTGTATCTTTGAACAACAAAACATACATCATCAGAGAAAACTAACTTTTTTCCAGTCATCACAGCTCCAAGATTTATACTTTCATGCCTATGCCAGAGACTTTTTCTTTATAGTAGATGTCAACAACTGCTTTTTTATTGGCTTGCTCACCCAGCTTCAAGAAACCTAAGCTACACAGTTGATGCATCAATGTTAACACTAGTAACCAATAAATCCCTCTGAAGGTCCTTACTTGTCTTTTGAGGATGAATTTGGTTGTTTCTGAGTAGAATTTTATCAGTTTTGGGTGTGGTTTTTCCATTTTGTTCCACAATTCCCTTTTCTCTTTGGAGACAAGTATCATCTTTGTCTGCAGTGACAATTCTAGAGACACTAGATTTTCCCACACCAACAGCAGAGGCAATTTCTTTCACAATACAATCACAGATGTCTGCTTTTTAAAATAATTGTTACCCATTTCATTGAAATGATGTCTATTTTCAAATAACAAACAACACAAATTACTGCACAGAGAGCACAAAAACAACATGCACCTGCCACAAACTCTAGCACTCAACTAAAGGTATAGTGGCTCCAATTGTTAAAACCAGTCAAACCAGTTCTTGCTGGTCCGGGTCAGTCTCCCACAACATTCTATGGTACATAAAACTGATTTGAGACCACACCTCTTAGTCAAATTATGATTTCATGAAAATATGGGTTTGTCCCAATTAATTTACTTAAAAAAATTTTGAAGTATCGGAAGGCTTTTACAATGGATTGTTTGCCAAATACAAGCAAACAAACTTCCTCTTGGACACCTTATACAAGCCATGGATGGGCCTACTTCTGGACCCCAAGGATTTAGTGGTCCCATTGGGAAACAGATACAATTCAAATGTTGTAGATTTTGCACCAGTAGAAATTGAATTACCTGATATCGACACTAAAATCTTTTCAGATCAAAAGTATTTACTTGATGTTTGCAGACAGAGGCGGATTGGGTCTATGAAACCAGGCCGAGAATTTCTGTGTTGTGGTCCACTACAGAAACATAAAGTTACCCACAGGGAAACACCTCACAAATTCCCTCATAAAAAAAAAAATTATGTTAACTCCTGGATAAAAGAGAACTTTTGAAATATAAGACTAATTCAGTTGTGAACCAGTTTTAGCTGCAACTTGAGGGTGAAAGAATTTAAAAAACCAACTCATAATTGAATGTAGCATATCAAGCCATGCTCAAAATGGGGTGTTGTATCAGATAATTATGTATTTGGTCACTGATCATCTACTGCACAATGGTATTCATACGACCTCCTTGAATAGACTCCTTTTTAAGTCTACCCATTATTTCGACTCATAACCTACCATTTGGTCCATAGACCAGTATTGGTAAGTCGCTGTTTCTTTTAAGATAAGTGTGGATAGAACACGAATTTTGGAATATTGAATCGTTTTGTGCTTTATAGGTCTGTAGGTGGATAAGGGCCTGGGGATGATGGACCATCAAAATTGTTACCAGCACTTTCTTCAAAATTACAAAAGGAGGGTAGGGCCTACCATTGACCCAAGTCCAATGACTTACACTTAGCCGTAGTTAACTTAAATTATTTATGACAGTGTATTTGGTCCGGCAGCAAATTTTTCACTGAAGTACAGAGAATTTTGTTTCATCATTTCAGAGCAAACACCCAACATAGTTGCATAGATAGAATGAAATGCCAATTTTTTTAAAAGACAATAATGTTTTAGACAGGAAATATGAAGCTCAAATGAAGTTAACGATTCTGTGACATATATTTTCAGTTAACTTTCATTTTTAGTTCCTTTTCCTATGTAAATTTGAGTTTGCTCTCCTTTATACTTCCAAACTTAACATTATGTCTTTTCCCTCAAACGAGAATGAGGTTGGCAACACCTTTGAGGTCAGATTGAAAGTGACGTATGACTTTGATAAGAACGATGGACAAAAAGGATGATACAACAGTTGCTGGTGTGGATGTGTATGTGTAGACATTCAATTAGATAAATGTAATCTGATATCTGCTGTCTTATATTGTGGATTTCTACTGAAATTCATGCTGGACCAATAAAAGGTTATCGTAAGTCTGACTTTTCTTTATGTTTCGTCTGGCTGTAAAAGCTTAATTAGGAACTACTGCATCGTATTCTTATTTAGTTCAACATTCCTTAGTTATGGTTTTATACATAGTGTAACACCAATCTTGCTCACGAAAAAGACATTACGTTATAATTCTTATTCATAAGTACCAAAATAATTATTCATTCTTCCCATGCAATCCAGACAAAGAGAGTACAAGAAAGTGGGCCATTTCTTGAGTGGTCCACTGGGAAATATCCCTGTGTCCCGGCGGGCCAATCAGCCCCTGTTTGCGGTGCAGTATCTTCGGGAACTTGCTCTCCAATTTTGGCTAGAAAAAATCCTGGAAGACTATCCTACGAAAAATAACTAACTACTGCCAATAGGATATTGTGGTACTGTTCTGTCACTGATTTTCATGAGTTTGGGAGGAACTGGCCACTTTTCTCAAATGACTGGAAAATCAATGCGACAGATCCATGCATTCCCTTCGGGAATGATGGGTGGGGAATCCTGCGCAAATTCTCTTATTCATCATCCCTGAAATTCAACATCCTAAATTAATTATATATCTAAAATTAATTCAGTAAAGAAGTAGAAGGAGTTCTTCCCATCCATCCCATTTATTTTCATGACGTAATTATTATTTTTTCTCTGTGTGGAATGAATGATGATAGCACACGTGAAAAGCTCAGAAGCAAAAATAAAAAGAATGCATAATTTTTGGAAGAAATGCTAAGAAAGTAATTACGAAAGCAGCTTCATAACCAATAGATAGACAGAAAAATAAAGCACACCTATTTTAAATTAATGAATTCAAATAACTTAAAAACCTGAGAATCAGAGTTAATAGCTAATTTTTAACTTCCACATCAGCTAGCTGATTTGCTCTCAATCTGGTCCAAAAATTCTGTCATCATGTAACAGTATTAGAAATTTGTAAAACACGTTCCTGTGTGAAAAAATGTTGAAAATTGTAAATGTATGTTATGTGTATAAATTATGTGCAAGAGATAGATGAAAGGAGAAATGAAATAATCAAAATTACAGTTCTTCAAAATTAATGGAAGCATGTGTTTCCTTTTGAAAAACCCTTGCAGTTGTTCACCAGAAAGCAGGTTTTTATTTGCTGCAGGCAATCGCATTCCTTGCCCCGAGTTGATCTTATGGGCCATGCAGAAGCCATACTTTACTCACGTGGACTCAGAAGGCTCTGGCCAATCACAGTTCAATGCCCGGAGGGTTGACCTGTATCACCTTAAAAGAGGGGAACCCATGTTTCTCTCTCTCTCTCTCTCTCTCTCTCCCTTTTTGCTCTTCATTCGTGCTTGGCAATAGGGTGCGTGGTTGCGCCCCCTAGCTCTCACGGTTGCTCCTCCAGTAGGGAGAAGCATGTGCAGAAAAATCTGCTGCGTGTGCTACGCTAGACGTACAACTTCAGGAAGCCATGGCCAGGAATCAACAAGGGAATTTCCGCCAGGAAAGGTCAAGTTGACCACCATTCTGAATGACCTACTCCAGTGCAAAATTCTCGGATCCTCGGAAAAGGAAGCCACGGCCGGAATCCACTAAGTAAAGACATCGCCATGCTTTTTTAAAAGAATTCGCGTTTGATCCGCCATTGGAGAAAGTGCCATGATTAACCTCTTTTGAAATACCTGGCGAACTTAACGGTGTATTGTCCTGAAAGGAAAGAAACAAAGGTCCAGTCTGCCAAAGACACTGAATTCATTAAAACAGCATTTCCTGGAAGAGCATGCAGTGAGTTGGTTAACCTGGAATCGTTCGATCCGCCATTGGAGATGAGGTAAGAGCATTTCCTTTTACTGAGTGAGCAGAAGTGGCCTCAGAACACGTGCTTCAGGAACAGTGAAAATAAACGTAGAATTTTTTGAGATTACAGGTTATTTAAAGGAACTATTCGGCAATAACAATATATATATAAACTCCAAGCAGCTGATGAAATGACAAACTATTTTTCTGTATGATAAAATTTCACCTATCGCCTGCATAATGAAAAATTCAGTAGTCACTGAGTGCACCACCACTCAATGTTGTAATCGTAAAAATGTATGTCATTCAAAATAGGAAGTTAAACAACAGTGTGGCTGAACAGAAAATATTTTTTTCATTTTTAATATTTTTGTGTAATCAAATTCAGATGTAAGAAAAGCAGCAAAATTCAAAATAATTCGAGAATGTTATAAAAGTGGATTTTACTATATAATTTCATTAATGTTACCACAATTATCATAAACGGATAACAGTTGTTATTGCTATAAATGAGCATAACGAATTTGAATTGTAAATTATCATGATCTTCAAATTTATGAATAGTGTTCACGATAGATTTTATGCGACCAAATAAATACAAGCAAAGCTGGCTTTCACAAAATTTATTCCTTTGTGAGTGCAGTGAATAGTGTTGAAAGTTGATCGTCTCTAATAGTTATCACTGGTATGTGTTCCACCTTAGCACTGACTAAGGCTGGACCAAACGTCGGGTAAAATTGATTTCACAACTTACACTAACGATCATGCCAACATAAATTTCGGGGAGAAACTACTGTATTGTTCAAATGCACATGTGCCACAAGTACGGAGTATACAAAAAAAATATAATCTATTTAGTGTATAACAGACATGACATATTGCAACACAGAAATGACACAGTGACTACATGTATGACACTTACATTGGTTTTCATGGTGCCATTTAATGTTTCTACCAAAAGAGTAAAACCATCATGCACAGAAGGTGCTCAACACTTGTGGCAGACTATTTAACTCTCTCATTACCTCAACACTGAACTTAAGGCAATCATAGATCCAGACATCGCAAGAAATGGAAATTTTGGGACACCGGAAGCAATACTACTTTTGATGATCACTGATGGACGTGCACATGTGAGAAAACTCAGGTTGCTACACATATTGAAAGCTAGAAATATGAAAGCATCTGAAATTAAACAACTCAAGTTACCTGCACTTAGCTTCAATGTGGACGACTACATTTACTTCATTGACTGGCAGGAATGTCAATTAACAGAGCCACCTATAATATCTTGCATTTCTGATGATACACTGAAAGACTTGGTAAATTCAGGGGAGTTACTGGACATGAAGAAATTTCCATGCCATACTCAAGCAGTTGAGAGGTATATCAAGCTGGTGACAGAAGCTTCTGCTGCAGTTTGTGGTGTCAAAAGCAGAGATGGATACATTTGATCAAGACTCGCATCACAAAGAAATATGCCAAATTTCAATACAAAGAAAAAATATAATCCAATAAACAACTAAGAATCGTTGAGTGGTGGACTGGTTGTGGTATGTATCTATACTTCTAACGATGTTTTTCATGTAACAATTTCAATGTATCAGTATTTTTCAAAACCAATTTTTTAGCAGTTTTCACAAAAATGTTTAAAACAAAAAGTCCCAGCGGCAACTGAAGATACATATCAATATCAATAACAGTTTTTATTCGTAACAAGGGAACTATGAGGCAATTTTTTCGCACTATTGAAAATCGTAGTTCAATAAAACATTTTTTTAGAAACATACATTTTATTTACCCATTATTTTACAAAAATTGCAAAATTTAAGGCCCCAGCTGCAACTGAAGATATTAACTGATATAAATAAAATTGTACACACATCATAAGGAACCCATAAGACAACTTTTCTGCACTATTGGATATTTGATTTCCAAAAAAAAAAAACTTTTTTTATACGCCCTACTGCCTATATAGCCCATAGAATTGCTAATGCTGGTCGTTAAACCTCAAACTTAAAAAAAAAATCACACAGAAAATGCAAGTAGACCAAAACAGCTTGACTGGGGATCCCTCAGAAAATGAACAAAATGCTATAAAGCTGATCTTTGTTGCTTATGCAGGGTGAAAGTCATTCATTTTTGGACAAAAGTATAACATGAGATCAAAAATGAATCTATACAGTTATGGGTGCTGGCAGGAGTGCAGGGAGGTGCTATTGCCCCCTTCAAATTTGGGAAAGGCATACTTATATGTAATGACATACATTATACAGTAATGACATACACCTCATGAATCATGCTACAAAGACTGAATCAGTAGGTATACAAAATTGCCTTCTCACTTACCTAATTCACTAGAATTATCATCTAACAACTATCAATTATTGGACAATTCTCCCCAACTAAATCCCAATCAAATCCAATTTAAATTGCTTCCATATTTCGGAAATACAGAAATCTTTCAATTTGATACCAGTAAATTCTACAATTTAAGGGCAACAGTGCATTGAATTTAATGATCTAATTTTGATTAGTAAAGCTGAAGATTATGCAAACACAAAGCTCACATTTATTTTGCACCACTATGACGTCTGAAGGACACACACATACGAATTTATCAAAGCTACTGTTGTGAAGATACTAAAATTTGAACATTACTAAAATTCAGCTGACCGGTCTGCACAACTGAACTTTATTTCAGTCTTTAAAAGGATCTTCAAATCAATTTTCAGGGGAAAGGTTAACTAATTTGGTATGTGCCACTTCAAAAACCTCAAAATATCTGTGAGGTAGCTCTTTTCCTCTCACCTATTTCACTTTTCTTCACAGGGACATAAACTGAATTCCACAACTTTTGATTGCTTTTCAGTCTTGTTCTGAAGAAAACTGAACAGTGAATATTTAGACTGATAGTCTTGTTTTTCTGATACAAAATGTAAATACACAGTTGGAAAACAACAAGGGCATGAAGTGGTATAAGTGTCTTACCTTCCCATTGGCATGGTTAAACATGTCCCAAAGAGGAATCATAGCAGTAATCTGTGATTGTCCATCAGGTGAAGGAACTGCATTTTGTCTTGTCATTACAGTTGATACAGCCCACCTGGAAAAATTAAACTAAAACATGAAGAAGGAGAGGAGTTTTCTCCAAAAATTTGAATTATTTAATTAACTTATTTTCCTAGAAGAACAAACCCATATTAGATGTTAGATTAAGTGTTTAAACTAAAACATTTTTTCTAGGGAAAAAAATAATTAAAATATGTGGCAGAACACTGGACTCCAAAACAAGAGGCTTACAACCCAGTAGTAGCTTCCAATAACTCTAATGATGGTTCCTAAACTAATATTCAGGGGTGTCAGAAAGTTCTGACTTTTTGTAAATAAAAGATGTTACCATGTAAGAAATATTTATTAAGTTTTTATCTCCAACATGAAGCTCATTACTTTCCACTGCTGTGCTTCATCTGTCAGCAAGCCAGTTGATTCCCTTAGTGTAAAACTTGCAGGGTGTGGAGTTGAAATATTCCCATAAGGCTATGTGAACCCTATATCAGGGGCATATTTAGATATGCCAAGGGGGCATGCCTTCCTGAAAGGGTTTGTTTGTTTTTTATTAAATGAGACATACATTAGAAAAAATTGCATTAATTTCATCAAAATTCATCAAGTTACATTAGGAACAAAAGCTTAAATTTTTTTTTGTCCTGGTGGACTTAAAAAACATCCATTTTCTGTCAGCTTCACCTCCCTTCAAAAAATGTTTGCATATGCCCCTACCCAACATCATTGAAAATGTTTTTCTAGTGAGAAAGTTTTGCAGAGAATGAAACACAAAAATCAGATGGTGAAAGGTGCAGTAGATATGCAGGGGGAGGGGGATGTAATAAAACTTACCATACTAATGCAGTGAGCTTTTGCTGTCCAGGGTGCATGTGGCCTGGCATTATCATGCAACTATACTGTACTCTTTCTGCTGACAAACACAGGATTCTTTTCTTTGATTGCTGCCTCCAAATCTGAGAGCTCCTGGTGATCTTTTGCTGTGGTGATAGTTTCTTCAGGCAAGAGGATCTTATTATGTATGGGGGCCTATCCTGTCCCACGAGATGCATAACATGCACTTCTGTTAACGAACATTCAATTTTCAGGTGGTTGGAGCAGTTTGTACGGGCTTGCAACAGGCTCTGTTCCTCATGGGGTTACTGTAGAGTATCCATTTTCATTTCCTCAAACAAACCAACCTGTCCAAAAATAGATCATTTTTATATTGCATGAGAAGGGAAGAATAAACTCAGATTGTCCATTACATTTCTTTTCATCAGCTCGTGGGGCACTCGCATCGTGTGCTTTGAGAGACAAATCTCAACTTACGGATGTACTGCAAAATGGTGGAACGGAAAACATCATACTTGTATCCTGATTCTATGGATGTCAGGTGAGGGTCTGGTTCCAATTCTGTGCATAGGAGGTCATTGTCATGCTGTGATGACCTTCCTCATCAACAGTCATCCTGCAGGTCGAAATTCATCTCTCCGAATTTCACAAACCCTTTTGTACCATACGTACAGTACTGGCACCTGACCTGAAAACACTGCACAAGTTTTCTGAAGTGGCTACATGGAAAACAGTGAAAATACAGCACACTTAAGCCAACAATGACATTTGTACTGCCTTCCATGTATATTTGAAAAATTATTTCTTCAGAGAGATTCATTTCCCACAGATATGTAAGATGTATGCTGAAGCACTGGAACTTGTGACCTACATCCATATCTGGATGTGAGGAAAGGTCATGTTGATGCTACAAGAAAGCAACGGATTGCTTCACCTGCTGCAAATCTGAATGATACTTACACTATCTACCAACAAGTAATTGGACACCCATGATAGCAAAGGAAAACGAAGTTTATTCACCTCCAATAGTTGGTGGAGCCTCCACGAGCGGCGATTACAGCTGCGACCCTCCGGGGCATACTCTCAACCAGGCGTTATATGAAGGCTAGCGGTATTTTCTTCCACTCGGCTTGGAGAAGACAGGTCAGTTCCTTCACCGATTTCGGACGGTGGGGGTATCCCTTAAGTTGACGCTCCAACACGTCCCAGAGGTGCTCGATAGGGTTAAGGTCTGGGCTCTGTGCAGGCCAGTCCATTCGATTAACCCCATTGTCCCCATACTAAGCCATGGTGAACCTCACAACATGACAGGTGGCATTGTCATCCTGAAAGTAGCATGGGTCCATCCCGTAAAACTGCCACAACGTAGGAAGCACATGGTCATCCAAAATGTTGCAGTAGGTCTCAGTGTTGAGTCTACCAGGAATTGCAACCAAGGGTCCCGTGCCATACCAGGAGAAACGCCCCCATAGCATAATTCCACCACCACCGAACTTCACAGTTGGTACAATACATTCCGGCAGGAGGCGTTCTCCAGGCAAACGCCAAACCCAGACCCTGCCATTCGAATGGTAGAGGGTGAACCTTGATTCATCGCTCCAGAGAACCTGTTTCCACTGTTCAACGGTCCACTGTCGACGTTCCTTGCACCACGTTAGCCGAGCAGCGCTATGAGACTTGGTGATCAAAGGCTTGTGGGCAGCAGCACGTTCATGATAACCGAGCAGATGGGCTTCCTTACGGATGGTATTCATCGAAAGAACACTCCCGGATGCCTGTTGAAACTCCTCGCGGATGTAGCCCATCGATTTGGTGCAGTTCTTCCGAATTTCTCTGGCCAGCACCCGTGGGTCTCCAACTCCCAGTTTTGTGGGTCTGCCGGGTCGGGGCACATTCCGACAGTCACCTCTCATCTTCCACTTGCCAATCACATAGGCCACTGTCGATTTTGGGTACTTCAACTCGCTGGATATGTCACGTATGGATCGGCCATTTCTGTGATACCCGACGATTACACCTTTCTCGAAATCAGAGAGCTCTGAACTGCATGGCATCTTGCATGTGACTGGTTGCATTGTTGTTTCCCCACATGATATTTAACAGCGGCGGCCGTGACGTGTATCAGGACCGCAGATATCGTCGATTGCAGGGGTGTCCAATTACTTGTTGGTAGATAGTGTATATTTCTAAGCTACATCTGCTTAGCTTTAGTTGCTTGGAACTTCAGTGTAGTGAGTGGCGTAATGCACAGCATGCTTTAACAGAAACTGGGAGATGTGAGTTCAATTCCCGCTCCAGGGAAATGTAATTTCCAAGTTTGCTGAAGAGGTCTCTACATTGAAAACAGTGAAGTTATGGTACATTTGAGCCAACAATGACAGCTGCATAAGTGTTCAACAACTACAGACATGTTGTTTCCTTTTTAGGAACTCAAAGAACACAATGACTCAAATGCATCTTACCTGCTGAAATCTTTATGCTTCACTTACAGACAAACAAATAACTGCTACAGGTGCAGCAGTGGTTTTATACATGAGGGTAGGGTGACACAGTTGGGATAGTATAATAGTTTTATCAGTAGGACAACAGCAAGTGCATTATACAAATCTGTCAAAAAAACAACAAAAAAACAGAACTTTCCAACACACCCAATATTTATACTTGAAGGAACACAGCACATCAAAATTAAAATATTTGAATGCAATTAAAAATCATCAAAACTGTTGTGCAGTCTTAGAAAACACTTCATCTGTATTTCCTCGTGCCCTGATTAAACAACCTGTACTGATTTAATACCTATTAAGCAAAATATGTATAAAAAAAATCATCTCCCCTCAAACCAAATTGTTTTGGTCATTCACTTCAAGATGAATGAATCTCTCTGTGTGTGTGGTTTCCTAGGATTCTTTAGATTTTCAATATTCGTTGTTATATTCTTGCAATATAAAGTATAATGCCATTGCAAAAGATTACTTAATTTTAGTTCACTATGTTCTATATGTCAATCAGAGGCATAATAATGATTTGTCAGTATGTAGATAATATATCTCTCACAGAAATCCACTGCAAATGTAGTAGGATCACAGTTAGCATCACTGATGTTGAACTTATGCATTTTAGAGATTTTTACATGCAACAATAATTGCAAATTTTACAAACACTATATTTGAACAGCACAAATTTTATAAAATGTTAGCTGGCATTAGATACTGACAGCACAAAACAAAGACAAAATGTCACATTAACACTTCAACAGCTGAATAATATATTTAAATAAATGTCTCCATTTTTTAAATCTTAGGAATTTAAATCATCTGATTATTAAATTAAACTCTTACATAACTTCACAGAAAACAAATTAAAATCTTCTAATAAGAGGTTTACACACAGAAGACAGAATGCAGCTATTTTGATGATAGTGTTGCCAACAAGGAAGATAAATATGAAACCTGTTTTTGCAAAATTTCAGTCACAAATAATGTCTCTTGTCATGCTAATGATGGGTCAAAGACTAATAATCAGAGATTTATCTGCCCATAAAATTTCAAACATCGTAAGTTCACATAAGTGCAATTCTTTGTTTAGTGCAAGGGTCGGAAACCTATGACACACATACCATGCTTGTCACATGGAGTAATTTTTAATGACAGGCACAGAGCATAGAAAAACAAAATAAGAGATGGTAATAATCATATTCAACTGCCTGTTAATGCAGATGAATCATTGTAGTGCATTGAGAGTTCACAGATTGTTGTCAAGATTTTGAAATCCATGCACCAATGTTTGGTTTCCTTATCAAGCCTGACTTAATTGATTACTATAATACCCTGTTTGACTTAACTTTTTCTGAACGGATGGGTGTTGATGATTTTTAAATTCAAGATATCATATAGAATTTAAGTCATCAGAATTACGGAGATTGAAATTCTGAGAACTGCAAAATACTCTTGAGGGAAATCGCCCATACAGATCAGCTGCTATCCTGCATTACTGGATAACTCTATCTATAAAGCCCATGTGCTTGAAGAAAGTTTCATTTATGTTGCTTTTGGCTTTGGGATCCCACATATACTTGTGAGCAAATATTTTCACATGTGAAGGCATTTTTGAATCCACAACAAAGCCGCCATACTGCTGCACATAGAAGCCTATGTGAAATTTAAGTTATGAAATACAATTCTGTTATACAGGAACTAAACAAGGTAAAGCAAAACTAAAGCAGGAAAAGCAAGGGCACGGATTCCATTAAGATTTTTATTCTATAAAAAAGTGTGTTGTTTCTTGTTATTTGAATTATTGCTTATTTTACAAACATTTACATCAAGTGCAGATTTAATTGAAACATCCCCATCAGAAGATAAAAACAAAATCAAAAATCTTTATTATACTTTCACATCACACTAATTATCTTTATGATTGAATTGCTTACAAGATGCATAAAGCACTTTTATTATTAATAATGAAAACGTTCATTTTCTTAAATATTTGTTTTTAATTCATTGTTAGAGCTTATTAAAAAAGTTTAACAAATATGTAAAATTGCAGAGGCATATGAAAGTGCAATATGTTGGTGCATTTTGTGAGTGGCTGGTGTACATGTGTGTGTCCTAGATGATTTGATTTATTTTGCATCTAAATATCTATGTATTTTTATTTTTCCACAGATCTCAGAAAAATAGATGTAGACCTATTTGAAAAAAATGTTGCTGGCATGCAGAGAGATTTCATACAGTGGCACAGCCAGCATGGGGCAACTGAGGTGATGCACCTCCCTTAAAAATAAACAGACCTGAATTTTTTCTGTAAAAAATGTAATCATGTTCCATAAATGGTCATGAGTAGCGACCAGTCTTGGTAAGTCCTATATATGTACACACACACACACTTACACACCTCTTAAATTTAGCTCCCATTATATCTTCCTGTATTAACATCCACACACACACACTCCATTGTTCTGGATATGCCTTTGATTTTATACTGTACCACTATGTTGGCACAGTGTTCAGAAGAAAATAAAAACAGGTTGCCAACCCCTGGTTCACTGCATCAAAGTATTATTCAGTTTATAATGAATTTAGTTCTCCTGGTTTAAAACTCAGGCTTCACATGACAATAACACATAAACATATAAAACGAGCGAAACACACAGAGTCACATACGGTAAAAGGTTCGTTTAGCGGTAGCTTTCGGTCACCAAATCCCATTTATTTGGATCTCTGTCCTAAAATCTGGCAACATTTCCAACACCCCAACTTCAAATTGTAGTTCTGGCAATCAGCCCATACAGTCGATCACGGGTGATCAAGGTCGTAGGATGACCGAAAGCTACCGCTAAGCGAACCTTTTACCGTAAGTGACATTGTGTGTTTCGCTCGTTTTATATGTTTAAATTTAGTTCTCCTTTTTTCAGTCTTTTATTTTCTTGTAGACACATTATTTAATGTCAAAAAGCCTTCAGTGAAGTTAAACACTGAGACCAGCCCTTATTAATCACAAAAAAAAAGGCTGCAAAAAGAATGATAAACTAAAAGAAGGAGAATTAAATAAAGTCTTGAACTGAATAATACTTTGACATAACTTAATCTTTAAGTAAACCCAATGAAAAGGTGCTATCTTATATTGATGCAATGGTTTTTATGTGGAAGGGAAAAATTTTGACAGCTGAAAAACATGAAAGTTCCCTGCACATTATCTAAGTGAGATTCATGTAGAATGTGGATCTTTGGATTTCCCCACTTCCAATCCTTGAAAAATATGCAAGCCTAATCTTCAGTTTAAACTATCAAAATATTCTTTTTAGGTTTATTACACAAAATTATCAATCAAAATTGGAACCAAGTGGCTAACCTTAAGAAAAGGGAAAGGAAAGGTTTTTTCATTCGCAGTCTTCGGCTCTCCACACATAAGCAGTCTTCTTATTTCTTTGACCTCCCTTCTCAAGACATGAAATTTTCAATTTAAAAATATTTAAAACTCAAGTTATACAGGTAGTTTTCTTGTTTTGTTTTTTATTTCACCAAGGACTTCATCTAGGCATTGTTGACCACATAGTACATACATACGTATGTACGTAAAAGAAAAAAAAAACATACATACATACATATCACTAAGCTGTTCCCTGATATACAGAGGTTAGCTTCACAAAGAAATACAAACTACCAGATACTTTTAATTACTGTATCAAACTTCTCCATTTACAGCAATCTTGACATACAACTGAGGCTTCACTGACATCCATCACAGGACGTATACAAGATCGTTTATCCTTCATACTCATAATCTTTTTCTCATGCAGACACTCCTGAATCTAATCCTCTCATGACCTCGTTGGCCTTCCTCTAACTTCCCTTCCTGCCACTGGGGCTAAAAAGATTTTCTTAGTAAGCATCTCATCACTCATTCTTTCAACATGGCCAAACCACCGAAGCATATTAGTCTCCACCTTCCTAACAACATTTTGCTTCACATTACACAACTGCAACACATCTTCACTTCTCACACAATCAGAACGTGTCTTGCCACCCCTACCCCCCTATTAGTAATGCATTTCTCCAGCACACAAATGACTTCTATGTTTCTTCTGTAGTACCCAGGTTTCACTGCTATACATTAGAGTACGAACAATTACACTTTCATATACAGACGTGCGGGACTCTCTTGAGAACCCATCATTCCTGTCGAACACTCCCAAAGCAGCCATGACTTTCAATGAAGATTTTTTTTTTTATTATTGGAGGTTTAACGACCACCATGAGCAACTCAATGGGCTATAAGCAGTCGCCCGTCCCTAATTTAGAGCCACTGGTTCCAGGGAAGGGAGAGAGCCAGTGCCATAAGACAAACACAACATGCATGCCTTACCGGGATTCGAACCCGGACCCCGTTCGGACAAATGATCAGAAGCCATCGCTTTGACCACTGCGCCACTGGGGCGGCCAATGAAGAATTCACTCGCCTACTAATATCACCATCCAATTTGTTCTCTCTGTCAAATATGCTTTCTAAATACACAAACTCATTCACCTGGTCAATCACTGTGCCATTTAGACATATATTACATTCAGTACTACTAGTTCCTCTCACTCAAAAAAGAAAAAAAAAAGGAATAAACAACTTATATAACCTCAATTTTCAAATCTTTTAATAGATTTAAACTTTTTAATAACTTTAAATGCTTTTAAATTGAAAATTTCATGTCTTGAGAAAGGAGGTCAAAGAAATTAGACTGTTTATGTATGGTGAGCCAAAGACGTGAATGAAAAAGCTTTATTTTCTCTTATTTGTGGTAAGCTACACAGTTTCAATTTCAAATGGTAATTCCATGTTATAAACCTAAAGAGAAATATTTCAGTGCATTGTGTAATGTTACTTTTCATTTCCTATATAAGTACTCAGAGTAAATTTCCACATGATACATCATTATCGTTCTTCCTTTTACTCTCTCTCTCTCTCTCTCTCTCTCTCTCTCTCTCTCTCTCTCTCTCTCTCTCTCTCTCTCTCTCTCTCTCTCTCTTGCATGGATACATAAACTGAACTAGAAACCTGTACTGAAAATCAGGATCAGACAAAGGATCTAATCAGTAATTAGGCATTGGGGGGAGGGGTGAGTGACTCAAAGGATCCACTTTTTTGTAACCTTCAAAACACTTTGTGTAGGACATGCTTCCAGACTGTGCACTGACATTTGACTAAGTTAAATACTATAATGCCTCTGTGACACTCATAAAAAATAAATGCTAGAGCAAAATCAAAATTCAAAATGTTGAAATAAAATAAATATATATATATCATCATCATCATTGTCAACCATTATCAATCCACTGCTGGATGAAGGTCTCCATAAGTTTCCTCTACAACGGTCTGTCTTGTGCCAGTCTCCTCCGTGTCACTCCCCGCATACTTTCGAATTTCATCCACCCATCTTCCATGTGGTCTTCACATGGAAGATGGGTGGATGAAATTCGAAAGTATGCTGGGAGTGACATGGATATATCATCATCATCATCATTGTCAACCATTATCAATCCACTACTGGACGAAGGTCTCCCCAAGTTTTCTCCACAACGGTCTGTCTTGTGCCAGTCTACTCCATGTCACTCCCGCATACTTTCGAATTTCATCCACCCATCTTCCATGTGGCCTTCTTCTGGGTGTTTTCCGTCCCTTGGAATCCAATCTAAAATTTCGGCTGTCCATCGATGGTCTGTCCTTCTGGTAGTATGTCCAGCCCATTGCCATTTCAGGGATTTAACTCTGATCATGATGTCTTCCACTCTTGTCATTTTTCGGATCCACGTGTTCCTCTTCTTATCTCTCCTGGTTATACCAAGCATGCACCTCTCCATGCTTCTTTGAGTTGTCTGCAGCCTTTGTATGTCTCTTTTAGCTAAGGTCCACGTCTCTGCACCATACGTAAGCACTGGAAGGATGCATTGATCAAACACTTTTCTTTTAAGACATAATGGCATATTGCTCTTGAAAATTATGCTGTTTCTTCCAAAAGCTCTCCAGGCAAGTTTTGTACGCCAATTAATTTCTTCACCAATGTGACCCTCACTTGATATCTGCTGTCCAAGATAAACGTACGTGTCTGTTATCTCCAGCTTTTCTCCATCAATCGATAAATCTTCATTTCTTGTAAAAGCATTGTACATCACTTTTGTCTTCTGAAAGTTCAAACAGCCGAATCTTTGCACTTGCATTTTCATAGATGTTATTAATAATATCAATGTATGCATCTTCAATACCGCAGGATTTCAGAGCCATTGCAACTGCTGATGGTTTCACCGAATCAAAGGCTTTTTCATAATCGATAAAAGCCATGCACAATGGAAGTTCATATTCCCTCGCTCTTTCAATTAGTTCTCTCAGTACGTGGATATGATCTATTGTGCTGTAGCCACTCCTGAATCCAGCTTGTTCTCTCGGTTGAGCCATGTCCAGTGTCACCTTCAAGCTGTGTGAAAGAACTTTAGTGAAGATTTTATAAACCACTGATAGGAGGCTGATAGGTCTGTAGTTCCTGAGATCCTCAATGTCACCTTTTTTATGTAGCAGGATCATTGTAGCGTTGTTCCAATCCTCAGGAATTTTCCCTTCATTAAGGCATCGAGTGAAAATTTGGGCGAGTACTGTTTAGATTTCTCCACTTGCTTCTTGTATGATGTCTACAGTAATTCCATCTTCTCCTGGAGCTTTTCCTCGCTTCATGTTCTTGATTGCATGTGCAACTTCTGCTGGAAGGACTGGAAGAACTCTGGTACTGGTACCTTTCATGATGTCTGGAGTACATGTATCATCCCTTTCATATAATTTGGAGTAGAAATCTTTCACTCTTGTCAAAATTTCGCCTCTATTTCTTGTTACAGAACCATATTCTTTTCTCAGTGCCATAATATGTTTTTTTCCCTTACTGAGATGTCCCTTTGCTATCTTTAGGCTTTGGTTGTTTTCAATTGCTTTCCTTACTAGTTCACAGTTGAATTTCCTTACGTCTTCAGTGATACTTTTTCGTACTGTCTTGCATAGCTCTATATATTCCACTTTGGAAGTCACATCTTCTTTAGTTGTCCTCATCACTCTTCTTTTTTGCATCAACATTTTGGTTTTTCCTGATAATTTGTTCACATGCAATTTGTTCTTAGACCCAGCTAATTTTGTTGCTGTTTCCATAAGAGCTTTGGTTACTTTTCTGTTAACTTCAGAAATATCCACTTCTTCCGATGTTAGGCCTTCTAAAGCAGAGAATCTGTTCTTCAGTTCCAATTTGAAGGTATTATGGTGTTTTTAAGGTTAGTTATGTCAATACATTTTTGTTTGTCTTATGAGCTTGCTACGTTCGAGTTTAGTGTTGAGGGTGCATCTTACATCTCACCAATCTATGGTCACTGCCTGTGTTGAACTTGTTTAGCACACTGCAGTCTTCTATGACAATTTTTTGTTACACATAATAAAATCAATTTCACTTGTCGTCCCATTTGGATGTCTCCATGTCCATTTCCTGTGTGGCTTTTTCTTGAAAAAGGAGTTCAAGATGAAAAACCCTTCTGCCTCTGCAAACTCTGCAGTATTTCCACGCTGGTTTCTGTTGCCGTGACCTAATTTACCTACTGAAGTTTCATTCTGTTGCTGTTGCCCTATTTTTGCATTGAAATCTCCCATAATTATCTTCAAGTGCTGCTTACCTTTATTATTTAGATGACAAATTTCCTCATAAAATTCTTCAATTTCTTCTTCAGCATGACTTGTGGTGGGTGCATAAGTTTGAATAATCTGAGCCTGGTATCTTCTCGAGAGTTGGATAACAAGTCGTGCAGCTCTGTCAGAGGAACTTTCAACTTCTACAACTTTATCCTTCAGTTTCTTGTTTATTATAAATCCAACACCACTAGTTCTGCCAGTATCTGTCCCACGATAGTAGAAGAGATGTCCACTTTTCAGTTCAATGAGATCTTCTCTTTTCTCCTTACCTCACTTAGCCCGACGATGTCCCACTTGATCCTTTGTAGTTCCTCTTCCAATTCAAGAAGCCTTGAATCAGAAGATAGGAGCGTCCGTTATACGTCGCCAAGGTCAGCATCAGATGGCAGCCTAGTCCGGTCCTCCGAGATTCTTAGCACCCTCTGCCTTCATGTCGCCCTGGCCGCTGCCTTGGCCAGGTACATTCCAGCTGCCGGAGACTGAGGGCCAAGATTTAAGTTGTGGAGTCATTTTGGAGGGGTTTGGCCATAACTCACCACGCTGGCCAAGCGGGTTGGTGAGTGTGGGATAGCATTTCCTCTAATCCCGATGGTATAGTTATACCGCTATTGGCAGTCGTCAGAGCCGTTTTAGTGGGAACAGGATGTACCACGAGAAGGCGGGGTTGACATTTGTCAAGGAGAGGCTGTGATGTTACGCATCACCTGACCTTACATCCGGACATGGATATATATATATATATATCATTTCGAAATGAGAGACACTGTACTGGTATTAAAAATATCCCTAAAACTCTCTTCTCCAGCACCATAAATTAATCCACCTGACTACGAAACCTCATGAGTGCAATTGGATCCACGATCGCCGAAGTCTTACAGCGGCGAACAAATTTTGACCTGAAATTTATCGAGCAATCAGAACTGAACTATATTGATACTCATAATAACTCAATTAACTGCAGGAGTTGGCACATGACAACAGACATATTTAATTAGTTAATAAGACAATAAAAGATAAAGAGAATGAAGATATCACTTGTGAATGTTAATAAACAAACACTGAGCTGCTGTGATTTTCACTGCAAATGAGCAGACTCAATTCATCACAGTTTATCCTGCAAACTGGCTAACTATTGAATGACAGCATAATGCAGTTTTCATAACATTCAGTTTGTTTAACCAGTTCAAGCAAGCTTGAATCCTACTAGCTTTCAGACTGCTATTTCCTAACCAGAGATAGACAGATCAAGTAATAACATGACATTCACAGCATGCAGAATAATCCAATAGGTATTGTAGATCAATAACACCACACACAAACACACAGAGCACTGAAGCAATGGTGGGTGACACTCTTCACAAGAAGTAACACACATGATTCGAGCCTGGCTATTTCACAAAGATGGGGGCACTCGTTAAATTTCCAATTCTCATGGTGAACAAGGCTGCTGCCTCCTCCCTTGCCAATGTGGGGGGAGCAGGTATCTTGCTCTTCTTTGAAGGCAGATCACTGTAGTTGATGCTGTTCCTTCGTCTGTCAACCACACCTCAAGTTTTGCTATCTGTTTATCATAATTCTCGAAGGCTTTGGCTCTTGCAAACCATTTCCCCAGTCGGTGCGCCTCTACCAACTCCGGTCAAAATAACATGCAGACCTGCCTAGCGAGCAGGTTAGAGCTTTCTTCAAGATTACTTCTTTTTAGTGCATTCTGCTTGTGCTTGCTTCTTCTTATGCATTTGAGCCCTTTATAGATATGTGATAAAGCAGAAACCCATATTCAACTAAATCTTTGTGGAAATGAGAAAATAGTAATCTGTGCTGGTCCTTGTAAAAGCTGTAGATCACTATTTACCTTATGTTCTGCATTCTTCCCAGTGATGTAAACAGTTGTTTCAAAATCTGGGGGTCCAATCACACATATACAGTGATCGGACCCCTCCAGATTATATGTATACATACATGTATACAATAATATATACATACTGTATAAAATAGTTTGGGACACCCCCCCCTCCCCTACACACACACACACGCAGGAGCAAAACAGCTGCTGAGGCGCGATCTAACGGGTATGACATAGGCACCTCTATGGGTGAATTATGGAACTTAGTGAACACAACTGTAAATTTACGATAGATAGGGCAGAAATGTAAATTACAAAGTTGTAGAGCTGACTTTGCTTATTAGGAATCGATATCACTGTTTTAGTAAGTACACCTTATACACGTGTTTGCATTTTACAAAAAATCAGTCTTATATTATTAAATTTAGTTGGTTCACATCATAAAAAAGTGTGCATTATATCATTATATTCCTGAAACATTTGGGGTCCTTTACATTGGGGATCCTCGACTCTGAAAATCTGTAGGGTCTTGACCCCCCCCCCAGTGGTTATGCCTATGGATCTTCTAATTCTACATTGTTTTTGGTCAGTAAATTTTATGCCTGAATTCTCTTTTATCAGTTTGTGTAAAATTTTTCTCTTACAGTATTTTTTTGTTTTGTACACACACATACATATCATCATCATCATCATTGTCAACCATTATCAATCCACTGCTGGACGAAGGTCTCCCCAAGTTTCCTCCACAACGGTCTGTCTTGTGCCAGTCTCCTCCATGTCACCCCTGCATACTTTCGAATTTCATCCACCCATCTCCCATGTGGTCTTCTTCTGGGTCTTTTCCTGTCCCTTGGAATCCAATCTAAAATTTCGGCTGTCCATCGATGATCTGTCCTTCTGGTAGTATGTCCAGCCCATTGCCATTTCAGGGATTTAACTCTGATCATGATGTCTTCCACTCTTGTCATTTTTCGGATCCACGTGTTCCTCTTCTTATCTCTCCTGGTTATACCAAGCATGCACCTTTCCATGCTTCTTTGAGTTGTCTGCAGCCTTTGTATGTCTCTTTTAGCTAAGGTCCACGTCTCTGCACCATACGTAAGCACTGGAAGGATGCATTGATCAAACACTTTTCTTTTAAGACATAATGGCATATTGCTCTTGAAAATTATGCTGTTTCTTCCAAAAGCTCTCCAGGCAAGTTTTGTACGCCGATTAATTTCTTCACCAATGTGACCCTCACTTGATATCTGCTGTCCAAGATAAACGTACGTGTCTGTTATCTCCAGCTTTTCTCCATCAATCGATAAATCTTCATTTCTTGTAAAAGCATTGTACATCACTTTTGTCTTCTGAAAGTTCATTTAATCCCACTTCTTTACTCTTGTCAGCAAGTTCCTGGATCATACTCTGTAGCTCTGATGGGGTAGTTGCAAAATGACTATGTCATCAGCAAAACGAAGGTAAGTTAGATAATCTCCATTAATCTTTATCCCTTTGTTTTCCCAGTTCAGTGATTGAAAGACATTTTCCAATGTGGCATTAAAGAGCTTCGGAGATATGGTGTCACCTTGTCTCACTCCCTTTCCAATTTTTATGTGTGTTGTATTTTCAAACAGCCGAATCTTTGCACTTGCATTTTCATAGATGTTATTAATAATATTAATGTATGCATCTTCAATACCGCAGGTTTTCAGAGCCATTGTAACTGCTGATGATTTCACCGAATCAAAGGCTTTTTCATAATCGATAAAAGCCATGCACAATGGAAGTTCATATTCCCTCGCTCTTTCAATTAGTTCTCTCAGCACATGGATATGATCTATTGTGCTGTGGCCACTCCTGAATCCAGCTTGTTCTCTCGGTTGAGCCATGTCCAGTGTTACCTTCAAGCGGTGTGAAAGAACTTTAGTGAAGATTTTATAAACTACTGATAGGAGGCTGATAGGTCTGTAGTTTCCGAGATCCTCAATGTCACCTTTCTTATGTAGCAGGATCATTGTAGCGGTGTTCCAATCCTCAGGAATCTTTCCTTCATTAAGGCATCGAGTGAAAATTTGGGCGAGTACTGTTTCGATTTCGCCACTTGCTTCTTGTATGATGTCTACAGTAATTCCATCTTCTCCTGGAGCTTTTCCCCGCTTCATGTTCTTGATTGCATGTGCAACTTCGGCTGGAAGGACTGGAGGAACTCTGGTACTGGTATCTTTCATGATGTCTGGAGTGCATGTATCATCCCTTTCATATAATTTGGAGTAGAAATCTTTCACTCTTGTCAAAATTTCGCCTCTATTTCTTGTTACAGAACCATCTTCTTTTCTCAGTGCCATAATCTGTTTTCTTCCCTTACTGAGATGTCCCTTTGCTATCTTTAGGCTTTGGTAGTTTTCAATTGCTTTCCTCACTAGTTCACAGTTGAATTTTCTTACGTCTTCAGTGATACTTTTTCGTACTGTCTTGCATAGCTCTATATATTCCACTTTGGAAGTCACATCTTCTTTAGTTGTCCTCATCTCTCTTCTTTTTGCATCAACATTTTCGTTTTTTCCTGATAATTTATTTACATGCAACTTGTTCTTAGACCCAGCTAATTTTGTTGCTGTTTCCATAAGAGCTTTGGTTACTTTTCTGTTAACTTCAGAGATGCCCACTTCTTCCGATGTTAGGCCTTCTAAAGCAGAGAACCTGTTCTTCAGTTCCAACTTGAAGGTATTATGGTGTTTTTTAAGGTTTGTTATGTCAATAGATTTTGTTTGTCTTATGAGCTTGCCACGTTCAAGTTTAGTGTTGAGGTGCATCTTACATCTCACCAATCTATGGTCACTACCTGTGTTGAACTTGTTTAGCACACTGCAGTCTTCTATGACGAATTTTTTGTTACACATAATAAAATCAATTTCACTTGTCGTCCCATTTGGATGTCTCCATGTCCATTTCCTGTGTGGCTTTTTCTTGAAGAAGGAGTTCAAGATGAAAAACCCTTCTGCCTCTGCAAACTCAACGAGAGTATTTCCACGCTGGTTTCTGTTGCAGTGACCGAATTTACCTACTGAAGTTTCATTCTGTTGCCGTTGCCCTATTTTTGCATTGAAATCTCCCATAATTATTTTCAAGTGCTGCTTACCTTTATTATTTAGATGACAAATTTCCTCATAAAATTCTTCAATTTCTTCTTCAGGATGACTTGTGGTGGGTGCATAAGTTTGAATAATCTGAGCCTGGTATCTTCTCGATAGTTGGATAACGAGTCGTGCAGCTCTGTCAGAGGAACTTTCAACTTCTACCACTTTATCCTTCAGTTTCTTGTTTATTATAAATCCAACACCACTAGTTCTGCCAGTATCTGTCCCACGATAGTAGAAGAGATGTCCACTTTTCAGTTCGATGAGATCTTCTCCTTTTTTCCTTACCTCACTTAGCCCCATGATGTCCCACTTGATCCTTTGTAGTTCCTCTTCCAATTCAAGAAGCCTTGAATCAGAAGATAAGGAGCGTCCATTGTACGTTGCCAAGGTCAGCATCAGATGGCAGCCTAGTCCGGTCCTCCGAGGGGATTCTTAGCACCCTCTGCCTTCATGTCGCACTGGCCGCTGCCTTGGCCAGGTACATTCCAGCTGCCGGAGACTGAGGGCCAAGATTTAAGTTGTGGAGTCATTTTGGAGGGGTTTGGCCATAACTCACCACGCTGGCCAAGCGGATTGGTGAGTGTGGGATAGAATTTCCACTGATCCCGATGGTATAGTTATACCGCTATTGGCGGTCGTCAGAGCCCCTTTAGTGGGAACAGGATGCACCACGAGAAGGCGGGGTTGACATTTGTCAAGGAGAGGCTGTGATGTTACGCATCACCTGACCTTACATATATATATATATATATGGTTTGTCTTGAAGTCAGTACCAAAAATATTATACACAATGGGTAACCCTAAAAAGACTACCATACTGAATGGTTATTGAAAATCATAAATTGTAAAGCCAATGTCAAAACATTATTCTTTCTAAAATTTTACATACATACCTATAAAAATCATAAGTAAAGTAGTGGCTAATGTCAAGGGTTCTGGCATTTGAATCAGACTAAAAATAAATAAGACAAAATAAACTGTAATATACCATAAAACTTTAATGTTAAAATTTGTATGAACAATAATGTTTCAGGCACAATGAAGGTTAATCAAATCATGGCCACTTTTTCAAACTAATTACCTAAGCATTATGAAACCATAAGCAAATGCAAATGAAGAAGGTATATATTAAATTTCAATTTTTATAAAGTAAGCCACAGATGTTACCAGTAAAGTGCCTACAGGATGAGTAAATAAAAAAAAATGCAAAAACAAGCATTAGATAAAACATCAACTGGGCTGTGATGCCACTACTCTCTTACTTATAGCTATCACAGAATTACATGGGTGGCACTAAACTTACATGGGTGTACAAAGAATAGCAAGTGTAGTATACTCTCTCATGTGTGTGTGTGTGTGTGTGTGTGTGTATAGCAAACCAGAAAAAACTTACACTACCATCTTCTTGCCCCAGCTTTGAAAATCCAATGTGCTAAGAGCTGCAAAAAGAATATTAAAAAAAAAACATAGTATGACAATAAAATTAAATAACACAAACATGTAAATAACAGTACCAATATTCATGAAACTAAAACCCTGGTGTCTCCACCTTGAGAAAAAGGAGGCAATGGTATTTTAGGCTTAAGCATGCTATTGCACATGTTTAACTTGCTCTTCATAAGTTGGCCATCCTCATTAATTGCAATATTGTGTATGTAACTACACAATATTGCAATTGCTTAGTGGAAGCTTTTTATTCCTTTTCAGAAGGAATTACCATAAGTTTGTGTGTTTTTTTGGTAGCTGTGTATGTCATTTTGTGTGCATTCACAACATTTTCAAGAATCAGTAAATTACAACATTTTTAGTGTCTACATTCAGGTATAGTGTGAGTAGGGCTCCAGTTATTCAGTTTGCATTTGGGGTTTTTTAAGTTTTTTTGCACCTTTAGGTACAGGTTTTTTAAAGTAATTTCTATGAATTTTATTTTATTTATTTTTTAGTTTAGTTTTTTTTTTTTTTTTTTTTTTTTTTTTGTGGGTTAAGTAGTTATTTGGTTATTGAAGGTCTCTGGGTTGGCGCTTATTTATTAATTCAATTTCCTGCAAACTGAATAATTCAGAAACCCACACTTTCTGGTCTCTGTAGTTCTGAGATAGTTGTGATCTGTATTGGCCCCCTGTTGAAGTCATACATAGGTGACAACTGCCAATATGTTCTACAATTCTTTCTTTTTTCTCAGGGTGGAGACACCAGGGTTTTAGTTTCATGAAGATTGGTACTGTTATTTACATGTTTGTGTTATTTACTTTTACTGTCATACTGTCATAGTCTACACCTTATAAACAGTTATATATATATACTGTATATACAGTAAAACCTCGGAAATCCAGCATCGATGGGACCAGACGAATGCCAGATTTATGAAAATTCCAGATTTCTGAAGCTATCCAAAAATTGCATAACTGGCATTACGTAAAGCATGTGCTTGTACATAACAGGTCACTTTAACAAAAATTTGCGCATCTACGCCTTATAAATATGCAGGGGTCACACTGCCGATCACATTCTTTGCAGTTTGTGAAAAAAAAATTGTTTTGGTGATGGGGAAAAAAAGTTTTGATGAAAATATTGGTGATAACTTTTTATACTATATATTATAAAACTCTGTTGAAAAACATTGAATTTCACGAATGGTTAGGCAAAAACTTGAAATACGCCAGAGCAAGCACTAGGGCTGGGCGATATATTGCGAAAACCCGATGTGAATTTTACATCAATGTTACAGTTTTTTGACTGATGAAACTATGATACATCTCGAAGGCGATTGCCACAATGCATCATGAAGGCCGATGTAGATCTCATTACACGATCGAATCCATGTACTGCAGCCACCAAGCGCAGATCATCATCACACGTTCGACATGCATTTCAAACATACACGCCGATTCGTCGCCTCATTGGTCTGCGTCACTTCAGCATGTCCCAATGAGATGACGAATTTGAGAAACATCCCGATGTTACATGTAGGGGCTTTCAGCAATTCAGAGGCTAAGACCGGATGATCTATTGATGTGTTGTTGAGACAGTACGCCAAGAGATTTCCATGGTTATTGGTGAAACATTGGATGCTCTCACGAAAACGAAATCAGAAAAGTCCCAGATTTCTGAAGTTGCCAGTTTTCTGGATGCTGGATTTTCGGGGTTTTTACTGTATACATATAGAAATCCTTTCTTGAGATATTTAACACCACCAAGAACAAGAAAGCTGGAAGAAATGCTGCTTCCTACAAGTGCTCTAAGCACAGTCTATGCTTATTGTGCAGGAAAGGACAAAAATTTATATAATAAATTGTATTTAACAGTCCTTTTTTTCACCTGCATGAGAAGATTGTCAGCAGTATAGTATGGTTGTGGTGCCATTTATTGCACATTTTTTAGAACTTTTTTTATCAAAGGCACCAAGCACACAAATGGTTACTCTAAATCACAGTTTTTATTGTGATTCTTTCTTCTATTTATTACTTTTTTTATCAAAATTGACTCTGTAAAATGCATTATGCTTTCAGATTTACTTCAGCAGTGAAGTTCTGTTTCTTCAAACATGACAGTTATTTTTGTTTTTCTTCTTCTTTCTTTGCAATACTGCATTAAAACGAATTTTCTGCTCTATTTTTCCAATCTATGGTATGTTGTTTTAGTTTACACTTTAAACAGTTTTTCTTAATGATGCCAATACATATAAGTATTTTGATTTTCCAACTCCACGGTCTATAGGAATACCCAAAATTTCCTAAATAATCTATAACTTTTTCTGCATTTCCAGGAGCTCTTTGTATGTAAGAGAAACAGCTAGCAAACTTTTTCTTGTCCTTTTTGGTTTGGTTTTGTGTCACTGTAATTTATTTTAGTGTTTAATTTCATTTTCAGTGCTTTGTTTAAAAACATAAATTTATTTCCAGTATTATAAATATTTAACGGGAATTATCGAGGATAAATTTATTAGGTACATTACCTCTCAAATTTATGATCTAAACACTAGATCTTCATCAGGAGTTCTTGCTTCCTTCTTCCTTCTACTTCCGTTAATTTTATAAATTCAAGGGTGTGAAAGGCTTGTTTGAATCATTAGACCTGTGGAAGTAGAAGGAAGCAAGAACTTCTGACGAAGATCTAGTGTTTAGATCGAAAATTTGAGAGGTAATGTACCTAATAAATTTATCCTCGATAATTCCCGTTAAATATTTATAATACTGAAAGTAATAAGAGGAAGCCATGAAGTCATTAATTACTAGAAATAAATTTATTATTAAATGCATTTTTGTGTTTCATCCAGAGAATTTCTTCTTTATATTTTATATTTGAGGTGCATGTGAAAGTTTTTCTTGCCAAATTCCTGAAGCTATTAATTAAATAAGTCCAAGAATTTGAAGAATGAACTGGCTGAAATCATTATTAGAACTAAACAGCTTTTTCTAGAACCTAATCATAGTCAATTTAGAAAAGTATCTATCCATACTGACTACCATAATTCCCACCAAAAGCTGTTTTGTTCCAATGATTCAAACAAGCCTTTCACACCCTTGAACTTATAAAATAAACAGCCTCAGGAATTTAGTTAAAAGAACTATCAGTTTTACATTAATGACACCAACAAAGAAAGTATGATATATTGAACATTGAAAAAATTATAAGAGGAAAATTTATTCTTTTTGCCTGATTAAAAAGGAATTAATAAAAATGTTTAACATACTAATATTTTAAGCATCATGCAACACTGCTACAAAATACCAATTTCAGAATCAAGGGAACTGTGTATAGAAGTGTGCAATATTCAGTATTTCCTGAGGTGCCGCCATGTCTCTGCAGATTATGATATGAGGTACACAAATCAGTGGATACTATTAATACAAAAATGTTTACTCAAATCACTCCACACACTCTAAATTCATAGTAAAATTGATATAAACATAATCTTTTTTTTGAATTGATACTCATTCTTTAACAATAAAAATACTGATCAGCATTCTTTCCAAATTCTGTCTCCTTTTGAAGAAAAGAGAAAAAAATAACATATTATGAATAAGGAGACTGATGATGCACATCAACCAGGAAGGTTCAAAATTGTGTTGATAGTATACATAGTATTTCACTATTGCATTAAAGATATATTTAATCACAATCTCTGAAACTAGAATCACCAACATTCACGGAAGACACTCATAGTGTTTTAAAATTTTAATCACTTTTATAAACTTCACACTGAAAATATCCATTATCACCTCTTGTATGAATCTTGAAAATATTCATAATCGGAGATTGTACAATCAGTTACATGGTACAACAGTATAAACATCTTGAAAATAGTATTGTATTTTCATGAGGTAAATCTGTTCTTCACATATTGTTTAGGCACTAAAAGCTTGACAAATTAGAGCATATGAAGTAATATTTAATAACAAAAACAGTCCAGTACAAAAATTTAGAAGATGTTCATATCACTATCACCTCCACCTCAGGGTAGGCTATCTAATGACGCTCTCTTTACTTGCTTCTCTTCCACAGATGCAAGGTCAGCAACAAATCTACAACCATAAAACATTCTTAAGCATTTTCATCATAATCAGAATACTTTGTCCTTCCCTATTGCATGTTCCATTCCAAAAATGTTAAACTTAAAATATTACCCACATGCATTCCTGCTGGGTCAGAGCAGCTATCATCAGCAGGATTTGATGTGGGATCATTTTTATTATGGTGAGTATCAATCATAGAGATTCATATGATGTAGTTTATCTCATGTTATATTTCTTTGCTGTTTCCATGTGTTATATTTTATTGTACATCTGGGTATTACCCCATTTTATTAGTACTGTGAATTGTCATTAGGTCTGGAAGAATTTCTTGATGTTTGATGGTCAGGTTGTTGCTAACTTGTACATACATACATATCATTAAGTTGTTCTCTGAGATTCAGAGGTTAGCTCCTCAAAGAAAGCCCATGTGTCAAGTACACATTTAACTGATAGAACTAGAATGTACTTACTGTTGGTGTGTCAAATGTCTCCATTTGCAACGATCTATGTACACCGCTCGAGCTTCATTAACATCCACCACACGCCGCACACAAGACCTTTTGTACTTCATACTCATAATCTTTTTCTCAAGCAGACAATCCTGAATCTGGTCCCCCCATGATTTTCTTGGCCTTCCTCTTCCTTTCTTTCCTGCCATATGGACTGAAAAAATTCTCTTAGGCAGCACCTCATCACTCATTCTTTCAACATGGCCAAACCACCAAAGAATATTAGTCTCCACCATACTAACAACATTTTGCCTCACATTACACATCTGCAACACATCTTCATTTCTCACATGATCAGCACGTCTTACCACAAACCTTACATAAGTAATGCATCTTCCCAGCACACACTCCTATGTCTTTTCTGCAGTACCAAGGTTTCACCGCCGTACACCAGAGTACGAACAATTACACTTTCATACACAGCTATTCGGGACTTCCTTGAGAACCCATCATTCCTGTGAAATCCTCCTAAGACAGCTATGACTTTCAATGAAGAATTCACTCGCCTATTAATTTCACCATCTAATTTGTTCTCTCTGCCAAACACACTTCCTAAATATGCAAACTCATTCACCTGGTCAGTCTCAGTGCCATTAAGGCTTATCTTGCATTCAGTATGAAAAGTTCCTCCATCAAAAACCATAACTTTGGTTTTTCCCATTTTTATACTCGGTTTGAATTTCATACAAACTTCGTACATCTGGGAAAACATACTCTGCAAATCACTTTTGCTCTCTGCCAACAGGACTGTGTCATCAGCATAGAGCAATCTGCACACACGCGTATTACAGACACAAACCAGTATTATCCATTTTGGTACCACACATGCATGCATCCATAAATACATTAAACAGCCTGGGTGACATTACACAACCTTGCCTGACTCCTGCACCAATAGAAAACAATTTTGATAAAATACCATTTACTCGTACACAAGCTCTACTGCAAGCATACATGGCTTTCACACTATTAAGTAGATTCCCAGTAATACCATATTTATTCAGTATCTTCCACAGAATAGTCCTATTTACTTTGTCATAAGCTTTCTCTAAATTATGAAAGCCACAGACACTTTTTTACCAACAGACTTACAGATACTTTTTAATCATCATGCATAAAACAAAAAAAATATTAGTGCAGCCCTTGCCAGGCATAAAGCCACTCTGCACATCCCACACTTTCTCTGATGAAAGACCCCGTACCCCATCAATAACAATCTTTCCATACTTTCCCTGGCACACTCAGCAAACTGATACTACGAAAGTTCTTGCATTCAGCCTGATCACCCTTTTCCTTATACAAAGGAACAATGATAGGATCCCTCTAATTCTGAGGGACCATTCCTAGCTCCCAAAATGACTAGCAAATTTCAGTTAAGCAGCCAATCATAGTCACCACCATATTTTAGCAACTCAGCAGATATGCGATCTACTCCCGAAGCCTTACCACTGTGAAGAGATTTTAGAGCTTTACGCACCTCTTCTCTTGAGATCCCACCAGTGCTCCATCTTTCACTATGACATCATCTGCTTCTGCCTCAGAATCATCATTGCTTTCATGACCTAATAAATCACAGAAGTACTCACTCCATCTTTCACTTAGCTCATTGGGCTCTCATATCATTTCTCCGACCCTATTCTTTACACAACTTACAATTTTTTTTACCCTATTTTTCCTATGTCTTATGTACTTCCAAAATGTTTTTCTATCTTTCCAAAAAGCCAAATCGCACCTTCCCTCCCTTTTTTTCCTATCTTTTGCCTTATTCTGGCAAACCAGCTTTGCAGCCTCACGCTACAGCAATATTCATCCTCTGAGACTCTACCTTGCAACATCCCCAAGTATGCTTCCTTCTTTCTCTTAACTGTTTCTTTAACCTCACTGTTTCACCAAGCATCATCTTTAAAGCTACCCACTGTTGCAGTACCACAGACCTCTTCAGCGGCAGTGACAATACAGTTCTTAAAACATGTCCACTTCTTTTCTACATCTCTCTCGCACACCTTCAACTCATTCAGACGTTCACTGAGTAAATCAGAGTAACACTTATGCTCTTCAGACAGCCTTTCAAATCTTTATTCTTTTCACCTTAGGCATCTTCTTAAACTTCCTTCTCCAACCAACATTCGGTTTCACCCATGATACTAACAGGTCATGATCAGAGCCAACATCTGCACCTCTCATCATACGGGTATCAACAACTAAGTGTTTCAGACGCTGATCATAAACAACAAAATCTATTGCACTCTTTAATCCAAGAGTACGATTTTCCCAAGTGTGTGTGTGTGGATATGCTTGTGGTTGAAAAACATATTAAATACCCACAATACCTACACCAGCGCGTCCTCTCACATTATTCAACATTCAAGCCCACACACTCACTGTACCATTCACTTCTACTACCCCAATTTCCTTCTTTTTTGTTTTACTCACACACAGCACATCCAATTTATACTTATTCATTTCTTCAATCACCTCATTTATCTTTCTATTTATACCTCTCATGCAGAGGTGTACTGGAAAAACTTACCCCCCCCCCCCACACACACACACACAAAAATATATTCAAGGCTCTTTTGTAAAAATCTATTAGCTTCCAATTACTGAAATTTTTAAATTCCATATAATTAACTAGCTTTTACGAGTTTTCTAATAATTCACATTCTGTGGAACCTACAGGTATTTTTTGTAAAATCAAAAGTATTGCACTTTGTCACATAAAACACAGATGTGTAAGTTATAATTAAAATTATAGGCTTAGTTTTATACCATTATAAAGTACTACAAAAAAGACTTGTAATAGTATAAAACTAAGCACAAGTTAAACATATCATGCAAATTTTATTCTTTTAGAGAACTAAGGCCATTCTCTTGTAATGTCTCACGATCTTACACACAAAACACCTAACTGCAGTATGACAGTGTCTAATGATCTTTTCCAATTTATACGAAATTACGAAACATAAGCAAACATAAGCAAAAAATAAATGGCAATTAAGAATTATGTACTCTTAAATATGTAAAAATACATTAAATTATTTTAATTCTTATATGTATAAATAACACGCTTCACATAATGCCAAAACACTTTGCACATTTTTAATTTATTTTCTCCTGACTGTTATAAAAAATGAACAGGTTTCTGCGCATCTCAACCTCCCCCCCCCCCCGAACACCTTTCAGTTCATTATATTCTAAATGATGCGTAGTTATGTGCAAACACCTGTAAAAATACATGACATCTTATCCTCATTGGTATGAAAATTACATTCATTGAACTGATATTTCTAGTTGTAAATGCATTTATGGCACCTCTATTCATAGTGATTGTGGAATAGCTTTTTTACGGGTCTTATAGAGGTTATTTTTCATCAAAGTTGGTTGTCAAATTTTTGAACTAAAGCCTAGTTCGTCATCAGGACTATGTCACTGGAGTAGTTGCTGCCACTCAATTGGAAGAGTCCATCCGCAATTATCGTTAATTGTGGTACTTCTTCTTCTTGCTATTTCGATCCCTTCTTCTAGTTTCCTCTTTACTAAGTTTGACTGGTGGGCGATTATTTTCACTGAGTCCCAATTTATGGAGTGTCCACTTGCTTGTATATGTCTGTCTAGCCCTGTTTTGTTCCCAATGTTCCTAATAGCTGCTTGGTGTTCTTTCATTCGGACCTTAATACTTCTCCCTGTTTCTCCTATATAGCTGAGTCCGCAGTTACAGTCGATGCAGTAAATTACTCCTTCCTGCAATTGGATGTCCAATTCTTTCTGCTTTAAAGCTGGCAGGAATTTCTTTATTTTGTTATTAAGATCTGGAGCTAGCATGATATTATATTTTGCTCCGATCCTTTTCAGTTTCTCGAAAAGTCCCTTGTGGTACGTAATTTTGCTGGTGAATTTGAAGTTGGTTTTATCCTGCTTCTTTTTTGGCACTTGTTTAAATATTTTCTCAACATATGGGGAGGGGTAATTGTTTTCTGCCAATATTTCCTTTAATTCTTCTTTGTGAAGATCTTTCTGAGTAGCTGAAGAGACCAGGATTTCAATTTTTTCCAAAAATTGTCTCGCCGTATTCGATTTAATATAATCAGGGTGGAATGAGCAGAAGTCTAACATCTTCCCTGTGTTGGTGGGTTTTCTAAAAAGCTGAGTGAATATTTTCCCCTCTCTTGAGGTCAAGGTTAAATCTAGGTAATTGATGCTATGGTCTTTTTCCTGTTCCAGGGTGTACTGCAAGGTATTCTCTAGTAAGTTAAATTCTACCAGAATCTGAGAGGGTAGAGATTGGTCCACAGTATCTACTATAATTAGGACATCATCCATGTACCTTACATAGAGAGCAAACAAGGAGGGTTGTATAAGGATTTTTGCCTCTAGTTTACTTATATAATAATTTGCTAGCAGCGGTGCTAGTGGAGAACCCATTGCAAGTCCTGAAGTTTGCCTGTAATATTTCTTTCCAAACTGGAAGAAATTATTCTTGAAGGAAAATAGGAGCAGTTCATATATGCCAAGTAGTATTTCTCTATTGTGATTATGGAATACTATTTTTTCCGCAAGGTCATCTGCAATGAATTCCAGTAGGAGGTCCAGGTTAATGTTGGTATACATAGAGACTATATCCAGGCTTGCCATTACTGGATGAATTAATTCTGGCAAGTTGTCCAGTTTTCCTTTTAGCTGCATGGAATTTTTTAGTAGGTAGGGAGGAGAAGGGAAAATATCTCTGAGGTGACCAAGTAAATAATAATTAATGTTGGAGAGTGGCGAATTTGTGAAAATAATCGCCCACCAGTCAAACTTAGTAAAGAGGAAACTAGAAGAAGGGATCGAAATAGCAAGAAGAAGAAGTACCACAATTAACGATAATTGCGGATGGACTCTTCCAACTGAGTGGCAGCAACTATTTTCCCCTGCGGATGGACTCTTCCAATTGAGTGGCAGCAACTATTTTCCCCTGCGGATGGACTCTTCCAATTGAGTGGCAGCAACTATTTTCCCCTCTCTTGAGGTCAAGAGAGGGGAAAATATTCACTCAGCTTTTTAGAAAACCCACCAACACAGGGAAGATGTTAGACTTCTGCTCATTCCACCCTGATTATATTAAATCGAATACGGCGAGACAATTTTTGGAAAAGATTGAAATCCTGGTCTCTTCAGCTACTCAGAAAGATCTTCACAAAGAAGAATTAAAGGAAATATTGGCAGAAAACAATTACCCCTCCCCATATGTTGAGAAAATATTTAAACAAGTGCCAAAAAAGAAGCAGGAGAAAACCAACTTCAAATTCACCAGCAAAATTACGTACCACAAGAGACTTTTCGAGAACCTGAAAAGGATCGGAGCAAAATATAATATCATGCTAGCTCCAGATCTTAATAACAAAATAAAGAAATTCCTGCCAGCTTTAAAGCAGAAAGAATTGGACTTCCAATTGCAGGAGGGAGTAATTTACTGCATCGACTGTAACTGCGGACTCAGCTATATAGGAGAAACAGGGAGAAGTATTAAGGTCCGAATGAAAGAACACCAAGCAGCTATTAGGAACATTGGGAACAAAACAGGGCTAGACAGACATATACAAGCAAGTGGACACTCCATAAATTGAGACTCAGTGAAAATAATCGCCCACCAGTCAAACTTAGTAAAGAGGAAACTAGAAGAAGGGATCGAAATAGCAAGAAGAAGAAGTACCACAATTAACGATAATTGCGGATGGACTCTTCCAATTGAGTGGCAGCAACTACTCCAGTGACATAGTCCTGATGACGAACTAGGCTTTAGTTCGAAAATTTGACAACCAACTTTGATGAAAAATAACCTCTATAAGACCCGTAAAAAAGCTATTCCACAAACTGATAGTTCTTTCACATACATGTATAATGACTATTGTTAGGCTGTGAAAAGGGGCCTCCAGTTGTCTAGAATAGCTACTTTTCCGTCATCCAGTTTTTGCAAACCAAAACCGCATAAATGATTTTCAAATGTTAACGGACTTATTTAATGAAAAAAATACAAAAATTCGCTTTCTTTAATAATTCAAAGCTCCTGTAAAAAAAATTATGGCTTTTCTTTAACCAGCTTCATATGCAGTTTCCCAGGGGTGGGGGGTGTAAAACATTTTTCCAGAGGTTGGAGGCCCTTTGAGTCGCGACCCCCCCCCCACACACACACACACCATGCAGGGGTTGCGTGGAGCTATCAGTACGCCCCTGCTCTCATATTCCACACACCAATCTTGCACTCACTGAGCCAAGATCTCTTTCTCATATGCTGTTTAGAAGGTCCAGGTCTATTCTGTGGTGGACCATCCTTCTCAAGTGTGGTAGGTCCACCATATCCCACACTTGAGTCGTTTTTTAGCTTTCTTTCGAGTCTTTGTAATCAGGGAGGTAGATCAGTGTGAGGGATTAGCCCACAGCTGACAGTTCTAGTGTTCCAGTTGGTCATTCAACCTAAGGATTGTGGAACATAACCCAGTGAGTTGGGATCTTTTCACCAACAATATCATACAGAACTATATGGTACCTCTCCAAAATTCACAGAGGCCCTTGTTGCTGTTCTGTGTGCCATTGTTGCCCATAGAGCATTCCGAGGAGACAAACCATCTCTCACTAAGATCGCCCATCAAATTGTAATGCTAAATTGTAATGATCACAAAAACAAGAGAAAAAAAAAACACTCACAAAAGCAAAAGAAAATGCTCAGCAATTAGTCAGTTTAACAACAACTAACTTCTGGTAATGATTGACTTCATAGCTTCCTCTAATTACTGTCAGTAACTAGTAAATACCTTATGTGAATCCAAAAATTTGTGTTTCTGGGTCATACATTGATTATTCACACCAAAAATTCTATAGTTACAAATAAATATTCATTTATGGATCTAAATATCATTATGTACCTTATAATCCATAGGTGATACAAAGCACATTGTTGGTGTGTCAATTCACTTTCTTTGCGGACATGTCGCAATTCTTCCAATTACAACTCCATTGGTAGATGAAACATCTGGCTTTATTCTCTCATCCATGCACATGAATTGCATTATTCTCTCATTCATGAATGGCTTTTATTCTATCGTTCATGAATGGCTTCATTCTCTCATTCATGTACATGAATGAGAGAACAAAGCCAGATGTTTCACCTATCAATGGATTTGGAAGAATCGCGCCGTGGTTAGGACTCGTCAGTGTGTCCACAAAGAAAGTGAATTGACACACCAACATTGTGCTTTGTATCAGCTATGAATTATAAGGTACGTAATGGTATTTAGATCCATAAGTGGATATTTATTTGTAACTGTCAGTAACGAAAATACTCAATGGGAATTGCAGAAGATAAATTTATCAAGGTGATTACCTCTCAAATTTTTGATCTATACACTAGATCATCATCAGGAATTCCTGCGTCTTATTTGGTCACCAGATCTGTGGAAGTAGTATGAGGAGGAACTCATGATCATGATCTAGTGTATAGATCAAAAATTTGAAGAGGTAATGCACCTCAATAAAAAAAAAAGTATCCTCTATAATTCCCATTAAGTATTTCTGTTAACAACCAAATTTAGAATTTCAAAATTCTGCAAAAGACTTCACACTTCCTGACCATCCTCTTATCTTCAGAGCATTTATATGAATTTTCTCTGCTATCCAGGAATTAAAAAATGTGTTCCTGGTTTTAGCAAGATTATCCTCAAGAATGAAATTTAACTTTTTTAGCAGCAATGGCTTGTAGACAATTTCTGATTGTATGGGATCTTCTATGTCGAAAAAATGTGACACAATATTCATGTGGTGACCAGCACACATCAGTGCAGCAAAAGGAAGTTGCAATGCAAAGTCCTAGAGAGCACTACACCACCATGTACAAAAGCAGTTCTCATTTTCTAATAATATGCATTTCACAGGTTAATACAATATCCAACTTATTAAATTCTGATGAGTATAATGCCAAATTTTAAGCTTTAAACTTTTTGAGACATTTTGGTAGTCATCGGGGATTTTTTTCTTCAGTTTTAATAATTCTCTTAATCGTTAAAGACAAAACTTTTACGTCTCACAATTAAGAGTTCTTGGCTCCAGAAAAAAGAAAAAAAAACGGAACAAAAGAATAAAAAAATTTGGTAGATAAAACACACAGATTATGGGATTTACTTAGGAATGAATAGATGTTATTTATTAATGTCGAATTTTCAGGTAGTAACCCTATCCTTCATCAGGACCACATTATAGTAAGTCATATACATATCAAGAAACTTATCCCAAAGGATAGTTTCATGGTTAAACGTGCTCCTAAGTAAACCAATGAATAATAAAGGTATCACATACCAATTATTGAAACATATGCAGCATGTTACAAACTCGGTAAAACACGTACTCCTGCCCCAAGAGAAGCCTAACGTACGTAACTATTCTTTGTTAGTTAAAATATTTACAAACTAAAACTTTTGGTTAAAATTAATTTAGAACTCTCAACCAAATACATATCCCCACAAACATTCATACGTCTAAAAATATCCAATATTTAAAAATTAACATTTTAGAACAAAGGAAACTCGTCGGGTTGGGAGACACTGTTCACGCAAAAACACTCCATCAATGTTGTACCAGCAAGTGCTTTCGTGAACCCGCTGTTCACATCCTCAGGCCATCAAACTGCACGAGGTCTCCCTTGCGTGTTATAAATTAATTTTAACCAAAAGTTTTAGTTTGTAAATACTTTAACTAACAAAGAATAGTTACATACATTAGGCTTCTCTCGGGGAGGGAGCACGTGTTTCACCGAGTTTGTAACGTGCTGCATATGTTTCAATAATAGGTATGTGATACCTTTATTATTCATTGGTATTACAGTAAGTGTTGCCAACCTTGTAAAAAATTCCAACCTTTAAAATTGTTCTACAATATACATCACATACATATCACTAAGCTGTTCTCTGAGATTCAGAGGTTAGCTCCAAAAAGAAATACAAACTTCCAGATATTTTTACTTATTGTTGTCGTATCAAACTTCGCCATTTACAGCGATCTTGACATACAACTCGTGCTTCACTGATATCCATTACACGCCGTACACAAGATCTTTTATACTACATACTCATAATCTTTTTCTCATGCAGACACTCCTGAATCTGATCCACCCATGTCTTCCTTGGCCTTCCTCTGCCTTTCCTTCCTACCACTTGGGCTGAAAATATTTTCTTAGTAAGCATTTCATTACTCATTCTTTCAACATGGCCAAACCACCGAAGCATATTGGTCTCCACCTTGCTAACAACATTTTGCTTTACATCACACAACTGCAATACATCTTCATTCCTCACACAATCAGATCGTGTCATGCCACAAACCCTACATAAGTAACGCATTTCTCCAGCACACAAACGACTCCTATGTTTCTTCTGCAGTACCCAGGTTTCACTGCCATACATCAGAGTAGGAACAATTACTGTTTCATACACAGCCCTGCGGGACTCTCCAGAGAACATATCATTCCTGTGAAAACCTCCTAGAGCAGCTATGACTTTCAAAGAAGAATTCACTCGCCTACTGATTTCACCATCCAACTTGTTCTCTCTGTCAAACATGCTTCCTAAATACACAAACTCACTCACCTGGTCAATCACAGTGCCATTTATACTTACATTACATTCAGTGCTACCCATTCCTCTCTCAAACACCATAACTTTGGTTTTTCCCTTATTTATACTCAGTTTGAATTTCATACAAACTTCGTGCATCCGAGTCAACATACTCTGCAACTCACTTTTGCTCTCTGCCAACAGGACAGTGTCATTAGCATACAGCAATCTGCACACACGGATATCACCAAGACATAAACCACTATCATCTATTTTGGCCTCACGCATGCATCCGTCCATAAATATATTAAACAGCCATGGTGACATTACACAACCTTGTCTAACTCCTGCACCAATGGAAAACCATTTTGATAAAACACCATTCACTCGTACACAAGCTCTACTACCAGCATACATGGCTTTTACGCTATTAAGTAGATTCCCAGTAACACCATATTCATTCAATACCTTCCACAGAAGTGTCCTATTCACTCGGTCGTAAGCTTTCTGTAAATCTATGAAGGCAGTAAAAACTTTCTTCCCAACAGCCAGATACTTTTCAATCATCATGCGTAATGCAAAAATCTGGTTAGTGCAGCCTTTACCAGGCATAAAACCACTCTGAACATCCCACACTTTCTCTGATGTAAGACCCCATACTTTTTCAATGACAACCTTACCAAACACTTTCCCTGGCACACTCAGTAGGCTAATACCACGATAGTTCTTGCATTCAGTCTGATCACCTTTTCCCTTATACAAGGGAACAATGATAACATCCTTCCAATCCCGAAGGACCATTCCTAATTCCCAGCACAACTGGCAAATTTCAGTTAACCAGTCAATTACAGAGTCACCACCATACTTCAACATCTCTGCAGTTATGCCATCAACTTCTGGAGCCTTACCATTCTGAAGAGATTTTAGAGCTTTACACACTTCTTCTCTTGAGATCCCTCCTGTGCCTTCATCCCTCATTGTGACATCATTTGCATCTGTCTCAGAATCATTTTTGCTCTCCTGATCTAATAACTCACAGAAGTATTCACCCCATCTGTCACTTAACTCATTGGGCTCCCATATCATTTCCCCAATCTCATTCTTCACACAACTTACAACTTTGTTTCCCCTATTTTTCCTGAGTCTCATGTACTTCCACAAGGACTTTCTATCTTTCCAAAAAGCCAGTTCATGCCTTTCCATTTTCTCTTTCCTATCTTTTGCCTTACTGTGGCGAACCAGCTTAGCAGCTTCACGCTTCTTACAGCGATATTCATCCACAGAGACTCTACCTTGCACCATCCCCAAATGGGCTTCCTTCTTTCTCTTTACTGCCTCATCAATCTCACTATTTCACCAAGCATCACCTCTATTATTACCCACTATTGTGGTGCCACAGACCTCTTTAGCAGCAGTAACAACACAGTTCTTAAAACATTCCCACTTCTTTTCTACATCCCTCTCACATGATTTCAAATCCTTCAGTCGTTCTCTGAGTAAGTCAGAATACCGCTGATGATCTTCAAGGAGCCTATCAACCTTTATTCTTTCTATCCTGTGTCTCTTCCTATTCCTTTTCCTCCAACCAACATTCAAGTTTCACTCGTGACACTACCAAGTAATGATCAGAACCAACATCCGCACCTCTCATCACACGGGTGTCAACAACTAAGTGTTTCAAACGCTGATCATAAACAACAAAATCTATCACACTCTTTTGACCAAGAGTACGATTTTCCCAAGTATATGTGTGTATATACTAGTGGTTGAAAAATGTATTAGATACACACAAATCATTCTCAATGCAGAGTTCAATTAATCTTTCACCATTATCATTCACACAAGGATCATTAAACTTACCCAGAACATTGTCAGAAATTACATTCTGCACACCTACTCTAGCATTGAAATCCCTTGCTATTATAACTTTTTCTTTAGCCCCAAACTGGCTCAAAACAGCTGTTAGCTCATTCCAGAAATCTTCTTTCTTATCAGAAGGTTCCGAGTCACAAGGAGCATGCACTACAACAATTACAATTCTCTGAAGTTTCACTTTCAAACGAATCCAGAGAATTCTCTCACTTATGCAACTATAGTGAATCAAGTTGTTCTTCATCTTTTCACTTAAAATCACACCGACACCAGCCTGTCCTCTCATATTATCCAATACTCCAGACCACACACTCACCGTGCCATTCACTTCTTCTACCCCAATTTCCTTCTTTTTGGTTTCACTTACACACAGCACATCCAGTCTATACTTATTCATCTCCTCAATCACCTCACTCATCTTGCCATTTATACCTCTAGTATTCCATACACCAATCTTACATTCACTCAGCCGAGATCACTTTCTTATACGCCGTTTAGAAAGTCCAGGTCGATTCCGTGGTGGACCGTCATTCTCAAGTGTGGTAGGTCCACCATATCCCACACTTAAGTCATTCTTAATATTTCTTTTTGTCTTTTTAATCAGGTAAGTACATCAGTGTGGGGGATTAGCCCACAGCTGAGGGTTCCAGTTGGTCATTCAACCTAAGGATTCTGGAACAAAACCCAGTGAGTTGGGGTCTTTTTGCCAATGTCACACAGAACTAGCTTGCACCTCTCCAAGAATCACAGAGGCCCTAGTTGCTGTTGTGTGTGCCATTGCTAATGCTTACCTTGGCCTTCCTTGATAGCGACGAGAAACATTTCACACACATGTTTTCCGGTCTGTGTTGCTGTTATTGTCCTAAAATCCGTTGTATGAGATGAAATAACTTTACTTCACACACTTTTTGCTGGGTATACTTTGTGGAATTTCGCTTTAGGATTCAAACACACCATCTTTTACCGTTCTTTATACTCTAAATTTTCGCCCAGTCTCCGGGCATCCTCAGGAGCGTGGCGACTTTTCCACCGATGTTCGTGTTTAACTTCGCACTAATGGAGTCCAATACCCCTTGTTGCCATTCGTCTGATATACTTTCTTGGATATATTTCATTATCAAGCCCGGCTGGCGCCGTCTTTGTTTCATCAAAATAACATTTTTTTTTATTTTTTTTTTACATTTTTTTTTTAATTTCTTTTCCTATCCCGTTTTTTTTTTTTTTTTTTTTTTGTCGGTTTTTCTTTTGTTGTTTTTTTCTTGTCTTATTAGTTCTTTCCACAGGCTAGATAATGTGCTGGGGTCATTCTGGTTACATACCCTTGTTTTATTTTTATAGATTAAGATTGATCCTTCCCTCCTCATTTGCCTTTCAGATTTTTTATTCCTTTTTAGCATTTTAATTTCATCGAATTTTGGGAAAGTCTGGTTTTCTATGCAGAACTGCACTAAAGAAGTTTTGGCTTCTTTTTTTTTTGCCAGTTAGATATGTGTTGTTTAAGTCTTTTTTTTTTAACCTGTTTTTCGTACTTCCAATGTACGATATTGGGGGTATGTGTACTATTGGAATTTCGTAGGATCCTGATTCTTCTAGTATCTTTTCCTCTGTTTTTTTGTTAACAGTCATATTTTTCAAGGTGGTCACAGAGCTTCCTAGTTGTAAATCATATTTAGCACAAAGCCTTTTGATTTCTTTACTAACTTCTTCCAAGTATGGGAACGCACCAATGTATTTCAATTTTTTATTTTTCAACTTCCTTTGGTTGTGCATTTCTTGGCCTTTTCTCTGAGTCATATGCTTTTTACTCTCATGTATCCATTTTTTAATTAGAGTACTCGGGTAAACATACTCTTGCGATATTTTCGAGATAAACTCTAGCTCTTGATTTTTTTAGCCTGTTGTTAGATGTGTGTGTGTACGCTCGCCATATAAAGTTTACTATGCTGTTTTTTTTTATGTATCACTGGGTGGTGCGACGAGTATGGTATCAGTACTGGTGTGTAAGTTGCTTTCCTGAACACAGAGTATTCAAAATTATTTTTGTGTTTCTTTAGTTGAATGTCCAGAAAGGATAGGCGATTATCCTCTTCAAACTCTATAGTTAGCACTATGGTGTTACAAATTTTGCTAAAACACTGTGCTAGATCTTGTAGCTCGGCTTTGTTAAGTTTTGACATTATAATAATGTCGTCTACATATGGAGCATAAAGTATTGGTTTTTCAGGTAGAGTTTGAATAATTTCTTTTTCAAGGTATGCCATAATCACTTCTGTGTATAATGCCGATAATGGGGATCCCATAGGGCCACCTTGTGTTTGTTTATAGATATTTCCTTCAAATGGAAGATATTGTTTTCCTTGATGGAATATACAGTATTCTTTAACTCTTTCAGTTGAGACATGTTCAGTTCTTTGTTGATGTTTAGTTGTCGCATAATTAATTCGATGGCTAGCTCGACAGGAGTATTTGGGTATAACGCCTTAACGTCCATGGAGGCCATAGTTATTTGCTCTAGGTCTTGATTAATTAACTTGATTTTTTCTATAAACTCGTAGCTGTTCTTTAAGGAATACTGATTCCTCATGAATATTGGAGATAGATAGTTGTATATCTTTTTTTCTAGGTTAACGAGTGGGAAGTTTGTTTTTTTTTCGATATAGAAAAAATCAAGTTAATTAATCAAGACCTAGAGCAAATAACTATGGCCTCCATGGACGTTAAGGCGTTATACCCAAAAACACGTGTGTGAAATGTTTCTCGTTGCTAGCAAGGAATGCCAAGGTAAGCATTATCCTCTAGAATATTGTACAAGTATTTTGAAATAGTGCACGTAAAAGAAAATAGTAGAATGATTCAAGCTATATAATAGTCGGAATTAGAACTACTAATCGGAATTGATCCTTTAAAATCGTTTAATGTAGTTCCTCTTCTTCTCTCAATTTCTAGACCTTCCAGCAGTTTTCTCTTGAAAAAATGTTGTTAGTGGGTCAGAATTTCTTTTGAGTCCCACAGTATTTTATGTCCAGTAGATTGAACATGTCAAAACTGGCCTGGACAGACATGTTCAATCTACTGGACATAAAATACTGTGGGACTCAGTAGCAATTCTGACCCACCAACAACATTTCTTCAAGAGGAAACTGCTGGGACGTCTAGAAATTGAGAAGAAGAAGAGGAACTATGTTAAGTGATTTTAAAGGTTGGAGTTTTACCCAAGGTTGGCAACACTTACTGTAGTGTAGTCCTGATGAAGGGTACAGTTACTACCCAAAAATTTGAAGTTAATAAATAACATCAATTTATTCCTAAGTAAATCCCATAATTTGTGTGTTTTATCTATCATATTATTGTTTAGGAATGGCCATGATTTCAATTATTACTAAAAAACTGCTTTTACCTGACACTTGAACCCACAGCATTGGCCTAACTAATTCGTACTGAAACCACTAAACAACTCAGTTTTGCTCTTCACTCCTACAGCACTTTGTGGGATGTAATAATGACTTAAAGTGCCTTAAGGAAAATTACCACAGCTGAAGAAACTACTGGCATCTGAAATTGGCCCTTTTGTGGAGAATGAGTCTCTCCATTGACTCAAGATAGAATAAGAAACAGTCCAATTCATCAAATGCCAATTTATCTTGAGTTTTCTACTCTACCATTGGGCAGAGCAAACTGCATTTTAATAGTCATATTATTTGCATCTTCTTTGGCAATAACTACCAATTAAGTGCACCATTTTACATGCAAGTCAGTAATGACTTCACAATCATTACTGACTTGCCTTAATGAAATTAGAACAACAATCAAAGAGGGGAAAAAAGGGAACAGAACTGACAATAGATGGCGCCAGAGAAACAAATATGCGAAGTTCACGACTGAAGCCGGAACCTTGATGAATTTGCTAACTTGCTCTGCGGTTAGCAGAGCAGAAGGGTACATCGACCTCCTGAAGATGGCAGTGTTACTGTTGAAAGTGCATGGGGAATGTTGTGGCTGACCGAATAGGGTTAGCGTGTGCTGCAGGGTATTTGCAAGGTATGGGGCAGTTAGAGCGCTACATAAATCACAGTTGACAGAGGTTTGACGAGCATGAAATGCAAATAGTGTAACATAAATTATGTAGATAGTGGTTTTAAAATTGAGTGTTTGAATGAGTTGTGTAAATAGTACGTAACTGAGTTTGTATGTGGTATGTAAATAATACGTAGTAGAGTTTGTATAGAGTAGAATATAGGTGTGATATAAGTGTGTATTTATTAGGTATGTAAGTGTATGTTTTGGAATAGAGTACCGTTTTTTACGCTTTCCAACCATAGGTTGAAGAAGCGTATATGCTCCAGCTTTGTCAGTCCGTCTATCCGTCCGTCCGTCCGTCTGTCTGTCTGTCTGTCTGTCCGTCAGTCTGTCTGTCTGTCGGCACGATAACTCGCGTAAAAATGGTTCGATTTCGATGAAATTTTAGTATGTGGTAGGGGAGCACCTGGGGAACAAACCCTAATGAAAGTGAACGAAATGGGGTCAAAGGTCAGGACATAGGAGGGGGATCCATTCCACTGCTTTTATGCATCATAACTAACGTAAAAAAGGTTTGATTTTGATGAAATTTTAGTATGTGGTAGGGGACTACCTGGGAACAAACCCTATTGAAAATGGGCGAAATGGGGTCAAAGGTCAGGACATAGGAACGGAATCACTTCCACCGCTATTATGCGTCATAACTTATGTAAAAATGCTTCGATTTAGATGAAATGTTAGTACAAGGAGTGTTCAAATGAAAAGGTATGAAACAACACTGTGGGTATAAATGAAGACTTTATTCAAAGTATACACCATAGGCCATAGCACAACGATCCCATTGATTAACGAGCCGAAGGATTCCTTGTTCCCAGAATTCCTGTGGCCGTGACGAGACCCAGTCCTGCACAGCGTCCTTGAGTTCGTCGTCCGAGTGGAAGCGCTTCCCTTTCAGATGTTTTTTCAGGGGACCAAACACATGGAAATTGCAGGGCGACATGTCCGGGCTGTAGGGCGGATGGTCAAGCTGCTCCCACTGGAACTTGGCCAGTTCCGCGTGTGTGACCATGGAGACGTGTGGACGTGCGTTATCATGGAGCAGAACCACACCCTCCATGAGCAGCCCCGGTCTTTTGTTCTTGATGGACCTGTGTAGGCTTCGGAGTGTCTCACAGTACACATCGGAGTTAATGGTTTGTCTGTGCTGGAGGAATTCAACAAGTAGTGGACCTTGGACGTCGAAAAAGACGGTGAGCAACACCTTGACTGCGCATGCGGGCGCCCGCGCATGCTCTGATTCACGCCGGCGACTCCAATCGCATCCCTAGATGTGTCGCTACGTTCTCCCATAGCGGCATGGGCAAATATGTTAACAGTTATGTTCTTATGACGTTTCGTACCTTTTCATTTGAACACCCCTAGTATGTTGTAGGGGCCTGCCTGGAAACGAATCCCATTGAAAATGGGCGAAATGGGGTCAAAGGTTTTGGACACAGGAGCGGGATCTATTCCATAGCCCTTATGCATCATAACTTACGTAAAAATGCTTTGATTGCGACAAAACTTTATCATGTTATTTCGGAGGTATACTGAACTGGTTCTGCTGAATATAATCGAAATGGGATCAAAGGTCAGGGCACAGGACCGAGATTTATTCCACAGCCATTATCCTCATAACTTGAGTAATGATTTCTGGTATGTTGGAAAGCGTATTATAATCAATGCATTGCATGATTTTACTAACTTGTTAGAAATGTGAATTTGGAACGGATGGTTATTGAGAGATGAGAGAGAGGGAGGGAGAGCTGAATGAAGGCTGGCAACACTCACATACTAGCAAGTATGCGTCTAGTATTGACGACATATCACACATGTCAAACAGTAGTCAGAATTGAACATGTTGTAGTGTCCTATGAATGAAAGTAAGAATGTTCATGACCTGAAAAATAATAACAACAACTTGCGAGCAGATATGAAGAAAGTCTCGGCCCAAAAAGGCCAGCTGCATAACAAATGTTTCTCGATAATGTGCATGAAGTGTATTAAAGGAAAGAAGCCAAGACCTTAGAGGTAAGTTTGGTCTTTCTAATTGTGAAGACATTTTAATAGTGTTTACAAAAAAAAATGAGAACAGCAATTGGTATCATAATCTTTTCACCATGAAATATCAATACAAAAACTTAGTTCCACTTAGAATATACAAGGGTTGGATATAAAATAGTGGCAACACTGACCCCACATTGCTGATGCAAGCACTTGCAGTGTGATACAGTTTCAACAGTGCAAGGCTTATGGAAGGAAGTGTACACAATGTTAAAGTATCGTTATCAAACAGGACTGCCCTAAAGAGATGTTTTCCAAGTTAGAACAATGTGCATTGATCAAAGTCGAGATGGCACATGGAAGGAATGCAACACAATGCTATCAAGGTCTTCAGGAAGCATGTCGTAACCGAGCACTACCATATCGAACAGTGGCATGATGGATGACAACGTTCCACCAAGGTTGCGATAGAGTGGGGGATGTGGCAGGTTCAGGTCGACCTGGCATCCAAGACCATCATGTGGAGTTGATGCAATCATTGGTGGTGGTGAATCGATGATGTACAGCAAGACAGTTAGCCACAGAGATAGGAATATGCCACACAACAGTTTCACATGTGTTGAAGGACATGCTTGGTTACTGCACAATTGCAGCACAAAGGGTGCCTCCTTACCTTACAAAAGTTCAGAAATGGCACTGCTATGCCCTTGCCAGTGAACATTTGGAATGTTACACCAGAGAAGATGTGGAATTCCTGCAGAGGATCATTGCTCTGTATGAAATGTGGGTGAGGTCATATGAACCAGAGCTAAAATGATAGTTCAATGTATATGGCAGCATCCATCATCTCCCTCGCAAAAAAAGCTAACCATGAACCCAAGAATCTCAAAGTGATGCTGACAGTGGCGTATGATGTCCAGGGTATGATACTCTATCATGCAGTGCCACAGCACCAGACTGTTAACGCTCAGTACCACCAAAATTTTCTGGGACATCATCTTCGCCTTGCTCTTCGGTGAAAGTGGCCAAATTTCCAAACTAGTGCACCATTTTCTTGCATAACAATGCGCAATATCACACTGCTGCTCCTGTAAGGAATTTGTTAGCATGGTGGCAGTGGGATTTGCTTGAAAATTAGCCCTACTCCCCCACACGAGCCCATGTGACTTGGATCTCTTCACAGAACTGAAAGAAATACTGCAAGAAAAGCATTTTCAGACAAGAGTGGAAATCCTCTGAGTGGTAGGGCACTTGTGTGTTGACATCAACAGAAATGGCTCTCCTGAAGGTATCCAGTGCCTTCCAGATGTGTAGCAAAAGGTTATCAATATGAGAGGAGATTATATTGAAGGGATGTAAGCTTATTCTGCTCTGTGAATAAATATTTGGGACATACAGGTATGTTGTCACTATTTTATTAATATATTCAACCCTGATACATTTCTTTTCAAATTACCTAATGGTCAAAGGTACTTTCACATCTTAACTTTAATAAAATATGCATTTTTTACATCCATACCTGAAACATCTGATGAAAATAAGCATACTGCCTAGCAACACTGCGGCATATTGTAAGGACCTCCTCTGAAAAGAATATGCATTGCTAGATTAACTGAAATAGGTAAAAATTAATAAATGCTGTTTGATGAAAATCCAAATATGATTTTAGCAATTAAATTAAATATAAAAATTTATACAAGCAAAGAAAGTGTTATATAAAATTAATGCACAATCAAACTATTTTTTTTTTCATTTTTTCACAGTAATATCTGAAATTGAATTGCAGGAAGGAACAATCCACAACACAAAAGATTCAGCTTTGGTAACAGATTTTTTTTTTTTTTTTTTTTTTTTTGAGATTTAACGACCACCTGTGAGCAACTCAATGGGCTATAAGCAGTCGCCCGTCCCTAATTTAGAGTCACTGGTTCCAGGGAAGGGAGAGAGCCAGTGCCGTAAGACAAACACAACATCCATGCCTCACCGGGATTCGAACCCGGACCCCTTCCGACGAATGATCAGAGGCCAACGCCTTAGACCACTGTGCCACCGGGGCGGCTTGGTAACAGATGAAAATATATATGTAGAGAGAGAGATCACAGATATTATCATTTAGCACTGTTAACACTTTCTTGAGTTGGGTGTAAGAGAAATGATAAGGTAAAGGGTACAAAATTACTGATATTATTACACCAGGGGCATATATAGATTTGGGGGGGGGGGGGGGTATGGAAGTTATTGAAATTAACCAGGACAAAATAAAGGTTAGTTAATAAAATATAGAAGCAAAAATTAAAGCATTTTTTTCTAATGTAAGTTGGTGCATTTTTATTAAAGTAACACATTTTTTTTCCAATGTAAATTGCAGTTTAACAAAAAATATTTAAAAAAAAAAAACACTTTTGGGAGGGACCACCCCCTCTAAACACGCCCATGTTACCATAAGTATTAATTAAGTCATCACTTGCCTACAGTTATTAAAGTTAAAGTTACACCCAAAATCAGTTGGCAATGATCTTTCATGGAAAACTGAGATTTTAAGCTTCTATTCTATGCTCCTTAAAAATGGACAGACAGAAGAAATGCAACGATCTACTGTAAGTCTTAATGAGAAATTTGTATGGTGCTGTTTTTTGAGGTCAGAATTGGGCCTATTATTTGATTTGGACAAAACTACACTGAAAGGACAAATTATTACGTACACCCACCTAACGGTGCGTGGCACCACCTTTTGCATGCAGGAACATCCAAACGTTGTGGTACAGATGCAATGAGGTTTTGGAACACAGACTCCAGTATCGCTGACCAACAATCTAAGAGTGCTTGGCGTAGAGCAGGCAGAGATGTAGGTGGGAATGGTTGATCATGAGCAGCTCATTCTAATGTGTCCTATAAAGTCTCTATGGGGTTGATGTCCGGTGAGCGAGGGGACCATGCGAGTGTGGTAAGCTCACTGCTATGCTCCTGGAGCTAGTCGGTCACTAGCCAGGACCTATGGGGTGGAGCGTTATCCTGTTGAAATATCGGAACTTGGTTCGAACAGAGGCACGTAATGAAAGGGTGGAGATGGTCGGCCAAGAGCTGCATATAGCTGGAACCAGTGATGAAAGACTCAAAAGTTACCAAGGGACCCAGGCCGAACCATGTGAAAGCTGCCCAAACAGTTACACCGCCCCCACTGGCCTGTAGTACGGGACCCATAGCTTCGTGTGGTTTACGCCACACACACTGCCTGCTATCAGCATGATACAGTATGAAATGGGACTTGTTAGACCATATGATGCATTTCCAATCATACATACTCCAGTTTCGATGGGCCTTCAGAAACTGCAGCCAAATCAAACGACACTGTGCAGTTAACATCGGGACACGACGGTTAACTGCCCCCAGCCAAGTTGTGCCATGTGTTGACAGATTGTCTTTGTGCATAGGCTTGTGGATGCTCCTTCATTAAATTGTGACATCATTTGCTGCAAACAAGCCTTCCGATTCGTCTGTATGATGCGGGCTAATTGTCAGTGCTCTCAATCATCCAATACACTTTTACGGCCACATTTCATCTGACTGTTAGTGGTTTTGCCAGATTTCACGTACTCCTGGCGCACACTTGCTATGGTTTGTCGCAGAATTCCTAACAGGCGCCATTGCGCTAATTGAACATTAGGCCTTTCTGTCTCCCATGACTTGACCTCGATCAAACTCACTTAAGTCTTGTCTTGGATCCGCCACACATACTGCCCGCCATCGGCACGGCAGTGTGTGTGGCGGATCGAGGACAAGACTTAAGTGAGTTTGTGGCGGATCGAGGACAAGACTTAAGTGAGTTTGTGGCGGATCGAGGACGAGACTCAACCCACTCTATTTATAGCCCCAACCAGTTTTCCTGAACACTGCGATTTGCTGCTGTCCTGCTGCTTCGCACATTTTCACCAGAGTGTATGTAATAATTTGTCCTTTCAGCGTATAAATACTGAGCTCTACCTAGATGTTCTGGACAATTATGCTCTGTCAACATTTTGGTAGTACTTTAGGGAAGTCCCACACTTCTATGAACAACACAATGCACATTTCATACTGCTTGCATTGTTATGGATAGGTTTAAGGACATGGGCATCTAAAAGCTGGACTGGCCAGCCCAGAGTCCTGACCTAAATCCTAAAGGTAATCACTTGAATAAATTGGATCATTGATTGCATGGAAGAAGAGATCACCCAGCAAACAAAGAATACCTGGCAACTGTTTGGAGGTCAAATTGCAGAACATATCTATGGATGTTTACAAAAAAACTGGTAGAGAGTATTCCACAAAGATTAAAGGCTGCCACAAGGGTCAAAGATTTCAACACGCTATATTAAATTTTCTGTAAATACAGATTATTTGTACACGTGCAGGTATCTGGATATTATAGTAAGGCAGTGTATGTTTTTGAGCAGAATTTTATGGCACAATGACCAAGCATAACTATGAGAAAGGTCCTGTGGCACACAGACCACAAATCATAAATAAAAAATATAAAAAACAGAATTCAGAGAAAGAACACAGAATGAAAATGGGAAAATAGAATTAGCCATGCATTCAACCTACTTTTCATATATACAGTATATACCTACATTTACCTTGGACAGCAGAATTCAGGCAAAGGTCACACTGATGAAGAAATTAATTAATCGACATATAAAACTTGGTTGGAGAGCTTTTGCTGCAAACAGTACAATTTTTAAGAGCAAAATATGCTATTATGTCATAAAAGAAAAAAATATGTTTAATTGATGCACCCTTCCAGTGCTTACGTATGGAGCAGAGACGTGAACCTTAACTAAAAAAGACATACAAAGACTGCAGACAACTGAGAGAAGCCTGGAGAGATGCATGCTTGGTGTAACCCGGGAAGATAAGAAGAGGAACTTGTGGGAAATGACAAGAGTGGAAGACCTTATGATTAGAGTAAAATCCCTGAAATGGCAATGGGCTGGATGCTGCCAGAAGAATAGACCACTGATGGACAACTGAAATTCTAGACTGGATTCCAGGGGACAGGAAAAGACCCAGAAGACCACATGGGAGATACGTGGATGAAATTTGAAAGCATACAGGAGTGATGTGGAGGAGACTGGTGCAAGACAGACCATTGTGGAAGAAACTTGGGGAGGCCTTCATCCAGCAGTGGATTGATAATGATGATGATGATATATACACAGAACACAAGCTGATGGGGCAGCGTTATGGTCTGGGGAATCTTTTCATGGCATTCTCTGGGTCCACTCATACCTGTGGAAACCCACTATGGACCGAATTCGTTATGAATCTATCCTTGCAGACCACATACGCCTATACATACTGATTGTCTTCCCTGGGGTGGATGGGATCTTCCAGTGCAACAATGTGATGTGTCACACAGCTAGAAATGTCAGAGAGTGGTTGGGAGAGCATGATGAAGACTTCGAAGTACTTCCCTGGCCCTCTTAATTCCCTAAACTTAAATCCAATTGAGCATCTGTGGGACCACCTCGATCATGTTGTTCATTCTATGGATCCTCCACCAGGCACCCTGCAGCAGCTGTCAGGTACACTGCAGTCAGCATGGCTCCACATACCTGTGAACACATTTCAGCACCTCAATGAGTCACTCCCAGCCTGTCTAGCTGCTGTCTGCGCTGCACACGGCGGTTACTCTGGATATTAGCTGGTGGTCACAATAATGACTCGATCGTGAATATATAGCAAGCATACAGAACCGCCTTTATCAAAGGGAGCTCAGTTCTGTAAATGAAGTTGCGCTTCTGGTGACAGAAATCAACAGGAGAAACTCCAATGTTGACTGACTAAGCTCCTGATACCACAAGACCTCTTAAAATTCAAGTCAGGAACCAATAAATACACAACTACAAATATAAATATTATTTCAAGGTATGTCGTATTTATTTTTAGTTGTAATATTTATTGGTTTCTGACTTGAATTTTAAGAGGTCTTGTGGCATCGGGAGCCCAATTAGTCAACAATGGAGTTCCTTCTGTTAACTTCTGTCACCAGAAATGCTACTTCATTTACAGAACCAAGCTCCCTTTATAAAGGTGATTCTGTATGCTTACTGCATAGCTTGGTTGTTCGGTTTGCTGCTACATTATCGCAACCCAGGTATCTAGCTCTTGGGTTTATTCTTTGCATCATATTGATTTGTTTATATCATTTTGTTCCTTAATATCATACAATGTACAAGCTGGTCGTATGACTCGCAGTGCATGGCAACAAGTTAAACCTGAAACTATAGCCAACTGTTTCCAAAAGCAGGCTTCCAGCACCTTGATTATGAGTCTCAACTACATCAAGATAATGGTGGTGAAGAGATCATACCCTAATGGTGTTGAGGAGATCATACCCACTGTAGAGTACTGGGAAGACGTAGGCCGTGAAGTACTGTATGAAGATTTTGTGAGCGTTGATGAGAATTTAGCTGTTTGCGGTGAGCCACAGATGATGAGATCTTGGCTAATGTTTTGAATAAGACGAACTACTGTGTATCTTCAGATGAAGAACTGGAACGGTCAGAAATTCCTGAAGAGCGCCTTCCAAATTCAGTAGAGAGGCCTTGGTTCACCTCCAACAGTTAGGAAGTTTGTTGAGGGACAGCAGAATGTAAGTGACTCTCTATTTCATTCACTCGATAAAGTTGAAGAATTTACACTTACCCATAACATAAATTCTAAGAAGTAGGCCAAAATTTCACATTTTTTTACAAAAAATATGTAAATTTACTGTATTGTATTTTTTTGTATGTCATGAATAAATATGTTGGTTTTTACAGTACCTGAAGGGATTTTTGAATGTGCCCATATTCAAACTTGCCTAATTCGAATTTGTTGAAAATTCGAATTATTTTTGTGGTCCCTTCAGCTTCGAATTTTCTAAATTTTAAAAAATATGGGTTTTTCAGAAGAATATATGAATTTCCATTTGTCTAGTTTCCATGCAGTAAACCTACCCATCATCAGGACTCAATAGGTGTAGATACTCCTGGGATAAAATCCAAACTTTCTGATCACCTAAGTAGTTCCTCTTCTTCTCTATTTTTTAGACCTGCTACTTTTCTTTTAAAAAAATGCTGTTGAATGTGCCAATACTTCTTCAAAGTCCCAATTCACTTTATGTGTAGTATTTTGTATACGTCTGTCCAAACCTATTTTGTTTCATATGTTCTTGATTGCAGCTTTATGTTCTGCCACACTATTTCTAAGTTGCCTGTCTGTCTCTCCTACACAGCTGAGACCACAAACAAAAACTGAGAGAAAACAAAGAAAACTTCATATTAGAAAATGGATACCATCTACAAAATAAAATGAGAATGTGATCTCAGCTGTGTGGGAGAGACTGGCAGGAAACTTAGTACAAGAGTGACTTATGCTCAGTCATATTTTGTCTACAGCTAAATCTGCTTAAAAGGAGGGGGGAGAAAGAAAGAAAGCCATGAATTGTATTTTGAATCAGATTATACTTTTTCCCTTGAACAAATTTTGGTACAATATAAATCATAAGTTTATCCAATCCTGGCTGGAGTGCTGCTCTCACATTTGCAATAATAATCCAAGTCAACCCCCAAAATTCTTGATTCTATGCATATGAGAGTAGTGTACTTGATTAAGAACACACCACTCACTGCTCACTTCAAAACCTTTTCTACATGTGGACAGTGACAGTTTTATGTATACTTCACTGGTACTATAGGTATTGTTCTCATGAATTGTCACTCCTCATCTCACCCACAGCAACATACCATTACACTACAAGAAATGCAATCATCTTACAATCATAATTTTCAAATCAGATTAAATGCAATGTGTTTTGTACACACAACTCATAAATTTCAAATACAAATTAACAATTTCTGTTTCTGCATATGAAAAATAAATTAATCTTATCATTTCCAAATAAAATTTGAAAATGATAAGATCGTAAATAGATCTAATGAAATATACATGTAACAGATAAATCTAGATTGTGGAAATGCACGCTTATTATGTTTAAAAAAAAAGGAAACTAAAAATATACAGTAGCTTTTAGCCCAGCTTGGGTCTTGATCACCTGTAAATATTTGGAGCTAGACTGGTTGCCAGACTTGGTATTTCAAGTTCATGATTACAGTTGTTTCCAACCACTAGGAGGAATTTCAAATGATGGAGACAAAATAAGGACAATCTATATTGCAGCTGCAAGAAGTACATGTATGCACCTCTTCCAACTGAAACACAGATTGTCCTTATTTTGTCTCCATCATTTGGAAATTCCTCCTAGCAGTTGGTAACAATCATAATCAAGAACTTGAAATACAAAATCTGGCAACCAATCTAGCTCAAAATGTTTACAGATGATCAAGGCCCAAGCTGGGCTAAAATCTACTGTATATTTTTAGTTTCTTTTGGAATGTAACAAGCGTGTATTTCCACACAATCTAGATTGATAAGATCATAATGAAAGTCATTTAAAAAAAAAAGGAAATCAATAGCCTATGGTAAAATACCAACTGGGTATTATTGTGGCATCACATAACTAGCTGGCCTAAATGTTCACTCAATCACAGACAGTAGAACCAAAGAAAGTAGTAACTGACCTACTGAAGTACCAATATTGTATAAAGAAACAAGCATGAAAAGTTTTTATTATAGTCAGTGTTGAATAACACAGATTTATTGGGTTTTCCTAAGGAACAAAAGGAAATTATAAGTCAAATTTTTGGGTAGCACCCCTACCCTTCCTCAGGACTACAGCTATAGTAAGTGTTGCCATTCATGAGATAAATTTGAACATTTCAAATTATTTAATATTGTACCTCTTCTTCTCACATTAAATGATTTGAATGGTTGGAATTTATCTCACAAATGGCAACACCTACTATAGCTGTAGTCCAGAGGAATGGTAGGGGTGCTATCTGAAAATCTGACATATAATTTCCTTTGATTCCTAAGAAAAACCTCATAATTTGGAGATATTTATAATACATTAAGTTTAGGAATAGCCATGTCATCAATTATAACAAAGATTTTGTTACAAACAGTAACAGTTATTTCATAATAACAATATAAAAGTGCATATTATTTATGTTGGTGATTTCCGCTTTGTGTTGTGGTTGAATGAAGGGTGTCAGCATGGAGTGACCATCAAGGGCACTAGATATGGTGCAATTGGGGTCTGCAACCACAACAGTCTTGGACTAATGTGGATGTACGTTCCTTCCATACCTGCAACAAACATGGTACAGTCAAAATATATCTTCTGTAAATCACAAGGCACTAGTTAGGTGGCTAAACCCTCAGGCAAATTTTGAAACTTGTGCCTGACGGGTATATGCTTGCAATGTCTCCAAAACAATGCTTTGTTCATAATAATTATAAATTACCACAAACAAAAAAGCATGTGTTAATGAATTCATCAAGCACACAGAACAGCAAAGTAGCAACTGATGCTCATTCAGCTAGTGAAAACTAATTGATGTATATATTCACGTATAAGTTGAAAGTTTTGGGAAGGAATTCATTTTGTAAAGTGAAGAGGTTGCCTTACATGCAAATCTGTTAAAAATATAAATAAATAATGAAACATTTTTACACATATCATATGATTTTAAAAAATGAACTATTCAGTCCTACTGGAACAATTGTCACTAATACGATAAGTGCAAAACCTAATCTCATTTCATAGTGAGAACAAGGAGCTTCTTGCTCCTTGTTATGCTCAAAATCCTGCAAGGGGGATATGCTCAAAATCCTGCAAGGGAAGCAAAACCCTCCTTGCTTGCCTTGCAGGATTTTGAGCATATCACCCTACCTTGGGTACAGAACACAGTCAGTCAGTCAGACACCAGATAAGTCACTGCATCATTGTAGAGGACTGTAATGATTAGTCATCTCCTGTGTTTTCACAGCAAGCATGGGCGTCTCTTTTTGAAACCATCAGCAGTGCAGTTACAGAAGTGTTATGTCATGATCTCTTCAAAAAATACAGCATAAGTAATGCCATGGATGGTGTGCAAGACAATTTGGTATACGATTAAAATGAAATGAAAAAACACCCGTGACAACTTTGATGACAATGATATTTTATACTGACTGTGCAATTTTAATGGAAGTGGACTTACAAGAATTCTTTGGAAACTCTGATAATGAATCAGACTTTGCTGATTTTTAAAGAAGATAATTTTAGAAATTTGCATAATTTTATTTTCATGAATATGCTTTCCAAATTCTTGAAATTTAAAGTCAACTTATATATGGCTCCTGAGCTTTTACTAATTTTTAGCTGTTGAACTAGTGGAGTTGGCTTTTATATGAATATATACAATAAATTCCTTTCATTTTGAAACAAGGGCAGCGGATGGCCTAGTGTTCAAAATTCGTGACTGCCATGGAGGAAACTCAGGTTCGATCCCAGGCAGGTACGAATGCTCGAACCACTAAATATCGGTCGCGTGTTGGATAAGTACGTTACGCCGTCGGACCCCAGGCACTGGTCCCCCAGTAATAAATAAGGGGGTCTTCCTCCCCCTCAGTTACGTATCACTTTCCTATAGGGCACTCTAGCCCAAATCTCTTAGCTTCCTATTTCTAAGGGCTGTTTCAAGACCTGGGGTCAGACACTCCCTTCCTAAAATCCTCTACATATGATCTGATCTGATCATTTTGAAACAATATTCACTGGATAAAAAAAGTGGCAGAAAATTGAAAACAAGTTTATTATAAAAAGACATTTTTAATTAAAGAGAAAAGGAACAACTAGTTACTCTTGTATGTATCTATAATAACCTTAATTCAAAAATATTTTACTTGTTCTCTTATGGAAGCAGACAATATTTCCTATCTTAATCTGACATTCTTATGACAACTGATAAGCATCATCATAAATACAATTACTGAAAATACCAACACCAAAACCCATACATCACTTAAATTTGAGGAAAATTCTAAAATCAATTTATGTAATGATTTCTAATTTACTTGGTTAGGGATGCTACGAACATATTTTTACCAGCAATATTAATAAGCAATGAACTCATGATCATATTGCCAACAACAATGCCCAGAAAAAATTTACATACTTTACTTACCTTGAACAGAAAATCCTCGGAGTTGTTGTATTTCTTCAATGTCAAAATACAAAACTGTGTTGTATGTAGATGGAAGAATAGCTTAATATGGAGATCAAGTCAAGGTAGATATAAAATAATAAATCTGTACTGGTATTTCCAACTTCCAGAACTTGTTAACAAAATTCATCTCATACACAGGTGAATTAACTTAAAAAAAACTGCTGCATAAGCAAGTCATCTTGGAAAAGGGGGATGACCTCTGTTTTTATTGTTATTATTAAACTTTTTAAATGCTAATAAAAATGTTCGTAAGTATCATATGGGCAAATAGTACAAAGTCAATCAACAGAAAAATGAAGATCAAACTAAGTCTTTCTCAGAATCAGACAAAGAACAAAACAAAAAAAAAAAAAACAATTGGGAAGAAGCCTCTCAATATACCTAACACTGTCAAACCAAATGAATTTTAAATTTCAGTGTGTAATCATTATGTTTTTTCTTTTATTTATGGCTACACAATAAAATGCAGAAACCTCACTCAGTGTTAACAGCAGAAAATAACAACCCACTAGGTTAAAGTCACACAGCCATACAACAGGGAGAGAAAGAGAGTTCATATGTTGTTTTACTCAACCATAATTAACACATGTATATTACAACAAAGAGCGACATGTACAGCACAAAAGGGAGATAAAGCAACCCAGAAGGATCATAAATATGTAGATCTCCCAAAATATACCATGTGGTACGTGCATTACACACACACACACACACACACACAGTTAGGCAATTATATTCTAAAAGATCTAGTGTACAACTGACTGCAAAAACAATCTACTTATTGAATAATGATGCAAACTTTATCTACATCAATGCAATATACAAAGAAATACAAGTAATCGAAAGCTCAATCTATATACACAATATAGTGTCATCAGGGAAACATACAGTAACATCAGTATTCCTCAATAAATTATATGTACAATTCCACACATATCCCACACATCTAAAATTCCCAGTCCAAAAAATGTGATGATCCATAAAGAAACATACCACAAGATACATGAAAAAAAATTAATAAATGCAGAATGAGAATAAGCAACCAAGACATACAAAAATATCAATTCACAAAGGAATACTCAGTAAAAGGCCTAAATCTACAAGACTTGGTTTAAAATGTTTAAAAAAAAAAAAACATGCGTTAAAATCAACCTTTAAACAGGGGCACTCCACTTACATGTTCTACATAACAATCACATGAGGAAGCTATTATGCAAGAACTCTCTCATCACATCAAGATATTTGAACACTATAGTTTGTTTGTAGAGTCCAATGTCTTTTTTGGGTATCAAAACCCTGACACCAGATGGCAACAGAATCACTTCAGAGCGTTTCTTCACAACATCTTGCACAGCTAGTATATATTTCTCTACTCTTCCTTGATGCACTGTATCCAAAGCCTGAACCCTACTTCACAGGGAACCATAACATCTAGAATGAAATCCCTTTCATTCCCAAATTTAACAATCACAACTGGATGGTCATCTATAAATCAATAGCTGCACAACTATTACCATTACTGTTTCACACGTTATAAAGTATCTTCAAGTCCAGTGCGCTGTGCTTCATTAATTCTGCTGTTATATAAATTTGTAAGGAGTTAAAATATAAATGTTTCAACAGTTACTAATTGTCCTGAGAATGTTGCACTTACCCAATATTGCAGGACAATTTGGAAGGTTATTGTTGGTTGATTTATTCTTCAGGTACAAATCGCTGACGTTCTGGTTGACAAGTCCCTGAGGAGTTGGTTCGTTAAACTAAAGACGTTCACTGGTTTATTTGAAAATATACAACCAGAGTCCAGATTATGAAACATGAAAGTGAAGTTTAAAAGGATTAAAGAGATGAAAAGACTGTTTACAGTATGTATGAAATTCTTAGCCTTTAGTGACATTGTCATTGGTTGAAACATAAATGAAAACAAGTATACGAAGTTACATAATGAGATTACGAGGTTTGCATAAAATTTTATCATTGAATAGAAGGCAGATAATTTTTGCATAGACACTTAATACTCAAACATAACCATACTAGTTTCAATCCGTTTATATCACAGTCATCCTCACTCGAAAGTCGATACTGTGAAAGATTGGTGTGCACCAAGTGCTGACTTCAGTACCACTGCTAGTACCACTGAGGATGACAGTGATATAAACGGATTGAAACTAGTATGGTTATGTTTGAATATTAAGTGTCTATGAAAAATTGTCTGCCTTCTATTCAATGATAAAATTTTATGCAAATCTCGTAATCTCTTTATGCAACTTCGGATACTCGTTTTTATTTATGTTTCAACCAATGACAACGTCACTAAAGGCTAAGGATTTTATACATACTGTAAATAGTCTTTTTATCTATTTAATCCTTTTAAACTTCACCTTCATTTTTCATAATCTGGACTCTGGTTGTATATTTTCAAATAAACTGGTGAATGTCTTTAGTTTAACAAACCAACTCTTCAGGAATTTGTCAACCAGGACGTCAGCGATTTGTACCTGAAGAATAAATCAGTCAACAATAACCTTCCAAATTGTGCTGCAATATTGGGTAAGTGCAACATTCTCAGGACAATTAATAAATGTTGAGATGTTTATGTTTTAACTCCTTGCAAATTTATATAATAGCAGAATTAATGAAGCATAGTGCATTCGACTTGAAGATACTTTATAATGTGTGAAACAGTAATGGTAATAGTTGTGCAGCTATTGACTTATAATATAGCCATGTAAACCAAAGGTTAATTTCACTAACCAAATCATATTATGAATGGCCATCTGTTTTGTTTAGATCCAAACCCATATATTGTTTATGGTGTGTAATTTTTCATGGATCAGCTGGAAGAGCTTTGAACACTCATTCAGTAATCCCGATAAGACACTACTACTGCACCAGAGAGGTATGCCTGCAATGGGCCAGGACATGAGCAGTGGCATACCTGAAAAATTCAGGACACTCTGCAAAATATATCTTTGAGGCCCTTTTACAAAAATCCATTAGCTTTCAATTACTGAGATTTTTAAATTCCATATTATTAACCAGGTTTTATGAACATTTTAATAATTCTAATTCTTTGGAGCCTACAGGTACTTTTCGTAAAACCAAACTTTTTGCACTTTATTCTGTATAACACAAATGCACACGTTTTAATCAAAATGATCGCCCTAGTTTTTATATAACGCATTACAAAACACTTGAGCCAAAGTTAATCATATGCAAACTTTATTCTTTTAGAGAACTAAGGCCATCCTCTTTGAGATGCCTCACGATCACACGCATAAAACACGTAAATGCCACGTGACAGTGTCTAAGGACCTTTTCCAATTTAAACGGAAATACTTTGTATATACATAAGTAAGCAAATAAGAAAGTAACTATTAAGAATTGTGGTACATACACACACAAACGCACACAAATTATTCCTAAATTATTTACTTTTGAATATAAAAAACATATTTAACATCATGCCACAATGCTTTATACATAGTAAAAAGTCCCTGCAAAGAATATCTTTTAGTTCATTATATTCTAAAGGATGTGTAGTTATGTGCAAATGACTGTAATACATAACTCCTTATTCTCATTGGTATAAAATTTTCATTCATTGGAGTGATGTTTCTTTCACATTATCTTGTTAATGTACATGTATAGGAACTATTGCTATGGCTAAAAAATGGGGCCTTAAGTTCTCAAGTAGCTGTTTTCCCTTCATCCAGTTTTTATAAACTTAAACCACAAAAATGATTTCTAAATGTTTTACTTATTTATTGAAAAAAAATTGCTTTTCTTTTTAATACTTCATTCAAAGCTACTGTCAAAATTGCCAGCAATTTCTTTAACTGGCCTCATATGAAATTTCACCCAAAAAATTTTTTAAATCTTTCTCCTGAACCCCCCTCCCCTCCCCCTCGTGTGGGGGTTACGAGGAATATCAGTAAGCCCATGGGTATGGGCTAGAAATTTCATCCGAAAATTTCAATTTCTATATACAGTTGAATCCACATAAACTGAATTCGCATAATGCAAAGTTCCACACAAACTGAAATTTTTATAGATCCTTTAACTACACAATATCCTCCCTTGTTATTTCAAACGTATATTGCACACAATTTTTAGACAAACTCTATATCAAAATTCAGCACAGTTATCAGCAAACAAAGTATCACAAAACAGAAAGCATTTCAAATTTCAAGAAACATGGGAAAATAAACTATATTCCACAAAGTCTGGAATGCACACATAATTTTTGACAGGGAAAAAAATATTTAAAACAGTTTTTGCAGAATCTTACTTCCTTAAACAAAGTCAAACATTTTATACAGATTTACATGCTACACTTTCAAACTCATAAAAGTAAAATTTCTTTTCCTCAAATGTAAAAGCAGCAGAAAAAAAAAATGTGAAAAAAAAAAAGTATATGTGAAGGATACATAAATATGGTTTCCAAAAGGAATTTTTATCAGTTAATTCCACTAAAAGGTAAAGTGAAAGGACGACATTGGGCATACGTTGCAGAATAGGGTCTTTAGCAATCATAGGACCTGAAATAATTAAAAATGTTACGAAAAATCCTATTTCATTATAATTTTTCTTGCAACAAAGAGAATCAAAAATGAGATGACCCAATAATTATATAGATGTATTAAAATATATATATATATATATATACAGAATAACCAACATGTAGAGAAACTACCAAAACAACTAACATTTACAAGTAAATTACACAAAATTCAGAAAGGACTCTACTTACAAAGCATTATTAACAAAACAATTTAAAACTTAACTATATTTTGCATTAATTTCATAATTCTGTTACAGTCGACTGCCTTATGCTAAGGCTACAAGTTGATTACTGTGAATAAGAAGAAGCACTTTTGATGCTAGATCACAGAGAGATAAAATCTAATTATATGGTGCTTTTTTTACCATTAAAAACAGCACTTCCTTATACAGTGCATGTGAGCAGACAAAACTGGTACTAAGAAAAATTAAGAGGCCAAATAAAAATCAGTAGCAGCTTTTCAGGTGAAGTAGGTGAAGTGCCTCTTCACCTATTTCATTTGAAATAAGGTTTTATTTAATAATTTCGTATAATATATTCTTTTCTTTTCCTTTATCGAGTGCCAAAATACCCAACATTTTGATTAGATATCAATTCACAATGCGCGTTCAATATGGAAAACAAGTCCTTAAACGCAACCCAGTTCAAGTGAAGAGCTGAAATGAGAATGCTGGGAAGTCTGCAGTTTTCGTCCGAGTTACCATGGTAACTGTGACGTCACTCTCCCCTATCTGCCGGGCAAGTGAAGTGTTTTAGGTTGAGACGCCAAGGCTCTGCACCTGCAGTCGTGACCTTCTGAAGAGATCGCAGTGGAACGGGATGGATTGCCATTGCGGTGTTTTGGTACACACTTTCCGAAAGAGATTTGTTTTTTCGTGTTTTGTGATTGTTTTTTAAAAACTTCATTAGTTACTTTAGTTTCGTGTACAGTTTACCTGATAGTGATAGTTTTAGTTTTCAGTATGTATCCTGTGAACCACATTGTCTGTAATTTATTGCAAACTCCATTCAATCGGTGGAAAGATGAAAACAAAAAAAACATTTTACTTCAATGACGACCGACGTATTCAATGACAATTGTCGCCAAGAAAGAAATCAAGAAGAGCAGTAAATCTTACAATATTAATTTTTAAAATTGTTGGTTTACTGAATATAAATGGCTTTGTAGCCCTTCTAAGTATTACAAATTTTTTTTTTGGCCCTGCTTATTTTTTAGTAATAAAATTCGGCATGGAATAAAGACAATTTTCAGATTTCTTAAATATAAAACGGTCACTTCACAAACATGGTGATTCTAGTGAACACCTGAAATGCGAATTAATGCTAAATAATTTTGAAAAGAATCAGAACACCATTGCCGATGCCCTGAGGGAGAGTGCTAGGCTTTTGAAATGCATTTCAACGAAAGTGTTTGTTTAAATAGACTTTTCCTGCAGACATTGATTGATGCAGTACTGTATTTGAGTAAACAAGAACTAGCATTCCGTGACCATGACGAAGCACTGACTTGATAAATCGTAGAAATTCAAGGAACAGCTTTCACTGTTGATATCAAGAAGTCCTTTAAAAATTCACAATCAATACAAAACGATAAAAAATGTCTTCACAGGTGACTCAAAAGTTATTCAAAACGAATTAATTGAATGTATTTCTGAATATATAAACGATCACGTCAAAAATGAAATAAATGAAGTTTAATGCTTTTCTATTCAAGTAGATGGGAAGACATAAACAGACTTCCGAGTGCTCTTTAATAATAAGATCTATTGATTCGGAGGGTGTATTGGTTGAGCGATTTTTGGGTTTCCATGATGTGAGTGAAGATAGAATGTCAGAAGCTTTATTCAAAATGCTAGACAAAAATTTGGAACAGTTTGATTATCAACACAATTCAATAGGACAATGTTACGATGGGGCAAGCGTAATGTCTGGACACTTGACTGGGCTCCAGAAAAAAATGAAGCATAAAACTTCTCAAGCTGTTTTTGTTATTGCTTTATACATTGTTTGAACCTTGTATTACAGCAGAGTTTTTCTAAAATTTCTAAGTGTCGAATATTTTTTGCAAGCCTCAGTGTAATTCCTTTGTTTCACTCACCACAGAAACAGCCATTTTATGATGACATAATCGACAAATTTCCAGCTTTAAAGGGAAGAAGAATTGATCTAATATACGTATAAAAAAATAGGTAAGTTCTCATTAACTGATTTTCATTGAAGACAGCAGATATCTTTTCATATTGCTCTTGTAGCTTTTCACCTATTTTTCCTACCACGAGCCGCCACTGATAAAAATAAGAAAAAATTTCATATTAAGTCATTAACTTTTCGTCTTGTATGACAAAATGGTGTCCATCCCAGAGACTCACAAGAAAAATAGAGAGGAGGGAGAGAAACAAACAAACAAACACACACACACACACACACACACACACACACACACACACACACACACACACACACACACACACACTGTACGGCAGGTTCATCACATTGTGTTCATCCACCCTGCATGGTTTTACTGCAGAACCTTCAGCTCTGATGCGACTGTTAACTCTATCGCAAACAACTCATTTCATACTATTAATGTACTGAACTCAAGATCTTTCTTTGGCCTCGGTTGGATGGTTGTTAAACCCAAACAGGAACTATTTATGCCACATAATGTGCTGAATGGCTGGTAAGAAACCCGAATGAATGAGAGGCCAACTTCTTCACAACAAGGAGTCTCTATCTGAGAACCAATGGATTAACATGACTTACCAAACCATGGTGGGTGTTTGGGGACATCAGGATATAAACCTGGGACACTTTGGCCCAAAATCAAAAGCACTAACCACTAAGATACCCTTTCTTTCATCTTGAGCCAAATATATCAATGGTACAAAATCATTAAACTGTTAATAATAAACATTTGCTTTGGGACCTCTATCATAACACTGACCCACACCAAACTCAAAGTCTTTCCAAAGCTATTACATGGTACCAATATTATTTTTAAAATGACTAGCCAATTTCAATTCTGTGAGAACAGCAGCTAGAAACATAAAAGGTTACTAAACATTTTCATATAGATTTGCGCATCCAAAATTGAAAAAAACAGGGGAGGGAGGAACGAGCATCTTCCAGCAACAAGCTGAAAACAAAAGCACATTGTTGATTTTATGCAGCCCAGTGTTTCAACTGTGAACATGCTGCCAGTGTGTGTTGAGGCAGGAGACAGCAGAACTAGCTTAACACAAGGCTAACATTCCTTCAATGTGAAAGATGACACTGTTCAATATAGGAAGAAAAATGGAAGTGTGATGCTTCAAAATGAGAGCAACATGATTCAGACTTGATCACTCTGCAAATCTGAATTACTTTCAGTGTTGGTAGATCAGTGTTTCTCAAACCATCTAACATGGTAGCCCAGCAATTTCTTTTCCAGTGCAAGCTTAGGCTTACCCACTTGTGGAGAATTGAAAAAAATTTAAACTGCAAAATTGCACATATATTATTTTTATAACTTTTCAGTTTGAAATTTTCTGTAATACCTTTCCAGCTGAAACACAGAAATATGCATCTGAATTTATTTTTTCTTGGAAGATGGCAGTAGGCTTGAAACTAATTGTTCATGAGCCACTACATTGAAAAGCATGGTGGTAGATGGCATTCAATGTCGAAAAGGTAATTATACATAATATCTAAGGAATTGTTTACCTGATATTGTCAAAGTATTTTGAACATTGTTGCTCTGTGAGGCACGTGCTCCCGGCCTGAGAGGTCTTTTATGTTACGGGTTTTTGGTTAGTCATAAAAAAATATTTTGAAATAAAACAATTAGGTTATATATTTTCAGTTCTACATTCATTCATTCGTACAATCAAACGTTTTAAATTTACTATTAATTAAAAGATTTTTGTAGAAAGAGTTATACTCATCGGTTCAGGAGACCTCTCACAAGGGGTTCATCGTCACCACGTCACGGCGAGGGCTTTCGACACAGCTGGTGTATCATCGTCAGGCCTTCGACATCTACATGAGGGTTTCCTCATGTGTGTGTAGCCACTGGAGCTGCATGTCAGGAAATGAAGGGAAAGTTAGCTCAGTAGACACACGTGCCTCACAGAGCAACAACGTGCAAAATACTTTGACAATATCAGGTAAACAATACCTTAGATATTATGTATAATTAATCAAAAGCATGTTTATAGCATAAGACAACCCTTAAGGTTGCTCATGAATTGCATATTTCGTATGTCCAAAAGGTTTAACTTTTAAAAGAATAGTCTTACACCCGTCTAGCATCAGTAGACACAAAAAGTTCCAACACACAAAATTTCATAACTGATTTAACAATTACATGAGACTAATATCATGGCTCTGAACAGTACAGTTCAATGATGAAATAATTTTTGTAATAAGCACTTTGTGAAGTAAAAATGATCATGTGCAGAGCATGTGATGGATATGTGTGAAATCTGAGTTATGTGTGAAGGTTTTTGTAAACGGAATTGTTTGATACACGAACGATACCTAAAATTTCATAGACAATTTGCCTTTGAGGATTATCTTGCGAAGTTAGCACTAGTCTCTAGTTAACTGGAAAAAAATTTACCTGAATCTCAGAGATGGTCTTAATGATATGCATGCACTTTGACGATCACAGGTTGCAAATTTCTAGTGGAGACAAAGCTACAGTTTGTGCATCCAATTTCATATTTTGATGAAAATAATCCTTGACACACCAAAACACGTAGCTAACCTGACAAACACGGGACAAACTGCTAAGTTTATAAAACAATAAATGACTTGAATGAAATATGATGCACAAGATAACATAAAAGTATAAGAATAAAGGAATATATGCAAGAATTCAGCTGTCTACCTGTGCGATAAAACACCATACCATAAGTTGCAAATTAAAATCACTTTATTTACAATTTAAAAGCAGGTTAAAAAACTGACTAGCGCTTTCGGGGATCCCGTTGTCCCCATCTATGGTTCCAAAGCACTACAAGGGACACGATAGAGGCAGTCATTATATACAGATAAAAATCCCCCCCCCCCCCCATACACCACGTCACCAACATTTTAGTGATGCCACCATTTAAACAGAAAAAGACGTACAAGTTATTAACAGCTGATATTACACTAAGTATAAGAAATTACTAATGACACTAAGCAAGAAGTGCAGATTAGCCATTGGACATAGTCTCTGTCGGGGCAACCAATCTACGCCAAGGTCCCGGTACATATGCGGGAAAGTCCAAATAACAACATCTGTCACCATAAGCAAGAATATACTGGCTTTCGGAAAGGAAAACAGTACTTTTATTGAGATTTGTTTCCAGAATTTTCACAATTTCCCAAACTGATGATTAACCACCCTGTGTGACAGCTAACGTAAAGGCACTATGAATAGTGCCAACTTGAAGCGTGTACTGGTGTTCTCTCAGGCAGGTATTTAAGCACCTGAGAGTAGAACCTATATAACAATTCTCAGTAACATTCGGGTCTCCATGGGTAAGAGGGATGCAGTATACCCCATGTTTCCAGAGGGTAGGAGTTCTGTCCCGGTCATTCCTGACTAAATCAAAGATATTTCTGATGCATAATCCAAAAGAGATGTCATGTCGCCGACAGATTTTTCTGTGTGTGGAGACTATAGAGGGAGGTAATCTACTTTACCTACAAATCTGGTTGTCCGAATTTCCCTAGACAAAGTGGTGAAGTTCAGTCTAGTAAATCTTCTGAACAACTTCTGAAAAAATTGTTCCGGGTAGCCGAATTTTCGAGCCAAAGACAAGGTTCTTGAAAGTTCTTCACGTCTTGCTTTACCTCTTGTAGAATGTGTATAAGCACGTTTAATTAAGAAGCGAAAAGCTGCAGATTTATATTCTGGGGGGTGAGATGAGTTAAACGGTATGATTCAGGGGGTGAAAGTTGGTTTTCGATAAACAGAGTATTTGATCTATTGAGTATTTAGGTTTCTACATAACAAGAAATCATGGAAGGGTAGCTTCCCATTCAGTTCAACTTCTTTGGTGAATTTTATTGTAGGATACTGTGGTGATAAGCAAGAAATGAGATCATCAAGTTGGTGAATTGAATGTGGCCAGAAGACCAGCATATCGTCAACATACCTAAGGATTAATGAGGGTTGAAATGGATAATCACACAAGACCTTGTCTTCCACAAACTGCAAAAGTATTTCTGCCAGCACCGGAGAGAGTGGGGAACCCATGGGTGCACCCTCTTTCTGTTGATAGATTATGTCCTCATATTTAAAATATGATCTTTTGGCTACTAATTTCAGAGCTGTGAGAATAGCCTGTACTTCTAAATATGGATTAGAGTCTTCTTGCAATCTGTCAGCAATGATAGAATGTACCGTGTCTAGTGGTACATTCGGGAAAAGCTACACCACATCCAGAGAGGCCATAATAAATCCAGTTTGTGGTGGGTCAGAGCCTTTAATATGTTCCAAAGCCTGTATGGAACTATTTATTGATACATTAGAGTCCAAAGTAAGGGGTCTCAAATAAGTAGCCAGCACAGACTCAAGAGACCTTGTAGGGCTAGCACGGCCAGAGACTAATAATCTTAGGGGATGGTCTGGTTTATGTAATTTTAGCTTACCAAAAAGTTCTGGTACTCTGGGTCCAGTGGCAGGTTTCATTTTAAAGGATATTGAAACGAGAAGGAAACCCTGATTTCTGAGTTTACTCAGTTCCACCACCGTAGCTGCAGTAGGGTCCAACTTAAGAATTTGATGTGGAATTAGATCAACAGCCTGAGCCATTTTGGCAGAATAATTAGTTTTATCCAAAATATTGATTTCTTGTTATGTAGAAACCTAAATACTCAACAGATCAAATACTCTGTTTATTGAAAACCAACTTTCACCCCCTGTATCATACCGTTTAACTCATCTCACCCCCACAGAACATAAATCTGCAGCTTTTCGCTACTTAATTAAACGTGCTTATACACATTCTACAACAGGTAAAGCAAGACGTGAAGAACTTTCAAGAACCTTGTCTTTGGCTTGAAAATTCGGCTACCCGGAACAATTTTTTCAGAAGTTGTTAAGAAGATCTACTAGACTGAACTTCACCACTTTGTCTAGGGAAATTCGGACAACTAGATTTGTAGGTAAAGTAGATTACCTCCCTCTATAGTCTCCACACTCAGAAAAATCTGTCGGCGACATGACATCTCTTTTGGATTATGCATCAGAAATATCTTTGATTTGGTCAGGAATGACCGGGACAGAACTCCTACCCTCAGGAAACATGGGGTATACTGCATCCCTCTTACCCATGGAGACCCGAATGTTACTGAGAATTGTTATATAGGTTCTACTCGCAGGTGCTTAAATACCCGCCTGAGAGAACACCAGTACACGCTTCGAGTTGGCACTATTCATACTGCCTTTATGTTAGCTGTCACACAGGGCGGTTACTCATCAGTTTGGGAAAATGTGAAAATTCTGGAAACAAATCTCAATAAAAATACTGTTTTCCTTTCCGAAAGCCAGTATATTCTTGCTTATGGTGACAGATGTTGTAATTTGGACTTGCCCGCATATGTACCGGGACCTTGGCATAGATTGGTTACCCCGACAGAGACTATGTCCAATGGCTAATCCGCACTTCTTGCTTAGTGTCATTAGTAATTTCTTATACTTAGTGTAATATCAGCTGTTAATAACTTGTACGTCTTTTTCTGTTTAAATGGTGGCATCACTAAAATGTTGGTGACGTGGTGTATGGGGGGGGGGGGATTTTTATCTGTATATAATGACTGCCTCTATCGTGTCCCTTGTAGTGCTTTTGGACCTGTAAATGGGGACAACGGGATCCCCGAAAGCGCTAGTCAGTTTTTTAACCTGCTTTTAAATTGTAAATAAAGTGATTTTAATTTGCAACTTATGGTATGGTGTTTTATCGCACAGGTAGACAGCTGAATTTTTGCATATATCACTTCTCGTGCGAAATTGTTTTCTGGTTATATATAGAATAAAGGAATGTTTGATAAGAATATATGGAAGAGTTCTGAATTTTAAAAGCAAAAATAAAGTTTAAAAGTTCTTGTGATAAGGACTGATATAGCTCTTAACTTCTTAATCATAGATTTAAGTAGATAGAAATTAAAATATGTTACAAATTATGTTTCACATATGCTGCAGATATATAAGAAAGTATAAAGTGCATCTGAATGTCTTCCATAGAAAAATTTATCAGAATGAATATTCCCTTTAAAATGTGAAGTAGCAAAGGTTGTGTTTGAAGCAGTACAATTTTGCTTACAAAAGAGAGGTCTGTACAGACTGGACATTTTTTTTTATAGGAATTATTTTTCTGATGTACAAAATTTGAGCAGAGAAAAACAACAGGAAAATAAACTGTTAGGTACAGTTTCCTGAAGGGACTTTCTTGTCTATCCATACATGATAATGAATGTTGCACTTCTACCTCTCAAAATTCAAATAAATCTTCCCAATATGATTAGTTTATACAGTTCAAATATAAAAATGTTAGTCATAAACAAAAGTGGGAATGCAGAATAAAAATAACACATAAACCATAAATTTATGTGAAAATATACCCACCAACATTCAAAACAGGTGGATGAATGCAAAGAATTTTCAGTGATAAACCGAGGAGGTTGTACCTCCTTTAGCCCAAATTATAGCACGTGCATGGTTTGGCATATATTCCACAAAGTGTTGGAGTGCATCCATATATACAGCATACCAGGTGTTCACAGACAGTCCTTTAACCGGCTCAGATTTTCCAGAAGAGGATTTTGTTCCCAGATTTGTTTTACTAACATACCCCATACATTCTCAATGGGGTTCAGATCCAGGCTTTGTAGTGGCCAGGAAAGATAGTGGAAGTCGCTGTCATGCTCACTGAACCACAGCTGAATAGCAGCATTGTTGTCCGTGAAACAGCTGTCACCTGTTGGATAAAAAAACGTTGCAGAATAAACTTGATCGGCAACAATGTTCAGATAATCCTTTGGAGTACACCCAACCTTCCAGGAATATCATGGGACCCGTTCAGTACCAACAGAACATGCCTCACACCATAACACCCTCTCCAGAACCTTGAGTTGTGTTTACACAAGGCAAGCTGGGCCCATGATCAACAAGAAAGATGACACCAAATTTTCGGGTGTAATAAGCACATCTTTTGAATCCGTTCTGATGCAAATTAAATTTATCAAAGCTATTCAAAGTTGATGGAACCAGTATGAAAAACAATAGTATCTGACGGAAGAAAGAAGTTTTTCAATCGGGTTTTTAATCCCACAAATATTGCTGTAAATGGAATCGTGAGCTTACGTTCTCTGGTTGCAGACTTGTGCATTAAGAAAAACATGAATTTATATGAGAAACATTTCACACCGGAAACGCTCTCCAACACAGAAAGAATTTTTCAAATTGGACTCTTAGAAACAGAGATATCGACAAAAATAAAATGTGACTTTACATCCCCTGGTGGGAAAACCATGCATTATTTTAGGAAGAAGGTATTCTCAAAAGGTTTTTCCATATGAGCGGTATCGGTCCAAGAAAAAAAAAATTTTTAGTCGAGTTTCCAGGAGCCCAGATTTTGCTGCAAATACATCAGAAGCAGAAATTAACCCTTAAACCCCCTGGTGGCCAAACCATTCTTTACCAAACATTAGAAATTATGTGAAAAATATTTTCCATCAGGTCTTGTGTGCGATACAGGAAGAATTTTTCAAATCGGAGTTTTAGAAGCAGAAATAAACACAGAAAACGCAATTTACCTTTGTGCCCCCTAGCGGAAAGTCTATGATTTTCTTGAAAATTTTGAATTTATATGAAAAACATTTCGCATCGGAAACACTATCTAACAAAGAAAGGAACTTTTCAAATCGGACTCCTAGAAGTAGAGATATTGACAAAAATAAGATATACATCCCTGGCGTAGAAACCATGCATTATTTCTAGAAGAAAATGTTCCTTAAAGGTTTGTCGACATGAGTAGTATCAGTCAACAAATTACTTTTTTTGCAATCGAGATTTTAGAAGCTCATATTTTGCTGCAAATACATCAGAAGCGGAAAATTAAGACTTACGCCACCTGGTGGCCAAACCATTTTTTTACAAAAATTAGAAATTATGTGCAAAGGATTTCCCATCAGAAGCTGTATCCGGTGCAGAAAGAATTTTTCAAATTGGAGATTTAAGAAGTAGAGAAATAGGGGGGGGGGCAATTTACCTTTACGCCCCCGAGCGGAAAGTCTATGAATTACTTGAAAATTTTGAAATCATATGAAAAACATGTCACACTGGAAACACTTTCCAACAAAGAAGGAATTTTTCAAATCGGACTCCTAGAAGTGGAGATATTGACAAAAATAAGATATACATATACGCCCCCTGGCATAGAAACCATGCATTATTTTAAGAAGAAAATGTTTCTAAAAGGTTTGTCAACATGAGTAGTATCGGTCTACAAATGTAGTTTTTTTCAATCGAGAATTTAGAAGCTCATATTTTGCTGCAAATACATCAGAAGCAGAAATTAAGATTTACGCCTCCTGGTGGCCAAACCATTTTTTTACAAAAATTAGAAATTATGTGTGAACGATTTCCCATCAGGAGCTGTATTCGATGCAGAGAGAATTTTTCAAATCGGAGATTTAGAAGCAGAGAGATATAGGGGGAAACGCAATTTACCTCTACGCCTCCTAGCAGAAAGTTTGTGAATTACTTGAAAATTTTGAAATTGTATGAAAAGCATGTCGCACTGAAAACACTATCAAACAAAGAAGGAATTTTTTAAATCGGACTCCTAGAAGTAGAGATATTGACAAAAATAAGATATACATCTACGCCCCCTGGTGGAGAAACTGTGAAATATTTTAAGAAGAAAATATTGCGAAAAGGTTTATGGATGTGAGTGGCATCAATCCACGAAAGAATGTTTTCAATCGATATTTTAGAAGCTCAGATTTTATGGCAAATACATCAGAAGCAAAAATTAACACCTACGCTCCCTGGTGGCCAAAGTACTCTTTATCAAAAATTTGAAATTATATGCAAAAGATTTTCCATCAGGAGTTGTATCCGCTGAAGAAAAAAATTTTCAAATCGGAATTTTAGAAGAAGAGTTATTGGGGAGAATGTCATTTACTTTTACGCCCCCAACCGAAAATCTATGCATAATTTGAAAAAGTAACTATATCTAAAATACTCTTCGACATAAGTGGAATCGAAAGATAAAAGTTTTTTTTCAATCGGATGTTTAGAAGCAAAAATGTGGAATAAAACGTATTTTTGAATTTGACATCATCTTCATTTACGCCCTTTAGCGGCGAAATTGTACATCGTAAAAAACGAAATGAAGGATCATCATTCGCATATTTCGAGCCTCCCAATGCAAAAGGAATTTTTCAAATCGGACTAATAGTTGCAGAGATATCGTGGGTACAGACGGACAAACCGGTAACATAAGCATGATCTTTTTTTACAAAAGACGTGCTTAAAATGAGTGGTAGGCAATGCACATAACTAGCAAACAGGTTAAACTGATGGTAGTTGAGAAACACGCTAAGTTACGTATAAAAGTTTTTAAGGCAAATATATCTCCGCCATTACTATGGCCTTCATCAGTGCGACTACGACTTAACCTGTTTATTAGTTACACTGATGAAGGCCATAGTAATGGCTGAAATATATTTGCCTTTAAAAACTTTTATACGTAACTTAGCATGTTTCTCAACTACCATGAACTTAAGCTGGGCCCATTGCTTCATGGGGATCCTGCCAAACTCTCTGCCTACTAATATCAGTACAGACAAGGTATATTGCAACTCATCGGATCATGCAACCTTTTTTCCAGTCACGGTGTTCTTCGCACCAGTGCACAGTGATCCAAAATCACCAAAAACACGGCAAAAAATCTGCGGGTTGTGATTTTGTTATGGAATTTGCTCAAATTAATTGTTTCTAGCTATTTTAATGTAAACTACATTATTTTTATAGATAATTACATTTTAACATAATATTATTGCAGATATTAGATAATTGCTGAAAAGCAGTGTATGCTTTGGTAGCATATTATTAAGCACACACAAGGTGCCTATTATTTTAGAAATTAAATAATATAGAGTTATAATGAAGTGCAAACAGGGAATGCAAAATGCAATAAAAATGCAATAAATGCAATACCTTGAAGCCTCGCTTCGTAATCTATTTTCTCATTCGCTGCTGTCAGAATCTGATTCTTCACTATTGTCAGTGTCTGATATATGAGTTTGTGGTGTCTCTGGATGGGGTAGTGGTTCTTTCAAGAAATCTAAAACTTCTCTTGAAAGAGTCTTTTGTGGAGGTTGACGGATTGATGAAATCAGAGGGTCTGATGACAGCAAAAGTCTCCGAAATATGTCCTCGTTTGTAGCGGTTCTTGAACATTTCCTGGCATGATGTAACCTGAAGAATTTCACATCTTTATTTCTTGCCTCCTGCACTTCTTCAGACATTTGTCCTATGGGCAGCAGAGCAGAAGAAATAAATAATCAGTGATCCATGGAGGAGGATTTTGTGAACAGATGGCGGCATATAGTACCATGGATATAATTCGATATATAACTTAGCAGTTTCTAATGCATATCCTTTAAAGGCTTCCTCAGACACGTCATACCTGCTTGATAAAACTTGAAGAATAACTCCTAAACGACGGATTAGGTTTTCATCCACTCCAGTAAGAGAGGAAGCTAAAGCAGAGTTTCAGAAAAATCTTCGGGAAGTATTCCCATCATTACTTGTCCCACTTCCTCCAGGTCTTGGATTATCGACCAGCAATCCTATGTGTGATCATATCTGTTGTTGTACTTCCTTTTCTTCTCTTTTCGTTTTTTTTTTTTTTTTTTTTTTTTTTGGCTTAAAACAACTTTTTGTCCTCCACATCTCACACTTGCCATTTTTTACATCTAGGCGATATGATAAATGGAGAATGCATTCTAAGAAACGAATCCAAGCATGAAGGGTGGATAGCCCGAACTGAAATGTACTGGGATCTACTTTTCTACTAAGAGCATTAATATCGTTCATTTGCTTCGGCGTGGCTCCACAAATGTAACAAATCTGGGATGACGTGTCTGTCACAACATTACATATTTTGCCATCTATCATTGTCATACGAAGTTGGTGTGTAATGTTGATACTTTGTCCAGTACTTGTTATGAATTAGGGTGGCTGAAGTGTTACTATTTTTTGTTCAACATATGTTTTTTCTTCAAGTTGTAAATGTTTTGTTTCCTTTTCTCACTGCATTCTAATTGGTCTACAGTATCTGGGGGTGGAAGGACGTGGATTTTTCCATATCACTATTTTGTTTGTTAATTCACTGTCTTGTTGGTAATATAATTGAATCGGAACAAGGGAAGACACAAAAATGCTATGGTCACTTAATTTTGGATTAGAAAATCGCTGCTTATATTCACAGTGCACACTACTACCATCGCAACCCCATTTCAAGATCCATGTGAAAGTTGCAGGTTTCAAAATATTCAGTTATTATAGCTGGATCTTGCAAATGAACTATCCGACATATGGTGTGATCTAACACATTCTGTAGCTCAGCTTCGGTCTTTGTTTAACTAAAAATCATTGAATAGTTTGTGGGATAACACCATTCTTTAGCTTTACTTATACTGTAGTAGGAGGGATACAAATCTGCATGTTTTTCTTTAGCCTGTTTCCGAATTAGTTTATATTGCCTTTGGCTTAAATTAGCTTCAATAATTAGTGATACTGCTTCTTCTTCTGTATAAGGTTGAATTTCAGGACGTGATTTTGAATATTTCCATGTACGGAGAATTTTTTCGGCTCTTGTTGGTGTCATAAATATTGCTTCATTTATTAATTGAGATGCATTTTCTTCTCCCCAGCTTTCAGGCTTGTTTCGGTAGCAAACGGAAGCTCACTAGACGTATGAGCAAGTTGCAAGACGTATGAGCAAGTTGCAAGACGTATGAGCAAGTTGCAAGTTGAAGTTCTTTAGTTTTTAGTTTTTTACTTCTCTGACTACTCTCGCCAAAACTCAGTCTAGGCCGTCCCCGTGACATTTCGCTAGGAGAACTTGTGTCAGAGCTAACTGAATCACAAATAGAAAATACTACATTTTCATCAAGCCAACTAGAATTTCTTTTAATAAATACATCATGTCTTCGATAACACTTTTCTAGCCTTTTAAATATTTTGCTGCAAATGTCTGACACGCCAAGGTGGATCTTCCTTTCGGAATCTTCTGATACTTTTTCACTTTTAAAAGAATCTAAAATGAGCATTAATAAATGAGCCTGTTGTTGATACCTTCACGACACTCTTCACGAATAATTCATACAATTCTCTTCGTTTTTTCCGGAATTCCACGGCACAAAACCTATGACATGTAGCCTGTAACAATAAGTTTAGCCCTCCTCGTTACAAAACCTTACGAACGCACACGCCGTGAATTACAGCCAGCAACACGGCGGCTACAAGGCACCAAAAGAAACCACAAACTGCCTTGTTTACACGTCGCATGACCTAGTTTGGTGCATGCGCACTCGACTCGCCACACTATATGTTTTCAAAAACATGTGCTATACTTCTGCATCCTCAAGTTTCCGCAAAAAATTTTGCACCTTTTTAAGAACACTTTAAAGTATTTGTTATAGCAAACCATTCAGCGGCAAGTGACGGCGAGCATTTTGTAGCTCACGTTGAAAATTTAATTTTCACATCCACATATAATGTTGCCGCATTTTTATTATTAAGCAAGTAGCATTATTTTTTGAGGATTTATAGGACATTGTGAGTCTACTTAACACATTAATATTATGGTTGGTAAAATTATACATTCATTAATAATGTTTTAAAACTGACGAAATGTTCACACAGAAATTCGTATTGTTGATAATGCCACTTTACAGTTCTAAAAAAATAGTAAACAAATGTTTTAGAAAAAAAAAAATGTGTGGCAGTTTAATCCTACATTCATTTATATTGAAACCCATAAACTCTTTTCTTCCAAACACAACATTTGAAATTTCGATTTTTGGCGGGTTAATTGGCTTCCCGGATCACTGCACTGTGTAGATAAAGTTTCTAGTTCTTCGCAGAAATCAGTGGTTTCCATATAGGCATGCAACTTCCAATACCAATCCTCTTCAATTTCCTGCACATAGTTTGCTGAGATATGGGTCAGCAACAACCTTCATTGAATGCTTCAGTCAATTGCAGCACACAAAAGTTCTGTTTCTCCATGCATGCTTCCTCAGACAACAGTGATCTCATTCCTGGCAGGTGGTTGTCACACCACAGTTATGCCTTTTATAAGCAATGGGGGTAATTTTTTCCCTGATAAAAGACCTGCGATATCTCACCTTTTGAGAAACCATTTGTTTACAAAACTGTCACTCTGGCAAGATGGGCACCCACAATAAGCCTTTCATAGAACTCTGAAAGATCCTTTATTTTCTCCATTGTGATCAACACTTCAGCAGTCTCAAATAGTTACTCAGATCGACTGGTGATACACATGACCCCGTACGTATTTTGCATTATATGCTGTGTAAATAATATTTACATACATACATCTGCATAAAAGTTTCTAATTCAGTGGCCAGTATGTGTACCATAGACAGCTGAACCACCCGGGGCCAGGCCAAGTCAGTACTATTGAACTTTTTTTTTTCTCTCTAAATGTGTGCATGGTTGTTGTCATGTGCATTTCACATATAGTCAGTCAGTGAGAGGAAGAGTGCATTTGTGAGTGTGGGAGTGTGTGCGTGTGAGTGCGAAGTAATTGTGTGGCTTAGAAGGTGGCCTACATTTCTGACATATTTTGGAAGTGGCACTCTAATTTCTCTGATGTTGCAACACAGCCATGCCTAGACTTTTCCAAATCACGGTAGAAGTACAGCTCAGATAGGGAGAGTGGGGAGTGGTGTAAGTGATCAAATATCTCAATTTTATTTTTATTTTAACTAAATTTCAATTACACAGCCCAATAAAATACAATAAAGTGATTGCTGAAATATCTTTAGAAATTTAATAAACCCAATGAAGTCAATGCCATTATATTTATCTTAAGATTTGCTTTTTATTTATTTATTTTTCTTTTTTTCAAACAATGGCATGTCATCTTTGTTTGCTATCAGCCGCACATGAAGCAGTGGCATCTAGAATTAGATAAAACTCGGCAGTAAGGACTAACAATTACTACAATGGAATAAAATTAAAGTCGTTTCTACTATGTCTTGCATTACAATTAGGAATTTCACCTTCTGCCACCCCTGTGATATACTATTTTGAAACTACAAAAAGAGTTGTGTTTGGAATTCAATAACTCCCACAAACTTTTATAAGACTATGAAGAATTGGGTCACATACACAAGGATCTGTGATACCAAGAGAAATGATCACAAGAAAGTAACATCAACAGGTACTTCTGATTTTCACACCCCTGAACTGCCAGCATTAGCTATCAAACCCTACGAATTCAGTTAAGCTTTCACTTTAGAACAATTTTAGAACTGCTGTAACATATACAGCATATAATTTAAGTCACTGTCACATCACCAGTAGGCAATTATAAGCCTTGTCAGAGTTATCAGTTGGATTAACTATGTGACATGAACAGATTGAAAACTCTTTAATATATGGCTTACAATACTCCATGGCACATTATTGTTTTTAGCAATGAATTAAAAAATAAGTTATGAATGAAAATTTACCCAGTTTGGACTGTCTAGCATTGTTGGTAGAGATCATCAGCTTTCTGGGTATGGTTAGTAAAATATCATCTTCCTGAAATGGAAAAATGCATCCAGAAAAATATATTATTATCACACCATTACTTTACAAGTAATTACAAATATTAGCCACATTCTATGTGATACATTTTAAAATGCCTACATGCAAGAAGTTTCTGGGGGTTTTTTTGGGTTTTTTTTTTTAGGAAGAGGGGTTTGGCTTATATAGGAGTCAGTCCAAAAATAAAATGTTGTTGTGGAAGTGAAAAGTGAAGCAATGAGATCACAATAAGAGTGTGAGGCATCTATGAAGGTTGCTTGGTACCAGATGGAAAGACATCTATGCACCTGACCAGGTAAAATGAATCATGAGATGCAGTGAGTCATTTAGTCACCACATAATTCATTGAAAAAGAGATGTACTGCATAATGGAAGTCTTCAACACATGTGGAAAAAGACAATCAAAGGTGGTAACTTAAAAAAGGCAGACATTGGCTTTGTGTTATCTTGGGAGATGGGGAGCATGGGACACAACTTAACCAGAACATATTCTAAAATATTTTGTTTTAATGCAGCATAATCAGCATTATATATACACAGTTGAACCATTACATTATGACCACCCCCAGTCTAGGGAAATGAGCAAGCCTAGAGACCGAACGGTAGTGCAGGTGAAGTCCATAGAGCAGTATATACTATATATATCAAGGACTGGCTTTTGGTTAGTAGAGTATTCAGAGTCAGTATGGGAAAAGCTGTCGATTTATCGGAGTTTGATAAAGAGCAAATCGTGACGGCATGGCAGCTCGGAACTACGATCTAGGAAACAGCACGGATGGTGAGTTGTTCATGTGCCACTGTGGTGAGTACGTATCAAGACGAACTGCCATCCAGCCATGTAGTATGCAGCTCATTGATGCCAGAGGGGAGCGTGGAGACTGTCGCGCATTGACCGCAGGGCCACAGTGCGACAAATCACTGGCAGCTACAACAGTGGTGATCAGGGCAATGTATCACAGCACACAGTTCATCGCAGCCTTCTATGCATGGGACCGCATAGCCGAAGACCCAGCCGGGTCCTTATGCTCACTGCACGTCATCGCTAACAACACATGAAATGGGCCAAAGATCATCGAGATTGGACTATGGGTGATTGGAAAAAGTGGACTGGTCTGACAAATCAAGATTACTGGCACATCATGTAGATGGTCGAGTGCGGATACGCTGATTACTAACAAAGGCTATGGCACCTGGATGCACAGTTGGGCAGAAACAGGCCGGCAGTGGTGGTGTTATGCTATGGGCGATGTTTTCTTGGGTCACTTTAGGCCCCATTATCCCAATAGCACAATCCCTGACAACTGTCAGGTATCTGAATATTGTTGCAGAAAGTTCACCCATTCACGACAACGGTGTTCCCTGCTGGTGATGGCCATTACCAACAGGATAATGCATCATGCCACACTTCCAGAATTGTCAAGGAGTGGTTCGATTAACATGCTGGTGACTTTCTGTTAATGTCCTGACCTCCAAATTCACCTGGCATGAACCCAATTGAACATTTGTGGTTTGACTTAGAAAAGCGGATTCGTGCTAAATCACCATCACCCCGAAATGTACGGGAACTGGAGGACCTGCTATTGACATTATGGTACCAGATACCCCAGGATTCCTATCGCCACCTCATCGAATCGATGCCTCCCCAAGTGGTCACTGTTTTGCAGGCTAAAGGGGGTCCTACAGCTTATTAGGTAGGTGGTCATAATTTAATGGCTCATCGGTGTATATGATAAAGGTAAAATCCCTGAAATGGCAATGGGCTGGACATACTGTTAGAACTGATCACCGTTGGACAACTGAAAAACTAGACTGGATTCTAAAGGACAGGAAAAGACCCAGAAGGAGACTACGTGAGAGATGGTTGGATGAAATTCAAAAGCATGTCAGAGTGATAAGGAGGAGTCTGGCTCAAGACATAAAAAGTTGTGGAAGAAATTTGGAGAGACCTTCATCCAGCAGTGGATTGATAATGGCTGCTGCTGCTGATGTTGATGCATGTGTCTGTGTGGGGTGATTTAGTTTATAATTCAGATAAAAAACAAAACAGTCATAATGATTTTGATGATGCACCTTAAACACATGTGGACTTACAGGAACCCCTCCAAAATTCTGGTAATAAGCTAGATTTTGAAGGTTTTTAAAGCAGGTAATCTGAGGAACTTGCATAATTTTATTTCAATAAAGGTCATGTTTCCTGAACTCTTGAAATCTGCAGTGAACTTATATGTGGGTCCCAGTTTGTTTTTTTTTTTTTCGATTTTCATTTGTTGAACTCAGAGGGGTCAGCTTACACACAAGTACATACTTTCAGCTTATACAAAAGTATATAAGGGAAGTTGCTTTTGAGCGAATTGAGTATTTCATATTTTTTTAAAAGTTCATGTCTCATATTTTTTAATATTTTCTTTGATAAAAGCTGATGTCTCTGCCAAACTTCAAAGCAGGCCTTAAGCCAGACAGCGGCTGATGATTGAGATTGAGCAAAGGATGTAAACAAGATCGAGCAAAGATATGAAAGAGGTCGGGTTCTAGACTGCAGCATGTCACTAGGACAGGCAAAAGAAAATGCAGGTAGGGTACAGCCCAGTCTGGCTCTCCCCTGGCTATGGCTCTGCTGCAACGTAAGTACGATTCAATTTACATCAGCTATTTTTTGTGTTTTTGTTTGGAAGTTTAATGACCACCATGAGCAACTCAATGGGCTATAAGCAGTCGCCCATCCCTAATTTAGGGCCACTGGTTCCAGGCAAGGGACAGAGCCAGTGTCGTAAGACAAACACGACATCCATGTCTCATCGGGATTTGGACCCAGACCCATCTTGGACGAATGGTCAGAAGCCAGAGCTTAAACCACTGCACCACTGAGGTAGCAACAGCAGCTATCAAGCACATCACATTATCAATGTCTCTATTTAGACATCAGAAATTAAACTTTCCAATGGACTACATCCTCAGTGTACATATGATTAGCATGATCAATGATTTAGGCTATAAGAAAAATAAAAAGAAACATTGCAAAAACAGATTTTAGCAATGATTGGATCTACAAGACTGTTTTTTTTTTTTTTTTTTGCTGCTCCTGTCTGTTACATTTTGTTTCAAGGCTTAGAAATCTCCATCAGCATCTAATAATGCTATGAGGAGACACCTGTCCCTCATTTAGGGTCACTGGTTTCAGGGAAGAAAAGAACCAGTACTGGAAGGATACCTGCACTTTGTATTTTTATGGTATTGCACCATTACCGACCGCACAGACCCTGGACACTTCAAATGCACTTTGCACCTGTTTCTTACAGCTGTGTAAGTCCTTGTCAACAAAAGTCTTGTCATCTCATACGAACCACACTCTTGCGACTTCCAGTAGTTCATCCTAACTAAAATGTGATCCAAGAAAGAGCTTGTTCAAATTACTAAAGCAGAAAACTTACTTCAAGAAGGTTCTACTCACACAAAATTTAACACACGATAAAAGTTGACAGCTACAACCCCTCCATTTCTGCAAAATTTTAGGCAAATATTCTTCAGATCCACTTTAAATACACTTTGTACTGGTTTGACTTTTTGAGTACAACCATTTATGTGACTCAACAACTCAACTTATCACTTTAGCTTTAGACATTCATCACATGGCAATTTCTCATAACCAATTCTTCAACCCAGGGTGGTTACTTCAACTTACCAACTTGGGTGAGATCATTTTCAAGTATGCTCTGCCCCATTTACATACTAACAATCTTTTAACTATAACATAAAAGACGTAAGGTCTCCATAAACTTTATCTGCATGCTCATGAGAACCTTTGAAAACTCAATCAGTGCAAGGTACACCACATTAAGATTTCCCAACCATTGTCAACTAACATGGCACACAAACGAAGTAAGAAAGCTTTTTTTGGCATCACTTGTATGTTCTATAATTCTGCAGTTGATTGAACAAAAAGTGCTGCCAATATAGCATTTTTTGCCTGAGGAAGTATACACAAGGATGAGGTATACACCAAGATGGTCTAAAGAATCCATAGGATCTATGTCTTTATATATGGATTGAATAGTAGTAGGAGGAGAATTAATTGCAAGCCTGTAATTTAAATTTCCAAAAATGTAGGTGTATGAAATTTTTTTCATTATTGTACTTTCTTCACTCCACTATTTTTTTTAAGTTAATAAATTTTATTAGAATTCAACATTTGCAAATGAAATGCAGCAGTTAATCAGTTGTTACATTTTGTTTTTGTCAAGCTGTAAAACAAGAACTTATTTTCACATAAGTATGTAGTGTCTTCAGGTAACAACTCACAAATTGAGTGTTTTAACAAAGCCAGGTATCCTTCATTTAGGCCACTTCAAACACTGCTTTCTGAAATTTGCTTGTTTCTGTACAAGCTGGCTATCTAAATTTTTTTCTAACAAGTTTCCCATTCCTTCAAGGAAAAATAATCTTTCCTGCTACTGCAAAAGGATTTGGAAAGCAGATACTATCATGTACATTGGAGATAAAAAGAAAAAGTAATTATGTAAAACACTGCAATTTGTAGGTAAACATACAGAGATATTATAAAATTTGACATACAGATAATTTGTTTCCAAACCAGTTTCGATGAGAAAATCATTCAAGGTCAGAACACTTTTTATTGCAAATCTTGAAACTCTGAAAAATGGCATTTGGGAAACAATGGTACAAGAAAATCAAAAAAATGTTGTTTAGCTACAAAGGCAAACATCCTGAACTGTATTTGTATACACACCTACACAATCTATTATGTTTTAAGCATATTATTAGCACGCAGTCTCTCTTCCAAATGATTAACTGCTATGTACAAACATGAAGAATTACAATCATTTTCACATGAAAAAGAATGCAAGTATGTGGATCTGAAATTCATACCACACGCTAAACAAATATTCATGTCAGAAGAGGTAGTAAGACTGCTTTTAAATGCCTTGTACTACATCACACAGTAACATTTACTTCACAAAAAAAGAATTAAAACAGGAGGCATAGAGAAAAACTACAGATGGCTTGTCAGTCTCTTATCACATTCTTCACTCACAATAGAATAAGATGCATGGCACACACTCACAAGATTCTAAAGGGAGACAGTTCTTAAGTAAAGAATAGGTAACCTTTTCAACAATTCAACTCATGCATCTCATTAAACTGAAACTGGCTTGATCCTGAACAGTTAAATATTTAAACTAGTGACCGCATACATATTTCTTCTTGGTAGTTCATCAGTCACATAAGAGTCATTCAATAGTAATCATTCAAATGAATGGTTTTATTTCCATGTTGTCATTATGCTCACTAAGTAAATAATTTGTTGTAGGGATCACATGTTACACTTTCAAGGCCACAGCTCTTTTTGGCAAACTTCCCAAAAGAGTGTGAGCTCTTCAACCATTCACAATGAATTATAATTATTTGCTAAGAGGGAACAATTTCGGAACACCATTCAAATGAATGGTGTTCACATATCATTCCTATTCCTAAATTTCACTATTATTTCCTAGCTGACTGCTCACTCACAAAACAGTTGGCACATATTAAATTTCAACATTACTCTTTCTCCTTGTTGGGAATTCATTTCTAAACTGATTAAAACAGAAGAAAGTTAAATGTGCTGCGACTTCAGAGTGTGTCACAATGATGGCAAACTGAATAATGATTCATAACGATGAGAGCAAACCATTCACTGTGAAGACTCATTCATTGTGGTGAACAAATCATTTATGAATGGTCTATCACTAATTTAAATCACTGTATGGATTCTGTGAAAGAAATATTCTTCACTTAGTACAGATCAGGATTATTAACCTTAACTGTGAATGCTTTGCCACCACCAGTTTACTGTTCTATACATAACATAACAGATATGTCTGAATCACCAGTTTTACTTTTCTATACATAACATTAGGGATGTAAGGTCAGGTGATGCGTAACATCACAGCCTCTCCTTGACAAATGTCAACCCCGCCTTCTCGTGGTGCATCCTGTTCCTACTAAAGGGGCTCTGACGACCGCCAATAGCGGTATAACTATACCATCAGGATTAGAGGAAATTCTATCCCACACTCACCAACCCGCTTGGCCAGCGTGGTGAGTTATGGCCAAACCCCTCCAAAATGACTCCACAACTTAAATCTTGGCCCTCAGTCTCCGGCAGCTGGAATGTACCTGGCCAAGGCAGCGGCCAGTGCGACATGAAAGCAGAGGGTGCTAAGAATCCCCGGAGGACCGGACTAGGCTGCCATCTGATGCTGACCTTGGCAACGTACAATGGACGCTCCCTATCTTCTGATTCAAGGCTTCTTGAATTGGAAGAGGAACTACAAAGGATCAAGTGGGACATCGTGGGGCTAAGTGAGGTAAGGAGAAAAGGAGAAGATCTCATCGAACTGAAAAGTGGACATCTCTTCTACTATCGTGGGACAGATACTGGCAGAACTAGTGGTGTTGGATTTATAATAAACAAGAAACTGAAGGATAAAGTTGTAGAAGTTGAAAGTTCCTCTGACAGAGCTGCACGGCTTGTTATCCAACTCTCGAAAAGATACCAGGCTCAGATTATTCAAACTTATGCACCCACCACAAGTCATCCTGAAGAAGAAATTGAAGAATTTTATGAGGAAATTTGTCATCTAAATAATAAAGGTAAGCAGCACTTGAAAATAATTATGGGAGATTTCAATGCAAAAATAGGGCAACGGCAACAGAATGAAACTTCAGTAGGTAAATTCGGTCACGGCAACAGAAACCAGCGTGGAAATACTCTCGTAGAGTTCGCAGAGGCAGAAGGGTTTTTCATCTTGAACTCCTTCTTCAAGAAAAAGCCACACAGGAAATGGACATGGAGACATCCAAATGGGACGACAAGTGAAATTGATTTTATTATGTGTAACAAAAAATTCGTCATAGAAGACTGCAGTGTGCTAAACAAGTTCAACACAGGTAGTGACCATACATTGGTGAGATGTAAGATGCACCTCAACACTAAACTTGAACGTGGCAAGCTCATAAGACAAACAAAATCTATTGACATAACCAACCTTAAAAAACACCATAATACCTTCAAGTTGGAACTGAAGAACAGGTTCTCTGCTTTAGAAGGCCTAACATCGGAAGAAGTGGACATCTCTGAAGTTAACAGAAAAGTAACCAAAGCTCTTATGGAAACAGCAACAAAATTAGCTGGGTCTAAGAACAAGTTGCATGTAAATAAATTATCAGGAAAAACGAAAATGTTGATGCAAAAAAGAAGAGAGATGAGGACAACTAAAGAAGATGTGATTTCCAAAGTGGAATATATAGAGCTATGCAGGACAGTACGAAAAAGTATCACTGAATACGTAAGAAAATTCAACTATGAACTAGTGAGGAAAGCAATTGAAAACAACCAAAGCCTAAAGATAGCAAAGGGACATCTCAGTAAGGGAAGAAAACAGATTATGGCACTGAATAAAGAAGATGGTTCTGTAACAAGAAATAGAGGCGAAATTTTGACAAGAGTGAAAGATTTCTACTCCAAATTATATGAAAGGGATGATACATGCACTCCAGACATCATGAAAGATACCAGTACCAGAGTTCCTCCAGTCCTTCCAGCAGAAGCTGCACATGCAATCAAGAACATGAAGCGGGGAAAAGCTCCAGGAGAAGATGGAATTACTGTAGACATCATACAAGAAGCAAGTGGAGAAATCGAAACAGTACTCGCCCAAATTTTCACTCGATGCCTTAATGAAGGAAAGATTCCTGAGGATTGGAACACCGCTACAATGATCCTGATACATAAGAAAGGTGACATTGAGGATCTCGGAAACTACAGACCTATCAGCCTCCTATCAGTAGTTTATAAAATCTTCACTAAAGTTCTTTCACACCGCTTGAAGGTAACACTGGACATGGCTCAACCGAGAGAACAAGCTGGATTCAGGAGTGGCTACAGCACAATAGATCATATCCATGTGCTGAGAGAACTAATTGAAAGAGCGAGGGAATATGAACTTCCATTGTGCATGGCTTTTATCGATTATGAAAAAGCCTTTGATTCGGTGAAACCATCAGCAGTTACAATGGCTCTGAAAACCTGCGGTATTGAAGATGCATGCATTAATATTATTAATAACATCTATGAAAATGCAAGTGCAAAGATTAGGCTGTTTGAAAATACAACACACATAAAAATTGGAAAGGGAGTGAGACAAGGTGACACCATATCTCCGAAGCTCTTTAATGCTACATTGGAGGGTGTTTTTCAGTCACTGAGCTGGGAAAACAAGGGGATAAAGATTAATGGAGATTATCTAACCCACCTTCGTTTTGCTGATGACTTAGTCATTTTTGCAACTAGCCCATCAGAGCTGCAGAGTATGATCCAGGAACTTGCTGACAAGAGTAAAGAAGTGGGATTAAAAATGAACTTTCAGAAGACAAAAGTGATGTTCAATGCTTTTACAAGAAATGAAGATTTATCAATTGATGGAGAAAAGCTGGAGATAACAGACACGTACGTTTATCTTGGACAGCAGATATCAAGTGAGGGTCACATTGATGAAGAAATTAATCGGCGTACAAAACTTGCCTGGAGAGCTTTTGGAAGAAACAGCATAATTTTCAAGAACAATATGCCATTATGTCTTAAAAGAAAAGTGTTTGATCAATGCATCCTTCCAGTGCTTACGTATGGTGCAGAGACGTGGACCTTAACTAAAAGAGACATACAAAGGCTGCAGACAACTCAAAAAAGCATGGAGAGGTGCATGCTTGGTGTAACCAGGAGAGATAAGAAGAGGAACTCGTGGATCCGAAAAATGACAAGAGTGGAAGACATCATGATCAGAGTTAAATCCCTGAAATGGCAATGGGCTGGACATACTGCCAGAAGGACAGATCATCGATGGACAGCCGAAATTTTAGATTGGATTCCAAGGGACAGGAAAAGACCCAGAAGAAGACCACATGGGAGATGGGTGGATGAAATTCGAAAGTATGCAGGGGTGACATGGAGGAGACTGGCACAAGACAGACCGTTGTGGAGGAAACTTGGGGAGACCTTCGTCCAGCAGTGGATTGATAATGGTTGACAATGATGATGATGATGATGACATAACATTAATCACATCAGAAAATTTGAAAATTACACCTGCTCCTGGGTGATGTAATTTTCAAATATAGAACAGTAAAACTGGCACTTCAAGTATATCTGATTGCTAGGTTAATAATCATTTAAATCACTGTGGTTACAAAACTAGCCATTTGGCAATCCAGTTGATTTGGAGGTCATACATATAGAATCACAGTTAACTGCTAATGTTATGAATCTAGCAAAAAATAATGACTATCAAAAAAATATATAGTGCAAGACAGTTTTTGAAAGACCTTAATTTCACTGATCAGAAAAAAAAACTTGCTTCTCAAAGAAATTGTTATCTACAGGCATGAGCTCAGTTTCTTCATTATGACTATAAAACCCATTTCTTGTCAAATACAGTAGTAAAGATGTCTGTTTTCATCTCAATAAAAATAGCTCACATGCAGGGCTAGATTTTGACTGTTTACAGCCCTAAGCTAAGTCAAGTTTATGAAGATACAAAAGACAACCTGCAAAGCTTTTTTTTTTTTCTTTTTTTTTTTTTTTTTTTTTTTTTTGAAAGATGTGATACTTATATTTCTTAGCCTTTCTTGACACACTGATGTCCACAGTTCAATCTTGTTGTCTTCCAAATGCAAAAATAATCTTTCTTTTGGGCTGTTGGTAGCCATGTGACCCACAAATATTCACAATACTACAGGGTGATTCATAATTAGTATCATGGTTTCAGTGGCATATAATCGGAAAATGGGAAACAACAAACTAAAACCGCAAACAGAATATGACAGATGACAACTAAAAGTTTTATTACTTGTAGAATCAATACATCAGATTGCTAAACCACTTCAACATGCGCACCTTTCGTGGCACGTAAGATATCCAAGCGATAATCAATTTCCCGCCAAGTGTTCGCCAGCATTTGTGGCGTTACTGTTACTATTGCAGCACCAATTCTGGTCTTCAGGTCATCGAGAGAGGTCATCAAGGTCTGGAAAATTATGAATTTCACGTATCCCCACAGGAAGAAATCTAGTGGCATAATATTGAGTGAATGTGGTGGCCATGGAATGGGTCTACCACACCCAACTCAGCACCCAGGAAAATGCAGGCCAAGAAATGCTCAGACAATAACAGCCCAATGTGGCGGTGTGCCATCGTACTGGAACACCACAATGGGTTGCTAATCTTCCAATTGAGACAATGGATACAACTGTAGCATGTCCAGATAGGTTACCACTGTCACCTAGATTCATAACATTAGCAGTTAACTGTGATTCTATAAGTATGACACAAGAAAAAGGGCCTCAACACTTCCGAACATGACAAAATGCACCAGATATTCACCTTTTGATTATCTCGTCACGACTTCTCGAATGGTGCGAGGGTTTTTGGAGCCTCATATTCTGCAGTTATGCTGATGTACCCTCCCTGAGACGAAAAATGTTACTTCAACACTAAATATCCATGTCCACAGGTAATGTTCATCAGCTTCAGCATTGGGCAAAATGTCTTGGGCAAATTGGAAATGGCGGGATTTATTGTCTCATTGTAAAGCATGTACAATCTGCAGTTTGTACACATGGATTTGTAGGCAGTTATGCAATAACCTCTAAACAGTCATTTGGGCCATACCTATTTGTAATACAGCTCGTCTCGTTGACTTCTGAGGGCTTCGAGGAAAGGCTCAATGGACGCGATCAACATCGTCCTGTAAAGTGCTCGGTCTTCCCGCTCCTTTTTGATGCTGCACATTACCAGTCTTTTGAAACTGTTTTAACCAACATCCAATAGCATTATCGGAAGGTGGAGCTCTGCCATACTGTGTTCTGCAATGACGCTGCATTGCGATAATTGGCTTTGTTAAGAAGAAGCAGAGTGCGCACATTGCTTTTTCTTGAACAGTCGCCATTTTGAATAATGACGTCAATTCAGCAGATACCATGTTGCCACGTAAAACTTTCTGTGGTGAACTTGTTTATGCTGTAGGCAGTTTCATTTGGTTGGTTACAGTTTGACTATGCCAAGCCATGGAAACCCCGACAATAATTATGAATAATGCCGTATATCTACACTAACCCCACTGAAGTTTATTTTTTAATTTTATCTCTTATTATTATTTGACAAAGGTCCTGATTGTGTTAAAAGTGTGCCTTGGATGCATCTCCATAATTGTCCCTAATATGAGCATAGAAGTGCTGTGATGCTAGTGAGGTTCAAATGAGCATCTTCAAGATGATCTTTCTTTGGGAATTTTATACTTTCACCTAACGACTTTTCAGATGTGCATGTACCCCCTAAAAACAACAACAAAATTGCAACACTTTTGTATAATCATCCTCTCCTTAAATTAATTTTAAGTGCAAAGTTTCTGATAGCAGAAGGAACACATCATATATGTCACTTCCTGTCTTTAGTAAACTCACCAACAATGGCCAGTTCAAAAGAATGAAAAATAAGAATTGAATATTTCGAAATTGCATCATCACAAACAATAACAATTTCATTTCATTATTCCATTTTTGTCATTTTTCTTCTTTTAATTGGTTACAAGAAGCAGAAAAATTATGACAGTTGCATTGAACTTCAAACCAGTATCATGTTTTCACATAAAGCAGTTAAGTTGACTTTGCAAATCTTGAAATGGTATTTTTTCAGGTCTCTAAGCTGTAGCTTCCTTAACTTATTCTTAAGCCCATCCCTGATCATGTGTAGGGACTCAACAGAATGCATATCAATCTTCCTTGCACTTAACAGCAAAACAAATAACAGTAATGTCACCACAATAACACTGTCTGTCATAAACTTTACCACAAATGCCTTGCATCAGCAAGTCAAATCATTGTTAATATTGCAACCCTTCTCCTGCAAATCATTTATACATTCCTGGAACCAATATTTTAGCCAAATGGTAACTGGATTCTTTCAATGTCCATTTCTAAAAGAAATATAACATACAGCATATGTAATACTAGAAGACCATTCATGTTACTCAGTAAGAATCTGAAGTATATTAAGGTTGAGTTGCATGATGATGTTGCTAACATGCTTTATTGATATAGTTTATCATTCACAACAGATTATTTTTCACTAAACATCTCTTCGAAAGATTTTGGTTATTAAAATTTTGACACCATACATACTCAGTGGTTGCTCTGGCTTTTTTAAAGTTTTTGCCAACCCATTCACCAAATTCAATTTTTTTCCCTCAAAGTGTTATAATAGTATAAAAAGATAATCACCAATATTTCAACCAAAACATTTTTTTTTTTTCAAATTGAAAAGAATGTGATCAGCAGCACTACCCTTACATACTGAAAAGAAACACAACACATATTTGATAAATAAATATTTTAAATAAGGATACCCAAAACAAAAATTAAAGCCACAAGAATTCACACCTTTAAGTCCTTTTCAGCTACCATGCCATAATTTCCATTTTGTATCTCTTTAATCTGGACAGATGATGACTCAGCACCATGTTGGGAACACCAAGAATTAAAATCATTCCAGTTTTCTTCACGCTTGGGAAGTGGAAAGAGATATTCTGAGGAGAAATGAGTTTAGAGATATGAAATACCAGTTTGCCTAGAACATTTGATAATGAATATAGAAATTAAGGAAGAAACATTTCTCAGAAACACATGGGAAATTCACTAGATTATTCAAAGCAATCAGAATTGTGTACTGAATTGCCTGTGGTTTACTGGTTTCCATGTAACAACTCCTCAGAAAACTTGAAAATTGCATCACTCTGGAGTGGAAGTGTTAGCCTTAGTTGGTTGGAACTTCATTTTTTGGGTGGTGTACTGGGTATCATTCTTGAATGGAACTCAGGAGATGCGGGTTCCATTCCTGCCCCAGTGCAACATAATTTTCAAGTCTTCTGAGGAAATGTTACAGGAGACCACTAAACTACAGGCAATTCAGTACACAATTCAGATTGCTTTGAATAAATCTATTTGTTAACCAGTGAAATATGCTGCATTTTAGATTCACTTTTCGAAGCAAATTGCTTATGTTTAACATGAAAAAAAAAGTGACAGAAACATCACACATCATTATATGCATATAGATTAACCACATTTTCAACATAACTGTAAGTTAAAAACAGCCATATCACATGATTCACTTAAGGAATAAAATCCTGGTATACATATTAGTATTACCATTGTAGTAGAAGTAAGGTGTGAAAGTTACCGTTAAAATGTATTATTGTAATAGTACCAGCGTGAGTCATAAATTCGTAGCATTTTGGGGAACAAAGTTCAGTCCGGTATAACATGTTGACCACATATGGCTATTTGGCAAAATACAGTCCATTAGAGTCTACGGTCCTTCGCCAACGTTCAGCCAAAGATGCAATGCCATGCCGATACCAGGTGGCTGGCTTGGATGCAAAAAACCCAGTGATGCCATCTTTCACAGCCTCCAAGGAATGGAACTGTCTGCCGGGCAAGAAGTGTGCCATGGAAAAAAACAGGTGAACATCCAAGGAGGCAAGATCGGGGCTACAGCCTGGGTGTGGTAGGATTTCGATGCCATCCAAATCTTGAATTTTCTGGTGGACAATCAGTGACCTATGACATGGGGTATTGTCAAATTGCAGGAGAACCTTCTTTCAGTTCACCATTGCAAGGTAGCACTGGTGTAGAACGTGGTACATGTGTTGCAGTTGGTCAGCATACAGGTTCCCATCGACAGCCTGACCATGTGAAACAAGCTCCCAGTGAATAGCTCCCAGTGAATAGGACCCTCGAAATTCCACCATACATACAACATTGTTTTCACTTCAAAATGCCCTCTTTGAACCACTGATTGAGCCTCATCCCCTGGACACAGCCATTGGTTTCCGGTATCAGGATAATTTACGAAGATCTACTTCTCATCATTCATTCTGATTCTCCACAAAAATCAGTCATCACATGGATTTTGCAGCAATTCTCAACACAGAGTGACACACTCCTCAGCTTGCTTTGAGCTCAACTCATGGGGAACCATTCATGGACACCTGGAGTGAAAACCGAGCTGATGTAGGTGATGAACCACGGTGTTTTGTGATGCATGGACCTCCTCTGCTAATCGTCGGTTGCTGGTTCCTGGGGCTGTTCTACAGCTAGATGCAGGGCTTCAGTGTTGGTGGTAAATGGTCTCCCGCATCTTGATTTGTCAAACAGCTCTGTGTCTCCGGACTGGAAGTGTTGGAACCATTTTCTTGCTGTTGCAGGGTGCACTGTCCCCTCATCTTCTACACTACAAATTTCCTTCACTGAAGCTGTCGCATTCAACCCTTTTTTCCAATAATGGTGCAGGAGCACGCTCATACGAGATGAGAATTTCTCCTCCTACATTCTCATATCATATGAGCGGCACACACGTGTTGGGCCTGGCGCATGCCTACCTGTCTGAGCAGAGAAGCACGTCTCACAATCAGGCATGGGGTACATTCCCCGTCACTGCGCATGTTCCACTTGTTTGGAGGAGCCTCTCCATCTGTACCACGAAACGCTACAAACTTACGACGCACCCTAGTAGTAGTGCTTTTTTTTTTTTTTTTTTTTTGCAATTGAAAAGTGAAAGTTATCATTAAAATGTACCATTGTAATATGCTGTTTCCCCATTATAATGCAGGTTTGCAAAACAGGGATTTTCCCGATCCGCATTATAAGACAACTGTGCTATAACCAATGGCTACAACAGCACAGCATCATAGGGGGAGCAGGAAAGACCCATGGTATATCTGAATACATGGTATAAACGATTCCATTATATCTGGGGAGCAATGTAGTAGTATTGCATTCAATCAAATTGTGAAAGTTATCATTGAAATATAACATTGTAACAAAAGTAATGCGAGTTAGATGTGAAAGTTATCATTAAAATGTGGCAAAACACATTGAAACTGATATGAGCACCATACAAATTTTTCACTTAATAAATTCATCAAGATTCTATACTGCAAAGCAAAACAACACATAAAAGTAACTTCACTGAATCATCATCATCAACCATTTTCAATCCACTGCTAAATCAAAGTCTTTTCTAACTTTCTGTCTTGAGTACTTCTCTTACATGTCACTTCAGCATACTTTCGAACAGGGGCATATATAGAACTTTGGGGGTGGGGGGGGGGGGGCAATGAAAAATGGAAATTCTTGAAATCCAGCAGAACAAAATAAAAGTCAATGAAAAATAGAAGAAAACATTAAAGCATTTTTTTTATTATGTAAGTTACATTTTAACCAAAAACATAAAAAATGGAACATTTTTGGAGGGCAAGGCCCCTTCTCCCCAATAAACCCCTGTTTTTGAATTTCTTCCCTATATATCTCTCGTGGTCTTTCTCTAGGACTTTTCTAACAATGTGCATAGCCACTTAAGGTTCTTTACTTTGATCATGGTGTCACCCATTCTAATAATTTTTCTGATCTATGAGTTCCTATTTCTACAATTCTTGGTTACACAAGCAAGCCAAATTTTATACACCTATTAATTTATTTTTTTATGTGGCCCTCACTTGATATCTGTTGTCCAAGGTAGATATAGGCATCAGTAACTCCTAAATTTGCCCCATAAACCTCAAAATTTTCAGTTCTCATAAAAATTTAATTGGACATCATATGATAAATAAATGTAAGTTAATTTTTATAGACCAAAAATGTTTTTCCCAAATTTTTTTCATGTGCTTTGACTACTTTTGTTTTTTACTATTCCTAAAAACTAATAACCTTTGTGGTTAAAAAGTTTTTTTAATGTAAAACTGATCAGGGATAAAAAAAATCAGCTAGTCAGATGCCCTGTTTTTATGTTCAGAACACAGCAAAATATTTTTTATTAGCCTGGGAGTACGTTTTAAAAGTTTATTTTTTGAAAGCTGTGGTGCTTTAAGTTGGTGTACTTTTTCAGATACACTGCATTTTTTTTTATTTTTTTTTTTTTAGGTAGACATACAGCTGTTGAACCTTACGTGGTTTCATGTCTGAGATTTCTATTTCAGGAGCAGTATGTGCTGTGTGGTGAAGTTCAAGTACTGTGGAGGGGGCAGTCAGGAGAAAAAGAGATACTGATCGAAGATGCTTGCTTTCCCATGTTGGTGAACTGGGGCTGTGGGGAAATAAAAATAAAAATCCCTGAGTTCAGATGTGGGTGGCCTCTATCAGGAGGGTAGATTGAAGGAAGTTTTGTCTACATGTCATATTTTATAAAATTGATATTTCCCAAATTTTAATTTTACTTTATTCTAATTTGTATGGGACTGAAAGTAATTTGGGACTAGTGAATTCTTATGCCAGTTAGTCCATGATTAAACGTGCAAAAAAAAAAAAAAAAAAAAAAAACTAAATAATAAAAATTACTTATCCCTGTTGATGCAACACTTTTATAACATGAGGCACTCAAAATGATAGCTGAGAGATAAACATATTTTTATGAAACATGGGATCTAACAAACAAATTATGAATATGAGACTGAAATTTATATGCAAAAAAACTAATACATGAATCATATAAAGTATGAGAAATAAACAAAAGCCATGGCAAAGGCAGCCATAATGATAATGAGGAATCAGTTAGATTTACCAGGCTATGCAGAAGCAAACTGAGTTTGTCAGTGATTTTTTTCAGTTATGATGAACACAGCCAAGCAATGCCATATGCAACATATCACAGGAAATAGACTTGATAATCTGGCTAAAATTACACAATCGAGTCCATAATGGTTCCATTTACTACATATAAAGATAAACAGCTCTTATGCATGCAAATCCATAGCAAATGCAGTGCAATATATAGTGACATCACTAACTGGAGCAAAGTGTGGCAAAAAATCTGCCATGTCATTCTAAAGATTCAGAGCTTTTTTCAAGGACACATTTGAATTATCAAAATTTATGAAACCATCTTGTACTTTTTCTTCTGTAGTTCAATCATGGGAAACAAATTGGAGATATGTTTTAAATTCCATTTAATTTCTAAATTTACTGTTAATGAGACAAAATCATTCCTGTTTATAAACTGTTATCTGCCCCCTGTTTTTGTTCTATGCCACCCTCTCACCATCACTAACATTTGATTGCAATATGCAAGGTAAGTTGTGTAAGTTCTCATTCTTAATAGATTTATATTAAATTTTGAGCAGCTGTGAAATAAGTTATCATGCCTGAAATATACTTTAAGGCACTTCAAGAAAACCAAATTCTCTACATACATGCAAATGACAGTAAATATAATTAATGCCCTTAAAAGTACTGAAACAATACTGTAATCTATACATACACAGAAATAATTTTAAATTTTACTAACTTCCGTTTAGAACTTCTGAAGCAACCATCCCTACAGAAAAAAAAAAAAAAGAGGAAAGAAAAGCAGGCTTTGGGACACAGCATATAATAAATGCAACTTAATGATAAGTTGAATGTTCTTACAAGTTGAAAGAAAATAGAATTTATTATTTTTTAATATCTTCCACGCTTTTAAAGAATATCAATGTTCACAATTTTCAATTTTTTAATGTATAAGTAAATGTAGCTGCTTCATTATGAAATTACATAACTGTTCATAATAACTTCTGGATACAGAACATGCATTTTAATTTCCAAAATTTTTCTATTAGGTGTTTGAATTAATTCCCACTGTTATTTGCCACACAAAGACCTGAGTGTTGCCACCAGGGTTTAACCTGCTGCTCGTTTTTGCGCCGAACTGCGACAAAAACTTGAAATTCGCGAACAAATGTGTCAAAGAATTCGCCAAATTGTGAGGACGAAAATTTGCAGGAAAACTAACGATGTTTTTGAATTAGGTCTTGTTTTAAAAAAAAAAAACCCCAATTCAAAAACCCAAAAAAACTAACGACGATGTTTTTGAATTGACTTTTGAGTCCCGTGAGCAGTGAGCAGGTGGGATGAAAGATTCAACTTCCTGCAGTTCTCCGGTGGTGTGTGTGTGTAGCCCGGGGGGGGGGGGGTGTCGCTACGGGAAAGCAAAGTGGTTGCAATGCATTCTGGGGCCCTTCCAAGTGGCCTGACCTTTCACCTAAGGACCTAACTTCGAACGTGACGTAACTTCTATTTTTATTATCAGTGCCTAGAATCTGCATTTGCTTAAGTTTAGTTTGTTTCAGCAAAAGGTTTGTTTGTTGACTTGTTGTTCTTCATGTACTTCAAATCATTGTTCCAAACTATGGATAAATGGCTAGGGAGATTGCCTGCCAGTAATGATCGGTTTTCTAAAAAACCAAGGATTGATTACGAAGGATCGCGAAAAATAAATATTTCTCAATCCTTAATAGAAAAGTGGAAAAGATGTTATGGGTGGTTAGGCGTAGAAAAGTGCGAGAAAGATTGAGTTTTTACTTGCAAATGGTGCAAAAATGCTGGAAAGAAAAACGCCTTTACTGAAGGTAAGATCTGTTGCATAAATTTCTTTAAAAAAATTATGTCCAATCTAAATTTGAAAAAATTTAGACAGAACATTGCGATGTGATTCAGCTACCGATTGCCAAGACTTGTTAGTAGGTCATTCCCTATACCACAATTTAATGTTTACTAAGTATATCTAAAATGAGGTTTTCTAAGATTTAAACATCTAAAACAATTAATTTTCAAAATATAATTGCCATTCCGATTTCCGAAACACATTGAAGATCGTTACTCTTTCACTACGAATGAATAGGAAGCCACGTGCTTCATTAGGAAAAAAAATCCCTCACTCATTCAAGGTTTGTATACATTTAAAAAAAAATTAACACCTAAGCATTAAAATTAAAGCACCCATACCAAAATGAGTGGCACTAAAATTTGAAATACTTAGCAAAAGTTATGGAAAGAAGAACATCTTTACTGAAGGTGCAAATATTTTTTTCTATTAAAAATAAATAATAATTTCAATTTACTTCCGATATTGGAGGTTATTTTTTAACGTGCATTAATGCATTTGCATTTTTGAACTTCCTTTTTGTTGGTAAAGTTCGATTAACACTTACCGCACGTGGGGCTTGGCTTTCAATTCTTATTTCCGTTATGTGGATGCGGCATGGGGATTTTTCATTTAGTTGCGGGCCCACTTCATTTTTTTTTCTGTTGGTATTTATCTGGCCTCGTCACTAAATGAGTTTTTCCTTTGCTGCCTAATCATTTACTTCAATAATTTTTCATAACCCGAGTATTTTCGGTAATAATCCATTACCGTCATCTAGGGGACGTTTTGCTCCGACTAGCATGGACCGTGTCAGCTGGGCATTTCGGTGGTTCTCGTGGGCTGCTTCTGTTATTGGCTATCGCTTCTTCTTGGGCATTGTGGCGCCATCTCTTATTGGTCACTGATCTCATTTTTTGAACTTTTTCATTTTTTTGCTCAATTTTAATTAAATTTCTCCAACTGTTTCTCAACATATTAGGGTCATTATGGTTGCAAACTTTTGCCCTATTTTTTTCAATCATTACCAACTCTGCTATTCTGAGGTGTTTTTCGGATTTAGAGCTTTTAATGATTAAATCCGAAAAACACCTCAGCATAGCAGAGTCGGTAATGATTGTAAAAATAGGGCAAAAGTTTGCAACCATAATGACCCTAATATGTTGAGAAACAGCTGGAGAAATTTAATGAAAATTGAGCAAAAAAAAAAGAAAATTTGGAAAAATGAGATCAGTGACCAACAAGAGATGGCGCCACAACGCCCAAGAAGAAGCGGTAGCCGATAACAGAAGCAGCCCGCGAGAACCACCGAAATGCCCAGCTGACACGGTCCGTGCTGGTCGGAGCAAAACGTCCCCTAGATGACGGAAATGGATTATTACCGAAAGTACTCGGGTTATGAAAAATTATTGAAGTAAATGAGAAGGCAGCAAAGGAAAAAAACTCATTTAGTGACGAGGCCAGATAAATACCAACGGGAAAAAAAAAAAAAAATGAAGTGGACCCGCAACTAAATGAAAAACCCCCATGCCGCATTCACATAACGGAAATAAGAATTGAAAGCCAAGCCCCACGTGCGGTAAGTGTTAATCGAACTTTACCAACAAAAAGGGAAGTTCAAAAATGCAAATAAATAATAATGTTGATTGCTTCTGTATTGAACTTTGTTTCATAAATTTCTTTCAAAAAAATCCACGATGTTCAGCCTACATTTGAAACAATTTAGACTGAACATTGTGATATGATTTGGCTGCCGATTGCTGAAACACATCGAAGATTGCTACTCTTTCCCTTCGAATAAATCAGAAGCTATGTGCTTCAGCTAGAAAAATCAGTCACTCGTTAATTAAGTGTTTATACTTTTGTACACATTTTTGAAAAAAAAAATCAGTAACTTTTTAAGCATTAAAATTAATGCACCTTTACCAAAATGAGTGACACCATGGCAGCCAAGTTTTGACGGGCTTACCTGCAAATTTTACGGAAATTCTACTTGCTTTACTGTTATTTTGAGGATTTTTTTAACCTTTCCTGTTTAAACATTTATATATCCTTTTAAAATTATTTTTTTTTGTTAACTTTTTGTTTAATTCATCTAACTGCCCATAATTCGTCGCAACAGTTTTTTATCCCCTTGGGGGGAAGGGTACAAGACTGGACTGCAGAGAGAAGAGGCAGTGCTTGTCATCAGTCGATCAATCACTGACGCTCTAGCCTCTGGGACACTTTTGACAATTGGACTGGGGGAAATTTTTCTGAAGTACTATTTCCCCAATTTTTAATTTAATTTAATGAAATTTTTGCAGTGAACGAGAGGCTACAACATAAAGTTAGGTTTTAATTTTCGCCAGAATTCGTTAAGAACTTTTGAAATTACACTGTATTAATTTTTTTATTAGTTTTGATTACTACGTACCTGCCCATAACTATGGGAGGACTTGTTTTTTAAATTGTATGTATATATGAAGCATTTGTTATATATATGAAGCGTTAGAGAATCAGTTTTTTTTTTTAATTTTCCCAGGAAAAGATTTTTTTATATATATAGCGTTTGTCTGCGAGGCACTTTTAAACTGATTTGAACTGTGAAATGTCAGATTCAAGCATGCATTGATGGCTTAGAAAACATTAAAGCTGGTAATAGTGTAAATTACAAGTGCTTCATTTCCAAAGTTCCCGAAAATGCGGAAAATAATTTTGAGTATGAGGGTCATACAGTTAGAAATGGTGATAAAGAAAGAAAAGAATTTCGAGAAATAATGACCAAATATATGGCACATCTTTTGGTCAATATAAAAGAAAGATTTCGGAGTGTTGATGAGTTGGAAATGTTTTCTGTGAATAAAGCTCATATTGAGAAATGGCTTCCTAGTTTAATTGAATTAATAATCTAAGGCAACTTATGGGAATTTACTAGGAATTTTTTCCATTTATAGCAAATTTTCGAGAAAACTCTTCTCCTTCTTCAGGCTCTCTTGTTGTTGTCACTTTTTGCTTGTCACTATCATGGTTACGGTTTACCTTGACGGTTACGGTTAACCTTGACGTTTAGGTTATTTTTCAACAAATCCTGCCAGATGTTAGGCAGGGAAAATCCTTTGCAGTCATTGATGATGGAATTTTGATTTTTCTCAATCTCTATTCCTTCTTTTCAGTTTTCTTTTTTGGAAATTGCTTTGGAAACTGATTACTTTAAGGGAATTCCAATCCATGCTGTGCCCAGTTTCTCTAACATGCCTATCTAATCCAGTCTTGTTGAGCAATTTTTTATAGCTGCTTTATGCTCAGCTATACGAGTTTCTAGTCTGCGACCTGTTTCACCTATGTAAGATAGTCCACAACTACAATTTACTTCATAAACTACTCCTTGCATTTTTAAAATATCTTCTTCTCTTTGAACTATTTTAGGGAAAAATTTTTAACTTTGTTCTCTAAACTTGGAGCTAGCCTAATATTGTATTTTTTACTAATTCTCTTTAAAGCCTCAAATAAACCTTTGTGATAAGAAATTTTTCTAGTGAATTTTACTTCTTGCTTTTGTGGGTTCTTCGTACCATTAAAATTCAGAAGCTTCTCAATTTCTTCTTTAGGATAGTTATTTTCTGCAAGTATGACTTTAAGCTCTTCTTTATGGGCTTCTTTTTATCTGCAGTAGAAACTATTTTATTAATTTTTTCTAAAAACTGACTTGCTACATTTTTCTTAATAGAAACTGGATGATACGAATTGAAATCCAGTAGTCTTTTTGTATTCATTGGTTTTTTATACCAACTAGTGAGGAATTTTTCATCTTCATAATAGATAGTAATATCTAAGAAGTTTATTCTTCTTCTTTTGAAGTTCAATAGTGAACTTAAGGGAATCATCTAATTCATTGAATGAGTCTAGAATTCTTTCTGGAACAATTTCTGAGCTATCTATTATAAATAAGATGTCATCCATGTATCTGCTATATAAGCAGAAGTATGTGGGTTGTACTAGTATCTTTTCTTCTAGTTTTCCCACGTAATAGTTAGCTAAGAGTGGGGAGAGTGGGGAGCCCATAGCTAGCCCCGATTTTTGAATGAAAAAAGTTTTCCCAAATTGAAAGTAGTTGTTCTGCAAAGAGAAAGTAAGCATTTCGAAAATTCCTACTAATATGTTTTTTTCCTTGTTGTGAAAAACTATTAGGTCTGCCAAGTCTTCCGCTGTTAGAGAAACTGGGCACAGCATGGATTGGAATTCCCTTAAAGTAATCAGTTTCCAAAGCAATTTCCAAAAAGAAAACTGAAAGAAGGAATAGAGATTGAGAAAAATCAAAATTCCATCATCAATGACTGCAAAGGATTTTCCCTGCCTAACATCTGGCAGGATTTGTTGAAAAATAACCTAAACCGTCAAGGTTAACCGTAACCGTCAAGGTAAACCGTAACCATGATAGTGACAAGCAAAAAGTGACAACAACAAGAGAGCCTGAAGAAGGAGAAGAGTTTTTCCGAAAATTTGCTATAAATGGAAAAAAATTCCTAGTAAATTCCCATAAGTTGCCTTAGATTATTAATTCAATTAAACTAGGAAGCCATTTCTCAATATGAGCTTTATTCAAAGAATTAGAACAGAGTATGGGTCAGATACTTGGCAAACAATAAAGAAAGTTCAACATGCTACATTGAAGATGGAAAGATCCATAGCTCAAATCAAGTTCCTGAAAAATTGCAAGGTAAATAACTTTATTCCAAATTCATTTAGACTTAGAAAACCATTTAAAGATTTACTTTCAGCCAACTTCATAAGAAAAATAGAGCAAAAAACGTTAAAAAGAAGTATTGAAGCAAAATATAAAAATGTTGCTTATTATAAAAAAGTAAAAGTAGAAAATGAAAAGAAAATTTCTGGAATCTTAAGGGATACAGTAAAAGCAGAATTGGATGACTGGCTAAAAATTGGAGTAAGCAACAAAAATAAGAAATTTGTTAAAAAGCTGAACCTTAAAGAAGAAAAATTTTTGAAGAAAAACTATTCAAGTAAAAACAAAAAAACTGCAGTTCTTAGTCATGTGAAGGACAACACTGCTACTGGAGTTAGCCAAGAATTATTACAAGTGATAAATAAAGGAAGTAATTTCAATCTATCCAAAGAAAAATTAATCCAGAAAAATTGGTAATTGAATTGGAAAGCATCTGCAGCACTTTAGAAAAAGAGGACCAAATTAAAGCAGACCTCCTCAGAAAAGATTACTACAATAGCCTTACAAAATTCCAGAAGCAAGTAAGGAAACCTCAAAAAAAATTTTGATAATAGTCAATTAAAAGCTCTTAAAGATTTCAGAAAAAATGAAAGTATAGTTGCTGTGAAAACAGACAAAAGTAAGTTGATTACTATTATGGATAAGAAAGATTATCTAGAAAAGATGGAAGAAGAACTAAAAAACCTATGTATGAAGAAGTAAAAGAAAACCCACTACCAGATTTGATTAAAAAAGTCTCTAAGCTTATTTCACTTCAAAAAAAGAAAAACCAGCTTCCAGAAAACTATAAACAATTCTCAAAATTACAGTTCAGATTACCTCAAATATATGGAATAGTCAAACTGCATAAAGAACACCAACCAATTAGACCAATAATAGACTCAAAAACTCTATTCTTTCAAATCTAAACTATTTTTTAAAGTCACACCTTCAGAATCTTTTAAAAGAGCCACCTAACTTGATTAAAAACTCAATGCAGCTAAAAGAAAAACTAGAACTTCTTCCTAAATTAGATTCTCCTATTATGGGTAGTTTAGATATAGTGTCTATGTATACTCACATTAATATAGATCAACTTATAGACTTTTTAGCGGAAGACTTGGCAGACCTAATAGTTTTTCACAACAAGGAAAAAACATATTAGTAGGAATTTTCGAAATGCTTACTTTCTCTTTGCAGAACAACTACTTTCAATTTGGGAAAACTTTTTCATTCAAAAATCGGGGCTAGCTATGGGCTCCCCACTCTCCCCACTCTTAGCTAACTATTACGTGGGAAAACTAGAAGAAAAGATACTAGTACAACCCACATACTTCTGCTTATATAGCAGATACATGGATGACATCTTATTTATAATAGATAGCTCAGAAATTGTTCCAGAAAGAATTCTAGACTCATTCAATGAATTAGATGATTCCCTTAAGTTCACTATTGAACTTCAAAAAGAAAGAAGAATAAACTTTAGATATTACTATCTATTATGAAGATGAAAAATTCCTCACTAGTTGGTATAAAAAACCAATGAATACAAAAAGACTACTGGATTTCAATTCGTATCATCCAGTTTCTATTAAGAAAAATGTAGCAAGTCAGTTTTTAGAAAAAATTAATAAAATAGTTTCTACTGCAGATAAAAAAGAAGCCCATAAAGAAGAGCTTAAAGTCATACTTGCAGAAAATAACTATCCTAAAGAAGAAATTGAGAAGCTTCTGAATTTTAATGGTACGAAGAACCCACAAAAGCAAGAAGTAAAATTCACTAGAAAAATTTCTTATCACAAAGGTTTATTTGAGGCTTTAAAGAGAATTAGTAAAAATACAATATTAGGCTAGCTCCAAGTTTAGAGAACAAAGTTAAAAATTTTTTCCCTAAAATAGTTCAAAGAGAAGAAGATATTTTAAAAATGCAAGGAGTAGTTTATGAAGTAAATTGTAGTTGTGGACTATCTTACATAGGTGAAACAGGTCGCAGACTAGAAACTCGTATAGCTGAGCATAAAGCAGCTATAAAAAATTGCTCCAACAAGACTGGATTAGATAGGCTTGTTAGAGAAACTGGGCACAGCATGGATTGGAATTCCCTTAAAGTAATCAGTTTCCAAAGCAATTTCCAAAAAAGAAAACTGAAAGAAGGAATAGAGATTGAGAAAAATCAAAATTCCATCATCAATGACTGCAAAGGATTTTCCCTGCCTAACATCTGGCAGGATTTGTTGAAAAATAACCTAAACCGTCAAGGTTAACCGTAACCGTCAAGGTAAACCGTAACCATGATAGTGACAAGCAAAAAGTGACAACAACAAGAGAGCCTGAAGAAGGAGAAGAGTTTTCTCCGAAAATTTGCTATAAATGGAAAAAAATTCCTAGTAAATTCCCATAAGTTGCCTTAGATTATTAATGTTTTCTGTATCTCTACCGATAAACCTTCGATCTGCAACCACTGAAGAATTTGTAACTTAAGGTGACAGTGAACTTGAGGCAATACACAGGCACTTGGGGCTTCCCAATGAATCTCTAAGTTCATTCTTGTTGGAGTGGCAAATGTTTCGGTCATTTTTAAGTTCCAGATGCAGAAGCATGAGTATAATGGAAGTGTTGAACATTATGGAAGAAAATGAATTTTTTTCTCTCTACCCTAGCATGTGCAACATCATAAATTTTGCAATTTATTTGCCGTTGCACACTGTAGACTGTGAACGAGGTTTCAGTGAAATGAACTTAACAAAAATTAATATTCGCAACAGACTGGATATTAAAAATTTGAATACACTTATGACAGTGTCCATTAATCGTCCTGATCGAATGGAATTTAACTTCAAAAGTGCTTTTGAATGAAAGCCAGCTTAACCCTGGTTGCCACAGAACGGCACAGGATAGTCTATTCAAAGTAGTGTCCATTGGCAGCTACGACCCTTTCCCACCATTGGGGTAACAAATGGATTCCGTGGTAGAAAAACGCAGGTTCTTTCGAGGCTAACCATTCATCGAGCCATTTTTGGATATCTGCGACAGAAAGGAAGTGCTGCTCTGACAGGCCATGTTGTAGCGACCGAAACAAATGGAAGTAAGGGGGAGCAATGTCCGGGGGAATAAGGAGGGTGGAGTAAGAAGTCCCAGCCAAGTGCCTCCAAGAGTTCCTTCACAGATTTGGCGACATGAGGTCTAGCGTTGTCGTGGAGAAAAATAACCTCGTCATGTGGGATCCAGTTTCCGAGCTTCTGGATTATTCCCATTGCCTTTAAACATTTGCTAACCGTTGACTCATCGACCCGTAGTGTTTCAGACAACTCGTGGAGTGTCTGACATGAATCATTATCCAATACGGCCTCCAATTTGCCAACTTCGAACTTTTTCGGCTGCCCAGGGCACTCTTTGTCCTTCACGTCATATTCGTTTGCTTTGAAGCATCAGAACCACTCTGCATGTTCTTTCTGATAGGGCATGTTCCCCATAGGCCTGCACTAGCAAATGATGAATTTTCGCTGCAGATTTCTTGAGATGAACGCAGAAAAGTCCTGCAAATGCTCCTTTTTTGGTACAACACTCGACATCGTGAATGTGATACAAACTCGTGTTCTGTGCTCTCCAATCGCGTGTCACACACTGCTTAGCCCAGACTATGGATGGTACGTGCCGTGCGCAAGGGAGGTCACGTGTGGCCCGGGTCCCAGCACACCACTGCTGTGCTCTATTGGACAACAGCGGGAATTAATTCAAGCACCTAATATAAATCACGCAATCTCGTAACACAAAATCCTGTAAAACCACATACAGATTGCTCACAAATACCCAATATAGTTTTGTTTTTTTTTCTAGCCCATGCATCAAATCACATGGAAATTCCTACAAAGCTTATAAAAGATTTACAAAAGAAAATCTGCATATACTGTTATGTTTAATCAAAATTAACAAACCTTTTTCTATCTCACGAATTTCTTGAAGTAACAGATACACCTCTTTAAAATGCTCCCATTCCATATTCTTTGGTATGCTGACACTGGAACATTCTAAAGTAAAGAAGCATTTAAGAAATTGTGTGATTTCATGCATGACTTACAACATATATAGAAAAAGAACTCTATTCTAAAATGTTTTTAACTGCATATTCCTTGCTTAATTTAGAAATGTCAGCATTTGACAGATGGAGATTCATCTTCCAGTTGAAGACATCAAATAGGGAAAAATCACCTGTTTTGTCCACAAAAATAAATGCTATGACTCTATTTCTAGTATCAAAAATGACAGCAAGTGCTTTGTTAATTCTATGGGAGTTACAAGGTGACAAAGAATGGTGGTGGGAAAATATCAAAATGGCAAAACCAGTGACAAAAGATTCTGGGGTTATCTTGGGGAAGCTCAGAAGAGGCAAAGAGAATAAAGAAAAAAATAGGAAGAGAGAAGTAAAGACAGAATTTGATGAACACAACTGTGAAATCTAAAGAGCACCTAGAAATAAACAATCACATACGATTTGTACAGAATCTATGAAGAACTGGACAAAAGACAGGCACAAAAGACGAAAAACTGCAAAAACGAATGACAAAACAACAAAGATCCCCACACATTACACATAAAAAAATCACACAAACACAGCGTGGTATTAACACATGAACAGAGCATACAGACTCACTGGAAAGAAATCTAATGAATGAAGCAAAAAAAGACTATGTGGCTAATAATAATAAAAAAAGAAAGGATGACCAAATGATATAGTAGCTATGGAGGAAATGAAGTAAGAAGTGCCAGGTAGTTCTTACAGCATTTGCCACACTTTGTTTTTATTTTATTTATTTATTTATTTATTTATTTATTGGGGGAGGGGGTATTACTTGGAAAGATTTGTGGAATAGAAAATTTCTTCATTCAATGGAAAGGCATGTAGGACAAAATTTCAGATGTAGGGGTACTGGCATCATGTGGGATCTAATGAAAAAAGCATTTATAAAGAAAGTTATTTCACCTGAACAGGTCAATGTATTAATACTCATTTAGGAGGAAAAGGAACATGCAGTACCTACTGGGGCACAAAAACAATTTTGCATACTATGAAAATATGACCTGGTCACACAGAAATCGTGTGTTCCAGATTGCAGAGGTTGAGACATGTGGAAAGAATGACCGAGAACAGTGCTACCGAAAAGCTACATAATGGAAAGCCCTAGGACAAGAGACAGGAAGAGGTAACTGTACGAATATGCAGGAGGACTTTCGGAGACTTTGAATTAGAAGATGGCCAGAATGAGTTGGTGACAGTTCATAATTGAGACCACAGCTCTATAGCTGTAGTCATCATCATCATCATCATCACTGTCAACCATTATCAATCCACTGCTGGACGAAGGTCTCCCCAAGTTTCCTCCACAACGGTCTGTCTTGTGCCAGTCTCCTCCATGTCACCCCTGCATACTTTCGAATTTCATCCACCCATCTCCCATGAGGTCTTCTTCTGGGTCTTTTCCTGTCCCTTGGAATCCAATCTAAAATTTCGGCTGTCCATCGATGGTCTGTCCTTCTGGCAGTATGTCCAGCCCATTGCCATTTCAGGGATTTAACTCTGATCATGATGTCTTCCACTCTTGTCATTTTTTGGATCCACAAGTTCCTCTTCTTATCTCTCCTGGTTACACCAAGTATGCACCTCTCCATGCTTCTTTGAGTTGTCTGCAGCCTTTGTATGTCTCTTTTAGTTAAGGTCCACGTCTCTGCACCATACGTAAGCACTGGAAGGATGCATTGATCAAACACTTTTCTTTTAAGACATAATGACATATTGCTCTTGAAAATTATGCTGTTTCTTCCAAAAGCTCTCCAGGCAAGTTTTGTACGCCGATTAATTTCTTCATCAATGTGACCCTCACTTGATATCTGCTGTCCAAGATAAACGTATGTGTCTGTTATCTCCAGCTTTTCTCCATCAATCGATAAATCTTCATTTCTCGTAAAAGCATTGAACATCACTTTTGTCTTCTGAAAGTTCATTTTTAATCCCACTTCTTTACTCTTGTCAGCAAGTTCCTGGATCATACTCTGCAGCTCTGATGGGGTAGTTGCAAAAATGACTACGTCATCAGCAAAATGAAGGTGGGTTAGATAACCTCCATTAATCTTTATCCCCTTGTTTTCCCAGCTCAGCGACTGAAAAACACCCTCCAATGTGGCATTAAAGAGCTTCGGAGATATGGTGTCACCTTGTCTCACTCCCTTTCCAATTTTTATGTGTGTTGTATTTTCAAACAGCCTAATCTTTGCACTTTCATTTTTATAGATGTTATTAATAATATTAATGTATGCATCTTCAATACCGCAGGTTTTCAGAGCCATTGTAACTGCTGATGGTTTCACCGAATCAAAGGCTTTTTCATAATCGATAAAAGCCATGCACAATGGAAATTCATATTCCCTCGCTCTTTCAATTAGTTCTCTCAGTACGTGGATATGATCTATTGTGCTGTAGCCACTCCTGAATCCAGCTTGTTCTCTCGGTTGAGCCATGTCCAGTGTTACCTTCAAGCGGTGTGAAAGAACTTTAGTGAAGATTTTATAAACTACTGATAGGAGGCTGATAGGTCTGTAGTTTCCGAGATCCTCAATGTCACCTTTCTTATGTAGCAGGATCATTGTAGCTGTGTTCCAATCCTCAGGAATCTTTCCTTCATTAAGGCATCGAGTGAAAATTTGGGCGAGTACTGTTTCGATTTCTCCACTTGCTTCTTGTATGATGTCTACAGTAATTCCATCTTCTCCTGGAGCTTTTCCCCGCTTCATGTTCTTGATTGCATGTGCAACTTCTGCTGGAAGGACTGGAGGAACTCTGGTACTGGTATCTTTCATGATGTCTGGAGTGCATGTATCATCCCTTTCATATAATTTGGAGTAGAAATCTTTCACTCTTGTCAAAATTTGCCTCTATTTCTTTGTGGAATAACTTTTTTTACGGGTCTTTTAGAGGTTATTTTTAATGAAAGTTGGTTGTCAAATTTTCGAACTAAAGCCTAGTTCGTCATCAGGACTATGTCACTGGAGTAGTTGCTGCCACTCAATTGGAAGAGACCATCCGCAATTATCGTTAATTGTGGTACTTCTTCTTCTTGCTATTTCGATCCCTTCTTCTAGTTTTCTCTTTACTAAGTTTGACTGGTGGGCGATTATTTTCACTGAGTCCCAATTTATGGAGTGTCCACTTGCTTGTACATGTCTGTCTAGCCCTGTTTTGTTCCCAATGTTCCTAATAGCTGCTTGGTGTTCTTTCATTCGGACCTTAGCTATATAGGAGAAACAGGGAGAAGTATTAAGGTCCGAATGAAAGAACACCAAGCAGCTATTAGGGACATTGGGAACAAAACAGGGCTAGACAGACATGTACAAGCAAGTGGACACTCCATAAATTGGGACTCAGTGAAAATAATCGCCCACCAGTCAAACTTAGTAAAGAGAAAACTAGAAGAAGGGATCGAAATAGCAAGAAGAAGAAGTACCACAATTAACGATAATTGCGGATGGTCTCTTCCAATTGAGTGGCAGCAACTACTCCAGTGACATAGTCCTGATGACGAACTAGGCTTTAGTTCGAAAATTTGACAACCAACTTTCATTAAAAATAACCTCTAAAAGACCCGTAAAAAAAGTTATTCCACAATCACTATGAATAGAGGTGCCATAAATGCATTTACAACTCTATTTCTTGTTACAGAACCATCTTCTTTTTTCAGTGCCATAATCTGTTTTCTTCCCTTACTGAGATGTCCCTTTGCTATCTTTAGGCTTTGGTTGTTTTCAATTGCTTTCCTCACTAGTTCACAGTTGAATTTTCTTACGTCTTCAGTGATACTTTTTCTTACTGTCTTGCATAGCTCTATATATTCCACTTTGGAAGTCACATCTTCTTTAGTTGTCCTCATCTCTCTTCTTTTTTGCATCAACATTTTCGTTTTGCCTGATAATTTGTTTACATGCAAGTTGTTCTTAGATCCAGCTAATTTTGTTGCTGTTTCTATAAGAGCTTTGGTTACTGTTCTGTTAACTTCAGAGATGTCCACTTCTTCCGATGTTAGGCCTTCTAAAGCAGAGAACCTGTTCTTCAGTTCCAACTTGAAGGTATTATGGTGTTTTTAAGGTTGGTTATGTCAATAGATTTTGTTTGTCTTATGAGCTTGCCACGTTCAAGTTTAGTGTTGAGGTGCATCTTACATCTCACCAATGTATGGTCACTACCTGTGTTGAACTTGTTTAGCACACTGCAGTCTTCTATGACGAATTTTTTGTTACACATAATAAAATCAATTTCACTTGTCGTCCCATTTGGATGTCTCCATGTCCATTTCCTGTGTGGCTTTTTCTTGAAGAAGGAGTTCAAGATGAAAAACCCTTCTGCCTCTGCAAACTCAACGAGAGTATTTCCACGCTGGTTTCTGTTGCCATGACCGAATTTACCTACTGAAGTTTCATTCTGTTGCCGTTGCCCTATTTTTGCATTGAAATCTCCCATAATTATTTTCAAGTGCTGCTTACCTTTATTATTTAGATGAAAAATTTCCTCATAAAATTCTTCAATTTCTTCTTCAGGATGACTTGTGGTGGGTGCATAAGTTTGAATAATCTGAGCCTGGTATCTTTTCGAGAGTTGGATAACAAGTCGTGCAGCTCTGTCAGAGCTGCACGACTTGTTATCCAACTCTCGAAAAGATACCACCATGCAGTAATTATGAAGATACCAGAAATACTTTTGGATAAAGATGAAGTGAGAGGCTACACATCAGAAGAACATTTTGAATTTTTTTTTTTAATTGGAGGATTAACGATCACTGTGAGCAACTCAGTGGGCTATAAGCAGTCGTCCATCTCTAATTTAGGGCTACTGGTTCCAGGGAAGGAAAAGAGTCGGCGCCGTAAGTCAAACACAACATCTATGCCTCACCGGGATTCGAACCTGAACCCATCTCGGACAAAGGATCAGAAGCTATCGCTTAGACCACTGCGCCACCGGGACGGCTTTTGAATTTATATTACAAAGAAGTATAACATGTGCTATACGTGCCCTAAGGTAACTCATGAGGAAGTACAAAGAAGGGCATGTGACAGGGTGTCTTACATAGACACAAGAAAGATGACACCAAATTTTTGGTTGTAATGAACACATCTTTTGAATCCTTTTCAACAGCAATAAAATTTATCAAAGTTATTCAAAGTCAATGGAACAGGTTAGCAAAAATGGTCAACAGAATTTGTACAATTGATAAAATGTCCAAAAAATTCTTACTTCCACCAGCAGCTAAGAAGTATGTTACGAAAAATTAACAAATAGGGCACAATAAGTTTCTCATAGCAGAAGAAAGGTATAAGAGACCAAAAGATTTTCACATTCAACAATTAAAAGAAGGAATATAGAAGGAAACATGACATAATTCTAAGCACTTCTATTCTAGCAGAAGAATTTTGTATAATGGAAAAATTGAAAATAGGAAAAAAATATTCTTCATGGAAAAAGGTATGCTAAGGGAAAAGAACTTTTCAAATACATCTCTCGGAAGCAGAGACAGCAAGAAAAAGGTTTTCACATTTACACCCCCTAGTGGGAAAGTGGAGCATTATTTATTTATTTATTTATTTATTTATTTATTTATAGGGGGTTAACGACCACAGTGAGCAATGCAATGTGCTATAAGTAGTCACCCGTCCCTAATTTAGGGCCACTGACCCCAGGAAAGGGAGGGAGCCAGTGCCATAAGACAAACACAACATCCATGCCTCATCGGGATTCGAACCCGGACCCATCTCAGACGAATGATTAGAAGCCATCGCTTAGACCACTGCGCCACCGGGGGTGGCTGTGCATTGTTTAAAGAGAACAATGGTTTAAAGATACCATAATTTCCATCATATAATCCATGGATAATTTACTCAAAAAGTTAAAAATATAGGCTCTGCAGATTATATGCCAATGCGGATAAAACGCCGATTTAAAGAGAGAGAAAAAAAGTTTTTAAGGCCCTTTGATTTTTTTAAAAATCCACAGGGTAACTGTGCAGAAGAGGGGTATAATTGGAAAAGCAACTTCCTCAGAAAAATTTTCCTCGTTCAGGAGTTTGTGCGGAGCGGAGAGGAAGGGGGACGAGTGTCATAATGAACGATCGGGAAAGTTGTGGGGAGAGACAGCGGGGGATCTTTTTTTTTTTTTTTTTTTGATTGGAGGTTTAAAGACCACCGTGAGCAACTCGATGGGCTATAAGTAAGTAGTAGCCCATCCCTAATTTAGGGTCACTGGTTCCAAGGAAGGGAGAGAGCCAGTGCCGTAAGACAAACACAACATCCATGCCCAGACCCTTCACGAATAAATGGTCATAAACCAGCGTTTAGACCACTGTGCCACCGGGGTGGCATGGCGGGGGTCATTTTGTCTTGTTGAGAAGGACAACTCTGTTGTGCCATCTCCGTTTTTGTCAACCAGCCAATGAAAATGTGTGCACATGTGTTCCTCCTTTCAAATCTCATGTGCCACTCTTGTGCCTTGTGTTTGATTCATCCTTTGCCACTTTGACAGTCTTTGCAGCTGATATTTTCCTTTATTGCTATTCATAATGTCTTTGAAAAGGAAACATTTCAGTTACACTGCTGAACTTAAACTTAAAGTGGTGGGCACAGTTGAGGATATGATCGTGTCACTGCACAATAGTTTTGAGAAGGTCAGAAAATAATCACGCAGTAACAGGCAGAAAGCTGTTGTATCATGATCTAAAATGTAAACAAATCTGTCGGTAAATTCCATGGGAGAATTCACGGAAGTCTAGCCCTATTTTTTATTGGCCATGTATAAGCCAATCTCCCAACTCTGAAAACAGGATTTCATCCAAAAACTTTCTACTTATGTGCGAGTACATAAGGTATTTCTATGACTTGTTCTGTATCAGCCTTTCGTCATTGGCAAGGTGTAATGCTCTGGAGCTGCATCGGCATGATCTATGGATACCATGCCACTGAGCTTTATCTGTCCAGAGGTAAAAATATGAAAAAGTAACCTTTAAAAATTAATTTCTTCATTTAATAAAATTGTTTTTTTCTTACTTCTTCGGACTCCTGGGTCATTATGTGACCGATTTTTCTGTCGGAAGTTCCACTTCTCGTTCAACATCTATGATGTGCAGATTACTCCGCTATTTTTTTTTTTTTTTTCTGAATGTCATAGTCTGTGGATTATACGCCGATGGGATTTGTATGAAGGGAAAAAAATTATGTGAATTTTATGGTCTGCAGATAATATGACGAAGATTACAGTACATAAGTAACAATAAAATATGTTACACCATGAATTTAAAAACAAACGCACTTACAGCTGATTATTTAATTAAATCAGTCAGCATGTTTTGGATGCAAAAAAATCTGATAAAAGCATTTCTTTCTTTTTTGAAATTTGTAGAATTTTTTTAAATGTATTTTTTAAGTTCTTCTTCAATGGTACTAATCTCCCAGTATTCCTTTTGTCTATGAAAAGATTTTGTAACTCTTCACTACATTTTATTGCATCTTTAAAATAATCACACACCTCTTCCTGAACTGCATCAGATGCTTCCTCAATCAAATTATTTTCTTATGATGTTTTCAAAACAACGAAGTCATGTGCATTGTTCGTTACCTTTTCGACACACAGAACTTTATAGACAGAAATAATTTTTCGTTTAAACATGTAATTAGTCTGAAAATGGCATCTAAATCCTTTTCTTTGGGATCCACAACGAATACTTCATTTTGTTTGAAAGAAACTGCTTTGCCCACTTCTAAGAAAAGATCAGCCATACTGAAACCACAAACTAGTAGTTTTTGTAAAGGGGATATGGTGGACAAAAAGTACCCTATTTCTATCCAAAGAAGCTAAGCAGAGTCTTTAAGGCAAAAATTTGCCAACTGTTTTTCATTAACGTTCATGTTTTTAACTGCCTTATGACCAAGATCACTGTCCGTTACGCAGAGCGTCTGCTATTTGGAGGTTAATATACAGAACTATACATACCAACCCGCTTGGCCAGCGTGGTGAGTTATGGCCAAACACCTCCAAAATGACTCTACAACTTAAATCTTGGCCCTCAGTCTCCGGCAGCTGGAATGTACCTGGCCGAAGGCAGCGGCCAGTGCGACATGAAGGCAGAGGGTGCTAAGAATCTCGGAGGACCGGACTAGGCTGCCATTTGATGCTGACCTTGGCTACCTATAACGGACGCTCCCTATCTTCTGATTCAAGGCTTCTTGAATTGGAAGAGGAACTACAAAGGATCAAATGGGACATCGTCGGGCTAAGTGAGGTAAGGAGAAAAGGAGAAGATCTCATTGAACTGAAAAGTGGACATCTCTTCTATTATCGTGGGACAGATACTGGCAGAACTAGTGGTGTTGGATTTATAATAAACAAGAAACTGAAGGATAAAGTGGTAGAAGTTGAAAGTTCCTCTGACAGAGCTGCACGACTCGTTATCCAACTATCGAGAAGATACCAGGCTCAGATTATTCAAACTTATGCACCCACCACAAGTCATCCTGAAGAAGAAATTGGAAGAATTTTATGAGGAAATTCGTCATCTAAATAATAAAGGTAAGCAGCACTTGAAGATAATTATGGGAGATTTCAATGCAAAAATAGGGCAACGGCAACAGAATGAAACTTCAGTAGGTAAATTCGGTCACGGCAACAGAAACCAGCGTGGAAATACTCTCGTTGAGTTTGCAGAGGCAGAAGGATTTTTCATCTTGAACTCCTTTTTCAAGAAAAAGCCACACAGGAAATGGACATGGAGACATCCAATTAGACGACAAGTGAAATTGATTTTATTATGTGTAACAAAAATTCGTCATCGAAGACTGCAGTGTGCTGAACAAGTTCAACACAGGTAGTGACCATAGATTGGTGAGATGTAAGATGCACCCCAACACTAAACTGGAACGTGGCAAGCTCATAAGACAAACAAAATGTATTGACATAACCAACCTTAAAAAACACCATAATACTTTCAAGTTGGAACTGAAGAACAGATTCTCTGCTTTAGAAGGCCTAACATCAGAAGAAGTGGATATTTCGGAAGTTAACAGAAAAGTAACCAAAGCTCTAATGGAAACAGCAACAAAATTAGCTACGGCTAAGAACAAGTTGCATGTGAACAAATTATCAGGAAAAACCAAAATGTTGATGCAAAAAAAAGAAGAGAGATGAGGACAACTAAAGAAGATGTGACTTCCAAAGTGGAATATATAGAGCTATGCAAGACAACACGAAAAAGTATCACTGAAGACGTAAGGAAATTCAACTGTGAGCTAGTGAGGAAAGCAATTGAAAACAACCAAAGCCTTAAGATAGCAAAGGGACATCTCAGTAAGGGAAGAAAACAGATTATGGCTCTGAGAAAAGAAGATGGTTCTATAACAAGAAATAGAGGCGAAATTTTGACAAGAGTGAAAGATTTCTACTCCAAATTATATGAAAGGGATGATACATGTACTCCAGACATCATGAAAGGTACCAGAGTTCTTCCAGTCCTCCCAGCAGAAGTTGCTCATGCAATCAAGAACATGAAGCGGGGGAAAGCTCCAGGAGAAGATGGAATTACTATAGACATCATACAAGAAGCAAGTGGAGAAATTGAAACAGTACTCGCCCAAATTTTCACTCGATGCCTTAATGAAGGGAAGATTCCTGAGGATTGGAACAACGCTACAATGATCCTGCTACATAAAAAAGGTGACATTGAGGATCTCAGGAACTACAGACCTATCAGCCTCCTATCAGTGGTTTATAAAATCTTCACTAAAGTTCTTTCACACCGCTTGATGGTAACACTGGACATGGCTCAACCGAGAGAACAAGCTGGATTCAGGAGTGGCTACAGCACAATAGATCATATCCACGTACTGAGAGAACTAATTGAAAGAGCGAGGGAATATGAACTTCCATTGTGCATGGCTTTTATCGATTATGAAAGCCTTTGATTCGGTGAAACCATCAGCAGTTACCACGGCTCTGAAATCCTGCTGCGGTATTGAAGATGCATACATTAATATTATTAATAACATCTATGAAAATGCAAGTGCAAAGATTCAGCTGTTTGAAAACACAACACACATAAAAATTGGAAAGGGAGTGAGACAAGGTGACACCATATCTCCGAAGCTCTTTAATGCCACATTGGAAAATGTCTTTCAATCACTGAACTGGGAAAACAAAGGGATAAAGATTAATGGAGATTATCTAACCCACCTTCGTTTTGCTGATGACGTAGTCATTTTTGCAACTACCCCATCAGAGCTGCAGAGTATGATCCAGGAACTTGCTGACAAGAGTAAAGAAGTGGGATTAAAAATAAACTTTCAGAAGACAAAAGTGATGTTCAATGCTTTTACAAGAAATGAAGATTTATCGATTGATGGAGAAAAACTGGAGATAACAGATACATATGTTTATCTTGACAGCAGATATCAAGTGAGGGTCACATTGATGAAGAAATTAATCGGCGTACAAAACTTGCCTGGAGAGCTTTTGGAAGAAACAGCATAATTTTCAAGAGCAATATGCCATTATGTCTTAAAAGAAAAGTGTTTGATCAATGCATCCTTCCAGTGCTTATGTATGGTGCAGAGACGTGGACCTTAACTAAAAGAGACATACAAAGGCTGCAGACAACTCAAAGCAGCATGGAGAGGTGCATGCTTGGTATAACCAGGAGAGATAAGAAGAGGAACTCGTGGATCCGAAAAATGACGAGAGTGGAAGACATCATGATCAGAGTTAAATCCCTGAAATGGCAATGGGCTGGACATACTGCCAGAAGGACAGACCATAGATGGACAGCCGAAATTTTAGATTGGATTCCAAGGGACAGGAAAAGACCCAGAAAAAGACCACATGGGAGATGGGTGGATGAAATTCGTAAATATGCGGGAGTGACATGGAGGAGACTGGCACAAGACAGACCGTTGTGGAGGAAACTTGGGGAGACCTTCGTCCAGCAGTGGATTGATAATGGTTGACAATGATGATGATGATGATGATATGCTTCAGAACTGAGGATCACAAAACTGCCCACTAAATAGAGGTGTCTGCTATTCAGGACTTTCTGTTGAAGAGTTTTTACTGCATTTACTTAGCTTTCCATACATACATCTGCTTATTTTGAATGGCTTGATACTTTTCAAAAGTACTTGGGAAGACTGCTAAGTCTGAATTTCAGTGACACTGTAACTGTGGGATTTCATAAAATAAATATTAAAATTGTAGCAAGCAGATGTTTTCTAATTTTTGCACACTGCACAGTGGTGAGAAATGCTTTCAAAACTACATAATGGAGAAATAGTATGGATATGGCATGCTGTAAGTGCATTACCCAGGGACTCAACTATTGCAGTGGATCACATTTGAATTCTTGCTACTAAAGAACATTTTCTTTCAAAAAAAATTTTCTAATTTAAAGAGAAGACAATTTTTTATGAAAACTGTGCTGTGGCAGTGAGGCAATATCATCTTTCTACAGAGAACAGGAACAAAGAATGAGTGCTGGAATGTACACATCGCACAGAAAGCACCACACCCTATTGAAAAAATACAGTTCCACAGTTGAGTACATACATAATAGAATATCATTGTTTGATTCACATAAGTCCAGTGCAAAAACTGATAACAAAAGTAAAGGCAAAGTCAAACAATGAACTATCAGAACGAGGACATGTATTTGTAATTTATATCCACAGTTGGGATACATATAAGAGGTATGGCTATGAAATAACAAGTCTGTGCTTGGGGTGAATGAAATGGGCAACGCAAGTCAAAAGTAAGTGGGAGGTCATTGACTTTGAACTACATGTAACTGAAAATTCAAAGTTCCCTTCACTTTCTGCATTAGTTCAATGACATGTTAATGAAAGTAGATGTGTTATTTGTCATGTGCCAGAAAAATGCAGAGTTCAAAAATAGAGGAATAAATAAACCTGAAATTAAAAAAAGAAAATAAGCAAGGCATATGGGGAAGAACTGATGTCACACTGTCATGTTATGGGTAATCTGATAGGAGCATAGGAGGAAATCTAGAGGCCTCAAGATGTTTTCTTGTTCTTCTGTCAATGTCCTGTCATGGGGCATTTGCATAGTTCTGGAATGTGAGTACCTGGACTGTTTGTTTAGTAGGCATCTGCATAATTTGGAAATTCATAGCCTTGAGCTCTTTGTTCTTAAGTGAGATAAAGGAACAGGGAAGTGAGATTCAAAGGGCACTACTGAATGTTACTATGAGAGCCATTTGCTGTCTTTAATTTTTCCTAGGACGATGGTTCAGTACGTCTGTGGATGAAATCACTGATCTGATGTCAGCCATGCAGCTGTGAGCGTGGAACTTGGTCCACCTTCGTTGACAACATTAGATGGACTATGGCCTGGTGTTCTCATGGATGGTTCTCTAAGTGCCGGTGGAGGTCAGCGCAGCTGAGGGGTGTCTATGCCAAAGCCATGTTGATGAAGTGAACATCGCAGAACTCGGTCTGCCCTTATTGACAGCAGTAGATGAAATCTGGTCTACTTGCCGGTGGATGTCAGTACAGCGGAGGGGTGTCTATACCAAATCAATACAAGTGATGTGAATGACCATGTGTATTGACCTGTCGGATTGACGTTTGGATGTTGCCATGAGTTGTTTTTTATTATTGGAGGTTTAACGACCACAGTGAGCAACTCAGTGGTCTATAAGCAGTTGCCCATCCCTAACTTACGGCCACTGGTTCCAGGGAAGGAAGAGAGCCAGCGCCATAAGACAAACACAACATCCATGCCTCACCGGGATTTGAACTCGGACCCATCTCAGACGAATGATCAGAAGCCATAGCTTAGACAACTTCACCACCGAGGCGGCTGCCATGAGTTCCAGTTTGCATGGTATTGAAAGACTGGTATGTGCTAATTGTGATCGCTTTGAAGTTGTAAATATTCTTCTGCATAGCAGAGTTCCTCAAGGGAAAAGCATTCTTGACCTTTTAATAGAAGTTTGTGTAACTAATGATTTGGAACTACATTAAACAGTTAAATTTCAACTTGTGTTGTAAATTCTGTGCACTGTCACTATTTACTTAAGAATGTCAACACTCTTAAAACAGTCCTTCCTGCAGGGTCTTGAGCTAGTTGGGCAGGCAAAGAGATAGTTGCAGGTTCGACCATCGCAACATGCAAATGGTTTTGCATGGCATAAAAGGTTCATGAAGGCCAGGATAACACTGAAGATAAAGAATGTCTGGAATACCCGAACACTTCAAAAACACAAGATAGTGGTGGACAAAATCTACACAATTGTTCAAAATGATCAATGCCTGAGTATTAGAATGATAGCAGAAATGATAAGCATTGGTGAAGAGCAGTGGCAAAGCGTGACTTTGTAAGTAAGGGAAGCAATGCAGTTAGTATGCGATAAATAGATGGCAAAAGTGATATGAAAATTCATAATAATTAAAATCAGCAAGTGACCCATAGTTTATATGCTACGTTGGCAATACGGCATGGCAGAAAGCATCGTAAGACCCCTCCCCCAAACGTGACCGTGCGTGGTACCACCAAAAAGTATGTAGAAGTTCAAATGCAAATATTTATAAAAAAAAATTTCAGTGAAAATGTTGAAAGGGAAAGAAACTTGTCTACCCACACAATGAAAAGAATTGGGGGTTGCTTCTATCAGAGCTGAGACGAGCTGAGCCCGAAAGTTCGAAGCAGAGCCCGGGCCCGTATCGGGCGCGGGCTGTAGAATATTTACTGCGGTTCGTGCTCAGGCTCTTAGAGAGAGGGAGAGAGAGTTAGTTTTTTTTTTTATTTATAAATGTGATTTTATATGATTTATATATAAAATCACATATAAATTATCATTTAAAATCCCATTTATATAAATGTGATTTTATATTATTTTTACAGAGAATTTTTTTTATTTATAAATGTGATTTTATATGATTATGAAAATGATCCAAACGACAGAGAAAGTATTTTTTTCTAGAATGCAGTCTTCGGAGTTTTGGGAGTTCATGTGGCCATGTACTGTAGATGTGCCAGAGTCCATTGCTACCATGGTGCTTACATTCCTCAGGACAGTCACAGAAACAAATAGCTACACTAATAAAAGTAAAGCTTACTTTTATATTCCTGAAATAATGACATGTCACCGCTGAAGAACGTGCGACATAAAACTACTGAAAGTTCAAACCATAAGCCAATAATGGAACTGAATCAACTAATTACACTAACACAGAAAACTTTTTGACAAATCGCAACTTCAAACTCTTGTTACGGAAGTCCTCTGCTGAGTCTAACTAAACGTTTGGAAAGAGTGCATGCTCCAGTTAGTGGCTTTATCCTTGAAACTTTCTTGTGTGGTTCTGCCTTCGGCACCATGGAAGAGTGGCCAGCCACAGCCAGTAATGCTTAGCATAGCTTTACTGGCTGTGGTTGGCCACTCTGCGTGTGCGGGGGTATGCCGTGTTACTGAGGTTCAGCTGGATGTGTTATCTGTGTTGCTTCTAACGAGCGACTTATGTATGAGACATTTGTTCTTGTTTATGCAAAAATACAAATATGAATTTGCTTTCTTAAAAATAAAAGTTACTGAAAAAAATGCCCGCTGCGTTATGTTGGTGGGATATTTTTATTTCACTTTAATGCTACATATTTTTAATTCACACAAAAGAAAGCGCATGGACAAAAGAGAAGCAATGCTTCCATTGACGCTTCGCCACTGGTGAAGAGACTGTTAGGTAAATCTTGCATGAAAATCTGCACATTACAAAGATTTGTGCCAAGATGGTTCCAAGGCTTCTCATGCCTGAATAAAAAGCAAATCTCAAGACAATTTGTGATGACATTCACAAGAATTCAGGTGAACCCTAATCTTTTAAAGAAAGTGTTATCACTTTTAATGAAACCAAGATCTTCCAGTATGACCCTCAAATGAAACAAAGAGTTGATGCATTGGAAAATAGCAACATCACAGGGATGAAAAAAGCATGGCAAAGCAAGTCCAAGGTCTTGTCAATTGTTTTCTTTATGACACTAAACATGCAATTTCAGAAGAGTGGATTCCCAGTGGAGCAACAGTGAACCAGCATTAATACAGACAGATTCTGGTGACTTTGAGAGAGCAAGTCAAAAAGAAGAAGTCAAGAGTTGTGGAAAAGTGGCTTCACCTTTCACCAGGCCAATGCACCAACTCATTCAGCACTCTTAGTGAAGCAGTTTTAAGCCAAGAAATGCATCACAGTGCTTAAACATCCTAACTACTTGCCAGATTTGGCCCTATGAAACTTTTTTTCTTTTCCCTAAAGTCCAAGCTGTACTCAAGGAGACCTGATTTGATTCAATTACTGTGGTGAAGAAGAGAACAATCAAGCTTTTCAAAGGAATCTCACCATATGAGCTACAGCATTGCTTTGTTCAGTGGAAGAGTAGAATGGGAAAAATCTGTACTGAAGGAGACCCAATTTGATTCAATTAGTGTGGTGAAGAAGAGAACAAACAAGCTTCTCAGAGGGATCTCTCCATATGAACTACAGCACTGTTTTGTCCAGTGGAAGAGAAGATGTGGAAGGGTAGTAACATTGAAGGAATTAAAATATAAGTTTCCTACTTATCTAAAGTTATGGCATCAGTCTCATTATTTAACAGCCATACTGCTGGACTTTCAAATTGTTATGTGTGTCCTTTCACTGCAGTTGCCAGTGAGTTGTTTATGTTTCATACAGTGAATCTCTATGTCATTATGCTGTAGTTTTCTGACCTTCTGTCAGTTATATCCTCAGCTGTGCCCCTCCTCCCCCTCCCCGAATCAGAGGGGAAGGGACAGCTATGGATAATAATTTACCTCAAAGAAAGTACAAAAAAAATGGTAAAGAAAACTTAAGAGATAGTGTTTTAGAAGAAAATATACACTCATTTTTATAAATTCTAAGTAACCTGGTGCACCCATTTTTGCATTTTAATTTGCTTTAAAGCTTAAATAAATATTTCTGGTAGCAAAATAACATATCACATGTCTTTTCATTCATAAAAACTCCCTTAAAAATACATGTTGAGAATGGTCTACAGTACATGAAAACCAACATTTGGTTTGTTTACATCTGACCATTGTAGATGGCAAACCAAAGCACCCCTCCCCTTCAATAAAGATTATAACTATAACTGGCAAAAGGTCACAAAATCATCATATAGTTTGATTTTTGACTGATTTTGACTTTGTTCCAGTGTTGCACTGGTGGCCATGTCTAGAATTATTGAGTCATGAAAATGCATTTTGAAGAAAACGCAGACAACTCCTGGGTTTCACTCTGCAAATTACATAATAGTTTTCTGGCCTTCTGCCACTTACATCATAACTTCCCTCCCCTACATTGGGGGACTGCAATTATGGATTATGGACAGTAAATAATGTCTATGATCCCCGGTGGTTTCAGTGGTTGTATGGTGCAAACAAACCATATACTGGCTTTCCCCGGAGGAAGTTCAACATATTTTTAACAAAGTTTTCATACAATAGTTCCATTATGAAAACAGTAGCAAAAGAAAATGAAATGCCAAAACAGATGTACTGACTTACTTTGATTTCATAGAAATAAGTGCATCCATCTTCTAAAGATTACCATTTAAAATTTTGAGAAACTCCACTTTAATTAATCGCAAGTATTTTCATTTATTTAAAAAATAACCTGGCTTTAAGAATTTATGATATTTCCATCCCTAATGATTTACTAAAGTTCACTATTTCTCCTGTTCTTACATTGATGTTCATGAAAACCTAACTGTATTCAAGACTCGGGTCTTGCAGGTCTCTGTAACCTCATTCATAAGCTTGAAAAAGTTTCCTACACCTCCTACTGCTAGCAATAAATTTTAATATCCACTAGGTGAATGTTCAGAAAAAAACTTAATAATGTTTTTTATAATAAATTCCACACTAGGTTAATAAATAATAATCACACTCCAAAAGTATTACTACTTAAACTTTACTTACTGCATACTATAAATGGACAACAAAACCCTTTCCATATAATAATCACGTGAAGCCATTAAAGTTCATCGAACTGAAAACAGATATTTTTAAATACTTCCTTTCATATTAAGTAAAGCATTGCTTTTTACACCATGCAGCTCTTTCTTTTTTTTTTTTTTTTTTTGATTGGAGCTTTAATGACCACCGTGAGCAACTCAATGGGCTATAAGCAGTTGCCCGACCCTAATTTAGGGTCACTGGTTCCAGGGAAGGGAGAGAGCCAGTGCCGTAAGACAAGCACAACATCCATGCCTCACCGGGATTCGAACCTGGACCCCTTTCGGACGAATGATCAGAGGTCATCGCTTAAGATCACTGCGCCACCGGGGCGGCACCATGCAGCTTCACTTAAATTTCTAAGTCTTAACAAAAAGTACCCTTATTTAAGTAAAAAATAATCCAGCCACCAAATCAAACAAAAATAAAATAGTACTTACTATTCAGAAGGTTCTGCACCAATGGATTTAAGATGTTTTTCACATGCAGGGGAATTTTCTGAATTCCACATGCTTTCCTTGAGTTCTGCTTCTTGCTGTGCTTTCCCATTTTTCATCACAATCTACAGTACAAAAAAATCACCACGTAAGGCCATAGAAATTTTACATTTAAAGTGCAATACAAAATACATAAGTAATTTCATAATGATAAAAACAATTTGAAAATCTGATTCAAAATACAAAATTTTCACAATTATCGTAATTGTGTGTTACGTTTATGCATGTAGTGAAAAATTTCTCTTTGGAATGTATATAGAAAATTTAATTTTACAGTTTTTATGATAGAATTAAAACCAGGATAAAAACAACAGATTCTAAATATGAACCTTCAGAAAACTGAGAGCCACAGTAAAGAATTTTTCTAATTCTTTGAATAAAGCTCATGTTGAGAAATGGCTTCCTAGTTTAATTGAATTAATAACCTAAAGCAACTTTTATGGGAATTTTACTAGGAAATTTTTTCATTAATAGCAAATTTTCGGAGAAAACTCTTCTCCTTCTTCATAACCGTAACCGTCAAGGTAAACCGTAACCGTGATAGTGACAAGTAAAAAGTGACAACAACAAGACAGCCTGAAGAAGGAGAAGAGTTTTCTCCGAAAATTTGCTATTAATGAAAAAATTTCCTAGTAAAATTCCCATAAAAGTTGCTTTAGAATTTTTCTATTTATTTTTTTGACTACAACTCCACATTTTGTTAAAAAAAAAAGGAGGGGGAGCAACTTCTTTCAAGAAACAAACAGAGAGAGAGAGAGAGAGAAAGAAATGAAAAAGTATATTACTTTTTTTTTTCAGCCAAGACTGCTCTGCAAATAGGGCCTCAAAAAATTGATTACGCTACCAACAAAAATTGTTTGGATACTCCTTTAAATCAATAGAATAAGCTAGTTTGAACTCAAATTGCATGCATATATATAGCAGAATTCAGTTACAATAAGCTGTTTTAGATTGCACAGTGTGGTTTGTTACAGTTAATCACTGCACCCCTATGTATTGCTGCTTAAATTTTATATAAAAAATTTCATAATAAATGTTAAAAAGTGTGATTTTTTCAAAAAGTCTTTTGCAGTGGCATAGCTCGAAAATTTCTTAACAGGGCAGGTGGGGGAGGAGGGGGGAGATACATGTAATTGGTGAAAGCCTCTCAAAAAAGAAATGGTCTGGGTGAGAGGTAAGGCTGTGCTGCAGAAAATCTCCCCAGGACATTACAAGTGGTATCCTGCCATTTGGTTTCAGTCTCCTTAGATTATTTAAATTAGAAAATAGTAGAAAAAACACTAATTATTTGGATGCCAGTTTAAGATGCCTTAATTGTTTTTTTTTTTTTTTTTTTTTTTTCACAGGGTGTAAACCACCACTGCCAGGGGAAAAATCTCATTATGGGAAAAATTTCTAATAATTTTCTATATTTAAAAAGTAGGTAGCAAATATTTTGTTGCATTGGAACCACTAATGTCACATTAGCTATACACTGAGGCTTAATATATCTACATACATGGACAGTCGGCATTCAGAAGAGTGAAATAAAACTGAATGCTAGCTTCCAAAAAATGATGATGTATTGCAGTGCAAACATCTCTACTATGTGGAATTAGGTTTTTATTGCAGAAGTAGTCCGAGGAGTCAGTGCTTGAAAAATTGCCCCTTCAGTGAGGACTGTTTAATGTTTTGTTTCAGACTGAAGTCCATGTGGACGGGTTTTTTTTTTTTATTATAATATTTTCACTCATTTTCTTAAATTTTTTAAATTAATTTCTCCAAATATTCAGCTATCTGTATAAAGAAACACAATTAAGACTAAATATAAGGAGATCGCCCAAAAACCAATGGGAGGGGGACGTTCGTGAATTTTTGGGGGGCATTAATGGATTTTGGGGGGGGGGTTAAGCACCCTGAGAAGATGCCTGAATACATCACTGCTGCTGAGTGATGTAATTTCAGAATCAGAATCTACATCATTGGTAAAATGAAAACTTACATAGGCAAGCACTATGATAAAGTGTAAAAAAAAGTGTTGTCGCATAGTTCAGGGCTTGTGCATAAATCATTTAAGTCATAATGGCTACACTATTTAAAATGTCATATATTCAAACTATGATTATTTGAATTTTCTGCAAAACAAGCATATATTTTAAAAATTCATGAACATGGCAGCATTACTAAATTTCTCAAATACCAATTTGAGCATCAGTGACTTTCTTAAAACTTGAGATGCACACTTTTGTGCATTGAACATTTGGAATACAGACCTAACTTAAACTGACAATGTGAAAGATGAATAAAAAGTTTATCATACTTTTTTTAACTTAAAAGAAATGAAGCTTCTAATTTGTTAACTTAAATTTTCCTAGGCATCCAGCTTTTATTACCTGAGCAGGTAAATAATTTCTACACATGCTCACTCGGGCATGCAAATTTTCATATATTTTTCAAGCCCTGATATGCATGTGGACAGGGACGCGCCAAGCGGGGGTTCAACGGGTGCAAAGCATCCAGGGGCCAGATTCCGGGGGCAGAAGGACCCACAATCAGTTTTTTCGGTTGATAAATCAGTAATGTGGAAGAAGTTCGAGAAATCGTAATGCTAAATGGAACGTTAACTTTTTTTAGTAAAAATAACTCATTTATAATTCAACAGAAAACGTCTTGAAATCAGAGAATATTTCTTACTGTTTTGTTCAGTAACAGATACCGCGAAAAAAGGATTGAAAATTGTATTTCTAGTTGTTTTTTTTAAATCTTGAAGATTTCAGCATTCATGAATGCATGGCCAGTGCTATGGCAAATGGGGCCAATATGTAGGAAAAACACAATGGACTTCAAAAAGCATAATTTGTCGACTTAAGACCCTTACGCATTTTATGTACTTTGAGTGGCTCATACTTTAAATCTTGTCGTAAATGACGACAAAAAAATTTCCCTACAGATTGTGAACATTTTCAGCATTGTTCAAGACATATGCTTACTTTTCTGAATTACCTTATCGTTGGCAAATTTTCAAGAAAGAGCTTCCAGCGTTGACCGTAAAACAGGGTGGGAAAATATTATAGGATCGATGCAACACGGGTAACGAGCACTAGGGTACAATTTCAATATATTCCACGATATGAGATATTTTGGTTAGAATAGTTAGAGAGACACCCATCATGTTTAATATTACATGTATATATATCATCATCCTTCTTAACCATTATCAATTTTCTGCTGGATGAAGGTCTCCCCAAGTTTCTTTCACAACAGTCTGTCTTGGACCAGTTTCCTTCATCTTATTCCCGCATGCTTTCGAATTTCATCTACCCATCTCCCACGTGGTCTTCTTTTGGGTCTTTTCCTGTCTCTTGGAATCCAGTCTAAAATTTCAGTTGTCAATCGATGGTCCGTTCTCTTGGCAATATGTCCAGCCCATTACCATTTCAGGGATTTTACTCTGATCATAATGTCTTCCACTCTTTATCATTTTCCTTACCCACGGGTTCCTCATCTTATCTTGCTTAGTTATATATACTGTATGTGTGTGTGCGTATACATCGAGAAGCTGTACTTTTTTTTTTACTGGTAATGCAGACTTTTGTGTAAATTGACAGAGAGAGAGAGGAAGCTGACTTCTTGAATTATTCGTAGCGTCATCTGAACTAGAGTTTTACTGATTTTTTTTTTTCTTCAGTTTTATGAGACAGTAGTGTTTTATGGAAAATCTCAATTTACCAGAAATAGGAAACGATGTTGCTAAAGATATTTATTTCATGTAAAAATGAATAAAAATTGAAAAATATTCTCGTACAAGGGGCTTGCACCCGGGAGGCAAATGCCCTTGGCGCAACCCTGCGTGTGGATACTAAATAATACAAATCTGTGTGTAATCAACACACAAGACCAGTTTACTATCCTATAAACTCATACAACAAGCAGGATTATATTATTTCAGGCGGTAATGTTTCTTTGTCTTAACTTCAGCGGGAGGAAAGGGCATAATAATTTGTGGTTTGCCTCGAGCACAGAAATGTCTAGTTATGCCTCAGCACTGTATACATTATTGTGCTCTTTGACAAAATATATAGCCCATGCATACAAACATCTTAAAATACAACTTATTATTTCATTTAGAACCTTAATCTCAATATCACCTATCCCATTCAGCGATTTTACGCTTTACTGAGGTTTTCCTATGCAAATACAGTCACTTATTCATTTCCCATAAGAAGGAAAATGCAAGTAAATAACAAATCCAAGTAAATGTTTTTTTCTTTTTTACTTTATGTTCAAAATTTTGTAGTGCTCTGGTCGTTTCTGCAAATGCACATACTACTGAGCTTAAAACACAACTATTTCTGCATGCAAGACTTCTGAAGTTGTTTTTCTTGTTGTTTGGGAGCTTAATGGCCATTGTGAGCAACACTAAGGGCTATAAACAGTCACTGGTCCCTAATTTAGGGCCACTGGTTCCAGGGAAGGGAGAAAGCTAGTGTCACAAGACAAGCATGCCACCCACGCCTCATCTGGGACCTCTCAAATGAAGGATCGGAAGCCGTGGTTTAGACTACTGAGGCAACAGTTTCACCTTGCCCAGTTCTTTTTTGCTTTTTCCTTTCTTTTTCTTTTTTTATCTGTCTGGGGATTAACAACCACTGTGAGCAATTCAAGTGGGTTATGTGTAGTCAGTCGCTCTTATTTTAGAGCAACTGGCTCCAGGGAAGGGAGAAAGCTAGTGCAATAAGACAAACACACAATCCATGCCACACCAAGGATTTGGGTCCAAAACCATCTTGGATATATGGTTAGAAACCACATCATACCACTAGTGCACAGCTCCCTCCTTCCACTTCAGCAACACAGGCCCATAGCCAGACAAGCAAGTTGGGAGGGCGGGGGGCTGATGATTGAGATCGGGCGAAGGATATAAAGTGGTAGGGGCAAAAGATGTGAAAGAGGTCGGGCACTATACTGTTGTGTGAGTCGCTAGGTCGGGCAAAAGGAGACAAAGGTCGGGCTGACTGGCCCTCCCCTGGCTACGGCCCTGTAGCAACATGGCATCTTTCATTTCTGTTCAAGTGAACAGCCACAGTCAGCATGTTCAAATAGTTAAATGTCACAAATGAATGAGGATACACAATTCCAAAGTTGACTGTAGAATACCTGGTTCAATCTGTGTAAGCTCTATTATGGGTTGCAGAAAGTGTTACCATACTTGGTCTTACTATGCAGATCTATTTTTATTCCATTCATGTGCAAGTTTAAAATTTTTTGCACATCAAGTTTGCAAATAAACCCCTAGTACCTTCAAAAAAATTATGTTGCTTCTCCCAGCTGATGATCTGCTTTTGGACTATAAACTTCTAAATAGAAGCAATTAGCCTGAGAAATATACTCAGGCTTATTTTTTCTAATTACTTATTTTTACATGAAAACATACTTTAACATATTGAGATTTAAACAACTAGATCCTTTTTTAACATATCCAGCTTTAAACAAGGATTCACTGTTTGTCCTGTAATAAATTCCCCAGAAGAAATTTGAAAATTGTAGTCTTGGAAAAGAAACTATAATTTTCAGTCTTCCTTGGTTGTTATTTTCCCCCCAGACTGAAGGGTATCCACTGATAGCAGTCCCACCCCTATAAGGAGGCCCACCCCTGTGAGTATCCACTGCTATAAGGAGGCCCATCCCAATTTTGTGCCACTGGTTCCTGCGAAGTCGATGAGCCTACGTCGTAGGACAAGCATATAACCCATAGGGGTTGGACGATTAGCTACAGGCCCGCGCTTCTGACTGCTCAGCCAGGTCGAAATGTTAGTGGGCCACATGGATATTTTTTTTTTTTTTTTTTTGAGGTTTAACGACCACCGTGAGCAACTCAATGGGCTATAAGCAGTCGCCCGTCCCTAATTTAGGGTCACTGGTTCCAGGGAAGGGAGAGAGCCAGTGCCGTAAGACAAACACAACATCCATGCCTCACCAAGATTCGAACCCGGACCCCCTTCGGACGAATGATCAGAAGCCATCGCTTAGACCACTGCGCCACCAGGGGGGGCACCACATGGATAAAACACTTGGGAGTTGTGACATTCCTGTGCTAAATGTAAAAGCTATTTGTTCACCATGCAAGTTAAACACCTAGTCTTCATTCATTTTTGCATTCCGTATGTAAATGAAACTTTCACAATTTATATTTTTACTTTAGTTTTTTAATGCTAATTACTTTATTCACAGATATTCACGCAGCAATGATCCACATGAAGTGGAATGGTATCAAATACCTTTTTTTCCTGGTTACGCAAATCAACGATACAAAAAGGACAAGGTTATTTCCTTTTTTGGAAATTCATTGGTTAAAGCAACACAAAATTAAGTAAATAAACTTTGCAGTCAACCACGATAATATATTTTCGTGCCTCAGTGCAATGCTATGTTAAGCAGAGAGTATCAACAAGCGTTGGTAGTTTGATTCTCAACGAAAGATTTAAATTTAATACCTGCGATACTTTAATTTCAAAACTAACATAGAATTAAGGTATTAATTTTCAAACTAATTCACATCCATGATCTACTGGAGGAAAACATCCACATGTCTTTAAACCCACGGTCACGATGAAACGGTTGGCTAAATCGTCTGCTACTTTAATTTTTTTTTTTTTTTTTTTTTTTTTTTTTTTTTGAGGTTTAACGACCACCGTGAGCAACTCAATGGGCTATAAGCAGTCGCCCGTCCCTAATTTAGAGTCACTGGTTCCAGGGAAGGGAGAGAGCCAGTGCCGTAAGACAAACACAACATCCATGCCTCACCGGGATTCGAACCCGGACCCCTTCGGACGAATGATCAGAGGCCAACGCCTTAGACCACTGCGCCACCGGGGCGGCTACTTTAATTTACAAATGCTGTTGCGGAGTTACCAATTCGGCTCTTGGAAAACGTAAATTGCCGACCCGGTGGTGCACTGCTCTATGCAACCGCTTATGGAACCATTCGTCCAAGAGTTTGAATCCCGGTAAGGCGTAGATGTTGAGTTTGTCTTATGGCACTGGTTCTCTCCCTTCCCTGGAACTAGGGTTTCTAAATTAGAGGCGAGCGCCTACTTATAGCCTTCTTCTTGTTTTCTTTCTTTTTCTTCCTGGTGCCTCGTCGCAGAATACGGCAGTAATTCCAGCACGTTTCGGAGTTCGACAGAGGACGAATAGTGGCTCATCGCTGTCGCGATGAGCCACTATTTGTCCTCTGTCGAACTCCAGGTTTATCGTACCGAGACATCGGCGCCCGTGTGGGACGACATCTAGTCACAGTGAGGCGAGTATGGATTCGGTAGGTGCAGGAGGGACGGACGGACCGTCGTTCGTAAGCGATTGCCGCGGCCGCGGCACACCACCGAACTAGACGACCGACATGATCTGCGGCGGGCGTTGACGGCTCGCACCGCCACATCACGAACGTTAGCGCAGGAATTAGGCTGTGTTACGCAACAACCTGTGTCAGCACGTACCGTTCGACGTCGTCTGCAGGAGCAGGGACTTGTCGCACGGCGCCCATTGCTCCGATTACCATTGACTTTACACCACCGGCGAGTGCGGCGGCAGTGGGCCGTTGAACGCCGCGCCTGGACTACGGAGTGGCACGATATTGTCTTCTCCGACGAATCCCGCTTCTGCCTGCAACACCACGATGGTCGTATCTGCGTGTGGCGGCACCGCTGCGAGAGACTGTATGACGCCTGCATTATGCATCGCCATACCGATCCGTCGCGTGGCGTTATGGTTTGGGGCGCAATTGGATATGACACCCGCACCCCTCTGGTACGCATTGCCGGTACACTCAACGGCCACCGCTACATCTCCGACGTTTTGGAGCCTGTAGTTCTCCCTTACCTGCAGGACATGCCAGCGGCCACGTTTCAACAGGATAATACGCGCCCGCACGTGGTACGCATCGTGCAACAATTCTTCACGGCCCACCAGGCAGGGCCGTAGCTAGAGGTATTGGCGCCCAGGGCAAGCAGTAAAATTGGCGCACCCCTGCCCCTGTCCAACTGGAACAGGCGATGGTGTCAGATTTTATTGTATACCTTTTTGCAGATATAGTACAATACCCGTATAAAAAAATATTGCGATTTTTATTGTTATTTGCAATTATTGTCCCGTATATAATTTGCTAATTGTATGAAATAGTAATAAAATGAAAAAATTTTTGTATAAAATATTGCTCATAATATAATATTTAAAAAAAAAAACTTATATTGGTAATCCTATTCAATAGCCTGTGGTGACTATGTGAGCTTCTTTTTTTTTTTTTTTTTTTTTTTTTGATTGGAGGTTTAACGACCACCGTGAGCAACTCAATGGGCTATAAGCAGTCGCCCGTCCCTAATTTAGGGTCACTGGTTCCAGGGAAGGGAGAGAGCCAGTGCCGTAAGACAAACACAACATCCATGCCTCACCGGGATTCGAACCCGGACCCCTTCGGACGAATGATCAGAGGCCAACGCCTTAGACCACTGCGCCACCGGGGCGGCTATGTGAGCTTCAATAGGGATTGTTGAAGAAAGAAAAAAACATTGAACATAGTTTAAACGAAGAATACTTTTTATTTATAATTAATTGCTACCTCAAGTGCTTATGAACAACTGAAAAAATAAGTACAAGTAGCATTTGTTTAAAATTATGCTTAAGCCTTAACAGAATGATTTTGTATTTACAAATGTACCTTTCGAGCTTTAACAGCAGCAAAATCATTTATTATTTGATCATAATTAATAGTTTTAGCACTATCTTTTTCTATTGACAGAATTGCCAGGTGCGTTAACCTCTCTTGTCCCATTGATGACCTGAATAAGCTGAAAATAATATTTTTTTATTATTTTCAGCTTACTAAAACCTCGTTCACCAGACGCATTAGTAATTGGTAATGTTAAGAATAATCTGAAAGCAATTACTAAGTTTGTATAAGATGTAGTAAGAGACATTTGGTGGATTAAATTTAATAGGTCAAGAGAGGTTGCTTTTGAAAAATCCTGATTTTTTTAAATAAAAAAGTGGCCTGAAACTTAAAACTAGCTATTTTCCCCTCTATTTCAGTAGCATCCAGATCTTTATCATATTTATTTGCTAAGCGCATTGCACTAGCATTTAACTCTTCTACGGTCATAGATTGCAAAGACTTGCCCGTTAAGAAATTAAAGTCATCTAACACTTCGATCAAATATTTATAACGCCATTCCATTTATTCTAAGACTTTGTCCAAAACAGCATAAAAGTCCATACTGAACCTTTGTTTTTCTGTCAAAACAGTGTCCTCACTTTCTTCCAATGTCAGTCGTTTCCTCTTCCTTGCCCTTTTCTCCTCGAAGAAGCCGTCAAGAGATGTTGCGGCACAAATGTCCGATGCTTCGCCCAGTATAACATCAATCCCTGTATCCCGGATGTCTTGTAAAGCAGCTTTCAATCCTGTCAAGTGACTAACTGCACAGTCCACGGTCACATCTTTGCGCTGTAGTTGTTCATTCACGCGGGAGATCTGATTTAGTATTTTGTCCCACATAACAGAGTAACAAACAAACTTATAATTAATTTGCTTCAGAAGATTTTTAACCACTGATAAACAGTCATCATGGAATTGAGGGTTGTCAGAAATTTCCTCTAAAGCTTCAAGGACTATATCAAGCTGTGAATAAAGTGCATGAACAGCAGAGTATTTGGATGCCCATCTTGTATCACAGTGACGCTTGAGAGTGGTAGAAAGTTTGTTTGATAATATTTCTCACATTTTGATATTGTGAGCAAATATTTTGTACAATTCTTGCACTGTGCCAAAAAATGTGATAATATCTGAAGAGACTCCAGCAGCGTGAACACCAACCAAGTTCAATGAATGAGCAGCACATGGCATAAAACGTGCATGGCTGCAAACTGCTTGTATACGGGACTGGACTCCTGAATACTTCCCCGCTATGTTTGAACCATTATCGTATGCTTGCCCTCAGCAATTACGAATGTCAAGCCGATGGGCTTCTATTTTTTGTAGAATTTCTTCGGTTAAACCAGCCCCAGTCGTTTCAGTAGTTTTTATGAAATTGATGAAACTTTCTTCAATAGAGCAAACTTCCTCTGAAACTTTCACGTACCTAATAATCTGGCACATTTGTTCCTGGTGGGCTACATCTGGTGTACAATCAAATGAAGTTGAGAAATATTTTGCCTCCCTTATGTCTTTTAGTATTTCTTGGCGTGCAGTGTCACCTATTAAATTGATGAACTCGTTTTGAATGGTTGGGGAAAGGTAATTTGGAATTCCTGGTTTTTCTTTGGCGATGGTAATATACTCTTTTAGCTGTTTATCATAATGAGAAACAAACTCTAGCAAACGTAAAAAAATTCCACATTTGTCTTCACCTATCTTTGTACTTGAACCTCGAAAGGCCAAGTTGTTGACTGAACAAAACAAAATGCAATCGACAATGATTCTGAGAATGTGCCGCCATTTCTCTTTTTGTTTTGTAATCATTTGCTGTAGTTTAGTATCAATTGCAGAGCCCTCTTTAATCCTTTTTTCAAAGCTTTTCCAGGAAACATAGCATTCACGGTGCTCTACAGAATTTTCATGCTCTGGAATTCGAGGGTGTAATTTTTTCCACTCAGAAAATCCCACTTTTGGATTTGCCAAACGTGATTTCAAAGGCTTTCTAAATAGCATGCAAGGGAAACAATAAATAACTTTTGTTGCTTCACTGTAAATTAACCAATCCCGCTCTACATTTTCTCCATTCAAAAGTTTTTTGTGGAACCAATTTCCCGTAAAATGCCTTTTTTCTGCAATAATTGATAAAAGAAAATTACCATTTTTATTTTGTTCTGGACCGTGTTCAACTAACAAGCTTCTCACATGTTCATTCAAATCAGGCCATGTTGTGGGATCATTAAAATTAAGTTGAATTTTGGTTTGTTCATCATCCAAATCCTGTTCCTGTACGCCTTCATAAGGACTCAATGTTGGAAAGGACGGGTTAAAATAAGGTGTAGAATCATCTGAATGCACACTAGCACTACCAGTTATATTCTCAGTTACTTCAGTAACGTTTTCATTTTCTAAAAGTGTTGATGTAGATGGCTTACTTTCAATCACTTGTTGTAGTGGGAGCGCAGCGGTTGAGGGATCCACCTTCTTTACCCATCCCAGTTTTTGCCACTGCTTGGCTTGGACTGCGTTATCGCCTCTTGTTGTTTTTTTTTCGTTTTCTGTCTTGTGCTCCAGACAACTTTGTAGGTCCCATTTCGACACACACGCACACGTCACGTGGCACAGTGCACTAAGCCGCCCGGTGGCGCAGTGGTCTAAGGCGCTGGCCTGTGATCATTCGTCCGTAAGGGGTCTGGGTTCGAATCCCGGTGAGGCATGGATGTTGTGTTTGTCTTACGGCACTGGCTCTCTCCCTTCCCGGAAACCAGTGACCTTAAATTAGGGACGGGTGACTGCTTATAGCCCATTGAGTTGCTCACGGTGGTCGTTAAACCTCCAATAAAAAAAACAAAAAAAAAACAGTGCACTGATTCAGCGCGCTACTCAACCAATCAAGCTGTACAGACAACGTTAAGCAAACAAATGTCGTCACAGTGTCACGGCAAATATTGCATTTAAACTGTCGCAACCTTAACTCAGTAATGTTTGTTTCGCGCATGCGCACTGTAGGCTTCCCTGTCGACGAATCATCGCCATCCGTCATTCGTTCTCAATACACGTAAGGAGTGATGGATCATGGACAGAGGAGGCCGTGAAGGTCACAGCACCCGTCGCCTACATTTCACCCCCTGAGACATGCAGCCGTGGTCGATGACGTACCTGCACTGGCCAAAAGCCTGGGAGCTTTCTGTCAGAGCACCACATGAAAGGCACTTTCAGTCAAAGTTACTACCGTATTTACCCGATTACAGTGTGTCATCTACTGCAAGGTGCACTCAAATATCAAAAATTATCTTTTTGGAAAACAAAAGTTCATGATTTTTGCGGGCCTAAAAATCGGAAAACATTGATGTTATAGTATATATTCGATAATTTTAAATGAATATTTTCTGTTATGCATGCTCTTTCTTTAAAAAGTATTTTGCTTAATATAGCAAATATACTTTTCTGATCTCAAAATCAAAAATCATATGATTTGAGGTAAAGTGCTGGAATTACAATGCATCTTGATATGTCTTCTGGTGTCCATTTTAAAATCTGTTTCTTCTCGCTAAGAGCATCAGTTTGGGTTTTCAGTGTACAACTTAAATAAAATACAACGTGAAACAAATATGATACACCAAGAAAAAGTGCTGGCGTAAAACACCGTCATAACAGAGGGAAGTTCTGCTCTGGAGGGAACTGAGCTCAGCCAGAAGACCAGCGCGATGACGTAGAAACTAGTACACCACCCATTTTTTACCCAACCTTTGAGACATGGGTCGGTGTTCAGCACTTCAAAGGGGCGCACTAGCCCTTCCCCTCTAAAGTCCTGGCCTACACTAGCCGCTGCTCGTGCGTCTCAAATGTTTCATAAAGATAGCAACTAAAATGTACTGTCACACCCAAGCCAAATCGATCCGAATATTTGGCGTTCGGACGATTGGAGTTCTCCTTTAATTTAGGTTTCCTCTGGTCGCCATTTTATTCTTAAAGCATAAAGAAGTTTAAATTGTATACATTTTTTTAATTACGCGTATAAATTAATTTCACATTTTTTACATTTATATAACAAAAATCTACTTCTCGACGGCGCTCCCCTCCAGCTCGGCACCCAGGGCGACCGCTCCTACTGCCCCCTCGCTACGGCCAGGTGTCACTGCTGACGTGGCCCGCCTGTGCTCCCGATATGTCGCCCATCGAACTCAATCGTTTCATCTTTGTATCTGTTGTTATGTGTCCAGTAAATCTGGCTTTGCTATCTCGTGTCCTTCTTGGTGTTGCATTTTGGGTGGCCAGCAGTGTATATATATATATATATATATATATATATATATACAAAGGGATAAAGATTAATGGAGATTATCTAACCCACCTTCGTTTTGCTGATGACGTAGTCATTTTTGCAACTACCCCATCAGAGCTGCAGAGTATGATCCAGGAACTTGCTGACAAGAGTAAAGAAGTGGGATTAAAAATGAACTTTCAGAAGACAAAAGTGATGTTCAATGCTTTTACAAGAAATGAAGATTTATCGATTGATGGAGAAAAACTGCAGATAACAGATACGTATGTTTATCTTGGACAGCAGATATCAAGTGAGGGTCACATTGATGAAGAAATTAATCGGCGTACAAAACTTGCCTGGAGAGCTTTTGGAAGAAACAGCATAATTTTCAAGAGCAATATGCCATTATGTCTTAAAAGAAAAGTGTTTGATCAATGCATCCTTCCAGTGCTTACGTATGGTGCAGAGACGTGGACCTTAACTAAAAGAGACATACACAGGCTGCAGACAACTCAAAGTGGCATGGAGAGGTGCATGCTTGGTGTAACCAGGAGAGATAAGAAGAGGAACTCGTGGATCCGAAAAATGACGAGAGTGGAAGACATCATGATCAGAGTTAAATTCCTGAAATGGCAATGGGCTGGACATACTGCCAGAAGGACAGACCATAGATGGACAGCCGAAATTTTAGATTGGATTCCAAGGGACAGGAAAAGACCCAGAAAAAGACCACATGGGAGATGGGTGGATGAAATTCGTAAATATGCGGGAGTGACATGGAGGAGACTGGCACAAGACAGACCGTTGTGGAGGAAACTTGGGGAGACCTTCGTCCAGCAGTGGATTGATAATGGTTGACAATGATGATGATGATGATATATATATATATATATATATATATATATATAAAGTTAATTTTGTTGAAGGTTATGCATTTTCAGTTCCCCAATTTATTCCTCAGTTGAAATTTTCTAAATGTAACGATGGCAGATGCAAAACTTGTTGTTGTGCTCATTCTTCCAATCTTGGTGAAGGTCATTCACCCAATTTTTGTAAAGCTGTCAATTGTGTGTATTTGATTACTTGTGAAACCTGCCAATGTGGTTATGTTGGTCAGAACAGTAATCCATTGCATATTTGCATTAACGGTCATAGGTCTGACATAAGAACCTTCAAAAGAAATCTGATCATGAGATTCAACATTTTCAGTCACACGATTTCAGCAATGTTTCCATTAGAATTTTGTTCGTTGAGTCCGTGCTGGAAAACAGGTTAATACTTGAGAACCTGTGCATGCTGCAATTTGAAACACTCTTTCCGCATGGGCTTAACGAACTGTTCAATGGTAAGCAGCTGAATCAAGATACTTGTGTCTATCTCAAATTTAAATTTAAACCTTTTGCCGTTTCTCAAAGAAAAACAAGGGGTAGTACAGGTAGCGGAAGGAACTCATCGGTTCGGGTGAGCTTCGGTGATTTGGTTCATGAGCTTGACTGCTTTGAGAGCTATTTCGTTAAGCGTTGTCGTTCTAAAATCTTTGCGCTAAGCAACAAAAAAATCAGGGTTTTTGACCAACTGCTTCGAAATTATGCCTTCGGCTCTGAACACATTGGAATTTTGATCGGTGACCTTCTTGCGTACCGACTTTCCACTTTTCGTAGTAAATTCACATCTCACCTTGTCAGGAAGTACTGCGTTATTGATTACTGTCGTGAGGTCACTGATTTTATTGGCCTAAAGTCAATTTTGCAAAAACGTTTGGATCTTTTCCCTCTAGGAAATGAGGTGAAATTGGTGACCTGTTTCCGCTATGAAAAACCGCTTGGTCGCCGTATTTTTAAATACAGGCAAACCGTTGCTGATTTAAAGTCTTTAAGCGGCAATGAGGATGACAGCTGTTACTGTCATCTTTACAGATTCAGTAAATTTGTCAACCCTTACCACGGTCATATCGTTACTGGTGACCTGGACATAGTGCCTTCTCGAGAACTACGTACACTTATGTCTCTGGGCACTAAATACAGGTTGACACCTCGATTCAAAACTAAAAAATGTGTCTCTATTCTAAGCAGTAATTTTTAAAATGCGCACTAAAGCTTTCTTATGAGTTTGGTTTGCCCCTCGAAGCCTTTAACGAATGAATGGATTCTGTATTATGTGACATTCGTCATGAGCTCGACAAGTTAAAGAGCTCTGGTGTTTGTACCCGGCAGCCACATGATTTTGCTTTGATTAATTCACAAATTCATGAACTTTAAAACTTATTCACTATTTCTCCAGTGGATATGGCTGCCCAGCAAAAACACAAGTGCTGGGAAACTGCTGGCCACCAGCTGGCAGTGATGGGTCACTGCTGGCTGAAATCTGCCGCTCACGGCCCGGTAGTGGTCCGTTGGTGGCAGCGCTATCAGTTGGCGAGCCATTGATGGCCCTGCAGCATCGCCGTGAATTGTGGGCCTCCAAGCAAGTGCCACTAGTGGCCCTTTGCTGGCAACCAATGCAACCCCCAACAGCAGGTGGAAGCATCGGGACTGCGCATGCGCAGAAGCAACACTTGCTGTGTCTCTCATGGTACCAGTTAGTTGAAGACGACGCTATCGCCATCGTGTTATTTTAGTGGATGTTAAGAAAAAATCCATATGTGGAGAGGCGAATTAATTTCCTAATGAAATTTTACGTCGACGAAGATATCAGATTAAGCCGTGAAAAACTAGATTACAGCCATGAAATACACCCACTCCATTCCCATGAATAACAATTCATGGAATGGAGTGGAAGAATAACAAGAAAAAATTTAAAACCGCTTGAAACACGTATCCTGGAAAACCATAAAAATAAAGTTTGTTGGGAATAAAAAAGAATTATACGCGTACAAAATTTATTAATTATTTGAAAGAAAAAAAAAAAAGCAACGCTATGTGGTGTACTCATTCATGGGTTGAATACACAAGACTGGGAGGAATTCGCTTCTAAAAATAACGAGAAGTAAAATAAAATATCTTTTACTCTTTAAAACAAATGTAGCTTCGGACAACGTAAAGGAAAGACACAACGTTAAAAATGTAACAGAATGTGACATGAACCCGGGTAAATATATATTTATTCAACAATCTCTTTTCAAGACGGCAAGGACAGTACAAAACTTTGGAAAGCGACTCTAAGTATGTACACGCCTTGAAAATGAGTGAAGTTCCCTTAAGGTAAAAAAAAAAAAAAAACTATCGTTACGTTGAAAAAATTAATTTATCAATTATATGAAACTGACTTTTATGAAAAATACCTCGCAATATTATAAAATGAAAGAGGGAAGCATTTCATTACAAATTGAATGCCAAACAGACAGCTTCCAGCACGTGCCCGTGCGTCGTGAATTAGTCCGGTCGGTAGCGAGCGCGGCTTCCACGTAAACGGCCCAGGATCGAACCTAGTCAGATGCAAACGGCGTTTTTCCGGTCTGTCGAGAAAATTTCCCCAGCGCAGTGCGATAAATTCACAAGTTTCGTAAGGGTAAAAAAAAAGTTGTAGCTTTAGGAAACTGCGGTTAGCCTTGAATTTTTTTATTATTGCTAATACTGGGAAATTGGCGGACAAGTTTCGGCAAGCCACCAGTTACGTCACGTGGTTGCTGGCTGCCACTAACGGCCCACTAGCGGACCACATTAGGCTAGCCATCTTTTCTGGCAAGTACTTGCAGGGCCACTGAAGGGCCACTTGTGGCAGCTACTGCCTTTGATGGACCACTGATGGCCCTGTTGTGGCATATGACAACTGATGGGGTGCCAACTGTTGGCCAGCTGTTGGCCTGAACTGCTGGCCCTTCTGTTGGCCGCCCGGACATTTTATTGATGGTTCGGCAGCGGCAACATAGTGCTGTGCCATTGCTGGCAATGCTGGCTGCCAGCAATGGCCCACTGCTGGCCCAACAATACTGTTTTTGCTGGGTGGTAATAACTTTGCCTTCTTTTGTAAACAGTTCTATAAGGATCTCCTAATACAGGAGATGAATACCGCGGATACTTGCACTCCGGTTTCTCAAAACCATAAAGACATTGTTAAAATAATAATCGCTCTGCATAAAAGGATAAGGCTTAATGTGTCCAACATAAACTTTCCTTTTATTTATGCTATCCCAAAGTTTCATAAGGAACCTGTTTCCTTCCGTTTCATCACTAGTGGACGCAACTGTTACAATAGTAAAGCGGGTGGGTTGCTTCAGAGATACTTGTCCGTGGCTCTTCTCAGGCTGGGTTCGACTTGGATTATTGGGAGCAATAACAGAGTCTTTGAGACACTTGGCTCGGTGACTGTCACATCTGTGGATACTTACTATTTTAAAAACCTCTTCACCTCAATTTCATTTAAGGGTCTGTGGCAGGTAACCCTAAACATACATACGAAGTTCGAGCCCGGGACTACAGAACAGTATTGGCATTTCCTACTGGATTTCTGTATTAATAACAATTTCGTTACCTTGGGTGATGGGCTTTACCTCCAAACTCGTGGTATCCCGATGGGTGGTCGCTTTTCTAGCAGTTTGGCTAATTTCTATCTACATTTTTTCGAGGATAGATATGTTGCCAATCATCCTTTACCTGGGATTGCTCTAAGATATGTTGATGACATCATTGTCATTAACATTCCGGACTTTTTGTGTTGCGCCACTGACTTGTATCCTGACGACCTTACCCTAGAAAAAACCAACAGATCGTCTACTTATGTTTGTTACCTCGATTTAGAGGTTCAGGTGGACGAGGAGGGTAGAGGTGTGGTGAATTTATTTGATAAAAAAACTCTTTTGAGTTTGATATCATTCACTACACTCACTGGTCATCCAATATTGCAAAAGTTGTACATCGCAATGTACTCATGTCTCAGTTTCATAGTATAGCTAAAATTTGCTCTACACAGCTCTCGCTTGTAAAAAATCTGAAAGCTCTTCTTTCTAAATTGCAATCTAATCATTTTCCTAGAAATTTCTTAAAACATCATTTTAACCATTTAATTTTGAACTATAATTCGGTGTCCAAGAGTTTCAAATTACACATCAGGTGATGCGTAACATCACAGCCTCTCCTTGACAAATGTCAACCCCGCCTTCTCGTGGTGCATCCTGTTCCCACTAAAGGGGCTCTGACGACCACCAATAGCGGTATAACTATACCATCGGGATTAGAGGAAATTCTATCCCACACTCACCAACCCGCTTGGCCAGCGTGGTGAGTTATGGCCAAACCCCTCCAAAATGACTCCACAACTTAAATCTTGGCCCTCAGTCTACGGCAGCTGGAATGTACCTGGCCAAGGCAGCGGCCAGTGCGACATGAAGGCAGAGGGTGCTAAGAATCCCCGGAGGACCGGACTAGGCTGCCATCTGATGCTGACCTTGGCAACGTACAATGGACGCTCCCTATCTTCTGATTCAAGGCTTCTTGAATAGGAAGAGGAACTACAAAGGATCAAGTGGGACATCGTGGGGCTAAGTGAGGTAAGGAGAAAAGGAGAAGATCTCATCGAACTGAAAAGTGGCCATCTCTTCTACTATCGTGGGACAGATACTGGCAGAACTAGTGGTGTTGGATTTATAATAAACAAGAAACTGAAGGATAAAGTGGTAGAAGTTGAAAGTTCCTCTGACAGAGCTGCACGACTCGTTATCCAACTATCGAGAAGATACCAGGCTCAGATTATTCAAACTTATTCACACACCACAAGTCATCCTGAAGAAGAAATTGAAGAATTTTATGAGGAAATTTGTCATCTAAATAATAAAGGTAAGCAGCACTTGAAAATAATTGTGGGAGATTTCAATGCAAAAAATAGGGCAACGGCAACAGAATAAAACTTCAGTAGGTAAATTCGGTCACGGCAACAGAAACCAGCGTGGAAATACTCTCGTTGAGTTTGCAGAGGCAGAAGGGTTTTTCATCTTGAACTCCTTCTTCAAGAAAAAGCCACACAGGAAATGGACATGGAGACATCCAAATGGGACGACAAGTGAAATTGATTTTATTATGTGTAACAAAAAGTTCGTCATAGAAGACTGCAGTGTGCTAAACAAGTTCAACACAGGTAGTGACCATAGATTGGTGAGATGTAAGATGCACCTCAACACTAAACTTGAACGTGGCAAGCTCATAAGACAAACAAAATCTATTGACATAACCAACCCTAAAAAACACCATAATACCTTCAAGTTGGAACTGAAGAACAGGTTCTCTGCTTTAGAAGGCCTAACATCGGAAGAAGTGGACATCTCTGAAGTTAACAGAAAAGTAACCAAAGCTCTTATGGAAACAGCAACAAAATTAGCTGGGTCTAAGAACAAGTTGCATGTAAATAAATTATCAGGAAAAACGAAAATGTTGATGCAAAAAAGAAGAGAGATGAGGACAACTAAAGAAGATGTGACTTCCAAAGTGGAATATATAGAGCTATGCAAGACAGTACGAAAAAGTATCACTGAAGACGTAAGAAAATTCAACTGTGAACTAGTGAGGAAAGCAATTGAAAACAACCAAAGCCTAAAGACAGCAAAGGGACATCTCAGTAAGGGAAGAAAACAGATTATGGCACTGAGAAAAGAAGATGGTTCTGTAACAAGAAATAGAGGCGAAATTTTGACAAGAGTGAAAGATTTCTACTCCAAATTATATGAAAGGGATGATACATGCACTACAGACATCATGAAAAATACCAGTACCAGAGTTCCTCCAGTCCTTCCAGCAGAAGTTGCACATGCAATCAAGAACATGAAACGGGGAAAAGCTACAGGAGAAGATGGAATTACTGTAGACATCGTACGAGAAGCAAGTGGAGAAATCGAAACAGTACTCGCCCAAATTTTCACTCGATGCCTTAATGAAGGAAAGATACCTGAGGATTGGAACACCGCTACAATGATCCTGCTACATAAGAAAGGTGACATTGAGGATCTCGGAAACTACAGACCTATCAGCCTCCTATCAGTAGTTTATAAAATCTTCACTAAAGTTCTTTCACACCGCTTGAAGATAACACTGTGTAACGTACCAGGAGATGTGACGTACCTGCCAGAAGGACGCACACGACATAAAGGCAGATAGCAATTAGAATCAATGTCCGCGTAGCTTAATTGGTAGAGCAACTTATTCCGGAATGAGTGGACCCGGGTTCGAATCCTGGCGTAGGCCAAAAATGACGGAGAAATTTACTTCGTTATAATGGCGCCCGAACTATCCGGATGACCCGACCGTTCAAAAATCTCGCATTGGTGTGATGTTATTTCCACACCGCGAGATAGGAAAAATATGAGCAGCACTTCGAAAGAAAAAAAGAAAAATAAGGGGGAGATGATGTAACGTACCAGGAGATGTGACGTACCTGCCAGAAGGACGCACACGACATAAAGGCAGATAGCAATTAGAATCAATGTCCGCATAGATTAATTGGTAGAGCAACTTATTCCGGAATGAGTGAACCCGGGTTCGAACCCGGGCGCGGATAAAAATGACGGAGAAATTCACTTCGTTATAACTGGACATGGCTCAACCGAGAGAACAAGCTGGATTCAGGATTGGGTACAGCACAATAGATCATATCCATGTGCTGAGAGAACTAATTGAAAGAGCGAGGGAATATGAACTTCCATTGTGCATGGCTTTTATCGATTATGAAAAAGCCTTTGATTCGGTGAAACCATCAGCAGTTACAATGGCTCTGAAAACCTGCGGTATTGAAGATGCATACATTAATATTATTAATAACATCTATGAAAATGCAAGTGCAAAGATTAGGCTGTTTGAAAATACAACACACATAAAAATTGGAAAGGGAGTGAGACAAGGTGACACCATATCTCCGAAGCTCTTTAATGCCACATTGGAGGGTGTTTTTCAGTCACTGAGCTGGGAAAACAAGGGAATAAAAATTAATGGAGATTATCTAACCCACCTTCGTTTTGCTGATGACGTAGTCATTTTTGCAACTAGCCCATCAGAGCTGCAGAGTATGATCCAGGAACTTGCTGACAAGAGTAAAGAAGTGGGATTAAAAATGAACTTTCAGAAGACAAAAGTGATGTTCAATGCTTTTACAAGAAATGAAGATTTATCGATTGATGGAGAAAAGCTGGAGATAACAGACACGTACGTTTATCTTGGACAGCAGATATCAAGTGAGGGTCACATTGATGAAGAAATTAATCGGCGTACAAAACTTGCCTGTAGAGCTTTTGGAAGAAACAGCATAATTTTCAAGAGCAATATGCCATTATGTCTTAAAAGAAAAGTGTTTGATCAATGCATCCTTCCAGTGCTTACGTATGGTGCAGAGACGTGGACCTTAACTAAAAGAGACATACAAAGGCTGCAGACAACTCAAAAAAGCATGGAGAGGTGCATACTTGGTGTAACCAGGAGAGATAAGAAGAGGAACTCGTGGATCCGAAAAATGACAAGAGTGGAAGACATCATGATCAGAGTTAAATCCCTGAAATGGCAATGGGCTGGACATACTGCCAGAAGGACAGATCATCGATGGACAGCCGAAATTTTATATTGGATTCCAAGAGACAGGAAAAGACCCAGATGAAGACCACATGGGAGATGGGTGGATGAAATTCGAAAGTATGCAGGGGTGACATGGAGGAGACTGGCACAAGACAGACCGTTGTGGAGGACACTTGGGGAGACCTTCGTCCAGCAGTGGATTGATAATGGTTGACAATGATGATGATGATGATTAACCTGGGACCTAACAATTTTAAATATATAGGTAACATAAAGTGCTATTTGGTGGGTCCCTAATAGCTGAAGAACTTATTTACATACACAGTTTTGCATCTTATCAATTCACACATTTTTTGGCTTACCAGGTAGTTGATTGGCCGTGACCACCTTTTTTATCAGTGTATATATTTGGGTTCTTGTGGGTGCTCTGTTCAGTCTTGTTTGACTTTTTGTCATGGCGGATTTAGTTCTGCCGGTGAGCTTTTAATTCTTGCTTTAGTTTTATAAATTTGATTCTTGGAATTTTTGTGTTTGTTAGAATTTGGTTTTGTGGCCTAGGGAGCATGACCAACCGACAGTTTTGGCTTGCCTTGTCGTTTTGTTGGTACTAGAAAGTCCACTCCCACAGGTTGATGCTCTCCTGATGACGGCAACCTGTTTCAGTTTTTCACTTGTTTTGAAATTTTTGTATTTTGTTCTGTAATATTTTCATTCTATATAAGCTACTAGAGGTTTAGCTGCATTCGGCGCTTCTCATGGTATTAGCCCTTTTTGTCTGATTTTTTGTGTTAGAAAATTTTATTTATAAAGTAATTTTTTGTTTTATTTATGTACTACTTATATATCATCATCATCATCATCATTGTCAACCATTATCAATCCACTGCTGGACGAAGGTCTCCCCAAGTTTCCTCCACAACGGTCTGTCTTGTGCCAGTCTCCTCCATGTCACTCCCGCATACTTTCGAATTTCATCCACCCATCTTCCATGTGGTCTTCTTCTGGGTCTTTTCCTGTTCCCTGGAATTCAATCTAAAATTTCGACTATCCATCGTTGGTCGGTCCTTCTGGCAGTATGTCCAGCCCATTGCCATTTCAGGGATTTTACTATGATCATGATGTCTTCCACTCTTGTCATTTTTCGGATCCACGTGTTCCTCTTCTTATCTCTCCTGGTTACACCAAGCATGCACCTCTCCATGCCACTTTGAGTTGTCTGCAGCCTTTGTATGTCTCTTTTAGCTAAGGTCCACGTCTCTGCACCATACGCAAGCACTGGAAGGATGCATTGATCAAACACTTTTCTTTTAAGACATAATGGCATATTGCTCTTGAAAATTATGCTGTTTCTTCCAAAAGCTCTCCAGGAAAGTTTTGTACGCCGATTAATTTCTTCACCAATGTGACCCTCACTTGATATCTGCTGTCCAAGATAAACGTATGTGTCTGTTATCTCCAGCTTTTCTCCATCAATCGATAAATCTTCATTTCTTGTAAAAGCATTGAACATCACTTTTGTCTTCTGAAAGTTCATTTTTAATCCCACTTCTTTACTCTTGTCAGCAAATTCCTGGATCATACTCTGTAGCTCTGATGGGGTAGTTGCAAAAATGACTATGTCATCAGCAAAACGAAGGTGGGTTAGATAATCTCCATTAATCTCTATCCCTTTGTTTTCCCAGTTCAGTGATTGAAAGACATTTTCCAATGTGGCATTAAAGAGCTTCGGAGATATGGTGTCACCTTGTCTCACTCCCTTTCCAATTTTTATGTGTGTTGTATTTTCAAACAGCCGAATCTTTTGCACTTGCATTTTCATAGATGTTATTAATAATATTAATGTATGCATCTTCAATACCGCAGGATTTCAGAGCCATTGCAACTGCTGATGGTTTCACCGAATCAAAGGCTTTTTCATAATCGATAAAAGCCATGCACAATGGAAGTTCATATTCCCTCGCTCTTTCAATTAGTTCTCTCAGTACGTGGATATGATCTATTGTGCTGTAGCCACTCCTGAATCCAGCTTGTTCTCTCGGTTGAGCCATGTCCAGTGTCACCTTCAAGCGGTGTGAAAGAACTTTAGTGAAGATTTTATAAACCACTAATAGGAGGCTGATAGGTCTGTAGTTCCTGAGATCCTCAGTGTCACCTTTTTTATGTAGCAAGATCATTGTAGCGTTGTTCCAATCCTCAGGAATTTTCCCTTCATTAAGGCATCGAGTGAAAATTTGGGCGAGTACTGTTTCGATTTCTCCACTTGCTTCTTATTTGATGTCTACAGTAATTTCATCTTCTCCTGGAGCTTTTCCCCGCTTCATGTTCTTGATTGCATGTGCAACTTCTGCTGGAAGGACTGGAAGAACTCTGGTACTGGTACATTTCATGATGTCTGGAGTACATGTATCATCCCTTTCATATAATTTGGAGTAGAAATCCTTCACTCTTGTCAAAATTTCGCCTCTATTTCTTGTTACAGAACCATCTTCTTTTCTCAGTGCCATAATCTGTTTTTTTCCCTTACTGAGATGTCCCTTAGCTATCTTTAGGCTTTGGTTGTTTTCAATTGCTTTCCTTACTAGCTCAGAGTTGAATTTCCTTACGTCTTCAGTGATACTTTTTCGTACTGTCTTGCATAGCTCTATATATTCCACTTTGGAAGTCACATCTTCCTTATATATATATATATATATATATATATATATATATATGGGATGTAAAGTCAGGTGATGCGTAACATCACAGCCTCTCCTTGACAAATGTCAACCCCGCCTTCTCGTGGTGCATCCTGTTCCCACTAAACGGGCTCTGACGACCGCCAAATAGCGGTATAACTATACCATCGGGATTAGAGGAAATGCTATCCCACACTCACCAACCCGCTTGGCCAGCGTGGTGAGTTATGTACAAATCCCTCCAAAATGACTCCACAACTTAAATCTTGGCCCTCAGTCTCCGTCAGCTGGAATGTACCTGGCCAAGGCAACGGCCAGTGCGACATGAGGACAGAGGGTGATAAGAATCCCCGGAGGACAGGACTAGGCTGCCATCTGATGCTGACCTTGGCTACGTATAATGGACGCTCCCTATCTTCTGATTCAAGGCTTCTTGAATAGGAAGAGGAACTACAAAGGATCAAGTGGGACATCATCGGGCTAAGTGAGGTAATGAGAAAAGAAGAAGATCTCATTGAACTGAAAAGTGGACATCTCTTCTACTATCGTGGGACAGGTACTGGCAGAACTAGTGGTGTTGGATTTATAATAAACAAGAAACTGAAGGATAAAGTGGTAGAAGTTGAAAGTTCCTCTGACAGAGTTGCACGACTCGTTATCCAACTCTCGAGAAGATACCAGGCTCAGATAATTCAAACTTATGCACCCACCACAAGTCCTCCTGAAGAAGAAATTCAAGAATTTTATGAGGAAATCCGTCATCTAAATAATAAAGGTAAGCAGCATTTGAAGATAATTATGGGAGATTTCAATGCAAAAATAGGGCAACGGCAACAGAATGATACTTCAGTAGGTAAATTCGGTCACGGCAACAGAAACCAGCGTGGAAATACTCTCGTTGAGTTTGCAGAGGCAGAAGGGTTTTTTATCTTGAACTCCTTTTTCAAGGAAAAGTCACACAGGAAATAGACATGGAGACATCCAAATGGAACGACAAGTGAAATTGATTTTATTATGTGTAACAAAAAATTCGTCATAAAAGACTGCAGTGTGCTAAACAAGTTCAACACAGGTAGTGACCATAGATTGGTGAGATGTAAGATGCACTTCAACACTAAACTCGAACGTGGCAAGCTCATAAGACAAACAAAATCTATTGACATAATCAACCTTAAGAAACACCATAATACCTTCAAGTTTTAAATGAAGAGCAGATTCTCTGCTTTAGAAGGCCTAACATCGGAAGAAGTGGATATTTCTGAAGTTACCAGAAAAGTAACCAAAGCTCTTATGGAAACAGCAACAAAATTAGCTGGGTCTAAGAACAAGTTGCATGTGAACAAACTATCAGGAAAAACCAAAATTTTGATACAAAAAAGAAGAGAGATGAGGACAACTAAAGAAGATGTGACTTCCAAAATGGAATATATAGAGCTATGCAAAACATTACGAAAAAGTATCACTGAAGACGTAACGAAATTCAACTGTGAACTACTGAGGAAAGCAATTGAAAACAACCAAAGCCTAAAGATAGCAAAGGGACATCTCAGTAAAGGAAGAAAACAGATTATAGCACTGAGAAAAAAAGATGGTTCTTTAACAAGAAATAAAGGCAAAATTTTGACAAGAGTGAAAGATTTCTTCTCCAAATTATATGAAATGGATGATACATGTACTCCAGGCACCAGTACCACAGTTCTTCCAGTCCTCCCAGCAGAAGTTGCACATGCAATCAAGAACATGAAGCGGGGAAAAGCTCCAGGAGAAGATGAAATTACTGTAGACATCATACAAGAAGCAAGTGGAGAAATCGAAACAGTACTCGCCCAAATTTTCACTCGATGCCTTAATGAAGGGAAGATTCCTGAGGATTGGAACAACGCTACAATGATCCTGCTACATAAAAAAGGTGACATTGAGGATCTCCGGAACTACAGACCTATCAGCCTCCTATCAGTGGTTTATGAAATCTTCACTAACGTTCTTTCACACCGCTTGAAGGTAACACTGGACATGGCTCAACCGAGAGAACAATCTGGATTCAGGAGTGGCTACAGCACAATAGATCATATCCACGTACTGAGAGAACTAATTGAAAGAGCGAGGGAATATGAACTTTCATTGTGCATGGCTTTTATTGATTATGAAAAGGCCTTTGATTCGGTGAAATTATCAGCAGTTACCATGGCTCTGAAATCCTGCGGTATTGAAGATGCATACATTAATATTATTAATAACATCTATGAAAATGCAAGTGCAAAGATTTGGCTGTTTGAAAATAAAACACACATGAAAATTGAAAAGGGAGTGAGACAAGGTGACAACATATCTCCCAAGCTCTTTAATGCTACATTGGAAAATGTCTTTCAATCACTGAACTGGTAAAACAAAGGGATAAAGATTAATGGAGATTATCTACGTCACCTTCGTTTTGCTGACGACGTAGTCATTTTTGCAACTACCCCATCAGAGCTGCAGAGTATGATTCAGGAACTTGCTGACAAGAGTAAACAAGTGGGATTAAAAATGAACTTTTAGAAGACAAAAGTGATGTACAATGCTTTTACAAGAAATTAAGATTTATCGCTTGATGGAGAAAAGCTGGAGATAACAGATACGTACGTTTATCTTGGACAGCAGATATCAAGTGAGGGTCACATTGATGAAGAAATTAATCGGCGTATAAAACTTTCCTGGAGAGCTTTTGGAAGAAACAGCATAATTTTCAAGAGCAATATGCCATTATGTCTTAAAAGAAAAGTGTTTGATCAATGCATCCTTCCAGTACTTGCGTATGGTGCAGAGACGTGGACCTTAACTAAAAGAGGAATAGATTCTCTGGCTGCAGACAACTCAAAAAAGCATGGAGAGGTGCATGCTTGGTGTAACCAGGAGAGATAAGAAGAGGAACTCGTGGATCCGAAAAATGACAAGAGTGGAAGACATCATAATCATAGTAAAATCCTTGAAATGGCAATGGGCTGGACATACTGCCAGAAGGACCGAGCAACGATGGATAGTCGAAATTTTAGATTGAATTCCAAGGAACAGGAAAAGACCCAGAAGAAGACCACATGGAAGATTGGTGGATGAAATTCGAAAGTATGCAGGAGTAACATGGAGGAGACTGGCACAAGACAGACCGTTGTGGAAGAGGCTGAGAGAGACCTTAGTCCAGCCGTGGATTGATAATCGTTGGCAATGATGATGATATATTGGAAGGTAGAAAAACTCAGAATTCACATTTCTTCTTCATTTCCTCCAAAATTTGCCAAAGTCCAATAAATCTCCCCAGAAAATGAAATAAAAATATAATTTTTTTAAATAAATTAAAAGAGAATAAATAGGACAGGAAAAAATATTGGAAAGGATAAAGACCACATTTCTTTCCTCCAAAAAATTGACAAAGTCCAATAAATCTCCGAGAAAATAATAAAGTTCCAAAAGGCACCGCTAGGGAGCAGCACATCGAGATGACATTCTCCATGTCTATCCACCCAAGCATTCACTATGACGTTGCCATCCCTCAAAATCAAAGATCCATCGAAATAATAAAGTTCGAAGGAGCACCGCAAGGGGCAGCACATATGCATCGAGTTGACATCCCCTATATCCATCCCGAAGCGCAAGGAGCTGCTCCTTGCGCTCGGATCGGTCCTTTTATACTACTCTGGTTCCAGGGAGGGAGAGAATTAATGCCGTAAGACAAACACAACATCCATGCCTCACGGGATTCAAACCCGGACCCTTCTCGGGCGAATGGTCATAAGCCTGCACACTGTACTTTCATTTTACATTTTCACTTTTGGCATTAATTTTTTCTTTCATCATTATTCATTTGACAACACAGAATGCATTTATAGATTTGTGTTTATCTTCTACGTTGTTGCTTAGAGAACCCATAAAACTTCTAATATTGTTAGGGCCGGATAGAACTTACGCGGGGCCAGGGTGAAATTTCATAGCAAGGATCTCGAGTAAAATTTCATTGCGGCCCTAGAAAATTAATCTCATAGTTTAATAAAGTTCTTACGTGAAAAATTAAAACACACGAAAACTACCGTAAAGAAAAATGATTATCTCAAATTGCTGTGAGAATAAAAAAACACTATACAATGGATTGAAAGTTTAAGGACAGAGAAAGCGAAAGTGAGAGAGAGAGAGAGAGAAATGCTAAAATCTACAATTTGCTTTCCTGAGGGAAAGGGATTTAGGCTGCATTGTGATTTTTATATATAATTTTTCAGAAAATAATAAAAAGGCGTCTTTAACTAATCTGCGTGACGAATAGTTTTGCATAACTAACATTTTTGCGTCGAGAATAATAAGGATCCCTGTTAAATAAATTCGTTTATTAAGAGGGATCTTTATAAAATAAATGCATTTATTTATAAAGAATCCCTCTTATAAATAAATAAATTTATTTTATAAGATATATATATATATATATTTTTCCTGGTACATGTTTTGGTTGGTGATTGATTTCTGATGCAAGGTGGAGAGAAATTAGCGACTTAATTTACCTTTTATACGCGCTCATGTATGAAAATCGCTTTTTGTTATTGTTTTTATTTCCAGGACTGTTTTTAAAGTAACTGAACTCATGTATCTCCATATGTAGCCCCAAAACAACTTTGATATTGTTCTTTTTATTTTTTAAATTTCAGTATCTTGTTTGCACACAAGTTGTTGAATATATAGTAGCTTAGTAGGGAGTCACAAAATGATGAAATTTAATTTCTATTTCAGGAAAGTGGAAAAGCTTACGGTCGTTATAATCATAACAATAATAATGATGATAATAATAATAAATTGAAATATCCAAACCTCTGTTATTATGACGAAGGGCGGTGACCTAGTTGTAAGTGGGAGGATAGCAAACTAAAAAAACATTTAAAATTATTTTTTTAAGGGCCTCATGCCACAAAACTTTAAAAAAAGAGCAATAAATATAAAGAATTTTAGGAAAATTTATCTTCTAAACTGCGGTGCCCGAGGCTATCGCCCCGGTTGCCCAGCGGGCCCTGAATATTGTTTATTTGTTTGGAGCTTTAACAACCACCGTGAGCAGCTCAATGGTTTATATGTAATCATCCGTCCATAATTTAGGGTATCTGTTCCAGGAAAGAGGAGAGTGTCAGTGCCATAAAGCAAGCACTGCGCCCAATGCTTCACTAGGGACTCGAACCCAGACCCCACTTCGGACAAACAACTTAAAGTCGACGCCTCATACCACTTGGCCACCGGGGTGGTTAAACATCTACTAAGTTGTTCAAAAGTGATAAATTATGTTGCCGAAAACAGGTCTCCGTAGATCCAATGTTATAACGACCTGTTGATTATCACTTGGCGTTGAATCAGGTCTCCGTAGAAGCAATGTTATAATGACTAACATTCCTGAAATGAGAATTCGGATAGAATTCTAATTTTTCATAAATGTTCGGGGCCTCCCTGATGGCGCAGTGGTCTAAGCTCTGGACTGATTCGCCCGAGAGGACCCGTGTTGGAGTCCCGCGTGGCATTCTTGTCTTGGCGCTTTCTCTTTCTTTCATGGAACCATTGGCCCTAATTTAGGGACGGGCGATTGCTTATAGCTCATTCAGTTGCTCACAGGGTAGTCATTAAACCCCCAAATACAAAATAAATAAATAAATAAATAAATGTCAAAGGCTTGCACAAGCACGCGCCTGGAGCCGACAGTCATGCCACATTCAGAGTTTCTTACATCACTCGTTTTGCCCATTCTGACCCTCAATTCAACGCTAAGTGATAATCAACAAGCTGGTTTTCCTGATTCATACTGCCCATTGTCAGAAGCGGATCCAGAAGCTTACATTAGGGAATGGAGAGATCACTCAGGTATTAAAAAAAAAAAAAAGATTAATAAAGATTAGAGAGACTTTGTGGAAGGGTCACACACACACACACGAACACACAAACTGGCAGAGTTTCTCCTTTCCGGCATTGAACGTCTTTTTAAAAACATTTTCCATAAGAAATTGTGCTGAATTTTTAAAGCACAAAGTGAGGAAAACAACTGGAAAATCAACATTATTGTCCTAGTGCTAATTTACCTGCTTTTGCAAGGAACGGGCTCCATGTTTTTTAAACATCAAGTCTGGATAGAATCTTTCAAAATAAATTTCAGCCGTTCTATTAGTGCGGCTTAATTTAATAAAAAAATTCAAACTTAAATCATCGAATCATTCTTAAGTAATATAATCTGTAATTTCTCTTTAAAATATTCGTTTATTCTTTTGCAATGAATGATTCCCACTCATTTTGAAAGAAACTTCCATTTACTTCCCTTCATGAAGTAATTCCTACGTCGTCATTCCTTCTCTTACCGCGATTTTCTATCGAAAATTTGTGGAAATATTACATTAAATAAAACACACATTGCTTTCATAATCAATCAAAATCTCCTTTTCCTCTTCTCTCTCTCTCTCTCTCTCTTTGAAGCTACAGAGCATTTAATCCCCAAATTCATAGAAATTTTAGTCGTTATAAAAACTTTAATGAAAATATGTGCTCAGGGGCGAATGGGCACACAGGGACACTTCGCGGTGGCCATTCGAGAAATGGCCCACTTTCTCTTTTCTTTTTGTCTGGATTTTTCGGAACGGGAGAATAATTCTTTTGCCATTTATGAATAATCGTTAACTTCATTTGAACTTTATTTCTATCGGAAAAATAGTTTCCTTAGAAAGAAACTTTTTTCCCCCATCTCTTTTCTCTTTCTTTTGAGCGTTTATTCTGAAATGGCGTAGCAAAATTCTGTGGGAAACGTTCGCCCGGATCAAGCATACTGTTAAAAATTAATTAAGCTAAATCTAACCATGGTTTGAGATATTTCGTTGAACTTGGAGCCAATGGTCATTCGTATGTCCTATCCTACTTTTGTAATATTGAAGGAGACACTATATATTATCCATTGTGATGGCCTGACATTCCGACCCCTTATCCACAGAATAACATAGAGCACAAAGCGATTCTCCCTTGATATATTACGAAATTCTTGTCTCGCCTAAATTTATCTTAAAAGAAATAACCGGCGACGTGCTGTTACAGCTAACACGTGTCACAGTTTGCCACTGCTGCGCCAACGCCGTTGATGATGCAGAACGGTCGCTCAAAGACATCTCGTGAGATTGTCCCTCGGCGTTGTCTATGTATGACATCCAGAATCTTCTCTTCGTGTCCTACGCCCTTCTTCGTACCATTCCCTGCACACTCTCGACACGACGGACACACTGTGCCCCACACGATTGGCAATCTGCCGGAGGGAAACATTGGAGTCTGTTATGCCGATGATGCAACCTCTGTCGAACTCGCTGACCTGACTGTAAGACTGTCTTACACGACGATGAGGCTTCCTTACCCACTGCTGACCAGGCACTGATAGGCCGACCAAGTCACGCGGCGCTTATACCAAAAAACTGCCCGGTTTTGGATATGTGACGTTACGCGATGTGATTTGCCGAAACGCAGTGCGCATGCACCTATGACGTCGAAATGCTAATCAGTTCTGCAATATTGCCTGATTAGCCTATCGTAAATATCAAAGTAGTAGCTGGACAACTTTCAGGTGTTCTAGGGTTGTTGTTTTTTTGTGAACATGAGTGTATTTTTAGTATATACACTATACTGACAAAAGTCACCAGACATAACAGAGCATTTATTGATATTCATTAGCACGGGGTCGGTTCACCTTTGGCCTTAATGCATGCACTGATCCTTCGAGACATGCTTTCGACAAGGTTTTGAAACACAGCGATGGGTATACGCTTCCATTCAGTACATAATGCTGCCGCTAACTGTTGCTTAGTAGTAGGCCTTGGTTCCAAACTTCTTATGCGGCGCTCTAGTTCATCCCATAGTGCTCTGTGGGATCAAGATCAGGGCTCTGTGCTGACCAGTTCACACATGATACGGAATTATCGTCAAACTACGCCGTAACTCTCCTTGCTTTATATGGCTCGGTGGATTATCCTTCTGGTTCCAGCAGGGCTCGGTTCCAAAGTATTGCCACAGAATTGGTAGGCATAATTGTCCAGAATATCGAGGTAGACGTGCCGGTTAACAGGTTTGACCACGATAACCAATGGGCCGTGACCATACCACGAAAACCACCCACACACGAGTACACTGCTAGCTTCAAACTTGACCGTAGTAACAGTGCAATGTGGTGAATAGCGTTCCCCGGCTGCCGCCATATCCACACACGGCCATCAGACTGATGTATCGTGTATCTCGATTCATCAGTCCATAGGACCAGTTTCCATTGATCTACGGTACATGACAAATGTTCTTTACACCATGCTAAACGACGAGTAGCTTCCGAGTGGAGATGAAAGGCTTATGTGCAGCCGTACGACCACGGTGACCCATGGAATGAAGTTCTCTGCGAGTGGTACATGTACATACCGAGGTTCCAGCATTTTTACTCACCTGTACACTGAGGTCTTGTGCAGTACTCCGTCGATTAGCTGTAATGACTCTCAAGGAAGTTAGACAGCTAACTGCAAACTGGACAGTAGAACGTTTCAAGAATTTGAACGCGGTGACTTGACTAGACAATAAATGAATAGGCGCAAACGTGATAATTCGAAGAAACGAGGTCACGTTCGTTGGGCACACGGTACCACGGTTGAAAACGCAGCATTATTTGAAGAACTGATTCCAAATACGTGGTAACTCCAGAGAGACGCTATCATTGCAAGCCTCACAGCTGGTCAAGATTTCCAAGGCTTCCTGAATGGCAGCAGATTTGGGTGTGGAGTGTGAAGCTAAGACTCGAACTTGACTTCTCTTGATAGGACAGTGGTTATTTTTCCGTCTTTTGTATCCCTTTTATGTTCGCTGATTCTAATTCCAAACGAACGTTTGGTCATTCCGATGTAGTATCGCCTGGAGCCGTCCGGATATTGTAGTGGGATGGCATAAACACCTGCGTCATTGAGAAGAGGGAGCTTGTCAATATTTCTCTTAAGCATCGTATACAAAAATACCGGAGACTTTATGCCGACACCGAAGTTTATCCTCCTGAGCGCGTTTTTGAGTTGATGGGAAACATTTGGTATGTAGGGAATAGAGCACAGGTAGCGAAGTTGCGGCATAGAAATATTAACACGACTGGTTTTGGCTTTCTCAATAAAGTTATGCATCTGGTTCGACGTATATTCTTCCTGAGTGGCCGATTCGACGATGTTTTTTAGTTCGGATTGTCGAACGGACATCGGATGAGACAGCGAAGGCTCTTCCAATTCGAGAACGGAAGAAGGCCGTCTTGTAATCACCAGGGCAGAATGAAATGCGGAGCATCAGGTTGAGAACGCAGGTGAGTTTATAATAGACTTCCCTATGAAGGCGGTCGTCATGCGATTTGCTCGCTGAGATTTCCAGATAAGGTAAAGTACCATTGTGTTCAAGCTCCGTGCTGAAATTGATCGTAGGCTGCATACGATTTATTTTATCGATGAAAACCTGGAAAGCCTCCTTTCCGTGTGGCCATATGAAAAATTCGCCGTCAGCATATCGTAGCCCGGTGGTAGGACTTGGGGTGATGTTGGTGAATATATGTTCCTCAATGGGGCGAAGTATTGCTCCTGTGAGGACGGCTGAAAGCGAAGATCCCATCGGAGCACCATTTACTTGTTTATAAATTTGCCCTCGGAAACTGAAGTAGCTGACATTTGAGACCAAGTCCATTAATTTGAAGATGCTGAGGCCAGACTCCTTAGAATAAGTTGATGAATTGGATATAGCGTCTTTCAATGGTTGCATGCACGGGATCGATGGATAAAGGGAAACTACGTCCAAACTGCCGATAATGTCGCGTTGTTGAACAGTGAGCTGCTTGGTTTTCGTGATAAAATCTAGAGTAGAAGTTATTATAAAATCCGACTCCGGTAGATGATTAGGTAGGAATTTGGATAATGCTTTCTCCAGATGGTGGGTCGGTGCGGATCTTCTGCACACGATCGGTCTCAATGGATTGCCGGGCTTGTGTTGTTTAAGTCTTCCAAAGAGCTTTGGGATCTGAGGACCAAGCGGTAATTTGGCGGATTTCTTGAGATCATCCAGAATAACGGTTAGCCTTGCAGCTCTTTTTACCTGTGCAATCCAAGAATTTAGTGGATTCTTCCGTAAAATTATAGAACCAGAATCGGATATAAATTCTTCTAGTTTTTTTATTACAGTCGGCTGCTTCCATTACCGCTATCTGCCCGGATTTATCCGTTAGCGTCAATATTATGGTATGGTTATTTCTAAGTTTGAAAGTCGTCCTCGGAATTTTGAAATTATTGAACGATTGCTTCTGATTGTACCAGGACTTTAACCTAGAGCAACACAGTTGGTGTAGTTCGTCTTTGTTGTCTTCTGGAACTCACGGTATTATGGTCTCAAACTCAGAAACGACGTTTTTGGGTTCGGTCTTGATCGGAAGCAGAACTTTGGTCCAAGTTCCAAAACTTTAGTTTCCTCTCGGGAGAGCATTCGGTTAGAAATATTGACGAATGGAATGGTAAAATCTTTAGGTTTGGAAGTCTGGGAATACTTTAGGTAATCCAGTTTCTTGCTGTGTCTGGATGAAAAGGAAGGCTGGAGTCTTTCGACTAACATATCCACCCGAAGGGTAAGGTTGTTGAAGGTAATAGGGTCGCAAAGCCTATACAACTTCATATATAGGTTATAGCACCTGATTTCTAATGTCATGAAGTCCTTTCTTCTCATGATTTCACCATTCCTTTCGTCAATATTTCTAACCGAACGCTCTCCCGAGAGGAAACTAAAGTTTTGGAACTTGGACCAAAGTTCTGCTTCTGATCGAGACCGAACCCAAAAAGCGTCGTTTCTGAGCTTGAGACCATAATATCGCTAGTTCCAGAAGACAACAAAGACGAACTACACCAACTGTGTTGCTCTAGGTTAAAGTCCTGGTACAATCAGAAGCAATCGTTCAATAATTTCAAAATTCCAAGGACGATTTCCAACCTTAGAAATGACCACACCATAATGTTGACGCTAACGGATAAATCCTAAATCTAGGCAGATAGCGATAATGGACACTGCCGACTATATTAAAAAACTAGAAGAATTTATATCCGATTCTGGTTCTATAATCTTACGGAGGAATCCCCTAAATTCTTAGATTGCACAAGTAAAAAGAGCTGCAAGTCTAATCGCTATTCAGGATGATCTCAAGAAATCCGCCAAATTACCGCCTGGTCCTCAGATCCCAAAACTCTTCGGAAGACTTAAACACCAGAAGCCCGACAATCCGTTCCGTTGAGACCGATCGTGTGCAGAAGATCCGTACCTACCTAACATCTAGAGAAAGCATTGTCCAAATTCCTAACTAATCATTTACCGGAGTCGGATTTTATAATAACTTCTACTCTGGATTTTAAAACGGAAACCAAGCAGCTCACTGTTCAACAACGCGACATTATCGGCAGTTTCGACGTAGTTTCCCTTTATCCATCGATCCCCGTGCAGGAAGCCATCAGTACATTGAAAGAGGCTATATCTAATTCATCAGTTCATTCTAAGGAGTCTGGCCTCAGCATCTTCAAATTAATGGACTTGGTCTGAAATTCCAGCTACTTCAGTTTCCGAGGGCAAATTTATAAACAAGTAAATGGCGCTCCGATGGGATCTTCGCTTTCAGTCGTCCTCGCAGAAGCAATACTTCGCCCCATTGAGCAACATATATTTACCAACATCACCCCAAGGCCTACCATATGGCTACGATATGCCGACAACGTATTTTTCATATGGCCACACGGAAAGGGGGCTTTCCAGTTTTTCCTTGATAAAATAAATTGTATGCAGCCTACGATCAATTTCAGCACGGAGCTTGAACACAATGGTACTTTACCTAATCTGGAAATCTCAGCGAGCAAATCGCATGAAGACCGCCTTCATACGGAAGTCTATTATAAACTCACCTATATTCCGAACCTGATGCTCCGCAGTTCATTCTGGCCTGGTGATTACAAGAAGGCCTTCTTCCGTTCTCGAATTAGAAGAGCCTTCGCTGTCTCATCCGATGTCCGTTCGACAGTCCGAACTAAAAAACATCGTCGAATCGGCCACTCAGGCAGGATATACGTCGAACCAGATGCATAACTTTATTGAGAAAGCCAAAACCAGTCGTGTTAATATTTCTATGCCCGAACTTCGCTACCTGGGATCTATTCCCTACATACCAAATGTTTCCAATCAACTCAAAAACGCGCTCAGGAGGATAAACTTCGGTGTCGGCATAAGGTCTCCGGCATCTTTGTATACGATGCTTAAGAGAAATATTGACAAGCCCCTCTTCTCAATGAGGCAGGTGTTTATGCCATTCCACTACAAAATCCGGACGGCTCCAGGCGGTACTATATTGGAGTGACCAAACGTTTGTTTGGAATTAGAATAATCGAACATAAACGGCCATTCGCGAAACCTTGGAACTCTTGACCAGCTGTGAGGCTTGCAATGATAGCGTCTCTCTGGAGTTACCATGTATTTGGAATCAATTCTTCAAATAATGCTGCGTTTTCAACCGTGGTACCGCGTGCCCAACCAACGTGACCTCGTTTCTTCGAATTTTCCCGTTTGCACCTATTCATTTATTGTCTAGTCAAGTCACCGCGTTCAAATTGTTGAAACGTTTTATTGTCCAGTTTGCAGTTAGCTGTCTACCGACTGTGAAGAACGGAGGCGGTGGAGTTATGGTATAGAGCAGTTTCCGCTGGTACGGTATGGGTGCACTAGTTGTTATTCATGGCAACTTAAATCTGTTCTGTATAGAGATATCCTGGATAACTCAATGTTCTCAACGTTGTGGCAGTTCTACGGCCACAACGATTGTTTCTTCCAGAACGACAACACCACTTGTCGTGTTTCCAGGGCCACAGTGGAGTGGTATGAGAGAAATCACGTCTCGCTGATGGACTGACCTGCTCAGAGCCTGGACCTCAATCGCATTGAACACTTATGAGATGAACTTGAACGAAGAGTGAAGTCTAGACCAACACGACCTTCTTCACTGACAGAGTTGGTCGATGTACTCAAGGGGGCATGGAGGAACATCCAGCTCTCCGTACTCCATGAACTTGTGGGCAGTTTACCTGGGTGGGTGGCTTCTGTAATCTCTGTAAATTGAGAACCTACTGGTTACTGATGTAAATACAATACTGTTTTTTGCGCTTTCCAACTGTAGGTTGAAGAAGCGTACATGCTCCAGCTTTGTCTGTCTGTCCGTCTGTTTGCCTGTAGGCACGATAACTCGCGTAAAAATGGTTCGATTTCGATGAAATTTTATTATGTGGTAGGGGACCACGTGGGGGCGAACGCTAGTGAAAATGGACGAAATGGGGTCAAAGGTCAGGACATAGGAGAGGAATCCATTTCATTGACCTTATGCGTCATAACTCGCGTAAAAACAGTTCGATTTCTATGAAATTTTAGTATATAGTAGAGGATCGCCTGGAAACAAACCCTATTGAAAATGGGCGAAATCGGGTCAAAGGTCAATACATAGGAGCCGGATTCATTCCATTGCCCTTATGCGTCATAACTTATGTAAAAATGCTTCGATTGCGACAAAACTTTAGTATGTTATTCCAGAGTTATACTGAACCAATTCCGTTTAATATGTATAATCGAAATAGGGTCAAAGGTCAAATCACAAGAGCTAGATTTATTCCACAGCCATTATCCTCATAACTTGAGTAATAGCTTGAGTAATGATTTCTGGTATGTTGGAAAGCGTATCATAATCAATGCATTGCATGATTTTACTAACTTGTTCTATTTACTTCCAGTGTCCAATCACTTTTGTCTACAAAGTGTATATTTATCTATGATAACAGATGAAAAATTGCTCCAGATGTGCCTATTTTACTAGGCATACCAAAAAACTTATGATTCTTGCATAAACGATAAAAAAGAAAACATTTATATACTTCCTTTAATAAGTACTGTACACTGCGAATTATGTAAAAGATTTTAATCAACTGGCGTTCCAAGCATTAACTTAACTTATGTATATCAGATAAAACAATCATTTCCAGTGGGCAAGAGAAGTAGGCTAGCTTTCATTACTGTTCGAAGTGCTTCTTAACTTTTGCTCTCAAAATGAGCACAACTCATGTAAAGAAGATCATGCTTCTCGGGGTTCAGATATCAGCAAGAAGTGGCGTAATTAAAATCATTTTAGCAAGACTTGTCTTGGTAGCAGTGGATCTCCATGGCACTAATGTCTTCCTAAAGTTGTCGAAGATCGTTTACTTTCAGGACTCACTGATGGCAGCCAAAGACTGTTGAGAAAGGACCCTTGAGTTTGTTCTACGAGGGATGCCTTCGTCAGTCAAGTTTCTAAGTTGCAGATTCCGATGCCGCGAAATGGTTTGATATCGCAGGCTGCGCTTTCTGTATTCGTGCTATAAGAGAAAAAGAAAAATAGAAAAATAGAAAAAATTAAGCGAATCGTAATTACGTTGATTAACAGATTTTTTTTATTCACATATTCCTTACTTAGATATTAATTATAATCAGAGTCGTAACTAAAGCGGGCATGGCGGAAAAGCTACCCCGGGCGCAAAAAAGAAAAAAAAAAGAAAAAAAAAACCAGTGGTGACAATTTGATTAGAATTCGAATTGGAACTTTTGCATCAGTTCCTGATACAGTTTTCTTGCTCCATACTTTTTATTATACTTCGTCCATTTGCAGAATTTGCTTGTTCCTCAAAATTTTCACGGCATGTTAGTTACTTCCATTCAGAAGAGAAAGCTCAGTTGTATAGTCCGTCCAGCTAAAGAAGAACTACGGCGTGCGTCGACAACATGGAGCCCGCGGATTTTCTTTAGTTGGATGCACTGTACGTACGTCTCATGCAAGGTAAGGATGTCGTTCACATTGTTGAAGGCCCTCTGGGTATGGTCGCCCATAGGGAGGAGCAAGAGGGAGCATTTGCTCTTCTCTGAAAATTTGGGCCGGGTTAAGGGGGAGGGGGGAAGGATCTACATGGGCTATACCCTCGGGGTTCACCATTACGAAGGGCCCAGGAGGCATACCTGTCAAAAATATACACATACACGGTCGAGTCACATTATTGTGACCACCAGCTAACATCCAGAATAACCGCCGTGTGCAGCGCGGAGAGCAGCCAGACGGGCTGGGAGTGACTCAATAAGGTGCTGGAAGGTGTTCACAGGTGTGTGGAGCCATGCTGACTGCAATGCATCTCACAGCTGCTGGAAGGTGCGTGGTGGAGGATCCATAGAGCGAATAACACGATCGATGTGGTCCCACAGATGCTCAATTGGGTTTAAGTCTGGGGAATTAGGGGACCAGGGAGGTGCTTTGAAGTGTACATCGTGATCTCCAAACCTCTCTCGAACATTTCTAGCTGTGTGACACGTCGTATTGTCGTGCTGAAAGAACCCATCCGCCCCAGGGAAGACAATCAGTTTGTATGAGTGTTCGTGGTCTGCAAGGATGAATTCATAACGAATTCGGTCCATAGTGCCTTCCACAGGTACGGGTGGACCCTAGGAATGCCACGAAAACATTCCCCAGACCATAACGCTGCCCCCACCAACTTATGTTCTTCCAGAAATGGTTGAAGAGTGTTTGTTCTCTGATGTTTCTCGCCTTACACGCCATCGTCCACCCGTTCGATGAAGCAGAAAACGTGACTCATCGGAGAAGGCAATCCTTTTTCAATCAGCGGAGGTTGCCGTGACTTTTTCAATTGCCGTGCAAATGTAAGCCTTTTCTGCCGATGCACCTTCGTTAGCATAGGTACAGTGACCATCCGTCTGCATCGGAGACTCATCCGCAGCAGGGTTCGCTGAACTCTCGTTTTACACACACTTCCGGTAGCCCCCTGGTTCATTCGGTCAGTGAGCTGCTCCACTGTAGCGTGTTGATCGGCCCTCACGCACCTTCGAAGCCAACGTTCACCTCTCACATCAATGGCACGTGGTGCTCCGTAGTTACGCCGCTTATTCACAATGGTGCCATTTCTCCAATCACGATACACTTTAACCACAGCAGCACGCGAACAGTTCACAAACTGCACTGTTTGAGAAATACTGCCACCCTTGGCCCGAAAACCGATAATCATCCCTTTTTGCAAATCTGATAAATCGCTCCTTGTATCCATGACAGCAACGAGTGATATGTTTTCAGATCAATTGATCATATGTATAGGATTTTAGGAAGGGAGTGTCTGACCCCAGGTCTTAAACAACTCTTAGAAATAGGTAGCTAGGAGATTTGGGCTAGAGTGCCCGATAGGAAAGTGACACGGAAACGAAGTAGGAAGGGGGAGGAAGACGCCCTTATTTATTACCGGGGGCCAGCACCCGGGGCCCGACGGCTTAACATGCCCATCCGACGCACGGAGGATATTTAGTGGATCGAGCGTTCGTAACTGCCTGGGATCGAACCTCAGGTCTTTTCCGTGGAAGTCACGAACGTTGTCCACTCGGGCACCCGCGGCCCATGTTTTCAGAATGTCTACAGCGCACCTTATATACCTTCCAAGCCATCTCACTACACGTGCCTTCTTTCATTGGCTACGCGCCGTTGACGTCAAAAGTAGAAGGTGGTCACAATAATGTGACTCGACTGTGTATATAAGGAGCGAGAGAGTTTTATAAAATAGTTTTACTTTTGTCTCGTATGATTTCCACTTAATCAGAAACCGAGGCTGGAAGACGAACAGATTTCAGTGCAGTGACTCACCATGGGTAACGGTTTCATGTAGCTGCGTACAGAGGGGTCGGAGTGACAGTTTCAGCTTTTTCACTGCCATGCACCCACACCTCCCAATTTGCACTTGGAACCGTTAATGATCGAAGTCCCCTGTAACTTCCCATTGTGTAGCACAAAAGATGCACTAAGAAAGGTATACAATGCTAAATCATCAGAAAATCCAAGACAAAATCTAGGAATCTTAAGCTTTTAACTCATGTTCTTATGAGAACAATGGAAAATACAGTGATTTATTATAAAAACACTGCAGGTAATTTATTAGTTTGAAGAATGCACTACACGTATTAGTTATTATAAGCATATTGCTACAGTTTCGTGTTTTAACGGACTTCATAATGATTCCCCGTCGTAAGTTCTTTGAGGTCCACTCAGATGTCTTAGCCTAGGGACTCACTAAGGCGGGAATTTATCTCGGAACCCCATCGGAGGCCGTACGAACGAATTGGTCCTCTCTCTATCCCTCCCTTCTCAAAGCAGCAGGCTTCTGGAGAAGAGCGCAATTTTGCACCTCCTTCCTTCAAAGAGCTCACATTGCTCGCCCATACATCTTATCAAAGTGTTACTATTCCTGGCAAATGGACACCGCTCCTGGCTACAGACTCCGTCAAGTTCAAGCATGCCTCACATCAGTTGTATGGTCAAAGCATCATTGGGTCAGCTCCTCTACTCTCTGCCTCTCACATTCACAGGGAGGAATTGGTCTTCCTGCAGTAGACTTCGTTTACCGTGCCGCACGGCTTCACCGGTTCTTTCATGTACTCAATAGCTCCAACCCAGATACATGCACAGTACGTAATGTTCTTGCTTCATTGAAAAATCCTTCATTAACGTTCGCCGTTTTTCTTCGAATGGATGGTTTCCCAGCTTTGTGACAAAGCCTCCCGGCCGTTTACTGGGAGGCCATAGAAATCATGAGGTCTCTCCCACTACAGAAAGGACCCCCTCCTCCACTACGGAGATACTAAATGAAAAACTCTTCTACTCATGATCTCTTCATCCCTCTGACCGACCATTCGTTGCCTCTCTAGAATGGATGCGTGCAGGCATTATTACTGTACGAGACCTTGTGAACCTCAACCTTACATGGAAAGACTTCTCTCGCCTATCTACTCATCTTCATGATTCCGTCTCCTCCTGGACCCTCTATACGTCGATGAAATCGTTGATCATCCGTTTATACCGAGCTTTGGCCTCTCCTGAAGGAATTCTACAATTTGCAGCAGCACCGCGATTCTTCCCGTTTTTTGTGCAACTCCGTATGAAATCTTTTACGCTTGAGGCATGCTCACAGAAGATTTTGAGTGAAATTCTTCGCACATGTGCACCTCAGCAACCAATGTCCATCCCTACTGTTCCGTCTGCCTCCTTGACAGCTGTTTGGTCTGCGGCACATCCTCTCCTTGCTGCACCTCATGAGAAGAATGTTCACTGGCTGTTTCTGCATCGCCGCCTCCCCGTTCCTCAATTATTACACCGAATGACTCTTGTTGTCTCTCCCCAATGTGCCTACTGTGATGTCCAGGCAGACATTGAACATGTCTATTGGTTTTGTCCAGTATTGCTACCTGTGCTAAATCTCATGTTCCGTATTGCACACCATTTTTGCCCAGGAAATCTGAGTGCTTTCTCATATTTTACCCTACTTCAAGATCTTCTTCCTGCTTCTCCTCTTCCATCAGTGTGCGCTTATATTTTCCCGCTTGCAAAAATAGTAATTTACTCCCATCAACTGACGCATCAGGAAAACTCCACTGTACCTACTCTTACAGAGGCAAGCGAGAAGCTTATCGATCACTTCACAGCTCGACTAAAGTTCCGTCTACAGTCAGCGCATCAACACGCTGTCAATACAAAAACTCTTCCCAACTTTGGAGACCATACCTCAGCTGGTTCCAGATTGACGGCCTGAGAGTCACCTTCACAGCTTGAACTATTATGAATACTCTATCCTTTTGTTGACAATTACATCGTTAATTTACCTGTTTAATTTCCCCTCTATCTTACCCTCAGGAAGTGTATATAGTTTTATTTCTTTGCCTACTTGTTCTGGCGCTCACTTGTACATAATCATCTCATGACTCACATTCTCATTCTGTACTCCGAGGGTTTAATAAATGAATATTTAAACCTTAATCCGACCGTGGACTGCCACTTCAGTCCTATAAAGATTTTCGGCGTAACATTAGTTCTGATTGCTAATTTTTGTGTCGAACCTCTGGAGGTGTGTTTGATTTCAGTAAAAACACTGGGAATTTTTAGTAGAAGGTAATAATATTGAAATTTGCCCCTGCATGTTAGAGCAAAGCATCCATGATTACAGTATAGAGCAGACTGAAAGACAAAGAAATGAAGAATATATCACCCTCTACAACGCTCATTTGCTGCCGGACGAAGAGTTCCGTAAGTTTTTTCCAGAACTTTGTCTTGGAAGCATTTTTTTCCTTCTTAGTGATTATTTGAAGGATCATTGGAGCTTTGTAACGCAAAAGTCACCGAAAGGCGCAATGCTCAGAAGATCAACGAAGAAACTCTCTTATTGTTCCGACATGCTGTTGTACTTCATCTATCCGTCATTTTATGCAATTTTCGTGCCTTCCGATTTTCAATCAAATTTATCTAGGTGTGTGTGGAAAATGGTTTAGGGCCGCCCCGGTGGCGCAGTGGTCTAAGCGATGGCCTCTGATCATTCGCCCGAAAGGGGTCCGGGTTCGAATCCCGTGAGGCATGGATGTTGTGTCTGTCTTACGGCACTGGCTCTCTCCCTTCCCTGGAACCAGTGACCCTAAATTAAGGACGGGAGACTGCTTATAGTCCATTGAGTTGTTCACGGTGGTCGTTAAACCTCCAATTTAAAAAAAAAAAAAAAAAAAAAAAAAAAAGGCAGTGTCTCTTAATTAGGGACGGGTGACTGCTTTTACAGCCTATTGAGTTGCTCACGGTGGTCGTTAAACTTCCAGTCGAAAAAAAATGGTTAAGGGATACAGACGGCAAGTTTACATATGATGTTTGTTTATGCTATTTCTGTTTACAATTTAAATTTTTATCCCATCCTGAAAACTAAGTTACGAGCGCCCATGCCTCTGGGGGCTATATATATGATTGAGAGGGATGTAAGCGCAATATTTTGTGGTTTGCTCCGGACGCAGAAATTCCTAGGTACTCCTCTGATTGCAGTGTAAATCAGATCTGATTGACTTCTAGATCTAATGACCTCACCATACCCTTTCTTTTACATTTAAGGCCTCCTTTGACTTTCTGTTTTTTTTTTTTTTTTATTGGAGCTTTAAAAATGATTTATTGGACCAGGTGGTACAAAGACTTACAGACAAACAGGAGACAGAAATTTCACAGCAACAAGTACAAATTATACATGGTTGACAGCATACCAAATGACCACAGATATAGACAGTGTTGATCATGTAACACATTGCGAACAAGTATACATCAAACATGGATTTGACAATATGCTAAATGACCAATGTACACAGATAACCAGTGTCGGACAAGTAACATACTGAGAGCCAGTGCCGAAAGACGAACATCCATGCCTCACCGGGATTCGAACCCGGACCCAACTAGGGTGAATGGTCATAAGCCAGCGCCTTGGACTACTGCGCCACCGGGCGGTGACTTTCTGTTTGATCCATACAATAGGTAACTTAATAACCATAATTATTTCCGAACGAACAAATAATCGTATGCTCATTGCGTCAATAATAATCAAACCATCCAGGAGTTACAAGGTGATGAGCAACATGATTATATTTTAAGGTTTAAGAAATTGTTGTATAGGGTTTTATTCCATAAATTGGGAAGTCACCACGCAGGTGGTTTTTTTTTGTTTTTTTTTTTTATTGGAGGTTTAACGACCACCGTGAGCAACTCAATGGGCTATAAGCAGTCGCCCGTCCCTAATTTAGGGTCACTGGTTCCAGGGAAGGCAAGAGCCAGTGCCGTAAGACAAACACAACAACCATGCCTCACCGGGATTCGAACCCGGACCCCGTTCGGACGAATGATCAGAGGCCATCGCTTAGACTACTGCGCCACCGGGGCGGCGCAGGTGTTTCCAGTTCGTAGGGTTGGATTTACTGGAGAGTGCATTTGCGTGCTATGAGGCACAGGCGGATCTCTTATCACACCGAATTTTTTTTTTTTTTTTTTGTTATTTGAACATTTTACAAAAGCCTTTCAGTTGCGAACTGGCAACATCTCAATTTAGAGTCAGTATTTTACATTCCAAATTAATCTGTAAATAATTTTGCCTACAGGTGTTTCGAGGTGATAAAACGTTTCCTGACCTGTATCTATGATATATAAACGTTATTATCTTACCATATTTTATCATGAGATATTTTTTTCTCAATTTAAGTTATGTAAGGTCAGGTGATGCGTAACATCACAGCCTCTCCTTGACAAATGTCAACCCCGCCTTCTCGTGGTGCATCCTGTTCCTACTAAAGGGGCTCTGACGACCGCCAATAGCGGTATAACTATACCATCGGGATTAGAGGAAATTCTATCCCACACTCACCAACCCGCTTGGCCAGCGTGGTGAGTTATGGCCAAACCCCTCCAAAATGACTCCACAACTTAAATCTTGGCCCTCAGTCTCCGGCAGCTGGAATGTACCTGGCCAAGGCAGCGGCCAGTGCGACATGAAGGTAGATGGTGCTAAGAATCCCCGGAGGACCGGACTAGGCTGCCATCTGATGCTGACCTTGGCAACGTACAATGGACGCTCCCTATCTTCTGATTCAAAGCTTCTTGAATTGGAAGAGGAACTACAAAGGATCAAGTGGGACATCGTGGGGCTAAGTGAGGTAAGGAGAAAAGGAGAAGATCTCATCGAACTGAAAAGTGGACATCTCTTCTACTATCGTGGGACAGATACTGGCAGAACTAGTGGTGTTGGATTTATAATAAACAAGAAACTGAAGGATAAAGTTGTAGAAGTTGAAAGTTCCTCTGACAGAGCTGCACGGCTTGTTATCCAACTCTCGAAAAGATACCAGGCTCAGATTATTCAAACTTATGCACCCACCACAAGTCATCCTGAAGAAGAAATTGAAGAATTTTATGAGGAAATTTGTCATCTAAATAATAAAGGTAAGCAGCACTTGAAAATAATTATGGGAGATTTCAATGCAAAAATAGGGCAACAGCAACAGAATGAAACTTCAGTAGGTAAATTCGGTCACGGCAACAGAAACCATCGTGGAAATACTCTCGTTGAGTTTGCAGAGGCAGAAGGGTTTTTCATCTTGAACTCCTTCTTCAAGAAAAAGCCACACAGGAAATGGACATGGAGACATCCAAATGGGACGACAAGTGAAATTGATTTTATTATGTGTAACAAAAAATTCGTCATAGAAGACTGCAGTGTGCTAAACAAGTTCAACACAGGTAGTGACCATAGATTGGTGAGATGTAAGATGCACCTCAACACTAAACTTGAACGTGGCAAGCTCATAAGACAAACAAAATCTATTGACATAACCAACCTTAATAAACACCATAATACCTTCAAGTTGGAACTGAAGAACAGGTTCTCTGCTTTAGAAGGCCTAACATTGGAAGAAGTGGACATCTCTGAAGTTAACAGAAAAGTAACCAAAGCTCTTATGGAAACAGCAACAAAGTTAGCTGGGTCTAAGAACAAAACGAAAATGTTGATGCAAAAAAGAAGAGAGATGAGGACAACTAAAGAAGATGTGACTTCCAAAGTGGAATATATAGAGCTATGCAAGACAGTAAGAAAAAGTATCACTGAAGACGTAAGAAAATTCAACTGTGAACTAGTGAGGAAAGCAATTGAAAACAACCAAAGCCTAAAGATAGCAAAAGAACATCTCAGTAAGGGAAGAAAACAGATTATGGCACTGAGAAAAGAAGATGGTTCTGTAACAAGAAATAGAGGCGAAATTTTGACAAGAGTGAAAGATTTCTACTCCAAATTATATGAAAGGGATGATACATGCACTCCAGACATCATGAAAGATACCAGTACCAGAGTTCCTCCAGTCCTTCCAGCAGAAGTTGCACATGCAATCAAGAACATGAAGCGGGGAAAAGCTACAGGAGAAGATGGAATTACTGTAGACATCATACAAGAAGCAAGTGGAGAAATCGAAACAGTACTCGCCCAAATTTTCACTCGATGCCTTAATGAAGGAAAGATTCCTGAGGATTGGAACACCGCTACAATGATCCTGCTACATAAGAAAGGTGGCATTGAGGATCTCGGAAACTACAGACCTATCAGCCTCCTATCAGTAGTTTATAAAATCTTCACTAAAGTTCTTTCACACCGCTTGAAGGTAACACTGGACATGGCTCAACCGAGAGAACAAGCTGGATTCAGGAGTGGCTACAGCACAATAGATCATATCCACGTACTGAGAGAACTAATTGAAAGAGCGAGGGAATATGAACTTCCATTGTGCATGGCTTTTATCGATTATGAAAAAGCCTTTGATTCAGTGAAACCATCAGCAGTTACAATGGCTCTGAAAACCTGCGGTATTGAAGATGCATACATTAATATTATTAATAACATCTATGAAAATGCAAGTGCAAAGATTAGGCTGTTTGAAAATACAACACACATAAAAATTGGAAAGGGAGTGAGACAAGGTGACACCATATCTCCGAAGCTCTTTAATGCCACATTGGAGGGTGTTTTTCAGTCACTGAGCTGGGAAAACAAGGGGATAAAGATTAATGGAGATTATCTAACCCACCTTCGTTTTGCTGATGACGTAGTCATTTTTTCAACTAGCCCATCAGAGCTGCAGAGTATGATCCAGGAACTTGCTGACAAGAGTAAAGAAGTGGGATTAAAAATGAACTTTCAGAAGACAAAAGTGATGTTCAATGCTTTTACAAGAAATGAAGATTTATCGATTGATGGAGAAAAGCTGGAGATAACAGACACGTACGTTTATCTTGGACAGCAGATATCAAGTGAGGGTCACATTGATGAAGAAATTAATCGGCGTACAAAACTTGCCTGGAGAGCTTTTGGAAGAAACAGCATAATTTTCAAGAGCAATATGCCATTATGTCTTAAAAGAAAAGTGTTTGATCAATGCATCCTTCCAGTGCTTACGTATGGTGCAGAGACGTGGACCTTAACTAAAAGAGACATACAAAGGCTGCAGACAACTCAAAGAACCATGGAGAGGTGCATACTTGGTGTAACCAGGAGAGATAAGAAGAGGAACTCGTGGATCCGAAAAATGACAAGAGTGGAAGACATCATGATCAGAGTTAAATCCCTGAAATGGCAATGGGCTGGACATACTGCCAGAAGGACAGATCATCGATGGACAGCCGAAATTTTAGATTGGATTCCAAGGGACAGGAAAAGACCCAGAGAAGACCACATGGGAGATGGGTGGATGAAATTCGAAAGTATGCAGGGGTGACATGGAGGAGACTGGCACAAGACAGACCGTTGTGGAGGAAACTTGGGGAGACCTTCGTCCAGCAGTGGATTGATAGTGGTTGACAATGATGATGATGATGATGCAACTTTTAGTTTGCTGCGCTTGTTTTTTGTTTGGGGTCTAACGATCACCATGCGCAGCTTTAAGAGCTAAAAGCAGTCAGCGGCCCATAATTTAGAGCCACTGCTGGTTCCAGAGAAGGGTATGTACGACATCCATGCCTCACTCCAACTCGGGCCCATCTGAGGGGCAGAAGCTAGCGTCTCAGACCATTCAATACCGGGAAGGTTTGCTGAGCTTTGTTTGCAGAAAATGCTAGATTTACCGGTGGTTAGGAGTACATGTCTGTGATCTTGTTTCCTTCTGTTATTATTGCTGCTGACTCTTTCGACTACGGCCAGTGAGATATTCATCTCACGACTGGGAATTTCGAAATTTTCTATAATGTGGCGGATGTTGTTGTTTTTCGGAGGGGGGTAACCACTACCGCAAGCAACTCGATGGGATGTAAGCAGTCGCCCGATTTAGGCACCTAGGAAGGGAGAGAGCCAGTGTCGCAAAAAAACATAACATCCATGCCTCACCGGGATTCGAACCTCTACCCATCTCGGACGGATGGTTAGAAGCCAACGCTTAGACCACTGCGCCATAAGAGCGTCATGTGGCAGGTCTGAAAAAATGGCTGCCTTTGAGATTGAATGAAGTAGCAGTCTCCGTGGTAATCCTCATTTCTCGAGGTTGTTTAGAAAGTTATAAAGGTATCTGAAATGACCGGCCGACGAAATGACAACTTGTACTACCTGTTTTATCATGCTTGATATGACAAACGGATAACAACCGATCAGCAACATAAACGATAGTGGTAAATAGTGACATGGAAGAATGGCGAGTAACATTCTTCTATGTCACAGAAGAATAACAGAGTGGCGTAGTGAGGGAGGAACGTTTAATGCTCCCTTAGGGCGTCGTAAGCTGTCCTGTCTCATTTAGTTCTGGTCGAAAGTGCACGAAACGGCTAAATAATTTATGGACATGTAAAGGGTATGGGCATAGATAAGGACACACTGGTATATGCGACCTTGTGATGTGTGGGAGAGAGTGCGTCTGTTTTGTTAAGTTCTAAGCTCACAGCTGAGTATGTCTACGTGAAAAAAAAATAGTTGGCTTGGTAGCATCAGGAAAATTCCTAAAGCATGCTTATGTTCCATTTAATGACAGCGTAAGAAATGAAAAAAAAAACAAAAAAACATTCAAACATGATGTTTACTAAAATTCTGTGGCTTACGGAACCCGTGGGTGCAGTGCCCACCAGGCCCAGATGGAGCTTTTGCGGGGCCCGGGGCAAAATTTCATTGCTGGTACTAGGAAATAAATCTCATATTTTAATACTAGTAAAGTCGTTACGTACCAAATGTCGGTAATAAACACACATGAAGTGAAATCCACAAATTTGCCGGTGTGGCGACGAATTAGCATCCCTCTACTCCGGAGCCGAAAGCTTTCCCAATTAAGCTACACCGACGGAATTTATCGCTGTAACTTTCCGTCCTGACATGTGCTTCACCTCTTCATAACGAAAACTATCATAAAGACAAAATGATTATCTCAAAGAAGTATTTGCTTTAAACTTAAGAAAAAGACAATGATTGGACTGAAAGTTCAAAGAAAGAGATAGAGAGAGAGAGAGTAAAAAGTGTTAAAGTCTACGATTTTCTTTCCGGGGAAAGAGGGATTTAGGTTGTATTGTGATTCTTATAAAAATTTCCTCACAAAATAAAAAAAACATACGTGCGTACTGAATATTTTTGCATTGCGTACATTTTTTGTAGGAAATAATAAGGTTCCCTGTGAAATAAATTCGTATAAACAGTTTTTTTCGCCTGATACATGTTTGGCAATTGATTTTTAATGAAAAGTGCAGTAACTGACAAATTAGTGACTTTTTTAACTTTCATGCGCGCTCATATATGAATTTTTTTTTAATTTCTAGTAATGTTTTTAAAGTCCCTGAATAAATGGCTTCCATATGTTGCCCGAAACTAACTTTGAGTTCTTTTAGTTTCTTTAAATTTCAGTATCTAGTTTGCACGCAAAATGTTAAATATATGAAAGTAAGGGTCGCAAAATGATGAAATTTAATTTGCTATTTCACGAATGCGGAAAATATGAAGGTAGTTTACAATAACCACTTGAAATCTGCAAATCTCGGTATTTGTACGGCGAAAGGCGATAATCCTATTCGAAAATGGTGGGGGGGATTGGAAACAAGAAAAAAAAAACCTAAAAAAAAACCCCTTTTTAAGGACTTCGCACCCCGAAACTTACACACCAAAAATAATAATTGTAAATTTTTTTACCGAAAGTGATTTTTTTCTTGAATGCGCGGGGCCCCGGTTGCCCCCTGTGCTCCAGCCGGCACTAGTGCCCACACTTCCTTTGATCATGTGCCCTCACGGGTTAGGCGCCACTACCTACGTCTCTGATTATGGAAGCTGTGACAAGGAACGAAAGTCAGCACAGATGTTTTTAAAAGGAAAATTATTGAGTTAAGCTAAGTTCCATTTAAAAAGTTAAGGTCATGTGAAATGGTAACAAGAAGATGCACCCTATAATTAGCAAAGGTTTATTACAAATTGTTTTCAGGAAATGTCGATTTTCGTTAGTCCGCATATGCTTTCCGTACTTTGAGGGAAATATCTGTGGGAGTATCTAAAGTATGAAACTCATGCCAAGCTACCGAGAAAGTTCCAGTAAAGTGCGTTCTATATTTTTGTGAGACGCAATATTCTCACCTCCTATTTGCAACGAACAGGAAATGCAGATGACCTAATCAGATATACACAATAAAGAGAACATTTAAAAGTGAAAAATTATTATTGTTTATTTGTTTTCTCATACATAGCATGATTTCTACGCGCACTCATCAGGATGGACATTTTTTCTCATTATTGTAGTTGTCGACTTTTTCGGAGGGAGATGGTGAGCAAATTAGGAGTTATTCATATGATGGGGGTGTCTAAAGTCTGAAACTCATGCCAAGCTACCGAGAAAGTTCGATTGTATTGAGGAAGTTCCAATAAAGTGCGTTCTATATCTCTGTTAGACACAACATTCTCACCTTGTAGGCCTATTTGATTTACAACGAACAAGAAATGCAGATGATCTAATCAGCAGTGGCTTTGCGTGCCCATTTAGGTTGGGTGTGAGCTGTTATGGGAAAAAAACACGCAAAACTTTTATCGCGTATCCCGAGCTACAAAATTCGCGCATTGATTTTGAGCATACGAAAGCATTTCTTTTATTTAGCTATCGTCTAATAACTTACGGTAAAGACCTTTACATACACTCCAGTGTAAGAAAAATCTGAATTTCCTGTGCAAATACTAGAGTGATGAACGAATTTTCGTTATTATTTTTTTATAAAAGTTTTAAATACAGCACGAGGATTACTTTATTTTACCCGCTTTACACAATCTGCAAAATCTCTGGAAGAAAATGGGGCACTTAGTACATCGTCAACACTGTTCCCTGTCCTAAATGAATGTCAAAATTCAAATTGTATATTTAAATCTGTGCTCATAAACACACCTATTCACACAGCGACGAAAAGACAGAAAAACAGTAACTCGTAGCAGAACGTTGAATTGTGGTTATGATTCCACGCTATTCCAAACGCAAACAAGTGTGACCAATGGTGCTTTGAAACCACGAGGAAATAAGAACATGACCTGTAGCGCCATCTGGAGAGTTTTTAATTACAGTTGACGACTTGAGGGTGTCCCCTGGTAAAATAGCACTCCTGCATCTGCAAATATCACTTACTAAGTTTTGCTTACTGCACGAAGCAATGAATCGTCTCCTCTTCAGGAAAATATTGCACAAGGGAGTTAAGTTTAGCGGACAAACTTCAGCGAGTCTTACTAAAAATACATTAAAAAAAAAGAACAATATAACAGCAACTCGTACCTCATCGTTGCATTGCACTGCTCCGTGGAGCTCAAGGAGGTGCTTATTTTGGGTAGCAAACCCTGAGAGTTACGCTGTTATGTTTGACAACACAGGGAAATAAGAACCTTACCTGCAACGCCATCTGGGGAGCGCTTGTACCACAGCTGCTTTAAGGTCACCGGATGGGCGCACGCGAAACAGCACATCCCAGGATTCTAGCGCGAATGCGATATGCTTACTGAAAGAAACTTTTCTTCTTAACGAAAATATTGTGTGGTGAAATTAATTTTAACCTCCACTGGAAGTCTTAGGACGAACTCTGGCGAGTTTTATTAGAAATAGATCCGAAAAAATAATACACATAACATCGATTAAATTACGACCCTGTGTGGGTGCGCACCGCACACATAGCACATCCCGAACTCTGTACCATCTTATGCTCTGTTTCCAGATCTTTTAGATTTCCATTCGCAGTTTCTCCTACTTCGGGATTTTATGCGACACTGTTCTTTGGATGTTTTGTACGTATAAGCGGAGCCTTTGCATCTGTTAGTTGTGTCTTCAGCTTTTTGTTTACAATAACGAAGTCAGGTCGATTGTGATCAATGGTCTTGTCTGTGTTGGTAGGTTTGTGCTAGTATATTATGTAATTCTGATTTTCGAGAATAGGTTCTGTTGGTACTTGTAATGAAGTGGGGTATGAAATCCTTGGACGCGGCCATATTTAACGCCAAACTCTTGATTTAGGATATTCGCTACCAGGTCAGGTCGTGTCTGTTAAGCTATTGTCTTGAAGCAAGAAGAGAGCAGTCGCCTAAAATGTGTTCTGTGATTTCATTGGCTTTGCCCCACATTCTACAGGTGTTCGTAACGTGCCCGCGCCGCAGGACGTACCTGAGATAAAGGCAGATAGCAATAAGAGCACATTTCCGCATAGCTCAGTTGAGAGGCCGACTTACTCCACAGCAAGGGGACCCGGTTTCGATTCCGGCGTGGACAAAAATGTGTTTTCACATTGGCGCCCGAACTTCAAGGATGACCTGGCCGTTAAGTTTCTCGCAATGGTGTGATGTTCTTTCCACACCGCGAGATAGGAAAAATGAGAATCCTTTCTTCAGTGCTTCGAAAAAATAAATCAGTGTGATGTTACGTTCTACACACCAAATTGTCTGGGATTTTTAAAATGCACGTTCTTCATCGGATAACTGCCTACAGCGACACATGGTCGCGGCTGACCCGAAGGCTATGCCCCCGGCCCTCTTTCGGGGGAGGGGGAGGGGTATGTGACGTGCCTGCGCCGCAGGATGCACATGAGATAAAGGCAGATAGCAATGACAGCACATGTCCACGTAGCTCAGTTAGAAGAATGACTTATTCCGTAGTGAGGGGATTCCATGTCCGGCGTGGACACACCTGTGTTTTTAATGTCATCATATTCAAATTTCATTATATATTTCTTGTAGTTCTAGGTTGCGATAACGCGATCTTGAATCCTAATGAAAAATCCCTCGGTATCTGGATAAAGTTGACTTTTTTTTTAACCATTGGAATGCGGAGTTTTGTTAACGTTTTCCAGATCGAAGGACTTTGGGTATTTGTCGTGCATAATTTTGATTCTCCAACCTTGCAGTGGATCTGAATTGTTTTCTAATTGAGAAAGAAACTGAGAAGTATTCAGGTTCAGGAGAGTAAAGTCTTCGTCAGCTGCAGGCACCACTGTAGTGATGACATCTTTTTTTTTCCCTAGGAAGCACTGTTTAGTTGTTTCTCTTGTTTTCTGCAAAGATCTGATATATTGACTCCTTTCGTCCTGCCTTTCTTTTCAGGTACAGTCTTTCAACTGAGCATTTTGGATGGCATAGACGCCGACTTGAAAAATTATTGGGGGTTCCGGAAAATTTACCCATGCATTTTTCAAAGTACATATTTAAGTCTAATTTAAATTTCATTGAGTCAGATTATCTGGCACAATAAGACGCCTGAAGTGCCAAAATGAAACAAATTGTAGTTAATTACAGAAAAGTATTTGTTTTTCCAGATAATTATTTATTTCATTTATTTGACTTTTGTAGGCGCGACATTATTTTACAGTATACAATACACAGATACTGTGAAATTCTAACTAATTGTCTTTATAAAAGTAACAAAGACATGTAAAGTTTATTTTAAATTTTTTTAACAAGTTTTAAAAATGCCAACACATTTTTTAAAAATGATTTCTGTGTTAAAATAGGAGGTTAGAACGGAGAGGACATGGCATCAGCCGCACGCCCTGCGTTTTCCGTGGGCTCTACTTCGTATCAGCCATGAATGCCCAGTATGCCCAACTTGGGCTGCTTCTGTACTTTCTACGGAGGAATCGTCGACTTTGAAGAGGTTTTAGAGGCACTTGTGCAGCATGTACAGATAGGAAAAAAATGAGACTGAAATATGCATGCACATAACCAAGAATTTGCAAAAAATGACAGAAATGCTGTTTAGTATTTTCTAAAAAAAAATTAAACAAAATTATGCTTCGTAGAGGGGAAGTGCAAATTTCGCATTAGCCAATCACGGCCTTGCTAAAGCTGTGGAAGCCTTGTTGATCTTCAAGGACTGCTGCAGAGAGTAAGAGACGGCCGCTGTCAACCTGTGCTTCAGTAAGTGACGTCACGTCACTGAACCCTCCCCACCCGGAGGGCGCAAGAAACCATATGATCATATTTGACTTTATCAGCGGCTGCTGATGCCATCTTCTCTCTTCTAACCTCCTTGGTTCCCGACTGTCCGAAGATAGGGTGGGCCAACTGACTGTACAGCATATTTCTGCCTTTGTCATTATGACCTCGAATAGGTTCTGGTCTCCAAATATAAAGCTAGACTTTTGTATTTTGTGGGAACCAGGGATGTCGCCAAGGGGTGCGAGGGCGGGGTTTCTTGCCCACCCAGTTCAAAATGGGCCATTTTTCTACAATATACTTAACCTTAAAATATAATCTGAAATCGCCAAGTAATAAGTCTTGTGTTTTACTTCACGTAGTCCTACGTTTTCCCCCTAGTAAGTACGCTATTCACGTCTCCGTAGAAAGGTTATCAAAATAGCATCTGTAGGGCCATGAAAATTCATTTGTTCACTACTCTTCCAATTCCTTGGTTTAATCGTCTTTTTTCTGTTTGTATGGTCAGAGGGGGAATGAGGAGGGTGGATAAGAATTCACTGAGTGTGGTAATTACTAATTAAACTGCTGTTTGTTTTCTTTACACAATTAGGGATTTTAACATGGAAAGTGAAGTCTAAAGCTGTATTAGTTCTCTTAAGACTGTCCCGGGACAGTGAAAGTGCAGAAAGTGGCTGACGACTGCTTTGTAGGGGAGTAGTGCAAAGCAAAGTCATTGGTTGGAAATAAGGAAGTTAAGGACGGGGAGGTATTGTGTCTGCGTGGCACAACGCTTGGTTTAGATAAACAAAAACATTGTCTTTTAAATAAATTGTTTAAGTACAGTACTATTTTCGTAAGCCAAACTGGGAAATTTCGAAAAGAAATTTAAGACAATACATCCAGAGCAAGCAAAAAACTTGAAGGCGATATCGTACCAACATTTTTATCTTACACTAGTGGCGTAACTAGTCAGATCCATGTATGTATGTGTGCCCAGGTGGAGAGGTTCGAAGTTGCACGAATTCTTTTGTAGCCGGTAGTGAAAAGCATTGAAGCCTACCGGGTGACGCAGTGGTCTAATCGTTGGTTTATGACCATTGGTCAGAGAAGAGTCTGGTTTCGAATCCCGTGAGGCATGGATGTTGTGTTTGTCTTACGGCACGGGCTCCCTCCCTACCCTGGAACCAGTGACCTTTTTAAATTAAGGACGGCCGATTGGTTATAGCCCATTGAGTTGCTCACGGTGGTCGTTTAACCTTCAATTAAAAGTAAAAAGCATTAAAAATTCGTTCTTTCAGTGTTTCGTATAAAAAATAAAAAAAGTTTCTATCAAGCTTGTCCCACGAAAAATAATGCTCGCCCAGCCGTCGCCCATTCTGATTTCGAACTCCAACTACGTTCCTGGTGAGAACCCAGACAAACCGAAGAATTTTCTTAACTACGTTCCTGGTGAGAACCCAGACAAACCGAAGAATTTTCTTAACTACGTTCCTGGTGAGAACCCAGACAAACCGAAGAATTTTCTTAACTACGTTCCTGGTGAGAACCCAGACAAACCGAAGAATTTTCTTAACTACGTTCCTGGTGAGAACCCAGACAAACCGAAGAATTTTCTTAACTACGTTCCTGGTGAGAACCCAGACAAACCGAAGAATTTTCTTAACTACGTTCCTGGTGAGAACCCAGACAAACCGAAGAATTTTCTTAACTAAGTTCCTGGTGAGAACCCAGACAAACCAAAGAATTTTCTTAACTACGTTCGTATTGAGAACCCAGACAAACCGAAGAATTTTCTTTTATAAAGGATGTAACGTACCAGGAGATGTGACGTACCTGCCCGAAGGACGCACACGACATAAAAGGCAGATAGGAATCAGAATAAAACGTCCGCGTAGCTCAACTGGTAGAGCAACTTATTCCGGAATGAGGGGACCCGGGTTCGAATCCCGGCGCGGATAAAAATGACGGAGAAATTTACTTCGTTATAATGGCGCCCGAACTATCCGGATGACCCGACCGTTCAAAATCTCGCATTGGTGTGATGTTATTTCCACACCGCGAGATAGGAAAAATAAGAGAATCCTTTCTGCAGCACTTCGAAAAAAAAATAAGGGGGAGATGATGTGACGTACCTGCCCGAAGGACGCACACGACATAAAAGGCAGATAGGAATCAGAATAAAACGTTCGCGTAGCTCAATTGGTAGAGCAACTTATTCCGGAATGAGGGGACCCGGGTTCAAATCCCGGCGCGGATAAAAATGACGGAGAAATTTACTTCGTTATAAGGAGGTCGTTTTAAATGCTCTTAAACAACGGTACTTGAGGTATTGTCAGTTGCGTCAAATTTGATGAGCGCGAAAAAACACTAATTCTTTTTTTAGACACAATAAACAGTCTGAATGGTAAATTTCTATACACACTTTCTATATATAGTAAACGGGGAATGAATAATAAAACACTTGAAGAATTGATAACGAAAAAAAAATTATATATATACGCGTACGTGTATTTTTCCCACGAAATACGCGCAAAAATATTAGGAGTCCACAAAAAAATCATTAGGGGTTCAAAAAGTGTCTCGAACCCACAAAGTCGGTGCCTATGGTGGCATCTGTGTTTGCTTAAATGTCTTCAAGTGAGTCTGTCCAGTTCTTTTAGATCAGTATTGGTTCGTTTAAGGATCCTAAAAGAGTAGGTTAATATAGGAATCACCCAGAGGTTGATAGCAATAATCTTGTTTTTGAAATATTCAGAATCTTTTTAAGGCGATTGGTGTATTTTTTCGTAAATTCCTTTTTAAATGTGCTGCGATTTAGCATTCTATTTTGCTGCCTTCCCAGATACATATAGGTTTGATCATCTTCAAGGTTGTTTCTCAGTCAATTGATTTTACACTGAAGTGCTAGAAAAACTGGTAGAGACGAGCTTATGCAAAATACATGCACATAGCAACGTCACCTATGCGCGTACTCGGTTGCGTCCGCCAGTGCGTATATAAAGCGATAGACATCCTTGCTAGCTGTCAGAGCTGTTTTCGGCATGAGAATGACAAGTAATAACGATTTAAGCGATTTTCAACGCTGTGTCATAGTTGGCGCTCGTGAGATGAGCCATAGTATTTCAGAGGAAGAAACGAAGTTCGGATTTTCACGGACGACCATTGCAAGGGTGTATCGTGACTACGAGAATTCCAGCAAAACCTCCAACCTACGATACCAGTGTGGCCGTAAAAAGACATTGGGTGAACGTGACCATCGTCGGCTGTCAAGAATCGTTTCACGCGATAGGCGTGCAACACTCTCGCAGGTACCATCGAATTCAATGCTGGAGCCTCAACAAGCATCAGCGTCCGGACTGTGCAACATACCCTGCACGATATGGGCTTTGGGTGCCGACGCCCAACTCGAGTCCCCTTGATGGGTGCACGACACAGAGCCTCGCTTGGGCACGGCAACACCGCCACGGGACACTTGATGACTGGAAACAAGTAGCATGGTCTGACGAGTCGCGTTTCCAACTGTATCGGGAAGACGGAAGGATTCGTGTGTGGCGCAAACCCAATGAAGCCATGGATCCTGCCTGTCAACAGGGAACTGTACCGGCTGGTGGGGGGTTCGTACTGTTATGGGGTGTGTTTAGCTGGACTTCACTGGGACCTCTGGTACGTCTACAAACGTCTGTGACCGGACAACGCTATGTGCGCATCCTTTCTGACGAGGTACACCCGTTCATGTCGTGCATTCATGCTGATGGGTTGGGCCTGTTCCAACAGAACAATGCACCTCCACACAAGTGTCGGGACGCCACATTATGGTTAGAGGAGCATTCATCTGAGTTTGGGGTGTTGCCCATCCCACCCAAGTCCCCAGATCTGAACGTGATAGAACACATTTGGGATGGATTGGAGGTTATTTTTAACGACCACCGTGAGCAACTCAATGGGCTATAAGCAGTCGCCCGTCCCTAATATCGGGTCACTGGTTCCAGGGAAGGGAGAGAGCCAGTGCCGTAAGACAAACACAAAATCCATGCTTCACCGGGATTCGAACCCGGACCCCGTTCGGACGAATGATCAGAGGCCATCGCTTAGACCACTGCGCCACCGGGGCGGCTCATTTGGGATGCCATGCAACGCACTATCGAACACAGGAATCCGAGACATCGGAGTACAACCGAATTGTGGAACGCTCTGCAGGAAGTATGGTGTACATTGCCTACAGCATATTTCCAGAAGCTAGTGGAGTCCATGCCCCGTCGTATTTCTGCAGTCCTGCGCTCCCGTGGGGGACCTATCAAGTATTAGACTGGTGTACCAGTTTTTCTGGCACTTCAGTGTATATTAATTATTATTATTATTAAGATAGGTAACCGAATAAAAAGTAAAAATATAAAAGGAACAACCTCTTTTTCCTTGGCCACTCTATAATCAGACAAAGTAAGCACTCTTATGGAACAAAGAAAAAACTGCAGCCACCAGCTTATAGCCATCATCCAAAAAGATAGCTGGAAAGGAATGGGAAAAAACAGTTACTCATGCCAACTTTTACAAAATTTTACATAGCTTAATGTTTCAACGAATAATTTCCATACACAGTTAAAAATTTTGTAGTTGCACCAAACGGTGTAGTTTCATGTACCACCCAATGTCTACTTTGCCCCAATGGTGATGCAACTAACTAATTTTGTAGTTAGTTGCATCACCATTTGGGGCAAAGTAAACCATTGGGCGGTGCGTGAAACAAATAAAAACAGGAAAACATTATACAACATGTTCAGTGACGGCTGATGTCGCTGAAAATGTAAGTGATACGACTTACGAGCCGCCCTCCCACTCTCTCTTTCCCTTTCCGGCAAAGATCTTAGAATCAGGACTCAAGGGGCTTAGCCTCCACCATCTGCCGAAAAACAATTAATAAATGAGAGATAAAGGCAACTCCATACGTTTTCCGTAATTATACGCAAATTAATATGAATTATTAATAATTTCCTCCATCTTTTTAGCGTGAGTAATTACCAATTACAGCCTTTTTCGTGTTGGTGGTTAAATTCATAACCATATATTCGACAAAATATTAAGCCTAATGTTTTGCAGAACATACGGATTTATTAACATGCGACGATTTGAATTGCTGAGAAAACAGTTGTGGATCATCTAAAAAAATTATTTATTTACTCAAGTTCCTTGAAAAATACGTTTTTATTTATTTCCGTATTTCTAACGGGAAATATTTTTGCGATATCTTCTCTCAATGTACATTCAACTTCCCAATCTTATTATTTGTGATTCTTAATGCCTTTCTGAAAAGCTTAAATATGAATTAATTACATATGAATTAACTAAATTAATCTACGTATTATACTGTAAAGAATTTATGAAATACAAAAAATTGTAAGTAATTGCACATGCATAAAGCTTCATTTTTAGGCCCTTCCCCAAAAGTCACACATCCGAGGAACTTTACTTGAGATTCATTTTTACTTTACTTAGGACCCTAAGGATTTTTCTTCAATTTTCTCCTCAAAAGTTCTTCAAGAAAACGGTCGTTTCAACAAAAAAACCGCTGTAGTAATCATTCAAGAAATTGAAAGATTACGAAAATTTCACTACAGAGAATAAACAAGTTAGTAAAATCATGCAATGTAATGATTATGATAACGCTTTCGAACATACCAGAAATCGCGCGCAGACAAACCCTCCTCCCTACTCTGACTATTGATTCGTTCAGCATGCCTCCGGAACAACATACTAAAGTTTTGTCGCAATAAAAGCATTTTTACTCAAGTTATGCCGATAATGGCTATGGAATAAATCTCGCTCCCTCGCTCCTGTGCCCTGACCTTTGACCCCATTTCGATGATATTAAACAGACAAAAAGAAGTCATCGCTCTTTCCACGTTTATAAGTCAGTCACGGAAAAATTCTCATCGGCCGCCACCGGAAATCGAACCCAGGGTCTTCCAGTTACGCGCCGGATATGCTTTCTTGCCGGATAGAAGCTGTGACGTGCCTGCCACGCAGGACGCACATAAGATAAAGGCATATAGCAGCGAAAGCATACGTCTGCGTAGCTCAGTTGGGAGAGCGACTTACTCCGGAGTGAGGGAACCCGGTTTCGAAGCCCGGCGTGGATAAAAATGACGGAGAAATTTACTTCGTTATAAAGTGCACAAAAAGAATTGAACTGTGGTGCAGTGGCAGCATATCCGGCGCGTAACTGGAAGACCTGGGTTCGATTCCCGTAGCGGCTGATGAGAATTTTTCCGTGACACACTTATAAACGTATAAAATCCTTATCCACGTCAATTGTGTGTATTAATATTAAACATAATTAGTTCAGTATACCTCCGGAACAACATACTAAAGTTTTGTCGCAATCGAAGCATTTTTTGGCAAGTTATAAGGATAATGGCTGTGGAATACATCTCGATCCTCTGCCCTGACCTTTGACTACATTTCGATGATATTCAACAGAATCTGTTCAATATACCTCCGGAACAACATGATAAAGTTTTGTCGCAATCGAAGCATTTTTACGTAAGTTATGACACATAAAGACGATGGAATGGATCCGGCTTCTATATCCTGACCTTTGACCCCATTTCGTCCATTTTCAGTAGGGTTCGTCCCCAGGTTGTCCCCTACCACATACTAAAATTTCATCGAAATTGAGCCATTTTTACGCGAGTTATCCTGCGAACAGACAGACTGACGAACGAACAAAACTGGAGCATATACGCTTCTTTAACCTGCGTTGGAAAGCGTAAAAAATAGAAGCGCACAAAAAGAATTGAACTGATTCATCGCGCAAGTTTCTTGAGAGCACTAGAACAATCACAGGCTTTCCATCTGCTTTGGTCAACTAGCTCATGCTATAGGAATTGTGGGTAAAATAGCTACCCTTTGCACTACCCCCCCCCCAGTACCGATAAGAGGCCAAGGAGATCTATGTCACCGTAATTTGCTGCTGGTTGACGTGTTATACGGCTCGACGATCTACACGTCGAAATGACCAGCACTGCTTAACTGCATGGGCGTCCTCCTACATCAGGATGGGATGAGACCTCAAACAGCACGGGTGGCCCCTAACAAGATTAAGGACCTGGGCTGGCAGCTACTTCCGCACCCACCCTATTCCCCGGACATTGCACCAAGCGACTAGCACCTTTTCTAGTTGTCGCAGCATTTCCTGGACGGACAGCGTTTCACCAACCGGGAGGATGTCGAATGTGCACTTACTTCTTTGCATTCGCTAACTTCTTTCTACAGGGACGATGTCCAAGAGCTGCTCAGAAGATGGGAGTAGGTCGTGGCAAAATATAGCGACTACATTGGACTGATTTGTACTTACATCATCATCATTGTCAACCATTATCAATCCACTGCTGGACGAAGGTCTCCCCAATTTTCTTCCACAACGGCCTGTCTTGTGCCAGTCTCCTCCATGTTACTCCTGCATCCACCCATCTCCCACGTGGTCTTCTTCTGGGTCTTTTCCTGTCCCTCGGAATCCAGTCTAAAATTTCGGCTGTCCATCGATGGTCTGTCCTTCTGGCAACATGTCCAGCCCATTGCCATTTCAGGGATTTTACTCTGATCACGATGTCTTCCACTCTTGTCATTTTTCTGATCCACGAGTTCCTCTTCTTATCTCTCCTGGTTACACCAAGCATGCACCTCTTCTTACTTACATATATTATGGTAATTAGCACTTTTCTGTTGCCCTGCATTTTCAGACATTAATTTTCTTTCCAACCCAGTAATTGCCACCGATAACAAACAAGCTTTTGTCAACAAGATATAAGCTTCTCTACGCCGTTGCGAAAAATATCCAGACTCGTGATGCGAAGATTTGATAAAATGCGGTTCTGATGTTTGATTGGGAAACGATTTCCCCTGAAGGAAGGTGTCTGTGTGCTTGAAGAGGTGGTAATAAATAGAACAGATCAGACGAATTAGGCGGATGAAGTAAGGTTTCGTACCGCAACTGGTGCTGCTTCTGGATCCTCTGGTGTACAACGTGTGGACAAGCTTTATGCCGCCCTGGCGGTGCAGTGGTCTAAGCGATGGCCTCTGATCATTCGTCCGAACGGGGTCCCGGTTCGAATCCCGGTGAGGCATGGATGTTGTGTTTGTCTTACGGCAATGGCTCTCTCCCTTTCCTGGAACCAGTGACCATAAATTAGGGACGAGCGACTGCTTATAGCCCATTGAGTGGCTCAAAGCGGTCGTTAAACATTCAATCAAAAAAAAAAAAAAAATCAAGCTTTATCATGGGGAACTATGGGCCCATGAAGATTGAGTAATGCCGGCTGTTTGGTGGACAGTTTTCCATGCATACTGTCAAGTTCTTGACAATACACATCCTCCGTGATGGTTTAATCTAGTTGTAAGAAGAGGAGTGGATCACACTATAGCTGCTTACCACGAAACACTGACCCTCGTCTTCCTGGGATAGAGTACCGGCTCCGGGATGTGTGTTTTAGGCTTCATTGCTGTTTAGCCATTGCGCCGAACATCTGAGATCGTCATACAGCATTCATTTCTCCTCACACGTGACAAGGCGCCTCAAAATGTCGTTCGTTTGATTGCGGGTAAGCAGAGACGTGTAGACATCAGATCATCGTGTTTTTTTACTGTTCCATCAACTCACGTGCTACCCATTCAACGCATTGATCCATCCTCTTCACTTGGCGGTTAAATGTCAAAAAATAGTGGCACCAGTACTGCTCGCCAAGTTGTCGTACCATTTGACGTGGATTGGTTTCAGTCAAGGCCTCCAACTCGGCATTATCAAAAGCTCCTTCTGGTCTACTGCGTGGTTTATTTCCGAGGCTTATGTAGCTGAACCTGAGTTTAATGAAAGCATTGTGTCTTGCGTTCACTAACGGCGCCTTCCACAAACAAGGAATTGATGTTGCGACTGCCTCCGATGAACGGCGTCCAAGTTTAAACTCTGATAGCCGCCCCGGCGGTGGCGCAGTGGTCTAAGCCGCTGGCCTCTGATCGTTCGTCCGTAAGGAGTCCGGGTTCGAATCCCGGTCAGGCATGGATGCTGTGTTTGTCTTCCGGCACTGGCTCTCTCCCTTCCCTGGAACCAGTGACCCTAAATTAGGGACGGGCGACTGCCCATTGAGTTGCTCACGGTGGTCGTTAAACCTCCAATAAAAAAATAAAAAAAAAACTCTGATAAGAAGATGACACGAATCTGGTTCTGATCCACCTTCACTGTAGCACAATCCACTTGAAACTGATGACACTTACGAATTTTTTTTTTTATTGTAGGTTTAACGATCACCGTGAGCAACTCAGTTGGCTGTAAGCAGACGCCCGTCCCTAATTTAGAGCCACTGGTTCCAGGGAAGGAAGAGAGCCAGCGCCGTAAGTCATATACAACATCCATGCCTCACCGGGATTCGAACCCGGACCCTTCTCGGACGAATGATCAGAAGCCATGGCTTAGACCACTGTTCCACCAGGGAGGCCTGACGAAACAGTGGTTTATAAGTCGCAGCTTTGACGCTTTAAATGTACATATCAGAAGTCACGTTACGACGAACTTCAGTGGTGAATCACGTGTCAGGACGACAAATCTGCAGCTATACATTCCGTCGGTGTAGCTTAGTCGGTTAGAGCAACTCCCTCCGGAGCTAGGAGACGCGACTTCAATCTCCGTCGCCGAAAATTTCATGTTTTCACAACACCGCCGATGTATTAATTCCTAAATTAGCTGCCAACTGCACGAGTCTGCGAAATCCGACATTTCATTTGCAAGAACCTAACAGTTTAGAAAATTCCCCCAGAAAATGAAACACTTATCGGATCGCTAAGAGTGGGCACATTTTGCGTAAATATGCCATTCAAGTTCTGTGAATACAATGCATAAAATTTTGAAAAATACATGCCTCATAACTAGTGTTATACTTCGGGAAGTTCAAAATTGTAACTAATGATATTTCACTTAGCGAATTTTAACTTCCAAAGTCGAGTTTATATTGATGTTGTATTTACCGCTACATTTGCCAACAGAAAAAGGGAGGAAGAACAAAGAAAACGTTTTTCTGCATTCGGTATATGAATACACTACACTACCATAAACATCCGGATACTCCTCTATTGATAGTGAATTAGATCTTACCAAGAACCACGTCACAGAACCAATTTTAAATATGCTCGCAGGGCTACGGTGAGACAGTACCACGAATGTGAATGCAAGATGATTCGATCTACAGAGTTTCCAACACAGATTGATAATAGGGTGGCACATAAGCAATCGCTCCGTCCGTGACAGAAGAACTCAGCAAGGGACTGTCGCCTCAGAACGCAAATCAACATAGCCTCAATTCACGCAAACTCCGTGTGAGACTATTGGGACTGATGTTAGAACCAGTACAGTGTGCAGGACGCTGCAAGACATGGGTTAAAACACTCAAACCCTATGTAAGACTATTGCGACTGATATTAGAACCAGTACAGTGTGCAGGACACTGCAAGACATTTGTTAAAACACTCAAACCCTATGTGAGACTATTGGGACTGATGTTGGAACCAGTACAGTGTGCAGGACGCTGCAAGACATGGGTTAAAACACTCAAACCCTATGTGAGACTATTGGGACTGATATTAGAACCAGTACAGTGTGCAGGACTCTGCAAGACATGGGTTAAAACACTCAAACCCTATGTGAGACTATTGGGACTGATGTCAGAACCAGTAGAGTGTGCAGGACTCTGCAAGACATGGGTTAAAACACTCAAACCCTATGTGAGACTATTGGGACTGATGTTGGAACCAATAGAGTGTGCAGGACTCTGCAAGACATGGGTTAAAACACTCAAACCCTATGTAAGACTATTGGGACTGATATTAGAACCAGTACAGTGTGCAGGACTCTGCAAGACATGGGTTAAAACACTCAAACCCTATGTGAGACTATTGGGACTGATGTTAGAACCAGTACAGTGTGCAGGACGCTGCAAGACATGGGTTAAAACACTCAAACCCTATGTGAGACTATTGGGACTGATGTCAGAACCAGTAGAGTGTGCAGGACTCTGCAAGACATGGGTTAAAACACTCAAACCCTATGTGAGACTATTGGGACTGATGTTGGAACCAATACAGTGTGCAGGACTCTGCAAGACATGAGTTAAAACACTCAAACCCTATGTAAGACTATTGGGACTGATATTAGAACCAGTACAGTGTGCAGGACTCTGCAAGACATGAGTTAAAACACTCAAACCCTATGTAAGACTATTGGGACTGATATTAGAACCAGTACAGTGTGCAGGACTCTGCAAGACATGAGTTAAAACACTCAAACCCTATGTGAGACTATTGGGACTGATGTTAGAACCAGTACAGTGTGCTGGACGCTGCAAGACATAGGTTAAAATACTCAACCCAAAGTGAGACTATTGAGACTGATGTTAGAACCAGTACAGTGTGCAGGACGCTGCAAGACACGGGTTAAAATACTCAAACCCTATGGGAGACTATTGGGACTGATGTTGGAACCAGTATAGTGTGCAGGACGCTACAAGACATGGGTTAAAACACTCAAACCTTATGTGAGACTATTGGGACTGATGTTAGAACCAGTACAGTGTGCTGGACGCTGCAAGACATGGGGTAAAATACTCAACCCAAAGTGAGACTATTGGGACTGATGTTAGAACCAGTACAGTGTGCAGGAAGCTGCAAGACATGGGTTAAAACACTCAAACCCTATGTGAGACTATTGGGACTGATGTTAGAACCAGTACAGTGTGCAGGACACTGCAAGACATGGGTTAAAACACTCAAACCCTATGTGAGACTATTGGGACTGATGTTAGAACCAGTACAGTGTGCAGGATGCTGCAAGACATGGGTTAAAACACTCAAACCCTATGTGAGTTTATTGGGACTGATGTAAGAACCAGTACAGTGTGCAGGACGCTGCAAGACATGGGTTAAAGCACTCAAGTCAGAAACCTATGTGAGACTATTGGGACTGGTGTCTTGTACGCTTTTTAATTTAACGTTCTTAAAAACGTGATTTTAAATTTCACAGGCAGGGGGCTCAAAATCAGGTTACATTTGGGCCTAAAAATACTTAATTAGCTACTGCTTACACACGTAGGTCGTTGGCATGGATGTTCGCGGTATGGATTTTTGGAAGACGTATTGTGACGTGCGTGTCAAAAGGTGACTCAGAGGTGACGCAGGTGTCAAAAACGTCGAGTTGCAGCGATAAGCCTTCGTCGGTGTAGTTCAAGTGGTAGGATATCCGACTCCGGAGGAAGAAGACGTGTGTCCGAATTCAACCACCGGCGAAAAGGGCTTTGTTTTCACAGTATGGTGAGAACATCACCATAACATTGGTGCGGTATAGGTCCTTTCTAGAAGAGCATATCCCGGCGTGGGCACTACGATATCATGTACAGCAACCGTACAAGACAATGTACCGCCGCAAAAGGGATGGATTGTTTGGCTGATCATTGAACAGAACGGTTGTGTGAAGCTGCCACTGTATTCTCCGTATACGAACCATTGTGAATTCAATTGTTTTAGCCACAAAGATGAAGCACGTGTCAAGACGACAAATATGCAGCGATACATTACGTCGGTGTATAGCTTAGTTGGTTAGAGCAACTATAGCCGGAGCGAGGAGACGCTGGTTCTATCCGTCACCGTCAAATTTGTGTTTTCACATGTGTTATCTGATACTCGTGCAACAACAAAGAGGGTTTAGATCTCCGCATCACAGACACTGTCTACAAACTTAATGACACTGGAACTTTTAATGATGTTAGTGAACTGCCCATAGTTTGGGAACGCATCATTGATCCTATGAGGGGAAGTACTAATAATTACCCTGATATATTATGATCAGATCAGATCATATGTAGAGGATTTTAGGCAGTTTCTGTCCCCAGGTCTTAAACAACCCTTAGAAATAGGAAGCTATGAGATTTGGGATAGAGTGCCCGATAGGAACGTGACATGGAAACGATGCAGAAAAGGGGAGGAAGGCGCCTTTATTTATTACAGTACCCAGGGTCCGACGGCTTAACGTGCCCATCCAACGCGTGGCCGATATTTAGTGGTTCGAGCATTTTTCCTGGGCAGGTACGAATGCTTGAACCACTAAAACACGTGGTTTTTTTCTTCTTTTCCGAGAAAAGTTTACATGGACAGAGTTATCAGCTTTTCGAAACCAAAACCAAAACGAACTTCAAGCGCCATTCGTTGCTACAGCGGAGATGAGGTTGTTCGAAGTATTTGTTTACATATTTGCGGATCGAGGTATAGAACGATAGGACCGGCATGTTGTGCCCGCCGCACAATATGCCAGTCCTCTCGTTCGGTGGTGTGCCGCCGCTGCGGCAATCGCTCACGTCAGTCCGTCCGTCTCTCCTGCACCCACCGAATCCATATTCACCTCACTGTGGCTGGATGTCGTCCCACACGGGCGCCGATGTCTCGGTACGATAAACCGCTGTCGCGATAAGCCACTATTCGTCCTCTGTCGAACTCCGAAATGTGCTGGAATGACTGCCGTATTCTGCGACGAGGCATCGGGAAGCTTCCCACGCACAGGTCTGGCAGCACAACACACTTCCACTACTTACACCCCCGCCTTCTGTGCACCCTTCTTATAGTGCTTCTCGGTGGCGTGCAGGGCGCACATGATTTGCATATGCCCTGCAATGCTCATCGTTTGCATGTCATCTCGCGGGCGACGCATGCTGCGAATTTCAGGACAATCGGATGCTTCCTTCTTGGTGTTGCATTTTGGGTGGCCAGAAGTGTATATTGAAACGCGTTACGAAAAAAATGTGCCGTCCCGTGGATATTTGCCTCCAGCAAGACGGAGGTCATTTTCAGAACCTTCTTTAGGTCAACATTACTTGCTCAAAAGTCGATGGAATATGTATCACAGTTGTGAGTAAATTTTAGGTATCTGTGTAGCAGGAATAAGAGTTGTTCAAATTATAGAGTTCTGGAACTACTCGGTCACCCTGTGCATTTGAGAGCGTCTCCAAAAGAGTAAGTTGTGGATTTAGTCAGCATGTAACACATTTATGAATAGGAGTATTAGATTACTGTGTGTGGGGGAGGGGGAGTGCCCCTGGAGCGGAAAACATATAAACCTATTCTTAAATGCATGTGTGTGTGCGTACGCGATAAATACGAAAAATGCTCATAAATTTCATAAATTTATTCCTTGCTGAAACATGACCAAAGCAACTCCTCTGGACTTCTTTTTTTTTTTTTTTTATGTGGGCCAAGTAACAATACAAAAAGCTCGTAATTTTTTTAAAATTATATACCTCAAAATATAAATTTCTTTGTTCGAGCAATGCGAACGTATTTTAAACACGTTATGAAAAAATGAATTCATAAAGTAATATGAACTGTATTATTTCTAATCAGCTTATCAGAGTCTGAAGCATAGCATAGTAGAATCCATTCACACGTGTGAAATTAATCTAATTAACGATGTTAGGTAGCTCTCTCACATCATTTACTAATAGGAGGTCATTTTCTGAACCTTCTTTAGGTCAAAATCAGTTGCTCAAAAGTGGAAAAAAATATCTTTTTTAAACTATACAAAACTATATGACCAAAGCATTTCCTCTGGACTATTTTTTTCTTTTTATATGGGTCAAGTAACGGTATGAAATGCACGTATTATTTTTTTTAACTATACGCCTCAAAATATAAATTTCTTTATTCAAGCAATGCAAACGTCTTTATACTTTATCGAAAAATAAATTCATTGATTAATATGAACTGTATTATTTCTAATCAACTTACCACAGTCTGAAGCATAGCATAGTAGAATCCATTCACACGTGTGAAATTAGTCCAATTAACGATGTCAGCTCTCTCGCAGCTATGAAAAGGGAAATTACTTTTTTCAATATGTTACTAATTTTAAAGACTAGTTGCACTTGAAACTTTTCTAACAAATTCACCCAATAAATTCACTGTAATGTAGGAACAAACGTCCGAGGGTAAGTCAAGTTCTCTGTAGTTTGTCTTTCCATGCGAAGGCAGTGTTTACCTGTGTACTAGAAATATATCTGCACAATTCTGACTTTCACCGTAATTAAGAAAACATACTGAATAATTGTTCTATTAGAAAGTGTTTAAAAAAGAGGTGTAAAAATAATTTCCTTTTATAAAGGGAAGGTGCGCAGTAACCGTTGGCTAAAGAATTACGTTGTTTCATGTAAGAAGAAGTGATTGCACATTATTCTAATCATCAGAATAATAATTCGAAAAGAAAGCAGACGCTTTTTGATGCAATGCATCTTTCCCTCCAGAAAAGATTCCAAGTAAAAAATTTCGATGCAACGAAAATGGATAACGGTGCGTCATTGTTAAAACCATTTTTGAAATCTGATCGTGCCGCATGCTGTCTCATGAAGTGACGCAACTAGAGTTTATTTCATTATTACTCAACGATATACCATACCGTGCAAATTAATTGGGACACGCTATTTTATTCTCAGAATTGTAATGTGATTGCCAGTTGATGTCGGAAACCCACGTAAACCGGTTTTATCAGCTGTGAGGTGGTGTGACTGTTAGAACTTGATAGTAAGAATGTGGTTTGACCGGTTTTAAACAGGAAATAGGCACTTCAGCTTCAGTTGTGAGCTTTCGTGTGTGACAGGTGGATGTTAGTTTTTGCTCTCTGTGAGTACATGTTGCTTTCGTGTATTGAAAAATGGATATTTCCCCAAGGAAGCGTGCAAAAATAATGGCTCTGAAGGATCACACTTCTATGACAGTGAGAGAATCGCTTCTGCAGTTGGTGTAGGCAAATCAAGTGTATCAAGACTGCTTACGCGATACAATGCATCTGGATCATCGTCTCCAAAAAGGAGAGGTAAATGTGGAAGAAAACGACTCCACGAACCGATAAATATCTAATCAGAAATAGTAAAATGAATAATAAAAAAAAAAAAAGCACCGACCTTCAAAGAGATTTATTGGCTAGTGGTTGTGATGTTAGTGATTCAACTGTACGCCGTAGGCTTTTGGAAGTTGGCCGAAAGGCAAGAAGACCAACGAAAAAACAATATTTGAATGCGAAAATGAAGATAAAACGTTTAGCATGGACCAAAAAATATAAATCATGGACTGCTGACGACTGGAAAAAGGTCATTTTCAGTAATGAAACTCATTTATTTGTGCAGGGTTACCAAGCAAATGTCGTTAGACGAAGCAACTGTGAACCCTTAAGACCTGAGCATGCCAAACAAACTGTAAAACACCCTCTGAAACAGATGATTTGGGGTTTTTTCACATCAAATGGGACTGGAAGCTTAGTTCCTGTTCAAGGTATGATGAATTCAGCCAAGTACGTAGAAATATTACAACGTAGGATTGTTCCACTCTTGCAAACTTTTGATGGGGCATTTCAACATGACTTGGCCCCATGTCACAATTCGAAATTGTTCAAGAATTTCATGCTGGAAAATCAAATTCATTTGCTTGATTGGCCTGGAAATTCACCAGACTTAAATCCCATAGAAAACTTGTGGAATATTTTGAAGAGACGTTTAGGTAAAACGAACTGTACAACCAAAGAACGCATGATAACGAATGCTGTAAAAGTGTGGTACCACGATTATGAAGTCAAAAATATGTGCACTCAATTTGTGGAGTCAATGCCAAAACAAATTCAAGAGGTCATTTCTGCTAAAGGAGGACATACTTCATACTAATGCAGGTATTTATCAGTGTATATCAAGGCATAGAATGATATAAAGGCATAGTTTTGGAAAAAAGAGTGATATTTTACTTTGTCCCAATTAATTTGCACAGTATAGTAGTTTTCTAAACTATCATCGAACGTTATTTCATCACGTTTTACTTAAACGTAACAGTATCTCATTGTAGTCTGCGTAAATTACGAGAACCTCATGCTAAATGTGATAGAAACCATTACAAAAAATGTATTTCGATGATATAGTTGGTGAGCCACCCCTAGGATGATTTTTTCAAATATGTCGAAACGGTTGCATCGTAACAAAATTTGGCTTCCTCACGACATCCCCAAGAGGAAGTTACGTGCTATTGACGAAATCTTTAAAATGATGTAAAACACTATGTGGTGTAACCCGTAGATATACTAGACGAAAAGTTACCGATTCCCCTCACTAACACACTTGTGATTCAGATTTTCTTTCTACCTTGAGGTCAGATATTAACTTACACATGCGCAGATGGACTTTAGAAGCTACATCACGTTTTATCAGTGTCAAGGTTGGCCCTTACGTTCATGTAAATCTGAATAATATATAATAATATAATAATAATAATAATTAATAATAATAAATATTGCTTTTGAAATACTAAATAGTAAAAAAGTACTATTGCCCCAGCCACAGTTTAAGTAAATATTTACTTTTATGACTCATATATCTTATTTCATTGATTTTATGACAATATTCATTAATCCACCGCCTAAGAAGTGGTGAATGTCAAGAATTAGAAAACCCTAGTGCTCTGTTAAGAGAGGGGGCTAGGGCGGGCTGCAGCGCCGGGCCCCACTTTTTCACGAGGGCCCCAAGAATTGTGCAAGGTGCTTGAAGAATTGACAGTTTGGTTTTTTTTTTTGTTGTTTTTTTGCAGATAGCACAGCTTTTTTTATTTCTTTCCGTTTTTTTACGATAATTCCACAAAAAATATAGTCGCTCCAGTCCATCCTCAAAATTTCTGAAAGCATTGCAGTTTTTTTCTTTACCTGTAACACATAGCCTCACTTCACCTAATCCGTTTACCCTATTTCCAGTTTGCCCTAATCACGTTTACCCTATTTCCAGTTTGCCCTAATCACGTTTACCCCAATCGCTTTTACCCGAAATCGCTTTTACCCTAATTCCCATTTCCCCTAATTTCGTTTGCCCTAATCTCGATTCCCCTAAATCTCGTTTCTCCTAATTCACGTTTGCCGGAATCACGTTTAGCCGAAATCGCTTTTACTCTAATTCCTATTTCCCCTAATTTGGTTTGCCCTAATTCCCATTTGCCCTAAACACATTTGCTCGTATCAAGTTTTGCCCTAATTTTAGTTAACCGAAATAAAACGGTGGGTCTTGATATTTGAAGAAAATTCTTTTTTCCATTCTTGTTGATGATGCCAACCATCATGCTAGTAAGAGTGTAAAGAAGTGCACGTGGTTACTGCCATTATGCGGCTAGTCTTTAACGCAGCCATTTGTAGCCGTCACATTCAGCTTTTATTAAAGCAAGAAATAGTATTATAATGCATTCGCTGGGACTGCAAACGCAGAAGGCCCACTTTAAGAGTTCTTAGTGTACTAGACTCCCACCTCGTAAGAGACTAAACTCCAGCAGTGAAAATGCCTTTTGTTAATTCAGTTCCACCTTAACAGTAAACGTTAGTCTATCCCGCTAGAAGGTTTTCCCATTTGCCACCATCAATGATTGTATTTCATGAAAATGTCGTTAATGCCCACCAGATGGAGACGTCTCAGTAGCTGAGCCCATCTTACGGATTTATGATGTCAGAAGCTGACTTAAAAATACACATAGCATAGTGGATTGTTGGTCACCGTTGTATAAAGTTAACGCGCTCGGCTAGATATCGAGAGTTCCGTGATTCAATTCCACTGCGGCGGCTGAAAAACAAATTTTCGGTTGCTATGTGTTTCTGGAACGTGGAAAAAGCGATCTATTTATTTATATACTTCTTGCTTTATTGAAACCTTGATGTGACGGCTATAATGGCTGCGTTAAGAACTAGCCGCATAATGGTAGTAACCACGTGCACCTTTTTACACTTTTGCTGGCATTGTGGTCTACATCAACAACAAGGATGAAAAGAAGAATTTCCTTGAAATATCAAGACCCACCGTTTTATTTCGGTTAATCAACACTAGGGCAAACTTGATACCGGCAAACGTGTTTAGGGCAAATCAGATTTAGTGCAAACGAGATTAGGGCAAATGAAATTAGGGGAAATGGGAATTAAGGTAAAAACGATTTCGGGTAAATGCCGTTGGTGTAAACGTGATTCGGGCAAACGAGATTAGGGTAAACGAAATTAAGGCAAACGGGAATTAGGGGAATAAAACCTTGATGTGACGGCTATAATGAAAATAACGAGATTTAGGGGAAACGAGATTAGGGTAAACGAAATTAGGGGAAATGGGAATTCGGGTAAAAGCGATTGGGATAAACGAGATTTGGGCAAACGGGGATTAGGGGAAACGGATTAGGGGTAACGGGTGTTCACCATCTGTAATTGCGGGAAATTTTCATACATTAAGAATTTGTTTGGATCATGACATTATTTTTCCCACTACTTCGATATAATTTCAATAAGCTGAATCCAACCCTAGGAAAGAGGGAATTAAAGCGAAACTGAACTGGTATTGATTTTTCAACCATGCACTTTTACATTTTCTTGCTACCATTGATTCGTCCATGAAACATGGGATACACATTTCAATACGGGAGGATATTTTTACGGCTTCCTCATCATATTTTGGGAATGTTTTCTCCTGGATATTTTTATTCATCCACCCATAATGAAATCCTAGATGAACCACTAATAATGGGGCCCCAAGGTAGTGTCCAGGACCCGTGCTCCTGTCTTCTTAAATGGGCTCTGTAAAACCTTATTGTTTGTTGTTATGATTTAATTCCACTTAGTATGTACCAACTGTGGCTAGGTGTAGCCGCGAGTGACGCGAATAAATGCAATGCCTTGTATGTAAATAAATGTATACTCTCGAATCACTCATTTTATTTCACACTCACAAAAATCTTTGCATGCGAAAGATGCATAGCATAAATTACTTACAAAGAGTACCAGGGTACTATCTGAATTTGTTTTTTTATTAAGAACTATAGGCTATAATGTTTCTATGTTTAAATTAGTGAAAGTCTTTGCAGCTATTATATTTACTTGAACTATATTAACTTAACTTGTACAGCACCTTAATGTCTTGAGCTGAGGATTACAAAGAAAGCCAGTGATCAGGCCAATATCTCACGAACTATGGCAGATAGCAATTTATTTCTTGTGCAGTTGTATAGGAAACCCCCTATGGCAGACACAATAACAGCACGAAGGATCCCCTCGTCCCCTTTTGGGGGGGTTGAGGGAGCTATCGCGCCCCCTTTGCAGATAGAGCAAAAAAAGTCAATTACAAACTTGTTCACAGAGGCCAAAATAGTACATAAATGTTTTTATCCCATAACAAAAGATGGAAGAGGACTCTCCAAATGCGAAAAAAGCGGAAAGCTACCTGAGTTGTGTCCGAATTGCATGGATTTCAAATGTGCTTTTTGCTCCGTCGTTAGATTACAAGAATGATATGCGTGGTCGGTATGCCAACACTTCGTGAACCACTGACGGGAAGTCGAAAGCTTTTCCACGTACGCAAGTCAATTAGATGAGCATAGAGTTTTCCTATTGGATGAATGTTTCGCCACTTAATGCTATTTCTCCTTGTCTCAGTGTATTTTTTTCTGTATTGGACAACAAAGCCTGATATTGAATATGTCAACGAACTGCGTTTTATTTCAGAACAAGAACTGTTGATAAGGTTTGTAGGAAAACTTTTCCTTTGTGCTTTCATTTACTTAGAACTTACCAGTTTAGATAAGTTCTAAGTAATAAGTTCTTGTCTAAATACTCAGTCGTTGCTTCCGGGTGTTGTGATTTTCTTGGGGACACATTTCCGGTCCCCTTCCATCTTTTGATATGGGACAAAAACATTTATGTACTATTTTTGCCTCGCTCAACAAGTTTGAAATTGACTTTTTTTCTCCTATCTGCAAAGAGGGGTGTGATAGCTCCCCCTCAACCCCCCCCCCAAAGGGGGAGGCGAGGAGATTCTTCGTTGTGTTATTGTGTGCGCCATAGGGGGTTTCCTATACAACTGCACAAGAAGTAAATCTCTAACTGCTATAGTTCGTGAGATATTGGCTTGATCAAGGACTTTCCTTGTAACCCTGTACAAACTTTAACTTCAACACTAGGTTACTGTTACGTTAGCTTGACTGCAGAACAAAACAGGATTATATAGCTCTCTGGGCTTATCGAACTGTAACTTTCGTTGGTCTGGATAGCTTAGAACTGAATAGCTGAAAAGTCTTTAACTGGAACATAATCAACTTCAATATATGACCAAAAGTCAGAAAGGAATTAGATGTCTTACGTTAATATTCCAATGCTTTATTTTAATGGCACGTCATGAAGGACACACTTTATACAACATACAACTCAACTTCACCGAGACACTTGGTTTAATCCACATTTAAGACTCACTTATCTTCTGAATACTTTAGCATATTTGTTGATTAATCGTATTCGTTTATCAGTATTGACTCAGCATCGAAGTTTGAATAACATTGGTTACGAACGTAAGATCGTCTTACAGCATATCACCAACACAGGTGCGACGCGACAGGTGGGCTAAAGTAGGCTTCATCCCTCCTCCCCATCCTCCAACATTCCTTTTTTTTTTTTTTTTTTTTTTTTTTTTTGATTGGAGGTTTAACGACCACCGTGAGCAACTCAATAAGCTATAAGCAGTCGCCCGTCCCTAATTTAGGGTCACTGGTTCCAGGGAAGGGAGAAAGCCAGTGCCGTAAGACAAACACAACATCCAAGCCTGACCGGGATTCGAACCCGGACCCCTTACGGACGAATGATCAGAGGCTAGCGCCTTAGACCACTGCGCCACCGGGGCGGCAACATTTCTTTGTGAATTGGAAGAGGAACTACAAAGGATCAAGTGGGACATCGTGGGGCTAAGTGAGGTAAGGAGAAAAGGAGAAGATCTCATCGAACTGAAAAGTGGACATCTCTTCTACTATCGTGGGACAGATACTGGCAGAACTAGTGGTGTTGGATTTATAATAAACAAGAAACTGAAGGATAAAGTTGTAGAAGTTGAAAGTTCCTCTGACAGAGCTGCACGACTCGTTATCCAACTCTCGAAAAGATACCAGGCTCAGATTATTCAAACTTATGCACCCACCACAAGTCATCCTGAAGAAGAAATTGAAGAATTTTATGAGGAAATTTGTCATCTAAATAATAAAGGTAAGCAGCACTTGAAGATAATTATGGGAGATTTCAATGCAAAAATAGGGCAACGGCAACAGAATGAAACTTCAGTAGGTAAATTCGGTCACGGCAACAGAAACCAGCGTGGAAATACTCTCGTTGAGTTTGCAGAGGTAGAAGGGTTTTTCATCTTGAACTCCTTCTTCAAGAAAAAGCCACACAGGAAATGGACATGGAGACATCCAAATGGGACGACAAGTGAAATTGATTTTATTATGTGTAACAAAAAATTCGTCATAGAAGACTGCAGTGTGCTAAACAAGTTCAACAAAGGTAGTGACCATAGATTGGTGAGATGTAAGATGCACCTCAACACTAAACTTGAACGTGGCAAGCTCATAAGACAAACAAAATGTATTGACATAACCAACCTTAAAAAACACCATAATACCTTCAAGTTGGAACTGAAGAACAGGTTCTCTGCTTTAGAAGGCCTAGCATCGGAAGAAGTGGACATCTCTGAAGTTAACAGAAAAGTAACCAAAGCTCTTATGGAAACAGCAACAAAATTAGCTGGGTCTAAGAACAAGTTGCATGTAAACAAATTATCAGGAAAAACGAAAATGTTGATGCAAAAAAGAAGAGAGATGAGGACAACTAAAGAAGATGTGACTTCCAAAGTGGAATATATAGAGAGCTATGCAAGGCAGTACGAAAAAGTATCACTGAAGACGTAAGAAAATTCAACTGTGAACTAGTGAGGAAAGCAATTGAAAACAACCAAAGCCTAAAGATAGCAAAGGGACATCTCAGTAAGGGAAGAAAACAGATTATGGCACTGAGGAAAAAAGATGGTTCTGTAACAAGAAAGGAGGCGAAATTTTGACAAGAGTGAAAGATTTCTACTCCAAATTATATGAAAGGGATGATACATGCACTCCAGACATCATGAAAGATACCAGTACCAGAGTTCCTCCAGTCCTTCCAGCAGAAGTTGCACATGCAATCAAGAACATGAAGCGGGGAAAAGCTCCAGGAGAAGATGGAATTACTGTAGACATCATACAAGAAGCAAGTGGAGAAATCGAAACAGTACTCGCCCAAATTTTCACTCGATGCCTTAATGAAGGAAAGATTCCTGAGGATAGGAACACCGCTACAATGATCCTGCTACATAAGAAAGGTGACATTGAGGATCTCGGAAACTACAGACCTATCAGCCTCCTATCAGTAGTTTATAAAATCTTCACTAAAGTTCTTTCACACCGCTTGAAGGTAACACTGGACATGGCTCAACCGAGAGAACAAGCTGGATTCAGGAGTGGCTACAGCACAATAGATCATATCCACGTACTGAGAGAACTAATTGAAAGAGCGAGGGAATATGAACTTCCATTGTGCATGGCTTTTATCGATTATGAAAAAGCCTTTGATTCGGTGAAACCATCAGCAGTTACAATGGCTCTGAAAACCTGCGGTATTGAAGATGCATACATTAATATTATTAATAACATCTATGAAAATGCAAGTGCAAAGATTAGGCTGTTTGAAAATACAACACACGTAAAAATTGGAAAGGGAGTGAGACAAGGTGACACCATATCTCCGAAGCTCTTTAATGCCACATTGGAAAATGTCTTTCAATCACTGAACTGGGAAAACAAGGGGATAAAGATTAATGGAGATTATCTAACCCACCTTAGTTTTGCTGATGACGTAGTCATTTTTGCAACTACCCCATCAGAGCTGCAGAGTATGATCCAGGAACTTGCTGACAAGAGTAAAGAAGTGGGATTAAAAATGAACTTTCAGAAGACAAAAGTGATGTTCAATGCTTTTACAAGAAATGAAGATTTATCGATTGATGGAGAAAAGCTGGAGATAACAGACACGTACGTTTATCTTGGACAGCAGATATCAAGTGAGGGTCACATTGATGAAGAAATTAATCGGCGTACAAAACTTGCCTGGAGAGCTTTTAGAAGAAACAGCATACTTTTCAAGAGCAATATGCCATTATGTCTTAAAAGAAAAGTGTTTGATCAATGCATCCTTCCAGTGCTTACGTATGGTGCAGAGACGTGGACCTTAACTAAAAGAGACATACAAAGGCTGCAGACAACTCAAAAAGCATGGAGAGGTGCATACTTGGTGTAACCAGGAGAGATAAGAAGAGGAACTCGTGGATCCGAAAAATGACAAGAGTGGAAGACATCATGATCAGAGTTAAATCCCTGAAATGGCAATGGGCTGGACATACTGCCAGAAGGACAGATCATCGATGGACAGCCGAAATTTTATATTGGATTCCAAGGGACAGGAAAAGACCCAGAAGAAGACCACATGGGAGATGGGTGGATGAAATTCGAAAGTATGCAGGGGTGACATGGAGGAGACTGGCACAAGACAGACCGTTGTGGAGGAAACTTGGGTAGACCTTCGTCCAGCAGTGGATTGATAATGGTTGACAATGATGATGATGATGATGATATACCTGAAAACTCATTTTTTTTTTTTTTTTGCACTGGGAATAACATCATCAGCGTGGGGTAAGATCTACATGAACGGAATATTTCTTGATAAAATTGCTGCCAAGTTCTTCAAAATTTGTGCCCTCCCCCGTACCGTACTTAGCTTCCCAATAGCTCATCCAGTTCTGAACAGCTGGAGTCGCCACTGCATAAACATGACTTTGGGGAGGGGGGGGGGAGTTAACGGCTACCGTAAGCAACTCAACTGGCTATAAGCAGTCACCCACCCTTAATTCGGAATGAGGGGACCCGGGTTCGATACCGGCGTGGACAAAAATGACGGAGAAATTTACTTCGTTATACGGATGATAACAAACTACCTGAGTTAAAATTGCTTTCTGATGCAGTGGTCTAAGTGCTGGCTTTACACCATTCGTCCGAGAAACGGTCCGGGTTCGAATCTCGGTTTCTTACGGTACGGGCTGTCTTCCTTCCCTGGAACCAGTGTCCCTAAATTAGGGACGAGCGACTGCTTATAGTCCATTGAGTGGCTCACAATAGTCGTTAAACCTTGAATTAAAAAGTTGTTTTCTGATATGTAAATTAATTTTCATCCATGCCTCACGGAATTCGAACCCGGACCCCTTTCGGACGAATGATCAGAGGCCATCGCTTAGACCGCTGCGCCACCGGGGCGGCCTCTCGATTTCGATTACGTAATTGCACTTTGACCTGTTGTCAGGTGTTGCTAAACATAAATTCATCAAGGGAGAAAAATGTGGCATTCAGATTAAAAAAAAAGCGTTTAACGATACCAAACGAAATTTATTATGGTTAAACGTTTTGGTACTAAAAAGGAAGGTTACATTTGAGTAAAGATCAGAAGGTACGGGTTGTAGAATACTCGCAGTAAGTTTTATTTCACAGACAGAAAAGCATCGGACATAAACCTAAAAGGTGCATCAGTATGGCTTTCTTTTACTGGAAACGAATTCTAAAAATCCAGTGATATTCCTTGAGGTAGTGATATCCTTAAAATTTAAATCATTAAGCACGAGTAATAAAAACATAAAAGGCTTGCAACAATTAAGCGTTTTCCAGACTAGATAGATCTTGTTTAGTGACACAGTACTGCCTCTCACAAACAGTCAAAAATGGTGTTTTATCTCTTTCTGTTAAGCTGCACCAGATAAGCAGACGATTTGACTAGAATCATATTCACTTTGCCCAATTCCGAGTGCACTACTGACTGGCTTTAACGAAGCTGGTAAAAGTACATTCTTGTAAATAGACATAGTGATACGCGAGACACAACATGAACGTGCTCGATCTATCCTACGAGCCCGTATTCCAGAATGCGAGAAAGTTTGCGCAGTCTTAGGAACCAGTTTGCTTAAACCAGACACAAAGTATTGTATTTCCCATGTTACTTCGTCGTTTACAGCAGCTCTTTGGGTACAAAGGACATTTTTTTTTTTTTTTTTTTTTTTTTTTTGTTTTGTAGAACATGAGTAATAGAGTATTGCATCAGTGGTGAAAGTTGATGATTTGTTTTGGGGGGAACGCAGTGTTTATAAAGTCTGGGCAAATTTGTACACACACGTGCACAGAAAGAGGAAGGAAGGGAAGATGATCCTGTTTCATAACCCCTAACGAAAAAAAAAAAAAGAATGGATATCATCTCAAAAACAGTGATTAACATTCTTTTCCTCCTCACAGGGTGTGTTCCTTTATAACTTTCACTTACAAAAAAAACAGAGAAAAAAAAACCCTACTGTTAGACACCACTTTAAACAATTAGCAGATGCCGTCTTCAGCTGACGTCAGAGCAGTTTTGATGAGAGGTTATATACCAAATTTCTCTCATCCTTGATTTCGGTATTCTAAAGCTAGCCAACGTCACTCTTATTAGTTCAAGATTTTCCCGATATGGATAATTTATGGAATGATAAGAAAGCAAATCAGCCAAATCTAGCTAAAACTCTGAAGAGGGCAAAAGCTCTGAAAACTGCAAAATCAGAGACAAAACTTTGAAACATAAAAACCTTACAGAAAAAAAGAATGGAATTCATAGGTATAAATAAAACAGCACTCCCGAATTTCATCGGCAACGTTTTTCTTCATACTTTTGTTCGCAAATATTTATTTAGGGGAACGTCGTTCCCTATCGTTCCCGCCCACTTTGACCACTGAGTAGCATTTGCATTTAGGGGGTTAGTGGAGATACAACCGCTACTGCACACAAAGACGTGGAAGTTTTCAATATGCACTGTTGATCAAAAGTTAGGGAAAGAAATTGGGAATACACCGTTCCTTGATTGTGTGTACACGATTACAGTTAACATCGGATTTTACAATAAAACTAAGAAAAACCATAGGCCGCCCCGGTGGCGCAGTGGTCTAAGGCGCTGGCTTTTGATTGTTCGCCCTAGTTGGGTCCGGGTTTGGATCCCGGTGAGGTATGGATGTTTTTTTTTTTTTTTTTTTTTTTGATTGGAGGTTTAACGACCACCGTGAGCAACTCAATGGGCTATAAGCAGTCGCCCGTCCCTAATTTAGGGTCACTGGTTCCAGGGAAGGGAGAGAGCCAGTGCCGTAAGACAAACACAACATCCATGCCTCACCGGGATTCGAACCCGTACCCCTTACGGATGAATGATCAGAGGCCATCGCTTAGACCACTGCGCCACCGGGGCGGCGGTATGGATGTTTGTGTTTGTCTTTCGGCACTGGCTCTCAACGTGTTACTTGTCCAACACTGGTTAACTGTGAACATTGGTCATTTGGCATACTGTAGAATCCATGTTTGATGTACACTTGTTCACAATGTGTTACATGTAAATTGATCATTTGGCATGCTGTAAATCATGTATGATTTGTACTTGTTGATGTGAAATATCTGTATCCTGTTTATCATGTCTGTACCACCAGGTCCAATAAATCATTAAAAAAAACAATCAAAAAAAAAGGAAAACACTTTTCGACATGTAAAATGCCACAATACGAAGGAATATACGAAATGAGACAAAACTTAGCACATCTAGACAAGTAAGTGGTATTACTAACTGTTAGAATGCCTTCGTTGCATGATATAACATGAGTCATAATAAACGATGAAAATGACTTATTTACACTGAAGCAAAAGTTGAAAGTCAAAAACACATCACTAGATCTTTCGTGCTGGCTCCCAGCACATCCTCAGGTGAATTCTAAAAAAGGTATTGTAAAAATTTAAAAAAGAGTCCACCGTGGAACGTCACTCTTGTTTATATACACCGCGTTCAGCTCCCGAACGACATCAAGAAACGTCACCATACTCTGACTAATGGTTGTTGTGTCTTAGTTGTTATTGGGCCAGTTCTGAAATAAAGTTCGAGTTAGTGGTTTATTTTGTCCTTGTTTCCGAAATTAACGGTATCCAAGGTGGAGGTATGAATCTGGGTACTTCATCATTACAATATTTATCAGCGTTATTAACGATGTGTAAACTCTCCTCTACCAGCGTCGCATTTCTGTTGTTGTGACTAGAAATAACTCTTGCCTCATTCCATAGAGGGATGTGGGCTCTCTGGTTAACTAATATTGCAAGTTGTGACGTATATTCTAAATTAACTTTCCTTTTTAGTTTCCTTCCCTATGTAAATTTGGAGTTTATTCTGTCATTCTTCACTCTTAACGTGATATCTTTCTCTCAAACGAATACGTTTGGCAACACAATTGAGGTTGAATGAACGTGACGTATGCCTGAGTTTTGATAAGAACAAGAGATAAAAACGACGACTGATCTATTGCTTGAGAGCGTTGGATTGTAAACTGATTATTGAAGGGAGCGTTGTGAAAAGAGCGTTGTGTGGTGTATGGAGAGTTTAGTGCAATATGCTATGCTACGATGTGTTTGCTACATCCTGAATAAAGCACCTTTTCCGTAAGTTTGACTTCTGTTGTTTACATGTTTCGTCTGGCGGTTAAGGTTTCTTTCATTTAGGAACTATTTCTTAGTATGTGATGTTTTAAATTAACGTAGAAGCAAGACAAGACTTCTACGCCATAAAGGGCTGTAGAGTTTGAATGTGTTTTGACACCGGACTTGTGTTCCGCAATCAAATTCCTCATGGAGGATCCAATATAAATCCGATCCATGTCAACGGTATCCAGAGCCTTTAAAGGTATTTTATAAACTCCGAATCTGCTATTACACGGGATTGGGTCCCGGTCCTTTTTAATAGCAGACATTAGGTTGTAGTTTTAATTCCAAAATCCAAATTGTATTTTTTACTGGATTTTTTACGTATATTCATAACTTTTGGAATAAAGTCCACTGACCCAACATTGGGTTCTTTAGTCAATGTAGAAAAGTGTGTTCTTATTTTTCGATGGATCTGGTTTACTATATTTCTGGGGTACCCATATTCGTCTGCTATGGCATTTATTTGATTTAATTTTCGTCTGCTGGTGGTAACGCTTGAGGAATGTGTGTAAGCTCTACGAATGAGAAACTCAAATGTAGTTAGTTTATATGTATCAGAGCGCTCTGAATGATATGGTATAATTGCTGATGTTGCACTAGGCTTGCGGTATACGGAGAAATAAATAGTTTGGGATATAAGGGTTCTCTTCAACATAAAATCTAAAATTGGTATAGTATAATTTTGTTCCAGTTCAACCGTAAAATTAATTGAGATAAACTGAGAGGACATTTGTTCAGCAAATTCATATATAAGGAATTTACATAATGTTTCTAGAAAGCAAGAATATGATCTATGTATCGTAGATATAGGCACGGTGCTACTGGAGTAAGTTGTAAAACTTGTTCCTCTAAATCTTGTAACACAATCTCTGCAAGTAGAGGTGAGAGTGGGGAGCCCATAGGTGCTTTTGTTGGTAAATGGCATCTTGAAATTTGAAATAAGTCCTTTTGAAAACCAATTTCAAGGCTTCCATGAAAGCTTGGATTTCCAGATCATTCTAGGTTCCCAAGAAGTGTAGTTTTTCTCCTATTAACTCATGTGCATATGTTATCGGCACACTTGGGAACAATGACTCGACGTCCAATGGCGCAAACCAAAATGGAGAGTTCCCCGGTACGAAGTTTTTGATTTTCTTTAAGGCTGCAACAGAATTGGGTATTGAATAGGTTGAATTAGAAGTTAAAGGCGATAAGAATTGTGCTAGAGCTTTTTCAAAGGTATTAGAGGGTTAGTGACACCAGAGACAAGTGGACGAATCGGGTAGCCAATTTTGTGGATTTTGATTCTTCCGAAAAGTTCTGGGATTCTAGGTCCAATTGTTGGGTATAAAGTTCGGGTGAACGACGAAGGTAAATTACTATGATTTTTCAATCTGCTTAAAACATTCACAGTGGCTGCTGTAGGATCTGATTTTATAACATTCTGAGGAATTTTTTTGATGGCTTCTAAGACTTTAGTATCGTAATCCTTTCAATCAATAATAACGATTTGATTTGTTTTGTCGGCAGCTACTATTGCAAAATATCAGGTTGATTTTCAAAGTTTATGAATTTGACGACTCTCATAACGTTTTGCCTTTGTGTTGATAGTGGTTAAGTACGATATTAGTAGCCGGTCCAAAATAATTGGATGGATGAAATGGTGGGAGTAAGCCATATAAACTTTCCGTAAAGCATAATCTATTGCATCTCTTTTTCAGTCGAATTTCGGAGGATAGTCTTTTGGTCTGTGCATTAGCCAAAATAGTAGCATAACGCCTTGATATAGGTTTATAGTCCAAAACTAAATATTTGGTTATTACTTGTAAGTCCCTGAAGTTCAAAAGAAACTGCAGATACAACTTGAATTTTGGAATTAAAACCTACAACCTAATGTCGGTTATTAAAAAAGATCGGGACCCAATCCCGTGTAATAGCAGATTCGGAGTTTATAAAATGCCTTTAAAGGCTCTGGATACCGTTGACATGGATCGGATTTATATTGGATCCACCATGAGGAATTTGAACTTTCGTATTGCGGATCACAAGTACAGTGCCAAAACACATTCAAACTCTACAGCACTTGCAAGATTACGTAACCAGGGTGTCCACATCCCTCTTTGGAATGAGGCAAGAGTTATTTCTTCTCACAACAACAGAAATGCGACTCTGCTAGCGGAGAGTTTACACATCGTCAATAACGCTGATAAATGTTGTAATGATGAAGTACCCAGATTCATACCCCCACCTTGGATACGTTAATTTCAGAAAACAAGGACCAAATACACCACTAACTCGAACTTTATTTCAGAACTCACCCAATAACAACTAAGACACAGCAATCATTAGTTAGAGTATGGTGACGTTTCTTGAAGTCGTTCTGGAGCTGAACGCGGTGTATATAAACAAGAGTGACGTTCCAAGGTGGACACTTTTTCAAATTTTTACAATAGCTTTTTTAGCATTCACCTGTGGATGTGCTGGGAGCCAGCACGAAAGATCTAGTGATGTGTTTTTGACTTTGAACTTTTGCTTCAGTGTAAATAAAAGTCATTTTCGTCGTTAATTTTGACTCATGTTATATGGTCTAACAATTAGTGTTATTGACCCGAATTTCTTCAAAAACTTAAGTAAGTTGTATAGAAGTGTTTTAATTTTAAAGGGATTACACGAATACGAAGGAGACAGTATAATGTGGCCTGACCCAGTAGGTCGTAAAACCGCTATTCTGGGATATACATTCGGCAACACGTCGTAACATTGAGCGAAAAATACCCGGGTAATGTCTTGAGATATGGCTGACCATGCGTTTTTGACCTATGTCCACAATTCATCAACATAGCGAGGGGGTCGTGCAAGGGCATTAAATCGTCAGCCAGTGACATCTTACACGTTCTCTATTGGGGAGAAGTCTGGGAGACGCGCTGGCTACGACATCACATGGACACCTTGTAGGCACTGTCTGCCGATGTTGGCAGTGCGCGGACGGGCGTTATGTTATTGAAATTGGGCTTCAGGGATACCTCGGGGATACGGCAACAAAACGGGCTGCTGCACTTCAGCGACAGATCGTCGTGCCGTCGTTGTATCCACTATGCGTGCGAGTGGTGAACGGTATTGAAAATACTAGCACCTTAATGACACAAGGTTGAGGAGCTGTATGACTCTCACAAACGGCAATAAGATCATCCCGACGTCTCCAGGCGTGCTAAGACAGAAGCGAAACTCGTAGCTGAATATGACATGGTTCCATTTGTTCCGCCGCCGTACATGTCTGATACAGCAACACGGCAACCTTGGGCGAAGATATGCTGCGGTGAGTCGTGGCAATGGCTGACATGGCGAGAGCACGAACCTTCCTCCTCCAATCTACAATTATTCACAGTCCTTGTCGATACGGGGATGTCCATAACTGCCTGTACACCTCGTCGAATGCCATGCGCTGCTACGGCTTGCAGTCGAATGCGGTAATTAAGGCTTCCGGACGTCCAACTGCGTGCACCCATCCCGCTACGGTGGCACGCGTTACCTTCTTCCAATAACTGTCGTCACATTAGGGTGACAGTTGTTGCTTTGCGATATATTTCCACTGCGTTGCCACGCACAGACCAACGAGACGTACGTAACACTATGCTGAAGCCTCTGGTAAAGGTGTCCTTGTGATGGTGGGATTCCCGATGACGTCGCCCAGGCGTTCTCGCTCCTTACACGTGCTTTCGCCACAGAGATCACTCCCATGTAGTGGTCCACACTTTCACCTGATGATCACCAAATTTAGCTGTTTTGCCCTTTTATATTGTGCGATCGTTTACGTGACCCAACGGCACATACGAATTATTTTGCATGGCGCTCAGACAAACACTTCCTGGTGGGACATTTTCTATGTCAAACAGTGTATATATTTGTCAGCGCATAAAGGTGTAAGAGGAAAAGCAGAAGGATGGCACAGAATCTGTACGTACGATAAAGAACTCCAGTACGGGGTATGGTGCTCGCTTACCGAAGTGCAGGTAGCCCGACATCGTTTCCATCTGAGAGTCAAGCCATCGAAGAAACTCACATGCAGGCAAAAAGTCCCATTTTATCCCTACAATATATTTGCGTGGTAGATAGACTTTATTTTCATGTTTCGGGATTTAACGACCACCATGAGCAATTCTAAGTGCTATGAGCTGTCGCCCGTGCTTTATTTGAGGTCACTGGCTCCAGGGAAGGGAGAGATCCAGGCTACGTAATACAGGCTCATTACTCACGCATTATCCAGGACTCGACCTTAGCTCGGACGACTCGAGTGAAATCTACGGCCCTTCTGCAGGCGCGACGCTACGGGTGGGCCAAGGTCGGCTTCTGCCCATCCAACTTTTCTTTGGGACCACTCTTTAGCCCCCCCCTCTCCCCTCCCTCCCCAAAATATTTAAGCAGTTAGACGAGCACATGACGAGTTTAGCTATTTAAGATTTTGGGGAGTTTGGATAAACGCATGTGAATTTCACGAATTCACAGAGAGTTAGTTATACAAAATGAATTTTCCGTTAAATTTAATTTAAGCTATTCCGTAAAATGGAGAAAGTTCCCTGAGTGTGAATATCTAAGAGAGTAGTAAAAATACACCAGTGTCGCAATTATTGTCTAGCAGCCGGTAGTGCAGTGGTCTAAGGATTGCATTTTTACCATTCGTCCGAGATGGGTCCGGGTTTGAATCCCGGTGAGGCATGGATGTTGTGTTTGTCTTACGGCCCTGGCTTCCTTCCTTCTCTGGAAACAGTGGCCCGAAATTAGAGACGAACAACTGCTTATAGCCCATCAAGTTGCTCACGGTGGTCGTTAAACTCCCAATATATATATATATATATATATATATATATATATATATATATATATACAGGGTGATTGTAAACTTCTTCAACAAAACAAGAGGGGTGATAGTACACATCAAAACGAACAATATTTGCAATGGAACCTAGGGCCGCATTCCACTCCTAGTGACAGAAAGAGCACGTTTGAAAAACGTTCAGCAGGCACACGGAGTTCCAACCAGTTCAGGAGAAGCACAAGATGCAAATCAGGTGCGCTGAACACGCGCGTAGACGATGAGAAGTAAACATTTAAAAACGCAGCCGAACCCCTTTCAGCGACATTACAGTAAGAACATCACATGAGAACTGACGTATACGTCTGACCCACGCAGCGTACCGTGTCTTCCTGGAGCAAGTACTTCCCGGTCTGTTGCAGGATGTTCCGCTCAGGAGGGACACGTGGTTTATGCATGATAGGGCCCCAGCACACTTTGCCATCGAGGCCCGATACTTCCTAAATGCGACATATCGCGGGCGGTGGATTGGACGCGGTGGACTCTATGCTACCCGTACCTTAATCCCCTGGACTTCTTCTTCTGAAAGCACATGAAAACAAATGTGTACTAGACACCTGTGGACTCCCTGGAAGATCTCGTCGCGCGAGTAGCTGTTGCTGTGGACAAGATCAATACCACACCGAGAGTCTACGAGAGGGTGCGATAGTCCTTCATTCGCCGGTGTGGGTTGCGCAACGACGCCCTTGGACGCCAGTTTGAGCAGCTCCTTTGAGTCTTTCTCTGATGCGATTGGAATTGTGCAACTCATAAATTAGGTATGTCTCTTTGTTTTCACTGTTGAAGGATCAACGTGGATATGTAACTTTACTCTTTTCTGGCACTAGGAGTAGAATGTGGCCCTAGTACCATTGCAAATATTGTTCGTCTTGATGTGTACTATCACCCCTCTTGTTTTGTTGATGGAGTTTACAACCACCCTGTATATACTGTATATCATCATCATCATCATTGTCAACCATTATCAATCCACTGCTGGACGAAGGTCTCCCCAAGTTTCCTCCACAACGGTCTGTCTTGTGCCAGTCTCCTCCATGTCACCCCTGCATACTTTCGAATTTCATCCACCCATCTCCCATGTGGTCTTCTTCTGGGTCTTTTCCTGTCCCTTGGAATCCAATATAAAATTTCGGCTGTCCATCGATGATCTGTCCTTCTGGCAGTATGTCCAGCCCATTGCCATTTCAGGGATTTAACTCTGATCATGATGTCTTCCACTCTTGTCATTTTTCGGATCCACGAGTTCCTCTTCTTATCTCTCCTGGTTACACCAAGTATGCACCTCTCCATGCTTTTTTGAGTTGTCTGCAGCCTTTGTATGTCTCTTTTAGTTAAGGTCCACGTCTCTGCACCATACGTAAGCACTGGAAGGATGCATTGATCAAACACTTTTCTTTTAAGACATAATGGCATATTGCTCTTGAAAATTATGCTGTTTCTTCCAAAAGCTCTCCAGGCAAGTTTTGTACGCCGATTAATTTCTTCATCAATGTGACCCTCACTTGATATCTGCTGTCCATGATAAACGTACGTGTCTGTTATCTCCAGCTTTCCTCCATCAATCGATAAATCTTCATTTCTTGTAAAAGCATTGAACATCACTTTTGTCTTCTGAAAGTTCATTTTTAATCCCACTTCTTTACTCTTGTCAGCAAGTTCCTGGATCATACTCTGCAGCTCTGATGGGGTAGTTGCAAAAATGACTACGTCATCAGCAAAACGAAGGTGGGTTAGATAATCTCCATTAATCTTTATCCCCTTGTTTTCCCAGCTCAGCGACTGAAAAACACCCTCCAATGTGGCATTAAAGAGCTTCGGAGATATGGTGTCACCTTGTCTCACTCCCTTTCCAATTTTTACGTGTGTTGTATTTTCAAACAGCCTAATCTTTGCACTTGCATTTTCATAGATGTTATTAATAATATTAATGTATGCATCTTCAATACCGCAAGTTTTCAGAGCCATTGTAACTGCTGATGGTTTCACCGAATCAAAGGCTTTTTCATAATCGATAAAAGTCATGCACAATGGAAGTTCATATTCCCTCGCTCTTTCAATTAGTTCTCTCAGCACGTGGATATGATACTGTATATATATATATATATATATATATATATATATATAGTTTAAAAAGTCCTAAAAGATAAATACAGAGAGAGAGAGAGAGAGATATTCCTTGTCAGGTTACAAACTTTAAAATTCAACAAAAGTCTTATAACAACAAATATTAAAACAACAAAAATAAAGTAAGATAAAATTGCGAAGAAATACTAACGTGTTTAAGGCCATAGAGGATCGTATCCATGGTTACCAGTTCTACATATAGGGTGATTCACTCGGGACTGAACACTTCTTTTTTTAATTAATTCAAGTTTGCAAAGGTACATTTGAATGAAATTAATGTAAAACATACCTTGATCCACGACAAAAAGGAATGCCTCATAGAAGATACTGGAAGTGCCCACCGCCAGCGTCCAGACACATATTCACCTGATGCTCGATATCGGCGAATGTGTGATGTAGCGTAGCGACGTCGATGGCAGCAATTTCACGTGTGATGTTGGCTTTCAGTTCTTCAATCGACCTTGGCTTGTGGGCATAAACCTTGCTTTTTAAAAGTCCACAGAGAAAGAAATCTGGGGGTGTCAGGTCGGGAGACCTAGGCCGCCACAGGTCTTTGAAGATAATCCTGTCCTGGAAAAAGCTGAGAATTTCTGCTATGCTCTTATTGGAGGTGTGGCACGTTGCACCGTACTATTGAAAGTAACCATCTGCAAGTTCCTGATTATCCAACTGGTTCACAAACTCATTAAAAATTTCCAAGTATCGTTCGGTATTCACAGTGTCTTTAAAAAAGATTGGATTAATGATACAGCGTGGGGATACCGCACACCAGACACAGATTTTCACTGGATGCAATGGCTCTGGTGGGTGGTTTACGCCCACCAAATTTCTTCAGAAACTCCTTCTCACGTTGTTTGAAGGAACCGGTTACCCAGTACTGACGCACAATGAACACACGCTTTTCAATTGAGTACACGACCTTCATTCGACCTCATCGCTTAAACTGTCTGTGGAGACACGCTACTCCCCCACCACTACCACACAAATGGTGCGTCAGTGCGGCACCACCTAGCTGCCGGAGGGGCATTTTATTCACAGGTAATGCATGTCGACTGCTTTCTCAGGGAACAAAGAACCGCTCCGTTTGGGTTTAACGCCCATCGTATATTTTCCATCTCATATATTCCACATAATAAGTGTTGAGTTCCGAGTGAATCACCCTGTGCATTGAATAAATGCCACGTACAGTAAATGAAAACGCTTTTTGCTGTTTTACTTGGGGATAACATCCTCAGTGTCGGATAAAATCTACGTGAACGGAATTTTTTGGCAAACTTTCTGCCAAGCACTTCAAAATTTGCGCCCACCCGTACAATACTTAGCCCCCTCCCCTAATAGTTCACCCAGTTTCGAACTGATGGCGTCGACATTTGTCTTCGGTTGCCAGGTTTGCCGGGGGAGAGTACCACATACGTTCTATCGGATTTGGGTCCATTAAAAGGCGTGGCACTCTCGACAAAATCTCCGCTTTTCAAGCAGTCGACCACGATGGTTACTCTACCTGAGCGAGTGCTTTCGTCCATTAAACGGAAGGTCGGACCTACAGCATCTCGGTATAAACAAAGACATCGCTTTTCCACGTTTGAGCAACACATAGCAACCGAAAAATTGTTATTCGGTTGCTGTGTGTTGCTCAAACGTGGAAAGAGCGATACCTTTGTTTATTCACTGACGCCACGTATTTGGAGTATTTTCATCTCGGTATAGATGGACTTGTAGTTCCAGAATGTCGCCCGACCCCCCGGTAAAGGCGTGGTCGGTGGCGATGGTTTCTGGCAATTTGTCCGATCTGGTTCCTGGTTCGAGTCCCTATGGCCAATCCTATGGTCCCCGAGATCATCAGAATTTACCATGCTGGATTTTCTTTTTGTAGGGTTACGTTAAAGACATGGTTTACGCAACATCTGTTCCAGGTATCAGGATTTGGAAGAACGCATTGTATGTGCAATAACTTTACGCCCCATTGTGGAAAAGCTGTATGTTACTTTAACGAGAAAATGGGGGCAAATCATTCTTTATAATGAATGGTATCCCATCAAAAAAAAAAAAGGGGGCATTTTTCTAAGGAAATTTTAGAATCAAATAAGAGTTCGTCTTAGGAAAATTTAAAGCTGCAAGATTGTTTTTCCTGTTGGAAAGTATGGATTTACGTTCGTTTGCAAAAACGTGCCTATCGTGAGCTTCTAACATAGTGTGAAAACACAAATTTGTTGGTGACGAAGTTCGAATCTGCGCCTCTTCGCTCCGGAGCCGGTTGTTCTAACCGACTAAATTACACCGGACGAATGTATCGCTGCAAATTTCTGTGACACGAGTTTGTGAAAACAAAAGTTTGTCCGTGCCCCCTCACTCTGGAGTAAGTTGCTCTCCCAATTGAGCTACGCGGACAGAATGTCTCGCTACAGATTTGTCGTCTTGACACTCACAAGTATCTCTATAGTACGTCACATCATCCTCCTCTTAATCATTTTTTTTTTTGAAGCAAAGAAAGAATTTTCATTAATTCCAAACAATGTGTGAAACAAACATCACACATTTTTTGAAGAACACAACGGCCACTGGATCCGTTTTCCACAATCGGGCGCCAATGTGAAAACACAAGTTTGTCCGTGTTCCCTCACTCCGGAGTAAGTTGCTCTCCCAATTGAGCTACGCGGACAGAATGTCTCGCTACAGATTTGTCGTCTTGACACTCACAAGTATCTCTATAGTACGTCATATCATCCCCCTCTTAATCATTTTTTTTTGAAGGGAAGAAAGAATTTTTATTAATTCCAGACGATGTTGAACAAACATCACACATTTTTTGAAGAACCCAACGGCCAGTGGATTTATTTTCCACAATTGGGCGCCAATGTGAAAACACAAGTTTGTCGGTGAAAGGGATCGATTCCTTGCTCCGAAGCCAGATGTTCTTACTGACTAAACTACATCAACAGAATGTATCAGAGCAGATATGTCGTCTTCACACGTGTTTCATCTCTGTAGTATGTCACAATATTTATTATGTCCATTTTCTTTCCTACGCCTGTTTTTATTTTTCAAATAGATCTCAATCTGAATTGGTAATGTTTTTACAATGAGCCGTCTGTGAGGAACAATATTTCTTCGTATTTGCAGTTCATTTCCTGGTTGACAACAGGCTAGATACTCTTATTCTGTTTATGACTCGAAGAACAAAAAAGAGGGGGAAAAGATAAGAATTATTATATAACGTAAGCAACTTAAGGTTAAACACAAAGAAATAGTCAAGGTCCCAGGTGATTGCGAAACCCAACACAACCGCATGAGGAATAATATTCGACTTCTTAACATTTATCGTCGATTATTTTTATGTCATCCTTGTATACGATCAGATTCTTCTTTCCTCTATCACTTTGTGCTCGTTTTTCCTTAGTCTTTTCCTTCTTCACTCAATGCAAATAAAAATGAAATATTTCGACCTTGGCTGGAGTAATGGACTACGTTGTACTCATACACAATATCGTTAAGCAAGCGGTGAAAGTTGCCGATCTGTGCGGCCACCAGGTTTTCCTAGAAAACACTGGAACGTCTAGTAAACCGGAATGTTGCTTTGAGATGAAAGTAACAGAGCAACAAAATATTGTATAGGGTGTCCGTAAAAAAATATTACCCTGATTTAAGCATGTTATAACTTTTAAATGAGCACTGGTAATTAAATACAGTTTTAAACAGAAATAGACTAACATACAAAGTTTTGATGCATCGTTAATGAACTCAGTAAACTGCTACATGTGTACCCCACGTAAAATTTCTAAAGGATTTTCACACTCGCGCTACATATTTTCCAACATTTGTGGGGTAATTGTTGCTATTACACCTGGAATATATTTTTGCAACACCTGGAAAAAAATGTTTCGTAAACCATATCTTTACTATAACCCCGCAGAGTGAAATCTAGCTGGGTAAGATCTGGTGATCGTGGTGGCCATGGAATTGTTTGGTTTCTGCCAATCCATCAATTAAGAAATGCTGTGTCGAGCGTTTCGCGAGCAACATGTGTTCAATGAGGGGGTACCCCATCTTGTTAGAAGATGATCGTCGGCTGCCGGTCCCGCAGATGAGGAATGGCGTAATGGTTGAGCATATGCAGGCAGGTACACATTGGCGGAAGTCTTGTTCTCAAAGAAAAAGAAAAGACCAATTATCCAGTGGTGCATTAGCCTACACCAAGCATCGATTTTCGGATTGACTCCAAAAAAATACGGCATGTTGGTTTTCTGATCAATACGCATATTTTTTTTTTGTTTTTTTTTTGTTTGGAAGTTTAATGACCACCGTGAGCAACTCAATTGGCTATAAGCAGTCGCCGGTCCCTAATTTAGGGTCACTGGTTCCAGGGAAGGGAGAGAGCCAGTGCCGTAAGACAAACACAACATCCATGCCTCACCGGGATTTGAACCCGGACCCCTTTTGGACGAATGATCAGAGGCCATCGCTTAGACCACTGCGCCACCGGGGCGGCCAATACGCATATTATGCCTATTGAATGTGCCACTAAGATCAGGAATGTAGCTAGATTTCAGAACTGGGGGTGGGCTGAAGACACATCTGGAGGGGGGGGCTCTGTGTTCAACGGCGAACTAAATACATTCACCCCACGAATACAGGTTCAAGTTTTGCTTTGTACTTGCGTCCCTTTTCTTAATTTACTTCAGTAGCGAACAGTTTCTCCATGTCCAAAAGTCTCTTTAAATACAAAAAATAAATCTCATTAACGGAATTTGTTTGACGGTGTCTTAATTGCAGATTCATTATTGCTGGAGGAAAGATAACTCCCAACTAGCGTGAACATTTTTTTTATTTACTTTTTAGTTATGTTTCTTTCCGCGGATCTACAGCAATGGCATCGACGAGGTATTGATGCCGAATTTTAACTCTTTCTTCTTCATCTTTAATCGCGCATTCTTCCGCACTGGTACTCGGAGGTAGAATATCCCTCAGATTCCCACAAATAAACACTTCTTGTCTCATCGCAAAACTACTCTTACTGACCAAAAACAACGAACAGGAAAAAGTTGAAAGCTTTCTTCCCTCTCTCTCGCTCTCTCTCTCTCGATAACACGTAAAAAAAAAAAGGATTTCTCCCTTCTCTTAGAAGAAACAAATTGGAGCCCATATGGCCGAAAGTCATTGACAGAGCTGTTCGTACTGATTCATTTCGAGAAGTAATTTCTTTTGAGTTATTCATCGTTCGTACTGTATCAGTTCAGACTCAACTTTTTGAAAACGTGTAATATACGAATAAATATTGTAAATTGTTTATTCTAGCAGTGAAATACAGGAGAAATGTTTCATAAACTACCGAAAATGAAAGTTCAGAGAATTTACAACAATGTCCATTTTCCAGGATGAGGGCTCTCTTTTTCCTTGCCGGGGGAGGAGATGAGCCTCTCTAACCCCCCCCTCCCCGCGCGCACTAGCTACGGGCCTAACAAAGACAGAACGTCGCCTCTCCTGAAAAGCTGGGCCGCGGGTGGCCTAGTGGTCAGCGTTCGTGACTGCCATAGGGATGACCTCAGGTTCGATCCTGGGCAGGTACGAACGTTCGAACCACTAAATATCCGTCGTGCGTCGGATGGGCACGTTAAGCCGTCAGACCCCGGGTACCCCCCCCCGGTAATAAATAAGGGCGTCTTTCTACCTCGCTTCCGTGTCACTTTCCTATTGGGCACTCTAACCCAAATCTCCTAGCCTCCTATTTCTAAGGGTTGTTCAAGACCTGGGTTCAGACAATCCCTTCGTAAAATCCTCTACATATGATCAATCTCCTGAAAAGCTGACACGTAGCAAGAAGGCAACGTTAAGCCTCGCAAGTGAGGCTGAACGTGTCATTAGAAAATGTTTTACATTTTGGACGGTCATCAGGATGCAGTTCTTGAAAAATTTGCAACTTGTTACTGCAAACGAAACTGTGTGACATTTGCGCACCGTAGACTTCGATATCTGTAGCTGGTGTGAAGCTTATCTCACCGATTTCCGTGGTGACCGCATGAGAGCAGATTTGAATGTTTCCTACCGTCTCGTCGAAAACTAATAATCTACCAATATTTCTTCTCTTTTCCTGTTACTGTTCCTGTTTCCAAGAATTTTGTCATCCATGACTTAACTTCACATGAGGTGGCTTCTTTTCACACTTTGTTCTGAAAAATTTCCTTGAACACTACTAACAAGAAATTTCTTTTCTGCCAGCCTTCACTGTTACGGACGCCATTTTAACTGCACAGCTGCTGCAGCGCTCCTAATGACGGATGTGTTAAACGAAACACACTACCAGAAAAACGCTATGCGTGTACAAGATGACCTGCAAAAAGAAACCGGATGTACATAGGATTGGACAAAAGTGTAGCATACTATAATCAAGGTAATCATTTATGAACACCTTGTAATAAAATGCTGTCAGTCAGTGGGTATCACCGTTTTAAAACTGTAAAGTGACTTTTTAAGTCAAATTGTTCTTCAAAAACGCTCTGAATTCACCGTCCCAACCTAAATATTATATGAAGAGAATGAACTCAACTGAAGAATTAAAAATACTTGTACAAGTAATCCAGTGAGGATTATTTGTAAGCATGTAAGTGCTTGGATATTAATAGCAGGGCAGTGTATTTGGCGACACCGTGTAACGGCCTTTCGCCTTAATGTAAATAAGTTGTGTAAACTTAATAGGGCGCGCGATGTTGAACATCATCCTTAGCCCATTGGTTAATCACGCACTGCACACTGTGACGTACATGTCAAGACGGCAAAGTTGCAGCGGCAGAACTTCGTCCGTATAGCTTAATTGGGAAGTCATTAGGCCCCGGAGCAGAAGCATTCCGGTGCCGTCATCGGAAAAAGTTGTTTCGCTGTATTGGTGCCCGAATGTAAAAATTGATCTTCTTCGAAAAATGTGTGATGTGAGCTCTCCTTCAAGCGTGGTTTGCCGGCTGACCCGGTAACTTACGATTCCGTCCCAGCCCTTTCTCAAGGAGGATATACGTGACATGTGCTATGTTCGTTCCACACATCGTCGGGAATTAGTCAGAATTCCATCTTCAACAGTGAGCTCTCCTTCAAGCGTGGTTTGCCAGCTGACCCGGAAACCTACGATTCCGTCCAATCCCTTTCTCAAGGGAGGATATACGTGGCATGTGCTATGCTCGTTCCCCACATCGTCTGGAATTAGTTAGAATTCCTTCTTCTACAGTGAGCTCTCCTTCAAGCGTGGTTTGCCAGCTGACCCGGAAACCTACGATTCCGTCCCATCCCCTTCTCAATGGAGGATATACGTGGCATGTGTTATGCTCGTTCCACACATCGTCTGGAATTAGTCAGAATTCCTTCCTCTACAATGAGCTCTCCTTCAAGCGTGGTTTACCGGCTGACCCAGAAACCTAGGATTTCGCTCCATCCCTTTCTCAAGGGAGGGTATTCGTGACATGTGCTTTGTTCGTTCCACACATCGTCTGGAATTAGTCAGAATTCCTTCTTCTACAGTGAGCTCTCCTTCAAGCGTGGTTTGCCGGCTGACCCGGAAACCTACAATTCCGTCCCAGCCCTTTCTCAAGGGAGGGTATTCGTGACATGTGCTTTGTTCGTTCCACACATCGTCTGGAATTAGTCAGAATTCCTTCTTCTACAGTGAGCTCTCCTTCAAGCGTGGTTTGCCGGCTGACCCGGAAACCTACAATTCCGTCCCAGCCCTTTCTCAAGGGAGGATATTCGTGGCATGTGCTTTGTTCGTTCCACACATCGTCTGAAATTAGTTAGAATTCCTTCTTCTACAGTGAGCTCTCCTTCAAGCGTGGTTTGCCGGCTGACCCGGAAACCTGCAATTCCGTCCCAGCCCTTTCTCAAGGGAGGATATTCGTGACATGTGCTTTGTTCGTTCCACACATCGTCTGGAATTAGTCAGAATTCCTTCTTCTACAGTGAGCTCTCCTTCAAGCGTGGTTTGCCAGCTGACCCGGAAACCTAGGATTCCGTCCCATCCCTTTCTCAAGGGAGGATATATGTGGCATGTGCTATGCACGTTACACACATCGTCTGGAATTAGTCAGAATTCCTTCTTCTGCAGTGAGCTCTCCTTCAAGCGTGGTTTGCCAGCTGACCCGGAAACCTATTATTCCGTCCCAGCACTTTCTCAAGGGAGGATATACGTGGCATGTGCTTTGTTCGTTCCACACATTGTCTGGAATAAGTTAGAATTCCTTCTTCTACAGTGAGCTCTCCTTCAAGCGTGGTTTGCCGGCTGACCCGGAAACCTACAATTCCGTCCCAGCCCTTTCTCAAGGGAGGATATTCGTGACATGTGCTTTGTTCGTTCCACACATCGTCTGGAATTAGTTAGAATTCCTTCTTCTACAGTGAGCTCTCCTTCAAGCGTGGTTTGCCGGCTGACCCGGAAACCTACAATTCCGTCCCAGCCCTTTCTCAAGGGAGGATATTCGTGACATGTGCTTTGTTCGTTCCACACATCGTCTGGAATTAGTCAGAATTCCTTTTTCTACAGTGAGCTCTCCTTCAAGCGTGGTTTGCCAGCTGACCCGGAAACCTAGGATTCCGTCCCATCCCTTTCTCAAGGGAGGATATACGTGGCATGTTCTATGCTCATTCCACACATCGTCTGTAATTAGTCAGAATTCCTTCTTCTACAGTGAGCTCTCCTTCAGGCGTGGTTTGCCGGCTGAACCGGAAACCTACGATTCCATCCCAGTCCTTTCTCAAGGGGCAGGGGGGTATGTGACATGCCTACCTCAGAAAGACAGCAAGTAACAGTGACATTCATTTGTCGGTGTTGCTTAATTGGGAAAGCATTCGGCTCCGGAACAGAAGGATGTGGATTCGAACTCGGCCACGGACAAAATTGTGTTTCGGTATAACTTAACTACAACACATATATATTATAGGAAGTAATGACTACCATGAGCGGCTATAAGTAGTCGGCCGTACCTGGTTTAAACCACGGATATCGAAAAAGGGACTAGACCATCCAGAAAGCACACCATCCATGCTTCATCCGAGGCTCAAACTCTGGGCCCACCTCGGACGAATGAGCAGAAGTCCGCGCCTCTGACCACTCGGCCACAGGTTAGCATATAGCACCATAATTTAATTCACCTACTAATGTGTATTATAACCAAAAGTTAGTTTGGAACATGAAACGTACACTTTTTTTTTCTACACATAGGGATTTATTTTAAAACTGGGGTAACTAGAGGTTTAAAAGGATAAATTTCTTCAAACCTCTGCAAAACTGTATTCTTGAAACTTTGGCAGATATAGCTGAAGCCAATAGTCATGTATGAATCGACTGCAGTGCAACAAAGGGCAGCGAACAGGCTGAATAAAGCAGCAGGGGCAACCAGTCTCCACGGGCCTGTTAAACTGTAAAAAAAAAGAAAAAAAAAGTTATCAAAGAAAGATGATATGATACAAATAACTGAATGATCAAGGAAAAGAAAAGTGAATTGCAAATTGAATTTTTAACAACACAACTAAATAAATTTTAAAAGTTTCTTCCAAAATTTCCGAGCTGCGATAGCTGTTTAGCGAGAAATTATGCAGAAATTCATGGCTTCCTTTCTTTGGTTTGGGGGTTAAACAACACTAGGCCAACTAGGCTGCGCCAAATTTTGGAGGACGCCAAGATTTCGACTTGATGAAATCGAATGAGTGAATAGATGAGAAAAAAGAAGACAAAAACGATAAAAACAAAGACAATTTTATTTTTTGTTGTCCTTTCTATATTCGATATAACTCACGAATTTTTGTTCCTTGAGTAAGCGAGATACGGAGAGTTATATAGACTGAGTAAGCCAGCTTGCAGTGAATCCGACGCAAAAGCGCGCAACTGCCGAAAAACTGCCATAAACTAGGCTCATCCCTATTCAGCAGGAAAGTAAGGCAACACCTGAGGGTGGCGCACATTTAAAAAAAAAAAAAAATTTGTATCATACGGCTTTCCATGGAAATATCAAGACTATCCACTTCTATCACAAATAGTGGCAATGCTCTACACCTAAAGGTTCGCAACTGTCACATTAAGACTATTTTCTAAAGAGACATGGAGAAAGAGCATGAGAAGCCCTAACGTTATATTCGTTCTGCTGGAATCCTTGTTTCTAGTTGCTGTTGGTGTGTTTTTTTTTCCATCGGCAGATCCAGGAAACTACCTTGTGGGGTTATCTAGGTCATCGACCGAACCAGAAATTGTGGGTGACCTAGATTTGAGGCCACTTGTTGCCTCTGTAAGGCTATAGCTTTGCGGCCCACTATGACCAAAGGCCCAGGAAGCATGCCTTGGCAAATAATAGAGAGAGGTGTGGGGTTATAAAATAGTGTTACTTTTGTCTCGTGCGATTTCCACTTGGTCAGAAACAGAGGCTGGAAGACGAACAGATTTCAAGATAGTGACTCACGAAGGTTCAAGATAGTGACTCACGAAGGTTCAAGATAGTGACTCACAATGGTTCAAGATTTCATGTCGCTGTGTACAGCGGGGTCGGCGAGAGAGTGTCAGCTTTTTCACTACCATTCACCCACGGCGCCCAATTTACACGTGGAATTCTTAATGCTCGAACTCCCCTGTGGCTTCACGTTGCATTACAAAAACGTTGCACTAGGGGAAATATACAACGCTAAGTCATTAGAAAATCAAACACAAAATGTGAAAATCTTAAACTTTTTAACTCATGTCCTTGTAAGAACAATGAAAAATACAGTGATTTACACTGCTGGCCACCCAAAATGCAACACCAAGAAGGACACGGGATAGCAAAGCCAGATTTACTGGACACATATCAACAGATAGAAAGATGAAACGATTGAGCTTACAGGCCCGTGCAAGTCGCAGAACACGCAGACATCAATAGTTCGTGTGGCCCCCATGGCTGGCAATAACGGCCGCTACACGCCGCGGTATCGAACGAAAGAGGCTTTGGATGTGGGCTTGGGGTATGTCGGTCCAGGCTGCTTCCACACGTTGCCACAGTTCATCAGGCGTAGCCGCGGGTGGTGCTTGCCGGGACACTCGGTTGCCGATCAGCGACCAGACGTGTTCGATGGGCGACAAATCGGGAGAACAGGCGGGCTACGGCAGCAGTGACACCTGGTGGGCCGTGAAGAATTGTTGCATGATGCGTGCCACGTGCGGGCGCGCATTGTCCTTTTGAAACGTGGCTGCTGGCAGGTCCTGCAGGTAAGGGAGGACTACAGGCTCCAAAACGTCGGAGATGTAGCGGTGGCTGTTGAGTGTACCAGCGATGCGTACCAGAGGGGTGCAGGTGTCATATCCAATTGCGCCCCAAACCATAACGCCACGCGATGGACCGGTATGGCGTTGCATAATGCAGGCGTCATACAATCTCTCGCCGCGGTGCCGCCACACGTGGATCCGACCATCGTGGTGTTGCAGGCAGAAGCGGGATTCGTCGGAGAAGACAATGTCGTGTCATTCCGTAGTCCTGGTGCGGCGTTCAACGGCCCACTGCCGCAGCATTTGCCGGTGGTGTAACATCAATGGCAATCGGAGCAATGGGCGCCGTGCGACAAGTCCCCGCTCCTGCAGACGACGTCGAACGGTACGTGTTGACACAGGTTGTTGCGAAACACACCCTAATTCCTACACTAACGTTCGTGATGTGGCGGTGCGAGCCGTCAATGCCCGCCGCACAACATGCCGGTCCTCTTGTTCGGTGGTGTGCCGCCGCTGCGGCAATCGTTTACGTCGGTCCGTCCGTCACTCCTGCACCCACCGAATCCATACTCGCCTCGTTGTGGCTGGATGTCGTCCCACACGGGCGCCGAAGTCTCGGTACGATAAACCGCTGTCGCGATAAGCCACTATTCGTCCTCTGTTGAAATCCGAAACGTGCTGGAATGACTGCCGTATTCTGCGACGAGGCATCAGGAAGCTTCGCACGCACAGGTCCGGCAGCATAACACACTTCTTCTACTTACACCCCGCCTTCTGTGCAACCTTCTTATAGTGCTTCTCGGTGGCGTACCGGGAGCACATGATTTGCATATGCCCTGCAATGCTAATCGTTTGCATGTCCGGCGTCGCATGATGCGAATTTCAGGCCATTCGGATGCTTCCTTCTTGGTGTTGCATTTTGGGTGGCCAGCAGCGTATTAAGAAAACTCAGCAGGTAATTTATGAATTTGAAGAATGCACTACGTATTAATTGTCACAAGCATATTGCTACAGTTCGGTGTTTTAACGAACTCCATAACGATTTTCCGTCGTAATTCTTTGAGGGCCAGCTCAGATTTCTCAGCCTTCGAGCCCACTCAAATGTCTTAGCCTAGGGGCCCACTGAGGCCTTAATCCGGCTCTGCTTGTTGGTAATTTTGAGAACAATGAAGGACGTAAAGGGAAATTTTAATTTACATTGAACCAGAATGTAAATAAATGTACTTTATTTATTTCTGTTTAGTTTACATTGTATTTCCGTATCTTGAAATCATTGAATGATCTTAAGCCACACAAATGAATATAATAAATTTTGGGAATGTGATGTGCTGCAGAGGTGAAGCCCGTGTCAAGACGACAAATATTCAGCGATACATTCTGTCGGTGTAGTTTAGTTGGTTAGAACAATTGGTTCCGGAGCGAGGAGGCGCGGTTTCGATCCTTCTCACGGAGAAATTAGTGAATTTCAGAATTTCACAAAGTTGCAAGGCTAGCTTGCCTAGGGTATGCTAAGACCTATGAACGTCTCTGATTTGGGGTCACAGGTTTCAGGTAAGGCCATAAGGCAAGCGCATCACCGATTCTTCCCCTGGGACTCGGGCTCATCTTGGACAGTAGCTTAAACCACCGTGCCGGCATTCATAACTGATTTCTTTTTTATTGGAGGTTTAACAACCATAGTGAGCAACTTGATGGACTATAAGCAATCACCCGTCAGTAATTTAGAACCACAAGGGAGAGAGCCAGTGCCATAAAACAACACAACATCCATGCCTCACCGTGGAATTCTAGCCCGGACTCATCTTGGACGAACAGTCAGAAGCCAGCGCTTAGACCACTTCGCCACCGGGACGACGTTCAGAACTATAAATCGTAGGAAGTGAGCTCAGATTTCCGATTTTAAGTATCTTAATTATTTTAATGCAAATACTTTAATGAATATTATACGTAGGTCATTTCAAACGTTTTGCACACTGCGCAGGCGCTGCCCGTAGGATGATGCAATCACTGGAATCGTGGCTACAGTTGTGAGTCAGACTACAGTATGCAAAGTTGTGTCTACGTTCGCTAGCTAATTTGTTCTTGCTCCAAAATATTGTGCCCAGAAATGGAAGAAGAAAGTGAGTCAGGTCAGATTGCGCGTTGCGATCAGCGATCCTACATTAAAATTGAAACTTTGCAAGGAAAATTTCCCTACCAAAATTCATAAAGCTTTGTGTGAAATTTGTGGTGTTAGTGTATCGGATCGTAGCAGGGCTTCTCGTTTCCGCCAAAGTCGGAAAAGCATGGAAGACGACCCAAGAAGCGGCCGGCCATCAGATGCAACGAACGACACTTCTGTGGTTATCGTCAACAACATTTTGGAAGACGGAAAACATGTGCAGAAATTGCATTATGGAGCAAACATGTCTACCACTTCGGTTTTCAGAATCCTAACTGAAAAATTACAGAAGAGAAAAGTGATTGCCAAATGGGTTCCACATAATCTGAGTGAAGAGCAGCAAGCAGTTAGCAAAGGGATCGCAGAAGAATTGCTTTAGCGGTACAAGACAGAAGGCGAGCAATTTCTGGACAGAATTGCTGCTATAGACGAAACCTGGATACGAGATTTTAAACCAGAACTGAAGTCTCAGTCTGCTCAGTAGAAACATCCAGAATCACCTCGTCAGAAAAAATTCCCCCGCCAACAATCGTAGGTTAAGCTAATGATGATTATGGCCTATGACAAGGTTGGAGTGATAGCAACCGTCAGAGTGCCCGAGAGGGACCACTGTAACAGCGGAATACTACAGAAGATTTCTGCAAAATGCTTTGCGCACAAAGATTTGCCAAAGAAGGCCAGATATGCTCGAAGGTGGTGTAATCACTTTGCACGACAACGCAAGGCTTCATGTTGCCCGTACATTTAGAGACATTCTGGAAAAGTATGGATGGAAATTGCTTCACCACACGCCATACAGTTCTGACATGAGCCCACCAGACTATGACTTGTTCCCAAAACTGAAGAAGCCAATCCGCGGAAAACGATTCAGGATGTTTCTAGCCGCCCCGGTGGCGCAGTGGTCTAAGGCGCTGGCCTCTGATCATTCGTCCGTAAGGGGTCCGGGTTCGAATCCCGGTGTGGCATGGATGTTGTGTTTGTCTTACGGCGCTGGCTCTCTCCCTTCCCTGGAACCAGTGACCCTAAATTAGGGACGGGCGACTGCTTATAACCCATTGAGTTGCTCGCGGTGGTCGTTAAACCTCCAATCACACACACAGGATGTTTCTAATAAGGTGACCCGAGTAAGCTGACGCCTCAACAACGGAGGTGTCCTGACTGGAATACAAGACTTGCCCAAACGTTGGGCCACTGTCAAAAACAAACATGGAGATTACTTCGAGGGCCTGTAAAGTTATGACAAATTCGTTTTTTAAAAGATAACCTACAGTGTGCAAAACGTTTGAAATGACCCTCGGGCAACGTAGTTTCTTCCACGCAAGGTGAACAGCTGAAGATGGAGTTATTTGTTTTAAGAGGCCTTAAGCTCCGGGCAAAATATCCTTTCCTGTTTCGTAAAATAAAAAATTAAATAATTTCCCGCAGTACCTGCAACAAATGAAAAAAGTCAACATCGTGTTCATTTTTTTTTTTTTTGCTTCAAAGTTCAATACTAGCGCTGAGTAGGGGAGTTAACCAAACCAGTTAAGTTATCTTGATGCATGAGGAGTAGAAGGGGAAAGAAGTATAGCGGTGTGCCTTGGAGCATGACTGGATATTTCTGCCCGAAACGTATTGAGTTTTAGGTATCATTTTATACAAGAGAAAAGAAAATCTTGCTACAGGGATTCACGTATTCGTTACACAACAAAATTTCTGTATCACGCTACTAACTGCCTACGTCTTCAAACTGCTTTGTCTTTCATACTCTAGTGGCGAATAGTGCAATTTTTTTAATCGTGAGCTGGTTACGACAGTATCTGTAACCCCCCCCCCCCCCGTCATTAAGAAACGGTTCAGACTAGTACTATCAATTATCAATCAAATCAGCCATATATATATTTATTTTTTATTTTTACTGGCCCTGATTTTTCTATTATATACAAGAGTTTAGGGACAGATAACTCTGCGAGTGTACAATGTACATGCTCACATTTCTTTAATTATTTTATAATATTCAAATTTCTTCGTTTCGCATTCCGAGGCCAGAATCTGTTTACGAGAGGAATTCCGGAGATACGCCGGCACGAAAGCGAAAAAGCTAGGACACTCCGTCTATTCATCCTAATGCTTCGACCAGCATTGAGCCGGAAATGGCTGCCAGACATCCTTTATGCCCAAGGTGTCCTGTTGAACATGATCCTCAGTAATTATATGTACCTTACTAGCTGTAAAGCCCGTTGAGATAAGAATACAGCGGGTTCTAGAAACCACTTATTGCTATTCAAGCTTTTATTAACGACGTTGGAAAATATCTTTGCACACGATAGTTTTTGTAAATATCTTTTCGGAATCTGGAAGTAGTTTTTTCTTGTTCTGGCCCATGGACTACTTTAACTGTGACATCAAACCGTCGAACTCTTGACAATGCAACATAAAGTTGTCCATGGCTAAACACTGGTTCAGGAAAGTAGATACCTACTTTCTCCAGTGTTTGACCTTGAGACTTATTAATGGTCATAGCAAAGGCGAGTTTTACAGGAAATTGTCGTCGTCTTAATGTGAATGGGAGGTCTATATCAGTAGGTGCGAGGTCAATTCGCGGAATAAAACCACTTTTACCACATGCTGAACCTGTGAGTGCTTCTGGAATGATCAAAGTGGGTTTTAATACCTTAATTATCAGTCTTGTTCCATTGCATAAACCTCGTTATGTATTGAGAGGTTTCTCAGGAGCATCATAATAGCTCCAATCTTCAACTTCAGTCTGTGAAGTGGCATTCCTGATGGAGTTTGCTCATTTAAAAACTCCATAGGATAATACTGTTCAGTATTTTCTTCGCCATCGGCATCAATTGAATCAGAGCTTAAGTACGTGCTTGATGTCCCCTCTAAAAGATCATGAACATTCTAATTTAATTTGTCAACTTCGGAGTTTTTGGGACACAGAATGGCTTCCTTTGCAAATGTTTTAAAATCAGAAATTTTCAAGTTCTCACCAAATATACGTTAGCTTACACTCAGAACCTGTGTCTGGGGCAGGCCAGGAATCATACCCAGTGGTGCAAAGAGGGCGCTTCGAGAGGAAAGTAATGCTGTGCATTTAATGAAATTGTTGGGATCTTGTGCACTGGGAACTCGTGCCGGATGACCAGGCTCTGGAGGGGAACCTGTATGCGGAACAACTGCTGCAAGTCCATGATGCTGTGCGCCAACGCTACCCAGTGTTCATCAATAAGAATAGGGCGTTTGTGTGAGTGGATAATGCCCCAAGTTACGCTTTCAGTATCATCCACCAAAACTGGAAGGGGTTGTGATCTCAGTTCATTCTCCAAACCGTCCAGACCCTAGCTCCATGCGATTACACCTGTTCCGCTCCATGGTCCATTTCCCACAAGAATGGCACTTCGTTTTAGTCGTGAATGTGGAATCTGGCATCAGAGAGTTTCTGTCCTTGAAGCTTGCCGAGTGGTGCCACTGCGGAATCATGGCACTGGTGGAACGTAGGAAAAGGACTATAGAAAACAACACCTGTATTTTGCAGAATAAGGTGATTACGTATGTCCTTCTTGCATCATTAAAATCTTTAGCAGAACATGACGAACTTTTGACTCATCCAGTATGAGTAAAACATTATGACCACCTACGTATTATTGTGTAGGTCCTCCGTGAGACAACATCACTACGTCCATCTACGAGGCATGAACTTCACAAGTATCCGGAATGTGTCCACTGGTAAGCCGTATCATGTTCCTATAAGTGCTGCCGTAAAGCAGAGCCCATGCACCGCGGCTGTTGATCGATATGGTCCCATTCGGACGAATTATTGGGCATGGGAGAACATAAAAGTCATCCTCATGGTCCTCGAAGCAATCCTGGAAGATAAAGGCCTTATGAAACGCAGCGTTGTCCTTTTGAAAAACCTATAGTAGCAAAGAACAAATCTCCTACGTACATATTAGAAAATTCCCTAGCTAAATTAGCTGAATGTTTAAAAAACTCCGATTACGTAATTAAGTCAGCAAAAGAATTTGTGGAGCGCTCAAGAAGGTTGAATATATTTGATAGGGATATAATGGGAAGTTTCAACATAGTGTCTTTATATCCGTCTATGCCAGTACAAGAGGCTGTTGGAAACCTTAAGGAAATAATCGTCACTTCCCGTGAATTTACACCGACCCAAACTAAGAAAATTATCGGCGCCTTAAATCTAATTTCTAACCACAACTATTTCAAGTTGGATGGAGGTATCTACAAACAAACAAAATCTATCTTCAGTCCTTGCGTAAGCAGTACTTAGACAGCTAGATCACATCTTTCTAAATTGTATCAAGAAACGCCGAGTGTGGACTATGGTCTGCCGGGTCTTTATTAATTTACAACGTAAACTTGCACAGTTCCACAATCACAGTTGCCTTCCGGATAGCATCAGAAAATCAAGACCACAAAAGGGTGCAGGAATCCCTAAGGCATTCGGAAAAAAAAAGCTTCATAAAGTTGACAGCCTAATGCAGGTTATAGTTTCAAAAACTAATTCCTCTCTGATACACTTAGAGAAGAACTTATTTAGTTTTTGTCACCACTCTAGTTATAATATTCCAAACAGTACAGTTTTTGTTGAAAGAGTTAAGCAATGTTCCTTTGATATTACTTCCTCATATTTTGTTAGCATGGACGTAGAATCACTGTTTCCAGATACTCCAGTAACAACAGCTATACAACTCAAATATAATAGACTTTCTATACGTAATGACTTGTTACCTAAAGAAATTGACGATATCATTTCAGCGTTATTATACATACAAGAAAATAACTTCTTTGAATTTTTTGGAAAGATTTACAGGCAGAAATCCGGTGCACCAATGGGGTCCCCTCTGTCTACACTATTTGCGGATGTTGTGCTGCAAGAAATAGAATACAATGTGCTCTCTATGTTTGCTGATGATATAGCTCTATATGGGAGATATGTAGACAATACCCTTTTAATTTTCAGAAAGTCAAACCAAGAAATAATCGAAACAGTTCGTTAAACTTTCAGTAGTTACTTCCCAACTATTAATTTCACCAAAGAAGTAGAACAAAATAAAGAACTATCCTTTTTAGATGTTGTAGTTTCCAAAAGGGAACAACGTGTTGACTTCTGAGTATTTAGAAAAAATACTTACACTCCGATATTTATACCTGCAAAGTCATTTCATCCGTGGGCCCATAAGATTTCAGCATTCCGCTATTTAATACAGCGAGCATTTGCCTTGTGCAGCACTGGTAGACTTCGAAATGAAGAATTGAATTGGATCACCAATGTCGCAGAGGAATATGGGTACAGGAGTCAAATGATTAAAAAACTGATTTATGAATTTAAACATAAACCAAGACAACAGGAAAAAGAAAAAATAGCGTATTGTGGTACTTTCCCTTACTACCCTGCTATTTCCTCCCTACTACGGAGAGAGTGTAGTAAAGTTCAGAGAGGTATTGGAACAAGTGTTACCACTTATGGTGACATCCTTAAAAGAAATAAAGCACCAAAAAAACCCACACAAAACAAGATAGGAGTCTACAGTATCCCAATATCATACCAAGATGGAACTGCAACAAAGAAATACTATATCGGTAGCACTAAGAATCAAAAACCGATACCGGATTAAACAACATATGGATAATTGGAGAAAGCAGGAAAAAAAGACAGCGTTAGTTGAATATTGTATTGATAATAAGTGCATTCCAGATTTTCAGAATGCCAAAATCATTACGGACCAGAGTTCCGAACAAATGATAAGATTTTCCGAGGCTTTAATTATTGAAAAGACATGGGAGAGTAATTGCAATAAAGTTAACCCTGTCGATATTCCATACCCTTAGAAACAGATTATAAAAAAAAATTAAATTGATGGTCAACATAAAAACAGATGTAAATCAGGCGAGCATGGTGTTCCTTTTGATAAAATTCAGCCTCAGTTTGATGGTCTGAATCTACAAGTCGACTTATAGCAACCTGTCGGTGAGATGCTCGGTCGGACGAATTCAACATGTGACCTCGAGGATGACGTGGGCAGTGGCATGACAGCCGCTGATTGGCAGTCTTCGGATATAATTACCCGATCTTCCAGCAGAGCCACCAGAATACAGCTTGGTAATGGTACGAACAAGTACTGAAATGCATAGCATGTGCCCTAATTTTGCACGATGTTTGCTTGTATTTTTGTGTAGTAGCAAGGTTTCCGTCTCTTTTTTCTGTGGCCAAGTGGGGAGTTAAATTCTGTTCACCTTTCATTCGTTATATGCGCTTACACTAAATGTGAGTTTAGATGCGCCTTTTGAACTGTCTACATACATCGACTTGCAACGGGGCCCTAACTTTTGCAAAGGTATATTCCGATATATAGGACAGTGGAGCTGCATTGGATTGGTATTATACTACATACTTCGACCTGCAACCGAGATTCTAGTCTTTTTGAAGTGTTATTCCGATGTATTGGATAATGAAACAGAGTTAATTACTATTACATCTATGCAGAACTATGTTGCTTTTAGGACTTAAGGTACGTTTTTTAACATTATATTATTTTGTGTAAATTGCTTCAGTTTTGCAACATTTACTTCCACAATTTTGTGTTAATTCCCGCACTTTGCCTATAGCCATTAAAGAATTGGACTTTGCTTCTCACATGAAGAAAAATGTGCATAGAGTTTTTTACTATTTTGAGTAATGTATGATTAAGATTTGAGTAAAGCGGAAAGCAACTCAGGTTGCTTTTCGTTTTTTTCGCATTTGGAGAGTCCTCTTCCATCTTTTGTTGTGGGACAAATGCATTTATGTACTGTTTTGGCCTCGCTGAACAAGTTCGTAAATGACTTTTTTGACCCATCTGCAAAGGGGGCGCCATAGCCCCTCAACTCCCCCTAAATGGGGGCGAAGGGATCCTTCGTGGTGTTACTGTGTGCACCATAGGGGTTTCCTATACAACTGCACAAAAAGTAAATCTCTAACTGCCATAGTTCGTGAGATATTGGCCTGATCACGGACTTTACTTATAACCTTGTATATCGGAATGACAAAGCGATCCTTCGACACTAGATGTAAAGAGCACGTGAGAAGCGTCAATCAGGACATGCAGAATACAGCGTCGCCAGATAAGTCATGCATTTATCGGCCGCTTCAGTATGGAATAGTGTTAGAATTGTCACTTACACGAACTTTAAAGAGACTACCATCAGGAAAACACTCGAAGTCCTCTCCAGCAAACTGGCATGCAATGATATGTCTCTACAGAACTACCAATGGTTTTTCATGCGTTATTAAAAGATGGAAACACATCGCGGCACACCGTATAATTGCGTGATAAAAATTCATTTAATATGCTCGAGATGTCACCCACGTTATTTTAAAAATAATAAATCCTCTTGGTTTCTTACGTGTTCTAATTCCCTGCATTTTTATATCTACAATTGACTTGAAAAAGCCTCCCAGTGGAGTACGAAAGCTTGGGAAATCTTTGTGCTTGTTACACCACAAAAAATAAACGGACTTAACACGCTATATGCATTTCTTGAGTATTCATGTGTCTGTCTGGAAACACTGTCAACATAAACGGATGAAACTGGTTTAAAATGATGGACAGGTATACCAAGAGTGTCCCAGAAAATTATCCCTCAGAGCATTACACTCCCGCCACGTGAAGGTACCCGAGGGGCAACGGCATCTTGTACTACGCTCTCCAGCTGTCTTTAGCAGCCATCATCTACACGCTCGGAGGGTGGGAAAACTGGATTCATCAGAGAAGGCAACTTTCTTCCAAACTTCGGCGGTATTCTCCCGATATTTTCTGGCAAACTTTAGACATTGTTACAGATGACATGTTTGGTGCGGTGTGTTGTGGTAACGCTTTTACACTTCAGACCCATACGGCGGAGGGATCACTTTATCGTTGCTGTGGATACACTCGTCTGTGTTTTCTGGTTGCAGACCATGATCAGCTTTGCCAAGGTAACATGCCTATTGTTCCGGACAATATGGCCGACCCGCCTCTCTCCCCGAGTATTAAGTATCTATGGGTGTGCAACATCCACCCGCCAGTCATGCGTTGTGCTTCTTTCTATCCACTCTCGGTACACCTCAACTATACGGCAGCTCGTGAACAGCCGACAAAATGTTGCTTATTAGCCGTGCCTGAGCTATGCTAGCGATCCAAATTAACTGTTACGTCATAGCTTAGGTTACTAGCACACAGGACAAAAACATAGTCACCCGTAACAGAAATAGAAATAGGAAGTTGCCGGTTGCCCAGAGAGCGCCGTGATAGCATTGTTGGGAGATAAATAGCACTAACGTGGTCTGCAGGATCATTTCTGTCTCGTGCAGTGGTGAAGAGCGGGGACGTCGCGCCCATCCTGCCGCCCAAATGGGAATTTTTTCAATATATTTAATTTTAAAATATAATCTGGACTTTGCCAAGTAATAAAAAGTCTTGTGCATTATTTCATGTAACCCTACGTATTTTCCCGTAGGAAGTGCGTTGTTTAGGTCTCCAAAAAAGGTTATAAAAATAGCATCTGTAGGGCCCTGAAAATTCAATTGTTCTCCACTCTTCCAATTCCTTAGTTTAATAATCTTTTTTATGTTTGTATGATCAGAGGGGGAATGAGGAGGGTGAATAAGAATTCACTGAGGGGGTCACTACTAATTGCTCTGCTGTTTTGTTTCTTTACAAAATATGAGATTTCAGCATGGAAAGTGGAGTCTAAAGCTACACCAGAGCTCTTAAGACTGTCCCGAGACAGTGAAAGTGCCGAAGCCGCCCCGGTGGCGCAGTGGTCTAAGGCGTTGGCCTCTGATCATTCGTCCGTCTGGGGTCCGGGTTCGAATCCCGGTCAGGCATGGATGCTGTGCTTGTCTTACGGCACTGGCTCTCTCCCTTCCCTGGAACCAGTGACCCTAAATTAGGGACGGGCGACTGCTTATAGCCCATTGAGTTGCTCACGGTGGTCGTTAAACCTCCAATCAAAAAAAAAAAAAAAAAAAAAATAGCCCATTGAGTTGCTCACGGTGGTCGTTAAACCTCCAATCAAAAAAAAAAAAAATGCCGAAGACTGCTTCGTTGGAGAGGAGTGCAAGGCAAAATCGCTGGCTTGGAGGACATGGGCGCCTGCAGGCAGTTTTTCAAGGGGGTCAAGTATAATTAATTAAAGTTTGGCTAATATGTAGAGAGCAGTAATTCGTGAAAATGAAAGATTAATACTAGAACACTACTACTACTACTATTATTATTATTAGTTGATCCTGCTCTTGAAGAAAGTGTATGTTAGTAATAGTCATGTATTATCATGTACATTGGTAACTGTTTTCAAAATAATGAACAGTGTCGAGCAGGGCCACACCAAGCCTTTTAAGTTCAGCCCACACCACCCTGACCGGAACTTGTTTGGGCGTACTACCTTACGGTTTGCTAGGTTTTCCGCTTTCACGTTATCGTTTTCCAATTCCAAATTTCCAATAAAATTGGAATATTACATTAAACGCCCCAAAACTCCATCTTTCCTTATGGTCCAGTTCTGTGAGTGTAGAAAAAAATTTTACATATAAAATAAAATAAAATAAAATAATTCTACAAGGAGGGTCAAGTGACCCCCTGTCGGCGCCCATGTTGGAGGAAGGAAGTTAAGGAGTGGGCAGATATTGTGTCTGCATGGCACGACGATAAAATTTGATTTAGCTAAACAAAAACAACATTTTCTTTTAAACAGTTCAAGTACAGTGCTATTTTCTCTTTCCGTAAGCAAAAATCCAAAATTTTGAAAAGCAATTTAAGACAGTGAACTAAAATTCAGAGCAAGCAAAAAGTTGAAGGCGACGTTCTACATAGTAACACTTGTACCTTACACCAATGGCGTAACTAGTCAGATTTGCATATGAGTGTGTGTCCATGTGGAGGGGGTGAGGATTGCACAAATTCCTTTGTAGCGGGTAGTGAAAAGGTTTAAAAATTCGTTCTTTCAGTTTTTCGTAAATTACAAAAAGTTGCTATCAAGTTTGCCTCACCAAAATTAATGCTCGCCCATCCTGATTTTGAAGTCTAGCGACGTCCCTGGTGAAGAACAACGTGTGTGTTGAATTTAGTCTGCAATATGGGTCGTAAGACAGACGTGACTGAGTGACAAAAAGGAGCCATCGTGTTCGGTCGTGCCCACGGACACAAATTGATAGAAGTAGCCCAATTTGTTGGTGTGTCGAAGCGTACTGTCCAGTGGGTCTACAAACAGTGGTGTAGTTCGCAGTCAACTGCAAAATCAGCGACGTAGCAGTGGCCGGAAAACGATTCTCATCCACAGGGGCCGCCGCCATGTTGCACGCCTAGTAACTGAAAATCGGTTTCAAATCAGGCAACAATTCCTCCAAACAGTAAATGAAAGTCCACTCCAACCGATTTCCGAAAGTACATTGCGACAAGAACTGCATGCGATGGACATCTGGAGCAGGGTACCCCGGAAGAGGCCCTTTTAACAGTAAATCACAAAGTCGCACGTTATCAATGGGCTCGGAGGCACCAAAACTTTACTGTGGGGGATTGGAAACGAGTACTTTGGTCTGATGAGTCTCTATTTGTTTGTACTCATGGTAATGACTTTAGATAGACGACAGTATGAAGGTCTGCCATCATGATTTTCACGCTTTTCTTCAATTTGCATGAGGATAATGACTTTACCCTTCTTTCAACGACGACTTTACCCTTCTTTCAATGTAATAATAATATATCATTTAAAGAGGAATAATATATCATTTAAAGAGGATACCACCCTGTGTACCTCCGCATTCTGAATGACGAAGTGTTCCCCTTTGCCCTACATCTCCAGGAGCAGCATCACATTGCCACTCCTGTCTTCCAAGACGACGATTGCCGTGTGCACAGGGCTAAAACCTCGATTCGTCAGCCAAATCCCCAGATTAAAATCCTATTGAAAATCTGTGGGATCATTTGGAACAGAAGGTGAAACGCCGGAATAGAAACCCACGTACTCTGGCGGAACTTCGGGACCAAATGTCGCAGGAGTGGCTGCAAATCGATGTTCAATACACCCACAACCTCATCGTGTCTCTACCACACCGGATTCATGCTGTTATCAAGGCAAGAGGCGCCGTCACCCTTTATTAGGTAAGTTCTGACAGGGGTGACTAATTTTTTGTCCGGTGTGCTTATATCTAAGCAATTGTCTCCTTCGGTTACCATAGCTGAACACTGGTCCTCATATCTAAACAATTTGTCTCCTTTCCTGTTTAAATATCGTAGAAGTCGCTAATGATGTGAGCTTTCTTCCAGTCTCTACTTTGTCCCACGCTGCAGCTATTTTTGGCTTTCGCTGTACGTTCGCTTGTAAACAAATAACTCAAAGCGAGCCGATTGTGACAATTATTTTATCAGTGTTACAAACCAGACGGTGACTCGCTCTTCTGGCTTCTTCACAGCTCTCTCACCGCTATAGTTAACGGTGACTTTGTCACCCTTTTAATATCACTGTTGCTTCCGTGGAACTGTCACCCTTTTAATGTCACTGTTGCTTCGGTGGAACTGTCATCGTTGTCACTGTGGCAGATAAAACACTGTTTAGCCCACTTCTATCCTTTACCCGTTGCAAGCACGGCCCAGCTCCAACTGATACTGGGCGTGTCACAGATAGCGCAACATACACCCATGACTTTCACACATGTGCACGGCCGAGCTGGAAACGATTCAAACGTCAGATAAAGAGATCATAATGTTTGTCTCGTACTGTGTACGTATGTACAGACAGAAAGACATGGAGAGAGAGAGAGAGAGAGAGAGAGAGAATAGAATATTGCATGTGTGCAGAGCCGGTGCAATCATTTCGCCTACTAGGCAGTCGCCTGGGGCGCAGTATGGACTTTTGTGAAGCACAGTTGTATATAGATAAGTGTTTTAACACATGTAAAAAATGCAACTGACGATTTATATTTTTGATTTTGAAATAAATACCGCAACAGTGCTATGGAATATAATTAATTATAAAATCTTACAAAACAATTTTGCCCCCTCGTTGGTGCAGACTTCCGAGATGGGTCTGGGTTCGAATTCCAGTGAAAGCTGTTTTTTATTTACCCCCTTTTATATGTTGTTTTCTTTTCCTTTTGAAGTCTTAGTGATAAATTGAAATCTTAAACTTTTGGAGGAATGTTGAGTAGTTAGGCTTTCCTAGGGTGTTAGTCAGGCGCGAGCACAGCGTGTGTATGTAATAACATACTCATGTATGTAAAAGTTATTTACTGGTTTATTTAGTGGTTCTCTTACGTGAAATTCTAATTACACTCATAGTTTAGTTCTTAGCTTGTAGACTCAGTAGTGAATTAATTTCCCTTTGATACTTGGATACTTCCAGCTTGTTCGTTTTAGCTGAAAAATTTATTAACCATAAAATACCTCAAGAATGCACTTCAAGATAACGGCCAGAGAATTCAATGACAAGTCAGTACTTTCAAACCAAATCCACTTCTATTTAAGAATTCAGCACGTTAGGTATCAGTCATGTCGTTCGTAACAAGACGATACGACTTTACAGATAAATCGGTACGCGTTTAGGAAATGGCTTGTGGCGCAGCAGCTGAAGTCACGCAAGAGCCAAAACGGCAAGTTGCACTGATAAGTCTAGGTCGGTATAGTTATGTCGGGAGAATAACTGGCTCCGGAGAGAGGAGACGTGGCTTCGAATTCCACCGGAACAAAGGGTATTATTTTCACATTGTCGCCCGAACGTAAACATAAATCTCTTGGCCGTGAGGTTCGAGAAGAATGTGTGATGTTTTCACCACACGTCTTCTGGAATTAATAAAAAGAATTCCTCCTATGGTGAGCTCTCCTTCATTCATGGTTTGCGGCTGATCCGAAACCTGCGATTTCTTGCCCCGCCTTTCTCTGGGAAAAGGGTATATGTGACATACCAGCTGAAGTGAAACAGGAATCAAAACAGCGAGTTGTAGCGATAAGCCAAGGTCGGTGTATTTCATTCAGGATAATAATTGACTCCGGAGCGAGGAGACGTGGCTTCGAATCTCTCAATTGGCATAAAAGGTCCTATTTTCACAGGCTTGCATCGCTCAGTAGAAAACTTTTACAATATCGTTTCTCAACATGCACTCATTGTCATAAAAATCCGCGCACCAAGAAAACAACCGTGCAATTAAAGCGAAAATCGGCGAATAGCTACGGGGAGGGCAGATATGCAAATGATTAAAGTTTCGTGCGATTCCGCATGCCCGCGCGTCCATGACCGTCGCTGCAATCCCAATCCTTGGGGCTTATAAGGCGCCGCGCAGGGAACTTCCCATTCGTGCCGAAGTGCACGGTAAGAGTCAGGTGAGATTCCTGAGCGGTAGACATGCCGAGGTGCCGCCGTAGATGTGCGCACGGGCAACTGACAGAGTTTGAACAAGGCCATATAATCGGGATGAGAGAGGCAGGGTGGCCGACTAGCTGAATCGGTCGCCATTTGGGTCGGTCAAACAGTACGGTGCGATCGTGTTGGTAGCAATGGACACGGGAAGGCACCCAGACATGGCGAACTGGCTCTGGACGACCCTGACACACCAACAGAGAAGACCGTGGGATCGTGAGAGCGGCACGCACAGATGCAACGACATCCTTGCCCAATATCCAGATACATGTGGCGGTTGTACAACAGACTCCTGTGTCCGACAAAACCATTTCCAGACGCCTGGCAGAGACGAATCTGCACTTTCGACGGCCCTTACGTCATCTGCCATTAAGACCTGACCATCGTCGGCGTCGATTGCAGTGGTGTCAGCAGCGAGCAACGTGGAATGCTACGGACTGGCGACGTATAGTGTTCAGCGACGAATCCTGCTTCTGTATGGGAACAGACGACCATCGTGTCAGAGTGTGGAGGACCGCAGGTGAGCGCTACAATCCCAACCTCACTACAGCGGCGCACGTCCTGAACAGCAGGCGCGATGGTCTGGGGAGCCATCGCGTATACAGCGGCACACGTCCCGAACTGCAGCCGGACTTCCCCCGCAGTGATCCGAGGGACGTTGACAGCCCAGCGCTACATATAGGAGATCCTGCGGCCCCATGTGCTGCCTTTCCTGGAGGGGCTGCCCAGAGCCATTTTCCAAAGATAACGCCCGTCCACACACGGCTCGGGTTTCCCAGGACTGTCTACGTCATGCTTCGATGCTCCCCTTCCCTGGACTCCTGATCTCTCGCCCATCGAGTACATATGGGACCATATGGTACGCCAGCTTTTTCCATGTCCACAGTGTTCGTAATTTAGAGCGTCAGTTGCAAGAAGTGTGGGCCAATCGTTCCCAGGAAAACATACGGCGTCTCAACATTACATATCATGAATCAGGATCACATACGACGTCCCGGGATAACATTACATATCATGAATCAGGATAACATCTTGTCCCAGGATAACATACGGCGTCTCAACATTACATATCATGAATGGCTCAACTGACATGGCATTTACATGAATCGCTCTACTCACATCGCACTTATATGAACCGCTCTACTTACATTGCGCCCACATGAATCGCTCAACAAACATTGCACACCGATCTCTTATCTCAGAAGATTTTATGTTGCTTGCCCTTTGATCCGCTATCGACATTACCAACATCAAAGTCATCGGGAGAAATTTTGTGGCGTTATGTTCAGAAAATATTTAATGAGAAGAAACCAAATTTGCATAAGAACATGGGAACTCAAAAGGAAATTGAAATCAGCAGTCACGATATATAAACGCAATTTACGTTGTTTTAGGTCGCATCGTCAAAATACAAATAGTAGAACTGAACTTGTCTCACCCTCGTCGGTGGCTAAGTGATCAGGGACGCGGGCTTCAGGCTAATCGGACCAGCACCCAAGTCCAGTCAGTCACGGAAAGTGCGCCCCTCCCCCTTCCTCATTTCTTTCTTTAATAAATGTACGGAGTTTTTAGTCTCTAAATTTCGTGATTCTTGAGAAAATGCTGTATCATTTGTGATTTCACATCTCACGAAGTCATAAAATCCTAAATTAGGAACGGGCGACTGCTTATAGCACATCGAGTTTGTCACAACGGTCGTTGACATCCCCCCCCCAAATTGAACCGTAGAATCGCGCATTACTTATTATTATGAAAGATAGAGGAACTTTTGTTTCTGTTGTAATCCTTTCCATTTCAGAGTGACCTTTAAACTCATGAGAGGGTACATACTGTTTACACACGGACATTACGACGTTATGCGCTTAAAAGCTGGTTTGACCTTTTATTATATTCCAATACTATTCTTCCTTTTGCTGACATTCAAATGTATGGCATTCTCCTGAATTCTCAGTGACGTACGAATTCATTTCATTTTACACTGGGAAGAGTTCCCTTTCTTCAACCGCAACCGCACAGGTTGCCGCAAGAATGTGTCGCGCTCCGGAAAACCCGTCTGCGGTCCTATTCCCTCTCATTTTGGAGCTGCTATTTCCTCTATCTGTGCATTCCAGTCTTTTAGCCGAAAAATTTTCCGTAGTGCTGCATCTTGTTCTGAAATGATATATATATCACATACAGTATAGTGACGGCGGAATCTGCGTAGTAGTAAGTGGGTCTGAAAAGAATTGAGGAGGGAGGAGGCACTGACAATTTTTGGGGGCGGGGTGGGATATTGGTTGAAAGCAGTTTTTTGAAGAAGCATGTAAAATGTAGAATCAGAAATGGAGAAGCTTCAAAAAATTGTGAACTGTTGATCTTTTTTTTTTTTTTTTTGTAGTTAGAAATGATTATAATCGGGAATCTGTTTTTCCAAAGCTACACGCGGTTTTTGTGCTGTTTTAATTTTTACCTTTCAATACTTCCCTAGTGAAGGCTAAAGCAAAATACGTATTAACATAGGTTTCTGAAAGAGTAGACATTGATATTTTCTCGAATATTGTGCATGCAGAAATGATTCAGAAGTACAGTAGTGGTCAAAATTGTGGAAATCTTTTGGAAATAGTGTATTTTTGAGGTATGATGGCTCATAACACCACTTTTTTTTTTTTGGAGTAATACCATAAATTTGTATATCAATGGAAAGATAATTTCAGCCAGAATGTAATGCATTAACTTTTATGAAGGATTTTGTGTTAGAACAGCAGTTATAAAGAAGAAAAGTGAAACACATAGAAACAATGAGATATACAAAAATTCTCTCCATGTCAGTTAATACTTAGTTGGGTAACCTTTAGCGTTAATTATGGCCTTACAACGCCTTCCCATGGAGTAAACCAAGTTTTTTAGTTTTGCAGCTGTTATAATGTGAAACCAAGATTGAATTATTACTTCTGTTAATTGGGTTTTATTGCTGGGTTGCTTCTGACTAACACGTTTCTTTAGTCGGCTCCATAGATTTTCGATGGGGTTAAGGTCTGGGCTATTCCCAGGCCATTCCAGCAGTGGAATATGATTATCTTGAAACCACTTTTTGCACACAGCAGCAGCATGACATGGAGCTGAATCCTGTTAAAATATAAATGCTTCATTATCTTGGAAAAGATCACGTGCAGAAGGCTTCAGTTTGCGCTCAAGTATTTCATTAATATATTTTTGGCCATTTATATTCCCATTAATCTCGCAAATTCTGCCCACACCTTTTGATGTCATACAACCCCAGATCATAACACTAACTAGATGTTTCATGGTACATGTAATGCAATCAGGATGCAAATCTTCTCCGAATCTTCTCCTTACGTATTTTATGCCATCACTACCAAACAGGGATATTATGGTCTCATCATTCCAAATAACACTGTCCCATTGTTCTGCTGTCCAGTTAACATGGGTTTTATCTCAGTTTAAGCTTTTCAACCTTTGTTTGAAAGATAAAAATGGCTTTTTCCGTGGAATTCTGGCTTTTAGACCAAATTCCTGCAGTCTAAAACTATTTAAGAACTCTGGTTCAATATGCTTTGTGTCACCTGATGATGCGATAGCTGTTACTGCGAAATATCTTGTTTTTAATCTATTGTATATAGCTTTTAACCTCATGTAAATAAATATATTCAGTATAGCACTTGAGGATATTACGTGAAAATGGATAGTGCAATGACTTAGGTCTATGTTTTTATACGTTACGCATAGCACGAAATGTTGTTATAGTGATCGTAGTCGTCCTTGCACTCAACTTCACATTGTATTGCGCCACTTCATCTTGTATACACCCAGATGATTTTCTTCTGTCATCTAGGCACAGTCTCTTAATTCTTCTATCATCACTTACTGTTGTGCACCTTTTCCTGCCTTCACCAGTCTGGTTTTGTAGTGACCGAGTCTCCTTGTGCGTCTTCAAAAATGTAGAAATGCCACCTTTGGTTAAGTTTCCACCAATTTTTTTGAATTTCTTCATAACTGAAGCCTTGTTCACTTAATAGTACTATTTTACATAGCTTTCTAAGTGACCAGTCAACTCTTTGCGCCATTTCTTTAATTTTATTACGTTTTACAAGCTCACAAAACGAAAGAACACACAAAAAAACAAACCCAACCAACTTGATAGCAATCACATATCACACTGACAAATGTCCTCCTCTCAGCTCCAATACATGACATTAATAGCTGAATCCTACTGTGACCGGATTGGCTTATTGCCAAAACAAGATGACACCTGATTGGCTCTCTAAACACTTATGCTCATTGGCTACATTCAAATGAAGGAAAACTACTTCATATCAACCTAAGCAAGCTGTGCTTCCTTTTTCTGGTTATTTGGCTATAACTCTTCATAGAATAATTCACAATATTTATTGCATTACATTCTTGATGAAATTATATTTCCATTGATATATAATTTTATGGTATTACTCCTAAAAAAGTGGTGTTATGAGCCATCAAACCTCAAAAATACACTTTATCCAAAAGGTTTCCACAATTTTGGCCACTAGTGTACGTCTGAAAAATTTGTAACACACTAAAATGAAAAGATGCGTACATACATTTTGGGTTTGTAATGACTGACTTTAAATATGTGCTTCAAAAACGAAAAGCTTAAAAACAGACATTAGACTACTATACATATACACTCTCTATCAAAAAGTAATTGGACACCTATGATAGCAAAGGGAAACGAAGTTTATTCACCTTCAATAGTTGGTGGAGCCTCCACAAGCGGAGATTACAGCTACGACCCTCCGGGGCATACTCTCAACCAGGCGTTGTACGACGCCTGGTGGTATTTTCTTCCACTCGGCTTGGAGAAGATAGGTCAGTTCCTTCACCGATTTCGGACGGTGGGGGCACCCCTTAAGTCGACGCTCAAACTCGTCCCATAGGTGCTCGGTAGGGTTAAGGTCCGGGCTCTGGGCAGGCCAGTTCATTCGATTAACCCCATTGTCACCATACCAAGCCATGGTGGACCTCGCAACATGACAGGTGGCATTGTCATCTTGAAAGTAACATGGGTCCACCCCGTAAAACTGCCACAACGTAGAAAGCGCATGGTCATCCAAAATGGTGCAGTAGGTCTCGACGTTGAGTCTACCAGGAATTGTGACCAAGGGTCCCGTGCCATACCAGGAGAAACACCCCCATAGCATAATTCCACCGCCGCCGAACGTCACAGTTGGCACAATACACTCCGGCAAGAGGCGTTCTCCAGGCAGACACCAAACCCAGACCCTGCCATCCGAACGGTAAAGGATGAACCTTGATTCGTCGCTACAGAGAACCTGTTTCCACTGTTCAACGGTCCACTGTCGACGTTCTTTACACCACGTTAGCCGATCAGCGCTATTGGACTTGGTGATCAAAGGCTTGTGGGCGGCAGCACTTCCACGATAACCGAGCAGATGGGCTTCCTTACGGATGATATTCATCGAAAGATAACTCCCGGATGATTGTTGAAACTCCTCGCGGATGTGGCCCATCGATTTGGTGCAGTTGTTCCGAATTTCTCTGGCCAGAACCCGTCGGTCTCTAACTCCCAGTTATGTGGGTCTGCCGAGTCGGGGCACATTCCGACAGTCACCTCTCATCTTCCACTTGCCAATCACGTAGGACACTTCCGATTTTGGATACTTCAACTAGCTGGATATGTCACGTATGGATCGGCCATTTCTGTGATACCCGACGATTACACCTTTCTCGAAATCATAGAGCTCCGAACTGCGTGGCATCTTGCATGCGACTGGTTGCGTTGTTGTTTCCCACACGATATTTAACGGCGGCTGCCGTGACGTGTATCAGGACCACAGATATCGTCGATTGCAGGGGTGTCCAATTACTTGTTGGTAGATAGTGTATAATACATAGAATTCAAATTAAAAAGAACAAGAAAGATGGCACTGAATTTTGGGGTGTGATAAGCACGTCATTTGAATCCGTTTTGACCTAAATTAAATTTATCAAACCTATTGAAAATCAATGGAACCGTTATGGAAAACAATAGTATCTGACGGAAGAAAGAAGTTTTTAAATCGGGTTTTTCATCACTCAGCTATTGCTGTAAACGGAATCGTGAGCTTACCCCCTCTGGTTGCAGACTTGTGCATTAAGAAAAATATGAATTTATACGAGAAACATTTCGCACCGGAAACGCTCTCTAACGCAGAAATAATTTTTCACATCAGAATCTTAGAAACATAGATATTGACAAAAATAAGATGTGACTTTACGCCCCCTGGTGGGAAAACCATGCTTCATTTTAGGAAGAATGTATTCTCAAAAGGTTTTTCAGTATGAGATCACCGAGGCCGCCGTGTCTATCCCTTTCATTGATGTTTTCGGGGCGATATCCAATGCCTACCTCACACCAAATTAGCTGACGTCCACAATCGCTAGAGAGATTAAATATGCTCTCATCAGAAAAGAGTACCATACCCCACTGTTTTGCTGTCCAGTTCTTATGTTCTCTGGACCACTGCAAACGGTATCTCCGGTGAGCAGTTGCTAATGAAACGTAACGTACTGATCGTCGGCCAAATAGTCGACCTTTGTGTAGTCGACAGGCCAATGTAAACCGCGATATTGTGCCTCAGTTGTTTTGCAAGGTTACTTGCTGTCTGGTGTCCACCCCTCTTGGTTTGTAGACTCCCTGGGGGTGGTTTTAATGAACGACCACCACCGGTCTTTCGCACAGCTCTACCTGTAATCTGAAGGCCGACCACGCACGCGATTCGATGCTATGTGCGATAACGAACTCTTGGGTCACACTCATCACATTTCAACCCTCCTCGAGCCTCCCAGTTATTCGACCACGAGTAAAATCATCAAGATGTTCTCTATGGGCAATTTCGTCGTCTCTAGCACATAACAAACGCAATGGTGCGTCTGTTACACTTACGCACACTGTCCGGTGCTGTCCATTCAACTGATGCTATTCGACTGCGTGAGCGCATTTTGTTCTCACGTCACGCAAATCTCACGTCATGCTCCATTATTACGCATGAGCTGTTGCGTCTGTTCCCAGACACGGTCCTGAGTTAATTTCTGTTTGAGTGCTGATGCTATTTACCGCGTTATTTACTTTTCCCACTTCATCCTTCAGTTTTGCACACCAGTGTATTAATTTACTAGCTTAAATGCAGGCTTACTTAAAATAATTAGGATACTAATATTATTTAATATTACTATATTACTATGGGGTCTATGCCATTCCTCTACGTTAACAGGATGAAAAGTAAAGTTTTATAAAGGAGCGATCAATAATGACCTGGTTAAAGGAGCATGGCAGGGACATAAAAGACAAAAGACCGGTTACTTCTCTTTCTAGGGAGGTCTTATTCAACGCAGCCATCCCTGTTTGGCAGGATTCAAAAATGTGCATCCAGGAACGCCATCCAAAAAGAAGCTGCAATGAGAGAGGCTATCGAGATCTTGACGAGACGAGATGTCTGCAACGAAAATGTATTATACGAGCTGCCATCTGTATGGTTCATCTTTAGTGTAGTATAATATTTCATTATTATGTAATTCGGCACTGTGTATAGTATCAGTTGCTCTCTCTATCTCTTCCACCCATGGTGGGTTGAGTTCCACAAAGACGACAATGGGGCCTTGGAGATTACTGGCTAATTGATGCAGCCGGCTTGTCATTCCTCTTCTGCATACCGGTAAGGGACAAAGTGCGTCCGGGGCCGACTTCACAGGGAACAATCTACGCATTCGCGTCCCCAAACACGGGAAGTCTGCGGAAAACCTCGGAAGAACCTCAGACTAGATGGCCGGCAGGACCGGGATTCAAACACCCGTCAGAAACGTCCGCCTCACACAATGAACAGAGCGCGTTAACCAATTGCGCTATGCTGGTGGTTCAAAACGTTTAGTTTAAGTTTAGAGCTTGAAAGAGCCTTCCGGTTGACGCGCGAAAGCTCAGTGTTGAGTATATGTTTTTACACTGATAAATAATGGATGACAGCTTCTAGTTTTGTACATAATACGAGGGTCATTTCAAAAGTTTTGCACACTGTGGGTTATCTCTTAAAAACGAATTTATTTCACAATATACCATTACAGGTCTTCGAAGTAATCTCCATGTTTCTTTATGACATCTGCCCAACATTTGGGCAAGTCTTGTGTTGTAGTCAGGACACCTCCATTGTTGAGGCGTCGGATCTCTTGGGTCGCCTCATCAGAAGCATCCTGAATTGTACCGAATCCTTTCCCGCAGAGTGGATTGTTCAGTTTTAGGAACAAGTCATAGTCTGGTAGGCTCATGTCAGGACTGTACGGCGCATGGGGAAGCTAATCCCATTCATACTTTTCCGGAATGTCTCTTACTGTACAGGCAACATGCGGATTCGCGTTGTCATGCAAAATGGTGACACCAGCTTTGAGCATGTCGGGTCTTCTTTGGCGAATCTTTGGGCCCAAAGAATTTTGCAGAAACCTCGGCAATCTGTCCGTTGCTATCACTCCAACCTTGTCATAGGCCATAATCATCATCAGCTTAACCTTCGATTGTTGGCTGCTGAAATTTTCCTGACTAACTAATTCTGGATGTTTCTGCTGAACGAACAGAGATTTTAGTTCTGGTTCAAAATCTCATCAGCTTAACCTTCGATTGTTGGCTGCTGAAATTTTCCTGACTAACTAATTCTGGATGTTTCTGCTGAACGAACAGAGATTTTAGTTCTGGTTCAAAATCTCGTATCCAGGTTTTGTCTATAGCAACAATTCTGTCCCAAAACTGTTCGCCTTCTGTCTCCTACAGCTAAAGTAATTCTTCTGCGATCCATTTGCGAACTGCTTGCTGCTCTTCACTCAGATTATGCGGAACCCATTTCGCAACCACTTTTCTCTTCTGTATTTTTTCAGTTAGGATTTTGAAAACCGAAGTGGTAGGCATATTTGCTTCGTATGTAATCTCTTCACACGTTTCCCGTTGATCTTCTTCCAAAATGCTGTTAACGATAGCCACATAAATGTCGTTCGTTGTATCTGATGGCCGGCCGCTTCTTGGGTCGTCTTCGATGCTTTCCCGACTTTGGCGTAAACAAGAGGCCCACCGTGACACTGTGCTACTATCCACTACACTAACTCCACACAAAGCTTTATGAATTTCAGTAGGGGATTTTCTCCGCAAAGTTTAAATTTTAATGTAAGATCACTGGTCGCTACGCGAGATCTGACCGGACTCGCTTTCTTCCTCCATTTCTAGGCAGAATTATTCGGAACAGGAACAAATTAGCCAGCAAACAGGGACACAACTTTGTACACTGAAGTCTGACTCACAACAGGTGCAACGATTGGAGCAAACGCATCATCCTACGGGCACCACCAGCGCAGTGTGCAAAACTTTTAATATGACCTACGTATTACTTAATATTATACTACTGAGCTCAGAAACCGAGGTGTTATTTATGGACGATTTTCTCAGAATGTAATGCACATTTTGCTCTTTAATTCGGTATTTAATATAACGATCCTATCATCTGAACCTAAATTTGTTTTCCCCTTATTCAATCCAGTTTAAAAGGCAATCACAAAACTGTTACCATAGGACTAAAATTGCATTGGAAAAGTTGGTTTTACGATGCACTCTAATCAATTTCATCCATGTTCGAGTTCTTCAGGTGAGCTGTCAGTAGGGAAGAATTTATTGTTATGTGACAGCAGATGCCGCACTGCATGTAGCATAAATGGCAATTAAAACAATACCATAAACTACGTATGTAACATTTTTATGGCACTGCTTTTATTGCATCCAAGCTACTAACATGTATGTAACATGTTAAATGTTAGCTAGTACTGTGTGTGTGTTTCAGTGCTCTCTCTCTCTCTCTCTCTCTCTCTCTCGTATAAAAGGTCCGATGTTTCTTCCTTAACAAAGGCTTTTCCACTTCTAACTTCCGCTGTTTCATCTCCATCAGGATTTCACAAAAATACTTAGATATTAAATTTCGTCTGGATATCTGTAACGGTTTTTGAATTATTGCTGCAACGAAGGACACGCACACACCACCACAACCACCACCACCGTGAAAACAGTCACATTATATTTCTGAGAAATCTCAAATTCGAATTTTTTGCACTTACTGTATGGAAAGCAAAAATAGGCTGTCCCTGTGATGCAGGGGCCAAAATCTGTCTTCCGACATTTCCTCCCAGTCGGTCTCTGCTTCGAATCCTTGATATGACATGACATGGGTGTGACGTAAGTAGTATAAAATGACCGATCCAGCCGGAGGATCATCCTTCTAGAGAAGGATGGTGGGCGTGGCTTGCGGCAGAAGGATGGGGGGCGTGGCTTGTGACCGAAGGATGTGGGGGCGTGGCAGATGACGCTAGTGTGTAGGGTCGATGTGCTGCCCCTAGCGGTGCTTTTTGGAACTTTCGATGGACCTTTGAGAGATGGCAACGACCGAGTGGGGAAAGGAAATGTGCTGCCCCTAGCGGTGCTTTTTGGAACTTTCGATGGATCTTTGAGGGATGGCAACGACCGAGTCGGGGAAAGGAGATGTGCTGCCCCTAGCGGTATGCTTCTTGGAACTTTATTATTATGTTAGATCTTTGTTTTTGAGGATGGCAACGACCGAGTGGGAGAAAGGGTGGATATAGGGGGATGTCAACTCGATGTGCTGCCCTAGCGGTGCTTCTTGGAACTTTTAATGGACCTTTGAGAGATGGCAACGACCGAGTCGGGGAAAGGAGATGTGCTGCACCCTAGCGGTGCTTCTTGGAACTTTATTATTATGTTAGATCTTTGTTTTTGAGGGATGGCAACGACCGAGTGGGAGAAAGGGGTGGATATAGGGGATGTCAACTCGATGTGCTGCCCCCTAGCGGTGCTTTTGGAACTTTTAATGGATCTTTGAGAGATGGCAACGACCGAGGGGAAAAGGGATGTGTACGTTGCTCCCCTAGCAGTGCGTCTTGGAACTTTCGATGTATCTTTGAGATATGGCAACGACCGAGTGGGGGAAAGGGGATGTGTACGTTGCCCCCCTAGCAGTGCTTTCGAACTTTTCTCAGGAGATTTATTGGACGTTGACAAATTTTGGGAAAGTCTTTCCAATATTTATTTTTTTAATTTTCTCTGGAGATTTACTGGACTTTGTCAAATTTTTGAAGGAAGTTTTTTTGTCGTTTCCAATTTTTTTACTCATATTTTTTTGTCCTATTTTTTCTCTCTAATTTATTTTATTAAATTTATATTTTCAGGGAATTCCCTGAGGTATTATAATTTTTATAGACGTTGCATTATTTTTTTAATTTTCTCGAGAGATTTATTAGACGCTGACAAATTTTTGAAGGAAGTTTTTTCAATCGAAGCATTTCCTCAAATTTGTTTTATTAAATTTATATTTTTAGAACTCCGTGAGGTGTTATAATTTTTATAGACGTTGCATTATTTTTTTAATTCTTATATTTTTCTTCCCTACGATTTTAATTTAGACGAGGAAAGGCTTTGTTTGAAAAGATTTCGTTCCTGTTGATTCATGTTCCGCTATCTTTTGTCCGACATGTGTTTTGGGATGACTCACCATTTTCTCTTTGACTCAGAAAACTTTGTATGACACGTGTTTTGGGAAGAGTGACTATGATGTGTGACGCATGTCGTGATAGCAGAATATGACATCAGCCAACGCCATTTCCTCCGCGGGGTCGGCGGTTGACGTCATTTGAGATTCTGTAGCCACATTAAGTTCCAAGACTGATTTTTTTCAATAACTTGATCATTTTGCAACGAATTTATTCCTTATTTTTTCCTCATAATTTCCGATTTTATATTCATAATTTTTCAACGTAACGATTTTTTATTTTCTTTGAGGAGACTTCACGCATTTTCAACGGACGTTCCAACATAAAAACGTTTTCCAAAGTTTTGTGCTGCAGACATAATCTTAAAACACGATTGTTTATTAACGTACTTACGTGTTCATGACATTTTCTGTTACATTTTTTAACGTTGTACCTTTTTCCGCCATACAAAGCCGCAATGCTTTATACATAGTTAAAATGTTTTTTTATTTCTTCATGATTATTCAGTGAAATGTACCTTTTAATGCATTATCTTAATCTTTTTTTACTAAATGCTTGCATACTCGTTAAACTTCTCGATGTACCAACATTATTTTATTTTCAAACTAACAACTACTTTTATCAAGGCTTTATTTTTTCTGTCTATGAAGAATCTTTTAGTTTATTCTCTCAAGATATGAAAATTAATTACAACGAAATCCCTTCACTTTTCTATCGCTAAGAATTTACCTTAAAATAAGTCCTGAGCTATAGTTCGCTTTGTCTGGTTAGAGGTGATTCATCAATAGCATGTTTGTGACCAGATAAACGTATCCGTGCAGTTACTGCCTGAAGCGATGACGCATGGTGACGAGGTACGTCGTGATGTCATCCTTGTGAACTTGGAATGTCATCATACTGCTTGAAGCGATGACGCACGGTGACGGTTTTTCGTGATGTCATCTTTGTGAACAGATGCCAGAAGAATTTCAGAAACTGTTTCAACTTCGAACCAATGGCGTTTCTTCCATTGTCAGGGGGTCAAAAAGGCATCCTGTTTGCTATAATAAAATTTCATACTTTCACCAAAAATCATATTTTTAAACGCGCTTTTTTTCATGTATAACTAAGTTTTTATTGTTTACTCACCTCATCAAAGTCAATCTCATTCCTTTTCTTCATTTAGTTCGCTTTAAATTGAGATGTTTCAAAACTTCGCGTATATTTCATTCACTCAATGTCCGGTTCTCAAGTGTCTGTCCCTTCATTTTTAACTTCTGTGCATGCTGCATTTTATCTTTAGACGTTTAGTTTCATTGACTTTTTCTTTCGTTTTAATTAGGTTTTCATTATCGTATTTTATTCATTGTCTCAGCAGAAAAATCTTTCATTCTGGAGACATAGCGACTAAGTCCGTACTTCCTCTAAACATTTTTTTTTCACATTTTACTAATTGTTCAGAAAAGCAGTTGTTTCCAAACTCCCATAGTGAAAATATCGTATTCCCCTTATAGTACTTACTATATTTTTCCTTCTATTCAGTGTTATATGATTCTTCAAACTTTGGTTTTATTTTTTATGAAACTTCTTTTTTTTTTAGTTTTTTTTTCTGATTCAAACTTTCAATCTTTTCCTATCGATGTAATTACTCTTATTTTCCCATTCGACTTTACTTTTGAACAGAAATGTATCTAAAATCTTCAGATGTATTTTAGTCTATAAGGCCGATTCTTCCCTGTTTCAAATAAAGTCATGTAGGATTTTAGTGTAAATGCCCCCAAATCTTTAGAACTTACTTTTCATAGTTATATACTAATTCCTCGAGGTTTAAATTAAAACATGAAAGAAGAGTGTTTTACGCTCTCTCCAGTGTGTGAGCTTTCCCCAAGAAATTAACTTTGAATTTCCCCATAGTTTCTGTCGGAAACTGAAAATCTCCTGCGACTGTTTTCACGCGTCTCTTGCTTACAGGAAAACCTCATAACATGGCATGAAATCACTTTGCTTGGGAGATTAAACTAAATTCTGGTTTTGAACTTTGAATGCAAACTCAAGCTCGCAAAAGCATAGTTTTCTGAGTGAACTTAAACTGTCTAAGATGACAAAAATCTAAAACTGCTGACTCAATGGGACAGAGCGTTTGAACTTTGCCCTTCATTCTCCATTTACGAGATCCGTCGTGAACCACTAGAAGGAAGTAAGCAGACCCTGATTTAGTCCACTGTTTCCAAGGAAGGTAGAAAGCTAGTGTCGTAATTTCAAAGCTCATAACTCAAGCCTCCCAGGATTCAATTTCGGACGAACGAATACTCAGATGTCAATGCTTAGACATTGAAAAAATTACTTCAGACAAATATTTTCTTACTTAAAGTGCTTCAATTCAGAATTTGTACTACTTAAGATTTCCCTTAGTCAATATTTTTTCTATCTTAAAAACTTCTAAAGGGTTGATTTTGAAAAAAAAATAAAAAAAAAACGAGTTCCCACAAAAATGTAAAATTTCCTCAGATTGTATGAGGAACCAAAAAAATTGATGAAGCTTGAATGTTAACCATTTCTTTCTCTTCATGTTTCATTCCATAAACTTTCTTCAAATTCCTATATATCCAGAATTTTGTTAAATGTCCAAGTTCGACTCCCCCAGAAATTTTCTGAAAATGATAGTTTCTCTTTTAAAAAAAATTCCAGAATAAGAATCCCTTCACTGAAACAAGAAATTCCTATTCAAAGCATTCCATCCCTCTTTCTACTTCAAATACTCTATTTGTAAATCTAAGGAAGTTTTTTAAATATTCATATACTTTTCCCTCTAACTTTAGAAGATATTGTCTTAAAATGTATGTACATATTACAATAGTAAAATATCTTACTACTGCTTGATGTTCAATTCACTTCACATTGTCTTAAGGAAATTCGTTCATTTTCTCATAACACATAGACATGTTATTTTTCTTCCTATTCACTTCAAAGACTTGAGATTAACTTAATGGAGTCCTTTGAGAAAAACTTTCATAGGAAAGCATAAATTTGCCCAAAAAGTACATTAAAAATAAACAAATGTTGAAAGTTCCTGTACAAGAAGGAAATTCTGTTGTAACTTCTAAACGAAAAAAAGACAAATTCTAAGAAAATATGTAAAAATGTCCATTGGATTCCATATTAAAAAAATTTAGTTGAACAAAAGTGTCATTCTTTTTTTCTTTTTTAAATGTATGCACTTTCGGAACAGTTCATTCTTTCTTAGGGTTAAAAATGGAACACTTTATTTTTTCTTAGTGGACAGCTTTGAGAAAACACATTTCATTAAAAGCAGGGAAATTCTCATGGAATAACATGGGAAAACTAGTATACATAAAAAGACTGTTTCGAAACGAGTAAAAATCTGTTGAAGTTCGTTTTCGAAAAAGTTGGAAATAGAATATAGTAAAAACAGTCACAGCAAGTTCCTGAAAGTTGAAAATGGGATGTACTAAAAATGTCTAAGGAAAGAATTTTTACAAAACACAACTGCTTTAGTTTTCTCAGGCTAGAGGGTCTTCAGTGAGAGCGCTTCTTCTTTTTCAACACAAAGAATGAAGCGAGTCAGTTTGAAACATTTCAAACTCCCCGAGAATAAAGCCGTGTACTCTGGTTTCGGCTCAATACTGTAAAGCATTGCTCTCAGACCAATCGGAAATCCCCCGATTGGTCACCTGATGAAAAACATCAGGCCCATTTCCCCTTAATAAATACCCAAATATCCTTAAGAAAAGTCTTTAGCAAAAAAATACTAGTTCCCCATTAAATCAATTCATTCTGTTACTATTTTAAAAAAAGAAATTTCTTCCTCTAACTTTAGAAGATATTGTCCCAAAATGTATGTACATATTACGATAGTAAAATATCTTACTACTTACTGCTTGATGTTCAATTCACTTTACACTGTCTTAAGGAAATTCATTCATTTTCTCATAACACATAGACATGTTATTTTTCTTTCCATTCACTTCAAAGACTCAATTGAGATCAACCTAATGGAGTCCTTTGAGAAAAACTTTCATAGGAAAGCATAAATTTGCATAAAATTACATTAAAGATAAACAGATGTTGAAAATTCCTGTACAAGAAGGAAATTCTGTTGTAACTTCTAAACGAAAAAAGACAAATTCTAAGAAAATATGTTAAAATGTTCGTTGGATTCCATATTTAAAAAAAATTAGTTAAAGAAAAGTGTCATTTTTTTCGGAACAGTTCATTCTTTCTAGGTTAAAAATGGAACACTTCATTTTTCTTAGTAGACAATTTTGAGAAAACACATTTCATTAAAAGCAGGGAAATTCCCATAGAATAATATGGGAAAACTAGTATGCATAAAAAGACTGTTTCGAAACGAATAAAAAATCTGTTGAAGTTCGTTTTCGAAAAAGTTGGAAATGGAATGAAGTAAAAACAGTCACAGCAAGTTCCCGAAAGTTGAAAATTGGATGTACTAAAAATGTCTAAGGAAAGAAATTTTTATAAAACACAGACTGTTTAGTTTTTCCAGGCTAAGGGGTCTTCAGTGAGAGCGCTTCTTTTTTTCATCTCAAAGAATAAAGCGAGTCAGTTTGAAACATTTCAAACTCCCCGAAATTAAGCTGTGTACTCTGGTTTCGACTCAATACTGTAAAGCATTGCTCTCAGACCAGTCGAATTCCGCACCGATTGGTTGCCTAATGGAAAACATCAGACCCCTTTCCAATAACAATCCCCAAATATCCTTAAGAAAAGTCTAGAAAAAAAGCACTAGTTCCCCATTAAAACAATTGGATTCTTTCTGTTACTGTTTTAAACATTTCAAAAAGAAGTTTACATTCTCACTTTTACTTTAAAAATCTTGAAAGCTTAAATTATGACCCATTTAAAAAAAATTCACTTAAAATTTAATTTTAAAAAATAATAATTACTCTTTAAATTTATATCTTAAAACTAAAAAATATTTACGCTTAATATTTCAATAAATAATAAATATTCACAAACTCACCTTCTACCTTGCCCATTTAAAAAAAAAAAAATTCTGAATTTATATAATCGAAATCATTACTTCTCCAAATAGTTCTTTTCCCCTGATTGTAGAGAAGAACTCTTCTGAAATCTTCACTTTTCCACATGTGTTCATAAAAGCTTGAGCTACTTCCTTAGGATTCAACAAGGCCACAACGTTCTGGAAACTTGAAATCGCTTTCCTGTTCCACTCAGTGGTTAGGCATGGAGGATGCATCTCAATAGGTGGAAGTACTTCCGAAATGCATTCGCGACATCTACATACCTTCGGGATGCTCTCCCCGATTAAATTTTTTAAACATTCAATTAAATTGTGTCTAAGTTCACACTCCTCAATCGACGTACTTTGAAACTTTCGGGATTCTCCGAGTACGATTTTCTGGAATTCTGAACCCATTAACAATTCCTGGATGCTGTCCCACACGCCATCCAAAATAATTTGGAGTTTCTTAAACTGCTTTCTGGTTAATGCAACTCCTGTTGTTAAGTGAAAAATCCGGAACCAGAATTTGAAAGACTTGAAGACTTCTTACTTTATTCAAACTTAGAACAGAACTAAAATTCGCTCAGCGTTTCCTTTGCATACTGTAACCAACACATGACCCATATCACCACGTGGAGATTGATGTGTCACGATGCGTCAGCACACTAACTGCGCGATGACTGTTTCCTTATCTGGTCATCTCGCAACGAACATGCTATTGATTCTAATCGAACCAAAGCTAACTTCAGCCAGAGATAAACGAAAGGATTTCATTATAACTTTCATATCTTGAGAGAATAAACTAAAAAATCTTTATAGAGTACATAATAAGCGTAAAGAAATTCTTCAAGGCTGAATTTCCACTAAAATGATGGTGGTATACGGAAAGCGTGAGAATTTAATCAGACACCTTCAAAGAATTCATCTTGGAATTAACGCTGCTTTTGAAAAACGAGTGAACTATGAAATTCTTTGTTCTCCCACAGGAAAATTTCAGATTTCGAAATCTCACCGTCCTGACCCACTTTTCCTGAGTGAAATTTAACACGTGGTGGAAATCTCCACTTGCGCATTCCTTTGAGTGGGGAATAGCTCTCATGAAAGGGTCAACGGTTCCAAACAACATTGATTAAAACTGGAGAGAGGAAAAATATATGAATTAAAAAAATAATGCATAAGCAGGATTGCCCAAAACATAAAAAAATATAAGTTTTATATAAAAAAGAAATTCCAGGAAAAATATTGGAGGGGCGAAAGATTTCCCATTCTTCCATTCCCACAAAAAATTTAGCGAAGTCAATAAATCTCTCTAAAAAAAAAATTAAACAAATACTTGGACTGACAAAAGAGAACGACACGTGACGTCAACCTATCCCGCGGCTAGTAGTAGGAGATACACTGTTCCCTCCTCTGACATCATTTTTCCCTATGCGAACAGAAATTTACTTGAACAACCGTCTTAGAAAATGCCTCTTCCGCGTTTTTTCTTCCCAGCCATGCAAAAACAATCAGATTGCCTTTTCCACCAAAAGTTCTAGCAAGAAGAAGCAGGAGACGCCGGAACGTAGCCCGAAGGAGCCGAATAACAAGGAGGCGAGACAGGGAGAGGGAGCTCCTTCGGGTTTCGTTCCGGCGTCTCCTGCTCCTTCTTGCTAGAACTTTTGGTGGGAAAAACAATCTGATTGTTTTGCATGGCTGGGAAAAAAACGTGGAAGGGGCGTTTTCTAAGACGTTGTCAAGTAAATTTCTGTTCGCATAGAAAAAAATTGATGTCAGAGGGGGAACAGTGTATCTCCTACTACAGCCGTGGGATAGGTTGACGTCACGTGTCGTTCTCTCTTTTGTCGGTCAAGTATTTGTTTAATTTTTTAGAGAGATTTATTGGACTTCGCTAAATTTTTTGTGGGAATGGAAGAATGGGAAATCTTTTCGCCCGCTTCAATATTTTCCTGGAATTTCTTTTTATAAACTATATTTTTCTATGTTTTGGGGAATAATGCTTATGCATTATTTTTTTAATTCATATATTTTTCCTCTCTCCAAGTTTTAATCAATGTTGTTTGGAACCGTTGACCCCTTTCATGAGAGCTGTTCCCCACTCAAGAATAAAGTGGAGATTTCCACCACATTTCACTCAGGAAAATGGTCAGGACGGTGAGAATTTCGAAATCTGAAATTTTCCTGTGTGGAGAACAAAGAATTTCATAGTTCACTCGTTTTTCAAAAGCAGCGTTAATTCCAAGATGAATTCTTTGAAGGTGTCTGATTAAATTCTCACGCTTTCCATATACCACCATCTTTTAGTGGAAATTCAGCCTTGAAAAATTTCTTTACGCCTATTATATACTCTATAAAGATTTTTTGTTTATTCTCTCAAGATATGAAAGTTATAATGAAATCCTTTCGTTTATCTCTCAAGCTGAAGTTATTATCTGATTAGAATCAATAGCATGTTCATTGCGAGATGACCAGATAAAGAAACTGATCATCGCGTGTGCTTTGACGCATCGTGACACATCAATCTCCGCGTGTGATAAGGTCATGTGTTGGTTTGTATGCAGGAAACGCTGAGCGAATTTTAGTTCTGTTCTAAGTTTGAATAAAGTAAGAAGTCTTCAAGTCTTTCAAATTCTGGTTCCGGATTTTTCACTTAACAACAGGAGTTGCATTAACCAGAAAGCAGTTTAAGAAACTCCAAAATTTTTGGATGGCGTGTGGGACAGCATCAGGAATTGTTAATAGGTTCAGAAATTCCAGAAAATCATGTACTCGGAGAATCCCGAAGAATTTCAAAAACAAGGAGTGTGAACTTAGACACAATTTAATTGAATGTTTAAAAAATTTAATCGAGAGCATCCCTGAAGTATGTAGATGTCGCGAATGCATTTCGAAATTACTCCACCTATTGAATGCATCCTCCATGCCTAACCACTGAGTGGAACAGGAAAGCGATTTCAAGTTTCCAGAACGTTGTGGCCTTGTTGAATCGTAAGTAGCTCAAGCTTTATGAATGAACACATGTGAAAATTTCAGAAAATTCTTCTCTACAATCGGGAAAAGAACTATTTGGAGAAATAATGATTTCGATTATATAAATTCAGAATTTTTTTTTAAATGGGCAAAGGTAGAATTGAGTTTGTGAATATTTATTATTTATTGAAATATTAAGCGTAAATATTTTTAGTTTTAAGATATAAATTTAAAGTAATTATTATTTTAAAATTAAAATTTTAAGTGAATTTTTAAATGGGTCATAATTTAAGCTTTCAAGATTTTAAAGTAAAAGTGAGAATGTAAACTTCTTTTTGAAATGTTTAAAACAGTAACAGAAGAATTCAATTGTTTTAATGGGGAACTAGTGCTTTTTTTCTAGACTTTTCTTAGAATATTTAGGGGATTGTTATTGGAAGAGTCTGATGTTTTCCATTAGGTAACCAATCGGTGCGAATTCCGACTGGTCTGAGCAATGCTTTTACATTGAGTCGAAACCAGAGTACAGCAGAATTTCGGGGAGTTTAAAATGTTTCAGGCTGCTTATTCTTTGAGATGAAAAAAGAAGCGCTCTCACTGAAGACCCCTTAGCCTGGAAAAACTAAACAGTCTGTATTTTATAAAAATTTCTTTCCTTAGACATTTTTAAGTACATCCAATTTTCAACTTTCGAAACTTGCTGTGACTGTTTTTAATTCATTCATTTCAACTTTTTCGAAAACGAACTTCAACAGATTTTTATTCATTTCGAAACAGTCTTTTTATGCATACTAGTTTTCCCATGTTATTCTATAGAATTTCCTGCTTTTTAATGTGTTTTCTCAAAATTGTCTACTAGAAAAATGAAGTGTTCCATTTAACCCTAGAAAAAATGAACTGTTCCGAAAAAAAATGACACTTTTCTTTAACTAATTTTTTTAAATATGGAATCCAACGAACATTTTTACATATTTTCTTAGAATTTGTCTTTTCGTTTAGAAGTTACAACAGAATTTCCTTCTTGTACAGAACTTTCAACATTTGTTTTATCTTTAATGTACTTTTAGGCAAATTTATGCTTTCCTATGAAAGTTTTTCTCAAAGGACTCCATTAGGTTGATCTCAATTGAGTCTTTGAATGGAAGAAAATAACATGTCTATGTGTGATGAAAAAATGAATGAATTTCCTTAAGACAGTGTAAAGTAGTGAACATCAAGCAATAAATAAGATATTTTACTATCGTAATATGTACATACATTTTGGGACAATATCTTCTAAAGTTAGAGGAAGAAATTTCTTTTTTAAAATAGTAGAATGAATTGATTTAATGGGGAACTAGTATTTTTTGCTAAAGATTTTTAAGGATATTTGGGTATTTAAGGAAATAGGCCTGATGTTTTTACATCAGGTGACCAATCGGGGGATTTCCGGTGTCTGAAGCAATGCTTTGAGCCGAAACCAGAGTGCACATATTCTCGGGGAGTTTGAAAATGTTTCAAACTTGACTCGCTTCATTCTTTGTGTTGAAAAAGAAGGCGCTCTCACTGAAGACCCCTCTACTGAGAAAACTAAAGCAGTTGTGTTTTGTAAAATTCTTTCCTTAGACATTTTAGTACATCCCATTTTCAACTTTCAGGAAACTGCTGTGACTGTTTTTACTATATTATATTTCCAACTTTTTCGAAAACGAACTTCAACAGATTTTTACTCGTTTCGAAACAGTCTTTTATGTATATTAGTTTTCCCATGTTATTCCATGAGAATTTCTTGCTTTTAGAATGTGTTTTCTCAAAGCTGTCCACTAAGAAAAAATAAAAGTGTTCCATTTTTAACCTAAGAAAGAATGACTGTTCAAGAATACATTTAAAGAAAAGAATGACACTTTTGTTCAACTAAATTTTTAATATGGAATCCAATGAACATTTTTACATATTTTCTTAGAATTTTGTCTTTTTCGTTTAGAAGTTACAGCAAAACTTTCAACATTTGTTTTATTTTTAATGTACTTTTTGGTCAAATTTATGCTTTCCTATGAAAGTTTTTCTCAAAGGACTCCATTAAGTTGATCTCAAGTCTTTGAAATGAATAGAAGAAAATACATGTCTATGTGTTATGAGAAAAATGAACGAATTTCCTTAAGACAATGTGAATTGAATTGAACATCAAGCAGTAGTAAGATATTTTACTATTGTAATATGCATACATTTTAAGACAATATCTTCTAAGTTAGAGGAAAAGTATATGAATATTTAAAAAAACTTCCTTAGATTTACAAATAAATTATTTAGTAGAAAGAGGGCTTGAATGCTTTGAATAGGAATTTCTTGTTTCAGTGAAGATTCTTATTCTGGAATTTTTTTAAAAGAAGAAACTATCATTTTCAGAAAATTTCTGGAGTCGAACTAGACATTTAACAAGAATTCTTGATCTATAGAATTTGAAGAAAGTTATGGAATAACATGAAGAAAAGAAAATGGGTTAACATTCAAGCTTCATCAATTTTTTGGTTCCTCATACAATCTGAGGAAATTTTACATTTTTAATGGAACTCGTTTTTCTTTTATTTTTTTTTTCAAAATCAACCCTTTAGAAGTTTTTAAGATAGAAAAAATATTGACTAAGGAAATCTTAAGTAGTACAAATTCTGAATTGAAGCACTTTAAGTAAGAAAATATTTGTCTGAAGTAATTTTCCAATGTCTAAGCATTGACATCTGAATATTCGTTCGTCCGAAATTGAATCCCAGGGAGAAGTTATGAGCTTTTGAAATTACGAGACTAGCTTTCTACCTTCATGGAAACAGTGGACTTAAATCAGGGTCTGCTTACTTCCTTCTAGTGGTTCACGACGGATCTCGTAAATGGAGAATGAAGGGCAAAGTTCAAACGCTCTGTCCCATTGAGTCAGCATGAGCGATTTTGATTTTGTCATCTTAGATTTGGTTTAAGTTCACTCAGAAAACTATGCTTTGCGAGCTTGAAGTTGCATTCAAAAGTTCAAAACCAGAATTTGTTTTTAATCTCCCAGCAATGATTTCATGCCATATGAGGTTTTCCTATAAGAGACGCAAAAACAGTCGCAGGAGATTTTCAGTTTCCGACAAGAAACATGGGAAATTCAAAGTTAATTTTAAAAGCTGGAAGAGCGTAAACACTCTTCTTCATGTTTTAATTTAAACCTCGAGGAAGTAATATAACTATGAAAATAAGTTCTAAAGATTTGGGGGGCATTTACACTAAAATCCTACATGACTTTATTTGAAACAGGGAAGAATCAACATATAGACTAAAATACATCTGAAAATTTTAGATACATTTCTGTTCAAAAGTAAAAGTCGAATGAAAAATAAGAGTAATTACATCGATAGGAAAAGATTGAAAGTTTGAATCAGAAAAAAAAACTAAGAAAAAAAGAAGTTTCATAAAAATAAACCAAAGTTTGAAGAATCATATAACACTGAATAGAAGGAAAATATAATAAGAAATTACTATAAGAAATACGATATTTTCACTATGGAGTTTGGAAACAACTGCTTTCTGAACAATTAGTAAAATGTGAAAAAAAATGTTTAGAGGAAGTACGGACTTAATCGCTATGTCTCAGAATGAGATTTTTCTGCTGAGACAATGAATAAAAAATACGATAATGAAAACCTAATTAAAACGAAAGAAAAAGTCAATGAAACTAAACGTCTAAAGATAAAATGCAGCATGCACAGAAGTTAAAAATGAAGGGACAGACACGGGAGAACCGGACATTGAGTAATGAAATATACGCGAAATTTTGAAACATCTCAATTTAAAGCGAACTAAATGAAGAAAGGAATGAGATTGACTTTGATGAGGTGAGTAAACAATAAAAACTAGTTATACATGAAAAAAAAAGCGCGTTTAAAAATATGATTTTTGGTGAAAGTATGAAATTTTATTACAGCAAACAGGATGCCTTTTTGACCCCGACAATGGAAGAAACGCCATTGGTTCGAAGTTGAAACAGTTTCTGAAATTCTTTTGGCATCTGTTCACAAAGATGACATCACGAAAAACCGTCATGCGTCATCGCTTCAAGCAGTATGATGACATTCCAAGTTCACAAGGATGACATCACGACATGCGTCATCGCTTCAGGCAGTAACTGGCACGGAGACGTTATCTGGTCACAAACATGCTATTGATGAATCACCTCTAACCAGACAAAGCGAACTATAGCTCAGGACTTATTTTAAGGAAAATTCTTAGCGATAGGAAAATTGAAAATTTCGTTATGAAATTAATTTTCATATCTTTGAGAGAATAAACTAAAAATTCTTCATAGACAGAAAAAATAAAACCTCGATAAAAAGTAGTTGTTAGTTTTGAAATAAAATAATGTTGGTACATCGAGAAGTTTAAAGTATGCAAGCATTTAGAACGAAAAGATTAAGATAAAGCATTAAAGTACATTTCACTGAATAATCATGAAGAAATAAAAAAAAAAACATTTTAACTATCCGTAAAAAATTGGCTTTGTACGTTGAAAAAGGTACAACGTTAAAAATGTATCAGAAAATGCCATGAACACGTAAATACGTTAATAAACAACCGTGTTTTTAAGATGTCTGCAGCACAAAACTGGAAAACATTTTTATATTTGGAACGTCCGTTGAAAATGCGTGAAATCTCCTCAAAGAAAATAAAAAAATCATTACGTTGAAAAATTATGATACAAAATGAGAAATTATGAGGAAAAAATAAGGAATAAATTCATTGCAAAATGATCAAGTTATTGAAAAAAAAATCAGTCTTAGACAATGTGGCTACAGAATCTCAAATGACGTCAACCGCCGACCCCGCGGAGAAATGGCGTTGGCTGATGTCATATCTGCTATCACGGCATGCGTCACACATCATAGTCACTCTTCCCAAAACACGTGTCATACAAAGTTTTCTGAGTCAAAGAGAAAATGGTGAGTTATCCCAAAACACATGATCGGACAAAAGATAGCAGAACATGAATCCAGCGAGGAACGAAATCTTTTCAAACAAAGCCTTTCCTCGTCTAAATTAAAATTGTAGGAAGAAAAATATAAGAATGAGAAAAATAATGCAACGTCTATAAAAATTATAACACCTCGCACGTGATTCTAAAAATATAAATTTAATAAAACAAATTTGAGGAAATGCTTCGATTGAAAAACTTCCTTCAAAAATTTGTCAGCGTCAATAAATCTCCCGAGAAAATTAAAAAAATAATGCAACGTCTATAAAAATTATAATACCTCAGGAATTCTGAAAATATAAATTTAATAAGATAAATTAGAGAAAAATAGGACAAAAAAAATACGAGTAAGAAAATTGGAAACGACAAAAAAACTTCCTTCAAAAATTTGACAAAGTCCAGTAAATCTCCCGAGAAAATAAAAAAAATAAATATTGGAAAGACTTCTTAAAATTTGTCAACGTCCAATAAATCTCCCGAGGTCGAAAAAGCACCGCTAGGGGGGCAACGTACACATCCCCTTTCCCCCACTCGGTCGTTGCCATCTCTCAAAGATCCATCGAAAGTTCCAAAAGCACCGCTAGGGGCAGCACATCGAGTTGACATCCCCTATATCCCACCCCCTTTCTCCCACTCGGTCGTTGCCATCTCTCAAAAACAAAGATCTAACATAATAATAAAGTTGCAAGAAGCACCGCTAGGGAGCAGCACATTCAGTTGACATCCCCCTATATCCACCCCTTTCCCTCTCGGTCGTTGCCATCACTCAAAAACAAAGATCTAACATAATAATAAAGTTCCAAGAAGCACCGCTAGAGCACATCTCCTTTCCCCGACTCGGTCGTTGCCATCCCTCAAAGATCCATCGAAGTTCCAAAAGCACCGCTAGCAGCACATTTCCTTTCCCCCACTCGGTCGTTGCCATCTCTCAAAGGTCCATCGAAAGTTCCAAAAAGCACCGCTAGGGAGCAGCACATCGACCCTACACACTAGCGTCATCTGCCACGCCCCCACATCCTTCGGTCACAAGCCACGCCCCCCCATCCTTCTGCCGCAAGCCACGCCCACCATCCTTCTCTAGAAGGATGATCCTCGGCCGGATCGGTCATTTTATACTACTGACGTAGTTCTAAGAAAAGTGCCTTAGCGGTAAACGGGTTAGGTGAAACATATTCAGAAAGCAGGCTATTAAGATTTTCAAAAGCAATTTAAAATTTTATTTGTCGTTTTCATCGGGTAGCATTCTTTTAATACTAATTATTTTCATCAACTTTTATTAAAATTGCTTGATTGGAGCAATTTTAAATAAAAGATGAAAGTTACGTGGGAGTCAGATACTAAGAATTTTAGGTTCCCTTTATATACTGCTCTGTCATTCTGTACAGTTCAAAATATCCAGCATGAATAATATGTATTGCGTTGGAAAGAAAGTAATGTCCGATGACGAGGTACCCCGAAGTCGAAGCCCCGACGACGGCGCACATTAGCCATTGAGATTGCGCAACACACCGGCATAACATCAGCAGGTCGGTGGAAGTTAACTGCCAGAAGTCGAAGAACGTAAGCGCCAGCCAACATGGAATTGGATAAGGAGCACATCCGCCATTGCGTGCTGTATGAGTTTTGTCACGGTAGTACAGCCGCTAAAGCGATGTGATATATGTGATTCGTCACGGATAGCACTGTCGATGTGATATGGCATTTGTACCCTAATGCTGTATCCCACTGTAAAAAGTGGTGTGAATTCACGGAAAATTTCTGAAAAAAAAAACGTGCAGCAAAGTTGCCGGCAGATGTCCGTCTTTTTCAGAAATTTCCGTTTTTAAAAGTGTCCGCTTATTTTAACTTCCGTATTTTCACAGATTTTCCGTAGTCAAAAATTACGTTTATTTCTGAAAAGTCCATTTCAGGTTTTTCCGTATTTAAACAGAAATTCCGCAAAATCGACAACCTTGCATTATTCAACCCTTACCCCAGATAATCCTTCAGCTGCAGGCAGGATCGAACCCCGTCGTTTGGCTTGGATCAACAGGTAACGCACGCCTTTAACCACTGAGCCACAAACGCTCGGTGATCTGAGTCCCGTACATCGTAAACTAAACTGCGCGACGATGATTTTTTTTTTTTTTTTTTTTTTGTCATTATGCGAGTGATTTAGTCATTTTATTTTCTGTTGCAGCTTAGTATTTTTCTGAATAGGCACAAATTAAGCATTCTTCATCGTGAATTTTCGAAGCAATAAAATGCTTTGCAACTTGATTTTTTTAAACCGACAATGACTTTCTGTTATCTTTAAAAAAAAGTGAAATGTACTTTTCCATAGTATTATTTCACAAAAAAAAAAAAAACCCTTTAAATATGAAATTTACTCTTGATAGCTATAATAGCTTTTGTCTTAAGTTGTCCAAAGACTGATTCATAGACATCGTATAACCATCTGTATAAGTTAAGTACCTGGTTTCTTACAGTAACACAATGTATAATAAATAGCTGGTGCACAAAATAAGGGAGAGGCTGGTGCACAAAATAATGAGTGCACAAAATAAGGGATCCTGTGCAGCAACAAACAAACTTCATGCGATATGCTATTCACAATACCCGATCTCGCTACGGAACTTCAAAATTCGACAGACGATTGAAATTTAAAAGATAATCAAACTTCAAGTATTATCACCAATCGCTCCTATTATAGGTAATTTCTTGTCATACGGATACGGAAAAAGTGAGAACGAAGTTTTTCCGTTAATATACGAAAGGCAATGGGGAAAGGTTTCTGAAAATTCAGACTTTTCCGTTAACGCATCTGTAAAACGGTAATTTACCGTCAATATAAGAAAGAAACTGCGGAAAAGTTTCTGAAAATTCAGAATTTTTCCGTGGTACGAAAAATCCGTGAAATTCAGGTTTCTTTCCGTCATTTCACGGAAAAGGTTGTATCAGAAATACGCTTCCTTAAGGTGAACGCCAAGTAATTTTGTTTCCTATACTTCCAATGGAAAAACTTCTGCACACATTTTCTTGACAATTAATGCTTTCCCAAGGATGAAAATTTGAACATCGATTAAAATAACTTCATTTTATAACTTGAAATACTTAATATTTTCTAAAAAATAACCATAATTATGCAATCCAACATTTGTTTGTCTACTGACAGACAAAAACGAAGTACAGGTCGCGCCATCTTTTTTCTGGTTCCAACACCACAGAAGGAAAAGCTATTGATTTTTTATATAATTATGGCTATGTTTTAGAAAATATTAAGTATTGCAAGTTATAATATGAAGTTATTTTAATCGATGTTCAAATTTTCATCCTTGGGAACACACTAATTGTGAAGGAAATGTATACAAAAGTTTTTCCATTGGAAGTATAGGAAGCAAAATTACTTGACGTCCACCTTAATTCACGAAAGAAATGACGTAATGTGGCTCGTGAATTTCAGAATTTTTTTTACAGAGAAAATGCAATGTAAAATAACTTTCGTTAATGCACTATTAAAAATGTTGTGGTAGGTTGCACCAAAAACTGGTACTACAACAACTGCAGCACTTTCTGGGAAAAGATACAACATTGTGTGTTGCAGACAAAACCATACAACATGGTGCAACTTCACACCATGTTATGGTACAAAGTTTCCCCACATTATGAAGCAAGGTTGCACCATGTTACTGCGTGTTGTTTGCACCACACAATGTTGTATCTTTTCTCAGAAAGTGGTGCAACTGCTGTAGTACCACTTCCTAGTGCAACCTGCCACAAGATTTTTAACAGTGTGAAGTCAATTTCTGTTTTGCGAAGCCTTTATTTCAGAATCTCCATATGTCGGCTGTTTACTGTGGGATCCTCAAATAACCTCCTGTTTTTTGTTTTGATTTTGTTTTTTGTTGTTGTCTCTTTAAATCCAATCAATAGTTGCAGAGATATGGTGTCCACAGACAGTCGGACGAACAGACAGACGGACGGACAAGTGATATAGGGTATTTCACTGCGTAGTCCCGCCCATAGAATCAGTCATATTTAGCAACACACTCTACTTAGAAACATGACATGTGGATTACAACGCATCTTAGTTCATGGGAATATAGCGCTATTCACAATGAATGTTGGAAATGTCATTCACCAACATCCAAGCACACTCGAACGCGAAGCTGCATGTTATCGAAGGTCTTCGGCAGCATGTCCTCGTCAATATTCCGGATGGCTATACTGATGTCGCTTTCTAAGTCCTCAAAGGTGCGAGGCTTATTACTGTAAGCACGACACTTCAAATATCCCCATAACAAAAAATCCGGAGGTGACAAATCGGGTGAGAGTGGTACCATAGTCCTTTGAAGATTACTCGGTCACCGAAGAAAATGGAAATTTCACTAATGCTCACACGGGACATGTGGCATATTGCTTTATCCTGTTGAAAGTATCCCGTTGTCAAATCGATGGTGGTTAATTGGTCCACGAATTGTCTGAAAATATTCACATATGACGCCGAATTTACTACGCTCCTAAAGAAAATGGGTCCAGTTATCCTGGTTAGGGACACAGCACACCAAGGATGTAATGGGGTTTCGGTAATTTTCACACCAAGTGTAATGGGCACTTTTGCAGGATGTAATAGGGTTTCGTGTAATTCATGTGTATTATTTGTTGCCCAGATGCGGGAGTTTTAAGAATCGACATACCCGTCCAAATGAAAATCATGCTTCGCCAGTGAACCATGTGAAATCCAGTGTTTCGAATTGCGAGCAAAAACGTCATGAACCAGTGACAATAAAACACACGCTTTTCAATATCTGGTTCTTGCAACTATTGCACAGCGGTCACGTGGTACGAATGAAGCAACGCTTTTTTCGCGGCTCTTTGGCAGGTGTGAACAGAATATCCAGTTTCTTGTGACAAACGTCGTAGTGACTTCTTCGGGGATGTCAACAACCTGTGCTTCACCTCGATTTTTTCTTTCGCTAAAGGACGTCCCCCACTGTATTGGTTCAAAACACTGCTCGTAGTTTCAAATTTTTTATCTAACCTGGAGATGTAACGTTTGTCTGGTGCTTTTCTTTCGCCAAACTTCTCCAGGAATTCGTGCTTTTTTTTTTTTTTTTTTTTTATTGGAGGTTTAACGACCACCGTGAGCAACTCAATGGGCTATAAGCAGTCGCCCGTCCCTAATTTAGGGTCACTGGTTCCAGGGAAGGGAGAGAGCCAGTGCCGTAAGACAAACACAACATCCATGCCTCACCGGGATTCGAACCCGGACCCCGTTCGGACGAATGATCAGAGGCCATCGCTTAGACCACTGCGCCACCGGGGGCGGCGGAATTCGTGCTGTGCCATATTTATAGGCTTTGTTATCCAATAACTTTTCACAATAAACACCTGCTCCGCAAAAGTACGGACAGCCATCCTGAACGATGTTCAACGACAGAGTAAAACCCGCAGATTACCTCCGGACAGAATTAGAGTGTCCGGCAATCTTGTGGGGGTGACGCCACAACCACAGTGCGCCTTATCTGGAAAATCACTCCCACGCATTTCTCAAGAATCAAGGTCTCTTGCAAACCAAACTTCATGATTCTGCGCAGAGTGGGAAGAAAACAATAGTTGGCTCTCTTTGGGGAGAATACCTAGTGAAACACGTACTGTTTTTTTTTTTTTTGTTGTTGTTGTTGTTTTTTTACAAAAGATATGCTAACAAGTTAGTAAAATCATGCAATGCATTGATTATAATACGCTTTTCAACATACCAGAAATCATTACTCAAGTTATTACTCAAGTTATGAGAATAATGGCTGTGGAATAAATCTCGGTCCTGTGCCCTGACCTTTGATCCCATTTCGATGATATTCAACAGAACCGATTTGGTATACCTCCGAAATAACATGATAAAATTTTGTCGCAATCAAAGCATTTTTACGTAAGTTATGATGCATAAGGGCTATGGAATAGATTCCGTTCCTGTGTCCTAACCTTTGACCCCATTTCGCCCATTTTCAATAAGGTTTGTCGCCAAATGGTCCCCTACCACATACTAAAATTTCATCGAAATCGAACCTTTTTTCCGTTAGTTATGGCGCATAAAAGCAGTGGAATGGATCCCTCTCCTATGTACTGACCTTTCACCCCATTTCGTTCACTTTAAATAGGGTTCCTTCCCAGGTGATCCCCTACCATATACTAAAATAAGGTTCCTTCCCAGGTGATCCCCTACTATATACAGAAAATGGTAGGTTAACGACTTTCATCAAAATTCTTAGAGCCGTTTTCAAAATAAAATGTACATATATACATACAGGAATTGCTACTTTAAGGTGGACGTCAAGTAATTTTGTTTCCTATACTTCCAGTGGAAAAACTTCTCTACACATTTTCTTCACAATTAATGCGTTCCCAAGGATGAAAATTTGAACAACGATTAAAATATCTTCATTTTATAACTTGCAATACTTAATACACTGACGGGAAAAAAAAAATCCCAACACCAAGAAGGGGTTGTGTTAAATAAACGACAGTTAGTAGGCGGTGAGAGTACATCTGTAAGATGACGTCTATGCAAATTTCGCGCTCGGCGCATACGTGTGGCGCTAGTAGCGCCAATCGGAACATGCAAAGCAGGTTTGCTGTAAATACGCGCTGTAACGTTCGTGAGCGTTAGTTATCGTCGAGATTCGACGTAGTGTGTTGATGTTAGTCAAGAATGCCTTTAAGAAGACAAAGAAGCCATTCTCAACAGCTCACGGAGTTTGAACAAGGTCGTGTAATAGGGCTACGAGAAGGTGGATTTTCGTTCCGCAATATTGCAGAATGACTTGGCAGGAATGTAGCCACTGTGCATGATTGTTGGCAGCGGTGGTCAAGGAAAGGTACTGCCTCAAGAAGACCGGGTTCCGGCCGGCCACGTGGCACTACTGAGAGGGAAGACCGCCGTGTACGGCGTATGGCCGTGGCGCATCGTACCGCGTCTGCGGCAGCAATTCGAGCTGCAGTTGCCACCACAGTGACACAACGAACTGTTACAAATCGGTTACTTGAAAGACAGCTCCGAGCCAGACGCCCTGTAGCGTGCATTCAACTTACTCCAAACCACTGCCGTTTGCGACGTCAGTGGTGTCAAGCTAGAGCTCATTGGAGGACGGAGTGGAGATCTGTTGTGCTTTCTGATGAAAGCCGGTTCTGTCTGGGTGCCAGTGATGGCCGTGTGTTGGTTAGAAGGAGGCCAGGTGAGCGCCTGCAACCAACCTGTCTGCGGCCGAGACACACTGGACCTACACCTGGAGTTATGGTCTGGGGAGCAATTTCAGGATAACGCTCGGCCGCATACCGCTGTTGTAACGCAACATGCTCTACAGAGTGTCGACATGTTGCCGTGGCCTGCTAGATCACCAGATCTTTCACCCATGGAGCACGTATGGGAAATCATTGGACGACAACTCCAGCGTCACCCCCAACCAGTATTAACCGTCCCTGTATTGACCGACCAAGTGCAACAGGCATGGAACTCCGCCCCACAAACTGACATCCAGCACCTGTACGACACAATGCACGAACGTTTGCGTGCTTGCATTCAACATTCTGGCGATTACACAGGTTACTAATGTACCAGCATTTCACATTTAAAATGGCTCTTCTCGCGCTTACATTAAGCTGTGATCTTTAAACCTTAATCGATTAAATATGTTACCTATACAAATGTATTGCCACCATTTCATTCCTCTACAACTATTTTTTCGTGGTGTTGGGATTTTTTTCCGTCAGTGTATTTTCTAAAACATAACCATATTTATGCAATTCAACATTTGTTTGTCTACTGACGTCATGAAAATACAGGTCGCGCCATCTTTTTTCTGGACAATTAATGCGTTCACAAGGATGAAAATTTGAACATCGATTAAAATAGCTTCATTTCATAACTTGAAATACTTAATATTTTCTAAACCATAACCGTAATTATGCAATCCAACATTTTTTTGTCCACTGACGTCATCAAAGTACAGGTCGCGCCATCTTTCGTCTGGTTTCAACACCACCAAAGGAAAAGTGATTGATTTTTAATATAATTATGGTTATGTTTTAGAAAATATTAAGTTTTCCAAGTTATAATAATACGAAGTTATTTTAATCGATGTTCAAATTTTCATCCTTGGGAACACATTAATTGTGAAGGAAATGTTTACAAAAGTTTTTCCATTGGAAGTATAGGAAGCAAAATTACTTGACGTCCACCTTAATAATATGGGATAAGGGCAATGGAATGGATCGCAATCCTATGTCCTGACCTTTGACCACATTTCGTCCATTTTCAATAGGGTTCGTGTCCAGGTGGTCCCCTACTACATACTGAAATTTCATTGAAATCGATCCATTTTTAAGCACGTTATGACGAATAAGGGCAATGGAATGCATCCCGATTTTATGTCCTGACCTTTGACCCCACTTCACCCATTTTGAATAACGTTCGTCCCCAGGCGGTCTCCTACCACATAGTAAACTTTCATTGAAATCGAACCATATTTACGCAAGTTATGTCGCATAAGGGCAATGGAATGATCCCGCTCCTACGGCGTGACCTTTGACCCCATTTGTTCCATTTTCAATAGGGTTGGTCCCCAGGTGGTCCCCTACCACATAGTAAACATTCATTGAAATCGAACCATATTTACGCAAGTTATGACACATAAGGGCAATGGAATGATTCCGCTCCTACGTCGTGACCTTTGACCCCATTTGTCCCATTTTCAATAGGGTTGGTCCCCAGGTGGTCCCCTACCACATAGTAAACACTCATTGAAATCGAACCATATTTACGCAAGTTATGACACATAAGGGCAATGGAATGATTCCGCTCCTACGTCGTGAACTTTGACCCCATTTGTCCCATTTTCAATAGGATTCGTTCCCCGGTGGTCCCCTACCACATACTAAAATTTCATCGAAATCGAACCATTTTTACGCCAGTTATCGTGTGGATAGACGGACGGACGGACAAAGCTGGAGCATATACGCTTCTTCAACCTACGGTTGGAAAGCGTAAAAAATTATGCAAAGAAGAAGCAGCGATGTCTTACTTCTCTGCTTAATGGAAACCTTCTCTTACGCTATGTTATCTCCATAAAAATATTCTCCATTTGAAACGAGCTTTCGTGTAGTGGACATATCTAAGAAGTTTGTCAATTACCACTTGTAAGCAGCTATCAGAAAAGCCTTCAATTAACAAAACAGGTTCTTAATACCTGAACTTACCTCCGTTTTGGACCAAGATCACCTTTCTGCGATGTTATACAGGTGAAGAACATAAGCAGCCAAACCAAACCAAACGATAAGGAAGCTATCGATGTAAACGTGCAGACTTTGCACAATACCCTGCTGCCGAAACGCGTATAATTAGCGGAGGTGTTATTTCTCATGAAGCGATACGTCCCCTCGGAGATTTGTTCCACAGCCACTTCGGCAAACAGGAAACACATGCCCTTAAATTTCTTGCCGCAGACTGCGAACGTAATGCAAGATGCAGTAGAAGCTGTTACAATAATACAGCACACAGAGATATGCACGACACGCCATCGACTGAATGCTTGCCTCAAGTTCTCCACGTTCTTGTTAGGCATCGGCGACTCCATAATCAGGACAAACGTACACCCAAAACACGCAATCGGGTGCCAACGAAAGAAAAACATCCGTCAAAACTTTTTAATTTTACGAATTTCCCTCAAATTCTTTACGTAAAATTATGTTGCTTCATTAGAATCTCGGAGATACGCGTAGTGAAGTGCAAAATACCGAGGCCGTTCCTCGAGGAGACAAATGGGTGTCGAAGAGAACGTTCTAGTTATTTTAAATTGCAGTATGGAACGCGAGACGTAAATGAAGTAGCAACCAAAAATATAAGCGAAGTGATCGGCCAGGGACACATTTGTGGTATGTATACAAGCAAAGTAATAGTATAATAACGGAAATTCTTCGAAGTTAAAACGTCTGCGCAGAGTTATTATACCTTGTTCTTATACATGAAAAAAAACACACCTTCAGATGTTAAATTTTATGTGTATAAAACAAATTCTCAAAGAATACAAAACACAACTTCAAAAAGACAACACCTGAATCATTCCCGCTAACTTGTTACAACCTGGCTGACTCCGGTCGTGGTCACCAATGAGATATAGATACCATTCTATCTCGTTGGTGGTCACAACATACATCGATTACGATTATAATACGGTTCATGATGACATAAAGAGCCAACGAGATATATCTCGTTGTATAGGGCATTGAGATTCTATCTCGTTTTATTGCGCCATGTGAAGAATTAATCCATTATCAACAGGATCGTAAGATCGAACCATTTCTTTGAGCAGAGTGGTTTTTTTTTTGTTGTTGTTGAATTTTTATTGCCATGTCTTTTGTAAAAAAGTTCGAGTGTCCAAAAGCTAACGCCAGCTTATCGTTCGAACTTTGCTTGCAAGGTCGTCTAGAAAGTGGAAGGCCATGATTTCCTCCTTTTGTGACGTCAGTCTAAGTTCACATGGTCTGGTATGTCGGTACCGTGTTTGACGTCAAATAAAAACAGCGTTGGAAACCAATCAGAAGCCTAAGGGTAGCAGTCGCTGGATACTTTCTTTCAAAACACTGGTACGTTTAGCAGAAGCGTGGAAAAACGAGCGTTTCTGATATAACTCCCATACAGTTCCTTATACTAGGCATTTTGCTAGCATCCGACAAACATAAGTTCAAGGAATGGGACATGCAATGAGTATATATTGCTTTGGGTTATTTTTTTCTAATAGAGCCCTGAACTCCACGAAACTGTCCTCGCATTGCTGCAGCCTCATCATACCCCTGCCCTCTCATATCGTTCAAATCAAAACCCAATTTCACTAAATTTTCCATTATTGTTGTTGCAAGAGAACAGCCTGTTAAATTTTTCCCTGGTATAAAAGCCAGAAAATCTTCTCTTAATTTCAGTTCTTCTTCATCAAAATACCTGACGCACACTGAAAACTGTTCTATTTGACTAATGTCAGTTTCATCTGCCAATACTGAAAAAAAAATTTGAATGCTTTACCTTTGCTACAGTTCTCTGTTGAATAAGTTCCCCAAATATGTTTATTATTTTATTCTATATCACTGAACTTGTATACATGCTATTACCACCACTAGTTTCTAAGTTTTCTTTTAAAATGGCATCTCCAGAATTTGCACGATATCTTAATAAAGCGCGAAAATTGCCATCATTATTTGCTGGTTCCTCAAGCGAAATTCTCCCAGAATCAACTTTTCCCCTAAGAGGTATCTGCTGCCTTCCACATAATCTAATTGTTTGCACAAAAGGAATCAACCTTTTCCTGTTGTCAATTATCTCTTGCTTTTTCTGTTTATTCATTTGTAAAATTGTACTATCCTGTTTTTTATGAATTATTGATGCAATATTTTCAGCTGCCAATACAGCGTCTTTGTGATATTTATTCTTTTCATGTTTTTTTTAATATTTCCCCCGCATCTTTTAAATCGGTTCTAGGCTTTGTAATGAGGCTACCCAAAGTCTGATGTTTGCCTTTACCAGCAACATATTTTTCGTAAAATAAAACACAATATTTACAAAATGAACCTTCTTTCAGACGTGAATATGACAGCCACTTATACTCTTCTAGCCATTTAATTTGGAATGTTCTCATATGATTTTTATTGTGACTGGAACTGATTTTTTTAGGGAATCTATATTTCGCAGTAGGTTTCCATATACCATGTAACAAATCCACTTTTTTATCGTCGCTCAAAGAATTAACAAGCTCACTGTTACCTGCATAAAATCCTATGTCGTTCGAATCTGAAATGCTTTCAGACTTTTCATCACCATCTGCATCTCCGTCATTCTTCATGCGTATTGGTTGAAGCTCATAATTTACCGGATTACTCCCGCTTTCAACGCATTGGTTTGGAACTTCAATATAAGTGGGTTCAGCTAGCGTTTCAGTTTCCACAGCTCTTTTTTTGTTACAGAAATCGTTTCATTTTTGAAATAACCTCAACAAACTGTTTTAAGCAGCTGCGGGAAACAGCGAATAAATACTGATTTTTAATTACAAGGATACAGACAAAACAGAAACAGAAGTTTCACTTTCTCCCTCCGTTTGAAAATGAAAGAATCCACCCACATGGCCAACGCACAGCTCGGAATCAGTAAAGTATCAAAACAGGTGGCTGAGCAGTGAAGTGAGGTATTGAATGTCACTGCACGTGTCCTAGTAACGACCGGCGCCAGGCGGAGAGGAGCGGTGACACGTGACACCATCCATGGTCTTGTCAATTAGGAGTTGGCGCCGCAAAAACCTACAGCCGCCTTCCTGACCATGGATATGAGCCATCTTTCTTTCTCTGACCTCTGTCTCCTTCGCGCAATGATCTTTCACTCAATCCGTACATAGCAGTTGGATTTTTCCAGCAGTAAATATTCATGATTCAGAAACTCTTCTCATAACACAAATTTTGATTTAACATACATACACATACATACAGGGGTTGTGTTAGATAAACCACAGTTGGTAGGCGGTGAGAGTACATCTGTAAGATGACGTCTAAGCAAATTTCGCGCTCGGCGCATAAGTGTGGCGCTAGCAGCGCCCCTCGGAACATGCAATGCAGGTTTGCTGTAAATACGCGCTGTAACGTTCGTAAGCGTTAATTATCGTTGAGATTCGACGTAGTGTGTTGATGTTAGTCAAGAATGCCTTTAAGAAGACGAAGAAGCCATTATCAACAGCTCACGGAGTTTGAACGAGGTCGTGTAATAGGGCTACGGGAAGGTAGATTTCCTTTCCGCAATATTGCAGAACGAATTGGCAGGAATGTAGCCACTGTGCATGATTGTTGGCAGCGGTGGTCAAGGGAAGGTACTGCCTCAAGAAGACCGGGTTGCAGCCGGCCGCGTGGCACTACTGAGAGGGAAGACCGCCGTGTACGGCGTATGGCCGTGGCGCATCGTACCGCGTCTGCGGCAGCAATTCGAGCTGCAGTTGACACAACGAACTGTTACAAATCGGTTACTTGAAGGACAGCTCCGAGCTAGACGCCTTGTAGCGTGCATTCCACTTACTCTAAACCACTGCCATTTGCGACGTCAGTGGTGTCAAGCTAGAGCTCATTGAAGGACGGAGTGGAGATCTGTTGTGTTTTCTGATGAAAGCCGGTTCTGCCTGGGTGCCAGTGATGGCCGTGTGTTGGTTAGAAAGAGGCCAGGTGAGCGCCTGCAACCAACCAGTCTGCGGCCGAGACACACTGGACCTACACCTGGAGTTATGGTCTGGGGAGCAATTTGCTATGACAGCAGGAGCACTCTCGTGGTTATCCCACGGACCCTGACGGCACAGTTGTACGTCGGTCTGGTGATTCAACCTGTTGCGCTGCCATCCATGACCAGCATTCCAGGGTGTGTTTTCCAACAGGATAACGCTCGCCCGCATACCGCTGTTGTAACCCAACATGCTCTACAGAGTGTCGACATGTTGCCGTGGCCTGCTAGATCACCAGATCTTTCACCAATCGAGCACGTATGGGACATCATTGGACGACAACTCCAGCGTCACCCCCAACCAGCATTAACCGTCCATGTATTGACCGACCAAGTGCAACAGGCATGGAACTCCATCCCACAAACTGACATCCAGCACCTGTACGACACAATGCATGAATGTTTGCGTGCTTGCATTCAACATTCAGGCGGTTACACCGGTTATTAATGTACCAGCATTTCACATTTAAAATGGCTCTTCTCGCGCTTACATTAAGCTGTGATCTTGAAACCTTAATCGATTAAATATGTTACCTATACAAATGTATTGCCGGCATTTCATTCCTCTACAACTATTTTTTCGTGGTGTTAGGATTTTTTTTCGTCAGTGTATATATAATATTTTTTCCGTCAGTGTATATATATGGAATGAAATGCCGGCAATACATTTGTATAGGTAACAAGGTCAGGTGATGCGTAACATCACAGCCTCTCCTTGACAAATGTCAACCCCGCCTTCTCGTGGTACATCCTGTTCCCACTAAAGGGGCTCTGACGACCGCCAATAGCGGTATAACTATACCATCGGGATTAGAGGAAATGCTATCCCACACTCACCAACCCGCTTGGCCAGCGTGGTGAGTTATGGCCAAACCCCTCCAAAATGACTCCACAACTTAAATCTTGGCCCTCAGTCTCCGGCAGCTGGAATGTACCTGGCCAAGGCAGCGGCCAGTGCGACATGAAGGCAGAGGGTGCTAAGAATCCCCGGAGGACCGGACTAGGCTGCCATCTGATGCTGACCTTGGCTACTTTCAACGGACGCTCCCTATCTTCTGATTCAAGGCTTCTTGAATTGGAAGAGGAACTGCAAAGGATCAAGTGGGACATCGTCGGTCTAAGTGAGGTAAGGAGAAAAGGAGAAGATCTCATTGAACTGAAAAGTGGACATCTCTTCTACTATCGTGGGACAGATACTGGCAGAACTAGTGGTGTTGGATTTATAATAAAGAAGAAACTGAAGGATAAAGTTGTAGAAGTTGAAAGTTCCTCTGACAGAGCTGCACGACTCGTTATCCAACTCTCGAGAAGATACCAGGCTCAGATCATTCAAACTTATGCACCCACCACAAGTCATCCTGAAGAAGAAATTGAAGAATTTTATGAGGAAATTCGTCATCTAAATAATAAAGGTAAGCAGCACTTGAAGATAATTATGGGAGATTTCAATGCAAAAATAGGGCAACGGCAACAGAATGAAACTTCAGTAGGTAAATTCGGTCACGGCAACAGAAACCAGCGTGGAAATACTCTCGTAGAGTTTGCAGAGGCAGAAGGGTTTTTCATCTTGAACTCTTTTTTCAAGAAAAAACCACACAGGAAATGGACATGGAGACATCCAAATGGGACGACAAGTGAAATTGATTTTATTATGTGTAACAAAAAATTCGTCATAGAAGACTGCAGTGTGCTAAACAAGTTCAACACAGGCAGTGACCATAGATTGGTGAGATGTAAGATGCACCTCAACACTAAACTCGAACGTAGCAAGCTCATAAGACAAACAAAATGTATTGACATAACCAACCTTAAAATATACCATAATACCTTCAAATTGGAACTGAAGAACAGGTTCTCTGCTTTAGAAGGCCTAACATCGGAAGAAGTGGATATTTCTGAAGTTAACAGAAAAGTAACCAAAGCTCTTATGGAAACAGCAACAAAATTAGCTGGGTCTAAGAACAAATTGCATGTGAACAAATTATCAGGAAAAACCAAAATGTTGATGCAAAAAAGAAGAGTGATGAGGACAACTAAAGAAGATGTGACTTCCAAAGTGGAATATATAGAGCTATGCAAGACAGTACGAAAAAGTATCACTGAAGACGTAAGGAAATTCAACTGTGAACTAGTAAGGAAAGCAATTGAAAACAACCAAAGCCTAAAGATAGCAAAGGGACATCTCAGTAAGGGAAAAAAACAGATTATGGCACTGAGAAAAGAAGATGGTTCTGTAACAAGAAATAGAGGCGAAATTTTGACAAGAGTGAAAGATTTCTACTCCAAATTATATGAAAAGGATGATACATGTACTCCAGACATCATGAAAGGTACCAGTACCAGAGTTCTTCCAGTCCTTCCAGCAGAAGTTGCACATGCAATCAAGAACATGAAGCGAGGAAAAGCTCCAGGAGAAGATGGAATTACTGTAGACATCATACAAGAAGCAAGTGGAGAAATCGAAACAGTACTCGCCCAAATTTTCACTCGATGCCTTAATGAAGGGAAAATTCCTGAGGATTGGAACAACGCTACAATGATCCTGCTACATAAAAAAGGTGACATTGAGGATCTCAGGAACTACAGACCTATCAGCCTCCTATCAGTGGTTTATAAAATCTTCACTAAAGTTCTTTCACACCGCTTGAAGGTGACATTGGACATGGCTCAACCGAGAGAACAAGCTGGATTCAGGAGTGGCTACAGCACAATAGATCATATCCACGTACTGAGAGAACTAATTGAAAGAGCGAGGGAATATGAGCTTCCATTGTGCATGGCTTTTATCGATTATGAAAAAGGCTTTGATTCGGTGAAACCATCAGCAGTTGCAATGGCTCTGAAATCCTGCGGTATTGAAGATGCATACATTAATATTATTAATAACATCTATGAAAATGCAAGTGCAAAGATTCGGCTGTTTGAAAATACAACACACATAAAAATTGGAAAAGGAGTGAGACAAGGTGACACCATATCTCCGAAGCTCTTTAATGCCACATTGGAAAATATCTTTCAATCACTGAACTGGGAAAACAAAGGGATAAAGATTAATGGAGATTATCTAACCCACCTTCGTTTTGCTGATGACATAGTCATTTTTGCAACTACCCCATCAGAGCTACAGAGTATGATCCAGGAACTTGCTGACAAGAGTAAAGAAGTGGGATTAAAAATGAACTTTCAGAAGACAAAAGTGATGTACAATGCTTTTACAAGAAATGAAGATTTATCGATTGATGGAGAAAAGCTGGAGATAACAGACACGTACGTTTATCTTGGACAGCAGATATCAAGTGAGGGTCACATTGGTGAAGAAATTAATCGGCGTACAAACCTTGCCTGGAGAGCTTTTGGAAGAAACAGCATAATTTTCAAGAGCAATATGGCATTATGTCTTAAAAGAAAAGTGTTTGATCAATGCATTCTTCCAGTGCTTACGTATGGTGCAGAGACGTGGACCTTAGCCAAAAGAGACATACAAAGGCTGCAGACAACTCAAAGCGGCATGGAGAGGTGCATGCTTGGTATAACCAGGAGAGATAAGAAGAGGAACACGTGGATCCGAAAAATGACAAGAGTAGAGGACATCGTGATCAGAGTTAAATCCCTGAAATGGCAATGGGCTGGACATATTGCCAGAAGAACAGACCATCGATGGACAGCCGAAATTTTAGATTGGATTCCAAGGGACAGGAAAAGACCCAGAAGAAGACCACATGGAAGATTGGTGGATGAAATTCGAAAGTATGCAGGAGTGACATGGAAGAGACTGGCACAAGACAGACCGTTGTGGAGGAAACTTGGGGAGACCTTCGTCCAGCAGTGGATTGATAATGGTTGACAATGATGATGATGATGATATATATATATATATATATATATATATATATATACACTGTCGAATCACATTATTGCGACTACCAGCTAATATCCAGAGTAACCGCTGTGTGCAGGTTGGACAGCAGCTATACGGGCTGGGAGTTACTCAATAACGTGCTGAAAGGTGTTCACAGGTATGCGGAGCCAGGCTGACTAGAGTGCATCTGGCATCTGCTGGAGGGTGCGTGGTGGAAGATCCATGAAACGAACAACACGATCGAGGTGATCCCACAGATGCTCAATCTGGTTCAAGTCTGGGGAATTAGGTGGCCAGGGAAGTACTTTGAAGTCTTCATCGTGCTCTTCCAAACACTCTCAGACATTTCTAGCTGTGTGACATGTCGCACTGTCGTGCTGGAAGAGCCCATCCGTCCCAGGGAAGACAATCAGCATGTATGGTTGCACGTGGTCGCAAGGACGGATTTATAACGAATTCGGTCCACAGTGTCCTCCACTGGTATGAGTGGACCATGGGAATGCCACGAAAACATTCTCCAAACCATAACGCTGGCCCCACCAACTTGTGTTCTTCCAGCAATAGTTAGTTGAAAAGTGTTTTTTCTCCGATGTTTCTCGCCTTATACGCCATCGTCCACCCGTTCAATGAAGCAGAAAACGTGACTCATCAGAGAAAGCAATCCTTTGCCAATCAGCGGAGGTCCAATTCCGATACTGCCGTGCAAATGTAAGCCTTTTCAGCCGATGCACCTTCGTTAGCATAGGTGCAGTGACCACCCATCTGCATTGGAGCCCCATACGCAGCAGGGTTCGCTGAACTGTCGTTTTAGACACGCTTCCGGTTGCCCACTCAGTTGCTCCGCTGTAGCGTGTCGATCGGCCCTCACGCACCTTTTTTTTTTTTTTTTTTTTTTTTTTTTTTTTTGTGATTGGAGGTTTAACGACCACCGTGAGCAACTCAATGGGCTATAAGCAGTCGCCCGTCCCTAATTTAGGGTCACTGGTTCCAGGGAAGGGAGAGAGCCAGTGCCGAAAGACAAAGACAACATCCATGCCTTACCGGGATTCGAACCCGGACCCCTTCGGACGAATGATCAGAGGCCATCGCTTAGACCACTGCGCCACCGGGGCGGCCTCACGCACCTTCAAAGGAGACGTTAAGCTCTCATATCAATGAAACGTGGTGCTCCGCAGTTTTCACATTGCTAATTCGCAATGGTGTTATTTCTCCAATCACGATACACTTTAAGCACAGCAGCACGAGAAAACTTCAACAACTGCGCTGTTTGAGAAAAACTGCCACCCTTGGCCCGAAAGCCGATAATCATCCCTTTTTGCAAATCTGATAAATCGCTCCTTTTATCCATGACAGCAACGAGTGATATGTTTTCAGAATGCCTACAGCACACCTTATATACCCTAGAAGCCAGCTCACGACACGTGCCTTCTTGCATTGGCTAAGCACTGTTGACGTCAAAAGTAGGAGGTGGTCACAATAATGTGACTCAACTGTGTATATACATAGATCAGTCATTACATTATGACCACCCCCATCCTAAAGAAATGAGCGCTCCTGGAGACCGAACGATGGCACAGGTGAATTTCACAGAACAGTATATATACACTGAAGTGCCAGAAAAACAGGTACACCAGTCTAATACTTGGTGGGGGAGCGCAGGACTGCAGAAATACGACGGGTCATGGACACCACTAGCTTCTGGAGATATGCTGTAGGCAATGCACACCATACACACCCTGCAGAGTGTTCCACAATTCGGGTGTATTCCGAGGTCTCGGAGTCCTGTGTTCGATAGCGCGTTGCATGGTATCTCAAATATATTTTATCACGTTCAGATCTTGGAACTTGGGTGGGAATAGCAACACCCCAAACTCAGATGAATGCTCATTTAACCATAATGTGTAGAATTGTGTGGAGGTGCATTGTGCTGTTGGAACAGGCCCAACCCATTAACATGAATGTAGGACATGAACGGGTGTACCTCGTCAGAAAGGATGCGCACATAGCGTTGTCCGGTCACAGACGTTTGTAGACGTACCAGAGGTTCCAGTGAAATTCAGCTAAACACACCCCATACCATTACGGACCTATCACCAGCCGGTACACTTCCCTGTTGACAGGCGGGATCCATAGCTTCATGGGATTTGCGCCACACACGAATCCTTCCATCTGCCAGATACAGTTGGAAACGCGACTCGTCAGACCAGGCTACTTGTTTCCAGTCATCAAGTGTCCAGCGGCGGTGTTCCCGTGCCCAAGCAAGGCGCATAGCATTGTCGTGCACCCATCAAGGAGACTCGAGTTGGGCGTCGACTCCCAAAGCCCATATCGTGCACGGTACGTTGCACAGTCCGGACGCTGATGCTTTTTGAGCATTGAATTCCGATGATACCTGCGAGAGTGTTGCACGCCTATCGCGTGAAACGATTCTTGACAGCCGACGATGGTCACGTTCACCCAATGTCTTTTTACGGCCACACTGGTGTCGTAGGTTGGAGGTTTTGCTGGAATTCTTGTAGTCACGGTACACCCTTGCAATGGTCGTCCGTGGAAACCCGAACTTCGTTTCTACCTCTGAAATACTATGGCTCATCTCACGAGCGCCAACTATGACACAGCGTTGAAAATCGCTTAAATCGTTATTACTTGTCATTCTCATGCCGAAAACAGCTCTGACAGCTGGCAAGGATGTCTATCGCTTTATATACACACTGGCAGACGCAACCGAGTACGAGCATAGGTGACGTTGCAATGTATTTTGCATAAGCTCGTCTGTAACAGTTTTTTTTTTTTTTGCACTTCAGTGTACAACCCGAGGACCGGATTTCGGTCCTCGGGGAGTCAGTCATCAAGTGTCCAGTGTTTGGAGTCAAAATGGGAAAAGCTGCCGATTTATCGGAGTTTGGTAAAGGACAAATTGTGATGGCACGGAGCCTCGGAACTACGATCTCGTAAATGGCGCAGCTTGTGGATTGTTCAGGTGCCACAATAGTGAGTGGTGCACAACTGGCCAAATGACGAACCTTCGTCCAACCGTGCGTCGTCCGCAGCTCATTGATGCCAGAGGGGAGAGGAGACTGTCGGGTATTTTTCACAGTGACCGCAGAGCCACAGTGCAACAAATCACCTGCAGCTACAACAGTGATGATCAGGAAAATATGTCACAGCACACAGTTGCCTTCTGCGCATGCCTTACTGCACGTCATCGCCGACTACGCGCAAAATGGGCCCCAAAATCGTCGAGATTGGACCGTGGATGATTGGAAATGGTCTGGTCTGACGAATCAAGTTTCCTGGTGCATCCCGTAGACGGCTGAGCGCGGATACGCCGATAACTAACGAAGGCTATGGCACCTGGATGCACTGTTGGAAGGAAACAGGCCCACAGCGGCGGTGTTATGCTGTGGGCGATATTTTCTTGGGACACTTTAGGCCCCATTATCCCAATAGCACAATCCCTGACAGCTATCAGATATCTGAACATCGTTGCGGACCAAGTTCACCCATTCATGGAAACTGTGTGGCCTGCTGATGATGGCCAATGCGTCATGCCACACTGCCAAAATCGTCAAGGAGTGGTTCGAGGAACATGATGATTACACCTGACATGAACCCAATCGAACATTTGTGGTTCGACTTGGAAAAGCTGGTTTGCGCTAAATCACCACCACCCCGAAATGTACGGTAATTGGAGGACCTGCTGTTGCCATTATGGTATCAGATACCCCATGATACCTATCGCCACCACATCGAATCGGTGCCTCGCCGAGTGGCCACTATTTTGCGGGCTAAAGGGGTCCTACAGCTTATTATGTAGGTGGTAATAATTGTAATTGCTCATCGGTGTGTGTGTGTGTACAACCCGAGGACCGGTGTGTGTGTGTGTGTGTGTGTGTGTGTATACACACACACACACACACACAAAATGATGTTAATAGAAATTGCAACACTAAGAAAGAAACAAGCAATCACAATTAAATTTACGGGATTAATTATGGTACATGCTGCCAATCGCAACATACCGGTTCGTGATGAGGAAGACCAAAAAATTAGTAATAAGTAAATTCACCATGTGCGGTGATAACCGACCCCACACGCCGTAGGATCGAATGAAACAAAGTTTGGGTGGTCGTTTGCGGTATTGCATCCCATTCCGCTTCTACACGCATCAACAATTCGTTGGTTGTGACAAGCGCCGAGGCTATGCGAGTCAGTCGTTGGGCGTAACACCCCAGACGTTCTCTATAGGTGACAAATCTGGCGAGCGAGCAGGCCAGGAAAGACGAGCGACTTGATGCGCCCAGAGTAAATCTTGGACAGTACGAGCAGCATGGGGTCGGGCATTGTCTTGTTGGAAGACGGCTCCCGGTATCGTCTGAAGGAAGGGTAGAAGTTCAGCTTCTTTTTCATTTTTTTATTGGAAGTTTAACGACCACCGTGAGCAGTTCAATGGGCAATAAGCAGTCGCCCGTCCCTAATTTTGGGTCACTGGTTCCAGGGAAGGGAAAGAGCCAGTGCCTTAAGACAAACAAAACATCCATGCCTCACCGGGATTCGAACCCGGACCCCTTACGGACGAATGATCAGAGGCCATCGCTTAGACCACTGCGTCACCGGGGCGGCTGAAGTTCAGCTTCCAACACTTCCGTGAAGTAGCGTTGCTGTTCAATGTGCCTATGATGCGTAGTAGGCGAGTGCGTGAATGAAACGCAATAGCGCTCCACACCATTACGCTCAGCGTGGGGCTGGTATGGCGCTGCACAATGCAGCCTTCCAGATGCCGTTCACCACGGTATCTGGGAACAAGGATTTGCTTGTCATGATGCATTAGATTGAATCTGGACTCCTCTGAAAACACAATATGCTTTCATTCAGCACTCCAGTTACGACCTTCGCGGCACCACTGCAATCGCTGGTGCCTAGGGTTCAGTCAAGGGAAGTCGCAGCAGCGGACGGCGAACGAGGCCTCACTATAGCAATCGGTGTAGAACAGTGCTTGCAGACATCGGACAATGTGTGACCATCCTCCATTGCTGCGCAAGTGTCGTGGATGGTGTTGTACGCGACACACTGCCATACGGTACAAGCGCCTGTCTTCCCGATCGGTCGTGGGATTTCGAGTTCCAGACCATGCACGATGATGCGTAGAATCTTCTCATGTCCACTGACGCCATGTACGCATAACTGTAGTTGCGTTTCGCCTAACGCGTGCAGCAATATGACGTTATGATAAACCACCTTCTCAGTGTCCAACGATTCTACCTCTTTCAAACTCCGCCAAATGTTTTTTGTTTGTTTGGAGGTTTAACGACCACCGTGAGCAACTCAATGGGCTATAAGCAGTAGCCCGTCCTTAATTTAGGGTCACTGGTTCCAGGGAAGGGGAAGAGCCAGTGCCGTAAGACAAACACAACATCCATGCCTCACCGGGATTCAAACCCACACCCTTTTAGCACGAATGATCAGAAGCCATCGCTTAGACCACTGCGTCCGTCAAATGTTCATATGGCTGTCTCGTCCTCCTACGTGGCGTGTTTACATGTGAACAACTGCGTACGATCAAGTTTGGGGACAGCAAGTTTACAAATCTGCTCTCTGAACGCCTTCTTTTATACCCCCTGGTGTGATGTTTCCGGTGTCGTTGCGCGTGCCTTATATTTGCATGTGAGCTGCAATTGTAATCATTTGCATCTCCGATGGTGCCCTATCCACCCTGCAAATTTCGTGAAAATCCGAGCATTTCTTTGTGGTATTGCAATTTCTATAAACAGCAGTATAAAATAGTTACACGAGTGAAAAAGTATGTTGTAGCGCCACCTCTGGCTCAGATGCAAGCGGTTGCTCGGCGTGGCATAGACGCATACAGTTCCTGAGGTATAGCATACCAGATTGTGTCCAAATTGAAGGCCAGTTCGCCGACATTCCGGATTGCAGTAGGTGGCGTCCACATCATGTTCGACCAGTGAGAGGTCGGACGATCGGGCTGGCCATGAAAGGATGTAGACATTAATGGGGGGGGGGGGACAGCCTAGTATCGTGTGTTCTGTTGAAAATTACTCGATGATGCTACGACAGGGGTAGCGGCACAACAGGTCGTAAAAAATCGTCGACGTACCGTTGAACCGTGATGGTGGTACGGAGAACTATCAAGTGTCTGGCTATAGTAGGAAATAGCTCCCCAGGCAGTCATGCACGGTGTGGGTGTCGTGTTGCGCTCCACGTTAAAGGCAGGATCTGTGCGTTGATTGGCTCGTCGTTAGACACGTATGTGCTAGTCATCGGCACCAAGTGCAAACCGTGACTCACTACTGAAGACAACACGACACTGCACACTACCCCACGTTGAACGGGCCCGACAACACTGCAACAGGTGCCAACGATGCTCGCTGATCAGTGGTAGACAGCGGAGTGGCGTCCTCGAATGTAGTCCCCGTGCCGCACGTCGTCTAACAACGGTGCGGATGTCCACTTCCGTACCTGTAGACGATGCAACATGGCCACGGATGGTTGAGAGCGACGAATTTGGTTCTGTTCGTGCGGCTCTCAGTCGCTCGATCCTCACGTTCTGTTGTTGCTCTCGGCCGTCCACTGCCCGCGTGCATCTGGGTTGTCCCCCTTCGACCCATTGGCGCCAAATTATAAGTCTTCTCTCAAACTCGCTCAACTGCTCGTCTTATGCACTGATCCAACGTCGAGACATCCTCACAGTCCGTGGACGTTAATGCAACCGCAATCCGCTGTAACAATTGTCCCTACGTGCGAGCTTTGCTCTTGATATACCCACCTTGATGCGCGGTTCCCATGTGCTGTGGCCGGCCACTATTTCGTCAGTCGTTAATTTTTAGGTACGAAATATTTGCGAAAGGGTGGATAAAGCACTGGCTCTTGCGGTCTGGAAAGGACTTTAAAGAATCAAGCTTCTCTTTAAGCCTCGAAGATAAAGTTCAGAGCTTTTACATCATTTCCACACGCGAGATTATGTTATTAAACGTAATTGGGTCACGTAGTGTTAGTAGGTTTATGTACAAATCATAGGATTCGGCTACCAGGAACATAAAATCCTTTTGCTTTATGTTTACAATGTGCGACGTTTCACTTGTGAAATTACCCGTTTTATTCTCGAACCATAATCCTTTAACTGTGGTTCTAAACCTGAGAAACTTTGAGATTTTTTTTTTTTTTGATTGGAGGTTTAACGACCACCGTGAGCAACTCAATATGCTATAAGCAGTCGCCCGTCCCTAATTTAGGGTCACTGGTTCCAGGGAAGGGAGAGAGCCAGTGCCGTAAGACAAACACAACATCCACGCCTCACCGGGATTCGAACCCGGATCCTGTTCGGACGAATGATCAGAGGCCATCGTTTAGACCACTGCGCCACCGGGGCGGCAACTTTGAGATCAAAATCAGATGCTTCCATGAGATAAGAAGAATAGATGGTTTCGTTCTCTCTCCAGTTTTTTTTTTTTTTTTTTTTTTTTAATTGGAGGTTTAACGACCACCGTGAGCAACTCAATGGGCTATAAGCAGTCGCCCGTCCCTAATTTAGGGTCACTGGTTCCCAGGGAAGGGAGAGAGCCAGTGCCGTAAGACAAACACAACATCCATGCCTCACCGGGATTCGAACCCGGACCCCTTTCGGACGAAAGATCAGAGGCCATCGCCTTAGACCACTGCGCCACCGGGGCGGCATCAAAATTAGATGCTTCCATGAGATAAGAAGAATAGATGGTTTCGTTCTCTCTCCAGTTTGAGTCGTTGTCGTCGGAACTTTTAAAGATGTTTCACATTGCTCGGAGAGAAGCAAAACTAAGTAACAGAACTGTTGATATACCAAGTATATAAAACTAAAATAACTATCAGTTTTCTAGCCTAAGAATTTAAACGTACATTTTGTCAATGTCAAATGGTTATACCGTTTTGCATACGATAAAATCTCAATAGGACCACAATCCTTAAGAGTTAAAAAATACCTTTACTAAAAGCTTAAAATAGATACAAGTTAAAAATAACCTTGATATAGACCTTCCTTGATATAAAAAATCAGAAGATTAGCCCATTGTGGAGTTTGAAAGATCTCATGTCATTATTAACCTGTATCTATTTTAAGCTTTTAGTAAAGTTATTTTTAACTTGTAAGGATTGTGCTTCAATTGAGTTTTTATCGTGTGTGAAACGGTATAACCATTTGATATTTAACAGCACGAACCGAACTTTTTTCAGTACATTTTGTCAAGCTTTCGCTCATTGACGGATGGCGTTTTTAAGACTAACAGCATAGAACAAACTGAAATATGTACTAGAACGGGACAATTTTAATATGAACATGATTACACGAGACAAATAAAGTATTAAATACACAGCGTGTTCTAAATTTGAAGTCACGAGACGTGTTGGTTGGGCATGTGGACATTTGGAGAGGGAAATAATTTAGGCATTGGATCCAAATTTTTAGCAACTCCAGGGAGACGCTGTCATTGCATGCGTCACGGCTAGTGATAATTTCCAGAGTTTCTCAGAATGCTGTTGTCTTTCGGTTGGAGTAGGGGGCTAATTTTTTAATACTATCCCATATAGGAACTGCGGACTTGAATCTCACTTCTCAGGAGAGAGCTATGGATGATCTTCTTTCCTTGATGTCTACTTTGTGTTCGCTGGTTCTAGTCCTGATGAGCTTTTAGATATTCCGATGTAATATATTTGAGTACCATCAGAGTACGATAGTGGTGTGGCATGAACACCAGCCTCGTTGGTGATTGAAGGTCTGTCTGAGCATTTTGTAAGTATGTCGTATAAGGATGTTAGAGCTCTTATGCCTACACCAAGTCCTACCGTTCTTAGGGCATTTTTAGGATGAAAGAAACGCCTGGAATATAGGGTATTGATTTCCAGGTACTGGAGTTGTGTCGATGAATTAGTGCATTTTTGACGTAGCGTGTCCTTGGTCTTTTTCATGATGATGAGTATATGTTTGTAGGAGTGCACTGTTTCAGTGGCTAAATTTATTTTATCCAGTTCAGATTGTCTGGTGGATATATCAGAGCTGACAGCAGAAGCTCTTTGAACCCATGATCTGTAAAAAGCTGACGTATGTTCAGCTGGACAGAATGGGTTGCCACTGTACTTGAGAGGGGAAACGATTGTTCGGTAATTTAGTTAACGGTACATCTAGATAGGCTAATGATCTGTTGTTTTCAATCTTCATGGTGAAACTGATCGAAGAGTGTACAGAGTTGGTTTTGTCTAAGAACCCTCACTCCAAATAGCCACGTGTCCAACCAACAAATCACATGACTTCAAATTTAGAACATGCTGGGTATTTAATAATTCTTTATTAGTAGGGCGGGTAAGTGCATATTTTCATAGGAATTGTTCAGATGTGGATACAAGCACCAAAGTTGGCACACATACTCATTGAAAATCGCACTTTTCATATAAAACGTTAGTCACTCGAAAATTCAAGATGGCCGACATGTGATAACAGAATATTTCAATGAAATCCGTTCTAATATTTATGCAAGTAATAAACTTTATTAAAAATCACTTTTCATACAGACCATTAGCCAATCAAAAATTCAAGATAGCAACCTTTTTCAATATGGCCGACACCTATACGAGGATAGTACTCTATGTTTAATGTTTGAACATTACAATAAATGTTTTTATTATTTTCCTGTTTGTAATGTTAGAAACTTCAATTATGATCTTCTATTCCAGGTAGTGAAAGAATAAATCTTCAACAGCGAAAGACTTACAATTCAAGAACATGGCGAATTCTTCACCATTACCTGTAACATGGCGAACTGACTGAACCAAATGCTGTTTGTGCCAAAAGGACAAGAACGAACAATTGAAATCACCACCAACACGTTATAACAGTGAAAATGATGGATACAACATGATTTTTTTTTTTTTTTTTTTTTTTGATTGGAGGTTTAACGACCACCGTGAGCAACTCAATGGGCTATGAGCAGTCGCCCGTCCCTAATTTAGGGTCACTGGTTCCAGGGAAGGGAGAGAGCCAGTGCCGTAAGACAAACACAACATCCATGCCTCACCGGGATTCGAACCCGTACCCCTTACGGACGAATGATCAGATGCCAGCGCCTTAGACCACTGCGCCACCGGGGCGGCCCAACATGATTGCAACCAATGTTCCTCCCTTTCATGTCATACATGACTTACCCATTGTTCTGTATCCTGGAAGAATGTAGTGCTATAAGAAGAAACACTGAAAAGGAACGAAGCTCAGTACCACCAGAGCTTCCGTCTTCTGTTCAACACCACCAAACTTGATGGAGCAAGAAAGAGAAACATATATGCAGAGAGCAGTACTAAGGATGAAGTAGGGAGGAGCAAGGTGCAAAGACGTAGCCATGAACGACAAGGATCTCAGTGCTTCCAATGTGAAAAAGAAGCTCCAACATCCGAACTGAGGTAAGCCATGACAATGCATCTTAATAAAAGACTGAAAGCATGTGCCCACAGTCTTTATGATGGGAAAACTTCTCTCAAAAGTGATTGGTGGAGATGCCATTGTACATGAGCTGAAGTAATACATCGCATGTTTGGCTGACTTGTAAAACGGAGAGAGAACACACCTTAGAAACATCAGAAGACAGGAAAAGGACCAGATACCAGAACATGAAGCTTACCCACTTGCATTTCCGGAATTAATGATCTACATAGTCAAGACAAAATCCAGCACTGGGAGTTTTGCAGACATGGTTCATCTTTTACCAGCAGCTGCTAGAGCAGCTTGGTATCAAGGCACCTCATGTAACCTCCACTTGACTGAAGGAAAAGTTTCTGGAAGCAATGCCTGAGCTGGCAGATCACAAGCAGGGAAGAGATGTCCTTCCGGCTTTTACAGAACATGCTGGTTTCGCCTTATCACAAGTCTCAGACTACAGTGAAGCCATTATCCTGCGTAAGGCTACTAAAATTTTGTGAAGGTACATGCTTGACTACAAGTCTACATTTGATGGGACATTCCATGATAGTTGTGTTGCTGAGGCTATTCCTCCCACTCTTCTTCAGTTTGTTAGCATGGTTAAACATGGGGCTATCAAATCTCAGCTAACATTTGGTTCCACGAAAAACGACCTGGCATTAGACCAGCTGTTACAGTACAACTGCTGCACAAGGATGAAGGAAGGGGCATCTACTCATAGACACTCGATAAACCATGAAACACTATTCCGTGTTTACATGGGGATGTTTGTCCATGAAAAAACAAGGAAGAGATCATTGGTAGATCTGCTTCATGAGCATGGTCTCAGCATTTCCTATGACAGAGTTTTAGAAACATCAGCACAGCTAGGTGATGCAGCAGTTAGCAAATATGTGGAAGATAGGCTGGTATGTCAAACAATTTTGTGAAGACAGTTGTTCACCACAGCAGCTATGGGCAACATCGACCATAACCCTACTGCAATAACAGCAACTACTTCTTTCCATGGTACCACTATCTCTGTTTCTCAGCACATAACCGAAAACAGCAAAGGTGAACGTCGTGGAAAGCTAAATTTCGGCGAGAAGTGAGGAAAGTTCCTGAACTCCCTGACTCTTTCACAAATGCCTGCCCTGCCTTCTTTACCAAGAAGGATATTTCACCTCCAAAGACAAATGTCACAGATACTACACAGGTAAAAAAAGACTGTGACAGATACTGGAACATACCTGTTGAGATCACAACTGGCACTGGAATATGAGTGGTTGGAGAAGGTAAGTGTGGCTGATGGCCTAGTGGATGTTTACTTGGTCAGCCCACCATGCATCAAAAAAAGATAAGCCCCGCATTTGAAGTCAACATTACCTTACTTTTACCTCTGCTTCGCGATCAGGCCCACCTCAGTTGCTACAGTCAGACACGTCATGGACAAGATCAAGGATATAGTTTCATTCTTGAACCAACGCCAGGTACCTGTTACTGCAGCTGACGAACCCATCTATGCAGTAGCCAAACAAATTCAGTGGCACTGGCCTTAGAACTATGGGAAGACAAATTTGTCATAATGTTTGGAAGCCTACATATAGAGATGGTTGTACTGAAGTCACTAGGTACTATACTGAAGAGCAGCAGTTGGACTGGTGCTCTTGTTAAAGCAGGCATAGCATCTCCCGGTACTGCAGAATCATTTCTAACAACCTCCAGCATAACTAGAACGCAACAGGTGCGCCAAGTAACAGCATGCTCTTTGTACAGGCTTTGAAGGAATCCTACTTTGGCTACTGTAACGAAACAGTTGGCAACACTGAGGAAAAACTAAGCTTCGAAGATTGGTATGAGAGTAGTACACTACAAAGCCCACAGTTTCATTTCTGGACTTTGGTGTTGTCAGTGGAACTGGTGATCTTACTATTCATTCGGTCACTCAGAGAAGCCAATTTCAGCCTGTACTGTCACTCACTGTCTGGGCTGCTACCATACTTTTTAGCCAACAACATGAACTATGCAAGATGGCAACCCATCCACCTCAGAGCATGTTGACATTGAAACAGATACAACCTGACGTGGCCCAGAAGTTCCAGAATGGAAGATTCGTGTGCACAAATCAATGTGAGAGTTCTCAGCTATGGCCATAGACCAAGCTCAGTGGCAATCTAATGCTGTTAAGGCAGATGGGGGTGCTATAGGTGTGACTGAGGATCCATCAGCACTGAGATGGTGGATGGTAGCTGGTCCTGAAGTTATCCAATTGGTTGCACATTATGAGGCTGCATCTGAATTCCTCCTACTACAGCTTCTCTACTGCAGCATGTGAAGCGTGCAGCCCATCCGGCTGGCTGGATTATGCCATCCAGATACACACAGCCCTGCTGAATGGGGATGGACCAAAAATGGCGATTTCTGAAAGATCGTGTGGAGTGAGCTTTTGCCGATTGCAGAAAGTTGTCAGAAGCTTACTAAGTGCAGATGCAAGTTTGAATGTCAGGGAAGATGCAAATTCTTCTGCTTTGGTCTTACATGCAAATCATCACTATGCAGCTACCACTGCGAGGACTAGGTGCTGCATACAGCATAACTTTAAACGTCACTAGATTTGCATTAGACTTATATCCAAACATATTCCGTTTCATCATGCTTGGTGTAATTATATTAGTTTGTGCATTGCTAAAAAATTAACAAAGAAGCTTAAGATGTTTTATATGTAGTTGTAAATTTAACTTCCCCGTTTATGTGACAAACAAAGGAGTCAATAAAAGTAGTTGAAACAAATCCACTGAGTTTAATTCTGTGGCAGAAATACTGGGAATGGCAGCCATGTTGGAATATGGTGGCCATCTTGGAAAATCAAGTGGTTAATGTGATTTCTCAAATTATTGAACCATGACTGATAACCACACCAATTTTAGTGCTTATATCCACATGTAAACGATTTTATCACTTATCTGTCTGACTATATTTGTCTTGTGTAATCATACTCATATGTTTAAATTGTAAGTAATTCAGTTTGTTCTATGCTGTTAGCCTTAAAAAGCCATTCGTTGATGAGCAAAAGCTTGACAAAATGTATGTTTAATTTCTTACACCAATAAACAGATAGTTGTTTTAGTTTTATATACTTAGTGTATCAACCGTTCTATTACTAGAGCATTGTACCGGTCCCTAGACTGCCACAATTTTAAAGTCCACGCAATCTAGTTTGAAAATGTCCACTCCTGCACAGGTAAGAACCTGCGCAGGAGTGGACCTAAGCTACCTGAAAGCCACTGCACTGTCAAATTCAAATAGCACACTAGCTTGTGGTTGATTCATTTTTCCACCAGAATATATCACATTATACTACATCATATAAGCTTACACGCACACAGAGATTAGACAAATCTTTTATAAAGAAACAGTACTTTTCAATCTCAGCCTGAAAACAAGACAATTAAGCTTATCCTTGAAAGAACTGGAGAACCTTGAAATGCAACTGCTCCTTGAAAAGTTAGACCATTAAATAGAAATAAATAAAAATTTGAATCTAAATAAGTGTGTGGAAATGAAACTTTGAAACCAGACTTTCTGATGTTTGAAATAAATGTGGCAAGGCACATTTCAAGAAATGTTTTTGCTTATGAAATGCCAACTATCCTAATAAATCTGACAAATGTGCAGTATGATGCAGTAATAAAACATGAAAGTCTTTCACAAAATGAGGACACGAAGCAACAATGAATATCTTTTGAATGAAAAAAAAAGTAATAGTAAATGCAATTTGGATATACTATCAGCATTCAATATTAATGATATAACATACACCCACATCATATCTGTATGACTTCTCATTTGATACTTGAAAAATTAAAAAATGCATACATTGCCTTCTTTAACATAGTGTTTGGAAACTATTACTCCCCTCAAATTTGGTAGCTGTGAGCTCGGTGATACACAGTTATGTAATGGTATATGAAATATAACAACAATGCTGCAAGGTAAAATATGTTACTTACATTACTCCTTTTGTAATCGTCCCATTGTTCACTACCGCAAGTCAACAAAATGGCGCCGGCCATCAGTTCGTTTAAAAAATTTGCGGTGAACAATGGGACTACTACAAAAGGAGTGTAATGTAAGTAACATCTTTTACCTTGCAGCATTGTTGTTATATTTCATATACCATTATATAACTGTGCATCACCGAGCTCACAGCTACAAAATTTGACGTGAGTAATAGAATATATAGATATATTATATCAATATTATTGAATATCTCAGCCATGTATAACGTGTATTTTCCATGCACGAAAGATATACAATGAACTGCATCTATCAGCATCCACTTGATGAAAATTCTCTACTGTAATTACTCAAGTTAACACTTTCATGTGAATTCTGACTATTCCTTTCCACTTATGATGATTCAAAGTTGTTTGCAATAATGTAATATATGTAGTGAAAATTAAGTTTGTCATCAATAAAATAAGAACTCCAGTACTTGTTTAATTGCTATTTAATAAAACATTTAAATGTTCTATTTTTCACAGCTGCACAAGAAGTTATTTAGACAACATTGATTTGATCACTGACAGATTTTCAAAAATGGAAATTGAAATAGACAAGGCAGTTACTTATTATCACACTGATATAATGTGTGCACCTGAATTTCTGCATAAACTAGTTACAAATGAGTAATTTAATAGTTTCATCATCTGTTCTTCACTATACACCATGGAAAATTAAGTAACGGTAAATAAAATTAAGTAACAGTAAATAAAAAATATCTTATTTGATCAATACTGAAAACTAAATAACACTTGACAAGGAGATAATTCTCAATCAAATGGAAATGCATGATACAAACAATTGACATCAGTACTAAATACACATTGAAATATGAGCAGGTACTTGTTTTTAACCACAAATATCCAACACCATAGCAATTTTATATGAATGTGTAATTAATACATGATTTCAGAAGAGACCTATTAAGAAATACAAATAACGATTGTTGAGTTGCTCTTTTAAATGTAAAAATTAAAATGCAAGTTATTATTAAGAACTCCTTAAAACACACAAAATTATTAATTCATTTATGTTGCTTCAAAGTTAAAATAAACATAGGCAACACACACCCACATCATATCTGTATGACTTCTCATTTGCTACTTGAAAAGTTAAAAATGAATACATTACCCTTCTTCTCTAACATACTGTTTGGAAACTTGAAAACTGCAATTTACCATATAGCACTCGATTTTAAAATGGTTCTAATGAAATTTTTATTTTTGGTATATGCTTAAAAATAAAAAATCAGTTCTTTTTCTTTCCCCATATTGTTTTCAAATACATGGTTAAAAATCAATAGTTAAAAACATTTATAAAAATCCTTAAATCACTTAAAATTATTTCTTATTCTGTTGCTGACTGATGGTTTTAAGTGACTCCCAGATTAAGGAATTGAGGCCTTCAAAAAATGCATATAACTTTAAGAAAAGAACTTTCCAATGAAACTTATAACAAGTTAAAAGTGAAGCTAAAAAACTAAAGAAAATTCTTATCTAACCATGGGACAAAGCATACATACACACTTTATACTCCCACATTCATCCAGGAGATACAATATTCCTCAATTTTTTAACATATAATTAATGTATTTTGAAACCTTTGAACATTTAAAATGTGTTAGCTTTAAAATTCCCATTTGACTGAATTAAACCCCTGTATGTGCTGAAGCAGGAGGCAAAACCAATACATATACAGGGTGACCAATAACGACTGTGCACTGAATGTACGAATTGCAGCAATGTAATAATAAATGTCATTCCCGAAGCACTTGGTTGATGGAGGAACCTGTAAGTGTTCTCGATGCCCTCCACCCCGATAGGCCATTCACAGCAGACGAGACCATACAGGATATCCAGGACAAGATACAGAGGAGTCCGCACAAGTCCATGAGGTGGGTGTCGCAACAAGCTAATGTGCAACAGAGTACAGCCCACGATATTCTGAAAAGGAAGTTGTGTTTCTACCCGTACAAAGTGTTTGTCGTGAATCATCTGAAAGAAACAGACCATGAGGCCCACGTTTGGTATTACAGGTGGTTCCAAGAGTTCCTGTCTGAAGAAGGTGAGGACATTCTGGACACAACTTTCTGTACAGATGAGGCATGGTTCCAACTGTCCGAGTATATCAACAGCCAAAACACTCGTCTGTGGGGTACTGAAAATCCCCACAAATTTAAGGAAGTGCCTCTCTACAACCAGAAGGTAGGTGTTTGGTGTGCCATGACTCATATGCACATTATTGGGCCCATTTTCTTCAGTGAAACCATTAACTCAGAATGGTACAGTGCCCAGATTATCCAACCATTCATATCCAGACTCATGGAATGGGAAACAATGAAGGATGGTTCCAGCAAGACAGTGCAACTGCTCACACCACTGGTGCATCAATACAGCTTTGGGGGGGGGGGGACTGTGGCCTGCCCGGTCACCAGATCTGACACTGCCTGACTTCTTTCTGTGGGGTGCACTGAAGGGGAAGATGTATGCAGGTAATTCGCATACACTTCAAGAGCTACAGGATGCAATAACTACCCACATCCAACAAATCACACCATACACCCTGAGAAAGGTCTTCAAGATGCAAAAGTGTGTGCAGACATGTCTGGGTGTCAGTTGGGCCCATTTCCAACACCTCCTGTAGGAACCAGTTCGACACAGTGTTACTTTCAGTGCACCTTTATTTTTCGGACACCCTGCACAATTACACTGACAACTCAAAACTTTTTACAACATACTATTTACAAATTATTAAAAACATCAGATAATTAAAATAATGCAATAATTAAATATGATACTGCCTAGAATCATCCTGCTAGTCATCGTGTTGCTAAGCACTTTCTTCCTCACTCAGAACATTCTCAGAGAATCAACTTCGCATGTGGCTGTTCACATCTGCCGTATTGTTTTAGTTTGAAATGTTAGAGTTCAGCCTATTTCATTGTAGGTTTGGCAAAACCTTATATGGCCTGGAGGACCACCAGAGTATAATACATGCATTGTATATTTTTTACATCATCCCATGGTTAGGTAAGAGTTCTTTATTCTAACTTTTGTCTTATGAGATACTCAGATTATTTGGTGACCATTTACTCTTACATACTTGTCTACTCCACAGAGACATGTTTATTCACTGATTTGCATTAACTCAAACTAGTTTCTTTTCATTCAAAAAGTTCTAAATTGCAGATAAAATTTCATTGAAACCAATTTAAAACTGATCATAAATTTCACTTTCCAAGTTCCTTTACACCATGTATCGAGATAAAAAGGAAAGTGTACAATATCTTTTTAACTTTTCAAATATCTAATCAGCATTTATAAAGTGAGATAATCAGATAAAATTATGTTTTTCCTTATAAAAAAAATACAAACAACAGTTTTGTTTGAATGCGATCATTGTGAATTTTGTGATTTTTGAAATATGTCTTTGCCAGCTCAAAAGGCTGATGAAACACATCCAGTCATCATCATCAGTCACCTCTACCAGCTAAAAGAGCACAATACACTTGAACATTTTTGTTTTGTTTTGTTTTGTTTTGTTTTAGGACTTAATGACCAAAAATGACCAGCATGAACATCTCTAATAGCTATAAACAGTCCCCCCCCCCATTCCCTATCCTAATTTGTAGCCACTGGTTTCAGGGAAGGCAGAGAGCTAAAGCAATAAGACAAACGCACCACTCGTGCTTCAATACAGGCTCAAACCTGAGCACATCTCTGCCAATTATGCGGTAACCAGTGCCATGACCACTCAGCCACTGGAGGGACACACTTGAGTGTACTGTAATCTTTGTCATCAAGTTATTGATCCTACTGTCATAAAACCTGACTTTTTTTCCAGTTCCTACATTTTTTGAGATGGTTCCCATAAACTCTGATAATATTTAAAAATATGTTATCAAGTTTTACTTAAAATCCCTATGATGGAAAAAAGTTCTTAATTATTGATGTTCTTAGTGCAAGAAACTAATTACTTTCTGAAAGATTATGATGAAGGAATTGCAAGATAAGTCACTTTCTCCCTCAAAAGTAATGGAATTGCCATTTGTGGTACCTTCATAATCTTTTAAGAGTTTAGTTTTATTTATGTATGGTATAACATGGTGTTATTACTTATATTTCAAAAATGTATTTGATTGTAGGGAATTAATGTTTTGAAATAAGCAATACAGGTTATTGCATCGCTAATAAAATGATTTTTTTTTCTTTTAGAGATGATGCACTTGATAATACTGTTATAGATTTTTAATCCGAAACTGAAAATCATAGGTATCCTAACAAAGAAAAGATGTTTTCCTATGTGTATGGTCAAAAAAGTGTTGCCAAAAGTCCTGTTGGGCATTTCTGCTAATGCACGTGTGTTAGAAAAACACCTATTTCATACAACAAAAGAAATCCTTAAAAGGGGTCCAAACTCATGTAGCATTACATGAGCATTACACAGAGCAAGAATTGAAATTACAGATGGTGACACTACCTACCAAAATCTTTTAAGAAGGATTATTTAGAATGCTGTGAAGAGCATTTTGTGATAAACAAATTTCTGCAATCAAGCAGTGGCAGTTTGAAGGAAACATAAGAAAAAGGAGCAGGGAGTTGTGAACATTTTCTTAGTTCCTATGGGCAGATCTAGGAGGAAAAGATGTTCAACATTGCTGGCCTTATGCTGAAGCTAGAAGTGAAGTGCCCAGGGATGAGTAACTGGGCCATCCAAAAGGGGTAAACATTGTATGGATGCAAATAAAGATGGTAAAGCACAGCACCCACTAGCACAGAGAGAGAGAGAGAGAGAGAGAGAGAGAGAGAGAGAGAGAGAGAGAGAGAGAGAGAGAGGAGGGGGGGATAAATAGCAATGCCCACCCTTCTCTTCAGTGCACAAGCAAAGAAAGGGGCATGACCACTGTGTGTGTGACCAGGGGTTGCATTGCCAATCATATTCTTCGCAATTTGCGAAAAAGAAATCGTTTTGGCGAAAATATTTGCGATTACGTTTTTTAATGACGTCCAAGCAAATCCAGTCCCTAAAAAGATTGCTTTTGTTGAGACGTAATGTCAAATTTTGCTTCGGATATTTTAAAAATTAATATAGAATCTTTTAAATGGATCATATTTATGGATTTCTTATCTTTTGATGTGAACGATCAGCCAATATTGCACAACTTATATGAAAATAGGTATTAGATGAAAGTTCTGTAAGTAATAAAGGGCAATTTTTCAAAAACATCTGCATGTGATTAAAATATAATAGCTAATTTATCGCTGTCCTTAACTTCTGTTCAACATGTACTATCTAACCCTCATCACGGTGCAGCCGTGCTCATCTGCCGTGTCCATCTACGAGCCACCTGCTGGTTCAATATACTGATAACAAAGAACAATAATAATAGTATTTAAGTTCTTACCCTTTTTTTATCCTTGTTATTCATATTAACATTTGCAAACCACCAGCCAATATTGCACAACTTATATGAATCATTTTTTCCCACATAATATTGAAGTTCTAAAGTTGTATTTGAATCATTTTTTCCCACGTAATATCGAAGTTCAAAAACAGAAATTTTTCTCATTACGAATAAAATTGACATCTGTATGTTTTTGCATTAGTGTGTTTAGAACCAAGCCACAGAATGAATATAGTACCCAATTTCTTAATTGGAAATTCATCTTGTCAATAATGCTTTGTTTTTTATTTTCATAGGTAGTAATAAATTCAAAATAAGTGTCCATATTTCTTTCTATAAGGATTTGGGATCTATAACATAATATTTTGCTGCTTAATTGTAAAGAATCTATAACCTATTGCTTTTGTACTATGATTTTTATATTTTTATGATTTTTATAATCCCAATGTAGAGTGAAAAAAATGGCGACTTCAGATTACATTTGACAAAAAAAAATTGCATTTGGCGAATGGGTTGGTGAAAACTTTAAAAAAGCCAGAGCGACCACTGCGTATGTGACTATTACATAAAACTATTCTATGGAGAGTGCATCAGTGAGGGGTTCGAATGCCAGTGAGGGACGATATGTTGTAATTTTTCTTCCTTTTTCTGTTTTCCCATGTCTGACATGCTGTGTGACAATTAGAACTGTTTTGGTACAACATGTATTTTGCCATTCACATAGCTGCCACTGTTATATCATTTTCTTTATAAACTTTAAACATAAACCAGTAGAGACCATCAGCCAAATTCCACTACTGTAAAGTGATTTGCTTCTATCATTAGTTAGTAGCATTTGTGAAATTAAATGTTAGTATCATCCTACCTTCCTGTCCTTCAGATTTCAATTACTTGAACTGTGTGAGCTGCCTTCTTTTACAAATAAGGGAAGAATCATTCTTGTCACCATGTGTTTGAATGTAAGCTCACTAAAAATCAAGATCATGAGCTCACTCAAATGTGTAAGTCTTAAGAACTGCTAATCCAAGACAGTAGGTCATCTGTAACAACACAGGGTGTCCGGATGGAACATATCCACAAAAAAAAAAAAAAAAAAAAAAAAAAACTATATTATTCTTTTTCAGCTAAAACCATTTAATGGTGGTTTTACTGTTGTAACTTTATCATGTTATATTTCCTTTGTGTGAAATGCAATTTCTCAGTTGGAAGTTATTAATATTCATTGCAAACTATAACTTCCAACTGAGAAATTACATTTCACACAAAAGAAATATAACATGTAAAAGTTACAACAGTTAAACCACCATTAAATGGTTTTAACTGAAAAAGAATAACACATGTAAAACATGTTTTTAAATCTTGATACATCAAGAAATATGTGTGTATAATAAAAAAAAAACTGTATCTCGGAAAGTATTTATTACATACGCTTCTAGTCTGCACCGTTATAAAAGAAAAATGTCAAAGTTTTGCCACTCATTATAACTTTGGCACTCCCTCCCTCCCTCCCTCCCTCCTCTCTCTCTCTCTCTCTCTCTCTCTCTCTCTCTCTCTCACACACACACATTGACACATGGATTTTCATTACTCCAAATGCTGCAGTTGTGGCGATTTACAGTCCCACTGACATGAAAGGCTGCCTTATTCAAGAAGCACGCACACTTGGTGGAGGAAATCTGGTGTGTCAATTCTTTCCAGCATGTCTACAGCAAAGTTTGTGCATGTGACAGTCATTCTGTTTCAGTGCCTAAAGCATTTGAATCTCTTACACCCTTAGACGAAGTCCCTTGTGTACCACATCATGCACCAATCAGCATGAAAGGTTTAGGTGCCAGCTAGCAACCCAAACTGATTTGCACTGATAAGTTACATAAAAATATATAAAACTGAATAACTTGCTATAATGTGTATTCACTGTCAGCATTTACCAGAATAAAATTCTGGAAACATGAACACTTTGCACGTTCACATCTGGAGTGAATTTGCTTATCGGCATATAAGCGAGTCCATATCTAGCTATCTCCAAGTGTTATGAAGTACACGTATACACACATTCCATATGTCAGTTGCAATCTTCAAATCATGTCGCATTAACGAAGAGAAAGGGAACACCTGCTACCGTACGACAGTGGCCCATATAAAAAAAAAAAGGCATTGGTCCACGTTAGCATGTTATTAACTTTTACCAATTTGCAGAATTAACAATAGTATTTACAGGATGAAACGAGTACATTACTTACGTTGGTAGTCCTGTATTTCTACAGTCCTATAACTTGACACATGTACATACCGTAATTTCTGGTAAATAAGCCGCACTGGCATATACACCGAAGTGATAAAAAAAAAAGGGCGGAATGAAAAAAAATCACCAGAAATGCCGCACCTTCACAGTAAGGTGGGGTAGTACCATGGCAGAATCTTGAAAACATTACGTAGATAAAAATATAGTGCCAGATCTTTCAAATAATAAATAAAAATATCAATTAAACAAATTTCAATCTTAAGGATAACACTTACCCTACTACTTATTTTATAAAAATTTACTCTAAGAATTCATAAGGTGCTTAAACCAATTATAAAACATTTATACCTCAAGAATTTAAAAAATACACAACATTCTGAAAATATATGGTACACATAGTTTTTCAATCAAATCCATCAAAATCGGAAACTTCACTGCTTTTTTTTTTTTTTTTTTTTTTTTGATTGGAGGTTTAACGACCACCGTGAGCAACTCAATGGGATATAAGCAGTCGCCCGTCCCTAATTTAGGGTCACTGGTTCCAGGGAAGGGAGAGAGCCAGTGCCGTAAGACAAACACAACATCCATGCCTGACCGGGATTCGAACCCGGACCCCTTACGGACGAATGATCAGAGGCCAGCGCCTTAGACCACTGCGCCACCGGGGCGGCGGAAACTTCACTGTCTGAATTAAAAAGATTTAAAAGCTCATCATCTAAAACTCTGGGGTCGTCCGCATCACTTTCGCTGTCTTCTGGCATTTCACCGCAGTTTTTAGAAATAATGTTTGCTTCAGTGAAGCCCGAAATAGTCGAAGTTTTGATGTTTTTCCAGGATTCGGAAAAAAACATATTTATTTACCATTAGCTTAAAACTAGAAGTGTAACTGCTGAATTTCTACGTTTTACTTTCCATGATAATGTAGAACTACGCATACTCAAGAAAATGCGATTTGGCGAACTGAGTGCAACGAACGCACATGTCACTGACAAAATTTGCACATGCTTTCCTTGAGTTATTGACCAATGACAATCAATCTTGAATGGTAGTCGAATATCCCATTTCAAGACGGGAGAGAGAGTGAAGCTGATGACGTCATGAGTTCAAAGAGTTAGTTGCTCGGAGCATGAAACAAGGGTGATCCTTGCTAACAAGATTGATTCCCTACAAAGTCCCCCCCCCCCGCCACGGATTTTTTCCGAGTTTTATCGGAGTCATCTCTCTTACCTGTCCCACCTCAAACCATAACCTATTATTATCATGTCTTGTTTTGTTTTAAGAGGGGGTGGGTGGAATTTATTGCACATGGCTGTAACATCGTTATTCTACTTCCTCTCTATTGAGATATCTTCCAGTGAGAAAAAGAATGGAACAGGCCAAAACGTTTTTTGTTGCAAAGTTTCGGTCCGAAAAAAAAAAAAAAAGCAGTATAAGCCGCCCTGCTGTATGAGCCGCGTGGACTGAAAATTTAATTTTTGAACTCATATATGCCGTGGCTTATCGACCCGAAATTACGTTATATTTCTCTGATATTCTCACAGGCCAAGAAATCCCAGCTTGGTCTTCATATTTACAGTTGTCTGTTGGTGTGTTATTCATTGAGTATATGAAGGTGAAGAAGAGGGGGGGGAGTGTCAAGCAGCTTTTCAGTGGTTAAACATATCGGTACATCCAAATTTTGGGTTAATCCCGGTATTTTACGCATAGTGAACTATTATCTGAAATTTGACTGGATTGTGTATAACATCGAACCGCGGCAAACACGTATTTCAGTTGAACCTACATTGCAGTGTATTAACAAGTCATCAATCGAATTAACGCAACTGCAAGTTATGGCACTAGAAAGAGGTATTAAATTGCACCACCAGCGCAACTAAACAAACACTGAGAACTATATTCCTCTATTAGAAGATATCATAGGCAGTTTCAACCCACAAAGGCAAAACTCCATTTGGTTTAAATTATACCGCACCATCAAAGAACTTCAAGTTCAGAAAAACAGCGATAACAGTGAATATCGACAGTACAAGTATGAAAGACAAGAATTAATTGACCTCAGAGATAATCCTACGATTAACATTATCAAGGCTGATAAAATCAAACAAATGGTAATGATAGATCACGATACATACCAGCAAAAAATGGAACAAGCTATATCAGAACTGTCAGTAGAAATAGTTCAAAAAGACCATCGATAAATTGATTTGTAACCATAGTATCATTCCCACAGAAATAAGTCAGTCTATCACCCCCATGGAGGTGGGTATACCTAGAATCTATGGAAAACTTAAAACACACAAAGAAAATGAAGCACTAAGGCTCATAGTTCCAAAGCATAGTTTTCCTCTGGTACAACTAGAAAAGAAACTTTTTAAATTTCTAAGACCAATGTTCATGAAGTCGAAATACAATTTTATTAACAGCTATGAGTTTATAGATAAACTAAAAAACCTAGAAATACACAACCATGACGTTTCTCTTGCAAGCATGGACATTGTTTCACTGTTTCCCAACACACCAATGCCGACAGCTATTGATATTATCAGGGACAAACTTATAAGCAATGCAGTGATATTTCCAGCTCAAATAGAAGAGATTGTGAATACTCTTAAATATATCCACACAACAACAACAACTTCCAATACGAAGGACAAATCTACAGACAGAAATCTGGGGCCCCAGTGGGATCCCCCTTATCCACCATGTTGTAGAAGTGATAATGCAGGACATTGAGGAAAAAGTGTTAATGTGGTTCCAAAGCGCAATAATGTTGTATTGCCGCTATGCTGAAGACACATTCTTTGTAATTAAAGAGTCTGAACTGAATTGCATCTATGAAATACAAAAAAAAAAAAAAAAACTTCTCTGCTGTATATCCTACAATAAAACTTACTTTGGAATTAGAAGACAATCAAAAATTACCCTTTCTGGATGTAATGGTAATGCGGAAACAACACAAGCTTGACTTTTGCGCATACCGTAAGCCAACATACAGGCTGGTACTTATCCCACACGAATCCTTTCACCCATGGTCACAAAAAAATTGCAGCGTTTTGATCATACATCAGAAGAGCACATACGTTATGAAGCAAAAATAGATATAAAAATGAAGAATTAACATGGATCATACACACAGCTAAAGAATTTGGGTATAAAGCATCAATAATTAAGAAACTAATCTATGACAACAAACATCCGAAACTGAAGACCAGCAGAGATATCGAATACCATGGACAACTTCCGCATATTCCACGTATCAACACAATTCTAAAGAAAGAATGCCATCAATAAAATAAAGACTTAGGTACATCTGTTGATACATACAAATATATTATTTTGAAAAATAAAGAACGTGGTAAAATGCTTGAAAGAGCCGGAGTATATAAGATCCCCATAAAATCTAATAACAGCCGAAATAATCATAAAAGATTTTATATAGGCAGCACAAAAAATAGGTTAAAAAATAGATCATGTCAACAACTGATAAAGGAACGAAAACAAAACAGCGTTGCTAGATTATTGCAGAAACATTCCAGTAGAGCCAGATTTCGAGAATATTAAAATAATAAACAGGCAGCATACCGAAAAGCACTTACGATATGCAGAGGCCATAATAATCGAAAAAACTAGTGAACTAAATTGTAATAAGAACAATGGCATAGACCTCCCTTTGCCCTGGAAATTATTGATAAATTTTGAAAAAAAAAATTCAAGAAAAAATAAGAAATGCATTGTTCCAATTTCAACAAATGAAAACACTGACAACTAAGTTGTTGATATGCGGGAGACAGTTACCAACTCCCTCTTCACATATTTTCGATTAGCCCAACACGTGGCATGTGGGATAGACAACCGGCAAACCTAATCACCAGGACACTTTGAGGCTGTTCCTTAGACGAACCAGTGGTGGAGTTCCCCAGACTGAAGATGGGGCAGACGCACTGAAATGCATCGCTGTGATAAGAACTACGGCTGTTGTTTGATGTTGTTTTAGCATTTTTGTTGGAGTTATTCGTATTCGGCTTTGTGTGTCCGTTCTTGTGTTTTTAGTCTTCATGTGCCACAGTCAGGGAACATGTTGTAGTCATTCTCAGCTATTTTGGAATTCTTAGTGTTTTCATATTTTTTTAATAACCATTCGAATTTTTTTCTCTTGTTCATACTTGTTTCAAGATATGCTAAATAATAGTTCACTATGCATAAAATACCTGGATTAACACAAAATTTGGATGTACAGATATGTTTAACCACTGGAAAGCTGCTTAACACCCCCACCCTTCCCTTCAACTTCATATACTCAATGAACAACAGACAACTATAAATGTGAAGACCAAACTAGGATTTCTTGGACTGAGAATATCAGAGAAATATGTACATGTGTCAAGTTATAGGACTGTCGCAATAAAGAACTACCAATGTAAGTAGTGTACTCGTTTCATCCTGTAAATACTATTGTTAATTCAGCAAATTGGTAAAAGTTAATATGCTAACCAGTATATTTTTTATATGAGCCATTGTCGTGCACGGTAGCAGGTGTTCCCTTTCTCTTCATTACTGCGACATTATTTAAAGATTGCAACTAACATATGGAATATGTGCATACGTGTACTTCACAACTCTCGGAGATAGCACGATATGGACTCACTTATATGCCAATAGGCAAATTCACTCCAGATGTAAAAGTGCAAAGAGTTCATGTTTCCAGCATTACATTCTGGTAAATGCTGACAGTGAATGATTTGCCCTCACTTCGCAAGAATGCCTCTCCAATGCATTCATTTTCCCTCAGATGTCTGTGGCTTTTCACGAGACTTCTCATGTAACAGATTTCCAGTAGCCCACAGTTCGTAGTCCCAGAATGAGATGCTTTTCTGTGTTAGAGGTTTTCGTTCATATTGCATTCTAAAATGACACTGAACAGCAGCAACAGACTTTCATTCGACAAGCCACAACAGACATGCAACCTTTTCCTGCAGTGTCGACATTCCGACTGAGCTGGTCTGCGGTCAGTCAGGATGGCAACAATAGCTGCTGCATGCATATGAGCAGGTACCAGCTGACTCACGTACGTGAGCGGCACATGGAAAAAACTTTCAACGATTCCCTCTGTGATGGCACAAACCAGAAGTGAATATAATACATACTTTCCAAGATATAATTTTTTTTTATTTTGGATACCTTCCATCTGGACACCCTCTACTATACTAGATGTGTTTTTCTGGAAAAAAAAAAAATGCCTGATAGTATATCTCATTTTTTCATGAACTGGCTGGATGAAATAAATGGCAGTGAAGATTAAATTAGGCAGTGGTGCACTAGAAGGTCAACAGCTGTTAAACCCAAATATTTGTGGTGTTGATAAGATGTTTTCAGTGTTCAACCTTGGAAGAAAAGCATTAACTCAGCATGCATGTACAAGAGTACATTCAAAACTTGAAAGAACAATCCTCAAAACAAACTTCATTTGCAGCAAGTGAAGGGAGTGTACAATTAAATTAACCCAGTTCTCACTGGTTCAAAGCCAAACAAATAAGATTGTGATTGTTGATACACTTAGGGCTGCAAAAGCTGCTTTTGTCTGCATAGTAACAAGTCCTGTAATAATATCAATGAATTATTTCAAACAATGTTTCTGGGCAGTAAAATTGCAAAGGATTTTAAATAGCAAGAACATAAGATGTCATACATACTGGCTCATGGGTTTTAACTATACCTGCATGAAAATCTACTCAACAGAAATGCAACAAAACAAGCTCCTGAAGAACGTGTCACAATAATCAGATTGGCCTTGCAGAAGTTGGTGATATGGACATCACACTTTATAAAGATATGAAGTGGTAAATGCTTTAATGAAAAAAAAACTTCAAACAAGTTATCTTCTGAAGTAATCAAAAAAGAGAACTGAGGTTGATGCTGCTTAAACTAATTCTAAAACTGCTTTGTCAAAATTAAAAAAATTGTAAGAACTTTAAAGATGATCAAAATTTTAAGGAATGTAAGCTGGCAACAAAATATGTATATATACTAGGTGAAAGCTCAGTCAGGGCCAGCATTAGGGCAGTTTAAGCGGTACCACTGCACAGGGTGCCAAGCTCACAACAAAGCTTCAAGCTGAATTTTTTTTTTTTTTTTTTGAGAAGTGATAGAGTGTATACAAAAAAAACCAAAAAAACCTTGGAAGTATTGTAATTCAAGATGATAAGCAATGATGATTGGAGGCAATGAAAGATCTAGCCAGCATCAACTCAAGGCATGTCCCTCTTCGGTGACCCTTTTGTGAACTTTTCGCTGGAGAAAATTTATGTAATGCTTTCGAATTCCACATGAACATATGCATTTGGCTCTTCTCCCATGCATCCTGAAAGAGTTTGGGATAAGGTGTTTTAATCTCTTTCAAGTATATAGTGACATAAAATGTCACATTATCAAATAGTAATTTCTTTCACTTTAACAGATCTAGAAAAAGCACTGTTTTTAAAATGAAGAACAAATGAACAAAATCGAAGTCTTGAAAGACAGTAGGACTTTCACTCTTTATTCAAGAACAAAATTTTAACACCTCTTAGATTTGCTTCAAACAAAACATACTTGTATAAACACTGTTCTTTGCTTCCTCAGAAAAAGAAGATAGGGAAAGGTATGGAATATGCATTGACAGAAACAACAAGCAAGATAGATAGCCTGTAGCCAAACAGTGGATAGGATAAATTGGCCCATATTGTTTTGGGGTTTATAAACCATTCCTTGTTCTCCTCAGCTGCAAAACAAAGTTAGGCAATAGGAGCAACAGAATAAAAAAATTCTCACATAAGCTACTTCACATTTAAACATTTCTTTAAGAGTTGTGTTGTTAATGAGACCACTCTAGATCAGGAGACCCTATGCTTTGCTTACTTGCTTGAGCCAGCCCTGGGTCTGGCTGTCAATGGAACAGTCCAAATCATCACAACTGAGTATCTTTACCATGAATATCAAAAAGAGAAGCAGTGGTTTTAGCATTGACCTTGGAATCAACGTGCACCTTTGCATTCTTCTGCCACCCTTTCAGAAGTTTCATCTCTCACGTCCCATGACGATTATCAGCCAATAGAATGCTATCTAGCTTATGACTTGGCGTGGGGCATCTTGAAAGTTTTACAGAAATCAAGGGACACTTACAACCGACATAAAAGACAGCCATCTTCTCACGAGAGTGGTGAGCCATGAGTGGTTTAGTGGTCTTCTGAACACACTGCCGTGGATCAATCCCAGACAGGCTGAGCTGCTCCGAACACTTGTACAATGACATATGCACACCAGGCCACTGGCCCCAAGGTATTGAACCCTCTGCCATGAGGGGGTCATGAGTGGACTAGTGGTTATAGCAACCACCCCTGACCACATGATTCCAGGCAAGCTAACTGCTCTGACCCACCCAGCACTGGATGAGCAAGACAAACCAAATACCCCAGCCATAGTAATCCTTGCCATAAAAAGGCCATCCGCCCCCCAATCTTGGAAGTGCCTATCACAACATTACAGCCCGGAATCCCCAAGGCACACCCTCACCCCTAGGATCAATTCAATGTAACTTCGCTCTGATTCGATGCACAAAAGTTTCATGGAACATAGGTAGATGAGTTGACACCCCACCAAAAATTACTGGGTGCTGCCTTTACAGTCATGAGAGTGGAGACAATTTGTGAGTCATCTTGACATATTTTGCACTTTATAAATTGATAACAAGAAATTTTGCGCCAGGCTGCCGATACCGATTTTCAAATAATATTAATATTTGCCTAAGGCTTACACACATTTTCTGAGCTAATATGTGGAACTATAACTTGAAAGAATGCCCCCAAAAATTTCATCAGGAGCACAAAACCGGAAAAGAAAGAGGAAAGGAAAGCACAAAAACAGAAAGCTACGAAAAGCATTACATTTTTTTTTTACAATTGCTGGATCATCTAAAAAACATGCGATAAAGAAGGGAGATTAAGGATTCAACAAATTTTGAAGTAGAATAAATTTAGTCTTCAACTGACAAAGAAATTAAAGACAATTTGGCTGCTGTTTTAAATAATCAAACTGTTAGTACACATTCTGCTTATAATGTTATCTTGTCATCATCTTCCCTGTACAATACAGTAGATCCAACACTGTAGCCAAAAAAATTGAATTCTATATTTACAGAAATTGTGATAGAGTTTACTGCAATTTCTGGACCACCTGAAATATGTTGGCATAAAGTTACCACAGTCCGCCGAAAACCAAGTTTTTTCCCCTTCTTCCACCCCTCAGCACGCGATTCCACAGAGCGATGAGCAAGGAGAACTTTTGTTTTTACATGTGCGTACCTGTGATCTGAACTAGGCGTCAGTCAGACTGTCTTCATAGAGGAGAAGCGAACTATACCAGAGATGTGTGCCTGATCCACGGACTCTGTCGAAATCAGTTCCCTGCAAATTGTGTTTTAAATTACGAGTATTAGTTTAGTTTGATCTACATTTGTGTCTTCTCTACATAATAAGCAAATAAAGAACTTTTTGTATTGTGCTACAGATCATCTCTGGATACCATTCGAAAGAGGCGAGTTTAAAGAAGTAGTTCGCTACGTTTTATCACAGTATTGACAACTCTGTTGTACAGTTTCATGCTCGTCGATATTGAGATGTTTTCTTTTTACCTATGTGCATTAGGTTATGCGCTCACACGCCTTCTACTATCATTTTTCACAACAAAATTGAGGATATAAAATTTCCTTTAGATAAAAACAAACGTCATTTTTCAAAAGGACTGATATGAGAACACTGGACAATGATGAAAAAATAAAGTGCAGTTGGCTGATTTGCTGAAAAACTTCTGTGTATATTGTTTTTGTTGTAAACTTTTTCCAACCAAAAAAAAAATAGCAAACTTCTCTAGGAAGTACATATTTTCACAATTGAAGACACGTAAGTGTTTGCTCTAAGGAGTGCAAAAAGTCTCCGGATCACATAATATTGTATTATGTTTAGATGGAAACAGAGCACGAACAGTTAAATAAAAATGTGGACACTTCACGTCAGCAAATGATAAACCAAGAAATTAATATTTGGAAAGGTTTTATGTCAATTTTATTTGTGTCAGAGCACAAATTGACCCTTAAGATTGATTTTTGTCACATACAGAAAAAGGTTGCTTCAAAAATGTACCTTATTATCCTCAATGACAAATTCCACATTCTTTTGTGTGACAATCCAGGGAGTGACCCTTCCCAAATCCAGGGAGTCCTCTCTGTAAATTCTTCATTGAAAGTTGCTTCTTTTATCTCACATTTTCTTTCCTTATGAACTATACCAGTTACTTTTCTCCTCAAAGATTAAAAAAAACTCCAATTCACCAAGTGCTTGTAATGGCATATCAGATTACGGCTTATAACTAAAACTATTAAGTTATGGATTAAAATCCCTTAAAATCAATGTTTACAGCTAAAAACCAAGAATTTATTTTTAAATTATTTCTAAACTATCAATAAATACTACGAAAAAAAACATTTTTATTTGGTCTTGAAGCTTTTCATATGTTAACACATACATCTTCAGAAGGCTATCAAACTCGTGCCATCGCATCACATAAGCAACACATGTGCACCAAGTTAAAATTCTCTACAGGGCTCACCCCATGCGTTGAAAAACAGCTGGGCTCTTACGTCACGTTCCAATCGCTCTTCACAGGTTTCTGTACTGCCATCTAAGAGTCAGTTAGGTATTCAGTATCAAAGATGCTGAAGAGCGATTGTAACATGAAGCAAGACCTGTGAAGACCCAGCAAAAACACAAGTGCTAGGGAACTGCTGGCCACCAGCTGGCAGTGATGGGTCACTACTGGCTGAAATCTGCTGCTCACTGCCCAGTGGCGGTCCGTTGGCAGCCATTGATGGCCCTGCAGCATCGCAGTGAATTGCGGGCCACCAAGCAAGTGCCACTAGTGGCCCCCCAGGTAGCACAGCTTTGTAATTTAATGTAGGCCCAACACTGAGCCATCGTCTTTCGGGAATAGAAGACTGTGGCTCAATTTTGGTCCTACGTAAAATTACGAGGCTGTGCTCCCTGGGCCATAGCTGGCAACCGATGAAACCCCACCATCAGGTGGAAGCAACGGAATTGTGCATGCGCAGAAGCAACATGTGCTGTGTCTCTCGTGGTACCAGTTAGTTGAAGACAACGCTGTCGCCATAGTATTATTTTTATTGGATGTTAAGAAAAAAAAAAAGCATAGGTAGAGAGGCGAATTAATTTCCTAATGAAATGCCACGTCGACAAAGGTCTCAGATTAAGGCATGAAATACTAGATTACAGCCATAAAATACACCCACTCCATTCCTATGAATAACAAGAAATAATTTCTGTGTAATCTTTCGTTTTAACATTCACTAAACTGCTTGAAACAAAAGTCCTGGAAAAACATTAATAACGTGTTATGTTGGGAAAAAAAAAAAAGTTCTATGCATACAAAATTTATCAATTACACTGGTGAAAAGTGAAAAAAGAACACCAAGAAGGAATTGGAATTGGCGGACGATCTTGAAATTTACATATGTTAATGGGGGTCGAGTTCTTTTTTTTTTTTTTTTTTTTGATTGGAGGTTTAACGACCACCGTGAGCAACTCAATGGGCTATAAGCAGTCGCCCATCCCTAATTTAGGGTCACTGGTTCCAGGGAAGGGAGGGAGCCAGTGCCGTAAGACAAACACAACATCCATGCCTGAACGGGATTCGAACCCGGACCCCTTACGGACGAATGCTCAGAGGAGGGGGTCGAGTTCACGTAGGTGTGATGTTAATTTCGAGACCAACCGGTGAGCGCTTACGCCACAGCACAGCATAATATGCAAATTATCGTCGGTGATATTTAAGGAGTACGGCGAAGTGAATGTAATCAGTCGTCGGCGTATGGACACGTGCGAAGACCCTTGATGAAGCTGCAATGCCTTGACATGGAAGACATGTACGATTTCAGCAGTTATCGGACTTTGAGCGAGGTCGTCTAGTCGGACTCAGCGAGGCCGGGTGGTCCTATTGTCGTATTGCGGAGCGAATTGGACGGGAAGTATCGGTGGTGGTACGATGGTAGTGTAGATGGTCCAAGGAACATTCCACACAAGAAGACGTGGAACTGAGAGTCACAGACGGACTGATGAGCGGACCGATCGACGCATAAGAAGAGCAGCGTTGTCAAGCAGAACATCCACTGCGACGCAAATCCGAGCTGCTGTTGCACCTGAGGTGACTGTGCGAACAATCCGCAACCGTCTACTGGATGCAGGACTACATGCACGTGTGCCTCTGGCATGTGTACCTCTGACTCTAGCCCACCGTCAGGAATGGCTGCAGTGGTGTCGCCAACTTCTGCACTGGAGAACGCAATGGCGATCTGTCGTGTTCAGTGATGAAAGCAGATTCTGCTTGGGAGCCTCCGATTGCCGTATGCATGTTCGCAGACGCACAGGAGAGCGTCTCCACCCTTCTTGCATCCGCCAGCGATACACAGGGCCTACACCTGGTCTCCTGATGTGGGGAGCGATCAGCTATCACTCCCGTACACAACTAGTGTTTGTACCGGGTACGTTAAACAGCACCTTCTACATCAACATCATCATTCAGCCCATTGTTGTGCCATTTGTAAGGTCGGTCCATCGTGGTGTTTTCCAGCAAGATAGTGAATGCCCACACACGGCACATGCAACGCAACATGCACTTCATGGTGTGAGACAACTTCCATGGCCAGCACGTTCACCGGATTTGTCCCCCATTGAGCACGTGTGGGATTTTATGGGACGACTTATCCGGTCTCCACGGCCAGCCACGACCATCCCTGATTTACTCGTCCAGGTTGAGGATGCTTGGAACTCAATACCCCAGACTTACATCCAATAACTGTACGACAGACTCCATGTCAGAATTGCACAGTGTGACGCAGTTCATGGCGGTTCAACCTTGTACTAACCATGTTACATGGAAATGTTGTTTTTCAGTTTACCAGCAAATACAGCTGTATTTTGCCAAAATGTTTTTATCACGTTATCCTCTGTATTCCGTTATTATGCTGTATAAATTTCGTTGGTATCAGACGTCTCCTTCTTGGTGTTCTTTTTTCACTTTCCACCAGTGTATTTGAAAAAAAAAAAAAGCAACACTATCTGGGTTATAATGTACTCATCCACGGGTTGATTACACAAGACTGGAGGAATTCACTACTAAAAATAACGAGAAGTAAAACAAAATTATCTCTCCTCTTTAAAACAAATGTAGCTTCAGACAGCGGAAAGGAAAGATACGTTAAAAATGTAACAGAATGTGACATGAACGGGTAAATATATTAATTCAACAATCGCCTTTCAAGACAAGGAGAGCTCGAAACTTTGGAAAGCGCCTTTAAGTTGGTACACTCGTTGAAAAAGTGAAGTTCCATTAAGGTAAAAAAAAATAAATTTATGAATTACATGACACTGATATTTATGAAAAACAGCTCGCAATATTGTAAAATTGAACAGAGCACCATTCGTTACACATTCCCAAGAAATGAGGGTCTTCAAGCCATGCTCATGCATGCCAAATCAGTCCAGTTGGTAGAGAGCTGGCCTCCCACGCCGACAGTCCTGGTTCATTTCCACGAAGATCCAAATGGACGTTTTTCAGAACCTGTTGAGAAAATTCCTGCAACGCAGTGTTGTAATGTAGAAGTTTCATAAGGCGAAAAAAAAGTAGTAGCTTTGGGAAACTGCGGTTTTACTTTTTTTTTTTTTTATGGCTACTGCTGGGGAATATGCGGACAAAATTCGGCAAGCCATCAATTATGTCACGTGATGTGCCGGGAAACTAGCGGACCACATTAGGCTATCCATCATTTATGGCATGTGTTTGCAGGGCAGCTGAAGGGCCACTTGTGGCAACTACTGCCTGTGATTGATAACTGATGGCCCTGTTGTCGCATATGACAACTGATGGCGCCAACTGTCGGCCAGTTGGCCCTTCTGTTGGCCGCCCGGACATTTTATTGATGGTTCAGCAGCAGCAACGTAGTGCTGGGCCATTGCTGGACCGGCAAGACTTTTTGCTGGGGAGCAATTGGAAAATGTAAGAGCCCAGTTCTTTTTCAATGCATGGGGCGAGCCTGTAGAGAATTTTAACACAGTGTGCATGTGTTGCTTATGTGATGTGCCAATGTGAGTTTATGATAGCCTTCTGAAGATGTATATGTGTTAACATATGAAAAGTTCCAAGACCAAATATATGTATTAGGGGGTATCTTGAAGTATTAATTAATAGTTTAGAAATAATTTTTAAATAAAATTACATACATAGTTGGTTTTTAGCTGTAAAAATTTATTTAAAGTGATTTTAATCCATAACGTAATAGTTTTATTTATATGTTGTAATCTGATATGCCGTTACGAGCACTTGGTGAGTTTGGGTTTTTTAATTTTTGAGAAGTAACCAGTATAGTTCACAAGGGAAGAAAATGATAGATAAAAGAAGCAACTTTCAATGAAGAATTTACGGAGAGAACTTCTTGGATTGTCACACCAAAAACTGTGGAATTTGTCATAGAGGATAATATGGTACGATTTTGAAGCAACCTTTTTCTGTACATGACAAAAATCAATACACCTGAATGGTGTGGAAAATGGTAAGAGTTTAGTTACATAAACTCAATATCAAAGATTATATGATTGACCTTTAGGAGTTATCTGATAAGCTGTTTACAGCAAATAATGGATAATTTTAGGTATTAATACAACTATCTGGCAAATTTGATGATATAATCTTAGAAAATATGGGATGTATTTGTGCCCAGGTGAATACTAATCATTCTCTTGGAAAAAGTGTGCAGAATGAAATAATCCATCTTTTGGCAAACCAAGTGCTTAATGATATCATATTTAGAGCTTAGTGAACATTTCATGAATAATCCAATCAGACTGAGGCACGGGGCCAAAAAGGGAATTTACGGTATAAAGAGGACGGCCTAGCCATGCGACAATAATTATCTAGACAAAATACATACATTATTTTTGGCTGTAAAACAATGCAGCTGTATTTGACTGATAGTGTTTTAATCTCCATTACCATATAAAATTCCACATTCTATTTATATGGTATCTAAAAACACACTTCATACTATGTATCTTTCATGTGCAGCAGAAAAACCACACAGTCAAACATAAATAAAAAAAGCTTGTGGAGGGCACAAACAAATATTGCCGCACTGGGTACAGGGAATAATGCTACAGCTGGCCCTGTGCCTGTCAATAATGACTGTGGAAAATAAGATATGTAGAGTATTTTTTTAATAACCAGATATTTTTCTTTTTGTTTGTGATGTTCAAATGTGGTACTATGTTTCATGAACATTACAACAATGGACATTACAACATTAAAAAAGTACTTCGTCATAAAGTTGTTACGCCACACGCTGAAATACTTTGCAGTTTCCATTCATGTAACACCTGCCCGAAAACACAAAAAGCTAAGCGGGACGTCATAAATATTTTTTTCTCAGTTGTGCTATGATGATGGCATTCCATAATTATATCTGGGAAGCAGTTTCCATTCACTAAAGACTGGAACAAAAATAACATAACTAAGTGTGTCATCACAAATATTTCTTCCTCAGCTGTTACTAAGGTGATGGAGTCTCATAATTTAATTCAGAAAGCAGTTTCCATTCACTGAACACCTGCACAAAACCCCAAAAACTATGCATGACATCACAAATATTTCTTCCTGGGTCGTTGCTATGGTGATGACTCTTACCACTGTACCAATAAAGTGGGAGAAAAAATGTTCAAATGTTCAGAGAAAGCAAATTATATTATTTGTGATATATACTAGATGAAAGCCCATCAAATAATGCTAGGGGGGGATAAGATATGTAGAGTAATTTTTTTAATAACCAGGTATTTTCTTTTTGTTTGTGATGTCTAAATGTGAAAGTATGTTTCAGGAATATTACAACAATGAACATTACACTGCACCAACAAAATAGGACAAATGTTCAGACAAAGGAAATGTCGTTTTAGATATGCAACAATCAAACCGATGAAGTCTTGATTGCGATAAGGTGTACCATACCCGTCCAGTTTTGTACCTCTACAATGTGTGTGCAATGAAACATATGAAGTATTGAATATAAGATGATGATGTATCTGTTCAGTTTTGTATGCCTACAATGATCTGTATAGTATTTTCATACTTATAATGATGTGCAAACTACCCAGTAAATTATGTTTGCTACTTTCCTGATGGTAATAAATGTAAGGGCATCCCCATGCTTGGTTGTTATAAACAGTAAAAAAAATATACTCATTCCCATTTGTAAGGAAATCTGTTCAATAAACAAAGCATTCCACTTGAGCTATGATTTACAACAAAAATCAGTACAAACACTGTAACAGGTATATCAATGTATCCTTTTACAACAACCATGCATGGAGTGTGTGCACATTTGTTGCTAAGGGGAAGATATCTAATTTGGTTTGTGAAAAATGATAAGATAGAAAAAAAAACATGTACAAAGCTCGCAAATGATGGCAACAAAAATGCTGACATATTATTGTACATAGCTTGGCTGGTGTAAATTTTTCTTTAATAACAGTTAAATATACAAATTTCAAATGAATACTTGGAGGTAAAACTTTTTTAAATATAACACATGTTGGTCACTGACAAATCCTCCTGCCTGTTCCAAGAAGGGATGAGGCACATGAGAACTATACTTCAACCTCCTATTTTTCTTATTGCCTGAAAGTCTCCTATGAATGACTAATCATTATAAAATATAGTGGAACCTTGGTTATATGTTTTTCAGTAATATGTTTTTCACTTTTATTTGGAATTCTGCCCAAATCCCAATATTTTACGGTTGTTTCTATTGCTTTTCAATTTAGTTATATGTAATTCATTTATATGCATCTTGCGATTATATGTTAAATTTTAAATTTCAGATTATTAAAAGTACAAGGTTTTCTGGTTCTTTTATATATAAACTGATATGCTACAACTTTGAGAGAATCATGGCAGTAATTTTTTTGTTTTTGCAGCAATCAAAGAGATGATGCAACTAAAAATTTACTAAATAACATTGTCCCCTTTTTTCTCTGATTTCAAGAAATTTGAAACAAAGATTAGTGAATATTTTACTCAGCACTAATGCTAAATTAACTAGTGGACAAACTGCTTTGAAAAGAAGTAATGCTTTTAAGGATCTGTAATAGGAATATCAAATATAAATCAAAATCTTATTTGGATTTACTACATAATTGGCAAGAGTTGAGCAATTTCAAAATTTTACAATAGTATTTAACAGTTTGAAATTTCTTTTACATGCTTTTAAGGTCATTCCTTAGAAAAACTTATAAGTGAAGCTCCACAGTAATGTGCATTAAAGACCTTAGATATATGAAGTATAGAGTCCCATGATATAATAACAATACATCTTTAGAAGTTGGATATATAACTGTTCTGCAGAAAAATTTTGCACACATCAACAGTAAAGAAATTAAGATAAGTAAATAACTAAATATTATAAATTCAACAATTATTTAAATGATTAAAAAATATATAAAAATTATACAGGCTTTACAATTTATTCATGGTTAATAAATTTTGTTGAACCTGAGAAATAGTGTTATTGATGTTCTTTTTCTTTTAAACCTGAAAAATATAAAAAAAATACGAAAGATCATGAATCTAAATCATTTAAATGTTCCATTAGATATGTTTCACAAAAACAATAAATCCAGGCCATTATTAGAAAACAACTGACATTTTTTTTTTCAATCGCACAAATAATTTCAACTGGATTTTCTTTCATTTGAGGAACATCATATGATGGAAATTTTGTGGCATAAAATGCACAACATGCAAAAAGGAAAAAATAAAATACTGGCATCTTACTATCAAAACAATTCATGGCTTCCCTGGTGTTATTTATAAATTCACTTCTCATACTTTTAGTATATTTTAAACATTTGCAAAACTAACAGCTTATCAGCAAAAGAATCAACTGCCTGAAAATTACAAGCAATATTCAAAGACACTGCAAAGTCCTTCAAATATCTGGAATAATAAAAATTACATTTAAAATATTCCAATAACACCATATCAGTGAAAACTATTTATTTAACAAACTGAACAATTAACTATGTTCTAACCCAAAAATTATAAAAAAAAAAAACAATCCAGTTAAAAATTAAGAACTAAAATAATAATTAAATCAAATTCCAGGGATGTATCATCTCCAGTATGGAAAATTTAATTATCGTATAAATTTGGATCACCTCAATGAATTTTAGCATATTGGGCAAACCTGGTAGTACTGTAGTTAAAATAGGAAAAATAATGATACATATTTTGATAAATGTTTCCTTTCTCATTAATTTTTTTTTATTTTGAAAATACATTTTATTCAGAATTTTGAATTGAAATGAGATCACAACTTTCTCTTACATCAGCATATTATCATATTTCAAAGAAAACCTAAATACTTTTTCTTGTATGTAAGATACATAGGTGACTTTTTTTCAATAATGACAGAAAAATATTTACCAGAAAAAATTCTTGCAAGTTTAACTCCCTTTGGAAAAATCTTAAAAACATAGAATCTTTTTTTCTTTCCTTTTTTTATTGTTGTTACCTATGCTGATTCAAAAGTATTTGTCTGTCGCTAAAAAAGTTTTTGCTACATTTGTAGACTTGGAGAAGGCTTCTGACAGAGTAAACAGAGCAAATGGTATTTTATCAAACTGGTTTTCCATTAGCACAGGAGTCAGTTAATGTTGTGAAATGTCACCATGGACATTCATAGATGCATGCACGCATAATGCCAAAATAGATACTACTGGTTTATATCTTGAGAATTCTCCGTTGTGTGCAGGTTGCTGTACAGTGATGACAGTCTTGTTAGCAGACATCGAAAACAAGTTGCAGAGTATGTTGTCCTGGATGTATGAAGTTTGTATGAAATTCAAACTAAGAATAACCAAGGGAAAAATCAAAGTATGGTTTTTGTGCAAGGAATTGTTAGTACTGAATGCAAGATCAGTCTAAATGGTACGCAGTACAGGAAAATCAGTTTGTGTATTTAGGAAGCATGTTTGACAGAGAACGAAGATTCGATGGTGAAATTAATAGGCAAATGAATTCAGCTTTGAAAATCATAGCTTCTTTAAGAGGATTTCACAAAATTGATGGGTTCTCAAAAAAGTCCCAAATGACTATTTATGAAAGTTTAATTGTTTCTACTCTGATGTATGATAGTGAAACCTGGGTACTGCAGAAGAGACACAGGAGCAATTTGTGTGCTGGAGAAATATGTTACTTGCAGGTGGGAATGTGCCGTGGCAAAATGTGTTCTGCTCATGTGAGAAACAATGATGCATTTGAAATGTGCAATGTGAAGCAAAATGTTGTTAATAGGATGGAGACAAATACTTTGAGGTGGTCTGGCCATATTGAAAGAATAAGCAATGAGGTGTTAATTAAAATAATTTATTTAGCTCAAGTTGTAGCAAAGATACAGAGAGGAAGACTGAGAAAATTATAGAGAACCAGATTCAAAAATGCCTGAAACAGAAAAAAATGACTGTAAAGTACATCTTGTGTGAGACGTGATGGATGTCTGTGATACTCCAGTTGTATGCCAAAGCACTTTAACTGGAGATGTTTGATTCCTCAGCAGTAAGTAAAATCAAACACCATCAATAATTTATTTTTGGTAGACAATCTTGCTTTGAGCTGCCAACCTCTTAAACTTAGCGAATGCATGCATGTTTGTATTTTAAAAATCCATATTTGAAGTTCAACAGAATGACATGCTGGTGATAATTCGACTGGGACATTTAAATTTAAATTATATGCTTTGGTCTTCTCGATCACAATGGCCTCAGCTGTCAGGATCTTTTTATGTGTGTTGTGAAAGTAACCAAACTTATATTCTCCCAGTCAGGCGTGGCCTCGTTATTATGACAATACTGTATAAGTGAAGTTCGAATTTCGCCCTTATTCCAGTTATTTAAGTGTTCACGTAATCTGATATCAACATTTCTCTTTGTGCTACCTATGTTAACTGTTTTATTATCTAGGTGTTTGTTTATATTAATAATTGGTATACAATATACACCTGCTTTACGTAATATGGAACTTTTTTCATTGTTTGATTGTAAAAGTCTGCTGTTGTCGAGTACAGTGTCTGCAATAAGTAATCCTGCTCTGTGGCATTCCTTTTTTAAAGGAGCAGATATAGGTGGACAATATGGTAATTTTCCACAAAATCTATATCTATCAGTCAGATTCTGCCTTGATCTATTTTGGTTATGCTGAATTTGTTTGTAAAGATCGTCAATAAATCTCTCCTCGTAGCCGAAGTCTCCAGCCAAAGTTTTGATCCATTTCAACTCTTTTTGTCTTGCAGTATTGTTAGATGAAAGTACAATTGCTCTTTTTAAGTAATACCTGAATGCTGCAGTTTTAAATCTCCATGGATGATTTGAGTTATTAGGTATTATATTTGGGACAAATGTTGCCTTTCTGTATACTTCAAAGTCAATTCTTGAGTTATTATTGATGATATTAATATCTAAAAATGGTATTTGTTTATTTTTTTCCCATTCGATTGTAAGATTGATAGTGGTATATATCTTGCTGTATGTATTAACAAATTCTTCCAGATCTTCTTCAGTATGTTTCCAAAATATCAGAATTTCATCAACATATACAACAAATAGTTCGGGATGTTTATTTGTAAATTTTTTGTCAGTAAGTATCTTTTTCTCGATGTTCTGAAGTATAACTTCAGCAAACAGTCCAGACAAAGGTGATCCCGTGTATGCACCTGATAGCTGTTTATAAATCATATTGTTATATGTAAAAAAGTTATTGTCATTAATTAGGTTTAATGCTGACACAATGTTTGGGTAGTTGGTGTTTTGTTTGCAATTAACATTTCTTCTATTAAATTAATAGCTTGATTAGTAGTAGTACTTGGGTAGAGTGAAACAATGTCAAGGCTCACCATCTTTATCTCTCTGGGTCCACAATAGGCTTCAATAGCTCTAACGACATCAGTTGAACTTTTAATTGTGTTGTGTGGTCTTCAGTGGCGGCTTTTCAGGTGAAGTAGGTGAAGTGCCTCTTTTCCTATTTTACTCAAAATAAAGTTTTATTCAGTATTTTTTTTATAATATATTCTTTTTGCCTTTATTCAGTTCCAAAATACTCAAAATTTTGAATAGATACTAATTCACATGGCACGCTCAATACGGAAAACAAATTCTTACACGCAAAACAGTGCAAGTAAAGAGCTGAAATGAGAATGCTTGGAAGTCTGCAGTTTTCCGCTGAGTTGCCATGGGCTCAAGTGAAGTGCTCCAGCTTCAGGCGCCTTACCTCTGCATCTTTCAGTTTTTGAGTGTAAAGTCGTGAGAGATCACGGTGGAGCAGGCGGACTAGCAGGGTACCTTGCAATCTGCTAGGGCTTTTTCCTTGTGGTACATTATTTTCTGAAAGGAATTTGTTCTTTCGTGCTTTGTGATTATTTGTTGAAAGCTTTAACTGATATTTTAGGTTTGTGTACAATTTAACTGATAGTGATAGTTTTTAGTATGCATCCTGTGGACGACATTGTTTGTAATTTATTGCAAACTCCATTTAATTTATGAAAAGATGAAGATAAAAGAGACATTTTGCTTCAAGGACGACCGACGAATTCACTGACAATTGTGGCCAAAAACGAAATCAAGAGCAGTAAATCTAAAATTAGTAATTTTAAAAATTGTTGGTTTACTGAATATAAATGGATTTGCAGCACTTCTGTGTCAATTTTTTTTAATTTCTTTTTGGCCCTGCTTACTTTTTAGAAATAAACATTCGGCGTGGAATAAAGACTGATTCTCAGATTTATTAAGGGTAGCATGGTCACTTCATAAACATTGTGATTCTAGCGAACACCTGAAACAGGGATTAATGTTAAGGGAATTTTGAAAAATTCAAAACACCATTGTCAATGCCCTGAAGAAGAATGCTAGGCTTTTGAAAATGCATTTTAACGAAAACGTTCGTTTAAATAGACTTTTCCTGCAGACAGTGATTGATGCAGTATTAGTCTATACTGTATTTGAGCAAACAAGAACTAGCATTCCATGGCCATGACGAAAGCATGGGCTCGATAAATCACGGGAATTTCATTGAATTACATTCATTGTTGATATGAAGAAGTTCTTTAGAAATTGAAAATCAATACGAACGGATAAAAAGCTATTCAAAATGAATTAATTGAATGTATTTCTGAATATATAAACGATCACGTCAAAAATTAAATAATTTTTGATTGTTGATTTGGAAGGTGTATTTGGTTGAGGGATTTTTGGGTTTCCATGATGTGAATGAAGATAGAACTTCAGGAGCTTTATACAAAATGCTAGACAAAATTTTGGAACAGTCTGATTACCAACACAAATAAATAGGACAATGTTAGGATGGGGCAAGTATAATGTCTGGACACTTAAATGGGCTACAGAAAAAAAAGTCAAGGATAAAGCTTCTCAAGCTGTTTTTGTTCATTGCTTAGTTCATCGTTTGAATCTTGTATTACACCAGAGTTTTTCTAAAATCTCTAAGTGTCGAATACTTTTGCAAGCCTCAGTGGAATTACTTCGTTCGTTCACCATTCTGTGAAGCGGTCTTATACACTTATATCAACAACCTCAATACGAAGACCAACCATAACAGAAACTCGATGGTCCTCCACTTCGAAATTATTAAGTGTAGTTGTTGAAGATTGGGATAAATTAAAGGAAGTGTTCGGATTTCTGACGAATAGCGAATAATCAGACAAAATATCAATTCATCTTGCCAAGGGGTTTTTGAATGATATGGACACTTTCGAATTTACATTTTTGGCTCCACCGATCTATTATTCGAACTTTTGAAGAAAAAATAACTAAACATAAACTACTGTGTAACTCAAATAAAAAAAATTAAAAAAAAAAACCTCGTGAAATTTTGAGCTATAAAAGGAACGATGAGTTATTTGAAACACAGTTTGGAAAAGCTAGCAAAATCACAGAAATAAGCATGGGAATATGCTGCTCTTACACAGGAAACAATTTTTCAAAATTATAAACAATTGTATTTTGAAATTTTGGACCACATTCTTATGGAAATGGATATAAGATTTCAGGACTAAGAAACTTCAATTTGTCTGACTTGCTGACACAACCAAATTCAAATAATTTAATGCATGCTTTCCCTCTCGCGCTCTTGAAAATCTACATTTTTACGGAAATATATTTACTAAACACCAGCGCCTTAAAAATGAACCAAGTCTTGTATATGCTGATGAAAAATTAAGGAATATATTGACTCAAGAACTCCTTCGAGTGTTTCACGGAGACAAAGACATTTTTACAGAAGATTATAAATTGGTTTTCCTCAGTTAAACAATTCCATCTACAAGTGTGTCAGTGGAAAGAAGTTTTGTTAAAAGAATACAAACTTGCTCAAGAAACACTAGTTCCCAAGATAGACTTGCTTCTTTGGCAAATATTTCTATTCAGGAAGACATTTTATTGATGCTCGCAAAGAAACAACCATCTAACCATCTTATGACGACATAATCAACAAATTTGCAGCTTTAAAAGGAAGGAAAATTGATTTAATATACGAAAAATAGGTAAGTCCTCATTAAGGGATTTTTATTATAGACAGTAGATATCTTTTCATACTGCTCTTGTACCTTTACACCTATTTTTCCAACTACGAGCCGCCACTGATGGTCTTCATAATATCTTTTAAGAAAATGAAATAATGCTCGTTCTAGGTTAATGGTTGGAGCAATTTCTTTGAAACAATAGGCCGCATTGGATGTCCGTCCTTGTGTACTTTTATTTTTCCAAAGTTTCTTGGAATAGTGGCCCCTACTGGTGGGTATGCTTTACTTTTAATCTCTTCAGGTAGATTGCTGTGGTTCTTTAATTTGGCCATTTTTCTAATAATATTTTCTGTGGGATCTTGTTGAATGATTATTGTATCAAGTGTTTCAATTGCTGTTATAATTTTTTCTCGTAGGCAATCTTGATTAATCAAGATTATTTGTTTTGATTTATTGGCCATTATACTTGCTATCCTAGGGTTGTTACGTAAGTCAATTAATGTTTGTCGTTCATATCTAATCCATTTTTGGGTTAACTCTTTTTCTGTCTTATTGATATTGTTAATAGCATTTGCCATTTTAATCCTTGTAGGTTCTTGTCTTTCCCTTGGCAGTTGCTGGATTATATCTTCCAGTTGTGGTATCATAACTTTGGTAGATGGAATTTTATATTTATATGCATATTTGAATCCCCTTTCCAATGCAGTTCTTTGAAGACCATTCAATTCTACATTTGATTGATTAATGTAGCTGCAATATTTGTTAATCTTCGTTATAAGCACGTTATGTATCAACACTGATTTTATCAATCCATGATCGTTTTGATTGTATCTGGGCTCGTAATCTCTTTATTTCTGCTGTGCGCATAATTTCATTGGCTCTGTGATTAATTGCTCGGCTATAAATACGTATATACTTTGGGATGACATCATTTTTGCATAGCGAATAATCAGACAAAATATCAATTCATCTTGCCAAGGGGTTTTTGAATGATATGGACACTTTCAAATTTACATTTTTGGCTCCACCGATCTATTATTCGAACTTTTGAAGAAAAAATAACTAAACATAAACTACTGTGTAACTCAAATAAAAAAAATTAAAAAAAAAAACCTCGTGAAATTTTGAGCTATAAAAGGAACGATGAGTTATTTGAAACACAGTTTGGAAAAGCTAGCAAAATCACAGAAATAAGCATGGGAATATGCTGCTCTTACACAGGAAACAATTTTTCAAAATTATAAACAATTGTATTTTGAAATTTTGGACCACATTCTTATGGAAATGGATATAAGATTTCAGGACTGTAAGAAACTTCAATTTGTCTGACTTGCTGACACAACCAAATTCAAATAATTTAATGCATGCTTTCCCTCTCGCGCTCTTGAAAATCTACATTTTTACGGAAATATATTTACTAAACACCAGCGCCTTAAAAATGAACCAAGTCTTGTATATGCTGATGAAAAATTAAGGAATATATTGACTCAAGAACTCCTTCGAGTGTTTCACGGAGACAAAGACATTTTTACAGAAGATTATAAATTGGTTTTCCTCAGTTAAACAATTCCATCTACAAGTGTGTCAGTGGAAAGAAGTTTTGTTAAAAGAATACAAACTTGCTCAAGAAACACTAGTTCCCAAGATAGACTTGCTTCTTTGGCAAATATTTCTATTCAGGAAGACATTTTATTGATGCTCGCAAAGAAACAACCATCTAACCATCTTATGACGACATAATCAACAAATTTGCAGCTTTAAAAGGAAGGAAAATTGATTTAATATACGAAAAATAGGTAAGTCCTCATTAAGGGATTTTTATTATAGACAGTAGATATCTTTTCATACTGCTCTTGTACCTTTACACCTATTTTTCCAACTACGAGCCGCCACTGATGGTCTTCATAATATCTTTTAAGAAAATGAAATAATGCTCGTTCTAGGTTAATGGTTGGAGCAATTTTCTTTGAAACAATAGGCCGCATTGGATGTCCGTCCTTGTGTACTTTTATTTTTCCAAAGTTTCTTGGAATAGTGGCCCCTACTGGTGGGTATGCTTTACTTTTAATCTCTTCAGGTAGATTGCTGTGGTTCTTTAATTTGGCCATTTTTCTAATAATATTTTCTGTGGGATCTTGTTGAATGATTATTGTATCAAGTGTTTCAATTGCTGTTATAATTTTTTCTTGTAGGCAATCTTGATTAATCAAGATTATTTGTTTTGATTTATTGGCCATTATACTTGCTATCCTAGGGTTGTTACGTAAGTCAGTTAATTGTTTGTCGTTCATATCTAATCCATTTTTGGGTTAACTCTTTTTCTGTCTTATTGATATTGTTAATAGCATTTGCCATTTTAATCCTTGTAGGTTCTTGTCTTTCCCTTGGCAGTTGCTGGATTATATCTTCCAGTTGTGGTATCATAACTTTGGTAGATGGAATTTTATATTTATATGCATATTAGAATCCCCTTTCCAATGCAGTTCTTTGAAGACCATTCAATTCTACATTTGATTGATTAATGTAGCTGCGATATTTGTTAATCTTCGTATGGTAGTTGGTTTCTTGAGACCTCTGCTTATTATCTATTAAATTTTCAATTTTATTCCATTGTCTTCTCTGGTATTTTATCTGCTCTCTATCTGTAATAGCATAGATTTTGCTAATTTACTCTCTTGTATTGTAATCATTTTCAAGTTTAATAACTTCGTTATAAGCACGTTATGTATCAACACTGATTTTATCAATCCATGATCGTTTTGATTGTATCTGGGCTCGTAATCTCTTTATTTCTGCTGTGCGCATAATTTCATTGGCTCTGTGATTAATAGCTCGGCTATAAATACGTATATACTTTGGGATGACATCATTTTTGCATGCAGTGAGAAAATTTGGGTGTTCTACTTCATGTACTAGCATTAGTCTTAATTTCTTGAAACGAGTCAATATATCTCGAGTTCCACGTGACAGCATTTTTACTAACAGAATTGGTTCTTTCACAGCGCTATTTCATCGACTCAAACTGTAAAACCTTTTGACTACGCAATTCGTTCTTGAAGAATATCGATTAATCGAAGGTCAAGAATAATAATGAATTTATACCAAGAACAACTAGTCAGAAAGAAGCTGCGGACCAAAAAAGTAACAAGACTATTATTTTATCTTCATTTTTTTAAGAATTAATTGTTTTAGTTCATATTTTAATAAATATATCATTCACTAACAGTATGACACCCACTGGTTAAATAAGAAGCTATGGAGTCCGGACATAGTGATTTTTAACGAACCCTTTTAAAAAAACGTGAGGAACAGAAGAATGACAAGATTTCTACGATGTCTTGCCACGAATTCATTATAATATGCCATGTAGTGACGTTCAAGGGTTAGAAATAACGATTTGAACCGATATTAGTATTATATAATCTGGAGATTAAAACAGGCGAATGAACTAAAGTTTGAGTCGATGAAATAGCACTGTGAAAGAACCAATTCTGTTAGTAAAAATGCTGTCACGTGGAACTCAACAGATATATTGACCCATTTCAAGAAGTTAAGACTAATAAAGCTAGTACATGAAGTAGAACACCTAAATTTTCTCACTACATGCAAAAATAATGATTTCATCCCAAAGTATATACATATATATAACCGAGCTATTAATCGTAGAGACAATGAAATTATGCGCACGGCAGAAATAAAGAGATTACGAGCCCAGATACGATCAAAACGATCATGGATTGATAAAATCAGTGTTGATGCATACCGTGCGTATAACGAAGTTATTAAACTTGAAAATGATTACAATACAAGAGAGGAAATTAGCAAAATCTATGCTATTACAGATAGAGAGCAAATAAAATACCAGAGAAGACAATGGAATAAAATTGAAAATTTAATAGATAATAAGCAGAGATCTCAAGAAACCAACTACCATACGAAGATTAACAAATATCGCAGCTACATTAATCAATCAGATGTAGAATTGAACGGAATTGAACGGTCTTCAAAGAACTGCATTGGAAAGGGGATTGAAATATGCATATAAATATAAAATTCCATCTACCAAAGTTATGATACCACAACTGGAAGATATAATCCAGCAACTGCCAAGGGAAAGACAAGAACCTACACAAGGATTAAAATGGCAAATGCTATTAACAATATAAATAAGACAGAAAAAGAATTAACCCAAAAAAGGATTAGATATGAACTGTAAACATTAATTGACTTACGTAACAACCCTAGGATAGCAAGTATAATGGCCGATGATTCAAAACAAATAATCTTCATTAATCAAGATTGCCTATGAGAAAAAATGATAACAGGGATTGAAACACTTGATACAATAATCATTTAACAAGATCCCACAGAAAATATTATTAGAAAAATGGCCAAATTAAAGAACCACAGCAATCTACCTGAAGAGATTAAAAGTAAAGCATACCCACCAGTAGGGGCCACTATCCCAAGAATCTTTGGAAAAAATAAAAGTACACAAGCGGACATCCAATGCGATCTATTTTTCGAAGAAAATTGCTCCAACCATTAACCTAGAATGAGCATTATTTCATTTTCTAAAAAGATATTATGAAAACCACACATACACAATTAAAAATTCAACTGACGTCGTTAGAGCTCTTGAAGCCTATTGTGGACCCAGAGAGATAAAGATGGTGAGCCTTGACATTGTTTCACTCTACCCAAGTACTCCTACTAATCAAGCTATTAATTTAATAGAAGAAAAATTAATTGCAAACAAAACACCTACTACCCAAACAGCTAGCATTGTGTCAGCATTAAACCTAATTAATGACAATAACTTTTACATATAACAATATGATTTATAAACAGCTATCAGGCGCACCCATGGGATCACCTTTGTCTGGACTGTTTGCTGAAGTTATACTCCAGGACATCAAGAAAAAGTTACTTACTGACAAAAAATTTACAAATAAACATCCCGAACTATTTGTTCGATATGTTGATGACATTCTGATATTTTGGAAACATACTGAAGAAGTTCTGGTAGAATTTGTTAATACATACAGCAAGATATATACCACTATCAATCTTACAACCGAATGGGAAAAAATAAACAAATACCATTTTTAGATATTAATATCATCAATAATAACTCTAGAATTGACTTTGAAGTATACAGAAAGGCAACATTTGTCCCAAATATAATACCTAATAACTCAAATCATCCATGGAAATTTAAAACTGCAGCATTCAGGTATTACTTAAAAAGAGCAAGTGTACTTTCATCTAACAATACTGCAAGACAAAAAGAGTTGAAATGGATCAAAACTTTGGCTGGAGACTTCAGCTACAAGGAGAGATTTATTGAAGATCTTTACAAACAAATTCAGAATAACCAAAATAGACCAAGGCAGAATCTGACTGATAGATATAGATTTTGTGGAAAACTACCATATTGTCCACCTATATCTGCTCCTTTAAAAAAGGAATGCCACAGAGCAGGATTACTTATTGCAGACACTGTACTCGACAACAGCAGACTTTTACAATCAAACAATGAAAAAAGTTCCATATTACGTAAAGCAGGTGTATATCGTATAACAATTATTAATATAAACAAACACCTAGATAATAAAACAGTTTACATAGGTAGCACAAAGAGAAATGTTGATATCAGATTACGTGAACACTTAAATAACTGGAATAAGGGCAAAATTCGAACTTCACTTATACAATATTGTCATAATAACGAGGCCACGCCCGACTGGGAGAATATAAGTTTGGTTACTGCTCACAAAACACATATAAAAAGATCCTGACAGCTGAGGCCATTATGATCGAGAAGACCAAAGCATATAATTGCAATTTAAATGTCCTAGTCAAATTATCACCAGTATGGTTGAACATGATAAAACAGGAAAAACAACGAATTGTCCAAATAAGAAGATCAAGTCGACAAATGCAAAGAAGATTAAAAAACAGGACGATACTAGATGGCACCAACGACGTTTTACGTGATGAGCACGAGGATGACGCAGACGATAGAGATGGCAGCACCGTCGACTCAACTAGTAGATAACGTGCAGGGAGCAGTACAGCAAGAAATGCCCTTGAGAAGGGCCACGAAAAATGTGTGCTGAAACGCGCGTCAGAAATTCAAAGTCTGGATTCTTCGGTAAAGACGTTTTGCATATCACTTTCATTTGAAGTTGGACTAATGGATTTTAGTTTGATTTTATTATTTAATTAGATTAATTTCTTTCAAATCTATCTTGAAGACAAGTTTTTTCAATTAACATTTTTTTATGGATTTTAGCTATGATAAATATTTTGATGGTCAATTGTCGAGTTTTCGTTGCGAATTAACTGCCACCCACAATCCCTTCTGCTGCCTACATGTTGCTTGCAGGGGACTTTCATTTGTGAAATCTTTTGACTACGCAATTCGTTCTTGAAGAATATTGATTAATCAAAGGTCAAGAGTAATAATGAATTTATACCAAGAGCAACTAGTCTGAAAGAAGCTGCTGACCAAAAAAAAGTGTAACAATGCTACTATTTTATCCTCATTTTTTAAGAATTAATTTATTTTAGTTCACATTTTAATAAATATATCATTCACTCACAGTATGACACCCACTGGATAAATAAGAAGCTATGGAGTCCGGACATCGTGATTTTTAATGAACCGTTTTTTAAAAAATGTGAGGAACAGAATAATGACAGGATTTTTTGTGATATCTTGCCAAGAATTCATCTTTATGGATGTGTGCATGCATGATGCAAAAAATGGACAATACTGGTTTATGCCTGGGTAATAGCCATGTGTGCAGATTTCTGTATGCTGATGGCACAGTCCTGTTGGCAGAGAACAAAAATGAGTTGCAGAATATGTTGTCCCAGATGTAGGAAGTTTGCATGAAATCCAAACTGAGTATAAATAAGGAAAAACCAAAGTTATGGTTTTTGAGTGAGGAACTGGTAGTAGTGAATGCAAGATAAGTCTAAATGCCACAGTGATTAACCAGGTGAATGAGTTTGTGTATTTAATAAGCATGTTTGACAGAGAGAACAAATTAAATGGCGAAATTAGTAGGCAAGTGTATTCTTCATTGAAAGTCATAGCTGCTTTAGGAAGTTCTCACAGGAATGATGGGTTCTCAAGAGAGTCCTGCATGGCTGTGTATGAAAATATAATTGTCCCTACTCTGATGTATGGCAGTGAAACCTGGGAGAAACATAAGAATAGAAGAAACATAGGAGTCGCTTGTGTGCTGGAAAAATGCATTACTTACGGGGGGGGGGATTGCGGCAAGACACTCTCAGATAGTGTGAGGAAAGAAGGTGTGCTGCAGTTGTGTAATGTGAAGCAAAATGTTAGTAAGGTGGAGATTCTTCAGTGGTTTGGCCATGTTGAATACTTGGGAAAATCGTACTCTTGGTCAAAAGAGTGTGATAGATTTTGTTATCTACGATCAGCGTTTGAAACACTTAGTTGTTGACACCCGTGTGATGAGAGGTGCGGATGTTGGTTCTGATCATTACTTGGTAGTGTCACGAGTGAAACTTAATGTTGGTTGGAAGAAAAGGAATAGGAAGAGACCCAGGATAGAAAGAATAAAGGTTGATAGGCTCCTTGAAGATCATCAGCGGTATTCTGACTTACTCAGAAAACGACTGAAGGATCTGAAGGCTGGTGAGAGGGATGACGAAAAGAAGTGGGAATGTTTTAAGAACTACGTTGTCACTGCTGCCAAAGAGGTCTATGGCACCACAATAGTGGGTGACAATAGAGGTGATGCTTGGTGGAATAGTGAGATTGAAGAGGCAGTAAGTAAAGAGAAAGAAGGAAGCCTATTTGGGGATGTTGCAAGGTAGAGTCTCTGTGGATGAATATCGCTGTAAGAAGCGTGAAGCTGCTAAGCTGGTTCGCCACAGTAAGGCAAAAGATAGGAAAGAGAAAGTGGAAAGGCATGAACTGGCTTTTTGGAAAGATAGGAAGTCCTTCTGGAAGTACATGAGACTCAGGAAAAATAGGGGAAACAAAGTTGTAAGTTGTGTGAAGAATGAGATTGGGGAAATTATATGGGAGCCCATTGAGTTAGGTGACAGATGGGGTGAATACTTCTGTGACTTATTTGATCAGGAAAGCAAAGATGATTCTGAGACAGACGCAGATGATGTCACAATGAGGAATGAAAGCACAGGAGGGATCTCAAGAGAAGAAGTGTGTAAAGCTCTAAAATCTCTTCAGAATGGTAAGGCTTCGGGAGTTGATGGCATCACTGCAGAGATGTTGAAATATGGTGGTGACTCTATAATTGACTGGTTAACTGAAATTTGCCAGTTGTGCTGGGAGTTAGGAATGGTCCCTTGGGATTGGAAGGATGCTATTATTGTTCCCTTGTATAAGGGAAAAGGTGATCAGACTGAATGCAAGAACTATCGTGGTATTAGCCTACTGAGTGTGCCAGGAAAATTGGTTGGTTGGTTTGTTAGTTTTTATGGCGCAAGGGCCATGTCTGGCCAAAGAGCGCCAAACACAAGACAAGACAAGACACAGGACAGCCAAACAGTATTAAAAATATGGTAAAAAACTTAAAACCTGGCTGATTAAGTAAAAGTGAAAAATGAGAGTGATGGAAGGGCTAAAAGACAATGAAACAAACAGCATTAAAAACATGATACAATGTTTAAAATTCGGTTGATTCATTAAAACTGAAAAATGAAGATGATGGAAGAGCTAAAATCTAAATGCGTTTAAAAAAGTCAATCTCTTGTAAAAACGAAAACATAGCGACAGTATCGCAGTGGTCATCCAGGACCCGCTGCAGAGTAGCGGCGTCCTCGGTCAACAAATGAGAATGAAAATAATGGAAACGTACACCACGAAAACGAACACAGCTACACAAAAGATGAATGACAGTGAGTCGGCAATTGCACGTCTCACACATCGGCGCAGTGTCGCCACACAGCAAAAAGCGGTGAGTGAAACGACAATGCCCAATGCGGAGACGCGCAAGCACCACTTCCTCCCTGCGTTCAGACGAGATGAGGAGTTCCAGATTTCGAGAATAGGTTTTATACGATGCAGTTTATTTTCCACCTGTTGGTCCCACAGACCCTGCCACGTTCGTTTGATATGATCACGAACAAGAAATCGAAAATCGCGATGAAAGAGTGGCAAGGGTGTGACGACCAAAGAGGAAGCAGATCTAGCTGCCGCATCAGCACACTCGTTACCCGAGATTCCAACATGCCCAGGAATCCAGAAGAATTGAATCTGGACTCCGGCCTCGAGTAAGGTACGAAGAAGCCCTCGTACGTTCAAAAGAAAAGGATGATTACAATAGTCCAGCGATGACAAAGACTGCAGGACACTTAAGGAATCCGTATAGACCACAGCCCTATGATGAGAACTCGACTGAACATGAAGAAGTGCAAGATACACAGCATGCATCTCCGCCGAAAACACCATGGCCTCAGCTGGGATCTGCGCTACTGACACGTCATCAACACAGACAGCTGCGGATCCAACGACTCCATGCATCTTGGAGCCATCAGTGAAAATGGGAGTGTATTCAGTTTTGAGCGCACGGTGCTCAGCGAAGAGCTGCTGGTACACTGACGCAGGGGTTGAGGATTTGTCGAAAGACGTAAAGGTGGTATCAACCATGACGCCAAGTGGGTGCCATGGAGGATCCCCAAAGCCCCTGGTCGCTGCAACAAGCGACAAGTCGAGCCCTGCATCACGAGCTACGGCCGCCATACGAAGACCGAAGGTTGGAACGCACGAGGGCCAGTTCTCAAATAAACGAGCATGCTGAGGATGGAAAACTGCACCGTACAAAGAATGGGCTGGAAGAGACCGAAGTTTTAAGTAAAAGTGGGCAGACAGCTGCAGACTGCGTAATTCAAGCGATGGTTCGTTCACATCAGCGTAAAGGCTGGGAATCGGAGATGTTCGAAATGCTCCCGTACAAAGACGCAGCGCCTGATGATGAACAGCGTCCAAAGGCCGGAGAACGGAAGGACGAGCCGAGCCATACACGATACAGCCATAATCCAGTTTCGACCGAATTAAGGAGTGGTAAATGCGAAACAAAGAGATCCTGTCTGCGCCCCACGAAACTCTCGAAAGGATTTTTAGAATAGAAAGAGCACGCAGACAGGAAATCTTGAGCCGCCGAACGTGCACACGGAACGTAAGCGCACGGTCGACGGTCAGTCCAAGGAACTTGGTCTCCGGCAAAACTGGAATGGCTGCACGGTCCAAATACAGCTTGGGGTCAGGATGGAGGCCACGCCTCCGGCAGAAATGAACACACGCTGTCTTGTCGGGAGAAAGAACGAAACCATTGCTATTCGCCACTTTAAAAATCTGATTAATAGTAGACTGCAACTGCCTTTCAATGAACCGCATGCTCGAAGACGAGCAGAAGATGTGCAAGTCATCGACATACACAGTAGCCGAAACCGCAGGAGGAAGATTTGTGAGGAGACAATTAATGCGAAGGATGAACAATGTGACAGATAAAATGCAACCTTGAGGAACACCTTGTTCTTGATGGAATGTTGCAGATAGTGTCGTACCCAGGTGCACCTGGAACACCCGATTGCGAAGAAAATTTACAATAAAGGTCGGAAGATTTCCTCGCAATCAGCATGTGTGGAGGTCACGGATAATCCCGTGCCGCCACGCACGATCATAGGCTTTCTCGATGTCAAAGAATACAGAAACCAGGTGCTGCCTACGCACGAACGCCTCGCGCACAGATGTCTCAAGGTGCAGGAGATGATCGTGAGGTGAACGATGACGCCGAAATCCGCTTTGTGATGGTGAAAGTAATTGATGATGTTCTAAAAAATGAATTAATCGTGAGTTAACCATGCGTTCAAGAACTTTACACAGACAGCTAGTGAGAGCAATTGGGCGATAACTAGAGGGAGACTTAGGATCCTTGCCAGGCTTCGGAAAAGGTAGAACAAAAGCCTTTCGCCAAGACTCCGGGAAACTGTGTTCTAACCAGATGCGGTTGTATAAGATTAAAAGGTTCTCGAGAGACGACTGGGAGAGATGACGGAGCATGTCGTAGTGGATGTCATCGGGACCGACAGAAGTAGCCCCGGACCGATGCAGAGCCACCCGAAGTTCACACATGCTGAAGGGGGAGTTATAACCAGTGTCGGTATACGGCGCAAAAGAGATTCTCTGGCGTTCCGCGGAGGATTGGATCCTATGAAAGGAGGCCGGATACGCCAGATCCCTCGAAACGGAGGCAAACGCCTCCCCCAAACAATCTGCAATCTCCCCGACTTCAGCATATGTGCAGCCGTTATTCTCGAGAATGGCAATCTGGTGTGAACTGTAGGTACCCGGATCTTACGAATCCTTTCCCACACAGTTTTCGAATTGGCACGTGAGGTAAGAGATGATACATACTGGATCCAAGACTCCCTCTTGCTACGTCGACGCACCAACCGAGCATAGGAGTTAGCACATTTAAAAGCAACGAGATTAGCCTCGGTTGGATAACGCCGAAAAGTAGACCAGGCCTTGTGTTGAGCTCTCCTAGCCGCTGCGCATTTAGGGTTCCACCAAGGTTTCGGAATTCTGGGGAGCTTCGTAGATGTTTTACGAGTTGAAAGATCAGCTGCCTGAAGAATACAGGTTGTGACTTTAAGTACAGCTGCGTCGATTGACTCTTGGGTCACCATTTCAGAAGATATCACCGCGGACGATGTGAAGACCTCCCATCTGGCACAATCCATCCTCCTTCGAGGTGGGCGGGAGGCAAAATATGGCACGTTTGCATGGCGCCAGAGGACGATTGGGAAGTGGTCGCTCCCGTGGAGATCCTTACACACCGTCCACGACCAGTCAGCAATGATCGATGGTGAACCCAAGGTCAAATCGATCGCACTGAAGGATCTTGTCGGCTCATGGAAGTAAGTGTCAGCACCAGTGTTTAAAAGGCACACAGAGGCCGAGCACAGAAGAGACGCTATGCGACGACCTCTAGCGCTGGCGCTGACACTACCCCACAAAGGATGATGAGCATTAAAGTCACCCAAAAGAAGGAAGGGTGAAGGCAGCTGATCAATCAAGCTCTCCAGAACAGAGACGCTAACATCCTCATCCGGTGGTAGATAAACACTGCAAACAGTAAGAGGCACAGGCATAGAAATACAAACCGCCACGGCCTGCACAGTTGTGGAAACCGCGACGGAAGACACCGGAACCCTGTGAGGGACGAGAATTGCGACACCCCCACAGGCTATATTTCCAGACGAGTGGTCTATCCGAAATGCACTGTAGCCTCGAACTGAAAGCAGGTCCGATGGTTTAAGCTTTGTCTCCTGAAGACAAAGGCACACCGGAGAGTACAAATAAAGCAGATGTTTCACGTCATCAAAACTGGTGCGAAAACCTCGGCAGTTCCACTGAATTATTGAACCCATGGGGAAAAATGAAATGAAAAAGGAAATGGTTAAACTTGGTCAGCCTCCATTTCCTCTGGTGAGCGTTCCCCCAGATTTGGGGGTGTGTGACCAGGGGCCAAGATTGGTGAATGCTTTGTCCCAAGTGTCTTAGCGGGATTTGCTCGCCGTTGATTGTTTGGCTGAGACTTTGAAGGAGAAGAAATGCTCTTCTTATCCTTGACCTTGGTGCTGGTGTTGGTGTTAGTGTTGGCGTTTTTGCCAGAAGAAGTGGCCTGAGTTCCCTTGCTGGTGTTGGAGTGAGTCTGCTTAGGTGAAGTGGCGGGTGCCGCTTTCAGACCACCTAGCTTGCGACTGGAGTGCCTCCAGTCCGGCTGCGATGATTTCCTCCATATTGAATGGACATTTAGGGGGATCTGAACGTCGGTCTGAATGGCTACCGTAGATTTGGCAACCACCACTGAAGCGTATGATCGCCGATCAGATGTAACAGGAACCACTCTTCTTCTGGCCTCAGGATAGGAAATATTTTCCACCGTTTTGAGCCTTTGGATTTCCTTCTCCTCCTTCCACTTGGGACAGTCTTTGGCTGATGCTGGGTGTGAACCCTTGCAGTTCACACAAAACTCAGCCTCGGCCACACATTCTGAGAGGAGATGCTCTGTGGCACCACAGCGTCCACACCTAGGAGTACTCCTACATGACTGCTGAGAGTGGCCGTACGATTGGCACCTAAAACATCTCAACGGGTTGGGAATGTACGGGTGTACCTCGAGGTGGAGATACCCTGCCTTGATGGATGTAGGCAGGGAAGGGCAGTTGAAAGTCAAGATAATGTTCCAGGATGGGAAAAACTGCCCATTCCTCCTAAAAGAAATGCGTCGCACACCCGTAACATGTTGGCTCCTCAGTTCTTCGAGAAGTTCATCCTCAGTGCAATCAATAAGATCCTGAGAGGAGACAACACCTCGAGATGAATTTAGGTAACCGTGTGGTGTTATTTTGACAGGCGTCTCGAGCAGCATGCTGGTGTTGATAAGTGTGGAACTGTAGGCCACTGTAGACATCTCAACAAGAAGATCTCCAGACTGGAGCTTCTTGACGCTCTTAGGAGAGCTTGCAATTGATTGCAGTGCTTTGTGGATCCAAAATGGACTTTTGGCACTCAAAGGCTTTGAAGGGTCCAATGAGTGCACAAAAAGAATCTAGCATTGGAAACATCTGCGACAAATTTTTTGGCGGAAGGACCTGAACCTTCCTCCATACCTCTTTTAGTTTTGGGTTCATGGGAAATTTCATTGAGAGCCATGAAAAAATTTAAAGGATTCATCCGCCGACTTCCCCACCCACAATCGAGCCCAACAAGGGAGAACCGGAGGTCCGCAAGCCCAAGTGGACGCAGGACACGGCTCTAGGGATAGCAAGCGGATATAGCAAGTTGATAGGGCAGACATGTGCTCGGCGAGCACCCAGACTTTCCCATGCCTGGGGAACACCCCTTTGGCATGCCCACCCTATCCCCAGACTCACCCTGTCATACGAGACGACAAGCCGTTAGAGGTCTGGGCTCCACTCGGCCACAGACCTCATTGACTAGGAGTGGGTTAGTTCCCAGCCGCCCGTTTAGGGTGAAGCAGGGGGCAAAGAGGAGTGTTGGCAACTGGCGACAACAACACCCAGGCCTTCAGAAACCTCAGCCTCCAGCATCCCCTTTTCCAACGTACGGGTCACCGCACACGGCAAACGTGCAGGTAGGTCTAGCTAACCAGCTCTGAAAAACAAAGAAAGGAACATGAAATGGAGAAGACAGGAAAGAAAACGAGAAACTAAAATCCAGAGCTGGCGCATAATCACAACCTCAGCAACCTACAACTGAGGCGGGTTCATGTCAAGTGAAAAAACATAAAAAATGTGAAAATCATCACATATAGTACATGTTGGCTCAGGCCGTGGGGACACCATTCCCCAGCAGCTGGATGAACAGCTGTCCCTTCGGTTATATAATCGTTCAAGACGAAATGAAAAATTGATCCGTCACAAGGTCAGCTCGAGCTGTGGGGGCGCCGCTCCCCAAATAACTGGAAAACCAGTTATCCCCGTGCGGGGTGCCAGGGAAAGTGTTTGGTAAGGCTGTTATTGAAAAAGTACGGGGTCTTACATCATTGAAAGTGTGGGATGTTCAGAGTGGTTTTATGCCTGGTAAAGGCTGCACTAACCAGATTTTTGCATTATGCACGATGATTGGAAAGTATCTGGCTGTTGGGAAGAAAGTTTTTACTGCCTTCATAGATTTAGAGAAAGCTTACAACCAAGTCAATAGGACACTTTTGTGGAAGGTATTGAATGAATATGGTGTTACTGGGAATCTAGTCATGTATGCTGGTAGTAGAGCTTGTGTACGAGTGAATGGTGTTTTATCAAAATGTTTTTCCATTGGTGCAGGAGTTAGACAAGGTTGTGTAATGTCACCATGGCTGTTTAATATATTTATGGACGCATGCATGTGTGATGCCAAAATATATAATAGTGGTTTATGTCTTGGTGATATCCGTGTGTGCAGATTGCTGTATGCTAATGACACTGTCCTGTTGGCAGAGAGCAAAAGTGAATTGCAGAGTATGTTGACTCGGATGCACAAAGTTTGCATGAAATTCAAACTGAGTATAAATAAGGGAAAAACCAAAGTTATGGTGTTTGAGAGAGGAACTGGTAGCACTGAATGTAATGTAAGTATAAATGGCACTGTGATTGACCAGGTGAGTGAGTTTGTGTATTTAGGAAGCATGTTTGACAGAGAGAACAAGTTGGATGGTGAAATCAGTAGGCGAGTGAATTCTTCTTTGAAAGTCATAGCTGCTCTGGGAGGTTTTCACAGGAATGATGGGTTCTCTAGAGTACCGCATGGCTGTGTATGAAACTGTAATTGTTCCTACTCTGATGTATGGCAGTGAAACCTGGGTACTGCAGAAGAAACATAGGAGTTGTTTGTGTGCTGGAGAAATGCATTACTTATGTGGGGTTTGTGGCAAGACACGATCTGATTGTGTGAGGAATAAAAATGTATTGCAGTTGTGTGATGTGAAGCAAAATGTTTTTAGCAAGGTGGAGACCAATATGCTTCAGTGGTTTGACCATGTTGAAAGAATGAGTAATGAAATGCTTACTAAGAAAATCTTTTCAGCCCAAGTGGCAGGAAGGAAAGGCAGAGGAAGGCCAAGGGAGACATGGGTGGATCATATTCAGGAGTGTGTGCATGAGAAAAAGATTATGAGTATGAAGTATAAAAGATCTTGTGTACAGCGTGTAATGGATATCAGTGAAGCACGAGTTGTATGGCAAGATCGCTGTAAATGGCGAAGTTTGATACGACAACAGTAAGTAAAAATATCTGGTAGTTTGTACTTCTTTTTGGAGCTAACCTCTGAATCTCAGAGAACAGCTTAGTGATATGTATGTATATGAATGTATGTATGAAAGAATGAGTGATGAGATTCTTACTAATAATTTTTTTTTTTTTGCAACAAGTGGCAGGGAGGAGGGGCAGAGGAAGGCCGAGGAAGTCATGAGAGGATCAGATTCAGGTGTGTCTGCATGAGAAAAAGATTATGAGCATGAAGTATAGAAGATCTTATGTTAGTCGTGTGATGGATGTCAGTGAAGTACAAGTTGTGTGTCAAGATCACTGTAAATGGAGAAGTTTAATATGGCAACAGTGAGTAAGAAAATAATCAGTTAGAAATTTATCTGGTAGTTTGCATTTCTTTGAGGAGCTAACCTCTGAATTTCAGAAATCAGCTTAGTGATATGCATGTGTATATGTACACACCTCTTCTCTTGATATCCCTCCTGTTTTTCTATCTCTCGTTGTGACATCTGCCTCAGAATCACTTTTGTTTTGTTTTTATCTAATAACTCACATAAGTATTCACCCTATCTTTCACTTACCTCATTGAGCTCCCATATCATTTCTACGATCCTATTCTTCACACAACTTGAAACTTTATTTCTCCTATTTTTCCTATGTCTCATGCACTTCCAGAAAGTTTTCCTATCTTTCCAAAAGCAAATTCATACTTTTCTGCCTTTACCTTCCTATCTTTTGCCTTACTCTGGTGAACCAGCTTAGCTGCCTCACGCTTCTTACAGCAATATTCATCCTTAGAAACTATACCTTGCAACATCTCCGATAATGTTTCCTTCTTTCTCTTTACTGCTCCTTTAATCTCACTTTTCCACCAAGCATCACTTCTAACATTACTCACTATTGTGGTGCCACAGACCTCTTTAGCGGCAGTAACAACACAGTTCTTAAAACATATTCACTTTTCTAGATTCCTTTCTTGTGACTTCAGCTGCTTTCTTCATTCTCTGAGTAAGTTACAGTAACACTGATAACCTTCAGGGAGCCTTTCAACCTTTATTATTTCCATCCTAGGCCTCTTGCTATTCTTTTTCCTCCAACCAACGTTCAGTTTCACTTCTGACACTGCCAAGTAATGGTCAGATTCAACATCCACACCTCATCTAATAATGGGGCTGCACTAACCCAATTTTTGCATTATGCATGATCGAAAAGTATTGGGTGTGTGCATAAGTTCTACCCATTTTTGTATGCTACAAAGAAAGGAGGAGATCACAAATAACGTACCTAGGATTTCACATAATTGCCATCATTCTGTATGACCTCGTGCCATCTTTCTGTGAGTAGGTGAATCCCATGCAAGAAAAACTCCTGTGTTTTAGAGTCAAAAAGTACTGTAATGCTGTTTCACATCGTCTACATCATCGAAGGTTTGGAGAGCGAAGGTGTTCTGTAACAATTGAAAAAGGTGGTAGTCCATAGTGCCAGGTCAGGGGAATACGCCGGGTGAGGTAACATTTCACAACTAAAAGTCCAGCAATTTTTGCCGAGTAATTAAAGCAGCTTGAGGTCTGGCATTATGATGAAGGATCACACCTTTCTGACTGACGAGTGCTGGCCGCTTCAATGTCAGTTGTTCTCGCAATCTGTCCAACTGTTGGCAGTAGAGGTCAGCATTTATCGTTCGGTTAGGTGCCAACACCTCCCAGTGGATTGTTCCCTGGACATCCCACTAAACACTCAACAAAACCTTTTTGGGATGCAGTCCTCCTTTTGAGGTCAATGGAACAGGCTCCACACCTTGGCACACAGTCCGTCGACGCTTTACATTATGGTACAGTACCCATTTCTCATCACCCATTGCAATTAGTCCTCAAAACAGTTCATTTCTGTGACAAGAAAGCAAAGAAACACAGGTACGGATTCTTTCGTCTCATTGCTTTGCAGAAGCTGGTGCAGAACCCAGTTATCGAACTTGGTGATGAACCCAAGCGCATGCATCCATCTTTTGACTGTTGTTCTGTGCATCGACAATGTTTCCACTAATTCCTGAATAGTCGGATGTAGGTCATTTGTTATGGCTTGGTCCACATCCTCGTCAGAAAGCACGGATGGACGTCCAGGACGTGGCTGATCTTTACAGCTTCTGTCCCCATCCCGGAATTTCCAAAATCAACGGTGACATGTGCTGTCATCAACTGCATCCTACCCATACACTTGACAGATGTTGCAGAGCAAGCCGTAGCTGCAGTATTGCCTTTATCGAACTCATACAGTAAATGATGCCTATAAACTCTAATGTGCTCCTTATCGCATGCCACGTTACACCGCCCGCGATTTCCGTTACAAATGACTGAATCGGATAAACCTAGCGCTTCTATATGCCCTACTGCTCCATGCTTTATTGCCCGAAAATTCGGCATCACAGTGTCATCTGTGACGTAATTACTCCGATCACAATTTGCATCTATTACAAAAACGGGTAGAACTTTTGCACACACCCAATATCTGACTGTTGGGTAAGGAAGTTTTTGCTGCTTTCATAGATTTAGAGAAAGCTTACGACCGAGTAAATAGGACACTTTTGTGGAAGGTATTGAATAAATATGGTGTTACTAAGAATATACTTAATAGTGTAAAAGCCATGTAAGCTGGCAGCAGAGCTTGCGTACGAGTGAATGGTGGTGTATCAAAATGATTTTTTATTGCTGCAGGAGTCTGACAAGGTTGTGTAGTGTCACTATTGCTGTTTAAATATATTTATGGATGTGTGCATGTGTGATGCCAATGCCAAGATGGACAATACTGATTTATGTCTTGGTAATATCTGTATGTGCAGATTGCTGTATGCTGATGACACAGTCCTGTTGGCAGAGAGCAAAAGTGAGTTGCAGAGTATGTTGTCCTGGATGTACAAAGTTTGTATGAAATTTAAACTGAGAATAAATAAGGGAAAAACCAAAGTTATGGTTTTTGAGAGAGGAACTGGTAGTACTGAATGCAAGATAAGTCTAAATGCCACAGTGATTAACCAGGTGAATGAGTTTGTGTATTTAATAAACATGTTTGACAGAGAGAACAAATTAAATGGCAAAATTAGTAGGCAAGTAAATTCTTCATTGAAAGTCAGCTGTTTTAGGAGGTTTTAACAGGAATGATGGGTTCTCAAGAGAGTCCCAAATCGCTTTGTATGAAAGGGTAGTTATTCCTACTTTGATGTATGGCAGTGAAACCTGGGTACTGCAGAGGAAACCTATGTTTCCTCTGAGTCGCTAGGAGTCGCTTGGGCACTGGAGAAATGCGTTACTAATGGGGGGTTTGTGGCAAAACACGATCTGATTGTGTGAGGAATGAAGATGTATTGCAGTTGTGACTTGTGAAGCAAAATGTAGTTAGCAAGGTGGAGACTAACATGCTTTGGTGGTTTGGGCATGTTGAAAGAATGAATGATGAGATGCTTACTAAGAAACAATTTTCTGCCCAAGTGGCAGGAAAAGAAGAAGGCCAAGGAAGTCCTGGAAGGATCAGATTCAAGATTGTCCACATAAGGAAAAGATTAGGAGTGTGAAGTATCAAAGGTCTTGTGTATGTGTGATGGATGTCCATGAAACCTGAGTTGTGTGCCAAGATTGTTGTAAATGGAGAAGCTTGATATGGCAACAGTAGGTAAATAACCAATTAAAAATTTATCTGGTGGTTTGTATTTCTTTGTGGAGCTAAACCTCTGAATCTCAGAGAACAGCTTAGGGATATAATATATATATATTTATCTATAATGGAAGGGCTATATCCTTTGTGTGCTGCAATTCCTTTAAGAAAATCAAGTTCTTTCTGCAAGGAATCCTCAGTTGGGCCTATAATGTATTGCACGATATATGTGTGTAGAAAGCAAAGATTTTTTTTTTGTTTCCATAGGTGATTTGACTTTACATGTGGGGGGTAAGGAGACAACAAATGGTTTTCGATAAACTGTTGTACTAAAGGGATCCTTCAGAGCATGACACAAGGATACCAAGGAATGGTAAGCAGCTATTGTTTTCAGTCTCACAAGTGAACTGTATATGAGGATGAACTGAATCGATAAGTTAAACTAATTTAGGTATTTCCAAATTCATGCCATTCCAGAGAACGAAAGTATCATCTACATATCAAATCCACAGGTCGAATGTAACAAGCTAGAAGAGTTTCTCCTCAAAGTGACGTGAGTAGACATCGCATAAAATAGGCGACAATGGGCTACCCATGGCAAGGCCTTCCACCTGTTGGAAAAATCTTCCATAAAAAAAGGAAATTGTTTTGTCTGATACAAATTTCCACTAGTCTCAAAAATTTTGTCTACTTCCAGTTGGCTGTAATGATGTTCAATGAGACATGTTTTCGATAATTCAAGAGCTCCAGTCAATGGGATATTTGTGAACATGGATTTCACATCTAAGGATAACATGAACTGATCGTTATATGGATGTTGTTTTAGCCAATTCACAAACTCAGTGGAATTTTTTACTGCTATTTTGTTCAAAGAAGTCATTAAGGTGGATAGTTTCGAAGATAGAATCTTGGCCAACATATGCGTAGCTGAGTTGATATTGCTAACTATGGGGTGGAAAGGGACACCAAACTTATGCATTTTCAGAAGTAAATAGAAATGTCAACAATGGACACGAGGGCTGCAGATGACTTCAAACAGACCAACAGACGAAAGACCAACTTTCCATGCCAGTGGTAGACTGTCTATTCAGCAGTGATTTCTTGAAGCATGTTCTAAAATGCCATTACACAACAGTAACAGAATTCGTTTTGCTTAATTCAAGCACACAGAATGCCTTCACACATTTGTGGCCATCTTGCCTGACTGGTCACGTGACAGTGAAAACATACAATCTTTTAGTGATACCATCTATATAATAAAATTGTTACTAGTGGCAGAAGGGTGCATTGTGAGTGTCAATATCCCACATAGTTTTGGTTTTATAAAATGTTGAAACTGTTTATTCCATTTGCAATAACCTTGTATATGTTCAGCAAGCAAAAGAATCAGTAAAAAAAAAAATGGTTAATGGTTTATCAGCTTTTCACAACAAAAGTTACATCAAGTTTGTGATTGTAGGCAGGGTGCACTCAGCACCTGTTCCAGCCATAATACTTCATCAAATCTGGAAATGTCATGTAATTTGGAGAATCTGTTTTAAATTTTCTTTTAAAGTAGTGCAATTAGTAGTGTTATTTTCCACTACGAGCTACTTTATTTTGTATCGTACTACAAACACATTTTTCTATTTGTGAAGATGTTACATACAACACTACTGTAAAAGTAGTGTGCTACAGTAGTTATGCTAATTCTGATCACTGGTCATCCCCCTGCCAATGGTAAGGCAGCCAAAAAGAAATGGCAACAGAAATTACTGAGGCAAGTGATGCCACAATTGATCACTGGAGCAGAAAAAGAATGTATGTTCATCCAATATGAGTTACAAATGTAGTGCTCAGAATCACGCTAGAGTCCCATAGCTACAAAACAAGGGAGGCTGCTGCCCAGAATATGGAACAGAAACACCAGCAACCAAAATTGGAACTACTTCATCAATGTAGTGTCTTGTGCATACAAACCACTTACATCTACATGCTGTGTGTTCATAGTGCACATACTTATGGATTAAGTGCACAATGGCTAATGTCTCTGAGTTCATGTTGGTGTACATGTAGTGCCAAGATAAAACTTGTTACATAAAACTGTAAGAACTCTCATACTTGTTCTCTCAGGACTGTGATGAATTGTGAAAACAAAGAAAGTAAAGAGATATTACTTACCAAGTAAAATGTGGCACTGACAGTAAATACCATTGTGTACATTTCTACAAGCAATAGGAGATGGACTTTCCTAAGATACCTGTTATATTGTTGCCAAAGTGAGCATCATGTGATGAGGAAGTCTATCTTTTAACTGCATTTTACCACTAAAGTATTTTGTGTTTGTTAAGCCTATGCACTCAATTAATTAGGTAGTGTGCATAAATGAGTAGTAGGCAATGCACATAACTAAAAAACAAGTTAAGTTAATGGTAGTTGAGAGGCTTAAGTTACATATACTAGTTTTTAAGACAAATATATTTCAGCCATTACTCTGGCCTTCATCAGTGAGACTACGATTTGTTTTGTTGCCAGATATAAAAGGTAAATTCTGCAACAAGAGATTTCCAGATGTATGGAACATAAATGGGGAGCTCAGAGTTACAATTTTTGGAAAATGAAATTTCCAAACTTTATCTAAACCTTGGAGCAAAACGATTTTGGAAAGAAGCCAACTTTTATTGTATCGGACCAAAGTAGAATAGCAGAAGTGTCAGCTATGTTAAGTTGAGACAAGGAAAAGGAAGGTTTTCCAAATTTCACATCAGATTTGTGTTCCTGAAGTCTTAAGATAATTTTCTGGAATGAACTTCCTATGTATGCGGTTAATCCAACATTTGTCTTGATAGGAATTTTATACACTCCACGAGAAGAAAGCGAAGGTCTTGGGTCTCTCATTACGGAGGATAACAGAAATTGAAGAAGAGTGAATGGTAAGTCTATCTCCTTCTCTTTCGAAGATACTAATGAGCTTATAGGCAGAAAGTTTATGGTAAGGGATAGAACCAGCAAACATCAGTTCCTTTTTTGGTGATACAGGTTGAAGAGCAACAACTGGATTTTACTTAGCATTTTGAATTTAGAAACAAGGTGTGGGGAAAAGCCATGTTGAGCAGCATTCAAACGGATGTTGGCCAATTCAGTTTTCAGATTGACTTCAATGTTACAAACCAAATGAGCTTGATGAATGAGAGACTTCAGCGCTGACAGTTTATACTGGTGGAAAGTATGAGAATTGAAAGAAATAATGCTATTGGTAGAAACTGGTTTTTGGTAGACTGAAGTGGCTATAAAATTATTTTTAGAGATGCTGACATCCAAGAAATATATCTTGCCATCAATTTCTTTATTAATAGTGAATCTTATAGACAGGAATTTTTCAGTGATTAAATTTGTGAGTTGCAATCAGATCTTTTTAGGATGAGGCCAGATGACAAAGATATCGTTGACATAACGAAGCCATAAGGTAGGTTCCTTGTTTGAAAAGTCACAGTATTACTATAACCATTCAAAAGTTGTGTGCCTACAATTACTTTAATGAGAGTAATGAGAAACTTACCTTTACTAGAAGGTCTGTTCTCTTTGAAAAAGATACATTTCATTGCACGTTTTTTCCCATTTTAATTTCCACGATTGGTTTGGGCTTCTGGTGCGGCGGTTTTATGTTGTCTTCAACTTGTTCATTTATTTGACTGAGTGAGTAATTTATCAATCCATACTGCTGCAATGATACTTGATCCAAGAAACCTCTTTTTCACTTAAAAACCTATAATTTCACTGACGTTAAATAACCCTAACCGGTAGTTTAATTGGCTTATAAAACTTACTATTCATTGAACCTACTTGCGTGAACATTCACAAACCATAAACTAACTTCTTATTTACAAACACCAAAACCATCTAACAAATAAAATTTTAAAACCTAAAATACAATTATTTACAACAAACTTATCTCATTGCCCTCTATTTACAAACTCATCTCACTCTCTCATTCATGCACCAAACCTCTGCCGTTCCCAACATAGATTGCCTCTAGCAGCTTTCTACCCGACCAGGGTTGTCTTCAGGAGGCTAGGTGGTATCAGCCCTGCTATCACAGTGTGAGTGAGTGAGATAAGCGATTTCCTGCGTCATCCCATCTCCCACGTCATATTGAAAACTTTGTCACCGTGGCTCCATCTGTTAGGAACTGTAGTTAATATTTTATTTTCTTCTGCAGTATTTTTTTGTTCTATTTTTATTACTTCTTTCCATTTTTTGTTAAGTATATTTGGGTCATTATGATTACATACTCGATCCCTATTTTTTTCAATCAGCACAGATTCTGTAATACGCAGATGTCTTTCATTGTTACATGATTTAATTATTTTGATGTCTTCAAATTTCGGGTATCTTTGATTATCTAAGCAATACTGTATCAGTGCTGTTTTTGCTTCTTTTTTTTGCCAATTTTTAATGTGTTGTTGAAGGCGATGTTTTAATTGATTTTTGGTACTCCCTATGTATGATATTAGTGGGATGCCTGTTATAGGTATTTCACAAAACACCAGCTTTTTCCAAGATACTGTTTTTTTCTGTATTATTAATCATCATATCTTTGACTGTCAGTACTTTGTTTCCCATCTGAATTCCATATTTGTGGCATAACTTATTTATCTCTGTTGATATTCCTGGAAGGTAAGGTAAAGCACCAACATATTGTAATTCTTTTTTTCTTTTAGAGGTTGAGGTATCTTGAATCTTAACTTGTACTTCATATATCCATTTATTTATTTTTTGTGGTGGATATCCATAATTAAATGAAATTTCTTTAATGTAGTTGATCTCTTCATTCTGGAATTCTTCTTTAGAGGAGTGTGTAATTGCTCTTTTAATTAATGTTTTAATGCTATTGCATTTTTGTGTATAAGGGTGTGTTGATGAATATGGAATCAGAACAGGAACATATGTTAGTTTTCTATGTACTTTATATTGCATATGGTCATTTTGTTTGATAACCTTAACATCCATGTAAGGCAAGGAATTCTCTTCTTCATGTTCAATTGTTAATTGTATTGATGGATAAATATTGCTAAGTTGTTGTGTCAATGCTTCCAAAGCTCATCTGTATCCATTTTGGTCAAGATGAAGATATCATCTACGTATCTACAGTATATCAGAGGGGGATCTTGAATTTTGCTAATTATTTGTTCTTCTATGTTGTTCATGATTACTTCAGCAAACAGATTTGATAGGGGGAAGCCCATTGGTCCACTGTAATTTTGTTTGTATATTTTCTCATTATATTTGAAGATATTATTTTCGTATATATACAATAAAGTTGTTTTTAACTCCTGTAGTTGTATGTCATTCATTGATTGGTCCTGTTTCAATTTTTCAATAATGATATCAACCGCCTCAAGTACAGGTGTACTTGGAAACAACTGCTTGGCATCCATACTCGCCATTCTGTAACTTCTTATATCTTCATTTACATTCTTCAAGATTTCTATAAATTCATACGTGTTCTTTACAGTGTATTTTGTTTTCATGAATTTTGGTGATATTCTTATCACCCTGTAAATATTCTTCTCAAGTTCAATCAATGGTGAATTCTTTTTGGACACTATGAGTCTCATGGGTTTACCTTCTTTGTGTGTTAATTGTGGGACTTTTGTACCTATTGGAGGTTTTGCATTTTTAATCTCATTAGGTAGGGTGCTATGGTTCCTGATGTTTGCCAAATATCTTACTTGGCTATCTGTTGGGTCTTTTTTTTAACTCAGAACACTGTAATTCTTCTATTGCTAATTCTACTTCTTGGTTATATTCCAGTGTATTCAGAATCACTATGTGACCTGTTTTATCAGCCTCACAGAATTTGATGTTCCTATCTTCCTTTCATTTCAACAGCTGATTTTTTTCATATTTTAGTTTCTTTAAATAATAATTTCTATTATTTTGTTCACTATATTGTTTCAATATTATTCTGAATAGTTTACCACTGAACTCTTCCTTGTCTTCATTAGGGATGTTTCTGATGATATCCTCAAAATTTTGTATTAATTCTTTTGTTTTTGTTATCTTCTGTTGGAAAGCATATTTTTCCCCTCTCTGCAGTACTGCCCTCTGTGAATAATTTAGTTTGTGCATTGACATATTCTGAAACACTTCATAGTTATTTTCTTTCTGCTCATGACCTGTATGTTGGTCCATTAATTTATGCAATTTTGAAGTAATGTTTTTTGCAGACTTTCTTACATTTTCAACAATCTCAGAAAACTCTCTCAAAGTAGTGTCCAAAATTTCATTTTTCCATGATCCACAGAAATTTCTGTACGTGGTATTACTGATATATTTCCATAATCTTAAACAGGTGGACTGAAGACCGAAGATTGTCCTTCTTTTATTCACAATTTCTGCACTTAATCTTTTTTTCTGGAACGTTTTTAATATTATCTCATCTTTCTTATTCATTGGGGAGTTCGTTGCTCTTATATATTTCGGGGTTAGATCAAAGTCTCTACATGCAATCAAAAATTCTACTTGTGTTTCAAATTTTGTTAATTTATTTTTTTTGTTTTTTATATTCTTTCAAGCTATGCAATTCGTGTTTTTGAAAGAGCTCACTATAGTGCATTCTCTCTACCACGCATAGACACTGGGCCTTCCCAGCCCTCCGCTCTCTCACTTGGAAATTTGCATGTCTTCCTATGTAATTCCTTGTTTGAAAAGTCACAGTATTACTATAACCATTCAAAAGTTTACGTACCTACAATTACTTTAATGAGAGTAATGAGAAACTTACCTTTACTAGAAGGTCTGTTCTCTTTGAAAAAGATACATTTCATTGCACGTTTTTTCCCATTTTAATTTCTATGGTTGGTTTGGGCTTCTGGTGTGGTGGTTTTATGTTGTCTTCAACTTGGTGCATGAATGAGAGAGTGAGATGAAATAGAGAGCAATGAGATAAGTTTGTTGTAAATAATTGTATTTTAGGTCTTAAAATGTTTTTGTTAGATGGTTTTGGTGTTTGTAAATAAGAAGTCAGTTTATGGTTTGTGAATGTTCATGCAAGTAGGTTCAATGAATAGTAAGTTTTATAAGCCAATTAAATTACCGGTTAGGGTTATTTAACGTCAGTGAAATTATAGGTTTTTAAGTAAAAAAGAGGTTTCTTGGATCAAGTATCATTGCAGCAGTATGGATTAATAAATTTCTCACTCAGTCAAATAAATGAACAAGTTGAAGACAACATAAAACTGCCGCATCAGAATCCCAAACCAACCGTAGAAATTAAAATGGGAAAAAATGTGCAATGAAATGTATCTTTTTCAAAGAGAACAGACCTTCTAGTAAAGGTAAGTTTCTCATTACTCTCATTAAAGTAATTGTAGGCACGTAAACTTTTGAATGGTTATAGTAATACTGTGACTTTTCAAACAAGGAATTACATAGGAAGACATGCAAATTTCCAAGTGAGGGAGGTGGAGGGCTGGGAAGGCTCGGTCTCTATGCGTGGTAGAGAGAATGCGCTACCGTGAGCTCTTTCAAAAACACAAAAATTGCATAGCTTAAAAGAATATAAAAAACAAAAAATCAAATTAACAAAATTTAAAACACAAGTAGAATTTTTGATTGCATGTAGAGACTTTGATCTAACCCCGAAATATATAAGAGTAACGAACTCCCCAATGAATCTCCATTACTCGTTCGGTCTATCGAAAACCTTCTATGGCCACTAACATCATTCCCTACAAATCTTGCACCCTGCATCTCTACAAACTTGCAGCATTGAAGTCCTACATCCACAGGGCTCATATCATTTGCAACAACCAACTCTCTCTTCAAGAAGAACTCTCCAAAATTTCTACAATAGCCCTCTCTCATGGTTTCCCTGCTGTTATAGTCAACTCCCTCATAAAGAAATATGAAAACCATTCGAAAATCGAATGCCTCCTTCCTCACAAGAAAGAAGACCTGAAATTCTGTGGTTCTGTTCCTTACCATCCTTCCTATGCTTATAAGTTACAGATTCTTTTTAGAAGTTTTGGTTACCATCTTGCCATTAAATCTACCCCAAACATCTTGAAACTTCTACAAAGGGATAGGGACAAAGTTGAAAGCCTGAACCTCCCAGGAGTTTACTGCATTCCTATCTCTTCTTCTACTGGGGATAACTTATACATTGGAAGCACATACAGGAGCATTAGCCATAGAATTTTAGAACATAGAAAAGATGTTTCGAAAGCCAATCCCAATACTGCCTTGTCTATTTTGACAATGGAAGACACATCTGCAGTTCCCCACTGGAACGAAGCAAAACGAATTGCTTCTTTTGACAATCGTTTTGCCCTCCGTTACCGTGAAAGCATAGAAATTATGTTCAACACAATGAATTGCAACTCCGAATCTCCTCTCTACATTCCGTTGATCTGGAGATCAATTCTAAGTTTTGGCAACAAAAATAAGAAAAATTCAAATGTAGAATCTGGCAACAATCTTAGTCCTCCATTGGCGTGATGAAGACCTAAGATAAGGTCGAAAGCTTCCAACTTACGAACTTTTTGTAAAAGTTTCAGTTAACGTAACTAGCGTGATCAAGTTACCTTTATTTGTTAATATTGTTACGTGTTTTGCCCATAATCGTCATCGTCAAGAATAAGAAAGACGAGATAATATTAAAAACGTGCCAGAAAAAAAGATTAAGTGCAGAAATTGTGAATAAAAGAAGAACAATCTTCGGTCTTCAGTCCAGCTGTTTAAGATTATGGAAATATATCAGTAATACCACGTACAGAAATTTCTGTGGATCATGGAAAAATGAAATTTTGGACACTACTTCGAGAGAGTTTTCCGAGATTGTTGAAAATGAAAGAAAGTCTGCAAAAAACAGTGTTACTTCAAAATTGCATAAATTATTGGACCAACATACAGGTCATGAGTAGAAAGAAAATAACTATGAAGAGTTTCAGAATATGTCAATGCACGAACTAAATTATTCACAGAGGGCAGTACTGCAGAGAGGGAAAAAATATGCTTTCCCATAGAAGATAACAAAAACAGAAGAATTAATGCCAAATTTTGAGGATACCATCAGAAGCATCCCTAATGAAGACAAGGAAGAGTTCAGTGGTAAACTATTCAGAATAATATTAAAAGAATATAATGAAAAAAATAATAGAAATAATTATTTAAAGAAACTAAAATATGAAAAAAAATCAGCTGTTGAAATTAAAGGAAGATAGGAACATCAAATTCTGTGAGGCTGATAAGACAGGCCAAATAGTGATTCTGAATACAGTGGAATATAACCAAAAAGTAGAATTAGCAATAGAAGAATTACAGTGTTCTGAGTTGAAAAAAGACCCAACAGATAGCCAAGTAAGATACTTGGCAAACATCAGGAACCATAGCACCCTACCTAATGAGATTAAAAATGCAAAACCACCAATAGGTATAAAAGTCCCACAATTGTTTGCTGAAATTAAAACACACAAAGAAGGTAAACCCATGAGACTCGTAGTGTCCAAAAAGAACTCACCATTGATTGAACTTGAGAAGAATATTTACAGGGTGATAAGAATATCACCAAAATTTATGAAAACAAAATACACTGTAAAGAACACGTATGAATTTATAGAAATCTTGAAGAATGTAAACCAAGATATAAGAAGTTACAGAATGGCGAGTATGGATGCCAAGCAGTTGTTTCCAAGTACACCTGTACTTGAGGCGGTTGATATCATTATTGAAAAATTGAAACATGAGACTCGTAGTGTCCAAAAAGAACTCACCATTGATTGAACTTGAGAAGAATATTTACAGGGTGATAAGAATATCGCCAAAATTTATGAAAACAAAATACACTGTAAAGAACACGTATGAATTTATAGAAATCTTGAAGAATGTAAACCAAGATATAAGAAGTTACAGAATGGCGAGTATGGATGCCAAGCAGTTGTTTCCAAGTACACCTGTACTTGAGGCGGTTGATATCATTATTGAAAAATTGAAACAGGACCAATCAATGAATGACATACAACAACAGGAGTTAAAAACAACTTTATTGTATATATACGAAAATAATATCTTCAAATATAATGAGAAAATATACAAACAAAATTACGGTGGACCAATGGGCTTCCCCCTATCAAATCTGTTAGCTGAAGTAATCATGAACAACACGGAAGAACAAATAATTAGCAAAATTCAAGATCCCCCTCTGATACACTGTAGATACGTAGATGATATCTTCATCTTGACCAAAATGGATACAAATGAACTTGGAAGCATTGACACAACAACTTAGCAATATTTATCCATCAATACAATTAACAATTGAACATGAAGAAGAGAATTCCTTGCCTTACATGGATGTTAAGGTTATCAAACAAAATGACCATATGCAATATAAAGTACATAGAAAACTAACATATGTTCCTGTTCTGATTCCATATTCATCAACACATCCTTATACACAAAAATGCGATAGAATTAAAACATTAATTAAAAGAGCAATTACACACTCCTCTAAAGAAGAATTCCAGAATGAAGAGATCAACTACATTAAAGAAATTTCATTTAATTATGGATATCCACCACAAAAAATAAATAAATGGATATATGAAGTACAAGTTAAGATTCAAGATACCTCAACCTCTAAAGAAAAAAAGAATTACAATATGTTGGTGCTTTACCTTACCTTCCAGGAATATCAACAGAGATAAATAAGTTATGCCACAAATATGGAATTCAGATGGGAAACAAAGTACTGACAGTCAAAGATATGATGATTAATAATACAGAAAAAAACAGTATCTTGGAAAAAGCTGGTGTTTTGTGAAATACCTATAACAGGCATCCCACTAATATCGTACATAGGGAAGTACCAAAAACCAATTAAAACATCGCCTGCAACAACACATAAAAAATTGGCAAAAAAAGAAGCAAAAACAGCACTGATACAGTATTGCTTAGATAATCAAAGATGCCCGAAATTTGAAGACATCAAAATAATTAAATCATGTAACAATGAAAGACATCTGCGTATTACAGAATCTGTGCTGATTGAAAAAAATAGGGATCGAGTATGTAATCATAATGACCCAAATATACCTAACAAAAAATGGAAAGAAGTAATAAAAATAGAACAAAAAAATACTGCAGAAGAAAATTAAATATTAACTACAGTTCCTAACAGATGGAGCCACGGTAACAAAGTTTTCAATATGACGTGGGAGATGGGATGACGCAGGAAATCGCTTATCTCACTCACTCACACTGTGATAGCAGGGCTGATACCACCTAGCCTCCTGAAGACAACCCTGGTCGGGTAGAAAGCTGCTAGATGCAAACTACGTTGGGAACGGCAGAGGTGTGGTGCATGAATGAGAGAGTGAGATGAGTTTGTAAATAGAGGGCAATGAGATAAGTTTGTTGTAAATAATTGTATTTTAGGTTGTAAAATTTTTTTGTTAGATGGTTTTGGTGTTTGTAAATAAGAAGTTAGTTTATGGTTTGTGAATGTTCACGCAAGTAGGTTCAATGAATAGTAAATTTTATAAGCCAATTAAACTACCGGTTAGAGTTATTTAACATCAGTGAAATTATAGGTTTTTAAGTAAAAAAGAGGTTTCTTGGATCAAGTATCATTGCAGCAGTATGGATTGATAAATTACTCACTCAGTCAAATAAATGAACAAGTTGAAGACAACATAAAACCGCCGCACCAGAAGCCCAAACCAATCGTGGAAATTAAAATGGGAAAAAACGTGCAATGAAATGTATCTTTTTCAAAGAGAACAGACCTTCTAGTAAAAGTAAGTTTCTCATTACTCTTATTAAAATAAGGTAGGTTGTTTGTCATGTTGCAGCACTATTGATTGCTCAATATTTTGCAGGTAAACTTCAGCCAAAAGTGGGGAAAGAGGTGACTCCATTGGTACACCTTGGTTTTGTTGACAGCATTGATTAATATAAACAAAGAAACTGTGTTGGTGAAGAGAATACAGGCAATCACACAAATCCTTGGTTAAGGTGCTGTCCATGGGGAATTGTTCTTTGAATTTATGAATGAGGTGCATCTGTGCTTCAGATTGAGGCACAGAAGGAAAAAGTGATTCCACGTCCAGGATAAGCATACATGCATGAACTTCTATGGAGTTTGGAAGTCTCGAGATGAATTCAGCAGTGGAGAAGATATTGTAGGGGTGGTTTTTAGTGATAATCTTGAATGCTTTTGCAAGACATTTTTCCAGGTTAGAAGCAGGAGAGTAGGCATTTTCCACAAGATGTCTGATTGGAACATTAACTTTGTGTAATTTAAATGCACAAAGTTAATGCTCCAATCAGACGTTTTGAATTTCTTAGGAGATTTTTGTGCTCCTTCATTCTACCATTCTCCTGGATGTCAGCATCTCTAAAAATAATAATCTTCTATCCACTTCAGTCTACCAAAAACCTGTTTCTACCAATAGCATTATTCCTTTCAATCATCATACTTTCCACCAATATAAACTGTCAACTCTCAAATCTCTCATTCATTAAGCTCATTTGGTTTGTAACACTGAAGTTAATCTAAAAAATGAATTAGCCAACATCCGCTTGATCGCTGCTCAACATGACTTTTCCTCAAACCTGGTTTCTAAATTAATTCAAATTGCTAAGAAAAAACCAGTTGTTGCTCTTCAACCTGTTTCACCAAAAAGGGAACTAGTGTTTGCTGGTTCTATCCCTTACCATAAACTTTCTGCCTACAAGCTCATTAGTATCTTCAAAAGAGAAGGATATAGACTTGCCATTCACTCTTCAATTTCTGTTATCCTCCGTAATGACAGAGACCCAAGACCTCCACTTTCTTCTCCTGGAGTGTATGTTCCTATCAAGACAAATGTTGGATTAACCGCATACATAGGAAGTTCATTCCAGAAAATTATCTTAAGACTTCAGGAACACAAATTTGATGTGAAATTTGGAAAACCTTCCTTTTCCTTGTCTCAACTTACCATGGCTGACACTTCTGTTATTCCACTTTGGTCCGATACAATAAAAGTTGGCTTCTTTCCAAAATCGTTTTGCTCCGAGGCTTAGAAAAAGTTTGGAAATTTTATTTTCCAAAAATTGTAACTCTGAGCTCCCCATTTATGTTTCATACATTTGGAAATCTGTCATTGTATCACGCCACCCTGAGTTACCATTACAGAACTTACCTTTCCAATCTGGCAACGAAACAAATATTAGTCGCACTGATGAAGGCCATAGTAATGGCTGAAATATATTTGCCTTAAAAACTAGTATATGTAACTTGAGCCTCTCAACTACCAGCAACTAAACTTGAATAGTGTGCACTGCCTTGCTTTTAAAGTTACCTGATAACATCTTAATAATGTGTTTAGGATGATTTTTGATCTAGTGATAAAAATTCATGTAACTGGGAGACTCCCGACTTGCTACACGTAAATAATCATTGAATTTGTACTGAAGTACAGTTTCTGAAGGTGTCTGTCCGATGTAATATTTTATGGATTAATTAAATAGTTGAATGCTTTGTTACCTATTTCAACTGAAATTTTTGGAGATCACAAATGCTCCAGATACATAATTCTTGTATAAAGTGGAGAGGCTGTGTAACAATGTGAATCATACAGATTAACGAAGAATAAATCTTCACAATACAGCATGTCAGATGGAAGATATCGAAAACGAAAAAATTATCTCAGAAAGTATGTATTATATTCACTTCTGGTTTGTGCCATCACAGAAAGAATTGTTCAAAGTTTCCCCCCCCCCATTTGCTGCTCACATATGTGAGTTAACTGGTACCTGCAAATGTGAATGTGCCAGCTAGTTTATTCTTTGTTCAAAAACTTTGAACCATATTACGTGGCTCTATAAATCGTTGAAGTTTATACAACAGTTTTGTTGTAGTGCCATTTACTATTTCACACGTCAATTTATGGGACTTCAGGAACAATGCTATAAATTAACAAGTGAAACAGTAAATGGCACTACAACAAAACTGTTGTATAAACTTTAACGGTGCCAACTAGTGTCGGCATCCCGACTGACCGCAGACGAGCTTAGTCCGAATGTTGACACTGCAGGAGCAGGTTGCATGTGTGTTGTGGTTTGCTGAATTAAAGTCTGTTGCTAATGCTGAGAGTCATTTTAGAACACAATATGGATGAAAACCTCCAACATGAAAAAGCATCCAGTTCTGGGACAACAAACTGAGGACTACTGGAAATCTGTTTTGTGAGAAGTCTCCTGGAAAACCACAGACATCTGAGGAAAATGCCGAACGCATCAGAGAAGCATTCCTGCAAAGTCTGCACAAATCATTTGGAGCTGTTAACTCACAACCAAACCTTCGTGTTCAATGGTGCACGATGTGGTACACAAGTGGCTCCATCTAAGGGTGTACAGCATTCAAATGCTTCATGCACTGAAACCAAATGGCCATGTCACATGCACAAATTCGCTGTACATATACTGGAAAGAACTGACAACACTTGATTTCCTTCACCAAGTGTGCTTCTCGAATGAGGCAACTTTTCATGTCAGTGGGACTGTGAATTGGCACAACTGCAGAATTTGGAGTAATGAAAATGAACATGTCAAATGTGAGCTAGAGAGAAGCAGTGCCAAAGTTAATGTCTGGGTTTGCTTGATGCATGATAAGCTGACTGGACTTTTCTTCTTTTCAGAAGAAACTGTCACCAGGATCTTGTGCCTGGACAAGCTGGAATGGTTTGTGCTACCCTAGCTACCACCTCAAATCATCTTTCAACACAACAGAGTGCTGCTACATTTCAGCCTCATTGTTAGGAATCACCTGGATAACAAGATGCCTGGGAGATGGATCGGCAAACGTGGACCAAATGCTTGGCCTTCTCAGTTGCCAGATTTACTCCACTGGATTTTTTCCTGTAGGGTTAAGTCAAAAACATTGTTTACCAGATGAAGATCAAAACCTTCAGCACCTGAAAGCCCATATAACGAACACTATGGCCACTGTTACAGCAAACATGCTTCAAGCAACATGGAATGAGGGAGACTATTATCTGGATGTTTGTCGAGCCACCAAGGGTGCCCACATTGAAATTGATTAAGACAATTATAGTGAGTAACAAAGTTTTGACATTTTCCCTCTAGAATGGCACAAACCAGAAATGCATGCAATAAATACTTTCCGAGATATATATTTCTTTATTTTGGAGATCTTTTATCCAAACATTCTGTACATGGCAGGTATACACCGATGAACCATTACATTATGACCACTCCCAGCTTAGAGAAATAAGCATGCCTGGAGACCGAACAGTGGCACAGGTGAAGTTCACAGAACAGTATATATACAACCCAAGGGCCGGCTTTTGGTTAGAGTGTTCAGAGTCAGAATGGAAAAAGCTGCCGATTTATTAGTTTGATGAAGGACAAATTGTGATGGCATGACACCTCGGAACTATGATCTCAGAAACAGAGCGGCTTGTGAATTGTTCACTTGCCACTGTAGCGAGTACATATCAAAAATGGTGCAGATGGCCAAATGGCAAACCCTCGTCTAGCCGTGTGTCGTCCGCAGCTCACTGATGCCAGGGGGGAGTGGAGACTGTCACACATTGTTCACAGTGACTGCAGGGCCACAGTGTGTCAAATCAGCTGCAGCTACAATAGTGGTGGTCAGGGTAATGTGTCACAGCACACAGTTAATCACAGTCTTCTGAACATGGGCCTGTTTAGCTGAAGACCCAGCTGGGTCCCCATGCTCACTGCACGTCATCACCAACAATACATGAAATGGGCCCAAAATCATAGATATTGGACCGTGGATGATTGGAAGAAAGTGGCCTGGTCTGACGAAGATTCCTGGTGCATCATGTAGACGGCCGAGCATGGATACACTGATTACCAATGGAGGCTATAGCACCGGGATCCACTGTTGGGCGGAAACAGGCCGGCGGCAGCAGTGTTATGCTATGGGTGATGCTTTCTTGGGACACTTTAGGCCCCATTATCCCAATAGCCCAATCCCTGACAGCTGTCAGGTATCTGAACATCATTGCGGGCCAAGTTCACCCATTCATGGCAACTGTGTTCCTTGCTGGTGATGGCCATTACCAACAGGATAATGTGCCATGCCACACTGCCAGAATCATCAAGGAGTGGTTTGAGGAACATGCTGGTGACTTTCTGTTAATGTCCTGGCCTCCAAATTCACCTAACATGAACTCAATCCAACATTTGTGGTTCCACTTGGAAAAGTGGGTTCGCACTAAATCACCATCACCTAAAAATGTAAGGGGACTAGAGGACTTGCTGTTGACATTATGGTACCAGATACCCCAGGATATCTATTGCCACCTCATCACATTGATGCCTGGCAGAGTGGCCACTGTTTTGCAGACTAAAGAGGGTCCCTACAGCTTATTAGGTAGGTGGTCATAATGTAATGACTCATCAGTGTATATACATATTTTCTGGCATATGGAGGCCACACATTCAACTGCTACTGTGTACGCAACTCTTCAGAAAACTTGAAAATTGCATTATGAGACAAAAAATCATGAGAACAGCTTTGTTTCCCACTCCACAACAATCCACTTTAAGTTTTTTTTTTTTTATTTTACGCAGACAGAAATCAGGATGTGCAAGTTTGTTTTCTGCTTTGGAACAATGAGATTTCCAAATTCCTATGGAGTTTAGTGCACAATAATAGCTTCATGCAGCATTTACATGCCAAAAAGTAAGAACTATAAGAATGTTACTTTGTTGAACCATACCTGGAAAATCTTGAGAAAACTATAAACTGAATGGCTAGTACTGGATTTAAACTCACCAACACCTCATACCCGATGATAAGCCAAAGCTCTGCTTCAACCCACTGAGCTACACATATTGGTGATACATCATACATAGTGACTGATATTAAGAACCCAAAACTTTTATATCATCATCATCATATCTTTAATGAATAAATGAACCCTGGAATTTCAAAATACGAGTCAATGATGTATTCACGAGATTCCACACAGCAAGTATCAGAAAGAGAAGATATACTCAGGCCCCAAACAACTGGAAGCAATTTGTTGTGAGTCAGCATCAAACACTATTATTAACACTTAAAAATCATATTAAAATAATAGTGACATCAATTCTCCCTCTCGCTTTCTATACACATGAATATATTTCTATATGTGGATCCTTAACTCATATAGCTCTTTCCTTTCACACCATATGTGATACATATTATGTTAAGCTCTGTTTCAGCGAACGAGCATGTGCTGCATTTAAGTGCAGTAAGATGGGTAACTTATGTTACTATAACTCAGCTAAAGAACAGCTACAATGTGCTTTGAACACAACAAAATTTGTGAAGCATAACATAAAAAGCACTGAATTTTCAGCTGCTCAGTTTATAATATTTTCTTAATTCATAATGAGTATCAACTGTATGAAACAAAACATTTACCTGGGTAAACTCTTGCATCAATATAGTAGTTTGTCTTCACAGTTCATCCTTGGGCTTTTGATCAGACTTCAGTTCAGTTTCATCAGAATTTTTTATTAAATGATAGAAGAAGTTGATCACCTGTATGTAATTTTCAACAGATATTTTTTCATTATGGCCATGAAATCGAGTAGTCTCATGCGGATAGAGATCAACGGGGCTAAATCTGTAAACTGCATCAGTTAAATTCAGATACCATCTGGAGTCAGTATTTGCAACCAATGTAACTGAAAGAAACAAGAAAAAACAAAACATTTTTTTCTCCATAATTTTATTCATTTCAGTGCCTATGAAGCACAACAAAGTAGTGAAATAAAATCACGGAGTGTGGAAACAGTTATTCAATCATTCCCATTTTAATGAAATCGAAAATAACATAGCAAAAACATGTTTGGGTTACTGTTCCAACTTTGTGTCATTTAACTATGTTCACTAAGTTATTTTAGGTAATTTAATTAAATAAAAAAAAATGGCATTGTTAAACATACTATAATTTCTACATTTAATATATCATTTCTGGATGTAGCTGTTATTCTTAATATTAAAATTTCTAAAAACAATTTTCATCACAGGAATTACAAATGCCACTTTACGAAGAAAACATCAATTTTTGTAACTGAAAAGTACTTAGGCAAAAATAAAAGGAGAGATACTTAGTACACATATCCTGAAGAATGCTTAAAAAAAAAAAAAAAAAAAAAAAACAGCCATTTCTTACAGCCTAGAGATTATTTGACAAAGATGAGCAGCTCCTTATAGCCAAGTAGGTTATATTAAATAGGTAGAATTAATATTGTAGAGTTGTTAAATGAAAACCCAGGCACACAAAAATGGGGGCCATATAAATACTAATCACACTGATATTAATGATGAGGAGGACTATGAGGATTGGAGTACCATAGGTGCTCATGAAGCAAGCAATGCAATTCTGGGGTGAACTTCAGAATCTCCATGCTTTCAAGTAATTCCCAACTTCACATGCATCACTCTGCCTTGTTCACATACAGCCTGCTCACTCCCAGCATTAATGGGCAAAGGAAGCAGCATCATCACTAAAGAAAGGCTATAAAAACATAGGATAAAAAAGAAATCTTACATTTGGAGCATTTTTTAATAGAACATATTAAAAACATGAAATGGAAGTTGTCTAGAAATTACCCTTAATTTTGAAGTGATGTATCTTACAGTAGGAATAGAACAATGACAAAATAATTGTACTAACTGGTAGAAAAAGTTCACAATGACAAAATAATTGTACTAACTGGTAGGAAAAGTTCACAATGACTAAAATTATTATTATTATTTTTTTTTTGTCATGAAGTTTTTATTTTAAAAAAAAATTTAAACTTCACTTGTCTCCTACTTGGCAGTGTGTTGATCTCCATACTGAGCACAGGTTATGAACTTTGTACTACACAGAATCATGAAGAAGACAGAAGATATCCTCACTTTTACGAATTCTAACAAAATTCATCCATTTTGGCATTTTACTTTTACTGGCTATCATAGGCAAGGCCAGCTTTAGGGCAGTTTGAGCAGTGCTGCCGCACAGGGCACCAAGCTCAGGGTATGCCAAGCTGAACTTTTTTTTTCTTTGTGAAATGGTAGTGTATACACTGAGGGGCTACATTATTATGACCACTAGACATTCAAAGTACCTATCCCGTAGATGCTGCTGACGCAAGATGGCTGAATCAGTATAAAAAGGGAACAATGAAGGCATGCCTATACTAATGAAGTGCATTGCGCATGAAATAACGGTAAAAGAAGCGATTTGATGGACTTTGAACGTGGAATGATTGCGGGTGCTCGAAGCATTTGTGCGAGCATTAGCAAAACACTGCACTTGTGTAATGTTTGAGGGCAATAGTTGTTAAAGTTTACAAAAATGGTCTGAGAGCAAAGTGTGTGATCGTCAACGGCTACTGGATGCTCGAGCTGAGTAGAAAGTAGGCACTCTTGTTCAGTCCAACAGACGGACACTTTGTCAGATTACAGATAATCTGAATCAGGGACCAAGTCTGATGGCCTCTCAATGTACAGTTCACTGCACATTACATCGTATGGGCTACAGAAGCAGATGGCCTGTACGTAAGCCATTGCTATCTGCAGCAAGCAAAAAGAAACACCTCCAGTTCAATTGGGAACACAACAATTGGACAATAAATGAGTGGAAAAGGGTCATGTGGTCCGACGAATCATGTTTTCTACACCATGCAGATGGAAGGGTGAGCAAATGAAGACAGCAGCACGGAAGCATGGACCCATCTTGCATCATCACTATTCTTCAAGCTGGTGGAGGCAACCTTATGGTCTGGTTCATGTTTTCGTGGGAGTGCTTTGGCCCTTTGATTCACATGGAACAATATACGAGTGCCCAAAAATATTTAAAAATCGATGCCGACCAAGTCCAACCAGTTATGTTGATGGTTTATCCCAATGGAGATGAATACTTCCTGATGGACAGCTCCATGTCATAGTGCTCACATTGTACACAAATGGTTTGAGGAGCATCATGGAGGCTTTTTCCTGCTAATGTGGATTGCTCATTTACCGGATCTCAATCCATTGGATCACTTGTGGGATGAAATTGAAAGGGGCATCAGACAGCTGGATCCACTACCATCAAATTTTCAAGAGCTGGAATGCACAATTCATCCCATTTGGGCATATATATACCTCAAGCCACTTACTTACATTTAATATACTAAGATGAATTCAAACAGTATTAAGGGCAAAAGGTAGCCCCACAATGAATTAACCAGGTGGTCATAATAATTTGGCCACTAAGTGTATATAAAAGCAGAAAAAAAGTCCTGTGAGTTTTGTAATTCGGAACGATGAATAATGCTGTTTGGAGGCGATGAAAGGTCTAGCCAGTGCCAACTCAAGCCCATTTGCTCCCGGATGCAAAGACCCTCTTTGGCACCCTTTTGTGAACTTTTCACTAGAGAAAATTTAAATAATGTTTTCGAATTCCATATACACACACGCATACACATGTATTTGCCCCCTCCACCCCCAAAAGCTTGAGATAAAGGTGTTTTAGTCTTTTTCAAGTATAGAGTGACAAATTATCACATGATAAATGGTGATTTCATGCACATTAAAAAACCTGAAAAAAAACGCTTTGTTTATAAAAAAGGAACAAAACAACAAAATCGAAGTCTTAAAAGACATCCCTTTCACTTTATTCGTGTAAAAAATGTAAACATGCCTTAGATTTCTTCAAACAAAACATATAAACACACTTCTTCGTTTCCTAAGAAAATGGAGATAGGGAAAGTGAGGGAAGATGCATGGACAGAGGCTACAAGCAAGATAGCCTGTGGCCAAAGAGGGTGCAGAATAGATTGGTCAGTACCATTTTGGGGTTTACAAACCACTGCTTGTTTTCCTCAGTTGTAAAACGAAGTTAGGCTATAGGAACAACAAATATTTTTTTTCACCACATAAGCTACTTAATTTTTAAACTTCTATAAGAATTGCTTTGTTAGCGACACCAATGAAATTCAAAACCTCTCATTGCCAGTGGCATGGCTCGAACCTACATTCTTCTTCTCCAGAGCCAAAATACTTTCCCAATTAAGCTAAGCTGGCAAGGCTTATCACTGCTACTTGCTGTCTTGACACATGACATCGCCACTATAGTACATCACATGCCCCTCTCGACAAAGAACTCGGATGCTTTGCTTACCTTGCCTACCAACTTGATCGGGCCCTGTGTTTAGCTATCACTGGAACAATCCATATCCTCACAACAGTGTACTGTGACAAACTCAAAAAGAGGAGAGTTAGTTTTAGTGTTGACCTTGGGATCAACACGCACCTTCACATGCTTCTGCCACCCTCCAGAAATTTCGTCTCCCGCGTTACATGATACGAACTTCAGTCAATAGAACACTATCTAGCTGATGACTTGGCATTGGCCTTCTCAAAAGTTCTATGGAAATTTAGGGGCTCCCAATTGCAAGTGTAAAAGACAGCCATCTTCTCACGAGAGTGAAGGGTAGCAAGTGGTCTTGTGATTACAGTTACCACCCTCCAAGCATATGGCAGTAGGATTTATATGAGGTCCGGCTGAGCTGCTCCGAACCACTGAACACCTGTAGTGCACTGGATGGGCACACACCAAGTCGCTGGTTCTGAGGTACATAAAAGGGTTGCAAGTGGCTTAGTGATTACAGCAACTGCCCTGCCTACATGGTAGTGGGATTCCAGGCAAGCTGATCCACTCCGAACCACCAAGCAGCTTGCTAGAAGGACACATCAAGCCTTATATTCCAGGCAAGCTGATCTACTCCAAACCACCAAGCAGCATGCTGGAAGGACACATCAAGCCTTATATTCCAGGCAAGCTGATCCACTCCGAACCACCAAGCAGCTTGCTGGAAGGACACATCAAGCCTTATATTCCAGGCAAGCTGATCCACTCCGAACCACCAAGCAGCTTGCTGGAAGAACACATCAAGCCTTATATTCCAGGCAAGCTGATCCACTCCGAACCACCAAGCAGCTTGCTGGAAGAACACATCAAGCCTTATATTCCAGGCAAGCTGATCCACTCCGAACCACCAAGCAGCTTGCTGGAAGGACACATCAAGCCTTATAACATGCACCCCAGTCACAAGAAATGCCAGGAGGGAGAAGGGGAGAAATCCGGGCTATAATGCCAGTGCCAGCCGTGGCATAGCACGGATTCCTCCCCTTCCCCCATTGAGACCTTGGGATCAATCCAATGCAACTTTGCCCTGATTTGCAGCACAAAACTCCCATGGAACATAGGTGGTTGAGTCTAAGTCCCCCTCTGGATGCAAACCCCATGAGAAATTGTTAGGTTCCTTATCATGAGTCACCAGAATGGAGAAAATGGAGTCCAGGAGTCATCTTCATATATTTCGTACTTTATATAAATTGATGTGCGATATTTTGTACCAGGCCGATACTGTTTTTCAAAGATTTGCCAAAGGCTTACATATTTCTTGGGTTCCAATATCTGGAACTATAACTTGAATGAAGGGCCCCCAAAACGTTATCAGAGCACAAAATCTGAAGAAGCGGAAAGGGAAGCTCATGAAAAGAAAGCTGTGAACAGCCTTCATAAAATTCTTACAAATTGCTGGATCATCTAAAAAGGATGCAACAAAGAAGAGAGGAATCTGCATTCAACAAATTTTTAACTAGAATCACTTTTAGTTCCAACTGTTAAAGAAATTGAAGATGATTTGGCTGATGCACTAAATAATCAGAATGCTGGTACACAGTCTGCTTATCACATCATCCTCTCTATACGATACAGCTGATCCAGCACTGTGGCCAAAAAGTTAAATTCTGCATTTATAGATAATGCTGCAATTTTTGGACCATCTGAAATTAAGGATATGAAATTTTCTTTGGGTAAGAATAAACATAGTCTTTCATAAAACCTTGAGATAACAGAGGTGAAGAAATAAAGCACAGATCTGATTTACTGAAAATCTTCTGTGTACATTTGTTTTTGGTGTCAACTTTTTTTCAACCGGAAATTCACAAACTTCTCTAGGAAATAAAGATTTTTGTGATTGAAGACATAAGTGTTCTTTTGAAAGAGAATGAAAAATCACTGGATCATAGGCATCATCCTATGTTTAAATGGAAACAGAGGGAAGATCATTTAAATAAAAATGTGTATATTTCAGATCAGCAGATGAAATGATAAACTATGAAGATGATCATTGGAGAGGTTTTATGTTAAAAAATTTATTTTATCGGAGCACAAAGAGGGTCATCTGATAAACTGTTAATGGCAAATAATTGAAATTTCTAGAGTTAGTACAACTTTTTGGCAAGTTTTATGATGTTATTTGAGAAAATTTCAAATGTGTTTGTGCCAAGGTGAATGCTAATCATTATCTCAGAAAAACCATACAGAATAAAATAATCAATCTTTTAGCAAACCATGTTGCATGCAACATTAGCCATGCAACAATAATTATCCAGACAAAATACGAATATTATTTTAGGCTATAAAATAGCACAGCTATATTTGGGTGATAGTGTTTTAATCTTCATTCCCTCTATAAATTCCACATTCCATTTATATGGTATTTCAGAATATCCTTCATCATGGGAGGATTGAGACAACAAAACCAGGTCAGGAATTTTAGTCTTATAATCCACTATAAAAACACAGGGGAGTATGTCAAATTCCCTTATGAACAATATTCTGCTAGATCCTGGATGAAATAGAGCTGTTGGACTATGCATCATAAAACGAATTCAATCGCGAACAAATTTTAAGGATTTAATGGTGAATTTTAAAAACCTTCGTGACTAAATGTAGCATCAAACCACACTCAAAATGGGGTATTGTACTAGATTAATTTCCTTTGAAAAAATTATTTTGACAACAACAAAATTGAGTCTCTTGAAGATCTACATTTCCAATTAAATCACTATGAAGATCATTCCAAAACCTAGAGTGTGCACATGCAACACAGCAATTTCCCTACACAATTATTATATTTGGTTACTGATCACCTACGGCACAATGGTACTGGTACACTTAGAAAAGATCTCCTTGAGTTGTGGCCTTTTCTAAGTCTACCCATTATTTTGACCCACGAGTTAGTACTCATAAACGGTTGTTTGTTTTAAAACACATACCTGTGGGGAAACATGTCACAATATCTCTGCTAGAGAAGCACTTTATGCTGTGTCAGTCAGTGGGTGAGTGAGTCGGGATGGACTATCACAGTAAGAACTAGTGCCATGAAATTAGTGTAGATAAAAAAACCGTCTTTTACAAGATGATCAGAAGGATTTAACACATATCTGTACTCAATTATACGTATATAACAAAACCTAGTTTAATACTTTAATACTAAGTGCAGATATATATCATACAAGATCTTTCGAAATTGCAAAGCATTTCAACATCAGGTATGTCTTACATCAAGGAGAAAATTACTGAGTCAGGAACAAAACACCGTAATTTAAAAACATGAAGAATTAAACGCTAATGGTACGTGATATTAACAAATAGTTAGGCGTGATATACACACACATGCATGCAATGTTTAGGGGAGATGCAAAGCATGTGCATGTGTTTTTTGGCATGTGATTAAAGACTTAATAATGATTGTATTTTATTTAGGTCATTTTTTTTTAACGCAATTTTTGGTTAAATTGAGGATGTCATTACTTCTTAATCAGTGGTAGCCATGTTGGATGGATACAAATTGGAGGGTGGTCATTGCAGCATTTGGGTTTGTGAGAGGATAAGTAGACTTTTGGCATACAATAGAGATCTTGTGTTCGAGGTTGCTAAGATCTTGCTTTGTGCCCAGTCTGAAGAGTGCATGCCATTACTGATTAGACCGGATACTGAGGTGGAATTGGAATGGATCATAATGTTGTATTTCTGTTCAAGTATCCTCGTTTTTAAAGTTCTGGAAGTGGATCCGATGTATATTGAGTCCTTATTTTTGTTGCTGCAGTGTTTAAGTGGAATACTGTACATACCATGCTTGTCCATCTTGCATACAGGGCTCTGTCTTGTTTAACAAGTCAGAATAAGTTAGTAGTTTTGTCACCAAATTGCAAATTTTGTTTTCTGAGTGCATTCTTGAGGACATTTGTAAATGCTAGGTGAAACAGCATAGAACCAATATATTTCATGTCATTTTGTTCTCTGGTGAGGGTGATGGAGTTACGTTGCAAGCATTTTCTTACATGCTTATCTACATCTTGTTTGCCATATCCATTGTCCTTAGCAGTTTTACATATTAGTAGTAGTTCTTGGTTTCTGTCCCAGATAGTGGTGCTATGAGTGAATGTGCATTTAATGAGGATCTTAAGGCAGCATGCTTATGCTGCATGGGGTGTGTAGTTTTTAGGAATTATGATCGAAATAGCCATGGGTTTTCTGTACACTTTCAAAGTAATGTTGTGGCATTTGATTAGGAAGTCTAGGAATGGTAGTTCACAATTTTCTTCACTTCAATAATGGCACGCAGCAAGATCTTAGCAATCTCAAACACAAGAAGATCTCTATTGTACGCCAAAAGTTTACTTATCCTCTCACAAACCTAAATGCTGCAATGACGACCTTCCAATTTGTATCCATCCAACATGGCTACCACTGATTAAGAAGTAATGGCATCCTCAATTTAACCAAAAATTGTGAAGGCGACAATCCAATTTTTGGCGTAAATGTGACAAGGATGGTAAGTCAGATAATATCCAACTACAATGGATTGTCACCTTCAAAATTTGTATTATATGGCGTAATCCCGTATTTCTTCCAAAAATTGTGTTAAAAAAATATGACCTAAATACAATACAATCATTAAGTCTTTAAATCACATGCCAAAAAATGCACACGCACATGCTTTGCATCTCCCCTAAATATTGCATGCCCGTGTGTGTATATCACGCCTATCTGTTAATATCATGTGTCATTAGCGTTTAATTCTTTGTTTATGTTTTTAAATTACAGTGTTTTGATCCTGATCCAGTAATTTTCTCCTTGGTGTAAGATGTACCTGATGATGAAATTCTTTGCAATTTCGAAAGATCTTGTATGATATATATCTGCACTTAGTATTAAAGTATTAAACTAGGTTTTGTTATAATTCAGTAAAGATATGTGTTCAATCCTTCTGATCGTGTAAAAGACAGCTTGTTTCTCTACACTAACTATACTATGCACGATAATTCTATCCAGATAGTGCCAGGAAAATTACAAAAGGCATACTAATGACCCTGTACAGCATACTAATGACTCTGGGGTCCCAAATTCAGCAACCTACATCTAACTGTAGTTAGCCTTAGCTTGATTAATTTATAACAGCTTGCCTGGTCAGGAGGCACTTTTCTCATAGAAGTGCAGAGAAGTTTGCTTTTTTATTTCGGAGCCCATGCCCAACATAAATAGAAAGAAAAGTCTTTTCATTTGTGTGTTTTTATGGAAATAACCTTTCATGTAGAAACAAAGCTCAAATGAAATTAACCATTATATTATTCATAAGTACCCACAGAATTATAAGTTCATTCTAAAAAATCTAGTCAAAAAGAATACAAGAATTTATTCTTTGTTCAAAAACTTTGAACCATATTACGTGGCTCTACAAATTGTTAAAGTTTATACACAGTTTTGTTGTAGTGTCATTTACTGTTTCACACATTAATTTATAGCATTAGCTACTCGGGAGAATTATTCATTGTATGTTGAGAACTACATGTAATTATTGAACATATTTACTACAAATTGAACATAGTTTTTTGTTGTTGTTCTTACCTTTCTTCAGCATAGGTCAATATTCCCACTCTATTGTTCAGTCAATGGTTGTGGCCATCCAAGTGTGCACGAAGTATCACATTGAAAATTTGCCGTCGTTGTCACTTCAAGTAATTAAAATATAATAAAACTATTTGAATTAAGACTATGAACGGTGAAAAGAACCATTAAAAGAATTTGGATGACATAGTAAAAAGAAATATTCGAGATTTTGAATGAGTCAATGACCATATATGAAAGGTATAGACATAAGTCTATCAATTAACAAAAAGGGTTAAAAGAGGAAATATCCTTGCTAAAAAACATAAAGAAGACCTCAAATGAACAATCACTCATGTGCAACTCATACCCATACTAGTTTCACTGTTTTCTTACAGTCATTTTCTGTGGGATTCACTACTTCCGTCGATTGCGACGTCCGATGCTAAACTGTCAAACCGAGATGCATATCCTTCCTGTTCTCATTGCTATGCCACATCAGTTAGTCTTGCGCTTTTAGTGCGCAACTTTCATTGCGCATCATTGTAGAAGCCTTGTTATCTCCTGCTTTCACGTGTCTTCATGCGTCATCCTTCTTCATTGTGGAGCTCTATTGTCCTTGATATTCATCATGCTTTTGTTTTCAATTTTTCCTGGTTTATTTTTTATTCTTCCTTCCTCTTTTCTTTGTTCTTGTTTAATCAGATGTTTCCATGCATATGGTAGTTCTATAGGGCTGTTAGTGTTACAATTATAATTCCTTGTTTTTTGTTTTTTTTTATTACAACAGCTTTGGATGTTAATATCTACGCATGTGTTCTATGTGATGTTCTTTCTTGTTCCAATTATTGATATGTTCTTTCAGTCTCGATCTAAATCTTCTCTTGGTGCTACCTACATATATTCTTTTTTGTTCATTATTTCTATCATTTTTGTCATAGCTTATAAGGAATGCTGTACATGCCGGCTTTATTCAGTATAGATGTTTTATCTTTGTTGGTACTTAGAATTGTACCATTATCGGTAATTTTTTAGCTAGTTGCATATTGCATTTATTGCATTATTTCTTCAGGATTTTACTTATAGGGGGAATATATGGAAAGCTTCCACAAAATTCTTTTGATTCTTTCGTTTTTATATTTGTGTTTTTCATTGATTCTGTGATATTTTTGTGGATGGTCATGATTCAGTTATTACTATATCCATATTCTCTGGCATTTTTTTTTACCCAATTAATTTCTTCTTTTTCTGCTGTTTTATTGAAGGAGTGCATGATGGCTCTTTTTAAATAGTATTAGAAGGCTGATATTTTGTATCTCCATGGGTGATTTGAATTTCTAGGTATAACTGCTGGTACGTAAGTAGGTTTTTGGAAAACCTACCAGCAGTTATACCTAGAAATTCAAATCACCCATGGAGATACAAAATATCAGCCTTCTAATACTATTTAAAAAGAGCCATCATGCACTCCTTCAATAAAACAGCAGGAAAAGAAGAAATGAATTGGGTAAAAAAAAACGCCAGAGAATATGGATATAGTAATAACTGAATCATGACCATCCAAAAAAATATTACAGAATCAATGAAAAACACAAATATAAAAATGAAAGAATCAAAAGAATTTTGTCGAAGCTTTCCATATTCCTCCCAATAAGTAAAATCCCGAAGAAAGAATGCAATAAATGCAATATGCAACTAGCTGAAAAAATTACTGATAATGGTACAATTCTAAGTACCAACAAAGATAAAACATCTATACTGAATAAAGCCGGCATGTACAGCATTCCTATAAGCTATGACGAAAATGATAGAAATAATGAACAAAAAAGAATATATGTAGGTAGCACCAAGAGAAGATTTAGATCAAGACTGAAAGAACATAATAATTGGAACAAGAAAGAACATCACATAGAACACATGCGTAGATATTAACATCCAAAGCTGTTGTAATAAAAAAAAAAACAAGGAATTATAATTGTAACACTAACAGCCCTATAGAACTACCATATGCATGGAAACATCTGATTCAACAAGAACAAAGAAAAAAGGAAGAAAGAATAAAAAATAAACCAGGAAAAATTGAAAACAAAAGCATGATGAACATCACGGACAATAGAGCTCCACAATGAAGAAGGATGACGCATGAAGACTCGTGAAAGCATGAGATAACAAGGCTTCTACAAGGATGCGCAATAAAAGTTGCGCACTAAAAACGCAAGACTAACTGACATGGCATAGTGATGAGAACAGTAGGGATATGCATCTTGGTTTGACAGTTCAACATCGATCGACGGAAGCAGTGAATCCCACAGAAAAATGAATGTAAGAAAACAGTGAAACTAGTATGGGTACAGCTGCACGGGAGTGATTGTTCATTTGAGGTGTTTTTATGCTTTTTAGCAAGGATATTTCCTCTTTTAACCCTTTTCGTTAATTAATAGACTTATGTCTATACCTTTCATATATGGTCATTGACTCATTTAAAATCTTGAATATTTCTTTTTACTATATCATCCAAATTCTTTCAATGGTTCTTTTCACTGTTCATAGTCTTAATTCAAATAGTTTTATTATATTTTAATTACTTGAAGTGACAACGACGGCAAATTTTCAATGTGATACTTCGTGCACACTTGGATGGCCAGAACCATTGACTGAGCAATAGAGAGTGGGAATATCGCCCTATGCTGAAGAAAGGTAAGAATAACAACAAAAAACTATGTTCAATTTGTAGTAAATGTGTTCACTAATTACATATAAGTTCTCAGAATACAATGAATAATGCTCCTGGGTAGCTAATGCTATAAATTAACGTGTGAAAAAGTAAAGGGCACTACAACCAAACTGTTGTATAAACTTTAATGAAGAATACAAGAAAGTGGGTCATTTGTTGAATTGTCCACAGGGAAATGGGGATTGTCCCAGGTGGAGAGGGGAATTCCCATTTCAATATAAAGGGCAGGGGTGGATTGCCCTGGTGAGCTAATACATAAATATACATTTATGTTTTTATGTTATAAAATATACAATATGAAGTACCCCTGCCTTCATATTTATATCTTTCATGTGCTGCTGAAAAACCATACAGTCTAACATATGAGAAAAAACAAAGCTTGTGTGTGTGTGTGGGGGGGGGGGCAACATATATTGTTGCACCAGGCCTCACGAATGCTAAAGCCAGGCCTGATCATACATGACAGTTATTATATTTTCCATGATGTGAGGCAGAACTGGCAGCAGGTCATAAAACTACATCAGTCTCTTGCTTAATCCCACCTTTTCTTTTGACTATGAATGTCACCAAACTACCAACTAGGTGGGAAGTTTTTAATTCTTTCTTTTTTTCAATGAAAAACATTATGGAACCATAAAATCAATTATTCCTGCATGAAATTCATGTAAAGCTACTTCCATTGCCCCTTAATGCTGACATTGAGTAGGCTGTATGTACACAAGGTGAGTGATACATGTAAGTTTGGGACTACTTGAAAGTGTAGAAATTCCGAAGTCCACCAATACTTTGTCCTTAAAATGTGATAAACCTTAAAGTTATGAAGAAATTAATCCAGATTTGGTTAACATAAGGGATGAACAGGTGCCTTTTGGTTACACAGAATCATTAACGTAGCATGAAAACGGAACTGATTCCGGAAGATGGCAAAATTACTCACTGCATCAAGCACACAAGAAAGAAAAAGAAAGATAACTACTGGGAACACATCCCTAATTAGTTTCTCTTAAGGTTTACTCAAGTATTTTGCATAATAAGTTTAGAAAGGCAGTATGAAGAACAGTGCAGCCTATGGAGAGGTGATGCCAGAAAAAGTAAATATATGTACTTAGACAACTTTCTGAAAAGTTTCATGAGGTAAGTGAGGAATTTGTATGTGGTGTTAATTTTTAAAAAGGATTTTGACTGAGTAACAAGAATAAATTGTTATTGTGTGAAAGGTAGCCAACCTTTTCTCATCTACAGGCCATGTCAAAAGATTTTCAGTTTGTAACATGGAGTTATCTTTAATTCTGTCCTATGTGTCGATAGAAAAAATCAATCAGGTCTTACTGTGAAGCTGCTATTGCATATCATCCAGACCGCTCACCTTGTTTTGATGGTCAAGATAGTCACTTGGTTGCTGTTGTTGATAGATACCTTGCTGGCTTGGCTTATGTTGGATTTACTTCCCCCCCCCATTTGTTTCTATTGTTAAGTTCAATATGTTTTCATAGTGTGCTCTCATAGTTACACATTGATTTCTTCAGATGACATATTTTAGGACTAGCTTTAAATAACCTCACAATGTGGGGCCATCTTCAGCCATGTTTCTCCTATGCACTTTGAGTTTGAAAATGCAGGTTGTGATGGTACTGCCATCTGTCAGTTTCAATTGTATTTGTTCTCTCTCAAGGTAGATCTGTATTTTATTTCTGACTAGCTTAAACTACCTGGCATTGCCCAGGCTTCTTACACATAGAGCATTGCATTTGTGGAAATGTGAAAATCAAACAATAACATATTAAAATGAATTTATATATATATATATATATATATATATATATATATATATATATATATATATATATATATATATATTCTATAAAGAAGATACCTAAGCAAAAAAAATACATATATAATTTTGACTCACACCTAGTACAACATAGAAAAGGTTATGTATCTACCTGTGTGAGTAAAAGGAGAAAAGAAAAAAAAATAAAATAAAACAACTGAATGTAGAAGGTGTCGAGAATACTGAGCCTTGGCTTTATCAAGGACCAGCAAAAACTCTGCATTTTCTCACTTCCACAAAGACCTAGTTGGAAATGGGTTTCTGCAAGGCCATAGATTAACTCTTTATCTATTGTAAGTTTTAAATATGTTAAGACCTTAGGGTCAATAGTTAAAAACTACAAACTTAACTCTTCGAGCTACATTCCTGTAATTACTACTTGTTCTTGTGATGAACATAAAGAAACAGTTCACTATGATAAGAATTACAACCATATTATCACCGGAAACAAATTGAAAATGAAAAGCTTAGGAATTTATTAGAGTATGGCTCTAAATTCAGACCTTCCTTCACAATTTCCAAAGAAAGGATTCTTGAGAGCTTCACTCAAGATGTAAATAAGTTACATCGTAAAAACCAGTTTAACGTACAATCAGCCTATTGAGGCCTTCGCAGAATGGAAATATAATATAATCAATAGCTTCACCGGTGAGTTGGCAGGTCTGGACTTTTGTTTCGACAGAAATCTCTTTTTCTCTGGAGAAGCTAAAAGGTCACTCTCCAAACTACAAGACCAATTTATTTTTACCACTACGGATAAAGCTAGCAATAATTTTGCAATTATCTGTAAGAAGTTCTATTTTGAATTGTTAACTATGGAACTCAATAATAGAGTAACATACGAGCCCGTAAGTTATTCTACCAAGCAGTTAGAAAATCGGTTTAAGGCATTCTTCAAGAAACTTAAAATTCCACAAACTAGAAGATATGGGCCTGAATTTCCATTTCTTTTTGCAACGGTTAAGTTTCATAAGGATCCTGTGAAGTTCAGGTTCATAGCTAGTGGAGTAAGGAGTCATAAAAAGAAAATAGATCTTGCTTTTGAAGATGTCTTAAAGAAGGTTTTGAAACACATTAGAAACTGTTCTAACTTGATGTACAGAGATTTTTGGATAATTAATAATAATGCAGAAGTAATTTCTACTATTCTCAAAGTTTGTCCCCTAGATATTAATAGTTATGATTTTGAAAACCTATATACTAATCTGCCTCTATTAGATATAATCACTACCTTTAAAGAGCTGTATGCAGAATTTAAACTTAACCAATTTGTTGATGTAGGAACTTGGAACTCTTATCTCAATTGCTGCATAAAAAATAACCATATCTTATATAATAATACTCTCTATAAGCAAGTGAACGGTATTCCAATGGGAACATCAACGTCCACGAATATCGCTAATCTATTCCTGTTCTTTAAGGAATATAAATTCATTAAAAATCACCCCACCTGCTCAGATAACTACCTTTACACTTTTAGATATATTGATGATCTGCTGTGTATCAATAATTCCGAAGTTATAGAGAGTGATTTTGATAATATCTATCCTAGCTCTCTTAACTTATGTAAAACCAACCACAGTAATCAGGAACTTGAGTTCCTAGACTTAAGCATTAAGCTCAACAGAGGTAACCCATCTATTAGCGTCTTTGATAAAAGAGTTAATTTTCCTTTCAAAGTAATTAAATATCTACACTGGAATAATAACATTTCAACCAAAGTAATTGAGAATGTACTAATTTCTCAGGTCCTAAGAATTTCAAGAATTTGCAGCAACAATTTGGACTTCAATTACCACATTAATATACTATTAGAAAGTTTTCTAGAGAACGAAATTCCTTCTTCTTTCATCAAAAGAACTTTAAGAAAAATTATTCTGAATAATAGAGTAAGGTTGGCAGATCTGCTTTAATTTTCTACACAGTTAATAATATGATTCTGACCAATCAAAGCCGTAAGGAAGTTGGCTAGAGGATGCCTATTAACTACCTAAAGGAACCTTAGTGCTATGGATATGACGGTCCTATTAAAACAAAAAATTAAATAATATAAACAAAATCACAAAAAAAGCTTAAAAATCTGTTTATAAAAGAAAATAAAAACAAATAAAAAAGAAAACTAGTTATTCATCACTAGGATAGCTATACTAAAAATAGTAAAACCAACATTAAAATTAATAAGATTCTGATTAATCTATAGAAGCTCACTAAGGTGATTTAATACATGCAAAGATTATTAAATAAACTGCTCGTGTATTTTATAATATTTCTCATGTATTCTGGAGAGTTAATTCTGCTCATTCTGATCATACAGATCCACAGTCTTAAGTTTATATATTTTTTTCTCTGGTTAAAATCTCCGCGCGTTGGTTTCTTGCTGTATGAGGAGGCCATCAGCCCCACCCTCACTGCCCCCAGCGTCTAGGGAGTGGCAGAAGAGGTCAGCCATGTTCTCCTCTTGTGAGGAGAAAAGTTTTTGTAACACAAGAGGTAAGCTCTCTTCCTTGTTTTTGGGTTCTAGGTTTTATAAGTTCAATGTTTGTACTTCATGTACCTTTTCTCTGTCGTTTTTTAGCTTTTCAGCTTTTAAGCATTGGTTTGTCTGTTAAACATTTATGCGGGTTTTAACTCTTACTTTTCTTTGTAACTTTGAGCGTCTTTTGGGGTACCTAGGAACAGAAGATGGCTAAGCTTGTTCCTTTTCTATGCGCTGTCTATGCGCTGTTTTTTCAAAGTAGTTAAGTTCTTAATAACTAATTAATTATGCACTTAAAGCACTGCTGAAATACTTTGTACATATTGCAACTAACTGTTTAAGGTATATAACTTTCACAAAGTTTTCTTTAGTTAATTATTATCTTTAACTTATTCTCGTTTTCGTGCTGTCATAAGTTGTAGAGTAGGGGGTTTTAGACTCAAGTTTTCTTTCAAAAATCTGTTCGTTATAAATTAACATTTCCTTTTTTAATTGCAATGTAAAATTTGGATTTCTTTTTGCATTGTTTTTCAGGTTTAAATTCTCTCTCAAACGAACTTGGAATTTCGTTATAGCTGAAAATCATTTCTATTTATTATGTCACTCTCACAGCTTGAGTTCTCTTTAATCTTCTTCTCTCTGTTTAATAGTAACAGATGAAGAGCATGGGTCGGGCCATGAAGGTTAATGGATGCAAGCGAAATTGTTAACTAGTGCTAGGTCATGCTACTCTACGGAGGACATGACTTATATATATATTTTTTAAACTATTTTAGGTGGGAATGTTACTTGCATCTATGGCCTTGCAGAAACCCATTTCCAACTAGGTCTTTGTGGAAGTGAGAAAATGCAGAGTTTTTGCTGGTCCTTGATAAAGCCAAGGCTCAGTATTCTCGACACCTTCTACATTCAGTTGTTTTATTTTATTTTTTTTTCTTTTCTCCTTTTACTCACACAGGTAGATACATAACCTTTTCTATGTTGTACTAGGTGTGAGTCAAAATTATATATGTATTTTTTTGCTTAGGTATCTTCTTTATAGAATGTGAATTCTGAACTTTCAAAACTGCTGCGTTGCGCGTTTTGATTTTCAGGTTATTTTGCACCCTTCGTTTTAAATTCTAAAATTTTTTCCTTAGTCTTCAGTTTTGCTCTTAAGTATATATATATATATATATATATATAGATAGATAGAAAGAGAAACTTTTCTGAAGTTAACAGAAAAGTAACCAAAGCTCTTATGGAAACAGCAACAAAATTAGCTGGGTCTAAGAACAAATTGCATGTGAACAAATTATCAGGAAAAACCAAAATGTTGATGCAAAAAAGAAGAGTGATGAGGACAACTAAAGAAGATGTGACTTCCAAAGTGGAATATATAGAGCTATGCAAGACAGTACGAAAAAGTATCACTGAAGACGTAAGGAAATTCAACGGTGAACTAGTGAAAAAAGCAATTGAAAACAACCAAAGCCTAAAGATAGCAAAGGGACATCTCAGTAAGGGAAGAAAACAGATTATGGCACTGAGAAAAGAAGATGGTTCTGTAACAAGAAATAGAGGTGAAATTTTGACAAGAGTGAAAGATTTCTACTCCAAATTATATGAAAGGGATGATACATGTACTCCAGACATCATGAAAGGTACCAGTACCAGAGTTCTTCCAGTCCTTCCAGCAGAAGTTGCACATGCAATCAAGAACATGAAGCGGGGAAAAGCTCCAGGAGAAGATGGAATTACTGTAGACATCATACAAGGAGCAAGTGGAGAAATCGAAACAGTACTCGCCCAAATTTTCACTCGATGCCTTAATGAAGGGAAAATTCCTGAGGATTGGAACAACGCTACAATGATCTTGCTACATAAAAAAGGTGACATTGAGGATCTCAGGAACTACAGACCTATCAGCCTCCTATCAGTGGTTTATAAAATCTTCACTAAAGTTCTTTCACACCGCTTGAAGGTGACACTGGACATGGCTCAACCGAGAGAACAAGCTGGATTCAGGAGTGGCTACAGCACAATAGATCATATCCACGTACTGAGAGAACTAATTGAAAGAGCGAGGGAATATGAACTTCCATTGTGCATGGCTTTTATCGATTATGAAAAAGCCTTTGATTCGGTGAAACCATCAGCAGTTGCAATGGCTCTGAAATCCTGCGGTATTGAAGATGCATACATTAATATTATTAATAACATCTATGAAAATGCAAGTGCAAAGATTCGGCTGTTTGAAAATACAACACACATAAAAATTGGAAAAGGAGTGAGACAAGGTGACACCATATCTCCGAAGCTCTTTAATGCCACATTGGAAAATGTCTTTCAATCACTGAACTGGGAAAACAAGGGGATAAAGATTAATGGAGATTATCTAACCCACCTTCGTTTTGCTGATGACATAGTCATTTTTGCAACTACCCCATCAGAGCTACAGAGTATGATCCAGGAACTTGCTGACAAGAGTAAAGAAGTGGGATTAAAAATGAACTTTCAGAAGACAAAAGTGATGTACAATGCTTTTACAAGAAATGAAGATTTATCGATTGATGGAGAAAAGCTGGAGATAACAGACACGTACGTTTATCTTGGACAGCAGATATCAAGTGAGGGTCACATTGGTGAAGAAATTAATCGGCATACAAAACTTGCCTGGAGAGCTTTTGGAAGAAACAGCATAATTTTCAAGAGCAATATGCCATTATGTCTTAAAAGAAAAGTGTTTGATCAATGCATCCTTCCAGTGCTTACGTATGGTGCAGAGACGTGGACCTTAGCTAAAAGAGACATACAAAGGCTGCAGACAACTCAAAGTAGCATGGAGAGGTGCATGCTTGGTGTAACCAGGAGAGATAAGAAGAGGAACACATGGATCCGAAAAATGACAAGAGTGGAAGACATCATGATCAGAGTTAAATCCCTGAAATGGCAATGGGCTGGACATACTGCCAGAAGAACAGACCATCGATGGACAGCCGAAATTTTAGATTGGATTCCAAGGGACAGGAAAAGACCCAGAAGAAGACCACATGGAAGATGGGTGGATGAAATTCGAAAGTATGTGGGAGTGACATGGAGGAGACTGGCACAAGACAGACCATTGTGGAGGAAACTTGGGGAGACCTTCGTCCAGCAGTGGATTGATAATGGTTGACAATGATGATGATGATGATATAGAAAGAGAGAGATATAATTTACAAATTACCATGAAGTGTAACACTTTGTTCTGCTATACTAAGAACATATATGTATTATTGCAGCATGGCTAATTTGTTATTCTAATGCTTTGTGATACACAATATTTTGGTTTTCCCCTCCTGGGCAAAAATGTATAAATGCTTTGGCATGCCCACTCTGGGGCAAGCAACATATAGTTGACCATGGGAAAAGCGTGGACTTTCCAAGTTGATGCCTGCTAAAATGAGTGACTGTCTTTGAGCCATATTTATAGTAATTTCAAATGCAAATCGCACTGGATATTGATGTTTAAAATCAAAAAGCATGTCAGTGGGTGTATATATATATATATAATAACACGAGAAAATTTTAAGACTAACTGAAGTCCAAAGAATTATAACTGAAATACAATGAAACAAAAATACAAAATTGCGAAGCTAATATCTCGGTTGCGCAATATGCAGCAGACTGAAGGAATTAGCGAATTATAGAGTTATGAAACAACAAAGGAATATCGAACAACAAAAAAATTGTGAAGACAGGAACGTAGAAAAATAAAATGAAACTGAAAAAACCAGGTTGCTTTCATCAGGAGAGCAACAATCCAGGAAAGTGGCTTTTCTGGTATCAGTGAATGACTAGGAACAACCAATAGTCGATTGATTCTGCTCCTGGAGCCACTAAATCCAGACCAGTTAGAATGAGAAACATCTGAATGCTAAAAAACTGTAGAAAACAAAGAAACACTAACTCGCCCAAAGATTGTGCGAACCCTGCGGCCGGAGCAAACAGCTGAGCAACCACTACCATTGAAATACGAAGGGAAGGAACAAGAAATAAATAATTAACACTGAAATGTAATAAAATGTTAAGCAAAAATAGGGGACCTAATTGGAAGACTGTATGTAGATGTTCTTCAGCCACAGTAGGGGACCTGTCAAGTGGCATTTGGTGTTACATGCTGAATTTAAATTTGTAAGGTCCTATATGTTAGTACAGAGTGTTGATGTGTAATTTAAAGCTGGGAGAGGTAGAATTAAAATTAAGAATTAGTTGATGTATGTAACGTCTGAGAAAGTGGACTGGAACATTTTAAAATTTAATAACTAAGTTGAGGTTTTTGGTAATGTTTTCAGTGTTAGAACATATTCTGGCAATGCGGTGAAACTGAGAAGTAATGACGTTACAGTGTATATCATTAGAGACATTAGAAGACCAGTGGGTGAAGAATTTTATATCAAAATTAAAATCTTGTCTTTTATCGTAGAGGTCGATCCGAAAGCCCATTTTTTTTGTTGATGAAAATGTCAAGGTCCAGAAAGTTCACATGATTGGATGTACTATTAGTTTTTTCCAGGGATAGGTTATCGGGATAAATTGCTTAACTCATTTTTGAGAAACGAGGGTTATTGAAGACAATGATATCGTCGATGTATCTCATAACAATCCCGGGTCATCGGGTTGAGTAGCAAGGAATGCAGATTCGAAGTGGTGTAGGTAAAGATTTGCCAGACTGCTTGAGAAACTGCTACCCACTGGAATCCCGCAAGTCTGCTGGTAGAGCTTGTTTCCTATGACTGCATAATTATGGCTAATGCAGGAGGCTGCAACATCTACATACACAGTCTTGCAACTATTATTACACTCACCTGGCTCCACCAATTAGGTTCCCCGTTCTTGCTTAACATTTTATTACAGCATTTCCATGTTAATTATTTATTTCTTGTTCCTTCCCTTCGTATTTCAGTGGTAGTGGTTGCTCAGCTGTTTACTCCGGCTGCAGGGTTCGCTCCATCTTTGGGTGAGTCACCGTTTCTTTGTTTTCTACAGTTTTTTAGCATTTGGATGTTTCTTATTCTAACTGGTCTGGATTTAGTGGCTTCGGGAGCAGGATCAGTCTACTATTGGTTTTTCCTAGTCGTTCACTGATACCAAGAAAGCCACTTCCCCGGGTTGTTGCTCTCCTGATGAAGGCAACTTGGTTTTTTCAGTTTCATTTTATTTTTCTACGTTCCTGTCTTCACAAAAAACTTTTTGTTCAATATTCCTTTGTTTCATAACTATATATATACATATAGTTAATGTGAGAGATAGATTCATGATTTAGAATATGCTTCCATGCACAGGGTATACTGGTTGGCAAGTTATTACTGCAATTTTTGTGTGCGCTATTTTTTGTAAGGTCAAAGTTTCTGCAAGTTGGATGTCATTAACCTTGTTTTGGCTAATTACATGTCAAGTTTCAAACCAGCAGGGTTGTGCTTAGTTTTCGATATAATATTCCACTAATGTGTTTCTCTTATTTTTTTTATTCCAGTTCATGATATGTTCTTGTTGTGTAGTATTTGAATTCTGTTTGGTGATGCCAATCTAGAAGAACATGATCTGATTTTCTTTTCAATTTGAATTTTGTACACACCTGATTTGCTTAGGGTGGTTGGTTTTTTATGTGCATTACAAAGGGTATGTCCTATATGGGACATTTTTTAATCAAAGTTTAAGCTGCTTTTCATTTTGAGCCTGAACCTTTGAACGATCTGTTTTATTCATCATAAACTGCTGTCTGGGATTGTTAAAAGTATTACATAATGTTCAAAAATAACAAGAAATATCATCACAAATTCAACAAACTGGGTAAGCCTAATATGACATATTTCTTTTAACTGCCTTGTAATATTATACTTATAATTTTTCCAAATTAAATAGTATTGCATTTGGAATGTAATGTCTTTTTCCCAAGCAAAACATTATGTGGAGAACAGAAAAGGATAGTATGAAATACATATTGCAATCTTCAATGAATTGCCATTTTTTGAGTTTCCCCATAAGTGTAATTTTATTTAAAAGGGTTGTGTGTGCAGATGAGGGTAAAGATTATGAATAAGAATATCTTCTCTTTTCAGTTTCAAATTTCATTCACTGAAGCCTGGGAAACAACCTCTTCCCTATTATTATGTCGTGACATAAGTTCAGTGGTGCCATCTGGTGTTTGGTATACTTTTTACACAGTGTCTACTCGCAGTTCTACTCAACACCAGAGTAGAACTATGACAAGACCGAACACCAGATGGGGTCACTGAACTTATATGTCAAGACATCCATGACATCGCACATGGGCTGATGTGGTTGGCAGTCAACAGAGCAGTAGCATGCAAGCTGTAATGCCATCAACACCTACCTTTGACAATGGCCACGACCATGTGGATTGATACACATCAGGGCAGTAGCACTTGACTTTCGCCAATGACCTTTGGTTCACCTTCAATACTGGTTTCCTTTGCACTTTGTTTTCTCAGATTGCCCTTCAGTTCACCTTGAACGTTTATGTTGTCGTGCACTTCGGTTTTAATAATTTCATTTTAATGATTTTACTCGTCTCACGGTTTGAGTGGTTTTAACTTCATTTTATTCAACATTTGTTAGCTTTTAACTTGAATCTGACCATTAGTTTTTATAACTCTGAATCATTCATATTGCTCCACGGGTACAGCACAACCTTCAATAACAGCTCTCATATGAGTTTAATCATTACTGTGATATAAACCCGACTATTTCCTACAAGATACCTTAATAGCAACTACATCTATTACAGCAAGTCTAAAATGGTAAGACTTTTTACTTGTATTCTCTTTGAGGTTTTTTATGGATCGATCGACGAGAGTTGAAGCTGGTTGTTTTTTGATCAAATTTTAACATGTGAAACCGAAGTAACTTAGACATTTTATCGGACATCTATTATTCCACGTAGCAATATTCACCATATATTTGTTCTGATATTGTGAACTATTTACATTCTGCTGTTGTCTCACAGTTCACAGCCCTTTCTTCACCACTCACTTTTCCACAATTAATGTTGCAGACATGCATGCGTGCGTGTGTGTGTGTGTGTGTGTGACAACTTAAATACCTCAATACAACCAATTGTGCACAAAAAGTCTATGATTCAAGGGCTTGTTAAGTACTTGAGTTTTGGTCAAGAGTACAGAACCACTCACCAATTTATTTTCACTTTTTGTTCAAAATACTTTAAGATCTCTTCATCAATGTCACTCTGCTATGGCTTCAATTTAAAAAAAAAAAAAACACTAACAATGTTATTCCTATTTTTCAAAACGGTTTGAATTGTGGAATTAACTAAACCACATTCCCATACAAATCTGCTTTTTCCTTTTACTATTTATTATTATTATTATCACATTAGTTTTCTCTTCTATGCTTAATACCTTTCTTTGTACCTTCATCCAGACTGTCTGCTTTCAAAACTAAATTGTCAATTGAAGCTTTTTTTTATACATTTTCTCAGGAAGAAGTTAGAATATTAAAGAACACTTGATATTGTTTAAACATTGGCGTTCATACAGGGGATACAAGAAAGTCTCGACAGCCATTCTCCTCTCCTGAACCTTCCACTTTCTGGCCTGCAGAAAGTGGCCTCCACCTAATAACACACCCCTGGAGCTGTTCTGTCACCTATGTTTTTTACCTAAGTGCCTCATGGAAAAGTTATTTGTTCCAGGAGGAAACTGGCTAGGCCAATAAATGCATCCACCAGAAACCTTCGTGGAACTGCTGAACCCTCTCCTTTTCTTTCCCAACTTAAAAATTTTCACTGTCTCAAAATGCATCCATAAGAAGTGTGGTGAGAACATGTCAGATGTCCTCATAAACAATTTGGTTACTCCATATATGTCTTTAAAAGAGAGGCATAAAAGCATGTGTTTCATGAGGATATGGGTATTTAATTAGTACTACTTAATATTTGTTATCACAGCTGAGGCATCACTACAAAAGAGGCTACCACACACCACAACCAACTTTTACTATCTCCAAATTTTGACACAATGGTGATAGCATTATTAATTTCTTATGCTACATAGTGCTCCCGTGTAACAAGTGCATCTTATCTTCCCAGACATCTGAAAGTTAAAAAATTAAACCACCTTCAAGCTACAATAAACTATGGCTATAATGGTTCCACAAAGGTTCATTGTAGAAAGGGTTGTGTCCAAAATAAAAAAGTAAACAATTTCTTTTATTTTTTAAATGGTTGCATATAATTTCCAAAAAAATAATTAGAAGTGATTTTTTTTATAACAGTATCATAGAAATGTCAATGAAAAAATAATTTTCACATATACCTGTACATGGATATCATCATCATCGTCAACAGTTATCAATCCTCATGGAGGTCTCCCAAAGCTTCTTCAACAATGATCTATCTTGAGCTAATCTCCATGTCACTCCGGCATGCTTTTGAATTTCATCCACCCACCTATCACATGATCTTGTTTTGGATATTTTTCTGTCTTGGTATCCAGTTTCATATTTCAGTTGTCCACCGGTGATCTGTTCTACTGGCACTACGTCCAGCCCATTGTCATTTCAGGCATTTTACTTTGATCATGATGTCTTCCACTCTTGTCATTTTCCTGATCCATGAGTTCCTCTTCTTATCTATCCTGCTTACATCATGCTTCTTTCAGCCTTTGTATGTCTTTTCCAGTTAAGATCCATGTCTCTGACCCATAAGTAAGAACTGGAAGGATGCATTGATTAAACAGTTTTAAAAGACAGGTATTGAAGATTGTACCGTTTCTTCCAAAAGCTCTCCAACAAAGTTTTATACGCTGGTTAATTTCATCAATATGCCCGCGCATGATATCTGTTGCCCCAGGTAAATGTAGGTATCGGTTACCTCCAGATTTTCCCCATCAATTGATAAATCTTCATTTCTTGTAAGAGCATACTACATCAATTTTGTTTTCTGAAAATTCACTTTTAATCCTACTTCTTTACTCTTGTCAGCAAGTTCCTAGATATATGACGTTTTTTAAATTCATTCCAATAAAATTCCTGTCCCAGGGAATAGAATTTTTAATCTTTAGAGGAGTTGGTTATGTAGAGAACAGTTAATTTCAGCATCTGTGTGTGCATAGTGGCCGAAAGTTGCTTTAAAACAATGTTGATCTCTATCAGGCTTGTGTGATGACTTGGACCATGTGTTTTAAACATCAATGAAAGAAGTACATGCATTGCATTACCCTCAGATGTTAAAATGAAGGAATGCTTTGAATAAAAGTTCCTCATAACTACTTTTTAAACTCAGCCCAGATATATTAAATGGTTACTAATCATTATCATATTACTTCCTTCTTGCTTAATTGGCTATGGTTAAACACCAGAAAGCTGTTACTTTTTTTTTTTTTCAGACAGTTCTGTCTTCAAGTTCTAGTCTTACACAACCAACTGAAACAACATGCATGAACAAACTACTACCTAAAAAAATATGTCTCTGACAGATGGTCAGTTAGCTAGGATCAGAAATCTATATTGCCACTTAGTATAACTAAATTGAACTGTTTTTGCTTTTCATTATACAAACAAAGCAAAGGAAGTGAATGATGTATTTTCCAACCTCTGTGTTTCCAGTATAATCTTGAGCTCTAACCTAGAACTTAGTACATTAAAATATATTTAAACACTAAACTATATATACACAACAAACTTTTGTTTAGCAGCAAAAAAAAAAAAAAAAAAATGCTGAAAATAATTTTGTACAACTGGGAAAGGAATGTCCAGCATAACCTATTATAAATAGAACTGCACATGACACTTCAAAAATTACTTACCAGGAGCTACACAACTATCTGGGTAAATCTGACGAATACTCTTCTTAATGGTCATGAAACCAAAATCAGCTTTGGAAAACGGAGAAAGTGGATGAGGTTCAAAAGAAGAAATAATTTTCATCTGAACTCTGTCATCATTAAGGATATTTTTAATGTAGTGAAATACCTTTTAAAAAAATGAGATTTGCACTTTAAAAATGGAAAGCAGAAGTAACACTTCCTTAAAAAAAACAATGAAAAATAATCAAAATATATAACTTAAAACAATTACAATTTTTGGTGATAAAAATACTACATATTTTCAGTACAATTTATAACAGAAATATCAGTATACGATTAAAAGGTTTACAGATTTCCTAGGAAATATTTCTGATACACACACTTACTTTTCGGACAGCTCAGTGGTGATAAAGCATTTCATAGGCCACACACTCAAATGTAGAAGAAAATGTATTATACTATCAAAAAGTGAGGCCTTATATTTGAAAATATACTAAACAAAGAAAATAACAGTAACATATACTGCAAACTTGAATAAATAACAAATGACTATATCTCACAATGTCTGATCACAGCTGACCTGCCATTTCTTTCATAAGGAGGTGATGTTTTGTTACAAAGTAGAGTAAGCCAGATCTGAACACAATTTTGCCAGCACTACTGGCTAGTAAGTAAAATGAAAATGAAATCTACATTTATTGGTTAAAATAACTTAAACAAATTAATGATCAATACACACTTTAGTACCAAAGTTTTTCATATATTGATGAAAATATATAACTTACTCAATATGCAATTCATAAGGCAACTTTAAGGGTTGTTTTATGTTATAAACGTGCTTTATATTAAATATACATAATATCTAAGGTATTGTTTACCTGATATTTCAAAGTATTTTGCACGTTGTTGCTTAGTGAGGCACATGCTCCCGGCCCAAGAGGTATTTTATGTTATGGGTTTTTAGTTAGTCATAATTTTTTTTTTTTTTAGAAATAAAACAATTAGGTTATATATTTTCAGTTCAACATCCATTCATTCGCATAATCAAACATTTAAAATTTACTATTAATTAAAAGATTGTAGTAGAAAGAGTTATACTCATCGGGTCAGGAGACTTCTCACAAGAGGTTCGTCATCGCATTGTTTCGGTGAGCGCTTTCGGTAATGTAATACTACCATCGTCGGTCCTCTACTACCACACGAGGGTTCCTCGCATGTGGGTATTACTAGAGTTGCACGTCGGGAAGCGTAGGGAAGGTTTACGGCCTGTATGTGTTAGGTGATTTGTTTCTCATGTGTCTCCATCTATTAGATGAGTTGGTAGTTATCAGTCGTAAGTATCATTCATTTTTTATTTTTTTGTAGATATTTTTGGGCTATTATTATTTGTTTGTAGAAACAGGTGTATTATATTTTTAGTCCTTTATTTAATGGTGTGATTTTTTGTAATGTTCTTTTTTTTTTTTTTTTTGTCTTTTTTTACGGATTTTTTCGTTTTTTATAAGTGATTTCCAGGCTGTGTCTAGCATATTTTATCTTTTTTTTTTGTTCAATTATAATGCTTTCAGAAATCCTTAATTCCTTTTCGTTTGTGTGGGTGGTTAGTAATTTAATATTTTCAAAATCAGGATATTGTTTATGTTTAATGCAGTGTTGGATAAGTGCAGTTTTTCTTTTTTGTTCCAGTTTTTTTATACACTGGCGTGCAAAAATTAAGGACGAGACAGTTTTTCTAATGTAATGTCGTGCAGAAGTGCTTCACATCGACTCAAATCATACCATAAGATCCCCAAGATGTAAGAATATGGGACAAGTGAGCAAAACCGTCCAAACAAGGAATCCAAAGAACACAAAGGCATTTTATTGAAAAGGTAGCTTTCGAGCACAACTGGACAGAAGACAGAACGTCCACGTGACAGGCGGCTGCCAAGGAAAATCCAGTCTTTAGTAGGGGATATGATCACCCCTGACTGCGTTGCGGGATTTACAACGTCTGTCCATGCTGAGGACAAGGTTGTCAAGGAGCTGTTGAGGCATCGCTGCCCATTCCTCTTGTATCGCCAATCGGAGCTGTGGAATCGTTGCTGGCGGCTGGTGACGTGCTGCCAAGTGTCTCCCGAGAAGGTCCCACACGTGTTCGATTGGATTTAGGTCCGGGAACCTTGCGAGCCAATCCATGCGTTGAATATATTCACTCTCCAACAGCTCTGCGACGGCCACTGTACAATGAGGTGTAGCATTGTCATCCATGAAGAGGAACTCAGGACCCACAGCACCTCTAAACAGACGCACGTGAGGCAGGAGAACCTCTGTACAATAGCAGACACCAGTGACTGAACCTCCTTGGAAGATATGGAGGTCAGTACGGCTACCAAGCATGATACCGCCCCAAACGAGAACTCTGCCACCCCCAAACCGGTCCCTTTCCATGATGTTGGAGGTGTGATTGCGTGTTCCCTGCTCTTTCCAGATGTGTATATGTCCAGAATCGCTCGTCAGACTAAATCGGCTCTCATCCGTAAAGAGAACTCGACCCCATTGCTGATGTGTCCAGTTCTTGTGTTCCTGGCACCACAGAAACCGCCATCTCCGATGAGCAGGCGTTAATGGCACACACCGTACTGGTCGTCGTGCAAACAGACCACCTTTGTGCAGCCTCCTGGCCACGATAAAACATGATAACGGACGTCCAGTTGTCTGTTGCATGTGCCTTGCAATTTCTCCCGCGGTCTGCCGTCTGTCTCTTTTTGCCTTTAGAATGATATACCAGTCGTCCGCCACCGTGGTTGCTCATGGACGACCACTGTTAAACTCTCGGACAGCTGTTCCTGTCATTTGAAATGTTCTCCAAGCTCGTGAAACGATGCTGTGAGCGATCCCGAACTCCTCGGCCACACTAGTCACACTTCGACCTTCTTCCAACTTCGCAATGACATGACCTCGGGTAAAGTCATCCAGATGTCGTCTACTGGATTGCCTGATGGCCATATCATACTGTGGCAGCAACTCGACGTCGTTCAAACCGATGTACACCGTGCAATACACCGAATTGCTGAGCGTACACCGCCCGTGTGCTTTATACCCTTCCCCTCCTATGTCATGCTGCATATATGCGCATGCCCTACTGTACCAGACCCTAGTCTATCTCCTGAGTGGTCTTTCGGTCTGTTCTGCCAGCTCGTTCCACTGTTATGCTAATTTCTCCTCTTCGTCCTTCATTTTTGCACACCAGTGTATGTTGATGTAATCTTTTTGTTAATCTATTTTTTGTGCTGCCAATGTAAGAAATGTGGTCTCCAGAATTCTGTGAAACAATAGGAATTTCATATATGCCTGCTGATTGTAGTATATTGTTATATTTTTTTCTTTATAATTAAGTCACCAATATTCTGAACAGAATGACCAAAAATAAAGTGTTTCTTCATTCATCTTAAAAATTTCCCACTTAGTCCTTCTATTAGAGGACTGTTGGAGGAAAAGGAATAGGAAGAGGCCCCAAATGGAAAGAAAAAAGGTTGAAAGGCTCCCTGAATATCATCAGCGTTATTCTGACTTACTCAGAGAATGACTGAAGGAGCTGAAGTCTTGTGCGAGGGATGTAGAAAAGAAATGGGAATTCTTTGAATAAAGCTCATGTTGAGAATTGGCTTCCTAGTTTCTTAATTCAATTACTAATCAAAAACAACCTCTATGGGAATTTTACTATGAATTTTTTTTAATTTAAATTGCAAATTTTCAGAGAAAACTCCTTCTTCTTCAGGCTGTCTTTCTGTTGTCACTTATTCCCGTCACTATGGCGGTTACGGTTAACCTTGAAGGTTACGGTTATTTTTCATGAAATCCTGCCAGATGTTAGGCAGGGAAAATCCTTTGCAGTCATTGATGATGGAATTTTGATTTTTTTTCTCAATCTCTATTCCTTCTTTTAGCTTTCTTTTTGAAAATTGCTTTGGAAACTGATGACTTTAAGGGAATTCCAATTCATGCTGTGACTAGTTTTTTTAACATTCCTATCTAAACCAGTCTTGTTGAAGCAATTTTTTTAGCAGCTTTATGCTCTGCTATACAAGTTTCTAGTCTGCGACCTGTTTCACCTATGTAAGATAGTCCACAACTACATTTTACTTCATAGACTACACCTTGCATTTTAAAAATATTTTCTTCTCTTTGAACTATTTTAGGGAATTTTTTTTACTTTGTTCTCTAAACTTGGAGCTAGCCTAATATTGTACTTCTTAATAATTATCTTTAAAGACTCAAATAAACCTTTCTGATGAGAAATTTTTTTAGTGAATTTTACTTGTTGCTTTTGCGGGTTCTTCGTACCATTAAAATTCAGAAGCTTCTCAATTTCTTCTTTAGGATAGTTACTTTCTATAAGTATGACTAAGTTCTTCTTTATGGGCTTTTCTTATCTGCTGTAGAAACTATTTTATTAATTTTTTCTAAAAACCGACTTGCTACATTTTTCTTAATAGAAACTGGATGATAGGAATTGAAATCCAATTGTCTATTAGTATTCATTGGTTTTTTATACCAACTAGTGAGGAATTTTTCATCTTAATAATAGATAGTAATATCTAAGAAGTTAATTCCTCTTTCTTTTTGAAGTTCAATAGTAATTAAGGGAATCATCTAATTCATTGAATGAGTCTAGAATTCTTTCTGAAACAATTTCTGAGTTCAATTCCTATTAGTAGTTCTAATTCAGACTATTAAATAGCTCTGATCATGCTACTATTCTCTTTTACGTGCAAATTTCAAAATAACGTGTACAATATTCTAGAAGATAATGCTTACCTTGGCATTCCTTACAAGCGATGAAACACATTTCACGGCATGTTTTCCTGTCTTTGTTGATGTTATTGTCCTAATGTCCGTTGTATGAGACGTATAACTTTACTTCAACACACTTTTCGCTGGGTATACTCAGTGGATCTTCACTTTCAGATTCAAAAATATCAACTTTTACCATTCTTTATACTCGAAATTTTCGCCCAGTCTCTGGGCATCCTCAGGAGCGTGGTGACTTTTCCACCGATGTTCGTGATTAACTCCGTGCTAATGGAGTCAGATACTCCTCATTGCCATTCGCCGGATATGCTTTCTTGGATACATTTCTTTATCAAGCCCTGCTAGCGCCATCTATGTTTCATCAATGTAACTCTTCTTGTCTTTTTTGTCGATTTTTCTTTTGTTGTTCTTTTTCTTGTCTTATTAGTTCTTTCCACAGGCTAGATAATGTGCTAGGGTCGTTCTGGTTACATACCCTTGTTTTATTTTTATAGATTAAGATTGCTTCTTCCCTCCTCATTTGCCTTTCAGATTTTTTATTCCTTTTTAGCATTTTAATTTCATCGAATTTTGGGAAAGTCTGGTTTTCAATGCAGAATTGCACTAATGCAGTTTTTGCTTCTTTTTTTTTTTTTTTTTTTTGCCAGTTAGATGTGTTGTTTAAGTCTTTTTTTAACCTGTTTTTCGTACTACCAATGTACAATATTGGGGGTATGTGTGCAATTGGAATTTCGTAGGATCCTGATTCTTCTAGTATTTTTTCCTCTGTGTTTTTGTTAACAGTCAGATTTTTCAAGGTGTTCACTGAACTTCCTAGTTGTAAATCATATTTAGCACATTGCCTATTAATTTCTTTACTAACTCCTTCCAAGTATGGGAATGCCCCAATGTATTTCAATTTTTTATTCCTCACCTTCTTTTGATTGTGCACTTCTTGGCCTTCATTTCTGTTAGTCATATGCTTTTTACTCTTATGTATCCATTTTTTAATTAGCTAAATATGACTTACAACTAGGAAGTTCAGTGAACACCTTGAAAAATCTGACTGTTAAAAAAAACAACAGGAAAAAATACTAGAAGAATCAGGATCCTACAAAATTCCAATTGCACGCATACCCCCAATATCGTACATTGGTAGTACGAAAAATAGGTTAAAAAAAAGACTTAAACAACACATCTAACTGGCAAAAAAAAGAAGCAAAAACTGCATTAGTGCAATTCTGCATTGAAAACCAGACTTTCCCAAAATTCGATGAAATTAAAATGTTAAAAAGGAATAAAAAATCTGAAAGGCAAATGAGGAGGGAAGAAGCAATCTTAATCTAAAAATAAAACAAGGGTATGTAACCAGAACGACCCTAGCACATTATCTAGCCTGTGGAAAGAACTAATAAGACAAGAAAAAGAACAACAAAAGAAAAACCGACAAAAAGACAAGAAAAGTTACATTGATGAAACATAGATGGCGCTAGCAGGGCTTGATAAAGAAATGTATCCAAGAAAGTATATCCGGCGAATGGCAATGAGGAGTATCAGACTCCCTTAGCATGAAGTTAACCACGAACATCGGTGGAAAAGTCACCACGCTCCTGAGGATGCCCAGAGACTGGGCGAAAATTTCGAGTATAAAGAATGGTAAAAGTTGATATTTTTGAATCTGAAAGTGAAGATCCACTGAGTATACCCAGCGAAAAGTGTGTTGAAGTAAAGTTATACATCTCATACAACGGACATTAGGACAATAACATCAACAAAGACCGGAAAACGTGTCGTGAAATGTGTTTCATCGCTAGTAAAGAGTGCCAAGGAAAGCATTATCTTCTAGAATATTGTACAATTTCTGAGCTATCTATTATAAATAAGATGTCATCCATGTTTCTGCTATATAGGCAGAAGTATGTGGGTTGTACTAGTATCTTTTCTTCTAGTTTTCCCACATAATAGTTAGCTAAGAGTGGGGAACCCATAGCTAGACCAGATTTTTGAATGAAATTTTTTTTTTCTCAAATTGAAAGTACCCTAGTTGTTTTGCAAAGAGAAGGTAAGCATTTCAAAAATTCCAACTAATATGTTTCTATTTTTGCTGTGGAAAACTATTTGGTCTGCCAAGTCTTCAGCTAATAGGTCTGTAAGTTGATCTATATTGATGTGAGTATACATAGACACTATGTCTAAACTACCCATAATAGGAGAATCTAATTTAGGAAGAAGTTCTAATTTTTCTTTGAGCAGCATTGAATTTTTATCAAGTTAGGCAGCTCTTTTAAATGATTTTGAAGGTGCGACTTTAAAAAGTAGTTTAGATTTGAAAGAATTGAGTTTTTTGAGTCAATTATTGGTCTAATTGGTTGGTGTTCTTTGTGCAGTTTGACTATTCCATATATTTGAGGTAATCTAAACTGTAATTTTGAGAATTGTTTATAGTTTTCTGGAAGCTGATTTTTCTTTTTTGAAGTGAAATAAGCTTTGAGACTTTTGTAATCAAATCTGGTAGTGGGTTTTCTTTTACTTCTTCATACATAGTTCTTCTTCCATCTTTTCTTGATAATCTTTCTTATCCAGAAAAGTAATCAACATACTTTTGTCTGTTTCCACAGCAACTATACTTTCATTTTTTCTTTAAGAGCTTTTTATTGACTGTTCTCAAAATTTTTGAGGTTTCTTTACTTGCTTCTAGAATTTTGTAAGGCTATTGTGGTAATCTTTTCTGAGGAGGTCTGCTTTAATTTGGTCTTTTTCTAAAGTGCTACAGATGCCTTCCAATTCAATTACCAATTTTTCTGTATTTATTTTTTCCTTGGACAGATTAAAATTACTTCCTATATTTATCACTTGTAACAATTCTTGGCTAACTCTAGTAGCAGTGTTGTCCTTTACATGACTAAGAAATGCTCTTTTTTTTTTTTTTACTGGAATAGTTTGTTCTTAAAAGGTTCAGCTTTTGAACAAATTTTTATTTTTGTTTTTTATTCCGATTTTTAGCCAGTCCAATATTCTGCTTTTACTGTATCACTTAAGATTCCAGAAAATTCTTTTCATTTTCTACTTTTACTTTCTGATAATGAGCAACGTTTTTATATTTTGCTTCAATACTTTGTTTTAATGTTTTTTTCTCTATTGTTCTTACGAAGTTGGCTGAAAGTAAATCTTTAAATGGCTTTCTAAGTCTAAATGAATTTGGAATAAAGTTATTTACCTTGCAATTTTTCAGGAACTTGATTTGAGCTATCAATCATTCCATCTTCATTGTAGCATGTTGAACTTTCTTGATTGCTTGCCAAGTATCTGACCCATACTCTGTTCTAATTCTTTGAATAAAGCTCATGTTGAAAATTGGCTTCCTAGTTTCTTAATTCAATTACTAATCAAAAACAACTTATGGGAATTTTACTAGGAAATTTTTGTATTTAAATTGCAAATTTTCGGAGAAAACTCTTCTTCCTCAGGCTGTCATTTTGTTGTCACTTATTCCCGTCACTATTGCGGTTATGCGTAACCTTGACAGTTACGGTTAAACTTGAAGGTTACGGTTATTTTTCTTCAAATCCTGCCAGATGTTAGGCAGGAAAAATCCTTTGCAGTCATTGATGATGAAATTTAGATTTCTCAATCGCTATTCCTTCTTTTAGGTTTCTTTTTTGAAAATTGTTTTGGAAACTGATGACTTTAAGGGAATTCCAATCCATGCTGTGACTAGTTTCTCTAACATGCCCATCTAAACCAGTCTTGTTGGAGCAATTTTTTATAGGAACTTTATGCTCTGCTATAAGAGTTTCTAGTCTGCGACCTGTTTCACTTATGTAAGATAGTCCACAACTACATTTTACTTCATAGACTACACCTTGCATTTTTTTAATATTTTCTTCTCTTTGAACTATTTTAGGGAAAACATTTTTTTTTTTACTTTGTTCTCTAAACTTGGAGCTAGCCTAATATTGTACTTCTTACTAATTCTCTTTTCAGACTCTAAAAAAACTTTCTTAGCACAAAGAAACCTTTGTGCTAAGAAAGTGTTTTAGGAAATTTTACTTGTTGCTTTTGTGGGTTCTTCGTACCATTAAAATTCAGAAGCTTCTCAATTTCTTCTTTAGGGTAAAAAGCTCTTAAAGATTTCAGAAAAAATGAAAGTGAAGGTGCTGTGAAAACAGACAAAGGTAAATTGATTACTATTATGGATAAGAAAGATTATCAAGAAAAGATGGAAGAACTAAAAAAGCCTTTGTATGAAGAAGTAAAAGACAACCCACCACCAGATTTGATTAAAAAAGTCTCAAAGCTTATTTCACTTCAAAAAAAGAAAAAAACAGCTTCCAGAAAACTATAAACATTTCTCAAAATTACAGTTCAGATTACATCAAATATATGGAATAGTCAAACTGCATAAAGAACACTAACCAATTAGACAAATAATTGACTCAAAAAACTCAATTCTTTCAAATTTAAACTATTTTTTAAAGTCACACCTTCAAAATATTTTAAGAGAGCCACCTAACTCGATTAAAAAATTTCAATTCAAAAATCTGGTCTAGCTATGGGTTCCCCATTCTTAGCCAACTATTATGTGGGAAAACTAGAAGAAAAGATACTAGTACAATCCACATACTTCTGCCTATATAGCAGATACATGGATGACATCTTATTTATAATAGATAGCTCAGAAATTGTTCCAGAAAAAATTCTAGACTCATTCAATGGATTAGACGATTCTCTTAAGTTCACTACTGAACTTCGAAAAGAAAGATGAATTAACTTCTTAGATAGTATAAATGAAGATGTTGTGCTTATACAATACAGTAAAAAGCTTACACCGTCTTTGCACCATATGTTTAATTTAAAAAATGACAAATATTTACATATTTAAATGATTAAAAGACCCATTAGTACTTTCGGGTCGACAATCGACCCATCTTCAGATGGAGAAGAGCCGCTGCTGCACACGTGCTTCTATATATATATGTCCGAATATGATGACGTACAAGGTATGGACTAGCGTCTCAAGGGTGTCACTCTGTTGCCATCATTTCATTGCTAAATCACAAATCAGACGAGGTCCATGTGGGAATATGATAAATAGGGTGTGAATTAATTCCCCAACTGAATTACATAGGATTTGAAAAAAAATGACTCATTTCAGCTATGAACTTACATAACATTTCTTTCAGTATTATAAATATTTAACGGGAATTATCGAGGATAAATTTATTAAGGTACATTACCTCTCAAATTTTCGATCTAAACACTAGATCTTCGTCAGGAGTTCTTGCTTCCTTCTACTTCTACAGGTCTTGGTCACCAGACCTGTGGATGTAGAAGGAAGCAAAAACTCCTGACGAAGATCTAGTGTTTAGATCGAAAATTTGAGAGGTAATGTACCTTAATAAATTTATCCTCGATAAATCCCGTTAAATATTTATAATACTGAAAGTAACAAGAGGAAGCCATGAAGTCATTAATTACTAACATTTCTTGTTAAATATGTGAATTATAACAAATACATGTATTTCGTATGTTTCACAAATGTTTTCATATTTAGTAGTATCTGACCAAAAAGTATTTTTTAAACTGAATCTTTAGCAATACACATATTGCTGTGAATGAAAACGTGAACTCATGCTTCTAGTGACAAACTTCAGCACTAAGAAAAATGTGAAATTATATGTGAAACATTTCACATCAGAAGTGCTAACTGACAAAGAATTTTTTTTTCAAATAGGACCGTTGGAATATATGATATGCCATTATGCCCTATGGTGGAAAAACTATGCATTATTTTAAGCAGAAGGTATTTTCAAAAGGTTTTTCATGGTGAGTGGCATGTAATTGTGAAATATTTTTTCAACTGAGTTTTCAGAAGTGCAGGCATTGCTGCAAATACATCAGAAACAGAAATACAGTATACACGCAAGCCCCTACTGGCAAACCATTCTTTGACAAAAATTAGAAATTACAGTATATGCAAAACACTTCCCACCAGGAGCTCCATCCAATACAAAAGGAATTTCTTAAAACACAATTTTAGAAGCACAAGATATCAAGGAAATCACAATTTAAATTTATGCCCCTAGTGGAAAAAACTGGGTATTACTTGAAAAAGAATTTGCACCCAAAATAGCTTTCACTACACATGGTATCAAATGGAAGACAAAATTTTCAGTTGGATATTTCAAAACACTGATATAAATACAATGCATTTTGAATTCGATAGCACCTGCATTTATGCACTCTAGCAGTGAACTTATGCACAGAAGAAAACTGGAAACCAAGAATCCTCATTCCCACATTTCAATATTCCCAATGCAAACAGAATTTTTCAAATCGTATTAATTGTTGCAGAGACATGGTGTCCACAGATGAACCAAGTGATAACATCAGCACATACTTTAGTACAAAAGACAAGCTAAAAAGTAAGTAGGTCCACTAGAGAGGGGGGGGTTGCAATGCAGATACGAGAAGTAGCAGCTAGGTTTTTGAAAGCTTGCTGTTTCTTAGCCTTTCCAATAAATGCAAGTTTGTTGTTGCCGGTAGCATTATGTTTCTCATTTCATTTATACCTGGGAACTGAAGCTTCAGCCTGGGAAGTTAGAAATTTTAAAGGCAACATTTTACACAGTGGTGTGCAAAAGTATTGCATCACCTGCAAAAACCATGAAATTTTATGTTTAACTCTTTTTTAGCCAACTAATTTGCATAGTTATTTCATTATTTATATGTCATTAGATGCAAAATTTAATGGAGATTTCAAAAATGTCTTAATTTTTCCTGTAGTAACTTAAGATATGACATAAAATATGTTCTTAAAATATGACAAAATATGGGGTATGACAAATATATTGAAATTCACGTTAGCTGTGTATCAGTTGTTACAGCCAATCGTAAACATTCTTATAGGTGATTGGCTGCTTCCTAATGCTACCTTAATCCTCCTCCAGCCTTTGTAAGGGTTGGTGCAGGGCTACTAGAGCATTGTACTGGTTGCTTCTTGTTATTAGGGTATAATGTGTACATTCTCAATAATGGTTAAAACTGTGGGATTGTCCACAGTGGACAGAGTAAAAATAGCTGTTCTGTATGATGAAGGATATTCTTCAAGGCAAATTGCTGAAAAAGTGGGCTATAATCAATCTACAGTTATTTGGCTACTGAAGAAAGTAAGAGATACTGGTGATATTTAAAATATGTGTTGCAGTGGAAGGCCCAGATCCACTGCAACCAGGCAGGACAGAGAAAGCTAAGCTTGGCAGACAGGAGGCTCAATTCACTTGAATTGCTTCAAAGATGGTCTGAAGTGACTGATGTTACTGTTAGAACATCTACTGTTAGGAGGAGGCTGCTTCACTATGACTTAAGTGGCTGCGAAGGCAGGCATAAACTACTGTTAACTGCAAATCAAAGACAGCGTAGACTTCAGTGGGCAAAACAGCATGTCTCATGGACAACCATGCAATGGTAAAATGTTATTTTCAGTGATGAATCAGAATTTTGCCTTAATAGGAATCAATAGTGTCTATGTAAGGAGATTCAAGCATGAAGAATTTCATCCAAATATCTGTTAAGCATCCGATGAAAGTTACGGTTTGGAGCTGCATGTGTGCACTTGGCATCAGGAACCTCCATATTGTTGATGGTACAGTAAATGCGCAGAAATACATCTGGATATTAGAAGGGGGAAAAGGCTACTATCATCAAGAAGACTTTATCATGGCAATTTTATTTTTCAAGATGACAATGCTCCCTGTCATTGTGAAAAAGTGGTTTCAGGAACAAAGTATTCAGCATCCTGATTGGCCACCACAGTGACTAGACTTAAACCGATCGAAAATTTGAGGTTCAAAGTGTCATATGGACTATCAAAAAGAAGTCAACAACCAAAATTCAACTCACTAAAGATGTAATTGAAATTTGGAATCATATTGTTCAACCCAATCTTTTACAAAACCTTGTTCACAGTACGCCATCAAGATGCAAAGCTGTGATTAAAGCTAAAAGCTGGGCAACAATATTAAGTACATTTCATAATTTTGCTTCATTATATTTCTGTATTTAAATTTTATTCTTTATGAATTACAAAATGATTTATTGCTGTAAACCTAAGTATTGGATAAATGATCCTTTTCATAATAATCTGGACTTGGTCATGATTTTTGTAATGTATCTTAAGAACAGAAGTAGCTACAGGAAAAACTAAGACATTTTTGAAATTTCCATTAAATTTCGTATGTAAATTGCATACAAATTTTCTTTCCTATTGCGTGCGATATTAAATGTAGAGCTACACAATAGTTTAACATTCCCAATCTTTTAATGTAATAAAAATAAATGACTTACCAGTTATTTCTATATCATTTTTTCCTTTTTATTTTATACAAAGCAATTCTGTTGCACAATACACATCATGTTCTGGAAAATCATATTCTGCCGCTTGTCAGTCAAAAACAATTTGTTCTGAGAGAAAGATCTCCACCTCCATGCTCACTAGAGGCGAAAACTTGGTCTTTATGCGAATGTCAAGATCTTGGTTCTCACTCATGAAGGCAATGTCTGGGTTCTGCCGAAGAGAATTTTCCAGCTTTGTCTTGGCAAAGTCATCAACACAGCTTTCCACTTCCTTAAAAATCTCACTGTATTTGCTTTTCTGGGTTCCGTTCTTCAAGCTTCTTGGTGCCGTCTACAATGAACTTGTAGTTGTATGCCTCATACAACTCTTTTTCCAGATCCTTACTGCCCACGAGACTTGATTTTTGTAACTGCTGCACTACCATCTTCTTCAAGTTGGGCAATGAAATCCTTGACCTTGGCAAAGTTTAGACAGTAGTATACCACAGCTGATATCTAGGTGCCCCACCTGGTGATCACAGGCTCTGGAGGAAGGGCAAGTTGGGTGGTTTGCTGGAACATATTGATTCTCGCTGGGACCTTAAGCAGCACTTTCTTCATTAATCCAATGAACTGGTTTGCAACTTTGTACTTTTCCCTCACGGCCTCACAAACTCTGTGCAAGGAGTGCACCAAGCAGATAACGTGGTGTAAGTTGGGATAGAGAGGCTTCAGGTGCGAAAATGCTTTCATCATGTAAGACGCCTGATCTGTGACCACCAACCATGCCTTGTCGTAATGAATTTCTGGCCACAACTTCGAACAAGCATCGTTGAATGCCTGCATTACAGTGCAGTTATTTGTTTTCTCCAAATGATACATTTTGAATAACATGAAGCGAGATGGTTCTCCGTTCAAAGGAGCAACAAGAATGGAAAGGACATACCTCTTTTGAGCATCTGTTTCATCCAGAATGAATGCTACTGGAGAATATCCTATAATGCTTTTGATCTTAAGTATGGTTGCGTCGTAGTTACACATCCACGTAGTTCTTCCCCAGAGTGTTCTCATCGGGGATTTTCCTTTGCGTGTATTTTTCCAAAAACCCTTTTGGGGAAGGATGGTTGACTTTAAACAAAGGGATTCCTGATTCCATTAGAGCAGCGGCAATATCAACATTGAACTGGTTGACTTGATCGCCTTTCTTAGATGCTTGTCAAAAAGTGTCCGCAATGAACGGACATTTATACTGCTTTCCTTGGTATTTGTTCTAATTTCTTTGTTCATTTTGTGAGTGACGGATTCCACGAGTCTCTTCAATGGCAGCTTTTGGTGTTTATCATCCACCACGATTTTCTTGTCACAATACATACACAAAATCAGAGTACCAGCACTATCAAATCCCTCATTTTGAAAGTCTTTTAGAATACTGTAGAATTTAGATTTTCCAATTTTACTCATTTTTGCTTTGTCTATTTGCTGCTGAAGAGAGAGAAAAAGAATGCTAACTAACCCGTGCGCACGCTGCTTTCGTTCTTCTTCCTCCTTCTGGACTGCGCCTATTTCATTGCGGGGGACAGAGGAAGAAAAAAAGAATGCGAACTAACCTGTGAGCACGCTGTTTTCATTCTTCTTCCTCCTTCTTCTGGACCACCTATTTCACTGCGGGGAAGAGAGGAAGAGAAAAAGAATACACTAATCTGTACTTCTGCAACTTTTTCTTCCTCGTGGTTTCTCTCTCAGAGATGCACATAAAAAAAATGGTAGATTAACTATAAATTTTACATAAAGAAAGGTAAATTTTGCGTTCATTTCGGGTGCAGATATTTGGTTTGCATGCAAGATTCTATATTGCGTTCAGAAAGGGCTTTTGCATGCTAGAGAGTGCACATAAGGGGTGTTAAAATAAGTAGATTTTACATGTTTATGATCATATTTGGAATCTATATACGTGCCCGCATAAAATCTTGTACTGCGTGCTGAACGCAGAAATCCTATCTCTAGTAATGACATAAATGATGAAATAACTATGAAAATTAGTTTAAAAAAAAAGTAAAACCTAAAAATTAACGGTTTTTGCAAGTGATGCAGTACTTTTGCACACCACTATAGTTTAAGCCTGCCTCATCACAGTTATATATCCGTTCACCTGATAGAGACACACAACCTAAACTCACCGTGAAATCAGGTTCCTTTTTATTAAATTCCTTTTGGAAAATTGCTTCTTGCAAGATTAGAGCTGCAATAGGAATGCCTTTATACCTTTGTACTGTGAAACACATGAAAAACATTGATCTCTTCCTTTATTTGTGAAAATACTCGAGAAGGGATGGTAGGGAATGGGAGATCAACAAGGAACTTTATACTGTATGGAAAATTTATGTTGGGCTGACAGAGTATCAATGACTCAATCTTTTTATTGATGACAGAAACAGATGTGCCAATGTTAGATTTTTTATGGGGGAAAAACTTACTTTTATTAGCAAACATTTTTGTAGGTAAAAATATGCATTGTTCCATTTCTTTGAATACTATACAAGCTCATACAGAATTATTTCTCTTCAGGAAGACGCTTTAACGTCTGTAAATTCTGTTTTACACGTTCTGTAAAGTGGATACAGTCTGTGGTGGTACAGACGTTAAAGCATCTTCCTGAAGAACCTTGTGGTCACGTAATTGTATGTGAACTTTATGATAGAATCACATGAGATGTAACAGAATTATTTCATTCGCATTTTCAAGATCAAAGGATATGTTTTCACATACATTATGTAAACAGAAGTATTTGGACAACTCTAATAAATGAGCATTTGAAGAACAAGACATGCACATGCGGGGTGTGCGTTTTTGTCACGCCTGTCAGACTACAGTGCAGTCGCACTCAGAAGGACCAGACAAAGTGAGTGATCTGGCCAGCTACGTTGCTCTGTAAACTGCATGCACACAGTTTACAATAACTGAAATTGAAATACTGGCTAACCCAGAATGGACAATAAATAATTCACATAAATAATACAAGCATAATTCCTTATCTCTCGGTTGTTTAAATTATCTGCAGATGTTTTGTGTCCCTTGATGTTCATCAGGTCACATTTCCCTGCTGTACTGATGTTATGCTGTACTTTTAAACTGACATCAGTACAGCATTGATAACGTGACCTGAAGGACATCAAGGACACAAAACACCTGCAAATAATTTAAACAACCCAGAGATAAGGAACAATTACATTTGTACAGTTATGGGGCTAAGTGAGCTGTACACAAGCCCTACATCACTCCAGACAACACCAGACAACGACTGGAGCAATGACTCGTTTGCCATTTATGGACAACAGAAAATTGAAAGAGAGTTGTGTGAAGTGAAATTATGCTACTCACTCCTTCATTTGGATGGATGTATTTGGGTGTGTGCATTTGTTTGGGGGTATACTGTTAAGTAGACTGCATTGTCCCTGTAGTCAATTTTGGAGGGAGATCTGTGATAGTGTGGGACTGTTTCTGCTGGGAAGAACTCAGTCCATTGGTTGTGGTACACAGATATGTACAGATCCCTGCCCCTTTCATCAAGATCAAATGCCTTGCCACACTACAAGGTCTGTCCAGGCCTGGTTTGAGGAGCAGGATTTCCAAGTGTTGGATTTGCTGGCACACAGTATAAAACCAACAGGATATCTGTGGGATGAGCTGGAATGCCAAATCCAATGTTGGTCAGTAAAATGTTCCCCTATGGTAGAAACTTCACAGGAGGAAAATTCTGGTACAGACCTATCAGTATTTCATGAAAAGTATGCCTTGAATGGTCACTGCAGTCAAAATGGCTAAAAATGGGCTAACTATGCACTGATTTTGGTTAATAAAGGCTCTTATTTTAGTTTAACCTACATGTCCAAATACTTTTGTCTACATAGTGTGCTTTCTGTGCTGAGATAAAGAAATATTAATAATAATAAAAAAACCAACCTCTTGTACTGACTGTGCCGGGTGAATTCTGTGGTTTACTATAGCAGTAGCTGAGCTAGGCAAAATATTATCCTATAACATAAAAAATACATCTCAATTTCACTTCCATTAGAAAAATCACTAATAAAAGCAGGACACTTACAATCTTAATACTCAAATAGAATGGCTGACTCAAGAAACTTCGCAAAAGTGTGCCAAAAAGAAGTATGCAAGGTCACAGTCAAGATAGGAATAGCCGATCACTGGGGGCAGGTTGCTGGCTTATTCAGCGAATACAAAACATAGATACATATATATCATTAAACTGTTCTCTAAGATTCAGAGGTTAGCTCCTTAAAGAAAGACAAACTGCCTGATAAATGTTTAACTGATGGAACTAGAATTTACTTACTGTTGATGTGTCAAATGTCTCCATTAACAGCCATCTTGGCACACAGCTTTACCTTCACTGACATCCATCACACAATGCACACAAGACCTTTTGTATTTCATACTCAATCTTTTTCTCATGCAGACATTCCTGAATCTGGTCATCCCAAGATTTCCTGGGCCTTTCATCTACCTTTCTTTCCTTCCAGGCTGAAAAAATTTTCTTAGTAAGCATCTCATCACTTATTCTTTCAACATGGCCAAACTACCTAAGAATATTAGTCTCAAACTTATTAACAACATTTTGCCAACAACTTATTAACAACATTTTGCCTACAACTTATTAACAACATTTTACACAACTGCAACAAATCATTTTTCACACGATAAGAACGAGTCTCGTCACAACCCCCCATAAGTAACTCGTCTCTCCAGCACACAAACAACTCCTATTCTGCAGTACCCAGGTTTCACTTTTCACTGCCATACATCACAGTACGGACAATTACACTTTCACACACAGCCATTTGGCACTTCTTCAAGAATCTGTCATTTCTGTGAAATCCTCCTAAAGCAGCTATGCCTTTCAATGAAGAGTTCACTAACCTACTAATTTCACCATCCAATTTGTTCTCCCTGTCAAACATGCTCTTCAAATATACAAACTCATTCACCTGGTCAATCACTTTGCCATTTAGACTTAAAATACATTCAGCACTACCAGTTCCTCTCTCGCCTCTCCGGGACATGATGGTTTACCTTTTTCTTTTTATCGTACTTTCCTTTCGTCTCTACTACCCTTTCTGTCTGCCTGCTTTTCCTGTGCCCTTTCTTCTTCTGTGCTTCCGCCAGAGTTCACCACAGCCCATGTTATCCTTCTGCCGAAAAAGCAGACCCCTGCTTTTTTGGCAGAAGGATAACCCATCATCAACTTGTTTATACACCTGACAAATTGGCGCCCTATCTCAATTCTTAACCTCGACTACAAGTTTTTTACTAAAATTCTCTCTTGCCGCTTTAATTCTGTCCTTCCTTTAGTTATCTCACCCGACCAGTCATACACCATGCCTGGTCGGTCTATCTCTACTAACATTTCCTTTCTCTCGAATCTTACCTTTCTTGCTCGTCAACTTTCTGAACCTCTCGCCCTCCTGAATCTAGACCAAAAATCAGCTTTTGATAACATTTCCCATGGCTATCTCACCGCGGTCCTCCTTCGTTTTGGTTTTCCTTTCCCTTTCGTTACTCTCATTCTCGGCCTCTATCGGAGCGCCCATTTTCATGTCCAGACGGTCTCCTTTTTAACGGTACCTATTCCGTTTCAATGTGGGATTCAGCAGGGTTGTCCCCTCTCGGGTCAGCTTTTTGCCCTCGCAGTTGAACCTTTCCTTCTAGCCGCTCGACAGTCTCTTTTTGAATCTTTGCCCCTGACCGTGACAAGTACACGTCATCATAAACTTGTTTATACAGCATATGCAGATGATGCTACATTTTGCCTCCGGAGAGATGATCAGTTTGGAAGTCTTCTGACTGTATACCAGAGCTATGCTGCTCTTTCAGGAACTTCACTCAACGTGGCCAAATGCACTGGATTATGGTGTGGGTGGGCGGAACTGATACTCCATGGAGTGCAGTTTGGTCCTCCTCCACCCAGAAGATACTGGGGGCCCACACCAGTCACCAGTTTACTGTTCGTTCTGCTATGTGGAATCAGCTCCTTCCTCGATTACAGCGTACTGCCGCTTTCTGGCGCTCAACGCACACTTATACGTCGTATCATCAGCAAGCAGACATCATTCAACTTTATCTACTTTCTCAAAGCAGGTTTCCGTGGAATTCTGCAGTGTTTTCTTCTGCAAGTCTCAACAACATCAACAGCATCTTTACATCTGTGATATGGCCATCCAAACATTGGATTTCTGCTTCAACTCTTCATCTCCCAACAGCTCTCGGAGGCATTCGCTTCCCAGATATCCACAGTTTTTATCGGGCAAACCGCATCACCTCTTTTCTCCGTCTTTTACTCACCCCTCTCCTTCGCTTTGCACCACTCTAGGAGTCATTCGCTCAGTTCTAGATCCATCCTTTTCTTTTCTCCTATTCCTTCAGATGGATTTTTTCTCTCTTCCTTCAGCTAATTTTCCTTCTCTCATATCCGAAGCTCTAACGTTCTTTCGCTCTCTCCCCCTCTCCCGGACACCTCCTACGACCCATGATCTCCTCGCTGAACCCCTCTTTTTTTCGACACTTATTCATCCCCCTCACCTGCCTTATTTTTTTCTCCCTCATTGGTTCCGTTCCGGTTTCTTTACTGTTCACTTCATTGTAACACTAGACTTTCACTGGAAACCCCTATCCTCCATCTTTCCTGATCCCACCCCTTCTATCGTGGATGAATATTCCCTTCTCCGTTCCTCCCTCCAATCTCTTTATCTATCCCTTGTATCCGCGGATGGTTTTTTCGGTGTATCTGGTCCCAGCCTTTCTCTGTCCTTCTTCCTCCCTCTCCGGGGCTCAACGGTCCCAATTCACTGTCTCCCTTGGCTCTCTTACTTATTTTTCATGGGAACTTCTCGCCCTCCTCACCCTCTTCCGGATGCTCCTTCCTCTCTTTCTTCGGCCATCTGGTCAGCTTCTCTTTCTCCGCTAGAGCGTAACATCCACTGGTGCTTCCTTCACCGTCGGCCACCTATTCCTTCTACTCTATCTTGAATGGCTCTCTCCTCCCCACCTCTTTGCTCTTTCTGCGGTTCTGTTGGTGATGAGGCCCACATGTATTGCTACTGTCCGATTTTGCTCCTGATTCTACACTCTGCATTCCATCTTGCTGACATCTCTTCTCGCAGCTTGCCCTTTATTGCATATTCTTGGCTCCTCTTGACAAAGCATATACATACAACACATTCATACACTATTTAAAACCACTATCTACATAATTGCACTATTTACATTTTACGCCAGTCAAACCACTGTCAACTGTGATTTACGTAGCGCCCCATTTGCCTCATACCTCGCAAATACCCTGCAGCAAACCCTAAACCTCATTCAGCCAGTCACAAACAATTCCCAAGCGCTTTCAACAGCAACGCTGTCATCCTCAGGAGGTCGATGTATCCCTCTGCTCTGCTAACCATACAGATCAAGTGAGCAAATTCATCAAGGTTCCGGCTTCAGTCACAAAATCCGCATCATATCTCTGGCGCCATCTATTGTCAGTGCTGTTCTCTTTTATTTTTTTCCTTTAATTGTTGTTCTACTTTAAGGCTTTCCAATGGCCATTTAAGTTGTTTGGGTCGTTAATATTGCATACTCTTGATCTGGTTTTTTTTTTTTCCCCGATTAACACCGATTCTGCAACTATCAACTGCCTTTCGTTTTTACAGCCCTTAATAATTTTAATATCTTCGAATTTCGAATGTTGACGATTTTCTAGACAATACTGGGTTAATGCTGTTTTAGCTTCTTTTTTATTCCAATTATATTATTCATATGTTGGTGTAATCTATATTTTAAATTGCTCTTAGTGCTTCCTATATATGACAAAGGTGGTTTCTGATTTATAGGAATCTCATACACCAGCTCTATCAACTATTTATGTGCAAAGTCATTAGTGATTAATGACTTGCACGTAAATAGTGCACTTCTTTGGTGATTGCCAATGAAGACACAAATAATATGAAAGAAAAATAATTTAACCATCCTACTATGAAGATGTGAAGAAAAGAAGGGAAAGGAACTATAAAGGGTTAAACTCATCTTTATTTCTTGAAATATTGAAGGTTGGTACATGCATCACTTGTCATGGCATCTTGACAAACTTAATGTGGTACATATAACATATCAAAAAGCTGCTGTGACTATTCTAAGCCACAAAATAATAGCTATCATACATAGACTCTTCTACTCTCAGAATCACATTTCCTATGATACATCTACTTAGCTGCATAGACACCATATGTCTACTTATACACTATCTCTTAGTGTTGTCATATATATTTTTACTTGTTATCTCATTCTTGCAATTATGGTTAGTGCCATAGATGTGTGTGCAGGCAACTGGCCTAATGTTAACACACACACACACACACACACACACACACACACACACACACACACACACACACCTGGTTTGAAATCTTCTAGGAAGGCAACTAGCCTGATTTACAATAAATATCAAACCAACATAAGAATACACATATACATAATATAATATACAGAATGCACAAAACTATTTACATTTCGGCAACAACAGATAACAGCAACAAACCACGGATTGCAAACGTAACAGCAACAAGAGCTCAAAAGCACTGAAGAAAGTGGAAAGAAGAAAACCGGAAGTGCGTAAATAAAAGAAAAGTGGAAAGCAGACGAATTAATAAATAATATCTGAAAAAGAAATGGTTGAATTTTTAGTAGAATTATGATGTCTCAAAAGCTGATTAAAAATATTTTTAACAAAAAATACAGCAAAATCATTGGAATGGAGTTGAAGATAGAAATGTCTAAGAAATTTTTTAAGTGAACAGTTGGTACTTCAGATCCTAAACATGCGGAAAAACTGTGAAATAATAAGATTTTTATGAAAGTCTTGGATAAATTGGAAGTCCAGTGCATGTAGTAGTTAACACTATTACACTTATAAAAGATTTCCGTCGTCCAGTGCATGTAGTAGTTATATTTTACACTTAAAAAAGATTTCCGTCGTTATATACACTCATTGTCATAAAAACTACCTCTCTCGTGCGAAGAAGATGTTTATGTGATCCCCCTACAGTATCCGAACAGCTCTAAACAATACTACATTGGAATGACCAAGCGTTTCTTTGGAATCAGTCGACAAACATAAAAGGGGCATAAAATATGGTAAAGTAGCCACAGCACTATCCAGAAAAGTCAAATTCAAGTCTGCTACTCTTATGTGGGATGATATAAAGAAATTAGCTACCTACTCTACCCCTAAATGTACAGCCATTCGGGAAACCTTGGAGATCATTACCAACAGCGATTCTTGCAATGATTGTGTCTCACTTGAGTTGCCATGAATGTGGAACCAATTCTTCAAGTAACACCTTCTCCCTACCACGATACAGCACGCACAACCGACGTGATGTCTCATATTTTTAAATGACTATAACGTCATATATATTTGTCAAGTCAAGTTCCTGCATTCAAATTGTTAATGCGTTCTATTATTCAGTTTGCAGTTTCTGTCTAACTTCCTTGAAAACGCCATGTGGTTGATGTGTGAAAGTTTGGAAACGCTTATGTGTCTACTTCCTACGCCAATAAATCGGATTACTAGTATAGTGTTACTATTTACTACTTAATTGGTGTACTGTTCCTCATTATCAATCAAATCATTTACTTTACAGACTATTCCAACAGTACCACAATTCAATTTATAGCAACACTTATACATCTTAAAATTCTAGCATTTTGTCTAAATTGTAAGCTAAGTACTGGTGTTCATTTATATGATAACTAAGTGCTTTCAGGTCATTCAATACTCCACTTCAGCTTTTTTCCACACCAACAATCAAAGAATAAGCAAAATATTTCAATGATCTACTTGCTAACATTCACATATAATTGCTTCAAAGAAACTTATTGTTCTCATTTATTTAATTCAAAAAGTCACTGATATGTATTTCACCCATTGTTTCCAACCTACCTTCCAAAATTTTCTGTCATCTTGATAGCTGAGTCTATTGGCCATCCTAAAGCCAAAATCACACAACTTAGGAAAATTTTTTTTTCATTATTAAGATGTTACCTAAAATTTCAAGTCTGTAACTGTACTTTCTACATTGGGTAATTGTCCTTTCTTAATTACATGCTTTCAAAATGTTACACTATATAGCCCCCCCCCCCCAATGTATCTTTTATATATACAGGGTGATTCCTAAAGTCCTAAGTCACCTCAATAATTTGGTAACAAAGACAGCTAGAGCTATGGAAGTAAGGTATGGTATAGTAAAACAACCATGCGCTGTCGGATGAGAATGACTGCAATGCCCCTAGTGGCAAAATGTGGAAGTTAGCACTCCTATCTCTGAAACCATGAGAGATACGGGAAAGAGATCAATTAGAAACTTGTAGAGCATCAACGAATTTGTAAAAAATGACATATGGTAGAAACGGCTGGGGTAAGTAGGAGGCTGGAAACGTGAGGGAAACACAAAGTTTATTATACTTAGGCATGAATACAAATGGAGTACATTGGTCATATTTAATGCAATAGCGGTACTTACATAATGTTGCGTTTAACATAAATAGGGTTCAATATGGCCACCATCTGCCACAATACACATTTGAATGTGAGACAGAACTTCCCGTTGTACGTTCGCCAGCATAACAGGTGTCACGCTCTCACACGCAGCGACGATATGCAGTCGGAGATCGTAGAGACTCGTCGGTTCCACCCTGTACACGTGATCCTTTAGGTAACCCCAGAGGAAGAAATCCATGGGAGTTAGATCCGGAGATCATGGAGGCCACGCTACGGGACCACCATAACCGATGATCTGTTGCCCAAAAGTGTTGGACAGGAAGTGCTGTACCGCTGTTGGTTGATGTGCCGGAGCGCTGTCATGCTGAATCCATAATGAGCATACATCTTAAAGAGACAGATCATCTAACCACTCAGGTAATGTGCTTTGTAACAGCTGCAGGTATCTTCGTCCATTTAATGTGCCTTCATAGAACACAGCCCCAACAAGTCAGTCCTTCCAGATGCCACACGAGACAGGGAAAGAGATCAATTAGAAACTTGTAGAGCATCAACGAATTAGTAGGAAACTACATATGGTAGAAACGGCTGGGGTAAGTAGAAGGCTGGAAATGCAAACTTGTGTGAAGCCGGTTCGTGTCGTTGTCACGGTAACAGTCCAGCAGAGAGAAATGTATGACGTATGCGACCGCACGCCTGTGAGTGTTGTATGCGAATTCTGGTGTGACATAACGCCTCACCTGCCGTATCAGGCGCTGCGTGGCAATGTATAAAGGATCGTCGATCAGGAGTTATGTCATTTGTAACGTGAGCATCGGGTACAGAATGAGCATGGCATGCTATTCAAATTAACAGTATTGCGAGATGGTACTGCTATATATAGAAATCGGATGCAACACGAGGGAAGCGTCACGCCAGTAGGGCTTACGATTTCCAACTCATTCATCGCTGACAGCATGGACTATCAGTCGCAGGCAGTATTGCAGCGCCTCTCCGTTCGGGCCAACCCACGGGAATGGGTAGGGATGTGCAACCAATCGATGTTCTGGCATACGTTTTGGCCAACCCACACACCAGTACGAGGGAAGTCAGTACGGCATGTGGCTTATCACAATCCCGTGTGTGGAACTTTAGCATCAGCATGGTGCCCACCCGTACTGTACATTAACGCTGCACATACTGATGCCAGGGGATAACCAACAACGTCTAGATTGGTGCAATTTTGTAATGAGCACCGTAGAAGAAAATGCGGCCTTTCTATCAAACATCCTTTGGACTGATGAGGCGCAGTTCACACGCACCGGGGTGCTGAACAAACAAAACACCCATTACTGGGCAGTTCAGAATCCACTTTTTACATGGGAAATGAGGCATCAGGTGCGCTGGTCGATCAATGTCTGGTGTGGCATCTGGAAGGACCGACTTGTTGGGACTGTGTTCTATGAAGGCGCATTAAATGGACGAAGATACCTGCAGCTGTTACAAAGCACATTACCTGAGTGGTTAGATGATCTGTCTCTTTAAGATGTATGCTCATTATGGATTCAGCATGACAGCGCTCCAGCACATCAACCAACAGCGGTACAGCACTTCCTGTCCAACACTTTTGGGCAACAGATCATCGATTATGGTGGTCCCGTAGCGTGGCCTCCACGATCCCCGGATCTACCTCCCATGGATTTCTTCCTCTGGGGTTACCTAAAGGATCACGTGTACAGGGTGGAACCGACGAGTCTCCAAGATCTCCGACTGCATATCGTCGCTGCGTGTGAGAGCGTGACACCTGTTATGCTGGCGAACGTACAACGGGAAGTTCTGTCTCGCATTCAAATTTGTATTGTGGCAGATGGTGGCCATATTGAACCCTATTTACATTAAACGCAGCATTATGTAAGTACCGCTGTTGCATTAAATATGACCAATGTACTCCATTTGTATTCCTGCCTAAGTATAATAAACCTTGTGTTTCCCTCACGTTTCCAGCCTTTTACTTATCCCAGCTGTTTCTACCATATGTCATTTTCTACAAATTCGTTGATGCTCTACAAGTTTCTAATTGATCTCTTTCCCGTATCTCTCATGGTTTCAGAGATAGGAGTGCTAACTTCCACATTTTGCCACTAGGGGCGCTGCAGTCACTCTCATCCGATAGCGCATGGTTGTTTTACTATTCCATACCTTACTTCCATAGCTCTAGCTGTCTTTGTTCCCAAGTTATTGAAGTGACTTAGGACTTTAGGAATCATCCTGTATATATATACACATTATCATTTTTTTTTTATTTTATGTTTACACTATGTTTCAGTCATAAGACTTTGGAATTTACACTAGGTCACGATCTCTTCTATGTGGCCCTGGCATCTGTGCGATGCACAGGCTTACGGGGGTGCCCAAACGGGCTTGATACCCTCAAGGAGAGTACACGCACAGTGGGGTGACAGGCAGACAAAAGTCACCAGACACCTAGAAGAGAAACACAACATAGCATTTATTGACATACATTGGTTTTAATGCATGCACTGACCCTTTGAGATATGCATGACATACATTTTTATGCATGCACTGACCCTTCGAGACATGCTTTCGACAAGGTTTTGAAACACAGCGATAGGTAAGCCTTGGTTCCAAGCTTCTTATGCGGCGCTCTAATTCATCCCATAGGTGCTATATGGGATTGAGATCAGGGCTCTATGCTGGCCAGTCCACACACGACATGGAATTATCGTCAAACCATGCCGTAACAGTCCTTGCTTTATGGCTCGATGCATTATCCTGCTGGTACCAACAAGGCTCGATTTCATAGTATTGCCACAGAGTTGGTAGGACATAATTGTTCAGAATATCAAGGTAGACATGCTGGTTAACAGGTTTGTCCATGATAACCAATAGGTCGCGACCATACCAGGAAAAACACTGCCACATGAGTACACTGCCAGCTCCAAAACTTGACTGTAGAAACACTACACTGTGGTAAATAGCGTTCCCCCAGCTGCCGCTATACCCACCAGGGTTTAAACTCCGATCGCATTTTTCACATTTTGCAAAAATAAATGCAATTTCGCTAAAATATTTATATTTCTTTTCACATAAATGCGAAACCATTTAAATAGCACTGTTTGTTAGTGAGCGCCATTAAAATTCCTCAATTCCATCATACGCATACGAAATGTCATTGTGGTGCAATTTCTTTTCTTTGATCATGTGATGTCAAATGATGCGTAGAAACAAGTAGCCAATCCAGTTTATATGGTCATAAACCGAGCTCTTCCTTACGTTCTTTCTGCTTTGGGTTTTTGGAAATTGGCACTACCTAGTTTCCAACCATCGTCATCTCTCTCTCACCCTCACAGTGTTCGCTTTCACGGTAGTCTTTTTTCACGTGGCCTTCTTCATGTGTGTTGAACATTTTTTCATAGTCTAAATATGGATAAATGGTTAGTAATAAGTTCCAAACGAAAAAACTGCATTGAAAGTGTTACTACTATGCAACAGCCAGCTAAAAGACCTAACTAAGGTATCCAACTCTTTAGTGGAGAAATGGATTTCACTTTATAAGTGGGCCAAAGTAAGATGGCATGACAGTCAACCTTACATTTCATTTGAGCTATGCCAGAAATCCAAGAAGAAAAACATCCTTGCAACTGCTGGAGGTAAGTTTTTTCTCTCTTTATTTACTTTTGTTTTCTTTTGGTTAAATTAATTCATTTCTTTGTCACACTTGATCGCCGTTCAAAAACAGCGCGTCCAAGATGAACAATCGCATTTGGCAATCAATCGCGCAGCAATCAGTGGCGGCTTTTCAGGTGAAGTGCCTCTTCACCTATTTTATTTGAAATAATATTTTATTTAATAGTTTCGTATAATATATTCTTTTTTTGCCTTTATTGAGTGCCAAAATACCCAAAATTTTGATTAGATATCACTTCACAATGCGCGTTCAATACAGAAAACAAGTCCTTATACGCAAAACAGTTCAAGGGAAGAGCTGAAATGAGAATGCTTGGAAGTCTGCAGTTTTCGTCCGAGTTGCCATGGTAACTGTGACGTCACCCTTCCCTATCTGCCGGGTAAGTGAAGTGTTTTATCATGAGACGTGAAAGCTCTGCACCTGGAGTCATGACCTTACAAAGAGATCACAGTGGAACAGGACGGATTGCCAAGGGTTCTTTGCAATCCACTAGGGATTTTTTCTTGCGGTGTTTTGGTACATACTTTCTAAAAGAGATATGTTTTTTCGTGTTTTGTGATTGTTTGTTAAAAACTTCATTAGTTACTTTAGTTTCGTGTACAGTTTCTTTTTTGTTTTTTTTTATTGGAGGTTTAACGACCACTGTGAGCAACTCAATGGGCTATAAGCAATCGCCCATCCCTAATTTAGGGTCACTGGTTCCAGGGAAGGGAGAGAACCAGTGCCGTAAGACAAACACAACATCCATGCCTCACCGGGATTTGAACCCGGATCCCTTCTGGACGAATGATCAGAGGCCATCGCTTAGACCACTGCGCCACCGGGGCGGCCGTGTACAGTTTAACTGATAGTGATAGTTTTAGTTTTCAGTATGTATCCTGTGAACAACATTGCCTGTAATTTATTGCAAACTCCATTCAATCGGTGGAAAGTTGAAAATAAAAGAGACATTTTACTTCAAGGATGACCGACGGATTCACTGACAATTGTCGCCAAGAAAGAAATCAAGAAGAGCGGTAAATCTTACAATATTAATTTTAAAAATTGTTGGTTTACTGAATATAAATGGCTTTGTAGCCCTTCTGTGTTACAAAAATTATTTTGTTGGCCCTGCTTATATTTTAGTAATAAAATTCGGTGTGGAATAAAGACAATTTTCAGATTTCTTAAATATAAAACGGTCACTTTACAAACGTGGTGATTCTAGCGAACACTTGAAATGCGAATTAATGCTAAATAATTTTGAAAAGAATCCATTGCCGATGCCCTGAGGGAGAATGCTAGGCTTTTGAAATGCATTTCAACGAAAGCGTTCGTTTAAATAGACTTTTCCTGCAGACAATGATTGATGCAGTACTGTATTTGAGTAAACAAGAACTAGCATTCCGTGACCATGACGAAGGCATTGACAATAAATCGTAGAAATTCAAGGAATTGCTTTCACTGTTGATATCAAGAAGTCCTTTAAAATTAAAAATCAATACGAAACGATAAGTAATGTCTTCACAGGTGACTCAAAACTATTCAAACGAATTAATTGAATGTATTTCTGAATATATAAACGATCACATCAAAAATGAAATAAATGAAGTTCAATGCCTTTATATTCAAGTAGATGGGAAGACATAACCAGACTTCCGAGTGCTCTTTAATAATAAGATCTGTTGATTCGGAAGGTGTATTGGTTGAGCGATTTTTGGGTTTCCGTGGTGTGAGTGAAGATAGAACGTTAGAAGCTTTATACAAAATACTAGACAAAATTTTGGAACAGTTTGATTATCAACACAAGTCAATAGGACAATGTTACGATGGGGCAAGCGTATTGTCTGGACACTTGACTGGACTCCAGAAAAAAATTAAGCATAAAGTTTCTCAATCTGTTTTTGTTATTGCTTAGTACATCGTTTGAACCTTGTATTACAGCAGAGTTTTTCCAAAATTTTTAAGTGTCGAATATTTTTTGCAAGCCTCAGTGTAATTCCTTTTTTTACCACTCAGCGAAGCGATCGCTTCACTGAGTGGTGAAAAAACAATACACTGCACATCAACAACCGCAAGAGGCATGCCAACCATAACAGAAACTCAATGGTTTCCACTTCGAAGTTAGTAAGTGTAATAGTTGAAGATTGGGATAAATTGAAGGAAGTATTCGAATTTCTCACAAATAGTGACCAATCAGACAAAAATTCAATTAAACTTGCCCAAGGGTTTTTAAATGATATGAACACTTTTGAATTTACATTTTTGGGAATAGTATTTAATGAAATATTTGGTTCACCGATCTATTATTCGAAATTTTGCAGAAAAAATCAAGAGACATATACTGTGTTACTCAAATTAAAAAAAAAAAATTATGAAATTTTGCGCCATAAAAAGAACGATGAGGTATTTGAAACACTGCTTGGAAAAGTTAGCAAAATCACAGAAATAAGCAGATCTAAACGGGAATATGCTGCTCTTACACCAGAAACAATTTTTTAAAATTATAAACAATTGTATTTTGAAATTTTGTACCACATTCTTATGGAAATGGATATAATATTTCAAGACAGTGAGAAACTTAAATTTCAATTTCCCTGTCTTGCTGACACAACCAAATTTGACCAATTTAATTCACGCTTTCCCTCTCACGCTTTTGAAAATCTACAACATTTTTACGGAAAAATATTTACTAAACACCAGAGCCTTAAAAATGAACTGAGTCTTGTATATGCTGATGAAAAATTAAGGAATATATTGACTCATGAACTTTTTCGAGTGCTTCATGGAGATAAAGGCATTTTTACAGAAGCTTATAAATTGGTTTCCGGATTTTAACAATTGCATCTGCAAGTGTTTCAATGGAAAGAAGTTTTTCTTGCCTTAAAAGAATACAAACTTACTCAAGAAACACTATTTCACCAGATAAACTTGCTTCTTTGGCAAATATTTCTATTCAGAAAGACATTTTCTTGATGTCACGAAGAAACAGCCATTTTATGACGACATAATCGACAAATTTCCAGCTTTAAAGGAAAGAAGAATTGATCTAATATATAAAAAAATAGGTAAGTTCTCATTAACTGATTTTCATTGAAGACAGTAGATATCTTTTCATTTTGCTCTTGTAGCTCTTCACCTATTTTTCCTACCACGAGCCGCCACTGGCAGCAATCAATCTACGAAGACGAATTTCGAAACATCGCCATGTTTATAAATTTCAGAAGAAATTCCACAAATTTAGTTTCAAATCTGAATGTTTTTTATTTACATAATATAATTTACCTGTGTAAATTGAACCCCACTTTTGACTTTACAATATAATTTCCGTTTAAAAGCCTCTCCCCACCTTAGAACTTAAAAGTATTCAAACTACACACAAGCCTGTATTAAGTATCAGAACGATTATCCAGAAATCCGAGGACCAGTGGCTTTCTGAATTTCGGAGTTCCAGATAATAGATTCAGGTGTGTGGTATACTTTACGAATGAAATTCCTAAAATATGTCAAAGAAAAAATTACTTATACTGCTTCCCTTCTCATCTGTCGAATAAATTATGATAAATTGAGCATAAAAGAAATGTGTAACTGTAGATAAACTTGCAATTGCATAAGTTGTAATGAATTCAGCTAAAAAAAAAGCGTGTTGCATTTTCTTTTATTTTAGATTCTTTTGTTGATGAAGTAGACACCTTTACCAAGCATGAAAAATGTGTTTACCACAAACAAGCTGTTGAGAACAATCGAAAAGCAGAAAGTGGATGCTTAAAAAACGCAGTCGAGAAATTTGGAAACAAGTCTGCGGACGGTATATTGGTGGCAATGAAGATCATGTGTATGCAGGATAAAGAAAACATGGCTACTAGAAAGTTTGTTTTAAAGCACTTGTGCACTGAGTTGGGATGTGATGTGTTAACAATCATACTAATTATAAAATTCGTTTCAGTTTTCATGGAATGGAAGTAGCCATTTTTGGGGTGATTATGGACAACATTTTGTGTAAACTGAAACAAGCTAGATGGTTTTCAGTAATGATAGATGAATACACTGATACATCAACTGAACAATGCATAGTAATTTTTGTGAAATTTGTTTATAAGTGTAATTTGTGTACACATTTTTTAAGCCTCAAAGCTTTAGAAACATGTACTGCTGAAGGGATTTACAAATGTGTTATGAGTGTTTTTCAAACCTTAGAGACTGACGTTAACACAGTTTCATCTATTGGAACTGGCAGTGCCAGTGTTATGACTGGTATTCGAAAAGGGGTTGCAATTTAGCTAAAAATTATCTTTCCCATATGTTTGGAGTTCACTGTTTTGCACACCATCTTGCTCTGGCTACTAGTCAGGAGGCTGATGAATTTTCATACTTGGTGAAATATCAAAACACTCTGAACAGGATTTATAGTCATTTTGAACAATTTGCTAAAAACACAAAACATTTAAAGTTAGTTCAAGAAACACTCGCAATTCTCTCTCTCTCTCTCTCTCTCTCTCTCTCTCTCTCTCTCTCTCTCACACACACACACACACACACACAAATTGTACTGTTTCTGGAACCTAGGAGGTTATCTTTTGGCAAGTGCAAATTCTTTCAATTCCAATTGGCAAGCACTTGTACCTTCATTGATTGAACACATGCAAACTGTAACTCAAGGTGTTTTAAAGCAAATAACATGCTACCTTTTTTTGTTTACATCTGCCTTTATGGAAGATGTTATGTTTCTTATAAATCATCTATGTTTAATTTCTCAGAAGAAGAATGTTGATTTTGCAAGTGTTCAATGTGGTGTCAGTGCTTGCATTGAAACTTTAAATGGCATGAAAAATGGAACAGGCACTATCCTGATGAATTTTATGGATACTATACCAAAAATTTCTGGTACACAATATGAATATCAGGGACATGTTATTTTGGATAGTTCAAAAGAAAGGGAAAAAGCAAGTATTTTGCTTACCCAGTTTATTGTAAAATTAGTTGAAAATATTGAGGAAAGGTTGGGCGATTTAAATAAGATTAGGTAATTTATTCAATGTTTTTTTGCCAAGTAATTTAAATAGCAGCTTTAATGATCCTTTAACTCATGGTAGCAATGAAATCACACAAATTTGTCATATTTTAGAATCAAATGTACATGAATCTTTTTTCAGTATACCAAAATCACTGTTAGAATGGAATTTATTCAAAAAAATGATCAAAACTAGATGTAAAAAAAATTATTTCATGCAAGTCGTTTCATTTCTTTACAAACAAGAATAACATGAAGAATGTCTAATCATGGTGAGCATTGTTGAATAACCTGCTTGCCTTCTATTAACAACTGCAGATTGTAAAGAGCTTTCTCAGATATGAATTTGATCAAAACTGATATTAGAAATCGTTCATCACCAGAAAATGTAAAACACATATTAACCATTAACATAGAAGAGCCAGGTTATATGGAAGTTGATTTTGGAATTGCATATGAAAAATGGTTAAATAAAAAACATCGTCGCATTGTAAATTAATGACAAAATTTTAAATAATTGGTTTTTAAACTGGAGTGTTTTTATTGGTCTCTAAATATATGTTTCTAAAGAAATGCTATACTGTTTATAGAAAATGCTAAAAAAAATTTCAAAATGCTGAAATATTTCTGGAAATTTTAGCTAAAATGCTAAATGTTTTCAAATGCCAGTTCATACCCTGATACCCACACACAGCCATCAGACTGACGGATCGTGTATCTGGATTCATCAGTCCATAGGACATGTTTTCATTGATCTATGGTCAACGATAAATGTTCTTTACACCATGCTAAATGAGAAGTAGCATTCCGAGTGGAGATGAAAGGCTTATGAGCAGCCACACAACCACGGTAACTTATGGAATGAAGTTATCTGCAAATGGTACGTGTACATACCAAGGTTCCAGCATTGTTACTCACCTGTACACTGAGGTCTTATGCAGTACTCCGTCGATTAGCTGTAATGACTCTCCAGAGGCTTCGACGTCCTCTACCATTGATTTTCTTTGGTCTGCTGGTACGTTTTGCTGCTTCAGGCATGCCATGTGTCTTCCACTTATCAGTACATCCAAAACAGTTGACTTGGATATGTTTAAAGGCCTCTCAGTTTCTGTTATGGACAACCCACTAATATAACACCCAACAATCTTTCCTTTCTCACAGTTCTCTCCCGCAGTGACATTTTCACTCAACCTCACAGTGCGATATGATTGCGGTCAGCTGCAGGCTTGTTTTTATACCGTTTGCAGCTGAACCGCATATCTTAACAACACAGCGGATTCGTTCCCTTGCTTTTGAAGGGGTGTCTGGTGACTTTTGCCAATACAGTGTACATATACATCTAGAGTGTTGCATTACCATGAGTAGCTTACAATTTGAATATGTTGATTAAAGTTCAATTTCCAAACAACAGGGAGTTTTTTTTTTTTTTTTTTTTTTTTTTTATTATTATTATTATTTTTTTTTTTTTTTTTTGGTCACACAATTAGACCCTTTCCAGCACTAACTGGCAACAGTTGCTTTTTAAAATAACGTCACAACTTAATTGAGGCAACAACTAGGTTTAGTTTTGTTTGTTTTTTGTCATTAAACTTTCATAATAATTTTTCACCTCAAAACCATTATTTTTTGTAGTTACAAAATTTTTGGCCTTTGAACTTCATTACAACAAAAGCCTGACTAAAAAAAGTTTTTCATTAAAAAACTCAGGAACCATCAATGAACCTTTCAAATTGATTAGCAATATTTTTAATAAATACTTTGAAAATCAGTGAAATATTTATTTTTATAACTGAAATTAATTTTCTTTTCCTACAATATATAGTAAATTGATGTCTAGCAACACTTTTCAATACCTTCTTGGAGCAAACTATTAGCCTCTTGATATACATAGTGCAATCAAAAAGTTCCGAGACTAGGTACGTAGCGCGCCAACAGACGGCAGTAAGCGGATGCGCGAACGGCGTTCAAAGGCAGTGACCTTCATGAGTCATTGTGCTGAGTGACGTCATTCTGTGAACATCGGGAGCTGTGCTACATGACATTTGGTGATCACGTGCAGAACACAGCTGCGATTTCGGTATGGGCTGCAAACTGGAGCAGCGAGTGAACATCAATTCTACACCAAACTCGGCAAATCGGGAATGGAGACGCATGAAATGTTGCGGCAGGCTTATGGCAATGAAGCAATGAGTTGTGCGAGGTGTTTTGAGTAGACTCGCACTTCAAGAGCGGCAGACTGGAAGATGACGAGAAGTCAGGGCGACCGTCCACGAGCAAAACACCTGAAATTGTGGACAAAATTAGGGAACTGGTGCATGAGGATCATTGGAGAACCATGCAAGGTATTGCTACCATCGTTAATCTTTCATACGGAACAGTGCAAGAATTTCTGACGTCGGTTTTCAACATGCACCGCATTGCTGTAAAGTTTGTGCCAAAGATTTTGAACCCCAAACAGAAGGTGCTCAGTGTCAAAGTCTGTCAAGATCTTCGTCAGCAGGTGGTGAATGAACGAACATTCCTGTCGCGGGTCGTCACTGGGGACGAGACTTGGGTCTACGGTTACGACCTGGAGACCAAACAATAGTTGTTGCAGTGAAAGAGCCCGGCATCTCCACGACCGAAGAAGGCCTAAGAAGTCCAGAGCGCAACCAAAAGCATGCTCATCGTGTTCTTCGACATCCGTGGTGTTGTGCACCGTGAATTCGTCCCCCAGGGGCAGACCATCACCGCCCTTTTTTACTGCGATGTTCTGCGGCATCTTAGGGAGGACATTCGCCACAAACGACCTGAAATGTGGTGCAGGGATGATTTCCTTCTCCATCACGACAATGCAGCAGCTCACAGGGCATTAGCAACATGCCAGTTTTGCAGCCGCAACAACATGACTACCCTTCCTCACCCACCTCACTGAATTTGGGCCCACACGACTTCTTTCTGTTCCCAAAGATGAAGCTGAAGCTCAAGGGTCGCCGTTTTGAAACCGTGGACGAGATCCAGCGCAAACCACAAACGGTGCTTGACACGATTCGAGAACAGGACTCAGAGAGCATTCCAACAGTGGCAAAAATGCTGGCAGTGGTGTATCGCTGCCCAAGGAGACTACTTTGAGGGAGAATATAGCCAGACTTAAGTAACAAAAGTACTTTGTTGTATATCGGCCTAGTCTCAGAACTTTTTTATCAGACCTCGTGTGTATATATGTATATATATATATATATCATCAGCAGCATCATTGTCAACCACTCAATCCACTGCTGGATGAAGGTCTCCCCAAGTTTCTTCCACAACTCAGTGTCTTGAGCTTGTCTCCTCCATGTCACTCCAACATGCTTTCGAATTTCATCCATCCATCTCCCATGTGGTCTTTTTCTGGGTCCTTTCCTGTCCCTTGGAATCCAGTCTAAAATGTTAGTTGTCCATCAGTGCTCCATTCTTCTGGCAACAAGTCCAGCCCATTGCCATTTCAGGGATTTTACTCTGATCATGATGTCTTCCACTCTTTTCATTTTCCTTATCTATGAGTTCCTCTTCTTATCTTTCCTGGTTACACCAAGCATGCATCTTCTCCAGGCTTCTTTCAACTGTCTGCAGTCTTCAAATGTCTTATTTATTTAAGGTCCATCTCTCTGCTCCATATGTAAGAACTGGAAGGATACATTGATTAAACACTTCTCTTTTAAGACATACTATAATGGCATATTGCTTTTGAAAATTGTACTGTTTCTCCCAAAAGCTCTCCAGCCAAGTTTTATATGCTGATTAATTTCCTCATCAATGTGACTCTTGATTGATATCTTTTGTCAAAGGAAAATGTAAGTATCAGTTACCTCAAGCTTTTCCCCATCAATCGCAAAATCTTCATTTCTTGAAAAAGCATTGTACAGCAGTTTTGTCTTCTGAAAGTTCATTTTTAATCCCACATCTCTTTACTCTTGTCAACAAGTTCCTGGATCATATTCTGCAGCTTTGAAGGGGTAGTTGCAAAAAATGATTACGTCATTCGCAAACTAAAGGTGAGTTAAATAATCTTCATTAATCTTTATCCCTTTGTTTTCCCAGTTCAATGATTGAAAGACACTTTGCAAAGTGGCATTGAAGAGTTTGAGAGATGTGGTGTGATCTTGTCTGATTCTCTTTCCACTTTTAATTGGTGCTGTATCCTCAAATAGCCAAACCTTGCACTTGCATCATAGATATTATTAATAATGCTAATGTAATCATCTTCAATACTACACGATTTCAAAACCACTGTAACTGCTGATGGTTTCATAGAATTTAAGGCCTTTTCATAAAATAAAAGATTATGAAAAGGCCTGCATGCATAAATGCATAATGGGAGTTCATATTCCCTCATTTTTTCAATTAGTTCTTTCAGTACATGGATATGATCTATGGTGTTGTAGCCACTCCTGAATCCAGCTTGTTCTCTCAGTTGAGCCATGTCCAATGTTATCTTCAAGCAATGTGAAAGAACTTTAACAGTGAAGATTTTATAAACCACTGAAAAGGGGCTGATGGGCCTGTAGTTCATGAGCTCTTCAGTGCCACCTTTTTATGCAGTAGGGTCATTGTAGCATCATTTCAATCCTCAGGAATCTTTCCTACATTGAGACATCTAGTGAAAACTTTGGTGAGTGTAGTTTCTATTTCTCCACTTGCTTCTTACATAATGTCCATGGTAAATCAATTATATATATAGTTTCATTTGTGGAAGAAAGTTGGGGAGACCTTCATCAAGCAGGGGATTGATAATGGTTGTTGATGATGATGATAATAAAGAGATGCACTTTTTCCCCAGAAAAACTGGAGTCAAAATAAACTGAATGATGGTTCGAGGAAAAGGAATAGGAAGAGGCCTAGGGTGGAAAGAATAAAAATTGAAAGGCTTCCTGAGGGTCATCAGCATTATGCTAACTTACTCAGAGAATGACTGAAGGAGCAGAAGTCATGTGAGAGGGATGTAGAAAAGAAGTGGGAATGTTTTAAGAACTGTGTGGTCACTGCTGCTGTAGAGGTCTGTGGCACCATCATAGTGGGTAACAATAGAGGTGATGCTTGGTGGAATAGTGAGATTGAAGAGGCAGTACCGAAAAAGAAGGAAGCCTATTTGTGGATGTTGCAAGGTAGAGTTTCTGTGGATGAATACTGCTGTAAGAAGCATGAAGCAGCTAAACTGGTTCACCAAAGTAATGCAAAAGATAGCAAGGAGAAGGTGGAAAGGCATAAATTGACTTTTTGGAATGATAGGAAGACTTGACTGAAGTACATGAGACTCAGGAAAAATCGGGAAACAAAGTTGTAAGTTGTGTGAAGAATAGGGTTTAGGAAATGATATGGGAGCCCAATGAGTTAAGTGAAAGATGGTGTGAATACTTCTGTGACTTATTAGATCAGGAAAGCAAAGGTGATTTTGAGGCAGAAGCAGATGATGTCACAGTGCAGGATAGAAGCACAGGAGAGATCTCAAGAAAAGAGGTCTGGAAAGCTCTGAAATCTCTTCAGAATGGTAAGGCTCTGGGAGTTGATGGCATAACTGCTGAGATGTTGAAATATGGTGGTGACTCTGTAATTGACTGGTTAACTGAAATTTTCCAGTTGTGCTGGGAGCTAAGAATGGTCCCTCGGGATTGGGAGGATGCTATCATTGTTCCCTTGTATAATGGTAAAGGTGATCAGATTGACTGCAAGAACTATCATGGTATTAGCCTTCTGAGTGTGCCGGGGAAAGTGTTTGGTAAGATCATTTTTGAAGAAGTACGAAGTCTTACATCAGTGAAAGTGTGGGATGTTCAGAGTGGTTTTATGCCTGGTAAAGGTTGCACTAACCAAATTTTTGCATTATGCATGATGATTGAAAAGTATCTGGCTGTTGGTAAGGAAGTTTTTACTGCCTTCATAGATTTACAGAAAGCTTATGACCAAGTAAATAGGACACTTTTGTGGAAGGCATTGAACGAATATGATGTTACTGGGAATCTACTTAATAGTGTAAAAGCCATGTATGCTGGCAGTAGAGCTTGTGTACGAGTGAATGGTATTTTATCAAAATGGGATTCTATTGGTGCAGGAGTCAGGCAAGGTTGTGTAATGTCCCCCTGGCTGTTTAATATAAACTGCTGGCCACCCAAAATGCAACACCAAGAAGGAAGCATCCGATTGGCCTGAAATTCGCAGCATGCGTCACCCGCGAGAGGACATGCAAACGATTAGCATTGCCGGACATATGCAAATCACATGCGCCCTGCACGCCACCAAGAAGCACTATAAGAAGGGTGCACAGAAGGCGGGTGTAAGTAGTGGAAGTGTGTTGTGCTGCCGGACCTGTGCGTGGGAAGCTTCCTGGTGCCTCGTCGCAGAATACGGCAGTCATTCCAGCACGTTTCAGAGTTTGACAGAGGACGAATAGTGGCTTATCACGCCAGCGGTTTATCGTACCAAGACATCGACACCCGTGTGGAACTACATCCAGCCACAGTGAGGCGAGTATGGATTCGGTAGGTGCAGGAGGGACGGACGGACCGACGTGAGCAATGGACGCAGCCGCGGCACACCACCAAACAAGAGGACCGGCATGTTGTGCAGCGGGCATTGACAGCTCGCACTGCCACATCACGAACGTTAGCGCAGGAATTATGGTGTGTTGCGCAACAACCTGTATCAGCTCGTACCGTCCGACGTCGTATTCAGGAGCGGGGACTTGTAGCATGGCGCCCGTTGCTCCATTTACCATTGACGTTACACCACCAGCGAGTGCGGCGACAATGGGCCATTGAATGGCGCATCTGGACTACTGAATGGCACGACTTTGTCTTCTCTGACGAATCCCGCTTCTGCTTGCAACACCACGATGGTCGGATCCGGGTGTGGTGGCGCCGCGGCGAGAGACTGTATGATGCCTGCATTATGCTTCGCCATACCGGTCCATCGCCTGGCGTTATAGTTTGGGGCGCAATTGGATATGACGCATCGCTGGTACACTCAACAGCCACCACCACATCTCCGACGTTTTGGAGCCTGTAGTCCTCCCTTACCTGCAGGACCTGCCAGCGGCCACGTTTCAACAGGACAATGCGCGCCCGCACATGGAACTCATCGTGCAACAATTCTTCATGGCCCACCAGGTGTCACTGCTGCCGTGGCCCATCTGTTCTCCCGATATGTTGCCCATCGAACACGTCTGGTCGCTGATTGGCAACCGAGTGGCCAGGCAAGCACCACCCGCGCCTACACCTGATGAACTGTGGCAACGTGTGGAAGCAGCCTGGACCAACATACCCTAAGCCCACATCCAAAGCCTCTTTCGTTCAATGCCGCGGCGTGTAGCGGCCGTTATTGCCAGCCATGGAGGCCACACGAACTATTGATGTCTATGTGTTCCGCAAGTCGCACGGGCCTGTAAGCTCAATCAATTCATCTTTGTATCTGTTGTTATGTGTCCAGTAAATCTGGCTTTACTATCTCGTGTCCTTCTTGGTGCTGCATTTTGGGTGGCCAGCAGTGTATTTATGGATGCATGCATGCGTGATGCCAAAATAGGTAATACTGGTTTATGTCTTGGTGATATGCATGTGTGCAGATTGCTGTATGCCGATGACACTGTCCTGTTGGCAGAGAGCAAAAGTGATTTGCAGAGTACCGTGTTTCCCCGAAAATAAGACCAGGTCTTATATTAATTTTTCCTCCAAAAGATGCATTAAGGCTTATTTTCAGAGGATGTCTTATTTTTTCATGTACTACCAACTTTATTTCTTCTTTTTTTTTCATCTACATTTATTCATGCACAAAAATCTACATTTATTCATGTACAAAAATCTACATTTATTCAAATACAGTCATGTCATCTTCTTCTGGAACATCGTCATAACTCTTCAAACCCCGAATTCCGGCCTGAATTTCTTGCGACTCCATTTCCTGTAGAACCATTGACCCCAATCTCTCATGTCCAGCAATAAAGCTCTCCTTAAATGAGCACTTCTTGTCCATGTAGCCTGCTAGTAGTGCATTGGCAACACAGCTGTCAGTGATTTTATCCCATGAATTCTTCACCCAAGTCACGACCTCTTGCAGGCTAGGCGTCACAAAGTTTCCATGCTGATTTCTCTCCATTCTATTTTCAATGTAGTCATTGATTTCCATGCGCAAATGATCCGTGAATGGCTTGTTTATTGCAATATCAAGAGTCTGGAGATAGGCAGTCATTCCTGCGGGAATCATTATTTGATCTATTCTTCTCTCTGCAAGGAAGTTCTTCGTGTCTTTAGCGCAGTGAGTGCTGGCTGAATCCCAGACTAGCAGACCTCTTTGGCCACCTCCCAAAACAAGTGGCAGCATTAAATCAACCCATTTTCTTATAACTGCTTGTGTGCACCAGGCTTTTTTGGTTTCAAGAACATAAATGCCTGAAGCATGTTCAAACTTATCTTTCTTGCCCTTAGTGATGATAAGAGGTGGGGCTTTCTTTCCATCCAGGTGAATTGCCAAAACACAGGTAACACGTGCACTTTCGTAACCAGTGGAAGGAATGTAGATTGACGAGGCACCCCTCTGATCAATTGTCGTTTAAGATCCTTGGCCCATAAACACTGCAGTTTCATCCATAGCAAACATGTTGGACAGTTGGTATTTAGAAAAGTTGATGCCATCAACAAAGGACTTGAATGCAAGTGCATGTTTAATAACTTCAGTACTTCCAGCTTGAACAGTGTTGTCGATCTTCTTAGAGACAGTTCATATCGCTGAAGGAAACCATCCAGCCAGTGCTGTGATGCTTTGAATTCTTCTGGGGATATATCTAACTGTGGTGTCATTGCAAGGGCAAATGCTTGAATATTAGCCCTGCACACAACCAAAGCCTTTGCTCTCCTGTCAGCAATCCATTCACAGATGATGTCTTCCAGCTCAGGAAATAATGGTTGCCAACCTGATCCACACTTGCGCTTCTTAGCATTTCCCTCGTCCACCTGTTGACTGAGGTTATCGTACTCTGCTCTCCATTTTCGGACTATTCGGAGATCCAACTTCTTCTCTTTGCAGAAGCCGTAAGATTCTTGCCCCGGGAGTCCTCCATGATTATTTTCTTGTACTCAACGGAATAGCTCTTTCTTTTTGCACTCATCTTGTCTGGGGGTCAAAATATTATTCCCTTTAAATCTACCATTAAATCAAGTGTTAATTGAAGACTGTGTTAATTGTTAATCGACACAGGAGTGGCAACAAAAAATGATGACAGTTAAGAATGTACGTTCGGCCCCAAAATATTAACTCTCTGATTTTTAAAGAATTCTTTCAGTCACCGTTGCCAACACAATAACTTGGGCAGGGACGAACCCCTTTTGTAATGCATTGAAGGTGGTTAGAACACTTCTTACTTCTTCTTTGAGTTTGCATGTGTCCCCCCCCCCTCTTTTCTAAAAACACACACCGCCTGTTGATGAATAACTTTTCCGCCAAAGATAGCTACAGCTGCCAAACAAAAGATGGCTTCTTTTCATCTTCCGCTAGCTCTCTGAACCGAACTGAATGCATTTGCTATAATTACAAAAAACATGTCCTCGGCTGAGTTCAAAGTCAATCGGGTTTCTTTCTTACTCTGGATATTCAAGGCAAATTAAACACATGAATAGGGTATCCTCCAGTGATTTTGGCACTCGTTTCAGGTTTTTTTAACAGTGATAGGCTGGCTGACTACAGTACTACATATCGTAACTGGAGCTTATTTTCGGGGGAATAGGGTATCCTCCAGTGATTTTGGCACTCGTTTCAGGTTTTTTTAACAGTGATAGGCTGGCTGACTACAGTACTACATATCGTAACTGGAGCTTATTTTCGGGGAAGGGCTTATATTATGAACATCCGGAAAAATCATTCTAGGGCTTATTTTCCACTCAGGTTTTACTTTCGGAGAAATACGGTATGTTGTCCCAGATGTACGAAGTTTGCATGAAATTCCAACTGAGTATTGATAAGGGAAAAACCAAAGTTATGGTTTTTGAGCGGTAAACTGGTAGTACTGAATGTAGCATAAATCTAAATGGCACCGTGATTGAACAGGTGAATGAGTTTATGTATTTAGGAAGCATCTTTGACAGACAGAACAAATTGGATGGTGAAATTAGTAGGACAGTGAATTCTTCATTGAAAGTCATAGCTGCCTTGGGAAGTTTTCACAGGAATGATGGGTTCTCAAGGGAGTCCCGCATGGCTGTGTATGAAAGTGTAATTGTTCACCTGGGTATTACAGGAGAAACATAGAAGTCGTTTGTGTGCTGGAGAAATGCGTTACTTACGTGGCGTTTGTGGCAAGACACGATCTGATTGTGTGAGGAATGAAGATGTGTTGGAGTTGTGTGATGTGAAGCAAAATGTTATTAGCAAGGTGGAGACTAATATGCTTCGGTGGTTTGGGCATGTTGAAAGAATGAGTGATGAGATGCTTACTAAGAAAAAAATTTCAGCACAAGTGGCAGGAAGGAAAAGCAGAGGAAGGCCAAGGAAGTTATGGGAGGATCAGATTCAAAAGTGTCTGCATGAGAAAAAGATCATGAGTATGAAGTATAGAAGATCTTGTGTGCGTCGTGCGATGGATGTCAGTGAAGCTCGAATTGTGTGCCAAGATCGCTGTAAGTGGAGGAGTTTGATATGGCAACAATAAGTAAATAATGAGATAAAAATTATCTGGTAGTTTGTCTTTTCTTTGTGGAACTGACCTCTGAATCTCAGAGAACAGCTTAGTGATATGTATGTATGTATACATACATACATATTACTAAGCTTTTCTCTGAGATTCAGAGGTTAGCTCCACAAAGAAATACAAACTACCAGATAATTTTTACTTACTGTTGCCATATCAAACTTCTCCATTTACAGAGATCTTGACATACAACTCGGACTTCACTGACATCCATCACACACCATACACAAGATCTTCTATACTTCATACTCATAATCTTTTTCTCATGCAGACACTCCTGAATCTGATCCTCCGATGACTTCCTTGGACTTCCTCTGCCTTTCCTTCCTACCACTTGGGCTGAAAAGATTTTCTTAGTAAGCATCTCATCACTCATTCTTTCAACATGGCCAAACCATCGAAGCATATTGGTCTCCACCTTGCTAACAACATTTTGCTTCACATTACACAACTGCAACACATCTTCATTCCTCACACAATCAGAATATGTCTTGCCACAAACCCCCCATAAGTAACGCATTTCTCCAGCACACAAACAACTTCTATGTTTATTCTGTAGTACCCACGTTTCACTGCCATACATCAGAGTAGGAACAATTACTTTCATACAGAGCCATGCTGGACTCTCTTGAGAACCTATCATTCCTGTGAAAACCTCCCAGAGCAGTCGTGACTTTCAGTGAATTCACTCGCCTACTAAATTCACCATCCAGTTTGTTCTCTCTGTCAAACATGCTTCCTAAATACACAAACTCACTCACCTAGTCAATAACTGTGCCATTTAGACTTACATTACATTCAGTACAACCAGTTTCCTGCTCAAAAACCATAACTTTGGGGTTTTTTTCCCTTATTTATACTCAGTTTGAATTTCATGCAAACTTTGTACATCTGAGACAACATACTCTGCAACTCACTTTTGCCCTCTGCCAGCAGCACTGTGTTATCAGCATAGAGCAATCTGCACACACAAATACCACCAAGACATAAACCAGTATTATTTATTTTGGCATTACGCTTGCATCCATAAATATATTAAACAGCCATGGTGACATTACACACACTTGTCTAACTCCTACACCAATAGAAACCCATTTTGATAAAACACCATTCACTCGTACACAAGCTCTACTGCCAGCATACATGGCTTTTACACTACTAAGTAGATTCCCAGTAACATCATATTCATTCAATACCTTCCACAAAAGTGTCCTATTTACTTGGTCATAAGCTTTCTGTAAATCTATGAAGGCAGTAAAAACTTCCTTACCAACAGCCAGATACTTTTCAATCACCATGCGTAATGCAAAAATTTGGTTAGTGCAACCTTTACCAAGCAGAAAACCACTCTAAACATCCCACACTTTCTCTTATGTAAGATCCCGTACTTTTTCAATAACGAACTTATCAAACATTTCCCCTGGCACACTCAATAGGCTAATACCACGATAGCTCTTGCAGTCAGTTTGATCACCTTTTCCCTTATACAAGAGAACAACGATAGCTCCAATCCCAAGGGACCATTCCTAACTCCCAGCACGACTGGCAAATTTCAGTTAACCAGTCAATTACAGAGTCACTACCATATTTCAACATCTCGGCAGTTATGCCATCAACTCCCGGAGCTTTACCATTCTGAACAGATTTTAGAGCTTTCCACACCTCTTTTCTTGAGATCTCTCCTGTGCTTCTATCCTGCACTGTGACATCATCTGCTTCTGCCTCAAAATCACCTTTGCTTTCCTGATCTAATAAGTCACAGAAGTATTCACACCATCTTTCACTTAACTCATTGGGCTCCCATATCATTTCCTCAACCCTATTCTTCACACAACTTGCAACTTTGTTTCCCCGATTTTTCCTGAGTCTCATGTACTTCAGTCAAGTCTTCCTATCTTTCCAAAAAAGTCAATTCATGCCTTTCCACCTTCTCCTTGCTATCTTTTGCATTACTCTGGTGAACCAGTTTAGCTGCTTCATGCTTCTTACAGCAGTATTCATCCACAGAAACTCTACCTTGCAACATCCACAAATAGGCTTCCTTCTTTTTCGGTACTGCCTCTTCAATCTCACTATTCCACCAAGCATCACCTCTATTGTTACCCACTATTGTGGTGCCACAGACCTCTTCAGCAGCAGTGACAACACAGTTCTTAAAACATTCCCAGTTCTTTTCTACATCCCTCTCACAAAACTTCAGCTTCTTCAGTCATTCTCTAAGTAAGTCAGAATAACGCTGAGTGTTTCAGATGCTGATCGCAGACAACAAAATCTATCACACTCTTTTGGTCAAGAGTACGAATTTCCCAAGTACAGTTAAACTTCTGAATAGCGGACATCGAAGGGGAAAGAAAACCTGTCCATTATTTAGAAGTGTTCGCTATTGGGAAAATCATACTTCATGACAGTATATATGTACTATATTTATAACGTAAAAGCAATTTAAAAGATAAGCAAATATAAGTATGCAAATGCAATACATACAGCAAACTTGTACTAACCTTTATTAAAAAACATCCATGAAGACCTAAGAAGCAAAATAATCAAGTATTGTTGTTTGTCTATTACATTCATGTGAAATTTTGTTTTCTAAATGAATTTCTAGCCAGCCGCCTGAAGCTTTGAATTCTGTGAATCCTAATTCATTTGCGATTTCTCAAGCCTTTTGATGAATTAAAGTCTCTGATAAAGGAATGTTGTTGGCTCTAGTGTGGCAAAACCATTCATAGGTAAGAGTGTTCACTGCTAAACAATCAGTTTTAGGGAAAGTTCTCTTAATTTTCTGGTTGCCATTACAATCTTGCCAAGACTTCGAGATTTCACTCACTTGCATTTTTCCAATGCCCAGTTTATCTTCTAAAATGAGCACGCTTAATCTTTCCTTTTCACTCAGCTCCACTATTTCAACTTTTTCTTTTACAGTCAAGTGCTTACGTTTGTGTGACATTTTCAAATTAATGTTTGAGAAATCTTTGCTTCACAGCTTGGTTGATGATAAAAATCTACATGATTGTTGCAAACAAATGTGATTTCTAGTAATCTAGACTTCAAATTGATCCCTGTGAGCTGACCTTGACCTTACCAAACAATAAAAGATGAATCCCTCTCCCACACACCTGAATTGTATTTGTATGCATTTTAATCTGATTACGGTTCTCGAATTAGACGGTCTTGGGCGCTGGTCCCGGTTTCTGCGGTCTCACCCCATTGGGAACACCTGAAGAGCTAGAAGGCAGTTTCTCCTGGTAACAGGGGCATACCGATATCCCTGCAATTCACGCGGAGTGGGGGCCTCGCGGCTAACAGGGCCTTTAGCCGCAGCAAAAAGTTTTAGAATTTATTTTCCCGAAACTTCATGTAAAACTGAGTAAAGAAAAAGCCAGAAATTTTTGACGCCAGCTTTGAATGAAGAATTAAAAATAAAAGCAATTTTTTTCTTCAGTATATAAGTAAAATCTCTAGAAATCATTTTCGCGGTCTAAGTGTATAAAAACATGGATGATGGGAAGACAGCCATTTCAGAGGACTTGTGGCCCTTTTTCACAGACACTTTTGTATATTAAGAAGAGAATGTGAAAGAAATAATAGTTCAATGAATGAAATATTTATAGGATAAGATGTAATGTATTGCAGTTGTTTTCACATAACTATGCATTCTTCAGAACATAATGAACTAAAAATGTGTTCTTTGCAGGGACGAAAAATAGATTTTTTTATATATATACTGCATACACAGTGTATATAACACAGTCAAGAGAAAACTTTTCATAATGTGCAAAACACTGTGATATTATTCTTTATCTCAAAGACTACAGTCTTGTGACAATTATATATAGATTAAGATACGTAGTTGTCACAAATGTTTATTTTTTCAAGCCGACCATGGTTTCGCTGGGTATTGACCTAGCTTCATCAGGACGAATGGCACATAAATATTCAAATTATATATGACATCATAAATGGTGTTTACAGTCACGTGTTTTGGTTAGATGCATCCATGCGTTTGATAGAAATAGCGTGGATGCCATGTCTTTAACAAGTTGCGAAGACTTCTGATATATATGGAAAGCTTCCAAAATATCAAATTTGGTGGTTGAATCCAGCTTGTCAATTAGTTTTGCTTCTTCAAAGAGAAATTTGTGGTCCTTTTCGTAAGAGTGTTTACAAAAATCATTATGATTTGATTTTGATAATTATGATAACAAAGTCAAAAATCTTATTTCGGATGGACCTTACAAAGAAATAAAGAATGATCCTTCAGATAAACAATTCAAAGAAATACAGAAATTGATTATAAACTCAGAAACTCTGAGCCAAAACATAAAAAACAAACTTAAACCTTCATACGCCCGTTGTGCGAAATTCTATGCTCTCCCTAAAATACATAAATCTGGAATTCCTTTCCGGCCTATAGTAAGTAATATTGGCACAGCAGCATATAAGTTATCGAAGTTCTTATCTTCAAAATTATCTACCTTGGCCACTCCAAACGAAACATCTGTGAAAAATTCCATTGAGTTCACCAATCTACTCAAACTACACCCCTACGTAGATCAACTAATGCTATCCTTTGATGTGGTATCTATGTTCACCAATGTTCCAGTAAAAGGAGCTTTGGAATCCCTAAAATCAAGTCTTGTAGAGCATCATTACAGCCAACCTGAAGTTGAGGAAATAACAAGACTTGTGGACATTTGCATAAAACAGAACAGATTTACTTTCCGTGAAACGTTTTATGAACAGACAGAAGGTCTATCCATGGGCAGCCCACTGTCACCTTATTAAGTGAAATCTACACGCATTGATTTGAAGAAAAACTTTTCAAACTCGTGAAATTTTACTTATGGATACAATATGTACACGATACTTTCGTTCTATGGAAGGGAAAACATTCTGAAATTCCAGAATTAGTCAAACTTATAAATTCCATTGATCCTCACATTCAATTCAGCTACGAAACTGAAAATAATGGATGCCTACCATTCCTTGACGTCCTGGTAACTCGCTTAAATCAATCTCTCGCAACCACAATTTATCGGAAGCCTTTCGCTATTTTTTCACCTCGACATGCCAAGTCTAATCACCCTTATCAACAAAAACTCAGTGCCTTTTACAGTTGCATATATCGCGCGATACATATATGTTCAGATAAGGAAGTTTGGAAAAAAAGAACTTTTTTTCCTTAAATGTGTTGCAGTACAGCGAGGATACAACCCTTCCATTATAGACAAGGCTCTAACAAAATTCCGGAAACCGAAGCCCATCTCCACATTAACTCAGGAGTTAATGTGGCAAAATTCTCTCGCAATGGGTGCATCACAGGACTGTGTGAATAATGGCAAAATTCTCTCGCAATGGGCGCATCACAGGACTGTGATGCGCCCATTGCGAGAGAATTTTGCCATTATTCCATTTTCCCGTGATATTGCCTTCAAAATTACAAAAATTCTCAAAACCTTTAATTTTAAGGTGATTTTTAAACTCATAAACAAAATGAGATTTTTAGGATCAAAGGACTATGTTGAAGACAAAAACTCATGGGGAATTTATCAAATTCCATGTGAATGTGGCGCTTCGTACATAGGACAGACCCGTAGAGCCTTGCATTTTCGATTGAAGGAGCACAAGACCTACATTCGGAATTGTGACCTAAAGAAGTCATCGATGGCTAAACACTGTTACGAAAAGGACCACAAATTTCTCTTTGAAGAAGTAAAACTTATTGACAAGTTAGATTCAACCACCAAATTTGATATTTTGGAAGCTTTCCATATATATCAGAAGTCTTCGTAACTTGTTAATGACATGGCATCCACGCTATTTCTATCAAACGTGTGGAAGCATCTAACCAAAACACGTGACTGTAAACACCATTTATGATGTCATATATAATTTGAATATTTACGTGCCATTCGTCCTGATGAAGCTAGGTCAATACCCAGCGAAACCATGGTCGGCTTGAAAAAATAAACATTTGTGACAACTACGTTGTATTATCTTAATCTATACTGTGATATTATGTTAAGTGTGTTTTTATATTCAAAGGAAAATAATGTAAGTAATTTTTAGGTGATTTATAGTACTTTGTATTGGTATAAAACTAGAGCAATGATACAAAGTACATATTTGTGTTACACGCAATGAAGTGCAATAATTTTGGTTTTTCAAAAAATATTGGTGGATTCCAAAGAATCTGAAATATTAAAATGCTCATAAAACTTATTTAATAATATAGGGATTTAAAATTTCAGTAATTGAAAGGTGATAATTTTTTCTAAAGTAACACCATTCGTAGCATAAATATCTGTAGGTTCGAGAGAATTTGAATTATGAAAATTCCAATAAAACCTATTTTATAACATGGAATTTTCAAATTTTTGTTATTGAAAGCTAATAGATTTTTGCAAAAGGGCCTCGAAGATATTTTTCGTGAGAGAGCCTCGAGTTTTTACGGTACACCACTGCCAGGGCAGATGTACGCATGCAAAGAGAGAGTCGGACAGTATGGTAAGCACACATGCTAATCCTTTTTCCAGCAATTTCGGCCACTTACCTAGGGCACTTAGCACCTTAAAATTCACCTGGGCTTGGAACAAAATAGTTAAGATAGAGAATGAGGAAGAGTAAAATAACAAAAGGTAAAATGTTGCTAGTTTGAGCGAATCACACCCCTGGGAATTCCTAGAATCGAAAGCAAATTGTCTGTTATATTGTACTTTAAGTGTGTCTGCGTCCGTTATTTAGAACATCCACTATTAAGAAGTAAATGCCCCATAAGAAACCATGCATTTCTGCAGGGGGAATAAAAAATTGTCCGTCATAGAGAAACGTGCGCTATTAAGAAGTGTCCATTAATGGAAGTTTCGCTGTATATGTGTGGATATACTTGTGGTTCAAAAACTTAAGTTACACACAAATCATTCCTCAATGCAGAGTTCAATTAATCTTTCACTATTATCATTCACACAAGGATTTTTAAACTTACCCAGAACATTGTCAGAAATTGCATTCTGCACACCTACTCTAGCATTGAAATCCCCTACAATTATTACTTTCTCTTTAGCACCAAACTGGCTCAAAACAGCTTTTAGCTCATTCCAGAAATCTTCCTTCTTATCAGAAGGTTCTGAGTCACAAGGAGCATACACTAAAACAGTTACTATTCTCTGGTTTCTCTTTCAAATGAATCCTAAGAATTCTCTCACTTATGCAGCTATAGTGAATCAAGTTACTCTTCATCTTTTCACTTAAAATCACACCTACACCAGCCTGTCCTCTCATATTATCCAATACTCCAGACCACACACTCACCGTTCCATTCACTTCTTCTATCCCAATTTCCTTCTTTTTGGTTTCACTTACACACAGCACATCCAATCTATACTTATTCATCTCTTTGATCACATTGTTCAACTTGCCATTTATACCTCTAGTATTCCATACACCAATCTTTCACTCACTCAACCGAGATCTCTTTCTGATTTACCTTTTTCAAGAGAGTTCCAGGTCGATTCCATGGTGGACCATCCTTCTCAAGTGTGATAGGTCCACCATATCCAACACTAGAGTCTGGATATTGATTTCTTTGTGAATTTTTAATCAGGTAAGTACCCCAGTGTGGGGGATTAGCCCACAGCTGACAGTTCCAGTTGGTCATTCAACCTAAGGATTCTGGAACAAAACCCAGTGAGTTGGGGTCTTTTCGCCAATGTCACACAGAACTAGCTGGTACCTCTCCAAGATTCACAGAGGCCCTTGTTGCTATTCTGTGTGCCATTGATGCTCACAGAGTGCCCCGAGGAGGCAAACCCATCTCTCACTAAGATCGTTCAGCTACAGTATTGGAATTAAAATAGCTAACCCAATTCACAAATTATAATACACTGTGAGAAACTTAAATTCAAAAAAGCAAAACGTTTGCATTATGGCACTTTTAGATAACATTACTAGTAACCACACCAAGAATTCCAGCTGCAATTAGAGGTAATTTTTAACTTGTATAATGAAACATGTCAAAGATATCCAAAAAATATTTCATTTCCACTGCTCTTTCCAGGATACATAACCTACACAAATTCCCTTGAAATGTTTCATAGAAGGAATTATCCCGGATTCTGCATTAGGAATTTAGAGTCATTACACATTTGTAGCACCTTTAACTGAAGTGATGAATGAAAAACCACGCAACATACCTTTAACCCAAAACTAGCTAATGTAAGACTAAAAGAACCACACGGTAATGACGAAACTCAGTAATGAGGATCCCACACTTTATAACAATATCAGATGGGATGAATTCATATTGTGTCATAATTTCCCCCATAAAAATTAGTATGGCAACAGTTCACCTGCCAATGAAAACATTGCCCAAAGAGACATGAAGACAGGCAAACAATTCACCACAGTGGCTGACAATGCATGAAAGCTTCTTTGAAAATGCTTCCACAGGCATGTGATTGTCTAAGCATCCAATTAACTGAAAATACCAAAAGCTGTTCCGAGATACACATAAATAAAATGAATGTGACAAACACAAAAATCGTAAATTATTATCGCTAATTTTATTGTGTGTGTGTGTGTCTGTGTGTGTGTGTGTGTGTTTAAGCAAGTAAAATTAAATGCAAAAGTGTTAAAAGTGTGCAAAAGTAAATAAATTGCTAAGTGTTTAAGCAAGTAAAATTAAATGCAAAAATGGCAATACTGAACTATTAAAGTTGTTTACTTACCCATCTACATTTTTAAGTGCAAATTTCCTTGCTTTCCCGCACAGTATCCCATTTATTAAATCAACTTTTAAATTAATTGATATTATTTAGTAGCGACAAATGTACTTACTCTTCCAAGAATGTGGATGGGAGGGGTGCCTCATCTTGTGCTGTGCCTAGGGCCCGATTCTGTGTAAATCAGGCCCTGATCCCAGCCCAGCGCTGTGCACTCTTTCTTCCATTTAGCTTTTAAACAAGCAAAACCATTCCTCTTCCTCAGAAAAAAAAAAAAAAAAAATAGGAAAGACACAAAGAGCCGCATAACGAACTTTATTCAGAGGATTCCGGCCGGCATAATCCCAGCCCGGTGCAGTGGTTTCTTTCCACTTATCTTTAAAACAAGTTCCTTCTCCTCAGAAAGAAAAAAAAAACAGAAAGAAAGAAAGAAAGAAAAAAAAATGAAGAGCTGCATCACGAACTGTGTTCAGAGGTTCCGGCTGACATAATCCCGGCCCAGCGCAGTGCATTTCAAGGTTATCCTTAGTGCATTCTTTCCACTTAGCTTTCAAACAAGCAAAACAAATTCTTCCTCCTTGGAAAGAAAGAAAAAAAAAGAGAAACAAAGTGCTGCGTCATGAAATTTATTCAGAGGCTTTAGGCCGATGTAATCCCGGGTCACGGTGAAAGAAGCATGCCGGGCCAACGTAATCCTGGCCCGGTGCTTAGCTTTCTTTCCACTTAGTTTTCAAACAAGCAAAACAAATTCTTCCTCCTTGCAAAAAAAGAAATAAGGGGCTGCGTCACGAACTTTGTTCAGAGGCTTTTACATTGATTAATTACAAAACCAGTAAAACATTCTTAATCACAGCGAAAATCTGAATTTCTGTAATTTTCCGTTAGTCACCCATATTCCGTAATCAGGGGAAGGGGGGGGGTCCAATGGTTGGCATTTCTGGATGCCTATGACACTTTCGCCCGCCAGTGAGAGAGAAGGCTCGTAACGTAAATGTCCAATCACATGTGAACAGAACTATTCTTTGTGTACGACGGCTAAGGGCGCAGTCCAATCTCTCAACTGATTTTGCCCTCCAGCAAATAAATAAAACAAATAGCAGTGGAAAGGACGGAGGTAAACTGAAACAGCGGAGTGCTTCCCTAAAAAAACAGTTTCGAATAAACCGAGACATTTGAAGTGACGTCACCCGCGGCTATCTCATTGGCTGAGCAGCAGCAGAAAGATTACGCTTTATGACTGAAATATCGCCACCTACCCAACGAATATTTCTCTTTTTTTTTCCAACATATCAACTATCACGAACTTTTGTCAAAAGCCTGAGATCGCAAATGACAAGTTTAGCGGATTTCCGTTTTTTTTTCTAAAAAGTGAATTCACGGAATTTTGCTAATTAGTGGAAGAATCACATGCCTGTTCCACTATATTTAAACTGAACACATGGAACAGTTTACCACTTTTGAAATTTTAATTCTATCATGTAGAGAAAAGAAAATTTTTTCTGTACGCTTTACTGTACTTAATTCTACATCAAAATTATCACACTAGTAAGATTCATGACCTATTTCTCACACTAAAAGCAGAAAATATGTAAGAAAAGTGTTTACCTTTATTCCACCTTTAACCACAGTTACAGCTGCTGTAGTTCGAATGACAGCATTTTGTATGTTGTTGAATGACATCACCCTATTAGAAGAAAAGGAAAAAAATGTCTGTTTCAAAAGAACAAGAAAGTATATCAAATATATACATGCATACGAAATCCAGCAGGAAAAAATCACTATTTAATTGCCTAGTTACCAGAAATTATTTAAAAACCACATCTGCACACCAATAACATGAAGAGCAGCAAGCCATTTTCAGAAGCTTCCAATATTTTTACTAATTACAGCAGCAAGTTGATTGAAAGAGTCTATATCTACACAGTTGCAACTTAGCTATGCACTGATATGTTAATTTGTCAATTGTATTATTCACACACAAACACACATACTTACTTAGTGATCTAAGCACCCATCTCTCTCTTTTTCTCTCTCTCTCTCTATGCTTATATTGCACTTTACCTTTACAAAATACTACATGCTACAGATAGAAACTTAACTTGGTTTTTATCTACACAGATCAAACTGCTAACAACAGGACTGAAAATGAAGTAAGTTCAACATGAAATGTTCAGAGAAACTGTTTCAAGAGTTTTCTGGATCCAATTCCAAGCAACCAGAAACACTGAACAGGAACTGCTTCGTAAAAAAAATGGAAGTGAATAAAAATCTCCCATCAGATAGCATAGCACATCACTTTAGGTGCGGCATTCAATTTTACTGATGAAAAAAATAGATTCCTGTCTGCCAGCATTTTTTCATTTTTGCATTTTTTTCTCTGGAATTCAAAACTACTTAAATCATTCTTACATGTTTTGTTATTGTATCTTTCATGCTTTGGCTTTCAAAAAAGGCAATAGAAAATTTATTATTTCAGGGAACAAATTTTTCTTTTAACATTTCTTCATTGGAAATTTTGTGTGGGGAGAGGGAATTTTTTTATTTTTTTTATTTTGACACTTCATCACTGAAAAACGTTTTAGGGGGTATTTTTCCCTTTAACATTTCATCAATGAAATAATGCTTTGATCAACACTAAAAAAAATGTCTGAATCCCTTTTAATACCTGATATTATTTTACTGCAACCATGAAATTATTTTGATAATTCCATTAAATAATGTAAAAATTGAAATCAACAGATTAAAAACATTTTCTAAGGAAAATAATGATTCTTTTAGAGTGACAGTTCTTGCAAATTCCAATTTCACACAGTTATTATGTCCAATGATCTCCAAAAACCAAAGTATTTCATAATACTATGAAGAACAATTTCAGGAAAAGCAAAACAGAAAACAATGACTATAAATTATGTATTCTCTATATAGTACATGCATCCCACCAACAAATTTCGTCACTGCTAATCTGATACATCTTCCCAAATTAAATTGTTCACTACATTTATCATTTTTTTTTTAAGTTTGAGAGCACTCAGAGATATATGAGAAGTACATTTGAACACATTTGCAGGCTTACAATGTGTAATGGCATATGAGATGTGTAAATACTTTTTTAAATACAGTATCTGAAGAGGCATTATAAGTAGATGCATTAAGTACTAGAAACTTAAAAACAATTTTAAACAAAGGATAAAAGTTACTGAAAATCTAAATTTTGAATTCCAAGAAACAAGATGAGTAACATGCAATTGGGGTAAAGATTTCATTTCTTTTAATTTCTACTCTTGAAGAATTATAACTTAATTACCTTACATTGATAAGGACTAATTCTAAATCCATTAAGAAATGGGGGGATTGTTCTCCAAATCAAATACACATACTGATGAGGTGCTAACAGACACTACATGATTGCTCAAAACAAAAGTGTCATCAAGAACCAAATACTGGAATGTTGATTAACATTTTTAAAACATTTAAGAAATTATCCTAAACTTATTTCTGAAGTCATAAAGCACTCAAACCTGCACTAATTTATATAACAAAACAGTTTCCCATTCAAAAACTTTAGTGTTATGAATTATTCACTTAGTGCCAAAGACTGTAATTATACTTCGTGATAATTGATGACATGGCTATTCCTAAACTTAGTGCATTATACATATCTTCAAATTATGATTTTTTTCTAAGGAATAAAAGGGAATAATATGGCGAGTTTTTGGATAGCACCCCTACCCAATAGGTGTTGCCATTCGCGAGATAAATTCCAATCTTTCATATCCTTTAATGTTGCACCTCTTCTCCCAATTTCCAGTCCTTCTGACAATTTTCTTTTAAAAAAGTGCTGTTGATGTGTCAGAATTTCTAGTGTCCCAAAGCACTTTATGTTCTGATTTGAACATGTTTGTCAAAACCTGTTTTGTTTGTCATATTTTTAATTGCAGCTTTATATTCAGGAAATCTGGTTTTAAGCTGTCTGCCTGTTTCTCCCATGTAACTGAGACCACACTCACATTTTATGTTGTAGACCCCACCTTCCAGTAAAAGGGCGTTTTCTTTTTTTGCTTTAATTTTGGAAGGTAGTTACTAATTTTATGTTGTAACCGTGGAGCCCAGTCTGACTAGAAGCTTCTCACTAATCCTCTGAAGTTTTTCAGTCCTTTATGGTAAGTAATTTTTTTAGTTAACTGAAACTTAGTTTTTGACTTCTGATTCTTTTCTTTTTACTAAGAATTTTGTAGACTAGTAAAGAAGGGTAATTATTATCTTCCAAAACTTTTTTCAACTCCTCCTTTTGAGCATTTTTTGACAATTCTGAAAAATTTAGAACATTTATTTTATCCAAAATTAAGTGGCCATGTTTGTTTTTATGTAATTCGGATGATTTGACTGACTGTCTAACATTTTATTATTGTTGGTAGGTGTAATAACAACTCAGTTATCACTCACTAAGATTAAACTGCCATTGCAGATCACAACAACCACCCGGACTGATGGGTGTTGCCAATCTCATTTATTCATTACAAATTAGCTATATAAGAATACAGGAGAATATGACATTTTTTTATTTTTTTTTTAGAGATTCAGTTTATAAGGTGGATGAATTTTTCGTCCTGAACGAGTGGTCACAGAATTAGACAACTTAGTAGGTGTGCCAATGAACTGAGAAAAACGAGATGGTAATTGTGATTCAGGTATAGTAACATGACGTTTATCTTTAGTTGGATAGTTCTGAAGAAGGAGCAACCAATTAGAATCGGGTATAGTAAACATAGGTGTATCATAGTTTTGAGAGTTCTCCAGGAGAGATGAAACTGGTGGGCAAGCAATTACAGGTTTTTTCGACATGAACATAGCTTTTGTTGGACGAATACACTCTGCATTGCGACGAAGAGTGGTGCCATCCTGAGTGGTAACTAAATAGGAGTGAGGGATATCAAGCTTCGCAGATACTGTATTCTTATATAGCTAATTTGTAGATGAATAAATGAGATTGGCAACACCAATCAGTCCGGTGGTTGTTGTGATCTGTAATGGCAGTTTATTCTTAGTGAGTGATAACTGAGTTGTTATTACATGGTGTCAGATTGTGGGATCGTAAATTTTGTGGTGTTATGACTAATTCGAAGCAACTGTGTTAAATTTATAGTACAATTAACATGGCTTCTACTAATGCTCATCTTCCTCGAGAGCTGGAAGTGACTGCTGACAACATGGCTACAAAATGGAAGTTGTGGAAACAATCGTTCGAATTTTATGCAATAGCTACACAGCTTTTTGAGAAACCACCGCGGGTACAGGCCACTACTTTTTGTCAGTAATAAGAACTTTGGAAACTATGATTTTCAATACTTTTAATTTAACTGAAGTGGAGCAAAGCAATGTAGCTGTGATTAAAAGAAGATTTGATGATTGCTTTGCCCCAAAACCAAATGAGACGTATATACGCTATTTGTTTTTTACTTGTGTTCAGGGTGAGCAAGAAATTTTTTATTCTTACTTAACTGAACTTTGAACGAAGATTAGTGATTGTGCTTTTGCTAATTTACAAGATAGCTTGTTACGTGACCAGATTGTGCGTGGTATTCATTTAGATAAAATACGTTAATTATTATTAGCTGAAAGAGAGCTGGCATTGAGTAAAGCGATTGACATAAGCAGGGCTAGTGAACGGGCTTCGAATCAACTTCAGGAAATGAGGGCAGTGATGAATAAAGAAAAAGAAGTCCTTTCATTAAGAATAAACAAACAAAGGGTCCCTAAAGAATTCAATGGCTCAGAAATGCACGGAAGATCGAAGTCCACAGTGGACATCAAAGCGAAAGGATTGTGTTAGCAATGTGGTTTGGTGCACGAATTTCGGAAGTGTCCTGCTTTCAGTGTGACGTGTAATTCCTGTTCCAAGAAGGGATACTATGCACGCCAATGCAAAGCGAATATGAAAACCCTTAAGTCGCGAAATAAGGAAGTTCATGAGATAAGCGAATCTGATAGTGATTTGGAGGACATTACTACATATACCTGTGACACTTTACATATCAGTGAATTGGTTAATTTCTCAAATAATTACAAAGGTAAATGGTATACAAAGGTGCTATTTGATAAAGGAATTTGTGCTAATTTTAAGATTGACACTGGTGCAGAAGAGAATGTAATAACTGCAGGATTGGCAAGACAACTATTTGAAAATTTCAAATTCACAAGTTAAATGACTGAGATCTTTTAATAATATGTATACACCGGTTCTGGGAGAGATAAGCACTAAGTGTATTATACAAAACAAACCTGTTACACTTAATTTTCTAGTGGTTGAGGGTAGTTTCAACTGCATTTTAGGATGTTATGCTTGTGAGAGCTTAGGTTTAATAGTAAGAAATAAGGATTTCATTCAAGTCCATGAAGTTGTAAGTCCTGTTCCAGAAAAGATTTTTCAAGGTATTGGTTGTATTAAGAATTTTAAATATGATATAGAGCTGCAAGAAGGTGCTTCGTTAACTACACGTCCACCATGACGAATACCTTATGCAATTCGTGAGAAGGTAAAGAAGGAGATTGACATGATGGTCAAGATGAAAATTCTCGTACCTGTTGCAAATTCTACTCCTGCAGTAAGCCCATTAGTAATAGTTAAGAAACAAGAAAATATTTGGTTGTGTTTAGACCCTATTGATCTAAATAAGGCTATTAAAAGATGTCACTTTCCACTCAAAACTGTGGAAGATATAGCTGCTAGAGTAAAGACAGCAAAATATTTTACCCTACTTAATGCAAAAAAGGGGTTTCGGCAATTACGTGTAACAAAACGTACTTTGGATTACTTGACAGTTAATACACCCTGGGTTCGATACTCATTTTTAAGAGTGCCTTTTGGACTTGCTGTGGCACCCAAAGTTTTCCAACAGGTTATGGAGTCAATATTGCAGGGCATTGGCAATACTGAATGTTCAATGGATGATATTCTGATCTGGGCAAACACGCTCAAGGAGTTACATAGTTTAACATCGAAGGTCATTGATCAACTTTTAGATAGTGGAGTTCGGTTGAATAAAGACAAGTGTGAATTTGAGAAAACAAGAGTTAAGTTCTTAGGTCACATTTTTATGCCAAATGGAATAGAAATTGATCCATCCAAGATTGAGGCCATTGGAAAATTAGAAGTACCTACTTGTGTCACTGAATTGCAGAGATTTATGGGTATGACTAATTATGTTTCTAAATTCATACCTAATTATTCAAGTATTTCCGAACCCATGTGCAGACTTCTACAGAAAGATAACATATGGGAATGGTCTTCTAACCAAGAAAAAGCCTTTTGTAACTTAAAAGAAGCTCTTCAACATACACCGCAGTTGGCTTATTATGATGTAAACAAACCAGTGGTTGTTTCGGTGGATGTTAGTTCTCATGCAGTTGGTGCTGTACTTCTCCAAGATGGTAGACAGGTAGCATATTCTACCAAAGCATTAACATCTGCACAACAGCATTATCCTCAAATTGAGAAGGAAGCCATTGCTATTCGTCATGGGTGTAAAAATTTTCATGACTATATTTATGGCAAGTCTGTTACCATTGAAACGGATCACAAACCTTTAGAGGTCATCGCAAAGAAACCCTTACATACTGCTCCACCTAGATTACAGCGATTAATTTTTGATGTGCTTCAGTATTCGCTGAGAATAATATTTAAACATGGTATTGATATTCTAATCCCTGATGCTCTAAGTCGTGACTGTAGAATAGAGTCTTTGGAGACAGCTGGTGAAGATCAAGAACTATTTGAAACATTACTTTATATACCGCTTCCCTCATTAACATTTCAAGAGCTGATTGCAGCAAGTAATGCAGATGAAGAATTACAACAATATATGACAGTAGGTTTCTTGTATAACTGTGTTTCAACTTTTCTTTCTTTTACCACTAATGATAAGTAAAAAAAATGAGCTGATTATCTTTCTTGCAATTCAAGGGTGAATTGCAAATTTTCATCCAGGGAGTTGATTGAACTAGTCTAGTATGTCATATGGAAGAGAGACATTTTTGTTGTCTATAATGAAAATAATATCAGACTATGACTATAGTTGTAGTCCTGAAGAAGGGTAGACGGGTTACCCAAAAAATTAAATATATTATTTCCTTTTATTCCTCAGGATAAAACCCTAATTTGGAGATATGTATAATGCACTAAGTCTAGGAATAGCTAGACTTAGTGCATACATATCTCCAAATTGTGTTTCTTATTTAAAATCTACTGTCAAATTTTTTTCTTATTTTAAACACAACGAAATGCAGAAATGTCCCAACGGCTATTTAGCAAATAATTTTACATCATGCACAAAAGGGGGGGGGGGGGTAGAGAAAGAAAGAAACAAGTTGCATTGTATAGTTGTAGTCCTGAAGAAGGGTAGAGGGGTTACCCAAAAAATTAAATATTTATTTCAACAGTAATAATTTTTTTTCACATACCAGTCAACATATGAAGTTCTGTATTTTCTCACTGAGATGAATCATTGTAGACAGGTATGATGGTCATATGATGTTAATACCGCCACAGCTCTACTCCCTGAATATTCAAGCACTTACTCCTGTCACATAAATATCAGAAATTCTGCAGTCTTAAGATAATTAAAATGTAGCTCAATGTGCAGCTAACAGATATAAAAAAGCATTGTGTCATGTTTTCACTGTTCCCACATGTAGAAAAGTTGAAAATTACATTGCCCTGGAGTGGGAATCCAATCCACATCTCCCGATTGATTTTAGCATTTTAGCATGCTTGAATGGAAATTGGGAGATGCGGGCTCGATTCCCACTCCAGGGGAATGTGATTTTCAACTTTTCTGAAGGAGTTGTTCTATGGAAACAGAGAAAATATGGCACATTTGTGCCAATGAATACATTTACATACAGCACATCTTACTTCTTTTCTTTGAATAGTGCTTTAACAGTTTACAGTATGGATTGAGACTACAACAAAGCATGATTGTATACATTTTGATGTAACACCAAATGTTTAGAAATATGTGATATCTAAACTGTGAAAAGAAATGGCATCCTTGGGTCTTTGTACTAGATATTGTCAGTACAAAAAATCAGTGTCCCGTCATAGAAAATGTGGCCTCACATTTCAATGCATGATGCTTTTGTAATTTGTTCTGTTGGTTATAGAAACATAATGATCAAAAATCCTCCATAACCCACAACTATAGCCCTTGTTTTGTCCCCATAATTTGGAAGTCCCTCCTATCAGTTGGCAACAAACATAATCATGAACTTGAAACACCACATCCAGCAACCAGTCTACATCCAAATGTTTAAAGGTGATCAATGCACAAACTGGGCTGAAAGCATCTGAATATTTTTAATCTCTTTATGAATGTAACACGCGTGTAGTTCAACAATCTATAATTTTCAGTCATGTATGTATTGCATCATATCTGCTATATGGAAGCATCATACAGTTTAAGATTCCCTGAATCTGAAAATCATGTTAAAGATGCACGCCTCCACTTAGAGGACATGAAATATATTTATGACAACTACTGTCTAGGATTTGGGCTGCTTGTGCAAATACTAGATCATGTACACTATGTTTAGCATGTGAACTATACAACGAACAAGTGTTAAAATATAAATTCATTTTCAGTACAATAGAAAACTGACTTTTGGTTCCAGTAGTCATATAGCTACAAAACTATAACATGATGTACACTGAGTGGACAGAAATCGTGCAATATCTACCTAGTAATGGGTAGGCCCACCTTTTGCTTGGATAAGAGCAGTTACATGACAAGGCACTGAGTCCACTGCATCGTGAATGCATTCTACAGGTACCTCCACCATGCTTGCTGCACCACTGTCCATAATTCCATTACATTCCACAGTGGAGGATCCAAAGCTTGAACAGACCTTTCCACAGCACCCCAAAGATTTTCTACAGGATTCATGTCCAGTGAACAGGGAGGCCATTCCAAGGAGAGAACTTCTGCAGAATACTCTTCTAACCATATTCTAGTTACAACAGCTGTGTATGGGAAGGCTAATTATCCTGCTGGCCCACTGCTCTGTGCGTGTATGATGAAAACGGATGCGAAGCACCTGCAAGCGAGCTTGATATGTAGCCTGGACATGAATCAGAGATGCATCTAGACATACCAGAAGTCCCAATGTCTGCTAGATGAACACACCCAAGCCTCCACCAGCCTCAGCAGTTCTTTGTTGACATGCAGGGGCCATAGCTTCACGCAGTTTCCACCACATCTGCATCCTTTCATTTGTGTGAAATAACTGGAAATGGGATTTATCAGGCCAGAAGACCTGTCTCCAATCACCCAAGGTCTAGTGCCAGTGTTGTTTTTCCCAGTTGAGGCATACAGCTCTGTTGATGTGGTGTTAGCAATAGAACTTGGGTAGGTTTGTGGCTCCCATAAACTATTGAGGCTAATGATCGCCTGATTATCTTAGTGGAGACATTTCTGACACCTTCCTCATTGAAGTCAGCAGTGATTTGTGCCACTGTCACTCTCCAGTTGGTTGTAAATATGTGAGACAGATGTCGACGGCCTCATTAATCCACCACCTTTCTCCACCCGCAGCGCTGACCACGGTGTGATATTATTTCAGAAATGGTGTATTCCCAATACACTTCTGGATACTGTCCAATTGGGCTACTGTTATTCCTGTATCACCTCCATGATAGAGTGGCCCATGCATCATGTGTCCACTATTATTCTCTATTAACTAATGATGTTTATAAACTTTAACATCCAATTTATTACCATGAACATGAATGCAGTGATGTCCTCCTACCTATATACCTGCCAAGCAGTGGATTCGCCCACTAGAGAGAGGTGTGACAGCATCGAATTGCCTAGGAACCAGGTACTTTTTTTTTTTTTTTTTTATTGGAGGTTTAACGACCACCGTGAGCAACTCAATGGGCTATAAGCAGTCGCCCGTCCCTAATTTAGGGTCACTGGTTCCAGGGAAAAGAGAGAGCCAGCGCCGTAAGACAAACACAACATCCATGCCTGACCGGGATTCAAACCCGGACCCTTTACGGACGAATGATCAGAGGCCAGTGCCTTAGACCACTGCGCCACCGGGGCGGCGGAACCAGGTACCCCATGATTTCTGTTCTCTCAGTGTACAACAACAATAATGTAATTTCTGTTCACAATTCGGTTCTGGTCAACAAGCCTACAAACTCAGACCTTACTGTGAATTTCTCAATTGCCATGCGAAGAACATGAATTATACTGTATAACATTTTGATATTTTATACGAGTAAATGAAGAATAAATCTTTGCAAATACATGACAGGCATATTAGTAATACAGTACAACCCATTTTTGTAACGAGGAAATCAGGACTGATGGAAATCCTCGCTAAATCCGTTTTGGCGTGAAAAATACCACCAAGAAAAACATGCATATATGTACATTTATATTATGTATACATAATAACAGGATGTACTTAAGATTAATTAATTAGCTACAGAAGCAAAAACTAAACTAAGCACATCCATGAATAACAGCAAATCTTGAAGCAAACATCATGTGGAAACATTAAAAAAGGGAGGGGGGCAATCCAATGTTGCTTCTTTTGTTTTACATTCTCTTCATCTTTTCATTTTGCCAAATTACACATAGTGCATTAAATACCTCATCATCACTGCGGAACACTCCTGCACAATATACATCTGTGAGGTATACCATCCAACTAAATACTGTGAGTATTGTGAACAAATGCAAATCGCTTATTCCCCTTTTTTATTATATTGTGTGTAGCCTGTTGTTGCTTTTCAAGTTCCTTTTCTAAGGAACTTCCATGTCGGAGATAATTCCATAGATGTATTGGAGTTACAATCTATGTTATAAATTGTAAATATAAGATAAATTTTTATGTTATAATATTTATGTTATATTGTAATTACAATTTATGTTTTAGAGAAAACAGATAACATAAATTGTAATTACAATACATCTATGGAATTATTTATGGAATTATCTACGGCATGGGAGTTCCTTATTAAGTCAGAAAAGCAACAACAGGCTACACACAATAAAATAAAAAAGAGGAATAAGTGATTTGCATCTGTCCAATTACATGGAACAGAAACACATGACATGCATACTAGAGGTCTTGTCTTGGCGACGAGGGATATATATTCAAGGGATGCGATAACCAGTATTTGGGTTTATGCAGGTGTATTACAACCTGGTGCCACTGGGGATGTACTCAATGATGAGGACAAAACGCATCTGGCAGCAAACACTGAGTGTGCATCTTTGTATGATGTTCAAATCTGTAGGAGCCATCCACATACTTCATATTAATCCAGAGAACAGCATTATTGCCATGGTTTGTGATTATTTGGTCTACAGCAATCAGTGAAATCTGCCCACACCTTCTAAATGTCATAGCTAAGTGTCAAGTGGACGTTTAATTTTATCTCTTCATAGATTTTAAATTTCAACAATCATACTTTAGCTACTCTATCGAGCACCAAATGATGAGTTATTTGATGGGTTTGCAACAAACTTTCCATTTTCCATATAAGCATGAACTGTATTTTTACTGCAACAGAATTGGATGATTGACTGAGGGGTGAGGGTTACCCAATAATTTATTAGAATTTTGAAGTACTGAATAATATTTATCATGACGGCTAATGAACAATATTAATAAGTAAAAAGCCTAAAAATGCATTTAGTTATGTCATAGTGTTTCTGCACATATGAGGTGACCCCATGTTCGAAATGCCTCTTCATTTTGTTGTGGTGACATTTAGCCGTCTCAACCATCGATTTTGTCTTCCTCCCATATTCTTTGGGATTGATGTAGTATATTCTGGGTCAGTACCCTGATTATTGATTTTATAATGTGTATATGTTATTTAATGTATATATAACAATGTGATATCCATTTTATCATGAGTAAATATTGGTATATCTGTCCACTATTGAGGATTAACTGTTCATTAATCACTCTATTGCAGAATTTATATATATATATTTTTTTTTTCAAATTATTCATAATATTTAGTTGGATGGTATACCTCACAGATGTATATTGTGCAGGAGTGTTCCACAGTGTTAAACTACTTAAAACAAACGTGTGAAACAGAAATACGTTCATTATTTCGTCACAGCTATAGTATGGATAACCACGTAATACAGCATTGTGAATTCTGCGATTCCTGAGCTAAACTTATCCTTACACCTTATAAGAAAAATCTGTGTTCAGAAATAAAAACTGACAAGGCAGGCCAGAATGATGCATTACCTCAGACCAAGGCCTGTCCCTCCTGTTCCAATTGCTTCTGAACCAAGACTACCAATTACAACCCCCTTCCTAGAAGCAAACTTGGATGATCTTCAAAAACTTCATTTTTGTCAATGATGCTCTCTGCTGCTGACTGCTCTACAAAAGTTTCCTCTGTTGATGCAACCCTGCCTGATTTGGGTGATCCTGACCTAAATGCTTCTGTACCCACATCTTTTGATACATACATATTAACCACTACAACACAATCTTAATATGCAAGGCTAGACTGACTGATTATCTTGACAAGTGTTGAGTTTTTTTAATAAAAATAATGTTTCTGTCAATCTATGTGTTTACATTTCGGTTGTATTAACACGATTTCAATGTGGTTAAAATGCATTTGAGACCTTGTTTTACGTTGTTGCATGCACACACACACACACCAAATCACCCCACACCCCTTTTTCTACATGTTAAGGCATATACAGGGTGTGCAGCAGTCCAATGACAAATTTTAAGTAGGAGTTTTAGCATTTTTCGAGAAATTTCAGGATTTTTTTCCAAAATTTTAGGACTACTTTTTTCGAAGAAAAACGAACAAGAACAGTAAAATGAGTATGAAACACTTAGAAAAAAAACCTTCTGCCTACTTTTCTTTCTCATAGTAATTTTAATTTTAAGCTTAGGTTTAAAATCAGGAATTTCTCCAGTGTCTTGACAAATTGGAAAGTCCTGAAAGATGGCGAGCAGGGCCAATAGTCCATAGGTCAAACATATTATTGCTCAGTGCATTCAATTCTAAATCTGTTGAAATTTTAACTAAATTACATCAATTTTTTTTCCCCAGAAAGTTTTGATTGTCATTTAATTTTCAGTGCAAATACGAACTTAGCAAAAACTCAGATCAATATGGAAAACTAAAATGTTAACTGAAACAGATGTTACTTACTGGCAGAACACTGCCAAATTAATCATGCAAGTGCACATGCCTCAGAAAACTTGAAAATTCCATCATCCTGAAATGGGAATTAAACCTGCATCTCCCGATTTACGTTCGAGTATGTTACAGTTACACCACCCAGAACAAGGAACCTCCAAGCAACTGCATCTCCTGATTTTCATTCGAGTATTCTACCCTAACACAACACAGAACAAGGAACCTCTAAGCTAACCAACAAGGAATCTAAAATGTTAATTTTCCTGCACAATTCACCCAATGACAATATTAGAATGAAACTTTGCATCTTAATTGTTATAGCACTTCCTTATTTTTTATTTACTTCTCATTTGCAGGTGAATAAAGCTACTATTAACTAGAATCACCTTAGAATTTGTTGTTGCATTAGGAAAAACTTCTTGTTCCATAAGAAATTCACAATTTGGGCCATAAGACAAAATAATTGCTACAACAAGCAAACAGTACCAGTACGTTTAATACTTTGGTGGATTTACGGCCCATTTTTAATAGTAAATATTTGATCACAGCAAAACATAATACTAGATTTCAAGTACTTCCAATATTGGATTTCGTAGGAAAAAGTCCGCTACTGAAAAGTTAATTCGTTTTTTGATGTGCATTAATGCAATTGCATTATTGGACTTATTAAATCCATGTTGAACACTTACCGCACGAGTTGGTTTCCGTATTTTTGTTGTGTAGATGCGGCATGGGTTTTTTTTTTTTTTCATTTGGTTGCTGTTCCTTTTTAATTGGCCTCGTCACTAAATGATTGTTTTTCCCTTTGCTGCTTCTACATTTCGATACGTTTTTACCCAAGTACTTTCGGTAACATTCCATTACCGTCATCTAGGGGACGTTTTGCTCTGACCTGCACGGACCGTGTCGGCAGAGCATTATGTGGTTCTCGTGGGCAGCATCTGTTCGTGGCTATTGCTTCCTCTTGGGCATTGTGGCGCCATCTCTTGTTGGCCAGCGATCTCATTTTTCGAACGTTTTCATTTTTTTGCTCAATTTTAATTAAATTCCTCCAGGTGTTTCTTAAAATATTAGGGTCATTGTGGTTGCAAACTTTTGCTCTATTTTTTTCTATCATTACCGACTCTGCTACTCTGAGGTGTTTCTTGGATTTACAGCTTTTTATGACTTTTATATTTTCAAATTTAGGATATTTTTGGTTAGCTAGACAATATTGAATAAGTGCAGTTTTTTCTTCTTTTTTCTGCCAATTTTTTACATGTTGTTTTAACCTGTGTTCAAGCTTATTTTTGGTACTTCCTATATATGCCATTGGAGGGTTTTCTGTAATAGGAATTGAGTAAATACCTGCTTTTTCTAACATTTTTATTTTTTCATTATTTTTGATTACTATATTTTTGATAGTATTTACTTTTCCTCCAATTTGAATGTTATGCTTTTTACAAATATTATTAATTTCATTAGTAGTACCTTTAATGTAAGGAAAACCAATTAGATATTTGATTTCATTTTTATTTATTACTGCATTATTTTTTATTTTCTTTAGTACTTCTGTGTTCCATTTTTTTATTAAATGGTTTGGATAACCAAAACTACCTGTAATTTTTTTTATGAATTTAATTTCTTCATTAATGAACTGAATATTTTCACAGAGCGTATATGCTCTTTTAATTAATGTTTTCAGACTATTGCATTTTTGTGGATATGGATGTGCTGAGTTGTACGGGATTAGAACAGGAACAAATGAACTTTTTCGATAAACTCTGTATTGCAACTTATTAGTGGATTTTATAACTTGTACATCCAAAAAGGCTATTGTGTTGTTGTTTTTTCCATTTCTATTGTAAGTTCTATTGTTGGGTATAAAGAGCTGTAACATTTGGTTAATTTTCTTAACTCTTCTTCGTTCAGTTTTGATAGAATGAAAATGTCATCCACGTATATTTCTGGTTTTTCTTCCATACTCTGTATGGCATTTTCTTCAGTCTCGTTCATCACAACCTCAGCATATAAAGTTGATAATGGTGAGCCCATTGGGCCTCCTGAATTTTGCTTGTAAATTTTGTTCTTGTATGTAAATAGATTGTTTTCATATAAATAGAATAAAACTTTTTTGAATTCTTGAGTGTGTGTGTCATTTAATATTTTAAGAGTATGTAACTTCTTAATGACAATTTCAATAGCTTCTGGAACAGGAGTGCTTGGATATAATGCTTTAACATCCATGCTTGCCATATGTAAGTCCTTTAGGTCTGTTTTTACATTTTTAATTTTCTCAATAAATTCATACGTGTTCTTGATGGTGAACCTATTGTTCATGAAAATGGGTGCAAGGAACCTGTAAATGTTTTTCTCTAATGTTATCAATGGTGAAGGTTTTTTTTTAAATAATCAGTCTCATTGGAGCATCTTCTTTGTGTGTTTTTATCTTTGCTACAATACGTGGTATGCTTGCTCCCATTGGTGGAAAAGAGCGCTTGATTTCATCAGGTAATCTGCTAGGATTTCTTATATTCGCTAAGAATTTAATTTGGTTTTCAGTTGGGTCTTTCTTTATTTCAGTACAGTTTAATTTTTCTATTGCTACAGTCATTTTTTGTTTGTATTCTACTGTGTTGAGGATAATGATTTGGCCGGTTTTGTCTGCTTCACAGAATTCAAATTCTGTGAAGTCGGAGCAAAACGTCCCCTAGATGACAGTAACAGAATGTTACCAAAAGTACTTGGGTAAAAACGTATCGAAATGTAGAAGCAGCAAAGGGGGAAAAAATTCATTAAGTGACGAGGCCAATTAAAAAGGAACAGCGACCGAATGAAAAAAAAAAAAAACCCCATGCCACATCTACACAACAGAAATACGGAAACCAACACGTGCAGTAAGTGTTCAACATGGATTTAATAAGTCCAAAAATGCAATAATACTAGATGTATTTAATACATACACACCACGTATTCCTTGATATTTTTCTTGCTGACAGAGACATGCATCCACAAATAGCATAATGTTTACTTGAAATTGCCACTGGTTTATCTGTTCTCATGTAGTACCACAAGCAAAGTTTACAATTTTTCTTTTTTTTTTTTTTTTTTTTTTTGTCACAGGTATGAGTTTCTATGAAGCTGGGTGAAATAAGCTTGAATTTTGAGGAATTTTATTTAGAAAAGTATTATTCCCATTGTCATTGCTCATAACAAACAATCTGAAATATGTGTTTTGGTGCACAGTTCCACATACTAATTTTTACACTGTTACCATCACCAACAAAAATATTTATTAATGTCAACTCTTCACTAATGGAAGACAGCAAGTTTAGTTGTATTGTCAGTTATCCAACTCAAGGCATATGCACTATCAGCTACTCAACCTAAGGCTTTCTATGGGAGCCAAAAATATCCATCTTCTGCTTACATTAAAGTATATCTTGCAGCTAATGGCAAAAGTGCCATGAGTGGACACTGAAAAAAAAAGGAACATTGTTTCATTTGGCTCAACAGGGATCTCACTGAGTAGGTGAAATAAAATCCCTGGACTTTTCTAAGTTCTCCAGGTCAAGTTCTAGATGTTATACTAATAACATTTGTACATGTGCTCTATGACATATAATGGAAAAGCGCGACTATATTGGAAGTATTCCCCAAGATTCATATGACGGAAGCTGAATTATTGCTGTGTTATTATTTCAATTTATCCGAGCTGATACTCTTGAATGAAATATCTCATAACAAAATACTGAATTTGCCTTTAACTCCTGTAAGGCAGTGTGTGTTTTTTTGTTGTTTTTTTTGCAATATAGTCATACACACAAGCACACCATGCCCTAAGTTATCATGGCCTATGTGAATTTTTTTTTTTCATAATTCAAGTTAACATTCTCCTTGAAAAGTTACTACAAAAGTGCTGAATTATAAGAAATTTGCCGTTTTCTGAAAACAGGAAAACAGTGGTTGCTAGAGAATTTTCATCCCCATATCCCTTTTCTTTCAACAAAAAGGAATCCTTTCCATGTACTGGATAACTAACAAAGATCTCTGCTTGAACTTTGGTTTATCCAAAGTGTACCAGTTTTTACTCACCCTTTTTAACCCACAACTCCACCTTCAGAATAGATTTATAGAAATTTCAAACATGGAGATAACCCAAAAATAATATTATTTTGCCATAACCCAAAAATAACAGTACATTTTAATTTTAGGAAATAAAATACTGACTATGAAAATCCAAAATTCCCCAACTTTTTCTGAAAATTCATGTTTTACCTGACTTTTGGGGACCCCCACCCCAACGCCCAACAATTCCCTGATTTCCAGGAAAAGTGGGAAGTATGTCTCTTAGGAACCGAGAAAGGTTACACAGTTAAAAAAAAACAAAAAAAAACTTGTTTCTGCAGTATGAACCCAAATCTATATACTGAGCCTCCATTTTGGAATTGCAGGGAATGAGTAAATGTTAAGCTTCCTAAATCTGGTTTAAACAAAAAAATAATTTTCAGCTTTTCTCACTACTAGTGTTACAAGTAGTGTGAATATTAAAATCTATAGTGGCACAAGATGAGTTACTTGCTAATTGAAAATCTGGCTTCATATGAAATTACCCAGCTGTAGTTTTTATACATGTTGAAGTCCTACGCCCCCACCCCCTAACTCAATTTCAATTATTTTCTTGCCAAAGTATCGTTTTTCTTGTTCTCAAGATTTTAGCTTCTCCTCCAAATGTGATGTCTCACTACCTTCAGAAATTAACTTTTGAGAAATACATATTTCGGCATGGTTATTCTTTCTCTTGATAGCCTTAGATAATCTTTCTGTTCCTTCTTTTATCATTGTCATTGAAATTTTTCTTTTTAAATTTTTAGCTACTCTATATTTGCATTACAAGTAGCTACTCTACTGTCACAATCTAATTTTTGTTTCTTTATGTCATCAGCTTCTTTCTTTTGCTTCTCCATTAGCAAATTTATTTTTCTTCACCTTCTTTCAGCTTTTGGACATGTTCTTTGTAACACTTAAATGAGCATTTAGAACACTGTTTAATAATGATCTTGTGATGGGGACACAACTTACTTTCCCACCCTGGTATTTTACGGCACTTTTCACTATTCTTATAGCTTTGATGGTAAATTCATTAAAATAATTCCTTTGCTTTCCTTTGTTAGCATAGCATTATTGATCGAAAATCCCCGCTTTGGATCTGCATTACCATGACGAAGAAGTAATGAAGCTTTGATAAGTTTAGCGAGATTGCTGTATTTCACACTGCCACTTTCAAGCATGTCTAAAATAGCCCTCCAATAATGATCAATGCGTGGAATAACTTCATCCTCACATGAATTTTTGCTTATTTCTTCAACAATTTTATCCATTTGCAAAAGCTTCCATTCATTCCTAATAATATCAAAAGCCCTCCGATATTGGTCAATGGGGTTCCCCATATCGGATCTGCTCTCGGAGGTGATTTTACAACAGATTGAGAAATCCATAATGAATAATAACAGCATTCCACAACCTGCAATGTTTTGTAGATATGTTGATGACATCTTCATGATCTGGGAACATGGTGAACAAGAACTGCAAATATTCATTGATGAATATAACAAATACTATGATACCATCAATGTAACGATGGAAATAGAAAAAGACAATAGCTTACCGTATCTGAACATTCTATTAAATAAAAAAAACAAGACAATACCTTTGAATACCAGGTCTATAGGAAACCTAATTATGTACCTAATGTCATTCCAGCAAATTCATATCACCCTGCACCACATAAATATGCAGCTTTTAGATCTTACATTAATACAGCTTTGACTCACACCTCTAATAAATATTTGTGGAATAGGGAGTTAAATTGGATTAGACAGGTGGCAGTCAATTTTGGATATGATATCAGAAGAATTAATGACCTCATTAATAAAACAAAATACAAGAAATAACATATCAATATACTGAGTGATAAAAAACAAATAAAATACTGTGGTTCAGTGTCATATAATTATGAAATAAATAATATATTAAAAGAGACGTGTGAAAATTTTGATTTGTGCTTTGGTATCAGAACCAGGAGTATTGAAAATATATTGACTGGCAGTAAGGAAAAAATGTCTATCCTGCATAAGGCTGGAGTGTATTCAATACCCATTGAAGACAGATATAATACAATTGTAAGTTAGTACATCGGAAGCACTAAAAGAAATTTAAAAATTAGAATATCCGAGCATTTGAGCAATTGGTTTAGAAAACAAAATAAAACCGCACTTATTGACTACTGCATGAAAAATGAATGTACACCAATGTGGGAGACCGTGAAATTAATTAATCAGCAGAAGAATTGGAAAACTCTACAAATCGTGGAATCTGTTGTAATTATGAAGACCCATCCAGCTAACTGCAACTACAACACACCATATGAACTTCCGTATGCATGAAAGAATTTAATACACATGGAAAAATATTAACAGAGAAGCAAAAGAATAGGCAGCAAGAGAGACAGGAAAGTCAGAGTCGCACGCCAGATGGCACCTGTCTAATTATGCAGTAACGACCCATGCGCGATATATGTCATGACGTCCAGGGGCAGAGAAGATTGCTAATGAATTCTTCAGTACTTGTTGAGAATGCCTAGGAGTAACTAGTGTGAAACGCGTCCGGGAACGCAGATGGTGGTGGGTTTCGGGGTGTGCAGTATATGAAGGATATCAACAGCAGTTATGTTCAACATATTTTATCTCGTTCAACGTTTTAATTGATTCCAATGGCTTTTAGATTTCGTCATGGTATTCAATTTTTCAATTTTAAATTCTGGTTTTTAACATATCACTATGATTTTAACGTCCGTTGTAAATTTGAGTTCGAAATTAAGCATGTCTGCATTGTGATCAGCATATGTTCACAAACCCGTGAAATGAGGCCGTTCTGAATTTGGACCCCAACAGATAAAAAAGAAGATTACACAAAGCCATGAAATGAAGCCGTTTTGCACTTGGACCATGCAGATAACAAAGAAGATTACACAAAATTCTCGGCGCCATTTTGTTGACTTACGGCAGTGAACAATGGAATGAGTGCTAAGTAAGTAACATCTTTCGCCTCGCAGCAGAATTATTGCATTGTATATATCATTACATAGCATCACAGAGCTCATGACCATAACATTTGACGTGTGTAATAGAATATTTAGATATGTTATATCAACTTTTATCCTAATAATAACAGTTAAATTATGGGAAAAGTATAAAAATTGACAAATATGCATAACTGAATGTAACCCTTTAGTAACATCACAACCCTATAATTTTGTACATATATTTCTTGGCTAAGCACCTGAAGATCTTTAAGTTTTTGGTTACAATATGGCATATGCTGTTTGAGATAATCTACAGTAGCAATTAAGGCTGCTCTTACTCGTATATCAAGCATGAACAACTTCTTGTCAGAATCCTTCAGCTCTTGCAGTAGTCTTTTTGAAGTTGTACCAATTTCTATTTCTTTCAGAGGTTTCCAGTTACTTTCATCTCTGATATCCACATTTTTTAAATCCTTACCCTCTTGCTGAAAATAGTATAACTATACTAAAAATCTGAAATTTCTTGGTGTAGAATACAAATTGAACTCCTTACCCTCTTTTTGAGCAACCTTATCATCATGCATAAACTTTGAAATTACATTTCTCAGTAAATCATTGGAATCTGAAGAGTAAGTGAATCATTGGGTACTCAGTTTGAAAAATCAGCAAGGATTTCCTAAACACTTTTATGAATGTAAATTATAAATGCTATATAGCAAAGAACAACAACATTTCTGAGAGAATTTCTGATTTGCTGATATCGATTGGTACTACCAATTAGTTTGTCATTTTTTTTTTTTTTTTTTGCTGTGGCAGAAACTTTAAAAAATATTCTTTCAAATTTGTGAACTGCTCATATGTTCGCTCAGCAAATAAACCTATAGTTAGCCACCTACTACTTACATGCTTTATCAAAACATGTGACATCACATTTGTTACATCCTCAATGCTATAAATCTTCTCGTCTCGCAGCATTGTTTTTCAAAAAATAGTACATCACAGGCAAATTCATCTAAATCAAAGTTACAATTTTCTAAAAGCTTTTTGAAGCTATTATTTACAACATGCAGATTACAAAATACAATTTCCAAGACTCTCTTACCTGTCTCATTCTGCATAACTTCATTAAATTTTTTATTACACTCTGATTAATATTTGGTCCATCCATTGATAGACACAATATTTGGTCCATCCATTGATAGACACAATATTCTTTCCAAAAGAATATTATAAGTGTTAAATACATCCAGCAATTTCTGCAAAATCTGGTCAGAGAAAGCATGCCCCATGAAAATATGCCTGTTAAGTATCTGCAACAAATTTGATTTTTTTCTGCAGACCAATAACTAATGTGTATATCCAACTGCCGTTTCATTTGGATGTTTGTTGTTTCATCAAAAGCTACAGTTACTGGCCCAGTGCTATTTTTCAAGCCACATTTTAATTCATTTTTAAAATATGAAGCAAGGCTATGAGATAATATGTAGGCAACTTTTTTTCTTTTAATTGCATATCACTTGGTAATTTCAAGTCAGGAAACATTTCTCTGAACAGAACATATGTTTCATTACAGGATTTAAATGAGTAATTATTTTGTGCAACATTCATAGCCCAAATAGCTTCTGCTTTACTAATCTGCATATTGTGACTAAATTTATCATGCACAACTTCTACTTGGTGCCATGCTGATTGCTAACTAGCAGTGCTTTTGCTTTCTCCCACTAAAAATGCAACAATAGAATTAGTGCCAAAAAATTTTCCTGGAATTTGGATTGAAGCTTCTTAATATGGTGGTGAGATTTTACTTGAGAAAAAAACACTATTTGAAGTTTCAAATGTCTCCTCACATACTAGCACAAAAAATTGTTTCCCCTTTTCTACACCATTCCTTAAATTCGGTGCCATCCAATTCCTTCAACAACCACGAGTTATTAATTTTTTTTTCTTTTCCCGGCATATTTAAAATTCACCTTCAAGCATGTGGATGCATTTTCACTTCTGGCTTGGTGGGACGTCATGTCATCCGAGGCTCAGTCGATGATATCCTGGTAGTAGTGCTGTGGCAGCCACTTTATGGGTCAGCCAAAACAAAAATCATAGTAGCTTTTTTTTTTTTTTTTTTTGCTTCTGTAATCCACTTAGAAACTGACTTTTAACGTCCTTTCTAGAGAAAATAACGATAAATTTAGAACTCTTTTTCCAAGCAAAAGAGACTATTGCAAGACGAAAAGGTCTGCTCTGTCTTGTACTTTCTCGCTGATAACATGACGCCGCAGCGGGATGATTGGATGACGTCATGGCAGTGCTAGAAGGGAAGCCTCGCATTAGGGGCAACACAAGTAAGCGAAAGGACTTCACGCACGGAGCAAACGGCGGTGACATAACGCAGTTACTAGCCTTGGTGGTGAAGCACCACCAATCAGCACTTCATCTGTTGTAGCACATGATGCATGCCAGATATGGAAGTATAGCCGAGGGCCTGTCATCGCCAGCAACAGAATTCTGGCTCAACTTATGGGGGAGAGAGCGGTTACTTCATATAGAAAAAAAACGCAAACACTGCTTCCTTATGTAAAGACACATAACAAGAGTGATTTATTACTTTCCATACTGAATTTAAAAAAAAAAATTAGGATTTGCTACTCTTTTCTCAAAAATTTTAGGAATTCCATGACATAAGTAAAATTTTAGGAATTTCAGGAATTTCAGGAATTTTATGACAACAGCGTGCCCTGCATATATGTTTTTCTATAGTGATTGACAAAGTGAATGAGTTTGTGCATTTAGAAAGCATGTTTGACAGAGAGAACAAATTAAACAGTGAAATTAGCAGGCGAGTGAATTCTTCATTGAAAGTCATAGCTGCTTTAGGAAGTTTTCACAGGAATGATGAGTTCACAAGAGAGGCCCGCATGGCTGTGTATGAAGAGGTAATTGTTCCTACTCTGATGTATGGCAGTGAAACCTGGGTAATGCAGAAGAAACATAGGAGTCATTTGTGTGCTGGAGAAATGTGTTACTTACAGGGGGTTGTAGCAAGACACATTCTAATCGTGTGACGAATGAAGATATGTTGCAGTTGTGTAATGTGAAGCAAAATGTTGTTAGTAAGGTGGAGACTAATATTCTTTGGTAGTTTGGCCATGCTGAAAGAATGAGTGATGAGATGCTTACTAAGAATTTTTTTTTTTTTAGCCCAAGTGGCAGGAAGGAAAGGCAGAGAAGGCCAAGGAAGTCATGGGAGGATCAGATTCAGGAGTGTCTGCATGAGAAAAAGATTATGAGTATGAAGTATAGAAGGTCTTGTGTACATCGTGTGATGGATGTCAGTGAAGTCCAAGTTGTATGTCAAGATCGCTGTAAATGGAGAAGTTTGATAAGGCAACAGAAAGTAAATAATCAGTTAGAAATTTATCTGGTAGTTTGTATTTCTTTGTGGAGCTAACCTCTGAAGCTCAAGAGAACAGCTTAGTGATACATATGTATGTAAGGCATTAGATATATGTGATTTCAATTTACGCAAGGTTATCACAGAATGTAACTATCACATAAATCAAGGACTTACTGCAATTTCAAATCTGATTTTTTAGTTACGAGCACTTCTGATTGACAAGATTTTACTAAAAAATGTATTAGGAAATTACTGAATTTTTTTCATCATATCAAAAGTATGCCTTTTTCACACACAGTATTAATATCACTGAACAGCAGGAACTTGCAGTATCTCTGGGTAAAAAACATTGGCCATGCACATCAGAAATAATCTAATCCAAAATGAATGAAAACATTGCAGTATGGGTAATACTGAGTTTTACATAATTGCAATTTCTAAAGAACATGAAATTATCCTTACCAAGATAAAAGTGGTTTAAACAACCAAACATTGGAGTATACTATTTTAAAGGGGAAGCTAGCCTACAAAGAAAACAACAGCATCAGTAAACAATCTCTATCAAAAACAAAACAAAACAAAAAACATTTGCATCAGTAGGGAGCAATATCACAACAAAAATGCAGTAGGAAGTTATACTTTGCATTATGTAGAGCATTTACTTATCACTTTAAAAGTTACTAATGACCATATCACAAACTTAATAATTTAATCATGAGTTGGCAACCTCTTCAATTCAAAATCACTATGAAATCCTGGTAAATGATGAAAAGAATATACTTTTTCTGTAAGATATATTAAGATTATTTTCAATATGGAAGTGAGCAGCCTGAGAATGTGGGCTGGTGTACAAACACAAAATTTACTTATTCTTTTTCAAGAAGCAAGATTAAGATGTAATTAGGGCATTAAAAAAGAAACATGAATGCTATTTCTAAAATAAAAATCAAGAGCAAACTGATGAATTTAGTAAATCAAAAGAGATTAACATTAGTTCTAAAGAGAGAACTTTATCTTCCATAGATACAAACAATGTAAATATCCTGCTGTAGCACAGTTATGTGGATTTCATGATTTAAAAAGAGAGGATGAGAGAAAAAAAAACTTTCTAAACCAAAGTTATATTTTAGGACATCACACTACACACTGTTGCTGACATACATTCAGATCAGACTAAACATTTTCTGTAAGTCATATATGACCTCATATGCAGTCTTTAAAGTAACTACAACTGGCTTCGCAAGGTGAAAGTGACTCTCCTTTACAAGTTCCATATGCTAGCAATAATATGTATATAATTTTACATAATATTAAATAACCTGAATAACAATGTTCAACTTTTAACATCTTTATTTATTATAACTGAAAACCCAGAATAGACAGTATTCTTCATAAATAATAAACTAAATATTCTATAAGTTCTGGACTGTTTCTTTATAAATACAGACATTTTGAGCTCCCAGATGACTACTGGAGTTCATTGTCAATGTTGACCTGATTATCTTGTTAAGAAGGATTTTGAATTGTGTTCATTTTTGTTGAGAAAGACAACTGAAACTGTTTCCATTCTCATGATCCAAAAATATAAATGTGGTAAAGTTCTTGGGATTTTGTCATTATTAGGAATTGTTCGATATATTGAAAATGTGGCTTATGGTTTTTGATGATTAATTTATAGGCTCCATTTTCAAAACGTATATGCTTTTTTGAGTCTTTTATTTAGGTTCCTTCCACAATCCAGCACCTGTACACTGTCCCATTTTGGATTGCACTTACATATTTGGATGTGTTGAAACAAAGCACTGTTCTGATCTTTTCTTTCCATTACTGCTAAATGTTCCCCTATCCCTGTTTTAAAGCTCTTGAAGTCTATCCAATATAAGACTTATTACAGTCTAAAGCAACACTGTACATGACATTTTTTTCTCAGATCTGTGTATTTTTTGTTTAAGAAATCCACTGTATTTGCTAATTTTGATGTTTTATTGCTGCCTGATGTTGCAATTCTGGTTTCAGCTGATCTCAAAATTTTGTTGAAACTATTGAGTTTTTCATAATTTTCTATTTGGATGTATTGTGAAACCTGTGTTGGCGGTCACTCGCATTCTGCTGTTACCTGCTGAAGCAGACAGTTTTGTCAGGCATGGATGTATCACCAATAGAAACAATGTGTAAGATACCTTTATTTGACAGCCACCTGTGGGACGCAACACAGGAACCCATATTTAAAACACATATTAGAATATACCTGTATTTTGTGGCCACCAGTACACAAAACTTATAAATTTGTTTTGGGAATTCTACAAAGATTATAAAAAATGCTGTGAATTTAAAAATATGAAATGCCTGTTGTTGTTTTTATACTCTGTCACCATCCTTCACAGGATTGTAGATGATAGTGAGAAGGATTGGCAGTGAAGCATGAAACATGCTAAAAATGAGAAAAATCTCTAATATTCTCTTATCATGCATTGGTTAAGTTATGGAACTGTAAGTAGTGGAACGTTTCGGTAGTTGACTTCTACCTTTCTCAGCCGTGGAATGAAACACATGGAATGAACCATGTAGAGTTAGCATCAGTTGTTGCCAGATTTCAAAATAGCTTTCCAAATAATAAGGATCTGAAAAGGTGCATCTGTATTGCAAGTGTTAAGGGTAAAGATGCTAACACTACATGGTTCATTCCATGTGTTTTATTCCATGGCTGAGGAAGGCAGAAGTCTACTACCAAAACATTCCACCATTTACAGTTCCATAATGTAACCAATGTGTGATAAGAGAATATTAGGGATTCTTCTAATTTTTAAAGGATTGTAGATGGTGGGTGGTCCTTGGGGTGTGTCAAGTTCTTAGAATTTTAGAATTCTTGAAATTGTCATAACAAGCATAAGTTATGTTGAAAATTATAAGTGGGACGCTTCGGTAGTGACTTCTATCTTCATCAGCCATGGAATGAGACATGTGGTAAAAGCGTCAGTTGTTTGCCAGATTTAAAAATCGCTTTCCAAATAATAGGGATGTTAAAAGGTGTGTCAGTATTCCAGGTGTTAAGGATAAGGTAGATTTCAATGCTTTCACGGTACCTGAGGGCATGCCGATGGTTAAAATTAAAATGAATTAAATTTTAGCCATTAGTGATATGATTGTGGACGTATCGCTGATGGTTAAAATTGAAAGTGAGGTTACGTAACATACGCGTGTTATGACGATTTCAAGAATTCTTCTAATGTTTTGTGTGTTACGTGTTTTCCTGCCAATTCTTCTCACAATGTTTCTTAGAATTTTGTTTGCAGATGGTACAGTTTTCTGTTAACTAGGGTATAATTTTCAGTCTTTAATTGTCCTGAATGACAGAGTGAAGCTCTTGTGGGAATTTTACCCCCCTCATTCCAGTGAACCTTGTCTTCTCACTAGGGTCCATATTGTTTGAGAAAGCTTGATAGTCCACCCTATGTGACAAAGAACACACTGCTGACTTTAAGGGGGTAGGATTGAATCGCCTCAAAGCTCAATGCAGTAGTGCTGCTATTAATTTGGTATCTGCTTACCTTCCATTTTCTCAGGGAAAACATGTAGTAGGACTCGGAGTGCCCGATTTGCAACAACATACACATGTTCCAAACACCTTACCCTATTCCTTAGTCTTACTTCTGGCTCTAAGTGAGAGATTTAGTGAATAACATTCCTAAATAACAAAATGGCAGAGAAGACAGAAAATACATGCACTCACAGCAGCTTGCATTAAAAAAAGGCAAGGCTTTTTTTTTTCTTTTTTTTTTCAAGTGGGGAGGGGAGATATTCTGGCAAATTGAACCATTCTATATCACCTGTCAAGACGGTCATTTTTTCGCAGAACAGAAGATGACTTTGCTAGACAGGTTTCATTGTATTTTGTTGTAGCTTTATCATTTGTTTTCTGATTTTGTGGATTTTCTTTTTCTTGGTTTACTTGATGTTAACATTTCCATCATTTATTTCCAATATTATTCTCTTTGGAAAGTTATAGTCAATTAATCTTTTAACCATGTTGATCATTGTTTCATGTTGAAAGTTCTCTGAAGAAAGTTGTTTTGATCTTCTAATTAGATTCTTGCAGTGTTAGTTTTTACCGATCTTGTAAGTGATTGAATTCATTTAGTTCACCAAATTATTTAGTAAATGTGTTATTTAAGTGGTTCTGTGTTTAAAAAGCATTATAGTGAAAAAATACGCTTTTTAACATGTGATTACTACATTTAGAAAAAGTGACGAGCCCTGATAATGAATTTAACACTAATCTGAAACTCACAAGTTGAAACCGACGAATTCATGAACAACATTGCATATTCAATTTAAAATTACTTCAACTAACCTTTTTCTTGAAGTATTCAGATACAGTCCAATTGTTTGCCATTCATGCTTATGTCTTAAGTTTGACGTAATATTTGCAGTCAGTCAATTGTTTTTACAAGTACTGGCATAATTTCTAAATCTTGAAAAGCATGTGTCTTATTGTCACTGGTTCCTGACAGTTTTACTTGCAATTCCGAACATTTTGGATTTCACATGGTTCACTGATGAAGCATGGATTCATTTGGATGGGTATGTCAATTCCCAAAACTCCCACATCTGGGTTACAGATAATCCATGTGAATTACATGAAACCCCATTACATTCTGCAAAAGTCAGTGTTTGGTGTACTGTGTCCCGAACCAGAATAATTGGACCCATTTCCTTCAGGAGCGTAGTAAACTCAGTGTCATATGTGAACATTTTCAGATAATTTGTGGACCAATTAACTGACATCGATTTGACAACGGGGTACTTTCAACAGGACGGAGCGACATGCCACACGTGCCATGTGAGCATGAGTGAAATTTCCTCTTTCTTCGGTGACTGAGTAATTTCCAAAGGACTGTTGCCACCTAATTCACCCAATTTGACTCCTCCCCATTTTTTCTTATGAAGATATTTAAAGTATCATGCTTATAACAATAAGCATTGCATGTTAGAAAACTTAGAAAGTAACATCAGTACAGCAATCTGGACTGCTGATGAGGACATGCTGTCGAGGACCTTCGATAATATGCAGCGTCACATTCGAGTGTATTAGGATGTTGGTGGAGGACATTTTCAGCATTTATTGTGCATGATGCTACATTCCCATGAACTATGGTATGTTGTAAACCACATGTCATGTTTCTAAGTAGAGTGTGTTGCAAAATATGAGTGATTCTTTGGGGAGACTACCTAGTGAAACACCCTGTACACGTAGTAATAATCCACACAGTAAATTACTTTTTTATCTTTCTTCAAAAAAAGAGATTTTTTAGTACTGTTTGGAAGGAGTTGTATATTTTTTATTAATGACTGAAGATTTGTATCAAACATTTTTTGCAATTTCTTTAATCTATTCAATTTCATTTTGAAATTTAATGTCAGATGTATGTGCATATGCAGGGGTTGAGCTGGATTTTTAAAAGTTTTCGCCAACCCATTCGCCAAATTAAATTCTTTTTCGCCAAATGTAATCTGAAATCACCAATTTTTTTTTTCACTCTCCATCGGAAATATAGAAACTATAAAGTGTTATAATAGTACAAAAACAATAAGTTATAGATTGTTTACAATAAGCAGCAAAATATTATGTCATAGATCCTAAATCCTAATACAAAGAAATATGGACACTTATTTTCAATTTTGAGTTCATTACTGCCTGCAAAATTTCTAAACAAAGAATTGTTAACAGGATAAGTTTCAAATTGATTGAAAAATTGGGTATTACATTTATTCTGCGCCTCGGTTCTGAAAGGGCCTGTATAAAAAAAATACAGATGCTGTTGTAATATTACACTTTATTACTTATAGAACTTTCATCTAATAACTATTTTCATATAAGCCGTGCGATATTGGTTGATGTTTCACATGAAAACATAAGAAATCCACAAATATGATCGCATAAAAAGATTCTATATTAATTTTTAAAATATCATTGGCATTGTCAAAACAAAACTTGAAATTTGGCATTGGCCTGTTTAGTACCAAGCCACAGAATTATTCAAAATACGTAAATCAAGCATAGACTAATCAAAATACTGAATTCTGTGGAAAAGTTCCGTCCATTTTCTGTAAAGGTTCCTCAAAATTGAATTCTTCCATTTTGGAACCATTAATGTTTATAGCCATTAAATATTCCAAATTAATCACTTTTAGTCTGCTCCTTAAGTGAGTCTTTGTCAAGTTTTTGGCATCAAAAGCCCCTTTCACAGTCCACTGTTGATTGTGGCAGTGTGGGGAATATCTTTGCAAGACTAGCTAAATTAGGATATATCTCATCATTCTTTAGCACAAATCTAGTATTTTCTAAAACTGAAAAAACTTTGTTGCTGTTGCACAACACCTTTTCTAAACTTTGGACCTCAGTCATAAGTGTAAATTCTTCTCCTAAAAAAATAGAGTGTTTGAAGTGTTCACAAACAGTACACACACGCTTCTCTTTGTCTTGGAAAGAAAAGACCAATGATATGTTGTGGGTCACTTCACAGTCTTTCTCTTCAAAACGTTCATGTAATTGCTCAACAAGCTTTTGCCCAAACAAAGAACATATACTCTCAGATTTTAATTTAAGATCTTCGCTGTATTTAACTGTGTGCCTATGGAATGATGCATTTCCTTCATCATCAACCGCAATTTCTTCCAGAAAGGTTTTCAGTTTTAAACCTTGTTTTGATGTGGTTAATTCTGTGATAATATCTATAGTAGAAGAAAACAGTAAATTTACAGTTGAAAAATCTATTTTTGAACTTTGAAAGCTTTAAACATAAAATGGCTACATGGTTGAGGACATCACTGAGGAAATGTGTAGCATAGAGAAACACATATGTGCTGATTTTTTTTACCAAGCTGGCTGATTTTGCTGACATGTCTTCCAGAAGAACACCAACTAATGCGTCATAATTGCATAATATTGCCTGCATAGCTCCCTCAAATGATAACCATCGAGAGTGGAATATTTGTTTGAATCTGATTGAACATTCTACCTCTTTCAACACAGCTTGTACTTTTTCCAACTTGGACATATTCTTTGGGGACTAATGAAAATAACTGAAAATACTATTTACAATTTTTTGGAATTTTATAAGGTAGGGGATGGAGTCAGCAGCAACAGATGCAGACAATGCTAGCCTATGAGCAATACAATGGAAACTCAGCAGATGAGGAACTAATGTCTTAAGTCTCAAGGTGACACCCGATTTTCTACCAGTCACTGCGGCTGCACCATCAGTGGCAACTCCACATAAATATTCCAAAGGAAGATTCTTTTCTTTCAAACACTTCAGCAGTTCTTCTGTAATGTGTTCTGCGGTAGTATTCTCTAACTGCCTTATAGATAGAAATTTCACTACTGGTTCAACTTCTTTTGTGTAGCGAATATGTACAATCATGTTCTGATGAACAGATGAATCAGTAGATTCATCTGTCATTAAGCTGAACAATTTTGCTCCCAAAACTTCCCTTAGAATTTTGTCCACAATAATGCTAGAAATAGCTTTTGAAAATTGGTAACACTCAAATGATGTGCATAACTTGTGTGCTTATCAATATTCAGGGTTTTTAATTGCATCGCGCCTTGAATGATGCGCAAGTTATTCAAGACTCCCAAGAGGCTATTCTGTAGATTATTTTTGGCCATAAAATATGCATTTTGCAGTGCAGAAATTATTGCTTCCTGGCTTTTTGAAAGGCTTTTCATAACAGCTTTTTTCATATTTTGCTTTTCCTTCAAAGCTGTTTCAGCAGCTCCATGGCTGTTGAAATTAAAATACTTTTCATGTTTAACTACATTTTCTTTCTTCATAATTGTACATCAAATTGTGAAAACATTTTTAACTTGAGCATTTATGCAAGTTTCACAAAACATCGATTTTTGCTTTGAATTGTACCGTAACCATGGTCTGTTATGAGTCCATTCTAGTCTGAAATATCTTCGTCTCTTTTCAGTAACTTAATTCTTGTATCGTGTATAACATCCAATAATTCCGAAGCATTTTGTAATTTATCGGCATTGTCAATTTCTGAAGAAGTAGAAGCATGCAGTATTTTGCAAAAAGCTTGTAATGCCGGTGGATTGGTTAATTGATCATTGTTTCGGTTCTTGAAGTAAATGTCGATGACATTCCGCATGTACAATCTTGTAATATTGGAGGAGAATCGGAGATCTGCGGCAGAAAAACCTTTTCATAGAACATGCACCGGCTTTCGGTAGCCTTTTTCTTTTCTTATCTATGGAGATATACAATCAAGCGTGCAGAGAACTTCAACAGCAATCCAGGCAGAATTTGAATATTAGAATGACCACTTTACTGGAAGGAGTGCGAAACAAATCACATGGCGTCATCGATGGTGTCACGAGACTAAAACTTCTTATAGTGCTCAAGAGAAGTGAAGATGAGACACGAGGGTCGACCACAGAGTTGGATCAATGCGAGATATGGGCACTGGACAGAAAGGAGCATAGAAGAGAAGGGGTCTTATGTCAGCGATGACGTCACTCTTTTCATGCAATTGCTTTCCGTCTCACATGCAATGTAAACACAGAAAAAAGTAACTAACATTCGAATTCCATTTTTAAAGTACCAAATCGAGTAAAAATTAATGATTGCTTAGACGTCATTAAAAAAGGTAATCACCAATACTTTCGCCAAAACGATTTTTTTTTTCGCAAATTGTGAAAATGGTGATCGGCAGCGCGACACCTGCATATGCTCTATTAATGTATGATCTGAATGCTACAACTTTATGACTGTTTGGGTGGTTAAGATTAGTAGAAATGATATTAACAGTGAAATGTGGCTTTCTATACACAGGATACCTACGGCCCGGATTTCCATTTCTTTGCATACTTTTTGGATCACAACAAAAAACTTTCAAAAGTAGCTCATTCTGGCAACTCTGTTCAAGACACTGTTTAGTGCTATCCAGTTTTGGGGGAAATAATCCCCATTGTCCACTTTTGAAAGGGACTGTGGGGAGGGTAGTAAACAAAAGAATTCAAATTCAGAGCTTCTTATCTTGTACCGTTGCTGACATTCCAAACCCTTTATGTACTACATAGCAGAACAGGATGGTTCTGGCAAGATTTTAGGGTGCAATCTTTGTCCTGGACACTGGAGGACTTGTGAGAAAATATCACTTCTAATTTGGGAAGGAAAGTATCAGTTGTTCATTTTAAAAGTGCCAAAGGGCAAACCAGACAACTCTTGGCATTTATGAAAACTATACTCGGGACAAACTTAACCTGACTATGGGCTAGAAGTTCAAAGATGTCATGGTTTCTCAGAATTTCTCTGCATTAATGAGGTGCACTATGCCTTGATGGCAAGAGGGGGTGTCACCATTATAGGAGTCAGAATAAATGTAAACTTTTCATTCATTGTGCTATGAGCAATTTTCCCCCCAGGAAGAAAGCAGCAACACTGAGACCCAAAAACCACTTGACTTCTGCTTACCTCTCAACAGCAGTAAATATCCTCCAGTGTAAAGCCTTTTTAACGCACATAGCTGACAGACATAAGTGGCAATAACATCGCCATTACATTTCTAGAACTGCAACCAAAAGTAACATTTTTATTTTTTTAAATGTATGTAAGCAAAACGTTTAGAACTACGTACTTTTTAGCCACAGTTTAATCTCAAATACGAGCTTTTAGACTGGAACTATATTATGCAGTGGAAGTACACACTCTGTAACTTCAACTCCATAATTAGGTTAGCTTTGCCAGGAATCATCATCATCATCATCGTCATTGCCAACCATTATCAATCCACTGCTGGGCGATGGTCTCCCCAAGTTTCCTCCACAACGGTCTGTCTTGTGCCAGTCTCCTCCATGTCTCTCCCGCATACTTTCGAATTTCATCCACCCATCTTCCATGTGATCTTCTTCTGGGTCTCTTCCTGTCCCTTGGAATCCAATCTAAAATTTCGGCTGTCCATCGATGGTCTGTCCTTCTGGCAGTATGTCCAGCCCATTGCCATTTCAGGGATTTAACTCTGATCACGATGTCTTCCACTCTTGTCATTTTTCGGATCCACGAGTTCCTCTTCTTATCTCTTCTGGTTACAACAAGCACGCACTCTCCATGCTTCTTTGAGTTGTCTGCAGCCTTTGTATGTCTCTTTTAGTTAAGGTCCACGTCTCTGCACCATACATAAGCACTGGAAGGATGCATTGATCAAACACTTTTCTTTTAAGACATAATGGCATATTGCTCTTGAAAATTATGCTGTTTCTCCCAAAAGCTCTCCAGGCAAGTTTTGTACGCCAATTAATTTCTTCATCAATGTGACCCTCACTTGATATCTGCTGTCCAGGATAAACGTACATGTCTGTTATCTCCAGCTTTTCTCCATCAATCGATAAATCTTCATTTCTTGTAAAAGCATTGAACATCACTTTTGTCTTCTGAAAGTTCATTTTTAATCCAACTTCTTTACTCTTGTCAGCAAGTTCTTGGATCATACTCTGCAGCTCTGATGGGGTAGTTGAAAAAATGACTATGTCATCAGCAAAACGAAGGTGGGTTAGATAATCTCCATTAATCTTTATCCCTTTGTTTTCCCAGTTCAGTGATTGAAAGACATTTTCCAATGTGGCATTAAAGAGCTTGGGAGATATGGTGTCACCTTGTCTCACTCTTTTTCCAATTTTTATGTGTGTTGTATTTTCAAACAGCCAAATCTTTGCACTTGTATTTTCATAGATGTTATTAATGATCAATTCCACTTAGTAGTTCTAATTCTGACTATTATATGGCTCTAATTATTGTACTATTCTCTTTTACGTGCGATATTTCAAAGTAACTTGTACAGAAAACTAGCGGATAATGCTTACCTTGGCATTCCTTTCTAGCGACGGGGACATTTCACGCACGTGTTTTCCGGTCTTTGTTGAGGTTATTGTCCTAAAGTCCGTTGTATGCGATGACTGGCTTTACTTCTCACACTTTTCGCTGGGTATACTCATTGGATCTTTGCTTTAGGATTCAAACATCAATTTTTACCGTTCTTTATACTCGAAATTTTCGCCCATACTCTGGGCATCTTCAGGAGCGTGGCGACTTTACCACCGATGTTCGTGGTTAACTTCGCGCTAATGGAGTCCGATACTCCTTGTTGCCATTCGTCGGAAAAACTTTCCTGGATATATTTCGTTATCAAGCCCGGCTGGCGCCATCTATGTTCGGTTAAGAACACTTTTTTTTCCGTATTTTTTTTTTTAATTTTTTTAATTTTCTTCTCCTATCCTGGTTTTCTTGTCTTTTTTTGCCTGTTTTTCTTTTGTTGTTGTTTTTCTTGTCTTATTAGTTCTTTCCACAGGCCCGATAATGTGCTAGGGTCGTTCTGGTTACATACCCTTGCTTTATTTTTGTAGATTAATATTGCTTCTTCCCTCCTCATTTTTTGTAGATTAATATTGCTTCTTCCCTCCTTTCCGAATCGGAAAGGCAAATGAGGAGGGAAGAAGCAATATTAATCTACAAAAATAAAGCAAGGGTATGTAACCAGAACAACCCTAGCACATTATCGGGCCTGTGGAAAGAACTAATAAGACAAGAAAAACAACAACAAAAGAAAAACAGGCAAAAAAAGACAAGAAAACCAGGATAGGAGAAGAAAATTAAAAAAATTAAAAAAAAAAAAATACGGGGAAAAAAGTGTTCTTAACGAAACATAGATGGCGCCAGCCGGGCTTGATAACGAAATATATCCAGGAAAGTTTTTCCGACGAATGGCAACAAGGAGTATCGGACTCCATTAGCGCGAAGTTAACCACGAACATCGGTGGTAAAGTCGCCACGCTCCTGAAGATGCCCAGAGTATGGGCGAAAATTTCAGTATAAAGAACGGTAAAAATTGATGTTTGAATCCTAAAGCAAAGATCCAATGAGTATCATCATCATCATCATTGTCAACCATTATCAATCCACTGCTGGACGAAGGTCTCCCCAAGTTTCCTCCACAACGGTCTGTCTTGTGCCAGTCTCCTCCATGTCACTCCCGCATATTTACGAATTTCATCCACCCATCTCCCATGTGGTCTTTTTCTGGGTCTTTTCCTGTCCCTTGGAATCCAATCTAAAATTTCGGCTGACCATCTATGGTCTGTCCCTCTGGCAGTATGTCCAGCCCATTGCCACCTCAGGGATTTAACTCTGATCATGATGTCTTCCACTCTCGTCATTTTTCGGATCCACGAGTTCCTCTTCTTATCTCTCCTGGTTATACCAAGCATGCACCTCTCCATGCTTCTTTGAGTTGTCTGCAGCCTTTGTATGTCTCTTTTAGTTAAGGTCCACGTCTCTGCACCATACGTAAGCACTGGAAGGATGCATTGATCAAACACTTTTCTTTTAAGACATAATGGCATATTGCTCTTGAAAATTATGCTGTTTCTTCCAAAAGCTCTCCAGGCAAGTTTAGTATACCCAGCGAAAAGTGTGAGAAGTAAAGCCAGTCATCGCATACAACGGACTTTAGGACAATAACCTCAACAAAGACCGGAAAACACGTGCGTGAAATGTCCCCGTCGCTAGAAAGGAATGCCAAGGTAAGCATTATCCGCTAGTTTTCTGTACAAGTTATTAATGATATTAATGTACGCATCTTCAATACCGCAGGATTTCAGGGCCATTGTAACTGCTGATGGTTTCACCGAATCAAAGGCTTTTTCATAATCGATAAAAGCCATGCACAATGGAAGTTCATATTCCCTCGCTCTTTCAATTAGTTCTCTCAGTATGTGGATATGATCTATACTGCTGTAGCCATCCTGAATCCAGCATGTTCTCTCAGTTGAGCCATGTCCAGTGTCACCTTCAAGCGGTGTGAAAGAACTTTAGTGAAGATTTTATAAACCACTGATAGGAGGCTGATAGGTCTGTAGTTCCTGAGATCCTCAATGTCACCTTTTTTATGTAGCAAGATCATTGTAGCGTTGTTCCAATCCTCAGGAATTTTCCCTTCATTAAGGCATCGAGTGAAAATTTGGGCGAGTACTGTTTCGATTTCTCCACTTGCTTCTTGTATGATGTCTACAGTAATTCCATCTTCTGCTGGGAGGACTGGAAGAACTATGGTACTGGTACCTTTCATGACGTCTGGAGTACATGTATCATCCCTTTCATATAATTTAGAGTAGAAATCTTTCAATTTTGTCAAAATTTCGCCTTAAGAAGTGGTGTCCCCCCCCCCGACCCTTTCTAAACAAAGAAAGCACTGTATGTGGTCAACCATAGGCCACATTCACACCTGCTGCTCAGGACTGATAATAAACATGTGCTGTGAAACACTTAGTCTCTCACACCTCTTCCGTTTATCAAAAATAGGGTGTGAAGGTCTTTTCCTCATTAGGAAGATAACTGCATACCGTGAAATTAAAAAAAAACATTGCCATATAAGCTGCAAATGCAATGTTGATCTTGACAACATAATTTCCCACAGAAAAGTTGCGATTCACAAAGTAACCCAACAGTCCAAAGAAACCGGAAAATATTATGTTATTAAAAAAAAATAATAACTGTAATTTTTAAGTGCTCTTCTATTACTTTCTAGTGAACAAAGAGCAAAAATCATGATTTTTCAGATATACTTCAGTTCTGCAGTTGGAACTGGGGCACCCACAGAGCTTCCCACAGCATGTGATCATCACTCAGAGCAAATAATACTGCTTTGTTTCATCAAATTTTCTGCAAAAATGCTTGTAAGTAAAAAAAAAAAAACTGTAAAAAACTTTCTAACTGTTGAGGTACCTTAATATTGCTTAACATTTTTGGTAATTTTACAAATATAAAACCTCTCCCTGACAGTTGCAATGCAAATTTTTTAAAAATCAAAATGCCACAAAGGCATTTTTTTTAGTGATATATTATCCACAGAGCTTAAATTTTTTGTCCTTTTTAGCAGATAATATGTGGATTATAAGACAAATTACAGCACAACAATGAAGTTGTGATGTCATCAGCTGTTAGTCGTGTGGGTGATTTGAAGTGTATTACAAATAAAGCTTTCCTAACATTTTCCTTCATTGTGTCATTAATCTTCTATGAAAATCATACAAGTACACTGCTACCACATCAACAGGGAAGGTTGGAATGGTCATCAAATAAAAATTCTTTGTGGTACATTGACCTACAGCTTTAAACTGGGTGCTGCATTATTTCCGATAACAAACCAAAGAGGTAAATAGAACTGTTACATTATACTTGGTGCAGCGTTTTTGGAAAATATGATATCTTAAAATGAAGGGGTTGTTATTTTTTACAAATAGTAGAGTTTTTTTAATGTCTTCAATTTCCATTACTGCTGTATTAAAAAAAAAAATTTCTTCAATTAGTTTTATGGCTCCTTCTGTAGGAGTATTGAAGGAAACTTCAAGTACAGCTGAAATGCAATTATTATTACTATTGTTATGATTGTATTGTTTAATTTGTTTAATACCATCTGTAGCTTTAATGATTGAGTACTTGTAATTGCTGTAGAATGATTTAATGAATTTATATAAAGCTCTCTGGAGCAATATGTTCGGCCACAATTAGTTGACTTACTTTGTTATTATTTTTTTACCTCATCTTCTTCTTGAAGTATACAGATTCAGTCCAATTGTATGCTATTCATGCTTGTGCCTTAGGCCTAACATTATATTTGCTGTTGGTCAATTGTTTTGACAATAAGTACTGTACTTTTTGGCATATAAGATAGAGACTTTTTCTCCAGAAATCTGGGCCTAGAGTTATACAGCACATTGCCTTGTTTATTAATTGGTCATTGATATTTCCAAATGAAAAAAAATACATATACATATCATCATTGTCAACCATTATTAATCCACTGCTAGGCAAAGGTCTTCCCAAGTTTCTTCCACAACGGTCGGTCTTATGGCAGTCTCCTCCATGTTACTCCTGCATACTTTCTAATTTCATTTACCCATCTCCCATGTGGTCTTCTTCTGGGTCTTTTCCTTCCCCTTGGAATTCAATCTAAAATTTCGGCTGTCTACCAATGGTCTGTCCTTCTGGCAATATGTCCAGCCTGTTGCCATTTCAGAGATTTTTCTCTGATCATGATGTCTTCCACTCTTGTCAATTTTCTGATCCACGAGTTCCTCTTCTTATCTCTCCTGGTTACACCAAGCATGCACCTCTCCATGCTGCTTTGAGTTGTCTGCAGTCTTTGTATGTCTCTTTTAGTTAAGGTCCACATTTCTGCACCATACGTAAGCACTGGAAGGATGCATTGATCAAAAACCTTTTCTTTTAAGACATATTGGAATATTGCTCTTGAAAATTATACTGTTTCTTCCAAAAGCTCTCCAGGCAAGTTTTATACGCAGATTAATTTCTTCATCAATGTGACCCTCACTTGATATCTGCTGTCCAAGATAAATGTAGGTATTGGTTATCTCCAGCTTTTCCCCATCAATCGATAAATTTTCATTACTTGAAAAAGCACTGTACATCACTTTTGTCTTCTGAAAGTTCATTTTTAATCCCACTTCTTTACTCTTGTCAGCAAGTTCTTGGATCATACTCTGCAGCTCTGATGGGGTAGTTGCAAAAATGACTATGTTTTCAGCAAAACGAGGCTGAGTTAGATAATCTCCATCAATCTTTATCCCTTTGTTTTCCCAGTTTAATGATTGAAAGACATTTTACCATGTGGCAGTATAAAGTTTGTGAGATATAGTGTCACCTTGTCTCACTCCCTTTCCAATTTTTATGTGTGCTGTATTTTCAAACAGCCGAATCTTTGCACTTGCATTTTCATAGATGTTATCAATAATATTAATGTATGCATCTTCAATACCGCAGGATTTCAAAGCCATTGTAACTGCTGATGGTTCCACCGAATCAAAGGCCTTTTCATAATCAATAAAAGCCATGCATAATGGAAGTTCGTATTCCCTCGCTCTTTCAATTAGTTCTCTCAGTATGTGGATATGATCTATACTGCTGTAGCCATCCTGAATCCAGCATGTTCTCTCAGTTGAGCCATGTCCAGTGTTACCTTCAAGCAGTGTGAAAGAACTTTAGTGAAGATTTTATAAACCACTGATAGGAGGCTGATAGGTCTGTAGTTCCTGAAATCCTCAAGGGCCCCCTTTTTTATGTAGCAGGATCATTGTAGCATTGTTCCAATCCTCAGGAATCTTCCCTTCATTAAGGCATTGAGTGAAAACTTGGGCGAGTAGTGTTTCAATTTTTCCACTTGCTTCTTGTATTATGTCTACGGTAATTCCATCTTCTCCTGGAGCTTTTCCCCGTTTCATGTTCTTGATTATGTGCAACTTCTGCTGGGAGGACTGGAAGAACTCTGGTACTGGTACCTTTCATAATGCCTGGAGTACATGTATCATCCCTTTCATATAGTTTGAAGTAGAAATCTTTCACTCTTGTCAAAATTTTGCTTCTATTTCTTGTTGCAGAACAATCTTCTTTTCTCAGTGCAATAATCTGTTTTCTTCCCTTAATGAGACGCCCTTTTGCCCTCTTTAGGCTTTGGTTGTTTTCAATTGCTTTCCTCACTACTTCACCATTGAATTTCCTTATGTCTTCAGTGATACTTTTTCGTACCGTCTTGCATAGCTCTATATATTCCACTTTGGAAGTCACATCTTCTTTAGTTGTCCTCATCTCTCTTCTTTTTTGCGTCAGAATTTTGGTTTTTCCTGATAATTAGTTCATATGCAACTTGTTCTTAGTACCAGCTAATTTTGTTGCTGTTTCCATCAGAGCTTTGGTTAGTTTTCTGTTAACTTCAGAGATGCCCACTTCTTCCAATGTTAGACCTTCTACAGCAGATAATCTGTTCCTCAGTTCCAGTTTGAAGATATTATGATGTTTTTTAAGGTTGGTCATGTCAATACACTTTGTTTGTTTTATGAGCTTGCCACGCTCAATTCGTTTAGCACTGAGGTGCATCTTACCATTCTATGGTCACTACCTGTGTTGAACTTGTTCAGCACACTGCAGTCTTCCATGACAAATTTCTTGTTACACATAATAAAATTAATTTTACTTGTCAATCCATTGGGATGCCTCCGTGTGCATTTCCTTTGCAGCTTTTCTTGAAAAAGGAGTTCATGATGAAAAACCCTTTTGCCTCTGCAAACTCTACGAGAGTATTTCCATGCTGGTTTCTGTTGCTGTTAATGAATTTACCTACTGAAGTTTCATTCTGTTGCTGTTGCTCTATTTTCGCATTGAAATCTCCCATAATGATCTTCAAGTGCTGCTTGCCTTTATTATTTAGATGATGAATTTCCTCAATAAATTCTTCAATTTCTTCTTCAGGATGACTTGTGGTGGGTGCATAAGTTTGAATAAATAGCGCCTTCAATCTGGTCATCATCTTAATATTACACTCATAAAAAACCATTCCGAAAGCATACAAAATGTAACATTCTGTTCCCTACGAACTTGTTTAAAAGCTGCTGCAATGCATCTTTCGTTTCAACAGAAATGTCATTAAAATTGCTGTGACTGATTGAATGACAGTTGCAGTATGTTAATTGCACACCCCTCACAATACCTTTAAGAACCCATGGGTGCCAATGGTTTTGCAAAACCACCAGAACAATAATAGGTGCACTTCATTTATCTTGCAATAATTAATTAAACCTCTAAAAAATGTTGCTGCAAACCAGCTGATTGGCTGGTGACAGTCATGTCAAGAGTCAGAACTGCATGCACTTTAAGAACGGCAATCACCAGTTGATAGCAGAAGCAGTCTTTTTTAGCTCTGTCAATCTTTGAATTGTATGTCTCAATTGAATTAAAATCAACATTGCTTCCATTTATTATTCTTGTCTTAATTTATTTCACATTTCTGATTAAAATCAAAAGATCCTTTGGTTTATAATTTCAATCAGACTCTGAAAGAAAGCAAAAAATGACAACTTGCACTACAAGCATCATTCTGATTTTGCATGCATATGTTTTTTTTTTTTGGTTTTTTTTTCCCCACCTTTGTGTGGCGGCATCTTTCACAGGTCAGCAGGAGGGAAGGAGGAATATGGTAGCAGCAGTTTGTAAGAAAAAAATAAGCTTATGAAATTTAAATTTTTGCTGAAAAGAAAAATGCAGAAGTTATCTCACTTTCTGTTAATTTTAATATTTACTGAAATATTCAAAATATAGTTACAGAATTTTGGAACATTAACTGTAGTTGTTCCAGCCTCGTCTTATACTCAGGATGGACTTATCTATAAATGAAGATAAGGAAATTGAGAAATTTAACCTAGTTGACTTATACTCTATATCAAAAATACGGTATTAAAAATACCCATTACTGATACAGTCCTCATATTTCAAAAGGTTTTAAAAGTGCCATGATTTTTCCCCCTTATTCATGACCACAAGTGTTTGTCATATGAAAGTTTTTATACTAATTTGTGGATAACTTGAATGTTTCTGATCACAGTCTTAATAAAATTTTAGAAATACTGGCATTTGTATAATAAATTACTCATTGATAAAGTAATAAAAAAGGACTTGCATCCTTGCCATAAGGAATTGATATACAAATAAAAATACTGTTTTAAATCTCTTACATGAACAAAAATGCATGACAATCAAGGCAGAAATGCCATGAAACACAACAACAGATACAAGTTCATGCATGTTGAATTTAATATCAAAACAGCAAATTAATAATAAGAACAAATTCAAAATTAACATACATAAGGAGCAACAGCTTGAAAACATGCAGATTCAGGTCCCTTGCCAAGCATGCTAGGAAAGACAGTTGATGACAACCTAAAAATACCAAAACAGAAAAACTAATTTTACATTCACTAAAAAAAGAAAGAAAGAAAGAAAGCTAAAAATATGAATAAAATTATCTTCTCAGTTCAATCATAATTATGCCCCCAAGGGCATAAATTATGACTGTCATGATGGTAACCCACTTTTTCCAAATATGCTTTAGTTTCAGACTTTCAGTCATAGGCAGTACTGCCAAGTCCAGAAGCAGCAAATGAACTAATTCTAACAGGAAAATCAGCCAAAACAGAGCACAACAGTCTTTCTTACAAAATTAATTTCACATAAATGAAGTGAATGAAAGTGCATAATTTATAGTCTTCGTGGCATTTCTTATTTAAAGAAACTTTTTTTTTTTCAAGCAGTAGACTAACAATTTCTTCTCTCCATTTTTTTCTTCCTCACTTCCAGAGTTAATGACTATTCGATGCTTTGGGGGGGGGGGGGGATATAAGCAGCTCTTTGGGATATACGCAATTCTGTATTTGGAGTGGACAGCCAGTGGCGTAGGGAGAATGTACTACGTATAGCACATCTGAGGATCGGCCAGAAACCAACATCTTTGACCACTCAGCTGCTGAGGTGGCTTTGATCATTTTCAATAGTTAGCTGCTGTAAAAAACTGGTGCCGCAGGGTTGGTGTACTACCCTTGAGTCACCTAGGGGCTACACAGTGGTTCAGAACATCCTAAAACCTGGCCAAAACCTATAACTTCGAAATGATATTGGTATTTGTAATCTGATGCAGTTAGAATTGTTAGATATGAATAGAAATGCACTAAAGACAAGGTAAAACATTTTCAAAAGTTTTAAAACAGGGTTTTGGCCAGGTTTTACAGTGTTTTGGGCCACTGAGGGCTGGCCAGAAATCAGCGTCTCTGACCACTCCACCACTAGGGTGGGGGGCTTTGATTGTTTTCTGTAGACAGGCTAAGTTTAAAGGCTCCACAAAAGAAAGAAAAGTACATCCAGAAAAAAGATCACACCCTGCATTTTTCTTTTTCTTTTGTTTGTACTCTGTTTCATCTGGGTGATAAGCTGCTATTCTAAGCACACAGACCTATACTTAGGACTATTACAATATTTTGGCTAAAGTTATATTCTAACCAAAATGCATGGCTAATCCATTTGAAATGACAATAGATGAACTACTGTCCTTAATACTGTTTCACACGTTATTTAATGTAGTGCTTTCAATGTAGGCAATGCTAAGTAACAAATAGACATATGAAAAAAAAACATCAATGTCAATAACTTGAACAGTTGGTACAATAAATGAATGAACTTACTAGAGGATTGTCCTTGGATATGTATTAGTCCTCAGGCAGGACAACATATTAACCCTTATCAAGTATAGGGTTACATAGTACTTTTTAGCATGTTGTTCAAAAATCCTTCTTTGTTTGTGTATTATTTCAAATATGACAATAAAGTTACCTTTATATGATGGAATTTGAACCCTATTGATCAAACTGTCAAAAATTTTAAGAAGTTAATAAGTTCCTTAAAAAGTAAAAATCAGATGAATGAGCTCTTCAAAAACTTCTCCAAAATCCAGACAAGAGTTCCACAACTCTATAGTACTATAAAAATCCACAAAGAAGGCCATCCAATAAGACCTATCATTGACACTAAAAATTCCCCATTCTCCAATATTAATTATTATCTGCTTATTCACATCAAGGATATTTTTCCTTCTCCTCCTTACCTTCTAAAATATTCCATACAACTGAAGGAAAAACTTGACAACATTCCAGATTTACTTCATCCAGTAATGGCAAGCCTAGATATAGTATCCATGCATACTAACATTAACCTAGACCTCCTGCTTGAATTCATTGTAGATAACCTAGCAGAAAAAATAGTATACCATAACCACAATAGAGAAATGCTAATTGGAATACATGAACTGATCCTGTTTTCTTTCAAAAATAATTTCTTCCAATTTGATAAGAAATCTTACAGGCAAACTTCAGGACTCACAATGGGATCTCTGCTAGCACCTCTGCTAGCAAATTGTTATGTGAGTAAACTGGAAGCCAAAATCTTTATCCATCGCTCAATATTTGCTCTCTTAGTCAGGTAAATGGATGATATCTTACTTATTATAGATAATGATGACCAGTCTCTACCCTCTCAAATTCTGGCAGAATTTAACTCACTGGAACATTCTTTACGATACACCTTGGAACTGGAAAAAGACCACAGCATCAATTTTCTAGATTTAACCTTAACCTCTAGAGACGGAAAATTCTTCACCCAGATTTTTAGAAAACCCATTAACACAAGTAAGATGTTAGACTACTACTCTTTCCACCCAGACTATATTAAATCTAATACGGCGAGACATTTTTTTGAGAAAATTAATGTCCTTGTCTCTACAGTTACCCAAAAAGACATACACAGAGAAGAATTAAAAAGAATATTGGCAGAGAACAATTACCCCTCCCCATTCATAAAGAAGTTATTTGAAAAAATGAGAAAAAAGAAGCAGCAGGTGAACAACTTCAAATTCACCAGCAAAATCATGTACCACAAAGGACTTTTCGAAAAACTAAAAAGATCGGAGCAAAATATAATAACAGACTTGCCCCAGATCTAAATAACAAGTTAAAGAAGTCCCTACCAGCTCTAAAGCAGAAAGAAAATTACATCCAATTGCAAGAAGGAGCAGTCTATTACATTGACTGTAACTGTGGACTAAGCTATATAGGAGAAACAGGAAGGAGTATTAAGGTCCGGTTGAAAGAACACCAGGCAGCTATTAGGAACAATAGTATTAAAACAGGGCTAGACAGTCATGTACTAGCAAGCGGATACTCCATAATTGGGGACTCAGTAAAAATCATTGCCCACCAATCACACTTAGTAAAGAGGAAGCTAGAAGAATGGATGGAAATAGTGAAAAGAAGAAGTACCACATCAATGATAATTGTGGTTGGGCACTCCTGACTAAGTGGCAGCAACTACTCCAGTGATGTAGCTCTGATGATGAACTAGGATCTAGTTCAAAAATTTGACCACCAATTTTTTTAAATAATTACCTCTATAAGAACCATAAAATAGTTATTTACACAGTGAACTAACTACAAATAGAAGAGCCATAAATTCATTTAAAACTAAAAGTTAATGAAAAAGTAGAAGAAAAAATTAAAGCATTTTTTTCTAATGTAAGTTGATGCATTTTTGTTAAATTAAAGCATTTTTCTCTATTGTTGTAAGTCACATTTCAACCAAAAACATAAAAAAATGAAACACTTTTGAGGGGACTGAGGCCACTTGCCTCCTCTCTAAATACACCCCTGCATACAGCAAATACATGTTGAAGAAATACAGTGCACATTTCAACACTGAAGTCTGTGCAACAGTGCAGAGTGTGAAGTATCTTTACAAGTATGTATAGAAAGGACTGGACAGAGCAAAAATTCATCAAATAAATGCAGCAAAAAGAAATGGTGGAGAATATCACAAGATTAAGGCCCACATGGATGCATGACATGTCACCGCACCAGCAGTCTGGAAGACCTTCAGTTTCCCAATGCAAGGTAAACAATATTTCAACTGAAAACACAAACTCATTCTAGTTCTCTACCATTTAGACCAGTGATATCTAACTTCCGTTGACCCATGGGCCAAAGTTTTGTAAAAGATTAATTGACGGGCTACATTTGTTTAAAATATATATCATCATCATTGTCAACCATTATCAATCCATTGCTGGATGAAGGTCTCCCCCAGTTTCCTCCACAACTGTCTATATTGATCCAGTCTCCCCTATGTCACTCCAGCATGCTTTCAAATTTCATCCACACAACTCCTATGTTTTCTTCTTCTGGATATTTCCCTGTCCCTTTGCATCCAATCTAGTACTTCAGTTGTCAAATGGTGACCACTTCTTGCAATATGTCCAGCCCAATGCCATTTCAGGGATTTTAATTTGATCATGATGTCTTCCACTCTTGTCATTTTCTTGATCCACAAGTTCCTCTTATCTTTCCTGGTTACACCAAGTATGCATCTCTCTATGCTTCTTTCAGTTGTCTGCAGCCTCTATGTGTTTTTCTCAGTTAAGGTCCATGTCTCTGCTCCATACGTAAGAACTGGAAAGATGCACTGACTGAACAGTTTACCTGTGAGACATAATGGTATATAGCTCTTGAAAATTGTACTGTTTCTTCCAAATGCTCTCCAACCAAGTTTTATATGCCAATTAATTGTTTCATCAATGTGGCCAATCTTCACTTCATATCTGTTGCCCAAGGTAAACATAGGTATCGATTTTCTCTAGATTATCCCCATCAATTGCTAAATCTTCATTTCTTGTAAAAGCATTGCACATCAATTTGTTTTTCTGAAAGTTCATTTTTAATCCCACTTCTTTACTCTCAACAGAAAGTTTCTGGATCAATACTCTGCAGCTCTGAAGGAGTAGCTGAAAAAATGACTATGTCATCAGTAAAATGAAGATGAGTTAAATAATCTCCATTGTTCTTTATTCCATTATCTTCTCAGTTCAATGATTGAAAGACATTCTGTAATGTGGCATTGAAGAGTTTGGGAGATATGATGTCACCTTGTCTCACTCCCTTTCCAATTTTTATTGGTGCTGTATCCTCAAATAACCAAATCTTTGCACTTGCATTGGTAAATGTGTACTTTAGCGTCCTAAATTATTTCGTCGGAAAAATTTAACTGTGTGAGAAAAGTGCGACGTACAATGTTTTAAGCATGCAAAGTAATGGGGAAAGTTGAAAAAATATAGTACTTTTCCATGAAAGAAAAAATATTTTCCGAAGAACTTACCTTGAAGTACGAAGGTTCGGAAGAGTATGTGTGGTAGGCCTAAGATGTCGGAACGGCGGACGGCGTGAAGGTGGAGAACGGCAAGTTACGTGCGGAAGAATACACAAGGAAGCGGTTCAGGAGTACGTACTGATTAAAGCGGGTTGTTAGAATATGCTGAAGGAAAGAGGTCGGTTTTATACTGCATTGTAATATCATTTTTTCAAGGGTAGTTTTGCGAAATCGTTAGTAGAAAATTGCCAAAAAGGCTTAAAATTTCATAATCCCCACAATTCGACACGAAGCTCTGGGCCTCCCTGCCATAGTACGATTCCTGAGTATAACAAAATCGTTTATTTTCAACAATATCCGTTTAAAAGAGGGAAAAAAAGGATGAACGATGGACGGAATAACAGCAGAACTACAAATGAGGTGCTTGAAGAAATCACCGACCCCTTAACATCTCCGAAACCATAACCAAAACTTGGGATTCCACCGGAACCAATACCTCTTACTCAAAACTTCTGCCGCACATTGTATCATTTACATTCCTTCATTTAATAACATTCTCAGACATTTTTACAATAAAAAAAAAAACATTTAGCACATTTATTTATTAATAATTAATGAAACATTTCTGAACTTCTTTTAGCACACGATTACACGACGCATCATACTCCTCCCAGACATACACCCCACTCCTGTTGTACTCTTCCGTGCATTCAATAGCAACTCGTACTCCGTTCCGACGCACGGAACCTTCACGTGGTGGCCGTTAGCATCACTTCAGCCTCCCGCACCAACTGCTGCAAACCATCGTACTCGCAGGTTAATACTTCGGAAAAATTCTTTTCTTTTATCTAAAAATATTATATTTTTGCATCTTTCCCCATTATTTTGCATGCTTAAAACATTGTATGTCGCACTTTTCTCACACAGTTACATATTTTTCCGACGAAATAATTTAGGACGCTAAAGTACACATTTACCCTTGCATTTTTATAGATGTCATTAATAATGCTAATGTATGCATCTACAATACTGCTGGATTTCAAAGACATTATAACTGCTGATGGTTTCACAGAATCAAAGGTCTTTTCATAATCAATAAAAGGCCTTTGATTCCATGAAACTATCAGCAGTTATGTAAATATGAGGCATATTCAGAAAGTGAATACCATTTGCTAATATTTTTGCTGCAGCGCTGCAGTCATGATATTGAGCATGCACGCTGACTTTCCTCATTTGTGGGCAAGCCACAGACGCCATTATGAAGAAACCAGATCATGTTTGTGTGTTGTTCTGTGAGTTTAACATGTTTAAGAAGATTGAATGGCCCACCAACTGTGACATAAGGTCCATAATTCGATTTTCAAATGCAAGAAATGTGAAACAGAATGACATTCATTGCCAGATTTGTAAAGTCTACTTTCAAATTCCCACAAATGATGGAATGATGAGGAAATGAGTCAGGCGGTCCAACAAAGGTCATGAGAACGTATAAGAGGAGGAGAGAAGCAGCAGACCATCTGTTGTCAACAATGATTTGGTACGTGCGGTCAATGCAAAAGTTCGTGAGGACAGACATTTCACAATTTTGCCACTTTCTTTGCATTTCCCACAAATTCCAAGGGCTATTCTCTACGAAATTGTGACAGATCATTAGAGGTTTGGGAAATTGTGCTCAAATTGGGTGCCAAAGATGCTCTCTGGGGAGCACAAAAGCAAGTGGGCTGTCAGTGCATTGACCTTTCTCATGCAATACAATGAGCAAGGTGATGGGTTCTTGGGCCACATCATCACAGGTAACAAGACATGGGTGTTCTACATGACGACTCTGGAATAGAAGTAACAGCCTATGGAGTGGCACGGCACACCTCATTGCTGAAAAGGAAGAAATTCAAGCATACAATTTCAAGCGGCAAGATCATGTGTACAGTTTTTTGGGACAGGCAAGGAATTTGGCTTGTTGAATTATTGCCTAATGGCAGAACAGTAAACTCATCAGCCTATCGTGAGACCTCGGAGAAGCTACGTCAAGCAATCCAGAACAAAAGGTGTGGCATGTTTACTCGTTGTGTTGTCTTGTTTCATGACAACACTCAGCCTCACATTTCTGCACAGACTCAAGTACTCAAAACGTTAATAACTTTTTAGTTATACTTAGTAATACAGTAATTGAAGTCATGGCCATTCCTAGACAATCATATGATATATAAAACACACAGATTATGGGATTTACTTAGGAATAAATGGATGTTATTTATTAGCGTCAAATTTTCGGGTAGTAACCCTACCCTTCATCAGGACTACACTATAATAAGTGTTGCCAACCTTGGGAAACACTCCAACCTTTAAAATCATTTAATGTAGTTCCTTTTCTTCTCTCAATTTCAAGACCTCCAGCAGTTTTCTCTTGAAGAAATGTTGTTGGTGGGTCAGAATTTCTACTGAGTCCCACAGTATTTTATGTCTAGTAGATTGAACATGTCTGTCCAGGCCAGTTTTGTTTGTCTTGTTTTTAATATCTGCTTTATGTTCTGTCAGCCTGGTCTTAAGCTGTCTGCCTGTCTCTCCTAAATAGCTGAGACCACACTCACACTTGATATTGTAGACCACTCCTTCTTTTAACAAGATGTTAGTTTCTTGCTCCTTTAATTTAGGAAGGTAGTTACTGATCTTATTTCCTAAACCTGGTGCTAGCCTGATTTGAAATTTTTTGCTAATAATTTGAAGTTTTTCGAAAAGACCCTTGTTGTAGGTGATTTTTCCAGTTAACAGAACTTTTGGGCTTGGTCTCAGAGCTTTTTTATTTTTAGCCATAATTTTTTCCACTAATAGAGCAGGGTAATGATTGTCCTTTAGAATGATTTTAAGTTCGTTTTTTTTTTTTTTAGTCTGTTAGTTATTATTAAATGCAAAACTATGGTTAAAACAGTCATTATAAGGTGTGATTATTAAATCAAATGAAATGAGAAAACTCACCGTCTATGTACGATATTTAATTGAAATACGAAAGATATTTACAGTTAAAATACCCCACTAGTACTTTCGGGGTAACATTTATCCCATCATCAGGTGGAACAGAGGCAATGTAGTACTCCTTTATATATATCGTACATAGACGGTGAGTTTTCTCATTTCATTTGACCAGTTGTCGAAGTCATCCTTTTATTGTTACGATTATTAAATCATTAATTATCCTCCTAATTTATTTAGGATTATTCAATATCATCTCATCACAGATGCTTAATTTAGTATTCGTGCAAAACACAATATGATCTGTAAAAATGAAGCTGTCACTACACGATTTAAAAACATGCAAAGATACCATTACACATTGTTAAAAGATAGGAAGTAAGTTGAAGCGAAGGAGGGCCCCAACCCCACTAAATATGCCTGCACACCTTCACTCATACCTCAGTCTGAGTATTGTGACTTTGAACTCTACTCAACAAAGTGCCTAGGAAAGAGGATACAAATTTAGTTATCCCTCCAATCGAATAAATAAATTCGAAATTATCCTGCAAGCCAAACACATCATTATGGCTTTACCACCACAAGATCAGGATTATGTTAGGCATAAGGTGATTAGGGCTATCAGAGGCCTTGGTACAAGATGCAAAACTGACAACTTGCAGTTTCTGGAGGAGAGAAAACAACTTAAAGCCATACGTGACAACCCAGAACTCAGCTGATAAATCACAGCAAATAGTAATTCTAAATAGGACCAATTACAATGCCAAAATGTCTGATGCTATTTCAAAAATCCCTCACTCTATTATCAGATTGGATCCTACGGCTGCCATCATTTCTGCCCTGAGCAAATTGAAGAACCAGGGTTATCTTCCTCACTGCAAAGCCTCAAATATGCACCCCCTGATGAACCCAGGACACCAGAATTATTTGGCAAAATCAAGTTGCATAAGGATGGTCAACTGGTCAGATCATTAGTTTCAGGTTATGCAAATCCATCCAGGCCATTAGAAAAAGCCCTGGCCAAGTTTTTGGCCCCTTTGACCTTAACCTCAGATTACTCCATCTCGAGTTCCATTCAATCTCTGGATGTGCCATTCATTATGGTTTCACTGGATGTCACATCTCTTCACCATAATGTGCCAATATGAAATTATTGAGAACAAATTAAATACCCTGGGGAATTTATCACTCGCAGAAGTTCAGGCTATCATACAAGCACTTCACCTAGTTCCCCAGCGTATATTCTTCTGTTTCAATGATGTTTTGTACCGGCAGGAGGGTGGCACACCCACAGCCTCTACACTCTTCGTGGTATTAGTGGAAACAGTATTGCAAACTCTCGAAAATGAAATTCTTGCCCAATGGATTTTGGCCCAGTATTCTACATTACGTATATCGATGATGTACTGATCTTCTGGACAAATTCCCTTGAGTGTCTAACTCATGTTGCTGCAACTATGTTGTCCAAATTTCCCACCATTAAATTCATGGTGTAGATTGAGATCTATAACTCTTTGACATTTTTAGGTATCTTTATCTAGTGTCACGTCCAGTGTCTCAGGATTTGAAATTCTCAATGTATCGTAAACCAATGTACACCCCTGTGGTAATCCTAATGTGCTCTGCACACCCAATGAAATACAAATTGGCTGTGTTGCATGATCTAGTTTGTTGGGCCTACACACATTCTTTTTGCGTTCAAGTTCATAAAATCGAGTTAAAGAAAATAACAGAGATTGCTGTTCTGCATGGTTTCTCAGCAAACTGTGTTATTAAAATTAAATTGGATAAAAATACTCGACGCCTGTCTAGTATAACTATAACGTGCAAGACCAACGATATCAGGTTTGTTGGTTCTTTGAATCCTTTTCCCCCAGTTACTCATATTTTCGGAAATGCCTGCCGGAAACAAAATCTAGATTTTGGTGAACTAACGGCCAACCTGTTTTCAGTGATTAAAAAAGATCATGATCTGGTGGCCAACGACTTCAAGTGTGGCATCTATTGCATCCCTATGAGAAGCAATGAATCGGATACTGATAACCTGGTGTACATCAGATCCACCCTTCGCACGTTGAGTGTCAGATGTCAACCCTTTGCCACCACTCTCTCCCAACTTGTGGGGTTGGCCTCCATACTCCAATATGGAAGGATGCCTACATTTTATTAAGCATGAAAACCAAAAGACTAGCAATCTTTGCCAAAAGTTTATTTATATATCAATACGGTGACAAGTGTTGTAACAATGATTTTCCTGTGTCTGTGCCTTTGCTTTGGAGACCATTCTTCGAGTGCCCAGATGGTGGGCAAGGGGGGAGGGGTTTATCAAATCTTGCATCTCGCCTTGCCTCGTTCAGCTTCTAGTAAGTAAAACTTTCAAAACGTTGTCAATGTCATTGAGTCTGCGCTTGCTCATTACATCATGTGTTACAACCGATTGTATATAACGCTCTGACATCCTGCTTTCATCAGCTGTATTTTCCTGATGATGGGTGGGCTGCCCGCTCGAAAGATCTTGAGTGATTTTAACAAGTATAGTTTCTTAGTGTACTAAATCTTTTAACCATGTGTAGTGGTATCTTCACATGTTCTTAAATAATGTATTGACAGCTTCATTTTTACGAATCATAACTAACCACAGAATTGATTTCAATTTTCCTTTTGTTATAAGAAATAATAACACACACACATACATATCATTAAGCTGTTCTCTGAGATTCAGAGGTTAGCTCCTCAAAGAAAGACCATGTGCCAAGTACACATTTAACTGATAGAACTAGAATTTACTTCCTGTTGGTGTATGTCTCCATTTACAATGATACCACCGCACACAAGACCTTTTGTCCTTCATAATCATAATCTTTTTCTCAAGCAGACATTCCTGAATCTGGTCCTCCCATGATTTCCTTGGCCTTCTTCTACCTTTCTTTCTTGCCCCTTGCTAAAAAAAAGTCGCTTAATCAGCACCTCATCCCTTCTTCTTTCAACATGGACAAACCACCTAAGAATATTAGTCTCCACCTTACTAACATTTTGCCTCACATTATACATCTGCAACACATCTTTATTCCTAACATGATCAGTGCATGTCTTACCACAAACCCCATAAGTAACACATCTCCCCAGCACACAAACGACTCCTATGTCGTTTCTGCAGCACCCAGGTTTCACTGCCATACATCAGAGTAGGAACAATTACACTTTCATACACAGCCATGCGGGACTTCATTGAGAGCCTATCATTCCTATGAAATCCTCCCAAAGCAGCTATGTCTTTCAATGAAGAATTCACTTGCCTACTAATTTCACCATCTAATTTATTCTCTCTGTCAAACCTACTTCCTAAATATACAAACTCATTCACCTGGTCAATCTCTGTGCCATTGGGAGTTATCTTGCATTCAGTACTAATAGTCCCTCTCTCAAAAACCATAACTTTCATTTCTCCCTTATTTATACTCAGTTTGAATTTCATACAAACTTCATACATCTGGAACAACATACTCTGCAACTCACTTTTGCTCTCTGCCAAAACGACTGTGTCATCAGCATACAGCAATCTGCACACACGAATATTACCAAGACATAAACCAGTATTATCCACTTTGGCATCATGCATGTATTCATGCTTCCATAAATATATTAAACAGCTAGGGTGACATTACACAACCTTGTTTAACTTCTGCACCAATAGAAAACCATTTTGATAAAACACCATTCACTCGTACACATGCTCTACTGCTAGCATCCATGTTTTTCGCACTATTAAGTAGATTCCCAGTAATACCAAATTTATTCAGTACCTTCAACAGAAGAGTCCTATTTGCTTTGCCATAAGATGTCTCTAAATCAATGAAGGCTGCATACACTTTTTTACCAACAGACAGATACTTAATTCAATCATCATGCATAATGCAAAAACTTGATTAGTGCGGCCCTTACCAGGCATAAAACCACTCTGTACACTCCACACTTTCTCTGATGTAAGACCTCGTACCTTATCAATAATGACCTTCCCAAACACTTTTCCTGGCACACTCAGCAAACTGATACCATGATAGTTCTTGCATTCAATCTGATTACCTTTTCTCTTGTACAAGGGAACAATGATAGCATCCCTCCAATCCTGAGGGATCATTTCTAACTCATAACATGACTAGCAAATGTCAGTTAACCAGTCAATCACAGAGTTCCCACCATATTTTAGCATCTCAACAGATATGTTATCTACTCCCAAAGCCTCACCATTCTGAAGATATTCTAGAGCCTTACACACCTCTTCTCTTGAGATCCCACCAGTGTTTCCATCTCTCACTATGACATCATCTGCTTCTGCCTCAAAATCACCTTTGCTTTCATGATCTAATAAATCACAGAAGTACTCACCCCATCTTTCACTTAGCTCATTGGGCTCCCATATCATATGCTCTAGTGGTTAGGTTTCCTGGCTTTCACCCAGGTGGCCCGGGTTCGATTCACGGCATGGGGAGCTGGTTCTATGGTGTAATGGTTAGAAATAATAACAATTTATTAATAAGTACATGGCAAAGAGATCACTTACCAGTTACCATCTACAACAAAGCAATGAATTCAGTTTTGAATGTTACCTAAAACTATGTGATCAGCTTGCATTTTGCGATGCAAACTATTTTACCACTTAACTTACGTCAATGGATCTTGCTTTTTCACACTTTCCACTAAAATGCTGAGACTGCTAAGTCTTTCTTGAGACATGGTACTGTGCAGATAATTCTTTGTTAACTCCAATTTTGAAAAAGATCACTCAGCTGTGGATACATTTCCTGGTAATGTCAGGAACAGCAGAAAATCGGTGTGCAGAGGTCTGGAATGCTAGTGCAGCTATCTATTGGTAACAGATTAGCCAAATCCCTAATTGATGTTTTGGACTTTATCTCATCCATAAAAGCAAGTCTGAAGCTTTGAATTTGAGAAGGAAACTCATCTGTCAGGTCTTTGTACTCCACTAAGAATTGTACTGCATTCTTATTTAAGTCTTCATCCAGAGCAGTTGAGGAGTAAGTATTGTGAAACAGAAATAGAGGAGTATGTACTGTAAACAAATCGCTCAAATATTTCATTTTTTCATACCTTGTTTGGATTTGGTTAACAATTATGTCTAATGTACTGTTAAACACTGCTGTTTGGAAACGCTTTTCTGGATTCGATAAGCGCTCATTCTGAGCCAACTCATCAAAATGCTTCTTGAGTTCAGGAATAGTTCGATTCTCAAAGTGGGTGTCAGTACCCCCATTGTTTTGCAAGAGAAATTGCAGACCACCTTGCCCCTTGGAATTATTCCTATAATCACAGAGTGTATCAGCAGCATTTTGAAGAAGAGCTGATGCCTACATGAGATGTTCATTTGATTGAAGAAGTTTTGAAACCAAGTGAACAGCTTCAAGTATTCGGGTTCACAGGAAAACCTGGAAAACAGACTCAAATTTTTTCTAGTTGTTTTTTCAAAGCATTTACTTTAGCTTGCTCATCAATTTTTTTAGATTGCAGTATGATTTTGGATAGCACCTTCAAAATGTCTGAATATATGTAACTTAAAGCTTTCACTGAGTCAAACCTTGATGACCAATTTGTCAGGCAAAGGGTTTTTAGTGAATGTGAAGATGATGACAAGAGGCCCCATCTTTTTATACTTTCGCTGAAAAACACATATAGCCTCTCAACAACAGTGTAAAGAAACTTGTTTCCTTCAACACAAGATGCTGCATCATTCAGGACTAAAATGAATTTGTGTGCTACACAGTGAACATATTTTTGCAGTCCTTTGTTTTTTCCTAATTCTTGTTTTTACTCCATTATAAATGCAGGACATATTTGTTGCACTGTCATACCCTTGCCTACAATATTTTGATAACAGTCCCTTTTTTTCAATCCCTTTCAAAATTTCTGCCTCTAATACAATAGCAGCCTGGTCCTTTATTTCTCTGAAGTTTAAAGAGCTTTCATTTATTTTTATCTCAATGGGCTTCCCAGATGAGTCTTTGCAATAGTAATGCAACGGTAAGCCTGACTTAATTGGTCCTTCTCATTTACATCTTCAGTAGCATCCATTATTATGAAGAAACATTCAGCAGATTTTATCTCAGTTAATATTTTGTTTTCAACCTTTTTGGATAAATGTTGGAGCAACCTATTTTGAATTTTGGGACTCAGGTACTTTTCAGTTCCCTTAGGCCTACTTATAAGTTGCTGAAATACAAGGCCATATTTAGAGAGCAATTCCATAATGACTAAAAAGTTTCCACTGTTAGCTTTTCCTAATTCTTCTCTGTGACCTCGAAATGCAAGGTTGGATGCTGCTAGTGTAACAGTAACATTAACAATATGGTCAAGTATTCGTTTCCACTTGCTCATTTCTTTCCTTCTTACCAATGTCGACTCCATACCAACATCTATTGTTTCTTTTCTTTTCCATGCATTGAAAACAACACATGCTCTTAAACAGGGGCGGTTCGTCATTAGGGGCCAGAGGGGCCGGGCCGGGCCCCACCTAAAAATTTGCATTTTTAGAAAAATTTTTTATTTTTTTGCCCCGATTCTTATTCTCTCTCTTAACTACATGGTGATAAACCTTTCCCTTCAAAAACCATTTACCTAAGGGAAAAGTTTCCTTCAAAAACGAAAAACTATTCCCTGAAGAAAGAGATCACGTTCAGAGTGTGAGGTTATTGGGGCCAGCTCCAACAGGCCCCAGTAACATCACTACACAAGCGAAGAGGAGATGATTTCCTCCCCGTCTCATTCAGTATGATGACCTACATACAACGCTGCCTTAACGCGTGTGCAAAAACAAACTAAGGGGCCAGATCTATCTGGCCCTGCGCTAATTTGATTGGCCAGGAGAGTATGCATTTCCTTAATGCCGTGGGTTGACAGAGAAGCTTACCCCGACCAAGCTCAAAGTTCATTTAGTTGTTTTTTCTGTGTGTCACTCTCGGTGATGTGTTGTTCCTTTGTGTCGTGACTTTTTTGCTTGTCGATTACAATGAATGGAGTGGATATTTTGTTAAAATCTCCGTTCTTTGCTTTAAATCTGGAAGAAAAGCTTCACTTAAAAAAACTCACTGCTTATCACCCCAAGAATTTTTAGTTTGAGCTTCACTTAAAAAAACACAGTGTTCATCAGCCCAAGAATTTGGGTCGAAAAGCTTCACTTAAAAAAACTCGGTGCTTATCAGCCCAAGAATTTGAGTTTCCAAGAGTATGAAGTTTACAAAGCGCTTTGCAGAACTAATTTCAGTTTTAACTGAGAGAATTTTCTATGTTAAAAATAAATAAATAAATGAGAAAACCTGTAAGTATAATTTGCACATGAGTACATATATGTTTTTAGGTTTCACAAGTTCTTTAAAAAAAAAGGTTAAACCTTTTAAATAATGCAAATGGTAGTATTGTACTCATTCTATATGGGACAAAATACATGAAACATTCCCTCCCTGCATATATTTGGAGTTATTATTTTTTCACTACATTTTTTTATCCTGTGAATCCTGTGATTTTCCTCAGTTGAGAAATCTGAAGAAACACAAAACACAACTAACATAAATTAATGCTCATATGTTTTAAGGTAAAAAATTTTATTTAAGGAGTTTTAACATTTTTCTGTTAATAATTTATGTATTCTATTCTGAGGAAATTTTTTTCGTGTGCAATACAATAGTTGACACATTCCTGCCTGATTTGGGCATTATTGTGAGTCAAGGGGGTAAACAGAGGCAGAGTAAAGGAATCTCGGGGGTAAGGTGGGGATCTGAATAGTTGGCCTAATAATGACAGTTTTTTTTATTTCATTGTTTGACTTCGGCTACTGGCCCCACCTGTTTCAGTTGCCACGAGCCGCCACTGCTCTTAAATGTGAATTACTAGTTTCATGCTTTAATATTTTTTTTTTTTTTTTTGCCAAACTTTGCCAGTCACGTAAGCCTTCTACCTAGCCAGAATGAAAAGATGGCAAACTTCTCTCTGAAAATAGCCAACACTGTTTGCAATAGGCAAAGTCACTCTTTGATGAATAACAAAGCCACTGTCTTGCAATTTTAAAACCAATTTTTGTTGCCTTTTCATAGTAATTTGTGGAAAAAGCTCTATTATTCTGCTCAGCAAATTTCAAAAGGTTCTTTAGGTTTACAAGGCCCATGGTGAACTATAAATTCTTTGGTCTCATTGTCTAAAATGTCTGAAAAGTTGGCACGATCTGTTGGAAATTCCTCTCCAATACTGATTAATTCAAAGCATTTTGTGGCAGTTGGATTACTTTCATTTCCTTCCTTGCAAGAAAAATCAGACTCAGTAACTTCATGATCAAAAACACCAGGCTCACTAGTTTCATGTTTAAAAGTATATTTTTTTTCACAATCGTTTACTAAACTGGAGCTGGGAATATCCCTTATCTGACTTGTCTCTGTAGTTGTCCAGGGTGTTTCACTCGCTCTCGACCCCTTATTTTCCCTTATAATTTGCAAACTAATGGATGTAATTCAGTGAAATTTGACACGGACCTACCTTGGTGTATTAGAAGCATGGTTAGTGAACTGCCGAGGACAGCGAACACGCAATCAGCCTTCACTTCGCACAGGTGCGACACACAGGCTAAAGAGTAGGGAGTGGCAGCACTACTCTCTAGCCCATGTGTCGTGCCTGCGCGAAGTGAAGGCCGATTGCATGTTTGCTGTCCTCTGCAGTTGGTGCGACACATATGACTGTGCTGTTGTTACGGGATCATCAACAGTCATCGTGCCTTTGTGTTAGGAGCAATTACAGTATGAACCGGTACACAGTGGAACAGCGCGTATTTATTGTCCGCATGTAATGGAAAACTGCAGTTGGTGCGACACATGACTGTGCTGTTGTTACGGGATCATCAACAGTCATTGTGCCTTTGTGTTAGGAGCAATTACATTATGAACCGGTACACAGTAGAACAGCGCATATTTATTGTCCGCATGTAATGGAAAACTGCATCGATAGAGGAGTGCCAAAGACAATTTATTGCAGTTTGGGGTTCAGAAACCACCGGCAAGTATCTAGTGAAAGAAACTAGAAACCACGGGAACATTGTTGGGATGCCCACGAAGGACGACGTCCGAAACTGCCAGAAGCCATGGTGCAGGAAGTGAAAAACAAATCTGCTGGCCTCCCCACAGAAGTCCTTGCGCAAACTTAACTGTCACTGGAGATGGGCATTTCCACAAGCACGTCAGCAAGCTGCAAAAAAAAAAAAAAAAAGCAAAGTTGCATGCATATCAAGTTACTGTTGTGCAAGAATTGAAACCTCCCAATGAACAGAAGAGACTGAATTACTGTCATTGGTTCCAGCAGTTTGTAATGCACATCCAGGAATACTGGACTACATGTGGTTCTCCTACGAGGTGTGGTTCCACCTAAGTGGACACATCAATTCCCAGAACAGCCGTATTTGGGCTAGTGAGAATCCTAACACTATGCATGAGACACCTCTTCATGATGAAAAAATCGGGATGTGGTGTGCTCTGTCATGACACTGCATTATTGGCCCAATCTTCTTCCATACAGCAATGGACATCGCAGTCTACATGGAAATCTTCCATGAGTTTGTGAATCAGTTGGATAGCATGGAACTCCGTGCTGGCTATTTTCAGCAGGATGGTGCCACCTACCACACCTCTAATGTAAGCACGGCTAAAATTGTTTCCTTCTTTGAAGATCATGTCCTTTCTAAGAGACTTTGGTCGCCTGACCGTACCCCACCAGATTTCTTCCTATGGGTCATGCTAAAAGTGAAAGTGTATCGCAACAAGCCACGAACTCTAATGGAACTGCAGGAAAACAATCGTCGGGAAATTGAGGTTGTGACTCCTTATGTGTTGGTGAATACCTTCCATAACATGGAGAGGCGTGTGCAGGCATTCCTTGATGCTAATGGTGACCACTTTCAACACTTGTTCTGAGATCACCATGCTTCTCATACACCAAGGTAGGTCCGTGTCAAATTTCACTGAATTGCATCCATTAGTTTGCAAGTTCTAAGGGAAAATAAGGGGTCGAGAGCGAGTGAAACACCCTGGACACGATTGTGAAAAAAATATACTTTTAAACATGAAACTAGTGAGCCTGCGGACAATAAATATGAGCTGTTCTACTGTGTACCGGTTCATAATGTAATTGCTCCTAACACAAAGGCACAATGACTGTTGATGATCCCGTAACAACAGCACAGTCATGTGTCGCACCAACTGCAGTTTTCCATTACATGCGGACAATAAATACGCGCTGTTCCACTGTGTACTGGTTCATACTGTAATTGCTCCTAACACAAAGGCACGATGACTGTTGATGATCCCGTAACAACAGCACAGTCATATGTGTCGCACCAACTGCAGAGGACAGCGAACATGCAATCGGCCTTCACTTTGTGCAGGCACGACACATGGGCTAGAGAGTAGTGCTGCCACTCACTACTCTTTAGCCTGTGTGTCGCACCTGTGCGAAGTGAAGGCTGATTGCATGTTCACTGTCTTCGGCAGTTCGCTAACCATGCTTCTCATACACCAAGGTAGGTCCGTGTCAAATTTCACTGAATTGCATCCATTAGTTTGCAAGTTCTAAGGGAAATTCATGGGCTGAGAGCGAGTGAAACGCCCTGTAGAAGATTACATTTGGGCAAAAAAATGAATCTTTTTTTTTACTAACTTTGAAATAGCCTTTTCATATACCTTTCTCTTCTTTTGTTTTTGAGCACCACTTATATGCTCATAGCATGATTTAAAACACTCCATTTCCTGATAAATTCAAGTCAAACTTAACACTCATAGACAGCACGTGATAAACATAAGTGAAACTCAATACTCATCGCACAAGTATCACGGCGAAACATGGCGGCAACTGTCTACATGCAGCAACTTAACAGCACAGACTAGTCCATTACACAGCTATGGGGAAAATGGTGTTGGCTCGTCCACAAGTGTTGGGAGCAGGGTGGGAAATTAGGGGGTCGCAAGGTGCAAAATGCGACTATAATTTTAAGCTTTGCATCATATATTTTGAGCATGGGTGCAAATTTGCGACTGCACAAATTTCTGCTTTTTTTCCCCCTGTATATATAAGAAGACATTTGATACTTCATTTTCCCTAAGTTAAGAGAAAAGCTCTAAAACAACTGCAGCAAGCATGCTGGACCCGATATCACCAAATGTGGTGCAGAGGGGGCAAGAGAGAAATGAATGATGTGGCAATTTCGAAGGAAAGAGTGTTTTGTTTGTTGTGTGAGAAGAAAAGCTTTACCATCTCTGTCATGGGGCACTGTGTAAGGAAGAAAGGAGGAAGGGAGGGATGGATGGAAGTCTAAGACGGGTTTGACAAGCATCGACAGTGTAGGAAGTGAAGAGAGGTTATCAAAAGAACTTGGGGAGGGAGGAAAGAAGATAGGGAAGCTTGCCAGTAACAAAAGAAGTTGCAATTCCCCTTCTCCAAACCTTATACACAGAGCACAGCTCTGCCCTTTTCCAAAGCTTGGCAGAACAGCGCATTCCTGGAAAAGACAGAGAAAATATTAAATTTGAAGCACCTGATCGAAAGTTGCTTTCATGGGCCTCCCATACATCCCCCCCCTTTCATTGCAGACCCTGTGGGCCTGTGTGTTATGCCACGGGACAAGGGGATACAAAAAATTGGTGCTCTGTTGTGATACATGCCTCAATAATGGTGGAAATTGTGTAGAAAAGTAGTTTAAGGTATGGGAAATCAGATAAAAATAACATTTTTTGCAAATACATTCTCATTTAACTTTAATAGCCAAATAGTACTTACTTTCTGAATACGCCTCATATGAAGATGTTCTACTTAATTTATTGCATTCTTAAACATTTTTAATTAACATCAGTACAGTTAAAATTTAAAATAAAAAAAAAAAACTTACATTTAACAAAAACCATGGGAACCATTAAACTCCACTTAAAGTTATTTCATGTCTACTTTGATGCTTGTTGTTGAAAATTGAAATAACTATTCAAGACAAGAGTCATTTATGCTGTTTCTGTGTTTTTACTTTATATTAATATCTTTCATGTCATGAAATGCCTCTTGATATGTAAGTACTTCCAATTCCAAAATTGAAAAAAAAAAAAAATTAAACAAATCTGTTCCAGTCTCTGATCAAGCTCTAATATATCCATCTGCTTGAAGTTCACATTATTCTATTTGATAAATGGGGTTTGTACTTGCAATGTCAACATTCAATGGATTACTGAACAGATGTATGTTTGGTTTGAGTTCACATAATTGTTTATACCTGTCATCAAAATTCTTAATAAGAGTGTCTGCCTAGCTGAGGAGCAAATACCTTAAAATCTATAGCTTCACCAAGTGTCAATTTTTATCAAAAAACTCCTTGCACATTCGAAGTGAGTCAAACTTTTTTTTTTCTAGATTTGATTTTAACAATGACAGCTTGATATGAAAACCAGCTATATAACTGTAAAGATTATAGGTATTGTAACCGGCAAGGGGGACATATTGGATCTGGAAACTTACGCGTGAGCGCCTGTGACAGTGTGTAGTAAATTCCAATAAAGCTATGTTAACTAAGCCTCTATATGTGATTTATAAGGTCAATACCACATGGTGGCAGCAGTAAAAGAACAATTAATGTATCTAAGCAGCGGTGAATAGTCTAAGGTAAACGTAGATTTATTTTCAACGAAGTATTTTTCTTTGACTGACTTCTGCCTCTCCAGGATTCGACAGCAATGGCGGCGTGCCATGTGGTGTCACTGGAATCATTTTGCTTCTTTTCTCTGTCAATGTGGTCTAAATGGAAACAACAATTTGAAAGATTCCGAATCACATCGGGCCTCAACAGACAAACGAAAGAAGAACAGGTAAACCCCTTAATCTATATAATGGGAGAAAAGGCCAAAGAGATATTTCAAATGTTCAGTTTGTCGGCTGACAAAATGAAAACATACGAAGTAGGTAGTTATGCAGGAATTTGATTCAAATTTTATAGTAGAGAGGAATACTATTTTTGAAAGAGCTCAATTTAATAAGTGTACACAACTAAAAGGAGAAGGCGTAAAAGATTTTATCATCTGTCTTTATTCGTTAGCTGAACATTGTGAATATGGCATCCTTAGAGAAGAACTCATCCGCAACAGAATAGTGATAGGGCTTCGAGATAAAGCCTCAAGTGAAAAGCTACAGCTAGACCCAAATCTAACATTGAGTAAAGCAATTGAACAGGTTCGATTGTCTGAATCAGTTCAGAAACAGCAAGAAGTTCTCAATGTTACAGCTTCATCTGTGAATGCTGTTAGAGATACAGCGAACAAAATTGGAAATAGTAAATTTAAGCCTAACACACTACAGGAAAGGAACAAAAATTTGGCATCATCGTAGAGAATGCATGCAGTTCCCAATCAGAGATGCAAATGGTGTGGTAAATTTAAGCATGATAGGAAATTTTGTCCAGAGAAAGATGCTAAGTGTTTGAACTGTTCTAAAAAGGTTCATTATGCCCGAGCTTGCCAGTTTGCAAAGAGAAAGTCGGAAATCTGATTTGGGGGAATAATTTCATGCAGCCTAAATCAACACTGAACAACCGATCCAAATTCGAAATCGAACTATTACTTTTAATATAGATAGAGGAGCAGATCAGACAGTTATACCGTCACTTATACAGAAAAAGTCTTTCCTAATGTAAAGCTACTGGTACCTAATAAAATACTTTGTGGTCCGGACAGAAGGAGACTAAAAGTGCTAGAAAAATTCAGAGAGATTTTAAAATATTCAGGAAAACAGTGTGTAGAAGAAATTTATGTTGTTGAAGAATTACAAACTTGTCTACTAGGGAGACCAGCTATACATGCTTTTGGGATTTGTCCAAATTTCAGTAAACCCTCTGAAAGACTTTCTGAAGCTATTTCAAGGCCTAGGACTTATTCAGGGCACTTACACGATTAAGCTAAAGCCAGATTCAGTACCACATGTTATTTCTTCACCACAGAGGATTCCTATTCCACTGCTGAAGAAAACTGAAGCAGAAATTAAACATATGATTGCTCAATTGTGTGCCATATGATTGCCCAATTGTGGTCATTCCAAAAAGTGACAGAGCTGTTAAAATTTATGTCAAACTAACAGAACTGAATAAATGTGTCCAGAGAGAATACCATCCACTACCTAAAATTGAACACTTTTTCACATCTGGTAGGAGCAAAAATATTCATGAAGTTGGATGCTAATTCTGGCTTTGGCAGATTCCCTTGGATGATGAGTTTTCCAGATTGACAACATTTATTACTCCCTTTGGGAGGTACCAGTTTTAGAGATTACCGTTTGGTATCTCTTCTGCACCAGAACATTTTCAACATACAATTGAATCAAATTTTAGAAGGCACTGATGGTGTTGTGTGCCATATGGATAACATTCTGGTATGGAGCAGAGACCAAACAGAACATGATCATCGTCTTCAAAGGGTACTTCTGAAATCAAAGAATTCAGAAATCACTCTGAACGAGAACAAATGCAAATTTTCGGTATCAAAAATTAAATTTCTTGCCCATATATTAGATGTGAATGGAATTCATCCAGATGATGATAAAGTTGCTGCCATTCAGAACTTGAAACCACCTTCCAATAAGAAAGAACTCAAGCGACTTTTGAGTATGAGCAACAATTTAGCTAGATTCCTAGAAAACTATGCTACACTTCTTGCTCCGTTAACTTTCATGCTCAGTCGTAAAACTGAGTTTGTCTGGGATCAACCACAACAAAAAGCATTTGAAAATTGGAAGATACTTCTTTCACCAAAACCAGTTCTTAAGATATTTGATTCAAATATGATTTCAACAGTCACTGCTGACGGCTCTTCATATGGATTGGGAGCAACACTAAAGCATGAGAAAGGAGAGAGTTATGTTATTGTCTATGTCTCAAGGACTTTTAAGACCAACAGAAAAGAGATATGCTCAGATTAAGAAGAAAGCTCTTGCTCTGGTGTTGGGGATGCAAAAGATTTTGTGACTCCCTTACGGGAAGTCAATTCAAATCAGAAACTGACCATAAACCTCTTATTCCTATATTCTCAAGAGAAAATTTGGATTATCTATCGCCTCAACTTCAAAGATTGTGTCTTCATATGCTGAGGTATTCCTACACAATATTTCACACTCCTGACAAGGATCTGCTAGCTGCAGTTGCATTGTCTCATAGTCCTTTACCTGACATACCAGGTACAGACAACTTGGAAAGCAAAATCAGTTTCTATGTGGGAATGATAACCTCAGTTCTACCTGAAACGTCTAATAAACTACAAGAATTGCAGAAGGAACAATGAGATAACTCTGTATGTAAAAAACTATCTGTGTATATAATCAATGGCTGGCCAGAACATAAGAAAGTGAATTCGGATTGTTTACCTCATTGGCAACATAGATATGAAATATCTCTATAAAATGGGCTACTGATGAAAGGATGCTGCATCATCATACCCCACTCTCAGCAAAGAAAGGTGTTAAACCATTACAAAACGTCGTGCACAGGCTAGGAATTCTGTTTACTGGCCTCACATAAGCAAACAAATAGAAGAAATGGTGAAAAAATGTAAGTCATGTCTGCAAAAGTCTACTAACCAACATCAGCCACTTACACATACAGAATTCCTAGAGAGACTCTGGAAAGTGGTTGGAATGGACTTATTCAAACTGGGAGCATCTTGGTATCTCCTAATAGTGGATTATTATTTTTTGATATCTTGAAGTTGCACAACTGGATAGACTCACAACAACAGAAGTGATGTCCCCCTGTGAATAAATTTTTGCAAGACATGGTGTCTTGCAAAAATTGTTTGTGTGCTGGAGAAATGCGTTACTTATGGGGGGTTTGTGGCAAGGCACGTTCTGATCATGTGAGGAATGAAGATGTGTTGCAGTTGTGTAATGTGAAGCAAAATATTGTTAGCAAGGTGGAGCCTAATATGTTTCGGCTGTTTGGCCATGTTGAAAGAATGGGTAATGAGATGCTTACTAAGGAATTTTTTTTAACTTAAGTGGCAGGAAAGAAAAGCAAAGGACGGCCAAGGAAGTCATGGGAGGATCAGATTCAGGAGTGTCTGCATGAGAAAAACATTATGAGCATGAAGTATAGAAGGTCTTGTGTACGTGGTGTGATGGATGTCAGTGAAGCCCGAGTTGTGTGTCAAGATAGCTGTAAATGGAGAAGTTTGATACAGCAACAGTAAGTAAATAATTAGTTACAATTTTATCTGATAGTTTGTGTTTCTTTGTGGAACTAACCTCTGAATCTCAGAGAACAGCTTAGTGACAGAGTGATCCAGTCCATATTTTTCACAAAGCAATCGATACGTAGAATCTATGGTCAAAGTTGTAAAGCAGATTTATAAAAAACCATCTGATCTGTATTTAGCACTAATGTCATACCAAGCTACACCTTTACACAATGGTTACAGCCCAGCAGAACTTTTGACAAATCAAAAAATTAAAACGACTGTACCTGTTGCTAACTCCCAGCTCCAGCCTTACCTAGTGAATCAAACTATGATTCAACAGAGGGAGGAGGAAAGGATAAATGCACAAAGGAAATCTTTTAATAGATCCCATGGAGTTCGTGACCTCTGAGATCTCTATCCTGGGGAAAGTGTTTGGCTGACAGATAAAAGAGTGACTGGGACTGTGGAGAGAACAGCTGAAACTCCAAGGTCTTATATTGTACAGATAAGAGACCGGACATTCCTTCGAAACAGGAAGCATCTCACCCCTATGGCTGAAAACTTCAAGCCTATGGAGGATAATCCTAGTGTTCCAGAGGATGTTCCCAAAGTTCCAAAGGGCATTCCTAGTATTCTGGAGGACATTCCACAGAGTTCATATGTTACAAGAAGTGGAACAGCTGTACATCCCCCTTTAAAACTCGGTTTATAAAGGAAGGGAGATGTGGAGTAAGTTATCTGTAACTATCGACTAACCTTAACCGGCAAGGGGGACATATTGGATCTGGAGATGTACGCATGCCTGTGAGAAGGTGTAGTGAATTCCAATAAAGCCATATTTTCTAAGCCTCTGTATGTGATTTATAATGTCAATACCACACAAACACTTTTGATATCAGTTAGGAAAGCTGGTGAACTAAGAAAAGCAACATTACTGACTCTTTTTCTTAGTTATTGTATTTACTACATTCAGTGTGTAGCAGGAAATTACTGTTACACACGTTTTTATTACATACGTAGTGGTTGTTGGACGAGGACGTGTTTAGGGTTATGCTATTGTTGTATTTGATAAGAAATTCGGACTTACCCCATACGGATTTGGAAGCTCAGTATTTCTTGTGTAGGATACGATAGCGAATGTAGCTTTTTGGACTTTGCAATAAATATTTTTCTTAGGTCAGTATCACATTTTATTTCTTCTAATAAAAGAGATAAAGTTGTTTTTTATGTTAGAAAAATCTCACTAAACATTTTCCAGTACTCAACCCAAAAATTCCATTGTGCACAGACAAGTAACTGTAATCAGTATTGAGTTCAATTAAAAATGTTTTGAATTTTCTATGCTTATGAGCATGATTTTTGCCACTGATTAAATTAGGGTTGTTGTTTTTTTTCCCACTACCTTGTCCATTATGTTTGATAGTCCCGGCAAAGACCTACCAACTGCTTGTTGGCATACAACACAATATAACATTTCAGAGCACATGCAAAATGTCAGCCAGGACATGCAGAATACAGCCCCCACCAGAGAAATCATGCCTTCATCGGGCGCTTCTCTATGGAATAGTATTTGAAGAACTGCCCCATACATGAACTTTAAAGAGACTGCCATCAGGGAAACAGTCAAAATCTTATCCAGCAAACTAGCATGCAATGACATAATTTCTACTGAACTACCAAGAGCTTGGCATACATTATTAAAAGGTGGAAACATATCGCGACGCACTGTATAATTGTGTGATAAAAATTCATGTAATATGCTCGTGATGTCACCCATGTTATTTTCAAAAATTGTCTTTGTTCCTTACGTGTTCCAATTCCCTGCATTTTTATGTCTACCATTGCCTTGAGAAAGCCTCTCAGTGGAGTGTGAAAGCTTGGCGAATCTTTGTACTTACTAAGTCACAAAAATAAACGGATTTAATATGCTACATGCATCTCTTAAGTGTTCACAGTGTGGTGTATTTGTAATTACATTATAACATTTCAGATTTGATTTCATCTCTTTTCAGTCAGAAATGAAATTTGGTTTAGGTCTATTCTCTGTTTGCAGGTCACATGAGGCCCAGGGTTCACCAGTTGGACAGCACTGATCTAGTCTGACAGTGCACTTAGTATTAACTGTTCTACATTCAAAAAACATGGCACCAGTTTTTTATTTGTATTCAGTTTGAATTTCATACATACTTAACTCAACCTGGGCAACATACTCTGCAACTCACATTTGCTCTCAACATCAGAACTGCATCATCAGCATTCCCGGTGTTCTATGGGGTTCCAGTGCCAATGGCTCACCCAGGTGCCATTGCTGATCAAACAACACCAGGCTGTGCACCTCATCTAGGCTTGAGAACACCAACACTGGATGCAAAATGACTGGAAATGTGTAACCTGGTCCGACGAATCGTGGTACCAACTGTTTCAGGCAGATGGCTGACTGCGGGTGTTGTGAAAACCCCACAAGGCAATGGATCCAGCATGCTTACAAAGGACAGTGCAGGCAAATAGTGGCTCTGTTATGACATGGGTGTTTTCAGCTAGCATGCATTAGGTCCCCTCAAACGTCTTCAGATTGCTCTGACCAATGGAGGCCATATAACCATTTTTGAGGATCATTTGCATCCATTCATATCATGCAACCACTATGACAGGTGCAACCTCTTTCAACACAACAACGCACCACCACACACGTCCACAGAACTTAGTTCGATTATAGCTGGCGAATCATTCCACGGAGTTTGGCATTCTGACTTGGCCCCCTCATTCACTGAATTTAAATGCCATATGACACCTTAGGGATGCTGTTCAACGTGCCACCAATGCCAAGAATCCTCCACCAGTGAATATTACAGAATTGTGAGACACTCTTCAGGAAGCATCGTGTGCACTGTCTCCACAGTACTGCAGAGAGCTCGTCATGCTGCTGCCATTATACAATCACTAGGAGCACCAATGCAGCAATAGAGGTATCTCTGTTGTTGTTTTTTTTTTTTTTTTTTTTTTTTTTGGCATTTCAGTGTGCATATCTTTTGCACATTCAAGCAGATCTCCAGTTAAAGCATAATGTTTCAAGGCCATCCACAAAAGCATTCTTTTTACTCTGATAAGCTTTCTCAATATGTACAAATGCAACAAAAGCTTTTAATGAACAGATAACGACTTTTCAATCAACATACAAAAAGCAAAAATTTGGTTAATACAGATCTTACTACTCTGTAATCCCATACCTTTTCTGATATCAAGCTCTATACCTTATTAATAATGACCTTTCCAAAGACTCCCTGGGGCACACTCAGTAAGTTGATACCATAACAGTTCTTATTACCTTACTGATTGCCTTTTCCTTTACACAAAGAAATAATAAGAAGTAAACAAAACTTTTGTTAATCCTTCTATACATTGAGAGCAAGCCTTGACTAAAATAAAGAGGCCAGAAATGCCTGTAAAATTCCAAAAGAACTCAGAGGGAAGGAAGATTAAACAAAATTTCTTCAACTGGAACTAGAACCAAAGGAATATGTCTGGGAAAAGCCTTGAGTAAGTGATTTAAGAAATATTATTAGAACAGCTGACATGACAGTCAGCACCATATTTCTGCACCTCAGATATTATGCCATCTACTCCATTTTGAAAAGATTTTATAGCTTTACAAACCTCTTCTCTTGAGATCCCTACTGTGCTTTTATCTCTTTCTGTGGCAACATCTGCTTCTACCTCAAAGTCATCTTTGCTTTCAAATTCTAATAACTCACTGACGTAAATCACCCCATTCTTCACTTAACTCATTATGCTCCCAAATCATTTCTCCAATCCTTTTCTCACACAATTTAAAACTTCATTTCTCCTGTTCTTTCTGGGTAGCATGCATTTCCAGTAAGATTTATTGTTTTCGGTTCTTCCTTACCTATGTTATAATTCTTACACTTTGGCTTAATCTAGCAAAACACCTTTAATACTTCACATTTTATACAGTATATTCATCCTCAATAACTCTACTTTGCAACTTCCCAGATGCATTTCCTTTTCCCCCTTTACATCTTTTTTAATCTCACTGTTTCACCATGCATCACCTTTGGTGCTACCAATTAATGCAGTTCCACAAATGTGACATTTATGAGATACATAAGTACTATCCATCAAAAATGAGAAGAAAATATATACATACTTTGAAAGACCTTGAGACAGTATAACAATTGCATTATCTCTATGTGGAAGGGATGAATGACCAGGAGTAGCTTTTACCTCCAGCTGTAGATTCATTGAGCCTTTCTCAGTAACACTTACCCTTAAAAAAAAGTTTCATTATTTTCACAGAAAGAAAGTCAATCTAATAATTCTATAAAAGACTGCATAGCAGAACAGTACACACACAAATATTTGCAATGGGAATACTGGAAAAAGTAAAGAAAAAGTTACCAATGCAAAAGATACAAAATATGCATGTATTTCTCGATGTATCGAGATTTAAAAACATGTTTTCCATACGTTATTTTTTCAGAGATAACCATTTAATGATGGTTTTAACTGCTGTAACTTTTTACATGTTATATTTCCTTTGAGTGAAAAGCAATTTCTCAGTTGGAAGTTATTAATATTCACTGTGAATATATATCACGGTAATCAAATGTGATTCAAGGAAAAATCTTTCATGTACCTCTCGGTTGTAGGTGGTTGATGTTCAAATCTTTACACTGTTGTTCTCATCAGGTTCTTGGGTGTAGGCTTTTTTTTTTTTTTTTTTTTTTTTTTTGAAGTTAGTCCACACGTTTTCTTGAGTAGAATCCTACTTAAGAAAATGTATCGTGGTAATCGAATATATATCGCGGTAATCGAATGTGATTCAAGGAAAAATCTTTCACGTACCTCTCGGTTGTAGGTGGACGATGTTCAAATCTTTACACTGTTGTTCTCATCAGGTTCTTGGGTGTAGGTTTTTTTTTTTAAGTTAGTCCACACATTTTCTTGTGTAGGATTCTACTCAAAAAAATGTGTGGACTAACTTCAAAAAAAAAAAAAAAAAGCCTACACCCAAGAACCTGATGAAAACAACAGTGCAAAGATTTGAACATCGACCACCTACAACCGAGAGGTACGTGAAAGATTTTTCCTTGATTCACATTCGATTACCGCAATATATATTCACAGCAAATATTAATAACTTCCAACTGAGAAATTGCTTTTCACTCAAAGGAAATATAGCATGTAAAAAGTTACAGCAGTTAAAACCACCAATAAATGGTTCTACCTGAAAAAATAAGATACAAAATTTTCATTACACATACAATTTATGCAAAAACCATGTAGGCACTTGTGTGTGCATATGCATAGAGAGATATGCAAAAAATAAATCCTGAAAAGAGACAGAAATACACGTACAAGTTAAAATAGCACAGACTGAACATAGTACACATAATGCATTATTTCCAATAGGAAACATTATAAATTTATACAAATTTCTACAAAACACATACATACATGTATGGTCAAACAGAAAAAGTAAATACTGGAGGATCTGGAATTGATGAGGTGCATAAAGAATTCTTGTGTAAAAAGAGGGGATAGCAAAAAGTGTGTAATATTAATAATTAATATTTTGTAAGCATAAAATTGTATGATAAGCATACACTTACCCTACTTTCTTTGTAGTAAGACCACTATATGCAGCACGTTGTTGTCAACTCACGATATGAACATCATGTGCCTCTGGATTTTTATATATGAATATATATTCTTCAGAAGGATCGTTATTTAACAAGTTGTCATATTGTAATTAAATAATTTATATGCTTAAGGAAATTAATGCTATGATTGAAAAATTTTATCTTATCTTAAAACCACGTAGTCAGGTTATAAGTACATTGTTCTCTTGTTATTCAGTTGCCAAATATTTTAACCTTTATGAAATTTTTAAATTTACCTATTTATATGCTAAGTATATTAATTAAAAACATAAAGATGTAAAGATGGGTAGAAAAGGTACTGAAGTTCTATTGTGAATATAAGACTTCTAACAATACATGAAGCCAGTTTTTCGATGTACCTCATGGCTATAGAATAAATCTATTATCCTAACCATAAAGTTCACCTATAAATTGGAATCTCATGGCACCTTACCATTCTTGGATCTTGAACTACATAGAAATATTGTGACTCAAAAACTGCCTTTCTCCATCTATAGAAAATCAACCTATATACCTTCTATTATTCCCAGTGACTCTCATCACCCATTTCATCAAAAAATGGCAGCATTTCATGCCTATATCAAAAGACCCTATATTTGTACCTCTAATAACACTTATCAGGAGGAGGAGATAAAGCAAATTAAAACCTTAGCACATAGCAATAGTTATGATGCCAAATTGGTCGATACATTATGTGCCAAACACTCCAGGGTTTTCAAAACATCTCTAAAATCTCAAAAGAAACCTAAAAAATTTATCGGTTCAATGCAATATATACCTGCAGTTATTAATTTTTTGCAATATATTTGTCAGAGACATTCACTGAGTCTCGGTTTAAACACAAGGAACATCATCTTTTTGTGCATCAGAAGAGACAGAAACGAAGTCATAAAAACTATGTACAGTGAAACTCAAGTGGTGTAACTAGCACAACGTGCCCCCCCCCCCCCCACACACACACACACAAGATTCACTTCGGCGTCCCTAAGCACAGTAATTTTTTCGGGATTTTGAACACGAGGCAGGATGCATTTTTCGCTGTGTGTGTGGTGGATGGGGGGGGGGAGGTTAAGAAGTAAGGGAGAGTGTCAGCAAAAGTAATGGACCTAGAGCCCTGTAGTTTCAAATTTTTAAGTAATAGATTTTTTAACAATACGTGTAATTTCTTTCTTTGCCCAAAACTAAAATAAATCACTTGAAAAAATCATCCTCTTACTCATAGCAGATCTGCGGCTGCTGTGAATAAATGCTGATGCCTGTCGTGCACGCAATCTTAGGTAACTGACTGTTTTCTCACATCCTCCACGGGGAAGGGGGCAATTGGAGAGTGATCGTATTATTTACAACCCATTGCAGAGCAATCGTATTACAACCCGAAGTCAAAGAGCTGAACACTTTCAATCTGTAGGACATTCAAGTGTTTTAAAAGTGAAACTAAGCATTTATTCAGGCAAAGCTAAATATATCTAAAAGCGAAATATGAATCTTTGGGTTAATTATTGTGCATTTTTGAATTTTTTCATAAAACTATAACTGGCGGCTGCAGTATGCCCTTTTGTTACCCCCCCCCGCAGCTGCGGGGGTGGTAATTACGCCACTGATGAAACTTCCATTAACGTTAACAGACACTTCTTAATAGAGGACATCTCACTTTAACGGATGATTTTTTATTCCCCTGCAGAAATGCGTGGTTTCTTATGAGGCATTCAATTCTTAATAGCAGACATGCCAAACAACGGGCACGGACACACTAAAAGTACAATATAACGGACAATTTGCTTTCAATTCTGGGAATTCCTAGGGGTGCGATTCACTCAAAATCGCAAAATCTTTCCTTTTTGTTATTTTACCCTTCGTCATTCTCTATCTTAACCATATTGTTTCCGAGGCCCAGTAAATTTTAAGGTGCTAAGTGCTATGTAACCAGGGTGAGCTGCCGAAATTTCTGGAAAAAGGATTAGCGTTTGTGCATGCCAGACTGTCATCAGATTCTCCCCTTGCATACGTACATCTGACCAACAGAAACTGCCTTCTAGCTCTTCAGGTGCCCCCAATGGGGTGAAACCTCAGAAACGGAGACCAGCACCCAAGGCTGGCTAATTTGAGAACAGTAATCGGCACACACAACAGCAACTAGGGTCTCTGTGAATCTTGGAGAGGTGCAAGCTAGTTCTGTGTGACATTGGCGAAAAGACCCCAACTCACTGGGGTTTGTTCCAGAATCCTTAGGTTGAATGACCAACTGGAATCCTCAGCTGTGGGCTAATCCCCCACACTGATGTATTTACCTAATTAAAAAGACAAAAAGAAATATTAAGAATGACTCAAGTGTGGGATATGGTGGACCTACCACACTTGAGGACGGTCCACCATGGAATCGACCTGGACTTTCTAAACGGCATATGAGAAAGAGATCTTGGCTGAGTGAATGTAAGATTGGTGTATGGAATACTGGAGGTATAAACGGCAAGATGAGTGAGGTGATTGAGGAGATGAATAAGTATAGACTGGATGTGCTGTGTGTAAGTGAAACCAAAAAGAAGGAAATTGGGGTAGAAGAAGTGAATGGCACAGTGAGTGTGTGGTCTGGAGTATTGGATAATATGAGAGGACAGGCTGGTGTAGGTGTGATTTTAAGTGAAAAGATGAAGAACAACTTGATTCACTATAGTTGCGTAAGTGAGAGAATTCTCTGGATTTGTTTGAAAGTGAAACTTCAGAGAATTGTAATTGTTGTAGTGTATGCTCCTTGTGACTCTGAACCTTCTGATAAGAAGGAAGATTTCTGGAATGAGCTAAAAGCTGTTTTGAGCCAGTTTGGTGCTAAAGAAAAAGTTATAATAGCAGGGGATTTCAATGCTAGAGTAGGTGTGCAGAATGCAATTTCTGACAATGTTCTGGGTAAGTTTAATGATCCTTGTGTGAATGATAATGGTGAAAGATTAATTGAACTCTGCATTGAGAATGGTTTGTATGTATCTAATACATTTTTCAACCACAAGTATATACACACATATACTTGGGAAAATCGTACTCTTGGTCAAAAGAGTGTGATAGATTTTGTTGTCTACGATCAGCGTTTGAAACACTTAGTTGTTGACACCCGTGTGATGAGAGGTGCGGATGTTGGTTCTGATCATTACTTGGTAGTGTCACGAGTGAAACTTAATGTTGGTTGGAGAAAAAGGAATAGGAAGAGACCCAGGATAGAAAGAATAAAGGTTGATAGGCTCCTTGAAGATCATCAGCAGTATTCTGACTTACTCAGAGAACGACTGAAGGATCTGAAGTCTGGTGAGAGGGATGCAGAAAAGAAGTGGGAATGTTTTAAGAGCTGTGTTGTCACTGCTGCTAAAGAGGTCTGTGGCACCACAATAGTGGGTAACAATAAAGGTGATGCTTGGTGGAATAGTGAGATTGAAGAGGCAGTAAAGAGAAAGAAGGAAGCCTATTTGGGGATGTTGCAAGGTAGAGTCTCTGTGGATGAATATTGCTGTAAGAAGCGTGAAGCTGCTAAGCTGGTTCGCCACAGTAAGGCAAAAGATAGGAAAGAGAAAGTGGAAAGGCATGAACTGGCTTTTTGGAAAGATAGGAAGTGCTTCTGGAAGTACATGAGACTCAGGAAAAATAGGGGAAACAAAGTTGTAAGTTGTGTGAAGAATGAGATTGGGGAAATGATATGGAAGTGAAAGATGGGGTGAATACTTCTGTGAGTTATTAGATCAGGAAAGCAAAGATGATTCTGAGACAGACACAGATGATGTCCCAATGAGGGATGAAAGCACAGGAGGGATCTCAAGAGAAGAAGTGTGTAAAGCTCTAAAATCTCTTCAGAATGGTAAGGCTCCGGGAGTTGATGGCATAACTGTGAGATGTTGAAATATGGTGGTGACTCTATAATTGACTGGTTAACCGAAATTTGCCAGTTGTGCTGGGAGTTAGGAATGGTCCCTCAGGATTGGAAGGATGCTATCACTGTTCCCTTGTATAAGGGAAAAGGTGATCAGACTGAATGCAAGAACTATCGTGGTATTAGCCTACTGAGTGTGCCAGGGAAAGTGTTTGGTAAGGTTGTTATTGAAAAAGTACGGGGTCTTGCATCATTAAAAGTGTGGGATGTTCAGAGTGGTTTTATGCCCGGTAAAGGCTGCACTAACCAGATTTTTGCATTACGCATGATGATTGAAAAGTATCTGGCTGTTGGGAAGAAAGTTTTAACTGCCTTCATAGATTTAGAGAAAGCTTACCACCGAGTAAATAGGACACTTTTGTGGAAGGTATTGAATGAATATGGTGTTACTGGGAATCTACTTAATAGTGTAAAAGCCATGTATGCTGGTAGTAGAGCTTGTGTACGAGTGAATGGTGTTTTATCAAAATGGTTTTCCATTGGTGCAGGAGTTAGACAAGGTTGTGTAATGTCACCATGGCTGTTTAATATATTTATGGATGCATGCATGCGTGATGCCAAAATAGATAATAGTGGTTTATGTCTTGGTGATATCCGTGTGTGCAGATTGCTGTATGCTGATGACACTGTCCTGTTGGCAGAGAGCAAAAGTGAGTTGCAGAGTATGTTGACTCGGATGCACGAAGTTTGCATGAAATTCAAACTGAGTATAAATAAGGGAAAACCCAAAGTTATGGTGTTTGAGAGAGGAACGGGTAGCACTGAATGTAATGTAAGTATAAATGGCACTGTGATTGACCAGGTGAATGAGTTTGTGTATTTAGGAAGCATGTTTGACAGAGAGAACAAGTTGGATGGTGAAATCAATAGGCGAGTGAATTCTTCTTTGAAAGTCATAGCTGCTCTGGGAGGTTTTCACAGGGATGATGGATTCTCTAGAGAGTCCCACATGGCTGTGTATGAAACAGTCATTGTTCCTACTCTGATGTATGGCAGTGAAACCTGGGTACTGCAGAAGAAACATAGGAGTCGTTCATGTGCTGGAGAAATGCGTTACCTACGTGGGGTTTGTGGCAAGACACGATATGATTGTGTGAGAAATGAAGATGTATTGCAGTTGTGTGATGTGAAGCAAAATGTTGTTAGCAAGGTGGAGGGAGACAAATATGCTTCGGTGGTTTGGCCATGTTGAAAGAATGAGTGATGAAATGCTTACTAAGAAAATCTTTTCAGCCCAAGTGGAAGGAAGGAAAGGTAGAGGAAGGCCAAGGAAGACATGGGTGGATCAGATTCAGGAGTGTCTGCATGAGAAAAAGATTATGAGTATGAAGTATAAAAGATCTTGTGTACGGCGTGTAATGGATATCAGTGAAGCACGAGTTGTATGTCAAGATCGCTGTAAATGGAGAAGTTTGATACAACAACAATAAGTAAAAATATCTGGAAGTTTGTATTTCTTTTTGGAGCTAACCTCTGAATCTCAGAGAACAGCTTAGTAATATGTATGTATGTAATCGGATTGAAACACATGCAAACACAATTCAGGTGTGGGTGGGAGGGATTCACCTTTTTATTGTTTGGTAAGGTCAAGGTCAGTGCACAGGGATCAATTTCAAGTTCAGATTACTAGAAATCACATTTGTTTGCAACAATCGTGTGGATTTTGTCATCAAGCGAGCTGTGAAGCAAAAATTTCTCACACATTGATTTTAAAATGTCACACAAACATTTAAAATTGCTTGACTATAAAAAGAAAAAGTTGAAATAGTGGAGCTGAGTGAAAAGGAAAGATTAAGTGTGCCTGTTTTAGAAGATAAACTGGGCACTGGAAAAACGCAAGGGAGTGAAATCTTGAAGTCTTGGCAAGATTGTAGTGGCAACCAGAAAATGAAGAGAGCTTTCCCTAAAACTGATGGTTTAACTGTGGATATGAATGGTTTTGCCGTGCTAGAGCCAACAACATTCCTTTATCAGGGACTTTAATTTGACAAAAGGCTTTAGAAATCACAAATGAATTAGAATTCACAGAATTCAAAGCTTCAGACGGCTGGCTAGAAATTTATTTAGAAGACAAAATTTCACAAGAATGTAATGGACAAACAAAATTATTTGCTTCTTAGGTTTTGAAATGTAATAGACAAACTTGATTATTTTGCTTCTTAGGTTTTGAAGTACACTGTATCTATATATATGTAAAAGTGAAAGTTTGTATATTTATTTGTTTGTTTGTTTATATGTTTGTTTGTTTGTCTGCTATACAAATCTACAGTTTTCAACTTAGAACCACCAAATTTGGTATAATACTATCTCATGGTACTCTGACTTAGATCATAGATGGTTTTGCGAAGGGGTTGGAGCCTGGGGTCAAAGGGCCACCATACAAAATTTTCGTAAAAAGTTCTACAGTTTTCAATTTACAACCATCAAATTTGGTATATTATCTCATGATACTCTGTCTTAGACCGTAGACAGATTTTGGAAGGGGTCGGAGCCTAGTTTTCAATTTAGAATAACCAAATTTGGTATATTATATCATGGGACTCTAACTTAGACCGTACATGGTTTTTGGAAGGGGTCAGAGCCCGGGGAGGTCAAGGGTACCCAATACAAAACTTTCGAGAAAATTTCTACAGTTTTCACTTTAGAACCACCAAATTCGGTATACTATCTCAAGTTACTCTAACTTAGACTGTAGAGAGTTTTTAGAAGGGGTCAGAGCCTGGGGTCAAGGGGTCCCCACACAAAATTTTCATAAAATCTACAGTTTTCATTTTAGAACCACTAAATTTCGTATACTATGTCATGGTACTTTGACCGTAGACGGTTTTTAGAAGGGGTTGGAGCCCGGGGTCAAGAGGCCCCCATACAAAATTTTCATAAAAAGTTCCATTTTTTAGTTTTACGCTAGCTTTCACCACCAACAGGCAGCTCCATCAGGCAGAAATATATATAATGTTATGTAAATAGAGAGTTCCAGATATTCAAATTTCAAAACAATAAACAAAAGGATGATCAATGTCAAGTCGCATGCACATGACATGACATAAGTCCATTGCATTTCAGTGATGCGGGATTCTCAGAAGCACACACCAGATGTATGGCAGTTCTATAGATGTCTCCTCGAAGGTAAGCATTTCCATTCCTGTTCCTTTCTTTTTTGTTTCGTTAAAGTAAATTAACTAAATCAAAAAAAAAAATTTATTTTAACATTTATTTATTTTTTTATTTTTTTTGGGGGGGGGGGGCAGAAATATTACTGCATCATAACATTCTGCGTCGGCAGTGATGGTTAGTTTTTTTACATTCCATTTTGTTTTATTTCTTTTCAAGAAAAAAATTTAATTAACTGATTTATAAATGCGGTGTTTTTTTAATATTTCAGATTATGCCTCCCAAAAAAAAAGAAGCTTGATTGGGAAAATTTCCACTAATGCAAAGCAAAAAAGGACCATGAAGGAAAATGAGGCACCTGCACAAACGCAGGCGCCAGAAACTGGACTGATTGCATTCCCAAACGGATTTTGCAATGTTTTAAAGGCTGTCGAAGAACTTGCCAGAAATGTTTTTCCGAACATTAAACTCAATTACCTGAATCATGAGTGGCTGTGTGAAAGAGAAATTCTAGCTCCAAAAAATGACAGTGTCAACAATATCAATGCACACATTCAAAATTTACTTCCTGGAGCTACCACATCCTACAAACACTGTCACAGAAGCAGCACAGGCAGTTCTTTACCCGACAGAGTTCCTCAACTCACTGGAGCCACCAGGTATGCCTCCCCACAATTTACTTCTCAAAAAGGGAGCACTAATCATGCTGCTGAGTAACTTAGACCCACCAAGACTTTGCAATGTAACCAGGCTTTGCATCAAGAATTTGTTCACGCACATCATCGAAGCAACTATTCTGACTGGCTGTGCAAAAGGGGAAGATGTCTTCATTCTAAGGATTCCACTGATTCCCGCTAATATGCCGTTTGACTTCAAGCGTCTGCAATTCCCGATTCGTCTGGCCTTTGCCATGTCCATCAACAAAGCGCAAGGCCTGTCATTGGCAGTGGCTGGCATTAATTTGGGGTAACCCTGCTTTTCACATGGACAACTCTCAACTTTATATCGACTGCTCAAGGGTTGGCAATCCTAAAATACAGTTTTGCTCCCAACGGAAAAAACAAAAATATTGTTTACCAAAAAGCAATAACCTAAACGAATTAAAATAAATTTACTGGAAAATTACAGGAATATATTTTTCATTCATAAAATTTCACCCACGGAACTTGGTGATTCCACGAATATTTACCCGGGAAATACCGGGTACCCCTGCTAGTATAAGATATATTGCTTGCCGTTATGACCTGAAGGGGTCATTTGAGTCTTGTGTAGTGTGTATTTGAAAGGAATTGTGTCTTATATTACACCTGATGATGAAACCATGTAAAGGTTTCAAAAGCACTAGTGTATTTTAGCAAAAATTAAAATATTTTAAAGTGCCTAGACAGAATAAACTTTTATTCTATAGACATAACCCAGTTCGTAGTTTATCTAACCGAGTGTATGACTTCGTAAAACATCTTACAGAGTACATCACTTAGGGATATTTAATGCACCTCATGGCATCGTTTCTCAACATTGTTGTAACTTCCGCACATATACTAAATAACTGCTAATAGCGAGTTTGTCCTCACCTCCAAGTTTAGCAACGATACTGATGTGCAGACAGACATGTACTGTTGATAGTTCATAAAATCAGTGATTCACTCTTCGAGCACCATCTTTGGGCACGTTAACAATCAGAAAAACAATTTAACCTTAAATTCATTGGATCATTATTATTTTCTTCTTTATTTTTCTTACTTACCTTCTTTTCTTTTTTTTTTTTTTTTTTTGGTAAAGAACTTTCATTTTGTTTTGGAAAGTTTTTCTCATTTTTAATTATCATTTTCCAAACTTCAGGAAGAGTTGGGTCTTGATTTACAAACTTTACTTTTTAATATTTACAAGGTAGCTTACCTCTTTCTCTACACTTCCCACATGTTACATTCTTTCAGCCATCATGCTTGGCTTAGGCCCGCGGTGTGGTATTCCATTTTTGGTCCACAGGTTTTCTTGAATGCTTTAATAACTCTTAAGTGACATGAAGTGTCCTGTCGTCTTGTAAAAACCTAACCCTCATTGCTATAAAACCACTAATTGAACTCAAAGACTTATGATATCATAGATAACTACAAAAACAACTTATGTACAAACATGCAAATTCTGAACCAAAAAAAAAAAAAAAAAATTAAAATCATATATACAATTATTTACACACAATTCATTCACTGGACTTTTCGAAAACTAACAACCAACCACACCCTAGGCCACTCCCAAGCAGATTGCCTCGAGTAGTGGTTGGTTGTTAGTTTTCGAGAAGTCCAGTGAATGAATTGTGTGTAAATAATTGTATATATGATTTTAATTTTTTTTTGTTCGGAATTTGCATGTTTGTACATAAGTTTTTGTAGTTGCCTATGATATCATAAGTCTTTGAGTTCAATAAGTGGTTTTATGGCAATGAGGGTTAGGTTTTTACAAGACGACAGGACACTTCATGTCACATAAGAGTTGGTAAAGCATTCAAGAAAACCTGTGGACCAAAAATGGAATACCACACCGCGGGCCTAAGCCAAGCATGATGGCTGAAAGAATGTAACGTGTGGGAAGTGTAGAAAGAGGTAAGCTACCTTGTAAATATTATATTGGTATGCACATAAATCTAAGAACAGCTGTGGCCTCCGCTATAGATGTTTTTAATCAGAATTCACTTTACTTTTTAGTTTTCACTAGACAAAGATTCAGGAAATCTTAATTCTTTTTCAGATTTATGAGTCAAAATCAATTTAATTTTTTCAAATTTTGGGAAATTTTTATTTTTAATACAATATTGAATCGTGGCTATTTTCTCATCTTTTTGGTTCCAGTTTTTTATGTGTTGATTGAATCTTTGCTCCAACCTGTTTTTTGGTGCTGCCTATGTATGAGATGATAGGGTTAGAGAGTTTTATGGGTATTTCATAAGCACCTTTTTTTTCTAATAGTTTAGGTTGATCTTTAGTATTTACAAGCATGTCATTGATAGTTGATACAGAATGGCCAAAATGGCAGTTGTATTTTCTACTCAGTTTACAAAGCTTAGTAGAAATTTTTTAATATATAGAAAAGATCCGAAATATTTTCTTTTTACTTCATTTCTTGAAATGTTTTGCAAAGCATTTCAAGAAATGAAGTAAAAAGAAAATATTTCAGATCTTTTCCTTTATTGGAAAATATTAAGAAAATATTTTGGATCTTTTGCTCATGCTTTTGCAAAGCATTTCAAGAAATGAAGTAAAAAGAAAATATTTCGGATCTTTTCCTTATATTAAAAAATTTCTACTAAGCTTTGTAAACTGAGTAGAAAATACAACTGCCATTTTGGCCATTCTGTCTCAAGTATCAATGACATGCTTGTAAATACTAAAGATCAACCTATTACAAAAAGAAGATACTTATGAAATACCCATAAAACTCTCTAACCCTATCATCTCATACATAGGCATCACCAAAAACAGGTTGGAGCAAAGATTGAATCAACACATAAAAAAATTGGAACCAAAATGAAAAGAAAACAGCTATGATTCAATACTGTATTAAAAATAAGAAAATTTGAAAATTTGAAAAAACTAAATTTATTTCCACCCATAAATCTGAAAAAGAATTAAGATTTTCTGAATCTGTATCTACTGGAAAACTAAAAAGTAAAGTTTGTAATATTCAAGACCCAACAACTTTTCCTGAAGTTTGGAAAATGTAATGAAAAACATGAAAAACTTTTCAAAACAAAAAACAAAAAGAAATTTCTTTACCAAAAAAAGAATTCAAAAAATTAAAAAAAAAAAACATAAAAAACCAAAAAATAAAATAAAATAAAATAAATAAAAGATAGAAGATAAATAAGAATATAAGTAATCACAGAAAAACCCAAATATCCTTAGCGACAACCCAAGTATGTGAGCTTCACCTATATGATATTTTAAGTTTCCAATAACATGCTGAAGTGTCACTTTTGACGAAAAACATGAGTCCCCCACAAGAAAGTTCTCTCTGTTTGTGATAAAACTTTTTGCATGTTGTCTCCTGGTCTGTGTGTATGGCATAAGGAAGAAACTCATGGATAACTTTAAAATCTCAATAGATAAAAACTTTGCTCTACAATCCTTAAAAATACTGTAGTTCCTACAAAAATGAAATATGATACAACAAAAATAAATTGGGAGAACATACAAACGAATTTAAACGAATTGGGAAAAAATAAAATATAATACATCAAAAACGAGTTACGAGAACATACCTTTCACCATAGTGTCATTTGTTGAGCGATTACGTTGTTACTTGTACGTTGTTCCAACCAAGTCTCTGATATGACGGGATTACTTCAAGGTATACACCACACTGAAATTCCATTTTCAACCCAGTATGCCACCAAACATCACGAACAAGAATATGAAATAACCCACAAAAATACCAACTTAAAATACCAAAATTCTCGAGTACGAAAATGGTCGAACTCATGTTGTGTGCGACGTGAAAACACAGCTGAAACATTACAACACCGCTTTAAAACGAAGTGCAAAATGATACTGAATAACATATAAACCTCACGAAATGCCAAATCATGGTGACCTAAGCATAAGGAATGATGTCCTTCCAATACTATCTTCCTATGCATTTCGGTAATGTGTGCATTACCATCTTCAGGAACAATGACTGCTGTGTCCTTTGGAAACACACTCACTTTGCCACTTTCGACTAAATCACAGTCACATCTTCGTAAAGATCCGTGACATCATTATTTTGGGCTGTTGCCACTTCACGGTTTCAAAAATAGAAGTTCCGTGCACTGATCGCTCCCGCTGACTCTCCGCTCTCTGTACTTCCATCCGCAACCTTCCCCTTCTATCTATTGCATCCTCCTGTTCCTCTTTTATCAATATTTTCCAGGAGAATGGTAGGTCGATAACAGAATGTATATTACAGTTGTTCTTTTTGGATTTTTCTATTGCTATTGCTTCTGTGTAACGGATCATATTTTCTGTTGGTTGTTGACACACTATATTTATTTCATCAAATAATGGTTTAGCTGCAGTTTTTAAGCAATATTGTGTTAGTGCTGTCCCTTCTTTTTTATTCCAATCACTGATATGTTGATTGAGTCGCTTTTGCAATTTATTTTTTGTACTTCCTATGTAAGTTAATTTTTTATCTGTTCCTGGGGTGTCTATAGAAATGCTGTATGCTCCAGCTTTATCCAATAGTTTAGTTTTATCTCGGTTCTCTATTATCATGCTTTTGTAATCAGATATTGTTATTCCAATATCTTGTTTTTATTTATTACATTCTTTTTTTACTACTTTTCTAATTTGTCTTATATATGGTAACTTTCCATAGTATTTCTTCTTTATACTTTCTCTCTGTATAGGATGTTTGTACTGATATATTAATTTCTTTACTATATCTGGACTATACCCAAAGATCTTGATTGTTTCAACTATCCATCTGATTTCTGCTTCTCTATATGCTTTAGTACTAGAATGTGTGAATGATCTCTGCACCAATGCTCTTATTACAGACACTTTATAAGCCCATGGATGATTTGAGTTGGCTGGTATAAACATTGACATATAGGAGGGTTTTCTATACACATAATATTTATATTGTTGATTTTTTTTTCAATTGTAATATCTAAAAAATGAAGTTTATTTTCAGATTCCAATTCCATTGGGAACTTTATGGTGGAATATGTATTGCTTAATTTTTCTTTAAGATCTTCAAGTTCCTGTAAGCTGGACTTCCACAAGATTATTGTATCATCAACATATCTTCCATAAAATAAAAAATGATCTTTGTGTTTATCTATTACATTGTCTTCTAGCTTTTGTAAAATTACTTTAGCAAACAATGAAGACAACAGTGAGCCCATTGGAGCACCAAACTTTTGTCTGTAGATGATGTCATTGTACTGAAAAAGTTATTGTTGTAAATGTATTTCAGTAGTTCTATTATTTCACATATCTCGATTTTTGAAATGTTTGATTTTTGTGTAATTTCTCTGCTGTAAGGTATATTGCTTTTATGACAGGAGTACTAGGAAATAAAGATTCAACATCAAGGCTGACCATAAGAACTATTTGTTGAAGTTAATGTTTTAATATCTGAATTAAATCAACTGAGTTTCTTATTGCATACTTATTCTGCATGAAAAATGGTGCTAACAATTTATATAGCTGTTTTTAAAGATTTATTAAAGGTGAGTTACTTTTTTAAACTATAATCCTTAAAGGTTTACAGGTTTATGGGTTTTGAGTTTTCCAAATATTTTAAACCAACCTGAATAGGTGCAAAAACTGCCTTTAAGACTCTTGGTAGTTGGCTATGGTTTTACAATTTCCTGAGCAATCTATCAGTGGGGTCCTTTTTAACAATTTCAATCTGCTGCTGTTGGATTGCAGCATTCATTTTTTCCAGATATGCAGTATGATCTATTATATGCAGTTCCTTAGACTTATCTGCTTCTATGACACTTAACCTTGGATTATTTTTTAGGGCTATTAGCTCATTTCTTTCAGATTTATATTTTTTATTCTCAAAGGTTATGGTTTGTTTTTTATTATTTATTCTTTCAATAGTGTGCATTATTTTAAAACGCATACGATTTTGTTGAAACTGTTCTAGTTTTGATATTATTTGCTTCATTTGTGGGATATACTGCTCAGTTCTTCCAAGGTTAGCTGGTGGAGCAAACTTGATACCTCTATCTAAGGTTGTATGTTGGATAATTGTTAGTTTCTCAGTGGAAGCATTAATATATCCTGGAGGTAGGGTATGTTCTGGTTTTCTTGGAGTATTACTATCCTTTTCATTCAGCAGTTTTTTCTAGTTTTTGAAAAAGCATGTCATCATCTTTTTCTTTTATAGTTCTTAATCTCTGGAAAAAGGCTCCCAATATGTTATCTTTTCTCACTGTTTCTGCTTTAGAATCTGCTGGATTATGTAAATCAGTATATCTATCATAGCCTGTTTTTTCTTTTTTTTTTTTTTTTTTGGAGGATATATACATTTTTCATGCAGAATAAGTATACAATAAGAAGCTCAGTTGATTTAATTCAGAAAATTAAAACATTAACTTCAACAAATAGTATAGTTCTTATGGCCAGCCTTGATGTTGAGTCTTTATTTCCTAGTACTACTGTCATCAAAACAATAGACCTTATGGCAGAGAAATTATACAAAAATCAAACATTTCAAAAATCGAGATATGTGAAATAATAGAACTACTGAAATACATTTACAACAATAACTTTTTTCAGTACAATGATATCATCTACAGACAAAAGTTTGGTGCACCAATGGGCTCATCGTTGTCTTCATTGTTTGCTGAAGTAATTTTACAAAAGCTAGAAGACAGTGTAATAGATAAACACAAAGATCATTTTTTATTTTATGGAAGATATGTTGATGATACAATAATCTTGTGGAAGTCCAGCTTACAGGAACTTGAAGATCTTAAAGAAAAATTAAGCAATACATATTCCACCATAAAGTTCACAATGGAATTGGAATCTGAGAATAAACTTCATTTTTTAGATATTACAATTGAAAAGAATAATCAACAATATAAATATTATGTGTATAGAAAACTCTCCTATGTGTCAATGTTTATACCAGCCAACTCAAATCATCCATGGGCTTATAAAGTGTCTGTAATAAGAGCATTTGGTGCAGAGAGCATTCACACATTCTAGTACTAAAGCATATAGAGAAGCAGAAATCAGATGGATAGTTGAAACAATCAAGATCTTTGGGTATAGTCCAGATATAGTAAAGAAATTAATATATCAGTGCAAACATCCTATACAGAGAGAAAGTATAAAGAAGAAATACTATGGAAAGCTACCATATATAAGACAAATTAGAAAAGTAGTAAACAAAGAATGTAATAAACAAAAACAAGATATTGGAATAACAATATCTGATTACAAAAGCATGATAATACAGAGCTGAGATAAAACTAAACTATTGGATAAAGCTGGAGTATACAGCGTTCCTATAGACACCCCAGAAAAAGATAACAAATTAACTTACATAGGAAGAACAAAACAAAAATTGCAAAAATGTCTCAATCAACATATCAGTGATTGAAACAAAAAAGTAGAAGGGACAACACTAACACAATATTGCTTAAAAACTGCAGCTAAACCATTATTTGATTAAATAAATATAGTGTGTCAACAACCAACAGAAAATATGATCTGTTACACAGAAGCAATAGCAATAGAAAAATCCAAAAAGAACAACTGTAATATACATTCTGGTATCGACCTACCACTCTGCTGGAAAATATTGATAAAAGAGGAACAGGAGGATGCGATAGATAAAAGGGGAAGGTTGCGGATGGAAGTACCGAGAGCGGAGAGTCAGCCAGAGCGATCAGTACACGGAACTTCTATTTTTCGAAACCGGGAAGTGGCAACAGCCTAAAATAATGATGTCATGGATCTTGATGAAGGTGAGATTGCAGTTTAGTCGAAAGTGGCAGAGTGAGTGTGATCACAAAGGACACAGCAGACATTGTCCCTGAAGACGGTAATGCACACATTACCGAAATGCATAGGAAGATAGTATTGGAAGGACATCATTCCTTATGCTTAGGTCACCGTGATTTGGCATTTCGTGAGGTGTTTATGTTATTCAGTATCATTTTGCACTTCATTTTAAGGCAGTGTTGTAATGTTTCAGCTGTGTTTTCACGTCGTACATGACATCAGTTCGACCATTTTCGTACTCGAGAATTTTGGTGTTTTAAGTTGGTATTTTTGTGGGTTATTTCATATTCTTGTTCGTGATGTTTGGTGACATACTGGGATGAGAATAGAATTTCAGTGTGGTGTATACCTTGAAGGAATCCTGCCATATCTGAAACTTGGTCGGAACAATGTACGGGTAACAATGTAATCGCTCAATGAAATTACACTATGGTGAAAGGTATGTTCTCCCAATTCGTTTTTGATGTATCATATTTTATCTTTTCCCAGTTCGTTTAAAATCTTTCCAATTCGTCTGAATTCGTTTTAACTCACCCCCCCAATCCGTTTAAATTTGTTTCAATTCGTTAGTATGCTCTTCCAATTCGTTTTTGTTGTATCATATTTCATTTTTGTAGGAACTACAGTATTTTTAAGAATTCTAGAGTAAAGTTTTTATCTATTGCGATTTTAAAGTTATCAATGAATTTCCTCCTTATGCCATACCTGGAAACAACATGCAGAAAGTTTTATCACAAACAGAGAGAACTTTCTTGTGAAGGACTCATATTTTTCGTCAAAAAAGAATATAAATAGAGAGAAAAATAATCCAACAAATTTAAGATTAAATCATTTTCTTATCATTAATATGCCCAACAGAAGGTGCTCGAAGAGTCAATCCCTGATTTTGTGAACTATCAACAGTGAATGCATGTCTGATCATCGATATCTCCATTAAACTTGGAGGTGAGGTCAAACACTCGCCATTATCAAGTACTCAGTATGTGTGCGAACACATGACAATGTTGAAAACGATGCCAATAGGTGCATCGGAAACATGGTTCCATGTATTGTTAGAAGTCTTATACTCACAATGGAACTTCAGTACCTGTTCTACCCATCTTTGTGTGTTTAATTAGTGTAACATATAAATACGTAAATTTAAAAATTTCATAAGGGTTAAAATATTTGACAACTGAATAACAAGAGAATGATGTTCTTATAACCTGACAGTGTGGATTTAAAGTAAGATAAATTTTTCAATAATAGCATTAATTTCCTTAAGCATATAAATTATTTAATTACAATACAATAACTTGGTAAATAACAATCCCTCTAAAGAATATATATATATATATATATATATATATATATATATATATATATATATATATATATATATAAAAACCAGAAGTATACAGTGTTCATATCGTGAGTTGACAACAACATGCTGAATATATAGTGGTCTTCCTGCACAGAAAGTAGGGTAAGTGTATGTTTACCATACAATCTTATGCTTATAAAATATTATTAAATCCTTTAAGCATGTTGAATTTACTTTAAAAAACGTTTTCAGGTGTTTTAGGCTTTGTATCAAGCCAAAAACAATTGTTACAAATGTGTGCACTGTTGCACGAGTGAAATGCAAAAATAGTACATCTTACACATAACAAAGTAAAGAAATCAGTATAATGAAAAAATGGCTACATTTCTGCAACAGTATGGAACACATTAAAGCATTTTCAAAACATGTGAGGTCAAATGTATCAACCCATAAGACATCAGAAAAAGAATCAAGAGTTTTATAAGTTTAAAACTGAGTCATTCAAAAAAAAAGCTTGATGACTGGTCAGGACACAGAAATTAGGAACAAAAACAATGACTAAGTCAGTCAAAAGCCACTATAAGAAAAAAAAAGGAAGATGATACAACAACGAATGAATATGAAAAAGGAAGGTCATATGTCTTGGGAGAATGAAAACAAATATACAAAGCCTGCAATCAACGTGAATGAAGAAGAAACTGTGTGAGTGGAAATAAAATGCAAGTACCATTTATGATGCACTATGCAGTTTGCAACAGTAATGATATGCAACCTTTAAAAGGAAGTTCCTAACATATGGTGCAAGAACTTATCTAATCCACTGCAGAAGCAGATCATGGTCACTAAGTTCAAATACAGAAGTGATTCTAACAACTAAGACAACAAGTGCTTCCCTAAAACAAATTCCTATTAAGTAACAGCTGCCATCAATCTTGAGTACAGCAACACAGAGATCATAAATTTTATTAAATGGAAAATTTGGAAATTACTGTTATTTAACTTTATTTAAGGATACATTTGCTGAAGTATCAACCTTTTGGGAGGTCTATCAGTAATCACCCAAATCCAACAGATGTGCATTAACAATATAAAGTGAACAACATCATGTTATGTTTCAAAGTTATAGACCATAAGTGCTGCACTACAAACAAAACTTAGTATGCTTACTTTAACAACATTACAGGGTGTCCCAAAAAGGTGTAATCAATTTAAAATGATGAAAACTTTGGATACAAAACCAATATCAGCATTCTGTTTATTGCAGGAGGTAAGGAATACCCTCAAGTTTTCTAGAAGTGCACCCAATGGATCCTATGATGAAAGCACAGATTGTGGAGTGATTTATTGAAACCCGATCCGAAACACAGGTTTAGCGGAATTTCAGAACAAAATATGGGAGCAAATCGCCCACACGTAACAGCATCACAAAGTGGTACAAGTCATTCAAGGAAACTGGTAGCGTCCTTACAAAGAAAAGCCCTGGACAACCATCACCGGTTCCAGAAAGGGAGGAGGTTGTGAGACAAACTTTCACTAGTAGTGCTCAAAAGTCAATCAGACAAGCAGCACAACAGCTGGCCATCCCCAAGTCATCGGTGCACAGAGTGTTACGTCAGAGATTGGAAAGGCACCCATATAAACTGCAGATAACCCATCATATAACCCCCAGATAATTATGTTAAATGTAAACAGTTTGCTGAAGAGATGTTGGAGAACATTGCAATTGCCGAATCTTTCCTGAGACAAATCTGTTTCACAGATGAGTGCACTTTCTATGTTTCTGGAAAGGTTAATAAACAGAATGTGAGAATTTGGGGAACTGAAAACCTGCATTGCACAATGTAACATGAACATGCTAGCCCAAAAGTGAATGTTTGGTGTGGCATAATGGTCGACCGTGTTATTGGACCCTTTTTCTTTCAGGAAGTGACCGTGAGAGCTAATAATTACCTGAACATGATTGAGCAGTTTGTGTATCGCCAGTTGGATGAACTTGCAACTCCGGTCATTTTCCAACTAGATAGGGAGCCATCTCATTGGGCTTTGATTGTGAGGAGGTCTCTGGATACCAAATTTCCCAATCGATGGATTGATTGAGCATGGTGGTCCCATTACATGGCCCCTACTACATTCGCCGGACTTAACACCCTGCAACTTTTTTTTTTTAATGGATATTCATTAAGGGTGAGGTTTACAGCACCCCTGTTGCAGACATTGCTGACCTAAGAGGAGGATTGTATGCGCATTGCAGAAAGTTAATACGGACATTCTCGAACGAACATGGTTGGAACTGGAATACCATTTAGACATTGTTCAGGTGACAAATGGTGCCCATGTTGAATGTCTATAAAACTTCATGATCTGTTCTGTCCATTAACACAAGTTGTGTATTGAGATCATTTATATTAAAACTGTTATGATTATTTGAAATTGGTTACACCTTTATGGGACACCCTGTATATTCCATACAAAAAATACTGTACTGCAAAAAATGTGGGATTTAAATGAATAACTTGTGCAGACAGTAATGTCTCTTTAAACATGAAAAAATTGAAAGTTTTAAAGAAATGGAAATATGTGATAGTCATGCAAGGGAGTGCCACACTACTCTAGTTTCATGCTGAGTATTCAAGCAAAAGTGACTGTCTTGTTGCCAGTTTTGCAAAGTCTTAGTCTTTTTCTATTATCTTTTTTTTTTTTTTTTTTTTTTTTGTTGCATACCTCAGAAGAGGAAAACGCATTTTTTTTTTTTCAAAAAGAAGTGTGCTTAAAGTGCTCATACTCATGTGTTTGGCCTAAATTCTGCATGATTTTTTTCTCACTATACTAAAGACTCTCATGTAGGCACACTGCTTTGCAGAATGCTTAGTACAATAGCAAGCATTATTCCGGGCAAGCATCAGTGCTGAAACTTTTTGAGTTGTGCATCAGTAATCAGCATCAAGAACTAAAAAATAATCCTCATCATTTTCAAAACAAAAAACTGCTTGAAAACCTGCTTGACATTTGTTCATTTAAATCCTGTTTACTTTTTTGGCAGCCATATAAATCAAATGGCAGGAACAATCTTTGTAAACTACTGTTGGTTGCAATCCGTAAATCCACCTAAAGTTTTTAAATGTATCAGTGTGTTAGTTAGCATTATAATATGCAAAAAGTAGTTTTTCTAAGGAATATTTCTTTTCTCAAATTCAGAATTTAAACTGGTTAAGTTTTTTTTGGGGGGGGGGGGTTGCCTATGCACAAACAAACTGACTGTGCCATTGTTCATTTTCACTTCCCACTATGTATATGCATTGCACAAAAATTTATTTAATTCTGCTTTTCCAATATTTCACTTTACTCATGTATATGACAAATAAGAGAAATGCAAATTACAAATGCATGATACCAAGCACAGTAACACTGTACATGAAGCGAAAATGAACAGGCTCAACTCGAGTGCTTCTAATATGTAGATTTATTTGATAGCGCAAAGAAGATCCTGGATTTATCTTTCAGAAGTTAGACTCACCTGATTTTGAGGACATTTACTGATGAATTTTATCTTTTTTGTGTTTTTGTGTTTTTAAATATACCCTGCATCAGTGATTCAAAGAAATTAATGCTGTAGCATGCAGGAAAGGGTTTTATTTTGCATTATCGCTAAGGATGTGATACTTTTGCATAGCCACACAATGTTTCCTGTCTCAGGTTCAAAGTTGGCTGTTGCAAGAACAGTCACAATAAATCCTGTTACACTTTGCAGCATCAGTTAGCTGAGATTCTAAAATCTTATGTCAGGAAGTTCCATATCTGATATTTTTCTACATAAATTGACCCATTCAAATTCATGAATGATGGGAGTTTTTTTTTTTTTTTTTTTTGGATTGGAGGTTTAACGACCACCGTGAGCAACTCAATGGGCTATAAGCAGTCGCCCGTCCCTAATTTAGGGTCACTGGTTCCAGGGAAGGGAGAGAGCCAGTGCTGTAAGACAAACACAACATCCATGCCTGACCGGGATTCGAACCCGGACCATTTACGGACGAATGATCAGAGGCCACCATTCTGACTCATGCTGTTGTGTAGGTTGCATCCTTTGCAAGTGAAGTATGCCTCAGAGAAAAGTTCAGAAGCAATTTGAGCAGTTGGTAGAGTTCGAGAGGAGCCGCATCATTGGACTCCGAGAAGTGCGATGGTCTTATTGCCATATTGCATGCCATACAGGTCGTGCAGATATCACCATAGCATGCTGTTAGTGGCAGTGGATAGAACAAGGCACGCAGCAGCAACAGGAAGGGTCTGGGAGACCTAGACAAACCACGAAGAGAGAGAACTGATGGGTTGACTGACTTGCGCGAAGTGATGCAACAGCCATGATTGCGAATATTCAGCGAGCAGTGGTGCCCTCCATGCATCGTCCGATTAGTGCCAGCACCATTGGCAGACGGCTGCGCAATGTAAGACTACATGCATGCAGACCGCTACGACGACTGACCTTAACACCGTTGCATTGTCGCCAAAGACTGCAATGGTGTCGTGCCAGACTGTCATGAAGCCACTCAGAATGGCAGCGGATGATCTTCAGTGATGAGTCCTGCTTTTATCTTGGAGGAGACATCCAACAAATCCGTGTGTTGAGGCACCATGGTCAGAGCCAAGATGAACAGTTTGTTGTTGAGCATCACACGTCCAAAAGGCCTGGTGTCATGGTGTGGGATGCAATTGACTACGATGGCCACCTTTGGTGTTCATTACAGGCACTTTGACAGCCCAACGTTATGTTCATGAGGTCCTGCAACCAGTGGCCCTTCCTTTTCTTAACGCTCACTCAGTGCAACTTTCCAACAGGACAATGCTCGTCCACATACTGCTGCTGTCTCGAGAGCTTGCCTTCAAGGCACTGACACTCTGTCATGGCTAGCCGCATCGCCAGAGGTATCGCCGATTGAAAATGTGTAGGATGCTATTGGATGCGCTATCCACATTCCACCCCTTCCGCACAATCTGCAGGAACTGCGTGAAAAGATTCAAGCTGCAAGGGATGGCTTATCACAGGACACCATTGGGAACCTGTACAACTCCATGCCGAGATGTCTGGCATGCTGTGTGAGCAAACGTGGTGGCCCGAGGCCATACTGAGAGACACTACTTATTGGCGTGCAGCTCAATAAATATTGCCCATATCAGTCTCAATGTTTAATCATTTATTGTTCCTGGTAACCTTTATCTTCCTCCCGAATAGCATTGAAATCCGACACGTCCTTCTGGGGGCAAGTATTTTTTTGACGATGAGTGCATAATCAAAATCAGGTGTGTCTTACCTTCAAAAAGATTACCAATCTCAAAATATGTCTTTGTCATCTAAATGCAGAAAAAACATTTGTGCACACGAACCATTAGGATGAATACCGTCTTCACACGATTTTAATGATCTTAAAATCGTGATCTTAAAATATGAGACGATACAAAACCTTCCATGTTGACGATACAAAACGTTCCACATACATCATACATACATTCATATCATCTAAGCTCTTCTCCGAGATTCAGAGGTTAGCTCCACAAAGAAATACAAACTACCAGAATTTTTTACTTATTGTTGCCACATAAAACTTTTCCATTTACAGCAATCTGGACATACAACTTGGGCTTCACTGACATCCATTACACGCCGTATGCAAGACCTTTCTATACTTCACACTCATAATCATTTTCTTACGCAGACACTCCTGAATCTGATCCTCCCATGACTTCCTTGGCCTTCCTCTGCCTTTCCTTCCGGCCACTTGGGCTAACAATATTTTGTTAGTAAGCATCTCAACACCCGTTCTTTCAACATGGCCAAACCATCAAAGCATATTAGTCTCTACCCTGCTAACAACAGTTTACTTCACATTACACAACGGCAACACATCTTCATTCCTCACACAATCAAAACGTGTCTTGCCACAAACGCCCCTTAAGGAAAGCATTTCTCCAGCACACAAACGACTCCTGTGTTTCTTCTGTAGTACCCAGGTTTCACTGCCATACATCAGAGTAGGAACAATTACACTTTCATACACAGTGATGTGGGACCCTCTTGAGAACACATCATTCCAGTGAAAACCTTCCAAAGCAGCCATGACTTCCAATGAAGAATTCCCTTGCCAACTAAATTTCACCATCCAATTTATTCTCTCTGTCAAACCTGCTTCTGAAATACACAAACTCATTCACCTGGTCAATCACTGTACCATTTAGACTTATATTACAATCAAGGTTTTTTTTTTTTTTTTTTGGTTTTTTTCTGTAAAAACCTTCCACATGCAGTCAGCAAAAAAAGGAAAAAGAAGTATACTTGTTTACGTAAGTCGACACATAGTGGCTGCCTAGAAAGCAAAATTGTCTAGGTATCTAATGCAAAAATCACAATAGAAAGTACTCAAAAGACTGAATGGTCATTTAAGCCTCACAGTGGCTGTGAGACAGACAAAGTGCATGGGAAGTGAGTAAAAGACTGAACAGTCATTTGAGCCTCATCACAGCCATGGGAAAGATGAAGTGCTTCACTTGAAAATGCAATCTAATTTCCTTGTCATGACTGGCTTAAGTGCTGACAGCTGTTGTTGAAGGTGGAGTGTCAACCTGCCCAACAAATGATGAGCTGCTTGCCACAGAAGGGCAAGCATGAGAAGACAGTCACGTACTGAGAGGAACAAAAATTGAAGTTCTGGCAACTTTGAGCAAAAAGTGACAGAATATATTGTGTACCAGACTGGTCAAAATGTAATGTTTTGTAACATTTCAGCATTGTCCATAATGTCATAAAGTCCACTGAAACTCCTTAAAAATTAGACAAAATCTGTAATGGATGGCTGAGTGAGTGAGTGAGTGAGTGAGTGAGTGAGTGAGTGAGTGAGTGAGTGAGTGAGTGAGTGAGTGAGTGAGTGAGTGAGTGAGTGAGTGAGTGAGTGAGTGAGTGAGTGAGTGAGTGAGTGAGTGAGTGAGTGAGTGAGTGAGTGAGTGAGTGAGTGAGTGAGTGAGTGAGTGAGTGAGTGAGTGAGTGAGTGAGTGAGTGAGTGAGTGAGTGAGTGAGTGAGTGAGTGAGTGAGTGAGTGAGTGAGTGAGTGAGTGAGTGAGTGAGTGAGTGAGTGAGTGAGTGAGTGAGTGAGTGAGTGAGTGAGTGAGTGAGTGAGTGAGTGAGTGAGTGAGTGAGTGAGTGAGTGAGTGAGTGAGTGAGTGAGTGAGTGAGTGAGTGAGTGAGTGAGTGAGTGAGTGAGTGAGTGGTGAGTGAGTGAGTGGTGAGTGAGTGAGTGAGTGAGTGAGTGAGTGAGTGAGTGAGTGAGTGAGTGAGTGAGTGAGTGAGTGAGTGAGTGAGTGAGTGAGTGAGTGAGTGAGTGAGTGAGTGAGTGAGTGAGTGAGTGAGTGAGTGAGTGAGTGAGTGAGTGAGTGAGTGAGTGAGTGGTGAGTGAGTGAGTGAGTGAGTGAGTGAGTGAGTGAGTGAGTGAGTGAGTGAGTGAGTGAGTGAGTGAGTGAGTGAGTGAGTGAGTGAGTGAGTGAGTGAGTGAGTGAGTGAGTGAGTGAGTGAGTGAGTGAGTGAGTGAGTGAGTGAGTGAGTGAGTGAGTGAGTGAGTGAGTGAGTGAGTGAGTGAGTGAGTGGTGAGTGAGTGAGTGAGTGAGTGAGTGAGTGAGTGAGTGAGTGAGTGAGTGAGTGAGTGAGTGAGTGAGTGAGTGAGTGAGTGAGTGAGTGAGTGAGTGAGTGAGTGAGTGAGTGAGTGAGTGAGTGAGTGAGTGAGTGAGTGAGTGAGTGAGTGAGTGAGTGAGTGAGTGAGTGAGTGAGTGAGTGAGTGAGTGAGTGAGTGAGGTGAGTGAGTGAGTGAGTGAGTGAGTGAGTGAGTGAGTGAGTGAGTGAGTGAGTGAGTGAGTGAGTGAGTGAGTGAGTGAGTGAGTGAGTGAGTGAGTGAGTGAGTGAGTGAGTGAGTGAGTGAGTGAGTGAGTGAGTGAGTGAGTGAGTGAGTGAGTGAGTGAGTGAGTGAGTGAGTGAGTGAGTGAGTGAGTGAGTGAGTGAGTGAGTGAGTGAGTGAGTGAGTGAGTGAGTGAGTGAGTGAGTGAGTGAGTGAGTGAGTGAGTGAGTGAGTGAGTGAGTGAGTGAGTGAGTGAGTGAGTGAGTGAGTGAGTGAGTGAGTGAGTGAGTGAGTGAGTGAGTGAGTGAGTGAGTGAGTGAGTGAGTGAGTGAGTGAGTGAGTGAGTGAGTGAGTGTGTGTGTGTGTGTGTGTGTGTGTGTGTGTGTGTGTGTGTGTGTGTGAGAGAGAGAGAGAGAGAGAGAGAGAGAGAGAGAGAGAGAGAGAGAGATTCTGAATATGTTTTGTTCCATGATTGATGAAGCTAAAATGACAGTTAAGCATACTGCATCAAAAGTTAATCATTTTCCCAGGTTAGCAAGGAGTTTGATTACAATTCTGGGTTACTTTTCATGACATTTGTGCTTAGTTTTGTTTACTAAAATGAAATATGGTTATGCCAGCATGACAGACAAAAAAAATTAAAAAAAAAACTGTTTGGCTTCTTGTCAGAAATAAAAGGAAGAAGATGAAGTAAAACACAAATCAATTTCCAAAAATGAAGAAAGCTGTTTCTAGTTGCTGAAAAAGAAACAGCAAATGTTCAATGAGACTCAATCATAACAGCAGTGTCAGCATAATTGCTGAGAGGCAATGAATTCAAAACTTTGATATTGCCTGAACCACTGCTCTTAGCCGGAAAATTCCCCAACAAGGTGACAGGTTGTATAAGATTATATCATGCATTAGGAATATATATATATAACCATTGTTGTTGGGGAGAATTCAGAAACCTTGAAGAGAATTAAATGTTAATTTCCATTTCTCATATAAAAAAAACATTTCTGTATTATTTTTTCAGTAAAAAATTTTATGAATTTAAATGTTTTTGTCATACACAGTCTTTTAAAGTTCACCTGAAGTTTTTCAGTAATGATCAGAAAGTTACAAAAGGCTTACATTAATGTAACATTACACTACCTTTCTAAAGGTACATTTGTGATACTGAACGCATAGTTAAGAATGTTAGAATAAAAGTAATAGACATAAGGGATATGTACAAAACAAATAAAAGGTGTACTTTCAGAAATGCTCTCCTAAGTTTGAGATATAATTCATTAATGCCAGAGTAATATTTATTACATAAAAATAAGATAATTAAAACTGCAAAATCAATGCAAATTAAGAGAGTTAATTTCACATAGAATCTTACATTGCAACTGGAACTTGCACACCTGGAACTAAGTTTTTTAGAATAAATGTGCCTTCATCTAACAAGTACTCTAATTTTACTCCCCGTGACATCAAAACCTCAGCAATGTATGCTGCACCATCAAATCCACCACCCTATTAAAAAAGAGAGAAAGATTACATATATATACTGAAAAGAAACCAATACCCAACAAAAACTGCAAAAAACCCCATGAAAATCTAACAGCACAAAAGCAGCTGAAAAGAATAATCAGGTTGAACAGGCATATAAAAAAACAGCAGGTATAATTACCTAACTGCAAAAACAGGCAAAAAAGAGGAGCTAGTAGGAAATGAATGCAGAAATTTCAAGATTGCTAGCCATGGCTTTTTCAAGGGCCAGCATGAATAACAGTCTCTTGTTTCTATAAAGTCCTAGAGAAACACAAATTCTCTAGGTCTTTGTGGAAACGAGAGAGTATTATCCATGCTGGCCCTTGAAAAAGCCATGGCTAACAATCATGAAATTTCTGCATTCATTTCCTACTTACTTTTCCTACTAGATCCTGTTTTTGCAGTTAGGTAGTTATACCTGCTGTTTATATATATATATATATGTGCATGCACGTTCAAGAGCGCGCGCACACACACACACACACACTACTCTTGGATACTAATTTATTTTTAACAGTTTGAATTGCCACATGTTGTCTACAACTACCGCAATTTGTTATAACTTTCATTACAAAAAATGAAGAGGTTCATGGAAAGTTACTAAATTTTGGCTAGTAATGCCAAAACGTTTAGATTTGGAACATGTGAATCTGCAAGAAAATCTGATTTAAAAATTTTTTATTTCATTTGTTCAAGGCCAAAAAATATAGAGGAAAATATTTTCACCACACTAAGGAAATAAGGAAAGGGAAGAACAAACTAGAAACTTTATTGTTCATTCTTCTAAAAACAAAATGTTTTGTTAATAATATCAGTAAACTGAAGCATGAAATAACACTTCATATGACATAGTTTGTTTATATGTACATCATTACTAAAACTTATTATGATTTAAAATTATTAAAACTCTTTCACAAACTTGTAATCTTTTTATTCCTTGGATAGCCTAATCTTAATTGGATTTACTACTTTCTTTGAGTTTTGGAGCATGGAACCAATATTTTTATGCACTTTTAATACTTTTTCCTCCATATCCTGTTTTTATTCTTTGGCAGTCTATGGACAGAATGGCTACCACTTGTATGATGTTAATCTGTCATACTCATTATTCTGATGAATTAATCATTTTTGGAATGTATGATTTTCCCACTCACCTCTCTGACTGGCTTTTGTTGTGTTGGAGATCTCCGCCATCAGAATCCATAATGGGAATGCCCTATGTCAGTGGACTCTGCAAATTGGTTGGTCATAAAAATCAAGGGATATCTTGTGTAAATCCTCTGCTTTTTGTGTAAAAATATTTCCACTCAAAATCTTTATACTTTCCAAAATAACTGGAGCAATGTATATGTATAAATAAATAATTAATGGCATTGAAAATTATGAATTCTTTTAGCAGAAATATTCATCAGCAGAACTGCAGATGGCAAAACACTGATTTTAAGACTGATTGTTAAAAGAAATAACTAATAGTAACTGTTTTTATTCAGTTCAAGTGAATGAAATACCCATTCCCGAAAAGAGAGTGCAGTAATATTATATAGTGGTCTAGTTTTACAGTGATCATGAAACACAAGTTATAACACATTGTTTGAAGTTTCTACACATTGGTCACTTCACAGCTCAAGATTTATTTGAACACACCTCTGATGTCCTCACTGAACTATCACTGAAGAAACTTTCTATGTTTAGTAATGCTCAGTGTTATCAAAAGTTTTAAAAATGTTACAGTTAAATTTACACTTAGTAGGTATAGGTGACTGTGTAATTTTCATACTGTTCATAACACATTTGCTAAAGCACATGAAAACTTCGGTGCTGATGGGAACATCTGTTAATAGGTCTGTACAGCTTCTTCAAGCAATGTGCTGTACATTCTGAAGATCTTAAAGACATTCAATTCAAATTAGAAATGTCTGAACAAATCCTTGTAAAAATTGTCAGTAACTGATGACTTACTCTTCCAAGCAGTACTGACAGATTTATTAAACCATACAGTGTTTTAAGGGAATTTTTTAGGACAAAGCAGGAAAGAAGAGGGGTGGGGGACAAATGATGTGAATCACTGAAGTTAAAAAGGAATAAAAGAGAAGCACTTTCTGATGACAGTGCACAGCTAGCAAACGCACTGGAAAAAAATGCAGTTGATCTGTTTGCAGGACTTTAAATTTATTTTCAGAGGGAAGGACCTCTTATTCACATTCTATCTGATGAGATTGTTCACAAAAATTATGGGACCTTTTTTTTTTTTTTTCAAGGTAAATACAATAAAGTCCATTAAGATTGAAAAAGTGGAAATAATGCTAAACCTGGTTTGGACACTAGACTGCCAGATGGTAAACAAAGATTATTTCTGTTGGGGACATGTTTTTTTTCTGCATAAGCATGCATAAAGTACCTAGTGAATAATTTTCATTTAGAAAATAAGTTTTTGGAAAATATGATGTGCCTATGTATATTGTTTAGAACTGAATAGTCTTTTATAAGGTGTGTAAAACAGTTAGCAGCATCATTGGCATTGGTGATTCTGCAGGTGAAGTCTTCATTAAAAAATGAGTGGATTCAACTACAAATTTACTGTCTGAATGAGGAAGAGGTTAGAGAAGAGCCAATGTTTATTTAAACTGCTGATAAAATTCAACACAAGTTATAACACATTGTTTAAAGTTATAACACATTGCCCAATGAAGTTGTAAAAAGCAGTTGTCATTTTTTGTTGGGCCATTACTGAAACAAAACACTTGCTGTGAAGAAAAAAAGAGATGTCTACCATTTGAAACATAATGAACAGGATTTTGTCACAATAGGACTACAAAGAACCCTGCAATACCCCGGAATGCTCCATGACCAAATGTGAGTAACATTCTTAAACTCTTACTATCTATTTATTTCTATATTATAAACTTTAGGGCATATTATATAATTATAACCCTTCGTCAAACAAAGACGTTTCCCGAAAGCATTTCAACAACAACGTGAGAAACAGTAAATAATGCAACAACTGAATAGTTGACATTTATGTATAATATGAATTATAACCACGTAAAAAATTCAAGACATTGAGATGTTTGTAGAATTGATAGAATGCTCCAACCTTTTTAAACAGCCAATGTCTTACCATGTAGTATTCGCCCTAGAGCCATTTTACTGGGCGACCTGCCCAGTTAATTTTGTCTGCCACCCAGCTGTATTTCTTTTAATGAATGTTTTCACATTGCACATAATAGTAAGAGTGGAAAACTTATTCCCACATACACCATCAGTGTTGATGGAAACTGGCTGAAATCTGTGTCACCACCCTGGTGGCGCAGTGGTCTAAGCGCTGGCTTCTGGCCATTCGTCTGAGAAGGGTGTCCAGGTTCGAATCCCGGTGAGGCATGGATGCTATGTTTGTCTTATTGCACTAGTTCTCTCCCTTTCCTGGAACCAGTGGCCCTAAATTAGGGACGGGTGACTGCTTATAGCCCATCAAGTTGTCCACGGTGGTCGTTAAACCTCCAATCAAAAAAAAAAAAAAATGTGTTTGAATATGATTTGTTAGTAAATGCCAATTTTTTTAATCATTTTTGTACAATTTTCTAGCTTTGTTTATCATGTTATGCTACGTTAATGCCTACCACACAGCTAAAGATGTTTAATAAGTATAATAATGTTATGCAAAACAACTTTTTTTTTTTTTGATTGGGGAAGGGGTCGTTAAAAGTACCACCCAGATAAAATTTCTTGCTGCCCAGCATAAAAAATCTAGGGAGAACACTACCATGAAAAAAGAAATTTGTCAATATGGTTCTTATAAGCAGAGATACAGCAACAAACATAAACACACAAACACTACCCAGTGGCAGAACTGTGAACTACAAAAAACTAAACAAGTATAGGCAAAGTGTTCAATAAGGTAAATGGCATATGGCATTAAAAGATTTTTTTAAATCAGACATTTAGAAGCAGAGATATGGAGAAAAACAAATTTAATATATGTGCACCTAGCGAGGAAATTGTGCATAATTTTGAGCCAAAAATACACACAAAATGCTTACGCAGTAAGTACTATTTGACAGAGAGAAAAAAATTCAATCTAGTTTTTAGATGCACAGATATCGCTGAAAATATGCTGTAAATGAAAGCATGATCTTGCCTCCTCTATTGGAACCCTTGTGGGTTAAGAAAAATGTTAAATTATATGCAAAGCATTTCGCACTAGAAATGCTCACCAACAAAGGAAGAAGTTTGCAAATCGGACTCTTAAAAGCAGAGATATGGGCAAAAATAAGATACATGTCTACACCCCCTGGTGGAAACACTATGCACTATTTTAAGCAGAAAGTATTCTCAAAAGGATTGTCGTGGTGAGTGCTATCTGACCACAAAAGAATTTTTCAGAAGTGCAAATATTGCTGTAAATTAACATGTACAAGTAAATTAATATGTGAAACATAAACACTTACACTACTAACAGTGTTAAACACTATTTTTATAGCATGTTTCCTTTTTTTTCCCGATTCGTGATATGAACGTGTACTTCGTCTTTGTTTGATATTAAAAAATAAATGTTTAGAAGGGTCAAATGGTAATATTTTATTAAATTGTAATGAAAATTATAGTTGGTTTTAAAAAAATACTTTTTTTTTAGGTTTTAGGAAATTGGTTTTAGGAAATTTTCCTAAAACCAACTATTAGTTTCATTACAATTTAATAAAATATTACCATTTGACCCTTCTAAACATTTATTTTTTAATATCAAACAAAGCATATCGCAAATCAGCGAAAAAAGAAAACATGCTATAAAAATAGTGTTAAGTACTACAATGTTAGTAGTGTAGGTATATATGCTTCACATATTTATTTACTTGCAAATGTTAATTTTCCTTTCAGCACATTATAATTGCCTAAAATTTGTTTTTTAGGTGTCTCTGACTACATATCAACGAATCAATGACAACAGTAACAAAATTGCTGTAAATAACATCAGAAGTAGAAATATACTCTTACACCACCTTGTGGCAAAACTATTCTCTACCAAAAATTAGAAAATTATAAGTAAAACATTTTGTTCCATGAGTTTTATCCGATGTAAGAAGAAATTTTCAAACAGGACTTTCAAAAGTAGAAATATCGAGGAAATCGTGATTTAACTTTATGCCCCTAGCCGGGAAACTATGCATCACTTGAAAATCAAACAATACCTAAAATAATCTTTGTTATAAATGGTTTCGAAATGAGGAAAGAATTTGTTTTCAATCAGATATTTATAAGCAGTTATATATACAAAGATATACAAAGGCTGTTCCATAAAAACTGAGTATTTTTTTTTAATTGCCAACAGTGCAAAGGGGGAAAATAACCATACATACATACATACATACATATCATTAAGCTGTTCTCTGAGATTCAGAGGTTAGCTCCAAAAAGAAATTACAAACTACCAGATATTTTTACTTACTGTTGTTGTATCAAACTTCTCCATTTACAGCGATCTTGACATACAACTTGGGCTTCACTGATATCCATTACCTGCAGTACACAAGATTTTTTATACTTCATACTCATAATTTTTTCTCATGCAGACACTCCTGAATCTGATCCACCCATGTCTTCCTTGGCCTTCCTCTGACTTTCCTTCCTGCCACTTGAGCTAAAAAGATTTTCTTTCTTAGTAAGCATCTCATCACTCATTCTTTCAACATGGCCAAACCACCGAAGCATATTAGTCTCCACCTTGCAAACAACATTTTGCTTCACATCACACAACTGCAACACATCTTCATTCCTCACACAATCAGTGTCTTGCCACCCCCTCCACCCCCACCCCCGTAAGTAACGCATTTCTCCAGCACACAATTGACTTCTATGTTTCTTCTGTAGTACCCAGGTTTCACCACCATACATCAGAGTAGGAACAGTTACACTTTCATACACAGCCATGCAGGACTCTCTAGAGAACCCATCATTCCTGTGAAAACCTCCAAGAGCAGCTATGACTTTCAACAAATAATTCACTTGCCTACTAACCATTCAAAATTTTTCTCTTGTTCATACTTCTGTTTCAAGCTATACAACATAATAGTTCACTATGCGCAAAATACCTGGATTAACCCAAAATTTGGATGTAATAACACGCCAACAGACAACTATAAATTAGAAGACCAAACTGGGATTTCTTGTACTGTGAGAATATCAGAGAAATATACGTACATGTGTCAAGTTAAAGGACTGTCGCAATACAGGACTACCAATGTAAGTAATGTACTTGTTTTATCCTGTAAATACTACTGTTAATTTTGCAAATTGGTAAAAGTTAATAACATGCTAACGTGGACCAATGCCTTATTTTTTTTTTTATATATATATGGGCCACTGTCGTACAGTAGCAGGTGTCCTCTTTCTCTTCGTTAATGCGACATGATTTGAAGATTGCAACTGACATATGGAATATGTGTATACGTGTACTTCATAACACTGGGAGATAGCGCGATACAGACTCACTTACATGCCGATAAGCAAATTCACTCCAGATGTGAACGTGCAAAGAGTTCATGTTTCCGGCATTACATTCTGGTAAATGCCAACAGTGAATATATTTATTCCCTCAGTGATTTCCTTGCAGTCATGAGTCGGTAAATAGATTTTTTTCTTTTGGATATATTGTTTTTTTACACAATAGTATGTTTCCATGGTTCTGTCATGTTTGTATTTTTTTATTGTTTTTCTAAAAAAAAAATTTTAATCGCACATTCAACTAAATGTAAGGTCCTTTGTGTTGTGTGCTGTTGTACCTGTTCTGCAAATGAACTGTTGAATCAGTTGTTACATCAGATGATGTCACAGGCCTAAATTTTTAGGCCTGTAGGAATGACAACAGGAATTCTAGCTAATCTCAGTAGGTCAACCTCAGTGAGGTTGTATCTTCCTTTTCTTTAATGGGCTATGTGATGTACTTCAAAATCTGTTTCAATCCATGTGTTATGTATGCATAGATGGGTAATTTTTTTCCAGCTTCAAATAACAGCTGATGATACTTCAATGGTAGCCATATATTTTTGGCATTCAAGGTGTCTTTAATTATATCTGCAATAGTCAATCTGATAACAAAGCTTTTAAGTCCAGTTAAGGCCTAACATTTTCATGTGTCTTGAGCATTCTGCTAAGGTTCATTTTGCAACTCTCAGCGATATGCAAAGTATATAAATTGTTTATGGCAGTACAACTGATTACTTTCCCAACAGGTACAATGTACTCAACCGTAACTTTCAGAATTCTGTGAAGTTTCTAACTTTCAAAATTTGTGAATGGGATGAAAACGGACTCAGATTTTATTTAAACAAACCTCTGCTTAGAGTTTGTTCAATCTCAGAAAGGTAGACAAATGATTCCTTTGTAAAATATCAAATAGTGAAAACTGTACTTTTGGGGCAATTCTATGCAAATTATGCATTTTGGAGCGGCTCTGTGCAGAATTTTCATATCAGCGCACTTCAGTGCATTTGGCACAGTTGTTCTATCACTGCCTGTGGGAGACAAATTCTATCACCTTTTGCATCATAAACACATCAGAATTACAGAAATACTGTATCTTTTATAAGCATGCCAACATCATTGTCTGATGAAATTAGGGTGCTCTCCTTGGATAGTACAGCACCCAATTATTAAATGACCAAACGATCCTTTCTAAAAAATGTGAGTAGTGCGTATTAGCATATGTAGCATAGTAAACGAGTGTATTTAGTATAGAATAGAGATTAATATGCCTTGCAAAGGACCTGTTCAGCTATGCATGCTTTGCTTGCTTCTCGACAGCTGCCTTCAATCTTTAAAATTCTTGCTCAGATCAGCATATCCATTTTGCAGCATTCTGACATCACTAGCAACATTTGAAAAAAAAACCTAAACAGCATTTGAATTATACTAACTTTACGTCATGATAAAACTAAAGTATTCGAATTATACTCATTTACTTCATAATTGACACTAAACAGAATTCACATCATACTCATTTTACTTCATGATAAAACAAAGAAGTTGGGACAAAGTTAATGAAATGAAAGCAAACCATGATTTAAATGTGCATGTAACCTAAAAAGGAACATTTTAATGATAGAATTATAAAATTTGTCTCTCCAGTTTTCTTAAACAAGCAATTAACTTCACTAGACACACAGGAAATGCAGCACACATGTTCAGCAACACTTCTCACCTCTTCATCATGTCCAAAAGCAAGATAAAATGAACGATGAGGTTGAAAGCCCCTTTCTAACATGAATTCCAGTGCTTCCAGAGAACCCTGTAAAGCAAAAAAAGCAGTTGTTACATCTCAGAGCACCAAATGCAGAAAAATGGATGCAAGAACATAATGTAAATGACAATTTTTTCATGCTCCAGAAAATAATCACACGCATGTTGCATTAACTTATCAAAATATGTTTGTACAAAAATATTTACCTGTACCAAGGCAAACAAAATAAAATTCATCCAAAAAAGAGTGGTAGACAATGAACGTAACTAACAAACAAATTAAGATCTTCATTTAAAATTCATCCACTGCTCTCTTTCCCTTCTTAGTAAACAAATAAGTAAACATAAAACAGAAATCATAAATATGCATGGTCTCACAAAGTTTTAACAATGCATTTGTTTTTTTATTTTTATAAGCAGGTGGCAACATTATCTTAGGTTTCACTGCTGGATATGCTTGCTAAACTTCTTTTTAAGACCTCATGAAAGTTTATTCTACATTTGTGTTTAATAAGTCATATTGCAGTTAATGAAGTAAACTATATATGTCTTGATTTAAGGATTAATGGTGAATGATCATTACACAGGATAAGTTTTTGATCAATTAAGGTGGTTCCACCTAAAATCTCTGCCTTATGTTTCCAATGGCAAACCTTCTTTATATATTTTCTTTGCAATTAATATATTCCCAAAGATGAAAATTTGCACACCAATAAAACTAACTTTAAGTTATAGCATGTGATACTTAATACTTGCAAAAACATAACCATAATTATATTAAAAATCAATCATTTTTCTTTTAGTAATGTTCAGACCTGTTAATAGATGGCACAACTTGTACACTGATGATGTCAGTAGACAAACAAATGTTTGGTTACTTAATTATGGGTATGTTTTTGCAAGTATTAAGTATACCATGCTATAACTTAAAGTTTGTTTTATCAATGTGCACATTTTCATCCTTGGCAATACATTAATTGCAAAGAAAATATGTAAAGAAGTTTTACCATTGGAAACGTAAGGCAGAGATTTTAGGTGAAACCACCTTAAATCGGAAGTAATACAGGCATTTTTCATGGGCTGGAGTTTTACAATGATGATACAATACTGAGATTATGTTTGTATCTGAGTAAGTAAAGATTTTTGCATAGGGGAAAATCAGTGTGAGAGAAGATGCAAAGTTGAGCAGGTACAAGGGGGGAAAAAATATATATATCATCATCATCATCATCATTCATCATTGTCAACCATTATCAATCCACTGCTGGACGAAGGTCTCCCCAAGTTTCCTCCACAACGGTCTGTCTTGTGCCAGTCTCCTCCATGTCACTCCCGCATATTTACGAATTTCATCCACCCATCTCCCATGTGGTCTTTTTCTGGGTCTTTTCCTGTCCCTTGGAATCCAATCTAAAATTTCGGCTGTCCATCTATGGTCTGTCCTTCTGGCAGTATGTCCAGCCCATTGCCATTTCAGGGATTTAACTCTGATCATGATGTCTTCCACTCTCGTCATTTTTCGGATCCACGAGTTCCTCTTCTAATCTCTCCTGATTATACCAAGCATGCACCTCTCCATGCTTCTTTGAGTTGTCTGCAGCCTTTGTATGTCTCTTTTAGTTAAGGTCCACGTCTCTGCACCATACGTAAGCACTGGAAGGATGCATTGATCAAACACTTTTCTTTTAAGACATAATGGCATATTGCTCTTGAAAATATCTGTCCCACGATAATAGAAGAGATGTCCACTTTTCAGTTCAATGAGATCTTCTCCTTTTCTCCTTACCTCACTTAGCCCGACGATGTCCTACTTGATCCTTTGTAGTTCCTCTTCCAATTCAAGAAGCCTTGAATCAGAAGATAGGGAGCGTCCGTTATAGGTAGCCAAGGTCAGCATCAAATGGCAGCCTAGTCCGGTCCTCCAGGGATTCTTAGCACCCTCTGCCTTCATGTCGCACTGGCCGCTGCCTTGGCCAGGTACATTCCAGCTGCCGGAGACTGAGGGCCAAGATTTAAGTTGTAGAGTCATTTTGGAGGTGTTTGGCCATAACTCACCACGCTGGCCAAGCGGGTTGGTGAGTGTGGGATAGCATTTCCTCTGATCCCGATGGTATAGTTATACCGCTATTGGCGGTCGTCGGAGCCCCTTTAGTGGGAACAGGATGCACCACGAGAAGGCGGGGTTGACATTTGTCAAGGAGAGGCTGTGATGTTACGCATCACCTGAACTTACATCCCATATATATCATCATCATCATCATTGTCAACCATTATCAATCCACTGCTGGACGAAGGTCTCCCCAAGTTTCCTCCACAACGGTCTGTCTTGTGCCAGTCTCCTCCATGTCACTCCCGCATATTTACGAATTTCATCCACCCATCTCCCATGTGGTCTTTTTCTGGGTCTTTTCCTGTCCCTTGGAATCCAATCTAAAATTTCGGCTGTCCATCTATGGTCTGTCCTTCTGGCAGTATGTCCAGCCCATTGCCATTTCAGGGATTTAACTCTGATCATGATGTCTTCCACTCTTGTCATTTTTCGGATCCACGAGTTCCTCTTCTTATCTCTCCTGGTTATACCAAGCATGCACCTCTCCATGCTTCTTTGAGTTGTCTGCAGCCTTTGTATGTCTCTTTTAGTTAAGGTCCACGTCTCTGCACCATACGTAAGCACTGGAAGGATGCATTGATCAAACACTTTTCTTTTAAGACATAATGGCATATTGCTCTTGAAAATTATGCTGTTTCTTCCAAAAGCTCTCCAGGCAAGTTTTGTACGCCGATTAATTTCTTCATCAATGTGACCCTCACTTGATATCTGCTGTCCAAGATAAACATACGTATCTGTTATCTCCAGTTTTTCTCCATCAGTCGATAAATCTTCATTTCTTGTAAAAGCATTGAGCATCACTTTTGTCTTCTGAAAGTTCATTTTTAATCCCACTTCTTTACTCTTGTCAGCAAGTTCCTGGATCATACTCTGCAGCTCTGATGGGGTAGTTGCAAAAATGACTACGTCATCAGCAAAACGAAGGTGGGTTAGATAATCTCCATTAATCTTTATCCCTTTGTTTTCCCAGTTCAGTGATTGAAAGACATTTTCCAATGTGGCATTAAAGAGCTTCGGAGATATGGTGTCACCTTGTCTCACTCCCTTTCCAATTTTTATGTGTGTTGTATTTTCAAACAGCCGAATCTTTGCACTTGCATTTTCATAGATGTTATTAATAATATTAATGTATGCATCTTCAATACCGCAGGATTTCAGAGCCGTGGTAACTGATGGTTTCACCGAATCAAAGGCTTTTTCATAATCGATAAAAGCCATGCACAATGGAAGTTCATATTCCCTTGCTCTTTCAATTAGTTCTCTCAGTACGTGGATATGATCTATTGTGCTGTAGCCACTCCTGAATCCAGCTTGTTCTCTCGGTTGAGCCATGTCCAGTGTTACCTTCAAGCGGTGTGAAAGAACTTTAGTGAAGATTTTATAAACCACTGATAGGAGGCTGATAGGTCTGTAGTTCCTGAGATCCTCAATGTCACCTTTTTTATGTAGCAGGATCATTGTAGCATTGTTCCAATCCTCAGGAATCTTCCCTTCATTAAGGCATCGAGTGAAAATTTGGGCGAGTACTGTTTCAATTTCTCCACTTGCTTCTTGTATGATGTCTATAGTAATTCCATCTTCTCCTGGAGCTTTCCCCCGCTTCATGTTCTTGATTGCATGAGCAACTTCTGCTGGGAGGACTGGAAGAACTCTGGTACCTTTCATGATGTCTGGAGTACATGTATCATCCCTTTCATATAGTTTGGAGTAGAAATCTTTCACTCTTGTCAAAATTTCACCTCTATTTCTTGTTATAGAACCATCTTCTTTTCTCAGAGCCATAATCTGTTTTCTTCCCTTACTGAGATGTCCCTTTGCTATCTTTAGGCTTTGGTTGTTTTCAATTGCTTTCCTCACTAGCTCACAGTTGAATTTCCTTACGTCTTCAGTGATACTTTTTCGTGCTGTCTTGCATAGCTCTATATATTCCACTTTGGAAGTCACATCTTCTTTAGTTGTCCTCATCTCTCTTCTTTTTGCATCAACATTTTGGTTTTTCCTGATAATTTGTTTACATGCAACTTGTTCTTAGACCCAGCTAATTTTGTTGCTGTTTCCATAAGAGCTTTGGTGAGTGTGGGATAGCATTTCCTCTGATCCCGATGGTATAGTTATACCGCTATTTGCGGTCGTCAGAGCCCCTTTAGTGGGAACAGGATGCACCACGAGAAGGCGGGGTTGACATTTGTCAAGGAGAGGCTGTGATGTTACGCATCACCTGACCTTACATCCCATCCCATATATATATATATATATATATATATATATATATATATATATATATATATCAGGCTTTTATGCAATGGTTAAGCCTAACCTTCGATAGTATCAGGGAAAGACTTGTTCATCTGACACCTACTCTTGTTCAATCTTTCGAGCAAATAAATCACTCGCTAATTAAAGAGCTTAAAAAAGAGATTCACGGTGGTCTTCGTCGATAAGGCCAAAAATAAGTTTGCTTTTATTTGCAAGAAGTACTATATGGATATTATTGAATGGGAACTCACAAGCAGTTCAACCTATAGTCAAATTAATCAAAGCAAAACAACTGTCTACAAAAAATATTAGCAATGTTTAAGAAGTTGAAGATGACAGTTGGCTCTGGTTTCAAGTATCTATATTTGTATGCAGTGCCCAAATTTCACAAGAGACCTGTTTCATTTAGATTCATTACCTCAGGCAGAAACTGTTATAACACAAAAGCTGGTAAGGTTTTTGAGAATCTTCTCAAAAGGGTACTGCTTAATATTGACACTACCTGGATTATTAACAACAACAGGCCTGTATTACACTTGATGAGTTCCATTTAGCCTACAACTAACACAAGTTTCTGTACTTTCAATTTTCAGAACCTGTTTTCTTCCATCAATCTCCAGGACCTGGACAGAGTTTACGAAAGTATGTTTGATGAATATTCAGACGTGCTTGGGGTTACAAGGGGATTCTGGAGCAACTTAAAATCATTATGTCTCCTCAATAATTACATTTGTATTGGTGAGGAGTTGTTCCTACAAGATAGGGGGATCCCTATGGGAACTTCGTTCTCAAGTATACTTGCCAACCTCTACCTGCACTTCTACGAGAGAGCCTTCATAAGAAAAGATGAAAGTAGGGGTAAGGTCCTGAGATACATCAATGATGTACTTGTGTATAACTGGGAAGAATTTCCGATTATTGCAAAGGAAATATATCCAAGTAAACTTATATTGGAAAGAACTGAAGCTGAAGCACAGAGTATAAACTACCTGGATCTGGATATACATGTTAGTGAAACAGAGTTAATCATGGATATGTATGATAAGCGTACTACTTTTGGCTTCGGTATTAACTTCTACACTAAGTGGGAATCTCAGATTTCTACAAGAGTACATAGAAATATTGTTATTTCTCAATTTCATAGATGTCTGCATATCTGTAGTTCTGTTTTGCAGTTAAGTGACTCATTATCAAAGCTGTTTGCTACATTACAGACTAATAATTAATTACCCATCACGTTTTTTACATCAACTTTTTGGACAGTTAGCTCTCAGTTCTAAACTTAGATTACAATTTCCTTTACTAAGGTCTATAAGCTACAAATATATCAATAACCAAAGATCCCACAATTTTAACTGATTAGGTTGCTAAGTGCTATTATGTGGATCTGTAATAGCTGAAGATTTCAATTAACCTCATCTTACTTTATTTTCTCATTAGTTTACCAGCACTTTATATACACTGATTGCGACTGTGGCCTGTGACCTCAATTGTTATATAGGGGTGACTCTGACATTTTTTGCTCTTTTGTTTTTCAGAGTTGGTAACTTCGAGAACACATCCACAGGCTTTTGATTACTCCAGCCTTTTGCAAAATCCAAAAAGGTCACTTTTATGCCGGTGTTCTCTTGATAAAGAAGGCATAATTTGTTGCATACATGTATTTTTATTTAGTCTAGTCTTAGGGCCTTGACAGCTAGGCACTGTCTTCGTGAGGTGAGTGGTCTTTTTTGTTTGGAGTTTGGTTTTGGCTTAGTTAGTTTATATAATTAAATTTCTGATTCTGTTTTCAGGTTTCAGTGTTCGTGCTGTTTTGAATAACTCTAGTAACCATGATGTGAGGTTTAAACTAGCGGCTTTGTGCAGCCTGAATCAGATCTTTATGACACTTTTACAGTTTTAACTAATGAAATTTTTGAAGGTTTTTTTTTCTGTTGCATTATATATATATATATATATATATATATATATATATATACACGTATACATATATATATATACGTATATATATCATCATCATCATCATTGTCAACCATTATCAATCCACTGCTGGACGAAGGTCTCCCCAAGTTTCCTCCACAACGGTCTGTCTTGTGCCAGTCTCCTCCATGTCACTCCCGCATACTTTCGAATTTCATCCGCACTCACCAACCCGCTTGGCCAGCGTGGTGAGTTATGACCAAACCCCTCTAAAATGACTCCACAACTTAAATCTTGGCCCTCAGTCTCCGGCAGCTGGAATGTACCTGGCCAAGGCAGCAGTCAGTGCGACATAAAGGCAGAGGGTGCTAAGAATCCCCGGAGGACTGGACTAGGCTGCCATGTGATGCTGACCTTGGCTACATATAATGGACGCTCTCTATCTTCTGATTCAAGGCTTCTTGAACTGGAAGAGGAACTACAAATTATCAAGTGGGACATCGTCGGGCTAAGTGAGGTAAGGAGAAAAGGAGAAGATCTCATTGAACTGAAAAGTGGACATCTCTTCTACTATCGTGGGACAGATACTGGCAGAACTAGTGGTGTTGGATTTATAATAAACAAGAAACTGAAGGATAAAGTTGTAGAAGTTGAAAGTTCCTCTGAGAGAGCGGCACGACTCGTTATCCAACTCTCGAGAAGATACCAAGCTCAGATTATTCAAACTTATGCACCCACCACAAGTCATCCTGAAGAAGAAATTGAAGAATTTTATGAGGAAATTTGTCATCTAAATAATAAAGGTAAGCAGCACTTAAAGATAATTATGGGAGATTTAAATGCAAAAATAGGGCAACAGCAACAGAATGAAACTTCAGTAGGTAAATTCGGTCACGCCAACAGAAACCAGCATGGAAATACTCTCGTTGAGTTTGCAGAGGCAGGAGGGTTTTTCATCTTGAACTCCTTTTTCAAGAAAAAGCCACACAGGAAATGGACATGGAGACATCCAAATGGGACGACAAGTGAAATAGATTTTATTATGTGTAACAAAAAATTCGTCATAGAAGACTGCAGTGTGCTAAACAAGTTCAACACAGGTAGTGACCATAGATTGGTGAGATGTAAGATGCACCTCAACACTAAACTCGAACGTAGCAAACTCATAAGACAAACAAAATGTATTGACATGACCAACCTTAAAAAACACCATAATACCTTCAAGTTGGAACTGAAGAACAGATTCTCTGCTTTAGAAGGCCTAACATCGGAAGAAGTAGACATCTCTGAAGTTAACAGAAAAGTAGCCAAAGCTCTTATGGAACCAGCAACAAAATTAGCTGGGTCTAAGAACAAGTTGCATGTGAACAAATTATCAGGAAAAACCAAAATGTTGATGCAAAAAGAAGAGAGATGAGGACAACTAAAGAAGATGTGACTTCCAAAATGGAATATATAGAGCTATGCAAGACAGTACGAAAAAGTATCACTGAAGACGTAAGGAAATTCAACTGTGAACTAGTAAGGAAAGCAATTGAAAACAACCAGAGCCTAAAGATAGCAAAGGGACATCTCAGTAAGGGAAGAAAACAGATTATGGCACTGAGAAAAGAAGATGGTTCTGTAACAAGAAATAGAGGCGAAATTTGGACAAGAGTGAAAGATTTCTACTCCAAATTATATGAAAGGGATGATACATGTACTCCAGACATCATGAAAGGTACCAGTACCAGAGTTCTTCCAGTCCTCCCAGTAGAAGTTGCACATGCAATCAAGAACATGAAGCAGGGGAATGCTCCAGGAGACGATGGAATTACTGTAGACATCAAACAAGAAGCAAGTGGAGAAATCGAAACAGTACTCGCCCAAATTTTCACTCGATGCCTTAATGAAGGGAAGATTCCTGAGGATTGGAACAACGCTACAATGATCTTGCTACATAAAAAAGGTGACATTGAGGATCTCAGAAACTACAGACCTATCAGCCTCCTATCAGTGGTTTATAAAATCTTCACTAAAGTTCTTTCACACCGCTTAAAGGTGACACTGGACATGGCTCAACCGAGAGAACAAGCTGGATTCAGGAGTGGCTACAGCTCAATAGATCATATCCACGTACTGAGAGAACTAACTGAAAGAGCGAGGGAATATGAACTTCCATTGTGCATGGCTTTTATCGATTATGAAAAAGCCTTTGATTCGGTGAAACCATCAGCAGTTACAATGGCTCTGAAATCCTGCGGTATTGAAGATGCGTACATTAATATTATTAATAACATCTATGAAAATGCAGGTCAAAGATTCGGCTGTTTGAAAATACAACACACATAAAAATTGGAAAAGGAGTGAGACAAGATGACACCATATCTCCGAAGCTCTTTAATGCCACATTGGAAAATGTCTTTCAATCACTGAACTGGGAAAACAAAGAGATAAAGATTAATGGAGATTATCTAACCCACCTTCGTTTTGCTGATGACATAGTGATTTTTGCAACTACCCCATCAGAGCTGCAGAGTATGATCCAGGAACTTGCTGACAAGAGTAAAGAAGTGGGATTAAAAATGAACTTTCAGAAGACAAAAGTGATGTTCAATGCTTTTACAAGAAATGAAGATTTATCGATTGATGGAGAAAAGCTGGAGATAACAGACATGTACGTTTATCTTGGACAGCAGATATCAAGTGACGGTCACATTGATGAAGAAATTAATCGGCGTACAAAACTTGCCTGAAGAGCTTTTGGAAGGAACAGCATAATTTTCAAGAGCAATATGCCATTATGTCTTAAAAGAAAAGTGTTTGATCAATGCATCCTTCCAGTGCTTACGTATGGTGCAGAGACGTGGACCTTAACTAAAAGAGACATACAAAGGCTGCAGACAACTCAAAGAAGCATGGAGAGGTGCATGCTTGGTGTAACCAGGAGACGTATATATATATATATATATATATATGAGCTGGGATGTAAGGTCAGGTGATGCGTAACATCACAGCCTCTCCTTGACAAATGTTATTCCCGCCTTCTCGTGGTGCATCCTGTTCCCACTAAAGGGGCTCTGACGACCGCCAATAGCGGTATAACTATACCATCGGGATTAGAGGAAATTCTATCCCACACTCACCAACCCGCTTGGCCAGCGTGGTGAGTTATGGCCAAACCCCTCCAAAATGATTCCACAACTTAAATCTTGGCCCTCAGTCTCCGGCAGCTGGAATGTACCTGGCCAAGGCAGCGGCCAGTGCGACATGAAGGCAGAGGGTGCTAAGAATCCCCGGAGGACCGGACTAGGCTGCCATCTGATGCTGACCTTGGCTACGTACAATGGACGCTCCCTATCTTCTGATTCAAGGCTTCTTGAATTGGAAGAGGAACTACAAAGGATCAAGTGGGACATCGTGGGGCTAAGTGAGGTAAGGAGAAAAGGAGAAGATCTCATCGAACTGAAAAGTGGACATCTCTTCTACTATCGTGGGACAGATACTGGCAGAACTAGTGGTGTTGGATTTATAATAAACAAGAAACTGAAGGATAAAGTTGTAGAAGTTGAAAGTTCCTCTGACAAAGCTGCACGACTTGTTATCCAACTCTCAAAAAGATACCAGGCTCAGATTATTCAAACTTATGCACCCACCACAAGTCGTCCTGAAGAAGAAATTGAAGAATTTTATGAGGAAATTTGTCATCTAAATAATAAAGGTAAGCAGCACTTGAAAATAATTATGGGAGATTTCAATGCAAAAATAAGGCAACGGCAACAGAATGAAACTTCAGTAGGTAAATTCGGTCACGGCAACAGAAACCAGCGTGGAAATACTCTCGTTGAGTTTGCAGAGGCAGAAGGGTTTTTCATCTTGAACTCCTTTTTCAAGAAAAAGCCACACAGGAAATGGACATGGAGACATCCAAATGGGACGGCAAGTGAAATTGATTTTATTATGTGTAACAAAAATTCGTCATAGAAGACTGCAGTGTGCTAAACAAGTTCAACACAGGTAGTGACCATAGATTGGTGAGATGTAAGATGCACCTCAACACTAAACTTGAACGTGGCAAGCTCATAAGACAAACAAAATCTATTGACATAACCAACCTTAAAAAACACCATAATACCTTCAAGTTGGAACTGAAGAACAGGTTCTCTGCTTTAGAAGGCCTAACATCGGAAGAAGTGGACATCTCTGAAGTTAACAGAAAAGTAACCAAAGCTCTTATGGAAACAGCAACAAAATTAGCTGGGTCTAAGAACAAGTTGCATGTAAATAAATTATCAGGAAAAACGAGAATGTTGATGCAAAAAAGAAGAGAGATGAGGACAACTAAAGAAGATGTGACTTCCAAAGTGGAATGTATAGAGCTATGCAAGACAGTAAGAAAAAAGTATCACTGAAGACGTAAGAAAATTCAACTGTGAACTAGTGAGGAAAGCAATTGAAAACAACAAAAGCCTAAAGATAGCAAAGGGACATCTCAGTAAGGGAAGAAAACAGATTATGGCACTGAGAAAAGAAGATGGTTCTGTAACAAGAAATAGAGGCGAAATTTTGACAAGAGTGAAAGATTTCTACTCCAAATTATATGAAAGGGATGATACATGCACTCCAGACATCATGAAAGATACCAGTACCAGAGTTCCTCCAGTCCTTCCATCAGAAGTTGCACATGCAATCAAGAACATGAAGCGGGGAAAAGCTCCAGGAGAAGATGGAATTACTGTAGACATCATACGAGAAGCAAGTGGAGAAATCGAAACAGTACTCGCCCAAATTTTCACTCGATGCCTTAATGAAGGGAAGATTCCTGAGGATTGGAACACCGCTACAATGATCCTGCTACATAAGAAAGGTGACATTGAGGATCTCGGAAACTACAGACCTATCAGCCTCCTATCAGTAGTTTATAAAATCTTCACTAAAGTTCTTTCACACCGCTTGAAGGTAACACTGGACATGGCTCAACCGAGAGAACAAGCTGGATTCAGGAGTGGCTACAGCACAATAGATCATATTCACATGCTGAGAGAACTAATTGAAAGAGCGAGGGAATATGAACTTCCATTGTGCATGGCTTTTATCGATTATGAAAAAGCCTTTGATTCGGTGAAACCATCAGCAGTTACAATGGCTCTGAAAACCTGCGGTATTGAAGATGCATACATTAATATTATTAATAACATCTATGAAAATGCAAGTGCAAAGATTAGGCTGTTTGAAAATACAACACACGTAAAAATTGGAAAGGGAGTTAGACAAGGTGACACCATATCTCCGAAGCTCTTTAATGCCACATTGGAGGGTGTTTTTCAGTCGCTGAGCTGGGAAAACAAGGGGATAAAGATTAATGGAGATTATCTAACCCACCTTCGTTTTGCTGATGACGTAGTCATTTTTGCAACTACCCCATCAGAGCTGCAGAGTATGATCCAGGAACTTGCTGACAAGAGTAAAGAAGTGGGATTAAAAATGAACTTTCAGAAGACAAAAGTGATGTTCAATGCTTTTACAAGAAATGAAGATTTATCGATTGATGGAGAAAAGCTGGAGATAACAGACACGTACGTTTATCTTGGACAGCAGATATCAAGTGAGGGTCACATTGATGAAGAAATTAATCGGCGTACAAAACTTGCCTGGAGAGCTTTTGGAAGAAACAGCATAATTTTCAAGAGCAATATGCCATTATGTCTTAAAAGAAAAGTGTTTGATCAATGCATCCTTCCAGTGCTTACGTATGGTGCAGAGACGTGGACCTTAACTAAAAGAGACATACAAAGGCTGCAGACAACTCAAACAAGCATGGAGAGGTGCATGCTTGGTGTAACCAGGAGAGATAAGAAGAGGAACTCGTGGATCAGAAAAATGACAAGAGTGGAAGACATCATGATCAGAGTTAAATCCCTGAAGTGGCAATGGGCTGGACATACTGCCAGAAGGACAGATCATCGATGGACAGCCGAAATTTTAGATTGGATTCCAAGGGACAGGAAAAGACCCAGAAGAAGACCACATGGGAGATGGGTGGATGAAATTCGAAAGTATGCAGGGGTCACATGGAGGAGACTGGCACAAGACAGACCGTTGTGGAGGAAACTTGGGGAGACCTTCGTCCAGCAGTGGATTGATAATGGTTGACAATGATGATGATGATGATATATGAGCTACTTTGAGCTAAAAATTGTTACAGTCAGTTTGATAGAAGAAAAAAAAGGGGGTGAATTTTAGAAAAAAAAGGGTGAATTTAGCTTCTTCATTTTTTACTTCTGTTAAGCTGAAGCTGTTCGAGTTAGAGAGGCACAAAACATAAACACAAACTATGAAACAAAAAATGCCAAAAAAAAAAATTATAATGCCGATCTCCTATACACTTTCTCTGTCACCCTTGTCATTGGAATGTTTCTTTCCTCTGACAAATTGCTACTTTTATCACTAATAGCCCCATTTTTCTTTATCTATCCAGCTTGTTTTAAGCCTTCCACTTCATCTGAGATCAGTTACTTTAGCAATGCAACACCTGTCATAGATAGCATTCCTCTCCTATACAGCACACATGCCTAAAACACCTAAGTTTGTTTCGATTGACTTTCTCCCAAAGAAGTACCTAAGTCAGAAATAATATCTGCATTGGTAATGAAAAGGAATGCCAAAAATCCATGTAACACAATAACTGACAGTTACACAAAAGTATTGCTAATGAGCCAGTGCTAAAGTAATATAAAGAGGAAGTAATAAAATCAGGATTTTTCAGTAGCTACTTCTACTTTGGTCAGTTGTGGAATGAATGAAAATAACATCGGGCGATAACAATATATGTGACCTGGAACACAAAAAGGTAGTTAATGTGTGAAAAGAAGTTTTCCAGTAAACAACCATTAAAACAGTCATTTTAAGTTTAATCCTCACTGGATGTTTGTAATTTTTAAATAAAAGTATGCTGTCAGTAATATTGGAACCCACAAGCAGGGGTAGCGCAGACTTTTTAAAGTTTTCGCCAATTTACTCGCCAAATTCAATTTTTTATCGCCATAGTGTTATAACAGTATAAAAAGGTAATCACCAAAGCTCTTTTTCCTTAGCCAAAATGATTTTTATTTTTTTTTTCGCAAATTGCCAAGATGGCGATTGGCAGCGTCACCCTTGCTCGCAAGAACTTGATAAATTGTGTTATTACCTTCTCTCCTGGTGGTCATAATAAAGCTGTCTCTGCCAAACAAATGATTTGGTGTATTAATGAAGTCATGGCAACATCGTAGTGATGAAATAACTTAACAGTAAAAATTTGTAATACGAGGATTACTAGAATGACTTGGTATGAATGGGATGTATACTAGAAGCAGTTTTTCAAACAGTTAGCTGGGATTACTAAATACCATCACTTCATGATTTGTCCTAGTGAAGTAGGGAAGGCAAGGAAATTTGCTGATAGTAAGGAAATTGATGAGTTCCCTCTTCTAATGAAACCATTGGGTGGGAAGATGCCAAAGGTAATCAAGCCAGGAAGGCTGTCACTAGATTGCCAGTGGCACTTGTACTATAACAACATCAGAAGCCTAGTAACAGATTCTTCCAAAGCAGATGAAGTGGCCCCAAAACCATTGGGTGGGAAGATGCCAAAGGTAATCAAGAAAGCAGGGCTGTCACTAGATTGCCAGTGGCACTTGTATAACATCAGAAGCCTAGTAACAGATTCTTCCAAAGCAGATGAAGTGGCCCCAAAACCAAAGAAAGAACTGAAGAAAAAGAGGAAGAGGGGTGACAGTCCAGCATGAATGTGTGCTATTTGTCCTTAAGCTTGATAATTTTATATGAGTATTTCTATGTTCAATTTTTTATTTCTTCAGTTTTTTTCTTCCCCATCATTAGGTACAAATTGTGAAGCAGGAAATAGAGCTAGAGATCTGGAATTGGTAAATCACATAACTATCTATCCTCCTTGATTCACAGTTTGATTAAGAAATGTGTGTCACAAAGAAAGGTCAATTGTTTACTTCTTGAACTTTCATTCACCCATCAACTTATTGTCTCTATTCCTTCCAACATATCTTTTCTCCCAAGCTTTGCTCAATCTCAAATCCTATGGTTACTATGTTGTAGTTAAGTTTCCTCCCCATCTTGTTAATCTTATGCTTGAAGACAGAAATCCAAACAAACCCCATAACTTATCTGGTGTTTATTCTATCGCAGTCAACACCTCAGCAGGTGTTAGCTACTGCATTGGAAGTACTTACCATAGTACATAGTATCAGTTGGTGTCTGGCAGAATACATCATCAGTGTTAAGAGAGGTAGCCCATCTACTTCTCTTTTGCAGTTAACCATCACTGGTATTTCTACTATTCCTGATTGCAGGAACACAAAATAAATTGTTCTGTTCATTAAAGAAAAGATCTTAGGTGTCATGGAAGTATATAATTTGCCTTACCCATAATACCTACAATACAGACTCACCTCATCAAATTCCCATTATTTGTAATCCAATTTAAAATCTGGCACCATTTGATTCACCATATGTTATTATCACCTGATGTTATATTCGTTTTTTCCATGGCTGACCAAAGTAGTTGTAGTTATCAAAAAGTCCTGATTTTATAATTTCCTCTTTACATAACTGGGTCATTCCATGTCAAATCAACATAGCACTCAACCTTGACATCTCCGATTTTAACGAAAATTGGTAAGAAGGTAGTTCTTGTGTAATAAATTAAAAGTATTTTTTTAATTGTTCTTTAGATTGTTTTGAAAATAAAAAAGGTCAAAATTCTGAATTTCTATGCAGTTTTTGAAAATTATAACCATTCAACTTTTAATATCTTGAGATAAAAATGTGTTACCGAGTTGATTCTGGCATCAATAGAAAGCTTATTAGACAAACTTTAACATTAAAATTTCATCATAAAATTTCCCTTACAATTTAAAAAAAATTTAATTTAAAAAATTTTAATTTAAATTCTTCAAAAAGTGACATTTTAATTTTTTTCAAAAAATTATATGTTGAACTTGATATCCTTAACATATGATAAAATTTGGGGAGAGGGAATCTAACAATTTCTAAGTTACAAAGAAATTTCGTTTTCAATAAGTTAAGTTTCAGAATGTACTGATTTACATCTATTCCTAACTGCATTTTTTTTAAACTGCAATGCATGGATTAAAGTTTATTATGTAACATTTGGGTGGAGGGTCAATGTTTACCAAATAAGATACCTTAGTAATAAATGAAGTGTCATGGCTTTCCTAGATGATCATATGATAGTTACATTAGACAGATTATGGGAATTACTTAGGAATAAGGATGTTAATTCTTAGCGTCAAATTCTCGGGTAGTAACCCTACTCTTCATCAGGATGAACACTACAGTAAGTGTTGCCAATGGGTAAAACTCCAACCTTTAAAATCATTTAATGTAGTTCCACTTCTTCTCTATGTTTAATGTAGTTCCTCTTCTTCTCTATGTCCCATAGGATTTTATGTCCAGTAGATTGAACATGTCTGTTAAGGCCAGTTTTATTTGTCATGTTTTTTATGGCTGCTTTATGTTCTTTCAGCCTGGTCTTAAGCTGTCTGCCTGTTTCTCCTACATAGCTAAGACCACATTCACACTTGATATTGTAGACTACTCCTTCTTTTAGCAAGATGTTAGTTTCTTGCTGCTTTAATTTAGGAAGGTAGTTATTGATCTTATTTCCTAAACCTGGAGCTAATCTGATTTGAAATTTTTGCTAATCCTTTGAAGTTTTTCGAAAAGGCCCTTGTGGTAGGTGATTTTTCTAGTTAACCGATATCCTGGGTTAAGGCTCCGATCTTTTTTATTATTAGTCAAAAAAATTTCCACTATTGCAGAAGGGTAATTATTATCCCGGAGAATAATTTTTTCCACTATTGGAGAAGGGTAATTATTATCCTGGAGAATAATTTTTTCCACTATTGGAGAGGGGTAATTATTATCCTCGAGAATAATTTTTTCCACTATTGGAGAAGGGTAATTATTATTCTGGAGAATAATTCCCCTTCTCCAATAGTGGAAAAATTTTTAAATAATAATAAAAAAGGTCGGAGCCCTAACCCAGCATGACGGTTAACTAGAAAAGTCACCTACCATAAGGGCTTTTTCGAAAAACTTCAAAGGATTAGCAAAAAATTTCAAATCAGATTAGCTCCAGGTTTAGGAAATAAGATCAATAACTACCTTCCTAAATTAAAGCAGCAAGAAACTAACATCTTGTTAAAAGAAGGAGTAGTCTGCAATATCAAGTGTGAATGTAGTCTTAGCTATGTAGGAGAAACAGACAGACAGCTTAAGACCAGGCTGAAAAAACATAAAGCAGCCATAAAAAACTTGACTTAAATAAAACTGGCCTTAACAGACATGTTCAATCTACTGGACATAAAATCCTATGGGACTCAGTAGAAATTCTGACCCACCAAAAGCATTTCTTCAAGAGAAAACTGTTGGAAAGTCTTGAGACTGAGAGAAGAAGAGGAACTACATTAAAGGATTTTAAAGGTTGGAATTTTACCCAATGTTGGCAACACTTACTGTAGTGTTCGTCCTGATGAAGGGTAGGGTTACTACCCGAAAATTTGACGCTAAGAATTAACATCCTTATTCCTCAGTAATTCCCATAATATGTCTAATGTAACTATCATAAGATACCTTTTTAATGCTCAATTTCTTGATAATGGTTAAATAAGATGTCTTATTATTGCTTTATTTACAAGTGCAAGAACTTCTCCTTTAGCCAAAGTGCTAGTGGTCTTTCCTTCTAAAAGCCAATCAGATTTGTCCTTAGTGTACAGTTTCATTTTGGATTTAAAAATCAGAAACTTACTGCTCAGGGGCATATTTAGAGTCCCTCCTCCTCCAAAAAAAAGTGCTTAAAATTTTTTTAAATGCTACTTACATTAGAAAAAATGCTTTAATTTTTTCTTTTATTTTCCATTAGCTTTTATTTTATTCTGGTGGATTTCAAAAGTTTCCATGTTTTATGTTACTCCAATTTGAAGGAAGCATACATATTCTGCAAGGCAAAATATCCTACTGGATTTTTTAAGTTTGATTTTCCATGTCTAATTGGATTTTCCGAAGTGTGAATTAAGGCCCAAAGATTGTGCTCTTACTAGAACAAGTGTCATTTACATCATCAGTGTATGTACTATTTACCAAAATGTCAAATTAATGCTAATTGGATACAAAATGGAAAAGTTATCTGCAAAGAGTGATGCAGGACAAAAATTCAAATATATAAAGACTGCACAGTAAATATGATTTGTGAATTACCTTCACCTGCTTGCTATTTTGGTGAATACAAAAAATGCTCAAGAACTGAAAAATTAGAAAATAATTTTAATGACTTGTTTGATTCTAATGTAATTGATGACATAACTTACAAGCAGTGAATATCCACAAATTGTTAACACCTACATTAACAAAAACCATTGATAATTTTGTAGTTATGTTTTTTTTATTTTATTCATTTTTATTTATTTATTTTTTGAAAAATCTTGTTCATCTAAGACGTTTTTTTATAACTAAATACCCTAGCAAGCAGCTTTTCATAATGAACTAAAAGCAAATTTGCAAGCCGGTGAATTTTTGGTAATATCTGATTTTTCTAGGAATTTCTGTTGCAAGATTCTGCTCAAGGATTCCACTGTAATAATTTTCGAGCCACAATTCGCCCATTTGTTGCATATTGCGAAAAATCAGGGAAACCTCATTGCACAAATTATGGCATAATTTTGCAGAGTTTGCAAAACAGTGTATCATTTTCAGCATTCCTTGCACATCTCAATAAAAGTTTAAAAAAAGACAAACATTTTTTATTACTCAGATGGATCAGCAGCACAACATAAGAACAGAAAAAAATCTGATCAATTTTTGCTAAAATGAATAGATTTTGGAACAGTTGCTCAATAGCACTTTTAGCAACATTCCATGGTAATAGCACTTACGATGGTGTTGGCAGCGATTTTAAGTCTTGCAGCTAAAGCAAGTTTATGAAGCCCATATAATAATGCAGATTATGACACCCTATCAGTTAATTAACTTGACACCTAAAAGCATACCAGCCTGTGATTTTGAATACCTCAGTTAAAGTCAGTATGAAACTGGAAAAAAAAAATTACAGTCACATTTTTAAGACCAAAAACAATACCAAACAGTCACAAATTTCACTGGTTTTATCCCAGTGGACAAAAACAGAATACGAGTTTATTCCAATTTTACAGTCACCAAAATAGAGTATGTTACTTCTGATAAATGTGAGATAATACTTGCAGATATATCTATCTGTCATTGTGACGTGTCTCTGTGCAGGACACCTGTGGAATCGCTACATCTTGAATATCTTTGAAGACAAAGATGAAGTAAAAATTTTGTTTCATTATTTTCATGGCCCTTTCTCTTCACATATGTAAATATATGCCTTCAAAGAAGATGTTTTAAACTTGTTATGATCTGACATAATGCCAAAAGTGGATAAAAAAAAGACAGCAATTTGATGAATTTACAAAATCTCACAAGATACTGAAAAACTCAGGAACATTTCCAGTGCAAGAAATTTTAATTTTGCCAACAGAATTAAAATGACGGAGAAAGCTTATGCTGATTACACCTGAATGCAATTGTTTCCCATTTTGATGTGAGCAGTCTCACTGCAAAATGATGTAAAGCATCACACAGAAAACATTTTTGTGTGATGCACTTGATATAAACTTTGCTCTTTATTTTACATAAAAATAGGTTTCTTCAATGGTTACAATATAAAATTGTCATCACTGAACAAGAAGATACATTTTTTTTAAGATTTTAAAATTAGATATCAGTGCTAAGTTCAAACACATTACATCAACTCTTTTCAGCAAATAACACATAACTGTGTTTTAAAGCTGAACAGCTAAGATATTAATGTGAAAGTTTTCATATTGTTATAAATATTACATAAAATTATTTATAAACAAGAGTAACCCATCCCTAAACACAGAGCATATGTGTTCCTTTTTATGCATCTAGTTGGACATATTATAAAGCTTCTCTATTCATCAGTGGAACATGCACATTTTAGTCATATGGTAAATTTACTGAGCATGTAATTTTAACAATTCCTACTAACTTTGGAAGCCCTTCACTTGTTGCCACCTCAAATTTATAACATATTATCACCATGTCATGTAATTTCACATATGATTTTTTTAATCAAAATGTCACTTTTTGAGAAATTCAAGGTCAAATTTTAAATTGTATAACCTTGAAATTAAAATTTCAAAATTATGCATAAGTAATATAACATTTTAAAGCCAGTAAAAAGAGCTTTTAAAAAACCCCAAACCTCATCACTCTGTGATAAAAAGAACTTGAGTTACAAGCATAGGCGCCGACTATAGAGGTTCAAGGTGAATCTTGCTCCTCCAATAATTTTACTGGGGGGGGGGGGGGCAGTGCCCACCCAATATTTTTCATCCTGTTTAATTAAAAAATAGCCTTGGCCTCAAAAAGTGGAGCTTGGTCCACTTTATGAGGCCAGAGCGATTTATTTCCAAAAAATTAATAAATAGCAAAATCAGTAAAACCTTTTTTCCCATATTCAGCATTGCTCATTTGGTAAGAAACCGGATTGCCAGCCCTGTAATTTGTTTGACATGTTCTTGTGATATGTGGTAAATGTTTAAAACAATTATCAAAAATAAAATAAATAAAAATACAGGAACTTATAATCTCTAGCACCTTTAATTAATATATGTTTGCTTGAGTAACACTGCTAATTTCTAATACTTTTTATATACGTTCGGAAAAAAAATCTCTGCGGATATTTTTATAAAATCACAGGCTGAATTTTATTTTTAAAAATATTAATATTCATCAAAAGAATATTTCTGTTTCTGTGTTCATTTGCTGATGAGTGATTACAATTGTGTTTTAAAATATACATCGAATCTTATAGTTCATGGGCGGCGGAAATCAGTAATTACAGGGAGGTCCAACTTCTTTTTTTTTTTTTTTTTTTTTTTTTTTGGCTGGAGGTTTAACGACCACCATGAGCAACTCAGTGCACTATAAATAGTCGCCTGTCCCTAATTTAGGGTCACTGGTTCCAGGGAAGGGAGAGCCAGTGCCGTAAGACAAAAACAACATCCATCTCATAATTCAAACTAGGATCCATCTTGGATAAATGGGCAAAAGCCACACTTAGACCACTGTGCACCTGGGGCAGCTGGGTCAAACTTCTCCAAAAGTTAAAACAATAAAAAAAAAGGAGAGAGAGAAAAAAAAAGCCTATAGGATATATAAGTATTTACTTGTACATATCTTCATCAACCCCATTGTCCATCCACTGCTGGATGGCGGCCTCTCCAAGTCTCTTGCACAACTTCATGTCTTGAGCATATCTCTTACAAGTAATATTATATCCAGCCCATTCGTACTTGAGAATTTTTAACTATCTTTCTCAAATGCAGAACACAAAATTGAGTTAACTTTTCAGCTAGTTTGGGAAAAATCAGTTTTCAAAATTGTACTTGCAGTGTTTTCTAGAAAGCTGTGAAACGTGATGACGGACCCTGCGAAATCTTCATGAAAAAAAAATGTTAACCACAAATTTTTAAGATGTTTCTTAGGAAGATTCCTCCAGCAGTGAGGAGGATCACCCCCAGTGTCCCCTACCTTCTGCCGCCCGTGTTATAGTTTATCTTTTTGCCCCTTGTTTTTTTTATTTTCCTCCTAACAATGGAACAGGCATGCCCCTTCCGCATATGATCTCATTATGCCTGCCCCCCCTCCAACAATTTAGTGAAGACAGCACCCCTGGTTATAAGTACTTTTGCAACATACAAAACACTGAAATTTGGCCAATTTCTTGAATTTTATAGCCACCTATCTCAGGAAATCCACGTGATATTGTGCTAAAAATTGGCACACATTTATTTCTTGTGTATGAAAACAAATCTACTAAGTTTCATAAAAATCCAAAGGGGTCAGGTCAAAAATGCTATTTTTCTGTGTTGAATTGACATGGAATGACCCAACTTTAACACTGGCTCATTAGCAATAATTTAATGGATCAGTCAATTACATTACTAATCCTGTCAGACCCCTGGATCCATTTATTTCCTTTCTGATATTTCTGTTACCACTCTCAAACTGGCCATTTTTAACTGCCTGATAAGACTCTTACTTAACACTCAATTCTCACTGTCATAGGAAAAGGTAGGTCTAAATACCACACACACTCCATGCAGTTAGCTTTGTTCTTTGACGAAACTCACTCTCAGTGAAAATAGTTTTATACCTGATAAGAGACTCCCCTGTTCTAAAAATTCTGCTGTTCAAAATAGAGTATATAGCTACAATCTGTAACTTGTTTAAGGTCTGCCTCTGACATAATTGATATCTATGGATGTTCAATTTAAAATGAAGGATTTGTATTTATCACAATTTACTCTGCTTTCAAATTCTCTCTAAACAAGTTCAACTCAACTGATTAAAATCATACTTTAAGTTACTGCCAACCCTAGGATATTAATATCATATCATCAGCATATAGAAAACAGATGATACTAGAACTGCCCATTTTAACATTCATCAAAAAGTTACTTTCTTCATCCAGCTGATTTGTATGCTTGAAAAACAGAAGTGGAGATAATCTGCATCCTTACTATACCCCAAAGTTAATCACAAACTAGCATTTCCCTTCAGAATAACCACTGAAAGACTTGTAAAATCATTTAAGTGTTCCAGGACTTTCCAGTATTTCAGACCTGGAAAGAACTGAGATTTGTACCAAATTGTGCAGGTTCACATACTGGGTCGTTCAGAAAATATTGGCCAGTTTGGAGAGCAAAAATGAAAGAGACATACCTCATAGCACACAACCTTGTTTTATTTGAAATAGGCACCTTCGGCAGCTACACACTTCTGCTAGAGAGTGACAAGTGCTTCAATGCCAGCCTGGAAGAAATCTGGCTCCCTGGATGCAAAATTTGGCCTCCTTAGTTTCTGAAGGTCCTGTCCTTGAGGTATTTGCTAAAATGCATGAACAGGTGAAAATTGGTAGGTATTAAGTCAGGTGAGCAGACTGGATGTGGGTGGATTTCTAACCTCAGTTTGAGTAGTTTCTGTTTCATCATTTGCTACACATGTGGTTTCGCATTATGATGGAGGAGGATAGGGCCCTTCCTGCTGTTCATCAAAGATGGCTGTTGGGAACACAACTTCTGGTACATTCGGCCAATTTCTTCACAGTATGTGACTGAGGAAATGCTTTCACCAGCATTCAAGGACATGTAGTGCATGACAACATGAACAGTCCACCACACTCTCAACAAAACCTTCTTTGACATCAATCTTGGTTTAGGATGTTGTTTCAGTGGCATACCATGGTTCAGCAACTGTCCAGATTGCTTATGGTTGTCCTGTAGCACCGACTTTTCATCACAGATTACAATACGATCAAGTATGGGCTCCTTTTCATTCCGAAGCAGAAGGTTACTGCGCACCTCAAACCGTTGTCATTTCTGATGCTTCTTCAGTTCGTGTAGAACCCACGTATCGAGCTTCTTGACCTTACAAATAGGTGGAGATGTTCGGAAATGGTTGACACCAACACATTGTACTGTTCGGCGAGTTCTCTGACTGTGATGCAAGGATTTGCCTCCACATTTGACTTCAGAATGTCGCTATCAATGATCAAATGTCATCCTCAGCCCTCCTCATCTTGTAGGCTCATGTCACAGGAACGAAACCTTTCAAACCACTGATGAACAGTACATTCAGATGTTGCCTCCTCGCCCCATGCCTCGACCACATTACGGTAGGTTTGTTCTGCATTACAATTCAATTTGAACTCGTGAAGCAGAATCACCCCCAACTTACTCCTTAACATGTTGTACTCTCACACGAGTAGCAATGACTGCAGCTCAACTGGTTATGGCATGTATATGGCATTTGAGCCACCTTTCAACTCATATGAATTGTGCTGCGAGCAGGTTGGTATGCAAGCATTGTGGGAGAGTTGAATGAGGCACCTCAGAAAATTGGCCGTTATTTTTCAAACAACTTGATACTTAAGCCACCTAAAGCAGGTATCTTTTTTTTTTTTTTTTCCCCGGCTGTGATTTTCCTGTAATATTTTATAACTATATTGTGAAGGACTTCCTACAGGCTTCATCAAAGAATCAATGGAAGCATCTGTATTTCAAAGACGCCAATTGATCATGCTCACTGTTGTATGTGTACATCGATAATTTTTTATTGACATTCAACACAAATGATTGTTTTTCTTAAGCCCCAACTCTTCTGTGAAGGTTTATTAAAAGAACAATTCTTACTCATTGTTTAACCATTGGAAAATTATTACAACTACAAATTAGCAGTCCTGAGAAACATGCTGAAATTAGAAATGTTGATCCAGGTGTTTCATCAAATCCTAGTTTAAAGGAAACTTCTATAATAATAATAAAAAAAAAAAAAATTTAGAGACTGAACATGAGTTGAATGCTTAAAGAACTGCAACATTGTGCCTAAGATTTAATGACTCCTCTTTTGATTATATTGCAAAATAGCATACTTCATCACTTGTGTTGTTAATATTCCACAGGTAGGTGGTTGCATACTTGTTTCACTTTTGAACTACACTATTAATTTATTTTGAAAGCTTGGAATTTAGCTCTGACATGTATAAGTCATTTTTTGTTAGCATAGCCAATCTTAAGTCGGCAACAAACAAAAAAAGGGATGACAAAATGTTGTATTTTTTAAAAAAATAACAGGAAAGATAACAGTACTGCATCACAGGTGAAGACAGATATCAAATGGGTGTAAATCTACCAGTATGTGGAATACTTTATACTTGTGTAATGAATACAGTAGGCACAAGGTATTAATGGATGTCAATCCTCAATCCTACTTCTAAAACTCCTGAAGCCAAGCAAATGTGTTTGACACATCTGAAATCATACTTTGATTGTAGGCTATGTTTTCATGAAGATTAATCATTTCTTGGCTGATTTTAATGAGATTGTAAAGATTGAGCAGGAACTGGACAGAAAGCTTCATGTTGCAAAAAAAAAAAAAAAAAAAAAAAAAAAAAACTTTGTAAATAACATTTCAGTAACTATGCCTGTGCAATTTGGATCTTCTCTACATTTGCCATTTGGGGGATTTTTGAATACATTAGGCTATGAAGAGTACACATAATATGCCATATATATTCTGCATTCAATTTGTTGTGGAACCTTCAATCTGTAAAATAGCATATCAGACAAAGTCCTCTGTGTGTGTGAGAGAGAGAGAGATAGTAGCCACATGAACTCTATACATAAAATATTAATTATTATCAGATCTTCTGAAATCACTAACTCTGTTGCAAACATTATACAGAATTCTGATAAATGTAATTTTACTTAAAAAAACTTTTAATAGTCCACATTACACAGAAGTATTTCACTACATGCACTCAACATGTATGCAATAATTGAAAAACAGTATAGGTGCACATAATATTTTCTCTTAAAAGAACAAGCAAAAATGTAACAATAATAATCCAAGTGATCTAAAACTAACTAAGCAAGTTATCATATGCATAACAAAATTTTATTGGCAAAGAACAGAGCACCCAAGAAAATTAAAAAACCATAACCAAATTATGACTAACACACTTCTTGAAAAAGTTAATATACAATGTTACAAGTAGTTATTTGTTTTTCATGTGCAGACATGCTCATAAATTTTTAAGTCACTAAAGTAAATGCTAAACTCACTTTTTTCAATGACATCCCGCTGTAACATATATAAACTATGTATAGTGCTGACGTTCATCAAGGGTCCGAGTGAAGCACAATAATAATATCTTAATTCCTTTAAACTGTTAAAAAACTTTAATTAAAATGTTAATTTTTATATTTCATTGATTTTAAGAAATTTACAATGTTCTAACACTCAAAAACTACCAATATACAACTACATCCACTCAACTATTTACATAACTTCCTTATAGAAATGCCCACTGCCATAGTTAAGTTTTAAAGTACTTGCATATGTACATATACCTTTGCTATCTTACTAGAAAAGTTAGAAACAAGAAATTCATTATCAATTTAAAACACAGAAATGTTAAAATTGAACAATAAAAACAGTTTGTACTTCACCCCAGTCAAACCTCAAGACATGTTTAGTCCTTTTGCTTTGTTCATGAAGCATTGTGAAAACACCCATATTTCTTCTGATGCTCAAGGTCACATCATCAGTTCCAACTGAAAAACAAAATGGTAATCTGTGGAGCCTTCCAACTTCTTAGTATATGGAGTGCAGTTCTGTGAATCCCCAACAGCTCATTTACAACACACTGGCTGAATGAGATCTGGCAGACTTGTGCTGCCTTCTTGTGAGTTGAATGAAAACTCACACACACACACAAAAAGAGTCAACAGTATTGTAGTTAATTTCTTATATTCCTTTTTTCTCGATTTGGTTTTCTTGTTGGATTAAAACTTTCCAGGGACTTGCTAATGCTGTTGGATAATGATTATTACAAACTCTTGTCATAATTTTCTATGTACACTGATTATGAAATTCTTAATTCCTTTTCATTGTTATGTGTAGTAAGTAATTTAATTTGATCAAATTTAGGAAATTCTTTTGTTTTCAACACGATACTGAATTAGAGCAGTTCTTTCTTCTCTTTTTTTTATTTTTTTTTTTTGCCAGTTATTATTTGTTGAATAAGCCTATGTTATTATACATTATAATGTCAAACCAAACCAAAACAAGAGCACAAAGCAGACAGCACAGAAAAGTTCCAAAACAAAGTCTTCGAAGTTTAGGATAGTGTAAATCACATTCTTTTTAAAATAAGATAGTGTCAGCCACAGCTCATTTGAATGAAAGAAACTTTTCCTTTATTCAGCCACCTGCATGCAACAGCAGATATCCATGCTCGCAACTTAGTTTATCTACAGGGGTTTTGAAAAGTCATCTTTTAATTACATGAACCCACACTAAGTTGACAAGCTTCACAACAAGCTTTACAATCTCACCAAATTAAAAAAATAATAATAATAATAAAATGCAGAAAATGTTTGTTGGTGGAGAATGCAGTGGTATGAAATAAATGGTGGGAAACTTTTATCCTTCTAACAGAGTGCAATGAATCCATTTTTGACACCAGTGAAAGCTGGGACAGTTTGTCATGACACCACAAGCTCATGAAGAGAAACTTTTTCAGAAGAAAGGAATTTCTTTTAACTCTGAGTAAATGTCCTCACATCTCTGGTACTTCTTTTCAATTTCAGTTCTTCCTCAGCAGAAAAATCACTGAACACTATGCTAGCAAATATAGCTGATGTGATGTGTCGCTCATCTGTCGATGCATTGAGCTGCAGTGAAAGACAACAGCAACAGTTATCACAACAGACAACCTAAACCCATCTCGTCACTGTGTTAGCAGAAAGTCGTGTGTTTTTTTATCACAGATATTACCCTCTGTAGACAAAACATTAGAGATAGGAGTGATGGGCAGTTGACATGGGCATCCCCAGCACAGAGTGGAACAGACCCAAAATGAATGCACACAATAAATAGATGGACAGCAGGGCTTCCCAACAGTGTATCACAATTGACAAAATAAATAGATGGACAGCAGGGCTTCCCAACAGTGTATCACAATTGACAAATTTGGGAAAACGTGGTGATATGAGTGACTTTTATTGTGGATGCATTGTCAGCACAAGACAGATGGGTCATTCTTTCCCCCCAAATGGTAAAAACCCTAGAGTTCCTGAGGGTAACTGTACCAAGGGTGTACAGCGAGTATACCATCGATGAATGTACCAGCACCAAGAGAGTAAGTGGTTGCCGACCACATGCCACTGATGGCCCTGGTCGACGTAGATTATCCAGGCTCATACAGACTGACCGTTTGGCAATGATGGCACAAATCGCATCCAGGTTAAATGTTGGAGGCCCAAGCAGCATCAGCAAGCGAATGGTACGGTGCATGCTGCATACCCTGGGCGACAAGATCCGACGCCCTAGTCATGTGGCACTGTTGACTGCTCATCATTGGAAATTACGCCTCACTTGGTGCCAGGAACATCAAAACTGGACCTCTGTAGAGTGGCGCCACCTCATGTGGGCAGATGAATCCCATTTTCAGCTATACTGAGCTGACGGGAGGTTGTAAATATGGCATCTATGGTATGAGGCCATGGCCTCATCGCTCCAGGTCGTCTCTGTTCAAGGCGGTGGTGGCTCTGCAATGGTTTGAGGAGACTTTTCATGGGACACATTAGTTCCCTTAGTGTGTCTGAAGAGGTCCTTAACAGCTGCATGCTACTAGCATGTGCTGGTTGATCACCTACATGCTTTCATGGTCTGTTCCAGCAGGACAGTGCGTCACCCCACCAGGCCACAATCACCCAGGTATGGCTAGAAAAACACTCATCTGAGTTTGGAACCATTCAGTGGACCCCAAGGTCCCTGGGTTTAAACCCTGGGGAAGCTCTCTGGGATGTCACGGAGCGGAACATCCGATCCATGATCCAATGTCTCAGGCTGAGTTGTGGACAATGCTGCAACGGGCATGGCTGTCATTACCTACAGAAACCCTCCTGCATCTGGTGTAGTTGATGCTGATGTATAGGCTGTTATTCACACTAGAGGAGGACCAACATGCTACTAGGTAGGTATCTCTAATGTTTTGTCCATTGAGAATGTATATAAGCATTATTTTTGAAATTGTCAAATAATGCATTTGCAGATAGCAAAACTGCTTTTTTAGTCAATTTATGATCTTCAAGAGGGTTCTTTTTAGTGCTGATCCCAAAGACAAAATAAGACTTGAAAGCAATAGCTTTATTTTTTTATTAGTAGCTTTGGTGAACACAAGATGCTGCCCAATCAGCTAATCACCCTTTTCTTACATCACTATCCAGTGGAAATTTTATGCCAACCACAGGATGTGTTGTTTTTAAGATGTCTCTCAACATTACTGTTCTTGCCTACAGAAACACTCACACTGCACAACAAAGAAGGCTTTTAACTTCAGTGTAAGATAGTTGTGTTTCCATTCCTAATGGAAGTAATACATTTTACGTTTTCTTTACATTATAAATACAAAGAAAAAGGCAAAATATTACACAAAAGGAAAATGAATACTTTACAGTAACTGCATACATCCATTACATGTACAAGACAAGGGTTTTCATCAAGTGATATAGGAGACAACAGGCTGATTTTACAATCACATATTGAGTTAATCCTGCTTCCCCTACTCTGTTATTGTGGAAAGCCCATGGACTGAGAGAGAGATAGGTTTTGGTCTTGAATTCCCTTTAAACACAGCAATAACAAATCAACTTCCACAAGTAAAGGGTTGGCAATTCCCAGTCTAATTCATGGTTGTCTTTTCCTTTTTTACAAGAACCAATCATAACCATTTTTACTGGGATAGACCTATTGCCACAAATAAGATCACTGGCCATAATCAACTAAGACTATAATTATGGCAAAAAAAAAAATATGATGTGATTAATTGATCTGGCTGTTTCTCTTGAAGAGAACCTCAAAAAATGTGCCTAAGAACATCTCTAAATGTGAGAATGTACAAATGAGGGTCTGGAGGATCCACATAACAGATTACAACATAGATCATTCTCTGTCTCCTTAGCAACTGCTGGGGTGCCTAACAGCCTGGCAAAAAAAGGGGGGAGGAATTGGGATTGTTATAACAATTACATTTTCCAACTGAAAAAGAAATCATTTTGAACATTTGCACACACATGCACAAATTCACCTTATCACTCAAAATATTTTAAATGTCTATACCTGAGATAGGGACATTTTATTCACCAACATATGCTAAGAAAATTAAGCAAATAATAATAATATAGTTACAATGAGAAAAAAGGACAGCGAGCCAATATCAGGAAACGACCGACTGGAAGATCACAGCAGAGACCTTCGGCATGCCATAGGCAAGACACACAGCTGCAAATCACCAGGTGTTGATCACATCCACAACTACTGGTACAAGAGGTTCACCTGCATATACAAACATCTGGCAAATCAACTAACCAACATGATCCAAAATCTAGCCCTCATTTCCCACCCAGGTAGTATAACATGATTCGTACTCTTTCAAGGAAAATAAATTCAAGAACTTTTCAAGGACTTTTTAAAACCAAATAATATGAGCGTGCGGTCGGTCGTTCAAACCATTGAACTTAGCTGGAACAGGCACACCTTCAATCACCTGCCTGTTACTCCTTGCTCCCCTGTCGGTTTACTTTAACATTGAATTGCCCCTCTGTGTTGGTGTTTTTTTTAAATCATTTTATTTTGAAAGGGTACATTATTTTCGTATTCATCTACTGATATGAAATTTCTTGTTAGTTTTAACTTTTTGTTTGACTTTGAGTTCTAACACTTTAGTTGCTCACTCCTATTTTTAATTCATTTTAGGGCTGTTTTTTAAATGTATTTTTACAATTTTTCTTTTTCTATGATAAACTGTCTTAGTGTTTTATGATTCAGTTAGTGTTACTTTGAATTTCGGCCTGTCTTTTTCTTATCTTTTTTTTTTTTTTGGGGGGGGGGATAATATGTCTACATAATGATATCAATACACAGTTACCTGTCCTTTTGTACTACAAAAGCTGGACAATTATTTTTTAAATCATCACACACATACACTACCTGATTTTGAAAAATAGGCCAGAAACTCTTCAAAGGTATTTGATTTGGTCAATATTAAACTTTGGTGAATAAACTACACTAAAACAACTTACCAATGTATGCAGACTTTCCTCTGATACTGGGCAATGAGAGATGAATTACTGACTGGTTGTCACGATTTTCTTGCAAACTGTTTATCAGCAATCAGTTTCTAATTAAAACAGTTGGAAATTGCTTACCATCAGCAAATTTATGACAAATTGTTCTGTCAGAGTGAAGTTTTAAATACCATAGAAGTCCATAACTTGTCTCCAATAAGTTTCTCAAAATGTGATGTCAGAAGTAGAATGATACTTTGTTGTCAATGTTAATTTTCTACAAATTGGTAAAATGTCAGTTAGTAGAAAAAGTTTCTACCATTAGAGAAAGCAGTGGTCAATTTGTTGTAGCCATTGTTGTAACCAGGAAATAGTTCTCATAAACTGATTATGAATAGATATAGAATACAATATTACAAAAATAGGTGCTTGGTACAGGTAATTAAAGTTCAGTCATTGTTCTTGTACCAATTTATTTAGTTCAAACAATTTATCTCGTTTTTCTTTTGCTGTACGATGTAAACTGTTGGACTTAGTTACATAAGTAATATCATTATGATCCTCTGCTTTCTGAGCAAAGTCATCAGCAGATTTTAGTAATTCTTTGATGTCTACTTCCAAACCTTTTCTTTTGTTTTTCAGCCGTTCCACTTCGGTGGAGTCGATCTCTGTTTTCCTTTTTTTTTTTTTTGCCCACAGCTGACTGCAACTGTTTCTGTTCATCTAAATAAACTAAGTACTTTTGTCTAGCATTAGAAACATAGGTTCACATCATGTTTGTTATCCCTATGCTCTGGATACCACCTTCTTTTGAATTAATAAAGTCACATATCAGCCTCTGTGATATATACGACCTTTCCTGCAAGTTCTCTACTTCAATTTTTTTATTAATGCTAAACCCCCTTTCAACGGTTGCTTGCCCGTGACTCAACAGGAGCAACATTTCGGTAACTTTCCATAGATTTTAATACTGCTTCAAATTCATTGTTTCCAAAAACAGCTCATCCAGCCTAGATACTCTAGGATCAAACTCCAAAAATTTGGAATGATTAGGAGACACCACATTATCTAGGTATGAGGAAAATTTCATTGGGAATAAAATCGCATTCAGCTTCCTCGAGTTGATTAATTTCTGTTAAGGAATGTAACACTGATCTGATTTTTTGTAGACAGAACTGTTTACTTCTGGCCATTTTTCGTGGATCCAAACAACTTAAATTCCTGACAATACTGTACTATACTGGAGATTTTTCCATAATTTTTACAGCAAAGTTAATTAAAAAAATTTTGCGATTGATGCGAATCTCAAACACTTGGCGATCAGTGATATTTTTATATGTGAATAATACCTTTACAGACCTTTCTGCCATGAAACCAAGATCAATGTTTTTTGTGGCGACATGGTTTTTGTATCATTGACATCTAAATTCAGCTGTTTCTGCACAGTATTTGCAGATGCTAAAACACTGGGCTTAATAAACCACTGTAAAATATGGTTCAAGATTTTTCTGAGTTCTTCAGCAACAAAAAAAAAAAAAAAATCATGGGCTTATCTTGTTTGATAATCCAGCAAAATCTTAGCAATGGATATGAATATCTGGAGCTTCACTGGTAAAAGGTTATCTTCAAGATGCTTCCTAACAACAGCATAAGACCTGCAAGTAGGCTGAGTAAACTCCCTCTTCTCTACAGCATCTACATATTTCTGAACGTCAGACAATATTTTAAGGGCACATTCACTTGCTGGAACATTTTCCAGCCACCTGTGTTGGACAATTTTTTTGGGCAAGCAATCATGTTCAGAATATTTCATGAAATCCTCTCTTTTAGCTGGCGAATCTTTAAAAGGGTAGTACAGACTAACCAGAAATTCTTCAATTTCCCATTCACTGCCTTTGAACCCAAATTTAAAAACATTGTGCAGAACATGTAGCCCACAACTCCTAATATTTAGCATATTTTTTTGCAGTTCTTTCTTTGAATGGTCTTGCAGCATTCTATAGAATTTCCAATTAACACTTGGACCGTCCATTGAAACTTGCAATACTTTACAGAGTTTTTAAAGGTGAAATAGCACTTAAGAATGTGTCAATCAAATTTTCAGCTATGCTATGACCCATACATACTGAAGTCAGAAATTTTGTTTGTACATTATTTCCATTCCAAAATCTTACATGGATATCCAGTTGTTTTTTCTGGCGCATTTCATTTAAACTTTCATCAAATAGAAGGACATAATGATTTTTTTGGGCTAGAACTTCCAACAACATATCAGTTAAATATGGAGATATTCCAAAAACTGCATAATATGCACACTTTTTCACTGCATGTAAATTTTTGCAGCAATGGGACTGTCTGGAAACATTCTTTGAAAAGGTTTTTAATGTTCTCATTACATTTATAAGAATGATGATTTTTAATTGTATTAAGCACCCACAGAATTTCAGCATCCAAAACGTCATTCTTCACTATGTGGGAATCTAAAGGTAGTATAATAACTTCGCATTTTCAGAAGTCAAGATAATTTCAGAATTTTAATTTGGTTTAAAAAAACTGCTTGAAGATTTCCTTATATGAATCAATTCATTGTACTTTTTGCTTTTCATGTGACTTTTCAGAGCAGACTCTCCCATAGAGGCAATGCTAAAACTTTTGTTGCAAATTCTACATTTTGCCTGGTACTTATCTGTCAAGTGGCATTGAAGCCAGTTGTAGCCAGGGTTTTCAAAACCATGGGTCACAACATACAGCTCACACAAAACCATGGGTCAGAACATACAGCTCACACAAAACCATGGGTCACAACATACAGCTGTACTGTCATAGAGATATCGCCCAACACAAACAGAAACCAAAGAATATGCAGAAACAGAGGCCCGAATCCAAATGTCTGAAACTTCCACAAAGCATGCCACCCACTGCATTATTTTTCTGAATGCACAGATGCTTTCAATTGTGTTTAAAACACAAAAGCAGTATGGGTTAACGAGTATGAAGATGAAGCGGGGGAGGGGGAGTAGCATAACTTGATTCCTAAACATGGGCGCAAATCGAATCTCAGGGCATTCTCATCACTGCAAATAGAGACAAAGGCATTACACCACGCATGGTTGCAGCACAGAGTGTTAGTCGGAGGGAGGGAGGGGTCGCATGGGAGGGGGAACACAGCAAAGCAACAAGGCAGCGTGAGAATCAAAGGACATCTTGAGTTGCTTGCTGGAAAGACTGCCACGAGGGTGACGTCAGAGTGAACGTCACAGTACATTCTGATGCTATAAAAGTCACGGGGGGAGGGGGCATAGTCAGGAGACGAAGGGTCTGTGCATGAAGCACGAGCAATTCTTAGGAATTCCACAATCCCGGCAAGAATGGGCCCTTAACCTCTCATGGCTGACGTTCCACTCTGTAGTGATGTCATAGCCAACCAGCTATCGCAAGCCTATGTTCATGCGCACCCCCGAGTTACATGCGAGTTCTGCACTATTTGATCCGCTTGGCGTTTTTATCGGAAATGCACAGAAATATCTCCAATACAACTTTTTATCACAAACAATTATTTTACACATGCTCTTTCATATCATTACTTAAAAAACAAAACAAAATCTTTTTTTAAGTACTGTTTATGGAGTCTTAAGCTTTTTCAAGCACTTTCAAGGACTTTAATCTTTTTTTTCAAGGACTTTTCAAGGTCTGTACGAACCATGTATAATGATACTAAAGGCTAAAGACAAGGACACAAAAAATCCAGCCAACTATCGACCAATAGTGCATCTACCTGCACTGTATAATATCTTTACAGCATGCATCGCCATTCAGATTATAAGGCATATAGAAGGACAAGCATTTACGATAAAACAGCAAAAGGGTTACCAACAGAACTATAAACAATGCAAGGAACAGCTTATCATTGATGCTGTTGTAATGGAGCAAGCCTTCAAGATGCACCACAACATGTACACACACACAACATACATCAATTAATGTAAGGCCTACAATTCCATACCCCACAGCTGGCTGATAGAGGTCCATGAGATCTACATAGTAAGTCCTGTAGTCAACAACTTCCTTAAGGTGGACATGACAGGGTGGAAAACAACCATCAAAGTTAAGAATGTCATGACTAAGACTATTCACATAAGGAGAGGTACCTTCCAGGGAGATTCACTTAGCCCACTATGGTTCTGTCAAGCACTCAACCAGCTGTCAAGAATGTTCAATGAAAACAAGTCTGGGTTTACCATCAAATGCAATAAAACCAACAAGTACAAGATCTCCCACTTCATGTATATGGATGGCATAAAGCTGTATGCATCATCGCAGAACCAACTCCAGCAGCTAATCTAAATCACCAAGGGCTTCACCAATGACATCGGGATGGAATTCGGCCAAGAGAAGTGCAAGACACATGGTATGAACCAAAGAAAGCACGATGCACGTAGCTACCAATTGAAGACTGGAGAATAGATCGCAGCTATGAAGGAAGGAGAAACCTATAAGTACCTTGGTATGCTTCAGGCACATGCCTGGAACACAAAGAAATCAAAAACAATCTAGCTGCCAAATACAACCAAAGACCAAGCTCAATGCTCATAACATAACAAGGGTTATCAACACATATGCAGCTAGAATTCCAGTCCTCATGTATTCCTTTAAGATCATCAAGAGCACCACCATAGAGCTAGAGGAAATAATGTGCAATACCAGGACAACCCTCACTAAACATTGCCAGCACCACACGAAGTCAGGAGTACAAAGGCTGACTGTTGGACAGACAGAAGGAGCCGAATCATTGATCTACTGGAACACTGAGACAAAGAAAGCAGAAGTCTCAGAAAATACTTCCACCAGAGTATGGAGCCCCACCACCAAGTGATAAACCAGAGTGACAAGAAGTACACAGCCCTAAACCTCTCTACCCAGAAGATCGAGATTAGCATGCACGAGCCAAAAGAAGAAGCTTAGGGCAAGAAAGTTCTGCACGAAAGGCACTACAACAATCTGCAATCCGATCATGTGGATAAGACTGCTTCCAATGCATGGCTAACAAACGGATTATACTTTTCCAAATGCCAAAGAGGTCCTGATGGCTATACAAGATCAAGCTGTAAACACCAGAAACTATTGGAAACATATCTTGAAGGACACGTCAGTGGAAAGCGACACATGTTGGCAATACCATCAAGCATCAGAGACCATCCAACATATCATAGCAGGGTGCAGAGTCATCACACAGAGTACATGAATAGACACAATTGAGTTGCCAAGATCCACCATCAGAAATTGGCAAGAAAGCACCACCTCATTACAAATAAGCCTGTCAGCTACTACAAGTATGAGCCAACAACTCTTTTAGAGAACAACACCCACAAGATATACTGAGACCGACCAATCAGAACTGATAAGACCATCCCCCACAATCATCCTGATCGATAAGAAGACAACATACCTCATTGATACAGTTGTGCCCAACACATGCAACATCCAATAGACACATGGAGATCTCTCAAAGTATAACAACCTATGATATGAAGTCAAGGAAATATCAGCCACAGGAGTTATACCCAAGACCGGAGTAGCAGAATGTAGATGTACGTGGATAGTTTCCAGAATATTAACAGATTTTGCAAATAGTTTGTGCTTGTAGATTGAAAAAAATATATAAAATGTTGTTTACAGCGATTAAAACACTTACTCAAGGCTTTACACAGATTAATATATTTAATTCTATTTTAACTTGAAGAACTTTAAATTATTCTTCACTTCTGAGTTCTTTTGTTTCTACAAACGTTTCTGGCCTCTAGATTTCATCAAGGCCTGTGTTCTCAATGTATAGAAATTGTATATGATTCTAACATATAGAATCATATATAATTATATATATTTAGAACAAGCTTTGGTAAGGATGTATACGAATTGTAATTGTATTCTCAATGTATAGTAACTGAATCAAAAGTTTCATTTACACATAAAGAATTAAAATTTTATTTCCAAGTTCCTCTTACATTTGCCAGTTATTAAATTAAATTTTTTTCCTTATGTATTTTCTAAGTCTACTCTTCTTGAATTAAGTTGTTGAAAATATTATTTATAATTTTTGAAGGTTCATCAGTGGAACTGTTTTTTGTTTTGTTTTTTTTTTTTCTTTTTTGTATAAAAATTTCCTTTAGTCTTGTTTCTGTGAGGTTCTTAGTCCAATATTTTAATTTTGTCATGAAGGTCCATTTCACACACATTGCTGCACATTCAATTGTGATGAAACTATTTTCTCCTCGTTGGAATCTGTAATGTTCTGATAATTATTTATTGTTTTATTTTTTTTTTTAAATGTTGTTCTAGTGTTATCGTGGTTCGCGCTTTGTGGATTTGCAGCAAGTTTTCCGTTTCAATGATTGAGTACGCAGATACATTTTATTTTCATACAACTCTGCCTAAGACCACACACAGCTCTATACACACACTAACTAGACCTTCAACCAGACATCTACATGGAACTACAGAGGCAGCTATCCTGAACACTTGTAGAATAGTAAGGAAGTCCCTGGACAACTAAGAAAGAAACATCACTACCCAGACTTGGAACGTCATACCCATCCCGGAAGGAAGAGAAAAATATTCCCCAGGAAGGGGTGGAATCATCTTTATCTTTATAACAATAATGCTATAAATGAGAAAGGCAAATAAATAATAACAGTATTGATATAATGCATCAGAAATGTATCATACAGAATATCACCAAAGAAAGAGTGCCTGCATGAGACAAATTAAATGGATCACTCACCATAAGTGTGTGTTTGCAATCAATTGTGCCTCGGCCCCAAATATAACCATCTTTAATTTTGCCTTCAAATGGATTCTCCTCCCATTTTGCTTCTTCTACTGGTACCACATCTAGATGAGCACTTAGCATATAAGGTTTTAAAGAGGAGTCTGTGCCTTTCACAGTGTAAAGCAGACTGAAGTTGTTGATCACTTCCTTAGTAATGAATGATGCAGAATGGATTTTTGGAAAGCCTTCAAAAACATAAGTGCTGAATAAGTAATTTATATAGGAAGTACACAACAAATGGCTCATAAAAAAAAACAAGAAAAATAATCTCATAATCAGAAGATATTTGATTAACTATCATTATGACTCATCTTTTTCCAAATATAGGTGAGTCACAATGATGTTTCATATTAAAGAGTCACACAATGATACCCTCCATCACAAAAATTTATAAAAGAGTCAGTCATAAAGAAATTGCACTTACATCCATCTTTTTGAACAGGTACTCATAGTCACCATTTTGCCACAATTACTTCTGGTCTACCTCGATTAATCACAGAGTCACAATAACAGACCAGAAGTAATTGTGATGGTATTCACTCTAGGTAGTATGCAGAGTAGCAGAATGTAGACGCACGCGCGTATGCTGTACGCGGATAGTTTCAAAATTATTAGCAGATTTTGCAGATAGTTTTTGCTTGTAGATTAAAAAAAAATTTATTTACAGCAATTAACATGCTTTCTCAATATATTAATCTTTACTCAGGTTGATATATTTAATTCTATTTTAACTTGAAGAACTTTCAATTTTTTTCACATCTTCTGAGTTCTTTTGCTTTTACAGACATTTCTGGCCTCTAGATTTTATCAAGGCCTGTTCTCAATGTATAGGAACTGTATCAAAAGTTTCACTTACACAGAAATAATTTAAATTTTATTTTCCGAGTTGCCAATTAATAAATTAAAAACTTTTCCTTATGTATTTTGTAAGTCTGCTTTTTTTTAATTAAGTTGTTGAAAATGCTATTTATAAATTTTGAAGGCTCATTAATGGAACTGTTTTTCTGGGTATAAAAACTTTCTTTAATTAGTCTCATGTTTTTATGAGGTTCGTAATCCAATATTTTAATATTTTGCCATAAAGGTCCATTTCACACACATTGCTCAATGTTCAGTTGTAATGTACTTATTATGTCCTCACTGGAATATGTAATGTTCTAATAATTATTTATTTTATTCATTTTTCTTTATTCTATTGTTATCATGTGATTTGCAGGTTTGCAGCAAGTTTTCTGTTTCAGTGGTTGTGTACACAGATACATTTTATTTTTATACAACTCTGGCAGTATGTATCTAGGGTGGGGCAAGTAGGGAACATGCCCCGGGCACCAATGTTAGAGGGGCGCAAAAAAAGCCGAAAGAAATAGTGTGTGTTTGCTGTTTGTCTAATGAAAAAAATTCATTTTGAGAAAACTTGATAAGAAATGAATTTGAGGAACCAAAGTCATAATAAAAAAGAAAAGAAACATTCATTCTGAATGGCTGTCGTCAGCAGTGCCGTGAATGCAGTACACAGAGATGCCACACTAGACCGACTGCCTAGCATGGTGTCTCTGTGTACTCGGCTCTTCAAGCGACAGGTGACACATAGCGAAACCGTGGCAGCAAGTGTCTTTGTCAGCCGGCTGTCGGCTCAGCACCTTTGTTTTCAAGTAGTTTCAAGAAGTGATATTTTTTTACGTGTGCGAATGTTCTGATAGCTTCCTTTGTAATATAAAAATATTTTACCAAGTTTGGTCTCATCTGTTAACGATTTAAAACAGACAAAGAAGGAGGTCTGCTATTTCTATTGTTTTGTGTTTAGTGATAGTTTAGCATTAAGCAAAGGTTTTGAAAGTGAAGTTAAGTGAAGTTTGTTAAATTATATAGGATTCTATTTTAAATTTAGAAACTTGTGTAAAAAACAATGAAACCTAAAAAGGAAAGTGGAACTGAAGGGCAGAAAAGATGAAGGTTAAAGGCAATTAAAGCCAAAAAGTCCAGCAAGTTTTTTCAAAGCTTCTTTAAAGAGGCCGGAGCAAGTACGTCAAGAAGTTCGGCATGTCTGATGCATCTCAACCTCCTACGTTGGATTACGATGGTGAATCAAGTTCAAATGCATCACAGGAGGAAATCAAGTCAGTTGAGTATGATGAGGTAAAGAACTCAACAGAAAAACCAGACAGAGGTGGAAGTGGTGAGGTCGAGCAGACTGATGAGCCTGAACCTAGTGAACTGGAACCTGCAACTGTGATTCCAGAAGTGATTGAACAGCATGACATTGGTTGGTTGGTTGGTTGGTTGGTTGATTTTAGTGGCGCAAGGGCCATGGTTGGCCAAAGAGCGCCAGAGACGAGACAGACAAGCAAACAGTAATAAAAACGTGGTAAAAAGCTTAAAATCTGGCTGATCATGTAAAACTGAAAAATGAGAACGATGGAAGGGCTAAAAAGATAATGAAACATACAATATTAAAAACATGATACAATGATTAAAATCTAGCAGATTCAGTAAAACTGAGAAATGAGGATGATGATAAGGCTAAAATCTAGATACGTTTAAAATAGTCAATTTGTTTAAAAAATGAAAAAACAGCAACAGTATTGCAGTGGTCATTGAGGAGCCGCTGCAGTGTAGCGGCGTCCTCGGTCAACAAATGAGAATGAAAGAAATGAAAACGTACATCACGAAAACGAACACAGGTACACAGAAGATGAGTGACGGTGAGTCGGCAATTGCACGTCTCACACATCGGCGCAGTGTCGCCACACAGCAAAAAGCAGTGAGTGAAACGACAATGCCCAATGCGGAGACGCGCAAGCACCACTTCCTCCCTACGGTTCCGACGATATGTGGATTTCCAAATTTCAAGATTAGGTTTGATACGATGCAGTTTATTTTCCACCTGTTGGTCCCACAGACCTTGCCACGTTCGCTTGATATGGTCGCGAACCAGAAAGCGGAAATCCCGATGAAACAGTGGAGAGCGTGTGACGACCAAAGAGGAAGCAGATCTAGCAGCCGCATCAGCACACTCGTTACCCGAGATTCCAACATGCCCGGGAATCCAACAAAATTGTATCTGGACACCGGCCTCGAGCAAAGAACAAAGAAGCCTTCGTACGGTAAGAAGAAAAGGGTGGTCACAGCAGTCCAACGATGACAGTGACTGTACAACACTCAAAGAATCAGTGTACACCGCAGCCCGTTGATGAGAGCCCGACTGAACATGAAGCAATGCAAGATACACAGCATGCATCTCCGCCGAAAACACCGTGGCCTCAGCTGGGATCCACGCTACTGACACGTCATCTACACAGACAGCCGCGGATCCAACAATTCCATGCATCTTGGAGCCATCAGTGAAAATGGGAGTGTAGTCAGAATTGAGGTCACGGTGCTCAGCGAAGAGCTGCTGGTACACTGACGCAGGGGTTGAGGATTTATCGAAAGATGTAAAGGTGGTATCAACCATGACACCAAGCGGGTGCCATGGAGGATCCCCAAAACCCCTGGTCTCTCCAACAAGTGACAGGTCGAGCCCTACATCACGGGCTACGGTCGCCATACGAAGACCGAAAGTTGAAATGCAGGAGGGCCGGTTCCCGAATAAACGAGCATGCTGAGGATGAAGAACTGCATCGTATAAAGGATGGTCTGGAAGAGATCTAAGTTTCAAGTAGAATTGAATAGACAGCTGCAGACGGCGTAATTCAAGCGATGGTTCGTTCGCGTCAGCGTAAAGGCTGGGAATTGGAGATGTTTGAAATGCTCCCGAACAAAGACGCAGTGCTTGAATAGTGTCCAAAGGCCGGAGAACGGAACGACGAGCAGAGCCATACACGATACAACCATAATCCAGTTTTGACCGTATTAGAGAACGATAAATGCGAATCAACGACACCCTGTCTGCGCCCCATGAGACTCTCGAAAGGATCTTAAGAATAGATAGAGCCCGCAGACAGGAAATCTTGAGCCGCCGAACGTGCGCACGGAATGTAAGCGCACGGTCGACGGTCAGTCCAAGGAACTTGGTTTCCGGCAAAACTGGTATGGCTGCACGGTCTAAAAACAGCTCTGGGTCAGGATGGATGCCGCGCCTCCGGCAGAAATGGACACACGCTGTCTTGTCGGGAGAAAGAACGAAACCATTGCTATTCGCCGCTTTAAAGATCTGGTTAATCGCAGACTGCAACTGCCTTTCAATAAAATTCATGCTGGATGACGAGCAGAAAATGTGTAAATCATCAACATAAACTGTAGCCGAAACCGCAGGAGGAAGATTTGTGAGGAGACAATTAATGCGAAGGATGAACAATGTGACAGATAAAATGCAACCTTGAGGAACACCTTGTTCTTGAAGGAATGTTGCAGATAGCGTCGTACCCAGGCGCACCTGGAACACCCGATTGTGAAGAAAATTTAAAATAAATGTCGGAAGATTTCCTCGCAATCCGCATGCGTGGAGGTCACGGATAATACCATGCCGCCACGCTCGATCATAAGCTTTTTCGATATCAAAAAATACAGAAACCAGGTGCTGCCTACGCACGAACGCCTCGCGCACAGATGTCTCAAGGTGCAGGAGATGATCGTGAGGTGAACGATGACGGCGAAAGCCGCTTTGTGATGGTGAAAGTACTTGATGATATTCTAAAAAATGAATTAACCGGGAATTAACCATGCGTTCAAGAACTTTACACAGACAGCTAGTGAGAGCAATTGGACGATAACTAGAGGGAGACTTGGGATCCTTGCCAGGTTTGGGAAAAGGCAGAACAAAAGCGTTTCGCCAAGATTCCGGGAAACTGTGCTCCGACCAAATACGATTATACAAGATTAAGAGATTCTCGAGAGACGACTGCGAGAGATGACGGAGCATGTCATAATGGATGCCATCGGGACCGACCGATGTAGCGCCGGACCGATGCAGAGCCACCCTGAGTTCAACCATGCTGAAGGGGGAGTTATATCCAGTGTCGAGAAAAGGCGCAAAGGAGATTCTCTGGCATTCCACAGTGGATTTAATCCTCAGAAAGGAGGAAGGATACGCCAGGTCACTCGACACGGAGGCAAACGCCTCCCCCAAACAATCAGCAATCTCCCGACTCCAGCATATGTGCAGCCATTACTCTCGAGAATGGAGATCTGGTGAGAGCTGTAGTTACCCCGGATCTTACAAATCTTGTCCCACACACTTTTCGAACTGGCACGTGAAGTGAGAGATGAAACATACTGGATCCAAGACTCCCTCTTGCTACGTCGAAGCACCAACCGAGCATAGGATTTTGCTCGTTTGAATGTAACGAGATTAGCATCGGTTGGATAACGCCGAAACGTAGACCAGGCCTTATGTTGAGCTCTCCTAGCCGCTGCGCATTCAGGGGTCCACCAAGGCTTCGGACTTCTGGAGAGTGTCGTAGATGTTTTTGGTATAGAAAGATCAGCTGCCTGGAGAATACAATTTGTTACTTTAAGAACCGCTGCGTCGATTGACTCTTGGGTCACCATTGCAGAAAATATAAAAGCTGACGGTGTGAAGACCTCCCATCTCGCACGCTCCATCCTCCAACGAGGAGGGCGGGAGGCAGAAGATGGCATGTTCGCATGATGCGAGAGGACAATGGGAAAGTGGTCGCTCCCGTGGAGGTCGTTACACACCGCCCACGACCAGTCAGCAATAATTGATGGTGATCCCAAGGTCAAATCGATCGCACTGAAGGATCGTGTCGGTTCATGGAAGTACGTGTCAGCACCGGTGTTAAAAAGGCACAAAGAGGCCGAGGACAGAAGAGACTCTATGCGACGACCTCTCGTGCTGATGCTGACACTACCCCACAAATGATGATGGGCATTGAAGTCACCCAGTAGAAGAAAGGGTGAAGGCAGCTGATCAACCAATCTCTCCAGTACAGAGACGCTCACGTTCTCGTCCGGCGGCAGATAGACACTGCAGACAGTAAGAGGTACAGGCATAGAAATACGAACCGCCACGGCCTGTACAGTTGTGAAAACCGCGACGGAAGATACCGGAACCCTGTGAGGGACGAGAATAGCGACTCCCCCACAGGCTATATTTCCAGACGAGTTATCTGTCCGAAATGCACTGTAGCCTCGAACTGAAAGCAGGTCTGATGGTTTAAGCTTCGTCTCCTGTAGACAAAGGCACACCGGAGAGTAAAATGAAAGCAGATGTTTCACTTCATCAAAGTTCGTCCGCAAACCTCGACAGTTCCACTGAATGATTGAAGCCATGGTTATAAGTGAAATGAAAATGAAAATGATCAAACGAAGTCCGGCTCCATCGCCTCTGCTGGGGGTTCCCCCAGATCTGGAGGCGTGTGACCAGGGGCTAAGATGGGAGCATGTTTTGTCCCAAGTGTCTTACCGGGAGGCGCACGACGTTGAGTCGTTTCCTGAGATTTTGGAGGAGAAGAAATGCTTTTCTTAACCTGGGCTTTGGTCTTTTTGTTAGAAGAAGTGGCCTGAGTTCCCTTGTTGGTGGGGGGATGAGTCTGCTTCGGCGAAGTGGTGGGTGGCGCTTTCAGACCCCTAGCTCGAGACTGGAGTGCCTCCAGTCCGGCTGCGATGATGTCGTTTACATTGTGTGGACATTTGAGGGGGATCAGAATGTCGGTCTGAATGGCCACCGTAGATTTGGCAACCACCACTGAAGCGTATGATCGCCGATCAGATGTAACAGGAACCACTTTTCTTCTGGCCTCAGGATAGGAAATATTTTCCACTGTTTTAATCCTTTGGATTTCCTTCTCCTCCTTCCACTTGGGACAATCTTTGGCTGATGCTGCGTGTGAACCCTTGCAGTTCACACAAAACTCGGCCTCGGCCACACATTCCTGCAAAAGATGTTCTGTGGCACCACAGCGTGCACACCTAGGATTGCTCCTGCACGACTGCTGAGAATGGCCATAAGACTGGCACCTAAAACATCTCAAAGGGTTAGGGATGTACGGGCGTACCTCGAGGTGGAGATACCCTGCCTTGATGGATGTAGGCAGGGAAGGGCAGTTAAAAGTCAAGATAATATTCCAGGATGGGACAAACTGCCCATTCCTCCTGAAAGAAATGCGTCGCACACCCGTAACATGTTGGCTCCTCAGTTCTTCGAGAAGTTCATCCTCAGTGCAATCAATAAGATCCCGAGAGGAGACAACACCTGGAGATGAATTTAGGTACCCATGAGGTGTTATTTTTACAGGAGTCTCAAGCAGCGTGGTGGTGTTAATAAGTGTGGTACTGTAGGCCACAGTGGACATCTCTACAAGAAGATCTCCAGATTGAAGTTTCTTTACGCTCTTAGGAGAGCTTGCGATGGATTGAAGAGCTTTATTGATCCAAAATGGACTTTTGGCACTCAAAGGCTTTGAAGGGTCCAATGAGTGCACAAAAAAGAAACGAGCATTAGAAGAATCCGGAACATGTTTTTTTGCGGAAGGGGATGAGCCTTCCTCCATACCTCTTTTGGTTGTTGGTTCGTGGGAAACAGAATTGAGAGCCATGAAAAAATTTATGAGTTCGTCCGCCGACTTCCCCACCCACAATCGAGCCCAACGAGGGAGAGCCGGAGGTCCGCAAGCCCAAGTGGACGCAGGACACGGCTCTAGGGATAGCAAGCGGATATAGCAAGTTGATAGGGCAGACATACGCTCGGCGTGCACCCAGACTTTCCCATGCCTGGGGAACACCCCTTTGGCATGCCCACCCTATTCCCAGACTCACATTGTCGTGCAAAACGAAAAGCCGTTAGAGGTCTGGGCTCCACTCGGCCACAGACCTCATTGACTAGGAGTGGGTTAGTTCCCAGCCGCCCGTTTAGGGTGAAGCAGGGGGCAAAGAGGAGTGTTGGCAACTGGCGACAACACCCAGGCCTCCAGAAACCTCAGCCTCCAGCATCCCCTTTTCCACCTTACGGGTCACCACACACGGCAAACGTGCAGGTAGGTCTAGCTAACCAGCTCGGAAAAACAAAGAAAGAAACATGAAATGGAGAAGACAGGAAAGAAAACGAGAAACTAAAATCCTGAGCTGGCGCATAATCACAACCTCAGCAACCTACAACTGAGGCGGGTTCTTGTAAAGTGAAAAAACATAAAAAATGTGAAAATCATCAGATATAGTACATGTTGGCTCAGGCCGTGGGGATGCCATCCCCCATCAGCTGGATGAACAGCTGTCCCTTCGGTGATGTAATCGTTCAAGATGAAATGACAAAATGATCCGTCACAAGGTCAGCTCGGGCCGTGGGGGCGCCGCTACCCAAATAACTGGAAAACCAGTTATCCCCGTGCGGGGGCATGACATTGGACTTCTTAAATTCAACAAGAACAAAGGAAAAGCACTATTGTCTGACTTGTTAGGACAGAAATAATATGGCTGAGTGCAAAGTATTTCCAGAACAGTAAGGGACTTTTCGTACTGACAAATAGTCATTGTATGAACAAAAATTGGTTCAAAAGCATATTAGCTGATGGTCATGGTAAGGAAGTCATTTGCACATGGCTGGTCTATATTCTCCATCTAAAAAGTTGGCATTTTGTTTTTGCTGCATTCTCTTTTCCCCGTCACTGTCAAGCAATCAGCTACATTGGAACAGGAAGCAGGATTTAACAATTGGAAAGCACCTGAAAGGATGAGTGTTCGTAAAAATGCCAAGACACACTGAGCTTCCTTCACAAAATAGAAAGAAATTGAAAGGAATCTAGTTGAAAATAGAGGAGTAATTGATGTAGAACTTCAGGCACAGGTTGCAAGGGAAAAGGGTGGCGTGAAATCTTGAGGAGAGTCCTTCATTGCGTAAAATTCCTTGCGACGCAAAACCTACCTCTGCAGGGGCACAAGGAGTCACTTCAGACGACCGATTACTCTAACGTGGGTAATTTCCTGGCATTTTTATCCTGTGCCCCCCGTGCTTTCCATTTTTGATCCTGTCATGAAAGAGCACCTAGATCAAGCAGAAAAACATCCTGGATCAACATCTTATATTTCACCAAGAGTTCAAAATGAATTTATCCACCTAATGGCATCCAGTGTTTGGCAGAGGTTACTAAAGAGCATGTGTAAAGCCAAGTATTATGGCTTAACATTTGACTCTACTCTTGACCAGGTACACCGAGAGCAGATGTCTGAAGTAGTGAGGTACGTGGAAGTTGATTTTGAGAACAAAACAATACGTGTTAGAGAATCTTTCCCTTGGCTTTATTGAAATAAAGCAGAAGGATGTGGAGAGCTTGGTTGAAGTCATCTTGAAGCAACTAGAGGTGGAAGAAATGAACCTAAGAGATTGTAGGTCCCAATGTTACAATAACGCTGCTGTGATGGACGGACACAGAAGTGGTGTTAGTCAACGAATTAAGGAGAAAAATAACCTAGCAATGTTCGTAAATTGTGACAATCACTCACTCAACTTGCTGGGTGTACATGCAGCAAAATAGGATCCATTGATGGTGACATTTTTCAGAACACTTGAAGCCCTCTACGTCTTCTTCGCTCATTCAACACAGTGCTGGGAAAAACTGAAAAATGTTGTTCCTGTGGTTTTAAAGCCGGAGTCAAAAACTAGGTGGAATGCAAGGGTGGAAGCTGTGAAACTCGTCAGCGACAGCAAGTACATTGAAGAGATACTTATGGTTCTTCAGGCCATGATAGATGATGAGAAAGAGAACAGTGAAACAAGAAGTGAAGCAGGACAGCTATATGCAAGCTTGTTGAATTACAGATTCCTAACTTTGTTGGAATTTTGGAATGAAGATATCATTTCAATTGACCGAGTTCAAAAGAGGCTGCAAGACCCTAACATGAACCTTCACAATGCTGCCCTGGATTTAAATAATTTTTATGCCAAAAGAGAAGCTTTAGTCAATGAGTCACTGCATGAAGGATTCGCTCTCTGTCAAAAATGGAATATTGAGGTTGAGAGACATCAAAGACAAAAGAAAATAATGCCCAGTGAGAGCACGAGAGACGTTGGATTAACCGCTAGACAAGAAATGGCGAAAGTCATGAAGGAATCACTTGACCATCTTCACATGGAAACAGACAAAAGGTTTACCCTGTTGCAAGATGCCACTTCAAAGTTTGGGTTCCTTCTAGACGTCAATGTGCTATGTTACAGTGTTGACAATAGTGACTTAAAAAACGTGCAGAAGTTTAGGCAAAAGCTACAGCTGTGATATTGATGGGCAGCAACTTTATGAAGAAATTTTGAATTGCAGAATGTTGCTTTCGACTTGCAATGCAAACATTTCAATGCCTGAAGGGCTTCTCGATTTTATCATGCAGTATGGAGATTGGGGCGTTTTCCCTAATCTGTGCATTGTGACACAAATAATGCTAACCATTTCAGTTCCCATTGCCAGCTGTGAGAGAATCATGAATGAAATACAGCAGTGGTTCTCAAACTTTTTACCTGCCTCCCCCCAGCTTGTTTTCTTTACCAAAATAGAAGTCATGGTAAGTTTGACATTTTATTCAGCTTATTTTGTGTTTTTCTACATACAATTTTTTTAATTTTTATCTGTAGGAAAATATGCTGCAGCCCTCTTTCAAGCCCTTCGCACCCCACAGTTTGAGAACCACTGAAATACGGGATTACACCATATAATACAAATTTTGAAGATGACAATTCATTTTTTGGTGTAATTGTGACAAGGATTAATCGGAAACTTGAGACTTGGTCATTCTCGGTGGTATAGTGGTTAGCATACCCAGGCACTAACTGGGAGATTCGGGTTTGGTTCCCATTCCAGGACGACGAAATTTTCAAGTTTTTGGATATTATCTGACTTACCATCATTGTCACAATTACACCAAAAAAAAAACGGATTGTCATCTTAAAAATTTGTGAGAGAATCATTCAGCAAGTAAAAACTGATTCTTTCCTACTCAAGAGTATCTATGGGCCAAGACAGACTGTGTGATCTTGCCCTGTTAAGTGTGGAGAGAGAAGTGGAAAAAGCCAAGTTTGAGCACATCGTAGACAAGTCTGCAGTAATGAAGGCAAGAAAAATAATATTGTAATTTGTTTGTACATGATGGGGAAAAATAAAGCATTTTGAATAATGAAGTTGTTTTTCTCCAGAGTCAAAATCGTGTTTAACAAAAAAGTAGAAAAGAAAAGGTGGAATTGAAATATGTATGTAAGGGGGGGGGCAAATTCCACGCTTGCCCTAGGCTATGTTAAAGCTAAATAAGCCACTGTTACTGGGGAATAAAGCAGAAGCAAATCAACTATTAAAGTCATTTGATATGCAGAAAGTTGCAACTGGGCAAACAGAATTTGGAAAGAAGTATCATAATGTGCCTTCACCAAAAAAATCTGTTAGTAAGTAGCATTGCAATTTTATGAAAACTAGTCTGTAAAGAGTTCAAACTAGCTGTATATGAGTGAGAAGCAGTGGCAGGTCTAGTGTGGGTAAATTAGGGTGACCCCCCCCCCCACACACACACACACTCACACACTCACTTGTTCTTTTAAATGATTTTTTTCTTTATGGATCAGATCCCTCCTCCCCATTCCTTCGTTCTGGATTCACCAATGGTGAGAACACGTTTGACTGTGTTTGGCCACCATTTATACAAAGTCTATGAAGTCAAGACATCAGTGTAGAAAGTATCAAAGGACAATACCAATAGCAAAATCTATGTAAAATTAGTATCCCACATTTCTGGAAACTGGTGGCATCTATACAGAGAACATTTCTGTTTGTGCTCTAACCTGCAAATATGGTGTAAGAACATCAAAACATTTAATCAACAAAACAAAAGCATTACCAACTAGTAAGTCAAAACCAGTAGTAATTCATGATTCTTGAAAACCAGTAGTAATTCTTGATTCTTGATTGGTATAGGTACTGTTTGAAATTAATTATGTGGTATCTATAATAACGAAAAAACAAAACTAGTCAAAGTTCAATAAATTCTGTTCTTCATGTGTTAATGTGCATGAACAAAGGTTATGTAACATACAATGTTGCACATCAAATTGCTGGTGACACACTGGATATTAGATGGCTTCTTACAGAAGAGGCCTGATTAAGCAAAATGTCCAAGGATATAAATAACATGAGCTTGAAATGCCAACAAATATGAATTAGCCTTGAAACTTTGGATTCAGTCATTTTCACCAAAAATAGCATGAGTTGCAACAAAATTGTTAAAGGAACAAGGAAACGGTAAAGATGAAGTTCTAAAATTGAGCTTTTGAAATAACAAGATGAAAGGTTAAAATATTAAAATCAAATTAAATGTACTAGATGCCTGTCCATGATTGTTTACATGTGCATTTCAGGACAGCACCTCCCTCCCATCACAAGTGTAGGTGGCTGAACTTGCAGGTTATAATGTCAAAATATCTGCAGTAAACTTATCATCATGTACCAACATGCCATTGACATATCGTATCACTGCATTATAGCATAACAGCGGAACGAGCAGGCAGAACGGACCGAAAGACCACTTAGGAGATAGACTAGGGTCCGGTACGGTAGGGCATGTGCATATATGCAGCATGACGTGGGGGGGGGATTGTCGGAAGGTATAAAGCACATGGGCGGTGTACGCTCAGCAATTCAGTTAAAGCTATTGCACGGTGTACATCAGTTTGAACGACGTCAAGTTGCTGCCACCGTGTGACATGGTTAACAGGCAATCCAGTAGACAACATCTGGATGACTTTACCCGAGGTCGCATCATTGGGAAGTTGGAAGAAAGTCGAAGTGTGACTAGTGTGGCCGAGGAGGTCGGGATCACTCACAGTATCGCTTCACGAGCTTGGAGAGCATTTCAAACGATAGGAACAGCTGTACGAGAGTTTAGCAGTGGTCATCCACGAGCAACCACGGCAGCGGACGACCCGTATATTGTCCTACAGGCGAGAAGAGACAGACGGCAGACAGCGGGAGAAATCGCAAGGTACGTGTAACAGACAACTGGACGTCTGTTGTTGCGTTTTACCATGGCCAGGAGGCTGCACAAAGGTGGTCTATTTGCACGACGACCAGTATGGTGTGTGCCATTAACGCCTGCTCATCGGAGACGGCGGTTTCTGTGGTGACAAGGACACATCAGCAATGGGGTCAAGTTCTCTTTACAGATGAGAGCTGATTTAGTCTGACGAGCGATTCTGGACGTATACACATCTGGAGAGAGCAGGGAACACGCAATCACACCTCCAACATCATTGAAAGAGACCGGTTTGGAGGTGGCGGAGTTCTCGTTTGGGGTGGTACCATGCTTGGTAGCCGTACTGACCTCCACATCTTCCAAGGAGGTTCAGTCACTGATGCCCAATATTGTACCGAGGTTCTCCTGCCTCACGTGCATCTGTTTAGAGGTGCTGTGGGTCCTGAGTTCTTCTTCATGGACGACAACACTACACCTCATCGTACAGTGGCTGTCGCAGAGCCATTGGTGAGTGAAGATATTCAACGCATGGATTGGCTCGCAAGGTCCCCGGACCTAAATCCAATCGAACACGTGTAGGACCTTCTCGGGAGATGCTTGGCAGCACGTCACCAGCCGCCAGCAATGATTTCGCAGCTGCGATTGGTGCTACAAGAGGAATGGGCCGCGATGCCTCAACAACTCCTTGACAACTTCATTCTCAGCATGGACAGATGTTGTAAATCCTGCAACGCAGTTAGTGGTGATCATATCCCCTACTAAAGACTGGATTTTTCTTGGCTGCCGCCTGTCACATGGACGTTTCTATCTTCTGTCCAGTTGTGCTTGAAGCTACCTTTTCAATAGTGCCTTTGTATCCTTTGGATTCCTTGTTTGGGAAGTTTTGCTCACTTGTCCCATATTCTTACATTTTGGGGATCTTATGGTATGATTTGAGTCGATGTGGAGCACTTCTGCATGACGTTACATTCGAAAAACTGTCTCGTCCTTAATTTTTGCACGCCAGTGTATATTTGGGTAGTAACTTATGTTTGGCAGAGAGAACAAATTAGATGGCAAAATTAGTGGGTGAGTGAATTCTTCATTGAAAGTCATAGCTGCTTTAGGAGGATTTCACAGGAATGATGGGTTCTCCAGGAAGTCCCGAATGGCTGTATATGAAAGTGGAATTGTTCTTATTTTGATGTACACCAGTGAAACCTGGATACTGCTGAAGACACATAGAAGTTGTTTGTGTGCTGGAGAGATGCATTACTTACGGGGAGTTTTTGGCAAGACTCGCTCTGATCATGTGAGGAATGATGTGTTGCTGTTGTGTAATGTGAGGCAAAATGTTGTTAGTATGGTGGAGACTAATATTCTTATGTGGTTTGGCCATGTTGAAAGAATGATTGGTGAGGTGCTGACTAAGAGAATTTTTTCAGCCCAGGAAAGAAAGATAAAAGAAGGCCAAGGAAATCATGGGATGACCAGATTCTGGAATGTCTGCATGAGAAAAACATTAGGAGTATGAGGTACAAAAGATCTTGTTGTGCAATATGTGATGAATGTTGGTGAAGTTCTAGCTGTGTTGAGATCGCTATAAATGGAGATGTTTGATACAGCAACAGTAAGTAAATTCTAGTTCCATCAAACGTTTATCTGGCAGGTTGTCTTTCTTTGTGGAGCTAACCTCTGAATTTCAGAGAACAGTTTAATTACAGTCGAAACTGTTTATAAGGAAGTTGAAGGGAGTTAAGAAAAAGTTCGTTATACGCAAACTTCGTTTTATCCGATTTTGCCTTAAATGTATCAGCAAACGAGCAAAAGTTATGTAAAAAAGCACATACAGTATACTACTATAGTATGTATGTATTAGAAAGCAGAAGTACAATAATTGAAACATTTACCTTTAATTTTTCATTCACACTTCTGGAAGTAACTATCCAGAGTTGCCTGTTTTTGGGATTGAACAATTGATGTAGACAGCTGTTTTTCTATTTGACCCAACAATGCTGAACAAAACAGATTTTTTGACGCAAAAAAAACACGCAAATTATCAAGACTTTCAATTGCCACCGCATTTGATATTTTTAAATTCTGCGTATTCTTCCTCCTCATCAGTGGACGCGTCATACTGAGAGTTCAACACGCCATCAACGATGTCCTGATCTGTATTTTGAGATTCCTTTGAGATGTCATCACCAGCCAGCAGATAATCTGGAAAAGATAAATCCGATGAAATGAGCCCTTTTGCACTAGGGTGATTCCATGTTTCGTCTTTAGTGGTAACCACTGTGTCTTCATTTACTACTGAAATACCAAAACCAGCATGTTTCCAACAATTTTTTATGGTTACATCAATTACGGTAGTCCAAGCATTATATAGCATATCACATGCCATTCGAACATCGATGACAGTTGGTTGCCTCTTTTCCACGTTAATAAGAATTTTTCTGAGTAAAATTTTGTGGTAATGAAATTTTAGGTTTTTTATAACACCCTGATCCATGGGCTGAAGTTTTGATGTAGTGTTTGGTGGAAACCGATGTACATTTGTAGATGTTAACACTATGTTAGACGAATGTGCTGCACAATTATCGATGAGCAGCAGAACTTTCCCATTTTTCTTTGTCATTTCGTTGTCAAATTGTTTCAGCCATTCTGTAAAGAGTTCCGATGTCATCCACGCTTTCTTATTAGCTCTGTAACTTACTGGTAATTTTTCATCTTTCTTGAAGCATCTGGGATTTTTTGATTTCCCAATTACGAAAAGTTCCCTTTTATCGGATCCATCCATATTTGCGCACAGCAATACAGTTAAACAGAGTTTTGAGTTTTTCCAACCAGAACATTTTTCACCTTTGAAAGCTAAGGTTTTTTCTGGCAATAACTGATAAAAAAACACCAGTTTCATCAGCATTGTAAACATCGCAAGCTTCATACTGCGAAATTAAGGTTTCACTTGATTCCAGCCATTTTGGGGTTGTTTCATCATCCACGGAAGCACTCTCTCCGCAAATGGACTTAAATATGATTCCACGACGTTCTTTAAATCTTTGAAGCCAACCATTGCTTGGCTGAAAATCAGGTTTTCCTAGAAGTCGGGCAAAATCTAATGCTTTTTACTTCAGCAAAGGGCCAGAGACTGCAACATTTTTGCTTCTGACTTCTTGGAACCACTTTAACAGCGCTGCTTCCACGTCTGTAAAAAGATCTTCACGAAATCGTTTTCTATCATGGCTAAAAGAACCTTCCGAGAACTTTCGCTTCAAACCATCCTTATTTTTTAAAATTGTGGATAGTGAATTTGCCGGAATGCCAAATGTTTTGGCTACGTTGCACTTCTTTTTCCCTTTCTCCACCAAATTGATTGCTTCAGTTTTTTCACTTAAACTCAGTGTTTTTCGTTTAGCAACTGACATGATTTGCCAACTTGTGTTGATGCATTCTAACGAACGAATTTGTGAGAAAAATTGCTGATTCCAAAGCTTTAAACCATCAGATGCACCCGCTTAGGAATTGCAGAAGTGCGATTAAGACAAACATCTGCCTATCTGGTCCATCTGAACAATTTAACATACCGCCTCAAAACGAAGACGCTGACATTGGACACCCCTGGCATGATTCCCCAACACCCCACCCCTGATCCTTTGTCACATTCCTCCTTCTGTTCTCAAGCTGGGAAACAAATCATTTACCCTCTAAGCTCTTGGGGTGATGAAGTGGGGTCCCTCCAGTGAAGGAGAATTAAGGAAAAGTGGGGGATTCCGACACCGCCTGGCTAGTCTTCGGGTATTTCACTGAGTCAGAGGTCTCAAGATATTCTGAAGAAGAAAGAAAGAAAATGGCTACTCTCCCGCAGGAGAAATGTTGAATGGGAAAAAGGCAAAAACTTCGTTATATGTGATTTTGGACAAAGCTGCTGTCCGTAATATCCAGTTGAAATAACATTACGATGGCATCAAAAATTCAGGGAACTGCAAAGATATCGTTATATATGAACCTTCCTTATATCTGAGCTCGTTATATGGGGGTTCAACTGTATATATATGTAAGTACCATTTGGTGGGTCATTTCTAGATGAATGTCTTCTAAACTGCTTACGATGTTTTCCGATTCTACCCCTGTTTTCTGTTCCTATTAGGTGGTTCCAGGCATGTGACAATTCATATGGAGGATTAAAATGCCAGCTGTACTTGTCTTTTCAATGATTAGTGATTCAGCAATAAGGGTGTTTATGAGATGGGTGGGGACAGACTAATTCTATATTTTCCCAGTCTGAGACTGCATTGTTATCAAGGAAAAGTTGAAACATAGATGTACTGATTCATTTTTTGTTCCAATCTTTTAAGTGTTTATTTAGACAAATTTGTTTCTTTTAGTACTACCTATGTATATACTATTGGTTTATTCTTTTCATGTTGACTTTTTATCAGGATTTTACAAACTGCAGCTTTATTTAAAATGGTGTTTTGCTCTTACCCTTTAGTTAACAATCTTGATATGTCTTGTACAGTTCCTGTTATGGTAAGATTGGATTTTTTTACATTCTCCTTTCATGATTCTATTAATGGTTTACCTGGCCAAGGCAGCGACCAGTGCAACATGAAGGCAGAGGGTGCTAAGAATCACAGGAGGACTGGACTCGGCTGCCATCTGATGCTAACCTTGGCTAGGTATAATGGACGCTCCCTATCTTCTGATTCAAGGCTTCTTGAATTGGAAGAGGAACTACAAAGAATCAAGTGGGACATCGTTGGGCTAAGTGAGGTAAGGAGAAAAGGAGAAGATCTCATTGAACTGAAAAGTGGACATCTCTTCTACTATCGTGGGACAGATACTGGCAGAACTAGTGGTGTTAGATTTATAATAAACAAGAAACTGAAGGATAAAGTTGTAGAAGTTGAAAGTTCCTCTGACAGAGCTGCACGACTCATTATCCAACTCTCGAGAAGATACAAGGCTCAGATTATTCAAACTTATGCACCCACCACAAGTCATCCTGAAGAAGAAATTGAAGAATTTTATGAGGAAATTTGTCATCTAAATAATAAAGGCAAGCAGGCACTTGAAGATAATTATGGGATATTTCAATGCAAAAATAGGGCAACAGCAACAGAATGAAACTTCAGTAGGTAAATTCGGTCACGGCAACCGAAACCAGCGTGGAAATACTCTCGTTGAGTTTGCAGAGGCAGAAGGGTTTTTCATCATGAACTCCTTTTTCAAGAAAAAGCCACACAGGAAATGGACATGGAGACATCCAAATGGGACGACAAGTGAAATTGATTTTATTATGTGTAACAAAAAATTCATCATAGAAGACTGCAGTGTGCTAAACAAGTTCAACACAGGTAGTGACCATAGATTGGTGAGATGTAAGATGCACCTCAATACTAAACTCGAACGTGGCAAGCTCATAAGACAAACAAAATGTATTGACATAACCAACCTTAAAAAACACCATAACACCTTCAAGTTGGAACTGAAGAACAGATTCTCTGCTTTAGAAGGCCTAGCATCAGAAGAAATGGATATTTCTGAAGTTAACAGAAAAGTAACCAAAGCTCTTATATAAACAGCAACAAAATTAGCTGGGTCTAAGAACAAGTTGAATGTGAACAAATTATCAGGAAAAATCAAAATGTTGATGCAAAAAAGAAGAGAGATGAGGACAACTAAAGAAGATGTGACTTCCAAAGTGGAATATATAGAGCTATGCAAGACAGTAAGGAAAAGTATCACTGAAGACGTAAGGAAATTCAACTGTGAACTAGTGAAGAAAGCAATTGAAAACAACCAAAGCCTAAAGATAGCAAAGGGACATCTCAGTAAGGGAAGAAAACAGATTATGGCACTGAGAAAAGAAGATGGTTCTCTAACAAGAAATAGAGGCGAAATTTTGACAAGAGTGAAAGCTTTCTACTCCAAATTATATGAAAGGGATGATACGTGTACTCCAGACAGTGGTTGGAAAAACTACTTTTTATTTGTAGCGAACTACAACTACTTTATGATAAATGCAGTTAAGTACAACTACATTTTTAACAAAGTAGTTACTACAAACTACTTTGAAAATGTAGTCCCTACTTCACTACTTTTAGGACCCGAATTTTGCGAGATTATTCAATACACACTCAAAGTTAAGGATGTTATATTACTACAAAATATTGTATATCCCATATACACCAGACTTTACAATGTAGCAAATAGCATATCATATAAAATGAACTGCAAGGACTGTACAATGTAGCATATCATATAAAAACTTGGTTATGACATAATTAGGGTAACCAGTCGTCCGGGACTGGCACGGACAGTCCTGGATTTGTAATGTCTGGGGCTGTGTCTGGGATTGAAATAAGTCCGGGATTTTTAAATGAGTGGTTATAAAGACAGCAAAAAATACACATAACTAAATATTTATTTCATTGCTATTAGTATTGAAAATGTTGACTTACCTCTATGTGTAATTTCAAATTAGAGGTGGATCACTTTGAAACTGACAGCTTCTTATTTAACGGGTAAAGTTTGCACATGACTGTAAAATTCCCGTTTACTTGTTTCTCGAGCACTGTGAAATAATTATTATACGCCGACCAAGGCAGTTCAATTCTTTCTTCATCAAGCTGGACAGTAGCTGCCATATTTTAGGAAAACAGAAAAATTTATAATCACCTGGAAGCATAAGTTAAATAAGTCTTCGAAGCAAGGAAAGCAAACACGTTCGTATTCACACCAGACGAAAATGACGAGACAAGTGTTGGTGTTGCCAACCTATGCTAGAAAACTCTGTGCTTTGAAACACCAAACGTTCTTATTCCGAGACCCTCGTTCGTCATAACCTGTCCATTTTAATCTGCTCCCTAGCCGATATCATGAAAGAAATGCTCGCTAGATGGCGATCCTTAGCGCTGGTACTGTGCAGTTCAAACGAGGAGTATTAGCATTGTGTCGCAAACACACGTGACAATCAAGTGATATGTAGAAGGAAACCTTGTTTGTTTACTGAAGTAACATTAAAAGTAGTGTCAAAACTTGCTACAAACTATAGAGATTTGCATCACGCTACTTGCTACACTACTTTTTTGTTAAAGTAGAGCGTTACACTACAAACTACACGGAAAAGTAGCAACTACAGTAGTTTCGTTACTTGTAGGGCACTACTTCCGACTACTGACTCCAGACATCATGAAAGGTACCAGTACCAGAGTTCTTCCAGTCCTCTCAGCAGAAGTTGCACATGCAATCAAGAACATAAAGCAGGGAAAAGCTCCAGGAGAAGATGGAATTACTGTAGACATCATACATGCAATTGGAGAAATTGAAACAGTACTCGCTCAAATTTTCACTCGATGCATTAATGAAAAGAAGATTCCTGAGGATTGGAACAACGCTACAATGATCCTGCTACATAAAAAAGGTGACGTTGAGGATCTCAGGAACTACAGACCTATCAGCCTCCTATCAGTGGTTTATAAAATCTTCACTAAAGTTCTTTCACACCGCTTGAAGGTAACACTGGACGTGGCTCAACCGATAGAACAAGCTGGATTCAGGAGTGGCTACAGGTGTAGCTACAGCACTACAGATCATATCCACGTACTGAGAGAACTAATTGAAAGAGCGAGGGAATATGAACTTCCATTGTGTATGGCTTTTATCGATTATGAAAAGGCCTTTGATTCGGTGAAACCATCAGCAGTTACCATGGCTCTGAAATCCTGCGGTATTGAAGATGCATACATTAATATTATTAATAACATCTATGCAAATGCAAGTGCAAAGATTTGGCTGTTTGAGAATACAGCACACATAAAAGTTGGAAAGGGAGTGAGACAAGATGACACCATATCTCCCAAGCTCTTGAATGCTACATTGGAAAATGTCTTTCAATCACTGAACTGGGAAAACAAAGGGATAAAGATTAATGGAGATTATTCAACTCACCTTCGTTTTGCTGATGACGTAGTCATTTTTGCAACCACCCCATCAGAGCTGCAGATAATGATCCAGGAACTTGCTGACAAGAATAAAGAAGTGGGATTAAAAATGAACTTTCAGAAGACAAAAGTGATGTTCAATGCTTTTACAAGAAATGAAGATTTGTTGATTGATGGAGAAAAGCTGGAGATAACAGGCACGTACGTTTATCTTGGACAGCAGATATCAAGTGAGGGTCACATTGATGAAGAAATTAATCAGCGTACAAAACTTGCCTGGAGAGCTTTTGGAAGAAACAGCATAATTTTCAAGAGCAATATGCCATTATGTCTTAAAAGAAAAGTGTCTGATCAATGCATCCTTCCAGTGCTTACGTATGGTGCAGAGATGTGGACCTTAACTAAAAGAGACATACAAAGGCTGCAGACAACTCAAAGCAGCATGGAGAGGTGCATGCTTGGTGTAACCAGGAGAGATAAGAAGAGGAACTCGTGGATCCGAAAAATGACAAGAGTGGAAGACTAGAGTTAAATCCCTGAAATGGCAATGGGCTGGACATACTGCCAGAAGGACAGACCATCGATGGACAGCCGAAATTTTAGATTGGATTCCAAGGGACAGGAAAAGACCCAGAAGAAGACCGCATGGGAGATGGGTGGATGCAGGAGTGACATGGAGGAGATTGGCACAAGACAGACCGTTGTGGAAGAGGCTTGGAGAGACCTTCGTCTAGCAGTGGATTGATAATGGTTGATGATGATGATATACACACACACACACACATATATATAGCCATTATATTGAATTAGTAATAATTTTAGGCAGTGTGTGCTTACATGGTCGTATCCAAATAATATGACGGACAGATGAGTCATAGTGCATCACATGAGCACAATGGGCAGAGGACATTCAAAAAGGAATGATCATCGGCTGCCATTCCAAGGGTGGAAGCATCTCAGAAGCAGCAGACTTCGTGAGCTGTTCGTGAGGTGCTGTAGTAAAGGTGTACCAAGAATGGACCCCTGGCACACCGAGTACCTCCCGACATCATAACTGTGGAGCCCCAAAGGTCGTGGACTCCAGAAGAGAACGTCACCTCCATTGACTGGTAAAGGGCAATCGACAAACAAATGGGCAGCAACGTATAAGTTCTCCGGAGTCAATGCTGCATCAAGGCGCCCATGTTAACCTAGGCCCATTGGCAGCGATGCCTGCGGTTCGCATGGGACTACCATCATTGGACACTGGAAGAGTGGGAAAAGGTTGCCAGAGGAATCGAGGTTTCTACTCCACAGAACTGACGGTGGTGGGGGATACAGCATCAGACACACAAGAACCAACACACGGACTCGCTTGTCAGTCAAGCACAGGCCAGCGGTGGCCTGTGCTTGACTGACAAGCGTTTTCCTGGTATGACCTAGGACCGCTGGTACCACTGGATGGGTCGCTGAACGCCAATGGCTACCTGTCCATCCTTGCTGACCACACACACATCCCTTTTAAGACATAATTTATCCTGGTGCTGATGGTGTCTAACAACAGGACAATGTGCAGTGCCACGTGCGTGACTGGTTCCAGGAACACGATAGAGATGTCTCCGTTCTCCCTTGGCCAGCGAAATTGCCCGCACTCAATCCCGTGGAGCACTTGAGGGCCTATTTGGTTCGACAGGTTTGAAGTGCCGACCTCCAACGTCATCTCCGGGACCTCCATGCCCTGCTGCAATCCGAATGGGCACGTGTGCCTCGGGCAACCTTCCTGGGCCTCATTGCATCCATGTCACGCCGTCTCGCCGTTGTCAGGGTGGTTTTTCCCAGGGGTCAAAAAATGTGGTCGCCTGGTCGCCCAGGGTGACCAAAAAATTTGTTCGGGACATCACAGAAAAAATACTGGAAAACATGTACCGTAATTTTCGGCATATAATCCACGGATAAACGCCGATTAAATATATATATATATATATGTTTTTGCGGCCGTTTGATTTAAAAAAAAAAATCCTCAGAGTAATTGCGCAGGAAAGGCGGTTTAACAAAAGGAACTCCCTCGGAAAAATTCTCCTCAGTTCAGCAGTTTGTACAGACTGGAGAGGAGGGGTTTCATAATGAAAGACTGCGAAAGTTGTAGGGAGGGACGGCGGGAGTTATTTTGTCTTTCTATTGTTGGGAAAGAGAAAACGCTGACTGTGCTTGTGCCCTCTCTTCGTCAATCTGCCAATAAAACTGTATGCAAAGCACTCGCTGCACGAACCTACCATGCATGCCTCATTTCAAAGTTCCATGTTCTGGATCTCGTGTGCGCTGCTGTGCCTTGTAATTTAGTTCGCCTTTCCACATTTCGACCAAAGTCTTTGCTGCTGATATTTTCCTTCATTGCTATTTATGATGTCTTCGAAAAGGAAACGTTTCAGTTACACTGCCGAATTTAAACTTAAAGTGGGGTAACAGCTGAGGATATGATCGTGTCACTACACGATAGATTTCAAAAGGTCAGAAAACTAGCGCTCAGTGAAACACGAAAAGCTGCGGTCTAAAACGTAAACAAACCCATCGGTAAATTCCGTGGGAGAAGTCCATTCCCCCCCCTTTTTTTTTTTTACCTGTGTGTAAGCCGACTTCCCTACCTTGAAACCAGGATGTCTTCCAAAACTTTCAACCTACAATCGAGTATATACGGTATTTCTATGAATTGTTCTGTATCAGCATTTCATCATGGGCAATGAATGTGTAATGCAATTGGAGCTACTGCACCGGTGTGATTAAATTTTGTGCTCTATGGATGCTACGCCACTAAGCTTCTTTTGTGTCCGAAGATAAAAATATATTAATAAAAGTTTCCTTTAAAAAATGAATTTCTTTATTTAATAAGATCGTTTTAAAAATTCCACTTTTGGATCAGCAGTTGTGATGTGCAGATTATATGTTTGTTTGTTTTTTTGGTTTTTTTCTGAATGTCACAATCGGTGAATTATATGCTGCCGTAGATTATATGAAGGTAAGAAAAACAAAATTGTGCAAATTCCAGAGTCTGGGGATAAACGACAAAAATTACGGTAATTCAAGAATTTGTGAGTTACTTACCGTTTTTGTTTTGTTTTGTTTTTTTGTTGTTTTTTTTTTGCCAGGGTGAGATAAGCTGAGGGTAGAACATTTTTTTGGACAGAAGGGTACATATATGACTTTTATATTATATATACTACCCACCCACCCCCCACGGTACAGTGCCCTGGCCACTAAAAAATTTAGCTGGTCACCATACTTCAGAATATTTTTCTACCCCTGGTTATTCCCATTATTAGGTAGGTGGTCATATTATTCTGATACGACTGTGTATATATGTTTATATATAATAAAAGAAATTAACATCATAATCTCATGTTATCTTTTTGCGCTTAGTACAATCAAACTGACTGTTTTTTAAAACTTTTTGCAACTAGTTCTGACCTTTAGTACTACATCAAACTGACAGAATATAGCTGGCAGTCGTGGCTTGCAGTCACAGTATGGTTCAAATAGCCCCATAAAATCTTCAACAATGTGAACTACATTCTTATCTTATCCATCCCACTAAAAAATTCCGGCATTTTTATCCATCCAACCAAAGAAAAACCGTGGGCCCTATTGTTGTCGACAAAGGCCATAATTCTTCTTTAGTTGGATGGACTATAGAATCGCAGTCTTTCAACCGCCCCTTCATTTCTTAACATCAGCAACTAGCATCCCCTGAACATTTTGTGAAAGATATTCAAATTTTATGCGAACCAGAAACTGGTGCAAAAGTGTTGGGGGGCTCCATGAATTTTCGGGGTGCTCAGCCCCCCCCCCGTAGGTTTTTGGATGATCACCCCTTATATTTAGTCTAATTATTATTGTTCATAGATGAATATTTGCAGAAATTAATTTTTAAAACTTACGAAAATGAGAGAAAATATTATAATAAAAAAACGCTTTCACATGGACTTCATTTCTCAGTAGCATTAAGATTTTTTTAAGTATTAAATTAATTTCTTTGTTTTATACACTAAAACTAAAAATTTGCCATCGGCATGTATATTTACGCTTCCTAAATCTGACGAGTCAATGCAGCCAATAATGTATATAGTACCTTGACAAAAAAAAGGCGGAATTTCCGTTGTTAATTAGAGCCATAAATGACTTCACAAAAAGTGTTAACACTTTAAATAACTTTTTCTTAATGTAGCTCTGAAATCAAAGTAGTTATGAAAATATATATACTCTACAGAAAAATTTGTTCTAGATGAAAATGCTTTTCTAAATTTGTTTATTAAATGGAACAATTGTCCATATTAAAAATCTATTATGAAGTCCTACCAAAATTACTTAATATTTTCTCTGGATAAAAATCAGGAGGGTAGAAGAAGACCAGTTCATCTTGATCATATATGCAAGAGGGGCAAACAAGAAAACCAAGTATTGTTTCACAATTCTGAAAAAAATGTAAAGCCTTTTTCATTTGATAGTTAAGTTTACTGTGGATTTTTAATCACCAATGGCATGCACTGCAATACATCATCAAATTTTGGAAGTGGCATTCAGCTTTATTTCAGTCTTCTGGATGCCGACGTTCAATGTATATCATTAAGTAAGCCTCAATGTAGCTAACGTGACGTTAGGGCTTCCAATACAACTAAATATTTGCGCTACCTAATTTTTAACGATAGCAAATTATTAAAAATTGTTCCCATAACTTTTTTTCCTGGTGGTATGTGGTTTACACTCTGCGACAAAAAGAAAATCCAGGAATTTCAAACGATTAATTAGTTATTGTTTTTTTACTACTGTGTGCTAGTCTAAATAATCTAAAGCAGCTGAAACCAAGTGGCAGGGGAATGGTTTACCCCATACGTTTTCAGGTAACACTGTAATGATTCTTAATAACCAGAAACATGCTTGTAGTAAGACTAAAATATTTTTGTCACTCCTAATGTTGGAGGGGGGAGAAATTTCCTCCAGCACAGCGCTATCTTACTAGTATCCTTAATGTTTTACACCACCGCAGCATGGTGAAATCCGTGGTGCATTATTTAATTAAAATAAAGGTATAACATTTTTACATTTTTAATCACTTGTATCTGTAGATTTCCTGGATTTCATTTGCGATATACGAGCATAAGAAAATTTGTTAAATGTATTAATGTATGTACAAATAACATAATATGTATTAATATCATCATCATCATCACTGTCAACCATTATCAATCCACTGCTGGACGAAGGTCTCCCCAAGTTTCCTCCACAACGGTCTGTCTTGTGCCAGTCTCCTCCATGTCACCCCTGCATACTTTCGAATTTCATCCACCCATCTCCCATGTGGTCTTCTTCTGGGTCTTTTCCTGTCCCTTGGAATCCAATCTAAAATTTCGGCTGTCCATCGATGATCTGTCCTTCTGGCAGTATGTCCAGCCCATTGCCATTTCAGGGATTTAACTCTGATCATGATGTCTTCCACTCTTGTCATTTTTTGGATCCACGAGTTCCTCTTCTTATCTCTCCTGGTTACACCAAGCATGCACCTCTCCATGCTTTTTTGAGTTGTCTGCAGCCTTTGTATGTCTCTTTTAGTTAAGGTCCACGTCTCTGCACCATACGTAAGCACTGGAAGGATGCATTGATCAAACACTTTTCTTTTAAGACATAATGGCATATTGCTCTTGAAAATTATGCTGTTTCTTCCAAAATCTCTCCAGGCAAGTTTTGTACGCCGATTAATTTCTTCATCAATGTGACCCTCACTTGATATCTGCTGTCCAAGATAAACGTATGTGTCTGTGATCTCCAGCTTTTCTCCATCAATCGATAAATCTTCATTTCTTGTAAAAGCATTGAACATCACTTTTGTCTTCTGAAAGTTCATTTTTAATCCCACTTCTTTACTCTTGTCAGCAAGTTCCTGGATCATACTCTGCAGCTCTGATGGGGTAGTTGTAAAAATGACTACGTCATCAGCAAAACGAAGGTGGGTTAGATAATCTCCATTAATCTTTATCCCCTTGTTTTCCCAGCTCAGCGACTGAAAAACACCCTCCAATGTGGCATTAAAGAGCTTCGGAGATATGGTGTCACCTTGTCTCACTCCCTTTCCAATTTTTATGTGTGTTGTATTTTCAAACAGCCGAATCTTTGCACTTGCATTTTCATATATGTTATTAATAATATTAATGTATGCATCTTCAATACCGCAGGTTTTCAGAGCCATTGTAACTGCTGATGGTTTCACCGAATCAAAGGCTTTTTCATAATCGATAAAAGCCATGCACAATGGAACTTCATATTCCCTCGCTCTTTCAATTAGTTCTCTCAGTACGTGGATATAGGGTGTTGATGTTAGTCAAGAATGCCTTTAAGAAGACGAAGAAGCCACTATCAACAGCTCACGGAGTTTGAACGAGGTCGTGTAATAGGGCTACGAGAAGGTGGATTTTCTCTCCGCAATATTGCAGAATGACTTGGCAGGAATGTAGTCACGGTGCATGGTTGTTGGCAGCAGTGGTCAAGGGAAGGTACTGCCTCAAGAAGAATGGGTTCCGGCCGGCCACGTGGTACTACTGAGAGGGAAGACCGCCGTATACGGCGTATGGCCGTGGCGCATCGTACCGCGTCTGCGGCAGCAATTCGAGCTGCAGTTGCCACCACAGTGACACAACGAATTGTTACAAATCGGTTATTTGAAGGACAGCTTCGAGCCAGACGCCCTGTAGCGTGCATTCCACTTACTCCAAACCACTGCCGTTTGCGACGTCAGTGGTGTCAAGCTAGAGCTCATTGGAGGACGGAGTGGAGATCTGTTGCATTTTCTGATGAAAGCCGGTTCTGCCTGGGTGCCAGTGATGGCCGTGTGTTGGTTAGAAGGAGGCCAGGTGAGCGCCTGCAACCAACCTGTCTGCGGCCGAGACACACTGGACCTACACCTAGAGTTATGGTCTGGGGAGCAATTTCCTATGACAGCAGGAGCACTCTCGTGGTTATCCCATGCACCCTTACGACACAGTTGTACGTCGGTCTAGTGATTCAACCTGTTGTGCTGCCATTCATGAACAGCATTCCAGGGGGTGTTTTCCAACAGGATAACGTTCGCCCGGATACCGCTGTTGTAATGCAACATGCTCTACAGAGTGTCAACATGTTGCCGTGGCCTGCTAGATCACCAGATCTTTCACTAATCGAGCACGTATGGGACATCATTGGATGACAACTCCAGCGTCACCCCAACCAGCATTAACCGTCCCTGTATTGACCGATGAAGTGCAACAGGCATGGAACTCCATCCCACAAACTGACATCCAGCACCTGTACAACACAATGCATGAACGTTTGCGTGCTTGCATTCAACATTCTGGCGGTTACACCGGTTATTAATGTACCAGCATTTCACATTTAAAATGGCTCTTCTCGCGCTTACAATAAGTTGTGATCTTGAAACCTTAATCGATTAAATATGTTACCTATACAAATGTATTGCCGCCATTTCATTCCCCTACAACTATTTTTTCGTGGTGTTGGGATTTTTTTTTTTTCGTGGTGTTGGGATTTTTTTTTCGTGGTGTTGGGATTTTTTTTTTTCGTGGTGTTGGGATTTTTTTTTTTTCGTGGTGTTGGGATTTTTTTTTTCAGTGTACGAGGGTCGTATTGAAAGTAATGCAAAAGTGGGCACAACTTTTTTAACTGACAGAGGTCATTCAAATGGCACGTTAGTAGAGTAACTCTTTCTCTATACAAAGGTACTACTCAACATAGTCTCCATCACAAGCGATGCATTTGTGACATCATTGAACACAATTCTAGAATCCTCTTTCAAAAAAATTCAGGTGTGGATTGTTGTACCCACTTCTTTACAGCCACTTTCACCCCGTCTGTGTCATCAAATCATTGTTCCCAGAGACTGTCCTTCATTGGGACCGAACAGGAGGAAATCGGAGGGCACCAGATCTGGGCTGTACTGTGGATGGCAGACCACCGACCAACCTAATTTGCTGATCGCCTGATTTGTAGTCAAAGATGTGTGTGGTCTCGCATTGTCATGGTGAATGTGGATCCTTTTCAGATTCTTGTTCAGTCTTTTCTTCCTTATGGCTTCTCTAAGCTTCTTGAGTGTCTCAATGTATGGCTTGCTGGTCACAGTACGGCCGCATTCCAGAAAATCGAGGAGAATGACACCTTTGTCATCCCAAAAAGTAGTCACCATGACTTTCTGTGCTGATCGCTGGCTATTGAACTTCTTAGGCCTTGGTGAAGAGGTGTGATGCCATTATATGGATTGATTCTTTATTTCCAGATCATAAAAGATACATCCACGTTTCATCCCTTGTCACCAGATCAGAAAAAATGTCATCATTGGCTTCAAAGGCTTCTCTTCCAGCAGATCAGAGCAGACTTCCACTCTTCTCTCCTTCAAATCGGGTGTCAACTGCCGAGGTACCCACTTTGCACACACTTTCTGATACTCTAATTCTTCCACCATCTTCTGTGTGGAATTGTGACCACAGTCCAGTTGTGCAACAAGCTAATGGATTGTGATTCATCTCTCCACGTGAATCAATTTATCAATTCGCTGACAATTCATATCCGTGGTCGCAGATGATAGTCTCCCACTGATTGGTTTGCCTTCAATGCTAGTTTCTCCTTCTTTAAACTTTTTCATCCATCTGTTCCCATAGCTCTTGTCAATGGTGTCATCTCCATAAACATTCTATAGCCTTCTGTGAATGTCGGACAGTCTGCACCCTTCCTTTGCCAAGAACTCAACGACAGCACTTTGCTTCTACTTGGAATCCCTTATTTACCTGCAATGAAGAAGAAGGGTTACTATAGAGGATGAGTTACTCTACCAACACGTGCAATTTGAATGACCTCTGTCAGTTAATGAAAAAGTTATGCCCACTTTTGCACTACTTTTGGTATAACCCTCATAGTTCATTGTTTACAACAATCAAAACCATTTTGTTTTATCGAGTGATTGTTATGAATAATTCAATATCCATATCTTAAAAAAATTTGAAATCACAGGATTACAAATCCTGCGATTTGTGTTTCAAAAGGGAATTGCAGGATTGCAATCCTTACACAGAACTTAAGCTTTACTGGCATCAATCAAGACTCACACAAGGCCTTTTGTGCTACTTGAAGAGCTGATAATTGGAAGTTCATCAAAAGTTGAAAATAAATGGTAATATTTTGCATAACCTGGGTGCATTTTTTACACAATTTTTATACATCAGTTTCTTTATAATAATCATAGGCTATGTTTTCTTTTCATTTCCAAGCGTGCAGATAATATTTAAATTGTTTTTCTATTCATTAAGGCTCGTCATAGATATGGGTAATCCTGTATCACAGCAAAGCAGCAAGCTTCACTTTACTACACAGTATCAGCAATTGGTGTTTGTTCTAGATCCACAGTAAGGCTTTGTTAGTCATGATGACAAGTAAAATTTATCATGTTGAAAGCACATTGGGTGTTCTTCCGATGTGCGGAACATCACAAATCTTACCTAGGCTACAACACCGCTTATGACATTATTGCCATAACTGATGAAATATCTATATGTTGAGTTAAGATGGTGTACTGGAAATTTTTAGGTTGTGTACTGAAGTTGTGAGACATGCAAACATATGTATTGCATGGTGTGAGAAGGAAGGCTTTTAATCCCTGTGACAAGGAAATGTTCAGAAGGGCACAACATGAAATTGTATTCAAAAGAGCACGGACTTTGAATGTTCAGATGTCCAAAGTATCATAATGATGGCCAACATGGAGAATCTGTCTCTAGGGCACGAGGAACCTGGTTCACTAAAACAATACTGTCTTCTCAGAAGACATTCTTAATTAATAACATACAGCTTTGCTTGTAATTTAGACTATGATTAAGCTGTAAGGGAGATGTCCATTCACAACAGCTCGAAAACCTCCTCAGAAACAATAAGTGACTGGTATAACTGGTGTACAGAAGTGATAAGTTCGCATATGTTGCAACTTTTTGGAACAGACAGGACAAATTGGAGGAGTAGGGAAAACAACTGAGATTGGACGAGACAAAAACTTGAAAGAGAAAAAAACCTATGTTGGAAGGTGTGTGGAGGGAACCTGGATCCTTGGAATGATTGAAAGAAACACAAAGGAATTCTGATTGGAGATATGCCAGGAGAACAAACATTCTGCAAAACATCTTATCCTCATCACAAAAAAATAATGTAGCAAAGAGAATGTCAACAATAATATCTGATCAGTGGAAGGCCTATGCCCATTTGTCTGAAGATCGATATTCTTAAAATGATTGTCTATATCAATATTGTTTCATTGTGTTTTGTTGTATGTAGAATTCATGATGTTCCATATATCGAAAGACTGCATATCTACATGTTTATAACATTCTCAGTGTGGATTCTCTGATTTTTCAAATTATCAAAATGCTTGAATGGCTTTACAGTGGACGGACTACCTCCAATGACTAATGAGCCTAATATCAATACTAATTGGGCTCTGAACACTCCTCCTATGCAAAAGTACAATGTTTACTAATCTGCTACAATACAGAATTCTGTTCCTCAGAATTTTCTTCACTCATACAAATGAGTCTGTATGAGCAAAAAAAACACAAATGCTATTTTCATGCTCTGAAATGGAAACAGTTGTAATAAGTAAGGTTCTGATGCAAAAAATTATGTAAACTAACAAGCACACACACACACATCCACATTATGTGTAAATACAAATGTCTCTTACTACAAGTTTTCTACAGGATCAATTTGTACGCTTTCCTGGTTTTCGGAATCTAGGCCACGGGTGGCCAACACATGGCATGTGTGTGACTGGTGGCACACAGAGGCTTTTTAAGTGGCACGCACGCGCAAGTTCCTTTTTGCAATTTTAATGATTTATTAAACAACCCAGCTAACCAGCTCATTAACAGTATTGTTGTTACTCGAATACACCTAGCAGTTTCACTGTTTACACTCGAAAACACTCATCCACCCCATCCTATTCCCTGCAAGATCAAGACGAACAGAAGTCAGGCGATAGCAATGCTCGCAGGTTTTTTGTTTGTCTGCGCACCCGCAGGAGTGACAATATGCTCCCCCTTTATTCAGCTTTGGTTCTCACCCTCAGTCTTCTTAGAATCGCAGTGAATAACGCTCTGAGCAAGCCGTGTGGTTCAAAAAGAAAGTATGAAGATGATACTGCTCTGCGGGAGTAATATCATCAATATAGCAGGGCCTTGCTTTACAAGACATGGCCCTGCGATATTTTTACACGTTCGGGTCGACATGCATAGGTGAGAATACTTTTTCTATCATGAAGTTGGTGAAAAATAAGTTTCACTACCGTTCAGCACTCACTGATTAGCATCTCAAAAATCTGCTGGTTCTTGCTACTTTATCTATGAGTCCCAACATTGAAGAACTGGTGAAGAGGAAAGACGACCAAAAGCCTCACTAAGAAATAAGCCGGGTTTCTTTCATGTGAATGGAAATGTAATCATACAATGCTGGAATATGTTTCTTTCTTTGCAAGTAATTTGTGTCTTTAATATAATACTACTAAACTAGTTCTTGAATAGTGTTCTCTTACAATAGTATTGGTTTAACAATATTTTTCTCTTCTTTAGTACTATTTTATTTGAAGTATACAGAGATACATAATTTTTGTACGATTTCTGGCAACCGTAGGGCAGGGGGGGGGGTTAGGTAAGGATGGAGTGGCACGTTCAAGATTATCTACATCAAAAGTGGCACATGGCAAGTCGTGCGTTGGCCACTCGTGATCTAGGCAATTACCAAAATGTTTTTAGCATGTCCTGGAGGCCATGCAGCTGTGACTTTATAAAGCCATTTGTTATCTTCTATGGTTTCGATAGTTTTAAAGGGCTCCAGAATGGCACAAGATGGTTTACAATTTTCTATGCTAGCCATGGATACCTTGAAATGCAATTTCTTACCAGTTTTAGACTGCCAAAGAATGATACATTACTGCATACACAAATTTAAATAAATTACAGGTATTACAAAATAAATATATTAGATTAATAGGCTTACATTCAAAGTGAAGTACTACGCTGACTACACATATGCATCCACATCTATAGCCTCCAGTCCACCCAAATGATTTCTGAATGCTAACAATGCATCAACTTTTCTATTATAACCTTGGCAAAATCATGTTTCAGATACTTAAAAACAATTTGCACATAGACTTAAACACTTAATTGAAATTAATTGCAATAGACACAACTAGACACTATAGACACCCTTTCCATCTCAATTCAGGCAGGGGAGTGTCAGTTGACCACCTCCAATTTTTTTGAAAAACTTATGGTAGCTACTTCTAATAGAGGTATAAAAGTACTGCAAACCGATTTTTCAAGAAAAAAAATTTGGGTCGAGCTACAGCATTTTGAAAACAGGCAAAAAATACACCCGTGATGAAAATCATGTGAAACACCAAATTTTTAAATGTACACTGCTCTTCTACATAACAGGTAGAGACTTGATTTATTTTTATTTTGAAGCTATTGAACTGGCCTTTATGTTCACAGAAACTGATCAAAGGAATGTTGCTAGATGGCAAAAAAAATTTATATTTATCACAAAAAATTTAAATTTTTCACAATTTTAGGATTTTTTTTTTTTTTTTAAGACTTATCAGGTGGGTAAGTGTACCAACCTGCACCCCTACTAGGGTTGTCTTAGCAGTAATTTTATTTTTATAGTGTGATGCATGCAAAATTAATTTTGAAAATATACAAAATTTCAAAAAATCAACATTTTTGAATTGCAATATCTCAAAAACCCCATTTTTAAAAATTCTGAAATTGTGTCCAAATAATGTCCTAATGGTAGGTAGTTAATTGGGAAAATCGGGTTACTGGATTTTTGCCTTAAAATTTTCCTACAAATTTTTGAAAATGCACTTCTCTCCTGCTCAAACCTCACGGTTGGGTTATTATTAAAAAAAAAAAAAAAACCACTTCGAAGGATATTTCTGAAAAGGTTACCTGAGTATATATTCCAAATTGCAGTGTCAATCTATATTTTAAAGCCACTTTTATGTTTTTTTTATAATTGTCACCTATGTACATCTTTAATTTTTTTTTAAATCCATAGTATATACACACACAATACATTATCTCAGTTGCATGTATGATTCAATTTCTATTTACATAAGAAAAAAAGGCCTCAAAAAACAAAATTATGAGCTTACCATTATAACTACAAATTATTCAAACTGAGAAAAGCTGCTGGATTTTATTGATTTCCTTCTCATCAAAGGTATGAAGTCGTGCAGAACATCCAACAGGAGTTGGGGCATTCACCTTTAGAAGTACATGTTTAAAGGGCACTGGACACTTGTCTCTTTTCTTGCCACATTCGTCTGGCCACCAAAAACCTCTGGCTGGTTCATGAAGGTGCATGAAAGATACTGTTATGTCCTCGAATTCTCTAGATATGTTTGTAATCTGTCCCATCCACCAGTTATCGTCATAAATGCATCCTATAAATTCTCCTGTTTGAAAATCATTCACAGAAATGGGTTCTTTGTTTGTTGGCTTGAAAATTGCACTGCTTTATGTGGGTGCCAGACTGTTCTGACCATTGATGGTTTATTTCCTTGTACTAACCAGGAATGCTGTGACTGTATCCCAACAACAGATTTTACTGTATCCCACTCTTCTACTTTGCTGGTTCAGTAGGACTGAACTTCATCAGTTGTGAGGAGTAGAAGTTTAGTCTTTGGGATCAAGGGGGTGACATTTTCAACAAATGAAGATGCATCTCTTATAGCTTGTGAAGCTTCTTTCTGTAAGTTGAATTTAGTAGCAAAATGTTTGCACAGGCCACCCACACCATCACATGCACTCTTGCCATGTCTTGTGGCTGAGAAGATCCACTTCCTTGTTACATTTGGGTCCCCCTTCATAAGTTCATAGAACTGATATTTGTTTTTGAAGTGCCCAGCTGCTCCATCTGAGATGTAAACAATTGTTTTAAATTCTTCCAAAGGACAAGTCTTAGCAATTTCACTTTTTATGAGCAGAATGGCACACAGAGCATGTGCTGTGTCATGGCTTATATCATTGCATGCTACCACAAAAGACTTACTCTCATTTGGAAAGTATGCAATGCATGCAAAGAGTGAGATCTGGCACTTCATCACGTAGAATTACAGATCAGTTCTGAGTAAAGTCAAAGTGCAACACCAACACTGGACTATGTGCTGCAGACTGTTTAACATCTGCTATCCCATCTCTCTGGATCCGCTCATTATAAATTACGGAAGAGTTTCTTCCCTCCTGATATCCCCCACTTTCAGTAGCTCTTATTTTCATTGACTCACCCTATGACTCTCAAGCAGCCTTGACAGGTGTTTGACAGTAAGTACTCCATAAAAATTGCACAGGGCAGTACCATTTTCAGTGCCACAGCTTTGGAAAATCAAACTTTTAAATCATATCAGCTGCAGTTTAGCCCAAAAATTGCCGCAAATTGCAGTTTACCCATGACTCAAAAATTGCCTAAGTTTCATAAAATCATTCACCACCATTTTCACTGTTACTAATTTTTTCTTGCCATTTCCAGGTTTAGTCATATATTTGGCGACTTGGCAAATGCTCACTGCGAGCCCTGCCGGGAATTGTGTTCTCCTGCTATTAAAAATTTACTAAATAATATTTACAATTCTCTCTTTTTTTCTGAATTCAAAAATTTCAAAAAAAAAGTGCCATTCTTCAAAAATTGAAAAAAAAGTGTCACTTTCAAAAATATGTAGGAAAATTTCAAGGCAAAAATCCCCAGTAAACTAACTACCTACCTATTATTTGGACAAAATTTCAGAATTTTTAAAAATGGGGTTTTTGAGATATTGCAATAAGATAACCCTAGTAGGGGTGCAGGTTGGTACATTACCCACCTGATATGTATTTTTCTTAAAAAAAAAAAAAAATCCTAAATTTGTGAAAAATAAAAAAAATTTTTAATAAATATAAACAAGTTTCTAAAATCATGCAGTGCATTGATTATAATACGCTTTCCAACATACCAGAAATCATTACTCAAGTTATCACTCAAGTTATGAGAATAATGGCTGTGGAATAAATCTCGGTCCTGTGCCCTGACCCTTGGATCCCATATCGATGATATTCAACAGAACCGGTTCGATATACCTCCGAAATAACATGATAAAATTTTGTCGCAATCGAAGCATTTTTACGTAAGTTATGATGCATAAGGGCTATGGGATAGATCCCGCTCTTGTGTCCTAACCTTTGACCTCATTTCGCCCATTTTCAATAGAATTCATCTCCAGGCAGGCCCCTACAACATACTAACATTTCATCCAAATCGAAACATTTTTACGTAAGTTATGACTCATAATGGCGATGGAAGTGATTCCGCTCCTATGTCCTGATCTTTGATCCCATTTCGCCCATTTTCAATAGGGTTTGTGGCCAGGTGGTCCCCTACCACATACTAAAATTTCATCGAAATCGAACCTTTTTTACATTAGTTATGATGCATAACAGCAGTGGAATGGATCCGGCTCCTACATCCTGACCTTTGACTCCATTTCGTTCACTTTCAATAGGGTTCTGTCCCTGGTGTACCCCTACCACATACTAAAATTTCATCGAAATCGAACGATTGTTACGCGAGTTATCGTGCGGACGGACATACGCACACAACGCATGATGTAATGAAGTAGATGGGAATCGCGACCATCTGCTGGCAACGTCATGAAACTTTAATAGGATCCACACACAACTCATGGCGTAATGAGACAGATGTTGTGACCGCGCGCCAACATTCTCAAACACAAGATTGTGACGTCATAAGATTTCTAAGCGTTGGAAACATTAATAGAACGACGCCATGACACTAAAAACGTTATGATTCGGGGTGGTTATTTAACCCATTAAACGAATTCTCCTAAAGTCGAGATCAAGCTAAATCGATTTCTAGTACCAGAAAACGGTAGGTTAACGACTTTCATCAAAATTCTTTGAGCCGTTTTCAAAATAAAATGTACATACATACATACAAGAATTGCTACTTTAAGGTGGACGTCAAGTAATTTTGCTTCCTATACTTCCAATGGAAAAACTTCTGTACACATTTTCTTCACAATTAATGCGTTCCCAAGAATGAAAATTTTAACATCGATTAAAATAGCTTCATTTCATAACTTGGAATACTTAATATCTTCTAAACCATAACCGGAATACTATTTTCTAAACCATAACCGTAATTATGCAATCCAACATTTATTTGTCCGCTGACGTCATCAAAGTGCAGGTCGTGCCATCTTTTTTCTGGTTTCAACACCACCAAAGGAAACGTTATTGTTTTTTAATATAATTATGCTAATGTTTTAGAAAATGTTAAGTATTCCAAGTTATAGTATGAAGTTATTTTAATCAATGTTCAAATTTCCATCCTTGGGAACACACTAATTGTGAAGGAAATGTGTACAAAAAGTTTTCCATTGGAAATATAGGAAGCAAAATTACTTGACGTCCACCTTAATAGTGTGGGATAAGGGTGATGGAATGGATCCTCTTTGACTCCATTTGTCCCATTTTCAATAGGGTTCCTCTCCAGGTGGTCCCCTACCACATACTAAAATTTCATCGAAATCGAACCAATTTTATGCACGTTATGACACATAAGGGCAATGGAATGCATTGCGCTTTTATGTCCTGACCTTTGACTAAACTTCAGCCATTTTCAACAGGGTTCGTCCCAAGGTGGTTCTCTACCACATACTAAAATTTCATTGAGATCGAACCATATTTACGCAAGTTATGACGCATAAGGGAAATTGAATGGATCCCGCTCTTATGGCATGACCTTTGACTCCATTTCACCCATTTTCAATTGGGTTCGTCCCCTGGTGGTCCCCTACCACATACTAAAATTTCGTCGACATCGAACCATTTTTACGTGATTTATCGTGCCGACAGACGGAAAATGCTGGAGCATATACGCTTCTTCAACTTACAGTTGGCAAGCGTAAACAAGTTAGTAAAATCATGCAATGCATTGATTATGATACGCTTTCCAACATACCAGAAATTATTACTCAAGTTACGTGGATAATGGCTGTGGAATAAATCTCGCTCCTGTGTCCTGACCTTTGACCCCATTTCGATGATATTCAACAGAACCGGTTCAGTATACCTCAGGAATAGCATACTAAAAGTTTGTCGCAATGGAAGCAGTTTTATGCAAGTTGTGAGAATAATGGCTGTGGAATAAATCTTGCTTTTGTGCAATGACCTTTGACCCCATTTCGTTGATATTCAACAGAACCGGTTCACTATACCTCCGGAACAACACGATAACGTTTTGTCACAATCAAAGCCTTTTTAGGTAAGTTATGATGCACAAGGGCAATGGAATGGATCCTACTCCAGTGTCCTGACCTTTAACCCCATTTTGCCCATTTTCAATAGGGTTTGTGCCCAGGTGGTTCCCTACTACATCTAAAATTTCATCGAAATCAAACCATATTTACGCATGTTATGACGCATAAAGGCAATGGAATGGATCCCGCTTTTATGTCGACCTTTGACACCATTTCGCCCATTTTCAATAGGGTTCGTCCCCAGTTGGTTCCCTACCACATACTAAAACTTCATTGAAATCGAACCATTTTTACGCAAGTTATGCCTCATAAGGGCAATAGAATAAATCCCGCTCTTATGTCCTGCCTGACCTTTGACCCCATTTCGCCCATTTTCAATAGGGCTTGTGCCCAGGTGGTTCCCTACCACATACTAGAATATCATCGAAATCGAAACATTTTTACGGAAGTTATGATGTATAAAGGCAATGGAATGGATCCAGCTCCTATGTCCTGACCTTTGACCCTATTTCACCCATTTTCAATAGGGATCGTCCCCAGCGGTTCCCTACTACATACTAAAATTTCATCGAAATCGAACCACGTTTACGCAAGTTATGACGCATAAGAGCAATGGAATGAATCCCACTACTATGTCCTGATCTTTGACCCTGTTTCGCCTATTTTTAATAGGGTTCGTCCCCAGGTGGTCCCCTACAACATACTAAAATTTCGTCAAAATCGAACCATTTTCACGTGAGTTATCGTGTGGACGGACGGACAAAGCTGGAGCATATACGCTTCTTCAACCTACGGTTGGAAAGCATAAAAAAGAACACAAGTCACACGTTTAATTACAAGTCAGCATGGTAATGCAGACAGGGACTGTTTGATCAGTAGATCCACGAGGTGTGACGTCACGACTTGATAGGCCTTCAAGATCTCGGAGGTAACGACACAACGCGTGACGTAATGAGACAGAAGGCGTGACCGCGTGCCAACATTCTCAAACACGAGATTGTGACGTCATAAGATTTCTAAGCATTGGAAACATTAATGGAACGACGCCATGACACTAAAAACGTTATAATTCGGGGTGGTTATTTAACCCATTAAACGAATTCTCCTAAAGTCGAGATCAAGCTAAATCGATTTCTAGTACCAGAAAACGGTAGGTTAATGACTTTCATCAAAATTCTTTGAGCCGTTTTCAAAATAAAATGTACATATATACATACAAGAATTGCTACTTTAAGGTGGAGGTTAAGTAATTTTGCTTCCCATACTTCCAATGGAAAAACTTCTGTACACATTTTCTTCACAATTAATGCGTTCTCAAGAATGAAAATTTGAACATCGATTAAAATAGTTTCGTTTCATAACCTGGAATACTTAATATTTTCTAAACCATAACCGTAATAATATATTTTCTAAACTATAACCGTAATTACGCAATCCAACATTTATTTGTCCACTGACATCATCAAAGTACAGGTCTTGCCATCTTTTTCTGGTTTCAACACCACCAAAGGAAACGTTATTGTTTTTTAATATAATTATGCTTATGTTTTAGAAAATGTTAAGTATTCTAAGTTATAGTATGAAGTTATTGTAATCAATGTTCAAATTTCCATCCTTAGGAACACAGTAATTGTGAAGGAAATGCGTACAAAAGGTTTTCCATTGGAAATATAGGAAGCAAAATTACTTGACATCCACCTTAATAGTGTGGGATAAGGGCGATGGAATGGATCCCGATCCTATGTACTGACCTTTTGACTCCATTTGTCCCATTTCCAATATGGTTCCTCTCCAGATGGTCCCCTACCACATACTAAAATTTCATCGAAATTGAACCATTTTTATGCACCTTATGACGCATAAGGGCAATGGAATGCATCCCGCTCCTATGTCCTGACCTTTGACTCCACTTCACCCATTTTCAATAGGGTTTGTCCCCAGGTGGTCCCCTACCATACTTTAAAATTTCATTGAAATCGAACCATATTTACACAAATTATGACACATAGGGCAATTGAATGGATCCTGCTCTTATGGTGTGACCTTTGACCCCACTTCACCCATTTTCAATAGGGTTCGTCCCCTGTTGGTCCCCTACTACATACTAAAATTTCATCGAAATCGAACCATTTTTACGCGAGTTATCGTGCCGACAGACGGACGGAAAAAGCTGGAGCATATAGGCTTCTTCAACCTACGGCTGGAAAGCATAAAAAATGTTTGCCATCTGGCAACATCGTTTGATCAATTTCTGTGAATTTGAAGAAAGACCAATTCAATAGCTAGCTTCAAAATTAAAAAAAATTTGAGTCTCTACCTGTTATAGTTCAGGAGCAGTGTGCACTTAAAAATTTGGCGTTTCACATAATATTCGTCATGGGTGTATTTTTTGCCTATTTTCAAAATGCTGTAGCTTGACCCAAATTTTTTTTTTTTTTTTGAAAAATCCTTTTCCAGTACTTTATACCTCTATTAGGAGTAGCTACGATAATTTTTTCAAAAAAATTGGAGGTGGTCAACTGACACATGTTGGTCACACCTGCCTGAATTGAGATGGAAATGGCCGAAACAAGAAAAAGATTACCACTTCGCCCAATACAGCCTAAAACTCGGCTATTAAAACAAAGTTTAAACTATGCTGGCCCAGATTATTGGAAATCATTACCTTTGGATTTAACAAATAACAATAACCAAAATTTCTTTAAAAAAACACTTAACAGATATCTACTGAGTTAAAAAATTCAAGATATCTTCTTTAATTAAATCCAAATAATAATACTAATTAGTTACTAAAAATAATTTATGATATGGCCAAACTCACTTGTCTCATACTTTTGAGGGAACTAAGGGCTATGTCCAGACTCCTAAGAGTTTTTTTTCTCTTGTTCCTTTTGCTGTTTAATAGCCTTTGTATGCATAACTTACTGTATCATTCTTATGTTATGTAACAGCATAAATGAATAAATAATGGCATCACACTCTGGTTTAGGTCTCACGTGTGTAAAATATTAAATTTAGCCATATCTTGTCAGAACGAGTTTGTTTTAGGCTATAAAAAACTTTGTGAATACTAAAAGCATAAATATGATGGTCATAGCAGGTTCGTTTAAGCACAGAAGGCATCTACAATAGCCGACTTAACACACCCTAAAATCTTCCTATCATAAATCTGTGCATTTCCTTTATACTTTTTTTAATTGCATCAATATGCAACAATGGTAAGAAGAAACAGTCAAAGAATTGTTGTTTCTCTTCACACTAAATAATCATGAACTGTGAAAATGTACATCACCAAAACATGCATTAGGACAAGGGCCAGTAATCTGCAGTATATTCTCAACCTTTCGGTAAAGCTTGGTGCAAAAGAAAAAAATTTCTATGCAACTTTATCGATAAATGTTAAGCTGAATGAGTGTGAATGGGTGCTTTCAATTCATTCTAGTAAATAATAGCAATCTTTAAATATGAAATGCATACATGCACACACATATACAGACAGTGATCAGAATTAGTGCCCTTCTGTAGCACGCTACTTTTACAGTAGTGTTGTATGTAACATCACTACAAATAGAAAAATGTAGTTGTAGCGGTAGTACACTACAAAAAAAGTAGCTTGGAAATTGTAGCGGGGAAAATTACGCTACTTTAAAAATGAAAACTTTAAAAAAAAATTCAGATTTCCTGGCGTCATTATTCAGATTATCCAGATAGATTTTTGGTTTGGAATGTGGTTTCTTCTTTAGGGTCTGTTATTTCATTGTTTGCTGTAATAATAATGATTTTATTAGTGTGGGAGGCTCTTGTGGTGAAATTAAGAGTAGGAGGGGTTTATCATATTTCAGGGTCTATAGAATGAATTCACGATATCCCGCCGTTAGACCATACTTTTAATCAGTTGACAGGATTTGGACGGTAGTGTGTCATGTCCAATCACATTACTTGACTTACATTGTGAAAGGCTGACAAACCGTTAACAATTTTTTACTTATAGGTCTACCCTTTGCCTTCTGAACACATATTTGCTATTTGAAAAGATCACATAGCACAAATGGGGAAACTCTACCCACAAATACGTTTGAGCAAATGTGGACAAAAAAATTTCATCTCACTAAATGTAGAGGAAATTTTTGTAATAAAGCATCGGTATGTGATGATGCTTTATTATACTGCTTTTGGGGAGAGAATGAAATGATCATCTTCCTCGTTTACTTTTTGTACAGCAACATGTTTCTAATACATATTACACACTGAAGTGCGATATCCTTCCAAAAATCTACAGAGCAAATGTAGCATTTTTGTTTGTAGACAAGATTTTTGTTTTGTTCCACAGTTTAGCAACCACCATGATCAACTCTAAGGGCTATAGGCAGTTGCCCAACCCTACTTAGAGCTACTGGTTCCAGGGAAGGGGAGAGAACAAGTGCTGTCAGACAGTAGATAGCTACTTTTCCTAAAAAGTACACCACCAACACATGCTTCATCCAGGACTCAAACCCGGTCATATCTGGATGAATGATCTGACAGCAACCAAGGTGGCTTAGTAAACAAGAATAGCATATACAGAAAACTATAAAAACCAGACGAGGACAAGCCTTTGCGGTGGAGCAGTGAATAACTTAACATCTAATCGTCAAAATATACCCTTTTATTGGTCTTTTTCTTACATATTTTAACCCTTAGAAATCTGCAGCTTTGGGATTAATATGTTCAAGTGTATTACATATGATGATCAAAGCTAAGAGGTAAACAAAAAGTTGTGTAATTTGCCTCAGTATTTAACTCTCAGTGCTATATGAAAGAATGTGCATAAAAAGATCCTCAGAATTTGTACTTTTAACTTAACCTAAAGACTATAAAAAAGTAGTTAAGTAGTGAAAGTCAAAGACTATAAAAAAAGTAGTTAAGTAGTGTAATTTGCCTCAGTATTTAACTCTCAGTGCTATATGAAAGAATGTGCATAAAAAGATCCTCAGAATTTGTACCTTTAACTTAACCTAAAGACTATAAAAAAAGTAGTTAAGTAGTGAAAGTCACTACTTTTCTGAAAAAGTTGTGCAGCTAGCTACTTTTCAGAAAAAGCAGTTATAGCTGTAGCAAGCTACTTTTTTAAGAATGTAGTTGTAGCAGTAGTTAGCTACTTTTTTATTCGGTAATAATGATAAGTCATCATCATTATCATCAATCCACTGCTAGACGAAGGTCTCTCCAAGCCTCTTCCACAATGGTCTGTCTTATGCCAGTCTCCTCCATGTTACTCCCGTATAATTTCGAATTTCATCCACCCATCTCCCATGTGGTCTTCTTTTGGGTCTTTTCCTGTCCCTTGGAATCCAATCTAAAATTTCGGCTGACCATCGATGGTCTCTCCTTCTGGTAGTATGTCCAGCCCATTGCCATTTCAGGGATTTTACTCTGATCATGATGTCTTCCATTCTTGTCATTTTTTTAATCCACGAGTTCCTCTTATCTCTCCTGGTTTCACCAAGCATGCACCTCTACATGCTTCTTTGAGTTGTCTGCAGCCTTTGTATGTCTCATTTAGTTAAGGTCCACGTCTTTGCACCATACGTAAGCACTGGAAGGATGCATTGATCAAACACTTTTCTTTTAAGACATAATGGCATATTGCTCTTGAAAATTATGCTATTTCTTCCAAAAGCTCTCCAGGCAAGTTTTATATGCTGATTAATTTCTTCATCAATGTTACCCTCACTTGATATCTGCTGTATAAACGTGCATATCTGTATATATCATCATCATCATCATTGTCAACCATTATCAATCCACTGCTGGACGAAGGTCTCGCCAAGTTTCCTCCACAACAGTCTGTCTTGTGCCAGTCTCCTCCATGTCACCCCTGCATACTTTCGAATTTCATCAACTCATCTCCCATGTGGTCTTCTTCTGGGTCTTTTTCTGTCCCTTGGAATCCAATCTAAAATTTCAGCTGTCCATTGATGATCTGTCCTTCTGGCAGTATGTCCAGCCCATTGCCATTTCAGGGATTTTACTCTGATCATGATGTCTTCCACTCTTGTCATTTTTCGGATCCACGAGTTCCTCTTCTTATCTCTCCTGGTTACACCAAGTATGCACCTCTCCATGCTGCTTTGAGTTGTCTGCAGCCTTTGTATGTCTCTTTTAGTTAAGGTCCACGTCTCTGCACCATACGTAAGCACTGGAAGGATGCATTGATCAAACACTTTTCTTTTAAGACATAATGGCATATTGCTCTTGAAAATTATGCTGTTTCTTCCAAAAGCTCTCCAGGCAAGTTTTGTACGCCGATTAATTTCTTCATCAATGTGACCCTCACTTGATATCTGCTGTCCAAGATAAACGTACGCGTCTGTTATCTCCAGCTTTTCTCCATCAATCGATAAATCTTCATTTCTTGTAAAAGCATTGAACATCACTTTTGTCTTCTGAAAGTTCATTTTTAATCCCACTTCTTTACTCTTGTCAGCAAGTTCCTGGATCATACTCTGCAGCTCTGATGGGGTAGTTGCAAAAATGACTACGTCATCAGCAAAACGAAGGTGGGTTAGATAATCTCCATTAATCTTTATCCCTTTGTTTTCCCAGTTCAGTGATTGAAAGACATTTTCCAATGTGGCATTAAAGAGCTTCGGTGATATGGTGTCACCTTGTCTCACTCCTTTTCCAATTTTTATGTGTGTTGTATTTTCAAACAGCCGAATCTTTGCACTTGCATTTTCATAGATGTTATTAATAATATTAATGTATGCATCTTCAATACCGCAGGTTTTCAGAGCCATTGGAACTGCTGATGGTTTCACCGAATCAAAGGCTTTTTCATAATCGATAAAAGCCATGCACAATGGAAGTTCATATTCCCTCGCTCTTTCAATCAGTTCTCTCAGTACGTCGATATGATCTATTGTGCTGTAGCCACTCCTGAATCCAGCTTGTTCTCTCGGTTGAGCCATGTCCAGTGTTACCTTCAAGCGGTGTGAAAGAACTTTAGTGAAGATTTTATAAACTACTGATAGGAGGCTGATAGGTCTGTAGTTTCCGAGATCCACAATGTCACCTTTCTTATGTAGCAGGATCATTGTAGCGGTGTTCCAATCCTCAGGAATTTTTCCTTCATTAAGGCATCGAGTGAAAATTTGGGCGAGTACTGTTTCGATTTTGCCACTTGCTTCTTGTATGATGTCTACAGTAATTCCATCTTCTCCTGGAGCTTTTCCCCGCTTCATGTTCTTGATTGCATGTGCAACTTCTGCTGGAAGGACTGGAAGAACTCTGGTACTGGTATCTTTCATGATGTCTGGAGTGCATGTATCATCCCTTTCATATAATTTGGAGTAGAAATCTTTCACTCTTGTCAAAATTTCGCCTCTATTTCTTGTTACAGAACCATCTTCTTTTCTCAGTGCCATAATCTGTTTTCTTCCCTTACTGAGATGTCCCTTTGCTATCTTTAGGCTTTGGTTGTTTTCAATTGCTTTCCTCACTAGTTCACAGTTGAATTTTCTTACGTCTTCAGTGATACTTTTTCTTACTGTCTTGCATAGCTCTATATATTCCACTTTGGAAGTCACATCTTCTTTAGTTGTCCTCATCTCTCTTCTATCTGTATATATATATAATTATCATTACTGAGGAAAATTTTTAAATTCTGAATGTCAGGAATAACTTAGAAAATTTCAGTAAGGGTTGAAGAAGAGGATTTGTTTTTCCAGCTTAATGCATCTTCGTAACCAAGTACCCCAAAAGACAGCCTCCGGTTGACAGTAAAATGATGACAGTTTGCTGGATTTGTCTAAGAAAAAGCACAAAAGAATTCTTCCTGGCTATAAATTGAAGGGACACTAGTGAATAAGTGAAGAGTTCAACAACACAGTAGTATGCCTGATCACCTCTCCCTCCAGACCAGAAGGAAAGACGGACCTGCTGTTTTCCCCTTGCTCCTTGTGAGCACCGACTAGATCACAACAAAGCAGTGGCACACACAGAATTTTTTCATAGGAGTGGCCCAAAATATTGAGGCTGTAAATAACAAATACCCCAGAGATTACTGGGAAGTGATATAAATATCTCTGCCATACTGAAATGCATTTCCAATTATTCGTTAAATATAAATAGTAGATACAACTTGGTTAGCCACAACTACCCATTTGGTTTACGTGGCTATATTATATGTTAATAGTAATAACTATTATTATTACTGTTACAAATGTTATAAATGTCTTCAAGTCAAGTGCACATATGCCTCGTAATTCCTGCTATAACATAATTATTCAAGGATGTGGGATGTAAAATATTTCAACTATTATAACACGTTCAAAATGATAGCACTTACCCAATATGGCACAATTGTGGATGTTATTGTTGGCTGTTTTTACTCACAGGTACCTATCTCCGATGTTCAGGAGTTGACAGGTTCGTGCAGAGTAAGTTCATAGAACTAAAAACACTCACAGGTTTATATGAAAACTTACAACCAGAGTCGAGATTCAAATAAAAAATGAAGATGAAGTTCAAAAGAATCAATGAAATAAAAGAACTATGTACAGAGTGATTAAGATCATTATCTCTTATCAACGTCGTCTTCATGCAAAATCAAACCCTAAAACAGCATTCGTAGTTACACCAAGACCAAGAGGTTTGCATAAAATTTGGACAGAAAGCAGAGAATTCCTTGTAGTGGGCACTCACTACTCAAACACTACCAGACTATTTTTGATCCATTTCCATCATGGTCATCTTCAGTGGTACAACTATCGTAGGTCGATGTTAATCAAGGTTGGTACTAAGTGCCGATTTCCATGTATCATTCCTGACTTGGATGTTCCACATCGACAAATCACATCTGTGTTTCCATAAACGTGTGCATACATGACTATGTTGTGATGTGCCATCTATCGGGTTGGCTGTAAAGTACAGTTGTTATCCTTCTAATTATTCAGATTCAAAGTTCACCTTGATTTATTTTTATTTTTTATTTTATTTTCTTGCTCAAGTAGATATTTCTAAGGGTATGGGATTTCCATTGGTCTTCGATAGCATATATACAACAATTCAAATCACTTGTGAAAAAGAAATTAACAACAGACTCAATTTTTTAGACATCTCTTTATTCAAGAGTCAGAACAAGATCGAGTTCAACGTATATCGTAAACCTAATTATGTTCCTACCATAATTCCTAAAGAATCTTGTCACCCTTGGAGATACAAGACATCGCCTTTCTAATTGTTTGTAAACCGAGCCATTACACACTCATCAACTAAAAAAGCACTGAAAGACAAAATACAATGGATTAAAGATATTGCGACTTGTTTTGGATACCCAAGAGGATTAATTGATTCAATTTATTGTAGCATCACATTGTAAAAATGATAACTGTATCAAAAAGAAATTGCAATTCTGTGGCAGCATCCCATATTTACCACCTATTAGTAATATTCTGAATAAAAGAATGCCAAAACAACAACTTTGATATTTCAGAAAAAGTTATTGACAATTCAAGATTACTAACAACTGAAGATTGCAACAAGAATTGATTGCAAAAAGCTGGCATTTATAAGATACCAACTATTGATCCTAATGATGGTAAACACAATAAATATTATATTGTTAGCTCACTAAAAGAAGACTTGCAACTCAACAGAACGAACATTATACAAATTGGACAAGAAAAGAAGTAAAGACTTCACTAATACATCAGTACTGCATGGATAACGAACTAACACCAGATTGGGAAAACATCAAAATACTGACAACACACAAAAAATGTAATCAAATTCTATGGTCAGAGGCTATTACTATTGAAAACACCCAAGACAAGAATTGTAATTCATCAACACCAATGAAAATCCCATACCCTTGGAAATATCTAATTGAGCAAGAAAATAAAATAAAAAATAAAAATAAATCAAGGTGAACTTTGAACCTGAATAATTAGAAGGATAACAACTGTACTTTACAGCCAACCTGATAGATGGCACATCGCAACATAGTCATGTATGCACACGTTTATGGGAACACAGACGTGATTTGTCAACGTTGAACATCCAAGTCAGGAATGATACATGGAAATTGGCACTTAGTACCAACCTTGATTAACATCGACCTACGATAGTTGTGCCACTGAAGATGACCATGATGGAAATGGATCAAAAATAGTCTGGTAGTGTTTGAGTAGTGAGTGCCCACTACAAGGAATTCTCTGCTTTCTGTCCAAATTTTATACAAACCTCTAGGTCTTGGTGTAACTACGAATGCTCTTTTGTGGTTTGATTTTACATGAAGACAACGTCGATAAGAGATTATGATTTTAATCACACTGTATATAGTTCTTTTATTTCACTGATTCTTTTAAACTTCACCTTTATTTTTTTATTTGAATCTCGACTCTGGTTTTGACATTCAGGTTCGTTCAGACTAGTTCTATGAACTTAGTCTGAACGAACCTGTCAACTCCTGAACGTCTGAGATACGTACCTGTGAGTAAAAACAGCCAACAATAACATCCACAATTGTGCCAATTGGGTAAGTGCAACCATTTTGAACGTGTTGTATTAGTTGAAATATTTTATATCCCACATCCTTGAATAATTATGTTACAGCAGGAATTACTAGGCATATGCGCACTAGGATGGAGCGTAAAAAAAAAATTTGAATTTCGGTATGTCCTAGTGCGGAAAAGTTGTGTATTACTACATAAACCATGTGCAAAAAATTTAGCGAAATTCATATAATATCTTACGGTTCTACTTTACCTCCAAAATTTTGATATTTGGTAAAATCGTCATATTTTCATGTCCGTTGAGAGAAAAGAACAGTGTTCGTTACAGACTTTCCCTAGTGCGCAAAAACTATCTGTTGGCACCTAAAAGAGGTGCACAATTTTTTAGGCAAAGCAACTAATATCTTATGGTTCCAATTAAATGCAACAATACTCCATGTTTAAAGAAAATTGTAATACTCTGACACCTAGTGTTCACCATGTGATTTGTTTCCTAATTGTGTTAGTGTGTGCACTACTGCACTGAAAGCACAACATATTGTGCAAATATGGAGTAGTGCACAGTGCACATGGCGCAGCTCTTCACATTTTTCATGTTTCAGAAAAATCCCAGAACTCATCGTGACGAGGTGGCTGCACAGAGAGTTCCACCCGTGCCCAACCCCACCACCCATCCATTAGGGCAAATCAATTTTCTGTTGTTATTTAATCTTCAGTTTCCTGTTCTTTATTAATTTTTACCCAGAAATATGATTTACTTTCGAAGGCTGGCATTATTTGCAGTGCTTCCAACCGTACTCTAATAAATCAATCCCTTTGTTCTCCTTCGCAAACAGCAGCAGATGCTTCTGTTGCCAACTTAACGCATCGCTCCACTCCCCGATTCTGACAAGGGAAGTTTTGCGTGCCCAATCATTTAACAATGTCCTTACAGTCACTGTTGCATAGGTTCATTATTTTGTCGGTTAAATGAGCAGTCAATGGAGGTTCGCTTAAGACGCATGATTGCCAGTCAGTTAGGTCAAAATAATCCTTCCCCTGGAAGTTGAACTGAGGAATTTCAAATACACAGATTGCATCGCAGTTTTGTGCCCTTGCTTTAAGGAAGCCAAGTTCTCTGATGTTTCCTCCTGTCCGTGATTGTAGCCAGAAGTATTGATTCTGGATGGGCAAAATAGCCATTCCTTTGGATTACGTGGTCCAGAACACTCTGTAAATCCTGGGTGAGATATCTGGATGTATGGATAGCCTTCCACAGATTCCGTGCCCCATAATGGCAATGAGGGTGTGATCTTATAAGTGAACCACATGAGCGCATAAACCTCACAACAAATTCTGTCAGAATTTTAAGTGAATCCGAAGGCTGCAAAGTACTAATATAAAGGCGCAAAATATGAATAGCCGTCGTTTGCCACAGTGCACGGCTCATTTTTCCGGTGCTTATGTGCTAGGCTTGATGACCACGTATACGTTGTCACAGCGTGGCTAATGTCCCACAGGTATTTCTGAGACGTGTTAAAATCACTTGCAATTTTTTTCATCAAGTCCAGGAAAACCCGCTTCAATTGCTTCAAATTTCAAAACAGGTAGATTTTTGCAACTCTCTACCTGTTTCCAGATTTCCCCTGAAAATGTTTTTGTGCCACTCATTTGGCCATCCAAATGTTGAATTAAGGGACGGAGTGTCACCTCGTTTCCGTGCAACTGTCATATGCTCCACTGAAGAGTTTCTTGGCAGGCGGCACAGGGCTCGACAAATCCCGGGCGACCTCCCCTAAAATTGGGGCTATGGCGCCTAATTTTCTTCTTTCTTAAGATTTCATAATTTGCTGTAAATACCGTAATTTCTGTTGTATAATCCATAGATTATCTATTAAAAAGTTATAAATTTAAGTACTGCAGACACCGGTAAAGAATAAAAAAACGGTGTGGCGTCTTAAAAAGTCTGCGAGGTAATTGTCAGCAGAGGTAGTTATTGGGAAAATACCAAAAATGCAGTAACAGAAAAAATTAACGTAATAGCAAGGTAGAAGACCGCAAAGAGATTGTATGTATATCTATACATTAGAAGCATTTTGACAGAAAATATGACTCAAGGAAGGCATTTACAATCTGCATGTGCGGAAGCGTACGTGATGTGAGAATCCATGACTCTCGGGAATCCCGCACAGCTATTCCGTAGCATGTAACCATTCTGCAAATCGCATTGCCTAGTTTTGGTGTGCTAATTGTATTAGTTAAGTACTTTTTTTGTTGTTGTTGGTGTTCAGTTGAAACGTATTCAGAAATGAGACAATGTTATGGACTGTCCGTAATTTCAACAGATATTTTAGTGTAACTAATGAACTACGGTAATGCTGCAATGGCTAGCAATTTGAGTTCTTTATTTACGTACTTAAAAGTAACACAAAAGTACTTCAAAATGAAAGTTACTTTTTTCAATAAGACGATCATTTCTTTCTTACATCTTTGGATTTCTGAGTCGGTCCTGTGAATCACAGATTTCTGTCGAAAAGTACGATTCATAATTAACGTTATAGGTGTGGATTATACGAATGCCGTACATGCCAATTACTACGGAATGTTCGTAGTTTATACGGATTTAGTTGTCTGACTACGGAACTCGCTCTTGGAACTACAGATTCTATGAATTTTCATTTTGTTTTAAAAATATTATTTTGCTATTATTTTATGATATACGTAAGATTCTTAAGCGGATTCGCAGAATTCTCCAGGGTTTTTTTTTTTTTTTTTTTTGGTATCCGAGACGTGCTGCTGCGCATTATACGAAGAAAAACGGGGTTTTTTAATTTCACGATCTACGGATCATATGTCGCTGCGGATTATACGTGGGATTTTTTTTTCACAGCCTTTGGATTATATGCCCTTGAGGATCTCACGAAGGAATTTTTTTTTTTAATTTCATGGTCTACATATTATACGAAGAAAAAAATGCTACTTCGAATTTTAAATGTACAAAATATGACATCTGCAAATAGTATTTTAACAAAATTGAAATCTAAAATTTTTTGAGATCATCCACTGAAAAAATGAAAAAAGAAAATTATGAAGCAAATTGGAACTTTATTTTGCAATAAGTGGTTTGGATAATAAGAAAAAAAATTTACAACAAATATGGTTTAGCACTTTTCGTTCCAGCGTCATAACCAAACATGTTTTTGTTCATGCATTATTAACTTCGTTTCACCTGGCACCTAAATTTTGGAGCTGGCTCCAAGATCTAGAACATATTTGTTGAGCCCTGAGGTGGCATATGCTCCACTGAAGAGTTTCTTGGCAGGCTAGCTGTAGAATGCGAATTGCACCTCCTTTATACCCAGTATTAACGACGGTTCCGTCGCAGCCTATCACCAACAGTTTGCTTAGGTCGATATTCTTGGCATGTACGAAATCCAGCAGACATTTGGCAATGCCCTTTTCTGTGGAAGATGTAGGAGTGGTATGCCCAAGATATTTACTTTCAGGTTCTTCCAGCATAGTCACATGTTCTTCAGTAATAGGTTTTTTTAACCGCTTTCCTTTTCTTTCTTCATACATTATGGTTTGGTCCTTTTGCCCATCAAAATATAGCCTTTTAATAACTTAACGTGCAGTCAGATTTTTTAACTTTACGTGCAGTCTCTGGGTTTTTTCTCTGCCTTCTAATTTTGTGCCTACCTATAACACTTGAAATATCAGCTTGAGTTATCATTCCCACATCTTCCAAAAGTGCACTTGCAATGATGGCTACATCCAGATATCTCACCCAGGATTTGAAGAGCGTTCTGGACAGCGTAATCCAAAGGAATGGCTATTTTGCCCATCCAGAATCAATACTTCTGGCTACAATCATGGACGAGACGAAACATCGGAGAACTTGGTTTCCTCAGGATCCTTAGAGCAAGGGCACAAAACTGTGATGCAATCCGTGTATTTGAAATTCCTCAGTTCAACTTCCAGGGGAGGATTGTTTTGACCTAATTGACTGGCAACCATGCGTCTTAAACGAACCTCCATTGACAGCTCATTTAACCGACGATGAAATCATGAACCTATGCAACAGTGACTGTAAGGACATAGTTAAGCGACTGGGCACGCAAAACTTCCCTTGTCAGAATCGGGGAGTGTAGTTATGCGTTAAGTTGACAACAGAAGCATCTGCTGCTGTTTGCGAAGGAGAAAAAAGGGATTGATTTATTACAGTATGGTTGGAAGCACGGCAAATAATGCCAGCCTTCGAAAGTAAATCAGATTTCCAGGTAAAAATTAATAAAGAACAGGAAACTGAAGATTAAAAAAGAACAGAAAATTGATGTGCCCTAATGGATGGGTGGTTGGGTCGGGCACATGTGGAACTCGCTGCGTAGCCACCTCCTCATGAGTTCTGGGATTTTTCTGAAACATGAAAAATGTCAAGAGCTACACCATGCGCAGAGATGCCAACCTGTTTCAGATATTTTCAGTACTACTCGTACAAATTTTCAGTAGTTCAGGCCATTTTTCAGAACTCATACCAAAAAGAATAATTTTAACCGAGGAAAACATGCTATTACTCATTTAATTTAATTAGCATTTTTACTTACTTATTCATTTATATACATGAAAATATGTATCAAAATATTTCAAATTTTTCACATGGAAAATAATATACACCATGACTGAAACACTTTATTTACACAACAAAAAATTGATCAAACAGCTTTCTTTAGTGATTTGGCTGTACAGTGTTTTGCAGATTTGAGTTCCTCAGCAGAAAATATTTGTTCATAACACACTTGCCCAGAGGAGAAAATATATTCATTTTTGCAATAAGAAGTGTTCTACAGTTTCTTAACCTAAAGTAGGTTGGAAATGGGTTTGGTTTTTTCGCACTAAACTAAAAACTCTCTTACTCACAGCATTCAAGTGTGGAACTACAAGTATTGCAAACATTACTTTCGGGAGAATAGTATACTTAACACTAACAGCTCCTTTACAGCCTCTTAATTTTGAGATTTTTGACCAAGTGACATCTATTCTATCTGTTTCTGCTATGGTCTCTAATTTGTCAGCTTGGTAACAAGCAATTCCGCTTCCAGTATATCAAGTTCATTTTCAGTTATTATAAATAGAAAGCTCTTGACTATGTATAATACAGAAGTAAATGATGTTCTGGCTCTAAGTGAAGGATCTGCTACTTCTGCATGTTTGTTTGTTTGTTTTTTTGCTTTTTGTTTTTTTGCATCATAGGTCAGTATCTTTTCTTGAATATAAGAACATCCTTCAACGTAAAATTTTCTGACAGATGTATAGAACTTAGAAAGTTCATTTTCGTTTAAAATGATTTTGCTTAAATACATTCTTGTTTTTACTCCAATTAGCAGTTCTGTGTCCTCTTTCTGATTTTTCTTTTTTGAAAAACTGTTATTTGAAAAATTAAGCTCAACATCACCATCAGCTACGACAGTAGGCGTCACAAATCCCTTGGATGACAATTTTATCCATCATGCTGAAAGAACTTTCAGTCTGAGGACCATGAATGCATGATAGCTTTCACTATTTTAGATAAAAGATAGTGTAACTTGGAGAATATGAATGCCTTTGAATATCATGCATCAATTTCTTACAAAATTTTCAGCTTCATCACTTTCGTTTTCGGACTCTCCCCCCTTTATCAAGCTGAAATGCAAACCTTTTTTGGGGAATATTTAAGAACACAAGATACACGTTCAGAACATCGTTGGGGGAAAAAGTTACAGTTACGGGAGAAATCTTTGCTACGTTTGATTTCCTTTTTTGGACATTTTCCTTCTATTTTCAAAGTGAAATACAAATATTTATGAAATAAAAATGAAATTTAACAACAATACTAGGCAGAGGAAACATCGCATGAAAAATAAAATTACGATTGCGGGAGAAATCTTCACTGCTTCCGAAAGTTTTGAAAGACGAAATTTTCGTTTTCAAAAGTTTCAGGCGGAAAGCATTCTTCAGCACTACCAATTGCTTGGGGCTGTTCAGGCAGATGAACGAACTGCTGGACAGTCCCGCGACGAGAGTGTTCCATAATGTGAGGGGACAGTTGCATCCGATCATTGATCAGATGCAAGCTACCCTCTTTAAACAGCAACTAGAAATTGAGCAGTTGAAGGGAAGACTGATGGAACACCAACAGAGTGAGCCCAAGCAGAAACCTCAGCACACCTTTGCTGAAGCACTGAAAGAAAAGCCAAAGAAGGAGGGAATACCAAAATTCCAAACTAACCACACGATCCTGGTCTATCCAAAGAACCCGGACACACCCCAGACAGATTTTCAGGAGGAAGTAGCCCTAGACTTCGCTCCCTGGAAAATTGCTATTGGTGTAACAGGATTTAAACGAGTGAGTGAGGGTGGAATGCTCATATCGTGCCAGAAAGCAGAAGGGATAGAGAAGGTGATCGATTTTTACCAGGACAATGAGAAATTGACCTCCGCATACAAGTTGTGCATGATAGAGAAAAGACTCCCATGAATCATAGTTTACAGGGACAATACCGAAAACTCGGAAGCTGTTGAGCTCTGCTTCCGGAACCAGAACGATATCCAAGTCCCTGAAAAATGCAGGGTGCTCTTCCCAATCAGGCCAAAGGGAAAGAGTGGAAAAATCCACTGGGTGCTAGAGATGGCCCCAGAGGATTTCAGACGAACCCTGAAGAAAGCCCGGGTCAACCTAGGCTGGCGAATCCTCAGCTGCAAGGAATTCATTAGGGAAACCCGTTGCTTCAGGTGCAACGGGTTCAAGCATCACAAGGCTAAATGCTCGGAGAAAGAAGAGACCTGTGCTCGATGTGGCAAGGCGGGTCACAGGCATCAGAACTGTCCCAACAAAGCTCACTGTCCCAACTGCAGGAAGGCTAATGAGCGTTTCGGCCTCAAACTCAAGTTGGACCATTCCAGTCTGGACACTGATTGTCCCAGTCTCCAGCGGGAAATCAACATTCAAAGGAGAAGAATAGATTATGGCTAGCAGTTGCTGCTCACCAACGGGTCAGTGTACCCAAAGAAATGACTCTGTAAACGCTGAATGAGCGTATATCTGGGCTTGCATGCCAAATTAATCATGTGCTTATTTAAGATGTATGTATTATCTGTGTTTTGTTTATCTAATAAAGGCCAAAGTGCCCACCGTTCGGGTTGCGATCAAATCTCCCAGGGACGTCTCGACGGATACACGGACCATCTGAGTACGCGCCACCCATCCAAGTGTGCGGACCCGCAGTGCCTACGACCTGCTGATGAGAATAGCAACGTATCGTTTGCAGCAAGCAAACGTGCCTAGTGAGATCAACGGAACCCTGTGGAGTCCGCAACAGGACGGAGCAGGATGATTATTCATCAACTTACCAATTGCCCCAAAATTTCTGTTTTGTTATGCATTGATCTCAAGGATAACCCGAATTACGACGGAAAAGGAGAAATTCCTCGAAGCCGTGGTACTCTCTTGCCTGAAGATCACACAGGAGTTTTTGCGCTGTCGAATTTCAGTTTTTGGAAAATTTTCCTCCATTTTCAAAGTGAAATACAAATATTTATGGAATAAAATGATGTATAACAACAATATTGGACAGAGGCAACACCGCAGGAAAACGAAATCACAATTACAGAAAAAATCTTTATTTCATTCACTTCTGCTTTTGAAAGGCGAAATGCTGTCCCAATGCGTATTTTTACGCATTGGTAAAATTCTTCAATGCGTAATTTTACACGTTTCTCGATGCATGTTATTATGCATTTATCGATACATGTTTTTACGCATTTATCGATGCATGTTTTTACGCATTTATCGATGCATGTTTTTACACGTTTATCAATGCATGTTTTTACGCGTTTATCAATGCATGTTTTTATGCGTTTATCGATGCGTTTTTTATGCGTTTATCGATGCATTTTTTACGCGTTTATAGATGCGTTTTTTACGCGTTTATCGATGCGTTTTTACGCGTTTATCGATACTTTTTTACGCGTTTATCGATGCATGTTTTTACCGCTGATGTGTATTTTACACGTTTCTCCATGCATATTTTTACATGTTGATGGGTACTTTATGTGTTTCTTGACGTGCATTTCTACGTGTTGCTAAAAATTCGTGATGCATATTTTTTTATTTTTTTTTGGTTGGAGGTTTAACGACCACCGTGAGCAACTCAATGCGCTATAAGCAGTCGCCCGTCCCTAATTTAGGGTCACTGGTTCCAGGGAAAGGAAAGAGCCAGTGCCGTAAGACAAACACAACATCCATGCCTCACCGGGATTCGAACCCGAACTCCGTTCGGACGAATGATCAGAGGCCATCGCTTAGACCACTGCGCCACCGGGGCGGCGATGCATATTTTAATGCGTTGGTAAAATTTCGATGCGTAAACACACTGTTCAATGCATACTAGACGTGTAATTACGCAGTTTGGTGAACTCTGCACATAAGAACGAAATCCAAGCATATTTTTCTGCAATGCAAGAAAAAAACTTCAAAATATTAATTACTGACATTAATGGCCGAAACGACACGCGCATGGAAAAAAAAAACCTCCGATGCCAGGCAATTGCACCAAACGATTTTCAAGAGCTTGGTGATGTGCTGCACAAGAGCATTCAAGCTAAACTCCGCCCATGTCCACCAATGCGAGCTACGCTAAATATCCACAGAATGTTGCATGCTGGGGAGGAGCGTTTTCACTCAGAATGACTCAGCTCATCGAGTGCCGGTCGCTCGCACTAAGATCTGAGCAGCCTTGAGAGACAGAACTGGAGATGCAGGCAGCATCGCAAGCAAGACGAATGACGGATTGTCAAGTGGCTGCCATTGCGTTGGGAAGGGGAACAAGCAAAATAAAAATTTATAACTTCTGTTAATTTTCGGTATTCCGTAGTACAAGAGCTATTTCTGTAGGAACTACGGAGATAAATTCTCCATAGAAAAATTAATTAAATGTGTAGTCCATAGTATGTGGTTGTTAACCGTAGAAACTACAGAGAATCTGTAGTAAACAGCATCTCTGCATGTGCAGTGTACACTACTGCATATTTGCACAATATGTTGTGCTTTCAGTGCACACACTAACACAACTAGGAAACAAATCACATGGTAAACATTAGGTGTCAAAGTATTGCAATTTTCCTTAAACATGGAGTATTGTTGCATTTAATTGGAATCATAAGATATTAGTTGCTTTGCCTGAAAATTTGTGCACATCTTTTAGGTACTAACAGATAGTGTTTGCGCACTAGGGAAAGTCTGTAACGAACACTGCTCTTTTCTCACAACGGACATGAAAACGTGACGATTTTACCCAAATATCAAAATTTTGGAGGTAAAGTGGAACTGTAAGATATTATTTGAATTTCACAAAACATTTTGCACATGGTTTACGTAGCAATACACAACTTTTCCGCACTAGGGCATATCGAAATTTTGAAAAAAAAAAATTTACGCTCTGGCCTAATGTGCATTCGACTTGAAGACACTTATAACGTGTGTAACAGTCATAATAATAGTTATACAACTATTAACAAATAAATAGTAGAACTTGGTTAATTTGTATTACAAGGGAAGGAAATAAAATTTGAATTAACCAAAAATTGGAATTATCAAAAAACACTTATTTGTAATTAAAACTGCAGGGAAATTTGTGAACTTCGAATTATCCACAAATTTGATTTAACAGTGTTTGATTAAATAAGCAACACTGTAATTAAAAACATATACAAAGCAGCCAGTAACAAAGAACCAAGGGTCAGGGCCTCTGGGGGCAATCTCCACTGAGTGCACCATTGGAGCAGTGTTAAGAGGAGACATCGCATGACAACCTGGCACCAGCTGTACGGTTGTGAAAACATATGACGTACATTCTTTGAAATCCTTACAGACCAAATATACACATCAGTATTTGGGTTATAATAAAAGTAAATGATTGGCATTAGCTTTGCTCTTTTTTTATTTATTTTTTTCTGTTGTTTGTGAGTGAACTGTGGATAAATAATACTCTGCTGTTCAAAATTTCCATGTTTACAAGAATTTTTGTAGATTATCTCAACTTTGTGCACACATTCTCAAAAACATTTGCCACCTCTGTGCTACACTAATGTGTCTTCGGAAGGAAATAATGTAGCATACTGGAGACCGCACACATACATAGCTGGCAAACATACATACAAATTTCGGTAATGTCCTAATACATGCAACTTTGAAATCCACTAGGAGATGCAGCAAAGTCTAGCTGCATGGATTGCAGTCAGACACAGCAGCTTTCTTCACTGATGACCATCAACTCTAGGACCCCTAAGGGCCCGTCTGCAAATTGCGTTTGTAACAACAATATAGGAAACACAGCCAGGATCGTCAGGGGGCAGCATACAAATTCAAATATGACTTACTACATTAGCAGAAAAGCATCTGCACTCTATTATAAAGCGATAACGTCTTTCATCCATACCCTTGTACATGTACTTCTGTTTCTCATATTAACATGTTGCCTTCTATACAGCACATAGTGTTCTTTCTTCGGATTGGTTGGGACACCTTCTGCCATTCCCAGCTGGTATCATTTTGGGTGCCCAGCTGCTGTGCCCTACATTATATAAAAGAGCTGTTGACTTACACATGCACTTACATTTCTTTGTTTGTCTCCCCTTCCACTGGAATCCTAAGTGACATGCTCTCATAATTCTTAGCCTAAAGCAGTGTTTCTCAAACTTTGGTCGCTCATGGACCGCTTTAAGCATTTCTTTACTTATCGCGGACCACCAACTGTGGCAGCCTGGAAAACTTCCCTAGGAGAAATTTGAAATGAAAAAATATATTGTCTCATACTAAGGTTGCCAACCTTGGTTAATAATACAGTATTAGAACATACCAAACACCCTCATCGGGCGGTGAGGGATGACCCACCCCCAACTCCAAGGAAGAACACAACCAAAGTATCCCTCGATTTATGTGATTTATAGATGGGCTTATGAGCTCCGGATTGATTTACCTTCCTTGAAATATAATATTTAGTTAATTTTAGCTTCTTTTGGCAAATTTTGAGCTGTTTTTTACTTGAAAATAATACCGTCCCCAAATAGAGCCAGTAAGCAGTTGCCACCGGCTTTAGGCAGAAAATCGTAAAAATTCCGACCATGTGCTTAAAATACCGGTCAGCTGTCAACTCTATCTGAAACAAAGTAATTTTTAGAGCACCTTTATTTCATACAGAAAGAAAGAGTTTGGTGAGTTATGATTTTATTTTGTCAGTTGTATAAAAAAAAAAAAGAGATAATTCGCTTAATTAAATAATTGGCAATGTAGTCACAGCATGGGCATAGTCAGGGGAGGAGGTTTTGGGGGTTCAAACCCTCCTCAAAATGCAAGAAAGTAAGACTTATAACAGGCAATATTTATGGGAAATTACTCAAACCTTCGCAAATTGCACCCCACCCACCACCCACCACCTAAATTTGAGCCACCGCAAAAGAACTTTTCATACACTTCAAGTTACATCATATGCAAAATCATTAAATGTGTTATGGACAATTATACTTTGATTTTCTCTTTCGAATTTAATACTTTTCTGAAAGTCCACAGGTAAAGAAATATTCAGTAATTAATAAAAAAAATAACTACAATAATAATCACAGCATCTACAGAGATGCCAACAAGAACGGAATCTACGTAGTTCCTACGGTAAAAACTCTTGTACTACGGAATACGGAAAACTGATTATTTTACGGAAAATTAACGGAAGTTATTAATTTTTATTTTGCTTGTTCCCCTTTCCAACGTAACGGCAGCCACTTGACGATCCGTCATTCGTCTTGCTTGCGGTGCTGCCTGCATTTCCAGTTCTGCCTCTCAAAGCTGCTCGGATCTTAGCGCGAGCAGCCGGCACTCGATGCATGTGGCCTTGCGCTGAGTCATTCTAAGTGAAAACCCTCCCTCCCCAGCATGCTACATTCTGAGGACGTTGAGTGTAGCTCGCTTTGGTGGACGTATGCAGAGTTCGGCCTGAAGCTCTTTCGCAGTGCAGCGACAAGCTGTTGAAAATCGTTTGGTGCAGAACGTGAGTGTCATTTCCTGGCATCTGAGGTTTGTTTTTTTTTAAATAGTGTGTCGACCATTCATGTCAATAATTAATATTTTGAAGTTTTTTTCTAGTGTTGCAGAAAAGTATGCTTGGATTTCGTTGCAGAGTTCGCCAAAATGTGTAATTATGCGTCTAGTACGCATCGAAATGTTACCAACGAGTAAAAATATGCATAGGGAATTTTTCGCGATGCATAGAAATACACGTCGTGAAGCGTGTAAAGTATGCATCAACACGTAAAAATATGCATTAAGAAACATGTAAAATACACATCAACACGCAAAAACACACTTCGAGAAACGCGTAAAACTACACATCGATGAACTTCACCAACGCGTAAAAATATGCAAGACAGCATTTCGCCTTTCAAAAACGGAAGTGAAAGAAATAGATTTCTTCTGTAATCGTAATTTTTTTCCTCCGATGTTGCCTCTGTCCAGTATTTGTCATTATACATAATTTTATTCCATAATTTTTTTGTATTTCACTTTGAAAATGGAGGGGAAATTTCCGAAAACAGAAATTAGACTGCGAAAAAATTCCAGTGTAATCTTCGGCTTCGAGGAATTTCTGCTTTTTCTTCGTAATTTGGGTTATCCTTGAGATCGATGCATTACTAAACAGAAACTTTGGGGCAGTTGGTAGTTGCGAAGGATGCTTTCCGCTCGTAACTTTCGAAAATGGAAATTTCGTCTTTCAAAACTTTCGGAAACAGTGAAGATTAATCCCATAATCGCAATTGTATTTTTCACACATTTCCTCTGCCTAGTATTGTTGTTAAATTTCATTTTATTTCGTAAATATTTGTATTTCACCTTGAAGGGAAATGTCCGAAAACGGAAATCGGACGTAGCAAAGGTTTCTCCCGTAACTGTAATTTTTTTCCCAACGATGTTCCGAACGTGTATCCTGTGTTCTTACATATTTCCCCAAAAAAGGTTTGCATTTCAGCTTGATAAAAAGGGGGACAGTCCGAAAACGAAAATGACGAAGCTGAAAAATTTGTAAGAATTGATGCATGATATTTAAAAGCATTCATATTCTCCAAGTTACACTACTTTTTATCTCAAATAGTGAAAGCTCGAGAAACATTTATGATCCTCAAACTGAAAGTTCTAGTGAAAACATTCATGGTCCTCAAACTGAAAGTTCTTTCAGCATGATGGATAAAATTGTCATGGAGGGGTTTGTGAAGCCTACTGTCGTAGCTGATGGTGATGTTGAGCTTAATTTTTCAAATAACAATTTTTCAAAAAGAAAAATCAGAAAGGACACAGCTGGTAATTGGAGTAAAAACAAGAATGTATTTAAGCAAAATCATTTTAAATGAAAATGAACTTTCTAAGTTCTATACATCTGTCAGAAAACTTTACGTTGAAGAATGTTCTTATATTCAAGAAAAAATACTGATCTATGATGAATTCTTAAAACATGCAGAAGTAGTAGATCCTTCACTTAGAGCCATAACATTGTTTACTTCTGTATTACACATAGTCAAACGCCTTCGATTTATAATAACTGAAAATGAACTTGATATACTGGAAGCGGAATTCCTTGTTATCAAGCTGACAAATTAGAGACCATAGCAGTAACAGATAAAACAGATGTCACTTGATCAAAAATCTCAAAATTAAGAGGCTGTAATGGAGCCGTTAAGTATATTATTCTCTCGAAAGTAATGTTTGCAATACTTGTAGTTCCACACTCGAATGCTGTGAGTAAGAGAGATTTTAGTTTAGTGCGAACAAATCAAGCACTTTTCCAACCTACTTTAGGGTTAGAAACTGTAGAAACACTTCCTATTGCAAAAATGAATATGTTCTCCTCTGGGCAAGTGTGTTATGAAAAAAGATTTTCCGCTGAGGAACTCAAATCTGCAAAACACTGTACAGCGAAATCACTAAAGAAAGCTGTTTAATCAATTTTTTGTTGTGTAAAAAAAAATGCATCAGTCATGGTGTATATTATTTTCCATGTGAAAAATTTGGAATATTTTGATACAGATTTCCATGTATATAAATGAATAAGTAAGTAAAAAAATGTTAATTAAATTAAATGAGTTGTTTTCCTCGGTTAAAATTTTCTTTTTAGTATGACTACTGAAAAATTGCCAAAACTACTGAAAATTTGTACGAGTACTACTGAAAATATCTGTAAACAGGTAGGCATCTCTGCATCTATGAGAAGGATGCTGCTGCTTGCGATCTTTTACAAGCTATCTATATCCGGTTGGATGACCGATAGTTTGAGTAGTACAGTAGCTTCCACATCTAATTATTTCTTTTCTTGCTCTTAATTTCAAATAAATCTAAAAATCCCAACTCGCAGTAGTAAGGAAAATGATTTATGGCTCTATCTGATACCTCTGGATATTCAGGTCTAGCATGCACTCAAAATTTAAGAGGACGGATTTTCACATTCTTCGTTCATTTTTTTCTAAAATTTCCTGCGGACCACTTGATAGGCCGCCGCAGACCAACCATACTTTGAGAAACACTGGCCTGAAGCGTACAGATCCATTTATTTATGCAATTCAGCAAAATGGATGTTATACAAAATAACAAAATTGTCCCCAATGATTGAACTAGTACTTCTTTGTGTTTCTGAGAGCTGCTACTACATTATAAATACTTTAAGTTCAGAAATAGCTTTATTTTCACTGGTTGCTTCACTGTTTTACCTGCTGTCAGGGTAATAACATTTAGCAACTTTTTTGGTGTTAGCCAAGGATTTATTCTCACAATGTATTCTACATAGCTCTTGTTCTAAGCTTTTTTTTTTTTTTTTGATTGGAGGTTTAACGACCACCGCGAGCAACTCAATGGGCTATAAGCAGTCGCCCATCCCTAATTTAGGGTCACTGGTTCCAGGGAAGGGAGAGAGCCAGTGCCGTAAGACAAACACAACATCCATGCCTCACCGGGATTCGAACCCGGACCCCTTACCGACGCATGATCAGAGGCCAACGCCTTAGACCACTGCGCCACCGGGGCGGCGTTCTAAGCTTTGAAACAAATAGTATTAGATATTTGTGTCTCCCTTAGTTAGGGATATGGCACTTGGTGTCAATCATTTGTATACACTGACCCCTTGTTTTTCTCAATTGAACTCTCACTCATTTTCCTGCTGCAGAACTTCTTGGAACAAGTTGCTTTAGTCTGCAGCATTCATTTGATTGTAAATGCTGCCTTTGTAGTAGTTAGCAGGACACCAACCCAAAACAATACCAGAGAAAAAAGGCAAAAGGTGACCCACCTAATTCTAAGTAATAACACCTTGCATTGTAAAGAGAGCAACGTGTTAATATGAGAAAATAAAGTATGTGTACAAGGATACAGACAAAAGACGTCATCACAGTACAATAGAGTACATATGCTTTCCAGTCGATGTAGTAGTCAGATTTGAATTTCTATACCTTCCTTTGACAATCCTGGCTGTTTCCTAGGTAATTGTTACAAATGCAATTTGTAAATGGGCCCCTTAGGTGTCCCAGAGTGGACGGTCCTCAGCCTGCCGCCTCTGCCAGCGATGTACGCTGTAAGACTTCCTGCATCTCCCAATGGATTTCATGTTGCTTGTATTAGGACATATTATTTTCATTTTCGTAATGAACATAAAGGTAGAAATATACTAACTTTCAGAAATAAAATCCAAAAATTTTGAAAGTTCTTCTTTTTCGTAGTTCTTAGGAGAAAAAGTGACTGTTTTAAATTGTATAGCACCAGCAAGTCTCCCTGATCGACGTAAACCACTATCAGATCCATTTATCTCATCAGATATAAAATCTAAATCATCTGATCTACACTCCTCAACTAGATCCGGTTTTTCAACTAAAAAAGCATGAAAGATGCATAAACTTAGCAGATTAATAATAACAATAGCAGCTAAAACTGAGCAGTTTTTAATGAAAAACCAATAGTTGGCCATAACTCAATAGCACAGCAAAAACCAATTATAAGAGAAAATCACAAATTGGGCCGTGGAATACACCCGGTCTATGCTCAGAATAAACAAACCGATGCACATGCTCATAATACGGTTATGGGTAGGTTACTATATTTTCAATTTCAAATCAGGACAAATGTGAACAGAATTTAATATGACACTTTTATGCACAGTCGAGTGCAAAGCAAGTTCCAAAGACCTTTATTTTTTCATTTATTTATTTTTTTTTTTTTGATTGGAGGTTTAACGACCACCGTGAGCAGCTCAATGGGCTATAAGCAGTCGCCCGTCCCTAATTTAGGGTCACTGGCTCCAGGGAAGGGAGAGAGCCAGTGCCGTAAGACAAACACAACATCCATGCCTCACCGGGATTTGAACCCAGACCCCGTTCGGACGAATGATCAGAGGCCATCGCTTAGACCACTGCGCCACCGGGGCGGCCCAAAGACCTTTAAGATACATAGACTGGAAAACCGTAAGTTAACCGGGCAACATTTGAAGTTCTTTTGTTTTTTTTTATTGGAGGTTTAACGACCACCGTGACCAACTCAATGGGCTATAAGCAGTCGCCCGTCCCTAATTTTGGGTCACTGGTTCAAGGGAAGGGAGAGAGCCAGTGCCGTAAGACAAACACAACGTCCATGACTCACCGGGATTCGAACCCGGATCCCTTTCGGACGAATGATCAGAGGCCATCGCTTAGACCACTGCGCCACCCGGGCGGTTTAGTGTAATTTAAAGTTTAGCGTTGTACGGAAAAGTCTGTCACATCTCGTTCTTTACTATACAACCTTTGAACGTGACATCACAAAACTGTCTGCTAGACTTCCGGGTGGTTAGAAAGTACCCGAGTTATAGCGTCTAAAAGGGGAAGTGTGCCGTGCGAACTCAAAATCTGCGTTCGAAATATGTCCCACGCCGCATCGCGGCGCTGCAGACGGCGTCTGTGTCAAAGATTGTGTGTACAGTTGTGCAATGTGAACCAAACAACAGGGGTTGGATTAGGATATGTACGATTTTCTTAAGTGTGTGATTATGGAAACACATTTTATGGTTCAGTGAAATGTCTACGTCTGGCGCAGAGTGCAGCGTCGGCAAATGTAATTGAAAGTATAATTATGCGTGATTTAAATTGATATGCTACCTCCTCGAAGAATGCCTACCAAAAGGCTAACAAATGGCTTGTATGTGCCAAGTAAAGAAGTGCTGTTTGGAAAATTTAAATGTATGTCACTTAGTAGCGGCTAGTGGTAAGCTGAGTCGAATCTGACGAAAAAGACAGGCTACGGTGCGAAATAGTCACGTGCACAACTTAGTGCTGTCGCCAAGTCAATCGGTTGAACAGCCATTGCGTTTCATTGTTGGTTCACATTTGTTTGTATTGAGTGAGTGTTCCGTTTATTGCCATTTGGATACACGTATAGTTTTGTAAGGTAGGTATTATTATATTTCTAAGGTAAGGTTAATTCTTAGTAAACGTTTTATTTAGTTTTAGTAATAATTATAGGTTTAATGAGTAGATCTTAGTTTCACACGTGTTGAAATCTGTTCATGTCTCGTGAATAGTGAAGTATAAAGAAGTGAGTTATTCTGTAGTGTTGAATTCTTATTTCAAATAGAATAATTAATATATTTTGCCAATGCCGATTCACATAGAGCTTGAATATTACCAGAAATCAGGGCAACTTTTCAGGAAATTAGCCTTCGTAATTTGTATAACATTTGCATCTCCAACAATCGTTAGCCCTTTCTTTACGAAATTAATGCTTGAACTGTTGTTGCATTGTAATGTGTCTCTGAATTAAAGAGTACATTTTTTTAATTTCGTAACTTAATGCAACTGTGATATAGCATTTGTCTGATTGAATTTACTAAAGCTGTCTGAACAGTGTGGACAGATTATGTTGAAAAACTTGCATGGTCAACTTTATTCTAACTGTACAAAACATAGGGAACTACTTTCGATTAAAAATTTCATATCTAGTTCTTCACTTGTATTAAAAGGTGTAATTCTTTTTACAGGAATTGCCAAAATTTGCCATGCCACAGTGTTGCAGTGTTAGTGGCTGCTAGTTAAATTATAGAAGTCAAAAGGAGACTTACAACTTTTGCCATACCAATTGTCTTATACAAAATCTGCTGCATACATTTAAACAGACAAAGTTCTGATTTTAGATTTCCTTGTTCATTTTCCGTGGAATGTTTGTGTATGAGTAGCTTGAAAACTAAATAGGAAAACATAACTCTCCTCAGCTGGAAAATACTCTTGAACAACTTAGTGAAAGCCAAACATGACAACTGAAATTATTTGAAATCACGTGAAAGGAAAATTAAGAAGTTGAAAGTCTGAACTCTTAGTTTTGTGTGCCTCTCCTTAGTGCATAGTGTGCACAGAGTAAGTCCTGAGATAGGAAAAAGAGTTCAAACTTATCAAATATTTTATATGCAAAAGTGTATAGCCAGGTTGGTTAAAGTATTGAAATGTATTTTTCTTCTGTAATAAATGAAGATAACATTTCTGAAAAGTTATCTTTGAAACTGGAAAGTAAAGATCCGTCATATTTGGTTTAATTTTATTTGAAACTTGTATACCAGGAAGCAGTACTTCAGTTAGCTTCTCGTAACATATTTCCAATCTTTTTTTCTGCTTCATCACATATTCACACAGTGATGCGGAGTGGTTGGTGGCATTCTGTACTGAAGATTTGTATTTAATATTTGGTGGTGTCTTTTTTTTTTTTTCAAATTGGAACTAATACTGTTTGTGCAGTGGTTGCCCGTCTTCAAAATGGACCAGAGGTCCTCATTTACTAGCAGGTTTGATTTCATCTGTCAAAATTCATTTGAAAATCTATGGACTATTTTCTTTCCGTGGAAGATGATGCTGTACTCCTTCGCGTCATGGGGTCCGGCTAGTCCCTCAACGACACCATACCCGTACGAGTTCCATGTCACTTATTTTCAGATTAATAAATGTTAGCAGTAATATTGTAGCATTTTTGTTTATGTTTCAATACTGTACCAAAAAATTCCAGGAAATTTCTCTTATTTTTCATACTTACCACTATGACTTCATTGCCATAAAATTTTTGATAAAAACACCTGTGAGAAATTAACTGAAGTGTTACTGTGTGTGTGTGTGTCAGAGCTGAGTTCGGGCTGAATTTCAAGATCCTGAGCCTGAAGTATGTCAGCTCGAACGAGCCCGAAAACTATGATTAACCTGTTAAGCATTGAAAAAGTCTTCCAGACTTCCACTCTTTCCTACCCATGCAATTAACTGATGTCTTTCTCAACTGCGGAGTGGAGAAGGGATGTCTATCTATTTCTATAGTTACCTTTAACCATTCATTTATTCCCGAAATGTTTTTTTGGGGGAGGGGGGGGACATCTGGAGGCACAACAAACTATGTCGTATGTTGCTCAATAGAATTAGCAGGGAGCTGCCCCTTTGAGGTAGGGAGCAAAATTCCGTCAGCTTGCTATCTACTATCTATGCTTCTTAAAACTTATCCTTGGCAGAAATCCTGTAATTCATGGCCTATGGTATTTTGTTATCAAAGCCCGGAATGGATAGCCCTGCAGAATTCCTACTCCCCATTTGACCCAGTTGCTGAAGAATTCTCTTTCACAACTAGAAAGTGTAAAAAAAGTCTCGTGTGCTAAATTATATAAAATCACATTAAAAGAAAAAAGGAAGAAAATTCTTCCCCTCTCTCCAAGCCCGAACTCCAGTAAGTATTACACAGCCAGCGCCCGGTTCGGGCTCATGCCGTCTCAGCACTGGTGTGTGTGTGTACTAGTGCTTAGCTTGACATTTATAGTAGGTATATTGAAAGTAAAAATTTAATTTTACTATAATGAGCAAATTTGGCTTCTAGTAAAGAATGTTAGTAAAATGTATAAATTCCTAGTGTTATGAAAAACTACTAACCAATTCTGCTTAATTCCTTTAGAAATGTGTGGGAAATATTTATTTATACTGTTAAAATGTTGTCTAATCTAAAAAGTGATATCAAATATGTTTTATAAAAAAGTAGATCACAGGTATGAACATTACAAGAGTAGATTTTAGGTAAAGAAAATAATTGACATAACTCATACATAAAATATTCAGATGGTAACACACACTGGAGGATCTAAAGCTGAGATAATTTTGATGTAACTTGTGATGATTCAAACTATTTGAAACAGATGTCTTAATTTCTGCCATTGGTTAGCAAGAATTCTTTTTTTATTTTGTTGTGTGTATCTATAACTTTGTTGCAGATGCTATCACATAAAGGAAGTTTGGGTAACAATCTGAAGCTGAATACTGTTTAGCTTGTGATGACTTCCTTCTTTCAAACTATTTGAAACAGACATTTGAGGTACATTTATGTAAAAGAATGGACCCATTTGTTTATTTTTAATAGTATTTTTTACTTTGTTCCGCTTGAAGATACAAGACAAATTCATAGTCAATAGGTAAGTTGATACTTTATCCAAATGTAGTATTTATGCTAATTTTTAAAACAAACTAAAAAATTAATTTCTGAATTGTAGCAAAGTGCTTTAATAATATGAGGGTGGATCAAAAAGTTAGTTACACTGTTGAATAAAAAAATCAAGGATATACTCAGGGGATGTATGTTGGTTTACAACATTAATTCATTTTTCGACATAGTCGCCTAAGGACTGTAAACATTTATCGGAACGTGCGATTAACTTTCCCATACCTGTACAAGAAAAGTCCAGTTTGGTGCAACTAGTTAAGGACCGCACTTTTCACAGCCTCATCCGTTGGGAATCATTGTCCACTAAGCTCCTGTTTCATTTTACCGAACAAATGGTAGCCGCATGGGGATAAGTTGGGGCTATAAGGTGGATGCTGCCACAATTCCGACTTGAATTAATGCAGCAATTCCCTTAGTTTTCCGTGCTGTGTAATGTTCTTGGACATCAGTGTGACACCTTCGCTCAACTTACCCCGGCATCTGTCCTTAATTGAATTTCGCAAATTTAATGGTGTTTGGCAATATGAGTCACTTGATGGTTGTCTCTTTTGACAGAAATTCTGTGTAAACAACAGATTCACAGTCATCATGACCACCACTCCCGCAGACAGAGACAGTTGGACTTTTCACGTCTTCCTTGTTGGGGAGGTGACATGTTTCCATTCCATGGACGATCGTTTGATTTCAGTTACGTAACAGTAAATATGCGATTTCAGATTGCTTATAGAGATATATTTCCCACGTATAATAAGAAGAAATATTTCTTCCCCAGTGTTTACCTGTATAACTGGGAATTTGCTAAGCATCGACCTGACTCTAAATAGCTGAGCTACGATGAAGCAAGGCTCGCTTTGACTGGCGAAAATCTGATATGAAATGTAAACTAGAACAATCTGTAGGATGCATAATGCTGTATTTAGTTCCAGAACAGTCTGCTGATATACCAAATGTCTTCCACATATTCCTGGTCCAAGAAGCCCCATCACACGTAATGAAATTAACAAACAGACCTGCATTTTCAGTGAGAATAACAGCTTTAATAATTAATTTTGCTAGCAAAGTTCCACTTATATTGTTACTTGTGGCAAAAACACCAATTATTTGGGTCCAATCTCCATTTAATGGCTGAAACACCATTACCAGTCCGTGATTACATGGGGTATACTTAACAGTTTTTGAAGTGTATGGCCCAATATGAACAAACCCTAATATTTCACCAGATGATTTTGCATGCAGTTTTTCTGTAAGCTTCACTTCATCTATTAATATACCACCATGTCTTGCAAAAGGCTCCATTTCACTTGTTTTCTTTGAAATAGTTTCAAACGTCAGTGCATTGAATCCAAAACTGCTGTTGTAATTTGAAATATACTTTCTAATAGTTGTTCTATTAGGTAGGATCATGATTTTGTGTTTCCGTATGTGCTCGTACAATTTTGGACTTTTTATGTGCATTAGTAAGCATTCAAGTAACCATTCTTTGGTATATGACATACCTCTTGCAGATTTCTTTTTTGCTGCCTTATAACAATGAATAACCATTTGCTGCTGCTTAATGCGTAATTCTGCTATTTTTTCATTAATGGAAAGTTCTGTAAAATTCCTTTTTTTTATTTTTTTTTTTAAGTTTAATTAGAGAGCGAAATAACTAGTTTCTTCAGCCTGTTGATTTTCCGAACTGTATTTTGATACTTATTTTTAAATGTAGCCTTTCTTCTATGATAAGCTATTTTGTGCAAAAGTAAGCCCTGCAGATACTTACATCTGAGGCAAGTCTTTGTTGTTCCTTTCGTTACACAATTTTTGCTGTACAAATTATTCTAAAAAATAACTCCACTTTCAAGGTACTTCATGTTATTTTCAAATTCTGAAATGGAGCCTGTGCCATGACATACTGTTAGCCTATCAGTGTCTCGAATAATGGATTTTGATTCATCTTTAGAAGTAATATTAGAAACTGAGTTAATTTTTATTCCACGTAAATACACTTTACAGGTAACCTCTGGTTAACTTTTGGTAACAACAACCAGTTTTTCTGTTGTCAATGAATTTGACAATTCACATTTGAATGAATGAACATGGAAAATTATGCACTTTGAATTATTTGCAGGAATTTGCTTACCCCAAAATACTGAAGGCTGTGATATTCAGAAGGCAGTTCCGTGTAACTCTTTGGGAAGTGAATTCCAAGCTATTTAAATTACCATCAGGCTTATCATCGGTTTCCCTAACTTTCCTGTATTTTGCCAGAGTTTTTGACAAATAATGGGGAAGGTTTGGAAATATTGTTGGAATTGCATCTGGTGTCAAGATGGGCCGATCTCTGGGTATTAACACAGTCTCCTCATTTATTTTATGCACAAAATTTCGAACCACAAATCTCTCAAAGTGCAGTTCACATACAGCACTAAATTTGTCGTAAGTTTTTATCTGCACATCTGCACCGGGAATCAATCTTTGCCACTGCTGTAAAAGTTTATCATTTTTGGGTATTCCAAAGAGTGACGGCTTACTGTTTTTGTACTGAGTATTGCAACCTGGCACAAAACTATGGTTATTTCTCTTCCGCATAATGAGCTAAGTATAACTTATATACAATATTTAGGTAATCCACATTCCTTCTAAAACCTAAAACATAACACGTTTTCGTCTAAATTACCGTTCTTTTCACAGTAAGCAACACGAATTTAGTTTCCCGCTCCCATCACAGTAAGAAAGAGGGAAGGGAAGGCGATCGAAGCGCCATCTACGAAGGGGACAAATTTCGGTATCCACGCCAATCATTACGTACGCTAGGCGCTCGGCACACTTTCCCTTCTAGACGCTATACCCGAGTTGTTCCCTCTCCATGCTTTCCAATGGCTGTTGCTGCTGTAAGCAGAGTTTAAAAAAGTGTTCTTTCTGACAAAGTTTGCCATCTTTATGTGGTGGAAAAGTGACCTTACGAAGAAAAGCTTAGAAATAATGGCATAAAAGATCCATATGACATACCTGAAAGATATTTTTATCGTCTGGAAGTTTGTGTTGCTGCGGACCTCCCTGATCTGAACTACCACGATATTTAAAACTATTTAATAGTCAGTTTTTCGTGTTACACCGGAAAGGCCCTAAAAAATTATAAAAGCATTGATGCATATAAATATTTTACCAATGGGTGTGTTAGAAATGTATTAATTCTGAAGACTGAAAACGAAAAATTTCTTATCAGGTCTGAGGCAAGTTGTTACATTTCTGACTGGTTCCAGTTAGTATTGCAATAAAAAAAAAAAGAAAATACCGACTTATATCCCGAAAAACGGACTATGTTTTCACCAAAAAAAGAAAACAGATCAGAGAAAACGGATGACACAATAATTTATGACCGCAGCCTTTAATTCTAGGCGGAAATATATCCTTAAATTTCGGTTCGGAAAAAAGGCATCTGTTTCAGTATTTAGAAATCAGTAACAGTACAAAATCTAGAAAGTTCATGAAAGCTTAGCAATTTCCGATTCGCCAGCAAAGTTAATCCGTCATGCATTCTGAGCATTTTAAACAGAATAACAAGAATTTACGTAAAAACTTGAAAATAATACATAAGAGTGAGTAAGAAAATATACCGATATACTCAAAAAATCATAAGTTCGACTATTTTTTTTTTATTGGAGGTTTAACGACCACCGTGAGCAACTCAATGGGCTATAAGCAGTCGCCCGTCCCTAATTTAGGGTCACTTGTTCCAGGGAAGGGAGAGAACCAGTGCTGTAAGACAAACACAACATCTATGCCTCACCGGGATTCGAACCCGGACCCCGTTCGGACGAATGATCAGAGGCCATCGCTTAGACCACTGCGCCACCGGGGCGGCAGTTCGACTATTACCGTAGTAAAATATGCCGATTTACGATACCTGAAACATGGCTTTCTGCGATTATACGATTAATCGCAGAAAGCCATGCCTGAAATGAAGTGTTTGCTGCAGATCCTGTCATACGCCTGGACGATCATGCCTGCCCATTTACGGCTATCTTCCGCATAATCAGGCGTTTTTCTGCCTTTGGTAACCGTGATGTCAAAAATGACGTCGTACAAAGCAAGGAGGTTAGAAGAAGAGGAGGTAAAGGGACCCGTTTTGAGTGAAGCCAAAACAGATCAGCTGTTTCTGTCCTCTCTCTGAGGCTGTGGGAGTCTGCGCTGCGAGAATTCGGAACGTGACGTCACTTCCTGTGGCTTAAGCAGTTTGCTTAGCGCATACAAAACAAAGAAGGAATATTTCGGACTTCTTATTTCTTAACATTAGGGTTTTGGTTATATTTTAAACATGGTTACTTGCACATGGGCAGTATGTAAGTAACCAGGCGCACTATGCACTTCTGCTCAAAAAATCGTTATTTTGTTCAATTTTTTAAAGAAATACTAACACATATTTTCCTGTGTTTTCTGGAAATTTTTTATTATGGGAATGAATATTTCAGCCTCAATTTTTTTCATGCCTGTATGGGTAGAGTAAGGGTCCGTAAAACTCCTTCAAAATCGCGATTTCCCCTTAGAGATATACAGGAGATTCTCAGATTGGGCGCATTGACGTAGTCAGCTGATAAAAAGTGGCGTCACGCCAGAAGCACGGGGAGAGGGGCTGTTGCCCACTCCTCTTTCTTCTAACCTCCTTGGGTTAGAACTTAGACCATGAATATAGGTAGACAGAGCTAGGAGCTCGGAAGGCGGCACAAACATCTCCAGAGGGTAGTCACGTGATGTGTGTCAACCACCGGCTTTCACTGCGCGTAGTTTGTAACTGTACTATAGATTACCTGAAGTTAAGTGAGCGATTTTAATTTCTGTGGTTGAAATTATAAAATAAATTTGTACCATGTGGCGTACATGTTGTGCTATTGGATGTAAGGAAAGATTTGTGAAGGGCGGTCCGGTGTCATTTCATAGGTACGAAATTTATAACCTTCGTGACAGAATTGATTGTGATGCAATTAGTAAAATTTTTTGCTGTCATTATGAATACACAAACTGCATCGAATTACTTTTATAGACCTTGAATCATAGCGCTCTTTTGTACTGTTTGATCGATAGCGGGATTACAAGTGTGTCCAGTACTAGCAGGGGTACCTGGTATTTCCCGGGTTAATTTAACTTTTTTCATAAAAAGAAATAAAACGAAATGGAATGCAAAAAAACTATAACTGTCACTGCCGACACAAAATGTTATAATGTAGTAATATTTCTGCCACCCAATATACACACACACACGAAAAAATAAAAATAAGTAAATGTTAAACATAAAGACAAAAAAAATTCGATTTAGTTAATTTATTTTAACGTAACAAAAAAAGAAAGTAACAGGAAAGGAAATGCTTACCTTCAAGGAGACATCTATAGAACTGCCGTACATCTGGCGAGCGCGTATAAGAACCCCGCGTCACTAAAATGCAATGAACTTATGTCATGTAACGTGCATGCGACTTGACACTGATCATTCTTTTGTTTATCATTCTGAATATCCGGAACTCTCTATTTACGTAACATTATATTTCTGCCTGATGGAGCAGCCTGTTGGTGGTGAAGCTAGCGTAAAACTAAAAAATGGAACTTTTATGAAAATTTAGCATGGGGACCCCTTGACCCCAAGCTGCGACCCCATCCGAAAACTGTCTACGGTCTAAGTTAGAGTACCATGAGGTAGTATACCGAATTTGGTGGTTCTAAATTAAAAATTGTAGAAATTTTAACTAAAAGAACAAAAATTTTGTATGGGGGGCCCCCTTAATCCCCGGACTCGTCATCCATTCCAAAACCCTTCTACGGTCTACGTTAGAGTACCAAGAGATAGTATGCCAAACTTTGTGGTTCTAAGTTGAAAACTGTAGATTTGTATAGTGGACAAACAAACAAATATACACTAGTGGCCAAAATTGTGGAAACCTTTTGGAAAAAGTGTATTTTTGAGGTTGATGGCTCATAACGCCCCTTTTGTTTGGAGTAATACCATAAAATTATATGTCAATGGAAAGATAATTTCATCAAGAATGTAATGCAACAAAGTTTGTTCAATTATCTGTATTCCATGAAGTTAGAGCCAAATAACCAGAAAAAGGAAGCACAACCTAGGTTGATATGAAGTAGCTTTCCTTCATTTGAATGTAGTCAATGAGCATGACTGTTTAGAGAGCCAATCAGGTGTCATTTTGTTTTGGCAATGAGCCAATCAGGTCACAGTAGGATCCAGCTATTGATGTCATGTATTGGAGCTGAGAGGAGGACATTTGTCAGTGTGTTATGTGATTGCTATCAAGTTTGTGTGTGTGTGTGTGTGTGTGTGTGTGTGTGTGTGTGTGTGTGTGTGTGTGTGTGTGTGTGTGTGTGTGTGTGTGTGTGTGTGTGTGTGTGTGTTCTTTCATTTAGTGAGCTTGTAAAATGTAATAAAATTAAAGAAAGGGCGCAAAGAGTTGACTGGTCACCCAGAAAGCGATGTAAAATAGTACCATTAAGTGATAAAGGCTTCAGTTATGAAGAAATTAGAAGAAAAATTGGTGGAAATTTAACCAAAGGTGGCATTTCTAAATTTTTGAAGAAGTATAAGGAGACTCGGTCACCACAAAACCAAACTCGTAAAGGCAGGAAAAGGTGCACAACAGCAAGTGATTATAGACGAATTAGGATACTGTGCCTAGGTGACAGAAGAAAATCATCTGGGTGTATACAAGATAAAATGGCACAATGCAATGTGAAGTTGAGTGCAAGGACTGTTCGGCGCAGACTGCAGGAATATGGTCTAAAAGCTAGAATTCCACAACAAAAGCCATTTTTATCTGTGAAACAAAGGTTGAAAATATTAAACTGGGCTAAAACACATGTTAACTGGACTTCAGAACAATGGGACAGTGTTATTTGGAGTGATGAGACCAAAATCTCCCTGTTTGGTAGTGATGGCATAAATACGTAAGGAGAATAATTGGAGAAGATTTGCATCCTGATTGCATTACATGTACCGTGAAACACCCAGTTAGTGTTATGATCTGGGGTTGTATGACATCAAAAGGTGTGTTCAGAATTTACGTTATTAATGGGAAAATATAAATATAATGGCCAAAAATACATTAATGAAATACTTGAGCCCAAACTGGAGCCTTCCGCCCGTGGTCTTTTCCAAGTTAATGAAGCATTTATATTTCAACAGGATTCAGCTCCATGTCATGTTGCTGCTGTGTGAAAAAAGTGGTTTCAGGATAATCATATTCCACTGCTGCAATGGCCTGGGAATAGCCAAGACCTTAACCCTATCGAAAATCTATGGAACCGACTAAAGAAACTTGTTAGTCATAAGCAACCCAGCAATAAAACCCAATTAATAGAAGCAATAATTCAATCTTGGTTTCACATTATTACAGCTGCAGAACTGAAAAACTTGGTTCACTCCATGGGAAGGCGTTGTAAGGCCGTAATTAACGTTAAAGGTTACCCAACTAAGTATTAACTGACATGGTGAGAATTTTTGTATATCTCATTTTTTCTATATGTTTCACTTTTCTTTTTTATAACTGCTGTTCTAATACAAAATCCTTCATAAAAGTTATTGAATTACATTCTTGGTGAAATTCTATTTTTTTTTGATTGAAGGTTTAACGACCACCGTGAGCAACTCAATGGGCTATAAGCAGTCGCCCGTCCCTAATTTATGGTCACTGGTTCCAGGGAAGGGAGAGGGCCAGCACCGTAAGACAAACACAACATCCATGCCTGACGGGATTCGAACCCGGACCCCTTACGGACGAATGACCAGAGGCCAGCGCCATAGACCACTGCGCCAGTGGGGCGGCCAAATTATCTTTCCATTGATGTATAATATTATGGTATTATTCCAAAAAACAGTAATGTTACGAGCCATTAAACCTAAAAAATACACTATTTCCAAAAGGTTTCTACAATTTTGGCCACAGGCCGTCTTGGTGGCGCAGTGGTCTAAGCGATGGCCTCTGATCATTCGTCCGAACGGGGTCCGGGTTCGAATCCCGGGGAGGCATGGATGTTGTGTTTGTCTTACGGCACTGGCTCTCTCCCTTCCCTGGAACCAGTGACTCTAAATTAGGGACGGGCGACTGCTTATAGCCCATTGAGTTGCTCACGGTGGTCGTTAAACCTTCAATCAAAAAAAAATTTGGCCACTGCTGTACAAACTTTCTCTTTTATATAGTATGTATAGATAATAGTAATAATGGTGTAATTGTTGACCTGTTAGTTTCCACTTTCCAGTATGATTCATATTTATATTACCAGCAGGATTAGTTTAACTAACATTGTGTGTTTTTTTATATAGTTTCCCAACGGATGTAGAAAGGAAAAAATTATGGACAGTGAAACTTCACAGAGAAAATGTTAACCCCTCAAAGTACAGTAAAATTTGTTCTAAGCACTTCACTGAAGACTCTTTTGACACTGGAAGGTTTGGAGGAGTTAGATGGCTGAAATCTGATGCAATTCCCACTATTTTTTATTTCCCTAAACATCTGATTTCAAAACAAATGAAACGTAAGCCACCAAAACAGAGAGTATTTTCCTTTAGAAGAAGCTAAAGAAATTGAACTTCCAAACACTTCAACACAAAGTCTGGAATCATCTGAAATTTCCAATTCTGTTAAAAGGCGTTTAACTTATGTTGGAGATTTCACGGATGAAGATATGTATTCCCAATCAAAAGCCCGAAAGTTTCTACATATTGCAAAGCAGCAGATAGCAAGACATGAGCACAAAGCTCGCAATATTACCAAAAAGAAACGTCGATTGGAGCAGCGTGTTACATCTCTGAACGAAATGCTTTCCGAACTAAAACAAAAGGCCTTAATTAGTGATTCAGCAAGTGCTCTATTAAAGGTAAGCATATTTGACTGATATAGTGAGACACAAGTCTACATACATCCTAAAATGTTGCATTATACAAGTAACTGTAAACAACGTACGAAATATATTTGCATTATACGAATACATTAAATATATGCAGATATGTTAAGGGGAAAGGAAACAAAACACATTAAAATATAAGAAATTTATTTTAGTTTGGTTATTATCTTGAGATAGGTCTCAGGGGAACAATGAAAGTTTATCGTGGTAAAGAAACCAATGTTTTTTGAAGGCAAAATTATATTACCTTCTATTTGCTGTTCAACACGATATAAATATTTATTATCGGAGGAAATGGGAAATAGCATATTTGGTAGGAGACACCATGGTGTTTTCTGAAGGCAAAATTATATTACCTTCTGTTCGCCGTTCGGCACGATATAAAAAGTTTAACCTGTTTTAAACTTAAAAAATATATATATATACTGGCGGAAAGTGAAAAAAGAACACCAAGAAGGAGACGTCTGATACCAACGAAATTTATACAGCATAATAATGGAATACAAAGGATAACGTGATCAAAACATTATGGACAAATACAGCTGTATTTGCTGGGAAACTAAAAAATAACACGTAACATGATTAGTACAAGGTTGAACCGCCATGAACTGCGTCACACTGTGCAATTCTGGCATGGAGTCTGTCGTACAGATGTTGGATGTAAGTTTGGGGTATTGAGTTCCAAGCATCCTCAACCTGGACGCGTAAATCGTGGATGGTCGTGGCGGGCCGTGGGGACCGGAGAAGTCGTTGTCCCATAAAATCTCCCACGTGCTGAATGGGGACAAATCCGGTGAACGTGCAGGCCATGGAAGTTGTCTCAAACCCTGAAGTGCATGTTGCGTTGCATGTGCCGTGTGTGGACGTGCGCTATCTTGCTGGAAAACACCACGATCGACCGACCTTACAAATGGCACAACAACGGGCTGAATGATGTTGTTGATGTAGGAGGTGCTGTTTAACGTACCCGGTACAAACACTAGTTGTGTACGGGAGTGATAGCAGATCGCTCCCCACACCAGGAGACCAGGTGTAGGCCCTGTGTGTCGCTGGCGGATGCAAGAAGGGTGGAGACGCTCTCCTTTGCGTCTGCGAACAGGCATACGGCCATCGGAGGCTCCCAAGCAGAATCTGCTTTCATCGCTGAACACGACAGATCGCCATTGCGTTCTCCAGTGCAGACGTTGGCGACACCACTGCAGCCGTTCCTGATGGTGGGCTGGAGTCAGAGGTACACATGCCAGAGGCACACGTGCACGCAGTCCTGCATCCAGTAGAAGGTTGCGGATTGTTCGCAGAGTCACCTCAGGTGCAACGGCAGCTCGATTTGCGTCGCACTGGATGTTCTGCTTGACAACGCCGCTCATCTTATGCGTTGATCGGTCTGCTCATCAGTCCGTCTCTGACTCCCGGTTCCACGTCTTCTCGTGTGGGAATGTTCCTCGGACCATCTACGCCACCATCGTACCACCACCAATACTTCCCGTCCAATTCGCTCCGCAATACGACGATACGGCCACCCGGCCTCGTGGAGTCCGACTGGACGACCTCGCTCAAAGTCCGATAACTCTGAAATCGTACACGTCTTCCATGTCGAGGTATTGCAGCTTCTTCAGGGTCTTCGCACGTGCCCGTATGCCAACGACTGATTACATTCACTTCGCCGTACTCCTTAAATACCACCGACGATAATTTGCATATTATGCCGTCTGTGGCGTTAGCGCTCACCTGTTTGTCCCGAAATTAACATCACACCTACGTAAACTCTACTCCATTGACATATGTAATTTTCATGATCGTCCGCCAATTCCTTCTTGGTGTTCTTTTTCACTTTCCGCCAGTGTATATATATATATATTTTCTTACCCTCTTAATCTTTTATTTGAATCTAGTATACCCGAACCCCACTGTGCAGGGCCGTAGCTAGAGGTATTGGCATCCGGGGCAAGCAGTAAAATTGGCGCCCCCCTGCCCCAGTCCAAGTGGAACAGGCGATGGTGTCAGATTTTATTATATACCTGTTTGCAGATATAGTACAATACCTGTATAAAAAAATATTGCGATTTTTATTATCCGCAATTATTGTCCCGTATATAATTTGCTAATTGTATGAAATAGTAATAAAATATAATTTTTTTTGTATAACATATTGCTCATAATATAATATTTAAAAAAAAATAACTTATATTGGTAATCCTATTCAATAGCCTGTGGTGACTATGTGAGCTTCAATAGGGATTGTTGAAGAAAGAAAAAAACATTGAACATAGTTTGAATGAAGAATACTTTTTAATTTATAATTAATTGCTACCTCAAGTGCTTATGAACAACTGAAAAAATAAGTACAAGTGGCATTTGTTTAAAATTATGCTTAAGCCTTAACAGAATGATTTTGTATTTACAAATGTACCTTTCGAGCTTTAACAGCAACAAAATCATTTATTATTTGATCATAATTAATAGTTTTAGCAATATCTTTTTCTATTGACAGAATTGCCAGGTGCGTTAACCTCTCTTGTCCCATTGATGACCTTGAGTGATTTTTTATTATTTTCAGCTTACTAAAACCTCGTTCGTTAGACGCATTAGTAATTGGTAATGTTAAGAATAATCTGAAAGCAATTACTAAGTTTGTATAAGATGTACCAAGAGACATTTGGTGGATTAAATTTAATAGGTCAAGAGAGGTTGCTTTTGAAAGATCTTGATTTTTTAAATAAAGAAGTGGCCTGAAACTTAAAACTAGCTATTTCCCCCTCTAGTTCAGTAGCATCCAGATCCTTATCATATTTATTTGCTAAGCGCATTGCACTAGCCTTTAACTCTTCTACGGTCATAGATTGCAAAGACTTGCCCGTTAAGAAATTAAAGTCATCTAACACTTCAATCAAACATTTATAAAGCCATTCCATTTGTTCTAAGACTTTGTCCAAAACAGCATAAAAGTCCATACTGAACCTTTGTTTTCCTGTTAAAACAGTGTCCTCACTTTCTTCCAATGTCAGTCGTTTCCTCTTCCTTGCCCTTTTCTCCTCGAAGAAGCCGTCAAGAGATGTTGCGGCACAGATGTCCGATGCTTCGCACAGTATAACATCAATCCCTGTATCCAGGATGTCTTGTAAAGCAGCTTTCAATCCTGTCAAGTGACTAACTGCACAGTCCACGGTCACATATTTGCGCTGTAGTTGTTCATTCACGCGGGAGATCTGATTTAGTATTTTGTCCCACATAACAGAGTAACAAACTTATAATTAATTTGTTTCAGAAGATTTTTAACCACTGATAAACAGTCATCATGGAATTGAAGGTTGTCAGAAATTTCCTCTAAGGCTTCGAGGACTTTATCAAGCTGTGAATAAAGTGCATGAACAGCAGAGTATTTGGATGCCCATCTTGTGTCACAGTGACGCTTAAGAGTGGTAGAAAGTTTGTTGGATAATATATCCCACATTTTGACATTGTGAGCAAATATTTTGTACAGTTCTTGCACTGTGCCAAAAATGTGATAATATCTGAAGAGACTCCAGCAGCGTGAACACCAACCAAGTTTTTTTGGTTTTTTTTATTGGAGGTTTAACGACCACCGTGAGCAACTCAATGGGCTATAAGCAGTCGCCCGTCCCTAATTTAGGGTCACTGGTTACAGGGAAGGGAGAGAACCAGTGCCGTAAGACAAACACAACATCCATGCCTGACCGGGATTCGAACCCGGACCCCTTACGGAGGAATGATCAGAGGCCAGCGCCTTAGACCACTGCGCCACCGGGGCGGCCCAACCAAGTTCAATGAATGAGCAGCACATGGCATAAAACGTGCATGGCTGCAAATTGCTTGTATACGGGCCTGGACTCCTGAATACTTTCCCGCCATGTTTGAACCATTATCGTATGCTTGCCCTCGGCAATTACGAATGTCAAGCCCATCGGCTTTTATTTTTTGTAGAATTTCTTCGGTTAAACCAGACCCAGTCATTTCAGTAGTTTTCATGAAATCGATGAAACTTTCTTCAATAGAGCAAACATCCTCTGAAACTTTCACGTACCTAATAATCTGGCACATTTGTTCCTGATGGGCTACTTCTGGTGTACACTCAAATGAAATTGAGAAATATTTTGCCTCTCTTATGTCTTTTAGTATTTCTTGGCGTACAGTGTCACCTATTAAATTGATGAACTCGTTTTGAGTTGTTGGGGAAAGGTAATTTGGAATTCCTGGTTTTTCTTTGGCTAGGGTAATATACTCTTTTAGCTGTTTATCATAATGAGAAACAAACTCTAGCAAATGTAAAAAAATTCCACATTTGTCTTCACCTATCTTTGTACTTGAACCTCGAAAGGCCAAGTTGTTGACTGAACAAAACAAAATGCAATCGACAATGATTCTGAGAATGTGCCGCCATTTCTCTTTTTCTTTTGTAATCATTTGCTGTAGTTCAGTATCAATTGCACAGCCCTCTTTAATCCTTTTTTCAAAGCTTTTCCAGGAAACATAGCACTCACGGTGCTCTACAGAATTTTCATGCTCTGGAATTCGAGGGTGTAATTTTTTCCACTCAGAAAATCCCACTTTTGGATTTGCCAAACGTGATTTCAAATGCTTTCTAAATAGCATGCAAGGGAAACAATAAATAACTTTTGTTGCTTCACTGTAAATTAACCAATCCCGCTCTACATTTTCTCCATTCAAAAGTTTTTTGTGGAACCAATTTCCCGTAAAATGCCTTTTTTCTGCATTAATTGATAAAAGAAAATTACCATTTTTATTTTGTTCTGGACCGTGTTCAACTAACAAGCTTCACACATGGTCATTCAAATCAGGCCATGTTGTGGGATCATTAAAATTAAGTTGAATTTTGGTTTGTTTATCTTCCAAATCCTGTTCCTGTACGCCTTCATAAGGACTCAATGTTGGAAAGGACGGGTTAAAATAAGGTGTAGAATCATCTGAATGCCCACTAGCACTACCAGTTATATTCTCAGTTACTTCAGTAACGTTTTCATTTTCTAAAAGTGTTGATGTAGATGGCTTACTTTCAATCACTTGCTGTAGTGGGAGCGCAGCGGTTGAGGGATCCACCTTCTTTACCCATATCCCAGTTTTTTGCCACTGCTTGGCTTGGACTGCGTTATCCGCCTCTTGTTGTCTTTTTCGTTTTCTGCCTTGTGCTCCAGACAACTTTGTAGGTTCCATTTCGACACACACGCGCACGTCACGTGGCACAGTGCACTAATTCAGCGCGCTACTCAATCAATCAAGCTATACAGACAACGTTAAGCAAACAAATGTCGTCACAGTGTCACGGCAAATATTGCATTTAAACTGTCGCAACCTTTACTCAGTAATGTTTGTTCCGCGCATGCGCACTGTAGGCTTCCCTGTCGACGAATCGTCGCCATCCGTCATTCGTTCTCAATACACGTAAGGAGTGATGGATCATGGACAGAGGAGGCCGTGAAGGTCACAGCACCCGTCGCCTATATTTCACCCCCTGAGACATGCAGCCGTGGTCGATGACGTACCTGCACTGGCCAAAAGTCTGGGAGCTTTCTGTCAGAGCACCACATGAAAGGCACTTTCAGTCAAAGTTACTACTGTATTTACCCGATTACAGTGTGTCATCTACTGCAAGGCGCACTTAAATATAAAAAATTATCTTTTTGGAAAACAAAAGTTCATGATTTTTGGGGGCCTAAAAATCGGAAAACATTGATGTTATAGTATAAATTGGATAATTTTAAATGAACGTTTTCTGTTATGCATGCTCTTTCTTTAAAAAGTATTTTGCTTAATATAGCAAATATACTTTTCTGATCTCAAAATCAAAAATCATATGATTTGAGGTAAAGTGCTGGAATTACAATGCATCTTGATATGTCTTCTGGTGTCCATTTTAAAATCTGTTTCTTCTCGCTAAGAGCATCAGTTTGGGTTTTTAGTGTACAACTTAAATAAAATACAACGTGAAACAAATATGATACACCAAGAAAAAGTGCTGGCGTAAAACACCGTCATAACAGAGGGAAGTTCTGTCCTGGAGGGAACTGAGCTGAGCCAGAAGGCCAGCGTGATGACGTAGAAACAAGTACACTACCCATTTTTTACCCAACCTTTCAGACACGGGTCGGTGTTCAGCACTTCAAAGGGGCGTACTAGCCCTTCCCCTCTGAAGTCCTGGCCTACACTAGCCGCTGCGCGCGCGTCTCAAATGTTTCATAAACATAGCAACTAAAATGTACTGTCACACCCAAGCCAAATCGATCCGAATATTTGGCGTTCGGACGATTGGAGTTCTCCTTTAATTTAGGTTTCATCTGGTCGCCTTTTTATTTTTAAAGCATAAAGAAGTTTGAATTTTATACATTTTTTTAATTACGCGTAAAAATTAATTTCACATTTTTTACATTTATATAAAAAAAATCTACGTCTCGATGGCACCCCTCCAGCTCGGCGCCCAGGGCGACCGCCCCTGCTGCCCCCCCTCGCTACGGCTCTGCACTGTGTCACCTACCAATTGTACTATTTTCTTTTTCCTCCTAGAATAAATATTTATATCGTGCTAGACAGCTAGCAGAAGGTAATATAATTTTACCTTCAAAAAACATTGGTAAGAAATGTTTTTTTAACAGATTGATGCTGCAAAAGTCTATCTACAGAGGAAAGTAAATTTTATGTACGTGACTACTAGCTCTGGAAATCAAATTTATATTGTGTGTGGTCTCTTATGGAATCAATTGCAGTCTCCTTGGCATTGAAAACACAAGATGTTTTTGTTGTACGTGCTGTAATTTTAGACCACCCCCGACCTGTGATGTATTTGCAACCTTTTCGTTCAAGTTCGTCCTAAATGTGTTTGGTGCGGATTTTAATCTGAAGACTGGTAGGTGAATGAAACAGTTGTGGTATATTATAGACGATCCATTTCTTACAATCTTGGTTTAATGCTTTGGATCGTTATCCTGTTGGAAAACCCATTGGTTACTAAGCCCCCCCCCAGATTTTGATGGATGGCTATAGATTGCCACGCAATATCTTCAAGTTCTGTAGTCTTTCCATTGTACCCTCAATAAAAACTAATTTCTTCACTTGAGCAGCTTTTTCCAGAGGTGACTTTAAATCTTTTGGGGCCCTAGGCGCTAAAAGTTCAGGGCCCCTCTTCTCCCTTCTTATCGCCTCAGAAATTTTCATCCGTCAGATTAACAAAAAAAAGGTAGGGGGGGGGGTGTCAAGAAAAAGGTGTTTACACTTTTTAAAATGCAATTATATCTTCCTATTATTAGAACGTTCTGTAAGAAACAGTGCTAGTGTAATAATTTGTCTGTCCGTGCACATCGAACTTTTTGATTTTAGAGATATTTCAAAAATTATTTTTGCTGCTAATAAGAAATCAATTGATCTTAAGTTTTGGCCCTTTTAATATCCCATATACTTCATGCACTGTAGTTATCAGAAACAGAATTTTGAGGCAAATAGAAAATCACTGGATATTAAGTTCGGCACTTTACATATCCGTATCTCATTTATACCTGCACTGCAGTTGTCAGAAACAGAAGAATACGAATTAAATGCAAAAGATCCGGTTTGAATAAGGAAAAGTAGGAACTGCAGGTTTTTGAGTAACAGTATCATTGAAACCTTTTATTGCTTTTTAAAAAGCTAGTTTTAAGTTGATTTAAGGAATAGAAAAGGTGAGAATACTTGATAATTATCAGTATTAAGTCAGGGTAGCAGAAAGTAATGAGAAAATGTTGTTGCAATACAATATAAATTACTTTTAACACTATTAAAGAAGATAGTATGATATTCTTAAATTTCTTTACTTTTTCAGCCTAAATATTAATAACTCTTTTGGTTTAAGATGGTTTAGATGGATTAGGGCCGAGAAAGAACTTGATTGTCCTAAGAAGAATTATCCTATGAAAAATATTCCTTTCTTCATTGATTATCCTACCACGAAGGAAAAAAACAATTAGCATCCAGCAACACTCTGATCATCAGGAAATTTTTTACAAGCACTCCTCATCGCAACTCGGGGAGAAGGTACCAACAGAGATGGTACAACTTATCAATACAACTAATCAACTTAAAACCTTGGCTAAAAGTATCATGAAAGCAATTTAAAGCACAGCAAGCCAGTTAAGAATTCGCCTTAAACAATGAAAAGTATGGGATGCGTGAATACTTCCTTTACATACCACACTCATAACAGAAAGTTCCTGATCAGTCTGCGACAGATAACATGGTGCCACAAAATATTCTGCGGGTGGTCACTAGGCAAAATAATTACTAGATGTAAAAAAGAATAAAAACTTCCACAGGTTCAAATTAAGAGAGAAATTGAGAGAGAGAGCTGGCCACCTTATATCTCATCAACCGTTAGTAAAATCATGCAATGCATTGATTATGATACGCTTTCCAACATACCAGAAATTATTACTCAAGTTATGAGGATAATAGCTGTGGAATAAATCTTGCTCCTCGGTCCTGACCTTTGACCCCATTTCGATGATATCCAACAGAATTGGTTCATTGTACCTCCGGAACAGCATACTAAAGTTTTGTCGCAATAGAAGCATTTTTGCTCAAGTTATGAGGATAATGGCTGTGGAATAAATCTCGCTCCTTTGCCCTGACCTTTGACCTCATTTTGCCCATTTTCAATAGGATTCGTACCTAGGTGGTCCCATACCACGTACTAAAATTTCATCGAAATCGAACCATTTTTAAGCGAGTTATCGTGCGGATAGACGGACAAAGCTGGAGCATATACGCTTCTTCAACCTACGGTTGGAAAGCGTAAGCTAGATACTACAGCCATTGCAATGATGACTAAGATCAAGAACACTCTGGCCTTCTGTACCCAAAGTTGTCACCATTTTCAAGTTGAAACACAAAGATTTACGGAATAAAATTGCATTTTACAACAATAAAGGACAGAGGCATTCTCGAAAAAAAAATTACGATAACAGGAGAAATCTGCACTCTGTCCAACTTTCGTTTTTAGAAAATTTTCAGTCTTAAATACAAACATTTGTCTAATAAAATGATATTTAGCCTCTATACTGAACAGAAGGAACATCGCGAGGAAAAGAATTTAAGATTACAGGGGTCAGTCTGACTTCAGTTTTTAGAAATTGTTGCGTCCATTTTCAAAACTGCGACACAAACACTGATGCAATAAAATGAAATTTAACAACGATACCGAACAATCCTCTCTCGGAACATCGAGGGAGCATTGCGAGGAACAAAAAATAACGATTACGGAAAAAAATTTAACTCAGTCTAACTTCCGTTTTAGGAAATTGTGAAAGAAGTAAAACTTGCAAACAATGATCGATAGTCTAAATAAGGATTTAATAGGGTTCTGGGGTGTGTGGTTGTAACGTATACTCTATATTCACTTTCCTTTTGATTTTACTATCTCTGGTTATTTTATTTTACTATGTAAATTATCTTCTTACTGAACGAAATATTATTTCACCCGATGAATGAGATCTGGCAATGAGTGTAAGTCATGACGTGGTGGTAGCCAGTATATATAGGCGCGTTCATCGATAGCGAAGGAGAGATTTTTTGTTGTTATAAGGAGAGCGTTTGTTATTGAAGGGAGAGCTTTTGTTGTTATACTAGAGGAGCGTTGTTGTTGTGAAGGAGAGAGTTTCGTTCTATGTGATTAGTTTGATTCTTCATTATTGTGAAACGAGTTGTGTGTGTGCTTTGGATGATTAAGAGTTGCATAATAAAAGAGCTTTGTAGTAAGTACGTCTTTCTCAATTCATAGTTTTTGTCAGACCTCTGTCTGGCTGTTAGGTTTATGTCATTAGTTTATTACCATTAACAACCAGCGTTAAGACTTTATTCATTCTAATTACTGCTACAACATTACTACCAGTTATAAGTTTGTTCAATACTATTACTACACTACTAGCAGGAGGCTTTATTCATGTTCTTAATTAACTAGTAACAACAACCATTTGAATTCACTGAAGCTTAGTACAAGCATATCATTCAGTAGCAGAAGCATTATACTTAGCTCAGTAGGAAAGCTTCATTATTATCATTAGCTAGCTGGTAGAAAGAGCTTATTCATTATAATTAGCTTAGCGGAAATTAAATAAAGCTAATTCATTATATGGTTTTTGTCTGCAGGACGAAAAGAAATCTGCGACGTACGTCGCATGTCGCCACGATTCTGCTACGGGGCCTATCACTAAAAGGGACTCAAAAATTATTTTAACCGTTCCTTTTAAAATAAGTACGTCGATAAGAACTGGAAAATTCGGAATATCAGCAAAAGCAAGAAAAAATATGTTATTATTATGAGAAAGTAAAATATCAATTGACAATACAAAGTAGTCGCTTTAAGGATTCATTTGCTTCGGTCCGTGAAAACCAAAACAAAACTGAAAATCCAATTATATGTTTTCGGGGCCCTGAAATAGTGAGGCCCTAGGCGCGCACCTAGTGCGCCTAGCCGGGAATCCGCCCCTGGCTTTTTTTTTTTTTTTTTTGATTTTTTTTTTTTTTTTTTATTGGAAGTTTAACGACCACCGTGAGCAACTCAACGGGCTATAAGCAGTCGCCCGTCCCTAATTTAGGGTCACTGGTTCCAGGGAAGGGAGAGAGCCAGTGCCGTAAAACAAACACAACATCCATGCCTCACCGGGATTCGAACCCGGGCCCCTTACGGACGAATGATCAGAGGCCATCGCTTAGACCACTGCGCCACCGGGGCGGCTCCCCTGGCTTTTCCAAACAATATTTGAAATCTCACCATATCATTTCTTTCCTTTTTGTAACTTCACAATCACATTTCTCATGTATAGAGAAATTTTCTTCCACGGATCCATTGTTACTAATGTGCCAAGATGAACTTTGCTCATGTGCACTCAGACTCACAGCAAAGCTAAGATTACATGAAGCCTGTTGATGGTGATTGCGGACAAAGAGTGAGTTTGATGTTCTTCCCGAGAAATTACGAACTGTGCACATTTTTTCGACTGACATTTTATAGATTTTAGGAATATATCCTGTGAATATATTTTGGTAACATTTACATATTTTAGGCAGATAGTCTTGTAGTTGTACGTGTATAATACCATGTTTTAATTGTATGATTTCTCAATGTTTCATAATCTCTAAAATAGCCGAATTTTAAAGAGTGTATGAAGACTTCTGTGACTCACTGTATGCTATTAACCATTTAATCTTGACAATTTATACTGCTTTTAAAATAAAGTTGATCTTACTGTCACTGTTTTACCCATACCCTGATCAAATTCAATCACTGAAGTATGTAGTCTTTGCACTATATAGGGCCTTCAGGTGCTAATAAAAAGTATAATATATGGCTCTGAATACACACCATACGTTTCCAGCATTTGTTGCACTAGTCCACTAATGTAATGTTATTAAATTTTTGTGGGGAACTATTTTTCTGTGAATTATAATACTTTATTGCTTTAAAATATTTCCTATGTGAATAAAATGTACAAGCAACACTTTTAAAAATCAAGTAGTAATACTTGAGACTTTAAAAAATAAGATTACATTTTTAACTTCTTTGACCACCTGTAAATTTGAAACCTAGAAATGTTCTACACAAAGGTATGACACTCATCCAAAACTCTCCTAGAAAATGCATTGTAAACTATATAATAAATTTTAAAAATATGAAATTTTTTTCGCAGATTAACATTAGCAGTAAAAGATTTTACTTTACCTAAATAAAAAATAAGACCTATAATGAATATGTTTTTTACTGGTTTTGTTGTTGTAGTAATTATTATATCATGAATAAAGTCTTATGCGGGTTATTAATGGAGACACTTAATGACAGAGAGAGACCCAACGGCCAGACAGAGGTCGGACAGTACTATGAACTGAGAAAAACGTACTTACTTAAAAAACCCTTTTATTTGAAAACTCCTGGTATCATCCAACACACACACTACTAGTCACACTAATCGTATCACAATAATGAAGAAGAACCTAATCACATAGAACGAAGCTCTCGGCACAAAATAACGTAGCTCTTTTCACATCGAACAAAACCTCTCCACATATAAACAAAAGCTCTCCGCATATAAACAAAAGCTCTCACACGTAACACAAAAGCTCTCTCACGTACACAAAAGCTCTCCTCGCACATAAACAAAAGCTCTCCTAGGTATCGTTGAACGCGCCTATTTATACTGCCTACCACCACGTCATGACTACACTCGTTGCCACATATCATTCAGCGGGAGAAATAACATCTCGTTAAGTGAGAAGATAATTTACATAGGAAAATAAAATAACAAGAGATAGTAAAATCAAAAGGAAACTGAATCTGGAATATACGTTACATCATCTCCCTCTTAATTTTTTTTTGTCGAAAAAACCTATCAAATTTTGGAGTGTAGTCTTACACTTGCTGACTGACGTTTATCGTCCCCTTTTTGTTTGTTTTAGTGGCAGCAGTATGTACAATATCAAACTTGGCATGACAAAATCAGGAAATCTGTATTCGTCTGTGAAATACTTTTTATACTTGAACAAAACAAACCTGCATCGGCATACCTTTTTTTATTCTGCCTAGCAGGAATCACTTTTTTGATTTCAAATTACGTCTTCCTATTAGCGTTGAGTACAAACCAACTGTATCAGCAGCGAAGAATGCCTGTAGCTGCCCAACAGTAACAATTTTCATTATTTTATCCCTACGCACATATATATAGATTTCAAATTACGTCCACATATTATCGTTGAGTACAAACCAACTGTATCAGCAGCGAAGATTGCCTGTAGCTGCCTAACAGTAACAATTTTCATTATTTTACCCCTAAGCACATATATATAAAAAAAAATTTGGATTAGTAGACGGACATAGAAGATATATACAAAAAAAACACAGATACACAAAAAGAATGCATAGGCCCACACGAAAAAAAAATTCTGACACGCCAAACTGGTCGTGCAGGAAAAACAACAGAACGAGAAATGAACCTGTCCACGAGAACCTACTTATCTCGAGGACGCATAAAAAGCTCTAGTACGATAACGTTTTCCAGGCCTAATCGGACTGGTAAATTCAGGTGGCGTCGGTCTTTTCAAAGACTTGAATGGATCTGGAACATCTGTAGTCTGTCGGTCAAGAAATCCCTGCGTCTGACAGGAACGGTCAGGAACGGCTGAAGTCTGTCGGTCAGGAAATCCCTGCGTCTGACAGGAACGGTCAGGAACGGCTGAAGTCCGTCGGTCAGTAACGGCTGAAGTCTGTCGGTCAGGAACGGCTGAAGTCTGTCGGTCAGGAACGGCTGAAGTCTGTCGGTCAGGAACGGCTGAAGTCTGTCGGTCAGGAAATCCCTGCGGCTGACAGGAACGGGCTCCCTCAGGCTTTTGATATGTAGTCCCTTTGTGCTGGGGCCCGTGTTGTCCTTCCAGCATTCTTTTGAAGGGACGTGGCTCCGGCCACATCGTTTGTTTTCGCTTTCTACCTCTGGGCATGAGAGTAGAAGCAGGCATCGACCCTGTTTGCCCTGAGCGTAGGTTCCAGGGGCGAAACCCGGGCGGATGCAAGGATCTCTGTCTTCGTCGCTGTTGCGGCGAAGCAGATTGGGGAGACAAGTTGCGTTTCCGACCAGCTTTTGGTGTTGCTGGACGGTTTGTAATTTGTGTCAGACGTTTAGGAATCGTCCCTCTATTGTCCATATCTGATAAATCAGAAATATTTGATGACTCTGAGTCGCTGCTGTAAGTTAGTGGTCGTGCAGGGCGATGTTTATTTCTGCCTATAGGAATACTTTCGGACGAGGTATTCAAGGAAGTAGGAGCTTGTGTCGGTGTAGAGTTATTAGGGAATGGTGCAGCAATAGTCTTGGCAATGGTTGGAGGGAAAGGAACGATACTAGCATTTGAAGAACTTGATTCGAGCCTTCGTCTTATGGTTGAATCAGGTTGCGTTTTTTTTTTGATTGGAGGTTTAACGACCACCGTGAGCAACTCAATGGGCTATGAGCAGTCGCCCGTCCCTAATTTAGGGCCACTGGTTCCAGGGAAGGGAGAGAGCCAGTGCCGTAAGACAAACACAACATCCATGCCTGACCGGGATTCGAACCCGGACCCCTTACGGACGAATGATCAGAGGCCAACGCCTTAGACCACTGCGCCACCGGGGCGGCAGGTTGCGTTTTGGGAAGCCCGTCTTGTGGAGGGGAGGGTGAAGAAAAAATCACTGGAGATTCTTCAAAAATGTTTGTCGGTTCGTCCAAAATTTCTGGAGGTTGATTGTGAGATATAGACTCTTGAGTCTGTGGAACAGAAGGTTGAGTAGGGTTGATGATAAAATCTATATTTCGTTCATGATATTTGGCGACACTGAGCAACGTGTACGTATTGAAATTTGATTGTCAGGTTTTTCAAGAATAATGTTATTTTCAAACACATTTGCCACCCGATATGGACTTTCGTAGCTGGGTGCAAATTTCTTTACTAAAGTATGAGAAACAGAAGACTGGAAGTGCGTTTCCACGAGAGTGAGATCTCCAACGACAAGATCTGGTTCCCTACGTCTAGTATTATAGTATCTTGCTTGAGCCGCTTGTGCTCCTATCATTGCAACACGAGCTTTTTCAGCCATGATTCGTACTGATTGCGGAGTTGGTCGCTGGTTTAGTTCGTCGATAATCCCAGTTAAATTTTCAAAAGGGGTCTTAATTTTTCGACCCAAAAAAGTTCAGCAGGAGTAAATTCAGTAGATTTCGTGAACAGACGAGCGGAGGGCGAACGAAAAAAGCTCAAGATGTTCATCCCACCGCTCGTGATGATCCATGACAAATGTAGCAATCATTTTAACTAGCGTGCGGTTTACTCGTTCCGCGGGATTACTCTGGGGATGATATGGGAAAATGATTTATGCTTAATGTGTTGTCTCGCACACATTCTTTCAAAAATATCAGAAATAAATTGGGGACCATTATCCGAAACTACTTTATTAGGTGCACCATATCTAGAGAATACTTCATTAATTAATACATTACAAATAACTTCCGCCGTAGCGGTTTTAATGGGAAAAACGTCAACCCATTTAGAAAAATTATCAGTTAATACTAAAACGTAACGAGCTTTGTTTTTAACAGATAAAGGATAAGGTCCCAATAAATCTATTGAAATAATATCAAAAACATGAGAACTTGAACTAGATTTCAAGTGACCGGCCGGTCTTACATTACGGTAATTATGAATCTGACACAAGTGACATGATTGAATGTATGCGAGCACACTTTGGTACATGCCAGGCCAATAGGCAACATCCCGCAATTTACAACGGGTCTTGCGAATACCTAAATGGCCTGCAATAGGTTTGTCATGAAATTCGTATAAAAGGGCCATTCTAAGGGTTCGTGGAATACATGGGCGAAACTCTGCCCTAGTAGTCCTAGATTTCGTATAATAAAGAAGACCCTCTATGACTTCAAAATGCTGTGACCTCCCAGCCAGAGAAGGATCACTTTGTAGTGGTGAACCCGCAAGCAAAAAATTATAGATATCCCCAAAATCTGGATCATTTATTAATTCTGCCATTATCTGCTCTCTGGATGTTATATCAGCTATTAGAAGTAAAGGCTGACATCCAGGAGTAGTTTCTGTGGGAACCCCACTAATCGGGACGCGAGACAATGCGTCCGGTAATTGATTCTTATGACCTGGTTGGTACGAAATTTTGATATTGCTCTCTTGTAACTTAAGAGCCCACTTCATAAGTCTTTGAGAGAGGTGCTTAGCAGAATTCAAATACTGAAGGGCAGAATGATCCGTAATTATGTTAACTGTCAATTCGTTAAGATAACATTGAAATTTGTCAAGAGCATACACTACAGCAAGACATTCGCGTTCCGTAGCTGAATAATTGCGCGTTCAGCTTTGGCTAAAATACGAGACGCAAAAGCTATTGGATGCCCAGCTTGTGACAAAACGCAAACAAGACCAACTCCGGATGCGTCAGTATAAATATCAAATTCCTTAGTATGATCCGGGGAAGTCAACGCAGACTTCAGTGCTTCAAATGTAGCGTTAGCCTCAGGTGTCCAAACAAACTTCTTGTATTTACGTTTCAAAGCATACAATGGCTCACAGATTGTAGCATAAGCGGAGACGAACTGCTGATACCATCCGGTCATTCCCAGAAAGCGTAATAGTTCTTTTGCTGTTTTAGGCCGAGGAAAGTCAACAATAGGCCTAATTTTTTCATTATGCGTAAATAAGCCGTGGGGAGTGATTTTCAACCCCAGATATACAATCTCGTTCCTCGCTATCTGGCATTTACTAGGTTTTAACGTCAAGCTAGCATTGTATATGAGTTGGAACACCTGTTTGAGCAGAGAAAGGTGCTCGTCAAAAGTCTCGGATGTAATAATAATGTCATCCAAATATACATGCACATGGTGACCTAGAACAGGTCTGAGAACCGTATCCATAAGCTTTTGGAAAGTAGCAGGTGCAGAAGCTAGTCCAAAGGGCATACGCAGGTATTCATAAGCCCCAAAAGGAGTCACAAAGCCTGTTTTATCGACGGAGTCTGGATGTACCGCCACCTGCCAATATCCACTTGCCAAATCCAAGGTTGACATTCGTTTAGTTGATGACAGGTCATGCAAAATATGCGACATGACAGGTAGTGGATAATTTATCGCTTTCGTGACTTGGTTGAGCTTGCGGAAATCTGTCACGAAACGAAATTTATTGGGTTGTTTCTTTGGAACGAGAAAAGCAGGTGCGGCCCAAGCGCTTGTAGATTCCCTTATTATGCCCTGTTTAATCATCTCGAAAATTTGACGTTGCATTTCCTGTTTTTTATGGGGAGCACAAGGGTAAGGTTTCGTTGCTATCGGTTTCGAACCATCAGTGTCAATGCCGTGATAAACCACCTGTGTGAAACCAGGTTGATCAGAAAATAAACCAGGGCTTTCCTGCAGAAGTAGAGAAAGCTGGTTTCGTTGCCTCTCATTCAGTTGGTTACTCAGTAACAAATTCGTTATGTCTATAGGATCCGTAGGAATCACTTCGACAGGTTCCGGAAAGGAAATAACATGTTGTACGAAATTCAGAGTAACTTGAAAAGTATTGATAAAGTCCATGCCCATTAGACATTTAACAGGTAGTTCGTCTATGAGCAGGAAAGAATGCGTAAAACGAGCCTTTCCCAGCCCTAGAGATAATGTGACAGTTCCTGTGATACTGAATATTTCGTTATTTGCACCTCGCAAATACTGCGTCGCAGGCTGAACTTGTATTGCAGGAAAACTTTCAGTGCAAAACTACGTATTTAGGGCCGATATTTCAGAACCAGTGTCGAACTTTATCTCGACAATAATATCTTCAATTGTCAAGAACACATCAGGCAACTGAGGAGTTTGGACAGTCACTAATACTGTTTTAGGGTCAGAATGCTTGGTATCAGGAAGCAGTACCGACCCTTGGTCTACTTCCTTTGGAAGTTTAAAGGATTCCTGGTTGTATTATCATGCGGTCTGAAACCTCGGCCCTGCCGGGTATCGGGAAAGTTTTCACGATGAGGAAAACTGCGTGAAAACTGTTGCGGGAACTCCGCATGTCTGTTGAAATTTTCATTTCTATTACTGCTTCCCTCAGTACGGGCAGAAAAATCATCATTGCCCTGAGCATGAAAACGTTCCGAATGCTGCGGATTGGAATGGGGTCGAGCATACTGTGCATTTGTACGGTACCCAGAAAATTGATTAGAAACTCGCGGTTGGTGTACCACTCTTCTATGCGGTGGAACGTATGATGCTTGGACTTGCACCTGTGTATGCTCGCATTGAAAGTCATTAGGCCTATTATGCCGCTGAGGATTTTCGTAATAAGCCTCGCGGGGTGCCCGAGCATGGTGAGTTGGACCATGTTTGCTGTGTCGCTCTTCATACGTTCGTATGAGGCGAAGGCATTCATGAATTGTAGCAGGGTGTCCGACCTCAAGAAAATCCTGTAGAAATGGATCGAGCTGTTGCAATAGGGTGTCCAACATGTCGACATGACTGGCATGTGGATCCCATAAGTTATACAAGCGTGTTGTTTCTAAAGCAAATGCAACAGGGCTATCGTTGGGTCCTTGCTGACGAGAAAAAAGTTGTTGTGCAAGGCTAGCTCGACTGAGGCCGAAAGGAAAGACTTCCAAAAATTCTGCTCGGAAATTCTCATAATGAGAATCCGGGTTCGACACTCTCCACTGCCGATACCAGGTCTTAGCGGTATCCTTCAAACAAGTGCCTGCTATTTGCACTTTGCAGTCTTGATGAATATTGTATAGATCAAAATAATACTCCAAATCCTCGAGAAATTTTAAGGACCCCTCCAAACCATTGAAATTAATTGTTTCCTGCATGCGGGACGAAATGGGCAAGCATTCTGCTTCTGTGAGAGGATTGAAATCCCTCAGGGCCGCCCCGTTGGCGCAGTGGTCTAAGGCGCTGGTCTCTGATCATTCGTCCGTAAGGGGCCCGGGTTCGAATCCCGGTGAGGCATGGATGTTGTGTTTGTCTTACGGCACTGGTTCTCTCTCTTCCCTGGAACCAGTGACCCTAAATTAGGGATGGGCGACTGCTCATAGCCCATTGAGTTGCTCACGGTGGTCGTTAAACCTCCAATAAAAAAATCCCTCAGGTACGACCCGCGACTCAGAGTGATAGGAAGCTGGTGAATGACGAAATTGTGAAGAATGCCTGGGTACTTGTGAATCATTATCCGTAAAGTGAGCCCCACAGGCTTCTTCCAGATGGTCGAAATTAATCCCATCACCACCGAAACTTGCTTTAGGGTGAAATATTGAAGTTGTCTCAGGTAATGAAGACATGGGTAATAATTGTCAAGACCTCGTGTTCTGAAAATGTTTGGGCACCAATTATAATGAATTATGCTTTTTACTGGTTTTGTTGTTGTAGTAATTATTATATCATGAATAAAGTCTTATGCGGGTTGTTAATGGAGACACTTAATGACAGAGAGACCCAACGGCCAGACAGAGGTCTGACAGTACTATGAACTGAGAAAAACGTACTTACTTAAAAAACCTTTTATTTGAAAACTCCTGGTATCATCCAACACACACACTACTAGTCACACTAATCGTATCACAATAATGAAGAAGAACCTAATCACATAGAACGAAGCTCTCGGCACAAAATAACGTAGCTCTTTTCACATCGAACAAAACCTCTCCACATGTAAACAAAAGCTCTCCGCATATAAACAAAAGCTCTCACACGTAACACAAAAGCTCTCTCACGTACACAAAAGCTCTCCTCGCACATAAACAAAAGCTCTCCTAGGTATCGTTGAACGCGCCTATTTATACTGCCTACCACCACGTCATGACTACACTCGTTGCCACATATCATTCAGCGGGAGAAATAACATCTCGTTAAGTGAGAAGATAATTTACATAGGAAAATAAAATAACAAGAGATAGTAAAGTCAAAAGGAAACTGAATCTAGAGTATACGTTACAGACCCCCAGTGGCGCAGTGGTCTAAGAGATGGCTTATGACCATTCTTCCAGAGATGGGTCCGGGTTCGAATACCGGTGAGGTACGGATGTTGTGTTTTTTCTTACCGCGCTGGCTCTCTCCCTTTCCTGGAACCAGTGGCCCTTAATTAGGAACGGGCAACTGCTTATAGCCCACTGAGTTGCTCACGGTCGTCGTTAAACCTTAAATAAAAAAATTGGTGTTCAAATCGTCATTCAAACTGAATATTCTGATTCAGTTTGAATATAATCTCCATAGAAAATCCAGAACTAAAGATAATTTTTTTTATGTAATCTTTTTTTATTGTCATGTTTTCTTGTTTTTTTATATTATACAATATTAAGTGTGGCAGCAGCAAGAGCCAGCGAGGCCAGTCCTTTTACAACTACCCCAGCCAGGTAATCAGTAATATTTTGTGAGGATTGAAACAGAAAATTCACAAAGACAAAATAAAATAATCTAGTTCCAACACTGTTGAATACTGCATGTAGGTTTTATATTTCTTCTTTCCTTGCTCTTAATGAGTTTATGTGCATTTTTCATTTCTTGCCAGATTAATTCAATTTTCTGCACTGTATAACACATTTTTGTTTTATTTTCAGTCATCATTGCCTGGATCAGCAGTGGAACTAATTCACAGAGGTTGAACATGGTGCCACCAGCAAAAAAATATCCGCCTGAGCTTCGTGCATTTGCACTAACCTTACACTTTTATTCCAATAAGGCATACAATTACGTACGTAAGGTGTTTAATACTAGTCTTTCCCATCCAACAACCCTTCAAAAGTGGTATCGTTCCCTTGATGGCTCTCCAGGGTTTACAGAAGCATCTTTATTTGCACTAAAAGTAAAAGTCGAAGAGGCTTTGTCAAAAAATAAAGTTGTTGTATGTGCTTTAATTGTTGATGAAATGGCAATACGACAATATGTGGAAATATGATGCAAATAAGTTTAGTCGATATGTATACTTTGGGACAGATTTGGATGAAGATGAGCTGCCTGTAGCCAAAGAAACTTTAACATTCATGTTAAATGCTGTCAACGGGCACTGGAAAGTCCCCATTAGATTCTTCCTCATTAATGGGCTAAATGCTACAGAACGTGCAAATTTAATAAATGAAGCACTGAAGTTTATTTATGTCACTGGTATTCATGTAATCTTACTTACATTTGATGGAGCAAGTTCCAATTTAGCTACAGCTGCTGAATTAGGTGCCACATTAGATGCAATGAATATGAGAACATACTTTCTACACCCAGTTAGTAAAAAAAAGTCTACATTTTGCTTGATGCATGCCATATGCTGAAGCTGGTTCGGAACGCTTTGGCCGCCAAAGGATCCCTTGTGAATTCATGCAGCATATTAATAAAGTGGGACCATATTGTGCAGCTAGAAGCCTTTCAGAAAAGTGAAGGGCTTTTAGCAGCCACCAAATTGGGCAATCGCCATATTCAGTGGGAACGAGAAAAGATGAAAGTCAATATAGCTGCCCAGACATTAAGCAGCAGCGTTGATGATGCATCACGGTATGTCGAAATGGATCTGAAACTTCCACAATTTGTAGGAAGTTATGCTACTGCAGAATTCCTAAGAATTTTTAATGATTTGTTCGACCTGCTGAAGAGCCGCAACCTTTTAAGTAAGGGTTTTAAAGCTCCTTTGCAAGTTAGCAACAAAGTTAACTTTCAAAGTTTTTTAAATGCAGTGGAAAGTTATATATGTGGCCTAAAGACATCAGTAGATGGACCATCTATACTATCAAGCAACCGCAGAACTGGATTTTTGGGCTTTCTTACGTGCATTCACAGCATTCAGGGCATCTACCGTGACTTCATTGAGACCAGCAGTTTACCTTTGCAATTTTTGTTGACCTACAAACTCAGTCAGGACCACTTGGAGACATTCTTTAGTGCTATCCGAAGTAAAGGAGGTCAAAACAACAATCCAACTGCAAAACAGTTTAAGGCGACATACAGGAGATTACTTGTGCATCATCAAATCAAGTCATCAAAAAGTTCTAATTGTATGATTCTGGATGAAACAGTGATACTTCATGTATCAAGTACTGGGCATCAGGAAAACATTCATGTTAACAGTATTAATCACTCTGTAGCACGAAAGATGTATTGCCTTAATGCCACTTCTTTAAATAGTGAAGAATCTAATATTTTGCCTGTAAAATTTATAAGTTATTACATATCAGATGTTGTGTCATATATTTCAGGTTTTGTTAAAAAAAAATTGAAAGCCAAACTGAAGTGTGGTGAGTGCCTTGCAGCACTTACATCCACATCACCAGACGAGAGCTCCCTAATTGCTCGTAAGAACAGAGGTGGGTTGACTCTTCCTTCAAATGATGTTGTGCACCTCTGTAAAATTGCTGCGAGATACTTCCGTACATTCCAAGTTATGGGAAAGCTCCACCATAAGAACATAATGTCCATTCTGATATTGAAGTCTATGACAGAAGTTCGGCCTTCCACCTTTGTTTCTTTGCATGACCATATACTGGATCAGTGTCCCACTGAAGACCACAGGACATATCTAATGAAAGCTGTTTTCTATGAATATTTTTGTATAAGACTTCACCATAATGGACAGGCTGATAACCGAGAAGTTGCAGACCCACAAATTTCGAAGCCTTAATGCTAAAGAAACTATACTCAAAGGCTAGTAAAGGATGCAACTTGTTGTATATTCGAGAAATATTAATAAATCATTTGTTCTGTACATCTGCATCTCACTGTATATTCAGGAAAATTGTGTTAAAAATCGAAATTTGGAAACTGCTTTTTGGTTGAGCAAATTTTTGTAGAGCGTCGAGAGGTAAGTAAAAAATAACGGGTTAAGATCGTTTACATTTTATGATAAAATGTTGCTTACATGTGGTAATGTATATCATTCAAAGATATAGATGTAGTAGATATACCATAGGTGGAGACTTCGTGGGTTCGAGACACTTTTTGAACCCCCAATGATTTTGTTGTGGGTTCCTAGAACCCCTAATATTTTTGCGCGTATTTCATGGGAAAACTTCATGCACGTGTATATGTATAAGATTTGTTTTTCGTTATCAATTCTTCAACTGTTGTTTTATTATTCATTCCCCGTTTACTATATATAGGAAGTGTGTATAGAAATTTACCCCTCAGACTGTTTATTGTGCCTAAAAAAAGAATTAGTGTTTGTTCGCGCTCATCAAATTTGACGCGACAGAAAATACCTCAAGTACTGTTGTTTAAGAGCATTTAAAACGGCATCCTTTTTAAAAGAAAATTCTTCGGTTTATCTGGGTTCCCACAAAATACAAAAATCTAGTTTTACATTTGGAGACGAGAACCTATTCAAGGTCATAGTGACAAAGGCGGAAATATGTTGTACAGTCAGTTGACCCACTCTATCTTCGGACAGTTGGGGACCAAGGAGGTTAGAACAGAGAGAGGAAATGGCATCAGCAGCGACTGGTAAGCCAAATCTGATCATCTGGTTTCTTGCACCCTCCGGTTGGGGAGGGTTGAGCGACATGACGTCCCTTCCTGAAGACTTATGCTGCAGCACAGGTTGATAGCAGCCGTCTCTTACTCTCTGCAACAGTCCCTGAAGGTCAGCAAGGCTCCCACAGCTTTAGCAAGACCGTGATTGGCTAATGTGCAATATGCACTTCCGCTCTACGAAGCATAAATTTGTTTAATTTTTTTTAGAAAATACTAAACAGCATTTATGTAGTTTTTTTTGCAAATTTTTAGTTATGTGCAAGTATATTTTAGTCTCATTTTTTCCTGACTGTACATGCGGCACAAGTGCCTCTAAAACTTCTTCAAAATCGACGATTTCTTCGTAGAAAGTGCAGAAGCCGGCCAAGTTGGGCATACTGGGCATTCACAGCTGATACGAAGTGGAGCCCACGGAAAAAGCACGGCGTGCAGCTGATGTCATGTCCTCTCCGTTCTAACCTCTTAACTCAGAAATCATTTGAAAAAAAAATGACGTTTTTAAAATTGGTTAAAAAAACTTTAAATAAATTTTACATGTTTTTGTTACTTTTATAAAGACAACCGAGTTGGAAATTCACAGTATCTGTGTATCGTATATAATAATGTCGCGCCTACAAAAGCCAAATAAATGAAATAAATAATTATCTAGAAAAAAATATTTTTCTGTAATTACTATAACTATAATTTGCTTCATTTTAGCACTTCAGGGTGTGACGTACCTGCCAGCAGGGCGCACATGACATAAAAGCAGATAGGAATCAGAATACATGTCCGCGTAGCTTAATTGGTAGAGCAACTTATTCCGGAATGAGTGGACCCGGGTTCGAACCCCGGCGCAGATAAAAATGACGGAGAAATTTACTTCGTTATAAGGGGTCTTATTGTGCCAGATAATCTGACTGAATGAGATTTAAATTAGACTTAAATACTTTTAAAAATGCATGGGTAATTCGATTCAAAATTTCCGGAAACCCCAATAATTTTTCAAGTCGGCGCCTATGAGATACACAATTTACAGACCTTGAATAATAGTGCTGTTTTGTACTGTTTGATTGGTAGCGGGAATACTTTATTCCAAAGTGAAAAAATTAGGAAAATTCTGATTTAATTAAACATATAAGTTCCCGCTGTATAAAAAGTTGAAATGCAAGTCACACATAAAAAGTAATGTGTAATCCAGACACTTACTGAGCATACATGGGTTTCTGTATACATACAGGACTAACTATACAAAGCTTAGCAAAAAGTTAGAAATGTTACAAATGCAACCACAAACGCAAACTATTGTATGTATTACAGATTATTGTATGCTGATATTTTCTTATGTAGGCTGAGGCACAACTAACACTGGCTTAAAGCCTGTGTGTGAGGGATTCTCCAAAATGGTAATTTGTTACGAGCACTGAGACCACCCCGTTTTCGACAGTGTTTTTTGGGGGAGCCGCGGAAAGCAAAGGGGAATAGGAAAATGGGGTTGAAAAGTTGGACAATTAAGGGTAAGAGAGGGAATTTTTTTTTTTTTTTTTTTTTTTGAGCGAATGGCTTAGCAGTCGTGGTTTCGGAATGGTAGTGACTGGGCGCCATGTTGGAAATAAGGGCAAACAACAGAATAGATTATTAGAATGAAGCTAAAAAAATCCAGAAATTGCACTTATTTCTATTGAATTGATTAATAGAATAAAGCTAAAAAAATCCAGAAATTCCACTTTCCTGTGGTGGGCGATAAGTTGAAGCAACAAAAAGGGAAAATTGGTTGACAAGTGAAATTCATAGCGGCGTTATGTCAGATAAGGCTTGAACCGCAGGAGGAGGAAGCGAAAAATGTCGGTAGGCCATGGCGTTGAGCATAAAGAATTGCGTCGGAGTGGATGGAATTGGCGAAAGTCAAAATCAAGACAGAGCAAGAATTACCCAAATCTTGAGACATTTTAACCAAGAATAGGCGAGGTTGTCGAGGGGAGATTGCTGCTGTACGAAGCCATTTGCAATACGAAAGATAAACGATAGCCTCCTCCCACACAAAGTTGCTCCACCATTGAAAATAGTCCCAGGGTAAACAGCAGAAATCTGAATATTTTTGCAGCTAATTTTCTGGAAGTTCTGTTGACTAGCTGGCCTCCATAAAGTCGGTTGTTGACCCTTTCAGTAAGTAGGTTTCGCCGTCGCTCATCCCATATTATAGCAATCATCATTTGGCTGCAGCGAGTTGTCTTAGGTGGAGGGCTCTTCTGTAGCTGTCACGCCACTGCTGTGAAACGTCTGCCTTTAGGTCAGTTGGAGAAAGTGGATGAAACAAGCGTAACCCTTAGACGTAGCCAAACACCACGGATTGGGAAAACAGGGAGTAATGGCAGAAGTTGTTCCGAGGGAAAGAAATTTATATATATATCATCATCATCATCATTGTCAACCATTATCAATCCACTGCTGGACGAAGGTCTCCCCAAGTTTCCTCCACAACGGTCTGTCTTGTGCCAGTCTCCTCCATGTCACCCCTTCATACTTTCGAATTTCATCCACCCATCTCCCATGTGGTCTTCTTCTGGGTCTTTTCCTGTCCCTTGGAATCCAATCTAAAATTTCAGTTGTCCATCGATGATCTGTCCTTCTGGCAGTATGTCCAGCCCATTGCCATTTCAGGGATTTAACTCTGATCATGATGTCTTCCACTCTTGTCATTTTTCGGATCCACGAGTTCCTCTTCTTATCTCTCCTGGTTACACCAAGCATGCACCTCTCCATGCTTCTTTGAGTTGTCTGCAGCCTTTGTATGTCTCTTTTAGTTAAGGTCCACGTCTCTGCACCATACGTAAGCACTGGAAGGATGCATTGATCAAACACTTTTCTTTTAAGACATAATGGCATATTGCTCTTGAAAATTATGCTGTTTCTTCCAAAAGCTCTCCAGGCAAGTTTTGTACGCCGATTAATTTCTTCATCAATGTGACCCTCACTTGATATCTGTTGTCCAAGATAAACGTACGTGTCTGTTATCTCCAGCTTTTCTCCATCAATCGATAAATCTTCATTTCTTGTAAAAGCATTGAACATCACTTTTGTCTTTTGAAAGTTCATTTTTAATCCCACTTCTTTACTCTTGTCAGCAAGTTCCTGGATCATACTCTGCAGCTCTGATGGGGTAGTTGCAAAAATGACTACGTCATCAGCAAAACGAAGGTGGGTTAGATAATCTCCATTAATCTTTATCCCTTTGTTTTCCCAGCTCAGCGACTGAAAAACACCCTCCAATGTGGCATTAAAGAGCTTCGGAAATATGGTGTCACCTTGTCTCACTCCCTTTCCAATTTTTATGTGTGTTGTAATTTCAAACAGCCGAATCTTTGCACTTGCATTTTCATAGATGTTATTAATAATATTAATGTATGCATCTTCAATACCGCAGGTTTTCAGAGCCATTGTAACTGCTGATGGTTTCACCGAATCAAAGGCTTTTTCATAATCGATAAAAGCCATGCACAATGGAAGTTCATATTCCCTCGCTCTTTCAATTTATATATATATATATATATATATATATATATATATATATATATATATATATATATATAAAGAACAGGCCCACCATAAGACCAACGGTTATATTCATGGATTTAGTATCTACACAGGGTAGACCAAACACGAGGCAAGTGGCCTCAGTTGTTGTAAAAAGTATTCGTCCAAAATTTATAATTTAAGAATGTGCAGCTTCTGATTTATTTTTTGATTAGCAGTAACTGCTATGCAAGACTTTGTGCAGCCCTTGAAAACTAACGGTTTGTTATTTTAGGAAGCAAACAGAAAACTGGTGTGTAATATCACAATAAAAAAAAATCGCCGGAAATTTAAAAAGAACCGTACACACCATCTTTGCCCCCCCCCCCCCCCCAAAAAACACAATGAGGGCTACCATTTGGGAAAATATCTCATTTTTACAACACGTAGGCTGTTAGTCTGAAAATTGGGGTATTTCTATATATTAAAATCTGTGTACATCTGTATGTATGTACATGTGTTTCTAATATTTCCTACATCTCGCTATGTTGATAGTAAACAATTCCTCCATTTACAGACCTCGGAAATCTTTCACACACTCGTAACCCCAAAAATAATTGACTTATCAACACAGATTTTTCACAGAAAAACATTCATACTGTCTTCAAAGAGAAAAAAATATTTTTGTTGTGGAACACTACGCACAATTTAAATGGGGAAGTTGAGAAATGAGATCACTTTCATACTCCAATAGAGAATATATACGTAATGGGACAACTTTAAAAAACCATAATAGATTGTATATGCACTATACACAATGAAAACTAAAGGTGCATAGATTAATGGTTATTTTGCTAAAAAAATCCTGCATTGTAGGGGGAGGCAGCAAAAATGCGTAAAAATATGTATACAAACACTTCAGCGGGAGCACCAACCAGATTGACTGAACTTTAAAATTTTGTAGCACACGAAGTAGTGGGCAGAAAAATAAACCACTTGATTTTTTATGAAGATAAACTTAGATCGCTATGATTTTTTATGAAAATACACGTAGTAAAATTATATTGAACGGCTCACCATGCAAATACCTTTTTCATGGTCTAAGGTAAATAGGCTACTGTTGAGCATTGCCATTACCTGCTCCCTCAGAGAAATCTTGACACACATCACGTGAATAACCCTCTTGCATCGTGAACGGGAGCAGCTGTGTCTACCATATTCATGGTCTAAGTTCGAAACTGTCTAACAGAAAGCCTCAGAACTACTCTATGATGTCAGAGCTAGAAAGCTAGAAAACACAGCCACTCTTGAACGCTGATCGAGTAATGCGTTATGTCGGTGCAGAAATATTTTCGCGAGTGCGATGCTACATGTACAAATTTGCGCGAACGACGACAAATCAACCATGTTTCTCTGGAGTTTTTCCTCTGAATTTTTATTCTTACATAATGTAAACAGATGATACTCCTAATTTTATTATTTTTTCGAATTTCTTGCGATATCTACAAGTATTCAATGTTGAAGAAACTATTATATTTGTGTTTCTTTGAGCATCCGATGCGAAGCCAGCATTTTAGATCCTAAGGGTTTTTTGTTTTTTTTTAACATTTCACTTTAAAATCTTTGAAACTACTTTCAGGTTTCTCTAATTAGATAACAAACGCAAAGTTAGAATAAGATGCGCAAGGTTAAAATGAGATATGTGAAGAGAAAAAACTTTCTCTAATTACATAACAAACCAAAAGCAAAATTTCTGATTTAGTGAGTACATCTTCAGAAAGGTAATTCTCTAAACTGAAATCTTGCCACTATTGTAGAAGGAAAAAAAGTATACATTAAGATCAGTAAGGAAAACTTCTTTTTTCAATAAACATGGAAGGTGTTCACTAATAACAAGGAACTGTACACCAACTATACTTAAAATAATATAACTATACTATTATAGTAATCCGAATTTTTTTGGCGAAGAATAGAAATTAAAATTTTCAAGCTTTCGCACATCAACCCTGGGAGTAGAATAAGATATCTGGAGATTTAGAATAAATTATCAACGTTTATTCACAATTAAAGGTTTTATTAACATCGACTATAGTTTCGCAGAGAGTTTGGCTCGGCATCATCAGGACGAATGGAGATGAAACATTCAAATCATTATGACATCATTAGAGTTCTGACGGTCACGGATTCTCATAGTCACAGATTTTCATCGAGTGGAAACAACTAATCAAAATCCGTGACCGTCAGAACTCTAATGATGTCACAATCATTTGAATGTTTACGCTCCATTCGTCCTGATGATGCCGAGCCAAACTCTCTGCGAAACTACGTATAACCGATGTTAATAAAACCTTTAATTCTGAATAAACGTTGATAATGTATTCTAAATCGACATCACAAGTGTGTAGTCTTGAATTACACTGCTGGCCACCCAAAATGCAACACCAAGAAGGACACGAGATAGAAAAGCCAGATTTACTGGTCACATAACAACAGATACAAAGATGAAACGATTGAGCTTACAGGCCCGTGCGACTTGCGAAACACGCAGACATCAATAGTTCGTGTGGCCCCCATGGCTGGCGATAACGACCGCTACACGCCGCGGCATCGAACGAAAGAGGCTTTGGATGTGGGCTTGGAGTATGTCAGTCCAGGCGGCTTACACACGTTCCCACAGTTCATCAGGCGTAGCCGCGGGTGGTACTTGCCGGGCCACTCGGTTGTCGATCAGCGACCAGACGTGTTCGATGGGCGACATATCGGGAGAGCAGGCGGGCCACGGCAGCAGTCACACCTGGTGGGCCGTGAAGAATTGCAGCATGATGCGTGCCACGTGTGGGAGCACATTGTCCTGTTGAAACGTGGCCGTTGGCAGGTCCTGCAGGTAAGGGGGGACTACAGGCTCCAAAACGTCGCAGATGTAGCGGTGGCTATTGAGTGTACCGGCGATGCGTATCGGAGGGGTGCGGGTGTCATATCCAATTGCGCCCCAAACCATAACGCCAGGCGACGGACAGGTGTGGCGATGCATAATGCAGGCGTCATACTGTCTCTCGCCGCGGTGCACACGCGGATCCGACCATCGGGGTGTTGCAGGCAGAAGCGGGATTCGTCGGAGAAGACAATGTCGTGTCATTCCGTAGTCCAGGTGCGGCGTTCAACGGCCCACTGCCGCCGAACTCGCCGGTGGTGTAACGTCAATGGTAATCGGAGCAATGGACGCCGTGCGACAAGTCCCTGCTCCTGCAGACGACGTTGAATGGTGCGTGCTGACACAGGTTGTTGCGCAACACACCCTAATTCCTACGCTAACGTTCGTGATGGGGCGGTGCTAGCCGTCAATGCTCGCCGCACAACATGCCGGTCCTCTCGTTCGGTGGTATGCCATAGCTGCATCGACCGCTCACGTCGGTCCGGTCGTCTCTCATGCACCCACCGAATCTATACTCGCCTCACTGGGGCTGGATGTCGTCCCACACGAGCGCCGATGTCTCGGTACGATAAACCGCTGTCGCGATAAGCCACTATTCGTCCTCTGTCGAACTCCGAAACGTGCCGGAATGACTGCCGTATTTTGCGACAAGGCATCAGGAAGCTTTCCACGCACAGGTACAGTAGCACAACACACCTCCACTACTTACACCCCACCTTCTGTGCACCCTTCTTATAGTGCTTCTCGGTGGTGTGCCGGGCGCACATGATTTGCATATGCCCTGCAATGCAAATCGTTTGCATGTCCTCTCGCGGGCGACGCATGCTGCGAATTTCAGGCCAATCGGATGCTTCCTTCATGGTGTTGCATTGTGGGTGGCCAGCAGTGTATATATAATATCTGGAGATGCCCCCGTTAATGGAGCAGTACCACTTTGTATGAATGAAGCCTGTAAAAGCCAAGGAGGTTAGAATAATACTTCTGGAGATGCCCTGAGTCTCTTAACCGTGAAGCTGCAATTTATGGGAATTTGGCGTTGTTTAGTTTACATGATACCCATGTAATTTCAGCTGTGTGTATTTTGGAATTTCGTAGTTTTTGGTTGCAGAAACCATGCTAATATCAAACCGGAATGAATTATACTTCTTCCACAAGTGAAATTTTCAATTTTAGAGTTACATTTTGCTTAGAATTCGTACTAAAGTTCATGTATTTCAATTTAAAATAAAAACGCGAAGGAGCCTCAAAATAATTAAAAATTTTATAAATTCAGCATTTCCTTATACATCGGCAACAAGTTACGATGCAAAATTGGAAACATTTGCAACGAAAGAAGGCGATTCGGGCAATACAAAATGCATTGCAATGGACCTTATTCACCTCGCATTGCATCATGGGAAAGCCTTTCCGTGGCCGAGGACCAATAACAGTTTGTTTACATGCGTTTTCCAATTGCTTAACATGGCGTTTCGTTGCAAGGGTTCAGGAAAATGGCAATTTTCATAAATTTATTAATGACATGTCTAACTTTTGCTCATCGTATGGTTGTGCTAATAAATCCTGCAACATAAATTGTGTAGACGAAAGAAAAACGTTCCCTAATTTTCCTCTGAAAACGATGAAATTATTAAAGGAATGACTGTGTAAAATGAAACCCGGCTATTTCCATTCCGATGTGCACTCTCCAATATGTTCTGTCCACTTTAACGAAAAAACTTTTGGATATTATGACACTACCAATCAAAGGCAGTTGAAACCTTGTAGTATTCTTTCGAATTTCAATTTCAAAAAAGAAAAAAAAAAAAAAAAAAGGTAAGAGAAAATTGATGGAATATTTGGATCGGTAAATTACGAATTAAGTTCTACTTTCCTCAAAGAATAAAACAAACATATCTATAATTTCTCTTTTATTTAATGTTAGGCATTGATTTGATTTTTAAGCAGATTGCCTAGCGTGCGAACCCTAGTTTGTTTCCTTATTACGTATTTGTCTCAGCTTCTAAATGTTTTGTTTTTACAATAAACATCGAACACAAAATTGTCTTGGTATATTTTTGCAACCTTGATTTGCCGCCCCGGTGGCGCAGTGGTCTAAGGCGTTGGCCTCTGGTCATTCGTCCCTAAGGGGTCCGGGTTCGAATCCCGGTCTGGCATGGATGTTGTGTTTGTCTTAAGGCACTGGCTCTCTCCCTTCCCTGGAACCAGTGACCCTAAATTAGGGACGGGCGACTGCTTATAGCCCATTGAGTTGCTCACGGTGGTCGTTAAACCTCCAATCCAAAAAAAAACCTTGATTTGTTCTTTTAGGAAATTAATTTCTTCTTCTTCGCCCTATAGCTCTATTAATTCCTCTGCAAAATCCATGACGTTAGGATTGTAAAAATTAGCCAACAGTAAGGGATAATCAAATACGAAAACATTAAATCAGCAGCCATGTTGGTCCGCAGAAATCCACTTCTGACGTCACGTGAATAAGGTCCATTGCCTTGAAAACCATCAGCTGTCCCACACTTTGACGGCCGTCGCTCGCGGTTATAGGCTTCATGCAAAGTGGTACTGATCCATTAACAAGGCCATCTCCAGATACCTTATTCTAACCAGCTTGGTAACAGCGAGCGACGGCCGTTAAAGTGTGGGAAAGCTGGTGGTTTTCAAGGCAATTGCAATGCATTTTATGTTGACAGAATGGCATTCTTTCGTCGCAAATGTTCCTAATTTTGCATCGTAACTTGCTTCCGATGTGTGAGAAAATGCTGGATTTATAAAATTCGTAATTATTTTGAGGCTCCTTCCCATTTTTATTTTAAATTAAATTACACGTTATTTCGTGCGAATTCAAAACAAACATAACGTTAAAATTGAAAACTTCACTGGTATATGAAGTATAATTCATTCAGTTTGATATTAACACGATTTCTGCAACCCCAAAACCATGCAATTCAAAAATACACGCAGCTGAAACTATATGGTTATAAAGTAAACAAACAAAATTCCGACACTTGCAGCTTCATGATTAAGAGACCAGGGAATCTCCAGATATCTTATTCTGACCTCCTTGCATCAACCAGATGGCTTTTTCAAAGAACTTTGACACAACGACATTGGAGGAGAATAGACTGGCAAAGAGCATGCTACTTCCGGCATACATAGAAAGCCGCTATTATAGGAGTAACTACTGTGTTGACGTGTTTGTGCGAGTATTTCAGTTCTACATCTTTAAGATTTAGGTCAGAGACCATTTAAGAGTGGGTCTAGGTGGTGCTGCAGCTCCGGGCCCTACACTTTCAAGGGGTCCCAGAATTATGCAGGATGCTTGAAAAATTGACAGAGTTCTACAGTCTTTTATTTTATTTTTTATTTTTTTCTCACAGAAAGCACAGCAAAAACTATAAGGAACTGCCTTGGGAAAACAATTTCTATTTCCTTCCGCTTTTTCAGGAGTAGTCCGCAAAAAGTATAGTCGCGCCAAGGAGGTTAGAATAAGATATCTGGAGATGCCCTTTTCCATGGGGCAGTACCACTTTGTTATAGACTCCACTTTGGTTATAGGCTCCACTTTGCGTGAAGCCTATAACCGCGAGAGACGGCCGTCAAAGTGTGGGAAAGCTGATGGTTTTCCAAGGATGTTAGAATAGATGGAGTAAGGACCAGCCATTCCCCTCGTGTAATGAAAGTGAAGCCACCGAATCGTCAAGATCATGACGTCACAGCTAATCACAGCCTCTGCTGCCATGTTGGTTAGACGTTTGAGCATTAAATTCGTCTGCTCAAAGTGCTTCAAGTTTTTGACGTCATCCTTACTCCATTTATTCTAACCTCCTTGTGGTTTTCAATGCTATTGCAATGCATTTTTTGTTGGCCGAATCGCCTTCTTTCGTCGCAAATGTTTATAATTTCACATCGTAACTTGCTACCAACGCGTGAGAAAATGTTGAATTTATAAAATTCTTAATTATTTTGAGGTTCCTTCGCATTTTTATTTTAAACTTAAATACACGAACGTTAGTGCAAATTCTAAACAAAACATAACGTTAAAATTAAAAACTTCACTCGTGTAAGAAGTATATTTCATTCCGGTTTTACATTAACACGGTTTCTGGAACCCAAAACTGCGCAATTCCAAAATACACACAGTTGAAATTACATAGGTATCATGTAAACAACGTCAAATTCACACAGTTTGCGGCTTCACGGTTAAGAGACTCAAGGCATCTCCAGAAGTATATTCTAACCACCTTGAGTCGCGCCCCCAGTCCATCCTCAAATCTCTCGAAAGCATTACAAATGTTTTGCACGCATCTGTACTTAAGGGAAATTTTAATACATTAAGAATTCTTTGGAATCGTAATATTTGGATCATATTATTTTGCCCACTACTTCGATATAGTTTCAACAAGCAGAGCCCAATCTTGGGAGTGGGGGGGGGGGGGGATTAAAGCAGAACTGAAATGGTTTCCATTTTTTAACTACGCATTTATACATTTTGTTGCTAACACCAAAGACCTTTAAAGGTCTTTGGCTAACACTTATTCGTATATGAATCATGGACTACATACTTCAATACGGCTGGGATACTTCTGTGGCTTCCTCATCATACTTTGGGAATGTTTTCTCCTGGGTATTTTTATTCATTCACCCATAGTGAAGTCTTAGATGTGCGACTAATACTAGGGCCCCAAAATATTGTCCAGCCCACGGCCCCCCTATCTCCTTAAATGTACTCTGATTTAAGTGTATGTTACGCGAAATTTTCCCGTTTAGTAGCTTTCTCTGTTTTTAAATTTTTATTTTTTTTATTTTTTGTGCTCTGTGTGTATGGCCGGTCATGATATAGTCTCGTATTTTCTTGCCTACTAGCCTTGTTTGCTTTTTCTCGGATATGAGCACTTGCTAATTGCTAATTACAATTTGATCTAGAAAGTTCTTTGGTCGTACGCGAAGATTCTTTCTACGTAATTTCACAATACATTATAACTTGAATCAAACATTCTTGCTTTCCAATAGGCATCTGTTCACTGCCAACTCCCCCCCCCTCTTATCTTTCATACATGGTGCTGCACCTGAAATTGGTCTCCGTCGTTTCAGAACGTTTCAAAACCGCTAGTCAGTCTATGCTACTCCCAAGGAGGTTAGAATAAGGTATCTGGAGAAACCCTTGTTAATGGAGCAGTACCACTTTGCGTGAAGCCTATAACCGCGAGCGACGGCCGTCAAAGTGTGGGAAAGCTGCAAGGAGGTTAGAAGTAAGAGGAGGTGGCAACATCCCCTCTCCCTGTGCTTCTGGCGTGACGCCACTTTCTATCAGCTGACTACGCCAATACGCCCAATCTGAGAATCTCCTGCATATCTCTATGGAGAAATCGCGATTTTGAACGGGTTTTTGGACCCTTACTCTACCCATACAGGCATGAAAAAAATTGAAGCTGAAATATTCATTCTCATAATAAAAATTTCTAGAAAAAACAGGAAAATATGTGTTGGTATTTCTTTAAAAAATTCAACAAAATAATGATTTTTTGAGCGGAAGTGCATAGTGCGCATGGTTACTTACTGCCCATGTGCAAGTAACCATGCATACTGCCCATGTGCAAGTAACCATGTTTAAAATATAACCAAAAGCCTAATGTTAAGAAATAAGAAGAACGAAATATTCCTTCTTTCCATCCTTGGTTTGCATGCGCTAAGCAAAACGGCTTAAACCACAGGAAGTGACGTCACGTTCCCGAACTCCCGCAGCACAGACTCCCTCCGCCTCAGAATGATGACAGAAACAGCTGATCTGTTCAGGCTTCACTCAAAACGGGTCCCTTCACCTCCTTTTCTTTTAACCTCCTTGGAAAGCTGATGGTTTTCAAGGCTATTTCAATGCATTTTGTATTGGCCGAATCGCCTTCTTTCGTTGCAAATGTTTCCAATTTTGCATCGTAACTTGTTGCTGATGTGTGAGGAAATGCTGAATTTATAAAATTTTTAATTATTTTGAGGCTCCTTCCCATTTTTATTTTAAATTGAAATACATGAACGTTAGTGCGAATTCTAAACAAAACATAACGCTAAAATTTAAAATTTCACTTGTGGAAGAAGTATAATTCATTCCGGTTTGATATTTGCATGGTTTCTGCTACCAAAAACTACGAAATTCCAAAATACATACAGCTGAAATTACATGGGTATCATGTAAACTAAACAACGCCAAATTCCAATACATTGCGGCTTCACGGTTAAGAGACTTAGGAAATCTCCAGAAGTATTATTCTAACCTCCTTGGGCACTCCATAGTTTTTGGGAAGACAGCAAACTGCAAACTGAATAATAGATCTTATTCATGGGATGTCAGAAGTGGATTTCTGCTGACCAACATTGCTGCTGATTCAATGTTTTCGCTATTTGATTATCCCTTAGATTTGGTTAATTTTTGCAATCTTAACGTCATGGAGTCTGCCAACGAATTAATATAGCTACAGGGCGAAGAAGAAGAAATTAATTTATCAGAAGAACAAATCAATGTTGCAAAAATATACCAAGACAATTTTGTGTTCGATGGTTATTTCGCATGACGCAGGAGGTCATCGCCAATAGTCATCATGTTTAAACGTAGCATTTCTCGTACACGGTATATTAAATTTTCATGTTCTTATTGTTAGACATTGGCGAAACATCTGAAACATAAACTTGGGTACCTTTTTCGCAAAATAAAGAAACATTTAGAAGCCCACACAAATACGTATAATATGGAAACAAGCTGGGGTTCGCAAAAATTAAATGAATGAGTAACATCAAATAAAAGAGAAATTGTAGATATGTTTGCTTCGTTCTTCGGGGAAAGAACTTAGAACTTAATTCATAATTTAGCGATCCACCGTAATTTTCTCCACCTTCCTTTTTTTTTTTTTTTTAAATCGAAGTGCGAAGATGGAACACTAAAAGGTTTTTTTTTTTTTTTTTTGATTGGAGGTTTAACGACCACCGTGAGCAACTCAATGGGCTATAAGCAGTCGCCCGTCCCTAATTTAGGGTCACTGGTTCCAGGGAAGGGATAGAGCCAGTGCCGTAAGACAAACACAACACCCATGCCTGACCGGGATTCGAACCCGGACCCCTTACGGACGAATGATCAGAGGCCAACGCCTTAGACCACTGCGCCACCGGGGCGGCTAAAAGGTTTCAACCGCCTTTGATTCTTTTTTTTTTTTTTTTTTTGATTGGGGGTTTAACGACCACCGTGAGCAACTCAATGGGCTATAAGCAGTCGCCCGTCCCTACTGTAGGGTCACTGGTTCCAGGGAAGGGGAGAGAGCCAGTGCCGTAAGACAAACACAACATCCATGCCTCACCGGGATTCGAACCCGGACCCCTTTCGGACGAATGATCAGAGGCCAGCGCCTTAGACCACTGCGCCCCCGGGGCGGCGCCTTTGATTCGTAGTGTCATAATGTCCAAAATATTTTTCGTTAAAGTAGGCAGAACATATTAGAATATTAGAGAATGCACACTGGGATTTCTAGAAATCACTGCGTTTCATTTTACACAGCCATTCATTTAACAATTTCGTCCATTTCAGAAGAAAATTAAGTAAAGTTGTTTCTTCCTCTATACAGTTTAAGTGGCAGGATTTACTAGTACCACCATACGATGAGCAAAAATTAGATATGTTGTTAATAAATTCGCGAAAATCGCGATTTTCCTGAACCCCTGCAACGTAATGCAATGTTAAACAATGGGAAAACGCATGTAAAACTATTGTTGGTTCGCGACCACGGAAAAGCTTTCCCATGATGCAATGCGAGGTGAATAAGGTCCATAGAACGTTTCAACCACAGATATCATATACAAGAAGCTAGATTGGACACCCAGCCCATGAGGCGTGAGAAGGTAGGCGCCATTTTCAGCGGGTCATCACGATCCATTTAAGCAAGGCTACTTTGCATTAAGTCAAAGAAATACGAGTTTGGTACTGTGATTTTCTATTTATATTGAGATTCAAAGCAGTCAGTACCCATTTAGCGGCGAAAGTTATAAAATTTAGGTAAAAAACAGTAATATTCCTTAGTGCTAACTAGAATGCCAAGGGTCTTGCAAAATATTGAATTATTTCAGATTCGGCCAGGTCTTAAATTCCAGAGAAGACATTCCAGTATCTGCGATATAAAAAAATATCACGCTGGTTTTAATTTGCTGAGAGATATGATTTTGACGTTCCTTGTTTATGAATGCTTACATTTCATACGCCATTTCGTTGCTATATTGCCCAAATAAATGTGAAATGTTAAAAACTGAAATTTCCTTAGCGCATAACAAGACGAAATATCAAAATTTTTGGTGAAATTCAAAACTTTTTGAGCAAACATTATAAATAAATCAGAATGACAGAGGTAATAGCAACAAGGAAAAAGATTCACATTATTTTAGCTTTTCTATGTTTCTATGTAAAGCATGTGGAAGCCATTTTTTTTTCGGTTTTTTTTTATTGGAGTTTTAACGACCACCGTGAGCAACTCAATGGGCTATAAGCAGTCGCCCGTCCTTAATTTAGGGTCGCTGGTTCCAGGGAAGGGAGAGAGCCAGTGCCTTAAGACAAACACAACATCCATGCCTGACCGGGATTCGAACCCGGACCCCTTACGGACGAATGATCAGAGGCTTTTTCGGGTTCAAATCAATAGTTTGCTGGATTTAATAGCTACTTATTGATTTTAAATAAATTATTATTTGCGTTTACGTTATTTTAAATTGTTGCCACATTACCTTCTTAAAAATGTTTTTCAATAATTTTTGTGCCGCCCCGGTGGCGCAGTGGTCTAAGGCGTTGGCCTCTGATCATTCGTCCGTAAGGGGTCCGGGTTCAAATCCCGGTCAGGCATGGATGTTGTGTTTGTCTTACGGCACTGGCTCTTTCCCTTCCCTGGAACCAGTGACCCTAAATTAGGGACGGGCGACTGCTTATAGCCCATTGAGTTGCTCACGGTGGTCGTTAAACCTCCAATCAAAAAAAATAATAATTTTGTATACTTGCATACAAGTAACAGCAATTATATTTTTGTCTCTCTGCGTAAGATTTTTATCTGAGGAAGCTTTAACCATGATTTATACAATAACCAAGTCCAAACTATCCTGCGTAACGTGCCATGCTCAGCCGCCATCTTGACTCGCTCAATGTGGCTCCATCAACGAGATAGAAATGCTTCTCACAGCGCTAGCCCATGCTCAACAGAACAGACAGCCAATCTAGTCCCTTATACGATATCTGTGGTTTCAACGCAGTGACTTGAAAGTAAACGAACAGATGCTAATGTAATTATTCATTCGCACCTGTTCGTTTACATCAAGTCAAGTCACGGCGTTCAAATTATTATATTATTCCAACGAGATAGAAATACGTATTTCTATCTCGTTGTATTATTCAGTTTGCATTTTGCTGTCAAAATTCCTTGAAAAAGCCATCTGGTTGATATGCGAAAGATTGGAAACTGATTTCTGTTCTGTGTCAAGAAATTCGGATTACCAGTATAGTTATACTATTTTAAGTATGGAAGGTTGTAAGGCTATTCTTCCACAGACGGGCGCATTTCTCACAGCTAAGACAGCGGAACGCTAGCACAGCTCCGTGACATGTACCGGAAGCATCAAGCTAGTGTTTTCAACGTGGCAACGGATCAGTTGTTGTTTACATTCGAATGCAAACAGCAACGGATCAGTTGTTGTTTACATTCGAATGCAAACATTGTGTAAAGTGGAAAAGTAGTCATCTTTGCATTGTATGCTTACTTCTTCATTTCATCACGATGACTGACGTTGCTTTCATCAAAGAAAATATTTCATGGACTACATGAAAAACAATAACTGAGATACTGGAAAAAATCTTACAAAAAGAATGAACTTACCACTATATACGTTCTGATACTGATAAAAAAAAATTTCTTTCGTATTTACAAGGATTTTTTAATTCGTATTACAAATATATAGAAAAAGACAATTTTAAAACAAAAGCAACGACGTTCATTGCCATTCGTGATTTAGTATTATTTGAAGCATTTCTTCGAAGATGTCTGTGCTCCTGGCATTACATTCCCTTCGGAATATGAATTCCATCAATCGAGCACCTATATTGTCTTTATGTACACCTTGTTTCATTATGCTACTTTTTAAATGTCTCCCAAAAACCTGCTGTTTGCGTTTGAATGTAAACAACAACAGATCTGTTGCCACATTTAAAACACTAGCTTGAGCGCTTCCGGTACATGCTCGCGGAACTGTACTAGCGTTCCGCTGTCTTAGCTGTGAAAAATGAGCGCCGCCCCGGTGGCGCAGTGGTCTAAGGCGTTGGTCTCTGATCATTCGTCCGTAAGGGGTCCGGGTTCGAATCCCGGTCAGGCATGGATGTTGTGTTTGTCTTATGGCACTGGTTCTCTCCCTTCCCTGGATCCAGTGACCCTAAATTAGGGACGGGCGACTGCTTATAGCCCATTGAGTTGCTCACGGTGGTCGTTAAACCTCCAATCAAAAAAAAAAAAAAAAAAATGAGCCGTGCGCTCGTCTGTGGAGGAATCGCCGGTTTTAATTGTTTGGTACCTTCGAATTTACGCATAGCATTGAAAGTTTTGTGCTAGGAATTCTGAATGTATATCCTTATTTCCTTTCAACTTTGTGGAAACATTTTACAAATAGTATATGAGCGAAGCGAGGTCGAAGGCCGAGCAGAGCTCTTTTTACGAGACTCGAGACAATTAGTTGCTCGGGCATAGGTACGAGTTGACACATCCGATCACCGTGATTCTTGCATGCGATTGGACATCGTCCATGGTCAAGTTTTGACGCCTTCTGATTCCTGAAATTCCGTTTTATTGAGGAATAATCGTCCAAAAACTTGCATTTTCTGGGTTTTTTTCGGGTTTTGAGAAGGGGTCGTTTGTTACCTATCTCCTCCAAAGATCTTCAGCCGATCGCGGTGAGACTTGCCACAGAGAAAGGGAAGGACATGGTGAGTGACATGGGATTGGTATCACGGTGATTGGTCGTGTCGTATAAAAATAATGACCATTAAAAAACTGACCAATTTTAATAATAATTGAAAAAAATCCGCTCTCTTACGAGACTCGGGACAATTAGTTGTTCGGGCGTACGACATAACAAATCCGATCACCGTGAGTTTTGGCATGCGATTGGACATCGTTTATGGCTGACCATGGGCGATTTCGACGCCTTCCGATTCCCGAAATTCTGTGTCATTGAGAAATTTCAATTAAAACTAGATGGTCTTTTACTTGAACCGTTTCACGAAAGTCGGCTCACTGACATTAATTAAAAAAATCGTTTGAACTGAAAAACGAAGAAATGGAAAGACTCCGTCTGTTAGTAACACTTCTTAATCTATAATAATAAAAGGAAGTTTGTGTGTGTGTGTGTGTGTGTGTGTGTGTGTGTGTGTGTCTGTCGATTTCGCGATACAAAATGAAAAACGCAGTTCCCGATCGGAGTATGTCTTTCCGCTTTGTTTACATGCAACCTGATCACAAACAACGTGACGGCGTGAAGAAAAGTAGTTCATTAAAAATTTTAGGCATTTCTTTTTTAGAATGTTTCGTACTTTTGTTCTGGAAGCCATGAATTTTATGCGTTCGTTTTTTAGAATTTGTTATAATAGACGCCTTAATGAGCTTAGATTTTGCAATAGCTTCGCTCAAAATTTGCTGGCCGCCCCGGTGGCGCAGTGGTCTAAGCGATGGCCTCTGATCATTCGTCCGAACGGGGTCCGGGTTCAAATCCCGGTGAGACATAGATGTTGTGTTTGTCGTACGGCACTGGCTCTCTCCCTTCCCTGGAACCAGTGACCCTAAATTAGGGATGAGCGACTGCTTATAGCCCATTGAGTTGCTCACGGTGGTCGTTAAACCTAAAAAAAAAAAAAAAATTGCCAACTGTACTCGAGTTATCGGTTACCGTTGGCGGCTTGTCCTAGTTATTTTCTTTTTTTTTTTTTTTTTTTTTTGATTGGAGGTTTAACGACCACCGTGAGCAACTCAATGGGCTATAAGCAGTCGCCCGTCCCTAATTTAGGGTCACTGGTTCCAGGGAAGGGAAAGAGCCAGTGCCGTAAGACAAACACAACATCCATGCCTGACCGGGATTCGAACCCGGACCCCTTACGGACGAATGATCATAGGCCAACGCCTTAGACCACTGCGCCACCGGGGCGGCTAGTTATTTTCTTTCAGCAGTATATTGCAGAGCATTTTTTTCTACTGATTTTGCACTGTTTCCACCACATTTTTGTGAATAAAAGATAATATCAGAAATAGTAATATACACTGACGAAAAAAAAATCCCAACACCACGAAAAAATAGTTGTAGAGGAATGAAATGGCGGCAATACATTTGTATAGGTAACATATTTAATCGATTAAGGTTTCAAGATCGCAGCTTAATGTAAGCGCGAGAAGAGCCATTTTAAATGTGAAATGCTGGTACATTAATAACCGGTGTAACCGCCAGAATGTTGAATGCAAGCACGCAAACGTTCATGCTTTGTGTCGTACAGGTGCTGGATGTCAGTTGTGGGATGGAGTTCCATGCCTGTTGCACTTGGTCGGTCAATACAGGGACGGTTAATGCTGGTTGGGGTGACGCTGGAGTTGTCGTCCAATGATGTACCATACGTGGTCGATTGGTGAAAGATCTGGTGATCTAGCAGGCCACTGCAACATGTCGACACTCTGTAGAGCACGTTGGGTTACAACAGCGGTATGAGGGCGAGCGTTATCCTGTTGGAAAACCCCCCTGGAATGCTGTTCATGAATGGCAGCACAACAGGTTGAATCACTAGACCGACGTACAACTGTGCCGTCAGGGTGCGTGGGATAACCACAAGAGTGCTCCTGCTGTCATAGGAAATTGCTTCCCAGACCATAATTCCAGGTGTAGGTCCAGTGTGTCTCGGCCGCAGACAGGTTGGTTGCAGGCGCTCACCTGGCCTCCTTCTAACCAACACACGGACATCACTGGCACCCAGGCAGAACCGGCTTTCATCAGAAAACACAACAGATTTCCACTCCGTCCTCCAATGAGCTCTAGTTTGACACCGCTGACGTCGCAAACGGCAGTGGTTTGGAGTAAGTGGAATGCACGCTACAGAGCGTCTGGCTCGGAGCTGTCCTTCAAGTAACCGATTTGTAACAGTTCGTTGTGTCACTGTGGTGGCAACTGCAGCTCGAATTGCTGCCGCAGACGCGGTACGATGCGCCACTGCCATACGCCATACACGGCGGTCTTCCCTCTCAGTAGTGCCACGTGGCCGGCCGTAACCCGGTTTTCTTGAGGCAGTACCTTCCCTTGACCACCGCTGCCAACAATCATGCACAGTGGCTACATTCCTGCCAAGTCGTTCTGCAATATTGCGGAAAGAAAATCCACCTTCTCGTAGCCCTATTACACGATCTCGTTCAATCTCCGTGAGCTGTTGATAATGGCTTCTTCGTCTTCTTAAAGGCATTCTTGACTAACATCAACACCCTACGTCGAATCTCAACGATAACCAACGCTCACGAACGTTACAGCGCGTATTTACAGCAAACCTGCTTTGCATGTTCCGAGGGGCGCTACTAGCGCCACACGTATGCGCCGAGCGCGAAATTTGCATAGACGTCATCTTACAGATGTACTCTCACCGCCTACCAACTGTCGTTTATCTAACACAACCCCTTCTTGGTGTTGGGATTTTTTTTCCGTCAGTGTATATATATATATATATATATGCAGTGTGCTAAACAAGTTCAACACAGGTAGTGACCATAGATTGGTGAGATGTAAGATGCACCTCAACACTAAACTTGAACGTGGCAAGCTCATAAGACAAACAAAATCTATTGACATAACCAACCTTAAAAAACACCATAATACCTTCAAGTTGGAACTGAAGAACAGGTTCTCTGCTTTAGAAGGCCTAACATCGGAAGAAGTGGACATCTCTGAAGTTAACAGAAAAGTAACCAAAGCTCTTATGGAAACAGCAACAAAATTAGCTGGGTCTAAGAACAAGTTGCATGTAAATAAATTATCAGGAAAAACGAAAATGTTGATGCAAAAAAGAAGAGAGATGAGGACAACTAAAGAAGATGTGACTTCCAAAGTGGAATATATAGAGCTATGCAAGACAGTACGAAAAAGTATCACTGAAGACGTAAGAAAATTCAACTGTGAACTAGTGAGGAAAGCAATTGAAAACAACCAAAGCCTAAAGATAGCAAAGGGACATCTCAGTAAGAGAAGAAAACAGATTATGGCACTGAGAAAAGAAGATGGTTCTGTAACAAGAAATAGAGGCGAAATTTTGACAAGAGTGAAAGATTTCTACTCCAAATTATATGAAAGGGATGATACATGCACTCCAGACATCATGAAAGATACCAGTACCAGAGTTCCTCCAGTCCTTCCAGCAGAAGTTGCACATGCAATCAAGAACATGAAGCAGGGAAAAGCTCCAGGAGAAGATGGAATTACTGTAGACATCATACAAGAAGCAAGTGGAGAAATCAAACAGTACTCGCCCAAATTTTCACTCGATGCCTTAATGAAGGAAAGATTCCTGAGGATTGGAACACCGCTACAATGATCCTGCTTCATAAGAAAGGTGACATTGAGGATCTCGGAAACTACAGACCTATCAGCCTCCTATCAGTAGTTTATAAAATCTTCACTAAAGTTCTTTCACACCGCTTGAAGATAACACTGGACATGGCTCAACCGAGAGAACAAGCTGGATTCAGGAGTGGCTACAGCACAATAGATCATATCCATGTGCTGAGAGAACTAATTGAAAGAGCGAGGGAATATGAACTTCCATTGTGCATGGCTTTTATCGATTATGAAAAAGCCTTTGATTCGGTGAAGCCATCAGCAGTTACAATGGCTCTGAAAACCTCCGGTATTGAAGATGCATACATTAATATTATTAATAACATCTATGAAAATGCAAGTGCAAAGATTAGGCTGTTTGAAAATACAACACACATAAAAATTGAAAGGGAGTGAGACAAGGTGACACCATATCTCCGAAGCTCTTTAATGCCACATTGGAGGGTGTTTTTCAGTCACTGAGCTGGGAAAACAAGGGGATAAAGATTAATGGAGATTATCTAACCCACCTTCGTTTTGCTCATGACGTAGTCATTTTTGCAACTAGCCCATCAGAGCTGCAGAGTATGATCCAGGAACTTGCTGACAAGAGTAAAGAAGTGGGATTAAAAATGAACTTTCAGAAGACAAAAGTGATGTTCAATGCTTTTACAAGAAATGAAGATTTATCGATTGATGGAGAAAAGCTGAGATAACAGACACGTACGTTTATCTTGGACAGCAGATATCAAGTGAGGGTCACATTGATGAAGAAATTAATCGGCGTACAAAACTTGCCTGGAGAGCTTTTGGAAGAAATAGCATAATTTTCAAGAGCAATATGCCATTATGTCTTAAAAGAAAAGTGTTTGATCAATGCATCCTTCCAGTGCTTACGTATGGTGCAGAGACGTGGACCTTAACTGAAAGAGACATACAAAGGCTGCAGACAACTCAAAGCAGCATGGAGAGGTGCATACTTGGTGTAACCAGGAGAGATAAGAAGAGGAACTCGTGGATCCGAAAAATGACAAGAGTGGAAGACATCATGATCAGAGTCAAATCCCTGAAATGGCAATGGGCTGGACATACTGCCAGAAGGACAGATCATCGATGGACAGCCGAAATTTTAGATTGGATTCAAGGGACAGGAAAAGACCCAGAAGAAGACCACATGGGAGATGGGTGGATGAAATTCGAAAGTATGCAGGGGTGACATGGAGGAGACTGGCACAAGACAGACCGTTGTGGAGGAAACTTGGGGAGACCTTCGTCCAGCAGTGGATTGATAATGGTTGACAATGATGATGATGAAGATATATATATATATATATAATGGGTGGATGAAATTCGAAAGTATGCGGGAGTGACATGGAGGAGACTGGCACAAGACAGACCGTTGTGGAGGAAACTTGGGGAGACCTTCGTCCAGCAGTGGATTGATAATGGTTGACAATGATGATGATGATGATATATATATATATATATATATATATATATATATATTATACAGTATAACTACTCTCCTCTATGTTACTCCGGCATCCTTTCGAATTTCATCCCTCCCTCTCACATGGGGTCTTTTTCTGGGTTTTTTCTGTCCCTTGGTATAGAGTCTAAAATTTCGGTTGTCCATCGGTGGTCCATCTTCTGGCAATATGTCCAGCCCATTGCCATTTCAGGGATTTTATTCTGATCATGACGTCTTCCACTCTTGTCATTTTCCTTATCCACGAGTTACTCTTACCTTTCCTGGTTAGCCAAGCATGCATGTCTCCATGCTTCTTTCAGTTGTCCACAACCTTTGTTTGACTTTTATAGTTAAGGTCCATGTCTTTGCTCCATATGTAAGAACTTCTTTCAGTTGTCCACAACCTTTGTTTGACTTTTATAGTTAAGGTCCATGTCTTTGCTCCATATGTAAGAACTGGAAGGATGCATTAATTAAACACTTTTCTTTTAGGACATAAGTGCATATTGCTCTTGAAAATTGTACTGTTTCTTCCAAAAGCTTTCCAATTAAGTTTTATACGTCGATTAATTTCCTCACCAATGTGACTCTTGCTGGGTATCTGCTGTCCAAGGTAAATAAATGTAGGTATCGGTTATCTCAAGCTTTTCCCCATCAGTCGATAAATCTTCATTTCTTGAAAAAGCATTGTACATCAGTTTTGTCTTCTGAAAGTTCATTTTTAATCCTACTTCTTTAGTCTTGTCATCAAGTTCCTGGATCATACTCTGCTCTGAAGAGGTAGTTGCAAGAATGATTACGTTATCAGCAAAACGAAGGTGAGTTAAATAATCTCCATTAAGCGGCCTTGGTGGCGCAGTGGTTTAAGCGATGGTTTCTGATCATTCGTCCGGAAGGTGTCCGGGTTCGAATCCCGGTGAGGCATGGATGTTGTGTTTGTCTTACAGCACTAGCTCTCTCCCTTCCTTAGAACCAGTGGCCCTAAATTAGGGACGGGCGACTGCTTATAGCCCATTGAGTTGCTCACGGTGGTCGTTAAACCTCCAATCAGAAAAAGAAAATGTTGACGAGGTGGAATTGAAATGCGGCCCCTGTGGCGCAGTGGTCTAAGCGATGGCTTCTGATCATTCGTCCGGAAGGGGTCCGGGTTAGAATCCCGGTGAGAATTGGATGTTGTGTTTCTCTTACAGCACTGGCCAGTGACCCTAAATTAGGGACGGGCGACTGCTTATAGCCCATTCAATTGCTCACGGTGGTCGCTAAACCTCCAATCAGAAAACGAAAATGTTGATGAGGTGAAACTGAATATGCGGCCCCGGTGGCGCAGTGATCTAAGCGATGGCCTCTGATCATTCGTCCGGAAGTGGTCCGGGTTCGAATCCCGGTGAGGCATGGATGTTGTGTTTGTCTTACAGCACTAGCTCTCTCCCTTCCCTAGAACCAGTGACCCTAAATTAGGGACGGGCGACTGGTTATAGCCCATTGAGTTGCTCACGGTGGTCGTTAAACCTCCAATCAGAAAAAGAAAATGTTGACGAGGTGGAATTGAAATGCGGCCCCTGTGGCGCAGTGGTCTAAGCGATGGCTTCTGATCATTCGTCCGGAAGGGGTCCGGGTTAGAATCCCGGTGAGAATTGGATGTTGTGTTTCTCTTACAGCACTGGCCAGTGACCCTAAATTAGGGACGGGCGACTGCTTATAGCCCATTCAGTTGCTCACGGTGGTCGTTAAAATTCCAATCAGAAAAAGAAAATGTTGACGAGGTGGAATTGAAATGCGGCCCCAGTGGCGCAGTGATCTAAGCGATGGCCTCTGATCATTCGTCCGGAAAAGGTCCGGGTTCGAATCCCGTGAGGCATAGGCATTGTGTTTATCTTACGGCACTGGCTCTCTCCTTTCCCTGGAGCCAGTAACCCTAAATTAGGGACGCGCGACTGCTTATAGCACGTTGAGTTGCTCACGGTGGTCGTTAAACCTCCAATTAAAAAAAAAAAAAAAAATCGCCGCCCCGGTGGCGCAGTGGTCTAAGGCGCTGGCCTCTGATCATTCGTCCCTAAGGGGTCCGGGTTCGAATCCCGGTCAGGCTTGGATGTTGTGTTTGTCTTACGGCACTGGCTCTCTCCCTTCCCTGGAACCAGTAACCCTAAATTAGGGACGCGCGACTGCTTATAGCACGTTGAGTTGCTCACGGTGGTCGTTAAACCTCCAATCAAAAAAAATAAAAATAAATAAAATCTCCGTTAATGTTTATCCTCTTGTTTTACCAGTTCAATTATCTTAGCACACTCTGCCTTCATGTCGTACTGGTCGCTGCCTTGGCCAGGTACATTTCAGCTGCCGGGGACTGAGGGCCAAGTTTTCAGTTTAAAGTCATCTTGGGGGAGGATGTTGGCCATAACTCACAACACTGGCCAAACGGGTTGGTGAGTGTGTGATAGTATTTCCTAATTCCAGGGGTATAGTTATACGCTATGTGGCGTTCGTCAGAGCCTCTTTAATGCGAACATAATGCACCAGGACAAGGCGGGGTTGACATTTGTCAAAAAGAGGCTATGCTATGTTTGCGCATCACCTATTTTGCATCCCTATATACGTATTTATATTTACTATCCCATACTCACCAACCCGCTTGGCCAGCGTGAAGAGTAATGAACCCCCGCCCCCACCCCCTTTCGATGCTGACCTTGGTTCCTTTAATAGACGATCTCTATCTTCTGATTCAAGGCTCCTTGAATTGGAGGAGAAACATCAAAGGATCCAGTGGGACATCGTCGGGCTAAGTGAGGTAAGAAGAAAAGGAGCAGATCTCATTGAACTGAAATGCGGACATTTGTTCTACTATCGTGGGACAGATACTGGAAGAACTAATGGTGTTGGATTTATAATGAACAAGAAACTGAAGGACAATGTTCTAGAAGTTGAAAGTTCCTCGGGCGCGACTCGTTATCCGGCTTTCAAAAGGATACCAGGCTCAGATTATCCAGCACGTTTTCGTAGCTAGATTTATCCTAATAGCTTGCAATAATTTGTATATGTAGTAACCTTTTACAAGCAACTGATTCAAGAATAATTTCCTTTTGTGAGTTTACTATGTACTTTTTGTTCATTATACGTATAACATGTTATTTTCGTATTTACTTGCAGTCTTTTTGCTTGCCTCCTACTGCTGAGTTGGAGTGTGAGTAGGGCGAGGGCTATTCAGTTTGTACCAATTATGGAAGAGAGATAAAAAAAAGGGATTTATTATAATTTTGTATTATTATTATTTTTTTTTAGTTATTTTATTTCTAGTGGGTTTGGGTGGGTACCTTGTTTTTTGACTAGCTAGTTTATCACTGAGTTTATTTTATTTTTAATTTTTGAGCTGCCTTGCAAACTGAATAGCGCAGAAACCCACACTTTGATCTTAGCAGAGCAGTGAGAGCTGTGATCTGTGTCCGCCCTGATGAAGCCATAGGTGACACCTGCCATTTTTGTTATGCAATCCTTCTTTTTTATATCCATCTTGATTCACCATTTTTCTGATCTAAAATAGTTTGTAAGGTTTGATAAATATATTTTTTTCTTGATTTTTTATATATACACTCATCGTCAAAAAAATAGTTGCACCCAGAAGGACGTGTCGCATTGCAATGCTATTCGGGAGGAAGGTAAAGGTTACCAGGAACAATAAGTGATTAAACATTGAGCGTAATATGGGCAACATTTATTGGGCTAAATGCTAATAATTCGTGTCTCTTAGTGTGGCGTCAGGCCGTAATGTTTGCTCACACAGCATGCCAGACTTCTCGCCATGGAGTTGTACAGGTTCCTAATGGTGTCCTGCCATAAGCTATCCCATGCAACTTGAATCTTCTTACGCAGTTCCTGCAGATTGTGAAGTAGGGGTGGAGTGTGGATAGCGCGTCCAATAGCATCATACACATTTTCAATCAGTGATAGGTCTGCCGATGCGGCTGGCCATAGCATAGTGTCAGTGCCTTGAAGGAACGCTCTCAAGAGAGCAGCAGTATGCGAACGAGCGTTGTCCTATTGGAAAATCGCACCGGAGTGAGCGTTCAGAAAAGGTAGAGCCACGGGTTACGGGACCTCACTAACGTAACGTTGGGCTGTCAAAGTGTTTGTAATGAGCAGCGAAGGTGATCTGGCATCGTAGGCAATTGCACCCCACACCATGACTCCAGGCCTTCTGGATGTGTGATGCTCGACAACAAACTGTTCATCTTGGTGCTAACCACTGTGCCTCCATACACAGATTCGGTAGTTGTCTCCTTCAAGACAAAAGCTGGACTCATCACTGAAGATCACCCGCTGCCATTCTGCATGGCTCCATGATGGTCTGGCATGAAACAATTTCAGTCTTTGGCGACGATGCGCTGTTGTTAAGGGCAGTCGTCGTAAAGGTATGCGTTCGTGTAGTCCTACGTCGTGCAACCGTCTTTCAATGGCACTGGCACTGGCACTAATCGGACGATGCATGCGGAGGGCACCACAGCTCGCTGAATATCCGCAATCGTGGCTGTTGGGTCACTCCGTCCATATCACACAATCGGTAGGTCCTCTCTCTCCGTAGTTCGTCTATGTCTCCCAGACACTTCCTGTCGCTGCTGCGTGCCTTGTTCTATTCACTGCCACCAACTGCGTGCTACGGTGATATCCGCACGATCGATATGGCGCGCAATACGGGGATAAGACCATCCCGCTTCCTGGAACCCAACGATACACCCCCTCCAACTTCTCGAATTGCATCCGAACTTTTCTCCGAGGCATACTTCACTTGCAAAGGATGCAACAAACGCAACAGCACGAGCCAGAATGGCAAACACGTGCAATGGGACGACCTTACATAACCGGTCCAGCGAAGCGCTACGACCCCTCCTTGCTTTCGTCACATGCGAGGTCGAGCGTGCTACTTTAATCATTTGCATGTCTCTCGTAAAAATGTTCAAGTACAGTAGTTTGCATAAGAAAAAATGCAGGAATGACTTGATGATATGAAGAAAATGGAAGTTTCTTTCAAAAGAAGTGGGAATCTTGCATTGCGAAAGAATAAACGGATATTTTAAAGTGAGATTACCGGTCGCATTGCTCTGGAATGATTCAATGATTCAAGCTGGAAGTTATTGTACAAGGTGTTTATAAAGTCTTTCCCACATTACAAAAATTAATATAAAGAAATGTATTACAGGTACAAGAAAGGGATTGCGCGGAAATGATGGTGCTCACAAGTAAAGTTTTTTTTTCAGTGTCCCTTACACCTCTACATGGGCGCCGTTTGTGGCCCGGAGAACATCTAAGCGATATTCGATTTCACGCCATGTTTTGTTTAACATCTCAGCAGAGACAGAACCAATGACGTCCGTTATTCTGCTCTTCAACGTCTCGACATCCGGGACACTGCTAGAATAAACTTGGTCTTTCACATAACCCGACAGGAAAAAGTCTAGAGGGGTTATGTCGGGCGATCGCGGTGGCCATGTCATGCGGCCAATCCATTTGTCCGGAAATGTGCCATTCAAGAACTCACGAACCATTATTGACCAATGTGGTGGGGCACAGTCTTGTTGGAAAATAAACGAAGGTTGGAGTGCATGCAACTGAGGTGCTACAAAAAGTTCCAGGATGCTCAGGTACACGTTACATGTTGCGTGGGCTCTGTAAAAATGAAGGTTCCGATAATTCTGTCATGCATCAGGCCGCACCATAAGTTCACTTTCGGGCTAGTCCTCTATTGTTCGATGGCATAATGGGGATTTTTCTGATCTCCAGATTCGCACATTGTGCCTATTTACTGTACCAGAGGCGTGGAATGTAGCTTCATCTGAGAAACAGACTCGGTGCAGATAATCACTATCATGAGCTACGCGCTGCAACATCTCAGTCGCAAGTGCAGCTCGGCGAGGCCGGTCATCAGGCTGAAGAGCTTGAAGATCTGTACCATATATTAAGTATACAGATGAAGACGTTTGTGTAAAATTTGTGAACCGTGGCACGGGAAATCCCAGTTTCCAGTGAAGCACGCCGAATGCATTTCCTGGGGCTTCGCAGAAATGTCTCCTGAACAGCTGCAGGTGTCTCTTACGTAACGGGGTTTGGCCCACTCAGGGGAGATCGCCAACACAGCCCGTCGCTTTAAACTTTTCATACCAAGCGTTTATGCTTTTTGGTCCGGTGGTGATCGTCTGTACTCTTTTCTGAAACGACGCTGGACAGTAACAGCCGATTTGGTCTCATGAAACCATAACACGCACGCCGCTTTTTCTTGCATGAAAGCCATTAACAGCAGTAGCGCTCATCTAAAAGAACATAAAAAAAACAAAAAAAAACTTCATGTGTGCTCCTATTTTATGTTGCCAAACATTTTATTTTTAACTTACATAGATTTTTTTATATTAATTTTTGTTATGTGGGAAAGACTTTATTGTTACAGGGCTTGGTGTTGACTTGTATTACAGCGCCCTGTGTGGAGGGTTCATTTGATGCTTCTTTGCCGCAAGCTCTGTATCGGGGGTTTAACCCGTATTTCTCCCGGCAGATGCAGATAAATAAGATACAAATTATATAAAAAAACCCGACTGAAGTTAAGCTTTGCTCTTGCATTGAGGAAGACTTTTATTAAGATATTATGGGGAATGTCTCAAAGCATTGTCCTTTTCTGCATTCGTTCCAATATCTTATTAACACGTCGTAATCTCCTTCTCTCTCTAATCGTGAGCATGCCGATTGCCCTTTTCTTCTCCTGGCCACTCATCACCTCGTACCTTCTCATTCTCTGTCCCTTCCTCGCATCTTTTCTAATTCTCACTGACCTGCGAGATTTTACTCCAACTCCCCACTACTTGCCTCCGAATTTTTTGCAACCGACTGCCCTCGAGTTCCCCGTCTTCTTGCTAAGAAACCCCCCTAAAAGGCGTTCCCCTTGCTGAAGAGTAAAGTCCAACGCCTTCCTAGAAAGCGTGAGCACACCCTACAATACCTTTTCTCCGTAAACTCTAAGTTCTTTAATTGGCTTCGCTGCTGTCCCCTTTCCTTACTTCCTCGCCTGGTACGGCTGAAGAGCAATAATGTCCTGTTCCACTCTTCTCACATTGACGAAACTATAAATCTAACACCCCATCCTTTGAAGGGACGCTTGAGAAAAAGCGCACTTTGACTGTTCGTTGTCCAGCTTATCAAAATGGCGGAAAATTGGAGGAAAAGAATTACAATTCTCTATCTCTAAAATGGCTACTGAACCTCACTTCTGATAAATATGGATGTCCAGGTTACATTATGGACACCCTGTATATTAAATTAAGACTCTGGAATAGAAGGGCTGAAATTTATTTTGAAAGATTCTATACAGACTTGATATTTAAAAAGCACAGTGCTCGTTTCTCGCAAAGAGGCAATTGAACTTTAAGATTAGGAGAATTCGAATTCGTGCAGAAATAGTCCAAAGTAATCGAGGTAGTTGCCTTCAATTTTATTGATTTTTAAGATCGTGCATTGAAGGCAACTACCTCGATTACTTTGAACTTTAAGAACTTAAGTTGTTTTTCTTTCTTTGTGATTTGAAAATTTTGCGCAATTTTTTGATAGAAAAGTTTTAAAAAGCCGTGCGATGCGCGGGAGGTGTAGGGGGCAGAGATGAAAACGGGTCAACAGGTCGACAATTTCTAGCGGGTCAAACAGTTCTGGTCAAAGTGTTGCTGACCCGATTTCGACCAGGTTTTGCTTCCGTTTTATTTTTAAAAAGGAAAAAAAGGGGGGGGGGAGTTCAAAAGTTCAAAGAAAAATTCGCATCGCACTGTGGAATTTTGTGCTCGATACTGGTACCCGCGGACTGAAAACAGATTTGTCATGCAATATGAAGGAAAAGTGTCTTCAGAAGGAAAAGTGCCCCTTCCTTCTGAGGGGCAATGATGAAAATAAAATCCATATTTCGTAAACTTTCAACTCATCATAAACTTGTGAACATTGGTGTTGCTGTGAAACATATTCTGAAGCTTGCTATGTTATCAAGAAAGCAGCAAAAACTGAAACTAAACATACAAGTTGCTCAATTCAAACATTTTGATTGTATAGCGCCATCCAAATTAGGTGGAACAACCTTAACATTACTGTGGAGGGAATTTTTGACTCTCGCAGAAGTGTTTGAAACCGTGTGTAAAAAAATGACAGACGACAGTTTCAATACTTCATGTATTGAAACTGTCGTCTGAATGTATAATTTACTCACTTAGAGTAAATTATACATTCCCATAACACATTTGTTTGAGTTCCATATAACCTACGATACCCACTGCGGAGAAACTTTTTGAACACACTGTATATTGTAGTTCAAAGTAGATTTGTCCGGGTTAGGTCCGGGTCAGTTACAGATCCGGGTCCAAAATATTTGACCTGTTTCCAGCTCTGGCAGGGGCAGCTCTGCCAGTGTGTGTGAGAGAGAGAGAGAGAGAGAGACTCGTCAACAAAGTCTCTCTCTATCCATCCTTTTTTTTTTTTTTTGGTCCAAAGCAACACTCCGGTTTCTCTAAGGTAAGCTTCTGGACCCTCCCCTGCGGTGGATAATCACCAAACTACGTCGGTAGCCCTGCATTTGTCTCTCGAGCTGAGAGAGAGAGAGAGAGAGAAACGAACGCGCGCGCGAGAAAACGTCACACCAATGGCGACATCAGCAGTTCAGAACTGGGGGCCCATTAAGGGGGACTAAGTACCATACGGGGCGGCACAAATTTTGAAGGGCTTGTCAGAAATTTTAGGAAAAAAATTCCGTTTATGTAGATTTTTCTCGACGCTGATGATACTATCCCTAGTAAAAAAAAAAAAATTACGATATAGCTGTGCATAGTATTTATTCAACGTATGTAATACTGGAAATCATGGGTACGAACTTCAATGACCTTTAAACATCTACTATTTCTTTCGCAGCAATTTCAACTTGCTCATGTCGTCTTTTTTTTTTTTTTTCTTGTCCTTTTTTGTTATTTTTGTTTTTATATTTACTGTGGTAAGACTGTTTATGAGTTTTAGTTTGTAACCTAACAGGAAATATCTCTCTTTCTCTCTCTCTTTCTCTCTCATCTTTTTAAACTATAATTACAAAATGGTGCCTTTCTACCACTGCCTTTAACATTTGCTCAGAGGACTCCTCCCATTTCTCAGAAGTACAAACACTAAATTTAACAAAAAAATTTAATTCATGTAACAACATTTTTGTGAATTCAAAATATTCACGTATCTGATTTCCCTAAAATCTTAGATGGTTGCACTCGCCATGTGTTCTAACTGCTTAAATATTTGGGGGGGGGGCTAAATATTAAGTATTTTAAATATTTTTGGGGCTGCTTAATAATTTTTTGAAGGGGGGGGGGGGTGCTACGGTAGGCTTCATAATGTCGTGCCTGCGTGACACGCAAACCGAAAATAGAATAATCTGTGTAAAAAGAGATGGTGAACGTCATAGGCGTAATGTGACCAAAAATTGTGTGTGTGTGTGGGGGGGGGGTTACAAGTAATTGTAAACTGATGTTTTTTCTTGGGGGAACGGCATTCTAGGAAATAGTTTCTTCGAAAATGCTCCTATTCAGTTGCCATTAGTGTCATAACTTAGGTCTTTTTATTCAAAATTCCAAGAGATGTGTTCCAGGCTTGCGTTGATTCACCCTAATGAGGAAAAACAACATGCTTTTCAAAACACTTCATGCAGTCTTCTGATGGTGAAAACTATCATCAGATGACTGCATGCTACTACGTATGGACTCACTGATGGAAAGCAGTCATAGCAGCGCTCGCTATTGCATAGCTTTGTTGCCTTGGTTGTATGTCACACTTAATAACATCTAAAAGGCGAACGAGTAGTTATTATTTCCAATTTTTAAGTGCCGCCCTAGTGGCGCAGTGGTCTAAGCGGTGGCTTCCAATCATTCGTCCGAGATGGATCCGGGTTTGAATCCCGGTGAGGTACGGATGTTGTGTTTGTCTTACCGCGCTGGCTCTCTCCCTTTCCTGGAACCAGTGACCCTAAATTAGGGACGGGCGACTGCTTATAGCCCACTGAGTTGCTCACGGTGGTCGTTAAACCTCCATTCAAAGAAGAAAAAATTTAAGTTGGGAGGCACAGAAATTCCTTTATAAAACTGAAGCTAACTCCCTAACCTGACAAACTACAAGAGAAGATATGTGTACAGATGATTTAAATCTATCGTAGTAGAAGATTCTTAAAGACTATACGTAAGCAACCTAAGGGTACCACAGCCGAAAACAATATAAGGGTACCACAGCCGAAAATAATTTGGGAGGGAGGCGTACCTTGTTGGAAAGGAACTTGATAATTTAGGCCACCGTTTTTAAAAGCCAAATAATACCACTGAGCTTAGACCACTGCACCACATCGTTTTTAAAAGCCAAAATAACGCATCGTTGGAATTAACTTTTTGTGAGATAATTACGCTGTTGTGTCTGTGCACAGTATGTTCTTTGGATTTTAATTTATGCGACTCCTTTACCCACACTGAGCAGGCATCTGCTGAATCGTGCAATATCCGCAGGCATGTAATGTACGTGAATGAACCTGCTCATTTCACTTTAACATGACGAAGAGAAAACGGTTCACTGTACTATTAGTTGACGCCCTCCTTCTTTAGTGCCGGAAACACCTGAAGGAAATCATCGCTGGAAAGTAAATATTTGTACTGAAATGGTTCGCCATTCTGTAGCAAGTGTCAAGGTTGCGTCTGTCACACCAGATGCCTCTAGCAGAATCACAGACGGGTGTGAGTACATATTTTCTTTCACTCACGAATAATTTTACGTTTCGTGACAAATGCTTTACTGGCAGTAGTTTGAGAGGTGACGTAAACACCATGAGTGCAGCTGTTGCATTTGGTAAAACAATGGCAGCTATGCCGGTTACGGATACCACATTTCGTTGGAAGAGTACTTTCATTGTGGTACAAGTACTTGTACACACATTAAAATATCATTTTATTTATTACACCTAATAGTAACCAGTCACCTGCCATTTCATGTTTGCAACTATAACGTTGACACGGCTCCATGAACAACTCACATCGAAGAAGGGCCGTGGATGGTCTTGTGGCTAGAGTGCCTGGCGGCTAAGGGAAAGGTCTCAGGATCGATTCCAGACAGGTTAGATGTGTTGAACCCAAAATATCAGCCGTGCGTCGAATGAGCACGTTAAGCCGACAGACTCGGAGTACTGGCCCTGTTTGTCTTTTCTCTGCCACTGCTAGAGGGTACTTTCACTTTGAGCGACCCGCACTAGTAGCTAGGCACTCTGACTTCTCTCTGCCTACCCACTTTCGTATGATGAGCCTTTCCCACTGCTAGTGTGTACTTTCACGTCGAGTGACTCGCACTAGTATTTAGGCACTCTACCCACTTTAGTATCATGAGCCTTCTCCCACTGCTAATGTATACTTTCACGTTGGATGACTCGCACTAGTTGCTAAACACTCTGACTTCTCTCTGCGTACCCACTTATCATGAGGCTTCTCCCACTGCTAGTCTGTACTTTCATGTGAGTGACTCGCACTAGTAACTAGGCACTCTGACTTCTCTCTGCCTACCCACTTTCGTATGATGAGCCTTTCCCACTGCTAGTGTGTACTTTCACGTCGAGTGACTCGCACTAGTATTTAGGCACTCTACCCACTTTAGTATCATGAGCCTTCTCCCACAGCTAGTGTGCATTTTCACGTTGAGCGACTCGCACTAGTAGCTAGACACTCTGACTTATCTCTGCCTACCCACTTTCGTATCACGAGCCTTCTCCCACTGCTAGTGTGTACTTTCACGTTGAGCGACTCGCACTAGTAGCTAGGCACTCCAACTTCTCTCTGCCTACCCACTTTCGTATCATCAGATTTTTCCCACTGTTAGTGTGTACTTTCATGTTGAGAGACTCGCACTGGTAGCTAGGTACTCTGACTTCTCTATGCCTACCCACTTTCGTATCATGAGCCTTCTTCCACTGCTAGTGTGTACTTTTACGTTGGATGACTCGCACTAGTTGTTACATACTCTGACTTCTCTCTGCCTACCCACTTTCGTATCAGGAGCTTGTAGATTCCATCTAATATCTCTTCGTTTCTGGTACTCGGTTCAAAAGCCTGTAACAGGAATATCTAGTCGACTCTAAACCTTCTTTGTGGCAGTAAACCAGTGTTTTAGGGACTGTTTCCTGAAATCAGTAGACCAGATCTCAAAACATCAGATCAGATTTTGTTTTAATGAAATATGCACCACGTCACAAATGTAATGTACTATTGGATGTAATTTAAATACGAAGCAACACTTAAATCAAATATTACCAGTATCCAACAAACTATAATACCATTAAGCAGCGGAATGAAAATTCAAACCAACATAATCCTGAGTCGCTTTTTTTATTAGATATTGCTCATGATCTGCTTTATAAAATGATACTCATCATTAAAACTAATGTTGGGATAAATAATCATGGCATTTGCCTTTTAATGTAATCACAGTTGGATTGGTCCCACTTGTTGTCTTCCAAAAAACAAAGAGTTACACACTGAAGTGCCAGAAAAACTGGTACAGACGAGCTTATGAAAAATACATAGCAACGTCACCTATGCGCGTACTGGGTTGCGTCCGTCAGTGCGTATGCAAAGCGATAGACATCCTTGCCAGCTGTCAGAGCTGTTTTCGGCATGAGAATGACAAGTAATAACGATTTAAGCGATTTTCAACGCTGTGTCATAGTTGGCGCTCGTGAGATGGGTTGGCGGTCGTGTTTCGGAGGTAGAAACGAAGTTCGGATTTTCACGTACGAACATTCCAAGGATGTACCGTGACTACAAAAATTCCGGCAAAACTTTCAACCTACAATACCAGTGTGGCCGTAAAAAGACATTGGATGAACGTTGCCATCGTCGGCTGTCAAGAATCATTTCACGCGACGGGCGTGCAACACTCTTGCAGATATTATCGGAATTCAATGCTGGAGCCTCAACAAGCATCAGCTTCCGGACTGTGCAACGTACCCAGCACGATATGGGCTTTGGGAACCGACGCCCAACAAGTCCCCTTGATGGGTGCACGACACAGAGCTATGCGCCTCGCTTGGGCACGGCAACACCGCCACTAGACACTTGATGACCTGAAACAAGTAGCCTGGTCTGACGAGTCGCGTTTCCAACTGTATCGGGCAGATGGAAGGATTCGTGTGTGGTGAAAACCCCATGAAGCCATGGATCCCGCCTGTCAACAGAGAACTGTACCAGCTGGTGGGTGGTCCGTAATGGTATGGGGTGTGCTTAACTGGACTTCACTGGGACTCCTGGTACGTCTACAAACGTCTGTGACCGGTCAACGCTATGTGCGCATCCTTTCTGACGAGTTACACCCATTTCATATCCTGCATTCATGCTGATGGGTTGGGCCTGTTCCAACAGAACAATGCACAAGTGTCGGGACGCCACATTATGGTTAGAGGAGCATTCATGTGAGTTTGGGTTGTTGCCATTCCCACCCAAGTCCCCAGATCTGAACGTGATAGAACACATTTGGGATGCCATGCAACGCGCTATCGAACACAGGAATTCGAGACCTCGGAATACACCCGAATCGTGGCACGCTCTGCAGAAAGTATGGTGTGCATTGCCTACAGCATACTTCCAGAAGCTAGTGGAGTCCATGCCCCGTCGTATTTCTGCAGTCCTGCGCTCCCGTGGGCGACCTACCAAGTATTAGACTGGTGTACCAGTTTTTCTGGCACTTCAGTGTATACTTACACTTCTTACTGGGATATCCAGATTTTTCTCAAAGTACGTGAAATACTGTAAGTGCTATACACAAAAAAGCATCATTAACACAAATATCGTACTATAGACGTTTTCCTAACATTCTACGTTTTAACAAAACTACTGAAAATCTTTGACGAGCTAATTAGTTATCTAGAATAAAAAACAATTCATGACAACCAGTATGAATTCAAAAACATAATAGGAAGCAGAGTTTGAGAAATTTTAGTCTTGTCAGCTCTTTCTCTTGGGACAAGTTCTAATGTGAGTCTTGTCGATTGGGTCAGTTGGTGATGAGTACCGAAAGAATGCAGACATTCTTAGACAGCATGTTAATGAGTGTGTAGGTGGTTTTAAAACACAGAAAAATCAGCAGATTAACAAAATCTATCAGTAGACAGGTGACAAAATCAGTAGAATGGCAACACTGAACTGTAAACCCTACAATAACGGTTGTTGAGTCAGTAGTGGTGGTGGTGACGCTGGTGGGATTTGTAGCCAGAGTCACGTCCCCCTCATGACCCGGTTGAACCATTATATGAGTGCTTACTTCATAGTATTCAAACGTGTATAATTTACGTGGATTCGATACGTACATGACACTTTTGTTCTCTGGAATGGCATGAATTCGGAAATACATAAATTAGTTGAACTTATCAATTCAGTTGATTCTCATATACAGTTCACATGTGAGACTGAAAACAATGGCTGCTTACCGTTCCTGGATGTCCTTGTGTCACGCTCTGAAGGATCCTTTAGTACTGTACAACAGTTTATCGAAAACCATTTGTTATTTCTTACCCCCACATACAAAATAAAATCACACATGGAAACAAAAAATCTCTGCCTTCTACACATACGTATATCGTGCAATACATATATGCTCAACTGAGGATTCCTTACAGAAAGAGCTTGATTTTCTTAAACGAATTGCAGTACACAGAGGATACACCCTTCCGTTATTGACAAAGCTATTCCAAAATTTAGGAAACCGAAGCCCGTCTGCACGCTCACGCCAATAGATCTCCCAGTACGAAAGAATTGGGCTGTTATTCCATTTGCTCCTCAGATCTGCTTCGGAATTTCAAAAATTCACAAAAGTTTTAATTTCAAAGTTATTTCAAACCCATAAACAAGATGAGGTTTTACGGATCAAAAGACTACGTCAAAGACATAAATTTCTGGGGAATTTATCAGATACCTTGTCAATGTGGACTTTCATATAGGACAGACCCGCAGGGCTTTAAGTTTCCGCGTGAAGGAACACAAGACCTACGTACAGAACTATGAACCAAAGACGTCGTCTATAGCCTAACATTGTCAGGAAAATAGCCATAAATTTTTGTTTGAAAACTCCACGCTTATTGATAAACCTGATTCGACTATCGAGCTTAATATATTAGAAGCTTTCCATATATACCGGAACTCTTCACGGCTTGTCAACGACACGACGTCTACTCCATTTCTTTCAGGCGCGTGGAAACAACTCACCAAAATCCGTGATCGTCAGAACTCCTTGGCTTTAAGGATAATAAAAAATAATATAATAAAAATAATTGTGGAAGGATAATACTTCTTGGTTTTTCGGTGAATCACAGTTTCTGTTAATACATTCCTATGGACGGACCAGAATATAGCGTCAGCAAGACGAATCGATGGATAGCAGCTGCCCAGCGTTTACTGTGAAAGCTGGTGGAGGCGGCGGAATGGTATGGGGTTGGTTTTCAATGGGGGAATCGGATTCCTGAATGCATTTGGAATAGTGTTTGGAATACCATCAGGCACTTTTTTTTTTTTTGTAATTGAAGGTTTAACGACCACCGTGAGCAACTCAATGGGCTATAAGCAGTCGCCTGTCCCTATTTTAGGGTCACTGGTTCCAGGGAAGGGAGAGATCCAGTGCCGTAAGACAAACACAACATCCATGCCTCACCGGGATTCGAACCCAGACCCCTTTCGGACGAATGATCAGAGGCCATCGCTTAGACCACTGCGCCACCGGGGCGGCTCAGGTACTTTAATAACACTGCGTGGTGTTTCCTCATGAAGAAGGCTACTTCCAGAAAGATAAGCTGCCCCGGACCATTGGAAAAAAAGACCATTGGACCATTGGGTCTAAGCGCTGGCTTTCTGATCATTCATCCAAGATGGGTCCGGGTTCGAATCCCGGTGAGGCATGGATGTTGTGTTTGTCTTACGATCCTGATACTCTTCCTTCTCTGGAGCCAGTAGCTCTAAATTAAGGCCGGGCGATTGCTAATAGCCCATTAAGTTGATCACGGTGGTCGTTAAACCGCCAATCAATCAACCAGAAGGATAATGCTCCATGCCATAAGGCTCGAATCGTCACACAGATAGTTCCAGACAGTGACTTCAAAGGGCTAGAATGCTCCCCCTCACACACACACACACACACACACACACACACACACACACACACACACAATCTCCAGATGTTAACCGAACTGAACACTGCTGGGATGAGATTGAGAGACACATTTGCAACAGGATCCTCCTCCAGCGAACATTAGGCAGTTGACGGATGACGTCACATCAGCTTGGCCGAACATACTTGTAGAACGATATCAGCACCTCTTTAAATCCATGCCACATCAAATCGAGGCAAATCTTTTGAAGGTTTAGGGCGGCCTAATACGTTATCAGGTAGGTATTCCTAATTTCTTGCTACTTTAGTGTACAGAAATTAAGAAGAAAAATTTTAATCTTGTGCTGGTTCCACCTGATCCATCGATGAAGTACAAACGCTGGATGTTGTTGCCATCGTGAAGACTAAAACGATATGATCAAACAACAGAACGTTACTTATCATTCAGTTGTGCTATTACTGCACAGCAATAAATTAGTGTAAATGATATTATTATCGAAAAGACTGGTACAAATCCGAAAACTTTTCATGACTGTTCTTCTCTTTTTATTTCTGAAGGCTCATATATTCAGCCTTGATGGCCGAGTGATTAGAGGCGTAGGTTTCTGGATGGGCATCCGAGTTGTTCCCGGGCTCCAGTCCAGGCTGAGGCTTGGGAGGAATGGTTGTGACACGACGTTAGCCCAGTGGCCCCAAATCAGGGACGTGCGTTCTCTTATTGCACCCACAGTTGCTCATGTGGTCGCTAAATCTTAAAACCAAGAGCATATATACGCTATATTGACAAAAGCCTGGATACCCCTTTAAAAGCAAATGAACGGATCCGCTGCGTTGTTAAGATTCGCGGTACAGCTGCAAACGGTATAAAAACAAGCCTGCAGCTGACCGCGATCATCTCGCACCGTGAGATTGAGTGAAAATGTCGCGGCGGGAGAGAACTGAATTTGAGAAAGGAAAGATAGTTTGGGGTTATATTAGTGGATTGTCCATAAGAAAAACCGAGAGGTGTTTAAACAAACCCAAGTCAACTGTTTTGGATGTACTAAATAAGAGGAAGACACATGGCGTGCCTGAAGCAGCAAAACCTACCGTCAGACCAAAGAAAATCAGTGATAGAGGACGTCGAAGCCTCAGGACAGTCGTTACAGCTATTCGAGGGAGTATTGCACAAGACTTCAATATACAGGTGAGTAAAAATGATGGAACCTTGATATGTACACGTACCATTCACAGAGAACTTCATTCCATGGGTTACCGTGGTCGTGCGGCTGATCATAAGGCTTTCATCTCCACTCGGAATGCTACTCGTCGTTTAGCATGATGTATAGAACATTTATGGTGGATCGTAGGTCAATAGAAACGGGTCCTATGGACTGATGAATCCAGACACACGACCCATTAGTCTGGTGGCCGTGTGTGGGTATGGTGGCAGCCGGGGGAACGCTATTTACCACAGTGTACTGTTCCTACGGTCAAGTTTGGAGCTGGCAGTGTACTCGTCAGAGGGTGTTTTTCGTGGTATGGTCCCGGCCCATTGGTTATCTTGGACAAACCTGTTAGCCAGCACGTATACCTTGATGTTCTGGACAATTATGCTCTACCAACTCTGTGGCAATACTAAGGAACCGAGCCTTGTTGGTACCAGCACGATAATGCACTGATCCATAAAGCAAGGACTGTTACGGCGTGGTTTGACAATAATTCCGTATCGTGTGTCGTCTGGCCAGCACAGAGCCCTTATATTAATCCCATAGAGCACTTATGAGATGAATTAGAGCGCCGCATAAGAAGTTTGGAACCAAGGCCTAGTAGTAAGCAACAGTTAGTAGCAGCATTATGTACTGAATGGAAGCGCATACCTATCGCTGTGTTCCAAAACTTTGTCGAAAGCCTGTCTCGAAGGGTCAGTGCATGCCTTAAGGCGAAAGGTGAACCGACTCCGTACTAACGTATGCCAATTAATGCTATGATGTGTTTCTCTTCTAGGTTTCCGCTGACTTTTGTCAATATAGCGTTATACTCAGTAGACAAAACATTAGAAACGGTGATGGGCAGTGAATATGGGCATGCCCCGTGCAAAGTGGAACAGATGCAAATCGAAAAGGCGGATGGCAGAGTTTCCCAACAGTGTATCGTAATAAACGAACATGGGTAAACGTGTTGACCTGAGCGACTTTGATTGTAGACGCATTGTCGAAGCAAGACAGATGTGTCATTCTGTGGCCCAATTGGAAAGAACCTTACCTAGGGCAACCATATCAAAAGTGTGGCACGAGTACACCATTGACGGACGTACCAGCTCCCAGAGAGGAAAGCGGTGGCCAACCACATGCCATTGATGTCTAGGTTCGACATAGACTATCCAGGCTTGTACAGACGGACTGCTTGGCAACGTCACATCTACCCAGGGTAGGTTAAATGTCGGAGGCTCAAGCATCGTCAGCAAGCGAACGGTATGACGCACTCTGAAAACCATGGGCTACGGGAGCCGACGCGCTACTCATGTGCCGCTGTTGACGGCTCGTCATCGGACATTACGCCTCGCCTGTGCCGGGAACATCAAAACTAGACCTCTGCAGAGTGGCGCCGCATCGTGTGGTCATACAAATCCCGTTTTCAACTGCACCGAGCTAATAGGAGGACACGGGTGTGGCGTCGACAGCATGGGGTCATGTCCCCGTTGTGTCAGGTCGGCTCTGTTCAAGGCAGTGGTGGCTCTGTGGTTATTTGAGGATCCTTCACACATTGGGTTCCTTAGTATTTCTGCAGAGGTCCTTAACGCGACTTCTGCGCTCTATCGGCATGTGCTGGCTGATCACCAACACATTTCGCGCATCCTGCAGCCGATGGTATGTTTCAGCAGAACAGTGCGCTTCTCCACCAGGCAACCACCACTCAGGCATGGTTCGAGGGACACTCAGCTGGGTTTAGAACCATTCGATGGCTTAGGAGGTTCTGGTATTTAAACCCTATGGAAGCTCTCAGGGAGGAAGTGAAGCGGAACATCCGATCCATGGATCCCAGACCGACGTCTCGGGCGAGTTGTGGACAATGCTGCAACAGGCATGACTCGCATTACCTCCCGAAAATCAGATCCATGGATCCCAGACCGACGTCTCGGACGGAGTTGTGGACAATACTGCAACAGGCATGGAAAATTAAATCCATGGATCCCAGACCCACGTCTCGGACGAGTTGTGGACAATGCTTCAACAGGCATGACTGGCATTACCTCCGGAAAAATCAGATCAATGGATCCCAGACCGACGTCTCGGGCGGAGTTGTGGACAATGCTGCAACAGGCATGACTCGCATTACCTCCAGAAAATCAGATCCATGGATCCCAGACCGACGTCTCGGACGAGTTGTGGACAATACTGCAACAGGCATGGAAAATCAAATCCATGGATCCCAGACCCACGTCTCGGACGAGTTGTGCACAGTGCTGCAACACGTATGGCTGGCATTACCTCCGGAAAATCATATCCATGGATCCCCGACCGATGTCTTGGGCGAGTTGTGCATAATGCTGCCACAGACATGGCTGGCATTACCTCCGGAAAATCAGATCCATGGATACCAGACTGACGTCACGGGCGAGTTGTGGACAATACTGCAACAGGCATTGCTGGCATTACCTCCGGAAAGTCAGATCCATGGATCCCAGACCGACGTCTCGGGAGGGTTGTGGACAATACTGCAACAGGCATGGCTGGCATTACCTCCGGAACATCAGATCCATGTAACCCAGACCGACGTCTTCGGCGAGTTGTGGACAATGCTGCTACAGGCATGGTTGACATTCCCTCCGGCATCTGGAGGAGTCAATGGCTCTGCGTGTACAGGCCGTTATGCGCACTAGAGGAGGAACAAGACACTTGTAGGTAGGTATCTCTAATGTTTTGTCCATTGAATGTATTTGATCTGCAAATGCTCACCAGTGGTGGACTAGCAATCCATAAACGGCACTGGACGCTCTTTTGTGCGGCCCACCTACACACATACTTTTGTGAAAAATTATCAAAGGCATCCCATCCCTACAAAAAACGGTATATGTCAGAATAACCGTATACTGTTGAAACATCTTTTCCAAAACAAGTCTATAAATCATCGTACTTTTTTTTTTTTTTTGTTGATGCAATAATTGACATTTTACCCATTTTTCTGGACACAGCAGATCTCTTGTAAAATTTAATGTAAGAACAAAATTACTTCCGTTGCTGAGAAAGCAACAGACAAGATACGTTCTCTAAGAAAGATTGTCAAAGATTAACTTTATTCCCTCTTTTTACGAATTTTATTGCGATAACCGAATGCAGAATTTGTAATAGTTTATTCGCTTTTAGTGAGAATGGAAATTTAAATGATCCACAAATTTTTATTTTCCTTTCTCAAGACTTACTTCTTATTAGTTAATTTAACTAGGAAAAAAATCTCTTGGGGAAAAAAAAAGTTGAAAATGTCCAGAATTGCAAGAACTTCAGTGCGGATTTATAAAGTGAGAGCAATTAAAAGAATGCAAACATGTATTGTTATTTAGTTACTTACAAATGGAAAAGAGTATTTATGCTGTATAGCTGAAACAGACTTTCCAGAACTGCAGTTCAAGAATTCGTGTAACCATAAAGCCTCAAAAGTAATAAATAAGACGCAGATCTCGTTCAAAGAAAAAAAAATCATATAAATATAAAAAACAGCAGCAGAAAAATGTTATTACAGGTAAGCCTCAATGGATTTACAAACACAATGAATAACGAGTTCCTATCTTCAGACTATTGATAGCGTTGATTAGATTGTATGGATTATTTCACTGCAACAGCGATTGTCCAAAGAGGATTGTGGTGGAGGATATCAGCCCAAAGGGACGGGAGTTCAGTTTAAAAGTCCAGATGGTGCAAGCGGATATATCAGAATCGGTATTTGGCTCGACAGAACATTTACCGCGTAGATTTTTGATTATTTTCTTTTTATCTGAAGCTATCAAATTGGCAAACATACCTTGCCGTTTTAGTAAAATTTCGTTTTCTTCTCCAAGAATATTAAAGTACAAATATACACAATCGAGTCACATTATTGTGACCACCTCCTACGTTTAACGTCAACAGCGCGTAGCCAATGAAAAGAAGGCACGTGTCGTGAATTGGCTTGGAAGGTACACTATCTACCAACAAGTAATTGGACACCTGTGATAGCAAAGGAAAACGAAGTTTATTCACCTTCAATAGTTGGTGGAGCCTCCACGAGCGGCGATTACAGCTGCGATCCTCCAGGGCATACTCTCAAACAGGCGTTGTACGACGGCTAGCGGTATTTTCTTCCACTCGGCTTGGAGAAGACAGGTCAGTTCCTTCACCGATTTCGGACAGCGTGGGCACCCCTTAAGACGATGCTCCAACTCGTCCCATAGGTGCTCGATAAGGTTAAGGATCCGGACTCTGCGCACGCCAGTCCATTCGATTAACCCCATTGTCACTATACCAAGCCATGGTGGACCTCGCAACATGACAGGTGGCACTGTCATCCTGAAAGTAACATGGGTCCACCCCGTAAAACTGCCACAACGTAGGAAGCGCATGGTCATCCAAAATGGTGCAGTAGATCTCGGCGTTGAGTCTACCAGGAATTGCGACCAAGGGACCCATGCCATTCCAGGAGAAACACCCCCATAGCATAATTCCACCGCCGCCGAAGTTCACAGTTGGCACAATATACATTCCGACAGGAGGCGTTCTCCAGGCAGACGCCAAACCCAGACCCTGCCATCCGAACAGTAGAGGGTGAACCTTCATTCGTCGCTCCAGAGAACCTGTTTCCACTGTTCAACGGTCCACTGTCGACGTTCTTTGCACCACGTAAGCCGAGCAGCGCTATTGGACTTGGTGATCAAAGGCTTGTGGGCGGCAGCACGTCCATGATAACCGAGCAGATGGGCTTCCTTACGGTTGGTATTCATCGAAAGATCACTTCCGGATACCTGTTGAAACTCCTCGCGGATGTGGCCCATCGATTTGGTGCGGTTCTTCCGAATTTCTTTGGCCAGCACCCGTCGGTCTCTAACTTCCAGTTTTGTGGGTCTGCCGGGTCGGGGTACATTCCGACAATCACCTCTCACCTTCCACTTGCCAATCACGTAGGCCACTGCCGATTTTGGGTACTTCAACTCGCTGGATATGTCACGTATGGATCGGCCATTTCTGTGATACCCGACGATTACACCTTTCTCGAAATCAGAGAGCTCCGAACTGCGTGGCATCTTGCATGCGACTGGTTCCGTTGTTGTTTCCCACACGATATTTAACGGCGGCGGCCGTGACGTGTATCAGGACCGCAGATATCGTCGATTGCAGGGGTGTCCAATTACTTGTTGGTAGATAGTGTATATAAGGTGCGCTGCAGGCATTCTGAGTACATATTACTCGTTGCTGTCATGGATAAAAGGAGCGATTTATCAGATTTTTCAAAAAGGGATGATTATCGGCTTTCGGGCCAAGGGTGGCAGTATATCTGAAACTGCGCAGTTTGTGAACTTTTTGCGTGCTGCTGTGGTTAAAGTGTACCATGATTGGAGAAATGGCTCCATTGCGAATAAGCGATGTGGAAACTGCGGAGCACCACGTGCCATTGATGTGAGAGGTGAACGTCGGCTTCGAACGTGCGTGAGGACCAATCGACACGCTATAGTGGAGCAACTCACTGGCCGAATGAACCAGGGAGCTACAGGAAGTGTGTCTAAAACGACAGTTCAGCGAACCCTGCTACGTATGGGGCTCCGATGCAGACGGATGGTCATTGCACCTATGCTAACGAAAGTGTATCGGCAGAAACGGCTTACATTTGCCCTACAATATCAGAATTGGACCTCCGCTGATTGGCAAAGGATTTCCTTCTCCGATGAATCACGTTTCCTGCTTTATCGGACGGATGGGCGTTGGCGTGTAAGGCGAGAAACATCGGAGAACAAACACTCTTCAACCATTGCTGGAAGAACGCAAGCTGGTGGGGGCAACGTTATGGTCTGGGGAATGTTTTCGTGGCATCCTCTGGTTCCACTCATAACTGTGGAAGGCACTATTCACCGAATTTGTTATGAATCCATCTTTGCAGACCACGTACACCCATACATGCTGATTGTCTTCCCTGGGGCGGATGGGATCTTCCACCACAACAATGCGACGTGTGACACAGCTAGAAGTGTCCGAGAGTGGTTGGAAGAGCACGATGAAGACTTCAAAGTATTTCCCTGGCCCCTTAATTCCCCAGACTTAAACCCAATTGAGCATCTGTGGGACCACCTCGATCGTGTTATTCTTTCTATGGATCCTCTACCACGCACCCTCCAGCAGCTGTCAGATGCACTGCAGTCAGCATGGCTCTACACACCTGTGAACACCTTCCAGCACCTTATTGAGTCACTCCCAACCCGTCTAGCTGATGTCCGCGCTGCACACGGCAGTTATTCTGGATATTAGCTGGTGGCCACAATAATGTGACTCGACCGTGTATATACCCCCCCCCCCCCAGTTAGCAGTTAAAATAAGGTCGACAGGTCTAAATTATGGCAAAAATTTCTCCCGGTATCCCGACAGCCCAGTCAGCGCCTGCTCCTCACAGAAAATCCTTGAATATTTCTTGCCGAAAATTCCTAAACATCGCTATCCATCATTTTGTTATCCATGTTTACTTAGGTAAGCAAAAGGTAAAAGTAAAGGATGTGGCACCTTTGTTTCAATTCGATATATTCCGTAGCTGATTCAAACGTTTTCCTTAATGATTCAAAGGTTTCTGTTTTCTACTATGACGCCACGAATGTGGGCAATGTTCACAACTGCTTCCTGCAGAAGCAAATATTCAAAATAAACGGACACGAGTCCGTAGATGACCGTACCAACTGGCCGAGTGGTACTAAGCGTTGACTTCTAATTAGTAGTCCGAGATGGGTCCGATTTGAATTGCCTGTGAGCCATGGACTCACCTCACTGGCTAAATCCCCCTCCGTAGAACCAGTGGCCCCAAATCAGGGACAGGCGACTGCTTATAGCCCATAAGCAGTCACCTGCTTGTCTTTAACCCTACAAACAAACAAAAAAGCCTTGCGTGCGTTCTGAGTTCATACAACAGGCAGAATAGTATCTAAATCCTAAAAATTGTTGAGACGTATTTTTTTGCATTAAGAACACATAAAACCTTCTCCGCTGACTTATGCCTTTAGGATTTTATGCTTTAAGGTGGTTCTACCTAAAATATCTGCCTTATGTTTCCAATGGTAAAACTTCTTTATATATTTTCTTCGCAATTAATGCATTCCCAAGGATAAAAATTTGCACATCGATAAATCTAACTTTAAGTTATAGCATGAGATACTTAATGCTTTCTAAAACATAACTATAACTAAGCAATCCAACATTTGTTTGTCTACTGACGTCATCAATGTACAGGTCGCGCCATCTATTAACAGGTCTGAACATTACTCAAAGAAAAATGATTGATTTTTAATATAATTATGGTTATGTTTTAGAAAGCATTAAGTATCCCATGCTATAACTTAAAAATTAGTTTTATCGATGTGAAAATTTTCATCCTTGGGAATACGTTAATTGCGAAGAAAATTTGTAAAGAAATTTTACCATAGGAAATATAAGGCAGATATTTTAGGTGGAACCACCTTAAAAAGATATAATCAGTATGTGTGAGAAATCGATTCTGTAAGCTAGAAGGTCCAACAACAGAAGAAATCAACATCTCTGAAGTTAACAGTAACCTTACCAAGACCCTTGTAGAAACAGCAACAAAAACAGGTGATTGAAAATTGCATATGAAGAAATTATAATAACAAAACTGCTGATGCGAGAAAAGAAGGGAGATGAAGATTAACAATGAAACTCCAACTTCCAAAGGGAAATATACTGTATTTTCAAAAGCATTCGCACACCACAATGATTTGCTTTATTATCCCAATTTGTAGTTAGTCGGTCTACCTTTAGCTCGTATGACAGCGGCAACACGTCGAGGCATACTATCAACCAATTTCCGGTAGGTCTCGTCAGCAGTGTTGCATTCAGAGAGTCTATTCCGGGGGGGGGAGGGGGGCAATTACAAATTTCTAGGGGGCTAAAGCTTGTTGACTGATTATACAGGGTGAGTGTAAACTCCTTCAACAAAACAAGAGGAGTGATAGTACACATGAAGACGAACAATATTCGCAATGGAACCTAGGGCGCCATTCTACACCTAGTGCCCGAAAAAAGTAAAGTTACATATACGTTGAGCCATCAACAGTGAAAACGAAGAGACATACCTAATTTATGAGTTGCACAATTCCAATCGCATCAGAGAAAGACTCAAAGGAGCTGCTCAAACTAGCGTCCAAGGGCGTCGTTGCACAGCCCACACCGGCTAATGAAGGACTATCGCACCCCACGTAGACTCTCGATCTGGTATTGATCTTGTCCACAGCAACAAGGATTCGCGCGAAGAATCTTCCAGGGAATCCACAAGTGTCGCGTGCACATTTGTTCTCATGTGCAGCCAGAAGAAGAAGTCAAGTGGATTAAGGTCCGGGGAGCGTAGAGTAGAGGCAAAGCCACAAGTCCACCGCGTCCAATCCACCGCCCGGGATATGTCCAATTGAATAAGTATAGGACCTCGGTAGCAAAGTGTGCTGGAACCCCATCATGCATAAACCACGTGTCCCTCCTGAGAAGAACATCCTGCAATAGACCGGGAAGCACTTGCTCGAGGAAGACACGGTACGCTGCGCCGGTCAGACGTTTACGTCAATTCTCATGTGGTGTTCGCACGGTAATGTCGCTGAACGGGTTCGGCTGCGTTTTTAAATGTTTACTTCTCATCGTCTGCGCACGTGTTCAGCGCACCTGATTTGTATCTTGTGCTTCTCATGCACTGGTTGGAACTCCGTGTGCCTGCTGGACGTTTTTCGAACGTGCTCTTTTCTGGCACTAATAGTGGAATGCGACCCTAGGTTCCTTTGCAAATATTGTTCGTCTTGATGTGTACTTTTACCCTTTTCGTTTTATTAAAGGAGTTTACAATCACCATGAATACACATAATCACAATTTCATTATTTATATTTATATTAATATACACTGGCGGAAAGTGAAAAAAAGAACACCAAGAAGGAATTGGCGAACGATCGTGAAATTTACATATGTTATTGGGGTCGAGTTTACGTAGGTGTGATGTTAATTTCGGGACCAACCGGTGAGCGCTTACGCCACAGCACGGCATAATATGCAAATTATCGTCAGTGGTATTTAAGGAGTACGGCGAAGTGAATGTAATCAGTCGTCGGCGTACGGACACGTGCGAAGACCCTGAAGAAGCTGCAATGTCTGGACATGGAAGACGTGTACGATTTCAGAGTTATCGGACTTTGAGCGAGGTCGTCTAGTCGGACTCCGCGAGGCTGGTTGGTCGTATCGTCGTATTGCTGAGCGAATTGGACGGGAAGTATCGGTGGTGGTACGATGGTGGCGTAGATGGTCACAGGAACATTCCCACATGAGAAGACGTGGAACCGGGAGTCACAGACGGACTGATGACCGGACCGATCGACGCATAAGAAGAGCGGCGTTGTCGAGCAGAACATCCACTGCGACGCAAATCCGTGCTGCCGTTGCACCTGAGGTGACTGTGCGAACAATCCGCAACCGTCTACTGGATGCAGGACTACGTGCACGTGTGCCTGTGGCATGTGTACCTCTGACTCCAGCCCACCGTAAGGAACGGCTGCTGTGGTGTCGCCAACGTCTGCACTGGAGAACGCAATGGCGATCTGTCGTGTTCAACGAAGAAAGCAGATACTGCTTGGGGGCCGCCGATGGCCGTATGCGTGTTCGCAGACGCACAGGGGAGCGTCTCCACCCTTCTTGCATCCGCCAGGGACACACAGGGCCTACACCTGGTCTCCTGGTGTGGGGAGCGATCAGCTATCACTCCCATACACAACTAGTGTTTGTACCGGGTACGTTAAACAGCACCTCCTACATCAACAACATCATTCAGCCCGTTTTTGTGTCATTTGTAAGGTGGCTCGCTCTTGGTGTTTTCCAGCAAGATAACGCACGCCCACACACGGCACGTGCAACGCAACATGCACTTCAGGGTGTGAGACAACTTCCATGGCCTGCACGTTCACCGGATTTGTCACCCATTGAGCACGTGTGGGATTTTATGGGGCAACGACTTATCTGGTCTCCACGGCCAGCCACGACCATTCCCGATTTACGCGTCCAGGTTCAGGATGCTTGGAACTCAATACCCCAAACTTACATCCAACATCTGTACGACAGACTCCATGCCAGAATTGCACAGTGTGACGCAGTTCATGGCGGTTCAACCTCGTACTAACCATGTTACATGGAAATGTTATTTTTCAGTTTACCAGCAAATACAGCTGTATTTTGCCATAATGTTTTGATCACGTTATCCTCTGTATTCCGTTATTATGCTGTATAAATTTCGTTGGTATCAGACGTCTCCTTCTTGGTATTCTTTTTCACTTTCCGCCAGTGTACATACATTTTTTAAATAGAGTACCAAAATTGTCTTATGATCTTATATCGCAAATGCAGATTCCAAAAAATCTACACATACAAGTGATTAAAAATGTAAAAATGTTATACCTTTGCAGTATTGCACCAAGGATTTCATCATGGGGTGGTGTAAAATATTGAGGATACTATATAGTAAGGTAAGGCTGTGCTGGAGAACCCCCCCCCCCCCAAGACATTAGGAGTGGTAAAAATGTCCTCGACTTACTACAACTGTGTTTCTGATTATTAAGGAATCATTACAGTGTTACCTGAAACCGTATGGTGTAAGCCATTTCCCTGCCATTTGGTTTCAGTCCCCTCAAATAGTAGTAAAAAACCAAAAACTAACTAATCGCTTAGATGCCAGTTTGAGGTGCCTCGGTATTTTTTTTTTTTTTTTTTTTTTTTTTTTTTTTTTGTCACAGAGTGTAAACCACCACCGCCAGAAAAAAACACACCTTATTATGAGAACAATTTCTAATAATTTGCTATTTTTAAAAATTAGGTAGCAAATATTGGAAGCACTATACATGGAAAGTGGGCATCTAGAAGACATATAAAACTGAATGCCAGTTTCCAAAATGTGATGATGTATTGCAGTTCAAACACCTCTACTGTGTGGAATTAGGTTTTTATTGCGGAAGTGGTCCCAGTTGTCAGTGCCTGAAAAATTGCCTCTTCAGCCAGGACTGTTTAATGCTTTGTTAAAGGATGCTAGAAATTTCAGCCTGAAGTCCACGTGTGGATGTTTTTTTTTTTTTTTTTTTTATTATGAAATTTTCCTTCATTTTCTTAATTTTTTTTTAATAATTTCTCCAAATATTCAGCTATAACGAACGCAAACTAAATATAAGGAGAGATCGACCAAAAACCTACGGAGGACGCTCATGAATTTTCGGAAGGGCTAAGCATCCCCGAAAAGATGCCTGAAAACGTCACTGCTCATCAGGAATTGGCTTGCCTTTCTTCCTGTAAATCTGATGCCAGAGTGGAGAGCGAAGATGGTCGCTGTGGTCCCTTTTGCATCCGTCACTCCAGTTCATCCCAGAGGTGTTCTATGGGATTAAGATCAGGACTTGGAGTAGGCCAGTCTAACAATTCCACCTCATTTTCAAGAAACCGTCCTGTACACGCCGTGCAGTGTGGCAGTGGGCTCGATCGTGTTGGAAGAGACAACGGTCATTTCCGTAATATTGCCACATTGTTGGGAAGGCAGAATTATCCAGAGCGTCGAGTACACTTCAGAGTTCATGGTTTTGTGGCATAATAATAATCAACGCGCCGGGTCCCATCCACGAAAAATAACTCCATATCACGATGGAGCCTCCGCCGGACTTAACAGTTGAAAGAACACAATCCGATGAAAATCGTTCGGCGGGCTGTCGCCAAATCCAAACACGCCCATCAGATTGGAAGAGTGAAAAGCGTGACTCATCACTCCAAATAACAGCTTTGATTGGAAGATCATCAGATCGGAAGAGTGAAAAGCGGGACTCATCACTCCAAAGAACAGCTGTGATTGGAAGATCATCAGATTGGAAGAGTGACTCATCACCCCAAATAACAGCTTTGATTGGAAGATCATCAGATTGGAAGAGTGTAAAGCGTGACTCATCACTCCAAATAACAGCTCTGATTGGAAGATCATCAGATTGGAAGAGTGTAAAGCGTGACTCATCACTCCAAATAACAGCTTTGATTTGAAGATCATCAGATTGGAAGAGTGAAAAGCGTGACTCATCACTCCAAAAAACAGCTTTGATTGGAAGATATCAGATTGGAAGAGTGAAAAGCGTGACTCATCACTCCAAATAACAGCTTTGATTGAAAGATCATCAGATTGGAAGAGTGAAAAGCGTGACTACAAGTTACTGATAACAATATGATCATGCAAATTTTGAAGATGACAATCCGATTTTTGGCGTAAATGTGACAAGGATGGTAAGTCAGATAATAAGCGAAAACTTGAAAATTTTCATCGTCCTGGAGCGGGACTCGAACCCGCGTCTCCCAGAAAACGCCTAGGTATGCGTCTCCCAGAAAACGCCTAGGTATGCGTCTCCCAGAAAACGCCTAGGTATGCGAAAACTTGAAAATGAAAATTTTCAAGTTTTCGCATATTATCTGACTTACCATCCTTGTCACATTTACGCCAAAAATCGGATTGTCATCTTCAAAATTTGTATTATATGACGTAATCCCGTATTTCTTTCATGAATATGATCATGATCATATGTAGAGGATTTTAGGAACGGAGCGTCTGACTCCAGGTCTTAAACAACCCTTAGAAATAGGAAACTAGGAGATTTGGGCTAGAGCGCCTGATAGGAAAGTGACACGGAAGCGAAGTAGAAAGGGGGAAGAAGACGCCCTTATTTATTACCGGGGGCCAGTGCCCGGGGTCCGACGGCTTAACGTGCCCATCCGACGCACGGCGGGTATTTAGTGGATCGAGCGTTCGTACCTGCCTGGGATCAAACCTGAGGCCCTTCCCGTGGCAGTCACGAACGTTGCCCACTCGGCCACCCGCGGCACAAACTGACAACAATACAGACAATCTCAGCTTTATATACCAACCTCCCCACTCACAGCGCAACTTCCTGCCCAACCGTTCGTTGCATTTATGCAAATATTTGGTAGTGCCCGAATACTTTTGATGGCAGGGCATGGGGGACGTGGGCTTCAGCCCACGTCGGCGGTGATATGGAGGGCGGCTGGCAGGAAGACTGCCCTTAGTTTGCTTTAGCATTTTCATCTATATATATATATTATGTTTATATAATATTGATCTGAAATATACTGTTTCATAAAATACATATGATTTGCCCTTTTTTCTTTGTGAATTAATCGTGTTTGTTTCATCCGTATTATTACATAAAAGCGAATTCTTAATTGCAATATTTTATAGCAGTTCTCATTCTCTGCCGTTCTTTTAAGCCAGTATATTTAGCTTTTCTATTTTTGAAGTCTGTATCTTTGTGTCTCTTCCTGGGCCTGAGACATTACTCGCCTTGAGGCTACAGTCATGAAAATGTCTCCAAAGTACCGCGTGATCCAAAAGTCTTGCACATTTTGAAAACGTAATAACTCACGGAGTTTTGAGAGTAAGGCAACGCGGTTTGCGTAGAAATGATCAGGATGACATCGGGTTTTTTTATGAAATCACATAAATTTTTACTCATTTCACTTACATTTTTTATCGCCAGATGGCGCAGCAACCACAGGTTAGAAGTGTCGAGCAAAATAGACACCTGATTGTACCAGGTATTCAATGTGATGGCCGTCCTGTTCCAGCACTGCCTTCAGACGAGAGAAAACACCATGGACGGCATTGAAGAGCATGTCCGGTGGTATAGCTGCCACATGGTGTCGAATGGCATCTTTCAACATGGCCAATGAAGTAGGGCGACATCTGTACACTTGTGATTTTAGGTAACCCCAGAGCCAGAAATCGCAGGGTGGCAGGTCTGGTGACCGAGGAGGCCAGGCCTTCGGAAGGTGTCGGCTCAACACATGATTTGCACCAAACATCTCTTGCAGCACTTGCTTAGCGGAACGTGCGATGTCGGGTGGTGCTCCATCCTGCATAAATGTGCACAGATTCACTGCATCCCACTCTTGCAAGCTAGGGATAACGTACGTTCGTAACATGTTCGCCTAACGTGCACCTGTCACGGAAAGGGTTTTGAAGGAGGTGCAGCGGACCTCTTCAAATAAAAAAAGACCGATAATGAAGGAAGCCGTGAATCCACACCACACTGTCACTTTCGGCTGAAGAAGTGGCGCTTCAACGGTTGCTCGGGGATGTTCCGTAGCCCAGATGCGGCAGTTGTGCGTGTTTACCGCTCCGTTTAGGGAAAAATGTGCCTCATCAGTCCATAAAACATTCATCAGCCAGTTTTCGTCGACATCCATTTGTCGAAAAAAACATGCTACGAACTCCTGACGCTACACGTAATCGCCAGCTTGCAGTTCGTGATGCCGTTGCAGTTTGTACGGGTATCTGTGCAGAACCCGTCTTAGTGTTCGCCAAACAGTCCCGTAAATGCCTGTTTGCCATGAAACACGACGAGCACTGGAGTCGCCATGTGCGGATGACATTGCAATTACATCCATTTCCTGCGTAATCGTCTCTGCTGCAGCAGCACGTGTTCGTGGTCTACCGCTTCGTAGGCGTGCTGCCAAAGATCCCGTTTCCTCGAATTTTTTCACTATTCGCCGCAGCGCAGCACTTAACATCGGTCCTTTCCCATTGTGATCACATTTCAGTGACCGGTAGGCTCTCAACGCAGCACTCGCACATTCAGCGTTGCAATAGAACAATTTCACTAAGAACGCTTTGTCCGGTAATGGCAGCATACTGACACGGACCGCTGTGACTTGTGATTGATCATATGATCATATGTAGAGGATTTAGGAAGGGAGTGTCTGACTCCAGATCTTAAACAACCCTTAGAACTAGGAAGCTAGGAGATTTGGGGCTAGAGTGCCTGATAGGAAAATGATACGGAAGCGAAGTAGAACGGGGGAAGAAGACGCCCTTATTTATTACTGGGGGGCCAGTACCTGGGATCCGATGGCTTAACGTGCCCATCCGACTCACGGCGGATATTTAGTGGATCGAGCGTTCGTACCTGCCTGGGATCGAACCTTAGGTCCTTTCCGTGGCAGTCACGAACGTTGCCTACTAGGCCACCCGCGGCCCTGACTTGTGGTTGCTTCCCAGCTGCTGCTTTTATACACACTATCCCAGACCTTTTCGCCTATGGCGCCAATGAAAAATGTAAGTAAAATGAGTAAAAATGTATGTGATTTCATAAAAAACCCGATGTCATTCTGATCATTTCTACGCAAACCGCGTTGCCCTACTCTCCAAACTCCACGAGTTATTACGTTTTCAAAATGTGCAAGACTTTTGGATCACCCGGTATATACGATTGTCACTCGCTTCTTGACCAACCCCTTGTTTTGCAAAGCAGGAGGCCAGGAGCAGGAGGCCAGGAGCAGGAGGGAAACAACCCTAGGTGCTCTCCCCGCTACCCTACCACTATAGCACGGTATCATTTTCAAAGTGACCGCATCCGCAACTTAAACTAATTACACCATAAAAGAGAGGACGGTATGACCGCTCCGACGATATCCTAGGACCGAGTAGGAAATCGGAATGTTTGGTTGGTACAACATGTGATTTAGCAATTCTCGTTTTATCTGTATGAGGTGAAGAGACAATACAGGAAAAATACTCTATCATTTAGAGGAAAAAAGAAAACTGGGATTTCAGTGGGGAAAGAAAAGCATTTTTTTTTTTTTTGTTTTTTTCCATTTTCGAAGTATTTTGAATTATTTGTTTTAACTTAACTAGACGAAACCCGTCGGAATCAATGGTTAGCCTCTTTTTTTTTTTTTTTTGGAAAGAATATACACATATGAAACAACAAATGTATTAAACTTTATTTGATTGACAAATTCATTCAACCACTTCAGTAAAGACAACAGTCCAGGTTCGTGATCTTTGTTTTCTTGACTGAAGGTTTAACGACCACCGTGAGCTATAAGCAGTCGCCCGTCCCTAATTTAGGGTCACTGGTAACAGGGAAGGGAGAGAGCCAGTGCCGTAAGATAAACACAACATCCACGCCTCACCGGGATTTTAACCCGGACCCTTCACGAACGAATCATCATAAGCCAGCGCTTAGACCACTGCTACACCGGGGTGGCCAGGTTCGTGATGAGCATCACGAAGGCGGAATTCCACTCATCTCGATCGTGTGCGAAAATTCAACTGGATAGCGCACTCTTTCACTCTCATCTTCAGTCACAACTGTGTTTGTAAATGTTGCGAATACTCTTCATTCTCTCTTGTCTGAGACATATAGTTGCGACCCATTGATCCCTCACGCCTTCCAGTAACGCTCTTACATTTTCTTTTTTCCTGCGGGAGAGACATTCTGTTAAAGGTAAGAATGCAATAAAGTATTTACTTACTTTAGGAGTTAGGACTGATCATAGAACACCATGCACACACCAAGTCTGACACTGAACTGAGCGTCTGATGTAGATAAAGGCCGTACGCTTTCCCCATAGACTTTACATGGGAACTTTGTCTCCCCCCCCCCGAACCATTGCCCCAGTCTCAGTTTTCTCTTCGACTGGCACATCCACATAGTAAGACCTTTATTTTGATACCTGAATCATATTTTTAAGTTCAACCGTTCTCTCAAAATAGGTCTCAAAGTAGAAAACCTTATAGAATGAAGATGTAGATGGCGCAATTTAATATGTACATTCTAAATATTTTCACTAACAATGATCAACTGAATGTTTATTTACATCTTTACATAATGGGAAACGTCTTTATCTACGTGAATAAACTGGATCGAATGAAAATTAAATTTTATATATACATCACAGTCCAACGGCATAACGCAATAGGTCTTCGAGAGTGTTGGCTATTCCGATGAGAACTTTCATAGGAATCCTACTTTGCGCAATGGTTCGATCAGAAAAAATACTTCGGACTATCTGAGTCTCTCCATGCTTCCGCCTTCTACAGCGCGAAAACCGCAGGCGATCGAATGTCAACCACACGCTTCTCCCATAGACTTTACGTGGGAACTTTGCCGCCCCACCACGCCCGAACCGTCGTCCCAATCTCATTTTTATCTTCGACTACCACATCTACATGGTAAGACCTTTATTTTGATACCTCAACCATATCTTTACGTTCAGCCATTCTCCCAAATTAGGACTCACAGTTTTTTTTTTTTTTTTTTTTTTGATTGGAGGTTTAACGACCACCGTGAGCAACTCAATGGGCTATAAGCAGTCGCCCGTCCCTAATTTAAGGTCACTGGCTCCAGGGAAGGGAAAGAGCCAGTGCCGTAAGACAAACACAACATCCATGCCTCACCGGGATTCGAACCCGGACCCCTTTCGGACGAATGATCAGAGGCCATCGCTTAGACCACTGCGCCACCGGGGCGGCAGGACTCACAGTAAAAAACCTTATAGAATTAATATACAGATTGTTAATGAAACCCAGATTGCTAATATAATAAAAAGAGAAACTAAATAAAAATGCGTACACTACAAAACTCAGGTAACTCCTCAATTCCTGATTTTCTTTAGATACCTTCATACATACAGTGCTATCTTAATGGGTTGGTCTCTAGCCTCGCATTAATCAAGGAACTCCAACTTAATGTTTTAATCGAAAGGAAAAAAGAAATTTCCCCAGAACTTTCAAGTGTAAAATTATTTTTTGGGAATTTTCCATGTAAGTTAGTTTGACCCCCCCCTCCGGCTGTATGAAGGATACATACCCCGTCGTCATTTCTGATATACATTCCACAGTCGGTTTTCAATATTTCCTTTTTCTGTCGCCTGTTCTGAAAGTTTTTGGAAATATTCCTGTAGGAAGTATTTTTTCCTGATGTGTATTCTTACAGGATTCTCCCTCGAAATACAAACTGGCAATTTGTGCAGGTTTTCACTGAATTTTTGGAAGATAATTCCATAAATAACGCTATCACTATGTGGACTGCGTGCCTCAAGAAAAGTGTGTAGGGGGGGTATGTGTGTAACAAAATATCTTAATTTCATCTAAAGGCGGCCAGACCTTCATCTTGCCCACGCATGAACAATATCACGGCCTGGTCCTGTTTGATGGTAAAGTGTATACAGGGCGTTTCACGAAGTGTGTCTGAAAGGAATAGGAAAGTAACGATTGGTCGTAGCAGTAAAGTGAAAATGCAAAATACGCAGCAACCAGAGAATGATTCAGCTATGATAGTTGCACCCCCAGAATGTATAATTTCCGAAAAATACGAAAATTAGATATCTATACGCCCCTCCCTTAACGGAAATCGGTGCCGATGTTCTTTCGGACACTCTTTGTGAAACACCCTGTATATATCTATGCATAGGCGCCGACTTCGTGGGTTCGAGACACTTTTTGAGCCCCCAATGACTTCGTTGTGGGTTCTTCGAACACGTAATATTTTTGCTCGTATTTCTTCGGAAAAATACACGTTCGTATACGTGCATACATTTTGTTTTTCGTTATCAATTCTTCAAGTTTTTTATTATTTATTCCCCGTTTACTATATATAGAAAGTGTGTATAGAAATTTACCCGTCAGACTGTTTATGGTGCCTGAAAAACGAATTAGTGTTTGTTCGTGCTCATCAAATTTCACGCGACAGACAATACCTCAAGTATAGCGTTGTTTAAGAGCATTTGAAACTGCCTCCTTTATAAAAGAAAATTCTTCGGTTTGTTTGGGTTCCCACAAAATACAAAAGTCTAGCTCTACATTCGGAGACGAGAACCTATTCGAAGTCTTAATGATAAAGGCGGAAATATGTTGCACAGTCAGTTGACCCACCCTATCTTCGGACAATCGGAGACCAAGAAGGTTAGAAGAGAGAGAAGATGGCATCAGCAGCCGCTGGTGAAGCCGAATATGATCATCTGGTTTCTTTCGTCCTCCGGATGGGGAGGGTTCAGTGACGTGACGTCACTTACAGAAGACCTGTGCTGGAGCACAGGTTGATAGCGGCCGTCTCTTACTCTCTGCAGCAGTCCCTGAAAGTCAACAAGGCTCCCACAGCTTTAGCAAGGCCGTGATTGGTTAATACGCAATATACACTTACAGTCGACGAAGCATAATTTTGTTTAAGTTTTTTAGAAAATACTAAACAATATTTCTGTAACTTTTTGCAAATTTTTAGTTATGTGCATGTATATTTCGGTCTCATTTTTTCCTGACTGCAATGTACATGCTTCACAAGTGCCTCTAAAACCTCTTCAAATTCAACGATTTCCCCATAGAAAAGTACAGAAGCAGCCCAAGTTGGGCATACACAGCTGATACGAAGTAGAGCTCACGGAAAACGCAGGGCGTGTGGCTCATGCCATGTTCTAACCTCCTGTTTTAACTCAGAAATCATTTGAAGAAAAAAACTGTTGACATTTTTAAAATTGGTAAAAAAAAACCTTACAATAAATTTTACCTACATTTGTTACTTTTGGAAAAAAACTGAGTTGGAAATTCACACAGTATCTGTCTATTGTATATAATAATGTCGCGCCCACAAAAGCCAAATAAATGAAATAAATAATTTTCCACAGAAAAAAAAATTCTATAATTAACTATAATTTGCTTCATTTTAGCATTCCAGGCGTCTTTTGTGCCAGATAATCTGACTGAATGAAATTTAAATTAGACCTAAATGCTTTGAAAAATGCATGGGTAATTCGATTAAAAATTTCCGGAACCCCCAATAATTTTTCAAGTCGGCGCCTATGGATCTATGCAAGAGAGTGTATCTCTGAAGAGAGAAGGAAATCAGTTGTCAACTCGTAGACAAAGTAACTGAAAACAACCAAAGCCTGAAGAAAGCAAACAGCCGCCTTGGTGACGTAGTAGTCTAAGCACTGGTCTCTGACCGTTCGTCCTAGTGAGCATGGGCTGGAGTCCCAGATGAGGCACAGGTGGTGCGCGTGAACAGGAAACATAGGCAGAATTTTGACTTGGGTTAAAGAGTTAGTTCTACACAAAACTATATGAAAGGGATGATGCGTCTTCTTACAAGTGTAGCGTAATACCCATCCATCTATCTCGTCCGCCCATGACGGGTTGAGTCCCACAAAGACGACTATGCGCCCTTGAAGTTACTTCAAATTAATGCAGCCGGCTTGCCATTCCTCTGCCGCATACGGATAAGGGACAAAATACGTCCGGGCCGACTTTACAGGGAACCATCTATGCGCTCGCGTCCCCAACCACAGGGAGTCTCCGGGAAACCCGAAAAAACCGCAGACTAGATTGCCGGAAGGACCTGGCCGATTCGAATACCAGTCAGAAAAGTCCACTTCCCACACAGCGCATAGCGATTTAAACAACTGCCATATGCCGGTAGCGTAGCGTAATGCACAAAAACAAATGTTTATCCAGTCCTCCCGGCAGAAGTGCAGATACAATTAGGAGCATGAAATGGGGAAGATGGAACTACTGTGAACATTGTACAAGAAGCCAGTGGAAAAATAGAAAAGCCGCCCAGATGTAGCTAAGCGCTGGCTTTTGATAAGGACAGGTCGCATATTCGTAGAGCTCCCGAGTGATAGTCGGTTCTTGCTTGACCTTGGCTATTTTTGTGTTGGTTTAAGTGTTCCTGGTATCGATTTGTCGTGTTCTGCACTCTTTTCCACTTCACGAGCAGTGATTATGGACAGCCACAGATTTGTGGGGTTTTTTTTCTTTTTGAGTGTTACGAGGTGCAGCACTCGCTCACGTTAGGGTTCGTGGCCGAGATGGCCGCAACCTCTGCTATCGTCTCTACCGCTTCACATGATTCTTCTTCGTTTTCAGTTTCTACAATATCGTATTCATCCGCATTGAATGTGTTTCTGATATCTCTACTATGTCATCTACCAGCAACGTCCCATATACCGATGGGACCAACTCTAGTGTTAGGGCTAGTGTTATGTGCCCACCTCCACCCCCGCTTGCGTTTGCGACTGTTGGTGGTGGCTCATCTCAGCGGATTACGAATTCATTTTGTGATAACATTGAACTAACCAGAGTGGATAAAGTATTGAAGATTTTGGTTCCTGAAGAATCTCATGTAGGTAAGCAGTATAACTCTGCATTACTTCTTAGTCTTTTTTCAATCGATTGTTGCCCGACACCCCCTCCCACTTTATTCTTGATGCTGTTTATAAACTTGTTCCCGAAAAACAGATAGTGTCTATTATTCGTATGGGAGGGGGAATTATAGCGCAATTTACAGACCCCACTACTGTTGATAAAATTCTTCAGTCAGGAATTGATATTAGACATTTCCATTTACAACCTATTCCTGCTTCACGTAGGCCTAATACTGTCACCCTCTCGCCGGTGCCGACAGCCATCTCGGATTCAATACTAGATAAAGCACTTGGGTCTTTTGGACGAGTGATTTGTAAAACGAAAATTCTTCCAGCTTTAGGTCGCGACTCGCACTACAGTTTAGTGCAAGGAGAACGTCGACAGTACCGTATCATATTCCCTACTGATAAAGCTATTGTTGAACATCCCACATCCATGGAATTCAGCATTGGCACCCGCACATTCGTTATAATGTGTTTGCGGGTGTCCAGTGCTTTAAGTACAAGGCTGAAGGGCACGTCGTGTCTGAATGCCCACATCGTGTTCTACAGGACAGTTCTGCTGCCGCTGCTACTTCTATTTCCAGCCTACAGGAACCTTCATCGGCTTTATTTGCTGCTCAACCAGGAACTGCAGGAAAACCACCTGTAATACCTTCTACAGACTCTACTTCTACTGGTAACCCTATTGCTTCAGATCCTGGATTTCGTCAATTTGATAATGTTCGACCATATCCGACTTTGACCTCTACTGCAGTGGGTTTACAAAATCCCCTTGATATGGACACTTCAAAATTTTCACATCTGCTACCACCTCAACAGGCCACCCAGTCTCAGACAGCTAATAAACGCTCTATTTCCCCAGCTTCACCACGATGTACTCGTGCGTCTTCTCGTTCCAGTTTACGACAAAAAAAACCGCACTTTAACCCCGCACTCTCGACGTTCTTCTGCTTCACCTAGCCAGGACAGTCAATACGCTGTTTCCACATCCAACACCTATGGCATCCCTACCGATTTGACAGAAGAAAGCATGGAAACTGACCATGGTAGTGAATCGCAGTCTGCTTCTTCAGAAGGTGAATGCCCCCTCCCCACACTCTTCTTGACTTTCCCGAAGTTTTCCAGGACAGCACTGTCCCCAATTCGCCATTTCCTCTCCCTGAATTAATATATCTCTATCAGTGTGCGAAAAAGAGCAACATTTTGCAAATACCATGTGTGCGAAGGAATTTACAGCGCCTTTCCGAAATGGTTCAACAACTCGCAGCGCTCGAGGAAGTCTTTAATGTCTCTCTGCCGTCTTGGGCCATCCAATATGGTAGAAGGACAAAATATATGCTTAAGGTTATCATGCCTAAACTTGGAGACCATCTTCAACCACCCCAATGATGCTCCGTTTTATACAAATCAGTTAATTTTTTTGTTTAGCTGCTACAGGCAAAATACGCCTGTAGCAACGTTTCAACGCTCTTCTTTTGCCCATACAAATGGACGGGAACACCAAGTTTTTCTTTCTTTTTTTGGGGGGGGGGAGGGGGGAGAGGGCAAGTTTTTTTTTCTTATTTTGTTTTTGTTAAGATCGTCTTTTTGTAATATACGCTTATTATGTTTTTTTCTTTCATCACCAGGAAGTGTGACTAGTGTTTCTTTCTCGTGATGAGGATGCCGCATGTTGTGTCATGTCTTCCGGGGAGATGAGACTCATATTTTTCATGATGTTTTCCATCAAGCTTCACTTTCTTGTGTTCAGCTGTGAGTGAGTCCTTGACCTCGATAGTTCCTGAGATCTCCTAGTCCTTGTTCATTCTTCTGTTCTTGCCCGGTTTGCTGCATTTGTGTTCCATTCTCTCCAGTGATCACCGCGAGTGAGGTCTGTGACTGCACCATCCTATTTGGTTATCATCTCGTCCCGATTGCTTGATGTTTGCCATCCTTCCTTCACCTTCTCATCACCAGTGCTTCTCGAATTCAACAGTGTCGCATCGTGTTGTGCGTAGTCATCGCTGAAAATTTTGCGTCTTCCTATGATGAGCTCTTTCTTTCACAGTGAATTTCCACGACGGACTTTTTCTGCGAAGCCGGCACCCAACATCAGGCTGGCTTTTTTCTCCTTCATCAGTGATTTTCCTACATTTCTTCAACAATTGATCACTTTGTGTTTTGTTCCTCCGAAATTTGAACATTCTCCGACTGACTTTCACTGACTTTTATGAACAGACCTATATATGCGTCACTTTTTTGTTACTTAGTTTAATTGCTTTGTCAGGTGAAAAGCCTGATTGGGTCGCCAAAGCGCGACGACAACCCGGTGATTGTAAATACTTGTATATATTTGTTTCTCAATAAATACCATTTGAATTCTGATCATTCGTCCAAGATTGATCCGGGTTTGAATCCCGGTAAAGCATGGGTGTTGTGTTTGTCGTCCGGCACTGGCTCTGTGGCCCTAAATTAGGGACGGGCGACTGCTTATAATCCATTGAGTTGCTCACGGTGGTCGTCAAACCCACAACAAAAAAAATAGAAGCTACACTCGCCGAAGTTTTCACTAGCTGTATCAATGAAGGGAAGATTCCTGATGATTAGATTAATACTGTAGTGATCCTGCTGCATAAAAAATGGGACCTTTAAGATCTTAGGAACTACAGACCCTTAAGCCTTCCATCACTTGTTCACAAAATCTCCGCTGAGCTGCTCTCACATCGCTTGTTGAAAGAAACACTGGAAATGGCATAACCAACAGAACAAACTGGATTCAGGACTGGCTACAGCTCTATAGATCAGGCCCACATATTGAGAGAATTTATTGATAAAGCAAATGAATATAAATTCCCACTATGTATGGGTTTATTTATTACACAGCCCAACATTTTTTTTCTGATGCTTTGGAAGTTAGACCTTGCCGCCCCCGGAGGCGCACTGGTCTGAGCGCTGGCTTATGACCACTCGTCCGAGATGGGTCGGGGTTCGAATAACGGTAAAGTATGGATGTTGTGTTTGTCTTATGGCCCTGGCTGTCTCCCTTCCCCGGAACCTTTGGCCCTAAATAAGGAACGGGAGACTGCTTATATCCCATTGAGTTGCTCACGGTGGTCGTTAAACCTCCAACAATTGAATAAAGTTAAACCTGTTTTGGGGTATATTTGGGACGCTGATTCCAAAACTGGCATTGGTTTGGCAGCATCAGCCCTAATTTTAAAGATACGGCATACCCACCTTAGATGCGATGCTGATGTGCAGAAATGCAATAAAGTGTATATTTTTAATTAGTGATTGTTTAGGGAGATAAAAAACATTACGGCTCCCTAGCGTGTGTAGATATGGCAGCTTTGGGGACGATCCCGTGAACCGAAGCTTGCAACGAACACAAATTGGCAGATAGCAAGTGGAATCGGATGAATGTAAACGGAGTCTGTGTTGTGTTGCTCTGGGAATTACAATAATTTCAATATTTATGAATGTAATATAATAATTTATTATTGTAAAGCCAGTGCCTGTTAGTCAAATTGTAAGTTTGTGAACAACTGTGCAACTAGAGAACGTAATGTGATCTATTTATGTTTGCACACTGAGTAGACGCCATGGCTTCCTCACGAAGAACCAGCTTGAATTATCCAGATGTCTTTTGCTATATTTGTGGCGAGTACACACTGAAAGAAAGTTGGAAAGCTATTTCTGAGTTTGTGAAGAGGGCGTATCTTGGTTATTTTGAAGTCTAGCTTGGAGACCAAAATGATTCGCGGGATCCTCATGTCATTTGCGAAACTTGCACAGAGCATTTGCAGCAATGGAAAAATAGAAAGAGTTGCCTGAAATTTAGAGCACCAATTGTTTGGAGGGAACCAAAAACCCATGACTGTTATTTTTGCCTTGTCAACATTAAAGGCATCAATCGAAATAATCAAAGTAACTGGACATGTCCTGACCTAGATTCAGCAAGACGACTTCATCCACACTTAAATGAGGTACCCATACCATCTTTCAACTACATACCAGAGCATGATGAAGCACGCATGTCTGATTACATACAAGATAACAGAAGTGTAGAAAGTAACAGTGATTTCATAGGAACTTCATCAAATGCTAAACGTTTTAACCAATATGAACTGAGTGACCTCATCAGTAATCTGAACCTCTCAAATGAGATTTCTAAATTGTTGGCTTCCAAGTTGAATGAAAAGAATTTATTTCATTCTGGAATCAACACTGCGTTTTATTGTAGCAGAGAAAAGGGTTAGCTGCCCTTCTTCTCTAAGGAAAACAACGTATATACTGTTCTGCAATTACGTCAGAGGCCTTCTGAGAAAAATGGGTCTATCAAACTGATTTAGTAAGATGTTTATTTCAGCACATCTCTAAGGAAATAGGTTGAAATAAACTGATTTGGAAAATTTGGTTGTTTTAATAGTATATAATATTAATAGCATCAATATTTATCAAAATATTATCAAAAACAGCAGATTATGCGATGAGGTTCCCGAGTTTTGACGGACGACCGGTTGAATCAGCACGTAAGGTGATTGTGCGGTATCTCCATAAATATAGCTGACAGGGCAAAACAGATGCCACTTTTGGAATCATCGCTCCAAATGTATCCAAGAATAGGTCTAACTTTTAAGGCACCAAAACATGTGTTGGGCAGGGTTATTTTTTACTAAGTTTGTGAACTGCTTGTATTACTTTAAACTGCATACACTTTCATGTATGTGTAAGTTAAAGCGATTTCTATCGTAGATTAAAGTTTTGTAATGGTCACGTTCAGCACGAATTATCGGTTTTTAAAGTAACATTTCATTGCGTTTGTGTTTTCATGAATATTCATTCGATCACATGAAATGATTCAGCGTGTATTATTTTTCACTACACAGTTTAAACAGCATGCACTTTCCGTGTGGTAAGTTAAAGCAATATCAGTGGTATGCACGGTAAAACGTGATCTAGCATGGCTTTGAAAGAAAAGAAAACAGGGGTGATACTATAGAGTATATCCAAAAATGTAAACAGAGAAGTAACTAGGCATTTCTGCGCCCGGGGCAAATCACAAATATTACGCCTCCTCCCCCGAAGCCGATAAGACAAAAAAGCTTTAGCATCTGGTGCCTAAATATTACAATCATATTTGTTGCATGAGTTCGTAGGACAGTAACACTAGTCGTGTGTGTTGATTACGCATAAATTTACAGTTTTTAGTATCCACACGCATATGCTATTATAATTTTTCAAAATAACACTGCCCACCGGAGTTGCTTCGAACGTTTTGCTTCAGACGGAATTTTATACTACCTTTTTTTATCACATTCTATTGTAGTTAATTAATAACTAATAATCATTAACGGTTGTGCAATAGATCTTAACAACCGGCTAGTTTTTAGGTGGTAGGAAAAGACCTTTGCGAAGTTACAATTGCCATTTTCATTGTAGTTCAACAACCTAACTCTTAAATATTTTTACTATGGTATGATACAGTAAATAAGGTATTGTGGAACTAGGTGTCATTTCTTATCACAAACGAGAAAGGCATTTCATCCTCTTTAATTGCGTCGGCAGAAGGGAGGAAATTGGAAACAGCGCTCAACACAATGGTTTCGAAAATTTTCCTTACTCTTATTTACATCCCTTTTTGTATTTTACATCCCTAAATGGGATGTAAAATACAAAAGATGAAGAAGGCGATGAGATTCCCAACTGCTTCGTAGTTCGGACCTAACATCACATTAAATGGACTGAATGAATGCAGCTTGCTGTAGGGCAGTAATTATTGAATTGCACCCAGAGAAACTTCAACTATGTGAACGACAGTCTGACCTTGCTACGAAGAACACTGTGAACAAATTACATCCCCTGGACATTTTCAGGAAGAAATGCACATTTTAGGCAGCCAAGCTACCCCGAAACTGGCAAAAGATATTTCAGGCAAATCTGTAAATGTGCAAACGATAAAGTAAGGCGATAAAAAGGGGCACCAAAAACTGGTGCAAAAGTTTTAATTCCAATTTTAAGAGAATTATACGCAGTGATTTTTGCGCCCTCTCTTGAGCTGCGCCCGGGGCAGCCGCCCCGCTCTAGTTTACCCCGCTGAATGTAAATATATTTTCTTTTTGCAAGGCTTTATAAATGCTAAACTAGTCTGACGTAGCTAGTTGCGTAATTCGACAGCAACGCCGTCAGAAGGGTAACCTAATATGGCAGACCCTCAGGAGCGTCGGCTTCAGAGCGTTACGTAGGGACTTCTTGTTATGCTTCCTCGCCTTATTCTATCCTCCTCGGCTATAAGCTTCCCTCCGTCCCAAAGGTGAGACCACTGGTTCCGGGTCAGGGAGAGAGTCCGTGCCATAATAAAAACACATCCATGCCCCGCCGGGATTTGAAGGACCCATCTCGGACGAGTGGTCAGAAGCCATCGCCACACTAGACTTCCTTACTTCCACTGGCGGTAACAGCTCCCGCTTTGATGACTCTTGCACCTTTTAGAGAAGATTTCTACGAAACATAATTTCCTTTACGTTCGGTGGAAGGTTAACGATCTCCACGAGCATCTAAGGCTACAAGCAGTAGCTCGACCCTAGCTGGGTGTGTGTGTGTGGGAGGGGGGGGCACTGATTTTCAAAAAGGAAAAATCACAATGGAAGAAATGCACTTATGCCTCATTTGGGACTCTAACCCGGTTTCAACTAGAACGATCAACAAGAAGCCAGTTTCTCTGACCACAAAATCACTGGGTCGGCAACATAACTATTTACAGATTTTAACCCTCGTGACCTTGCTGCGACATTTGTGCATATTAATACGGGCAAACTGAGGCCTATACACTAGCTTGCCCTATTCATCTGGTTTTCTGCTGCCGAATTATGCCTTACACACACCTAGAACGCGCCCAACTTTCAGTCAATAAGAAAAAAAAATCGCTTTCAAATTGTTTCACGAATATACATTGGAATCCCGTTAGAACAAAATCTGATATAACAAAATTACTTGTGGATCCCTTGCAAACATTTCCTTGAAGTAGTGTATTTTTGATTTCATTATAACGAAATTAATGTTTACAACTGCTCGTTACAACGAACACATTTTTCCTATTTCAGAAGGAAGGTAGCAACCTCAGCAAAATTTTCAGCTCAAATTTCCGTGTCCCGTTCCCTTCTTGAAGCAAGTGTGTCATTTCAGCTTTTCCCTTTCGTCAAAAGCTGTTTAGATACGGCCAGACACATAAGCTGAACATGACAAAAGTTGCAAAGGGAACCCAAAACACGGAGCGGTGGATCAGGAGACCGGCTTCTCCGCCACTAGAATCCCATTTTCCCCATACGTATATCGTCCTCGATCACCCGGGCCGGTTGAATGGCTGACACGACCGTCAGCTGTTAATCAGTGGGTACTTCTGAGGTACTTCGATGGTGCGCTGCATTCTATTTTCATTAGCCAGAGTTTCATCTTAAAGCAGCAACTGTCCTCTCATCCTTACTTTAAAGGTTTGGAGGCGAAAGGAATGCTACTGAGCTAGTTTGGGAAGAGGGCTGGAATGCGAGCGTTCTCACGCATTGCTACTCTTTCATTAAGGGCCCCTTGACTTCTCATACATAAAAAGAGCTTATTAAAGCGAAAACAGTTCTCTTTGGAAAAAAGAAAAATATCATTGCTGAAGTTGATTCTCGAAGTGAAAAAGGAGATGGAAAAAATATAGCATCAGTCCATCAATTCTTTTGTTTCTGAAAGATCGTGAGAAAATTGAAGTTTAACTGCAACTGCAGAAGCCGATTATTGGGCCCCATATAAAAAAATTCGGCAGGTGCAACTTTAAAAAAGTAGTTTAATCCGCGTTTACGTGGTTTCAAGATGCGCTTTCGCTGGGTAGACCAATCGGTAACGCCCCTAATTCGGCAAAAAGTTTTACAATTTGCCAAAACTCTTAGACACGATAATTTTCAAACCAGCGTTGGATGGTTTAATAGGTTTAGAGAAAAATACGGTGTTGTATCGAAAGCAATTTGCGGCGAGGCAGATGATTACTCATGGAATGTGTCAGGGAGAGAGACGGAGAAGTGGTGAAACTTATCTCATACAGTCCACATGCGTTTAATGCAAATGAAACGGGAATATTTTTAAAACTCGAGCCGAATAAAACTTTGGCTCTTAAATGAGACAAATACGTTGGAGGGAAAAGATCAAAGCAACATCTCACTGCACTTTTCTGCTGCAATCAATCAGGAACTTAAAAAACAGGAGTTGACAAATCTGCTAAGCGTCGCTGCTTGAAAAATTTTCACACGCTGCCATGCGAGTACATACCAAGCAAAAAAGCCTGGATGACGACAGACATTTTAAATGTTTGGCTTGTCAAGTTTAATGTAGAAATGAAAAGAAAAATTATTATTTTCATCGCGATAATTGTACACCTCACAATGAGCCCCAACTTTAGACGGCATTCATGTTGAATATTTTCTGCCGAACTTGCACTGCCGTTTTAAAGCCTTTAGATATAGGAATCATAAGAACAGTGAAAACTTTCTATCGAAGCCTGTTAAAGACAAACAAACGTGAAATAGGCTATGGATATAATTGCAGAATGGGGCGAAGTTAGCTAAAAAAACTATCGTAAACTTTTGGAAATATGCATTGATTAATTCTGATTAAAGGAATTCAGCAGGAAAAGATTTGGACGTGGAAACATTATGGAACTCGGTTTCAGAGTCGACTTTTGTCATTAATGATGCGAAACTTGATTTTTTGTTGACAGATTATTTACTTACCTCCTATAAACTGACCGATGCCGACATCATCCAGTCAACTACGAACAAAGGAAATGACGGGCTGATCGAGAACGCAGCATCGACCAAAATGTCACGACTGCGTTGCCAAACATAATGCATCGGAGACTTTCATGCTTCGAAAAAGTGAGTCATTTTGTTTCCTATCAGAAAAATGCCCATGAGGATATTTTTTCCAGCATGCATTCCCAGCAAAATTTCCGATTTCAAGCCGTAAAAGGGCTTGTACCTAAAAAAAAAATGTGCAAACGGATTTGTAAATATAAACACGTACTGCCCGTACAAGCAAAGGTTTGTTTCGAAAGGTTTTGCTAGGTATTTCTTTTTGTTTTTATAAACAAAAATTTCTGGAAAAAAATCACATTATTAAGAAATTTTGTTATAACGAACGACATTGGGTGGTCCCGTAAAGTTCGTTCTAACGGAAAGTTACTCTATCAGCCTTCTAAATTTGTTGAAGTACACTCACGGACAATGAAATTTGCGCACAAAGAAGCATCGGATTGAACTGAAATTTTATGGACTTAATGATACACATGATGGGAAAAACAGAGCTGCAGGACAATTACAGAGGGGTCTGTGGCACGCAGTCCGGTCATCTTCAACAGCGCGTCGCACCGCCTCGTGCGGCGATACATGCTGCAATACTGTGGCCCACACGTGTTAAACGGTGTGTTCCAAATCCCTGATAGGGCGACACGGCGTTTCAACTGGTCCCACACAATCTCCATATGGAACATGTCCGGGGAGCGAGCAGGCCATGACGTAAGCAGTCAGGGGAAACCCGAGCAGTGTGCTGGCGGGCATTATCCTGCTGGTATAGTGCACCAGGAATGGCAGCACATGAAACCGTAGGACCTCATCCACATACCGATGGCCCGTCAATGATCCACGTACCACTACTAGAGCTGATCGGCTATCGTAGGCAATGGCTTCCCAGACCATAATCCCGGCAGTGGGGGAGATGTAGCGCTCGATAGTGATGCTGGAATTGTGCCGTTGACTTCTACACCGGGACACGATGATTATGACCCCAAAATCAAGCGACACTTATCACCAGTCTGTGGCGTTCCACGTCGCTCTGGCCTGGCACCACTGCACAGGCAATGTTCCGATGTTAATGGCAGCACACATAAGGGCATACACGAGACCGGCCGATGACAAAAAAGCTGAACTTTTCAACTGGGTGGAAAATTGGGACACGCGAACGCGCGGTGTGAGCAAATTCAAACACAGCATATATACAATATTTAGGATAACACTAGCCATATGGAATTATTTCGGTAAATTATGTAAGTAAATATTAAAGTGAAGCACATTATTATATTCACAATGGAAAAGTAGGGATTTAAGAACAAAATAAAATGAAATACTTAAAAAAATCAGATTTAAAACTTACATGTGAATCTTTACTAGCTAAATCCTGAGGTGAAAAGTATTTGTCTAGGAAAGTTTGTGCACTTAGTCAAGCAATTAGAAACTTGCAAGAATTAGAAACATATATCCACATATTAGTTTTTAGTCATTGAAGAAGTCAATAAAGTATTTCTCAATGTAACCTTATAAAATGGCTTGCAAAATTTTTTGCTTGCATTGTGAATATGGTGACATGAATCTCCATCAATGTCAAGCAAGTGGGGAGATTTTCTCTGCAGAATTCTTGTTTTTAACCATGTTTTTGAGCCTCTCATGACACATTATTTCCACTTAGCTTTCGAACAAGCAAAGCCAATTCCTTCTTAGAAAGAATGAATGAAAAAAAAAAAAAAAAAAAACGGAAAGCTGCGTCACGAACTTTGTTTAGAGGCTTCGGGCCGACGTAATACTGGCCCAAAGCCGTTCTTTTTTTCCCCACTTAGCTTTCAGACATGCAAAACACATTCTTCCTTAGAAAAAAAGAAAGGAAAGAAACAGAGTTGCATCACGAACTTTGTTCAGAGGCTTCGGGCCGACGTTATCCTAGCAGGGCGCCGGGCTGTCTTTCCACTAAGTTTTCAAACAAGCAAAACACATTCCTCCTCAGAAAAAAACAAAGAGGTGCGTCACGAACATGGTTCAGAGGCACGGCAGTATGACCCGACGTTATCCTAGCAGAGCGCCGGCCTTTCTTTCCACTAATTTTCTCAACAAGCAAAACACATTCCTCCTCCTTAGAAAAAACAAAACAAAGAGGTGCGTCACAAACATGGTTCAGAGGCATCGGGCCGACGCAATTCCGGACAACAGCGAAAGAAGCACGTCCGAGCCAACGTAATTCCGGATCACGGCAAAAAAAGCACGCCAGGCCTACATAATCCCGGCGCGGTACCGTGCTTCCTTTCCACTTAGCTTTCAAACAAGCAAAGTGGAAAGGAAGCATTTAAGAAAAGAAAGCTGCGTCACGAACTTTTGTCAGATGCTTCAGGTTGACGTAATCCTGGGCCACGGCGAAAGAAGCACGACGGGCATTTTTTTTCACACTTTGAAACAAGCAAAACAAATTCCACCACCTCAGAAAAAAAGGAGAAACAAAGGGATTGTTACGAACTTTGTTCAGAAGTTTTTTTTATTGGAGGTTTTACGACCGCCGTGAGCAACTCAATGGGCTATAAGCAGTCGCCCGTCCCTAATTTAGGGTCACTGGTTCCAGGGAAGGGAGAGAGCCAGTGCCGTAAGACAAACATAACATCCATGCCTCACCGGGATTCGAACCCGGACCCCGTTCGGACGAATGATCAGAGGCCATCGCTTAGACCACTGCGCCACCGGGGCGGCCAGACGCTTTTACATCGATGATTTACAAAATCAGTAAAACTTTCTTAATAACAGCGAAAATCTGAATATCCATAATTTTTTTGTTAGTCACCCGTAATCCCGGGGGAAATGCGTAATTTTTGGCATCCTCCGTAGGAAGAGGTTTCACGAAAGCTTCGATTACACTAATATGCAAGGGCCGCCCCGGTGGCGCAGTGGTCTAAGGCGTTGGCCTCTGATCATTCGTCCGAAGGGGTCCGGGTTCGAATCCCGGTGAGGCATGGATGTTGTGTTTGTCTTACGGCACTGGCTCTCTCCCTTCCCTAGAACCAGTGACCATAAATTAGGGACGGGCGACTGCTTATAGCCCATTGAGTTGCTCACGGTGGTCGTTAAACCTCAAAAAAAAAAAAAATATGCAAGGTTTTGTTGTTTTGAAATGTATAGGTGTATCTGAATGGATTTCTTCTGCAGATTCCGAAAATGACCTTCAAAATTCCGTTTCTCGTCAAGTTTTTTCACAAATGACGGAAATGTGAAAATTAAAAAAAACGCTATTTTTTAATGACATTGTTATATGACAACGTTTGAAACGTGTGAAAATGTTCTCTGGAGGGGCGAAATGATTGTTTAAGGAATAGATAAACATAAATATATAGCTGATAATGGAAATTCAACTGTTTTATCTGTATGACGTCACGATTTGCGCCACTCACAAAGGCGGAACATGAGAGAATGTTATCTTGGCACGGCAGTATGACTCATACCTCACGCCACTGCTCCCTTCTTTCTATTGGTCCCATGTGGCGCCATTCGGTGCAGATCGTGTTACACTAGTCAGTGCAAAGAAGGCTGGTCCCGTTCGGTTGTTTCTTTGTGGCGTGTGCAATGGCTTTACGTGCTTGTGTAAATCATCCAGACATGTTTTGCTACATATGTGGCTGTTATACGACAGGAAAAAAACAGAGGCAAAATATTACGTCTTTCGCGAAAAATGCTTATTTTCAATACTTCAGCATTAAACTAGCAGATCAGGACAAAGTTTGGTCTCCTCACAATGTGTGCCGTGCATGTGTGGAGGGGTTGAGGAACTGGAAAAGTGGAAAAAGAGCATCAATGCCGTTCGGTGTACCCATGGTGTGGCGTGAGCCAAAAAAATCACAGTGACGACTGCTACTTCTGCACAGTGAATATCGTGGGCCATAACAGAATCAGTAAGCGTAACATTATGTATCCCATATGCCATAAGACCAGTGCCCCATAGTGAATCCATCCCTGGGCCATCCCCGTCCAATATCAAGTCCCCAACAGACACCGATTCAGACGGTGATACAAGTGACAGGGATCATAGCATACTTCTGGAAAATTTTAGGTTGGAATTTTAGGAATTTTAGGAATTTTTAGAAAAATTTTAGGATTGTATTTCAATAAAAACTAGATGTATATTTGTATACATCTAGTAAAACAACTTTGTATACATTGTAAAGAGTTTGCTTCACACCCTTCAACCATATATACTGATAGACTGCGCATGACATCAAAATTTCTGGCTCCAACATAAAATCACATGACAACAGTCAAAAAGATGGGTTACACCTGCTGTGCTTATGGTTGCTCTGAGCGATATAGTAAAGAAAGTTCTATGATTTTTCATGGGTAAGAAACGAATTAAATACCTAAGTCAATAAAGTTCAATTACTTAACCAGAAACTTGCAGCTATTGATATAAAAATACAGTAACTTAAGAAAAAAAAATGGAATGCATGTTCCAAATTCTTCGCAAATGTTCATCACATTATAAATCACAAAATGTAAACAACCCCATCATGCATGTATATAGCTCATAAGTAAACTTACCTGAAGAGTTTTCATTATATATGAGGCGCATTCACATAATACACCGAAAACACTGAAGTTCTGCAATGTAAATTAGTAATCATAACAGCATTTTTACACGAAATTTGGAGTCTGATGATGACGTGCCCAATGTTTGAGCCATGACGGCTTTGATGCAGCTATTGCCAATGCGCAGTCCATTAGTATATATGGTCGAAGTTCACACCCAAATTTTTTGCATAACGTCTAATGTCTAAAGTTTAAGTATGATTTACTTCTAATGTTCAGTTCTTATCTTTTCACGTGTTATTATCATATTCAAGTATATTTACCACATTCAAGTTTCACTTTGAACATTAATATGCTGTTTAACCAGAAGCAATTCACGATTTTCACAGAAAGTTTTCAGGTTTCACATTAAATTATAATATCCTAAAAAGGTAATTGAAAACCAAGAACTATGTACAATTGTTCACTGAATTACTTTTTTCATATTATTGTTTTAACCTTTTCCTGATACACCTATCTTTTTCTGCTTCCACCACAACTAATTTACTTTGTTTTCTTTATTTCAGCTGAACCTTGTATGATCAAGTTAGAGGCAACTGCTATTTCAACAGTATTTTGTTTTTCTACAGCTTTTCGCATTCTTTCTGTTCCCTCTTGAATTACTGCTAGGGAGGCTTCTTTATCTTTTTTAAGCCTATTTATTTCTGCATCATTTTCTTTTATTTTGTCATCAAACTCAGCTTTTCTTTTTTTCTCTAGCTGCTTTTCCTTATTTTCCCTCTCTTTCTGCTTCCTTTCTTTTACCTTTTTTGATTGTTCTTCCTTCAGCTTATCAACATACTCTTTATAAAATTTATGTGAATCACGAACACTATTTAACAAATTTATTGTTATGGGAATTTCTTGTTATGGGAACTTTTTTTCCTTTATGATGCGCTTTTACTTGTGAAAAGCCACTATTAGAAATATTGAAAATTTCTGAACACAATATACACTTAGCAGAAAATATTGTTTCAGTTGCAGAACACCATTCTTTCAACTTCACTCCGTCCAATTCTTTGGCGAGCCACGCATCTTGAAATTTCGTTTTGGATTTAGGCATCTTAAACACTTGTATTACTAACCAGAAAATGAAAGGGAAGTACAAAAACACGTTCCAATATTGCAAAACCAGACAACTTCCCGAAATTTGGCTGCGAGGATGTCAGAAGATATGAAAAAAAAAAAAAAAAAAGCAGGTCACCACTAGAGAACTGAACCTGCACAGAGAACACCATAAAAGACGTAAAACCAGAAACTATCATACGCATCTCACGCAAGTTCAGTCAAAGCGAGTCGGAGCCGAGATATATTGCGCATCGAAGGTCGCTGTCGCCGACGCATGATCGAAGGTCAATGATCACGTGCTCTACTGCCTGCCAAGATAACTCAGCTACCATCCCATCGTCATTACCGGAGGTTACGGAAAAAGACCACATGTTTCCTCTTTGCTTCCACCCACCTGCGGTTTACAATAACAAAACATCAGCAGAAAGAGGAGGTTCCACAAGGCATGTACAAAAATAAAGTACGATCTTCTGCGTGCCACGGAGTTCGTCTGCAAAGCGCAAACCAGGGGTGAAAATGACCCTCCCCTTTTCCCTTAGATCTCTTGTTACTCTCGAAAACTGTTCGAAGGCAAAAAAATGGAACGCCCGCCCCGAAGCAAGTGCATCTCGATGGCGTCATTTTTCCCACTCCTTCAGCAGCACAGCATATAGGCTGTGTTTCTACAATAACAGGTCTTTTTACCTTACCGTAATGGTAAATTTATTGGCGTTAATAACGGTTGTTTTTAATAAAAATAAGCTTACGAAAATTTTAGGATGAATAGCAAATTTTAGGTCTAATTTTAGGAATTTAAGGAGGGTCACAAAATATTAGGAATTTTAGGACGAATGCGATCCCTGAAGTGATGAGATGTACCAACCGGACAGCATGGAGGATGAAACCACAGTGCCATTTACCCAGCATGAACTGAATGATTTGGTTCGTGATTTGAATTTACCTAAAGACGCAGCAGAGCTTTTAGGATCACGACTTCAGGAAAATAATTTATAATGTCCTTATATGAGATTCTCCTGGTACAGACACCGAGAAGTAGAATTGGTTCCGTTTTTTGCTGAGGAAGGCGGTTTGTATATTGTCGAGACATTCCGGCAGTCATGAAATACTTAAACATTAATTACAATTCAGGACAGTGGAGGTTGTTCATAGATGCCAGCAAATCCAGTTTAAAAGGTGTTTTATTACACAATACTAACATCCATCCATCCATTCCAGTAGCACATTCTGTGACTTTGAAAGAGATACGAGAATCTTAAATTACTGCTGGAAAGTGTGCAGTACAAGTTTCATGAATGGTCTTTGTGCGGGGATTTCAAGGTGATTGGAATATTGCTCGGCCAACAAGCAGGCTACACCAAATTTCCTGGCTTTTTGTGTGAATGGCACTCCAGAGCAAGGACGGAACATTGGGTTTGGCAGCAGTGGCCAGTCAGAAGTACATTCACACCTGGCAAAAAAAAACATTGTTTCACTTCCACTGGCTGATCCCTCGAAAATACTGTTGCCACCTTGACACATCAAACTTGGCTTAATGAAGCAATTCGTGACAGCTTTAAGCAGGGACAGTAAATGCTTTCAGTATCTTGGTGGTAAGTTTTTTTTGATTGGAGGTTTAAAGATTACCGTGAGCAACTCAATGGGCTATAAGCAGTCGCCCGTCCCTAATTTAGGATCACTGGTTCCAGGGAAGGGAGAGAGCCAGTGCCGTAAGACAAACACAACATCCATGCCTCACCGGGATTCGAACCCGGACCCCTTACGGACGAATGATCAGAGGCCAGAGCCTTAGACCACTGTGCCACCTTGGTAAGTTTCCATCAATCACGTCTGAAAAAATTAAAGCTGGCATTTTCATAGGCCCTCAAATACGAAAATTAATGGCAGACAACATATTCGAGGAAACCACGAGTGAGTGCGAATTGCGAGCATGGACTGCATTCAGAAATGAGGTACACAATTTTTTGGGGAACACGAAGGCTTCAAATTGCACTACTTTATTCGAGGACATGCTGTAATCCTATGAACTGCTTGGTTGCAACATGAGCGTCAAAGTTCACTTTCTTCATGCTCATCTAAATTACTTTCCTAACAATCTTGGTGATTTTTCGGAAGAACATGGCTAGCACTTCCATCAGGGTATTAAAGTGATGGAAAAGAGATACCAAGAAAAGTGGACTGTACATACAGTATGATGGCCGACTATTGTTGAATGTTGAACAGAGACTGTACGGACGCACACCGAAGACAACCCAAAAAGAGGAAGTTTGAAGGGTAGCTCAGTGGCGAATGTTAGGTATGTTTGCTTTTGAATATGTATTTGTTTATCTATTCCTTAAACAATCATTCCACCCCTCCAGAGAACATTTTCACACGTTACCATATAACAATGTCATTAAAAAATAACGGTTTTTTAAATTTTCACATTTCAGTCATTTGTGGAAAAACCTGACGTGATACGGAATTTTGAAGGTCATTTTCGGAATCTGAGCAAAAAATCCATTCAGATACACCTATTCATTTGAAAACAACAGAAAAAAGTTGAAAAATTGCAGATCAGTGTTATTGAACAATCGCAGAAAAGCGGGAACGCATTCGGGTACATTTGCAAATTACAAGAGAGTTTCTGGCGATGACGTCACGGATAGAATCTAGAAAGAATTTAAGAAAAGAAAGCTGCGTCACGAACTTTATTCAAATGCTTCAGGTCGACGTAATCCCGGGCCACGGCGAAAGATACCCGATGGGCATTTTTTTTTCACACTTTGAAACAAGCAAAACAAATTCCACCAATTCAGAAAGAAAAAAAAAAAAAAAAAAAAAAAAAAAAAGGGATTGCTACGAACTTTGTTCAGAGGCTTTTACGTCGATTATTTACAAATTCAGTAAAACTTTTTTAATAACAGCGAAAATCTGAATATCCATAATTTTTTTGTTAGACACCCGTTCTCCCGGGGAAAATCCGTAATAATTAGAGATTCTGTAATTTTTGGCATCCTCCGTAGGAAGATTTTTCACGAGAGTTTTGATTCTCGAACGATCTCAGAAAAACGGGAACGCATTCGGGTACATTTGCAAATTACAAGAGAGAGTTTCCGGCGATGACGTCACAGATAGAACGCAGAGTGGCGGTTTTCCGCAAGACACGGAAAGGGCTGCGGGAGTTTCCCTAAAGCACGAAGTAGATGGAGCTTCCACCCTTTGCGCTGCGATGCTCAAGTGACTGACATCCCATCCATTGTTGCAGAGGTGTTTGCAAGGCAAGGCACGAAACCCTGAAATCATCGGCGTCTCCCAACGGTGCCAATGCATAAAATCGAGACATAAATGAACATGTGAGGGTAACCCCCCCCCCCCTCACACACACAACAAAAGTATTTCCGTTACTACTAGTATCTCTAATTATTATACTTATCAGCAAAGCTGTTACCGATACTTCGAAAGATAAAATGGTTTCACTTTGGGAATTGCTTACTACCTACCTATACCTTTTGCTCACAACAGTAAATTATTTTGGGGTTGAGCTTGCAGTATTAATTTGTTGCTAAAAAAATAAACTGCTTCAGTGAAATTTAAGTAACTTTGATTTCGATAACTACATGATATTGTCTTTAACATATACCACACTAAGAACGTTAATAAAAATTTTGCATTTGTATAAAATAAACCAATTACACACATAACATACCTTTTAAAAAAGTTTTGCCTTTCTTTCCAATTGCAAATTTACCCATTTGGCAAATAAATAAAAGAAAATCTGCAGTCAAGTTTTTATGTTACTAGAAGGGCAACTCCTCTTTTTCATAGGATATTGATCTTTTTTTAACAGAAATTTTAGTCGTCAAGTTTCAGTCAGGTGGTATTGACCTAAAGTTCTATTTACTAATAAAATAACAGTATATTTAGCAAATTGGATGTTGATCTAAGTTCCATTTATTAATAAAAAAAACATCAGTCTGGTGTGGTGTTAATCTAAAGTTATATTTACTAATAAAATAACACTAGTTCTTAAAAAAGTGTGTTATCTTCATTTGTTTTTTAGCGGAGACGCTATCAGGCTGACGCTTACGTTTCCAACATCCTTCATTTGCAGTGTCTTGTTTGTGTACCGAAGAGGAGAAGCCGTTATAATTGCTTCAACAGGTTTTGGAGGCAGAACTGTAGCACGTACTCCATTTATATATGCAGAAACATGACACAGCCGTATCAATTTTCCGACACCATATCCCAGCTTTCTCCTTTTGGGTGTCTTTTTTTTTCTAGCCAATCCCACCGGAATTTATTTTTGACTGAAGCCTCTAATGTCTTGAGATTGTCAGTTTTGGTTAAAAATTTCATCGTTGATGACGAACTTAACTTAAACCGTGTAAACTTTCAAATTTCTAAAAACATTCATACATCACACACACACACACACACACAAAAAAAAACCATCACTTTTGCCTAAACAAAAAACCACAAACGTTTCATCAGGGAAACAAAGACACCTCCTCTCCGTCACTGACTTACTAATACAATGAGGCAGGTTGCTCCCGCGTGTAGGTGCAGACACGTGAGTGACGTACTTTATTTGCTTTAACTCGCTCCCTCCCCCCGCCATCTTCAAGCTCCAATCCCACATCACTCATCAGCAGAGATCGTGCTAGGATTTTTTCAAAGGAGTAAAAATACTCCTTCACATTTTTTGAAGGAGTATTTTTCTTTCCAAAGGAGTAATTTTAGAGAACGAACAATTACCACATTAAATTTTTAGCTAAATAATATTTAACATAAAAACAAATAATTATATCTATATATAAATATGTCAACATGAATTAGCATGTAATTGAATTTCTTTTATATAAAATAAGTAAATCGTAATTTATCAAAATCTTACATACTTGTCTTTTTATTCATGAGGCTGCAAAAAATTTTGTTTTGCTTTTGAAAGACTGTACCAAAACTTGTGTGTGTGATGTTTCACAGATTCAGTTTCTACACACTCAAACTTCAAAACAAGTTATATTGCGGAGGAAGGAAATCTTCAGTCTATCTCAATCACAAAAGATAAAATAAACCTTCATTGGACATTGTGATGTGCAAGTTTAGTATTACAAAGATCAACTAATTTATTATTTTGCAGCATATTTTCCTCCAGCTCTGAAAAAAAATTCTTGAATACTATGTATGAGATGTTTACAGTTCACATAATTGAGACTTGGTTGATTCAACCATTCTTCTGATATGAGGAATGTCCAGTTTCTCCCTTTGCAACTATTTATAGAGGGAAAATAACATTTAACAATAATTCAGGACAGTTGAAACATCGCGAAAAAAAATTACGATTACAAAAAAATCTTCGCTCAGTCCGACTTTCGTTTTCGGAAATTTTTCCACCGTTTTCAAGCTGAAACACAATCAGTTATCAAACAAAATTATATTTACAATAAAAATGAGCAGAGGAAATATGGCGAGGGAAAAAAATTACGATTACAGATTAAATCTGCAGTTCGTCTAACTTCCATTTTCGAAAGTTTTGAAAGATGAATTTCTGTCCCCAGCCGTTATCTTCAGTTTTGATGACAACATAGTCAGAGTTACTCTTCGAATCCGCGAAAGAAACTCGTGCCAGAAGTTTACAAGGACATTTTTGCTCCGTCGAACTTCCGTTATCGGAAATTATTGTCTACACTTTTAAGCTGAAATGCAAACGTTTATGCAATAAATTGATATTTAATAACAATACTGGACAGACGAAACTTCGCGCGAGAAAAAAAAATTTGATCGCGGAAAAAAATTTCACTCCGTCTTGCTTTCGTAAGTTCTGAAAAACGGAATACCAGCCCCCCCAGGCGGAAAACGAGCCCCCTCCCTTAATCCTCAGAATATAAAACATTGCCTTCAGTTTTGTTTTTTTTTTTGTTCATAGCTCTCAAGTATAACCGAAATGTGGAATTCCGCGAATCCGAAGAACAATCTCATGCCTGATTCGTAACAGTCTGCGATATGCAAAATAAACTGCTCATATGGCTACGCATGGAAGCCGATTCACGGGTCCATAAACTGATTATGTTCCCGATGTATTAGATTGCAATTTTCGGAACTCCGAACGATCAGTTTCTAAATCATGTATTTTTTACAAAGGATACGTTTTTAACGCGCGAATTTTGCGAGCGATCCAAAAACGGACCCAAGATTTTATATTTATATATATTTTTTCTTAAAATTTCGTAAGGCGAGAGACCCCGCTTAACAACTTTGTTTCCGTTGGTAACCCGCCATCCAGCTCTGAAATGGCAATTAAACGAACTTCAAAACACATCGCTTTTCACTTCCTCCACGCCAACGCTTAACTGCACCATGCTGCACCGATACACTAGCGTCTCAATCCCGACGCGGCTGAATCGTTACTTATGACAAATGCGCATGCCCATCGGTTCAGCCGCTCTGCTCTGAAGGTTCTTCCGAATTATTGCCAAAAGCAGACCCTTAGCTGACTAGCTCGGCAATGGGAACCAAATCATGATTTTTTCATAAACTGTGACATAAAAGTTAACATACAATTTCTTGATAAAAAAAATGGTCATTTTTATGACAAAATCCCGGTGTAATCACAGATTATAAAAGGAAATTGCATATGAAAAAACAATGCGTAAAAATACGCATTTCTTAATATTAAAGCGTATTCGGCGTTTTTAAGGCGTGAAATACGCGTGTAGATGCGTTATCGCGATCTCTGCTCATCAGAGCGAAAACCTGTTTTTTTGAATCGAGGAGCAGAAGTTCCGACGAAATGACTGAGAATTTGCGCGCATGCCCTTCCCACAGAACAACGGACAACCACGCACGAACTGCCGGCTTCGTGTGTCAAGCTCGAGTCAGCTGCATCGGCGAGGAAGACATTATTATCACATTAATTCATTGGTGAAAAGCAATTTTATTAGTAAATACTTTTGCCGTGAATCATTTTAATTTTTTTTTTTTTTTTTGCTTTGTCGCTTATTAGAACTCAAAATTTAACAGTCTTAAAAATGTCTTCAAAGCTAAACATCCGGAATTCCGGGCATGAAAGATCGCCCAAACCCGGAAATCCGGGTTAGACCCGGAACACAAACAGCCCTGTTGTTGACAGCAGTAAACGAATTGAGCTCCTGACTCACCCTCAACATTTCTTCTTGCCCCCAGCGTCTGCTCCAAAAACAACGCTTTCAGCTAGAAAGCGCTTAGTTCTTTTATTCCACAAAAAAAACGGAATTCCGCTTTTTCAAGGATTTTTCTATAGAACGACGACCCCCCCCCCCCCCTAAAAAAATTTCTCTTCATTTTTGCAATGACCAAAATGATGCTGAAAAGGGCGGAATTCCGCGAATTCGCAGAAGAATCTCATGTATAAAGGGCGCTGGGATCGCAGATTTGCTTCCGCGAGGCGTCGGGAAATGGTTTGTGGGCACATAGGAGCCGCTCCGCCGCGTGGCAGTGTCTACTGCTCCCAACGCAGTCGGACGGTATGGTCAGAACGATTCACTTGGCGGACTATACACGGCACGCCGACCACCCTGCCGTTTTCAGCCTGATGATCAGGCATCTCTCAAAGTCCGTAAGTTGTGTAAATCGACGTCTACCCGGCCTTCTTGTCACTCTCTACTTTTGCTTGCGTCGGTCGGTGCTTTTTACTTTCATGTGGCATAGACTACACGCGGGTTTGTGCTTGCAGCGCCACAACAGGGTGTGCGGTCATGCGCACTCGCACCAAACGTGGATCATTCGCATACCAGCACGCACTCTAGCTATTTGCAAAGTTTCGCGGTTGTTGCATGTTTTATTCTAGGTGCGTAAATTTCATTTGTCCGTGTGTACATAAAATGCATCTTTTCTTCTTAGAAATACAAAATGAGTACAAAACTGAGCCACACAAAAACACACAGATCGGAATAAAAATGACTTATTGTTTATTGCTAAAATAACATAATACAGCATAGAAAAAACACAATGCTTACTTTTTGACAAAGCACCACGTAAAACATTACATGAGTACTATGAAATGGTGATTTGTACCAAATGATTTACAATCACAAACCACTTGAAAGGCTCATCGAAGACTAGTATTATATATCAGTTCTTTGAGCAGTAAAGAAATTTACATATGTATACGAAAATGTACCCATAACTTATACAAACATGCATTTTTTTTTCTCTTTTGTTGCCTCCCTTTTATGGCGCATTACACAACTTAAATACAACAGGAATACAGCAGTAAAATATGTGGAAAAATATTATGATAGTGTCCTAGGGAAAAAGAGTAAAAACCTTGGATCCAATTCAGCTATTAGTCAATTCTTGTACACATAAACTAACGATAAAGAGCATCTTTAAATATTCACAGATCACACAGCTATAAACAAGAAACAATAATTAAAAATGCACACCATCTGAAGAGTGAATACAAAATGCAATGGTTTTCCATGCAAGACTGAGAAAACAACCAACTTTATACAGAGCATTAAGAAATTAGTAGGCAAAAGATTCAGAATTCGGAAGAATAGAATGTATGTCAGAAAAAAATACGTATTCATATGCATAATGTACAGTGCAGAACATAGGAAAACTGCATTCATCCAATAGTTTCATAACATGGGTGTAGAAAATAACTGCCATTTTACACTGAGGTACAATGCTTCTGCTGAAGGAATACACGCACACAAAATAAAAACTTCTTGTAATACATTTCTTTGTTCAATTTTTTTTATTAACAGTATACAGATGCAATGAAATGGGCAGATTACGAAAATGCACTGGACAACAGTTACTCAATGATCCCTCATCCACACTGCAAAGAAGAAAAAGAAAGGAGAATATCTCCTCCTTTTGAAGAAAGGAAAAAGAATACCTCCTCCAGATATCATTTTGAGTAAGACAGAATAATACCCGCACATGAGTCACGGTTTGTACCTATCTTTTGCTTTCCTACCTCCTTTTTGCTTTCTTGCTTTGGAACTTTGTAGCTTACAAATAAATTATTGCGCACACTTTCCTCGATAGTTCACAGGTGACACTAGTAATATACCCCAGAGCAGAAGTTCGTTTTTGCATGAATCAAATCAACAGCATCTATGTTTACAAATGCTGCAAAATACATGCTAATGCAGTTTCCTGAAGTATTTTGGGACAAGCACAACCCGTCTTTTAAATTGATAACTGATCCAATTTTTTCAAGCTGAAATTTTGCTAATGATATCTACCACACAAATTTAATATTTCACACAATTTCAGAGAGCATTTTCTTGCCATTTAGAAATTATCTACAAAATAGCTGCACTCTTATTTTTGGAATCAATATCTGACATCTAATGCACAGCCTATACACATGTAAATGCAAAATTGCACCACTTAGTAGCCACATATAACAAGCAATACTTGAAGAAAATTACATTAGCATGTCACATTACAAATCAGAAATACTGAAAGCTGGCTTACAGCAAGTAAAAATAAGTCATGGAAGACTAGTCATTTGGGAGCATGTTAACTTTTGTATATGAAAAAAAAATGTAGAAAATCCAGAAATAGGATAGATGTAGCAGACTTTGCTTTGATTTGTAGCCTTTTCTATTCAACCATACAGAATCTTCATGCCAATCATGTATATAATTTAAAGTGCAACAATGATTTATTTAACTCATATTTATAAGCAAAACTTGAAGATTTTGTTCTACCCTGGTCCAAATACTTAGGTTCTATGTTCTAATTCCCATTTAAGTATATTAATCCCCAGGTTGCAAATTTTATATTTACGAATACAGTTAGTCAATCAAATTTTGAATCAGCTATGCTGCTTATAAGTTGTTTATAAGTTGAAACAATTTGTTCACATACCTGTAAGAAATAATTCAATTTTTTTTTTGATTGAAGTTTTAACGACCACTGTGAGCAACTCAATGGGCTATAAACAATCGCCCGTCCCTAATTTAGGGTCCCTGGTTCCAGGGAATGGAGAGAGCCAGTGCCGTAAGACAAACACAACATCCATGCCTCACCGGGATTCGAACCCGGACCCCTTTCAGACGAAAGATCAGAAGCCATTGCTTAGACCACTGCGCCACCAGGGCGGCTTATTTCATTTGCAGTGATTAAGCACATAATATTACAAAATACAGCCAATTTAACTTGCACAAATCCAATGAGCAGCTGAGAACATAAGCAATATTTTCTTTATTTTAGTAATACATTTCTCTTTTTTTTTAAGTGGCATGTGAAGTTGATTCTGAATACAATATGGTTTTAACAGCTAGTATAAAGTCTACACTGTTAGCTAAAAGAATAATAATTTGTTTATTTGTCCTCTCCTCCTTTCTACATTCAACATGATTGTAAGGTAACCTTAATTGACAACTGATTTGTTTAAAAATGTTTATAAAATCACTATTATTTTTCACACCACTCCAGCTGTTTCTGAGCCCATAAAAGAACATAACTTTTTTGCCTTTAACTTGCTTTTCATGTTTAGAACAATGTATGAAAAAAAAAAAAATGACACAAAGCACAAACTATTGCTTTAGGGGCAATTTCAACTTGAAAATAATCAGAAAGAAGCCCCACTGGGACCAGATTATGCAAGTGCAGTTGATGAGAAAAGGGACAACACAGGTGAATAGAAACAGAGGCAACCGGTGAGTTTTTTCTCTTAACTTTTGGTAACATATAACATCGATGTGATCTGAACAGTTCGTTGCTCCTCCACACCCTTTTCTCCTTCTCATGATAAAACTCATAGCGTCTGCTATGGTCCATGAGACTGATGTCTGGATATTTTATTTCAAGGCAGCAAGATCCACCCAATGAAAGATTTGTAAATGCCCTAGCGATTAATCTACATTTTGTTTTTTAATCTTCAGGAGACATGTTTGAGCAGAACCCTTTTCACCTGTTTTCTAATGGTCAATTACAACCAGGAGTATTGCTAGACTATTCCAGAGGATGGTGGAGGAGGGGCTGGAGCCCCACTCAATCATATTTGCCCCTTCCCTTAGATAATCTTAAAAAGTTTTTTGCTTAAATTAAAAAAAAAAATTCTAAACCTTCATTGAGTTTAAAATATTATTTATTTTAAATCAATGATCAGTTGTCAACAAATAAATAAATACAAGACATAAAAGTTAATGACAAACTTACATTTGATCATTTATATGCTAATGAAGGACACATTAGGAACCACCTCTTGCTTAAGGACATGCCCTGAGAATTGTGATGTTTGTAATTTTATTCTACTTTACTTTTTAGTCATAGGTTCTTTTCAAGAGTTGGCAACACTTTATATGCCTGGAGGGAGAGACATCAATGGATGCTCAGAAAATTAGGGTCTCTTATGCTGAATTTGGTGTTACAAGGCTAGTTTGTTTGCCTTACTGTGGATGTGTCTCTTTATTGCTTGTAACTGCCCTCAACTTATGTTGTCTGTCTGTCTGTCTCCAACGCTTGGCACTCTGTGACAGGTCTCGTACGCTGAATTTGGTGTTACAAGGCTAGATTTTTTACCTTTCTGTGGATGTGTCTTTTTATTGCTTGTAACGGCCCTCAACTTATGTTGTCTGTCTCCAATGCTTGGCACTCTGTGACAGGTCTCTTACGCTGAATTTGGAGTTACAAGGCTAGATTTTTTTTTGCCTTGCTGTGGATGTGTCTCTTTATTGCTTGTAACTGCCCTCAACTTATGTTCTGTCTGACTCCAACGCTTGGCACTCTGTGACCTTCCCACCCAAATAAACTAGATCACTAGATCACCATAGGATCCATTACTCGCTATGTCTCGATTAAATGTGTGGGCTATAAAACTAAAAGTTTGGCTTCCATATGGTCTGAATACAGAATTTGTTGCTCACCTAACAAAGTCCATAAATAAAAATCTTAAATGGAAGGTGAGCCCACTGCAGTATTGATTGATGCTCTTCACTACAGCAAAGCAACTGGGAATCCCATCTAAGTATTCTCAAAATACACTAATGATGGGGAGAAGATGAACATTTAAATAATATTAATACATACATATTACTAAGCTGTTCTCTGGGATTCAGAGGTTAGCTCCACAAAGAAATACAAACTACCAGATAAATTTTTAACTTATTATTTACTTACTGGTAGTAAAACTTAAAATCCTTGGATTAGACTGGTTGTAGGAGAAATTAAATTATTTTAAATTTAAAATGCAATTAAATTAAAAGTGATAACTGGCGTTTTTAAAATTCTGCCAGGTTTTTGGATTTTGGAGTAAGTACAAAGTAGTGAAAAATGTTAAGCCCTATTCAGCCCCCCCCCCATAGTTCTTAGTCCAGTGATGCCCCTGATTAAATTTATGAGGATGTCCAGCAGCACTGCACAAAACTAAGCATTTGAAAAGAATGCCCTTCAAAGATTTCTAGTCACATAAGCCCTTATACTTGCCATTAAAATAATAAGCACAGATGTTTTAGCTATATTTTCCAATGCACTAAGAACTTTCAAAGTAGAAGTGTGAGCTGACATACTCTGCTGCTTAATAGAACCAGTAACAGGATTAGGTCATCTTTAACAGCATTGACAAGGTATGTTTTTACATTTTTCAAGTTATTTTATACATCACTACACCCCAACAAAAATGTATTTCATCATAATTGAATATTTTTTCATCATTAAGGATATTTTGACTTAATTCATTAAAAATACATGTAAATGTGCCAAAAAAGTTTAAAAACTCTTCATATGTTCTTTTATCTGGCTCAGTATGCCCTGCAGATACAGCATTTGTTGTTCATTCTTGTTATTTTTATGTGTTTGAGCTGCTAAAAAACAAATGCTTTACTTTTTAACAGCTCAAATGCACAGAAGAAACAATAATAAACCTTTTTGGCATATTCATGAATTACAAGCCAAAATATTCTTAACGATAGCATGAAATCATGTTTAAAATGGAAGTTCCATCACCAATGAACCCTTTTTTTTATATGCACTACATCACTCCCCCTCATAAATTCTGCTGCTAATGATTCACACACACACATCAGTCAGTACTAGTTGCCTCACCAGCTATTTCCTTAGCCACCAAATCATGGTTTCATGATGAGTAAACCACCTATGACTTAATTGGAATGCAGGAACATTTCCACATTCACTGTTGTTAAACATTTACAAAATAAGAAACTACATTTTATTTTACACGATATATCCAGTTCACGTGATATTCTTAAGTATGGATTCACAACACAATAAAAACTATCAAAGGTGGCACATTGGTTCAAAGCTTGAAAACTTATATGTGGCTTATGACTCAAATGCAGAAAGAAACCGTCGCATGAAATTTGAAAATTAAGGTTCATTCGGAGAGAGAGAGAGAGAGAGAGAGAGAGAGGTAATCTGTTACTCTTCATATTAACATACATGAGACTGACAAAGCAAAAAAAAAAAAAAAAAAAGCTGAACTCTCTAACCGGGTAAAAAACCATAATGCATAGCGAAAAGCGAAAACAGTGTGAATAAAATACAACATGAGCAGGACAGAATTGTTCACATTAATTTATTTATGTAAATATTAAACTAGAGCACATCACTCTATTCAACTATTCAAAATATACAATTACTGACATTTAACAACAACACAGGATAGAGGAAATATCGTGGGGAGGGGATAACTATTTACGGGTGAAATCTTCACTCTGTCTGACTTTTGTTTTCGGAAACTTTATGTGCATTTTCAAGCTGAGATACAAATTTTTACACCATAAAATAATATTTAACAACAATACTTCTCAGAAGAATATCACGGGGGGGGGGGGGGGGTAATTATAATCGCAGGAGAAATCTTTACTTTGTCTAATTACCGATTTCGAAAGTCATAATCTGTCCTGCGACAGAAAACGACACACAACCCAAATTATCTTCAGTTATGCATCGATCTTGAAAACCACACAAATGCAAGAATCTCAAGCCAGAAGATCACAGAGAAATTTTTGTGCTGTCTAAATATAATTTTCGGAAAATGTTCCTCCATTTTCAAGCTGAAAAACAAATATTTATGGAATAAAATGATATTTAACAACACTGGACAGAAGGTACATCGCGAAAAAAAGGAAATTACGATCACCGGGAAATTTTTTACTCCATTTAACTTCTTGTTTTCGTAAGTTTTGAAAGATGAAATATCATTCCCTGACAGAAAACGAATCCTCCCCCCAACTAATCCCCTCAAAATTTTTCTTCAAGTTTGCATCAACCTCGAGGATCAGGATTTTCAAAGTAGAAGTGTGAGCTGACATTACAAAAAAAAGAGTAATTTCATGAATTTGCGGGAAGAATCTCCTGTATGTATTAATTGTGGGAGTTATTACAATTTAATTAAATTACAAGTCAAACTTTGCATTTCAGTCCTGAAAGAAAAGTGCACATACTTAAATTCATTAAAACTATCAAAAACTATGTAGTTCAAAACTTGGAACGATATTATTCTGGGCTAAAACGCAGAAACAGACTCCTATGAAACTTTTTATTATTAGCCTATGTCCCCCCCCCCCACACACAGTTCTTTTATAAGTAACTAAGGCCACTGCTATAGACTAAAGCATTATCCCTTGCAAACTAAAATTTAAACTTACAAGTTTAGATATTTAAATCAAGAAAGACTCTGATATTCAATGACCATGTTAAGTTATTTCTACCAGCTATGGGCAATCTTCCAAATCACATGGCTGAAACTATGATCTCCATATTTTTAACATGGTGGTAATTTTCACTTAAAAACGGATTTAGTGAGCACTAGGATTTAACGAGTGCTCCCGTTGGCCCAAGGCTTCTCATTAAAAGCAGGTTCTACTGTATATGCATCACATATGCATACACAAAATTTAATATTAATCAGTACTTTAGGGCAGAGAGGGGGTCAGATGCAGTAATATCCAATTGCATTTTGGAAGCATCTCAAAAATTAATTGTAATGCTAGTAAAGGCTAATTTTTATGAGCTCTGAAAAAAACACAAACAATACTGCAGCATCTAGTAAATAACATGATTTATTATTGGGAGGTATTAAACCTAACTAGATTTATTTAACAATGAAATATTTCGGACTCCTGGGCTCTGAAGAAGTTAATGTGGGAGAGGGAAAATTATCAGAATTTCGACATTGAAACTATCAGTATCGCATCCTCAGCAAATTAAACATAAACTTCTATAAATGCAAAACTTCAAGCCACCTTCCATGCAGAGAAATAGCATAAGCACAAAATGCTTCACAATTCATAAACACTGAATTACTGAAATGCCACTTATAAAATTTTCCAACAAACTGAAGGTTACACATGAATGAACTCACAACTTCAAACACTGTGTGATGGTTCTAAGATGATTCCATGATGCTTCACAATTCAGAGGCATTTCATACAGGAAACCCACTTTATCAGTAGACTGTTGAAAACTATCATTTAATGAATCCGCCCTACCAAAATAACAGTTAAATGAAAGTGGTGATACCTTTTTTAAATTTTACCTGAGGGTCCCTACACAGAATAGTAGTCTCACATTGCAAGAACTTTTGCTCTTGGACTCAACATTTTATCACTCTGAATGCTAGAATCGATTAAGCATTCATTATCAGAAAAATTAATCAACAAACACATAAAAATCACAAGTTGTGAACAATATAATACAGATCTTGAGCAAAATTTTCCACCTTGCATACAGGAAACCACAGCAATTATGATCCTTTATAAGCACATCTGCATCTCCAGACATTTTCCAAACAGTGTACACATATATCATTGGTTGAAGATTTTTTGAAATCCACTGCGAAATCTGCATTTGGGAACTTCAGACAAAATGTCATAAAGAATTACATTTACATGAACACCAATCCTTTTTTTATTGATCATGAAATGAAACCAGAAGTCATTCATATGAAATGGGCTTCGAAAGATTCAGTAGGAAGCATATTTATTAACATATATCAAACAAGTAAATAAATTTGGATGCATGGCATTTCAGAACAACTACTATTTAACCAACACACTTACAATGTCTGAAAGTGAGAAGACAGTGAGTGTGATTTTATGGCACATGTGGACAAAGAACACTCACCATTACACAAATATGAAAAAAATGTATGATGAATTCAACACACTATAGGAAAATGGTTTACCTGCAAATAAAACTATGATATACCAGTTATCAGAAGTTGATTATAATTGCTATCTAGGTACCAGCTGTACCAACAGAAAACACAGGATCTTTGTTCACCTTTAGGTCACCATTACTCCTCATCGAATTGTAACATTTGCTCCTCACAATTTTTTTTTTTTTTTTTTTTTTTTTTTTTTTTGATTGGAGATTTAACGACCACTGTGAGCAACTCAATGGAATATAAGCAGTTGCCCGTCCCTAATTTGGGGCCACTGGTTCCAGGAAAGGGAGAGAGCCAGTGCCGTAAGACAAACACAACATCCATGCCTCACCAGGATTAGAACCCGGATCCCTTTTGAATGAATGATCCGAGGCCATCGCTTAGACCACTCCGCCACCGGGCGGCACTCATGATTAATTGTAACATAAATTATGTCATAGGAAAGCTTAGGATGGAGACTTGTGGCAGAACCATGGGGGAGACCTAAATCTAGCAGTGGTTTGACAATGGTTGATGAAGTTGTTAAAGAAGTAGCAATCTAAAAATTGCCACAAAGGCTAGCAAACACATTTCCAGTTATTAAGATGTAGGTCATAGTTTCTCAATTTAAAAACTGGTAAGAATGGGAAAAAAAAAAAATGTTTGGTGAAAAACTGATTTTAATTCTAAATAAAGTGGAAAAAAATTTGTTGTATTAAATAAATATATATATATATATATATATTTGTTGGAGGTTTAATGACCACCATGAGAAACTCAATGGGCTATAAGCAGTCGCCCGTCCCTAATTTAGGGCTACTGGTTCCAGGGAAAGGAGACAGCCAGGGCCGTAAGACAATCACAACATCCATTCCTCACCATGATTCAAATACGGACCCCTTTCGGACGAATGATCAGAGGCCATCGCTTAGACCACTGTGCCACCATAAATTAAAATCAACTCTGATTAAAACCAAAATCCATTTTCACAGGGTACAACATTGTAGGATCTGGTAAGTTCCATGTCCCGACATATTTGGGCTGTTCTGCAGACCAAGGACGGGTCAACACACTACTAGGTGAGTGCCCCTAATAAACTGGCATTTCATTGTACATGGTAATCCAAAAGTGATTTTTAGTCATAACTAGTTCATGAATAATAAAACCCACATGTTGGAACTTTATACATGACAAATTTGTTGGTTTATGTATTTACTAATTTGGGGGAAGGATGGTCAATGCAGCTAACAATAAAAACCAGTGTACATCAATCATGACAATGAATTGAAGTTCTCGAAACTGTTTTTGCACGATAAAAAATGTAGTTAAAAGCTGATGATAAATTAAAAGACTTTACTAAGCAAAATTAAAACATCACAGTTAAAAAACATAAGACCTTTCGGAACCGCATCGGTCCCATCCTCAGATGTAACACAATCACACAATACATGAAGGAACAATGATATAAGTACATCAGGAAATTAGTCACGTGATGAGGTGGCGTAGTTTATATGTGCAGATGAACCGAGAAGAAGAAAAAAAAAAAAAAAAAAAGGCTTAATTGATGTTATTTACAAATGTTAAATTTCAGAATGGAGTTGTTCTGGCTGTCAATGCGAGTTTCCATGCATTAGGAATAATAGTAGGGTAATCATCATTACAGCACGCAGACCTAAATTCGTAAATAATTAAGCTTTCAGCAAACAGAGTATTAGGCTTCGAAGTTAGGGTGGTTAGAATGCGTGTTTCGTCCCAGTAAGGCTGGTGAGACCCTTTCAAAGTAAGTCGAGATAGTGAAGTATTTTGGGAACCCATTTTGACTGTGTATTTGTGTTCTTTCAATCTGGTCTGTAATGAGCGCATGGTAGATCCCACATAGACAGTGTTAGCAGGAGGTGAGCTCATTGAAACTAGTGGAACACAGTAAACACCGTACCTTTGGTCCTTATCTTTAGGTGGTCTTTCGTTTCTGACCAATGAAAAAATGTTTTTAGTCTGAATGCCGAAGTCAATATTAAGAGGTCGGCAACAGTTTTTCAAAACATTAACCAAATCAGGTACATAATCCAAGGCTCCAACATATCTAGTATTATTATGTTCCCTCCTAAGAGAGGACGTAAATTGTCTCTTAACTTTGTTTAAAACACAGGTAATAATGGTACCGGGGAATCCGTGGGCTGAGGCGAACAAATTAGCTTCTGATTTCAAAGATTTTGTGGGCTATCATTTCACTCACTTTTATGGGAGTGGGTAGGAAATACTAAGAAAATATTTTTGTACCATCAATAAAAAATGTTTTAAAAAAATGACTCAGAAAACCTGGGCAAGCATCGAACACCTAATTGAATGAAAAAAGTTCAAAATTTTACATACTATACAGCACATCCAAAACTGAGCAACTCATAAGAGGAAAAAAAAAAAGAACATTTTCATTTTCATTTTTTCACTTTTGTTTGGAAGCTATTGCAAAAAAAAAAAAAAAAAAAAAAAATTCATAGCCTTTTTGAAAGAGACATATCATACCTCTTCCCTGAATTGAAACAGAATGGTATAAATAAGCAAATAAAACCATACCAATGCCAACCATGAATTTGAGTGCACACAATTTTTTTTCGTTTGTTTACCTGATGATGGTATCCCCAAAATTTTGAGCACACACAATCAAAGGAAACATTCCAAACACCACCTTAGTTCCCATTCCAGGACGATGTAAATTTCAAGTTTTCTGGGGCATGTCTACTTGCTTGATTAATTTTGGCATGAAACATCTATTTGACCATCTTAGTCTTTAATTAAATCCCATCTGAGCAACTTAGAATGCTGGACTTGACCTTTATATGTTTATATTCATTGTGCTTTCCAACACAAAACATCTTTCATTTCCTGAATTAGCCATGATAAAACACTGAAATTTTTGAAAGCGTTTTTATAAACAGTTCTCCGGACAGTAATATGATCATGAAGAACATAACAAAAGAAAACAATAAAATGCATATATTGGGAATAAATCTATAATTTAACACAAAATCTCAATAGCAAGTTAAATTTTTTTGAATTTTTTTTTTTTTCCTGTTTCTTATACCATAACTTCAAAATAAGTTCAAATGACTAAACATACACATTTAGTTTTGTGTGCTACAGAAATATATACAATAAAAAACAGAATTACTTTTATCAATTAACATGAAGGTATCAAAAGCACACATACCCCTGAAAAAAAAAATTTTCAAGAGAAAAAAAAAACCTTATTGTCAGTGTCTTTCTTATTGTAAGTGCATTTTAGACTACTATTTAAAGACTTGACAGACACACACACACACTAGAAGATCGATTGAACACAAAATCCATAGGACTCATTGTAATCAAGATATTTCAAATTGGGCTTATCAAAGGAGTGCCAGTACTGAAAGACCACTATTACAAGGAAGCACCACAAAAACTGAAAAAAAGCTCAAATTCTGATATATTTTCTTAGCAACACTGCAGTTGTGAAACCTGGACTGCGTCTACCTCTTTTTTGGAATTTTCTTCTTGGCAGCACTGCAGTTGTGAAACCTGGACTGTGTCTGCCTCTTTTTTGAAATTTTCTTTTGGTGAATTTGTGACATCCCCTAGTTACGCAATAGACAACCAGTTCAATGTTCTGCTATGAAGGTTTATTTTGAATGTTTCTAATCCTTTTATAAATTCCAGTATTATTTTTTAGCCATGTTAGATTCCTTTATATTTAAACCTAATATGACAGTCACTGTACGCTACAAGATATTAAGCCTTACGTGATTGTGATTAGTTTCAAGACATCTGATAATCTCACCGCAGAGTACTTTAAGCTTAATAACTATCTTCAACCAACCAACCGTTTGATCTGTGCCCTGGTGTGAAGTTCATCTAATGCATGGAAAATGTCACCTATGAGTACTTTTACTTCCAATATTTTCTTATTGTCAGTGGATTTTAGACTAGTATTTAAAGACACTTGTTTTTACTCCAATTGTGACAGGGACGACCTGTGAACTCATACCTTGTACTTCAAGTTTAATGTGCATATAGTTATGAATGCATTCCTTTCCTGTTTATGAATTAAATGCAAATGATATGAAAATTAGAATTCAACAAAATCTGCTAATGCTTGTAAGGACAAAAACATCCGGAGCTACATTAATGTTATTATTAATCTAGCAACAACCCGTCAAAAATTATGGGTATAAAATAGAATGAAATTAAATTAATTCAACCAGGCTTACAATTTCATTTTTGGAAAACATGTGCTGCTGATGTTGTATAATACACGTCATCACCATTAGCGTGAGAGAAATATTTGACGCACCATGTCATGCTTAGCCTTTTGTGTTTCCAGGCAGGTGTTCAGTGACTGGAAACTGCTCCCTGGATGAACTTATTATGTTAATGTGTGATGTTAACAGCTGTATGATGCAGGTTAGCCAATACATTTTGTGCTATTTTTATCAGTGGTTACAATTAAGTTCAAGGACTCATTATATTCAATGCCCATTTTATGTGTGTATTAATTCATTGTATCTACAATGAATTAAATACACACATAAATAGACACAGGGAATCATGGGTTAGCATGTTATACTTAAATTAACAAACAATTAAGTCAATGTACCCACAATGAACTAATACACAGATAAATACATAAAAACAGGAAAACATGGATTAGACTTGTGTGAAATCACTTTTAAATCTGCAGTTCCACAGTGATTGAATGAGCTGTAGCTCCAAAATAGATATAAAAAACATGTATGGACCTTAATTCAGAGTATTTATTGACCCACGCTTTCCCCAGCTACAAAAGAAGTAAGATAAAAAAAATATGTTGTTTAATTATTTATAAATCCATATTTGTTCCTCAAAGATCATGCACAAATGACAAAATGCAATTAATATTCATGACATAACATTTTTCTGTTTTTAAGAAGTTGCTGAAATAACAGATTGTGTGACATAATGCAGCTCTGACATTACACGGGAATGTTTTCAACAAGATGACATTAAAACTGGATTTTGTTGTTATGGTGAAAAAGCACATCTAGGTAGAGAATTAATTACAAGGGAAACTGTACACAAGAATTTAATGTTCTCCTTCAAACTAAGAGTTTCAAGAAAATAATTAAAATTGGTATATACCTTTCACTTTGTTTTAAACATATGTATTTGTAGTGTATACCATTATCTTTTCCCTGTTGTGAGGCTCAACAAACTGCATGAGCATTTAATACTATATTTTCTCCAGAATGCAACAATAAAATACAATCTTTCAAAGAATGCAAAAAATAGAGTTACCAAAGCTTGAAAACTGAAGATAAAAAAAAAAAAAAAAGTATGCGTAATGCAAATCTAATCACAGGCAAACTTTACAGCATGAGAACAAACAACGAAAAATTCCTATAATCACATTGTTTCAAAATTAACATGTCTGCTAATCACATTTAGTTTCTGCCCCCCTTTTCAACTACAAATATTTCAATCTTTTGTGTTATGTTAAATGCAACCATTTTTTCCACTATCACTTTTATTATGCCATGGGCATGTGCACTTCCTTCTGCCCCCCCCCCAAGGTATACTTGTTTTGGATGTTGAAAAGCAATCTGCAGAACTCTTTAATATAGAACTTGCATGCACAAGCAAAAAAAAAAAAAAAAAAAAGCAAGCATTCCCACTGTCTGAAGGATTACTACTTTACTACCAGGCACATAATTAATAGCAACACATAAATGCTCATTTCTCATAAAGTAGGGCCATCTTCTGGTTTATGTGTGAAAATGTAAACTACATGAATTATACTTTGATTCACAACTTTGTTTTCATTAGTGACTTTTTAGGGAATATGTTAATTATACAACAATCCAGACATAGAATTCTATGAAACTGACTTACTGATCATGTGAGAAACACACATTTTATGCAAAACTTTTATAATCCAGATCACTAATTCCATGAAGCTGACCAGTGGAAGGTCCCCAGCAGAAGTACAATGTAGGGTTCAATATAGTGAATCTGAAATAATTTTATAATCATTTGAAAATAATATTTCTCCTAATTATTAAAAAGTACAACAGTAAATTTGCGAAAATACAGTAATCCTAAAGTGAAAGCAGCCCATGTTTAAATGGAATATTACAGAAATTGAAAACCCAGGTATACTTCAACTGAAAGTTATTGCCTAAATCGTGATTTCATGCCACTTCTTTAAATTCAAATTGAATTGAGCACATACAAAGGAAAAAGAAATTTTAAGTTTTTTGAATTAATTTAAGCTAATTTTCATATTTGATTATATTTCAGAGTATTAGAGATGTTTGTAATAATAATAGTAACTCAACCTATGTTCAGCACTGAAAAAGGAATATGATTTCAACTTTTTAAAATGAATTTAAAACTAATTTCTATATTTGATAATAACTCAGAATATAAGAGATCTTAGTAATAGTAATGAAATCAAGATTCTGGTTTGTTCTAGCTATTCTAGACATCATGCAATGCCCTTTAAAAATAATTATCAAACAGAAAAAAAAAACACATGCAGTACGTAAGGGATGAAGTTGGGTAGTTTACACCAGTAATCCAAGAAGAATTAGAGAATAGGAATCTGTTTATTTGGAGTAAAGAATATGCATAACTAAGCAAAAAATGCTATCTTTCACCATCACGGATGACTTCGTCAGGCTGAAGTAATGTCTAAGATAAACTAAGGTTCTAAATAACATTAAATTCAAACATTGTATATTGAGAGTTGACATATGGCTCACTCCAAGCATGCAACAAAATCACAGTCCGCTGTCATGGAGTAGTGCGCACCACACATACTACTCATGACCAAACGATCTTTCTGCATCAGACTAGTTAAACACAAAAGAGATGTTAAGCTAGAGAAACTAACCAGAGCATTAGCCAAAGCAGCCAATCTTCATGCTGCCAACCCTAAATGGGACAGTTTGGTAAAGATTGCCCTGTAAAACCAGTGCGTCCCACGAGACTTTGGGGATCTGGATCAACAACACCTGCAACGAGTATGTCTCCACAACTTCCTTACACGTGGTGCACACTACAGTGTCAGCGGGCTGTGATTTACATTTGTAGCATGCTTGGAGCGAGCCATATGTCAACTCTCAATATACAATGTTTGAATTTATTGTTATTTAGAACCTTAGTTTATCTTAGACGTTACTTCAGCCCGATGAAGCCATCTGTGATGGTGAAAGCTACCATGCAGTACATTAATCATGTGAATTCATCAATGCCGAGTGCAGTATAAGCTGTAGAATAGCATTCCTCTTGGGTCTTCTTCTCAAAAGTGTATATCACCAATGACAGAAATATAATATCTTCCATTAAAATGCAAGATTAGCTCAAAATTCCTCTTGCACTTCTTTAAAAGTTGCTGATTATACATATTTGTAGTCAGTTTCTAAAAGGAGAAATGTAAATCTGAAAAAATAATCTGCCAAGTGTTTTCCTTAAACAAAGTTTCACTCATCACATCTTCATAGGTTACAATCAGTGATTTTTTTACTCCATTTTTGTTCCGCATAAAATTTTGTTATCCTTCTCTGACACGTCCAGTTAGCACTTTCAGTTGTAGCTGAAAATCGGTTTCCCTTTTCTGCTCATCTGAAATGAGTCCAACCCAAACTTCCCCTTCATTATAAATCCAATGTTCGATTATTTCCTATGCTACAGTTCACATTATTCATTTGTTTGGTGTACACAGCCACTATTCAGAAATAATAATTTGTTCATAAAATGAGGCTCATAGTCCCATTACGCACAAGACAATGCACGCATTGTAAGATTTTTAAGTTCACAGAAAAATTTGGAATCCTCTCAAAACTGACCCCACTTTTGAGGGGATTCAACCGTCAGTGAATCTGCCTGCTCATTGGCAAATCCACTGACGTAGACTTCCAGATCAAATGGGGAAAACATGTTTCATACACAGGGTAGGGTTACCATACGTTCTTTTTTAGCTGGACATGTCCTCTTTTTTTGACCTTATCTGGGCGGATTTTTATAAATTGCAAAATGTCTGGCTTTTTAGCAACAAATGTAAACAATCCACAAGAACTTCCGGTTTGGTTCATGTTTAAGACATGGAATCTCTGCACAATGTTTAATTGATAAATGGGGTCCCAATGGATGATGCTAAATGCTTTGATCAACTAAACAATGTGTGTGTGGGGGGGGGGGTGAGGGGGTGTGTGTAGAAAGGGATATTAATGATGGATTTAATCAGCTGCTACTAGCTCATGACCAAATGTTTTAAACAGTGGAGAAATATTGACTGCCATTCTGATTCCTTAAGATTGCACAACTTCTTTTTTAGAGTTCCTCCTCACAATGTAAACGCCGAGAGACAATTTTTTCACTTATGCAAAGTTAATGGACGAAGGAAAGAGACAAGTTAACGTACATTCCATTAAACATACATGGGACTGACAAAGAAAGAAAAAAGCTGAACTTTTTAACTGGGTGAAAAATATGAACGTGCTGCAAAACAGCAAATATAACGCCGACTGAGCAAGACAGAATTGTTCACCGAAATTTATTTATGTAAATATTAAACTGGAGCACATCCCTGTATTCAAAATATAATTTTTTCAACATTTCACAACACAGGATAAATGGAACATTGTGGGGAAAAAAAAAAAAAATTACAATTACGGGCAAAATTTTCACTCTGTTTTAGGAAAGTTCTCCATTTTCAAGCTGCAATACAAATATTTACGGGATAAAATCATCTTTAACAACACTACTGGGCAGAAGAAATATAGCTAGAAAAAAAAAAAAAAGGATAATGATTACGGGAGAAACCTTCACTATGTCTAACTTCCGTTTCCGAAAGTTTTCAAAGTTGGAATTCCGTCCTCAGGCAAAAAGACGACCCCCCCCCCCCAAACTACCACTCCTTCCCAAATTTCTGTCCAGTTCTGCAATGATCTCGAGAACCATCGGAAAAGGTGAAATTCCTTCAAATCCACTGAAGAATCTTGTGCCTGAAGATTACAGGAAAATTTTCACGTCCAACTTCTGTTTCTGGAAAATTGTCTTCCATTTTAAAGCTGAAATGAAAATATTTATGGAATAAAATTATATTTAACAATAATACTGTAAAGAAGAAACATTGCGAAGAAAAGAAATCATGATTAATGGAATAAATTTCACTTCATTTAACTTCCGTTTTTGAAAGTTTTGAAAAACGAAATACGATCCACCAACCAAAAAACGACCTCCCCCCCCCCCCAACTAGTCCTCTAAAATTTCTCTTCAGCTTTGCATCGATCTCGAGTATAATCCAAATGATGACGAAAAAGGCTGAATTCTGAGAATCCACGGAAGAATATCGTGTATGATTAAAGGCGTTCTGTTTTCCTGTAGTATAACTTCAAAGAAATTTCATGCACTGAATATTCCATGTCTATTTGAAAACAACAACAACAACAAAAAAACAGGATTTGTTGAAGATGATACTATCTGCAGAAAAATATAAAATGCACAGAAAATCAAGATGGACCTACTGATTAATAATATTTTGAACTTTTTGTAATGGGATGGGTAAATAATTTACTAAATGGAATTTTTTTTTTTAATTTTTCAATAATATACAACTTTTGTTGCAAAACTCTCCAATTGTTCATTTAATTTGTCAAAATTTCACCTACCTATATGTCCTCTTTTTCATGATCGAAAGTGTATGTGTAAAATGCCCTTTTTATGATGGAGACTATGGTAACCCTAATACTCTGGTTCACATACATTTACAGAAAAACGCTTTCAGGACTTTTCCAAGGGTTAATAAAAAAAATCCAGGAGCTTAAATTTTTTGCTAGAATCACAGTGCTTTGTTTTATACTTTGCAAACTGGAGTGAAATTTACTATGCATTTAGAATTCTTATGAAGTCCTATGGGTCTCGCAGTTCCGCTCCTATAGAGTGTTCTTCAGTGTGTGTGTGTATCATCTCCAATCAAATGACAAAATTTCCCTGTATAAAAATTGCTGTGCATAAAACTTATATGAAGCAATCTGAAACTTAGCACAATGATAATTATACAAAATAATTTTGCCATGGCGCTGAAGATTCCCTATTCTGTAGTCAGCTATCCAAACTCAGACTGGTCGCAGGGAGGCTAGATATGAATCTCTCAGTGAGGAAAGTGCATGCCAGAAAGAAGGGCTATCTTGGTCTAGCAGTAAGGTTTCCACATGCTGTTGTGACTCCAACTGCGCACAACTGCTATACCACAAACTAAGGTCATTGGAAATATGGCACTTTAAACATCTTGCACTACAACATCACATGAAATGAATGAGATGACATCACATCTCTATACTCCATGCAAGGAAGTGATGTCACTGCAAGCAGATGCCAGAAGGAGCTAGAATAAATTGATGCAATCAATCCAAGTACTGACTTATATATATATAAAAGAAAAAAAAATCCAGGACTATTCCAGGATTGCAGGAGCTGTGCTAACCCTGTATACATTATGAGCTCTCCGTAGCCAAGTACCACACAAAATAACTCTTACCCTAGGCTGCCTAGCTACACAGAAGATGTTACACTACCGTGCAAGATGAGCAGCAATGAAAAAAATAAAATACTATTTGAGTGGCAATATGCAGTTTGTTTCTTCACAAAATAACTGCAGAGAGAATAAACATGTATGTATATACTTTTAAACATTATAACCAAAATAAAGATTACTTTAAAAAAGAAGCATTTTCATCTCTATTCACTTCACACTTTTGATTACAATGAATTTTCATAAACACATAATTATATTAGCTCAACACTTTATTAAATGGAAAGTAATCTAAATTATTGTTGGATAAAAGATAACAGTTAATGCTTGTCAGCAACTTAATGTTAAAAGAAAAGATACTACAGATATAAAAATAGCATATTTAAAAGTGAATACAAATACAAGATTTATAAATCAATTTTACTAAACCCATTTTTAAAAATAAATTACACTTTCACTACTTTCTCACCACTAAATATAATTTCTATGGGAAAAGAGGAGGAACCACCACCAGAAAATTTCTTAGCTGATGCCATACCTACACATCTGATGATCTGGCAAATCCACAATGCATGTATTACCTGGCTTATATTAGTAAGATTAATACAAATAAAATTTACCACAGCACAGAGTACTCTAGATATCCCAACATAACAATAATTCTGATATTGCAACTCATTAAATTTTCAGAAGCACTATACATACATAAAATGCTAATAAACAACATAATAAATTTGAGAACTTCCATACTGTTAAAGAGGAGAAGGGGGGGGGCACTACATGATCAGCCTTTGTGGGACTTAACAAGAGATTTCAACCTTGATCATCCTCTTTATAACATTTATGCATATAGGCACACAACTGAATAAATATTAAATTAAAAGGAAATCCTTTTTTCATGCTTTATAATTTGTAGTGGCCTCATATTAGCAAGAATTATTGAACAGGCTTATATAGACCAAACTACATAAAAAAAAATTGCAAATAAATATATTGTATCAATAATTCTAACAAGTGTCACAAAAAAATGCATGCTTTTTATGCGGTGTACTGATCCATACAAGTGGTGAAGAAAGGGGAGTTATTTCACTGTTGCTACTTGCAAGTTTGAATTATTTGTTAAACATAGCAACTTGAGGATGTGATGTAATATCCCATCCACTAGTGGCTTTGCGTATATATCAGATCCTCTAGTGGCTCTGTTTCATAAATAATTCAAATATGAGAAACAGAGGTAACAACAGTGAAATAACCCCTCTTTTTTCACTACTTCTATGAAGAAACTGCAAATATTTATGGGCAAGAATTAGTTATTAAGCTTCTTATGACAAGATATCAAAATCACCTGAATACCAATAGCTGTTACAGCTTTCAACAATGCACGTCTTCAACAAATTATTCTAAACCTTCAACACATTTTCAACATATTAACCAGCATCACTGATTTTGCCCCTTTTTTCTTTTTTTAACTTTTCTGCCCATGTTCTACTCATTTATCTTGTCTCCCTATCAAAATACGTGGAAATACTATTTTTCTTTAAAGGCTATGTTGTTTATTTATATTTTTAAAATTTGCTTTCCTCAAATCTTTAGGAATTTATTTCAAGCATTTTTAATTATTTAAAAATGTTATTACGTTTTCTTGCTAATAAAAGCAATGTTTGGGAATATAATATTTACATATCTCAACTTGAAACAAAAGTACTTTTTTTTAATTTCTTATAGTTTTGCATGGCTGTTGCATTTAAGAATTAGGTGGATATAGTGGAAGAACTAAGAAAGCAAGATTTTTTTTTTTAATTCAAGTCAACTTAAAAGAATTACCTTTATCATAAGTAAATAAATAAATAAATAAATAAATAATAATAATAATAATAATAATAATAATAATAGTAAATTTTATTCTTGCTGTTACATGTAGAATTTGTGAATATACATCAATATTTTGCATTATAGAGAACAGCACGGGAGAATCATGGAAAAGGCTTCAGAGTCCTGACAAAAGCCCTGATTTTCCAAATATATATATAGACAAGCAAGCACAGGTTCATCAAACACAGCAGTAATGTTAAGTGTTAGTTATATTATAAATCATTTTTTTTTAATTTTTTTTTTAATTTAACTTAACAAGTATTTTTTTTAGTTTATTTTTGAATAAATTTAGGTTATTTTATTATAGTTAGCTCGACAAGCAGTGCATTCCAAAATTCAAATAAAATTTTTAAAGAACAAAATCCCTAAATGAAATTTCTAAGAATCTACAGAAAGCAATCTTTAGAAGAACTGTAAATGAAAATAATAAAACTTTAATAAAAAAAAATATAGCATGTACATAAAAATTTGGAGGAGGAAACACAGAATAATTATGCACAACAGAAAGAGGGGGGACAAAGAATTGTTTTCTATGTGCAAATTAAAAGCAGCAAGTCATGTAAAATTCTTGAAAAAATTATGCAAACCTTATGCGAATCCTGCAATAAAACTTTCAGATATGTTGAATGCATTTTTCTTCTATTTCAGTGCATATTTCTTAGAGCACATGTCATGGTAATGGCTCCGATTCCATTATGGACAGATTAAATTAATAACAATTTCAAAATTTAATTTTGCTTTGAAAAGGGGGCAAAGATGCTTGCTTTATTATTGACTGGTTTTGATGAAGAAAAAAATAGAAAAACATGAACTTTGTACCAAAAAATGAAGGAGACTGTTAGAAATATTGGAAAATATGCAGTTCATACCAAAAAATGAAGGAGACTGTTAGAAATATTGGAAAATATGCAGTTCCATACCAAAAAAATCCTAAAAAAATACAAAGTCACTCTTTTCCGCTATTACCAAAGATATAAAAACCAGGAACATGATCAGAAAAATATGAAAACTAAGAATATAATCAGGAAGGAAGCAGCTTGTGGTCAGAAAAATTTTAAATTCTAAAACTCGCGGAACGTTTAACATCCACACTAAAACAATCATTTCTGACATTCAGAACCTTCTCGCCCAGTGGACACATGATGACATCCAAAATACAGTGAAACCTCAGTTATATGATTTTCTAGGGAATGGCATTAAAAAGCATATAAATGTAAAAAACGTATAAAAAATGTCAAAATTTAAAATTCTGTTTTAAAATATATGTTTTAAAGGAGTATAAGATGTTCCTTAATAATGATTTATTTACATTCGAATTGGTGGAGAAAGAAATAAAAAAGCGCTACAAATTATAATATATTTAATCGCACAGCAAAAATCATAAAGCCTATGAAAATCATTTATCATAAATGATCCCGATTTTAGACTACATGAAATCCCCACAGCTAGGAATCAGACCAGTGCTTCAATACGGAACTCATGAGTTTTAACAGCTCTTTTTATTATTTTTCCTGCAGATCCTGAGTGCATTCATTTGAAACCAGAATGTTGAATACTGATGATACATCAGAATTCTATTCTACCACGCCGCGAAATAGTGTAGCCACAAAGTTACATCCGAGAGAATAATCGATTTTTAAATGGCGCATGTGTGTGCGATTCATAAAATGCGAAACAGATTTTTCATCCAAACCAAAAGGAAACAACATATCTTTCTCTAATGGGATCAATGTCAAACTTCAGCCACACCAAGAAGGAAAACAACAACACTGTCTCAGTTCTCTCAAAGTTCACATCAGGTTATGTATGCAAGAATAAAAGAACTATGTAGTTTTGATAATCTGAAATTCAAAATTTTAATGCACAATCACAAAAAGAATATAAATAAATTACATATAACAGAGTTAAAAAATAAATAAAAACTACAGTAAAATATCAAGACTAACACAGAATTACATACATAAGTGGAAAACGTGTAACTGAGAAATACATAACTGAGGTTCCACTGTATATACATACCTAGGCATATATATGTATATACATAAAGAAAAATGACACGACATTACAAATGTCCAATAAACAATGCCAAAAATGTTTAATAAATGCTAAAATCTTGAAACATGAAATTAAACTTTACACAAATGTTTAACGTTACTTCACCGAGATTTTCGATTTCTGTAGTATATTCAATGTGTCCCGTACATCGTAGCAGACCACTGATTCCTGTAGTGACTATGGAGTGTAAACAGGATACATATTACAGCACCCCCCCCCCCACACACACACAAAAGAAAAATTACAAATTATTAAAAAAAAAAAAAAAACCATGTTTTCTCAATGAAATAAATAAACAGATTCCTGGACACTGGGTCCAAAAACCCAACATAATCCAGTTAAATTGGGAAACTTGGTAGCTATATAAGAAACAGTAATTTAGTAGTAAGTCATTGCAATAGTAATAAAGTAGTAATCTTTCTTAATCAGTTTACTTCTGGTTCTTTCATTGTCAATAGGCTAACATCAACATATAATGGTTCTCCCTCTTATTCGCCAAAGGAAAGCTGATGGTTGGGACTCAATGTTTTCTACGGCCATTTGAGCACTGGAATTAATTAAAAAACAAGCATTCATTTAAAAATCCTGTTTCATATTTTTATTCAAGAACCATGAAAAATAAATTCTTTTTTTTTTTCATTTTCCACCTAAAAGCAAGCTCAGCAATGGCCATGTGATATTGTGAAAATATGAAAAGTTACTAGCTGTGATTTATAAGTCACAATTTACTAAACATACAAAAAAAATTTAATGGGCATACATCTGGTACATGCTTCAGTCTTCTTTTAAAATTATGAGAAGAGATAGCTTCAATTTAAAACCAGATATAACAAAATTACTCAACCAATCAGTCATTAAGCTGTTACTGTAAGAGTGGGAATAAAGCTTTCAGTGAGAAATGTGCCATTTCAAACCACAGTTTAGAAACCACTTAAAAAAAATAATCTGAAAAATATATAATCCAAGTGCACCTACACAGTGCTGCCCCCCATTCAAAAAAGTAGGATATCTATACAAAAAAGAAATGAAAAAGAGATATTTCAAACTTTAGTAACTTCATGCAGCATAACTCAACTTTCACTATTTTATGATGATTAGAAAACTTCATGACAGCAAAATGGAATTTTTTAATTCTAATACATATATTTTGTTGGCTCTAGTATCTGGCCAGAAACTCACCATTTATATATTATATAGCACTTAAAAAAGCATGTAAAAGGGTTGTATCGGTATTTTCACAATTACACAAATAGACAGATGCAATTATAGGCAATTTTATATATATATATAATCATCATTGTCAACCATTATCAATCCACTGCTGGACGAAGGTCTCTCCAAGCCTCTTCCACAACGGTCTGCCTTGTGCCAGTCTCCTCCATGTTACTCCTGCATACTTTAGAATTTCATCCACCCATCTTCCATGTGGTCTTCTTCTGGGTCTTTTCCTGTCCCTTGGAATCCAGTCTAAAATTTCAGCTGTCCATCGATGGTCTGAAACATCTGTCCCATGAACAGATGAGTCAATGGAATGGGACTATCGTTACAGTATCCATTCTGCTACCATGAAGAAGGTGAAGATTTCCTGCTACGCATTATTGCTGGGGACGAAAGCTGGTGTCATCATTTCGAGCCAGAGTCAAAATGCCAGAACATGCAGTGGAAGCATGCATCATCGCCACCACCAAGGAAATCACGATCCACCATTTCCGTAGGCAATATAACCCTATTCTTTGACCATTGAAGACCACTGCTTCTTGAGTGGCTACCAAAAGGATCAACCATCAATGCCAAACGATATTGCCAAGTTTTAATAAAGCTTCAACAAGCCATCAAAAACAAAAGACTTGGCAACCTCACTCAGGGTATTGTGCTTCTGCATTATAGTGCCCGGCTGCATACAGCAGTTACCATGCAAAGGACATTGCAGTGTTTTTGCTGGGAAGTACAACATCCGGCATATAGTCCTGACCTATCGCCCTGCTATTTTCAGATCTTTGGACCTATGAAAAAATTTCTCAAAGGCAAACGCTTCATTTTGGATGATCAGGTGTGTGGAGCTGTAGATAACTGGTTACAGCAGAAGCCTACCTCCTTCTAGGCCACAGGAATACAAGGATTTGTGCAACAATGGGACCGCTGTCTAACTAAATGTTGGCAGCGATTGTCTTTAGGAGCATTAAATATCCCCAAGTGATGCACTTTGTACGATGACTTACGAAGTCATGCACTCGGAAAGATTAACCACACACCGAATTATGTTTATACTGTCTAGGCACGTTAAAATATTTTAATTTTCCCTAAAATATACTAGCGCTTTCGGAAACTTTTACATGGTTTCATCATCAGGTGTGATATAAAACACAAATTCTTTCAAATACACACTACACAATACTCAAATGACCCCTTGAGGCAGAGGTTAAGCTACAATCGCTATTTTTGCAAAATGTGATGAATAAATCTAAAACGCGCGAGAAAATGAGCGTCCAGTCGCAAAATGGCGCCAGACATTTAAATATCACAAAGGTAATTGTGTTCCGAAAATTTGAACTCCCATTGTCCTGGAGAAAAATTTAAATTCTGACGCTAATTCGTGGGTAAAAGTGTTCCGTCATCCATTGTTCAGTATGACAGAGTCGCGCGTAAAAAGAGGCTAAATTTCTTTAGCATTTTCGCTACAGCATAATATATTTTTTTTGGGGGGGGGGGGCAGCTTAAACTCTGCCTTGAGGTTATAATGGCAAGTAATATATCTTACATCAAGGTTATGAGCCTGTTTGATTTTGGTTTGTCGGAGTTAGCTATAACGAGCGGTTACAGTTTTTGATGAAGATGAGATATTTAACATAGCAACATGTTATAGTTTTTGGGTTGAGATTTCTTTGTCACCATGAAAAATAATCTCTTCGTTAATAAGATGTCTCCCAGGATGGGGTAGAATAATAGGAGATTCTTCATTACAGCAAGCGTTTGTAAATCTATGTATTATGACTGTTTCGCCATATCGAAGAATCAAATCATTAGTGTATCCAGTTATAAGGATTATGTCGTCCAATAACGGATGGAATTGTTCGTCCGTGAAGGCTCTAGCTAGTGCTGTTGAGCGACCATTGTTAGTAATTGTTCATTTGTGTGCCACGATTCTTTGGACTTACGAAACAATTTCTCAAAGGCAAACGCTTCATTTCAGATGATCAGGTGTGTGATTTACAAATGCTTGCTGTAATGAAGAATCTCTAGCTAGTACTGTTGAGCGACCATTGTTAGTAATTGTTCATTGGCGTGCCATGATTCTGGTACGTAAACATCTCTTTGTACTTCCAATGTACATGGTTCTCATGACTTCTGAGCTGGAATGTACATTTTAAACTAATGGTACTAAGTAGATACCTACAGAGGTAAGAATATTTGGGAGGTCTCTGTCTCTTCTGATGCACAAAAAGATGTTTCTTGTGTTTAAACCAAGACTTAGTGAATGTCTCTGTCAAGTATATTAGAATTCATTACACCAAGCATTTGTAAATCTATGTATTACGACTGTTTCACCATACTGAAGAGTCCAATCATTAGTGTATTAAGAGTCCAGTCATTTGTGTATCTGGATACACTAATGATTGTACTCTTTGATGTGTCAAAACAGTCATAATACATAGATTTACAAATGCTTGCTGTAATGAAGAATCTCCTATTATTCTACCACATCCTTGGAGACACCTTATTAACCAAGAGACTATTTTTCATGAACTGACGAAGAAATTTTAACCAAAACTACACTGGTGGGCAAAAATTGACGAAGTTTATTTTAACCAAAACTACACTGGTGGGCAAAAATTAAGGACGAAGAGGAGAAATTAACATAACAGCGGAACGAGCAGGCAGAAATGACCGAAACACCATTCAGGAGATAGACTAGGGTCCCATACGGTAGGGCAAGTGCATTATGCAGCATGACATGGTATAAAGCACACGGGCGGTGTATGCTCAGCTATTCGGTGAAAGCTACTGCACGGTGTACATCGGTTTGAACGACGTCAAGTTGCTGCCACCGTGTGATATGGCCAACATGCAATCCAGTAGACGACATCTGGATGACTTTAACCAAGGTCGCGTCATTGGGAAGTTGGAAGAAGGTCGAAGTGCGACTAGTATGGCCGAAGAGTTCGGGATCGCTCACAGCATCATTTCACGAGCTTGGAGAGCATTTCAAACGACAGGAACAGCTGTCCGAGAGTTTAGCAGTGGTCGTCCACGAGCAACCACGGCGGCGGCCGATCGGTATATTGTCCTACAGGTGAGAAGAGACTAACGGCAGACAGCGGGAGAAACCGCAAGGCACATGCAACAGACAACTGGACGTCTGTTACCGCGTTTTCACCGTGGCCAGGAGGCTGCACACAGGTGGTCTATTTGCATGGCGACCAGTACGGTTTGTGCCATTAACGCCTGTTCATTGGAGACGGCGGTTTCTGTGGTGCCAGGAACACAAAAACTGGACACATCAGCAATGGGGTCGAGTTCTTTTATGGATGAGAGCTGATTTAGTCTGACAAGCAATTCTGGACGTATACACATCTGGAGAGAGCACGGAACACGCAATCACACCTCCAACATCATCGAAAGGGACCGGGTTGGAGGTGGCGGAGTTCTCGTTTGGGGCAGTATCATGCTTGGTAGCCATACTGACCTCCACATCTTCCAAGGAGGTTCAGTCACTGGTGTCCGCTATTATACCGAGGTTCTCCTGCCTCACGTGCATCTATTTAGAGGTACTGTGGGTCCTGAGTTCCTCTTCATGGACAACAATGCTACACCTCATCGTAATGTGGCTGTCACAGAGCTATTGGAGAGTGAAGATATTTAATGCATGGATTGGCCCACAAGGTCCCCGGACCTAAATCCAATCGAACACATGTGGGACCTTCTCGGGAGACAGTTGGCAGCATGTCACCAGCCGCCAGCAACGATTCCGCAGCTGCAATTGGCGCTACAAGAGGAATGGGCAGCGATGCCTAAACAGCTCCTTGACAACCTCGTCCTCAGCATGGACAGACGTTGTAAATCCTACAACACAGTCAGGGGTGATCATATCGCCTACTAAAGACTGGATTTTTCTTGGCAGCTGCCTGTCACATGGACATTTCTGTCTTCTGTCCAGTTGTGCTCAAAGCTACCTTTTCAATAAAGTGCCTTTGTATCCATTGGATTCCTTGTTTGGACGGTTTTGCTAACTTGTCCCATATTCTTACATCTTGGGGATCTTATGGTATAATTTGAGTCGATGTGGAGCTCCTCTTCTTCTGACGTTACATTAAAAAACCGGTCTCGTCCTTAATTTTTGCACGCCAGTGTATAGCGAGTGAGCGGGCGGTCGTAGTGAGCGATGGGTTTGCCTCTTCGGGGCGCTCCGTGGTAACAATGGCACACACAACAGCAACTAGGGTCTCTGTGAATCTTGGAGAGGTGCAAGCTAGTTCTGTGTGACATTGGTGAAAAGACCCCAACTCACTGGGTTTTGTTCCAGAATCCTTAGGTTGAATGACCAACTGGAACCCTCAGCTGTGGGCTAATCCCCCACACTGATGTACTTACCTGATTAAAATTACAAAAAGAAATATTAAGAATGACTCAAGTGTGGGATATGGTGGACCTACCACACTTGAGAAGGACGGTCTACCATGGAATTGACCTGGACTTTCTAAACGGCGTATGAGAAAGCGATCTCAGCTGAGTGAATGTAAGATTGGCGTATGGAATACTAGAGGTATAAATGGCAAGATGAGTGAGGTGATTGAGGAGATGAATAAGTATAGACTGGATGTGCTGTGTGTAAGTGAAACCAAAAAGAAGGAAATTGGGGTAGAAGAAGTGAATGGCACGGTGAGTGTGTGGTCTGGAGTATTGGATAACTTTGAGGAAACAGGCTGTTGTAGGTGTGATTTTAAGTGAAAAGATGAAGAACAACTTGATTCACTATAGTTGCATGAGAGAATTCTCTGGATTCGTTTGAAAGTGAAACTTCAGAGAATTGTAATTTGTTGTAGTGTATGCTCCTTGTAACTCAGAACCTTTTGATAAGAGAAGATTTCTGGAATGAGCTAAAAGCTGTTTTGAGCCAGTTTGGTGCTAAAGAAAAAGTTATAATAGCAGCGGATTTCGATGCTTGAGTAGGTGTGCAGAATGCAATTTCTGACATTGTTCTGGGTAAGTTTAATGATCCTTGTGTGAATGATAATGCTGAAAGATTAATTGAACTCTGCATTGAGAATGATTTGTGTGTATCTAATACATTTTTCAACCACAAGTATATACACACATATACTTGGGAAAATCGTACTCTTGGTCAAAAGAGTGTGATAGATTTTGTTGTTTACGATCAGCGTTTGAAACACTTAGTTATTGACACCCGTGTGATGAGAGGTGCGGATGTTGGTTCTGATCATTACTTGGTAGTGTCACGAGTGAAACTTAATGTTGGTTGGAGGAAAAGGAATAGGAAGAGACCCAGGATAGAAAGAATAAAGGTTGATAGGCTCCTTGAAGATCATCAGCAGTATTCTGACTTACTCAGAGAACGACTGAAGGATCTGAAATCTTGTGAGAGGGATGTAGAAAAGAAGTGGGAATGTTTTAAGAACTGTGTTGTTACTTCTGCTAAAGAGGTCTATGGCAACACAATAGTGGGCAACCATAGAGGTGATGCTTGGTGGAATAGTGAGATTGATGAGGCAGTACAGAAAAAGAAGGAATCCTATTTGGGGATGTTGCAAAGGTAGAGTCTCTGTGGATGAATATCGCTGTAAGAAGCGTGAAGCTGCTAAGCTGGTTCACCACAGTAAGGCAAAAGATAGGAAAAAGAAAGTGGAAAGGCATGAACTGGATTTTTGGAAAGATAGAAAGTCCTTCTGGAAGTACATGAGACTCAGGAAAAATAGGGGAAACAAAGTTGTAAGTTGTGTGAAGAATGAGATTGGGGAAATGATATGGGAGCCCAATGAGTTAAGTGACAGATGGGGCGAATACTTCTGTGAGTTATTAGATCAGGAGAGCAAAAATGATTCTCAGACAGATGCAGATGATGTCACAATGAGGGATGAAAGCACAGGAGGGATCTCAAGAGAAGAAGTGTGTAAAGCTCTAAAATTCTCTTCAGAATAGTAAGGCTCCAGGAGTTGATGGCATACCTGCAGAGTGTTGAAGTATGGTGGTGACTCTATAATTGACTGGTTAACTGAAATTTGCCAGTTGTGCTGGGAGTTAAAAATGGTCCCTCGGGATCGGAAGGATGCTATCATTGTTCCCTTGTATAAGGGAAAAGGTGATCAGACTGAATGCAAGAACTATCAAGGTATTAGCCTACTGAGTGTGCCAGGGAAAGTGTTTGGTAAGGTTGTTATTGAAAAAGTACAGGGTCTTACATCAGAGAAAGTGTGGGATGTTCAGAGTGATTTTATGCCTGGTAAAGGCTGCACTAACCAGATTTTTTTCATTATGCATGATGATTGAACAGTATCTGGCTGTTGGGAAGAAAGTTTTTACTGCCTTCATAGATTTAGAGAAAGCTTACGGCCGAGTCAATAGGACACTTTTGTGGAAGGTATTGAATGAATATGGTGTTACTGGGAATCTACTTAATAGTGTAAAAGCCATGTATGCTGGTAGTAGAGCTTGTGTACGAGTGAATGGTGTTTTATCAAAATGGTTTTCCATTGGTGCAGGAGTTAGACAAGGTTGTGTAATGTCACCATGGCTGTTTAATATATTTATGGACGGATGCATGCGTGAGGCCAACATAGATAATAGTGGTTTATGTCTTGGTGATATCCGTGGGTGCAGATTGCTGTATGCTGATGACACTGTCTTGTTGGCAGAGAGCAAAAGTGAGTTGCAGAGTATGTTGACTTGGATGCACGAAGTTTGCATGAAATTCAAACCGAGTATAAATAAGGAAAAAACCAAAGTTATGGTGTTTGAGAGAGGAATGGGTAGCACTGAATGTAATGTAAGTATAAATGGCACTGTGATTGACCAGGTGAGCGAGTTTGCGTATTTAGGAAGCATGTTTGACAGAGAGAACAAGTTGGATGGTGAAATCAGTAGGCGAGTGAATTCTTCTTTGAAAGTCGTAGCTGCTCTGGGAGGTTTTCACAGGAATGATGGGTTCTCTAGAGAGTCCCGCATGGCTGTGTATGAAACAGTAATTGTTCCTACTCTGATGTATGGCAGTGAAACCTGGGTACTGCAGAAGAAACATAGGAGTTGTTTGTGTGCTAGAGAAATGCGTTACTTACGTGGGGTTTGTGGCAAGACACGATCTGATTGTGTGAGGAATGAAGATATGTATTGCAGTTGTGTGATGTGAAGCAAAATGTTGTTAGCAAAGGTGGAGACCAATATGCTTCGGTGGTTTGGCCATGTTGAAACAATGAGTGATGAAATGCTTACTAAGAAAATCTTTTCAGCCCAAGTGGCAGGAAGGAAAGGCAGAGGAAGGCCAAGGAAGACATGGGTGGATCAGATTCAGGAGTGTCTGCATGAGAAAAAGATTATGAGTATGAAGTATAAAAGATCTTGTGTACGGCGTGTAATGGATATCAGTGAAGCACGAGTTGTATGTCAAGATCGCTGTAAATGGCGAAGTTTGATACGACACCAATAAGTAAAAATATCTGGAAGGTTGTATTTCTTTTTGGAGCTAACCTCTGAATCTCAGAGAACAGCTTAGTGATATGTAATGTAATGCAGTGTATAACATTTTGCTATGTTAAATATCTCATCTTCATCAAAAATTATAAGCGCTCTTTATAGCTAACTTCAACAACAATTTGATATTTAAATCAAACACATGCCTTAGTGTTCCTGTCCATAACCATGATGTAAGATATATATACATATCACTAAGCTTTTCCCTGAGATTTAGAGGTTAGCTCCAAAAAGAAATACAAACTACCAGATAGTTTTTACTTACTGTTATCATATCAAACTTCTCTATTTACAGCGATCTTGACATACAACTTGGGCTTCACTGATATCCATCACACGCCGAGCACAAGATCTTCTATACTTCAGACTCGTATTCTTTTTCTCATACAGACAGACAATCCTGAATCTGATCCTCTACGACTTCCTGCCACTTGGGCTAAACAAATTTTCTTAGTAAGAATGTCATCACTCATTCTTTCAACATGGCCAAACCACCAAAGCATATTAGTCCCACCTTGCTAAGAACATTTTGCTTCACATCACACAACTGCAACACATCTTCATGCCTCACACAATCAAAATGTGTCTTGCCACAAACCCCCATAAGTAACGCATTTCTCCAGCACACAAACAACTTCTATGTTTATTCTGTAGTACCCACGTTTCACTGCCATACATCAGAGTAGGAACAATTACTTTCATACAGAGCCATGCTGGACTCTCTTGAGAACCTATCATTCCTGTGAAAACCTCCCAGAGCAGTCGTGACTTTCAGTGAATTCACTCGCCTACTAAATTCACCATCCAGTTTGTTCTCTCTGTCAAACATGCTTCCTAAATACACAAACTCACTCACCTAGTCAATAACTGTGCCATTTAGACTTACATTACATTCAGTGCTACCAGTTTCTCTCTCAAAAACCAGAACTTTAGTTTTTCCCTTATTTATACTCAGTTTGAATTTTCATGCAAACTTCGTACATCCAAGTCAACATATTCTGCAACTCACTTTTGCTCTCTGCCAACAGGACACTGTCATTAACATACAACGATCTGCACACACGGATATCACCAAGACATAAACCAGTATTATTTTTTTTTGGCATCATGCATGCACGCACCCATAAATATATTAAACAGTCATGGTAACATTACACAACCTTGTCTGACTCCTGCACCAACAGAGAACCATTTTGATAAAACACCATTCACTCATACACAAGCTCTACTGCCAGCATACACAGCTTCTACACAATTAAGCAGATTCCCAGTAACACTATATTCATTCAATACCTTCCACAAAAGTGTCCAATTTACTCGGTCATAAGCTTTCTCTAAATCTATGAAGGCAGCAAAATCTTTCTTACCAAGCAGCCAGATACTCAATCATCATGCGCAATGCAAAAAATTTGGTTAGTGCAGCCTTTACCAGACATAAAACCACTCTGAACATCCCACACTTTCTCTGATGTTCGACCTCATACTTTTTCAATAACTACCTTACCAAACCCTTCCCCTGGCACATTTAGTAGGATAATACCACGATAGTTCTTGCACCATATTTCAACATTTTGGCAATTATGCAATCAACTCCCTGAGCCTTACCATTCTGAAGAGATTTTAGAGCTTTAGTTACACACCTCTTCTCTTGAGATCCCTTCCTGTGCTTCCATCCTTCACTGTGACATCATCCCCATCTGCCTCAGAATACCTTTGCTTTCCTGATCTAATACAGAAGTATTCACCCCATCTTTCACTTAACTCATTGGGCTTCAGTATCATTTCCCCAAACCCTATTCTTCACATAACTTACAACTTTGTTTCCCCTATTTTTCCCGAGTCTCATGTACTTCCAGAAAGCCTTCCTATCTTTCCAAAAAGTAAATTCATGCTTTTCTACCTTCTCCTTCCTACCTTTTGCCTTACTCTGGTGAACCAGCTTAGCGGCTTCACGCTTCTTACAGTGATATTCATCCAGAGAAACTCTACCTTCAACATCCCCAAATAAGCTTCCTTTTTCCTCTTTAATCTCACTATTCCACCAAGCATCACCTTTATTGTTACGCACTATTGTGGTGCCACAGACATCTACAGCAGCAGCGACAACACAGTTCTTAAAGCATTACCACTTCTTTTCTATGTCCCTCTCACAAGACTTCAGCTCCTTCAGTCATTCTCTGAGTAAGTCAGAATAATGCTGATGATATTTAGGGAGCCTTTCAACCTTTATTCTTTCCATCCTGGGCCTCTTCCTAATTCCTTCAACCAACATTCAGTTTCACTCGTGACACTACCAAGTAATGATCAGAACCAACATCCGCACCTCTCATCACACAAGTGTCAACAACTAAGTGTTTCAGACGTTGATCATAGAGAACAAAATCTATCACACTCTTTTGAAAAAGAGTACAATTTTCCCAAGTATATATGTGTGGATAAACTTGTGGTTGAAAAACGTATTAGATACACACAAACCATTCTCAATGCAGAGTTCAATTAATATTTCACTATTATCATTCACACAAGGATCATTAAACTTACCCAGAACATTGTCATAAATTGCATTCTGCATGCCTACTCTTAGCATTGAAATCCCCTGCTATTATAACTTTCTCTTTAGCACCAAACTGGCTCAAAACAGCTTTTAGTCATTCCAGAAATCTTCCTTCCTATCAGAGGGTTCAGAGTCACAAGGAGCATACAATTACAACAATTATTATTCTTTGAAGCTTTACTTTCAAACAAATCCAAAGAATTCTCTCACTTATGCAACTATAGTGAAACTTTTACCCACACCAGCCTGTCCTCTCACATTATCCAATACTCCATACCACACACTCACCGTTCCATTCACTTCTACTTGCCGTTATAACCTCAAGGGGTCATTTGAGTATTATGTAGTGTGTATTTGAAAGGATTTGTGTGAGTCTTATATTACACCTGATGATGAAACCATGTAAAAGTCTCAAAAGCGCCAGTGTATTTTTGCAAAAATTAAATATTTTAACGTGCCTAGAAGGTATAAACTTTTATTCTATATTGTTTTTAGCTATGTCCTGTTTTGACTCTTTCAGACAGAAAGTCTCACTAATTATTAAACAACCCTTATAATAATGTCTTTGAAATTCTGTGATACTGAAGATGCATAACTTATTATTATTGATAACATTTATGAAAATAATGCAAGTGCAAAGATTTGACTATTTGAAGATACAGCACACATAAAAATTGGAAAAAGAGTGAGACAAGGTTACACCCCATTATCTCCCAAGCTCTTGGATGCCACACTGCATAACGTCTTTTGGTCTTTGAAATGGGACGACATATAAAGATTAATGGAGATTATTTAACTCATCTTCATTTTGCTGACAACATTGTCATTTTTTCAAGTGCCCCTAAGAGCTGTAGACTATCATCCAGGAAATAAACAAGAGCAAAGATGTGGGATTGATGATGAACTTACAAAACACAAAATTGATGCAAAATGTTTTTTCAAAAACTGAAGAATTGGATGTTGGTGGGGCAAATCTGGAAGTACCTAATGCCTACATCTACTTCCGAGAACAGATATCAAGTGAGGGCCACATGAAAGATGATATTAATAGGCATGCTAAACTTAGCTGAAGTTGCATTTGGAAGAAACAGTACAATTCTTAAGAGCCATTTACCAGTATGCCTTAAAATAAACTAGTTTAATCAACACATCATTTCCAGTTCTCAGTTATGAATCAGAAATATGGACTTCAACTAAAAAAAAAAAAAAAAAAAAAGACATACACAAGCTGTGGACAAACTTGGAGATGCATAGAGATGTATGTATGATCAGTGGTACCAAAACTCATGGATTAGGAAAATGACACAAACGGACGATATTATTAATCAAAGCAACAGGAATGATTGTGAGATGAAACAAAAAAACCTGGAAACACTAGCTTGGTGCAATTACACAACCTACATCCAATAAGTTCCAGGACTGAATGCATAACTGACTTAACAGTAATGGGAAAAAAATATCATGTACGTGCCAGAAAACAGCACTCTTTGGCCAATCAGAAAATAGCTGAAAACCAGTTTATAATGGTACTGACAGGCATGGCAAAAGCGTTAAGGGAGTCATAGCAAGCGCTCTCATCCCATTTCATTTTAACCATGGAAGAGAAGAGAGTAAATAACCATTTTTGTTGGAAACTTGTTAAATCAGCTACCAAAACTTACAGAATGTTAAAAGAAGCATATGGAGTCACAGCATTCTCCTGCAGCAGTTTTTGAATGGTATGCACAGTTTTGTGACAGGCGGGAATCCTTTGATGATGATGATCCAAGTTCTGGGCATCCCTCCAATGTGTGAACAGAAAAAAACAACCCGAAGAGGTGCAGAATCAGTTAAAGAAAGGTCGCCAAATTACGATGAGACTTTTGTTTTGGCTGAGTCAGTGGGCATTAGTAAGTCTATCTGTCACGATATTCTACACAAGGATCTGAGAAAGTGGAAATTTAATGCCAGATTGGTACCCCGTATTCTAAATTATGACCAAAAAGAGGGTTCATCGATCTGTTCCAATCTGCGGACACTGCAGCTAAGGATCCTGATTTTTGCTCCAGAATTATTGCAGGAGATGTGAAACATGGTGCCTGAAAATGATCCACAAACCAAGTGACAAAATGCTAAATGGAGAGGTACCTATTTACAGTGTCATGCAGACATTACATCTATCCAAGCAACCATGACAAAACAACTTATGGACACCCTGCAAAGTGCCTTCCAGAACTGTTTCCAGGATCTTCAGAAACACTGGAAACTGTATGTTGATTCAAAACGGTGGAATTTTGAAGATGACCAGCATTAATTGTGGGTATGGTACTCTTTTATATTCTTTATTGTGCGAGTCCTGGAACTTTTCAGACGTAGTCTGTATATATAGCAGATTAACTTCACATCTTTTTCTGTACCAAATTTTCTTTCAGTGTGCTAGAAATCCTTCAGAAATTGCATTTTTGAAGTTAAATTACACACTTCAATTTGTTTGGGCAGCCTATAAAGATCAGTTCAGTTCTGGAAGCATACCATGGTTTCTATTCAACGTAGTCTAATATTACCAAATTATCTGACATAGCTGCGACTTCCAAAATGATGAAAAAAGCCTTCCCTTCAGCATGTTTGTTACCTTGAGAGCTTGTTTGATAACAAAACAAACTTATCAGACAAGCTCTCAAGACGTTACAAATTGTCTACATTCACCGCCCATGCAGAAATGTGGTGTTTTCAATCAAACGCTAATTCCCAGAACAAACAGAAGTCAAAAGAAACTTTTCAGTTATTTTGCAGCATTTTCAGAAAAGAAATGACTGAAGGAATCTCAAATTCTTCTAAAACTTCAAATCCCAAATTTCCTGGTTTAGATCATTTGCATTAACTGAACAAAATGCTTCAGAACTCTATGCACATTGAAAGGCAGGAGTACTCAGCATGAGTTCAAAGACTGTCCCATGTTTAATCCAAAGAAAAAGTCATAAAAAGTACTAGTTTAAAAAAATGTACTCACTTGAAACCATATGCGATGTGAAACTCTTTGTAGGTGGCATTTCATGTGTAAAGAGTGAACTATTAAATGAGGCACAGGTAAAAAGGTGGCTAGCTGAAATTTGCTAGAATGCCGAAACTGTCATATGGTGGGAGTGCTAGATGTCTCGAGACAATTTACAATTCCTGTGAGGCTTAATTTCTTGCAATTTATAGCAAACTGTGCCACATCAGGTTGAGAGTGAGATGATCAAAGTTGGGTAAAAAACAATCACTGGAAATTATGTAAGGATTAAAAACATTATAAAATATTTAAAAATGTAGACATTCACAGCTCGAAATGTAAAGTTGGCTGCCATACTGCATATACCACATGAATGTCGTGAACTCACTAAAAGAAAACTTGTTAAAAAAAAAAATAGCCCATGTCTTATAGCTGCTATGCATTTCAGTGCCATCTTGCACCATCATCAGGCTAAAGCTGCACAGACACTGTTCTCCTCTATGTAAACAGCGGCAGAGTATTGTAATGATTAGTTGCATCTCTCATCACATGTCACTATACATCGATACATCTTTCGAAAATTTTAGTTCACGTATGTTGTGAAGTAGCTACATGATTGGTAATTTTTCTTTATTTTGTAGTCTTCTGTTTCCTATTTTTAATCAATCTGTTCTGCTCTTCATTTATTAGTAATTTCCAGGGTAGGGGGAGGTCTACACCATTATCTTTATTGCAATTTCAGTAGTTTTTTCAATAATCACAGATTTAACATATCCTAAGTTCTTCTCAGTGTGATGTCTACATATGATGTTAATATTTTCAAAATCTGCTTCAGCTCGATTATAACTACAAAAATGTATTACTGATGTCTTGTTTTCATTCCTATACCAAATGTTAATGTGCTAGCATAATCGATATCTCAATTTATTTTTTGCACTACCAACCTAAAATTTCTTTTGGTTAACAGGACTACTTTTGAATTAAATAGGAATTTTATATACTTCAGATTTATCAAGTAATTTGTTTGGTTCTTTATGGTTTAGGATATCTTTGTAGGTGACAACTGATATACCAAAATCTTTATTTTTGCATGTGTGAACATTCCTTTTCCAAAACTGTATTAACCCGTGGAATAAACGGAAATTTTCCACAATATGTAGTGTCTCTGTAGGGTTTGGGTGTTCAAATTCATTAATTAACTTTTAGATAGTTGAAGTTCTATATCCAATGTCCTTAGCAGTATTAAGCATCCAAATCAATTCTTCATTTTTATACTTGTTGTTACTCCTATGTGTGTGCTCTTCTTTTCACTTCTGCACACACATTGCATTAACAAGTATAAAAATGAAGAACTGACTTGGATACTTAGTACTCCTAATGACTTTGGATATAGAACTTCCAACTATCTAAAAGTTAATTTATGAATTTAAACACCCAAAACCTACGAATAACGGAGACACTACATATTGTGGAAGATTTCCGTTTATTCCACGGATTAATACAGTTTTGGAAAATAACGTTCACACATGCAAAAATAAAGATTTTGGTATATCAGTAATCACCTACAAAGATATCCTAAACAATAAAGAACCAAACAAATTACTTGATAAATCTGGTGTACCATATTTCCCCGAAAGTAAGACTGCAGAAAATAAGCCCTAGCATGATTTTTCTGGATGTTCGTAATATAAGCCCTACCCCGAAAATAAGCCCCAGTTACGATACGTAGTACCATAGTCAGCCAGCCTATCACTGTTAAAAAAAACTGAAGCGAGTGCCAAAATCACTGGAGGATACCCTGTTCATGAGTTTAATTTGCCTTGAATATCCAGAGTAAGAAAGAAAGCCGACTGACTTTGAACTCAGACGAAGATATGGTTTTTGTAATTCTGGCACATGCATTCAGTTCGGTTCAGAGAGCTAGCAGGAGATCAAAAGAAGCAGTCTTTTGTTCAGCAGCTGCAACATCCAGTTCCGAAAAGGGAATTTGACGTGGGAATCTTTACCGGCGAACGCTATTTTTGGCGGAAAAGTTATTCATCAACAGGCGGTGTGTTTTTAGATTTAGAAATGGGGGGGGGGGGGGGCTCGTGAACTCAAGGAAAAAGTAAGAAGTGTTCTTCAATGGATTACGAAAGGGGTTCGTCCCTGTCCAAGTTATTGTATTGGCAACAGTGATTAACACTTCATTTTATGATAGATTTAAAGGGAATAATATTTTGACCCCCAGACAAGATGAGTGCAAAAAGAAAGAGCTATTCTTCCGAGGACTCCCGGGGCAAGAATCTTACGGCTTTCTGCAAGGAGAAGAAGTTGGATCTCCGAATGGTCCGAAAATGGTGAGCAGAGTACGATAACCTCAGTCAACAGGTGGACAAGGGAAATGCTAAGAAGCGCAAGTGTGGATCAGGTTGGCAACCATTATTTCCTGAGCTGGAAAACATCATCTGTGAATGGATTGCTAACAGGAGAGAAAAGGCTTTGGTTGTGTGCAGGGCTGATATTCAAGCATTTGCCCTTACAATGGCACCACATTTAGAAATATCCCCAGAAGAATTCAAAGCATCACAACACTGGCTGGATGGCTTCTTTCAGCGATATGAACTGTCTCTAAGATCGACAACACAGTTCAAGCTGGAAGATGCTGAAGTTAGTAAACATGCACTTTCATTCAAGTCCTTTGTTGATGGCATTAACTTTTCTAAATACAAACTCTCCAACATGATTGCTATGGATGAAACTGCAGTGTTTATGGGCCAAGGATCTCAAACGACAATTGATCAGAGGGGTGCGTCAATCTACATTCCCTCCACTGGTTACGAAAGTGCATGTGTTACCCGTGTTTTGGCAATTCATCTGGATGGAAAGAAAGCCCCACCTCTAATCATCACTAAAGGCAAGAAAGATAAGATTGAACGTGTTTCAGGCATTTATGTTCTTGAAACCGAAAAAGCCTGGTACACACAAGCAGTTATAAGAAAATGAGTCGATTTAATGCTGCCACTTGTTTTGCGAGGTGGCCAAAGAGGTCTGCTAGTCTGGGAATCAGCCAGCACTCACCGCACTAAAGACATGAAGAACTTCCTTGCAGAGAGAAGAATAGATCAAATAATGATTCCCGCAGGAATGACTGCCTACCTCGACTCTTGATATTGCAATAAACAAGCCATTCAAGGATCATTTGCGCATGGAAATCAATGACTTAATTGAAAATAGAATGGAGAGAAATCAGCGTGGAAACTTTGTGACACCTAGCCTGCAAGAGGTCGTGACTTGGGTGAAGAATTCATAGGATAAAATCACTGACAGCTGAGTTGCCAATGTACTACTAGCAGGCTACATGGACAAGAAGTGCTCTTTTAAGGAGAGCTTTATTGCTGGACATGGAGAGATTAGGGTCAATGGTTCTAAGGAAATGGAGTCGCAAGAAATTCAGGCCGGAATTTGGGGCTTGGAGAGTTATGACGATATTCCAAAAGAAGATGACATGACTGTATTTGAATAAATGTAGATTTTTCTACATGAATAAATGTAGATTTCTGTACATGAACAAATGTAGATTTTTGTACATGAATAAATGTATATTTTTGTACATGAATAAATTAATAAATGTAGATGAAAAAAAAAAAAAAAAGAAGTTGGTAGTACATGAAAAAATAAGACATTCCCTGAAAGTAAGCCCTAATGCATCTTTTGGAACAAAAATGAGTATAAGACCCAGTCTTATTTTCGGGGAAAACACGGTATATAAAATTCCTATTCAATTCAGAAATAGTCCTAATAACCAAAAGAAATTTTATGTCGGTAGTACAAAAAATAAATTGGAATATAGACTATACCAGCACACTAACAATTGGTATAGGAATGAAAACAAGACATCACTAATAGATTTTTGTAGTAATTATTAAGCTGAACCAGATTTTGAAAATATTATTATATACAGACATCAGACTGAGAAGAACTTAGATATGCTGAAGCTGTGATTATTGAAAAAACTACTCAAATTGCAATAAAAATAATGGTGTAGACCTCCCCTACCCTGGAAATTACTAATAAATAAAGATCAGAACAGATTTATAAAAAATAAGAGACAGAAAACTATAAAAGAAAGAAAAATTACCAATCACGTAGCTACTACACACCATACACGAACTAAAAATTTCGAAAGATCGTACCAACGTCAAGAGACCTGCGATGAGAGACGCAGACAATGGATCCACCTAATCATTACAACACTCTATCGCTGTTCATATAGAGAAACAATGTCTGTGGAGTTTCATTTGGCCTGATGATGGTGCAAGATAGCACTAAAATGCATAGCAGATACAAGACCTGGGCCGATTTTTTTTTCTTTAAACTCATTTAGAATTTTAGTGAATTTACGTCCCTTTAGTACATGCAGTATGGCAGCCAACTTTGCATAACCAGCTATGAATGTCTACATTCAATATTTTATAATATCTTTAATCCTTACATTCATCTCACTCTCAACCTGATGCAGCACAGTTTTCAATAAATTGCAGGAAGTTCAGCCTCAAGGAAATTGTAAATCGTCTCGAGACGTCTAGCACTCCCACCATATGACAATTTCGGCATTCTAGCAAATTTCAACTAGCCACCTTTATATCCATGCCTCAGTGAATAGTTCACTCTTTACACATGCAATACCCTCTACAAAGACTTTCACATCGCATGTGGTTTCAAGTGAGTACATTTTTTAAACTAGTACTTTCATGACTTATGCTTTTACTTTTGATGAGACATGGGAGTCTTCGAACTCATAACGAGTATTCCTGCCTTTCAATGTGAATAGAGTTCTAAAGCATTTCGTATATTTAATGCAAACAACATTTGTTTTAGCCTGTTTTTTATAGTGGTATATCATGAGATATTCCACAACCATTTTTTTCCTGGTTTAGAATGTGACAAAAACCTAGAGTTTAGGCCTACACTCGGATTACAAACAAGTCTAAAGTAAAGATGCTGAAGTGGCAAAGGGCTGGACATATTGCAAGAACTGACCACCACTGGACAAATGAAATACTAAATTACAATCCAAGAGATAGGAAAAGAACCAGAAGAAAATCATGTGAGAGATGGTGGGCAGAATTCAAAAGCATGCTGGACTGACAACAAAGGAAATTGCTCAAGACAGAGTAGAGGAAAAGAACTGAGAAACATTTGTGCAGCAGTGCACTGAAAATGGATGATGATGATCAGTACAGAAATAGTAACATTGTGAACTCCACTGCTGTTGCTATTATTGTTCACTTGAAACTTGAAAAATCACTCCTTCCACACAAGTCCAGCATCCATAGTAATACAGTAAAACCTCAAAAATCTGGCATCGACGGGACCTGACGAGTGTCGGAATTATGAAAATTCCGGATTTCTGAAGCTGTCCAAAAATTGCATAATGGACATTATGTAAAGCACATACTTACACGTAACAGATCACTTAAACAAAAATTTGTGCATCTATGCCTTATAAATATGCAGGGGTAGCACTGCCAATCACATTCTTACCAATCTGCAAAAAAAAAAAAAAATAGTTTTGGCGATGGAAAAAAAGTTTTGGCAAAAATATTGGCAATTACCTTTTTGTACTATTAATAAATATTAAAATAAAACTCTGTTGAAAAAAATTGAATTTGGCGAATGGTTAGGCATAAACTTGAAAAAAGCCAGAGCAACACCACTAGGGCTGGGCAATGTATCAATGCATCGCAAAAACCCTGTGTGAATTTTACATCGATGTCACAGTTTTTCAACTGACGAAACTACGATACATCGCGATGCATCATGAAGGCTAATGTGGATGTCATTACACGATTGAATCCACATACTGCCACCAACAAGCACAGATCATCATCACATGTTTGTCACACATTTCAAATGTACAAACCGATTCGTCACTTCATTGATCCGTGTCACTTAAGCATGACCCAATGAGATACCAAATTTGAGAAACCTCCCAATGTTACCCATAGGCAGCTATTGGCAATTTGCACACTGAGATCGGATAATCTTGCGACATGTTGTTGAGACAGTACATCGGGAGATTTCCATGGTTATCGATGAAACAGCAGATGTTCTGACGAAAACGAAATCAGAAAAAAAAGCCGGATTTCTGAAGTTGCCGATTTTCTGGATGCTGGATTTACAAGGTTTTATTGTATACTGTTTCAAGAACTTTTTTTTCTTACTGACATTTCTTTTGCAATATCTCCCTTAGTCGCACTTCATACTTTTTAGTCATTTCGATTCGGTTGGGAATAAAATTGTGTTATACATTGGCTAATAATGATCATGCCTTACAACCAGAGCTCTTCACATGTATTACAGTATGCAACAGTATGGCATACTGAAATCTTTTATAAATCTAGAACATTGTCAGCAATGCTACAATGAAATGAGATATATAGTTTGCTGATTTTGTTATACTTTTAATTAGTTAAAAGTTCTACAAAAATTGGAATGTTTGAACAACAGTCTAAGTATAATTACTAATATTGTTAAGTGAATGTGGATTTTTCCAAATAAATTTTGTCATTAGCTGAACCAAAGCTTCCCTGATGACAAAAATGATTCCTTCACTACCTTTTTTTTTTTTCTTCAAAATTATAGGTCCACCTCCAACCTTATAAAATAAATGGTGTCATAGCTGTTTCAACCTTATTCTTTACAAACACTAAAGAATAAAAGTTGGTATATTTTGTCAGACAAGAATATGATTAAAAATTACAGGAAATCTTTGTTTTCTACAAATTTTTAGCTTTTCATGTATTTTTTAACTGTTGCACAATAAATTTATGCATGATATGTAACATTTTAATACATCTTTTTGGTTTTATTCCAATGATATATAATGCCACAACATGCAGCAGCAGCATAAATAGATTTCATTTTTGTTTCTTTAACATGAAGACAAAGGGTAAGTTCGACTTTCCCTGCTAGCAAGAAATGAGTATCAGAACCTTTTCCTTTTTATTTTTAACAAAATATTAACGAAAAATAAAAAGTGCTACCTGTTCCCCATTTGTTACACTATCAGGAAAAGGTACATGGATTACATTTACATAGTCTAATAGTATCAATTAATTCACACCACAGCACTTGCAAGTGCTTGCCTTGATTCTTATGAGCTTGCACAGTGGTGGCCATCTTTAAAAATCCTTAAATGTCAACAGCAGGAGGTTTTACTCAGTGCAACTATTTACAGATTGGGCATCTCTCAAAATTTAGCTTTAAAAGCTTTTCTAAGGAAGGAACAAGTCATGGATTTCCACTGCAGATCTGATGCTGTTCCTGCATTGGAAAGAAAAGGTAACTAACAACATTGTTAATCCAGACCATACTTTCCTATGGAAACAAACCTTATCTTGCAATAATAAATTGGCCTGTCTACGATTCTGTTGGTCACATACCAAGAAAACTAACGATTGTAAAGGCTTTCAAGTTTGACATAAACCAGGCAGAGATTTGTGATCTGAGTACGTGGCATAATCAATGTGGACTGAAGGAACGAATGACTCAAAGTCCCAGAAGATGGCAACCAAGTTTGCCGAAATGTATCGGACAATACAGCCAAGAGATCCAGCAATGTTTTTGTTCATTTGCATTTTATCGTGCGGAGATTTTCGAACGATACATGTTTGTACATCCTGTCTTAAGGTATTTTAACGTTTTCATGGTTCATTTTAGTACTTTGTGTTTCTTTTTGTCATGACTACCCTTCTTAGAGGAATTGCATTTTTAAACAAAGATTTTTTTTATGTTGGTAAAATGGATTTCCAAACCCTTTCACCTCTGTCGACCTTTTGAATTTCCAGTCTTAAAAGTATTCTGGTCCAAAATAGTCTTCAAGAAAGCTCCTCCATAGCATAATCTCTCTTTTTTTAACTTTGCGACTAAGGAGTACGTGCACCTCCGTGAAAAATGTAACAACTGTTTTAGAATGTTTAAACTCAAGAATCGAGTGAAGAATAATACAGCGACGACTAGACCAACAACTATTACAACCAAAAAGGCACATAACGAACTTCGCTTAACTCATTTCTTGCAGTAATTATAACAATTTCCAATTGAGAAATGCATTTGACACAAAAGAAAGATAACATGTAAAAAGTTGCAGCTGTTAAACTATTACATTAGATGGATATTAACTAAAGACGAAGATGTTTTAAACATGTTTTTGCATCTCGATATATTGAGAAATATGTATGTCTAAAATTTTAGTTAATTTTATTTTTAGATAATCTTAATGGAAACAATGAAGGACTTATATAATCTAAAACTCATGCTACCAATAAATGGCAGCACATTCATTCTCTTAGAAAACAGGCGTAATTTTTAAGGAAAGTTTTTTTCTTTGTTCTTATTTTAAGGCATTACACTCACTGCTACAGACAGTAATTACTCTATTGTGGGGTGTTATGCTGCATAATATATATATTTTTTATAATTCTTTTCTATGAAGCAGAAGTCAGGAAAAAGACTGATACCTGGGTTTTTAAAAGTTCTCACTAAGGAAGCTGCACCTAAAAACTCTGGTATTAGGCAAATATGCCAGAAAAACCTACTGTTTAACTTTGAATTACATTACAATTAAACATTCAGGTAAAAAATATCCCATTGATAATTTTTGAAAAACCCAGACATTTGTCTATAAGCCAAAGCATGTATTTTTACAGTTTAAACCCAGACAATGCCAGGCACTGTACTAGTACTCGTGTAATTATCTACCAAGAACATTTGTAATATAGCTACCAGGGTAATCAATCAACTGCAGAGAAAAGTACATCTCAAATTAGCCCCCCACAAAAAAAAAAAAAAAAAAAAAAAAAAAATCATAATGAATCGTAATACAGTATTGCTAACAACAGTTCAGTGAAGAATAATTCTCATTTTTTATCATTGTGCACACAGCCTGAAAGCTACTGAACAAAAATAAATTGACTTGTCACTGTAAATCATCAAAAGAGGCAGCAGCATGTGGGAAATTAGATGCTGCTGAATTTTGTTATTAAAAGTCCATGCACAATACTTTTCATACACATATTATAAAGAAGGTGGATACAGATGTCGTAAATCAGATACACTTCTATCAACATGTTTTGAAGATGCAATTACTCACTCAAATCTCTAATATAGGAGTAAAAACCAGCACTGTGAGTGAAATACAAGTAAATACTTCAATATTTTTGTTTTTCTTCCTCTCTTTCTTTTTAAATGAAATTATTTCATAAAGTTATTTTACTCTCTGATGAACTGAAGCCAAATTAATTATATATAACTCATGATTACTAACTCATGTGGGATAATGACTTGTCTGACTACCTTCCATTGTAAGTACTCAATGGCAAATGCTTAAGAAAGATGGATACTTACAAATTTCACATAATAGTTTTAAAATGTCATCAGAGATATAATAATAATAATAAAAAAAAAATCAAGATACACTGAGGATGTGAATCTGATAGATAAGCTCTTTTTCTTTTGTGTACATTGTGGCCATAGTAATAACACTGCAAACTTTGTATTGGTTAGAAACTTAGGAAATAAGTGAACACCCATTAAAAAAAGTAACCTTATTTTAATTCAAAACAATGTATGGTATTTATTCATTTAAAACCTCAAAAATTGAGTTTGAGGACAATATTTATTTAGCTATAACAATTTACAGAATTTAGAAGCCAGTATTCGTACATGCAAACCAAAATGCTACATTTAGGGAAGAAAAAATGTGAAAACCACAAATGTGAGGCAGAAGTCTGAAGTAAAACACTTTTTTTTTTTCTGAATGTAAAAATAGGTAATAATTTAGAAGTAAAAAAAAAAAAAACACACACACACACACACACGAAAAAAAAAAGTTTAAATGCAAAACAAATTTTAAATTCCACACGCTTAACAAAACCCCAAATGATAATTAACACCTTAAAGGTGACGGCATACAACAGACAATAAATAAAACAACAGGGTTCGTGTAATGTCAAAGGCAGCAACACTGAACAATGCGCTGAACCCCCCCCCCTTCCCGCCCAGGAATAGTGGAAGAAATTACATTGGGTTAGGTTAAACTATGTCCAGGACCAGATCATATGAACTTGTCAAGTATCACAAAAATATCATACCTATTACTTTAAAAGCATAATTATGAATAACAGCATTTGGTGTACGAAAAAGTCCACTAAACTTAGGGAATGTTTATTCAATGACACAAAACTCCTAAATAATAAATAAATGGTAGTTCACAAAATTAGTGCAGATATTTACAAGTATGAAGAATTATTTTGCATCTTCAAAGGTTTTTTTTTTTTTTTAACTGACATTCATGAAATTAATGAACTTATATCTCATTACATCCTATTTAACAGAAGTAGCTGCCAAGCAACAACTCAATGCATTGCTACAAACTGGCTGCATTAAACTGAGGATTTTGTTGTTTGTGAGTAACATACAGTTTAAACAGTTGCCAGTCCAACATCCCTGATCTAACTGGCAATACCGAAAGAACTAATTAATCACTAAGATTGTCATCACTAATAAATGTGGCACATGATAAGAGGTCATTTCAAATATTCACCTAACAAGGAATGGCTTGGATTTTCTAATCTATTAAAAAGGTTCAGAACTGAGATTCAACACTTAACACGTTCAGTGCTACCTCTGATTACCTAACCTACAACACCACCACTACTAAAACTACATAATATATACTTTGTGTCCAGCACATGAGGGCAGGTTCATGAGCTACGCATCATGACTAAGACCAGAAGGGCTACAAACATGTACTGCACAAAACTACATCCTCACTAAATTGCAACTCAAGCACAAGTTACTTATGTTCAGGACTGAAAACATATGCCTGCCACTAAACATTGGATTAAAATGAAGTTCAATGTATTTTTTACCTGAAACTCTTCTTAAAAGCAGAACATATTTCCATTAAAATAAAATAACAGAATATAATTAAATAGTGTATAATTAACCGGGAGAGGTGAGTATGGCCATGGGTGCCCATAGCTTAGTTTTCAGGAGGGGGCAAACAGAAATTTTAACTATGAATAACACTTGTAAAATCAGAATATGCAAATTTCCACTGTTCTCCATGTCATCTAGCCTGGTTTTTTGTACCACACTCAACACAAATTTTATTGGAAGCCAGAAGACACAAAAATTACATAAAAAAGATAAATGAAATTAAACAGTATGTTAGGAAAAATAAATTTCTTTGTTGTTCTTTTGATCCCTTTTGCCTCTCTTAGGTAGCACATGCCATGAAACCCTTTTTAAAGATAACTCAAATGGTCAAGGGAAAAAGAAAGAAAGAAAGAAAAACTACCCAAGACAAATTTCTGAGAAATTTTTTGAAAGATCTTTGTTCAACAGTGAATAGCTGCTACAGAGGAAGATATATTTTTCATTTCTTCACTTTTCATACTTTTCCATGCTGTATATGTGCATGTTGCTTTCCAACATGCAATAGGAAATTTTATTACTTTCTAATGTACATTCCCAACATTTTCCTTATTTTTATGGCATACATATGCATCCAGAAGTTCTACAGAAAAATTAGCAATCAGAATTAGTGTTATCGCAAAAATCTCTGTAGTACCTTCCAAGAACAGAAAGGGTATGGTTCGATTTACAACAGAGGGCAAATGCCCCCTCTTGCTCCCCTATATGGGCTCCCATGAGTACAGCCACTGTAATAGAAGGTGGCAATGAACGTGTTAAACAAAATTACATGCAACCAGTAAACACACTCACACCACAACATCACTGTCAAAGTGGCAACCCCAAAGTAAAAATAATACTCATCGATGCAGGTATAGGAAAAATTGATACCTTTGTACTAAACTACTTCAATAAATATAAGAATATATGTACATATGTATTATCTGTATGTATAAAAATACAAATATCTTCAAGTATTGATACACTATTAAAAATTAACTTGGAGGTCAAGAACCAGTGTTCATGGCATCAGAATATTTTGCAAATCTTGACAAAGGATCATCAGGCTTATTTAAAGAGTCACCACATATATCATGATGTAGACGACTAAACTTTAGGCGCATCTTGTCTTCAGATATGGATTTTACTGTCCATAATGAGGATGGCTTTGGAAGACCAAATCTGCGCAAAAAGTACTCCCCACTTGAAGAAGATCGAATTTCTGAAGAAACCTAAAAAATAAGTTTAAATGACAAATTATATAAACAAACCATTTTTCAAGCATGCCATGACAGTCAAAACTGACATTACTAAGAACAATTGATTTGTTATTAACTGTGAGCAAAATCAGATAATACATGCTTACAACAGAGGGCTGAAATCTGTGACATTAACATTTTTTTTTTAAAGGTAAAAAAAAATTCAGTAACAATTTCCCCTGAAAAATACCACTATTTTTTTCTTTAAACATTTAATTACATGCAGCATATCTTTGGTGTAATACCCTTTGAGATCAGAGGAGAAAACAAAAAGAAAGAAGAGTGTAACACATTAAAGAATTTCTGTAATGCAGTTTTTGGAACTCTGAACAGTCCGTTTCTAATGCACATACCTTTACGAAGGATACATTTTTAGCACACGAATATTGCTAGTGGTCCAAAAACGGACCCAAGATCTTATATTTATATATGTCTTTTCTTAAAATTTTGTAAGGCAGGAGACTCCTGCCTAACAACTTTATTTTGGTAGGAGATTAAATTTTTCAGTGGGAATCCCGCCCTGAATTTTAACCCAACTGTTGCCCATGGAGCACCCTAAGGAGGCAAACCCATCTTTCACTAAGACCCACAGTTCCATTAATGAACTTAAAAAATTTATAAATAATATTTTCAACAACTTAATCTGAAAAAAAAATTGACTTATATAATGCATAAAGAAAATATTTTAATTTATTAACTGGCAACTGCAAGAGGAACCTGGCAATAAAGTTTAAATTCTGTGTAAATGAAACTTTTGATACAGTTCACATACATTGAGAACAGGTCTTGATAAGACAGAAACATCTGTAAAAACAAAAGAACTCAGAAGATATGAAAAATAATTGGAAGTTCGAGTTAAAATCAAATTAAGTATATTAATCTGAGCAAAGCCTTGAGTGTTATAATTGCTGTATATAACATTTTCATTTTTTCTTAATCTATGAGCAAAACTATTAGCAAAATCTGCTAATAATTTGGAAACTATCTGCGTACAGCGTGTGCACATACATCTATATTCTGCTACTCTGGTTCTTTATATACACGGATGTATCAAGCCTCAAGATAACTATCACAGTTTACTGCCAATGTTGATCTCATTGACATTGAGCTTCCTATAGTCATCCAGAGGATTTAAACATCTGTACATATAAACAGCACAGGACTTATAGAATATATGGTTTATTATTAGCATCACTTGATGTCACATACACACAGTTATAGGTTTCTTATCCCAAGTACAACAACCAATCATTAGGTATTCTTCCCCATTACGTAAAACACTTTGTGTATCAGGGCTTAAAAATTACCAAACCCGAAATGCCCAGAACATGTAAATTGGCTTGGGCAGGCAAAAAGATGAACTACCTAGTCTTGCCATAAATACTGTTACAAAGTATTCAATGAAATAACCGAAGAAATTTAAAGATATTTTAATATATCTGTGATATGACGTAAGTAGTACACTTGTGAATACATGGCACCAATCACTTTTCAAAATGACATCCTTTTGCCTCCAAACAGTCCTTCAGTCTCTGCTGCCACTCATCAATAGCTTTATGCAGGGTCTCCACAGGGAAAGCTGCTACCACCCGCACCAAAAGTGCATTAGAGACTGTCAATACTGGGGCATCTCTTTCTGCAGGCCATGTCCTCTGGGCTGCTTGAAGGTCAATCAGCTGGAGAAATGAAATCTGGCAAATTCGCCTGAAGCAACTCCTGGGTTGATTTGGCCTTGTGGGTACGTGCAGAATCCTGCTGAAAGCTCCACTGTAGGTTCTGAAAGAGGGTGTGACACACATTTTTGACCACTGGCTCTAAAAACCTTGTCCTGGTAGACTTTGGCAGATGTTTTCACTCCTTTCTCACAGAAATGGAGCTCCGTGGTGCTATCGTATGAGACTTTGCACCAAACCATGACAGAAGCAGGATGATGGCCCTCATGATCCTTGGAGCTTTCTCCCAAGCTTCTCGTGAGGTTGATGCATACACCCTGTCATTTTGGCAGTTGAAAGCCTCTTCAATAGTTAATTTTTTTCATCAGAGAAAAGGATCTGTCTGTGGCGATTATCTGCGTAGCCGCAAACGTTTCGCTTTTAGCACCCTCCGATGTTTTAGATGTGGGGTGCAGAAGTGCCCTGTAAGCCACTGGTAAGCTGTCGCCCTTAGGTCACTATGCAGCACGCGTGACATCAACATTCTTGAAATGTTCAGCTCATGAGCCATCACCGATTGTTTTCTGACAGGATTTTGTCGAATGTGTGCTGCCACTGCTCTCACCAGGTGAACAGTCCTCACAGTATACGGCCGACCCTTTTTGGGGCAGTCAGTGACGGTCCCAGTCTCAAGGAACCTTTTTATGATCTGGTAGACACAAATGTGGCTGATTTTCCAACTTTATGCAGCGCTATTCTCAAAATTGCCTCATTCCATGACAAGTACTTCACGAAACACATTATCTCCTTTGTGACTGAACGCACAATGATTCATTAGATGCTTCATGCCTCCTGGCTGGTCGGTGATGTTGCACCCCAGTAGGGCACCATCTGTCAAACGTTTGCAACAGTCATTATATCTCCTGTGAACCTATCATAAAGTTCACATACCATTACGTGACCACAAGGTTCTTCGGGAAGACGCTTTGACGTCTGTAAATTCTGTTTTACACGTTCTGTAAAGTGGATACAGTCTGTGGTGGTGCATTAACTTATTCAATTGAAAAATAAATCGGTTAAAAGTCCTAAAAATGTTACTCACGGAAGTACGTGTTCAGTCCGACGTCAGTAGTTATTGAGAGTTTCTTTGTCCAAAGTTGTATCTTGCTTCAATATGGTCAGTTGTTAGGGTTAGCTCGAGAGCCATTTTGTCATAAGTTGTACCCTACTTCGGTTATGTCCAGATGTTAGGGTTAAACTCCGTTCTGGCTGTGTCGACATCATATTGAATGGGTAAAGATTTCCAGATAATAATTAAAGATTCTTGAGTTAAGAGTTACTATTTACATACCACTTGAAGTTCCACGCCGTACTTGGCCATTAGGGCTATCTAATCAATGCTGCACTCTCGTAGAATTGCTGAGGAAGTCTTCAAGTTAGGTCAGGTTCATAAAAAAATTAAAAGCTTTAAATGATTCCAGTTAATATCGTTATATACACCACCGCATACCACCCACAGTCTCAATCGCCGAATGCGTGCTTCACCTAGGCTCTACCCTGGCGTTTTCAACGGAGACTTCACACCCTCTGTCGAAGTCTGCTATCTGAAAGTCTCGTGTCCACAGTGCACATGTTCCTTATGTAACCCATTGCCAATGACATCTAGTGTCAAGTCACATCAACTTTATCTTCATCTATGCCATTCTCAGCCTTCTTTTTTTCTCTTCCTCTTTCTCCTCTCCCTATTCAATTTCTTCTCAGTTTCGATCAGGTTCCTCCAAGCATACGAAAGGTCATATGGACTGTTATTATTGCAGTTAAATGGTTTGGTCTTATTTATTAATACTGCTTCTGCTACTTGTATTGTTCTCATATTAACAAAGAAAGGTAACTTGATCACGCTAGTTACGTTAACTAAAACTTTTACAAAAAAGTTCGTAAGTTGGAAGCTTTCGACCTTATCTTAGGTCTTCATCACGCCAATGAAGGACTAAAATTGTTTCATCACGCCAATGAAGGAGCCTCTACTGACAAGCCAAAGTATGTAAATCTTTCTTCTGTCACTATTCCTCCTAGCTTGGATAAATTCTTATCATTAGGCCCAAAATTTTCACCTGCTCTTCCTATCAATCTTCCACAAACTGTTTCTGTTATAGAATCAGCCATCCACAGAACTGAGACTGTTCAGCAGCCTATCCTTCGTGCCAACGCTGCTGTTATCTTATCCAAGCAAAATTCTGTGCCAATCAAGTACTCTTCCTCTTGTTTAAAGAATTCAGGTCATTTATTCAAGAAAATGACCTAGCCGTATGCAAAGCAGATAAAGTTGGTTGCCCAGTCATCATTGGTAAAGAAACTCTAAACCAAAAAGTGCTTTCTTTTCTTACATCTGCTAACTGCATCCCTTTACAGTCAGACACCACCAACTCACTCAAAAACTCAGTTGACAGATTAGCTAGAAAGAAACTCTTCAATCCTTCCTTGGTGATATATCACCCCCTCCTTACTTTAGAACTCCCAGGCTCTTCCTGCAAGTGAAACTGCATAAAGCTGGTAACCCCATCAGACCTTTAGTGGAATATTCGTTTTCTCCAGCTGTAAACCTTGAAAAGAGATTGGTCCACAAATGCAAATCCCTGGCAGCCAACCATCCTCATACAGTTGTCTCTACTTCAAACTTCATCCACAACCTTCCTAATTCCTTTCCCCTTGTGATAATCTGTATACTCTTGATGTAGAATCTTTGTTTCCCTCTGTACCATATTTTGATTCCTACATGCTCCTCATGAAGAAATTGATTCTTCATTTTGAACCCCCCGGTCCTCTTATCAAAGATCTTTATGATTGTTTCCACACTATTCATCAACACAGTTGTTTTGTTTTCAACAAAATTGTGTATAGGCAACAATCTGGTCTCCCCATGGGCTCACCTCTTTCCCCTCTGCTTGCTGAAATCTACATGCAACATATTGAAGTTTCCATAATTCCTCTACACCCTTTTCAACCTTCCCTATGGTTAAGATATGTAGACGACATTTTCATTAGCTGGCCACATTCCGAGTCTGAGCTACAGATACTGATCAACTCCATTACAGAAAAATTTCCTTCCATTAAGCTCACTATATCTAAGGAAGTAAATCACAAAATTGATTTCCTGGATGTATCTATCTGCAGAAACGCTGATCTCTCCATTACTCGCTCCGTCTATCGAAAACCTTCTGCAGCCACTAACATCATTCCCTACAAATCTTGCACCCTGCATCTCTACAAGCTTGCAGCATTGAAGTCCTACATCCACAGAGCTCATATCATTTGCAACAACCAACTCTCTCTTCAAGAAGAACTCTCCAAAATTTCTACAATAGCCCTCTCTCATGGTTTCCCTGCTGTTACAGTTAACTCCCTCATAAAGAAATATGAAAACCATTCGAAAATCGAATGCCTCCTTCCTCACAAGAAAGAAGACCTGAAATTCTGTGGTTCTGTTCCTTACCATCCTTCCTATGCTTATAAGTTACAGATCCTTTTTAGAAGTTTTGGTTACCATCTTGCCATTAAATCTACCCCAAACATCTTGAAACTTCTACAAAGGGATAGGGACAAAGTTGAAAGCCTGAACCTCCCAGGAGTTTACTGCATTCCTATCTCTTCTTCTACTGGGGATAACTTATACATTGGAAGCACATACAGGAGCATTAGCCATAGAATTTTAGAACACAGAAAAGATGTTTCGAAAGGCAATCCCAACACTGCCTTGTCTATTTTGACAATGGAAGACACATCTGCAGTTCCCCACTGGAACGAAGCAAAACGAATTGCTTCGTTTGACAATCGTTTTGCCCTCCGTTACCGTGAAAGCATAGAAATTATTTTCAACTCAATGACTTGCAACTCCGAATCTCCTCTCTACATTCCGTTGATCTGGAGATCAATTCTAAGTTTTGGCAACAAAAATAGGAAAAATTCAAATGTAGAATCTGGCAACAATTTTAGTCCTTCATTGGCGTGATGAAGACCTAAGATAAGGTCGAAAGCTTCCAACTTACGAACTTTTTGTAAAAGTTTTAGTTAACGTAACTAGCGTGATCAAGTTACCTTTCTTTGTTAATATTGTTACGTGTTTTGCCCATAATCGTCATGTTCTCATATTATTCTGCTGGTTTAATATTACAATTTCTTCCCAATAGGGTACACATTGATTATCCAAACAGAAGTCAATAAGTGCTGTTCTATTCTCTCTTCTGCTCCAGTTCATGTGTTCAGTCAATCTGATTTTAATATTTCTTTTTGTACTGCCTATATATTGGTTGACAATTTTATTTTGATTATTTATTATTGGTATAGAGTAGACACCCGCTTTTTGTAAGATTGGGGTCTTTCTGTGATAGTTACTAAGAGATTTCGTTATATCTCTCGTTCGTACACCAAAATCTAGGTCAAATTTTTTGCATGTTTTCTTCATAATAGTTGTGATCTCCGGTATATATGGTAATGATCCACAAAATTTTATTACCTGTTGAGTCTGTGTGCTCCTTTGTTGTTTATTTCTAGGGTTGCATTTATTAATAAGGTTATTTATTTTCTTCACATCATATCCGAAGTTTATTGCCGTGTTCTTTATCCAATTTAATTCATTTTTAAAAGTTGTGCATTAGATGTATGAGTAAACGCTCTATTAATATATGATCGGAAAGCTGCAAATTTGTAAGATGCTGGATGGTATGAGTTCTCAGGAATGATATTAATGATGTCAGGTTTTCTATACACTTGGAATTCGATGTTATTTTGTTTATGAGATATTAATATGTCTAAGTATGGTAAGACTATCCTTTTCACGCTCCACGGTAACATTGTTTTGTAATAGTTATTATTAAAGCCCGGAAGTTGAGGCAGTAAAAATGCTAAAAATAGGCAAGCAAATAAGCGAAATAAAGCGTCAAAATAGGCACCAAAAATAGGCATTTATAATAGAAGTGGTCGAAAAATTCTGAATCACACACAGGTGTTAAGCTGAATTGGCAAAATCCTTTGTCAGATTATCACTTACTTATTTTTGCGGCTACACATAAGTACTAGGTGTTTTTTAAATGTTCGAACATGAAACTCTGCCTTCTGTCACTTAGGATATGTTTTAGAACCGAAAATGATCTTTCAACTTCTACGGAGGTAATGGGAGCGTATTTGAAACATGAGGCAGTTGTAGGATTCATTTCAATAGACGTTGAACTTTCACGTTGGAGTATTTCAGCGATGACTTTGATTTTCTCCAAGTCATTATTTGCTGAAAGAACTCGTTGACATTTTTCACTCATGATTTGACCCTTTCTCCTGGGAACACATTTAATTGTACTAACTACATCTTTTAATATTTTCAAGGCATTCACTAACGTTTTGTTCCCTTTTTCCAGCAAAGTAATCATATCGGGCAACTGTGAAAAGTGTGCTTGAATAAAAGTTAAATCGTTACGAATGAAATCTTTAGCTAGTATCTGTTGAGCATTGCGTATTGCGCAGAATTCATCCTCTTGAAAACTGTTAACAATTTCAGCAATCTTGTTCAAATTATTTGCGTAATATACAGCGGCTGATATCCATGTTCCCCATCTTGTCAAAATTGGTTTAGGCGGTAAAGCAAGATTTGGTTCCATCTCTTTGAATAAGTGAACTCTATGAGGAGCTTTAAGGAAAATTTTCTTCACATTACTCACTAACGCATCAATATCCGGAAATAACCCACGTATTTCATCCGCCACTCTGTGGAGAGCATGAACCAAACAAGTTAAATGAAGCATTTTTGGAAAGAGAACTTTCAGGATGTGGGCAGCCTTTTTCATATAAGGAGTTGCGTCTGTTAAAAACAATAGTACATTTTCATACTTTATTCCGCCAGGCTAAAGAAGAGCTAATGAAGAGGCAAAAAGCTGAGAAATCGTGCTACTATTTGTTTTTGGAAGTTGTTCTGATGTAAGTAAGTAGATAGTTGAGGGCTTAGAAGGTTCCATTGTACCTATAACAACATTTACCACATACCTTCCCGTGGCGTCTGTTGTCTCATCGATACTGATCCAGATATTTTTATCCCCGACATCTTCTTGTATTTCTTTCATTATACCGACGTAGCAGGAATCTTAGTATGTTTTCCGCAAAGTTGCTTCGCACGGAATATTTTCCTTTGTACATTTCTCCAAAACATTCTTCAGTGAATTATTTTCCAGCTTCCACAAATGTATTCCAGCATCTATAAAAGCATGGCACAAATCACTTGCAAACTGTGACTGCTTGCTCAAAGTAGAAGCGAATGACGAAATCAAACATGTCTTTTTTTCACCAATCTTCCGAATAACAGCAGCTTTATGTTTAGCTGTTGCCAAATGTTGTAAAATGAAGAATTTTTTTCCGTAATTCAGTTTCATATCACATATTTTACAAAACACCACCATTCCATCAGTTGACAAGATATCACTTCCATACTCTTGAACATACGATTTAATTTAGCACTGGTTGAAGAAGCAGTTTTCGGCATTATTGTTTCACTTGGACGCAAGCAGTGTTGCCAACTCACTCATTCTAAAAGTCTCCAAATCAATGATAAAAAGTCTCCAAAAATGAAAAAGTCCCTAAAAATCAGATTTTAATTTTCTTGAATTTTTATATTTATTTGTACGCCATTTAAAAATTAGTGACTCACTATTATTAATTTTTCACTTTAAATTAATAACAAAAAAGAAGTGATTGTGATGTCATTATTACTTAATATGGCTGAATAGTATATGTACGCCGCCTTCAATGGCTCAGTAGTCTGAAGACTGGCTTTTGACCATTCGTCCGAGATGGGTCCGGGTTGGAATCCAGTTGAAGCATAGATGTTGTGTTTGTTGTACAGCACTGGCTCTCTCCTTTGCCTGGGACCAGTGGCCCTAAATTAGGAATGGGTGACTGCTTATAGCCCATTGACTTGCTCACGGTGGTCGTAAAATCCCCTAATAAAAATATATATGCTTAGGGGGAGAGAAAACGGCTACAATTTTTAAATAGCTAAGATGACTAGCTAAGCGCACTTAGTACGTGCTGCATGGTGGACCAATAAATTATGGCATTGGTGATGAAATTATTTCTTGCCAAAGAAAAAAATCAAACATTTTATTTTCAGTTATATGTTCCTGTTATTTTGATGTAAATAAAATAGAACTTTTGTTTTAATGATACAATATTTCTGCAAATGGAAACACAGAAGGAAGTCCTACCACTGTCGTATTCACAGCCTAAGGGATCCCACACAAATTCAGCGGCAATAGGCAGGCTTCCTATGCCTGCTAAAAACAAAGACAGAGGGGAAAAGGGTTTGCTTTGTATAAGCTTTACGATTCATGGTTACGGTTATTGGAACTATGGAAAATGAAAAAAGACTCTCCCGATTTCAAAAATCATATTTTAATTGCTTAAAATCAGAAATATGAAAAGTCCGTGAAATCGTTAGAAACCTAGCTAAATCCTCTAAAAATGTCGCTAACGCATAATAATATTTTTGTCACAAACTCCAATCCAAAATCTTCTAAATTTAGCGCCTTTTACCCTAAGTTGGCAACACAAATGTGTTATCAACCGGCAACAGGTATTTACCAACCATCCCGTTGGATGAGATATTACTTCGGGCGACGAAGTTCGATAACGATTTGTCTTGAACCAATTGGCATTTGTTGCTGTAACGAAAGTTTATGTACTAGCGGTTGCGTAATGTTTGTCTAAATTTTAAAAGCCTTGGAAAGTTTATGAAAAAATTAGCTAAAACGGAAAAAAGCGCTGAAATCCCCAAAACCTCAGGGAAAATGCCCTAAAAAAGTCTCTAATCCCAAACCAAAATTTTTGTCTCTAACATCAAGCGAAAAGTCCCTAAATTTAGCGACTTTTCCCCCAAATTGGCAACACTAGACGCAAGGCGAGATCTATTAGGGGTAGCAAACTAACAGAATCTTCCTCCTTTGTTTTGCATCTACGTTCAAGGTCTTATGTGTGTACGTGCATTCTTGGCTTTCACTCTAGCTTGATTGGTTACAATGTTATCTGACTGGATTTGGCTACTTCCTCCATGCGCAGAAACTATTATCTAGGATTCTAGGGAGAGCAAAACATAAAATGAGATGCCGACCATCGCAGACTCTGCGCATGCGTCTGCCACCGCTGCTTAAATTGGAGCACCTCGTTTTGAATATACCGAGATTGTACTCGTGTTTACTTTCAGATGTCTGCCGGCTGTGATTGCGTTTTAGAGAAAATGCTACCTACCTTATGGTTTGTACACCTATACCCTAAAAAGGAGTTTTTAAAAGAAATGAATAACTTAAAAAAAATTACGTGTTTACCAGGAAACACTACATACTGCATGCTAGATTGTTATCAAAACTTTGATTTTATGGCATTCTTAGGAAGAAATCCTTTTTTAATAGTGCATTTGTTGAGTATAGGCAAAAAAAAAAAAAAAAAAAAGGCATTAAAAACATAAAAAGGCATTTTTTTCAAATATGAGCCGAAAAGGCAAAAAAAGCATTTTAAGGCATTTTGCCTCAACTTCTGGGCTTTAGTTATTATATTCATCTATGTACATCTGTAGCTGGTTATCATCATGCTGCCATACCATAAGGATGTCATCCATGTACCTGCAAAACATCGATGGTTGTGGTATATCTGTTTTCAGTATCATAGATTTTTTCGATGTTCTGCAAAATCACCTCTGCCAACAAACCCGAAATCGGCGATCCCATTGGTGCTCCCGATAATTGTCGATATATTTTGCCTTCATAACTGAAATAATTGTTTTGATCAATAAAAAGAAGTGCTCTTCTTATGTCTTCAATTTGCTGTATTTATGCTAAGACTAAGGACAGGGTGTCCACAGAATTATCAAACCTGATTTCCCTGACCAAATATATAAGAAATCCCTGACCTTACACAAATAGGTTTATCTGAGTTTTTCAATATATGTGCCACGATAATAAATAAAATTGAATTGGATAATTGAGAAACTTATATTATTTAAAAGTGTTTCCATTTGACGTATAAAGTTTCCCAAATAACAGATTCATTTAATTTTTTTTAATTTTTTTATCGTCCTCCACCTACCCCTTAGCCGTCCAACTCGCACCTTTTTTAATTTTAAGTTTACTCTTTTTTTCATGGTTTTACATTTATTGAAGAAACACTCAAACAAACCCATACACAATATTCAGAACAGTTGCTATAAAAATATTACAGTAAGAACACAGTCATTGTTTTTATATTACACACCACTTTTCTTCTTTTCCCAATCTGAAATCTTCGCCTGCAATGCTGCTTCTTCCAACTCTAGTTCCTTCCGTACTGTCTTTTCCCCTTCAATTCCTTTATTTCATGATCAATTTTTCTTTTTTCCTTCAGTTTTCTTTCTTCTTCGTTTTGAAGAACACTTTTTTGTTCTCAAGATAATCCTGATATCTTCATCTGGAAGCTCTTACAGAAAGAAGAAGCCTTCTATTGATGGCAATGTGTTCTACTCCTCCCACATTTTTAATGGCATCAAAAACTGTTTTCTGACAAATCAGAGATTCTTCCCGGAGATTTTCCACAAGAAGAGACTTATTGACAGAAAATACACCTTCCACTGAAGCATTTCCATGAGACATAATGAGACATATTTTTATTACATCCCAAAGTTCACCGAATTGTTTTTGGTTGTCAAGTACAGCAATGTAAAATTTGTCTAATCTAATGGAATCATCATGACTGTCTAAAAATTCATCAAACTGAGACTTTAAAGCAGATTGAGCTTCTACACACAATGAAGCGTACTGTTTATTAGTTTTTTCAGCACAGTCATCTGAAATCCTGTTTGCACTAAGTAAAACTTTGAGCACAATTTCCACTTTCTTCTTGCCTAGACTCGGCTGCTGCACTATAATACTTGGGTCTAAACAAGTTACCCCACGGACAAACTTAAATTTTAGTGGGCTTTTCTCACGAAACTTTTCAATCATACTGGTCACAAGTTTCCTAAATTCAAGCTTAAACTCTAATTTCTCCCTTTCTGAGCACTTCACTTCTTTTAATAGCTTTTTAGCACTAAATCCAATATCAACTTTCTCAATTGAGAAAAGATTTTCGCTTTTTGATACATCTAAAGTTAATAGGCGGGCGGTCATAGTGAGCAATGGGTTTGTCTCCTTGGGGCGCTCCGTGGTAACAATGGCACACACAACAGCAACTAGGGCCTCTGTGAATCTTGGAGATGTGCAAGCTAGTTCTGTGTGACATTGGCGAAAAGACCCCAACTCACTGGGTTTTGTTCCAGAATCCTTAGGTTGAATGACCAACTGGAACCCTCAGCTGTAGGCTAATTCACCACACTGATGTACTTACCTGATTAAAAAAACAAAAAGAAATATTAAGAATGACTCCAGTGTGGGATATGGTGGATCTACCATACTTGAGAAGGACGGTCCACCACGGAATTGACCTGGACTTTCTCAACGGCGTATGAGAAAGCGATCTCGGCTGAGTGAATGAAACATTGGTGTATGGAATACTAGAGGTATAAATGGCAAGATGAGTGAGGTGATTGAGGAGATGAATAAGTATAGACTAGATGTGCTGTGTGTAAGTGAAACCAAAAAGAAGGAAATTGGGGTAGAAGAAGTGAATGGCACGGTGAGTGTGTGGACTGGAGTATTGGATAATATGAGAGGACAGCCTGGTGTAGGTGTGATTTTAAGTGAAAAGATGAAGAACAACTTGATTCACTATAGCTGCATAAGTGAGAGAATTCTCTGGATTCGTTTGAAAGTGAAACTTCAGAAAATTGTAATTGTTGTAGTGTATGCTCCTTGTGACTCGGAACCTTCTGATAAGAAAGAAGATTTCTGGAATGAGCTAAAAGCTGTTTTGAGCCAGTTTGGTGCTAAAGAAAGTTATAATAGCAGGGGATTTCAATGCTAGAGTAGGTGTGCAGAATGCAATTTCTGACAATGTTCTGGGTAAGTTTAATGATCCTTGTGTGAATGATAATGGTGAAAGATTAATTGAACTCTGCATTGAGAATGATTTGTGTGTATCTAATACATTTTTCAACCACAAGTATATACACACATATACTTGGGAAAATCGTACTCTTGGTCAAAAGAGTGTGATAGATTTCGTTGTTTACGATCAGCGTTTGAAACACTTAGTTGTTGACACCCGTGTGATGAGAGGTGCGGATGTTGGTTCTGATCATTACTTGGTAGTGTCACAAGTGAAACTTAATGTTGGTTGGAGGAAAAGGAATAGGAAGAGACCCAGGATAGAAAGAATAAAGGTTGATAGGCTCCTTGAAGATCATCAGCGGTATTCTGACTTACTCAGAGAACGACTGAAGGATCTGAAATCTTGTGAGAGGGATGTAGAAAAGAAGTGGGAATGTTTTAAGAACTGTGTTGTTACTGCTGCTAAAGAGGTCTGTGGCACCACAATAGTGGGTAACAATAGAGGTGATGCTTGGTGGAATAGTGAGATTGATGAGGCAGTGAAGAAAAAGAAGGAAGCCTATTTGGGGATGTTGCAAGGTAGAGTCTCTGTGGATGAATATCGCTGTAAGAAGCGTGAAGCTGCTAAGCTGGTTCGCCACAGTAAGGCAAAAGATAGGAAAGAGAAAGTGGAAAGGCATGAACTGGCTTTTTGGAAAGATAGAAAGTCCTTCTGGAAGTACATGAGACTCAGGGAAAAATAGGGGAAACAAAGTTGTAAGTTGTGTGAAGAATGAGATTGGGGAAATGATATGGGAGCCCAATGAGTTAAGTGACAGATGGGGCGAATACTTCTGTGAGTTATTAGATCAGGAGAGGAAAAATGATTCTCAGACAGATGCAGATGATGTCACAATGAGGGATGAAAGCACAGGAGGGATCTCAAGAGAAGAAGTGTGTAAAGCTCTAAAATATCTTCAGAATGGTAAGGCTCCAGGTGTTGATGGCATAACTGCAGAGATGTTGAAGTATGGTGGTGACTCTATAATTGACTGGTTAACTGAAATTTGCCAGTTGTGCTGGGAGTTAGGAATGGTCCCTCGGGATTGGAAGGATGCTATCATTGTTCCCTTGTATAAAGGAAAAGGTGATCAGACTGAATGCAAGAACTATCGTGGTATTAGCCTACTGAGTGTGTCAGGGAAAGTGTTTGGTAAGGTTGCTATTGAAAAAGTATGAGGTCTTACATCATTGAAAGTGTGGGATGTTCAGAGTGGTTTTTATGCCTGGTAAAGGCTGCACTAACCAGATTTTTGCATTACGCACGATGATTGGAAAGTATCTGGCTGTTGGGAACAAAGTTTTTACTGCCTTCATAGATTTAGAGAAAGCTTACAACCGAGTCAATAGGACACTTTTGTGGAAGATATTGAATGAATATGGTGTTACTGGGAATCTACTTAATAGTGTAAAAGCCATGTATGCTGGTAGTAGAGCTTGTGTACGAGTGAATGGTGTTTTATCAAAATGGTTTTCCATTGGTGCAGGAGTTAGACAAGGTTGTGTAATGTCACCATGGCTGTTTAATATATTTATGGACGCATGCATGCGTGAGGCCAAAATAGATAATAGTGGTTTATGTCTTGGTGATATCCGTGTGTGCAGATTGCTATATGCTGATGACACTGTCCTGTTGGCAGAGAGCAAAAGTGAGTTGCAGAGTATGTTGACTCGGATGCACGAAGTTTGCATGAAATTCAAACTGAGTATAAATAAGGGAAAAACCAAAGTTATGGTGTTTGAGAGAGGAACGGGTAGCACTGAATGTAATGTAAGTATAAATGGCATTGTGATTGACTAGGTGAGTGAGTTTGTGTATTTAGGAGGCATGTTTGACAGAGAGAACAAGTTGGATGGTGAAATCAGTAGGCGAGTGAATTCTTCTTTGAAAGTCATAGCTGCTCTGGGAGGTTTTCACAGGAATGATGGGTTCTCTAGAGAGTCTCGCATGGCTGTGTATGAAACAGTAATTGTTCCTACTCTGATGTATGGCAGTGAAACCTGGGTACTGCAGAAGAAACATCGGAGTCGTTTGTGTGCTGGAGAAATGCGTTACTTAAGTGGGGTTTGTGGCAAGACACGATCTGATTGTGTGAGGAATGAAGATGTATTGCAGTTGTGTGATGTGAAGCAAAATGTTGTTAGCAAGGTGGAGACCAATATGCTTCCGTGGTTTGGCCATGTTGAAAGAATGAGTGATGAAATGCTTACTAAGAAAATATTTTCAGCCCAAGTGGCAGGAAGGAAAGGCAGAGGAAGGCCAAGGAAGACATGGGTGGATCAGATTCAGGAGTGTCTGCATGAGAAAAAGATTATGAGTATGAAGTATAAAAGATCTTGTGTACGGCGTATAACGGATATCAGTGAAGCACGAGTTGTACGTAAAGATCGCTGCAAATGGTGAAGTTTGATACGACAACAATAAGTAAAAATATCTGGAAGTTTTGTATTTCTTTTTGGAGCTAACCTCTGAATCTCAGAGAACAGCTTAGTGGAATGTATGTATAAAGTTAACAGTTTTGAGACACTATCAGTTTCATTTAATTTGTCAGGCTTCAAGCTTCGTGCCATCAAATTTTTTATGAGATCCAGCAAACCAGTGTGTAAGAAAGGAATTAAAGGCTTTGAGCTCTGGAACCTTCTCAAAAAAGATTCACACTCTGAAGCTATAGTCCTAAATGCAGCCAATTTGCATTTCAACAGTGGACTTTCCATGAATTCTGCAAGAAACGTGCTGTTTGCTGGAAACCGATGATTCTTGATATGATCATAGACAAGCAATGGCCCAGTCAAACAATTAACGTTTTCCAACCACCTTACAGTGCAAAATTTCAAAGGGAAATCTTTACATCCAGTAATCATTGCATAATTTGCACGGCAAGCAGGACTATCTTTTTAAAAGGTAGTACAAGTTACGCAGAAAGTGATGTATATCCCATTTCACTGTTTCAAGTCCCGTTTTCATAGCTCCATTGACCACATTAGGACCACATACTCCAATGTCAACTAATAATTTACCATCTGGATTTTCAGTTCTAAGTTTATCTTTCAGCTTCTGAAGAAAGCATCTCCCATGTGGTCTTCTGGGTCTTTTCCTGTCCCTCGGAATCTAGTCTAAAATTTCAGTTGTCCATCGGTGGTCCGTTCTGGGTCTTTTCCTGTCCCTCGGAATCTAGTCTAAAATTTTGGTTGTCCATCGGTGGTCCGTTCTTCTGGCAACATGTCCAGCCCATTGCCATTTCAGTAATTTCACTCTGGTCATGATGTTGTTCACTCTTGTCATTTTCCTTATCCACAAGTTCCTCTTCTTATCTCTCCTGGTTACACCAAGCATGCACCTCTCCATGCTGCTTTGAGTTGTCTGCAGCCTTTGTATGTCTCTTTTAGTTAAGGTCCAGGTCTCTGCACCATACGTAAGCACTGGAAGGATGCATTGATAAAACGCTTTTCTTTTGAGACATAATGACATACTGCTCTTAAAAATTGTACTGTTTCTTCCAAAAGCTCTCCATCCAAGTTTTATACGCCAATTAATTTCTTAATCAATGTGACCCTCACTTGATATCTGCTGACCAAGATAAATGTAGGAATCGGTTGTCTCAAGCTTTTCTCCATCAATGGATAAATCTTAGTTTCTTGTAAAAGCATTGTACATCACTTTTGCCTTCTGAAAGTTTGTTTTTACTCCCACTTCTTTACTCTTGTCAGCAAGTTCATGGATCCAACTCTGCAGCTCTGAAGGGGTAGTTGCAAAGATGACCACGTCATCAGCAAAACGAAGGTGAGTTAAGTAATCTCCATTAATCTTTATCCCTTTGTTTTCCCAGTTCAATGATTGAAAGACATTTTGCAATGTGGCGTTAAAGAGCTTGGGAGATATGGTGTCACCTTGCCTCATTCCCATTTTAATTCTTATTTGTGCCGTATCCTCAAATATTGAATCTTTGCCCTTGCATCTTCATAGATGTTATTAATAATGCTAATATGTATGCAGCTTCAATACCACAGGATTTCAAAGCCATTGTTACTGCTGATGGTTTCGCGGAATCGAAGGCCTTTTCATGCAACTTCCCTGGCAAAAAGGCCGATTTTGCCGCAAGGATCTTCCGCTGGCGCCTGGTGAAAATCTCAAGACCCCTGAAATGGGATTTTTCCAAAAAATGCATGGGTCATTCGCTTTCAAATGTCCAGAATCCCCAATAATTTTGGTAATTGTTTACTTCAGGCACTTTTCACCTACCTCGATGAAAATTTCCTAGAATAATGCTAAACAATGTCCAGAACACACAATCTGCAATTAAAACTTTGGGCAAATGTTTTTTTTTTTTTTTTTTCTATTAATTTTTTAAAATTTGTCTTTTGACATTTTTTACATTACCTGTGACCTGGGTTTCGCAGGGTTTCTTAACATATATCGTTGGGAATGGGGTTCCCCTTTCCGAAATAGTTGTTCCTATGTTCCACCCATATTTGGCTTTTTTTTTACAAATTTTAAGAAATTCGACTCCTTCCGTGTGCGTAAATCGCGGAAGGTTTTGGCAGTGATGAGTCCCCTGTCATCCATTGCTGTAAGGCGAGGAGTAAGACAAGCAGGTGGGGAAGTTGCTATTCTGCCACTCTCCTTTGTGCTGGAGACTGTACCAGACAATACATCCTTTTTTTTTTTTTTTTTTTTTTTTGCTGTGTGTGCTGGAACTGAACTGTGTTCTTTTATACAGTTTTGTTTTGATTTAGAAGTTAATTCTAGGTTACTGGCACAAAGCTTCTGAGAACTGAATTTGATGTACAAGATTGAAGATGGACAAAGGAGGAAGAACTATAGATCCCATTTGGGCTGACTTTTGTGTATTAAAGATGAGAAAAAAACAAATGCTAAATATAAAATTTGTCATCATATCATGGGAGGAAAAGCAGATAGGATGAAAATTCATCTCTTTAAATGTGAGTTACCTGCTTCTTCAAATGCAGCTGATGTCACACAAGTTGAAACATCAACATCAATTTCTAACAGAAGCAACGGAAGTAATGACGCTGCTGTGACTATAATAGCATGCAAATGGGTTAAACTGTTACAACATGATTTACAGCAATTTGTTGTACAGAGAAGCTCCTAATGTGAAACATGATCTTGACCTGCAAGTTGCCAAGTTTTTTTACAGCTGCAACATTCCATTCAGTGTTGCTGAGCAAGAGGGATTTTATTACTCTTATACAAAAATTATGACCAGGTCAAAAGCCACCATCACGCAAAGCACTCCCAGACCATATACTAAATCAAGTTACATCACAGCTGGAGAATGAAATGATATCTAAACTCGGAGGCGAGGAATGTGAACACTTCTGGAAGATGGCCAGAGCGATGTGCATAATGAAGCAATGATTGCTTCATGTCTACATGCAGATGGAAAATCATATTTCCTTAATGCTGAGGAATGTAGAACCAACAAGAAAACAGCTGAATATTTTAAGTCAGTGACTGATAAATCGATTAAAATTGCTGAAGAGAAGTACAATACAAAGCTGACATCTGTTGTTACTGATAATGAAAAAAGATGAAGAAACTGCGAAGAAAAAAGTTATTTGATTGTTCATTGGTGTACTGCCCATTGGTTGAATTTGTTAGCTTAAGATATAACTCCAGTTTCAATAATGAAGCATGTTGTTGAAATTCAAAAGTTTTCCAGGAATCACCATCAACCAGCAGCATGGCCTAAGGAAATCCCCAATTCTGTAAAACCCCAATTGCCAAATGATACTTGTTGAAATAGTCAGGTACAATGCCTCTCCACATTTATTACAAATAGGCCTGCAGTCCTTCACATTTGTGAAGTTCACGAGAGTGATATTGAAGAATGAATTCAAAAATTAGTGAACGATTACAATTTTATTCAAACAGGCAAAAGAGCTCTTTCATCAACTGCAGCCTATAGCCACAGCATTATGCAAACTACAGAGTGATGAAGCAACATTAGCAGATGCTTGCCATGAGTGATTGGCGTTGTTTAGATGTCCCGAGTTAGCTTCCACACCCTGATTTTATTTTTAAAATAATGGATTCGTCATTGCAGCCATTCCACTTTTTAGCATTCATGACAGATCTGGCTTTTAAAAATGATAAGAGACTGAGTGAAGAGCAGTAGGAAGTGGCAAGAGAGTGGCTACATGATGCTTTACCTAATTCACTTCCATCCCTGTTGGCGTATGAAGCAGAAATGGAGCCATTTCCCATGAAGGTTTTTTCAAAACTAAAGATGTTAAGTCCAACATATGGTGGAAGGCATTAAGTAATAATACAAAGATTGATTTGGAATATGTGTGCCTTATGGTGAAATTGCATTCCAAGTTGTGCAGTTCTGCTGCAATAGAACGCACTTTCTCAACTTTTTCTTGTATTCAGAATAAACTTAGGAATAGACTTGGTGTGCAAAAAGCTGCAAAGCTCGTGTTTTGTTATAGAATGTTGTGAGGGGGAAAAGACAGACTGGTAAAGTGCCATAGAATGAACATATTTCCAAAACATTTGTATTTTGAATTTTTGTAACAATGGTTGGAATATAAATGTATGTCACTTTCCATGAATTATATTGCACAATTGATTAGGTGAATTAATTACATTATAAAGTGTAGTTTAAAAAGTGTTTGTTGTAAATTCTAAGAAAGTTTGGTCTACTATAAGGTATATATTTCCTTATGTTAATAAGAGATTATAATTACATAATTTTTTTACAAAATATTTACACAATAACAATGTCTTAAAATTAATATTTTTCCACGACGGTAAATACTGCAGTAAAAACTGGTAAAACCCGCCACACAGTAAATACCGTCCAACCCTGTTCATTTCTGAAAAGCCACGCTCACAAGAAGCATTACTACATAGCATTAGATATAGCAGCTACATCATCTTGAAAACATTGCCGTAACTGTTTGTTTATTTTTGTTCAGCATATGTGGCTAAACAGAGATTCTAATTCTTTCACCTGTAGATGACATACTTTGTGCAAAGGATACCATGGCAAGGATACATATACCATGGGAAAGATCAAATATACCATGGCAAAGATTGCTTTAGTAATGTTGACCCTTTGGTCACTCCAGGCTGATCCATCAGCAGATTAAGTTTCTCTCGAATCCCACCTTCACTTCCATTCATTTTTAAAGCAGCTGCAGGAACATGGGTGAGAAAACTGAACTCAATATTCATTCACAAGTAGGGGAAAAAGTTGGTCAAAATAGTTGCTCACATGAGGAAAAAAATCTACTGGACATCATTGGCTACCATATTAAAAAAATTTACTAGCCACTACAAAATACCTTGTCGCCATTTGGCCACTGGCTATCGACATTTGCAAGGGCTGCTTATATTACTATCAAATTCATCAGCTGTTATAGACAACAATTGTTATCCATAGCTCTGCTCCATTCAACACAGGTGAGAGCGTAGCTGGGGATATAAATGGAAAAATGTCAGATAAGTAATATAACTTTGTTTGCCTATTGACTGAAACTTGGTCTCATTGCATTACTTACTATCAGCAATGATGTTTGGCATAGAATAGTTGGTAAATGTGTAGTTTAGAGTCCTAAATTATTTTGTCAGAAATGTTGAAGGATTTCAAAAAGCGAGACATGCAGATTTTAAAGCAAGCAATTTAATGGCAAATGGTGAAAAAAAGTCATTTTTATATTGCATTTTAAAGAATTTTACCGTAATGTTTATGTAAGTATGATGCTGTGAACAGAAGCTGCTGCGGCGACGATGTCAAGCTTTGCTCCGCTGAAACTATGATCTCATTCTAGCAGCCATTTTGCTGGCAGAAGAGTACAACAGAAAGGGGGAACGTTCTTGCCAGAAAAGCGTTCCATTTTGTAGTGCTATGCTACAGAAAATAGCTGATCATTTTTGTCTCAATTTTTAACATCACAGTCTGATAATTTCTTGGCTTTTTCGTGTATAATTCTTTGATGCGCAATGTATGAAGTCATTATGTAGACTTTTTTTTTGTAATCCAGTTTGAAAGAACGTCGAACCACGCCATTAATAGAAAGAGCAAAACGTTAACTTTACGATGCCATGTAACTTCCGTTGGAAAGAAAGCAACATCTACTTTAACATTTTTCAAGAAGAAAGAAAGGCATCTGCATACTTTCTATTTTGTATCATGGAATCATATGCGTAAGATTGAAGCAAGTGTCACCATGTGTTTTGACAAACTGCGACAGAAATGAACTATTTTCTGTCAGGTAACACTACGAATTGGAACACTTTTTTGGCAAGAACGTTTCCCGTTCCTCTTATATTCTTCTGCCAGCAAAATGGCCACTGGATTGAGACCTTCGTTTCAACGGAGCGAAGCGTGACATGGTCACTGTGCCATTGTGTAAGGCTTGCCGCAGCTTCTGTTCACAGCGTCGTACATACATGTAAATATTACAGTAAAAATCTTTAAAATGCACTTGAAAGATGCCATTTTTTCATCATTTGCCACGAAATTACACAACTTTAAAATCTGTATGTCTCACTTCTTCGAAATTCTTGAACATTTCTGATGAAATAATTTAGGACACTAAACTACACATTTACCAAATAGTCTTGATAATGCATTTTATAAAAATGTAGACAGTACCTGGGCTTTCTATGCAAAATATGAAAGTTTAATTACTTTTCCCCAGTTATACATCCAGCATGTTGGGCAAAAGAAGCTATACATAATAACAGTAGCAGGGCTCGACAAATCCCGGGCGCCAAATTTTCTTCTTAGTTGAGATTTCGTAATACTGTATATGGCAGTAAATGCCGTAATTTATGCTGTGTAATCCATTAATTAGCTATTAAAAGGTTATAAATTTAGGTGCTGCAGACACCGGTAAAAAAAAAAACAACAAAAAAAAAACTGTGCGTCGTTTTAAAAAGTCCGTCCACGAGGTAATTGTCAGGAGAGGTGGTGTTATTGGGAAAGTACCGAAAATGCGGTAACAGAAAAAAATGTAACGTAACAGCTAGATAGAAGACTGCAATGAGATTGTAAGAATATATATTTTTTCTTTTAAAGTATTTTGACAGAAAATATGACGCAAGGAAGGCGTTACTATTTGCGCGCGCGAAGCCTACGCGGTGTGAGAATCTGTGACTCTACGGACTCGCGCAGAGCTATTCCGTAGCGTGTAGCCATTCTGCGAATCACATCGCCTAGTTTTGGTGCGCTGATAGTATTAGTTAAGGTTTTTTCGGTATTCAGAAATAAGACAATGCTATGGACTGTCGGCAATTTCAACGGATTTTTTAGTCTAACTAATGAACTGCGATAATACGGCAACCGCTAACGATTTTAGTTCCTTTTTTATTTAAAAGTAACACAAATGCACTTCAAAATGACAGTTACTTTTTCAATAAGACGATCATTTCTTTCTTGCATCTTTGGATTTCTGAGTCGGTCTTGTGAATCGCAGTTTTCTGTCGGAAATTATGATTCACGATTAACATGATAGGTGCGGATCACATGGTGCCGATTATACGACTGTTATGCATGCCAATTATCACAAAATGTTCGTATTTTCTACCGATTTAGTCGTCTAACTACGGATTCTACGAATTTTTATTTTGTTTTAAAAAAAATATTTTGCTATTATTTTATGATGTACATAAGATTCAGATTCTTAAGCGGATTCGCGGAATTCTCAGTTTTTTTTTTTTTTTTAGTCATCATTTAGATTGCTATCATGATTGATGCAAAACTGAAGAGAATTTGGGGGTTGTGTCATTTTCCGTCTGGGGACGGTATTTTGTGTTTCAAAGCTTTCGAAAACAGTAGTTAAATGGAGTAAAAAGAATTTGCCCTAATCGTAATTTTTTCTCTCCGGATGTTGCGTTTGTGTCTAGTATTCCTGTTAAATATCATTTTATGGCATATATGTTCGTATTTCAGCTTGAAACTGTAGGCAAGAATTTGTGGAAACGGAAGTCAGACGTCGCGAAAATTGCTTAGTAATCATTCAGGCTCTTTCGCAAATTCGAGAAATTCCGCCTTTTTTGTTATGTTGGCCACTCAGGAGATTGATGCACAAGTAAACAAAATTGTGCGTTGGGGGGGGGGGATAGATGTTTGTCAGAGGATGGAATTCCATCTTTATGAAGCTTTCGAAAACGGAAAGTCAACGGAGTTCAGATTTTTTTCCGTAATCGTAATTTCTTTTTTTCTCGCGATGTTGCCTGTGTCCAGTATTTTTAAGTAATATTTTACTGCATAAATTTTTTCATTTCACCTTGAAAATAGGAGCAAAATTTCTAAAACTGGAAGTCGGACGGAATTTCCATAAACGCTATTGCCCCCCCCCCCGCACGCGATGTTCCCACTTTCCAGCGTTGTTAAATATCCCCGCCCCATAAGTTTTTGCATTTAATCTTGATAAGGGAAGAAGAAAATTCCCGAAAACGGAAGTGACGAAGTTGGAAAATTTGTAAAAATCGATGCATGGTGTTCAAAAGTATTAATATTTCCAAAGTTATGCCATTTATCTGAAATAGTTGAAGCTTTGATATCCTGCGCTCATGGTCCTCAGGCTGATGGTTGTTATCAGAGGGCACAAAAATCAAGAAAAGGAAGAAAAGCGACAATGAAGAAGTAGGGAGAGGATGGTACCAGCCGAAAGAAAAATTAAGCAATGGATGCTGTGCAGTTGCAGAGTCAACAAAAGACAGACTAACAGTAGTCTGCATTCTTGCTGTTTGTTTTGATTTTTAACCAGTTAAAATGTTCAGCTCCCCCCCCCTTCTTTGGTCTCATCTTGTTTTAAACTGCAATTTTAGAGGCAGTATAATCATATGTAGTGTTCTCCCTAGATTTTTTTTACAGCTGGATGGCAAGAAATTTCAGCTGGGTGGTACTTTAAAGGACACCTTCTCCAGCTGGAAAAAATAGGTGTATATGTTTTGCTCAACGTTACTATACTTATTAAACATCTTTGGCCAGTTTTCATCAATATTTATGGTGTACGTGGGAATAAGTTTTCCTCTCTTACTATTATATGCGTTGGAAAAAGTTGGTTAAAGGAAATTTAGCTGGGCGGGCCGCCCAGTAAAAAGGCTCCAGGGAGAACACTAATATGGTAAGTGGAGGTTCATGCACTGCGCATTCACTTGCTTGGATTTCCTGTCTGTCAAGCATTGTGGAATTCTGAACACATCTTACTGATTTTTACTGGTGGAAGTTGCGAACTTAAATCTTGCGATCATGCCCTCGCTGGGGAATCAATTTTGTGTTTCTCATGTGCTAAGTTTGTTTCATTAGAGTCCTTGTTTGTTGTAACGTTTTGTTGGGGCACATATTTGTTTTTTACAAAGAGATGGATCATTTTGTAAAATAGAGTCTATGTATGCAACACAATACTAATTATTAGTAACAAGGCTATTGCCAATGTTGGCAGGTATAGACTGTCTTCTTTTTTTTTTTTTTTTTTTAAAAATATCGTGGTCGGAGGCATGCCGTGGATTATGCGAAGGAAGAAATTGTTTTTCTCATAATTTTCCGATCTATGAATCATATGCTGCTGCGGATTATGTGTGGGATTTTTTTTTTCACAGCTTTTGGATTACATGCCCTTGCAGATCTCATGAAGGAAAAAAAAATATGGTACTTTGAATTAATATGTTCAAAATATGACATACACAAGTAGTATTTTAATAAAATCGAAATCTGAATTTTTTTTTTTTTTTTTTTTTTTTTTTGAGATCTACTGAAAGAATGGAAAAAGAAAATTGTAAAGCAAATTGGAACTTTATTTTGCAAAAAGTGGTTTGGGTAAAAAGAAAGAAAAACTGACAACAAATATGGTTTACCACTTTTCGTTCCAGCGTCATAACCAAACATGTTTTTGTTCATGCGTTATTGACTTCAATTCACCTGGCGCCTAAATTTTGGAGCTGGCTCCTAGATCTAGAACATATTTGTCGAGCCCTGACAGTAGTATACAATAGGTGTAAAAGCGTAAAAAAAAATTGGAAGGTGACTTTTCCACTGAAAATCAGTTGCGTATTTCTGACGAAGTTATATGAATAAACAATCAAACTGTGAAACGTAACTTCCATTATCGGAAACCTTTAAGCAGCATGGCATGGTTACTAACAGTTAAACGAGAGCCATTAAAATGTAAACAAACAGGAAGGTGGCATATTTTTTGACAAAGTTACATGAATAAAAAAAACATGAAAAATAATTTCTAGCATCTGAAATATTTGTTTAAGCAGCAGAACAAAATAAAATGGGAAAAGATATTCACCAAATCACTTTAACTTCCTAAAAACTAGCATGTCGATCTGTATAATTATCACAATACAGCTTGAAGGGGAGGGGTAAATATGTACCAAAGAACAGAATTTTTTTTTTTTTTTTTTTTTTTTGGTTTTGGAGTGATGAAGGGCACGAGATTTTTTTCCCCAAGTGCATAAAATTGTTCCTGTTGCTCTGTTTTTATTTTACTTGATGCTGAAGCACTGGAATTTTGTGCGAATTTAGCTTTTTTTTTTTTAATTGGAATGGGAATAAGTATAATTTTCTGAAGAAAAATAACTTTTCTTTACAAAATTCTACTTATTAATGTTCCAATTAAAACAAAAATTCACGTGAAATGAATAGAATTTATCAATGTGTCAAGTAGTTCTGCTGACAAGGCAAAAAAACTAGCAGTAAATAATTATATTATTTACTAGTGCAAGCCCATCCTAGGACGGTTGTTCCTAAGCTTTAAATAAATATTAATATATATAAGGGATGCTGCCCGTCCTGTGACAGAGTGAAATTTTTAATTGAAACAGATTGAAAACAAATCAAATAGATGCCAGATTTCTGTAAGGAAACACAGTAAAAACTTAACAGTAAGAACTCATTTGTGTTAGGATTAAAAATTATATGCAATTTATTTCTGGTTTTAAAAAGACTTTGCGATAAATAACATTCTGTGTAAAATATTTGTTGTTTAACAATTGGAGATAGGAGCATTTAGATAGATCGATATTTTGCAAAATGTATAATATAATCAGCACTAAACTCAGATAGTTAAATTTTAAAAATAATTAAAGTGTACAAATTAATATTTGAATTGTGTTAAATTAAATTAATATACAAACGCAAATTTCCGTGATACTAAGATTTTAATTCTAATTTTGTAGATTGGAAAAATAGAGCGAGTCATTAATAATCCAATGTTTTTAAATTAGCACGCAATCACACCTTGATATCTAAAAGTGATCGCATGCTATTACAGGGCTGGAAAATTACTGGGTGCCTAGAAATTTGGTCCTGGTGTTTAACTTTTTTTACTTCAAATTTCGTAATTTGCAGTCATTACTTTGAATTTACAGATGCAAATGTAACTTGAACAAATTGTAATTTAATGAAATCAAACTCTGAAATTTTCTGCTTTGATTACATTTATAAATTCGGTCAGCTTTTATCGTGATCCATGCGTTTCAAGCAGAGAAATGCGATGAAACCCTCCGAGCGTAGGCTACGTACGCTCCGAGTAACGTGACTAACCTGTCAGATCGCAGAAGCACTGAAGATCCCTCGCTTCGGTTTAGCTGCCGGCCCGGGAGCGCAAACAGGGTGGCGCGGCGACAGCATTGCAGATTTCTCAGAAAGGTGTGCAGCAGACTGCAAATTTTAAAACAAAGGAAGGGAAATTTTCACGCATTTTTTACGTTGGCTCCCGTTGAAGATGTAAAGCTGTAATTGATAGATCCCTCACCCATTTTATTTTAGCTTTTATTATTCCATATTTTCCAAACAGATAACTTCAACTTGATGAGATATAATTGCTTTTCTTGAGCTTTGAATCTCGGAAGCGATATTTTTATGCACTTTTAACCCACCACGCACGTTTGATGTGCGTGGTGGTTAAAAGTGCATAAAAGCATTTCGGAAGCTAATGGTCGCAACTTTTCCTTTTTTTTTTTTTTTTTGCATGGAGCCTTTAATTTTAATCTAACTGAAAGTAATTTAAATTAAGGCAATTTCTTTTTATTACAAGATTCATACCATATTTTTAAAGCGTTTTCTGTTTCCGTGGCCATCGGCATTCCGTAATTTGGCGTCGCAACTTTTTTTTCCTGTTGCTTCCAGATAGCTTCACTTTAGTATTCAGTTAGATTGATAAGAGGTTTTTTGTTGTTGTTCTTCCTCTTCATTTTTTTAAACCATATTTTTTTCGTCCGTCTTCCAGTTTCCATGGCCACATTATGAGGCATTCCGGAAGCTGACCGCAATTTTTGCTTTCCAGATACTGTAGCTTCATTTCAGTCAGATTATTGCCGGGGGGTTTTTTTTTCTGGTTTTCTTCTTCACAAAATCCATATTTGCATTTGTTAAGCGTTTGCAACATTCCCGTCCGTTTCTGCGGCCATGCGGCATTTCGGAAATTGACGGTTGCATTTTATTTTATTTAAATCTTTTTTACTTCCATATAGCTTTATCTGGGATTTTTTTCTCTATAAAACCACATTTTTTCGTATTTTAAACGCCCCGCTAGGCAGCTACTTCGTTTTCAAAGCTTTATTATGCGGTATTCCGGAAGCTGACGATTGTTTTTTTTTTTAGGTATTATTTTCTTCCAAATGGTTAAATCTCAGATTGATGAGGTGAAAGGTTTTTTTTTTTTTTTTTTTTTTTGCTTTACAAGAACCCTTGCCGCTTTTCTCACTTTAATTTTATGGGGTTTAATTATATCAATGAAAATGCTCCGATAACATTTTTATAAATTCATTACATTTTCCCTTTAAACTGTGGCCAATTCACAAATTGTGGTTCAAACAAAACTCTTACAATGGACAAATCAAGCTGAATGAGGCTAAAATTACTGTTGTTTCCAAAGTTGACACGACCCCTCCCCCTCAACTCGATCACCAAAATAATCACCTGGTGAGGCCCCTAGTACAACATAATTACTGCAGGAAATAGTAAGAGCACAGGCAAAACATCCTATCTATCAGGCAAAACATCCTTCAAAGGAGGGAGTATAAACTTAAAGTTAAATCAAGACTTCAGCAGTTGCAAAAAGCCTTTTGAAAAAGTTGAAAGATTTGTTTTGTAATCATGCTGCACTTTCTTTTAGATTTCCTCTCGGTGTTTAAGAATTTGTCCCTCACATTTCAAAAGGAAGAACTTATCATTAGTGCAGTGGAACTTCATGTTAAAAATGCCATTTCAACACCTCAGATAATGAAGGATGAACATGGCCATCATGTAGATAATTTTGTTAATAATACAACTCTTATAGGAATACATCAAGAAGTGCAGCTGCATGGGCTTGACAATAAGGGCAATTCTCCATTTCAAATGGATAAGGAGAAGTATCAGGAAGCGTTCACAGGTGCACCAAGGTCTTTGGCACATTTATGTGTCCAACAAGAAATAACAGAAAATTTTGGGGAGGACATTACAAATAACACTGGGTAAACACTTCCACAAGCAGCTTGGATCTGATGAATCTCTTGAAACCATCAGATCGAAGCTGCTTGTGGAAGTGAATCTCTTGAAGTGGTACAAATTTAAGGTTATCAGGCAAGGAATAAAATTTCACAAGCTGCTAGAAAAAGTTCTGATCCACAAAGAGAGATTTCCGGTATTTTGCAAAGCTGATGGCCATAGTTGCTGTGCTGCCAGTTTCAACAGTGTGCTGTGAACGAGGGTTAAGTTCGACAAATTTAATAAAAATTAAGTTCAGATCAAATATGGAAATTGATAGTTTGTGTAACCTAATGATGATCAGCCTGAATGGACCAGCACTGGATAAATTTGATCCATCAGCTTCAGTGGACCACTGGTTTATATTTAGATTTTTATCAAAACTACAGAACCCAGAAATTTATAGACCAAATTCGAATTTCTTTTAGCAATCAGTAGTTTGGGTAATAGGCAGTGCTCAATACACTTACATTATTACTCTTTGTTCCGACATCACCATGCATTATGTTTGTGCATGATACTTTGAAATTTGCTTTTGTTTCACCTGGCTCCTAAATTTTGGAGCTGGCTCCTAGATCTGGAGCTTATTTTTCCAGCCCTGTGCTATTATATAGCAGGCAATCATTTTGACATTGCGAAAGCACACATGAATTGTTCGATAAGTGATAGCACAACAATGCAGATGTTACTGTGACATCAAATGTTCCAGAGGGACAGACGGATCTGGGTGTTTATATATTGGGTACATAAATAAGTTTTGAGAGATTTCTGTTCGGTGTCGTACTTATTACTGCTCACATGTATTTCAAGTGGCAACACTGCGATATCGCAGTACGAGACGCCAGCTGCCTGAGTCAGTATACGACGTTCAATTGAGGTGCGAAGACGTATTTGTTTTACTCAATGGAAAATGGCAACTTTCGTCCCGACAAAACAGCATTTGCAGGAAGTGTTAGTGCATTACTTTATTGTCAAGAAAAATGCTGCCGACAGCTATCGGTTAATGTCAGAAATCTATGGTGAACATTCCCTATCCGTAAAAACATGCGAGTATTGGTTTAGATGATTCAAAAGGAACAATTTCGATGTCAGTTACAAAGAACGTTCTGGACCACCCAAAAAAATTGCTGATGCCGAATTGGAAGCTTTACTCGATGAGGATCCGTGCCAGACCCAAAAAGAACTAGCAGCAGCATTAAATGTTAGTCAACCATGCATTTCACAACGTTTAGCTGCCATGGGAATGGTGCAAAAAGAAGGGAATTGGGTTTCACATGCTTTGCGAAAAAGAGACCTTCAACGTCAAAAAACCATTTGCGAATTGCTGCTCCAAAGGCAAAACAGAAATGGTTTTTTGCATCGTATTATTACTGCTGACGAGAAATGGATATGGTACAATAACCCTAAATGGCAGAAAGCATGGGTGAAGCCTGGTGAACCAGGTCCTTCAACGCCAGAATGCAATATCCATGGTTCAAAGGTAATGCTGTGTATCTGGTGGGACCCGAAGGGTGTGATCCACTATGAACTGCTGAAACCGTCAGAAACTATTACTGATGATCGGTATCGAACCCAATTAATGCGTTTAAAACGAGCTCTCACGTAAAAACGGCCGGAATGGGAGAATAGACACAACAAAGTCATTTTACAGCATGACAACGCAAGACCACATGTTTCTCGACCTGTGAAAAAGTACTTAGAAGGATCCGACTGGGAAGTTCTACCCCACCCACGATACTCGCCAGATATTGCGCCATCGGATTAAGATTTGTTCCGGTCGATGCAGTCAGCACTTTCTGGAGAACGGTTTAGTTCTTATGAAGACATCAAAAATTGGCTGGACAACTGGATCTCTTCCAAGGAACCAGAATTTTTCCTTCATGACATACGTTCACTGCCCGAAAGATGGGGTAAAGCTGTAGCTTCAGGGGGAGCATACTTCGATTAATATTAAAATATTGTTTCTGTTCTCCAACAACGTGTTTTGTTCACCTCAAATCCCTCAAAACTTATTTATATACCCAATATATTATTTAATATTTCATTTCCATAAAACAAAAGTTTTCTTTTCAAAATTGCAACTTAGAGCATTCCAATTAGTATAAAAATCATGGAGGTAGGAATAAGAGGAGTTGCCCTGCATGCAGATTTCTGAAGTCAATTTGTTGTGATATCCCTCTGCATGCTTGGCTACCTACAGAGCATTGGTTACCCATTTGTTCATATCAGCCGTAGAAAAGCATTGAAAATTTGTGATTTTTAGAAGCGTACAGTTTTTGTTAAACTGGTTTGCCAGTGTAGATTTTTTTCTGTTTAACAGCATATTTTATCGTGTTCATATTTAGTTTCAATGGGGTCATTCCATGTCAAATCAACCAAAAAAAAAATATATCATTTGACACCCATGATCTCAGATTTTGATGAAACTTGGCATGTGTTCCTTTTATAGATTTTAAGTAAGCATACAAAATATTTTTGCTCTATCTCAAGCGGTTTAGGTTTTACAGCCTGTAAAAGTTTTTGGAATTTCACGTTTTTTATCGATCAGGCAGAGGAAATGCAATTTGTTCTTTTATAGAAAATAAATTATATTTTCCTTATTTACCAACCTATGTTGATGAAAATTTTTATGAGTATACGTTAATATGTAAGGAATCCAGAAAAAAAAAATTAAACCAGCAAGTACCTACACATGGTCAAGAAAAAATCCTGAAATGTTATTATGGAATTTTTTTTAAATGATATACGGAGTTCCACGCTAAGTGGAATATCATCAAAAAGGATAAAAAAAAAACTTTTATTCTTGTTCTAAAAGATATGCTCTACCACGTGAAAAATAAAATGAATAGTCTTTTCACTCCATTATTTTTTCTGACTCCTTCAAAAATAGAAATCACTTGACTCCCTCACTTTCTTAAAATCATTAAATTAAAATTATAATTTTAGTAAAATTATATAAAAAAGTGATGTCACATGTCAACCAATTTCAAATTAAAAAGAGCTTTAAAATAAAACACAAAAAATTATACTAAAAAATTTGGTGGTACATGAATTACAATAATAGTAGATTTAATAATGTTAATTAGGCTTGTACAGAAAAATACATAAAATGTTATAAAATAGGTTATCCAAAATTATATCTAAATTGAGATTTAGAAATAAGATAACTGATTTCCTTGTTTTCAACAATTAGGCCTAATAATAGAAAATTACATTACAATTTAATTTAGTTTTAAAAACTAGTTCTAAATTCTGATAGTCAACTCACTAGTAACTGCTATTTCAAGAAATCTTCTTATAAGCAATCAAACCATTCAAGCTGTAACAAGACCATTAAGTGGTGCTCTGTCTACTGAGCAGGCACACTTGTTTAGCCAAGTCCAAACAAGTCAAGTCATGTTTGTCATGTCTACACAAGTGAGCCTGCTCAGCAGACAGAACCTGGCATCCACTAGTCAGTCAGTCAGTCACAGGCTATTGCCAGTGTAACATGCATGATTGGTGGTTATGTTTTACAGTTTTTTATCTGATTTAGTTTTTTACTGAACTGTGCTGGATTTTGTTGTACTGTAACTGTTTGGTTAACAACTAAGTGTGTGCAATTTTGCTTAGTACCTGATATTAATGATATTTTGAAAAGAATCTATTGTTAATAAGTATTTTTTGATTGTTGGAAAAATGGAGAAGTGCAGTGTGGGGGAAGTTACTCACAGTGATTGTCATTTGTTGAACTATGTCAAGAAAAAAGCCATACAAACTATTGAAAAACTGTGTGAAACTGATTTAACTCTTAAAATTGAGAACAGAATCAAGTTATGAGTTAAAAACTATTTGTCTTCATCATCAAAGTGTGTTTTTGAAAAAATATGAATTTTTACAAAAGAGGTATGTTGTGACCCTTTTAAAAAACATAAAACTTCAATTAAAAAACACTTCGTGTTGTAACTATAGAACAGAGTAAGATAATTTTATCAAAGGACTACAAAGTGAAACCAGGACAAAAACTTTGTGCATTTTGCAGGAACAAGCTACATAAATAAAGATTAAAACTGGTGATTATTTCATTGGCCAGTGGGGACAAAATCCAGTGGCCACTTTCCTTACCGCTATTTCATGCTGTATGCCCATTTTATCACTGCACTATATGCTTAAGCTTAGTAGTTAAAAGGGCACACTGTCTATTGTCTAGTGCAATTAAATGAATAAATATAATCTTAAAAGTTATATTTTTCTTCGACCACATCAATTAAATTTTCTAGACAGTTTTTACCGGAAAAAAATCATTTTTATTTGGTCTCTTAGCACTATGTTCACAAATAAAATCTCTCAATCTCTCCACCATAAACTGATAGCAGTGGATGGGTCAAATTTTTCAAGCAATACTTACTTTGGCTTACTTCATTTGCTGTCTCTTTCTTGAAGTAATTTTTTTGCGTGAGCATTGTCTTGTCATCAAGAACATTGCCCACAATGCATGCATTCTCTTAACTTCTGTGTTGCTTGGCATAATAGTCAGCAGTATTTCAACAATTTGTGCTAAGACCTTCATGTATTAAAAATTGCTTGTTTTTAGTTTCTCTAGCAGTTTTTGGTGAGTTATTGATGGTCAAAAATGTTCAGACATTATGTTTCGAAGCTGCTTCTATTCTGCTAAATGTTTCTTTTCATTCCATTTATTTTTTGGTCAGGTTCTTCTTGGTACCAAAATGAAAACTGACTGTATAGCTTTCAAAAATGAATTTCATATCTTATATCAGAATCATTTTGTGGTACATCTAAGATTAGGAGAAATGTGATACCAACCTGGGCACTTCATTTTACAGATTCGCAATGATTCCTGACCACTAACAGAAAATATTAAATAATTTACTGGGTTATTCTAATAAATATTACATTAAAAAACCTGATAAACCTTCACAGGTGTTGAAAAAATAGTCATGACGAAATAAGAACACACTGCAGAGTATCCCGATTCCATCGGATTCTGTCTGGTTTTCGAACCCAGTGTCAAGTTGCCCCCCCCCCTCTCAGAAAAAGTTGTGGTAGAATTTTGATGATTTGTCATTTTTTCCTGTTTGCCCACACCTCAGACCATCTAAATACTACATATTCTCCATAGTACTACAGAAATAAAAAATCTGGTTGTCCCCCCTCCTTTTCAGAAAACGTTGTTTTGGTAGAATTTAAATGATTTGTCATTTTTTTCCTGTTTGCCCACCAAAGACCTTCCAAATGCTACGAATTCTCCTTAGTCACTACGGAAATCGTTGATTGTAACGAAATACGGGAAACATCGAATATACTATGGCAATAAAAAAATCTCGATGAAATAATGTTATTCAACATTTGTTCAAAGTTTATTTTCATGATTTCAAAATTCTAACATTCATCAAATATTTTTGAGACTGTTTATTGGATGTTTTTAATGTCATGACATTTGTTCGATATAATTTGGGCATCTTTATGCCGTCGTCCGTCACCTGAAAATGATTGTTTTAGCATGAATGAAAATGTTCTGTAGTTTTCTAAATTTCAAATTTTTCTTACCCCAAGATGCACTTTTAACTTTCTGGTTATATTCTCCTTTGTTACATTTTTTCTGATTATGTTTCTCGTTTTTAATATCTTCAGTAATACTGAAAAAGAACATCTTCATATTTTAAAAGTTTTTTCTAGTGAAGCACCGTTTTTTGTTATTTCTAACAGCCTGTTCTTCAAAATTAATCAATATGGAAAGCATTTTTTCTTTTCCGCTATTTTAAAGCTGAATTAAATTTCAAAATCAGTAATTATTCCGCCCATGATGAAATCGGCCTTTTCCGTGATCCGTAAAATGACTATCACGGGAGAGTGAACAATACAGTACTGATTTTTTATATTTAATTTTGCTGAAAAACTTGTGTTTACTAATTCCCTTAGTAACCTTTTACTGTATTAAGAGGCAGACAAAGAGTTTTTTTTTTTTTTTTTTTGTTTAAAGCAAACTTTACACGTGCAAAGGAAACGCGACTGTGTGGAATGAAAGACGACGGCAGAAATTAAAGTCCCGATTTTCTACCTTTGATTTTGTTTTGTAAACAAAAGGGAATATGTTTGCCCATTTTGTTTCATGATAAGCAAAAAGTGCCTAAGCAATGGAAAATCATGCATTTTCAGAGAAACCAAACTTTAAAAAACGAGCTGCTGAAGACTGGTTGTGATACCACAGTTCCATCTAAAGCCACAGGTGTCCATTCCTGATATGGTTACTTTGTGCCCAAACTTAAGTGGGAAAACAAACAGCCGCCCCCATTCTTGAAGAGTGAATCTATAAACAGATCGTACACACTTATTTGCGGAGGAAAGGGCTGTTTCTCACTGTGTGCGAGTTGGATGATTTGAAAATGCATTTCTTATAACAGGAGCGTTTTAAAAAATGATTTCTTTAGCAATGAAAACAGGCAAATTTCGAGCATGGCGACTAAAGTACCTTTTTCTACAGGACATTTTATTTTATCCAGTCGCCACATAGCGAGTGGCGACCGCTAATTTTAATCTTTATACCTAAAATCAAACAAATTGATGAGAGTAATGTTGAAGGTAGCTTAAATTCACAAGATGAGGACGTTGGTGATGTGGGATTAACTCCTGATGAACTACTCCAATTACAAAAAAGAAATGTGATTGATCAACTAAATTCTTCATTCCATGAAATCGGATGTTCCCCAATGAAATTACATGCATTTGGTGAACATAGCAGATCATCTTATGGTAAAGAAAAATTACAAAGAGTACATGAAAATGCAAAAAAAAAAAAAAAAAATTCAAACTGTTCTTGAAGGTGATTTGCCTCTGGCAAAAAATGAGGGAAAAAAATGACTTGGAAAAAAATGTGATAAAAAAATCTGAAGACCTGGACAAGCTCGTAGATATAATTAAAAATGAATTAAGTGGTAAATCAAGAAACAAACAGTTTCAAATGCTGACAATTCCAGCTTCACTAGTGTGGTCTACAAGAAAAATAAAAGACTTTCAACGCATCTGATTATTCTGTTTGTAAGGCTCAAAAACTGTTCAAAGACAAGGGTTTTTTAGCAGAACCAGATCGTAGACGTGGGAAAAAGCTGAGTCCTGAAACTATTGAATTGGTAAAAAAGTTTTATCAGAGTGATGAACTGTCTAGAATTTTGCCAGGGATGAAGGATGTGAAGAGTATAGGGAAAAGAAAAGTATACGAGAGAAAACGTTTGATTTTATGTAATCTTAGTGAGCTACACTCAAATTTTAAATGGAAATACCCTGACTTGAAAATAGGTTTTTCAAAATTTTGTTCTCCGAGACCTAAGTGGTGTGTTTTGGCTGGTGCCAGAGGCAACACACTTAGTGTGTGTATGCACAATACATCAAAATGTTATTTTACTGATTCACGGATCAGGTATTGAAGAGGATTAAAAAAAAAAAAATTATGTCGTATATTGTTTGTGAAGGAGCAGGAAGAGAATGTATGCAGAGGCATTGTGACAAGTGCCCATCAAAAGATAACCTTATCCAGTTTTAACAGTCCAAATTTGAGGACTATGATGAAGACCCTGTCGAGTACAGTCAGTGGTTTTTGAGTGATCGAACTAAAATGATACGTTGCTCGAGCTAAGTTGGTGAGTTTATTGATAAGTTAGTAGAAAAACTGAACAAGTTAATACCACATTCATACATTGCCAAATCACAAGCTTCATTTTTTTTTAAATTTAAAGAGAACGACTTCCTCAAATACAGCTGTTATCTCAACGGATTTTAGTGAAAACTATGCTTTCACAATACAAGAGGCGGCTCAAGGTTACCACTGGACCTCCGATTCAAGCACTATTCATCCTGTCATGATTCACTGCAAGGATGCAAGCAATGAAAAACTGATTTTACCTTTACAAACATTCACTACTTCAGTGATGGATGTGCTGGGCAATATAAAAATAAATACAACTTCATGAATCTGTGTCTGCATGAGAAGGACTTTCAACTCAAAGCTCAGTGGTCATTTTTTGCAACCAGTCACAGTAAAACAGAATATGATGGAATAGGGGGTACTATAAAACGTTTAGCTAGGAAGGAAAGTCTTCAACGACATCTGGACAGATAAATTATAACAACTAATGAACTTTTCGAGTTTTGCAAAATGAACATTACAAATATTAACTTCCAACTTATTTCTAAAGAAACGGTTGATTCAACTCGCCTGACTTTGAAACGTCCCATCAAATATGTTTACACTCTTCCAAGAACAATTGATCGTTCCACAGCTTTCAGCCAATAGATGACTTGGGAATGATTGAGGCTAGAAGAATCAGCAGTGATGAAAAACCAGCTCTCACTTTCAACTTATGTAACAAGCAGCAGACTTTATTTGTGAAAATAGAAGATTTATATCCTGGATGTTTTATCGCTTGTATATATGACAACTTATGGTATTTTGGTATGGTGAGTGAGGTGAATGCAGAAGAAGATGATGTCACTGTAAAGTTTTTACATCCTCAAGAACCATCATTATCATTTTTCTGGCCCAAGAGGGAAGATGCATGTGCGGTACCCATTCCTCATGCCATTGCAATTGTGGAACCCCCAAAAACAATGACTGGAAGAACTTACCAATTCTCTCAAGAATGCATGATACATGTTAATCAAGTTTTAAAAACACTGGAGTAAATTAAATAAACAATGACCTACAATTTGAAATATTTTTAATGATGAGTTTTGTAACAATATATTTTCCATTCCAACAAACATTATAAATATGTGCCTAACTTTGTAATTAAAATTTTTACTTTATTAGTTATTTATTTTAAAATCCTGTTTCTTCAAGCCAAGTTTGTAGTCTTGGCTGCATTACACAATAGTGGTTACTTTTCATAGTTTTTAAAGCAAAATGGCTGTATTTAAACAAAAGAAAATTTTTATTTAACACACTGCAAGTGAACACATGAATTTTAAAATTATTTTTGTCTATGAAGTAAAAAATAATGGAGTGAAAAAAACCATTAATTTTATTTTTTCATGTGGTAGAGCATATCTTTTAGAACAAGAATAAAAAAAATGTTTTGATCATCTTTTTCTCTTTCGATGATATTCCACTTAGCGTGGAACTCCGTATTTCATTTCAGAAATTTTCAAAATAATATTTCAGGATTTTTTCTTTACCATGCGTAGGTACTAGCTGGTTTAATTTTTTTCCTGGATTCTTTACATATTAACGTATACACATAAAATTTTTCATCAACATTGGTTGGTAAATAAGGAAGATAAAATTGATTTTTTATAAAAGAACAAATTGTGTTTCCTCTGCCCGATCGATAAAAACCGTGAAATTCCAAAAACTTTTACAGGCTGTAAAACCTAAACCGTTTGAGATAGAGTAAAAATATTTTGCATGCTTACTTAAATCCACAAAAGGAACAAACATGCCAAGTTTCATCAAAATATGAGATCATGGGTGTCATGGTGTGGTTGAACTGACATGGGATGACCCAATGGGATCTCGCGTGGCATTCAGCTGTGCAAATAAATTTAAAAAGAAAATACCGGGTATCTCATTCCACCGGTTAGTATTACTTTATTTTATGTTTACTAGGTTTAAATTCCTAAGTTCTTTGGGGATCAATCGTTCATTGTAATTTATTGTGAATCGCTACTGCATATTTTGCAGTGATTTTCTTGCTTTTAGCTTTTTATGTAGTGTTTTGAATTTGTAGCAAAGTTAACGAAGTCGTGTTTACGTAGGTTGTACAGTGTTGTTTACAAAAGTTGTAGTGAAGTTTTCGGGAATAGTGTAGGTTATGTGATCGGATGCGTACTCATAACAGAAGCATGTTTAAAAGACTGTGTTCAATGTAACTATATTATTACAGGGGTTCAAATTTAGGGCTGGCTGGCAGGATTCCCGTCAAAAATTTAAAACTCCCGCCGAAATAAAGTTGTTAGGCGGGAGCCTCCCACCTGACGAAATTAAGAAAAAATATATAAAAATATAAAATCTTGGGTCCATTTTTGGACCACTCGTAAAATTTGCGCGTTAAAAACGTATCCTTTGTAAAAATTCATGTTAGAAACGGACTGTTCAGAGTTACGAAAATTCCAATCGAATACATCGCTTATGTCATGAACATAAATCAGTTTATGGACACGCGAATCGGCTTCCATATGTAGTCGCACGAGCAGTTCATTTTGCATATTGCAGATTGTTACGAATCAGGCAAGAGATTCTTTTTCGGATTTGCGGAATTCCGCTTTTTTCGCCACATTTCAGTTATACTTGAGATTGATGAAAAAAAAAAACTGATGTTTTATTTTTGGAAGATTAGTTTGTGTGTGTGTGTCTGGGGGGGGGGGGGTCCGTCTGGGGAACGGTATTCTGTTTTGCAGAATTTCCTTAAACGTAAGTCAAACGGAATAAAAAAATTTGCGCAATCATAATTTATTTTTCTCGCGAAGTTTCCTTTGTCCAGTATTGTTATTAAATATCAATTTCTTGCATAAATGTTTGTATTTTAGCTTCTGATAACAGAAGTTCGATGGAGGCCACATTTCGGTTATACTTGAGATTGATGAAAAAAAAACAACTGAAGATAATGTTTTATTTTTGGAAGATTAGTGTGTGTGTGTGTGGGGGCGGGGGTCGTTTCCGTCTGGGGAATGGTATTCTGTTTTGCAGAATTTCCTTAAACGTAAAGTCAAATGGAGTAAAAAAAATTCCCGCAATCACAATTTCTTTTTCTCGCGAAGTTTCCTCTGTCCGGTATTGTTATTAAACATCAATTTATTGCATAAATGTTTGTATTTCAGCTTCTGATAACGGAAAGTTTGATGGAGCAAAAATTTCCTCTTTTGATGAACACTTTCTCTCTCTGCATTGATGTTTTGAATTGCAAGTTGAACTAAATTCTTTCTGTAGTGCACTTCAAAGTTCTGGATTATTCTGAGATCTAGGGGTTGTAATCTACTAGTACAATTTGGGGGGGGGGGTAACTTTCAAGTTTTGTAAGAATTTGAGATTACTTGAATATGGGCGGTGGTGTTGGTCCATAAACATTAAAATCTTTTGGTTCTGATGTTTCATCGTTTTGTCTATTGTTCTTGAGCCACTCTGTGAAAAGGACATTCGTCATCCACGCTTTTTGTTTCCTTGATACAGTAATGGCAAGCTTTTATTATTCTTAAAACACCGTGGATTCTGTAACTTGCCTATAACTAACGGAATCAGTTTTTTCAGTTCCATCAGCATTCACGCAAAGTGATCCGATCTTTACTTTCTTTCCCTCCTTTACATTTACCTTTAAATGCTGAAGTTCTTGTAAGCATCAGATGAAAGGATAACGCTGTCTCATCAACATTAAAAATGTCTTGCAGTTTGTACCCATCTATTTTTCGGGATAGATCCTGGAACCAACCTTCTACAGACTCTGATGGAACATCTTTTGACTCACCACCTACAACTTGGGATGAAATTCAAATTTTTCCTCCCCTTCTCTCTTTGGGCCAATAGAAACTCTGTCTTCAAAAATGGTAATCATGTCAAGGGCGTTGGCATGGGTGATATCGAAAAGATTGGCCAATTCCTCGGTGAAGAGTTTTTCCTTATCTATCTGCGGTTCAGATCGCTGAGAACTTCCCTTCCAAAGAGCACGCCACTGATTGTACTCCTTCTGAAACCTTCGAGATGATGTTGTAGTCAGCCATGGTAGGTATTCTGGCTTTTCCCCAGATTGACAGAAGCTCTTGTGTGATAATGCTTGAAGCATTCTTAACTGTGTTCTTTTCCGTTCTTATAAGGAAGAACAAACGACGCAGAACTTTTCCTTTTGACGGGAGCTTCTTATCCGGAATAATATCCATTGGTTGCTCGACCAGCCAAACCACAGTTTTTGCGAGTTACAACTGAAGCGCGTGAAGCTGAAGCCATGTTCATTGTTCACACTTGTTTTGTTGTTGTTGTTACGTTACACTAACTTACTGGTGACTGAAGACCAGCGCGTACAATTGCTGCAGAACGCGCAATCACATAAAGGGAATTCCCGTACTACATTCCTAAGGTGCATGCACAAATCTACGGAGAAGGTCGCGCTTGCAAGGTTATGCTCAGGAAAGATGGATGTTACCTGTGGACTTCTTTTTCGTCTTCCGTGTGCGCTTAAATTTTACGAGTGTTGTCATATCCTTAAATTCCTTATGTTAACTGCTGATACAGCTTACTTGCGAAGTTTGGATTCGGTGTGACACGTCATAAAAATCTCTAATCACCAAATTTTTTCAAGTAACTTTTTTCCACAGATACAACAATATTAGGGGGTAAGACTATGAAAAAAAAAATTACTGTATAAATAAGGACCACCCTAATATATATCCTAGTTTTTGTCCCTTTGTTTTAAATATTATTAAAGAAATTAGACAGCTAACTTCAATGGCCTCTCAAAAATAAATTATGTATGAGTAAATCAAGATAGTGATGATATTACAGCACTGAAAATAAACTGTCAAAAAATCAATCATTTTGGAACAAAAGCATATGCAATATTTACAGTTATTCTAATGATACTTTGCAGTAATTGCTATGCATCTGCTTTTTGAAGTTATCGGTGGAGGGATCTCTCATTAGAAAGGGAAAAAAAGTTCACCCATTTAATTTCATAGAAATATAAGTAGAGAAGTTACTGAATTATTATTTTTTTAATTTGGCATGGCCAGTACATTTTGGCATTTGGCTAGTAAAATTTTTTTCCCACTAGCCACATTGGCTAGTTGAAATTTCAGCAGTTTTGTAAGGGCTGGTCACTATTATTTGTTCTGTTTGTTTACTTTACAAAGTAGGGGATTCCAACACGAAAAGTAGCTAGTCTAAAGCTACACTAGCATCCTTAAGACTGCCAGTGAAAGTCCAGAAAGTGGCTAACGACTGCTTTGTATGAGGAGCGCAAGGCCAAGTCACTGGCTGGAAGGAAGGAAGTTAAAGAGGGGTGAGGTATTGTGTCTGCGGGGCACAACATTAAAATTTCGTTTAGATGAACAAAAACGACATTTTCTTTAAAATAAATTGTTCAAGTACAGGTACTATTTTTGTAAGCAAAAATGGAAAATTTCAAAAAGAAATTTAAGACAATACATCCAGAGCAAGCAAAAAGTTGAAGGCGGCATTCCACCAACACTTGTATCTTACACCTGTGGAGTAACTAGTCATGTCCATGTATGTATGTGTGTGTGTGTGTGTCCAGGTGGAGGGGGTCAGAATTAGCCCTTGCGAAACTGCTGAAATTTCTACTAGCTGATGTTGCTAGTGGAATAAAAATTTTATTAGCCAAATGACATAATCTAATTACCATGCAAAGTTAGAAAAAATAATAATTCAGTAATTTTTGTACTTACATTTCTATGAAATTAAATAGGTGAATGCTTCCCCCCCTTCTAATGAGAAATCTGTCCCCCATGAACTTCATAAAAACAGATGTACATTACGGCATATGATCATTAGATTGACTACAAATATTGCAAATGCCTTTGTTCCAAAATGATTGATTTTTTGACAATTTATTTTCAGTGCTGTAATATCATCACTATCTTAATTTACACATACATAATTTATTTTTAAGAGGCCATTGAAGTTAGAAGTCTAATTTCTTTAATAATATTTAAAACAAAGGGACAAAAGCTAGGATATATCTAGATAAAGTGGCACTAATAATGTTCATTTACCACTAATATGTACTGTGTCTGATTTTCCCATCAGAGGTATCTGCCCAGCACAACTGAATAGCATTCTGATGATCAAAATCTTCAATTGAAGGGCCATTGCATCTAATCATCATTAAGTCGTTTAAAGTGTCACTATTCAGACATGCCCGATTACTAGTTTTTATGAGCTTTATTGCTGAAAAGCCATGCTGACAAAAAGCAGTACTACATGGCTTTAGATGTAGCAGCTGCATCATCTTAAAAACACTGCCATAACAGTTTGTTTCTTTTTGTTCAGCATATACGTGGCTAAACAGAGATTCAAAAGTAATTCTTTTACCTGTAATGACATTATACTTTGTGGAAGGTATACCGTGGCAAAGGTTGCTGTAGTAACGTTGACCCTTTGGTTGCTCCAGGCTGATCCGTCAGCAGACTTGAGTTTTTCTCAAAGCCCACCTTCACTTCCATTCATTTTCGAAGCAGCTGCAGAAACATGGGCCAGAAAACTGAACTTGATATTCATTCACAAGTGTGTGTCGGGGGGGGGGGGGGACAAAAAAGTTGCTCACTTGGGGGAAAAAAATCTTCTGGCCATTGCTGGCTACTTTATTAAAATATTTACTAGCCACTACAAAATATCTGGTCGCCATTTGGCCACTGGCTACTGACATTCGCAAGGGTTGGCCAAAATCGCACAAATTCTTTTTCTTAAAGCAGGTCGTGAAAAGCATTGACCCCGCCCAGTGGTGCAGTGGTCTAAGCACTGGCTTATGACCATTCGTCAGAGAAGAGTGGGTTCAAATCCCAGTGAGACATGAATGTTGTGTTTGTCTTACGGCACGGGCTCTCTCCCTTCCCTGGAGCCAGTGACCTTAAATTAGGGACGGGCAACTGCTTACAGCACATTGAGTTGCTCATAGTGGTCATTTAACCTTCAATTAAAAGAAAAAAAGCATTAAAAATTTGTTCCTTCATTGTTTCGTAAAAAAAAAAAAAGTTGCTATCAAGCTTGCCCCACCAAAAATAATGCTTGCCCACCCGTCGCCCATCCTGATTTTGAAGTCTAATGATGTCCCTGACTAGGGGTATATTGAACCCCCATCATGAAATTATAGTACTGATACATTTTCAGGGTTGCCACTCATATTGGCTTTAAAAATTCTCTGAGTTTTACAGGTTTTCTGAAGATAATTTTGCGGGGAATTTCAGGTAAAATTTACAGATTATGTATAACCATGATAATATATATACTAAATGCCACATCTATAATGCAATATATTCAATGCAAGAAATACAAGAAAGATGACACCGAATTTTCGGGTGTAATGGGCACCTCTTTTGATTGCGTTCCAACGCATATTGAATTTATCAAACTATTTAAAAGTCTATGGAACCGGTATGGAAAACAATAGCATCTGACCGAAGAAAGTAGTTTTTCAATTGGGTTTTTAATCCCGCAGATATTGCTCAATGATGGAAAGTTACAAAATCATTTTTTGAAGCTGGTGAAATACATTTTTGGAGCAACAAAATGCATTTTTGGAATAAGTAAAATACATTTTTGGAGCAGATAAAACACATTTTTGGTGTAAGGAAACTTTTTTCAGAGCAGGTAAAATATTAGTAGATAGAAGAAGCTCTTAAGCAAAAAAATGTTTTGGAACTATATGCACCCTACTCAAATTTAAAACATCTTGCATTGAAATACACACACATATATGCAAAAGTTTTCAAATAGATCAAAAAGTTTGTAACCATAGCAGGATTCTATTATTAATCATTTATTTTACAAAAATGTTTATTTTTTAAATTTTTTGCTGTTTTTCTCAATATTTAATTGCTCACTTTTTTTTTTTCTAATTTTTTAAGATAGTTAGCAATGTTTTGTTTTGCTTCTTTTAATAGTGCCTACCTGTCCACTTTCGGTTGCACTCATGTCTCTTTTTTTTATGCTATATTCAATGTTCATCTCAGCATTGTTTAAGACTTTCTGGGAGGAATCCAATTGTTGCAAAAGTTCAGTTTCTTCCCATTTCAAATCACCTTGCGAACATTCAATGATTTCAATCTCTTCTTCTCTTTTTCACTTATTTTGCTGCATTTTTCCAGCAGTAATCTGCTCTTGATATTTTTTCCAGGATTCTTTATAAGCTGTCAAAAGTTTTTGGTTACATTAATTTTACTCACATATCTATTTTAGTCTCTTGACATTATCTTTGTGCTCCTTGCTCTCCACATGACGCCTGCAATCATTGCAGCTGCCTACACTACACTAAAATCGCAGTCACATGGCTTACAAAACATGATTCGGCAAAACTTTAGATGCTTCATAAAAAGACCATTCTTTACTAATACTATATACTAGTATGTCGTGATAGACTTGAAGATAAGTTTTATCTGACTTTGTTCTTTTTGTTGTCACAGATGTTTCACTGCTACGTTTAATTTTGTTTTAATCTAAATTAACCCTTTCCACTCGAATAACTTTTCACCTATACTCACCAAGCACCCTCTTTTTTTTTTTTTTTTTTTTTTTTTTGGAACCAGTGGCCACAACTTAGCAGTGAAAGCTCAGCTTTGGCTTGCCAGCCCTGACCTACGAGCTATAGATGCAACATCGGCGTGGCGGGTGACACCCGACCTGTGCGGCGAAAAAACAATTTCTCGCGAGCGCTGACATGCGAGCCATGGAGGCGTCATCGGTATGGAGGTTGACACCTGACACGAGATGTTCGGCGAAAATGAAATGTCTCGCAAGCCCGGTCATACAAGCTATAGGGGCGTCATAGGCGTGGCGGATGACACATGACCTATTCGGCGAAAAAGAAATGGCTCGCGAGCGTCGACATGCGAGCTGTAGAGGAGTCATCGGCATGGAGAGTGACACCAGACATATTTGCCGAAAAAAAAATGTTTCATATGTCAGGAGCTTGCAATAGGCGTAGCAGGTGAAACCCGACACGCAAGCTATTCAGCGAAAAAAATTCCTCGTGAGCTCCGACGACGCTTCTTTTTCTCTATTCAGTGAACAAGAAATATTTTGCGAGCCCCGACATGCGGGCTATAGAGGCATCATCAGTATAGCGAGTGACACTCAACCTATTTAACGAAAAAGAAATGTCTCGCGAGCTATAGAGGCATGATCGGAGGGGCGGATGACACCTGCCACGCGAGCTATTCGGCAATTTCGTAATGTTGGGTGTCACCCGACAGTCGAGTGGAAAAGGTTAAAATGTTTGCACCGAAATTTTCACAAGCACAAAGCTACATGCAATCAGTGTAAAGAGTTAGCAAAACTTAAAGGCGCTAAGCTGAGCTCCCTCTCGGCTTTTGTGCACGACACTCTCAAATGGCTGTACGAAGAAACATGTTGACAAACAGCGTATGAGAAGAAGCTCTGCCTCTGTTGGCGGGGGAAGTCAGATCACTGAAGGTGTATAGGGACTATCTGTAAAGTGCATTTTTTTGACCAAAAGACTGTAAAAAATAGAAAACTGCGTGGGCTTTTTCATAGTTTTTTTTAGTGACTTCCGTAAAACCGTGAGATGGAGTGAAAAACTGTACAAACTAAAGAAAATCCGTAAAAGTTGGCATCTCTGAATACCTATGAATCCTTTAGAAACAGAACCATCATATCCTGCCACGGGAGAGCCATTTTCAGTCGTCTTCCGCGTCAACGAAATATCTAACAACTGACTTTACGCTGTATTTATGCAATCTAGCACCTTGCCCGGAACTAAATAACTGCGCCATCCCAAAGAGCAGGAAACGACATATAAACAATTTCAATTGCATAGATGCCAACCTCTAAAAGTACTTTTCAGTAACCAACATGTTCATTTTTCAGTAATTTTCAGTAACACTTTTTTTTTCAGTAATTTTCAGTAATCCAGTCTACAGCGGCAAATTTTGATATTTAACACTGCAACATATTTTACTCTGTCAGAACTAATGACAAAATAATAATAATAATAATAGTACAATAAAAAATAATTTGCTAGTGGGAAAATTTAAAATACTGTCTACCAGAAAAATATAATAAATTACCTCCAGACATGAAGAAAAATTATTCCTTGGAATGTTGGCCAAATTATTATGATAAACTGGCTGTAGTTGCCATTTTGGCCTTCCTTAGTTCAATTTGGAAACTTCTTCTGATAGCACAGTTCACTGGGTGCAATGCTGTTTATTTTTTCTACTAATAAAGAAGACAGCACATGAGTACTTAAATTAGGTCTGAATTCATTCATGTTTTTGTTCACAATACTGAAAATTCTTTCTGTTCTTGCATTGCTATGAGGGACTATTAAAACCATTTTAAATAATTTTGCTTAATGATTCATACTTCAACTGGCCACTTTCATTTTTCATTAAAGAAATTCTGTGCCACACTTCATCCATTCTCCCAGAAGTAACAGAACAGTTAAAATTTTCAAACTGGTAGTGAGCAAATTCAGATTCCACCTTGTCAGATTCTTCTGGTTTCAAAACTGGAAACAGGGAACCCATATATTGGACTGATACAAAAGAAACACTTTGCCTTAATGCTACATCTGCAATTTCAGCTTGACTCAGAAATTCATCATTAAGTGGAAATTTTCTTAAAATGTAATTGCAGCCTGCCTTGTAAAATTCCCTTACCTCAGAATAAAAAGCAGCCACTGTGTCTTCACTCAGATCCGCAGATGTGCCTATATAAGATCTTGCTTTTGACCCAATTACGAGATCACAGTTTTCTTTTTGATTTCTCCTTTCAAAATTTCCATCTGCAAGAGATGTTGCTGTCACATCAAATGCTGATGGCTTGATAAATCGTACAAGCAATTCAGATAACAGACTATGAAGTTTTCTTTTTAATACATGCACAAGCGGAGCTTCCTGCTGCAAGAACACGTTAACAGATGTAAACAAAGGAAGAGTAGCAGATAAAAAAAGACAATAAAGTTTAGATGAAGGATTTCCAACTATACTTGCAAGGTTCTTATACTGTGAATTAGCTTCTTCATTGTCACTGAAATAATGTTCTAGAGCTTCCCACTGTTCTAAAATTCTGTCAATGGATTCCAAAAGTGATAACCAGCGTGTATTGACATGCTTTATAATTTTGTTTGGTTTAGTACCACAAACAGCTTGACTCAGTTTTAGATTGTGTTTCCTCTTTAAACTTTTCTCCAAAAAAAAGTACAACTGTATCAGAAACTGCTCAACATTAAATCCTTTCAGTTGAGTAGCAGATTTCTGTGCAGCTAAATTTACTAAATGGCATGAACATCGCTGCACTATGATTGCAGGCTGAACTTTCTTTATGTGAGAAACAACACCTTTTACTTGACCTATCATAGTGTTAGCATTGTCACAGGAAAATGACACACAGTTGCTCCACGAGATATATTTTTTAACAAACTCATCGTTTAAAACATTGAATATTCCTTCACCTGTATTATTACTTGATTCAACCAATGATAACAAAACAGTTGAATTTTTCCCTATTTTTCGTCAAAATATGTTATTGTAATGGGACACAGTTTATTTGCTTGGGCATCATTACTTCCGTCCGTAGATAGAGAAAAAGGTTTTTTTTTTTATTTCAGATACGATGTTACTTGTAGAAACACTGGCCATGTGCTGAATTAGTGCAGTAGCCTTGGTTCTTTCACACGAATATTTTTTTGCGATCGCTGAATCGGGAAACATGGCTTGAAATAACGGTTTTTCAAGACTTCAGTTTTCGGAAATTTATCCAACATTTTCAAGCTGAAATACAAATATTTATGGAATAAAATGATATCTAATAATACTGGGTAGAGGAAACATGGCACAAAAAAAAAATTTATGATTACCAGAGAAATCTTACTTCCGTCTAGTTTCCGTTTTCGAAGGATGAAATTCCGTCCTCTGACGGAGAACCCCCTCCCGCCCCCACCAATCCTCCCAAAATTTAAGTTTAGTTATGCATCGATTTCATACATGGTCCAAATGATAACAAAAAAGGACAGAATTCCTCGAATCAGCGTGAGAATCTCGTTGCCGAAGCCTACGGGGAAAGTTTCGAGAGGCCTAACTTCCGTTTTCGGAAATCGTTGCCTACAATTTCTAGCTGAAATTATGCAATGAAATTCAATTTAACAATACTGAACAGAAGCAACATTGCGAGAGAAAAAAATATGATTACGGGAAAAATCTGCACTTCGTTTAACTTCCGTTTCCGAACGTTTAAAAAGACAAAATGTCCCCAGATAGAATACGACCCCCCCCCACCCACCCAACTAATATCCCGAAAATTTCTTCACTTTTGCATCGATCTCGACGGAAAAAAAACAAAATAATAAAAAAAAAAAAAACGGACAGGGGCTCAGCGAATGAATCTCACGTACGAATTAACCGCTGAATCGATTTCCAATGTCGTAAGATAACGTTAAAATATCGATGACAGGTAAATTTTAACTTTTGGCACAAAATTGGTGCAGATTTCGTCGAAATGGCAATTTTTTAGCAGAATGGCGCAAGAACAACGTTTTGGTGCGGGCTGGTGCAATTGGCGCAGGTCTGGCAGCCCTGAATTAGCACTTAATTTTTTTCCCCCAGAAAAACTTGAAGAACCAACAAAAATTTTTTAAGTTGCTGAAAATTTGCCTTCTATCTCAGAAAATTAAATCAAATGTCGATTTTCCGTAATTTCAGCGGTGTTTCCGTACTTTCGTAACAGCAACCAAAAATCCGCAACATTACGGAAAATCCATACTAGTTGGCATCTATGCAATTGCACAACACTCCGAAAGACCACCAAACCATCTGTAAACAATCACCAGGATTTCATAACGTACAGCATCGTTTCTTCTACACACCACATTATTACAACAAAACTACTTCTCCATAAGCTCCACCTACATCGCGAAACCTATTCGTCACTTATGCCAAAAAAACAATGAATTAGAAGGTAGGCAAAAAACATTCCAAAATGTTGGGATTGGCGGAACGTGTCGATTAAGCGTCGTTCTACGTTTAACCAAATTACATGTAGACCTTCAAAAAGCATCATTCGATTCGCCGTTTAAAACAGCATTTTTTGCTGTGAAAACATTTTTTACGCTCAGCAGTTTTCGTTGGGGATTACCGTTTCGGCGCCGTTGGGCGCAAACTTTCCATCACTGTATTGCTGTAAACAGAATCCTGAACTTACCGTCCTCTGGTTGTTGTTTTTATTTGAGGTTTAACGACCACCGTCAGCAACTTATTGGGCTAAGGACAGTCAGTTGCCTGTCCCTAATTTAGGGCCACTGGCACCAGGGAAGGGAGAAAGCCAGTTCCGTAAGCCAAACACAACATCCGTGCCTCACCGGGATTCGAACCTGGACTCATCTTGCACGAATGATCAGAAGCCATTGCTTAGACCACTGCGCCACAGGGGCGGGGTCCTCCGGTTACAGACTTGTGCATTAAGAAAAATTTTAATTTATATGAGAAACATTTTGCAGAGGAAACGTTTCTCCAACAAAGAAGGAATTTTTCAAATCAAACTCTTTTTTTTTTTTTTTTTTTTGATTGGAGGTTTAACGACCACCGTGAGCAACTCAATGGGCTATAAGCAGTCGCCCGTCCCTAATTTAGGGTCACTGGTTCCAGGGAAGGGAGAGAGCCAGTGCCGTAAGACAAACACAACATCCATGCCTCACCGGGATTCGAACCCGGACCCCTTCGGACGAATGATCAGAGGCCAACGCCTTAGACCACTGCGCCACCGGGGCGGCCGAATCAAACTCTTAGAAGCAGAGATATGGACAAACATAACATATGCATCTACACCCCCTGGTGGGAAAAACATGCACTTCAGGCAGACAGTATTCTCAAAAAGTTTTTTTATGTGAGTGGTATCGGTCCAAGAAAAAAAAAAAATTAAGTCGAGTTTTAAGGAACTTAGATTTTGCTGCAAATACATCAGAAGCAGAAATAAAAACGTATGCCTCCTGGTGGGCAAACCATTCTTTATAAAATATTAGAAATTATATGAAAAATATTTTCCATCAGAAGCTGTATGCGATACAGGAAAAACTTTTCAAATCGGAGTTTCAGAAGCAAACATATTGGGGAAAACGCAATTTACCTTTGCACCTCTAGCGGAAAGTCTATGAATTACTTAAAAATTTTGAAATTATTTAAAAAGCATGTCACACCAGAAACTATCCAATGAAGAAAGAATTTTCCAAATCGGCATTAGAAGCGGAGATATTGACAAAAATAAGATATACATCTACGCCCCTAGTGGTGAAACTATGCAGTATTTTTAAAAGAAAATATTCCGAAAAGGTTTATCAATGTGAGTAACATTGGTCCACGAACGAATTTTTTTCGATCAAGATTTTGGGAGCTCAGATTTTATGGCAAATACATTAGAAGCAAAAATTAACACTTATGCCCCCTGGTGGCCAAAGTATTCTTTACCAAAAATTATAAATTATATGCAAAATATTTCCTATGAGGAGCTGTATCCGCTGAACAAAATATTTTTCAAATCGGAGTTTTAGAAGAAGAGATATCGAGGAAAACGTTATTTACTTTTAGCCCCCTAGTAGAAAATCTACGCGTAACTTGAGAAAGTAACTATACCTAAAATACTTTGACATAAATGGAATCAAAAGATAAAAGAATTTTTTCAATCGGACTTTTAGAAACAAATATATGGAATAAAATGTATTTTGAATTCAACAACTGCATTTACGCCCTCTAGTGGCGAAATTGGACAACGTTAAAAAAAAAACCGAAAAGAAGGATCATCATTCGCATATTTTAAGCTCCCCAATGCAAAAAGAATTTTTCAAATCGTATTATCAGGGCAGGAAAATTACCGGGCGACCTGCTAGAAATTTGGTCCTGGCGCCCAACTTTTTTTACTTCAAATTTCGTAATTTGCAGTCATTACTTTGATTTCATAGATGCAAAATGTAACTTTAACAAATTGTAATTTAATAAAATCAAACTCTGAAATTTTCTGCTTTGGGTTCATTTCATTTAAATCAACACAATTTTAATATGAATTTTAACTCACCATCTCAGATTTTGATGAAACTTGGCACAGAGGTAGCCTACATATAGATGAAGAAAAATACCCAATTTTATTAAAATACGTCGACCCATTTTGAAAATACGGCGATGTGAATTTGTCAAAAATCGCCAAAAAACACCCCACTGCCATAATTTCAAATTGCAGTTAGCAGCTCTCCTAATTAAGCTAAAATGATGGGAGAGGTGTCATATTGCAGCATTTTCCAAGAGCTTTCCTATGATATACAACACAATATGAGTTTGAGATGAAAATTGTTTTTCAAATTTAAATTAGATTAAAATTTTTAATTTATCAAAAAGTGCATCTTCACAAAAATTTTTCAAAAAATTATATACAACACTTCACATTATTGTTAATTAATTCCCTAAGTATGAAAGTGGGACTGTCATGGGTTCACACCTTTATAAAATTTCAAAACTACATATTTCACTAAAAATATGACATTTTTGTAAAATTCATAGATTTAAGCGGAAATATACATAACTGACCCGTAAATAAATCTTCACTTTTTCATAAATTTATTTGTAATATATTTAAAATGTAACTAGTGACTATGACAGGGTGATTATTCTATTAGAACTACTAAAAATATAAGATTTTTATGAATAAAATGTAATCTGATAGCCATAATTACTGAAAGTTTTGAGTATACAGGGTGGTTCAAAACTATACGTCAAAAATGTAAAGGCAGGTAGAGGGGATCTAAATAAGCAGATTTCGTATAGGAATGTGTGTGCGGTGATGCCGCATTAAAGCACTAGCACGTAAAGCAGTATGAATCACAGGAAACTGAAAAGACAAGTAAAGACAAAAGAAAACAAAAATTTATTAACAGTTTACAAGAGGTGCTCGAACAAGCGGCCACCAACAGCGATACAAGATTCACAGCAGTGGCGCATGGATCGGCGTACATTAGAAAAGACGTTAGGCATGTCTAGCACATGTCCAGCAGCAACAGACAAGCGGGCAACAAGATTTTCTGCAGATGTGACGGGACTCTCGTACACGAGGCTTTTAATATGACCCCAAAAGAAGAAATCCAAGCAGGTTAAATCAGGAGAACGCAGTGGCCAGAGAAATGGTCAGCCCCGTCCTATCCAATGCTGACCGTAGACAACGTCCAGGTGATTCCTGACGTTTCGGCTGAAGTGAGCTGGGGCTCCATCGTGCTGGAACCACATTCGTTTGCGAACATCTGGAGGAACATCGACCAGAAGTTCAGGTAAGACCACCTGTAGGAAGTTACTGTATGTGTGCCCAGTTAAACGACTAGGTAGAATGTACGGTCCTACTAAATTATTGTGCACAATGCCTGCCCAAACATTAATGGAAAACCTTTCTTGGTAGGCGTGTGTTATTGTGCCATGTGGGTTATCATGAGCCCACAGGTGAGAATTATGGATGTTAAACATACCCGACCGCATAAAGGTAGCCTCATCAGTGAATAAAACATCTGCAGGGAAGGTTGGATTGGCTGCAGTCTGCTGCAGATACTAACAGGCAAAGTTGAGACGTGGAAGATAATCGTCAGGGGTCATTGCTTGCACCCTCTGTAAATGATACGGATGCATTTCCGTCTTCATGTAAAGTCCTCAAAACAGTTGGATGGCTCACACCCAACGTACGTCCTACAGCTCAAGAGCTTGTCGACGGATAATCCTATACTGTGTTTAGTATTCTTTCTTCCACTGCAGGAGTTCTGCAATATCTTCCAATGCCAGTATCACACCTGGAAGCATAAAACGATCCACTCATGCTTAACTCCCGATGAAGCCGCTCGAATGTTCGACGATCCGGCTGATTCCTATCCGGGAATCGCTCCCTGTACATCCATTGAGCAGCTAATTCATTTCCTTGTGCAGCCCCATACATGAAATGCATGTCGGCCACTCCATGTAACGATGCATGCTGCTCGAGATCCGTGCGGGAAATGAAGAATCCAGCTGGCGAAGCGCTTTTATACGCCGCACTCATCAGTGCTCTCTACCAGCTCAACGCGGCATTACCGCACACACATTCCTATACGAAATCTGCTTATTTAGATACCCTCTACCTGCCTTTACATTTTTGACATATAATTTTGAACCACCCTGTATATAAAAAGTACAAATTGGGATAAAAAAAAATCTAATTGTTTATTCCAACTATCATAAATAGCAAATTGCAATTTTATTGGATCTGCTCAGACCCAGCTATGCCAGTTCAGGGTCAAGCCACATGTCTGGAACTGCCTGAGTCTGGAGCTGTTATGACTCAACTGGTTTAAACCACAGGCAGACCTGATCAGTCTTCATACTGATTTAGTGGCAGTTGGATGTGTATGTTGGTGGTGATTAATGTGGTGGTATAAGTTTCATTTTTAAATGTTAATATTTTGTGAGGTGTTGGTATTAGTGAAAAAAAAAATTTCAAATTTGTTACTCATTATTTCAGTATATTTTCTTAGTGTTCTCTTCAGAAACATTTCTAAATTTTAACTGAGATCTGTGTGATATTATACAATGGAGAAAGAAAGATATTGGACACTACAATGTTGCAATCCTTTAGAAAAACATAATTATTCTGCGAAAAACATAAAGAGACTAAGAAATGTGCCGGAATGGATGTGATATTTCCTGATATGATGCCAAAGATATAAAAAATTTGTGATAATTGTAGGAAGCAGATTGGTTCATTGAAAAATATGCAAGAAAATAATGATTGCAGTTCGGATGATGATGATGGAACAAGCTATGATCCTCCACCTTCAGCTGTTCTGGAGACACTAAATAAGTCTCTTCAGGAATAAGGAGAGTCCACTGTACGTAGTACAAATCTTCAGATGAAGCAGTATTCAACCAAAAAATTAAAAAAACATTGGGTAAGCACTTAAAAAACAACTATTTGCTAATGCAGAGGATTCCTCAGAAAATGAATGTGTCACTAGAACAATCTGTCATAGGTAATCTGAAAACTAGCTTTTCTTCTAGTAGGAAAAAGAAAGTAATGCTACTAACCTGTTTGCCTGAATCTTGGAGTATAAGAAAGATAATGCGTGAATTCAATGCTCCTAACTACATGGTACGCCAGGCAAAACAGCTTTTGAAGGAAAGAGGTATATTAGAAAGTCCTGACCAAAAACTGGGAAAAAATCTGTCACAAGAAGTTGTGAAAACAGTAAGTTTTTTTTTATGAGAATGATGAAATAAGTAGAGTAATGCCAGGGAAGAGAGACTGTGTAACTGTGAAGGGGGAGAATGGAGATAAAACAGTAATATCTAAAAGACTTATTTTGTGCAATTTAAAAGCAGCATATAAAATTTTCAAAGATAAATTTCAAGAAATGAAGATTGGGTTTTCTAAATTTGCAGAACTGCACCCAAAACACTGCATTTTAGCAGGATATAGTGGAACACACTCAGTATGTGTTTGCACTATACATCAAAATGTCAAACTTATGATAGAAAATACTAAGCTCGATGCGTTAACCAATGGAGAATTGGCCTCTTATAAACACTGTTTGGCAAAAGTGCTGTGCAACCCAGCATCAATTCACTGCATTATGGGAAACTGTAGTTCTTGCCTAGGAAGCGACCCAATAAAAAGTACACTACAAAATACATTTGATAATAATATGGTTAAAAATATCACTTTTCGACAGTGGGTTTCAGTAGACAGATGCAACTTAGAAACAATGCAGAAAACCTCATCAGAGTTTATTGAATTATTTTCTGAAAAATTGACCACATTGATACTCCATGATTTTCTAGCTAAGCACCAAAGCTCTTTTATAAATGAAGTCAAGGAAAACTTGAATGAGGGTGAATATGTTGTTACACGTGACTTCTCTGAGAATTACACTTTCGTGATCCAAGATGAGGCCCAGAGTTATCATTGGTCAAGTGATCATGTAACAGTGCACCCCTTTGTAGTGTATTACAAAGGAGAGAAGAAAACAGAGCATATGAGTTATGTCATAATTTCTAACTGTCTAGAAGCATAACATCATAACAGTCTGTTTTCAAAAACAGCTAATTCAATTTTTAAAAACCAAATTTCAAACTGATATACTATTTTTCGGATGGCAGTGCAGCTCAATACAAGAATAAAAAGAATTTTGTGAACTTATACGTTTTCACAAAGAAGATGTTGGCATTGAAACAGAATGGCATTTTTTTTTTTTTTGCCTCTGCTCATGGAAAAGGACCTTGCGATAGTGTCGGTGGCACGGTTAAGAGATTAGTAACAAAAGCAAGTCTGCAGAGGCCATATATATGATAACCAAATTCTTACTCCACAACAACTTTTTGATTGGGCAGTTAAAAACATTACATCTGCACACTTTGAATTTTCAATACAAGAAGAGTACATTGAAACTGAAACATTTCTAGAAGAGAGTTTTAGTCAATCTGTTACCATCAAAGGGACACAGAGGTTACATGCCTTAATACCGATAGCATCAAGTACATCAAAAATATTGGTAAAAACTTTTTCAGATACAACAGAATCTACTGCTGAAACAGTCACAAAATCTCTGGAAAAACTGGCTTTGAGAGATATTCATGGATGCATTACTGCCATCTATGACAAGAAATTATGGCTAGCTTATGTTTTAACAAAAGACGAAGGTCTTGATGAAGTTACTTTCCTTCACCTAGCTGGCCCATCACTATCTTATACATATCCTACAAAACCTGATATTCTATGGGTATCTGTAAATGATATTCTTTGTAAAGTAAACCCAGCAACACCAACAGGAAGAATATATCAAATTCCTGGGGATGATACTGTAAAAACAAATGAAGCATTTAAAAAGAAGTGAAATCTTAAAACACATACTGTTTGTATCAGGTTTTGCAAGTGACATTTCGAATGTATGTTATAACAGTAAATTTGAATGTGTACATAGATATATTAAGAATAAAGAGTGAAGATTTATTTACGGGTAAGTTATGTATATTTCCGCTTAAATCTATGAATTTTACAAATATGTCATTGTTTTTAGTGAAATTTGTATTTTTGAAATATTATAAAGGTGTGAACCCATGACAGGCCCACTTTCATACTTAGGGAATTAGTTAACAATAATGTGAAGTGTTGTATATAATTTTTTGAAGATGCACTTTTTGATAAATTAAACATTTAAATTTTAATTTAAATTTGAAAAACAAATTTTCATCTCAAACCCATATTGTGTTGTATATCATAAGAAAGCTCTTGGAAAATGCTGCAACAAGACACCTCTCCCATCATTTTAGCTTAATTAGGAGAGCTGCTACAGCAATTTTAAATTATGGCAGTGGGGTGTTTTTTGGCGATTTTTCACAACTCCACATTGACATATTTTCAAAATGGGTCAACGTATTTTAATAAAATTGGGTGTTTTTCTTCATCTATATGTAGGCTACCTCTGTGCCAAGTTTCATCAAAATCTGAGATAGTGGGGTAAAACTTCACATGGAATGACTCTTTGATCGCATTTATAAATTCTGTCAGCATTTATCCTGAACCGTGTGTTCCAAGCAGAGAAACGCGATGAAATCCTCTGAGTCACGACTATCCTGTCGGATCATGGAAGACATTGAAGATCACACTATTTGGTTTAAGCTGCCAGCCAGGGAGCAGAAACCAGCGAGACGCGGAGACGCATGTCGCAGATTCTCGGAAAGGTTTGCAGACTGTTTTTCCATTTTCTTAACATTAATTCTTTTTAAGATTTCTTAAAATTTTAAAACAAAGGAAGGGAAATTACACGCATTTTTAACGTTGGTTCACATTTAAGATGTAAAGCTGTAATCAATACATCACGCAGACAACTATAAATCGATAGATGCCCTACCCCCCCCCCTCATTTTATTTTAGCTTTCATTCTTCCATATTTTTCAAACAGATAACTTGAGCTTGATGAGATATAATTGCTTTTCTTGAGCTTTGAATCTCGGAAGCGATATTTTTATGCACTTTTAACGCACCACACACGTTTGATGTGCGTGGTGGTTAAAAGGGCATAAAAACATTTCGGTAGCTAAACCACAATCCCCCCCCCTTTTTTTGCATGGAGGCCTAAATTTTAATCTAACTGAAAGTTAAATTGAGGCGATATCTTTTTTTTTTCATTACGAGAGCCATACCATATTTTTAAAGTGTTTTCTCTGTTTCCGCTGCAGTCAGCTTTCCGTAAGTTGAGGTCACAATTTTTTTTCCCCTTTTGCTTCCAGATAGCTTCACTTCAGTATTCAGTTAGATTGACAAGGTGTATTTTTTCCCCCTCCTTTTTAAACCATATTTTTTTACAAACATTTTTATCGTCCGTCTTCCGTTTCTTATGGTCGCATTCCAGGCATTCCAGAAGTCGATCGCAGTTTTTGTGTTTTTTGGCTTTAGATAGCTTCATTTCAGTTAGATTGTTGCTGTTTGTTTTTTTTAATTTCTTTACAAAATCCATATTTGTTAAGCGTTTGCAAAATTCCCTTTTGTTTCTGCAGCATGCGGCTTTCGGAAGTTAATGGTCGCATTTTATTTTATTTTATTTTATTTTATTTATCTTTTTAACTTCTAGATGGCTTTATCTCGGATCTTTTATTTTTTAAAACCACATATTTATGTATTTTTAAACGCCCCCTGCTGCGTTTCCAAAGCCGTATTACGCGGTACTCCGGAAGCTGGCGGCCGCAATTTTTTTTTAGCTATTATTTTCTTCCAAATAGTTTAATCTCAGATTGATGAGGTTAAACGTGTTTTTTTTTTTTTTTTTTTTTTTTTTTTTTACACATTCTTTATGTTTGGATTTTTATCAAAAGTATAGAACCCTGAGATTTATAGACCGAATTTGAATTTCATTTAGCAGTAAATAGTTTGGGTAATAGGCAGTGCTTAATACACTTATATTACTTTGTTCTGACATCACCATGCATTACGTTTGCGCACGATACTTTAAAATTTGCTTTCGTTTCACCTGGCTACTAAATTTTGGGGCTGGCTCCTAGATCTGGAGCTTATTTTTCCAGCCCTGGACTAATAGCTGCAGAGACATGGTGTCTACAGGCGGAAGGACGGACATACCGCTAACATAAGCACAATCTTTTCTTACAAAAAAAAATGTGCTAAAAAAGCTATTATTGTACACTTGAATTATTTGCTGGCTTTTTTTTTTTTTAATTGCTGGCTGAAATTTTCGATTTCCATTGCATACTTGACGTTTTTTTGTTGTCCGCAGCAGACCGCCGATTTCCGTAGCATACTCTAGATTTTCCGTCGTCCATAGCAGACCGACGATTTCCATAGCATACTCGATATTTTCCGTCACCCGCAGCGGACCCACGATTTCCATAGCACACTCGATGTTTTCCGTCGTCCGTAGCGGAGACGCTTTCCATAGTAACTACATAAAACCCCTAGTACTTGGAGTAGCTGAATCTTTCTTCACACTGCATGGTCTTATTCAGCTTCAAGCGGAACTCAGTGCACACGGAGAATTTAGTGTGCCAAAGTACCGGTGATGACGACGGGGTACGGCGGTACTGGCACAAAATCTGCCTTTTGTAGCAAGATGGCGCAAGATTTTTATTTTGGCACACTGTGCCGCAGAATTTGCATCCCTGGTAACTGCATACACATTATGCAAAAAACTATCAGTTTAATTTTCCCTAACTTTTCCAGGTTTTTGCAAAAAAAATTATTTCTCCCCGAGTTTTCCTGATTTTTAGCCTCATTTTCAGATTCCCTGATTTTCCCCGGTCGGCTGGCAACCCTGATTTTCCACAGCTTACAATGTACGTAATTAGCATGAAATACAGCTCACAGCTGGGCTTTTTAATGGCAAAAATTGGGGAAAATCTTGAATTCAGCTGAAGTAAAAATATAACAGCATAAAATGTATTTATAAATATATTACTATATATGAAAATGTATAGCTATATGATAAACAAATTATTTGAGTGAAAATTTTATTGCTTAACTAATCAGATGAAATAGGCTGTTGAAGAAGTTTTAGCTTAAAATGTCAGCATTATTTTCGGAAATCAGATTTTGGTTCTGCAGATGGTACATGAATAATAGTCAACTAAAGATGATTCAGTAGTCAGTACCATAATCTGATGGCAGAAAATTTGCACTTCTACCGGGTGTCCCATATAAAGGTGGAGTCTCCGGGCGTGACGGGTGGCTGGGTATGTTAGGTAAACGATCGATGTCTCGTCAGTTGGCTCTGAGCTTTTGCAGAGTGAGGATCGCTAGCGAAGTGGACAGATGTGTGAGCGTCGCATAACGGTCAAAATGCAGAAGCGTATCGAACAGCGATATGCGGTAAAGTTTTGTGTTAAACTTAAAAAACAGCGATTGAGACGCTTGCTATAATACAGAAGGCCTACAGGAAGGATGCTTTATCAAAAGCACAAGGTTCACAAAACGTTCACAGAGAGAGCGTCGAAGATGAGCCACGCCCAGGGCGCCCTTCAACATCTCACACTTCGGACAATGTGGAAAAGGTGAACGCCATTTTGGACTCTGAGTGACGTCTGAGTGTTAGATTCGTAGTAGAGCACATGGGACTTGCGAAATCCATTGTGCATGAAATAATCACGCAAGAATTGCAGATGCGGAAAGTTAGTGTCAAATTGGTTCCCAAGGTTTTGACCGATGAACAGAGGAACAACCGTGTGTTGATTTTTCGTGAGCTTGTGTATCGTGTGAGGAGTGAACCTGGTTTTGGAGAAAGTGATAACAGATGATCAAATGTGGGTCTTTGAGTATGATCCAGAGATGAAAAGACAGAGCTCAGAGTGACACACTCCCGAGTCTCCTCGACCAAAGAAGGTTTGAATGTGCAAATCGATGCTCATTGTCTTCTTTGACTGTAAAGGTATTGTCCATAAGGAGTTCGTACCACCTGGACAAACGGTCAATGCTGCATTTTACGTGGCAGTGCTTCAATGACTGAAGAACAGAGTAGTGTGCGTCTGCCCGGATGTCACCAACACTTGGGTTCTTCACCATAATAATGCACTGAGCCATGCGTCGCTGAGAGTGAGAGAGTTTCTGGCGAAACACAATGTGGCAACGCTGCCCCAACCTCCCTACAGCCCTGACTTGGCCCCGGCTGACTTCCTTTTGTTTCCCCAGCTCAAATCCAGCTTCAAAGGACACCATTTTGGGACTGTTACAAACGTGCAAACTGCTGCGACGAGTGCTTTGAAAGTGATCCCTGTTACAAACTTCCAGGCAAGCTACACGGCGTGGCAGAACCGCTGGCAGTGGTGTATTGATGTTCAAGTAAAGATTAAAATTAGCGGTCGCCACTCGCCACGTGGCGACTGGATAAAATAAAATGTCCAATAAAAAAAGTAACTTTAGTCGCCACACTCGAAAATTTGCCTTTTTTCATTGCTAAAGAATTAATTTGCGTTTTTAAAATGTTCCTGCTATAGGAAATGCATTTTCAAATCATCCAACTCACTTGCAGTGAAAAATGGCACTTTTGTCCACAAATAAGTGAGTACTATCTATTTATAGATTCACTCTTCAAAAACGGGGGTGGGGCGGCTATTTGTTTTTCCACTTAAGTTGGTGCGTAAAGTAGCCATATCAGAAATGGACACCTGTGGCTTTAGATGGAACTGTGGCATCACAACTCGTCTTCAGCAGCTCGTTTTTAAAGTTTGGTTTCTCTGAAAATGTACGATTTTTTTGGTTTCTCTGAAATGCTTAGGCACTTCTTGCTTATCATCAAACAAAATGGGCAAGCATTTTCCCTTTTGTTAACAAAAAGAAATCAAAGGTAGAAAATCGGGACTTCACTTTCCACTGCTGTAAGCCGTCTTTCATTCCACGCAGAGTAGTGTTTCCTTTGCACGTGTGAAGTTGGCTTTAAAAAAAAAAAAAAAAAACTCTTGTCTGCCCCTTAATACAGTAAAATGTTACTAAGGAATGGGTAAACACAAGTTTCTCAGTGAAATTATACATAAAAAATCAGTACTCTATTTGTTCACTCTGCCGTGATAGTCATTTTACGGGTCACGGATAAGGCCGATTCCATCACAGGTGGAATAAGTACCGATTTTGAAATTTAATTTAGTTTTAAAAAAGCAGAAAAGAAAAAAACACTTTCCGTATTGATTGGTTTTGAAGAACAGGCTGTTAGTAATAACAAAAACTGCGCTTCACTAGAAAAAACTTTTAAAATAAGTTCTTTTTCACTATTACTGAAGCTATTAAAAACAAGAAACCTAATCAGAAAAAATATTACATAAGAATATAACCAGAAAGTGAAAAGTAAGTGCATCTTGGGGTAAAAAAAAATTCGAAATTTAGAAAACTACGGAACATTTTCATCTGTGCTAAAACAATCGTTTTCAGCCAACGAACGGCATCAAGATGCTCAAATTATATTGATCAAATGTCGCGACATTAGAAACTTCCAATAAACAGTCCCAAAAATGTTTGATGAATGTTAGAATTTTGAATACATGAAAATAAATTTTTAACAAATGATTGAATAACATTATTTCACAGATTTTTTTATTTCCATAATATATTTGCTGTTTCCCGTATCACATAGCGATAGACGATTTCTGTAGTGACCAGTCCTTGCGAAACTGCTGAAATTTATACTAGCCAATGTGGCTTGTGGAATAAAAATTTTACTAGCCAAATGACAAAATCTACTGGCCATGCAAAGTCAAAAAAATTTATAATTCAGTAACTTCTCTACTTATGTTTCTATGAAATTAAATGGGTGAATGTTTTTTTTTTTTTCTTTCTTTCTAATGATAGACTCCTCCCCATTAACTTCATAAAAACAGATGCAGAGCAGTTACTGCATAGGATCATTAGATTGACTGCAAATATTGTATATGTTTTTGTTCCAAAATGATTGATTTTTTGACAATTTATTTTCAGTGCAGTAATATAATTACTTTTACTATCTTAATTTACACATACATCATTTATTTTTCAGAGGTCATTGAAGTTAGATGTCTAATTTCTTTAATGATATTTAAAACAAAAGGGACAAAAGCTACAATATCTATGCATAAAGTGGCACTAATAATGTTGATCAGGGCTCGACAAATCCCGGGCGCCAGGTGCCTAAAATTCGGGTCATGGCGCCTAATTTTCTTCTTACTTGAGATTTCGTAATTTGCAGTAAATACCATAATTTCTGTTGCATATTCCTTATAAATTTAGGTACTGTGGAACCAGTAAAGAAAAAAAAAAAAAGTGGTGCCACGTTTTTAAAAGTTTGAGAGGTAATTGTCAGGCGAGTTGGTGTTACTGGGAAAGTACTGAAAATGTGGTAACAGAAAAAATGTAACGTAACAGCGGGATAAAAGACTGCAAAGAGATTGTAATAATATATATACATGAATTTTTTTACTTAGAAGCATTTTGACAGAATATATGACGTAAGGAAGGCGTTACTATTTGCGTGTACGGATGGATGCCTATTGCCTACGTGTTGTGAGAATCCGCGACTCTCGGGAATCCCGCAAAGCTATTATTCCGTAACATGTAACCATTCTGCGATCGCACTGGCCAATACTGTTCACTTAGTAATTTCCTTCATTAAATCGGTGAAATGCGAATCGCATTGCCAAGTTTTGGGGCGCTAATTGTATTAGTTAAGGATTTTTTTTTCTTTCGGTATTCAGTTGAAACGTATTCAGAAATAAGACAATGCTACTGACTGTCCGCAATTTCAATTGATTTTTTAGTGTAACTAATGAACTACAGTAAAGCTGCAACAGCTAGCGATTTTAGTTTTTTATTTACAAAAGTTACACAAAAGTACTTCAAAATGACAGTTACTTTTTCAATAAGACTATCATTTCTTTCTTACATCTTTGGATTTCTGAGTCGGTCCTGTGAATCGCTGTTTTCTGTCAGAAATTACCATTCACGAGTATCATAATAGGTGTGGATTATACGACTGTCATATACACCAATTACTACGGAATGTCGATAGTTTCTATGGATTTATTTCCACAAATTTTCATTTTGTTTAAAAAAAATATTTTGTAATTATTTTATGATATACATATTTGTAAGATTCTTAAGCGGATTCGCGGAATTCTCCAGTTTTTTTTTTTTTTTTTTTTGTCATCATTTAGATCGTTCTCAAGATTTATGCAAAACTGAAGAGAATTTGGGGTGTGGGTCATTTTCCACCTGGGGACAGCATTTCGTGTTTCAAAGCTTTCGAAAAAAGAATTTGCCATAATCGTAATTTTTTTCTCCCGACGATGCGTTCGTGTCTAGTATTCTTGTTAAATATCATTTTATGGCATATATGTTCGTATTTCAGCTTGAAACTGTAGGCAAAAATTTGCGGAAACGGAAGTTAGACGCCGTGAAAATTTCCTCCTAATCTTCAGGCCCGAAATTCTTCCGCGAAATCCCGCCATTTTCATTAATTCGGCCACTCAGGAGATCGATGCACAAATAAACAGAAGGGGGGTACATGTTCGTCGGAAAACGGAATTCCATCTTCATGAAAATTTCGAAAACGGAGAGTTAACAGAGTTCAGATTTTTTCCGCAATCGTGATTTCTTTTTTACTCGCGATGTTGCCTCTGTTCAGTATTTTTAAGTATCATTTTACTGCATAAATTTTTGTATTTCAGCTTGAAAATAGGAGAAAAATTTCCCAAACCGGAAGTTTTCCCCTATAATATGCAATACCAGTTATTAGTAAACAAGGCTATTGCCAATGTTGGCAGATATGGACTCTTTTTTTTTTTTTCTTTTTGAAATATCTTGGTCCGAGACATGCTGCTGCGGATTATGCGAAGGAAAAAATTGTTTTTCTCTTTGGATAATACACCCTTGCGGATCTCACAAAAGAAATTTTTTTCTGAATTTTATGGTCTACAGAAGAAAAAAAATATGGTACTTTGAATTAATATGTACAAAATATGACATCCGCAAATAGTATTTTAATAAAATTGAAATCTGAAATTTTAATTTTTTTTGAGATCTGCTGAAAGAATGGAAAAAGAAAATTATGAAGCAAATTTGAACTTTATTTTGCAATAAGTGGTTTGAGTAAAAAAAAAAACAACAACATAGTTTACCACTTTCGTTCCAGTGTCATAACCAAACATGTTTTTATTCATGCGTTATTGACTTAGTTTCACCTGGCGCCCAAATTTTGGAGCTGGCTCCTAGAGATTTAGAACATATTTGTTGAGCCCTGATGTTGATACAGTTTACCACTGTATCAACATTATTAGTTCCACTTATGCATATATATGATCTTCCCATCAGAGGTAAGATGCACACCACAATTGAATAGCATTTTGAGGATCAAAATCTTTAATTGAAAGGCCATTGCATCTGATCATCATTAAATCATTAAAGTGTCACTATTCAGACATGCCCGATTACTCACTTTTATGAGATTCATTTCTGAAAAGCCACGCTCATAAGGAGCAGTACTACATGGCATTAGATGTAGCAGCTGCATCATCTTAAAAACACTGCTGTAACAGTTTGTTTATTTTTGTTCAGCTTATATGCAGCTAAACAGAGATTCAAAGATAATTCTTTTACCTGTAGATGACATTAAACTTTGGGCAAAGTATACCATGGCAAAGGTTGCTTTAGTAACCTTGACCCTTTGGTTGTTCCAGGATGATCCGTCAGCAGATTTTCTCTCAAATCCCACCTTCACTTCCATTCATTTTCGAAGCAGCTGCAGGAACACGGGTGAGAAAACAACTCAATATTCATTCACAAGTGGGCGGAATTGTTAGACAAAATAGTTGCTTCACTTGGGGGGGGGGGTCTACTGGCCATCGTTGGCTACTATATTAAAAAATTTACTAGCCACTACAAAATATCTGGTCGCCACTTGGCCACTGGCTACCAACATTCATAAGGGCTGGTAGTGACTATGGAGAATTCGTAGCATTTGGAAGATCTGAGAGCAAACAGGAAAAAATGACAAATCATTAAAATTCTACCAAAACAACGTTTTCTGAAGGGGAAAAACAAACCTGACAACCAGATTTTTTATTTCCGTAGTAATAGTAGATGTTTCTCGTGGTTCGTAGTGATCAAAGATTTTTTAGTGACTATGGAGAATTCGTAGTATTTGGAATGTCTGTGGTGGGCAAACAGGAAAAATGACAAATCATTAAAATTCTACCAAAACTGAACGTTTTCTGAAAAAAAAAAAAACCACACCTGACACTAGGTTCGAAAACCAGACAGAATCCGATGGAATCGGGATACTCGGCAAGTGTTCTTATTTCATCATGACAATTTTTTCAACACCCGTGAAGGTTTATCAATGTTTTTGATCTAATATTTATTAGAACAACCCAGGAAATTACTGAATATTTTTTGTTAGTGGTCAGGAATCATTGCGAGTTTGTAAAATAAAGTGACCAGGTCGGTATCACATTTCTCCCAATCTCAGCTGTACCACAAAATGATTGTGCTATAAGATACGAAATTCACTTTTGAAAGCTATACAGCCAGTTTTAATTTTGACAAGAAGAAGAACCTAACCAAAAATAAATGGAATGTAAACAAAAATTTAGCAGAATGGAAGCAGCTTCGAAACATAATGTCTGAACATTTTTGACCATCAATAACTCACTAAAAACTGCTAGAAACGAAAAAACAAGCAATGTTTAGTACATGAAGGTCATAGCACAAATTGTTGAAATACTCAGTACTGCTGACTGTTATACCAAGCAATGCAGAAGTTAAGAGAATGCAAGCATTGTGGGCAATGTTCTTGATGACAAGACAATGCTCATGCAAAGAATGACTTTAGAAAATGCAGTAAATAAAATAAAATAAACAAAAGTAAATACCACTTGAAAATTTTGACCCATCCACTGCTATCAATTTATGGTGGAGAGATTGAGAAATTTTATTTGTGAACATAGCTAGAGACCAAATAAAAATGATTACGGTAAATTATATTTCCAATAAAAACTGTCAAAAAATTTGGTTGATGTGGTTGATTATATTATTCATTTAATTACACTGGACAATAGACAATAAATATATAAGATTCTATTTATTCATTTAATTGCACTGAAGAATAGACAGCGGGACCTTGTAACTACTAAGCTTAAATTTAACTATGTCTAAATAAATGAAAGCTATACAGTGCAGTGATAAAATGCATATACAACACGAAAAGCCATAAGGAAAGTGGCCACTAGAATTTGTCCACCCACTGGCCAATGGCCACTCGAAAAAAATCACCAATTTTAATCTTTATGTTCAAGGATGTTATTTGGAGGAATTTTAATATTATGTAAGCATAACTTTAATTAAACGTCTGTTTATTGAATGAGTCTCATTACTTCCCGGACAGACCTTGTATGTCTGTGTTTCATTCCTTGCCACAGTTAGCAAGCTTTGACAGGCTGCTGTTTTATTTCTGAGTGTTTATCTGGCCCAATTTCAGAAATATGCATTAAGATTTTATTGCTCAGTGAATCTCAAAATTTTGACTGAATTCTGTTTTGTGTGGCCACGTTCACATGGTACATTTGTTAAACGCACAACACAAGACTTGCTTGCAAAAGGAACTTTTGACACTAATGGAAATGTGTGCAGATGGTTGCTTATAACTCTTTTAGAAAACTTTGGACATTGGCACATATACTCTTCATTTTTTACAGCTATGTTTAGATAGGGAATATTCCATAACTGCGTCTTCATTAGTTTTCAAGAAAAAACAAAAAACAAAACTGGTCTGCCAGGCTTCTGAGAGGCCGTACCAAAACTTGTGTGTGTGTGTTGCTTCACAGATTCAGATTCTACACACTCAAACTTCAAAAGAGTTCCATTGTGGCAGAAGGAAATCTGCAGTCTATCTCAATCACAAAAGATAAACCTTTACTGGACATTGTGATGTGCAAGTTTAGTAATACAAGAATCAACTAATTTATTATTTTTGAACAAGTTTCCCTTCAGCTCAGAAAAAATATATATATATCTTCTTGAATAATATGTATTATGAGATGTTTACAGTTCACATAAGAAGACTTGGTTGATTCAACCAGTCTTCTGATATGAGGAATGTCCAGTTTTTCCCTTTGCAACTATTTATGGAGGGAAAATAACATTTAACAATAATTCAGGACAGTGGGAACATTGTGGGAGAAAAAATTACGATTACGAAAAAATCTTCGCTCCGTGCGACTTCCGTTTTCGGAAAATTTTCCTCTATTTTTAAGCTGAAACACAGTTATCAAACAAAATTGTGTTTCACAATAATACTGAGAAGAGACAATATCGCAAGAAAAAAAGTTACCATTACAGATTAAATCTGCAGTTCGAACTTCCGTTTTCGAAAGTTTTGAAAGACGAAATTCCGTCCCCAGTCGGAAAACGCCTCTTTCCACTGCCACGCTCACCCCCCCAAAATTATCTTCAGTTTTGCATCATTCTCGAGAACGACATAAAGGATGACAACAATGTCGGAATTCCTCGAATCCGCGGAAGAAACTCATGCCATAAGTTTTCAAGGAAATTTTTGCTCCGTTGAATTTCCGTTATCGGAAGCTGAAATTCAGACATTTATGCAACAAATTGCTATTTAACAACAATACTGGACAGAGAAAACTTTGCGAGAAAAATAAATTATGTTTGCGGGAAAAATTTTCACTCCGTTTAACTATCGTTTACGGAAGTTCTGAAAAACGGAATACCGTTCCTTAGACGAAAAATGACCCCCCCTACACACACACACACACACACACACAAATCTTTCAAAAATAAAATATTATATTTAGTTTTTCTTTGCATCAATCTCAGTATAACCAAAATGTGGCGAAAAAAGCAGAATTCCGCGAATCCGAATTTGAAGAATTTCATGCCAGACTCATAACAGTTCGCGATATGTAAAATAAACTGCTCATGCGGCTACATATGGAAGTTGATTCAGGTGTCCATGAACTGATTACGTTCCAGACATGAACGATGAACATTGGATTGCAATTTTTGGAACTCTGAACAGTTCATTTCTAACGCACGAATTTTTTACGAAGGATACGTTCTTAATGCGCGAATTTAGCGAGTGGTCAAAAAACGGACCCAAAATTTTATATTTATATACAGTATATTTTTTCTTAAAACTTCGTAAGGCGGGAGGCTCCCCACCTAACAACTTTATTTCGGCGGGAGTTTAAATTTTTTGGCGGAAACACGCCATGAATTTTAACCCCTGCCAAATCTCAATTATGTGATACATAGTATTCAGGAAGATTTTTTTTTCAGAGCTCAAGGGAAACTTGTTCGAAAATAATAAATTAGTTGAACCTTGTGGAACACTTTTTGAAGTTTGAATGTGTAGAATTTGAATCTGTGAAGCAATAACACACACACATTTTGGTACAGTCTTTCAAAAGCCTGCCAGACCAGTTTTGTTTGTTTTTCTCAAAAATTAATGAAGATGCAGTTATGGAATATTCACTATTCAAACATAGCTGTAAAAACTGAAGAGTATATGTGCCAATTTCCAAAGTTTTCTAAGAGGTTTATGAGCAACCATCTGCACACATTTCCATTAGTGTCAAAAGTTCCTTTTGCAAGTACGTCTTGTGTTGTGTTTAACAAATGTACCATGTGAACACGGCTTTAACACACAAAACAGAATTCAGTCAAAATTTAGGGATACACTGAGCAACAAAAATCTTAATGCAATATTACTGAAATTGGGCCAGATAAACCTTTAGAAATAAAACAACAGCTGATTAAAGCTCGCTAACTGTGCCAAGGAATGAAAGACAGACATATACTTCAGGTGCAATTTTATGATATCAATGTACTGCAAAACACACACAAAAATTCTCTAGTTTTGTAAAATGAATCGTGATAATTTGGATTAGATTGAATGTAGTAAATTTGTTTATCTGATTCACCTGTTTGTTTTAAAGATCAAGTATAGCTTATATTGTTTGAAAAATAACTACTGTTTTCCCAGAATTTTAATATCATTAAGACACATATTCAAAACTCCCCACCTGAATTTTTCAATCCCCTCTATTTACAAACACAAGTGGGCAGACTCTATTCCATTTCAAATTTGAATTTTAAGCCCTGTCATAATGATATACATATAATTCAGAAACAAAGTTAAAAATCTTTATTATATGCACACATGTGTTTCATTTATATGGTCCATACGCTTTTTCTATCACAAAATTCTCGGGCTTTTAGAGGACTTTTGGATTTTTTTCCAGGACATACAATCCGAATGCTCTTACTTAAAATACTGTGAAACCATAGGTCTGTTCAATATGTAATCTACAACAATCAACTTCCTGCATGCTTGGGCCAACTTAATGCAGAATGTTAAAAATGATGTCCAAAGCAGCTAATCAGAAACTCAGGATCCCAGATAAATATACTGAAATATCAAAACTGTCACTGAAAATGCGGCCAGATTTAATATCTACTAAACTTTTATATACGGTATATTACACTCATTTTGAGAAAAATTTATTTTTCTACTTTGACTTTAGTTCAATTATTGAAGTAAATTACAAAATAAAAAAAAACACCATAAAACTCAAAAATACATAGGTATGTGGCCTCTTGAAATGCTTTCATATACCACACAATCAATACATAAAATAATATTTATATTTAATTATTTTGAAATAATGCTTACATTAGAAATTTAAGGGTAAGAAAAGGGTGAAATATCTGGAACTTTTTCAAAGAACCAAAGAGGTTGTTATTTCTTAAACACATAATTGATGGGAGCAAGTATTTATGTTACATTTTATTTAGGGAAGGAATTTTTAACATAATATTGATGCTGTAACTACGCTTTAAATTTGTGCTCACCAGCAAACAAAGTATGCACAAAAATTTCCAACATGAAATGAAAGCGAATAATAGGAAAACCTTAAGTCCAAGAGCTGTGTACAACTGCATTCATTAGTGATCAAGGCAATTTAACTGGGCATGATTAGAAAACTAATTATAGAAGATGCAAAGTGATTACTTAGCTCAGAAAATGCTAAGAAACAACTAGATTTAAAGTTTCTGATACTAGAAGAAAGTAATCTGATTTTATGGCAAATTTTTATATAAAGTATTCATTAGAAAATGTCAGTTAAGTTCAAAATAACCCACAAAAAAAAAGTAAATAAATCAGCTATTTACTTCTCCCAGTGGCTAAAAAGTATGTTACGAAAATTAACAAATGGCGCAAAAAACGTCTTGCATAACAGAAGGAAGGTATTAGAGACAAAAAGATTTTCAAATTGAACTGTTAAAAGAAGAGATATAGAAGGAAACATTATATAAATCTATGCCTTTTAGCAGCAGAATTTTGCATAATGGAAAAGTTGAAAACAGGTGAGAAGCATTCTTCATAGCAAAAGCTACGCTAAGAAAAAAGAACTTTTCAAATACGTCTACCAGAAGAAGAGATAGCAAGAAAAATGTTTTGAGCTTTAGAACCCCTAGGGTTGGAAAGTTGTACATTATTTGAAGAGGATCTTCTTATAGTAGCAAAAATCTTATTCACTCTCCATCTTTATGAATGGGAATACAGAAGCAAATGGCATACAGTAAAAATGGAATTTTTACAATGGGGTAGAGAAGAGCGATATTTCACTACCTCTGATTTGATTACTGTTATCGAAAAATCCAGGTAGTGCCTGCTACTGAAAACCTTAAGTAACAGTGATTGCATCAGCCAACAGCATATACTTTCCTGAATATGTCACTGCTACCCAGCATGTTCTCTGCGATGTATCACAGCTCCGTGTTAACTGATACTGAGTGAATTCTGCTTGTTAGTTGTTACTTCTATCTGCTGTCGTGATTTGTACTCCCGCAGTCTATAATTCGTGATATTTTCACAGCGTTACTTGTCAGCTGAATTTGTGAATTCGCTGTTCCTTCATTCTCGGGCGAGTGAGCTTCGTCACAGATGATTAAAACGTCTCATCGTTAAGAAAAAAAAAAAAAAAAAAAAGAGAGAATGTTTCGAATCATCCGACGGTTAAACTAAAACTTCTGATAGGTTCACTAAAAAAACTATTGATCGATTAAACTAAAACTTCTTAGGTTTCCAGTATACTGTTGTATTCAAATTTAAGTTTTTCTTGCTTTCTTTTTTTTTTTTTTTTTTTTCCAAAATGGGTGTGGGGATGTCTTAGAAACTGAATTCAGTTTTTAAAAATGTCTCAATTATACTGGAAACCTATAAAATAAAAATATAACTTTGTGCTAGATATCTAAATTAAAAAAAAAAAAAAAAAATTAAGTTTGTTTTTATTTTGATGTTCACACTGCTGTAAGGCTTAAATGTACTGCTGGAATACAATTCACAGTATTTTCTCTCACTCAGCATTGAGGTGACGCAGAGTCGCGGTCCACAATTCTAGTGTTTATTATTAATTGCTAATTTAGGTGTGTACCAATGTGGCAATGAATCTATATAATACGCAAGCTATTAAATGAACCTTCACAGAAATCCCGTCCATAGGGAGGTAATGAGTTGCTCAAACTAAAGTCTCCCTTTACTTACAAAATGTGCTACTTGATTCTAATTATTTCTTTTCCCCAAATTTTCCGCTATTGCCCCATCACCATCCAATGCAAAAATACATCTGATATTCTGACTTATTACAAGGGGTACGTAAGGACCGAAATTTCTGTCAGGCAACTTTATGTGTGCTGTGTCCATATGTTCTTCTGAATCAGAAAACTAACAAATTCATAATTTTGTAGTCTGTATCAACCAATAGTATATACAGTGTAACTTGTCTAATTCGAACATTTTTAATTTAAATTCTTGGTTAATTCAAATTTTTCGTTTGGTCTCTTGAATTTTCTATATAATGTTAAAAAAACACCTTTAATTCGAACTTTTTTTTTTTTGTTTAATTCGAAGAAAACCCCATTTTCGTAATCTCATATTTTCAACAATTACCTTTCAAAAAGGGTATGTACTGTTCTGAATGAAGTTCCGAGTGTTTTTACGAGGTCCAGGTTACAAGTGCCAATTCTGCCTGCTCTAGGTTTACTTGAAAGATGTCGTCATGCAGCTGGTGGCGAGTAGGGGTCAAAGTCACAACACTTTCGCTGTAACCGTAGATGTTTAGTTTGTTTGCATTTATGCGAGGTGAACAATGTAACTGCCTGCTTCGGTTGTTTTAACGTCTGTTTGTGTCTATGAGTAGTGCTGTAACCTGCTGCACCTAAGTTTTTCATCATGTCGTTCGTAGACCAGCCCATGGTGAATACAAAACATTGACTTTAGCACAAAAGGCGGAAGTGATTCATGAAATGGAAAAGGGATTAAAAAAAAAGGCTCAGATTGCAAAGGACTTTGGCATTCCTGCCAATACGTTATTCACTTATCTAAAAAATTAGGATAAAATTTTGAATACTCTTGGGACTCAGCATAGTGGTGGAGAAAGGAAAAGGGTAAGAGGACTATACAATCCTGATGTTGAGGAGAGCATGTTGAAGTGGTTTAAGCCAAAAACCCCTGCAGAGAAAGCCCCAGCGCGATAACTGCGAAGGGGTGCGACGTCAGAGCCAGAGGGCCATGGCAAAACCTCTCTGCTGAAGCTTAAGGGTCAGAGGGCATAAGTAAAGCGAGTACCAGGCTTCGAATATCTCTTCTGTTGCTTCCCGTTCATGCGGCATTGGTTGGTGTTGAGCTTTCGGTTGTCGTGCACATGTGTGTGTAGTGTTTTTATTCAACATGACAGGAAAATGCTGTGTGCCTTCATGTTGATCATATTACAAAGGTGGCCGAAAGGCATCCGTATTCAACTTTCCTGAAGATGAAAGCCTTAGAACAAGATGGATAGCTTCAATACCAAGTAAGGATTTTTCACCCACTGTGAATTCAAAGGTAAGTTAAGCCTAATTGTTCTCATGATAGCATGTTCAATGCTTTCGTTGTAAAAACAAATATAATTTAGTGAATTGTACTTGTTATTGACGAAGTAAAATTTAAAGGCTAACCTTCCGATTATCAACTCTTCATTTGTTGTCGTTTAAATAATATTGGTAATTAACATTTCATTTCTATAGAATTCATAGTTATTAGCGTTCCAATCAAAATAAAACCACAGGAAATGTACGGATATTATCAAGTACTTAGGTTAACAAGGCAAAGATACTGGCAATAAATAACTACGTCATTTAATAATCAAGATTTCATTTCTATAAAACGTCATTTTTTTTCGAAATTGCTGTGTATTAGTGTTCTAATTAAAACAACAGTTCGCACGGAATGTACAGAATTATTTGATACGCTGATAATCAGAAGGCTAGCCCAAGGAAAAGTTTATTAGAATGTATCAGAAACAATTCACTTACATTGTTAAACTTCAGCATGATCCCTTAAGTTGACTAGCTGATAAGTTAAAATGTATATACATGTGTATGTACATATATTCATGGGTTTACAAATTTTTATATTTAAGTTAATGAATGTACATTTTTATTTATTGTAATTTTTTATTTAAGTTAATTTAAAGTTGTGGTAGGGAACGATGTTTGTATTAGAGAACTATGAACTCTTTTACAAAGCAGCACTTTAATTCCTAGTTACCTTACTTAAATTAAAAAAAAAAAAATTGTAAACCGATGAATCTATCACATGTAGACATGTTGTTTGAAGAGGTTTTGAACATAATTGTCTACCACAAACCTAACTAACTGCAGTGCCATAATTTTAAATCAAACACATGCACAGAAATTAATAAATAAAATAAAAGGGGGAGGAAACAGATACAGTTACTACCGTTTTCAATCTCATTAAGAATTTTAAAACTGGCTTTTAACTTCTGAATCAAACAAGTTCTAATGTTTGGCATTATCATTTATAAAAATGATTTCTCTGATCTTTCAGCTTGTTATGTTATGACTAAAATAAATAGATTTGCACATAGTGTGCTTACCTTGAGAGCTTCGCAGTACTTTATGTTGCTGTCAGAAGTTCTACCGGCAGCACTGAGATATGCATCATGATACAAATTTTGAAGATGACAATCCGATTTTTGGCGTAAATATGACAAGGATGGCAAGTCAGATAATATCCGAAAACTTGAAAATTTTCATCATCCTGGAGCGGGACTTGAACCCGCGTCTGAATGATGAAAATTTTTAAAGTTTTCGGATATTATCTGACTTGCCATCCTTGTCATATTTACGCCAAAAATCGGATTGTCATCAAAATTTGTATTATATGGTGTAATCCCGTATTTCTTTCATGCATCATGATACGTAATTTTATACAGCCAGGATAGGCAACTAACAACACTCAAGATTTATTATGATTATTTTGTGTTAAATGCATGAGTCAGATATGAGTGATACTTGTTCTGCAGTTGGAGCCATTAGTTAGCAAATTAGAAGTGGGTTGCTTGTGGTTTTTCAAAAATGTTGGTGTGTATAAAATATTTTTACAATTCCACCAACCGAAACTAGTATTACTATGATTAAGATGACCTCTTATGTTGTGAGAAAGGGTTTTGCAAGAAAAACATAATTTATGAAAAAAAATGTAGTGTCAAAATTCAATAAAGATAAATATAACCATTAATCTCTGATGCTTCAATAGTTAAGTGTATTAGCTTCTATCTTTGTTCATGTGTTTAGTTGTTAGATATTCATATTCGGCCAAGGTAATTTTCCCATTGATAGATGTGCTGCAAAAACTTTAATCCTAAAGCATTATTGTCAAGGTAAATACAGTTGTTCTAGCATGTCATTCTGCATAACATAAATAATGTGAAAACCTCGTCAATCCCACACGTGTGGTATAGTGGTCTATGTGATGGCTTGTGATAATTTGTACGAGTTGGGTGCGGGCTCGAATTCCAGTGAGGCATGGATGTTGTGTTTGTCTTACAGTGCTGGCTCTCTCCTTTCTCTGAAACCAATGGCCCTAAATTAGGGATGAGCGACTGCTTATAGCCCATTGAGTTGCTCATGATGGTTGTGAAACCTTCAATATAAAAAAAAAAAAACAAAAAAAAAACTTGTAACTGCTCTCAACACATTGGAACTTGGTCATGATCTGACTTTACACCTCCAACAAATGGTGATCAGTGTAAAAATTTTAAATTTGACATATATAAAAAAAATGAAAGTGATTGTTAAAGTGTATTAGCTTTTATTTGATTGAATATGTTAATAAAGAAAAACATACTGCCTTCATTAATTTGTATAGCTAAATTAATTGATTTCACCACCAGTGACTTTTATTCTGCATTTCACCTGATGATGAGTCTCAACTACATCAAGATAATGGTGGTGAGATCATACACACTGTGGAGTACTGGGAAGATATAGGCCGTGATGTACCATATGAGGCTTTTGTGAGCATTAATGACAATTTAGCTGTTTGTGCTGAGTTCACAGATGATGAGATCTTGGCTGATGTTTTGAATAAGAAGACCTACTGTGTATCTTCAGATGAAGAACTGGAACGGCCAGAAGCTGTGATGAGCGCCTTCCAAATTCAGTAGATGCCTTGGTTCACCTCCAACAGTTAAGGAAGTTTGTTGAGGGACAGCAGAATGTAAGTGAATCTATTTCATTGTTCTTTCACTCTATAAACTTGAGGAATTTACACTTACCCATAACAAATTCTAAGCAGGCCAAAATTTCACGTTTTTTTACAAAAAATATGTAAATTTACTGTACTGTATTTTTTTTTTTTTGTATGTTATGAATAAATATGTTGGTTTCTACAGTACTTTAAGTGATTTTTGAATATGCACATATTCAAACTTGCCTAATTTGAATTTGTCGATAATTCAAATTATTTTTGTGATCCCTTCAGCTTTGAATTATCCAAGTTACACTGTATACGGCCGAGACACACACATACGTATGCTCAATTGCATGTATGACAGTACAGTCACACTCCCGTTGTAACTTTAGCTGATTCTGCTATTACCTTCCTCGGACAGAAGTGGAAGAACAGGTTCTAAACTGTGAATTCCAATCACAGTTAAAAATCACTTACTTTTGAGTAGCAGTCACAGTTTGCACCGTGGTCACCAAGTAGCAGTTAAGCTCATGTTTACAATAGAGTTTTTAGGGGCTGCAAACGGAAGTACAAAAACACCACCTAGCAGCAGAATTGTGAACCTCAAACCTCCTCAAACACAAACCTAAAGTATTCCATAAGGTAAATGGTATCTGGTGTTAAGAGAATTTTTTAAATGAGACACTTAGAAGTACAGATATTGAGAAAAATAGATTAAATATTTGCGCCCCAAGTGGCAAAATATTATTTTGGGAAGAAAATACACATAAGGAGTTTTCATAGATAGCAGTATCTGATCGAAAGAGAATATTTTTCAATCAGGTTTTTAGTCCCGCGGATATTGCTGTAAACAGAAACGTGAACTTATGCCCTTTAGTGGCACACTTGTGCATTAAGAAATATTTGAAATTATATGAGAAACATTTCGCCCTGAAAATGTTCTCCAACAAAGAATTTTTCAAACCGCAGTCCTAGAAACAGAGATATGAACAAAAATAAGATATGCATGTATGCCCCCTGTTGGAAAAATAATGCACTATTTTAAGCAGGAAGTATTCTCAAAAAGTTTTTCGAGGTGAGCGGTATGGGTTCAGGGAAGAATTTTTTCAATTAAGTTTCCAGCTCAGATTTTGTTGCAAATACATCGGAAGCAAAAATAAACACTTACGCTCCTAGTGGCCAAACCATTCTTTACCAAAAATGAGAATTTTATATCCAAAACATTTTCCCTCAAGAGTTCTATCTGATGCTGGAAGAATTTTTCAAATCGGATTTTTAGAAGTGGAGATATTGGGAAAATCGCAATTTACCTTTACAGTTTACGCCCCCTAGAGGAAAATTTATGCATTATTTGAAAAAGTGACTATAACTAAAATAGTCTTCGATATAAATGTCATCGAAATGAAAAAGAATTTTTTCAGTTGGGTATTTATAAGCATATATATGAAATAAAAAGCATTTTAAATTCGATACGATCTCCATTTGCGCCCTCTAGCGAAAACGTTGTGCATCGCATCGGAAAAAAACCGGAATGAATGGATCATCATTCTCACATTTTAAGCTTCTCAACACAAAAATTATTTTACAAATCAAACTAATAATTGCAGAGATATGGTCTCCCCAGCCAGACAGACAGTGATAACATAAGCACGATGAAAAAAATGCTAATAACGCAGCTTCAGTCCTCCTAACAAGAAAACAAACAGCACCCCCTCCCACATTTTGCAGGTGGTGGGCAGCCTGGCAAAACTGCTGAAATTTCTACTAGCCAATGTGGTTAGTGGAATAAAAATGTTACTAGCCAAATGACAAAATCTACTGGCCATATGAAATTAAAAAAAACAATAATTCAGTAACTTCTCTGCTTACGTATCTATGAAATTAAATTGGTCCATGTTTTTTTGTTGTTTTTTTCTAAAGAGAGAGACTTCTCCCATTAACTTCATAAAAACAGATGCAGAGCAGTTACTGCATAGGATCATTAGATTGACTGCAAATATTGCATATGCTTTTGTTCCAAAATGATTGATTTTTTGACAATTTATTTTCAGTGCTGTAATATTATTACTCTTACTATCTGAATTTACACATACATACTCTATTTTTGAGAGGCCATTGAAGTTAGAAGTTTAATTTCTCTAATAATTTTTAAAACAAAGGGACAAAAGGTAGGATATATATATACATAAAGTGACACTAATAATGTTGATACAGTTTACTGCTGATATGTACTGTGTCTGATCTTTCCATCAGAGGTATCTGCCCACCACAACTGAATAGCATTCTGATGATCAAAATCTTCAATTGAAGGGCTATTGCATCTAATTATCATTAAGTCATTTAAAGTCCACTATTCAGACATGCCCAATTACTGGTTTTTATGAGGTTCATTACTGATGCTCCACGTTAATAAGCTTGAGCGTCACTGCCGCCGAAGTGCACGCACCGCAGAAATTTTCTTTTGCTCCCGATACTTTCTCATGCGTTCTACCGCGGACATTGCGGTGTTTATCGAAAGCTAGCGAGTTGCTCTTCCGCGAAGACTACATTTGATGTATTTCTGCTTGGCTTTTCGACGAGTAGGCTTACAAATATCGACAACGTTAAATTTAAAAAAAATTTCAACTGTGGTTTAAAGTTTCACAACCAACATTGCATTTGATTTCACTTCTTATGTCTTAAATCAACAGATCTCGACGTTAGCTTTCGTTTGAGACCAATTCCGACGTCATAGCGCTTTGCAGTGCCGAGCAGGGCAAGATTTCATTTTTTTGCTCACTAGCAAATTTTGTTAGTGACCAAATAGTTTGCTAGCAAAACATTTGCATGACTAGCAAGTAAAACTAAATCACGTCGTAACTTATTTTCTAATAAAGTTACACAGAAATTTAAATATGTGTATAAATATTTTGACTTACCTTTTTGAATAATGAATAGAATTCTTAGATAAGTTTAGTGACTATCTTTATTATTAATTTCTAACAAATTCTCATACCACTTGAATATATTTCATTGACATTCTAATTCAGATTTTTTCCCATATGGTTTACTCTCAGGGTGTCTGACTTTGTTATCATACCACTTTATAACTGCTGACCGTGGATTAAAAATCTCTTCTTGTGTCCCTTCTATTTTAATTGTCATCAGAGCATTTAAAGTTTCAACAGACAAATTGTTCCTCCAATCCCCTTGTACTTTTTTAAAAAAACTGAATCCCACCTCACAACATGCAGTACTAAGTGGAAGTATTGCATAAATTTCTGCTAAACTTAATGTGTTTTTATAGGCTTCATATTTTTCTTGGAACATCCTGCTCCAAAAATGCTTTGACCCTTTTTTCATGTCACTTTGATGGCTGTTTGCAGCATCCACTTTTAATTCAATAAATTCTCCACTTACATTGAATAATTAAACTCCACACTTTTGCAGTGGTTCCTTAAAATGCTCAACCATTGTCAATATTTCAGAATTTACATAATTTTTTAGTTCTTGAGCATCACTTGGCCAATTTGCTACTTCAAATACTGTTGAAAGCTTTAATATTCCATCGTCTTGCAAAGATGCAAATCTAAAGTTAATATTTTATAAAACTGCATCAATTAAAACATTTTTTTAATGAATGTACAGCATCAGTTTGTTTTTTTAAAGATTGACCTTTAAATGCACAATTTCCAGAAAGATGATCCACTTTAACAGTATTTGTAAATTCATGTAAGTTAATGCCTTCTGAAACTTTCATTTCGTTTAGCTTTTCCTGAACACTGTGAAGTCTGATGTAAACTTATGTTGTGTGTTTGTACGCAGAGAGAGTCGAGCTATTTCACCCAGTACATCTGTGAAAAAGTGTAAATGCAGTAGGAAAGTATAAGTCAGACAGTGTTTCAAAATTCCTTGTGCTACCGCCTTTTCATCAGATGATCCAGAAACACAGACATCTTCCAAGTGCATGACAACTGCCTTCCAGTTATTAATCAAACCTTGACATGCGCTGTAATGGTGAGGTATCCATCTTACACCATCTAATCTTTGTGGAGCTATTATATTTTCATTGCATATTGATGCAATATCTTTTAACATGGTCCTACGTTTAGGAGACCTTGAGTAAAAACTATATATTTGCTTTATTATCATTTCCAAAGTAGTCATATATGTTTTAGAAACAGCCGATTTCATGGCCAACTCCAGGCGATGAGACGACATGCAGTGAATATTAACTAACCAACTAACCAAGAACAAGCATCTTTTATTTTAGCCCCAACTCCAGATTTTCTTCCAGCCATAACTGCAGCACCATCAGTTCCCAAACTAACAATTTTATCCATCCACTGAGGAAAGTTCAACTTGTCTGAAAACTGTGTTTATTGCCTTTAAAATGTCATTAGCAGTAGTAGATTTTAAATCAACTAATTTAATAAAGTGTATCAGAGGTTCTCCTTGATTGACAAATTTGGCACATAACACCAATTTACTTGTTGTGCAAATATCCGCAGATTCATCAATCATCAGAGAGAAAAACTTAGCATTTCTTAGTTTTGAACATAATGTCTCACAGATATCATTACCAATGAAGCGAGTAAAAGTACTGCAAGCTTTATTGTTATGATAGGTAACACCAATATCTGATTTACCTTCAGTTATCCTTTTGTGACAGGAAATAAATTTTTCAAAGAATTTAAACTTTACCTCTGATTTTGCCATAGTGTATGTAATATGAAATAATCAGTCCATCTTTTTCAGAAGCTCTTCATCTGCTGTTCTAAATGATTTCACTATAGCAGTATCACATAATTCACCTTCCTTGGAAGCTTTTACTGATAATGCTGTCAGATGACCAGAAGATTTGCTATGTGCAGAAACATTCTTTTTTTACATTTTGAGTCTGATACTTTTTTATGCCATACTCACAACAAATTTTGCACCAAATTTCTTTCACATGTGAAGGAGACGTACCTATTAAACTGTAATTAATCCAATTTCATTTGTTGGTTAATCTCCACTTCTGTACAGTAGCAACCTTCACATTTTTAACTGCAGTTGTTGTACACAATTTTCGCTTAAGGGAACTATGCTGAGACGAATGATCACCATGTGATTCACCAGCTATCGTGCTTTGATTTCCTGTTCCACTGCCTGGCGCGGTGGAGCTTTCGATATCTTGCACGAAATTTAAAGCATTGTTCTCATTTTGAGATGAAGGCTTTTGCTCAGAAGTTTGCTGTCGCTTGTTTACAAATGAATGCAAAGACAACTGTCAACTCACGATTAAAAAAATAAAGCAAATGAAACACGAAGGTACACTTAACAATAAACGAGCCTACGTAACACGTGGTTGTTCACTCAAGGAATCCGAAGAACACAAAATATATTGAAACTAACCCAACAGAGACAGGGTGAACACAGGATTAACTGGAACTCTGATGTCATGAAGTCGACTGCAGTGTAACATCGGTCTCTTACAAAACTAACCGTTGATTGACAGCCCAGCAGGAATCATGTGATTTGTTCCATTTGAACTCTTGCTAAAGTGAAAGACAAATATTTGAATTCATACACACTGCATATCTGCTAACTATCACAGAATGCCATAGTTTCTACGGAATTAGTTGTCTGACTACGGAACTCACTATCAAAACTACGGATTCTATAAATTTTCATTTTGTTTCAAATTTTTCTTTTGCTATTGTTTTTATGATATACACGAGATTCTTACAGGGATTCGCGGAATCCCACTTTTTTTTTTTTTTTTTTTTTGTAATCAGTTAGATCATTCTGAAGATCGATATTTGGGAGAGGGGGGTCATTTTCCATCTGGAGACGAAATTTCGTACTTCAAAACTTTCGAACATAGTAGTGAAATGGAGTAAGAAATTTTTGCCGTAATCGCAAATTTTTTCCCCAATGTTGTCTTTGTGTCCGCTTTTCTTGTTAAATATCATTTTATTGCATAAATGTTTGCATTTTAGCTTGAAACTGTGCAGAACAATTTGCAAAAATGCAAGTTGGACGCTGCAAAATTTTCCAGTAATCTTCAGGAAAGAGATTCTTCCGCGAATGCAAGGAATTCCAGCTTTTTTCGTTATTATTGGAATTCCGTCTTTACGAAACTAGAAAATGAAAAGTCAACGGAATTCGGATTTTTTCCGTAATCATATTTCTCACGATGTTGCCTCTGTCAAGTATTATTGCTCAATAACATTTTACTGGATAAATATTTGTATTTCAGCTTGAAAATACAAGGAAAATTTCTACAACCGGAAGTCAGATGAAGTTTCTTCCGTAATCGTTTACCCCCTCCATGAACACGAAGACGTTTCGTAAAAATGCGTCTTTCCATGCCACGCAATAAGGCTAGTTACTATGGATAAGACTTTTGCCAGTGTTGGCAGGCTATTTTCCAGTAACATTTTGGTTTGCTTCTTTCCGTTTTGTCTACCATCCTAATAAGTGGAATTATTCTTGCTTATTCATCACTGATCATTAGAGCGCAGTATTTGATGCATTCAAGACTATTAAGACTTGTGGAAGTGGGCGATTGCTTGGCTTAGGTTACGACAGGAGTTGAGGACAAAGTTCGTGGGGCAAAAGAAGGGAGGGTGGCAGAGCAGGTGGTCAAACAACCGATCCATCCCAGAGCTCTAGGTTGCCACAGCAACCATTGCCGACGTCACGTTCAGTTTCTGTAATAGACCAATGAGGGCACGATGGAGAGAAGTTTCAATGCGCTTCTATGACAGTTCCCACTGGAAGGGATGAAAGATGTGGGGAGGATGGGTATTAAGTGACGAAAGGAAATTGGCGAAAGAGAATCGCTGATCGTCGCTGTTTTTTAACAAGTGATAATAGAAACTGTTATGTAAACTTTGTGGATTGATAATGATTTTTGGTTAATTTAAATAAAGAAATTACCTTACTAGCAATATTTGCTACTGTGATTTTTTTTCACTAGCTATTTTGCTAGTTGCTAATCGGTGAAATCGCGCCCTGGTGCCGAGTTATACTGATTAGAAGTTTGCGCAGCGCAAATCCCCCCTCCCCCGACACACACTTATTGCTGTGCGGTAACTCAAGGTCACTAACAAGTCTTTGTTCCCTTTGCTATCGAATGACACTAGGTAGGTTTGGTTCGCTTTGCTAATGTAGAAATTATTAGACCAAACTCCATGCCCATTTTTTCGTAACACTCAACTTTCTGTCCTGGTCTGATTTTAAAGACGTATTCACGTCAAAAAAAAAAAAACCCTGCCATATACTTCCTATTGTTCCTAAGCGGTGGTGAATTTCCAAGATCCAATGCATGGAACACGTGGCCTCTTAATAACATTGTTGACGCACGGAGGCCCAATAAGAAACCTGTTTAAACATTGTGTCTGCATCATGATGGGATTGCTCATGAAGCTACGATGTCCACGATTACTCGCATGGCAGGCGAATTTCCGATGAGCAATCCCCCAACGTAGCGTCTGGAACGAGGCACGGCAAGAAACTACATCGGAGACGCGCGAGAATCAGCCGATATTCACGTGTCTCGGACTGGGAAAACCGGTTTGAACAACAGTGCTTGGTCACGGCTTGGTGTCACGCTATGGCAATTACATCGCGAGCATTTACATCATGGTGTTGATGAATCATAGTTTCGTCAGTCGAAACACCGTAACATCAATGTCAAATTCACACCAGTTTTTTTGCGATGTATCGATACATCGCAAAAAAGTGTGTGTGTGAGGGTGGGGGAGTTGGACAAAATAGTTGCTCACTTGGGGGAAAAAAATCTACTTGTCATCTTGTCTACTATACTAAAAAATTTACTAGCTACTACGAAATATCTGGTTGACATTCGGAGGCCTGGTGGTGGGGAGAGAAATTTGTCAGACATAAGTGATGTCAGTAGAAAAATCCTCAACTACTAAACATTGTGCAGGGACAAAAAGGCTGGAATGGATAAAATTCCAGGACATGCAACATAATTTTAGGAATTTCCCAGGACAAAATGGAATTCCAGGACTTTTCCAGGATGTGTACAAACCATGCATTTACTACTTAAAATATATTACATTATGAAAATATAGAAACATCATCACTCATTAATACAAATTCTTTGTTAATAGTGATGTGTTAAAAGTATAATATTTTGAATGCTGTTGGATTTATTTTTAAAGAGATATAACAGTAGGATTTATTTCTGCTGTTTTTGTAAATTAGTTTTTACCAGGACATTTTTATCCTTCAGTATCAGCAGGACAACTATTTCCACAAACTAATGAATTGTATATTTTCTTGCTGTATTTTGAAACTGCACCCTCTAAATAGACACCCCCGCCTAAAAAAAAAGTTCCTTTCCTATTAAGGCTATTGCGTGCTCTGCAGTTTTAAAATTATTTGCACTTATACATTTGAAGTCTGCCACGGTTACAAAAAAGAAACTCCTGCCACAGTAGGAATTTCGTACCTCCATTAGTAGAAAAAAAAATCAGTCAGTTTAAAGCAATTATATAAAAAAAAAAATTAAGTACAGAAATGTTATCTTTTGCACCTGTTTTTTTTTTTAATTTCTTTCAACAAGCTTACAGATTCCTATGTTTTTTTTATAAAGGCTTGTAAATAAAATCTAGAAACTTCCTGAACTTTTGTTTTCTTAAATAATGGTGGCCAATGAGAATATCCCCTCCTCCCCTCGTTTATTTAAGAACAATCGTAAATGCTTTTCAAGAAAAACATACGTGGAATATAGTAGTTTACTTTAATTTTCTTCCTGACAATAAGACAGAAGTTGTGTTACCTCTCTTTATAGCCCAATATTTTAAAGCCTGACTACCCAACAAGCTGGTGCCGTGCCGCTGCTTGGAAAAATTCACTCTCTCTGAAGTTCGACCATTACTACTTCTACGATAAACAATATTTTACAATAACCCACTAAGAGAAAGATTTTAAACGCTTTTATAAACTTATGTTTAATCTATAACACATTTTAAAGCGTCAATTCATACAAGGTTACGAAGACGCTTTTTTAGATCTCTTTTCCTCCATGAAACTAAGTTTTTTTACTGAAATTCCTTTCATGCTAAACTAAGAGTTTATTAAACTGATTCTACTGCTTTTCCATTTTATTTATAATTTAAGACAATGTAAAATCTTAAAAAACGAACAGGTTTCCACTAATGCTTTCCTATGGAAAGTCATCTGCTTTGGCATCTTGAGGGTAACCACACCAAAGCTGGCAGTACTACTTTCACTGCGGAAGCATATAAACCCGGCTTCACTTTGCTAGCATGGGAGGAGTTGGGGACAGCGACTCCTCTTATTCCTACCTCCAAGATGAAAAGTCACACAAAGTGTATGGAACTACTTTATGCACTGATAATTGGAAGGCTAGCCAAAAGTGATACAATATCTTACATCAATGGAGAGAAACTGCTGCAGAACCCCAAACAAGTAGAATTCAAAATTCATTACTAATACATGTAAAGAACTTAAACAATTGGCAATTATAAAGATACCATATCACATATGTAAACAAATGAGCTACCATCAGAACAGAACAATATGGCCATGCTCCAGAATCAAGGTAGCTAGACAGAATCTGAGCAAGCACAAGGCAAAAAGCAATCTAATGATCTAGTTTAACTAGAACACACACATTAAATTTGGATTGTGGCCACATACATTGAACTATATACATTAATCTTACAATAATTTATAATATCCTTATATATTTCATAAAACATACAAGAAACAGAAAGGGTACTTACATCAGAATAATGTGGAAGGATGACTCCAGAGGTTCCTGAAGCAATGTCCATTTCATTGCAAGCCTTGGAATCATCGAAGAGTGCACTTTCTTCTGCAAATGAAATCTCCATTTTTTCACTTTTGTTCAAATCATCTGTACATTTCACTTCACTCATGGGAATTTCTCTACACGTTTCATTTTGACCATCAACACTTGCACATACTGGCTGAGATTGAGCAAGAACACATACTTCATTTAACACAGGTTTCCTTGTAGGTTCAAAGACATTCAAGGCAATGTCCTGAGTGTGACATGCACCAGCAGAGCTACTTTCAGCTTTAATGTCTGCTATGTCCACATGATCAGAGTGCAGCAAAGAATCAACCTTCTGGTGAGTGTTACTTTCACAACACCGGAGTTCAACATCTCTCACCTTCTGATTGTCACATGATTTTATTTCCATGCTTTCTTCTAAAACTTGCAGCGATTTGTTGCAATCCATAGAGGTGGGGAGAGTATTAATGCACATCTCACTGTGAGATCCAGTATCCAGTGAAATGTTATCACGTTCTTCACAAACACCCACTTGAGTGCTTTTTATTTCACTACTGGTATATTTTTCCAGAGATGGTGGTGAGAGACAAACCACTTTTTTGCATTCCGCCAGTTTAGCAGAAGCTGTTTCTTTACTTTCATGAACTTCACTACTCTTTTCTTCAATTTTTATCTCCTTACAAATCTCCATTGGTAAGAATTTAGTATCTTCAGCAGCAGGCACTATCACCATTTCATCACACTTAGAGTCTGCTGATGTTTTGTATTCATTGTTTTTCATATTACAATGGCCAAACTGAGGTTTCACATCTACGTCCATTTTTTCAATGTTCGCAGACTTAAATTCATCATTGGTAAGAGGTAAATCTTGAATTTTATCATGATCTGCTGAACAATGCAATGGTTTGACTTCATCCACACCTGGCTGACTGTTAATAACATGACACACATCAGTTTCATCAAATAATTTTCTCATGTCAGCTACCTTGATTTTGCCTTCAGATTTCTTGCATACATTCTGCAGTTCTACTTTCATTCTATCAGAACTCACAGTGCTCAAAACTTCATTCTTAATTACTTCGGAATGCATTTTAGAATTGCTCGGAGCTCTGAATAACACGATATTCTGATTACTAGGCACCAGTGTTTCTTCAGGCATTTCCTTACTTTTAAGAGCTTCTGACTCGTCCCTGAGAAAAACTTTCTGCAATTTATCACATATTTTTACCTCCTTATCTGCTTTTGCATTTTCAGACTTGATTTCACAATTGGCAACAATCCTTGGTTGTTTATCACAAATTTTAACCGCACTGGCATCACACGTCATCACCACAGCAGGTTTTAATTTATCCGCAGAAATTGTTGGTTCTACTTCGGCAGCTTTTGCTATCACGGCATTTTCGTCGATAGCACTCAACACACTGTTAAACACAGACTTGTCATCCGCATGAGATTTAGTTTCACTAGCGCTTTTCTTTAATGGCGACTTCAATTTACTTTCGTGTGAACTCCTGGATCTCTCATGACCAACTTCTATTTCACTAGCACTTTTGTTGATAATGCTCAACACATTGTTAATTATAGACTTCCCATCTGTTTCATCATCTGAACTACTGCTAGAAAACATGTGATCTGCCCTTACTGGAAGAAAACTAGAGCATGGATTAACCTGGTCAGATTTTTCAAAGTAAACATCAGGCATTTGGGTGTTTGATATATTTAAGTTGTTAAAACTAAAGGATTCCAATTTACTGTCTTCAAAAGCTGAATTTAAAAAATTAAGTTCACTATTAAAATCAAAATTAAGGTCTTTTTGTGATAAGCTTCTTTGATTACAGTTGACAGGGTTGTCCACTTGATGCTTCGATGATCCATCTCCAGCAGGCACAACAAAAGATGACTTAGTGCTGCAGGTTGCTTCAGTATTAAGAAGGGAAGTTGAGGCCGACGCTCCAATGTTGGCAGGTTGAGCAATTTCATTAGATGCAAATTCTTTGAATGACAGGCTGTTACCTTCAGTCCTAAACACTTGACTAATACTGTGTTCAGCATTTGAGATACTGAAACCATCACCCGCAAACAACGAATCCTGGTTCATGTCGCACTCTTGAAAAACATCCACCCAGCAGTCTTCATAGTCCTGGCCACTCAGATCTACACCTGTAACAAAACCAGATTTTTGAGAAAATATATCAGAGATGTGTATTTCTTGTGGAACTATACTCACTGATGTTTCTAAGTCTTTTTGAGATTCTTCTTTAGCATTTTCAGCAATATTCAAAGCAAGTTTATGCAGATCAAGAAAACATGGATTTGAATTTTTTAAGTTCACTGCTGCTCCCTGATTGAAACTGCTTACAAATGGTACAGAGTTATTATTAGCTAACAAGTTTTTAGAAGTATCCATCCCCACCTCACCTTGCAAAGATGTGGCACTGTGATTACAAGACAAGTTTAGAGTTTCATTTTGAATTTTTTTGAAATATTTCCTTTGGTGGTTTTCTACAAATTCTTGATGAGTAGGAAAATGCTTAATTATATCTATAATACATTGATAGTTGCTGTCATTTGTAGCATAAGCTTGATGTTTTGCTCCTTTAATATGTTGAGTTAAATTGCTAAAATTCACGTTGCAACACTCACAGTATTGCTGTGGCTTTTTCTTTGCCTTGGGTTTAGCTTTTGCAGCATTCTTGGTATTATTACATTTAGATTTGGCACCACCGAAATCTTTCAGCCCTGCTTCCTGAGCTGGATTTATGACTGCACATACTGCCACATCTTTTGCCGGATGCGGCGGATGGAATGGATGTTCTTTGGGGTGATTGTCTGGAACAAAATTAGCTGACACACAGTTTGGGTTCAGAAGTTCAAAGCTTCTAGCAGACTCTTCTGAAATAACTCGATACAGAGGTCGAAACTTTTGGGCGACGTCTTCGATTTTGACAAAATGACCAGGGATTTTTATTCCCTTTGGTTTTGTTACTCTACTTTTTACATTCTGCGTACTAATGGGTAATTTAATAACTGTATGCGACCAGGACATGAATTTATGAATACCCACTACTCTAATACCCCACATGTTAGCCATGCCTATCACTTTCAACACATAGTTGTCCACCACATTCCTTGAATTATGTTGGACGGATGCCGAACGTGCAAGCAACGTATACCCACGCGATGATGTAGTGGGTGTATTCTTATCTATAATCTGTTCGGTAATTCTAACAGGGGTAGGTACTTCATTTGAAGTTCTTACGTTAAGGTGATGGTTCAGGACATGATATGGCAACTGAAATTCTTCGATATGGCTATCTTCCACTAAAAGTGTTGTGACTTCCTTACTGAAAAATGTCTCAACTTTACCCTTTAGGTGAACAATAATGTCTTTTAATTTATCATAAACAGGTTTTTCGGAAATAATGAAAAACACTTCACCATTCAAGATAGAATTGGAGAACGCCTTTCCCTTTTTCGAAGCGCACATAATAAAAACACGTGACTCTGAAACTAACTTCTTACAGATACACATAGCTTTAATTAACGAAAACTTTTTTTACCACTCATTTTGATATAAAAACTAAAAGAAAATAAATAAAAGGCGAAAAAACGTCTCTAAACATCACTACTTCAAAGGACATCAATCTCCGCGCCATATTAGAAAAAGTGCTGCCATTATCAAGCAGGGTGTACAACTTCTGTTTTTTAATGTTGATGAGTAATGCTTACGAAGCACATCTGGCAACTAACCTGGAGAGTAAACAAACAAACATTTAGGTGGATTCCATGCTCCTCCAGACCTGTAGACCGAAGTCGAATCAGCTGGCTCCAAAAATCATGGATAATAAATTACATTTTTTCCGATGTCCACGCATACTTAAAATAGGAAGAATTTTCCCATCCTAAGTTTAAGATCCCTAGCCAGAGAGAAGGCAAAGTGCCAGAGTGTAAAAACGCGGCATCCATGTTCTCCCGGGAATTTAGATCCAAAAAATAAACGATAAAAGTTAATCATCGAAACCTTTAACTACTGCGAAATATGATACTGCAAATTAAAGCATTACTACAAGCATTAGAACAAACAGTACGATTTTTTTTTTTATTGGAGGTTTAACGACCACCGTGAGCAACTCAATGGGCTATAAGCAGTCGCCCGTCCCTAATTTAGGGTCATTGGTTCCAAGGAACGGAGAGAGCCAGTGCCGTAAGACAAAAACAACATCAATGTCTCACTGGGATTCGAACCCGAACCCCTTTCGGACGAATGATCAGAGGCCATCGCTTAGACCACTGTGCCACGGTGGCGGCACAAATGATCATATGTAAAGGACTTTAGGAAGGAAGTTCTGACCCCAGGTCATAAACAACCCTTAGAAATAGGAAGCTAGGAGATTCGGGCTAGAGTGCCCTATAGGAAAGTGACACGGAAGCGAAGTAGAAAAAGGGAGAAAGCCGCCCTTATTGATTACCGGGGAGCCAGTACCCGGAACCGGGGCGGCACAGTACGATTCCATTGTCTGATAATGACAGACACTGGTGTCCCTGACGTATGTCTGACACTCTAAAGCTTATAAATGCATCGGAAGAAGAAAGAAAAAAGAACTACGCCCATTAATCTTCACAAGATCAATTCCTTGTTAAAAAAATATGCGCATCCAATGATTTCAAAAACTATGAGAAAGAAAAAGAATTCAAGAAACGATGGCCCTTGTATTGTATTGAACAATGCAAAGACCATTTGTCTTTGGTTAAATAATTAAATCATCATATGAATCAAAAACTGCCGCCCGGTGGCGCAGTGGTCTAAGGCGCTGGCCTCGGATCATTCGTCCGAAAGGGGTCCGGGTTCGAATCCAGTTGAGGCATGGATGTTGTGTTTGTTTTACGGCACTGGCTCTCTCCCTTTCCTGGAACCAGTGACCCTAAATTAGGGACGGGCGACTGCTTATAGCCCATTAAGTTGCTCACGGTGGTCGTTAAACCTCCAATCCAAAAAATCCAATCAAAAACTAAAAAACAATTCAAAATTTCATTAACTTCAGCAAAAAGTTCAAAGAAAAAATAAACATTATTATGGGAAGGAGTTCACTCAGAAAGCAAGAGTTTTTATCAGTATGTTTGTATCGCCAACAGACAAATCGGGGGAAATAAAAATAGCACAACCATCCTATAGCGGAAACAATTTTTTATTTTTTTTTTTTTAGATTGGGGTTTAACGACCACCGTGAGCAACTCAGTGGGCTATAAGCAGTCACTCGTCCCTATAATTTAGGGCTACTGGTTCTAGGGAAGGTAGAGAGCCAGTGCCCTAAAACAAACACAACATCCATGCCTCACTGGGATTCGAACCCTGACCCATCTCGGACGAATGATCAGAAGACATCGCTTTTTTTTTTTTTTTTTTGATTGGAGGTTTAACGACCACCGTGAGCAACTCAATGGGCTATAAGCAGTCGACCGTCTCTAATTTAGGGTCACTGGTTCCAGGGAAGGGGGAGAGCCAGTGCCGTAAGACAACCACAACATCCATGCCTGACAGGGATTTGAACCCGGACCCCTTACGGACGAATGATCAGTGGCCAGCGCCTTAGACCACTGCGCCACCGAGGCGGCAGAGTTATTCATACTGTTATCTATAAAAACACTTTACAAACTTTTACTCTTAGCCCGAGCTCCGATGTCCGACAGTACAGGGCCTTTCCCCCATCATTTTAGCCAAAGCCTACCCTATCATATACTTTTTTTTTTTTTTTTTTTAAGGAACTCAATGGGCTATAAGCAGTCGCGCGTGCCTAATTTAGGGTCACTGGTTCCAGGGAAGGGAGAGAGCCAGTGCCGTAAGACAAACACAACATTCATGCCTCACCGGGATTCGAACCCGGACCCCATCTCGGATGAATGATCAGGAGCCTTTGGTTAGAACACTGCGCTACCGGGGCGGCTATTTGATTTTAGCATTGTCTCCTTCACTGCCCTACTCCAACCGTAATCGTAGGGCATTTGGATTTTGGAATGTTTGTTGTTTATTAGTGGAAGGGATTTGCAAGTTAAAGTTTTGTACTGATTGTACAGATTAAAAAACGTTAGGAACATGTCCTAATATTAATACCATTTATTCAGCTGCAAAATGGGTTTGTTTAAGAAACCAAATAGAAAATTTAGGCAGCGTGTAGCGCGTGCCGATTCTGAAGATGAAGATGCAAGCACTGATACTCCAGAAACGAAGGACTTGAAATGTGTGAAAGGTGAAGGTAACGATAAAACTAAAACAAGCCCTGTGTCAGTGAAGAATCTTATAACAGCTGGAGCTAGTGGATCTTCTAGCAGTTTCTCTGCTGAACCAAATACGAACGAGAAGGATGATCCACAAGTGAAAACTGCGAGAAAGCTTCTTAGTTTCCATGATGAAGAGGATGGTAAGTTACACGATTCATTCGTCATATGTGATGTAAATCTACGAAGACGTATGGGACGATAAAAAGGACAAAGTGGGATCTGGACTATATGGATTTTAGGCATGTAACTTGAAATATGGGCACCACAACCTATTGATTATTATGAGCAGATAGCTAGGTACCTGACATTAGTAGTGATGATAGAATAGTGATCAGGACTTACAATTCAAATTTAAAGTGAGAGGGAGTCTCCCCTCCTGTGTTTGTAAATGGAGGGGATAGAAAATTTCGAGTGGGTAATTTTGAATATGTGACTACGAATGCTATTTAAAAGACTGGGAAAAGTAGTAATTTTGCAAACAATATAAGCTATACTTGGTTTTTATAACAAGTGAATTAGATAAAAAAATTTATGACATGCAGCCTAATACAAATTACCATGATTCATTTTACAAAAACAGATGTTCATTTTGCAGTACATTGATATTAAATTGTGCCTGAATTATTTGTGTCTGTCTTTCATTCCTTGTCAAAGTTAGCAAGCTTTGAGCGGTTGGGTTTTTTTCTTCTGAGATTTTATCTGGCCCGATTGCAGAAATATGCATTAAAATTTTTGTTGCTCAATGAATCTAAATTTTGACTCAATTCTGTTTTGTGTGCTAAAGCCATGTTCACATGGTACATTTGTTAAACGCACACAAGAGATTCTTGCAGAAGAATATTTCATGCTAATGGAAATATGCCAGATGGTTGCTTATAAAACACGAAACTTTGGAAATTGACACGTATACTCTTCATTCTTTACAACTATGTTTGAATAGTGAATATTCCATAACTACATCTTCATTAATTTTTGGAAAAAAAAAAAACTGGTCTGCAAGGCCTTGAAGAGACAACCAAAACTTTTGTGTGTGTTTGTTACTTAATAGATTCAGGTTCTACTCACCCAAACTTCAAAAAGAGTTCTATTGTAGTGGAAGGAAATCTGCAGTCCATCTCAATCACAAAAGATGAAATAAACATTCAAACACACACAAAAGTTTTGGTTCTCTTCAAGGCCTTGCAGACCAGTTTTTTTTTTCATCGTCATCGTCATCAACATTCACTTGACATTGTGATTACAAGGGTCACCTAATTTATTATTTTTTAACATGTTTCGTTTCAGCTCAGAAAAAAATATCTTAAAAACTACAGTAACATTTAGCAATAATACAGGACGTGGGAACATCCTGAAAAAAATTATGATTTTGGTAAAATCTTTGCTCCGTCCAAAATCGATTTTCGAAAAATTTTCCTCCATTTTCAAGCTGAAACACGGTTATTGACCAAAAACATATTTTCTAATAACACTGAACAGATGGAATATCATGATGAAAAAAAGGTAAATTTGTAGTTTAGTGTCCTAAATTATTTCGCCGCAAATGTTGAAGTATTTTGAAAAGGTGAGGCGTACAGATTTTGAAGAATGTAATTTCATGGTCACTGGTAAAAAAAATTTCATCTGTAAAATGCATTTTAAAGATTTTTACCGTCAAACTGACCTCCAAAGTATGACAATAGCAGCACTGCATCAGGTCTAACACAACGCCACGACGACCATGTCACCCTTCGCTCCGCTGAAACAAAGGATCTCGTTCTGGTGGCCATTTTGCTGGCAGAAGAGTACAAGAGGAATGAGGGAATGTTCTTGCCAGGAAAGTGTTCCAATTTGTAGTGCTACCTGGCAGAAAATAGTTCATTTCTGTCGCAGTTTTTCATACCACATGGTGACAATTGCTTCGATCTTATGCATACGATTCCCTGATATGAAATAGAAAGTATGCAGACGCCTTTCTTTCTTCTAGAAAAGCATTAAAGTAGATGTTCTCTCTAACGGAAGTTACATGGCATCGGAAAATGAAAGTTTTGCTCCTCCTATTGATGACGTGGTTTGCATTTCATTCAAATTGGATTAAAAAAAAAAAAAAAAAAAAAAAAACCTTGACGAAGAAGTGAGTTCATTCATTACACATCAAAGATTCATATGTGAAGAAACCAAGAAATTGTCAGATTGTGATGTAAAAAATTTAGACAGAAATGAGCTATTTTGTGTTGTGTAGCACTACAAAATGAAACGCTTTCCTGGCAAAAATGCTCCCCGTTCCTCTTGTACTCTTCTGCCAGCAAAATGGCCACCGGAACAAGACATTGTTTCATCAGAGTCAAACTATACGTGGTCACCACTACGTTGTGTTAGGCTTGCCGCAGCTAATGTTTATGTCGTGGTATTTGGAACTAAGTTTTACGGTAAAAATCTTTAAAAGGCATTTCAAATATGAAATGTTTTCATCATTTGCCATGAAATTGCATACTTTAAAATCTGTACATCTCACTTTTTTGAAATCCTTCAACATTTGTGGCAAAATAATTTAGGACGCTAAACTACACATTTACCAAAAAAAAAAAAAAAAAATTACGGTTACGGATAAAATATACAGTTCATCTAACTTCATTTTTGAAAGGTTTGAAAAATCAAACTCCGTCCCCAGCTGGAAAACGTCCCTTTCGTTCTACCACTACCACACACAAACACACACACGCATATTCTCTTCAGTTTTGCCTCATTCTCGAGAATGACACAAATGATGACAACAAAGGCGGAGTTCCTCGAATTTCACGGAAGAAACTCCTGCTTTAAGTTTACAAGAAAATTTTTGCTCCGTCAAATTTCCGTTATCAGAAATAGTTGTCTTCACTTTCCAGATGAAATACAAACATTTATGCAATAAATTGATATTTAGTAACAATACTGGATAGAGGCAACTTTGTGAGAAAAAGAAATTATGATTGCGGAAAAAAAACTTTCATTCCGCTTAACTTCTGTTTTTTCAGAAGTTCTGAAAAATGGAGTACCGTTCCCAGAAAGGACCCCCCCCCCCCCCACACACACACACACTAATCCTCCCAAGATATATAATTATCTTCAGTTTTGCATCGATCTCAAGTATAACTGAAATGATGGTGAAAAAAGTGGATTCCGAGGAAGAATCTCGTGCCCAATTTGTTACAGTGCACAATATGCAAAACGAACTGCACATGTGGCTACATGTGGAATCCGATTCATATGTCCATAAATTAATTATATTCCTGGCATGAACGACATATTCGATTGAAATTTTGGAACTTTGAACAGTCCGTTCCTAACACACGTAATTTTACGAAAGATACATTTTTAATGCTCAAATTTTTTGCGAGTGGTCCAAAACCAGACCCAAGATTTTATATTCATTTTTTCTTTAAATTTTGTAAGGCGGTAGACTCCCTCCTAACAACTTTATTTCAGCAGGAGTTTAAATTTTTCGGTGAGAATCCTGCCCTGAGTTATTGTGTTTGTTATTCATGTCAACTACTTTATCTTTTTATAATTTCTCTTGTGATTTGAGTGAGGCTACCAAAGAAGATACGATGCAGTGTGCCCCCCCCCCCCCCCGTTTAATGATCACCATGAGCAACTCTAAGAGTTATAAATAGTGACCTGTCATTAATTTAGAGCTGCTAATCGCAGGGAAGTGACAGAGTCAGTACTGTAAGACATGCACGCCACCCATGCCTCATCTGAGACTTGAACCTAGTCTCACTCAGGAGAACAATCCGAAGCCATCTCTTAGACCACTGCACCCCCAAGGCAGCTTAGAAAGTTCCTACATCTTTTTCAGTGAATTTCACTAAAAGTAAATAAGCACAAAGAACTGCCAAAAAGTTTTCAAAACAGTGTTGCACATATTTCTTTACTAGTTGTTGAAGCTTTTAAGTGATAGAAAGTGATGCATCCACAGAACCCAACATAGCTGCTCAGTCTTTTGGACATTGTTCTGTGTGGAAGTGGCACCATCTATTTCACAGTAATTATTTCCAGCTTTGTAGTTTTCATTTGAGCGGAAGTTTTGCCAGGTGATTTCGCATTAATAAATAAATAGACATTATTATGCCATGAAAGCAAAACAAGGCAGTTGGTCTTGAAAGTTTTTTTTGTTTGTTTTTTATTTACATGCACCAGTCATTTTGATGATGTGTGTCTGGGCAATGTCATTTTGTAAGTTCTGATCTGATAATGATGATTTCATCTATGAATCCACACCACTTTGAACCTTCATGTACTTTTGAGGGTTTACTTTTTTAATCATTCTTAACACAATTGCTGTAAGCACAAAAATAGGAAAAATTTCTCAAAAATAGGTAAAATTTCACAAAAATGGGTATCATCTTTAAAAATTTGGATCAACGCCCAGCTAATATGTAGCCAATTCAAGAGACCCATTGGACTCTTGAATTTGAATTTACGGCATGTGATGATAGATGGGGCTATTTCTGATCTGCAAAGGAAGGGGTTACAGTAAGGATGTTAATCATCCTGTGGAAGCCATCATTCTTGTTCACACAACTGGTCTGCGAGGGTGGTTTTTTATTTGATTTGGGATGGCACTTAAAATACTGAACCTGGCAAATGCATTCCCTAATAGAAAAGGAAGTTTTCGTTAAGTTCTACATCAAAACAGTGTTCTAACAAGAAGTCATTTCTGTATAAAACAATGTACCATAAAAGGAATATTAATAAGGAAAATAGCCCATTTCAACCTCTCACTTGGCTAAGAGATGTTGGAGGCATTTAAATATAGGCCACTGTCCCCATGTTTTTATGCAAATCAATTGTGAAAAATGTGGAAAACAATGCTAGTGCCCATAGCTTAATTTTCAAGAAGGGGCAAAGAGAAATTGCAACTATGTATAACATGTACAAAAACCATATGCACATTTCTACTATGCCTTCTTTTTGTCTAACCATTTTTACTTCACGTGAACTCAATACATAAATTTAATGAAAACCAGAAGATACCCAAAAATTGCATAAAAAAAGATGGTGGCTAAATGAAATTTGACAGTAGGTTAGGACATTAAGGAAATTTCTTTTTTTTTTTTTTTTTTTTTTTTTTTTTGGGTCTTATTGGCTATTGGTGTCTCATGCAACCCCATAGATCACTCAGTTGGTCATCAAGAATGAAAAAATACTCTCAAGGCAAATTTCTAGGGAAAATAATATGATTTGGTTAGTGAACTTTAACTAATCAGTTTACATGGCTATGTTACAAGTCATGAACAACTATTTATATCACTGTTTCACACGTTATTAACATATTTTCAAGCCACATGTTATGAATTCTACAATTTAATAAGTCTGTTGAGTGTTGAACAAGTCAGTAGGTGATAATTATCATTATTATGTTACACTTACCCAAAACCTCTGCAGTATAATTTGGAAGGCTGTTGTTGACTAAGTTATTCTTCATGTATATCCATGAGTTGCTTCCAGTCTACATAGTTGGGTAATATATAACAGACATTCTGATTTGCAATGTCCTTGAGGAGTCAGTTCATCAAATTACAGATATTCAGTGGTACATTTCAAAAATATACATGAAGGGTTGAGTGTAAGAAATAAATTGAGGTATAAAAGTATTCAAGAGATAAAAGACTATTTTCAGCATATATAAAATCTTTATCCTTTAAAGACATCATCATATGTTGGAAGCATGAAAAACAACAAGCAACCAAAGTCCAAAAAATAAATTGAGAAGTATGAGTAAAATTTTACTATTGAACGGAAGGTTAAAATTCTGCACAGCACGTAATACCTAAAAATAACCATACTAGTTTCATTACGTTTACTTCGCGGTCTTCTTCAGTGTATGACATCTGATAAGTCGACGTCATGCAAGTTGGTATGTGCTAAATGCCGACCTCCACATATCATTCCTGAACGAATTGTTACACATGGACAAATCGCGTTTGTAACCTCATCCACGTGTACCTACATGACAGTGTTGCGTTGCACCATCTGTCGGGTTGGTTGCGAAGTATAGTTACCATTTCGATATAGCTGAAGCTGTTTAGCCTTTTGCTGGACTACAGGGTAAAAATTTTTAATAGCAATTTTGAAAAATATATTTTGTTCTTAAATTTTCTGTTTCACACGTTAAAATGCTTCATTTGTAACTATGAAAGGCAGTGAGCACAATTATGTAAGGGAGTTTTTAAAAGATCAGATCATATGTATAGGATTTTAGGAAGGAAGTGTCTGGCCCACTTAGAAATAGAAAGCTAGGAGATTTGGGCTAGAGTGCCCAATAGAAAAGTGACACGGAAGTGAGGTAGAAAGGGGGAGAAAGAAGCCCTCATTTGTTACCGGGGGCCAGTAGCTGGGGCCCGACTGCTTAATGTGCCCATCTGACGCACAGCGGATATTTAGTAGTTCGAGCGTTCGTACCTGCCTGGGATCGAACATGAAGTCTCCTCCATGGCAGTCACGAGCATTGACCACTAGGTTTTCCCGGCCTGATTTTTTTAAAAATCACTTAAGTCAATAATGCGAAAATGTTAACTCACCTTCGTTCTTTTTTTTTTTTTTTTTTTTTTTGGGTTGGAGGTTTAACGACCACCGTGAGCAACTCAATGGGCTATAAGCAGTCGCCCGTCCCTAATTTGGGGTCACTGGTTCCAGGGAAGGGAGAGAGCCAGTGCCGTAAGACAAACACAACATCCATGCCTCACCGGGATTCGAACCCGGACCCCTTCGGACGAATGATCAGCGGCCAACGCCTTAGACCACTACGCCACCGGGGCGACCACCTTCGTTCTTTGTGCTAGCTGCTTGATATTCCTGCAATATACGTATATTGCCTATTAGATGATATTGGCATAAGCCAGATGAACCTATATCCCTTATTCAATGAATTAGTGTGAACCAGAATGAAGTAAAAACCCTTAAAATTCAAATAAAATTTGAACGTAATCAGAATAAAATTTGAAAAAAATTACAATAAAAACCGAACAAAAAAAAATGGCGATGGTGAATGCTCCAAAAAACCTTCAGATATGCTTATGTTGTTCACACACACCTTCACAGTCATTCCATACGTGTTTCAATTGCCAAAGTCGCTGTCTTCGTCAGTTGTCGGCAATGTTCTTGCCCCAACTGCCTAGTCATATATGCCATGTCGATTTCTTGCCAAGACATGTTTATCACCGAGGCGATCCTTTAGTTGTCATTACGCCCATAAATTTGTTTTCCCTGCAAAATTTTTCAGAATGCCTTTTTAGTCTTTTCATCTAAAGTATTCCACAGAAATTCTGTGTACCATTTTCATAAAAAAAGATAGTGAATTTCCAACCTTGACGTAGTTGCAACTCAGAAAACATCATTTTTATCAAAACATTCTTCGTTTTCTAATCATACCTAAGACTGACAACGGAAAATAAAGCTAAACTTAAAAAAAAAAACAGTTGAAAAGTCAGAATGTAAGTCAAAAAAAGTATGAATATAACACAACACATACAAGACAAAAATGTTCACTGTAATTTATTTATGTAAACATCAAACTGGAGCATGTCACTGTATTCACAATATAAAATTACAATTAAAAACAAAATAAAAGTTTTAAAGGAAACTGCTTCAAATGCTTTTTTTTTCTTGTTTTGTTTTACTTACTATAATATCAACTCAAGTTTCCTCTTGTGAGCAAGCCCTGCTTCTCAGCAAGTTCCGCAGCCACGTGTCTTTTGTTGACTCTGCAGCTGTACAACATCCAATGCTTAAATTTTCATTTTGCTGATATCTTTCCCTTCCCATTTCTTTATCGTTTTTTTTTTCTTCGATAACAATTTTATCATGATGCTGAAAGAACTTTCAGTCTGAGGGCTAACAATGCGGCTTTCACTATTTTAGATAAAAGATAAATAGTGTAACTTTGAGAATATAAATACATGTACTTTTGAACACCATGCATCAATTCTTACAAATTTTTCAGCATTGTCACACTTTGGTTTTTGGACCCCCCTCCCCCAAGCTGAAATGCAAACCTTTTACTTTTTGGGGAGGAATATTTAAGAACACAGGATACATGTTCGTTCAGAACATGAATAGGGGGATGGGGGTTTTACAGTTACGAGAGAAATATTTGCTACATCCGACTTCCGTTTTTGGACATTTTCCCACCATTTTCAAGTTGAAATACAAATATTTATGAAATAAATAATATTTAACAATAGTACAACGCAGAGGAAACATCGCGTGAAAAATGAGATTACGATTTTGAGAGAAGCCTTCACTGCATCTAACTTCCGTTTTCAAAAGTTTTGAAAAAGAATCTTCCATTTTCAAAAGTTTCAGGCAGAAAACATCCTCCACCACTACCAATTCCCCCAAAATTTCTGTTCAGTTATGCCTCGATCTCAAGGTTAACCCAAATTATGACAGAAAAGGAGAAATTCCTCAAAGCCGTGGCACTCTCATGCCTGAAGATTACAGGAGAATTTTTGTGCCATCGAATTTCCGTTTTCGGAAGAAGAAAAACATTCTATTTTCAAGCCAAAATGCAAATATTTATGGAATAAAATGTTATATAATAACAATGCTGGACAGAGGCAACATCGCAAAACAAAATCACGATTACGGAAAATATCTTTATTTCATTTACTTTGGTTTTTGAAAGTTTTGAAAGACGAAATACCATCCCGATGCATATTTTTATGTGTTGGTAAAATTCTTCAATGTGTATTTTTGCAGCCCCGGTGGCACAGTGGTCTAAGGTTATGGCCTCTGATCATTCGTCCGAAAGGGTTCCAGGTTTGAATCCCGGTGAGGCATGGATGTTGTGTTTGTCTTACAGCACTGGCTCTCTTCCTTTCCTGGAACCAGTGACTCTAAATTAGGGAACCAGTGACTCTAAATTAGGAACCTGGAACCAGTGACTCTAAATTAGGGACGGGTGACTGCTTATAGCCCATTGAGTTGCTCACGGTGGTCGTCAAACCTCGAATAAAAAAAAATGTGTATTTTTACGTGTTGATGTGTATTTTATGCATTTCTTGATTCGTATTTTTATGCGTCAAAAAACATTTTCGATGCATGTTGTATATTTTTCCTAGTTAGTAAAATTGTTTTAAGTATTTTCCAGGGAATCGGCATTTATGAAAATTCCGCTATTAATGTTACAGTTGGTTTTTAGTTTTTTCAATTACTATCGTTTCGGCATAACGAATGGTCTTTTCGGACCATCCGTTATGCCAAGACCATTCATTATGCTGAAGCAATAGAGTAATTGAAAAAACTAAAAAAACCAACTGTAACATAAATAGTGGAATTTTCGGAAATGCCGATTCCCTGGAAAAAACTTATAGAAGAAGAAAACAAAATAAGGGAAGGCAAACAGAACAGAAACACTACCCACTGACAGACCTAACATTATAAGAAAAGATTACTGTGTCTTCAAATCCCGAAGGTGGCAATACAATATATTCAATGACGTATAAAACGTAAAGGCAAAAATTCGCGGCCTGAGTATGTGGCATAATCGATGCAGACTGCAAAGAGAACAGATGACCAGAAGTCCCAGAAGATGGCAACCAAGAGGTCCGGCAATGTTTTTGGTGATTGCATGTTTTCGTGCAAACATTTTCAAGTAATTCACACTTATATTTCAAGGTATTTAACGTTTTCATAGTTCTTTTGATCTTGGGTCATGATATTTGTACATCCTAATCTAAAGTACTTTAATGTTGCCATAGTTTTTTAGTCTCTTTTTGTCAAGATTTAAAAGTTATTTTAGTCTTTTATTATGTTATTTTAAAGCTTTCATACTTCCTTTTAGTCCTTTGTCTTTGTATACTTTTCGAATTTCAACCAAAATATACTCTGGTCAAAAGTGGTCTTGAAAAGTTCCTCCAGTACACACTCTTTTGTTCCTCTTTTATATTTTCAACTTCGTGATCAAGGCGTAGTACTCCTCTGTGGAAAATGTGGCATCTAAACTTCTTAAAAAGTCTAAACTCAAGAACCAAGTAAGAACAAACGCACAGACGATTTTAACAGCGGCTGTTGCAACCGAGAGATACGTAAAACAGGGATCGCATTCCTCCTAAAATTCCTAATATTTTGTGACCCTCCTTAAATTCCTAAAATTATACCTAAAATTTGCTATTCTTCCTAAAATTTTCGTAAGCTTATTTATTAAAAATACAACCGTTATTAACGCCAATAAATTTACCATTACGGTAAGGTAAAAAGACCTGTTATTGTAGAAACACAGCCTATATGCTGTGCTGCTGAAGGGAGGGAAAATGACGCCATCGAGATGCACTTGCTTCGGGGCGGGCGCTCCACTTTTGTGCCTTCGGACAGTTTTCGAGAGTAACAAGAGATCTAAAGGAAAAGTGGAGGGGTCATTTTCACCCCTGGTTTGCGCTTTGCAGACGAACTCCGTGGCACGTAGAAGATCGTACTTTATTTTTGTACATGCCTTGTGGAACCTCCTCTTTTTGCTGATGTTTTGTTATTGTAAACCGCAGGTGGGTGGAAGCAAAGAGGAAACATGTGGTCTCCTTCCGTAATCTCCGGTAATGACGATGGGATAGTAGCTGAGTGTTATCATGGCAGGCAGTAGAGCACGTGATCATTGACCTTCAATCGTGCGTCGGCGACAGCGACCTTCGATGCGCAATATATCTCGGCTCCGACTCGCTTTGACTGAACTTGCGTGAGATGCGTATGATAGTTTCTGGTTTTGCATCTTTTATGGTGTTCTCTGTGCTGTGTGCAGGTTCAGTTCTCTAGTGGTGACCTGTTTTTTTTTTTTTCTATCTTCTGACATCCTCGCAGCCAAACTTCGGGAAGTTGTCTGGTTTTGCAATATTGGAACATGTTTTTGTACTTCCCTTTCATTTTCTGGTTAGTAATACAAGTGTTTAAGATGCCTAAATCCAAAACGAAATTTCAAGATGCGTGGCTCGCCAAAGAATTGGACGGAGTGAAGTTGAAAGAATGGTGTTCTGCAACTGAAACAATATTTTCTGCTAAGTGTATATTGTGTTCAGAAATTTTCAATATTTCTAAAAGTGGCTTTTCACAAGTAAAAGCGCATCATAAAGGAAAAAAACATTTGCCGAAATTTCAAAGTAAATTTCAAAATAAGTCCATCCTGAAAGCCTTTGGAGGACGGGATCTTCAGCCCAAAACAAATATTAGTGAAGTACTGAGTCATGATTTACAGTTGACTAAAGCCGGAGCATTATGGGCCATGAAAGTTGCTAAGGACAATATATCTTTTGTTTCATGCACTGAAATAGTTGAACTTTTCAAAGAAATGTTTCCTGATTCTGCTATTGCAGCCAAAATGCAACTTAAAGAAAAAAGTTGCTTATGTGATATCACATGGATTGTCAAAATATTTTGAAGAGGATTTGAAAAAAGACATTGCATCTATTAGCCCAGGAAAGGTTACTATAGCATTTGATGAAACTACAAATACACAAGTGAAACGGCAGTTGGATGTGTATCTCTGGTACTGGTCTTCAGAAAAAATTCAGTTTCTTGCCGATACCTAACAAGCGTTTTTCTGGGTCATGCAACAGCAGATATTTTGCTAAAAGAAATTCTTGATGTGTTATCATCCTTCAATATTTCCTTGAACAGAATTATTTGTGTATCCATGGACAGCCCAAATGTAAATAAGTGTTTTTTACGCAAATTCAATGAAGTTGTAAAACAAGAAACAGGCCAGAAATCTTTGGAACTAGGTTTTTGCAACCTGCATGTTGTTAGTAATGCATTTAAAAATTTTTTGACAAGCTTAAATATAGATTTTGACAAATTTGCTGCTGATATGCATTACTTTTTAAAGAGTAGTGCTGCAAGACGAGAGGATTATAAATCTGTCGAGGATATAACATTTGTCACAGCCAAATTTCTTTTGCGTCATGCCAGCAACAGATGGTTAACCGTTGGTTCTGTAGCCCAGAGGCTCTTAGATCAATGGCTAAATATTACAGAATATTTTTTAAACTTCTTGCCATCTCAAAAAATATTTGAAAAACAACTACACAATTCGGCAAGGTATAAAAGAATTCACTGTTTCCTGAAAAATGAGCTAACTCCTTGCTATTTAGCATTAATTTCATTTTCACACCAAAATTTTGAAAAGTTTTCATTATGTTATCAGAGTGAAGAACCAAAAATACACCAGTTATATTCTGATTTAAATACTTTAATGAGGAATGTTATGGCTCAGTTTATCCAAGATGATGTTATTGCAGGGAAATTTGGAGAAAACCTAAAGAATGTAGATTTTGAAAACAAAAATTCATGGAAAAAACTAGGGGAGTTAGAAGTTGGTATGAAGACAAAAAATCTCCTCAGGAATGTTCAGGAGACGAGGCAGAAATTATTTCTCTTAGATGTAAGATCATCACTAATTGCAACCACAAAATATTTAAAGTCAAATTTGCCATTCTGCAATCAAAAGCTAAGAGACATAGAAGTTTTAAAGTTAAAAGAACCAAAGAAAGAGTCAACTCAACTTTCAGTCACTGAAGGACTTTCGGAAATAACCAGAATTTCAAGTGTTTTGCATCTTTCTGAGGAACAAATTGATAGAGTAAGAGAAGAGTGGAAACTTTTAAATTGCGATAAGCCAACTCTAGATGAACTAGTGAAATTTTCAGAGGAAGGGCATATTCCAGTGCTGATTGATCATTACTGGCGTAATATATTTAGTATTAAAGACTCTAGCGGAAAAGAAAAATACTCAAATCTTGCTAAACTCATCAAGTCAATTTTAGTTTTACCTCATGGTAATGCTGATGCAATAAGGGGAATTTCCGTTAACACTGCTCTGTTAAGGAAGGACAAGGCTAACTTAAAAGACTCAACTATAACATCATTAAGAATAGTTAAAGGGGCCATTAAACACTATGGATGTGTAAGTAAAGTTCCCATAACAAGAAATTTGTTAAATAGTGTTTGTGATTCACATAAATTTTATAAAGAGTATGTTGATAAGCTGAAGGAAGAAGAATAAAAAAAGGTAAAAGAAAGGAAGCAGAAAGAGAGGGAAATAAGGAAAAGCAGCTAGAGAAAAAAGAAAAGCTGAGTTTGATGACAAAATAAAAGAAAATGATGCAGAAATAAATAGGCTTAAAAAAGATAAAGAAGCCTCCCTAGCAGTAATTCTAGAGGGAACAAAAAGAATGAGAAAAGCTGTAGAAAAACAAAATACTGTTGAAATAGCAGTTGCCTCTAACTTGATCATACAAGGTTCAGCTGAAATAAAGAAAACTGAAAGTAAATTAGTTGTGGTGGAAGCAGAAAAAGATAGGCTTATCAGGAAAAGGTTAAAACAATAATATGAAAAAAGTAATTCAGTGAACAATTGTACATAGTTCTTGGTTTTCAATTACCTTTTTAGGATATTATAATTTAATGTGAAACCTGAAAACTTTACTGTGAAAATCGTGAATTGCTTCTGGTTCAACAGCATATTAATGTTCAAAGTGAAACTTGAATGTGGTAAATATACTTGAATATGATAATAACACGTGAAAAGATAAGAACTGAACATTAGAAGTAAATCATACTTAAACTTTAGACATTAGACGTTATGCAAAAAAATTTGGGTGTGAACTTCGACCATATATACTAATGGACTGCGCATTGGCAATAGCTGCATCAAAGCCGCCATGGCTCAAACATTGGGCACGTCATCATCAGACTCCAAATTTCGTGTAAAAATGCTGTTATGATTACTAATTTACGCTGCAGAACTTCAGTGTTTTCGGTGTATTATGTGAATGCGCCTCATATATAATGAAAACTCTTCAGGTAAGTTTACTTATGAGCTATATACATGCATGATCGGGTTGTTTACGTTTTGTGATTTATAATGTGATGAACATTTGCGAAGAATTTGGAACATGCATTCCATTTTTTTTTTTCTTAAGTTGCTATATTTTTATATCAATAGCTGCAAGTTTCTGGTTAAGTAATTGAACTTCATTGACTTAGGTATTTAATTCGTTTCTTACCCATGAAAAATCATAGAACTTTCTTTACTATATCGCTCAGAGCAACCATAAGCACAGCAGGTGTAACCCATCTTTTTGACTGATGTCATGCGATTTTATGTTGGAGCCAGAAATTTTGATGTCATGCACAGTCTATCAGTATATATGGTTGAAGGGTGTGAAGCAAACTCTTTACAATGTATACAAAGTTGTTTTACTAGATGTATACAAATATACATCTAGTTTTTATTGAAATACACTCCTAAAATTTTCCTAAAATTTTTCTAAAAAGTCCTAAAATTCCTACCTAAAATTTTCCAGAAGTATGCTATGATCCCTGGTAAAAGGATTGTTTTTATTATTCTAATTTTTATTCTTTAAAATTGGAATTCATTTCATCTGGCTTGTAAATTTTGGAGCTGGCTTCTAAATCTGGAACACATCTTTCCAGCCCGGGTCTAACCTAACATATTTCTTGTAATTGCCATGCAATATTATTGTTAGAATTCTTCCAATAGTGCTACATCTGAATGGTAACATCTTTTTCCTTAGTAAAATACATGTATGTAACCTGGAGAGCATAATAAGGTATTATGGAATACATACTGCAAACTTCAATCGATCAACAAACGTTTTGCTGTGAGCAGGGGTACACAACCTTTTAACACAGTCTATGGGCAAATTTCAGATTGTCTGAACAATGGGGTGGGCAGCAGCAGGTACTACACAGCAAAATATTCCAAAAAATCCTCAAAACCAAAATATATATATATATAAAAAAAAAACATGTACAGAAATTAATTAAACAAAACAACTTGCTTAAAAAATATGCAGGTGTCACCAAACCTTTTTTATTTTTTGTAGGGTTCTAATGACAAATTTGACATTGTTTTTTTCTTTTAATATCTGGTTCAATGTTGGATACACAAGTGTTCATCAGTTAGATGAGAGTGACTTCTTTATTTCACCTGTTTCATTACAGAAAACAATTATTCGCAGAAGTAGGTATTTCCAAATAATGTTCCCATTTTTTTTAAAGTGGATTTTCAATCTCGTCATTTCACAAGGCAAGTAGTTTATGTGAAACTCTAGTGAAGAAACTTCTGCAAATTTAGCCTTCAATTCGGAGTAATTTGGAAGATCAGCAAGCTCCATCTGAAAATCGGCAAGGGGTGGGCACTGTTTCAGTATTAGTTGTGAATGGTATTTCAAATACAACCTATCTGTGGGTACCCCAACAAAATTTAATTACCTTTATATATAATTGTGTGTGCCGCCAGTCCCCTATAAAATTTTGATATTTCTATAATTTTTCATTTTTTTCGACAGATGTTTGACTAATTTCGTTTTGTGTCCCCCTTAGGATGTTTTGCATGCAGGCCACATGCAAACAGGCCAAAGGCTGCATGTAGCCCACTGTGCATGTCTGCAGTAGAGATACTGCTGATCATTAAAGCACTAAGTCTGATTTTTCTTTCTTTTTCTTTGAAAGTGCTTAAACAATACTTTGGTTTACTTTATAAGTATAGCAGCAAGTGTACAATACCATTAGGAAAAATAAGAGGGTAAGCTTCAGTCTCTTCACCTATAAGTTTCCAGTTGCTTCAAGCAAGCCCTGCTGTGCTGCCATGTCTGTTCTTGTCAAGATCCCATAGCATTGCATTTCTGGTAGAGTTGACTTTTGTCAGTCTCTTATTAAACCCTTAAAAGGAGCTCTTTTTTTTTCTTCTCCTTTTTTTTTTTTTTTTTTTTTTGTAGCTTTCAAAGGGTAATATTTGATTTGTTGATTTGATAAGCCTTTGTTGCAGGTTGGATGCACTTGATGTATCCCCCCCCAAGAATTGTTTACAGGAGTATACACAATTTTGTAGTATGTATCTTGCTGTAGTAATGGCACGGTGGCAAAAAACAAATACCAACAGACAGTGAAAGGAAGATTGACAGTAACTAAATATAATCAGAATTTATAGTTCCAGAATATTATTGGAAAAAAAAAAAAAGTTTAAAACTTACCTTCCTCCTGCTTGGCAATGTGCTGATCTCTGTACGGAGCTGAGGCTGTGTTACTCATGAAGTACTTGCACAGTCAGGAGACGCTCTTGTTTTTACAAATTGTAAGCAGCATGATGCATAACATTTTACTGTTTTTGTGGTTCTTTAACGAACATTTCCAATAGAAGAAATAACATTTCACGTGTTTTCAATGCTTATAACTTCATTAGAAATTATCTGTAGCATGCTCTGCTGGAAAGCCAACATCTGGTATACAAACTGGATGATTGCTTGTTCCAGTAAAAAAAACAAAACAGAACTGGCAATCATAGGTGACAGTTATTATCCACACGTGTAGTATAACTGGCAAAAGGTCACAAAACAGTATCGGAGGCTTGCCCAGTTCGACAGCTCTTTAGACTGGGCAAGGTACCTCTCTCCACCCTTTTCATTTGTGGTCATCTCAGAATACTAAAAGATATTAGGGATTTTAAAGGTTCTTGCCAAAATAAGTTTACTCACTATCCCCATAGCAGAAAGTTCCTGGTCAGTCTGCGACAGATATTGTGCCACAAAATAATCTGCAGGTGGTCACTGTGCAAGATAACTACTAAATGTGAAAACAATTAAAATTGCGCAGACATATTTTCTACCTAAAAAAATGTCTAACCTAGGTACTACAACAATGTTAATTAGAATCAAGAACATTCTGGTCCTCTGTATCTGGAATTTTACCAATATTTTCAAGCTGAAACACAAAGATTTAGGGAATAAAATTATATTTAACAACAATAAAGCGCAGAGGCATCACTAGAAAAAAATTGTCACGAGAGGAGAAATCTTCGCTCCGTTCTACTTCCGTTTTCGGAACATTTTTCTCCATTTCCCATCTCCAGTGCAAACATTTATGTAATTAAATGATGATTAAGCAATAATACAGAAGCACAGTGGGTGCAGGGTTATTAGAGGGAGAAATTTTTGCTTCGTACAACTACGGTTATCAGGAAATTTCCCTCCATTTTTTATTATTAGAGGGATAAATTTTTGCTCCATGCAACTTTGGTTTTCAGAAATTTTTTCTCCGTTTTCAATTTTAAACACAAACATTTATCTAATAAAATGATATTTAATGATCATATAGGGCTGAGGGAATATCGCAAGAAAAAGAATTCAAGATTACTGGGTTCGGTCAAACTTTCGTTTTTGGAAATTGTTGGCCTCCATTTTCAAAATAAACCACAAATATTTATGCAATAAAACGTTATTTAACAACAATACTGGATAACTGTCACTTCAAGCATTGAGGGAACGTCAGGAGAAAAAACATTACGATTATGGGAGAAATCCTCACTCCGCCTAACTTCCGTTTTCGGAAATTTTGAAATGCGAAAAACTTGCATCTGTGATAGAGTCTGCAAGGTGGTTTAATAGGGTTCTGGGGATATTGTTTCTGCCTGCAGGACCAAAATAAATCTGCAATGTGCGTCGGCCATCGCCGCGATTCTGCTACGAGGATGAGTGAAAAACGAATCTGCGACGTAACTTGGCCGTCGCCGCGATTCTGCTACGAGGATGAGTGAAAAACGAATCTGCGACGTAACTCGGCCGTCGCCGCGATTCTGCTACGGAAACGAATACAAAATAAACCTGCGATGTACGTCGCCCATCGCCGCGATTTTTCTACGGGGATGAGTACAAAATAAATCTGCAATGTACATCACCACGATTCTTCTACGGGGATGAGTAGAGAATAAATCTGCGATGTACGTTGCCGCGATTCTTCTACGGGGATGAGTACAAAATAAATCTGCAATGTACGTCAGCTGTCGCCGCAATTCTGCTACGGGGATGAGTACAAAATAATTCTGCGACCTACGTCGTCTTTCGCGAGAAAAAAAAAAAGAAAGAAATACGATTACAGGAGAAATACTCACTACGCCCAACTTCCGTTTTCGAAAATTTTGGAAGGCAAAAAACTTGCATCTATGTTAGGAAGTCTGCAAGATGGTTTTAATAGGGTTCTGGGGATTTCGTTTTTGTCTGCAGGACAAAAATAAATCTGCGACATACGTCGCCCGTCGCCGTGATTGTGCTACGGGGCTCACTATTATTATTTATTTATTATGTTTTATAGTTTGTGTTGTTCAAGTACATTGGGGTTTGAAGCAGCATGACAGTAACCTATTATATACATGATATTTACTTTCTCTCTCTCTTTTTTAGAACAAGAAGTATTCAAGGTAAAAAAATCAAATTATAGCAGGCGTCTGGCCAAACAGCTTGAGAAAGAACGAAAAAAAAGACAAGAAACTGTTGATCCTGTATCTTCATTTGTTGAGGTAGTAGAAATTAAAACTGAACCAAATGTAACTGAAAAATCTGATAACCAACCAAAAAAGGTATGTATCAGGTCTTTTTTGCAGCTTTTCATAATTTATGAAGTGCAAAATTTCTGGCATCTCGATTTTTTTTTTTATGTACTTTTGAGTATTTTGGTGTTTTGAAGTTTCCCTTCTAAATATTATATCTTTTTCTTTTCCATTCTTCCCTATGATATATATATATATATACACTGAGATGCCAGTTTATTAGGTACACCTACTTAGTAGCATGTTGTGCAGCCCTTGACCTGCAGAACAGCCCAAATTCATAGGAGCTTGTAACCAGGCCTCGTGAATGTCGGTCGCCAAATGGCGACCAGATATTTCGTAGTGGCTAGTAAATTTTTAAGTATAGTAGCTAATGATGGCGAGTAGATTTTTCCCCCAAGTGAGCAACCATTTTGTCCAACTTTTCCCCCACTAGGACTCGACAATGTATCAATACATCGCGAAAAACTGTTGTGAATTTAACACCGATGTTATGGTGTTTCAACTGACGAAACTACGATTCATCACCACTGTGGTGCAAATGCTCGCGATGTAATCACCATCGCGCACTACCAAGCCGTGACCAAGCACTGTTGTTCAAACTGGTATTCCCAGTCCGAGACACGTGAATATCGGCTAATCCACACGAAGCGTTGATATTCTTTGCCTAATCCTCATGCACGCACGCATCTCCAATATAGTTTCTCGCTGTGTCTCGTTCCAGATGCTACATCAGGGGATTGCTCATCGGAAATTTGCCTGCCAGGTGAGTAATTGTGGACATCGTAGGGTACCATCGCGATGTTTAAACAGGTTTTTTATCGGGCCTCCATGCGTCGATGATGCTGTTAAGAGGACGCGTGTTCCACACGTTGGATCTCGGAAATTCACCACAGCATAGGAACAACAGGAAGTATGTGGCAGGGTTTTTTTTTTACGTGATTGCGTCTTTAAAATCAGACCAGTACTAGTTGGCCAATACGGAAAGTTGAGCGTTACGAAAAAATGGGCATCGAGTTCGGTCTAATAATTTCTATAATATCAATGCGAACCAAACCAACCTAGTGTCATTCGATAGCTAAGGGAACGAAGACCTGTTAGTGACCTTGAGTTACTGCGCAGGGATAAGTGGGGATAGGTGGCTTTGCGCTACGCCACGCAAACTTCTAATCAGTATAACTCGGCACTGCAAAGCGCTATGACATAGAAATTGGTCTCAAAAGAAAACTAACGTCGAGATCTGTCGATTTAAAACATCAGAAGTGAAATCAAATACAGTGTTGGTTGTGAAACTTTAGATCGCCGTTGAAAGATTTTAAACAATTTAACAATACTCATCAAAAAGCCGAGAAGAAATACATCGAACGTAGTCTACGCGGAAGAGCAACCTGTCAGCTTTCGATAAACACTGCAATGTTCGCGGCAGAATGCATGAGAAAGTATCGGTCGGAATCGAAAGAAATTTGCTGCGGCTCAGCGCGCGAGCAGTTCAGCGGCAGCAACGCACAAGCCCAGCAATGAACCTCATAAAAACCAGTAATAGGGCATGTCTGAATAGTGACACTTTAAACGACTTAATGATGATTAGATGCAATGGCACTTCAGTTGAAGATTTTGATCCTCAAAATGCTATTCAATTGTGGTGGGCAGATACCTTTTATGGGAAGATCAGACACAGTACTGTATGTATCAGTGGTAAACTGTATCAACATTATTAGTGCCACTTTATATATATCCTAGCTTTTGTCCCTTTGTTTTAAATATTACTAAAAGAAATCAGACATCTAAATTCAATGGCCTCTCAAAAATAAATTATGTTTGTGTAAATTAAGATAGTAAGTGTAATGATATTACGGCACTGAAAATAAATTATCAAAAAATCAATCATTTTGGAACAAAAGCATATGCAATATTTGCAGTCAATCTAATGATCCTATGCAGTAACTGCTCTGCATCTGTTTTCATGAAGCAAATGGGGGAAGTGTCTCTCATTAGAAAAAAAAAACAAAAAACAAACATGCACCTGTTTAATTTCATAGAAACATAAGTAAAGAAGTTACTGAATTATTATTTTTTTAATTTCGTATGGCCAGTAGATTTTACCATTTGGCTAGTAAAATTTTTATTCCACTAGCCACATTGGCTAGTAGAAATTTCAGCAGTTTTGCAAGGGCTGCTTGTAACATACCATATGCTTTTGAAGCATTGTGCCAGAATTTTGTACCATGCAAAAATAATTGAGTATGCATGCATTTGCTGCCGATTAGATGGTGGCACAATCTTGCAGAAAACAGCCTGTTCCATTTCATCCCAGAGATGCTTGATGGGGTTTAAATCCAAGGATTAGGTGGTTCACTGGGAAAACTTGGTGTCATGTTCCTAGGACCATGTGGTGAGGATACAGTGGATGTGTTATCCCGTTGAAGAATGAATTGCAGCTGGAAATATGAATTTGGTCTGAAGCGATGTTCAGATGTCCTACAATGGGTATCAGGGGCCTAGTGCATACGAGAAAGACATTCCCCAGACAAGGAACCACTGTCTTCTGCCAGTACTGTTCACACCTGCAGGATGGCTGGCTCCATATTTCTTGTGCCAAATTTGGATGAGGTTCTGACCCCCACATAACGCAGAAGGAACCTTGTTTCATCCATCCACATGACCTTTTTCTTGTTGTCAGTGGTTATGTGCCAATTCTCCTGTGCCCACTGGAGGTTTGCTGACAGCATCGGCATTCATCATGGTTATTAGCTGTTGTAGCCCATTTGCTATGTGGCCCAATATGTGGTGTGTCCTGAAATGACCCTCAGTACACCAGTGTTGACTGCTGTGGTGATCTGCTGGGTTGTGTGACTTGTTTGTCCCTCTGCACAGTTCTTGCCCGTCTCCTTTGACCCTTCTCATCCATCATCTGTTTTTGCATCGCCTGAAGTTTTTTGTATGTCACGCCCAGGGCACGATTTCACCGATTAGCAACTAGTAAATAGCTAGTGAAAAATCAAATTTGCTAGTGAAAAAAATCGCAGTAGCAAATATTGCTAGTAAGGTAATTTCTTTATTTAAAGTAACCAAAAATCGTTATTAATCCACGAAGTTTACATAACAGTTTCTATTATCACTTGTTAAAACAGCGACGATCAGCGATTCTCTTTCGCCAATTTCCTTTTGACACTTAATACCCATCCTCCCCATATCTTTCATCCCTTCCAAACTGTCGTAGAAGCGCGTTGAAACTCCTCTCCATCGTGCCCTCATTGGTCTATTACAGAAACTGAACGTGACGTCGGCAATGGTTGCTGTGACAACCCAGAGCTATGGGATGGATCGGTTGTTTGACCACCTGCTCTGCCACCCCTCCCTTCTTTTGCCCCACGAACTTTGTCCTCAACTCCTGTCATACCCTAAGCCAAGCCATCGCCTACTTCCACAAGTCTTGATAGTCATGCATACATCAAATACTGCGCTCTAATGATCAGTGATGAATAAGCAAGAATAATTCCACTTATTCGGATGGTATACAAAACGGAAAGAAGCAAACCAAAATGTTACTGGAAAATAGCCTGCCAACACTGGCAAAAGTCTTATCCATAGTAACTAGCCTTATTGCGTGGCATAGATAGACTCTTTTTTACGAAACGTGTTCGTGGAGGAGGTAAACGATTACGGAAAAAACTTTTGCTTCGTCTGACTTCTGGTTTTGGAAATTTTCCTTGTATTTTCAAGCTGAAATACAAATATTTATCCAGTAAAATGTTAATGAGCAATAATACTTGACAGAGGCAACCGTGAGAAAAAAAAATTATGATTACGGAAAAAATCCAAATTCCGTCGACCTTTCGTTTTCTAGTTTCGTAAAGACGGAATTCCAATAATAACGAAAAAAGCCGGAATTCCTTGAATTCGCAGAAGAATCTCATGCCTGAAGATTACAGAAAAATTTTGCAGCAGCCAACTTCCGTTTTTGCAAATTGTTCTCCACAGTTTCAAGCTAAAATGCAAACATTTATGCAATAAAATGATATTTAACAAGAAACGCGGACACAAAGACAACATAGGGAGAAAAATTTGCGATTGCAGCAAAATTTTCTTACTCCGTTTCACTACTGTGTTCGAAAGTTTTGAAGCACGAAATTTCATCTCCAGATGGAAAACGACCCCCTCCCTCTCCGAAATATCGATCTTCAGAATGATCTAACTGATGACAAAAAAAAAAAAAAAAAAAAAAAAAAAGCGTGATTTCGCGAATCCATGTAGGAATCTCGTGTATATCATAAAAATAATAGCAAAAGAAAAATTTGAAACAAAATGAAAATTTGTAGAATCCGTACTTTTGATAGTGAGTTCCGTAGTCAGACAACTAATTCCGTAGAAACTACGGCATTGTTTGGTAGTTGGCAGATATGAAGTGTGTATGAAGTGTCTAGAAGTTTAGCAGAAATTTGTGCAATACTTCCACTTAGTACTGCATGTTGTGAGGTGGGATTCAGTTTTTTAAAAATAATACAAGGGGATTGGAGGAACAATTTGTCTGTTGAAACTTTAAATGCTCTGATGACAATTGAAATAGAAGGGCCACAAGAAGAGATTTTTAATCCACGGTCAGCAGTTATAAAGTGGTATGATGACAAAGTCAGACACCCTGAGCGTAAACCATATGGGAAGAAATCTGAATTAGAATGTCAGTGAAATATATTCATGTGGTATGAGAATTTGTTAGAAATTAATAATAAAGATAGTCACTAAACTTATCTAAGATTCTATTCATTATTCAAAAAGGTAAGTCAAAATATTTATGCACATATTTAAATTTCTGTGTAACTTTATTAGAAAATAAGTTATGGTGTGATTTAGTTTTATTGCTAGTCATGCAAATGTTTTGCTAGCAAACTATTTGGTCACTAGCAAAATTTGCTAGTGAGCAAAAAAGATGAAATCTTGCCCTGGTCACGCCCTTCACAGTTAACCCTTGCTACAGTTGGGTGTAAGAAGCCCAGGAGGGTAACATTTGGGAGACGCTCAAACAAGCAGATCCTGCACCAACTAGCGTGCCACATTCAAAGTCGCTCAGATCACCCATTTTGCCCATTTCAATCCTCAGTTGAATTGCTGATTGATGCTCAACAAGCTGGTCTGCCTGATTTGCACCACATTTATGTGTTGGAGTGAGCCATTTATGTGATGAGGACAGGTTCACCTAATAAACTACAGGGTATCTCACTCACTACCGAACCCGGCATTTCTTTAATAATTTTAACACCAGTGAAGATATTGCAACGAAATTTGAAGTGGACTTACCTCATTTTGTGTGAAATGTGGTGACATCACAACATGTGCTGAAAGTGGCCACCATTTGCATCTAGACAGCATTGCGTCCCATGTTGTCCTCCAGCCAGCCGGACACGCCTTTCTGCTGCTTTGTTATGCCATTTCGCTGAGCGTGTCTACACAATACGGTTGTTGATAGTGAGTGCTTGTGCTCGTGGCTGTCTGCGTACGTGTGAAAATGTATCGGTATACTCTGGACGAGCGATTGTTTATTGTTCACACTTATTGGAAAACAGAATTGATAAAGTCTTGTCAACAGCAATTCCTGGAGAGTTTTGCAGGCGGACATACACCGAGCAAGTCCACCATTTGGGCATTGTTGAAGAAATTGAAAACCAAGGGAACTTTATTAGACGACCATGCAGGAGGTCGTCCACAAATGTCTGAGGAAACGATCCGGAATATAAAGGGACGACTACTTATGTCTCCCAGGAAGTCACTTCATCAACTGTCACAGGAAACATAATTGTCCAAAAGCACTTGTCAACGTGCTGTGAAAAAAAAAACGAAGTTGAAAAAATCAATTGGATGACAAAGAACTCTCCATTGGATATTACCAGCATGATGGAGTGACATCACACGCATCACACACTAGTATAGTCAAAATTCAGTTGTTGTTTTTTGGCGACCGCGTCATTTCAAAGGGTCTAAGGCCATCGCGTTCACCCGATCTGACGCCTCCTGGTTACTTTTTATGGAGATATCTAAAAGGGAGAGTTTACCAAAAGAAACTGTGTGCCATAGATGCCTTGAAAGCAAACATCACCAAAGAAATTCTGGCAGTGGCGGCGGATGTGTACTGGCAAGGACTTTCCACAATATGGTGCACCGGTTATATGCTGTCTGGACGTAAATGGTGGCCACTTCCAGCTCATGTTGTGATGTCATCACATTTTGCACGAAATCAGGTAAGTCCACTTCAAATTTCGTTGCAATATCTTCATTGGTGTTAACATTACTAAAGAAATGCTAGGTTCAGTAGTGAGTGGGACACCATGTAGCATTTTAGTGTATATTGCCAATTTCTGTAAGAATATTGAATGCAGTATAATTAAAAGTAAATTGTAGAGACAATGTAAGTTTCGTGCAAATTTATGAATTTAAAAAGAAATAGTTTTTTCCTTATTAACCAACTTGTCAGTGGATTTCTTTAGTACTGGCTTACATGTTATTATGCTTTGTCTAACCAACACATGTTAACTGTATTTTTGTGGTAAAATTAGCAAAATCTATCAAGCTATGCTCAGTGAGAAGTTATGTTAGTAATGCATATTTATTTTCTTGTGCCCGTGGTCCTATGCTGTGAGAAATTAGTGGTTGTTCTTTAGTTGCCAATATGAATATTTGGAGTGAAAGTTGCATCTAAAATACACAGCTGACAGAACTGTTTTCATCTGGTTTTTTTTTTAAGCAGTTTTTCTTTTAGTTTAACATACACTCTTGCATAGTACTTGGAACTAGAACAACTACAGGCATATTCTTTGTGTTATTACCAAATAACACTTTTGGTAAACAGAATTCAGTTATTCAATGAGTTCTGGTTGGTTTTGTGTGAAAACACAATGCCTTAATTCTTGTTTGTGTTGTGCATAATCAGAAGACAGTATGCTCTTCTTAATCAAGTTTTACTGGGGCAGACCATTTTATTTAGGATGGAGTAAATAACCTCAGTCATGCTGATACTGCATGGGGGAATTTACAACAGAGGGCTGTAAGCCAAGTCATATTTCAAGAAAAATGCACTCAAATGTGGACTGAAATAGTGCCCAAATTCTAAGATAGAGGAGTGCCTTTCATTAACCATGAAATATCTTGATAAATAAAAAAAAAAATCAAAATTTCTAGTATGTTTGCGACCCAGTGGATTAAACATTTCTGTAAACTGCTAAATTTTTACTTCATTGGTTAATGTTATCATCTGGTTGTTGTTATCTAAATGCCTCCATCCTGAAGCGATTTCATAACAGGGCTTGAAAAATATCTGAAAAGTTACATGCCCAGCCGGGCATGTGCAGAAATTATTTTACCTTCCCAGGTAGTAAAAGATTGATGCCCAGGAGAATTTATCTTTTAAGATAACAAATCAGAACCCTCATTTTTTTAAGTTAAAATTTTTTACGTGTTTCGCATTTCTGTTTTAAGGCTCTGTATTCAAAATGTTCAATGCACAAATGCATGTATCTCAAGTTTTAAGATGATGGTGCTGAAATCAGTATGAAATGGTATGATGATGAAATTAATATTTGAGAAATTCAGTAGTTCTGCGATGTTCCTTTCATTGAAGTTTTCGTCCTTTGTACTAAACACCAGAAGGTATTGGGTTTTCAGAAAAGTCATGACGTATTTTAGCCATGTTTTGCAAAGGTCATTTATTGAAAGAAAGAACAAAGATCACTCAATGATATAATACCCGTTTTGTTCGATAACTTTTTGCCATCTTTCAGTGAGCTGCAGAATGCCTCGTTTATAGAAGGACCTGTCTTTCGTGGCGGAAAACTGTACAGGGTGCTGATTTACAGCCTCATCTGAATTGAACGTTATACCATGCTAGGGCTGTTGAAGAGAGCGAAGCAAGTGGAAGTCTGATGGTGCCAGGTCAGGCGAGTATGCTGGGTGTGGTAACACATCCCACCCAAGCTCCAATAATTTTTGGAGCTGATCAAACTTGTGTGTGGTCTCGCGTTGCCATGATGGAACACAACACCTTTACGATGAACAAGCTCGACATTTCTGGATGATGGATTCGTTCAAATTGTCCAATTGCCGATAGTACACATTCGAATTGATTGTTTGGTTTCGTGGTAGGAGCAAGAAAAACACAACACCTTTAAAATCCCACCACACTGAGACTAGAACCTTCTGCTGATGAATGTCTGCTTTGGATGTCGTTTGAGGCGAAGCAGCATGTCGGGACCAAGACCGTTTGTGCAGCACATTGTTGTGCACAATCCACTTTTCGTCACCAGTTATCAGTCGCTTTAAAAAAGGATAATTTTCCTCACGTTTAATGAGCATATCGCAGATGTTTATACGCGCCGTCAATTGAGCTTCTTTGAGTTCATGAGGAACCCACACATCGAGCTTGCTTACGTATCCCAGCTTCTTCAGGTGGTTGTGAATGCTTGAATGATGGATGTGCAATGCGTCTGCAATCTCTCGTGTCATGTAACGTGGGTTTGACTCGATCAATGCCTTGATTTGGTCGTCGTCAACCTCAGTTGGCCTCCCGGACCGAGTAGCATCGTTGAGGTCAAAATCACCAGCACGAAATTTTGCAAACCACTGCTGACACTGACGTTCTTGTAGAACATTATCACCGTACACTTAACGCAACTTTTCACAAGCTTGACACGCGCTCATCCCTTTACGGAAGTAAAGCAGTAAAATATGGCAAAAATGCACAGTTTGATCTCCCATCTTCAACTTGATGTCAAATCTCCGCAAATCAACCGAATCGCTCACTATTCTTTTTAGACTGCAGCTAGAACTGGCACCTGTTGAATGCCATAGCGATAACAGAGCTGCGCCTGCCTCTAGTACTTTCGAAACCGCCCAATCTCCATCGGGTACCAAAATACGTCATGACTTTTTCGACAACCCAATAGTTCCACCAGAGGCTTGCATCCTGTTGCTGACTGTAAACAACATTTGGAGCAAAACTACAAATGGTTCCACTTTCTGGACCTAGAGAATAACATAATTAAAGAAGTGATGTTCTGCTGTCCCTAGCACTCCGTAACAATAATACAACTTTTGGTGATTAGGAGTGAAATGAAACATGACATGGTGATTTTTTTTTTTTTTTTGTGGTAGGAAATTTTACTCCAAATTTTTTTATTTTTAAATTTAGTTGCCTGTACTGGGCAACTAAATTTTTTATCTACCTGCCCAGGCCAATATTTTACATGCCCTGGGCTCAGGCATAGTATTTTTCAAACCCTGATTAAATTTATATTGTATGGTTGTTTATGTCCACTAAAACGTTTTCTTTCTGTACTTAGGAAACATGGGATGTGTATGCAGGAAAAGAGGCGGAAGACATGGAAGTGGATTCTGAGGATGAAGGAAAAGACAACCAGATTGAAAATCCATTTAAGAATGTCTTACAAAGTAATTAATGTAGTTTATCTAAGAATTAGCTGTAAATGAATTGCAGTTTTTTTTTTTTTTTTTTTGCTTTCAACCTTTTTCAGTAGTTTTTGGGGAAGGAAATCAATGGAGTTAATTTTCAAGCAGCAGTTCTCATTGAGCTCAAGAAGTGTGTATAATTTATGTCAAATTTGGGATGTAATATAAATAAATATAAACATTGAGTTCTAAGAGATTTCAAGAGTAAATTTTGAAACTCTGGACTACCTATTTATGAGAACGACATTGTTTTAATAATTGATAGCAAAAGAAATTGGCAGCAAAACTTCTTGTAAGTTTCAGAATTATGGGAGAATCTAAACTTTACACATTCAAATATCCTTGGATGAAAATTAAAGTTTTCTCTATTTAACTGCATTTAAACTTGGTTTTAAACATGTCAAAAAATCAGCATATATTTCAGGCCCAAGAAATTGTTATTAAAGATGAAACTTAATAACCTTATTTATAGCACTTGCTACATATGTTAGTATTGGTTTATTTTCCTTTCTTATCATTTGCTGTATAAATCAAATGCAAATATATAAATCTTTTCATTTTTTATCTTGTCTGATGTAAATCATCAACTTCATTGAACTCTTTAAGCCATTTGTTATATACTAGCTGTACCTGCTGCAAATATTAGCAACAAACAATATTATGGGGTAATGTTATATTAAATTATAAATTGTCTGTATAGACAATGATTCATACTCTTTGATTTGAGTTTATGAGATTGTCTTTAATAATAGCCCAAGCGAAATGATAAAGAGTAAGAATCAAATATAAAATAAGTAATGCTTTGTATCTATTTAAATATTTATTAACATATTTCACTAATTTCTGAAAATAGAAACATATAGGCAGAAATATACAATAAACATAGCTGAACTGGTTGTAAGTTATAAAATTTCTCTATATACAATGTTTGATATTTTTGTTGTACCACACAGAAAAATTTGTATTTTCAAATTTTGAAAGCTGCGAACACATGACATGGCAACATATAAAACGGGTTGTGGTAAATATATTCCAACTCTATCTAGAGTTTGTCCTTGGGACTTGTAAAGTGTCATAGCAAAAGCCAAACGAACGGGAAACTGCCTTCTACGAGATAAAAAAAGGGAAGCGTAATGTCAGAAGGTGTTAAATCTATGCATACATATCACTAAGCTGTTCTCTAGGATTCAGAGGTTAGCTCCACAAAGAAATAAAAACTACCAGATAATTTTTACTTACTGTTGCCATATCAAACTTCTCCATTTACAGCGATCTTGACATACAACTCGGGCTTCACTCTCATCCATCACATGCAGTACACAAGATCTTCTACACTTCATACTCATAATCTTTTTCTCATGCAGACACTCCTGAATGTGATCCTCCCATGACTTCCTTGGCCTTTCTCTACCTTTCCTTCCTGCCACTTGGTCTAAAAAGATTTTCTTAGTAAGCATCTCATCACTCATTCTTTTAACATGACCAAACCACCGAAGCATATTGGTCTCCACCTTGCTAACAACATTTTGCTTTCCATTACACAACTGCAACACATCTTCATTCCTCACACAATCAGCACATGTCTTGCCACAACCCCCCCTCCATAAGTAACGCATTTCTTGAGCACACAAACAACTCCTATGTTTCTCCTGCAGTACCCAGGCCACCATGCATCAGAATAGGAACAATTACACGTTGATACACAGCCATGTGGGACTCTCTTGAGAATCCATCATTCCTGTGAAAACCTCCCAAAGCTGCCATGACTTTCAATGAAGAATTCACTGGCCTACTAATTTCACCATCCAATTTTTTCTCTCTGTCAAACATGCTTCCTAAATACACAAACTCATTCACCTGGTCAATCACTGTGCCATTTAGACATATATTACATTCAGTACTACCAGTTCCTTTCTCAAAAACTATAACTTTGGTTTTCCCTTATTTATACTCAGTTTGAATTTCATGCAAACTTCGTACATCCGGGACAACATACTGTGCAACTCACTTTTGCTCTCTGCCAACAGGACAGTGTCATCAGCATACAGCAGTCTTCACACACGGATGTCACCAAGACATAAACCAGTATTATGTATTTTGGCATTATGCATGCACATCATCATCATCATCATCATTGTCAACCATTATCAATCCACTGCTGGACGAAGGTCTCCCCAAGTTTCCTCCACAACGGTCTGTCTTGTGCCAGTCTCCTCCATGTCACTCCCGCATATCCATAAATATATTAAACAGCCATGGTGACATTACACAACCTTGTCTGACTCCTGCACCAATAGAAATGTATGGTAACAAAACCCTCTTACCAATAGCTTGGCCATTAATTACTTCTAAATCTAAACAACTGTGGATACTGACAAGTCTTTACTGAAGTGGTTGAATGAATTTGTCAATCAAATAAAGTTTACATTTGTTGTTTCATATGAATTTATTCTTTAAAAAAATAAATAAATAAATAAACCATCGATTCCGACGGGTATAATCTAGTTTACTTTTAAAGTGGACACAGATGATTCATTCAAATTAAGAGGAAGTTTGAAACTACTGTGAACTGTTTGTCCACCGGCAGGCATTGCAGCTATCCCAGTCCATGCAGCGGGTATAATGGAATATCCTAGTCGCAGACAACTGGAAATTAAACACCTATATACGTAAGTTTTTCCGGTTCCTCCTGGACCATCGATAAAATACGCATTATTTTTATTATAATTGTATTGCATGGCATTGATAGCATCATCAATAATGGCTCTTTGTTCAGAATTGGCATTTTGCATCTAATCCTCCTCTTCTGAAAAAGAGAAAAGAGGATCATTGGCTTGAAGATCGTGAACTAAAGTGAGGCCCAGTAGACCAATATCAGTGGAAGAGGAGCCGTGTAATTTAAAACGCCACTGATATCTCTTAATGCAAGTTCGTAAGCTGCATTGCCTTCATAGTTTTGTAAGTAGTCTTCACTCATGTCATCTCTAAATGTCTGCCGCAAATTAAGTGCATTTGTAGGATTTTGGAAGACACAAATAAATGCAGATAGCTCCCTTAAAAATTTTGGGATGGCATTTGAAAAACACATGCTTCCTTCAAGCACTAATACAACTCTGAATCATCTAACACTAAACTATGATGCATTGAAACTTCCTTGAAAGTGGAATATTGTATGTTTTATTAATAATTTCATCAAACATTTTGGCACCAACAATGTGCAAAAGTAGCAATCTCAAATGATAACGTTCCGAATCTTATGGACTTACGGTGTACATTCTGCTAATAACTTTGGTATGTTGCTGTTGTTTTTTCCATTTATTGTTATTTCAAACATAGTGTAAAGGCATCTCTGGATAGATATATGGACTTGCAGTGTTAGGGGTTTTATTGAGTTCTAACCAACCCATTGAAGCAGACATTTTCATTTCTGACCGTAACAAAGCTTCAGATGCACAATCATTTGTAAAATAAAATTGTTGTTCGGGTAAGTGTACTGGTAGGCGAACAACAGTGTAATATTGTTGATGCATCTTAAAACTAAAAATTCTATGTGATCCTTCAGTGCCTTGTATTCAAAAATACATCAATTTCATCATAGTCCATCACATTTTCTTTAACAGTAGCCTGTATATTAGCACAATCGTGTCCTTTATAAATGTATTTGTGAATTTATTTGACGCTTTGCACACTTGAACATATTTTCACATTTATATGTGCTCCAAAGTATTTTAAAAGAAATTGATTGTATGGAACAATGTAACGATTGTTGACCTCAACAATATTCCCCTTTATACTTTCAGAAATTGTCCGTCCAATATTTCTCCTCGTGTAATTTGCGTAAGCATTGACATTTTCCTTAGTTACTTCTGCACAGAGTTTAAGTTGGCTCAAAAAATGCTAAAATGTGGGGGGGGGGGGAGATGTAGCAAAGTGCTAGAAAAAGTTAGCCCATTTTGTTGCTTAGAAAATCATAACATCAGTTTAATGGTTCACTCCAACAACGCATTGGATATCAGTGGAAAACTAATTATTTTGGAAGAAACTAACACATTTAAAAGAAAACTGTATTAGGCGGTATAGGTTGATATATAGCTACTAGGTAAGTAAAGGATAAGGATATATTTCTACAATCATTAAACATAAAATCTCCTGAAATTTGATTTTGTGGGTTACGACCTTGTTTGCATGAATGATTCATTTAATGACCAGCAGAAATTGAATCTGTAAGAAATGGTAATCACCAAAGAATAAAAACAACATTTTTTTTTACAATTTAATGCCATTTAGAGGCTACAACTTTTTTTAATCTTTCTATAATTTCTTGTCCCCAGAAGTTCTTCTGCTTTTCTTATTTGTCCACGCAAGGAACACTTACAGTGTAGTATATCCGTTTATTTTTGTGGTGTCAATTTGTATAAAGATTTGCCAAGCTTTCTCCCTCCACTGAAATGCCTGTTTTAAATCAAACTGTCCTCTTTCTGGCCCTTTAACGTAAATCACTAATATGACATTTTTGTCGGAGAGCAAAAGCCGGTTTCTAACTCTGGCTTTCACTGAATGTAGAGTGCTGCAGCCTAAGTTCAGATCACCTCTTTAGGATTCCTCTATAGTGTATGGAGGGTGGATTGAACCAACAGATACTGTAGGAACATACCTTAAGGATTAAGAAAATAACATTAGCCGAGTGTGAATCGCTGCCAGAATTTCATAAACTTTAGTTTTCAGAGAAATAGAAAAGCTGGAGCAGATTCTACTAATGGGTTGATATATAAACGGCTGCCGCCATTTTGTGATGGACACTCATTTTTTTCTCACACTTTGCAAAAATAGCAACTGTAGCTGTTATGTCCCTCCCCTTTAAAACCTCTGCTTCTGCATACTGTTTTGGAAAACCTTTTTTGCATTCTCCATTTTCCGTGCAAATGCAAGATGTATTTAAAGACACACAGGGTCCATGTACCATTTGACTTTTTACTAAATTGTAAAGGGCTGTGTTATTAATAGGATCCAGTATTTCAGCCGATACAACTATTTATGTCATCAATCTCATGAAACTTAATAGATCTTTAAGAGTAACTAACAAATGCATATGAGGCAAACCTCTTTTTTGAAATTCAATAGCGTAAATATATGCCTTGATTTTGCAAAAAATTTTGTGTTTCATTTATCAAGCACAAAAATTCTTTTACCTTTGCATTAAAGACACGTGCTATATATAATGTCCGGTCTATTATTTGAGGTCTCGTATGGCTGGATGCTTTGTTTTATCTCTGGCCAATTAGCATTGCATGTGAAAGTTGTAAATAAATCTGGTTTTCCAAATCTCCTCACTATAGCCATGGCATCTTGGTAATTCTGCATCATGTTTCTAGGATTACCAACAAAAGTAGATGGCAATATTACCATTCTAGCAAACACTAAATTTTCTTCTTGTGCCTCGGATTGCAAAGCATCAGCAAGACCTGCATATATGTCAACTCACAATTTTTTCTGTTGGAATCGAATAAATTTCAAATGGTCCCTTTTGATCCGACAGTAATATTAAACAAATAATTGCTGAGTTAACTTGCCTGCAGGAAAATCACCTCTTATCACAACCTGGATTTACTGTCAGTCTCATGGCAGTTTTTCTGGAACCAGAAGCAATCATATTTTTACACCACCCACTCACACCGCAAGGCGAAATTAAAGCATATGTCATAGGATTGCAGTGCATATTGTCATAATCAATGTTTTGTATACCCCCGTCAGCATTCGAATTACCCAGTGGTCCGCTGGCTATTGGCCAGTAAAACTTCCGTCGGACCACTGAACTATTGATTTTACTGGCCCAGATGGCCAGTAAGTTTGGAGTTTTTTTTCTAATTTGTCACAAGTTAAAAAATGAATTTCTATTTCTTTTACCTTGCTGTATGGTTTCCTTTTTAGGCTGAAAACTAATAATAGGTTTAAAAACAAATATTGGAGGCAATTCCATTGAAATGAAACATAATTTTCTACAAATATTGTAAATGTCTTTAAATTGTTTTATATTTTTTTATGGACCAGTGGGCATTTTGGTGGACCAGTGGTTTGCAAATTCTAGTGGTCTGCTGGGCCAGTAGAAGGTTTATTTCCAATTCCAACACTGCCCATCTTTGGATATATGTATATGTGTCGACGAGATGGTGGAGCATAATCTGCTGATTCAAATACTGCTGCTATCTCTGAGACAGTCGGGTCATTGTAGCAACGAACATCTTCCGATGGTTCAATGTAAAACCGCATGACAAAATTTAGTACAGATTGCTGTTTGTTTTGCTTGTTTAGCAGATCATGCATGAATTTGTATGAACGTGCATAAGGGTTATTTTTTAGTAAAAAGATGTGTAAATCTTCTAAGATGTCGTTTCTCAGCCCTGCATTATCTTTTCGGTCTAATCTAATTTTATTAGCTTCCGTAAAATCTAATATATACAGTTGTCCATAAGCAGATTTTTACGTAGACTCCGGATATATAAAGCTAATATTGTGGTAAGTGTCACATAAGATTTTGAAGCAGTACGGACCCTATTAAGGGGGCAGTTTAATATTTGCACCAAAGGAGACGAATGAAAGAGCATTATTATATGATCAAATATGTTCCCTGAAGTTTTTTTGATTTTGTACAGTTGCTTACATATAAATTTTTTATAAAATTTGGCATTTTGTTTTCCGGTAAAATTACCTTTCCATTGGAACAGCGAAGACTGAAGTGACCAGTGGATGTTTTTTCACATTTAAAATACATCTCTGAACAATGACATTTCAGTGACATAGAATCAATACTGAAAGGTTCAACGTAATCACAATTTTTTGATACAGCACATCTGTATTCCATCTTAAATGGTTTCTTTTTTCCATCTGAACTGTCTTTCTTCTGTTCCTTTCCTCGACGTCCTGTAAGAGATTTTTTGTGACACAATCTATTAGGACGACCGCAACTTATTAAAAGGTATGCACATTCCTTAACATCGTTAAATAACAGTACATCGAAATGGCCACCATTTTGGGGTTCGGAAAACAATAAATGTCATATTTCATTTCCAGCACCATATGCACTAAGTGGCCACTTTATTATGACCACCTGACAGTTTTAAGCAAATGAGCTATGGCTGCATGCTGTTGCTGCCAGAGGGCGAGGCTAGTATTAAAAGGAAAAGCTTAGTGCTTGCGGCAGTAATAGAAGTGATTTTTAGGTGATGAGATGGGTAAAAAATGCGATTTGACAGACTTTCAACGTGGTATGATTGTAGGAGCTCGGAGCCATGGAGCGAGTGTCTCCGAAACCGCCACATTCATGAAATGTTCCAGAGCAGCTGTTATTAAAGTGTTTAAAGACTGGACTGTCAGCCAAAAAACTTGGTCTCTTCATGCAACGTGTGGTCGTCATCGACTAGTGACTGCTCAGGCGGAACGGAGAGTGTCCAGACTGGTAACAGACAACAGAAGGGCAACAGTGCAGCAAATTACAGACCATCTTAATCAAGGATCCCCTCAAATGATCTCTGCGCACACTGTTTGCCGTACACTGCATCGGATGGGATATGACAGCCGAAGGCCTGTTCGAACACCTTTGCTGTCTGCAGTTAACAAGAGAAAACGTCTCCAGTTCGCACAGGAGCACAAGGATTGGACAGTCGATAATTGGAAACAAATTATGTGGTCCGATGAATCACGTTTTCAGTTGTACCATGCCGATGGCCGAGTGAGAATTTGGCGGAAACAGCACGAAAGCATGGACCCCAAATGCATTGCTACAACCCTTCAAGCTGGTGGAGGCAACGTTATGGTTTGGGGAATGTTTTCCTGGCATGCTTTGGGCCCTGTAATTTGTGTTGATCAATGTCTGTCTAGCACATCATATCTAAACATCGTTGCGGACCAAGTGCATCCTGTCATGTAGATGTTTATCCCAATGGCAAAGGCTACTTTCAACAAGATAATGCGTCCTGCCATAGTGCTCGTATTGTACAGGATTGGTTTCAGGAACATGCCGGAGAGTTTACTTTGCTTAAGTCGCCCCCACAATCTCCAGATCTCAACCCCATTGAGAATTTGTGGGATGAAGTTGAACAAGCCATCAGACAGCTGGATCCACAACCCTGCAATCTCACACTCCTGGAAAGTGCTATTCATCAAGCATGGTCTCAGATTCCACAAACCACCTATCAACATCTCGTGGAGTCCATGCCACAAAGAATCAACGCAGTATTAAAGGCAATAGGTGGCTCAATGAAGTACTGAGGGGGTGGTCATAATAAAGTGGCCACTCAGTGTATAGTGGGATTATCAAAATCGTGTATTCGATGTACGTATGTACACTGCTGGCCACCCAAAATGCAACACCAAGAAGGGCACGAGATAGCAAAGCCAGATTTACTGGACACATAACAACAGATACAAAGATGAAACGATTGAGCTTACAGGCCTGCACGACTTGCGGAACACGCAGACATCAATAGTTCGTGTGGCCCCCATGGCTGGCAATAACGGCCGCTACACGCCGCGCATCGAACGAAAGAGGCTTTGGATGTAGGCTTGGGGTATGTTGGTCCAGGCTGTTTCCACACTTTCCCACAGTTCATCAGGCGTAGCCGCGGGTGGTGCTTGCCAGGCCACTCAGTTGCCAATCAGCGACCAGACGTGTTCGATGGGTGACATATCGGGAGAACAGGCGTGTCACGGCAGCAGTGACACCTGGTGGGCCGTGAAAAATTGTTGCACAATGCGTGCCATGTGCGGGTGTGCATTGTCCTGTTGAAATGTGGCCGCTGGCAGGTCCTGCAGGTAAGGGAGGACTACAGGCTCCAAAACGTCGGAGATGTAGCGGTGGCTGTTGAGTGCACCGGCGATGTATACCAGAGGGGTGCGGGTGTCATATCCAATTGCGCCCCAAACCATAACGGCAGGCGACGGACCGGTATGGCGATGCATAATGCAAGCGTCATACAGTCTCTCGCCACGGTGCCACCACACACGGATCTGACCATCGTGGTGTTGCAGGCACACTGGTGCCAATGTCTCGGTACGATAAACCGCTGTCGCGATAAGCCACTATTTGTCCTCTGTCGAACTCCGAAACGTGCTGGAATGACTGCCATATTCTGCGACAAGGTATGAGGATGCTTCCCACGCACAGGTCCGGCAGCACAACACACTTCCACTACTTACACCCCGCCTTCTGTGCACCCTTCTTATAGCGCTTCTTGGTGGCGTGCCAGGCGCACATGATTTGCATATGCCCTGCAATGCTAATCGTTTGCATGTCCTCTCGCGGGCGACGCTTGCTGCGAATTTCAGGCCAATCGGATGCTTTCTTCTTGGTGTTGCATTTTGGGTGGCCAGCAGTGGAGATATGTTGGGGTGCAACTGAGAAACACAAGTTAATTCAACATGCCCCACATATTCTTCATCAAGTAACATTAAATGTTTATAATCGTCAGCCACGTCAATCATCAGTCTATAAGATGGATTTCCAATAATAAAATGAGAAAATAAATTCCAATTATTTATAATTCTGTCAGCAATTTGCAAACGGATTTGATAGTGATTCTCTTGAGTGTTCATAAGACAAAAAGAAATTGAATGAAATAAACAATTACCGCCAGGAGAAATTGGGATCCTTCTAAAATTACTGTTGTGTACTGACATTTTTCACAACATGATAATGCACACCTACTGTTTTTGAATTCAAAACTAAGACTGTTGTCTGAGTTTGAGAGACACATGTTTGTGCCTAGTTGTGGTTCGTGACAGATTGAAGTGTGACGTCACAACATAGTGCTGGTTCATCTTTCCAATGATATGCAACACGTCGTCGAAGTGTGACTTCACACATACCTGCCAACTACTACGGAATGTCCATAGTTTTTACAGATTTTGTTGTCTTACCACGAAACTACGGAACTCACTGTCGAAACTACGGATTCTACGAATTTTTGTTTTGTTTAATTTTCTTTTTATTTTGATATACATGGGATTATTAAGCGAATTCGCGGAATTCGTTTTTTTTTTTGTCATCATTTAGATCATTCTCTAAATCGATGCAAAACTGAAGGAAAGGGGGAGGTCGTTTTCCGTCTGAGGACGGTATTTATATATTTCTTTGTTTCATTGACATTGCAACAAATGTTGTATAAAAAAAAAATTAATGTCCATGTTGTGTAATTTTTTTCAAATTGTTACTTTTAAAATTTTTCATTTTACTCATATTTTATGCTTTGCTGATTTATTAGTGCATGTTTATGCATAATTGTAGCAACATTTCTTCACTAGGTGGGGTTATACCAGATGCAGCTACAATATATGCTATGAAAAAACATAGGCAGATGGCACGAGAAGTTGGAGATTTTATCTCTTTGGAAGACCCTGAAAAGACAGAAGAAAATAAGTCCAGACTTATTCGGTATTTTTGTAAATTTCTGATTATGAAGTTCAGGATTTCTTTTGAATTTCTAAGATACAGTAATTATATTTCCCAGATGTGCCCACACATCATTCAACATTTTCTTTTTTGTTGTTGTTGTTGTTTGTTTGTTTGTTTGCTTGGGAAATTAGTTTATTATTAGCTGTTGTTGTTTTTAATTAACTTTCCTTGCATGCATAGGTGTGTACAGAAAATAGTGTTGAACAGAATCTGTTTTGTCGGTATACATGACCTGTGAATTTATATAAGGAATTACCCATTTTCTTTTTTCTTTTTGTATTTTTTTTTGTACTTTAATTCAAATATTAATGTTTTAGTACTCATAATTACCATGGTAGCTTTTTAATGTTTGCAAGGGCAGAATGGTCTTTTTGATTTCCAGTTTCTAGTCTTTGACAGATTCCTGAATCTGGGAAATTATTTTTAATTGTTCTGATTGATGCTTGTGAGAGGCCATCATACAAGAGAAGTGAAAGTGTTCTTAGAAATGTAAATAAAGTTGATTACTGTTAATATGGGCAGCCTTTTATTTTTTACTGTTAATTAGAGCAGCCTTTTCTTTTATTTGGGACAATTCTTGAAGAATATCCCAAATTAGCTCTTTGTGATAAAGCTTCACCTAATTTGGGCAGCTGCCTAATTGGGCCAAAGTGTTCTAGCCTCAATGTGTCCCAATTAACCGGAATCTACTGTATCTCCCTCTCCTCGTTAGTACCAAAATGTCCCATTTCAGGATCTTCGAGAGAGATGGGGAGAAATACATAACTATTAGGATTAAAATAGGAAAACATGAAATTCACGCTTAAGTTATATTTTTTTAAATTTTACATAACATGTAAGCATGGATTTTGCATTTTTTTCAGGATCTGTGTTAGGAAATGGGAAGTTTTAGTATAACAATGTGCGAATCAGTTTTGAAATTTCCAAAAATTTTTGATACAATAATGCTTAGGCCAATTAAGTGACTGTGTTTGAATAAATGTACCATTCATTGCATTTCCTCACTTGTCTTCTCAGAATGTCCAGCTCTCAGCACAATTTCCTACCTGAATCACCTTGAAGAAAGTCCTTGCACTTCCTTGGTTATCTAAATTGAAACTGATTCTTGTCTCTGAATGTACTAAGAGCCCCAAAATATTTTGTTGTTTTGTGACATTTATTTTGCTTAACCTGTAGGTCAGGTACTAGAGTGAGATAACTTCCATTTATTTTCCTTTGTTCTTCATCATTCATGGTTTGTTTAGGAATATCACAGACAGAGAGGGAGCAAGCAACAAGGGCAACAATCCAAACAAACCACAAATAAAGGAAAAAAACAGCCGTTATCTCACTCTGATGACTGACAGTGCTACAAGAGGACAAAAGGTGCTTGAAAAATGCTTATAGGTTAAGCAAAATTTATGTTACAAAACAAACTGATTTTGGGACCCTTGGTGTGCTTAGGACTTGAACCAGTTTCAGTTTGGATAGCTGTGGAAGTGCAAGAACTTTTTAAAAAGTAATTAAATCTGGAAATTTTGCTGAGAACTGGACATACTGGGAAGATATGAGGGGTAATGTTATGAATGTGGTATTTATTCAAAAATGTAAGTGCAATACACAACACTGGAGGTAGTAAACTTACATTAGATGTTCTGGGTTGCAATATTTTACTATGTACTGAAAAAAATTCTATATTTGTAGTAAATCTGTCAGCAGTTACAAATTATTCATTTTAATAAATTATCTGAATTATTACTTTTATTGTTCAGGTAGCTGAATAAAATGTATGCATAGTTTATTTATTTTTCTTCTTTTTTTACCCCATTTTCAGAATTATTTATCTTGGTATATCCAGCCGCTGTTGTTTTCTAAAAATAATTATGGATATGTTAGAGCACCACAACTGTATATGTATATGAAATTGAGAGGACCGTGTTTGCACTATATATAGTTACCTAGTTCATAGTTAAATTTAACAAATGTTTGAGGAGTGTGAGAAATTCTCTGAAGTGTTTTTAGATTTTGTTGTATAAGTGTTAAAGATGTGCTAACAGTGTTACTAGTGCTTCACAAAATTATGTTTGTACCATGTACATTTCTCTAGTTCATAGTTGTTTTTAATAAACTGAAGTAATTCAGTTTTTATTGTGATTGGTGGTGATACTGTACTGAGATTACAGTCATAATAATTTTAATACATTGGCAGTCAAGGCTAGAAAAAATTTCGAATTGTGACATGACCAGTCAGCCGTGTTGTCCAAAATTTTACATGCCCGAATAGACGCACACACTCGCACATTATGCAGATACTGTACTTTTTTTCCCCCAAGCATTTTAGAAACGATACACGAAAAATGAAGTACTTTTGCTGCATTTTTATGAATTGTCCCCCAGCAACAAATTTTAAACTCTCTTATTTGACTGCCGTTCATAAACTGCACTCAGAAGTGAAATATGAACTCACCTATTGGTCATTTCATGTCTGAATTTCATAGGTTTGAATTTATAGGGTCATTTCATGTCAAATCAGCACAAGAAAAGGAACATTTTTGACCTGAATTCTTTTTGGTTTTTTGAAACTCAGTGAACTTCTAGGCTTTGTAAAGAAGCTAATCAGTGCAAAGTTTCAGCTTCCGTATGAGCAATTTAGTTTCAAGGTCATCCATGTTGACCTTTAATCTCTCAAAACACACCCCATTAATTTTATTAAATAAAGCAGAGGGAAGGAGTCTCTAAGTAGTAAGAAAATTGACTGAGAAATTAAAAAAAAAAAATTACTTTTTTTTTAAAACTTTCTATCCTTTAAAGAGCTAGATTTTTTACATGTCCGATAAGACGTACAAAAAAAAAAAAAAAAAAAATATGTACCCCAGGCATGTCAATATAATTTTCAGGTCCTGTTGGCAAGTATCTTTAAGGAAAACAAAAACTGGAATATCATAAAATAGTGGCCTAATTTTGACTTGTCAGTAATACAAAAATTTATATTTGGGGATAAGATTAAATTTTCAGATGATTGCCATAAATGCCAGTGAAAACACTGTCATTTTGTAAATTGATGTTTGATATACCCTGCACACTTCATTGCAAACTCTGATTCAGGTGTTCATTTGGTCAGTCAAGTGCTAGATGTTCCAACTGTATTCCAGTTGAGTTGTCAGTTGAGCGATTGAAAGTGAGGTTTTTCAGAAGATCATCGGAGGACATTCGTGTCTTCAAGTGTTGGTCAGATGATGTTGATAGTATGGTGTGATGTGTCTGTTTTCATGTTGGAATATTGTATTTAATGGGATTAGATTTTAAGCAGGCTTGATGTGTTTAAATTCCCAAATGATACTACATACATATTGCTGAGCTGTTCTCTGAGTTTCAGAGGTTAGCTCCTTAAAGAAAGTTCGTCTGCCAAATTAAAGTTTAAAACTTATGGTGCTAGATTGTACTTACTGTTGATGTATCAAATGTCTTTAAGTGCACTGATCTCAGCACACTACTCGAGCTTCACTGACATCCATCAAACATCTCACACAAGACTTTGTTTACTTCATACTCATTTTGTTTTTCTTGTGCAGGCTTCCCCCAAATCTGGTCCTCCCGTCTTTGGCTTTCATGTACCTTTCTTTCTTGCCACTTTTGCTGTATAAATTCTCATAGTGAGCATCTCGCACCACTTATTCTTTCAGTATGGCCATACCAACTCAGAATACTTGTCTCCACCTTACTAACAACATTTTGCTTCACAATTACACATCTGTGACACATCTTCATTCCTCACATGATGAGAACATGTCTTATCACAAACCCCTTGTAAGTAATGCATCTCTTCAGCACACAAATGACTTGTATGTCTCTGGGCAGTACGTAGGTTTCACTGCTGTACATCAGAGTAGGAACAATTGCATTTTCATACACAGCCATTCAGGACCTTTTCAAGAACCCATAATTCTTGTGAAATCCTCCTAAGACAGCTGTGACTTTCAAAGCTGAATTCACTTGTCTACTGATTTCATCATATGATGTTTTTTCCATCAAACATGTTTCATAAATATACAAATTCATTCACCTGGTCTATTTCTGTACCATTTAGACTGATCGTGCATTCAGTACTAACAGTTCCTGGTTTTTCGCTTATTTATACTGAGTTTAAATTTTATACGAACTTCATATGTTTGGGACAACTAACTCTGTAACTCACTTTTTGTTCTCTGCCAACTGGACTGTGTCATCAGCATACAGCAATCTGCACACATTGATATTGCCAAGACATAAACCAGTACTGTCTATTTTGGCATCACACATGCATGCATCCATAAATGTATTAAACAGCCATGGTGACATTACACAACCTTGTCTGACTCCAGTCCCATTTTGCTAAAATATCATTCACTTATATGCATGCTGTACTGCCAGCATACATAGCTTTCACAAGTTTAAGCAGATTCCCAGTTATACCATAATTATGCAAGACTTTCCACTGAAATATCCAATTCCCAAGTGATACTGAAAGAATTTTGCTGCATAGTAAATTGTCTAGATAATACCAGTAGGTTCAGCAAATTCTGAAGGAATGTTATGTTTATTTCATTAATTCTGAAATACCAAGCAGATTTGCCAGGGCCAAGGTTTAAACTTACACTATTTTGTATGCTCCACAATTAATGTGGAAAATCATTCAAAACCTTTAAAGAATTGATTTATACCCACTGAGTCTGCATAACAGTTGAAAGAGTGATATGCAGTTTTTGTTTTGCATTAAACATTGCACTGATATTTTATATTATTTTTCTAAATGAATTATGAACTTAGAGGTTCCCTCATTAATTGAGAGTTCATTCAGTTCTATTTTTTCTAGAGATTATATTGGAAATCAGCAAAATAGATAGGTTTGAATTTAAATAAATAATTCTCAAATTTTTTCATCCAAATTGTATTTGTATACAACAACTTATATAAATGATTTTTCTTATTTTAATAAATTTAAAATCTTCAGAGTGCTACAAGTTTGTCATAGTTTTAGCTTTTTTATTGGTTTCACTGCTGAGTGATTCTGTATCAACTCAACACAATTTGAAGACATTTTTTACCTCACCATCTCAAATTTTAATGAAATTTGGTACATAGGTGGCCTCTATATAGATTAAGAAAAATACCAAATTGCATCGTCATATATACACCGGTTTTGAAAATACAGCTATATAAAATGTCCAAAAACAACACCCCAAAATTGGAAGATTGATATGTTTTTAAATTGTGATTGCAGCTCCCCTAATTAAGATAGAGAGATGGGAAAGGTATATTTTTGTAGTATTTTTTATGCTCTTTTATTTAATTTACAACACCATAGGGGTTAAGATTTTAAAAAATTCAAATTTAAATTTTGAATTTTTCAAAATGCGACGCTATTTGATTTGATTGTGTGAGTTGTAACTTGGGATGATAATGGGTTTACTTAAAAAGCTATATTCAAATTTAGCCTAACACAAGAGTTTAATGAAAAAAAAATTTTAATAAAACATGCAAACGGAAAATAAATTTGGGCTAAATCTTTAAAAAGTTTCATTAATAACAATAGATATAGTATTTTTGTTATTTAAAACCACTTATTTAAACAATGTTTTATTTTTAATTGATTTGTTTAAAATCTGAGACTAACATGGGTTTAAAAATTTTATTAATTTCCTTATTCAGAATTTGTAATAATTCACAATACAATATAAACAAAATAAAAGACTGTGCAGTTGTACTGTAGGCTACGTTTTGTTTTGGACAAAACTCTGCATGTTCTGATTTGAAAAACTGATTCTGTTGTTTAGATCATTGGTAACAAGACCCAACAAGCAGCAACTTGCATTCCTACCTTGCAGACCTCAGTCTGCTTTAGGTTTTGATGTTGATCAGATGTGTTTCTCAGTCTGCTCTAGGTTTTGATGGTGATCATATGTGTTTCATGTAGCGAAAGTGATATGTGTTTGAAAACTTTTGTGGTTGAAAACTTTAAATTGAATAAAGTATATCCTTTTCAGTTTTGAAACTAGACTTTTATAAATTGAAGCTGTGCAGGATTTTTTTGGCAAAAATAAAAAGAACAGGTAATGGGAGGCAGTTATTTTACTATTTGAATTTTACATTTTATGCACAAATAATCAACAATGGAAAGTACAAGATATGCAGTAATACAATGTTTCAATCCATTTAAAAAAAGTGACCTTAGAGTAAGGGATAAAAAAAGAAGCTAAGAAATGTGACAGACTGGATGTTGGAAAATTTTGATGACTTATTAAAAGAGACTAAAATTTGTGATTCTTGCAGAAAGCAGCTGAAAACTTTAAAAATTAGTCAATAAGCAAATGAAACCTGTGCTGATGAGAAAATGGATGAAAATTTTGCATCTACATCAGAAGTAATTGAAACACTGAATACTTTGCTCCATGAATTGGGTGAATCACCTGTCAATGAGAAAAAGCTAAAATCTAAATGTTATGCTTCAACCAAAATTCAAAAAGTCAGTTCTGCTACGAAACGGAAGCTTTTTACAAATATTCAAGAGTCATCTGATGACGAGGATGAAATACTTCATGACTCTCTTATGGACAACCTTAAAAGTATTTTTTTTAACTGCACTAGAGATACACAGTTGGTGATTTTGACTTGCTTACCAGAGTCGTGGAGTGTTAGGAAAATCATGCAAGAGTTCAATGCTCCTAATTATATGGTAATACAATAAAAAAAAATTCTGAAGGAGAAAGGAATTTTGGAAAGCCTTAATAGAAAACCAGGTAAATGTCTCTCTTCTGAAGTAGTACGATCGTTTTACCAAAAGTGATGAAATTAATCGGGTTTAACCTGGAATGAAAGATTGTGTTTCTGTTATAACTGAAAATGGAGATAAAGTTAAATTGTCAAAGAGGCTGATTTTATGTAATTTGACAGAAGCTTATAAGTCATTCAAAGATAAATTTGCAGGCACGAAAGTTAGTTACTCCAAATTCGCAGAGCTCAGATTAAAAAAACTGTGTTGGCAGGGTCTAGTGGTATTCATATGGTATGTGTATGCACCACACACCAAAATGTAAAACTGATGATGGAAAATGCAAGAATTGGTTCACTAACAAATGGACAATTCTCTTCCTACAAACATTGTCTTGCAAGAGTATTGTGCAACCCTGCTTCCACAGATTGTCATTTGGGGAAGTGCCCCGCCTGTCCTGGGAATGAGGAAGTAAGAAATTTAATGGAACACGGTTTTGAGGAGAACTTGGTTGAAAAACTAACTTTTCGCCAATTAATTACAGTTGATAGATGCAACTTGGAGACATTAGAAAAACCAACTTCAGATTTTACTGATTTGTCTTGTGAAAAACTGTCTACTTTGGTCAGACATGACTTCATTGTTAAAAAGCAAAGCTCTTTTATGAATAGTACTAAGGAAAACCTCAAGGACTCAGAATTTCTCGTCATTTGTGATTTTGCCAAAAATTATAGTTTTCTTCTTCAAGATGAAGCCCGGAGCTATCACTGGACCAGTGGGAAAGACACAGTCCACCCATTTGTCAGTGGGAAAGACACAGTCCACCCATTTCATTAAACTCTTGTGTTAGGCTAAATTTGAATATAGCTTTTTAAGTACACCCATTATCATCCCAAGTTACAACTCACACAATCAAATACCAAACATATAAACATTGTTTTAAAAAAATTCACATTTTTTGGAGCGTCGCATTTTGAAAATTTTAAATTTTAGAATTTGAAATATTTTTAAATCTTAACCCCTATGGTGCAGTACATCAAATAAAAGAGCATAAAAATACTACAAAAAGATAACTTTCCCATCTCTCTGTCTTAATTAGGGGAGCTGCAATCACAATTTAAAAACATCAATCTTCCGATTTTGGGGTGTTTTTTATATAGCTGTATTTTCAAAACCGGCGGATATATGATGATGCAATTTGGTATTTTTCTTAATCTATATAGAGGCCACCTATGTACCAAATTTCATTAATATCTGAGATGGTCAAGTCAAGTCGCTGTGTTGAGTTGTACGGAATGACCCTGCTATTTTGTAAAAGAAGAAAAAAAGTAAACAGGAAAAACAGAAAATATGAAGTTTACTGTGTTTGTGCGCACCCTGGCAGATGGTTTGTCTTATCTTACTTTCACCAAAGAATAAAAGATAAAACATGCAGAGAGTGATGTTAGTTTCAAAAACTTTCTTTAAATAATGTTTATTGACATTTTTATAGGATAAATTTATCACTGTAAAATCATTTTAGCATTAATGATCAGAATTGCTTTATAACCAGCATTTTCAAAATTCCTTTTTTTAAATTATTACAAATTGAATTTTTTACCATTATACTTTTTTAGATAAAGAATAGCACATGAAGTGTATACTATGTACTGCAATAACAAGGAAGTTTGAGCTTGCATTAGTAGCTTCCTGAAAAAAAAAAAAAGTATCTGCAAGAAATAACATTGCTTTATATTAACCTGTTTTTTGTTTGTTTGTTTGTTTTGTTCTTGCTTCTTCAGATATTGTATATTCTTGGGATTTAATTAGAATGGTATTATACATTAATCAAACAGGCCAAATCATTTTACTGCATGCATTCTGAAGTGCAGCTGTTTAATATTTTCTCTTTCTTAATGTAATCATTCTTGACAAAGAAATAACTTTGCTTTTCGAAAAAAAATTTTTAGGGAGGACGATAATGACAGGAGTGATGATGATGATGATGAGCCATCACGATTAAGTTTTACAGTAAACACAGGTGCTATAGAAAGGCAGAAAGTGAGAGAAGCATTTCTTTCGGTACAGGAAGGTAAAAAATTTTAACTTAGTGTTTATTATGCAATTAATTTGGATTTCAGGAGTACACTGTTGTAATATCTTTTGTTCAATCTGCTTAAAAATTGTTTCAAAACACTGGTCTTTTTGAATATGCTTTGAATAACAGGGCTCCCATGGTCCTTAAAAATCTTTAAAAAGTGCTTAATTTTTTTAGGGTACTTAAAAGTCCTTAATTTTTGCCAGAAATCCCCCAAAGTGCTTAAAAAGTACTTATTTTTCTTTCCCAATTGCCTGCATGAAAAGCAGAAGTTACAATGTAGTGCATACAAGTACTGATAGTGACTCTGTGTGACGTCAGTAGAATGCCCGTCGGAGAGCATGGGGTAAGAGAAGCTTTTGTCAGTGATTCATGGCGAACTTGACTTCGACTTTGTAATTTTGACTTTGGTTTTGCAATTCAAGCCATGAAATAATTATGTACAATATCCAAATCTAAATTATGTAACTTTAATTATAGTTTTATTATTTACATTATTTTTGTTGCATATGTGATTATTCTCTCATATGAAAACTGATTTGAGCAGAAAAAATTTCTTTTAAATTGCATAAATTCTAATTTATTACATCTGCAAACTTGAATTATGTGCAACAATATTGCATGCTTCAACAGATTTTAGTTTGTATAGGTAAATCATGTGCAAAAGTGTATTTGAATATGTATTATTTTTGCGTGTGCAAATTTTTTATAGTGTGCTTAAAATTAAAAGTCCTTAAAAAGTGCTTATATTTTTTTGAGAGAAAATGAGTGGAACCCTGAATAATTTTGTTTCCTTAAATTGGTTTTTAACATACTTTGTAACTTCTTATTGTCTTGGATTTGTTGCCAATAATTTACCTAAATAAATCCAGTGAATTTTTTTAATCATTCATACTTTTTACAGTGGCACCATATGTGTAGAGTAGTTCAGTTAAGTGTTTGACACAGTAAATTTGTTTTTAAATAACTGTGTTTTTAATGGATCTGCATAGTGCATGGTTCATATAGAGATTGATAAGACTTGCAAGTGTGTCATGAAAAGAAAAAATAATTAGTTGTACTAGATGTTACCAAAAAACTTCATTGTTCTTATACATTGGAGATAGCTTAATATGATCACTTTAGGTTTGGTGCATTTTGATAATTATAATCAAGTGAATAAAAAAGGTAACTGATTAAGGAACATTCAGCAGTTAGTGTAATGTTTATTAACATAATCACAAACATATTACCTAAAAATCTAAATGGGAGATAACAATATATTTAAACCACTGGCATACTGTAATTGGTTAAGCCCCTAAGCGCTCTGTGGGAGGCGAACTTTTCTGATGGTTGCTCAAATCTCAGTCCTGCCAGCTGCCAGCCATCTAAGAGTGCAGTTTTTCTGGGGTTTTCCACAGGCTCCCTGTGATTGGGGATGCAAATGCATAGATGGTTCCCTGTGAAGTTGGCCCTGGATGCACTTTGTCCCTTACTTGTATGCAGCAGAGGAATGGCAAGCCGGCTGCATTAATTTGTGTGTAACCGTCAAGGGCACATAATCGTCTTTGCGGAACTCAACCCGCCGTGGGCGGACGAGATAGTGAGAAAGAGATGTTTAAAAGCACTAAAAAAATGAAAATAACATTTGAGCAAGAATTAGGAAATTTCATTTATAAGTTACCTATCTATAATTTTGGGAGCTGTTAGAAATAAAATTTTCATATTTGTACTGCTATGGTTTTTGCCTGATTTGTCCAACATTGCAAGTAAAAAAATTAAAAGCACATTTCTCAATTCCTCATTTTTGTATTTATTAAAAGTTTAACAGCTTTTAAAATTTCAGCTTCATGTTTTTCATCATTTTTTGAGTCTGTCTGATTAATAGTCTGACAAATGACTTCGTATTAGCTTAACAGCTCCTGAATATTTTCATCAGTTCTCAGTTATGTTCCAAAATAATTTGTAGTCATATCAGGTGATCTGTCTATAATTTCCTCTGTTTGTATTTCTTCTAAGAATTCCCTTTAATTAAAACCATTTTGAATTTCTTACATTTCTCTCCAGCCTGCATTACATTCATTGCTTAAAGATGCAGAGCTTTAGAAAGTTTTTTTCATTTGGCTAAATGAGTTTTACTAAATTATTGCATATTCTCCTTGTTTTGTAAATTGTGGAATGCATTTGTGGATTAATAATCCTTTAGTGTATAAATAATTCCCTTTTTACATGTTCATATTGATTACATTGCATTTACAACCTTATCTTGTTAACACGTCACACTAAAAAATTTTATACTTCTATCTCAGTATCCCTTTTCCTTAAGTTATCATTAAATATCAGGGATATCATCTAAGCATTCTAATGTGAGCAGTAACTAACAAGTATTTTATTTATTTTACCTTTTTGAAACAACCAATTATTGTTTCTTTCCTGTCACCAGACCACTTGCATGTTGTCAGATGTGCTTTCACAGCATGAGACTCTTACATGTTCCATTTAGTGTTAAAGCCTTTTTCACTCTCATTTTTGAGCAAGTAAAAAACTGTACAATAGACAAGTTTCATTTTTATTTAAATTAATATACCAGGTAAATTGGACATAAGGACCATGGCCCTGGTGTTATTTTCACACACATAAAATTATTAATACAAAACAAGACTTTCAGTGCAATGTAAGAAGAGCAAAAACATATTACACCTACCTCCATAGTTTATAGCAAAAGGTAATCACATTGGTACACCTAAAAAATCCAATGTGTTTATCTTTTGCTGTAAACTACCTAGGTAGGTGTAATATTTTTTATGTTGATCTCATATTGCAGTAAATATTCTGTTCTGTGTTCATCTTTATTGCATACACCATTCAGTACATATTTTGAGATAATTTTTGGCCATTCTTCATTAATCCAGGTTTCTGCTTCTGAGAAATTGGCATTCCTTTGCTCACAATGAGTGTGTTTGATAATTTTTCTTCCATTTTCTCCCACAACAAAATCTCCCATCCACTGCAACAAAACTGTCTTTTCCTGTTTTTTCTTAGCTACTATTGGGTTGTCGGAAAAGTCATGACATATTTTAGCCATGTTTTGCAAAGGTCATTTATTGATAGAAAGAACAAAGATCATTCAATGACATAATGCCCGTTTTGTTCGATGACCTTTTGCCATCTGTCAGTGAGCTGCAGAATGCCTCGTTCATAGAAGAACCTGTCTTTCGTGGTGAAAAACTGTACAAGGTGCTGATTTACAGCCTCATCTGAATTGAACGTTATACCATGCAAGGACTGTTGAAGAGAGCGAAACAAGTAGAAGTCTGATGGCACAAGGTCAGGCGAGTATGCTGGGTGTGGCAACACATCCCACCAAAACTCCAATAATTTTTGGCGGGTGATCAAGCTTGTGTGTGGTCTCACGTTGTCGTGATGGAACACACCTTTATGACGAACGAGCTCTGGACGTTTCTAGATGATGGATTCGTTCAAACGGTCCAATTGCCGACAGTACACATTCGAATTGATTGTTTGGTTCCGTGGTAGGAGCTCGAAAAACACGACACCTTTAAAATCCCTCCACACTGAGACCAAAACCTTCCACTGATGAATGTCTGCTTTGGATGTCGTTTGAGGCGAAGCAGCACATTGGGACCAAGACTGTTTGTGCAGTACATTGTTGTACACAATCCACTTTTTGTCACCAGTTATCAGTCGCTTCAAAAAAGGATCGTTTTCCTCACGTTTAATGAGCATATCGCAGATGTTTAAACGCACCGTCAATTGAGTTTCTTTGAGTTCATGAGGAACCCACACATCGAGCTTGCTTATGTATCCCAGCTTCTTCAGGCGGTCGTGAACGCTTGAATGATGGATGTGCAATGTGTCTGCAATCTCTCATGTCGTGTAACATGGTTTGACTCGATCAATGCCTTGATTTGGTCGTCGTCAATCTCAGTTGCCCTCCCCGACCGAGGAGCATCTTTGAGGTAAAATTAACCAGCACGGAATTTTGCGAACCACCGTTGGAACTGACATTCTTTTAGAGCATTATCACCATACACTTTATGCAACTTTTCACAAGCTTAACGCGCGTTTTTCCCTTTACGGAAGTAAAACAGTAAAATATGGCGGAAATACACAGTTTGGTCTTCCATTTTCAATTTGATTTCAAATCTCTGCAAATTAACCAAATTGCTCACTATTCCTTTTAGACTGCAGCTAGAACTGGCACCTGTCGAATGCCATAGCGATAACAGAGTTGTGCATGCCTCTAGTACTTCCAAAACCGCCCAACCGCCATCAGGTGCCAAAATACGTCATGACTTTTCCGACAACCCAATAGTTCTGTTATGTCATATCAATCAACCATTTATCCCGGAATTTTGTCCAATAACATTAGTGGACTGAAGTCTTAATGTGGATTTTTAAAATGCACACAACTCTCATTATTTTTGTTGTAGTGGATAAAATATTTATGTGGTAGCAGAGGCATTTGTCCGTATTGTGGATAAAGGACTGAATCTGTTATTTCTAATACGGACAGGCCAGTTGCTCCTGACTCTTCTGCTATTACTGAGCTTACTTCTGCTGCTGACCCTCATTCATCATAGCCTTCTACAAATGGCATGTCACTGTTTATAGAGAGGCGGCCAAGTGGTTCAAGGTGCTGTGCCTCTGACATCTGAGTTAGTCTCGGGTTTGAGGCATGGGTGGTATTCTTGTCCTGTGGCACTGGCTCTGTTCATCCCCTAGAACCAGTAGCCCTAAATCAGGAACAGGTAACTGCTTATAGCCCTGTGAGTTACTCAGTTTCATCGTCCAATTTAGAGAGAACAAACTGGATGGTGAAATTAGCAGGCGAGTGAATTCTTCATTGAAAGTCGTAGCTGCTTTGGGAGGTTTTCACAGGAATGATGGGTTTTCAAGAGAGTCCCGCATGGCTGTGTATGAAACAGTAATTGTTCCTACTCTGATGTATGGCAGTAAAACATGGGTACTGCAGAAGAAACATAGGAGTCGTTTGTGTGCTGGAGAAATGTGTTACTTACGGGGGATTGTGGCAAGACACGATATGATTGCGTGAGGAATGAAGATGTGTTGCAGTTGTGTAATGTGAAGCAAAATGTTAGCAAGGTGGAGACTAATATGCTTCTGTGGTATGGCCATGTTGAAAGAATGAATGACGAGATGCTTACTATGAATTTTTTAGCCCAAGTGGCAGGGAAGGAAAGGCAGTGGAAGGCCAAGGAAATCATGGGAGGATCAGATTCAGGACTGTCTGCATGAGAAAAAGATGAGTATGAAGTATGAAAGGTCTTGTGTACGTCATGTGATGGGAAGCCCGAGTTGTGTGTCAAGATCACTTTGAATGGAGAAGTTTGATACATCAGCAGTAAATAAATAATCAGTTAAAAATTTATCTGGTAGTTTGTATTTCTTTGTGGAGCTAACTTTTGAATCTCAGATAGCAGCTTAGTGATATATATGTATGTAGTTACTCATGATAGTTATCAAACCCCAGAAATTTGCTAACTCATCAATATACTGAAGATTGCGGACACCAGAGTTGCTTAATATCTGATATTTAGTTGCTTTCTCTAATATAGATTATAAACAGAGATGGGAAAAACCTACTTTTTCTTTCACGTCTTATTCTTTTGTCAAGCAAAAGTACAGCCTTGCTTGATAACTACCAACTCATTTTAATTGAAATAATTTTTTTCCTGTCATCATTAAACTTTCATATAAATTTGTTGCACCTGTCGTGGATGAAATTGCATTTGACTTTCATTATTACTCATTTCAGTTGTAGTTTTTGATTTGATTTTAATACTTTAAAGTATTTATAATTTGAACAACTTTTTATTGCTACCTATGTGTTTCATGATGCCATTTTCAAAGATGTAAGAGATAATGACAAGAATTTTTGTCTAACAAAGGTGAGCAAAATGAATTAGAAAATGAAGAAGCAGATGAGCTAGAAAGGTGGGAGGCTGAACAAATACGCAAAGGAGTTGGAATAACTCAGGTAGCTACACAGTTTTAAAATTACATTATTTACTGTTATTATGTAAATGCACTTGTGCACAAAACTTTTATTTCTAATATTTATTTGAAAAAGAAGATTTTGTTATAAAGAATGAACTGTAGATAACTCCAGGGTTCATACTGCTCCTGGAATTTAAGGTTTTCCCAGCTCAGCGACTGAAAGACACCCTCCAATGTAGCATTAAAGAGCTTCGGAGATATGGTGTCACCTTGTCTCACTCCCTTTCCAACTTTTATGTGGGCTGTATTTTCAAACAGCCGAATCTTGCATTTTCATAGATGTTATTAATAATATTAATGTATGCATCTTCAATACCGCAGGATTTCAGAGCCATTGTAACTGCTGATGGTTTCACCGAATCAAAGGCTTTTTCATAATCGATAAAAGCCATGCACAATGGAAGTTCATATTCCCTCGCTCTTTCAATTAGTTCTCTCAGTACGTGGATATGATCTATTGTGCTGTAGCCACTCCTGAATCCAGCTTGTTCTCTCGGTTGAGCCATGTCCAGTGTTACCTTCAAGCGGTGTGAAAGAACTTAAGTGAAGATTTTATAAACCACTGATAGGAGGCTGATAGGTCTGTAGTTCCTGAGATCCTCAATGTCATCTTTTTTATGTAGCAAGATCATTGTAGCATTGTTCCAATCCTCAGGAATCTTCCCTTCATTAAGGCATCATGTGAAAATTTGGACGAGTACTGTTTTGATTTCTCCACTTGCTTGTATGATGTCTACAGTAATTCCATCTTCTCATGGAGCTTTCCCCGCTTCATGTTCTTGATTGCATGTGCAACTTCTGCTGGGAGGACTGGAAGAACTCTGGTACTGGTACCTTTCATGATGTCTGGAGTACATGTATCATCCCTTTCGTATAATTTGGAGTAGAAATCTTTCACTCTTGTCAAAATTTCGCCTCTATTTCTTGTTACAGAACCATCTTCTTTTCTCAGTGCCGTAATCTGTTTTCTTCCCTTACTGAGATGTCCCTTTGCTATCTTTAGGCTTTGGTTGTTTTCAATTGCTTTCCTCACTAGTTCACAGTTGAATTTCCTTATGTCTTCAGTGATACTTTTTCGTACTGTCCTGCATAGCTCTATATATTCCACTTTGGAAGTCGCATCTTCTTTAGTTGTCCTCATCTCTCTTCTTTTTAGCATCAACATTTTGGTTTTTCCTGATAATTTGTTCACATGCAACTTGTTCTTAGACCCAGCTAATTTTGTTGCTGTTTCCATAAGAGCTTTGGTTACTTTTTTGTTAACTTCAGAAATATCCACTTCTTCCGATGTTAGGTCTTCTAAAGCAGAGAATCTGTTCTTCAGTTCCAACTTGAAGGTCTTATGGTGTTTTTTAAGGTTGGTTATGTCAATAGATTTTGTTTGTCTTATGAGCTTGCCACGTTCGAGTTTAGTGTTGAGGTGCATCTTACATCTCACCAATCTATGGTCACTACCTGTGTTGAATTTGTTCAGCACACTTCAGTCTTCGATGACGAATTTTTTGTTACACATAATAAAATCAATTTCACTTGTCATCCCATTTGGATGTCTCCATGTCCATTTCCTGTGTGGCTTTTTCTTGAAAAATTAGTTGAAGATGAAAAACCCTTCTGCCTCTGCAAATTCAACGAGAGTATTTCCACGCTGGTTTCTGTTGCCGTGACCGAATTTACCTACTGAAGCTTCATTCTGTTGCCGTTGCCCTATTTTTGCATTGAAATCTCCCATAATTATCTTCAAATGTTGCTTACCTTAATTATTTAGATGACGAATTTCCTCATAAAATTCTTCAATTTCTTCTTCAGGATGACTTGTGGTGGGTGCATAAGTTTGAATTATCTGAGCCTGGTATCTTCTCGAGAGTTAGATAATGAGTTGTGCAGTTCTGTCAGAGGAACTTTCAACTTCTACAACTTTATCCTTCAGTTTCTTGTTTATTATAAATCCAACACCACTAGTTCTTCCAGTATCTGTCCCACGATAGTAGAAGAGATGTCCACTTTTCAGTTCAGTGAGATCTTCTCCTTTTCTCCTTATCTCACTTAGCCCGATGATGTCTCACTTGATCCTTTGTAGTTCCTCTTCCAATTCAAGAAGCCTTGAATCAGAAGATAGGGAGCGTCCATTATACGTAGCCAAGGTCAGCATCAGATGGCAGCCTAGTCCGGTTCTCCGGGGATTCTTAGCACCCTCTGCCTTCATGTCACACTGGCCGCTGCCTTGGCCAGGTACATTCCAGCTGCCGGAGACTGAGGGCCAAGATTTAAGTTGTGGAGTCATTTTGGAGTTGTTTGGCCATAACTCACCATGCTGGCCAAGCGGGTTGGTGAGTGTGGGATAGCATTTCCTCAAATCCCGATGGTATAGTTATACCGCTATTGGCGGTCGTCAGAGCCCCTTTAGTGGGAACAGGATGCACCACGAGAAGGCAGGGTTGACATTTGTCAAGGAGAGGCTGTGATGTTACGCATCACCTGACCTTACATCCCCTATCACCTGATCTTACATATATATCCCTGTTTAAATAATGAGCTCAGTTATCCTATACAGCAACCTTCATCATATGACTTTGACATGAAGATTTACTAGCATAAAATTGACAATTTTAAATCACATTTAGTAGCACAGTGATGTAGGATTATAAATATGAATCTCATTCAATGGAAAATGAAACAGCAAAGCTGTAAGTAACTGGTAAGCATTTAGTTATTAAATAGTTTTAATTTGTGAAAAAGGTTTAAAATGTATAATTAATTTTTTATCTTAACATTTTTGTTATATGCTAATTATTTCCGAAATTAGTTTACCAATGTGCTCATGAAAAGACTGACAGTTCAGATTTTTCACTTTTGAAAGCTAGTGATTTTGCATAATGTGTAATTTTTTGTAATCATGCTTGGAAATTTTGCTGTGTCTTTCCAAGTATTAATTGGTGCTGAAAAATATAGATTTCTCCCTTCAAACGACGCTGAGGGTATCATTTTATTGGCTGCTCCGAACTGCTCCGAAATGTAGATTTTCCTGCTCCAGAGGCTGCTCCTAAATGGGTAGTCTGCACTTCCACCACTATAAATGAGTACTTATGTCAATACAGTGTGATGACGTCAGACAAAACCAAAACAAAAAAGGCAAACTGGCGCACAGTGATAAAATGTTAATGTCTAGTATGTTCGAAGAGTTCGCCATTGCCCACGATATACACATTTGTATTCGTGAAAACACTTGCGATGGTAACCGCACTTGGATGTGGTCCAGCTGGAAAACGAACGGCATATTCCCATGCAGCCAGCGCCACGTTTCGTTGGCATTCGCCATAAATAAGCACCATCTCGCAACATTGGGAGTGAGTGAAGCTCGCCATTCTCACACAGCGTACGTAGACCTAAACTTCTGATCAGGGTACATCCTGCTACTGGTTTTTATATCATAGATACGGTACAACGTCACAATTTGTATTTGCATACGGCTGCATTTGCGAAATGTGAATATGCAAATTTGAATCGCCACGCATCGATTTCGGACATTTTAGGGTATTCAGGTGACAATTTATCTTATCCGTGTGAAGCAGATGTCATTTTGTACTAATTAATTGATGCTGTACAACTTTGTAATTGGAAATTTTGCTCTCTCTCTTTTCATTTTCGATTTGCAATGGCTAACTTCCGCATTTCGCCACTAGGGGCGCTGCTATCGGTTGCATTCAATTGGGCATAGTCGCTTTACTATACCGTTCTCTCACTTGCATAACTGTACCTCTCTCCGTTCGCAAGTTATTTCAGGCTAAAGGGACTTTCCTATGCATCCTGTATATTTGCATTCAACCTAAATAGACTTTTAAGTGCTGATAAATGAAAATGTTGGTTAATTAAAGCAAGATTACTATAAAGTATCAAAACTCAATAACTGTGTATAGTAAATGCAATAATAAACTGTGTGCCATTGGTATGGTAAATTTATTTTCCAATATTTTGAAAAAATTCAGGAAACAATTTCAACCAGGTATGTTACAATTTTTTTTAATTTCTTTCATTGTGTGTATTTGTTTTATCTGTGTTGCACTGAATTGTTATTTGTCATGATATCGTAATTCTCATGTTGCTGAATGTGACGTTGTGCTTCAAGGATTTAAAATAGATACCATACTTATATAAAATTTCATATAGTTGCACTGGTAGTAATTTTAGTTAACTTTTGGGTATAATATAATTTATTCAAAGTTATTCCTAGATTCCAGTATGCTATTGGAATTTCAAAGAAAGAAACAAAATACTTAAATCACATATAGCTATGCAATAGTAACTTCAATTAGCTAGGTATGAAAAAAACCCATTTAACAAAGTTTGGTTTTCTCTCTTCCTGTATGTCATAATTGAATCCTGGAAAACACTGTTTGGACTCCTTAAAAACTCCTGGATAACTCCTTAAATGGACTGTCAAAAATGAGTATGAACCCTGTAACTCATATATACACCATACATGAAATTCTTTCGTGGAATTCCACTTTTGTTGTCACCATTTGTGTCATTCTTGAGATTGATGTAAAAATGAAGAGAATTTTGGGGGTGGGTGCAAGAGGTTGTTTTCTGTTTGATGACAGTATTTTGTGTTTCAAAACTTTCAAAAACAGAAGTTAAATGGAGTGAAAATTGCCCTGTAATCTTAAATTATTATTTTTTGCCATTTGTTGCCTATGTCCAGTATCATTGTTAAATATTATTTTATTGCATAAATGTTTATATTTCAACTTTAAACTGTAGGCAACAATTTGCGAAAACGGAAGTTAGATGGCGAGAAGATTTACCACATATGAGATTCTTCCACAAATTCAAGGAATTCTGCCATTTCTGTTATCATTTTGGTCATTCACGAGGTTGATGCACAACTGAAAATAAATTTTTGGGCGATTGTGGTAATGGGGGGCATTTTATGTCAAGGGAGTAAAAACTTCTTCCATAATTGTTTTTTCTTTTCTTGCCATGTTCTTTCTGCTTGTTTTGTTTGTAAGTAGCATTTTATTCCAGAAATATTTGCTTTTCAGCTTGAAAATGAAGAAAATTTTTCGGAAAACCAAAGTTGGGCAGGGCAAAGATTTCTCCCATAATCGTAATCCCCGTCCCTGATCTTCCCACTCTACTGTGTTGTTGTTAAATGTTATTTCTCCCAATGAGTGTTTGCATTTAAGCTTGATAAGGCAGGTATTTCCAAAAACAGAAGTGACGAAGTTGGAAAATTTGTATGAATTGATGGTGGTGTTCAAAAGTATTCATATTCTCTGAGTTACATGATTTATCTAAAATAGTCAAAGTTTTTATATCATGCATTCATGGTCGTTAGGCTGAAAGTTCTTTGAAAATGATGGAAACTGACAATAGAGGTCATAAAAAAAAGAAAAGAAAAGCAACAATAAAGAAATGGGAAGAGAAAGATATCAACAGAAAGAAAAGTTAACCAATGGATTCTGTGTAGCTGCAGCCAACAAAAGACAAACAGAAGGCAGTCAAAATTTTTGCCACATGTTTTTCACCCAGTTTAAAAAGTTCAGGGTTTTTTTTTTTTTTCCTTCGTCGGTCTCATGTATGATACACATGATTGGCATCTGTGGCCTCTGTAAGTTCAAAAAGTTAAAATGACATGTGCTTTGACAAGAGTACAATTTAGGTGTTAGTAATTTGGTGATGTAGTAACAACATGACTGAATGTCCAAATAACAAAATGGTTGATACCCCAAATACACTAAAACCTCCTTTAGCAGACACACCCGAATAGTGGACATGTCCATTTAGGGGACAGTTTTGTGATCTCCAGTCCCAAAGTATATCATCATCATTGTCAACCATTATCAATCCACTGCTGGACGAAGCTCTCCCCAAGTTTCTTCCACAATGGTCTGTCTTGTGCCAGTCTCCTCCATGTTACTCACATACTCACGCATACTTTCGAATTTCATCCACCCATCTCCCATGTGGTCTTCTTCTGGGTCTTTTCCTGTCCCTTGGAATCCAATCTAAAATTTCGGCTGCCTATCGATGGTCTGTCCTTCTGGCAGGATGTCCAGCCCATTGCCATTTCAGGGATTTTACTCTGATCATGATGTCTTCCACCCTTGTCATTTTTCTGATCCACGAGTTTCTCTTCTTTCTTGCCCGGTTACACCAAGCATGCATCTCTCCATGCTGCTTTGAGTTGTCTGCAGTCTTTGTATGTCTGTTTTAGTTACGGTCCATGTCTGTGCACCATACGTAAGCACTGGAAGGATGCATTGATCAAACACTTTTCTTTTAAGACATAATGACATATTGCTCTTGAAAATTATAATGTTTCTTCCCAAAGCTCTCCAGGCAAGTTTTATATGCCAATTAATTTCTTCATCAATGTGACCCTCACTTGATATCTGCTGTCCAAGACAAATGCAGGTATTGGTTATCTCCAGCTTTTCCCCATCAATCGATAAATCTTCATTTTTTGTAAAAAGCATGTCTTCTGAAAGTTCATTTTTAATCCCGCTTCTTTACTCTTGTCAGCATGTTCCTGGGTCCTCTGCAGCTCTGATGGAGTAGTTGCAAAAATGACTACGTCATCAGCGAAACGAATGTGAGTTAGATAATCTCCATTAATCTTTATCCCTTTGAAAACCATATAATTTATTCCTTATGATGGGAAACAAATTTAAATTAAACTTGTTGCTTGTTGCATATATAAAGGCGAGTATGCAATTCCTGAGACAGCAGTTCAAAGGTTTTAACTTTTTATCTGTTTGTTTCATTAGGATTTCTGACCAGAGTTGCTTTGCTTCTCAGGACTTGCATACTCGCCTTTGTGATCTTCTATGAAAAATACTTAAAATCAATATAGGGTCATGGTTTTTTCGAATATTTTTGTTTGGTCATTAGGTTTTAATTAAGACTTTGTTTGTTCATTGAGTTTTAACCAACACTTCGTTTTTAAGCCATACTCACCTTATAAGAACAAAGACTTCATTTTTAAGCCATACTCACCAACATGGTACCTGCATGCGTGAACACGTCACCAAATTTTTGGAATGAATAATAATGGTATTATATTTTAACTTCAAAAATTGAAAGCAATAAAAGGAAAAGGACCACCAAAAGACATTGTGAATAAAGCCTTTTTATTCTATTTTATACTAATATCATGTTTTAAATACAAGGAATTTTTAACTTCCGATGTCCAGAATATAACGTGGCAAAAGCAAATGCTAAAATTTTCAAATAACTGAAGATAATCAATATATTTATCCCTTTGTTTTCCCAGTTCAGTGATTGAAAGACATTTTCTGATGTCGCATTAAAGAGCTTCGGCGATATGGTGTCACCTTGTCTCACTCCCTTTCAAACTCTTATGTATGCTGTATTCTCAAACAGCCGAATCTTTGCACTTGCATTTTCATAGATGTTATTAATAATATTGATGTATGCATCTTCAATACCGCAGGATTTCAAAGCCATTGTAACTGCTGATGGTTTCACCAAATCAAAGTCCTTTTCATAATCGATAAAAGCCATGCACAATGGAAGTTCATATTCTCTCGCTCTTTCAATTAGTTCTCTCAGTACGTGGATATGATCTATTGTGCTGTAGCCACTCCTGAATCCAGCTTGTTCTCTCGGATGAGCCATGTCCAGTGTTACCTTCAAGCGGTGTGAAAGAACTTTAGTGAAGGTTTTATAAACTACTGATAGGAGGCTGATAGGTCTGTAGTTTCCAAGATCCTCAATGTCACCTTTCTTATGTAGCAGGATCATTGTAGCGGTGTTCCAATCCTCAGGAATCTTTCCTTCATTAAGGCATCGAGTGAAAACTTGGGTGAGTACTGTTTCGATTTCTCCACTTGCTTCTTGTATGATGTCTACAGTAATTCCATCTTCTCCTGGAGCATTTCTTTGTTTCATGTTCTTAATTGCATGTGCAGCTTCTGCTGGGAGGACTGGAATAACTCTTGTACTGGTAGCTTTCGTAATGTCTGGAATACATGTATCATCCCTTTCATATAGTTTTGAGTAGAAATATTTCACTCTTGTCAAAATTTCACCTCTATTTCTTGTTACAAGACCACCATCTTTTCTCAGAGCCATAATCTGTTTTCTTCCCTTATTCAGATGTCCCATTGCTCTCTTCAAACTTTGGTTGTTTTCAATTGCTTTCTTCACTAGTTCACAGTTGAATTTTCTTACATCTTCAGTGATACTTTTTCTTACTGTCTTGCATAGCTCTATATATTCCACTTTGGAAGTCACATCTCCTTTAGTTGTCCTCATCTCTCTTCGTTTTGCATCAGAATTTTGTTTTTTACCAATAATTTGTTTGTATGCAACTTGTTCTTAGTACCAGCTATTTTTTTGTTGCTGTATCCATAAGAGCCTTGGTTAGTTTTCTGTTAACTTCAGAGATGTCCACTTCTTCCGACGTTAGGCCTACTAGAGCAGAGAATCTGTTCCTCAGTTCCAATTTGAAGGTATTATGATGTTTTTTGAGGTTGGTCAAGTCAATACACTTTGTTTGTTTTATGAGCTTGCCACACTGGAGTTTAGCATTGAGGTGCATCTTGCATCTTACCATTCTATGGTCTCTGCCTGTGTTGAACTTGTTTAGCACACTGCAGTCTTCCATGACAAATTTCTTGTTACGCATAATAAAATCAATTTCACTTGTCAATCCATTGGGATGCCTCCATGTCCATTTCCTTTGCGGCTTTTTCTTGAAAAAGGAGTTCATGATGAAAAACCCTTCTGCTTCTGCAAACTGTACGAGAGTATTTCCACGCTGATTTCTGTTGCAGTGACTGAATTTACCTACTGAAGTTTCGTTCTGTTGCTGTTGCCCTATTTTTGCATGGAAATCCCCCATAATGATTTTCAAGTGCTGCTGGCCTTTATTATTTAGATGACGAATTTCCTCATAAAATTCTTCAATCTCTTCTTCAGGATGACTTGTAGTGGGTGCATAAGCTTCAATAATCTGAGCCTGGTATCTTCTCGAGAGTTGGATAATGAGACGTGCAGCTCTGTCAGAGGAACTTTCAACTTCTACAACTTTATCATTCAGTTTCTTGTTTATTATAAATCCAACACCACTAGTTTCGCCAGTATCTGTCCAACGATAATAGAAGAGATGTCCACTTTTCAGTTCAATGAGATCTTCTCCTTTTCTCCTTACCTCACTTAGCCCGACGATGTCCCACTTTATCGTTTGCAGTTCTTCTTCCAATTCAAGAAACCTTGAATCAGAAGATAGGAGCGTCCATTATACGTAGCCAAGGTCAGCATCAGATGGCAGCCTAGTCCGGTCCTCCTGTGATTCTTAGCACCCTCTGCCTTCAGGTCACACTGGCCTTGACCAGGTACATTCCTGCTGCTGGAGACTGAGGGCCAAGATTTAAGATGTGGATTCATTTTGGAGGTGTTTGGCCATAACTCGCCATGCTGGCCAAGTGGGTTGTGAAACATAAATTGAAAAATGTGCATTGTATGTACTGTATTTTAAAATGAAAATACTGTGATGTACCCATGCATATTATATTGTTTCTCACTGTAAAAACAAGGGCAAAAAATTTAATCAAAAAGTATCATTTTAATTTCATATTATATGTACATATTTAATTAATAAGTAGGAACTGTACACCAATTATACTCAAAATAGTATAACTATACTAATGAACCGAATTTCTTGGCATAGAATAGAAATAAAACTTTCCAAGATTTCGCTATCAACCAGATGGCTTTTTCAAGGAAGGTAGACAGCTGACTGTCTACCTTCCTTAAAAAAGCCATCTGGTTGATAGCGAAATCTTGGAAAGTTTTATTTCTATTCTATGCCAAGAAATTCAGCTGTCTACCTTCCTTGAAAAAGCCATCTGGTTGATAGCGAAATCTTGGAAAGTTTTATTTCTATTCTATGCCAAGAAATTCGGATCATTAGTATAGTTATGCTATTTTGAGTTATGTACATATTTCATGAAGTTTTTGTATTGTGTGCCTAGTTGAGCTCAGAAGTCAAAAACCCGAGTTGTGGACACATCCTAATAGCAGACAAATGTTGAAGTCCTAGTTTGTCTGCTATTCAGAGGTTTTGCTGTATATGAAAACAAACTATCAAAACTATTAGTTTTACTGGTGTGAGGAAATAAACAAACAACTGACCTTCTTTAGGTTAACTTTATATAGTTGAAAAACCATTAGAAAGTACCAATCACTCACCCTAAAGATCATGGTAACCTCCAATGACAATTATTATATACAGTTGGTTAACTTTATATAGTCTGCATTTTTGATTTTTGCACTACTACTACAAAAGTCTCTGAAGAGGAACAAAGTGCAGTAATTCTTTTTCTTTCCTCGAAGGGGGTCACCAGTTAAAATTAATCAGGGAATCATTGCTGTTTATGGTGACCGTAGCCTTGGGACACCAGTTGTAAAGGTGTGGATTTGGCGATCTTGAAATGGACGAACCTCCTTGAATGAAGATCCACGCCCTAGTCAGGCAGGTATCATCCTAACCAACACAAATAGGTCAAAAGTGAATTAGTTTGTGTAAGCCAACAGACACATAACTGCAGCTGAAATTGCAACAGAGATTGGTGTCAGTCATGGAACTATTCGCTTGATATTGCAGAATCATCTTCGCTATCAGGAAGTTTGTGCACAGTGGGTGCCAAAATGTCTCAGTTCTTCTCGAAAGGAGGAATGCATGGCTGCCTGTTTGATGCATTTGCAGTGATACTCCATGGAGGGGAATGATTTTCTCAATTTGGTAGGTGCTGGCTATGAGTTGTAGCGTCGCCATTTTCGGCCCTAAAGCAACCATTCAAGCCTGCAGTGGGAACCCACCTCATTTCCATCCCCTAAGAAGTTTGTGGCACAACAAGGAGCACACACAAAATAATGTGTGTGTGTGTTTTTCTTTGACTACCATGACCTCCTCTTTAACTTCCTGGAGCATGATGGGCGATCAATATAGGCAGATATTGTAACACTCATGAAGGTACACCATGTGATCAAGCCCCGCACGGGGATAACTGGTTTTCCAGTTATTTGGGGAGCGGCGCCCCCACGGCCCGAGCTGACCTTGTGACTGGTCAACATCTGATGTCATGCCACCGCTTGTTTCTTTTTCGGTGCTGTTGGAGTTTGCAGGGACGGCTGTTCATCCAGCTGTTGGGGAGTCGCGGCCCCACGATCCCGAGCTGGTCTTGTGTCTCGCTTTTCGTTTTTATTTATTTTTTCACTGGCCAGTTGCCCGTGTTGTATACTCTACCTAATCGATACCACGCTATGTACTAACACCCCGGTCTTGTGGTTTTGTTACCCTCCACTACCAACTGTTTATATTAACCGCTCAGTTCGTAGGTTGCTGAGATTCCGTTTCGGTTCCACTCCAGGGTTTTGTCTTCCTTGGATTACTTTTTCCCTTTTAGCTGGTTTGGGTACTAGACCTACCTGCATGTTTGCCACGTGCGGAGACCCGTGAGGCGGAAATGGGATGTCTGGCGGCTGAGGTTATAGGAGACCGGAGAAGTGCCTCCTGTGTACCAATACTCCTCTTCGACCCCGGCTTCGCTGTAAACGGGAGGCTAGAAACTAACCCACCTCTAGTCAGAAGTCCTGTACCAAGTTGTGTACAGGGTTTTAGCGTCTTTATTGTCGTATAGCACGGCAGGGTAAGCCCGAGGGCTGTGGGATCATGCCAAAGGCGTTGGCATGACGGTACCCGGAGGCCGAAGTGTCCGCTGAGTGCGTGTGATCACAGCCAACGGACTATATCTGCAGCGTATAAGCTCCAGAACTGTGTCCAGCGTCATTTTCTTGGCTTGCAGACCTCCAGTTCTCCCTTGTAGGGCTCGGTGGTGGGTGGAGTAGTCTGCAGACGAATCCTCCTCCTTTTTTCCATGGGTAAAAACAAAAACAAAAACTCCAAATTCAAGTCACCTGAGAAAATGATAGTTGACAACGACTCACCTTCGTCTTCTCAACCTACCAAGTCCCATAACCTTAAACGGTCTTTAGATCATGACCTGGACCAAGAACGTGGAACCTCTTCTTCGGCAGCTGTACCAGTTGCTCCGAAGCGTCGTCTCCCTCGATTGCTGTGAATACACATGCTACACACTTAGTTGTAGAATCCATCGATCCGAATGAGAGACTGTCCACCAGATCTCCCTTTTTCATTTCTAAAGCTTTGGACGCTGCGGTTGGCTCCTTGAAGTCTGTGAGGAAGCATCGCTCTGGGGACCTGCTTGTCCAAACTTGCAGTGTTTCTCAGAGTAACACTCTTCTGCACCTCACTAGTCTTCAAGGCATTCCTGTCAAAGTGACACCTCACCCGTTTCTTAACACCTCTCGAGGTGTTATTTCGGAGTTTGATCTCTTGGCGTGCAGTGAGGACGAATTGGTGAGTGAACTAGCAGATCAGGGTGTTATTGCTGCACGTCGTATGATGTTCCGGCGCGATGGTTCTTTGATTAAGTCTAAAAATGTAATCTTGACTTTTAACACCCCGAAAGTTCCGACCGAAATCAAGGCTGGCTACTTGGTCTGTGGAGTTCGCTCGTACATTCCCAGTCCTCTGCGCTGTTTCAGGTGGCAGAGGTACGGGCATTCACAACGTTTCTGTAACAGTTCCGCTCGTTGCGCAAATTGTGGCTCCAGTGAACATGACGGGGAAGGTTGCACTTCTGCTGCCTGCTGTGTTAACTGTGGTGAGGCCCATGCAACTTACTCCCGCAACTGTATGAAATGGAAGGACGAGATGGCGATCCAGCGCCTCAAGACCCTGGAAGGCCTCTCGTACCCTGCTGCCAAGGCCAAGTTGGGTATTCCCAACAACCGACAGTGTACTTTTGCCGCAGTAGTTCAGTCTCTGCCACAACCCGTGCAGCCCTTTGTCCCGCGCCCTGTAGCTCTCGCCGCACTTGCCAAGAGATCTACAGCTGAACAAGCGACACAGGTGGATTTCACCGAGCTCCAGCTTATTCGACCAGCTGACTCTGCGTCTTCTCTTTTGAAGACGACCGACTCTTCCAGTTCCCAGCAGAAAGCCTGCACGTGTGGAAGACCCGGCCCTAAATCCGCAAAGGTGTGCAGTGTCCATCCAACTGTCGCGGTCCAACTGACCAACATTGCAACTGTCTCAGACTCAGCGAGGTCCCCACCCTCAACCAACATTATAGAGGAACATAAGGGGGAGGAGAGTGACAGTTCGTCCCTCTCCTGTGACTCATCTTATGTGTAGTTGTGTTCGTTTTTGTAATGTGTTTTATCATTCTCATTCCTCAGTTTTACTTAATCGGCTAGTTTCTAACCATTGTACCATGTTTTTAATACTGTTTGTTTCATTGTCTTTTTTGGCCCTTCCATCATTCTCATGGTTCGGTTTTACTTGGTCAGCCAGATTTTGGGATTTATGCCACGTTTTTTAATACTGTTTGTTTATCTTGTGTTCTGGCGCTCTTTGGCCAAACATGGCCCTTGCGCCATAAAAATCAACCAACCAACCATGTGATCAAGAACAAATGCTCTTGTCATCTAAGGGATGGGGTTATCCTTCTCCATAGTAATATCAGACCACATACCGCACAAGTTTCAAGGGAGACATTACAGAAATTTCACCTTGGAAGGCATTGTGCGAGTGACTGTCGGTTGTTCATTCCTTGTACAGCTGAAATCATTTTATGAAACCAGAATCCATTGTCTGGTCACACAGTGGAATAAGTGCTGTAGTCTCTAGGGTACCTTTTAATGTCTTGTGCCGTTTATTGTGAGTGCCTTTTGCCATATATGCGAGGTTTTACTGATGCACGTCAGGTTTCATTTGACTGCACTAAATACCTGTGGCTAAAAAATTTTTATATACACACAACCAATTCTTGGTGTAAACTCCAACAAATTTGTGCATTGCCATTCACACTGGGATCATTGCTGCAATTGTTTTTCTAAATTATGGCATTGCCATTCACACTGGGATAATTGCTATAACTGTTCCTTTAAATTATGGCATCTCCATTTCAGGTGGGACCACAGCAAACTCAGCAATTAAATGAGCAGCAGTTGTTCACATTCCAGCAGCCTGATGTCGTTGAAAACCAACTGTATGGACGACCAGTGAGAGAGACTCCAAGTGTTGCAGCGCCTGATCCACTGGCCATTGTTCATCGCAAGAAAGATGAATCTGCTCTTACCACTGGTGCAATAAAGGCTAGATTGCAGGAAAGGTAGGTGAAAGTTATTAGTAATCATTATTTATTTTATGTTTATTCATTCGTTTGGGATGCTCATAACTTTCATCAAGTTATAGATTAAAATTGCTGAGCTGCCTAAATGCAGATTGTATTTTATTTATCTGGAAAAGATCAAAACAACTTGGGAGGGGAAAAAAAAAAGGAATAAAAGTAAATTTCTCTCATTTTTGTCATTTCCAGTTTTTTTTTTAAGTACTGATAGTGTTAAGCATATAATTTTTTAATGCTGGAAGAATTGATTTCAAATGCAGGCTAAACATGTGAATTCATAAGACATTTTAGTCACACCTCATTAATTCATTATTGACATGCAACCAAGGTGTATTTAAATTATTAGATTATGTCATTTAAAAGATGGTAAGAGCAGGGGTAAACTAATCTAAGTCGCCAAAGTGCCTGAAAATTTTCGCCTGAGTTTTCAAATTCTGTTCTGAAAATGTTGTTTTCTAATATTTGGATTTTTACTTATCTCTTTTGTAAAGCAACAAGTACAATATACAGATTTTTTCTGTTTGCATCTTTGCTTGTTCATTACTTACTGTAAAATCAGAATAATGAAGATGCCAATATAAATTTTTGACACTGTCACCAGAAGAGTTGTGCATTTTGCTGCAGTTTCGGTAGTAGTGATTCAGGCTGAAGTTCTGAGGTGCTCCGCAGGAGGGAGAGTGCTCTCATACAAGCAACAGAGATGTTTGTGGCTGTGACATTGATTTCACATGGGGTGCTTACCACTGGATTTTTCCATAAATGGCTTTATTGAATGTTATGCACCAAAAGACAAAGTTGTATTTTCTGAAATGAAAACCTTTTTTTGAAATGCAACCATTAATACAAGTGTATACAGCATGTTTCCTAGTTTTAGTTGTTGGTATTGCACTGAATTATTGAACAATATTTATAAAATAATGCATTAATTTTGACTGTTGAAGGTCACAATATTGTTTGCGTAGTTTTTGTTTAGAATGATCATGATTTCTCCTTGTATCCTTTGAAAACATGTGTACAAACACACACCCCATCACACACCACCAAATGAGATTAGCTGGCCCTTGAAATTTTTGGGATCTTCTCTACCCATGAATAAGAGGCAAGTGTGATTGAAAGATATTTTCCCTTGAAGAATGAACTGTAATTTAATTTTGGCTGTATTAATACATCAATTTTGACTGTTGATGGTCACAATTTTGTATGCATAGGTTTTTTTTTTTAGATCAGATGTGATTTTCTCCTCGTATCTCTTAAAAAATTGTGTTCCCCCTTCCCGAAAAAAAGGAGCTAGTGCCTGAAAATTTTGGGGTTTTATCTACTCCTGAATAAGAGGCATTATGCAAGTGAGAAAGAAAGAAAGAAAGAAAGAAAGAGATACTTTCCTTCAAAAAATAAATTCTAATTTCAGCTAAACATGGTAACACATTCTTTTTGGACCAAAACCTAGTCTATCAGTGTTTCAGTTGTCAACCGTACTAGAATTTAAACATCTACAGCACCTCAGTGTGTAGCACTTAACCTAGCAGATGCTTCACAAATAACTAATACTAACTACCTGTAAGATGCAGCTTTTGTATGAGATTAAACTTAATAGTAAGTCACAGCACCATTTTTGCGGTGTTTCAGTACTGAGAAACTAGCAAAGGTTTTCTTGAATGGCCAATTTTTTCATATGCTGTTGCCCTCCTGTTTGGCAAAATCAATGCAAATAACAGAGTCTGATGATTTCAAAACCCACACAAGGTGGTGCAATGTAATCTCACAAATGTCGGGGAGAAAGTATGTTTGGTAAGTGCTGATGCATGATTGGGCCATGTGATCATTTTTCTGTTTTTAGTCAACAGTAGACTCAAATAATTGCCTGGATGTGTTTCACTTATTGCAGTTGCCAAACTGACCCAACAACCAGACATCCTAATATGACACTGCAGGAATTTCTGTGGCTGTCCCAGTGTCAAACATTTCTCCATTAAATTTTTACAGGGCCTTTCTAAAAGACAGTGTGTACCAATCATTTTTTAGAGACCTTGGCGAGTTGACAGCTTGTACCATAGCAGTGTTTTAAGACCAACGATGTGAATATGTTATAATGCTCATGGCATGAATTTTGAATGGTTGTGTTTTATGAGTTTAATGGTGTACATATATAGCTACGCTGAGATGCCAGTTTATTACTTACACCTGCCCTTACTGCATAAATATCTCACATGCCAACATGTGCACAGTATGCAATATAAATCAAGCAGACTAGCTCCTTGAGCATTTAATTGAATGTATTTGCCAAAATTTTTCTACATAGTTTCTGCCATTATTGAAGCATTTCTCTTAATGATGGGGCACCAGTTTTTGTATCCCTTTGTTATAGAACAAGGCCCCCTGTGAAGATGGCTACTTCTGCACTGCTCCTTTGACTTCATCATTGAAGAAACACCGACCAGCAAGGAACTTCTTGAGATGCAAGAACAAATGATAGTCATGTGACACTAGGTCTAGGCTGTGAGTGTGTATGTGGGATGGGGAGCTACATTTGTTTCCAGCCAAATGACGTTGTGAGTGCTTGACTCTGTGCAGAAAGGTGAGGCCGAGTGTTCTCATGAAGCAAAAAACAAAGCACAGTGAGTAAGCATGCCACGCCTTTTATTCTGGATCGTGCGACACAGTTTCTCCATGGTGCCACAATAGGCTGGTGTGTTTACTCTTCTGCCTTTAGGCAAGAATTTAACAAGAAAAACTCCTTGTCTGTCCCAAAAAACAATGCACATGATTTTGCTGCTTGAAATTGTCTGCTTGAATTTCTTTGTGTTTGGCTATGAGGTGTGCCGTCACTCCATGGACTGTTTCTTCAATTCTGGAGTCACAGTGAATGGTCATGTCTCGTCACCTGTGATGATATGGCTCAAGAACCCATCACCTTGCTCACTATTACATGAGAAAAGTCAGTGCACTGCCAGCCGACTTGCTTTTGTGCTCCTTGGAGAGCATCTTCAGTACCCAGCTTGAGCGCAGTTTCTGAAACCCCAAACGATCTGTCACAATTTTGTATAGAATATTCCTTGAAAGTTGCAGGAAATGCAAAGAAAGCACCAAAATTGTGAAACATCTGTCCTCACCAACTTTTGGGTCGACCATACACACCAAATCATCGTTGGCCCCAGATGGCTGGCTGCTCTGCTCCTTGTCGTACACATTCTCACAACCTACATTGAAATGTCTGACCCATTTCCTCAGCATTCCATCACTCATGGCAGTTTAACCATAGACCTCACAAATCTGACGATGAATGTCAGCCGGTTTCACATTTCTTGCATTCAGAAATCGAATTACAGACCTTATCTCACAAACAGTGGTCTGCTTGATCTTCTTAAACATGTTAAGCAAACTGAACAACATGCAAACCCAATCTAATTTTCTTGTAATGGTGTCTGCTGCAAATCAGAGAAGTCAGCATGCATGCGCAATGTCACGACTGCAGTGCTGCAGCAAACAGTACTTACTTTCAAAATATGCCTCGTAGTTTCTGCTAGGCATGCCAGTTTCAGCCCCTCCCAGACAGCTTTTTCATGCACAACCATAGCAAGTATTTACTGTGAATGAATGGTGTAACATAAAAAAAACTTACAGCAGTCAATGATACTCTGTACAAAAACAGGTAGTGGATCAGCAGAGTCAAAGGAGACTGGCGAAATGGTCATCTGCTGTTGTAGTCTATTACCAACATGGTCAGTTACATGGTTCATTTAGAGATGACCCTCAGGACGCCGCGTTGAATTCTGCAGTGATTTGCCAGGTTGTGGCTCATCTGTTTGTTTGCACAATTCTCGCCAGTCTCCTTTGACCCTGTGATCCACCAGTTGTTTTCGTCCACAAGATCCCCGAGTGCTGGAAGTTTATTGCATGTAGCACTATTCACAGCAAGCCTTTGCTATGAATTTGTGTGAAAAGCCCAGGAGGACAGATGCTTGGTAAATGCTTGAACTGGCATGCCTAGAGTCAATTATCATGCCACATTAAAATTTGCTGTGATCACTCATTTTTGCCTATTCTGATCCTGAATTGAAAGCTAACTGATGCTTGACACACTCTGCCTGATTTAAACCATACACTGCACTAACATAGTATCTTATATTACTACTTTCAGAAAGTGCCGGAACTTTTTATATTAAAAAAGAATGAGTTCAGATAATACCTGTTTATGTGGTGTTTCCTTTGAAGTAGTTAACCTGTGCAACTATGCATTTTTGCCAGCACTTATACAAAGATTTAAATGCAGATTGCAAGCCTTCTTTCGCCACATCCTCCAGTGCCTCTGTCGCAGCTCGTTGCACTTCTTCGGAACTTGAGAAGCATCACCCCTTAAGCAAATTCTTCATCTGGGTAAAAAGTCACACGGGCCGAGATCAGGGGAATAAGCTGGTTGTGGAAGAATGGGAATGTGATGTTTGGACAGGTAATTGGACACCAGGAGAGATCTGTGAGCCGGCACATCATGATGGAGCATCCACGAGTTGGTCTTCCAAAGATTGGGTCGCTTACGCCTCACTGATTCTCGGAGACGTTTCAGGAGGTTGACGTACTCTTCTTTACTGACTGTCAGCCATGTTGAAGGAATTCCTTGTGTATGACCACCTTGCAATCGAAGAAAACTGTTAACAATACCTTTCCTTTGGAGCAGTCAGCCTTGAACGTTTTTGGTCGTGGTGACCGGTGATTTCCACACTTTTGACTGTCGGTTGGATTAGGGGGTCGTACAGAAAGCACCAAGTCTCATCGCCAGTGGTCAAGAGATCAAGATCTGAATCCACTGCGTCAACGTTATCCTCGCAAACTTGCATGCGCTCATCCATTTTTTCTTGTGCCAGGTTTTTGGAAACAATTTTTTGGCACACGTGATGCATGTCCAGTTTCTCTGTTAAAATGGCATGGCAACTTCCAACTGAGATGCCGGCAACTTCTGCAATCGCTGCAACAGTTTTACGGCGGTCATTTTTCACAATTTCTTTGACAATGGCGATTTGTTCATCCGTTGTGGATGTTAAAGGTCGTCCTGACCTCTCATCATCCTCGATACTCTGTCACCCGTTTTAGAATCGTTGATGCCACTCATAAACTCTAGTTCAACTCATTGCACTCTCACTGTACGCTGACTTAATCATTTGAAAAGTCTCAGCGAAAGATTTTCCGAGCAGAACACAAAATTTTACACTTGAACGCCATTCAAAATTCAAAATCGTTGTCTTCACGACGGAGAGCCTCGAAGGCCTGTAATCACGAACTGCGCACATATGCTGTACGTGTTGAATATGGATTCAACTGGTTTTGGCTGGTCGGTCACATGATGCTCTTTGCTTGCTCAGCGGGGAATGACGTAATTAACTGACATTTGACAAATATTCAAAAAGTTCCGGAACTTTTTGAACGTATTAGTATGTTGGAGTGAGTCATTTGTGTGATGCGGCCAGGTGTGCCTAATAAACTGGCATTTCAGTGTATATTAATTCATTGTCCATTACTATTGCATGACTGTGTACCCATAAGGCATTCAGGTACCTTTTTTAACGCAAATACTGGTGGTGCAGGATTTAACACCTTTTTAGACAATCTTTCATCTCCCATTTGATACCCATATCCATACCGCCCGTCTCTGTCAGTTCTCACTGAATTTTCCTTCCACAGAAATAGTGTCCAACTGTGTTCTAACGCGTGTAGTACTAATTCTGTTTTGCCATGACCCAGAAACGAAAAACCTGTTACTTAAACATCATTTCTCCTCTTCTCCCAGAAAGAAAAAAATCAAGACTCAAACCTCCTGGAAAATGCATTTGTACCATTTTTTAGAACCACAGAGGTGATGTTCACCAGGAATTACATGGTCAAAAGTATGAAAATCAACTTCAAGACTTAACGAAAATGCTCCAAATATGTGGCATCAGTGAATAAGCAAAGACATCGCTCTTTCCACGTTTTATCAACTCGTAGCAACCGAAAAATTGTTATCCGGTCACCGCTGGCGATTCGAACCCAGATCTCTCAATATCTAACGCACTTGGCTAGATATCAAGAAATCTTAGCTGAGAAAAATGATACAAATGTGAAGGTATTACTTTCTGTGCACCGTACATACATTATTTAGTCTGTCAACTCTGTTGCATCCAAATACCTTTTTTGGATTACTTAACTACTGGGCATTTGAATTTAAAAGTGGAAGCTAATAAAAATGATCAGATCTGAGGTTTAGATCCCCAGCGGTGACCAGATAACAATTTTTCGGTTGCTATGTGTTGATGAAACGTGGAAAGAGCGATGTCTTTGTTTATTCAAGATTTATGTGAACACACACACTCTCTCTCTCTCTCTCTCTCTCTCTCTCTCTCTCTCTCTCTCTCTCTCTCTCTCTCTCTCTCTCTCTCTCTCTCAGCAAAGAAGTGGTCGCATTCATTAGGAAAAAAGTCCCTTGCTTCTTTAACACTATTGCACGATACATTCCACCAGTATTGCCATCTGAGCAGTGATAGAGGGTATCAAATTTACAATTGTTTCACACCACTACACTCGGATTTGACACTATCTGACTTCTGGTTGTTCACAGCACTCAAGGAACATCTCAAAAGAATTCATTTCCCATTGTTTATGCTGTTATGAAAAAATGATTTTGAGAACAGCCTGGAGAGTTCTACAAAGATGAATTTAAAAGTTGTTCAGCTCCGGCAGCAGCATATTAAATGAGAGGGAGACTACATAGAAAATTATGATGTAAATTTATTGTTTTGTGTCATAGTGTTAATAATTAAGAATTTATTGCCTAAATAAGTCAATGAGTCTTCTCCCATTCACATTTGCCATGCAGTTCTCTCTATATTTAACAAACTCTTTCATTGAAATCCCAAGAAAGACAACCTTTTCTGTTTATTTGGTTTTAATGGCTCTGTCTAAAGCCTTGAAAAGAAATGCACTTCTTCAAAACTAGAAACTTGTGCTAGTCCATAGATTGCCCCAATTTTCAGGTTCATGTTGGCCATTTTGGAAACGGCTTGCATAATATGTTCCTGTACAATTTCCCACCAAAGCAACCTGGAAACCATTTTCTTATGAATGCCCAGTGCTACAGCAGTTTGTGCTTGAACTTCCCTCACTTACACCAGAATGCATCAGCTAAACCTGCCACCAAGAACACATTCGTCTGATGTAGGCTGCCACATCTCACTGATGCCAACCACGTGTAGGTTTAAATTTTCTAATTTCTTGGCTAATTCTACTTCTTCCTGATTTATTGCACATACAGTTATGCATCTGAACTTTTTTTTTTTCTTCATAACTTGCTTGGCAGTTTTGTGGCAGCTTTTCATATAAGGGAATTTGCCATTTTAGGGATGTTTCTTAATAATAAGCATTGAGTGCATGGGAAAAAATAAACGTCACCATTCATTATTTCTACAAGTGGATGGAATACTGGTTATGACGGGACTTTGCCTGGTTCTCCAAAGACCAAGAGATGCCATTGCCTACACTGTCTGGCCCCCTAAGCCATTTAGTTATCAGCACACTGCTAGATACCTTAGTGCTTAGACTTGGGTCTTTACAATGTGAGTTACTTGCCCTAAGTATGTAGAGTGTCCTAGTTCTCAGTGCAAGCATGAAGGAATAATCATATGTTCGCAATTTTTGGGGGTGTAGTAATAGAAGTCTTTACATGCCTAGAAACCAGTTTTTAGCCTCATGGTTATGTTTTTTTTTTTTTTTTATTCCTTTTTTTTTTTTTTTTTTTTTCCCCCAAATCCTAGGTGACTAAGTAAACCAAAGAAGGTTAAATGGAGAAGCAAGAGCTCAGAGCTGTGATAAAGTATCTTCATAAGAAAGGATTGGGGCCAAAGGACATCCACAGAGATATGGTTGCAACACTAGGGAAGGATGCCCCTTCTTACAGTACTATAAAGAAGTGGACAGTGGAATTCAAGTTTGGGAGAATGAGCGCGGAAGACGATGCTCACTCGGGCAGACCCTTTGAGGTCATTACTGAAGAAAATGTGTACAAGGTGCACAAAACTGTACTGCAAGATAGATGTTTACTTGTTAGGCAGACTGTTGTTTTTGACATTGCGCATGTTGAATTTATTTATTTTACACTGTACATGTTCAGGATGTGGATAACTGTTGTTTTTGACATTGCACATGTTCAGGTTATGAATAACTGTTGTTTCTGACATTGCTCATGTCAAAAACAACAGTTATTCACATTCTGACAGAACATCGGGCAATGACAAAGGTTGCTGCCCAATGATTCCCAAAACTCTTGACACCAGAGCAAGAGCTGATCAGATGTAATTTGTCAAAAGATAATTTTACGCTGTTTAAAGCCAATACCAACAAATTTCTGCAATGATTTGCCATAGTGGATGAAATATGGGCACACCAGTATATCCCAGAGTCAAAACAATTGTTAAAACAATGGAAGTGTGGTGGCTTACTCACTCCAAAGAAGGCAAAGTCTGTCACTTCTGCTGGAAAGATTATGGCAGAGATGCCAACTTTTACGGATTTTCCGTAGTTTGTATGGTTTCTCACTCCGTCTTACAGTTTTACAGAAGTCACCTAAAAAACTACGGAAAAGCCCACTCACACAATTTTCTATTTTTTACCGTCTTTTGTTCGGAAAAATTTGCATTACAGGTAGTCCCTATGTGCCTTCAATGTTCTGACTTCCTCCACCAACAGAGGTGGAGCTTCTCCTCGTACGCTGTTTGTCACGTGATTCCCCATATAGCCATTTGAGAGTGCTGTGCGCAAAAGTTGAGCGGGAGCTCAGCTCAGCTCCTTTTGCAAACTCTTTACATTGATTACATGTGGCTTTCTGCTTGTAAAAATTCTGGTGCAAATGTAAAACCCTTTCGGCTTGACTGTCGGGTGACACCTGAAATTATGAAATCGCCGAATAGAATACCTGCTACGCTGATGACGCCTCTATTACTAGCATACTGGCGCTCGCGAAACATTGCTTTTCACCGAATAGGTTGGGTATCACCCGCCACACTGATTATGCCTCTATAGCTCATATGTCGTGTCTCGCAAGACATTTCTTTTTCACCGAATAGATAAAATGAAATGTCATCGGCGTGTCAAGTGTCACCTACCATGTCGATGACGCCTCTATAGCTCGTATGTAGGGGCTTGCGAGACATTTCTTTTTCACCAAATAGATGAAAAGAAATGTCATAGGCATGTTAGATGTCACCCACCATGCCGGGGACACCTGTATAGCTCACATGTTGCCGCTCGTGAAGAATTTCTTTTTGCCGTACAGCTCGCTTGTCGGGCGTCATCCGCCATGCATATGACACCTCTATAGCTCGCATGTTGGCACTTGTGAGACATTCCATTTTTGCCGAATAGCTCATGGTGTCAGGTGTCATCTGCCACGCCTATGACGCCTCTATAGCTCGTATGTCGACGCTCGCGAGACATTTCTTTTGACCCGGGTTGCTAAATTAAGACATCTGCATGAAACCTGTCAGTAGCTCAGCTGTCGGGTGCATCCTTCCCTGAAGATTGGCACCCGATGGCTGACCGTGTATTATTTATGGTTGTCATAATGTTAATTGAGTTCTATAGCATTTGTAGCATCTGCGTTATTTATGAATTTTATATCATCATCATCGTCGTCAACCATTATCAATCGACTGCTGGATGAAGGTCTCTCCAAGTTTCTTCCACAATTGTCTGTCTTAAGCCTGTCTCCTCCATATCACTCCAGCATGCTTTCGAATTTCATATTTTTGTATTATACATATATCATCATCATCATTGTCAACCATTATCAATCCACTGCTGGACGAAGGTCTCCCCAAGTTTCCTCCACAACGGTCTGTCTTGTGCCAGTCTCCTCCATGTCACCCCTGCATACTTTCGAATTTCATCCACCCATCTCCTATGTGGTCTTCTTCTGGGTCTTTTCCTGTCCCTTGGAATCCAATCTAAAATTTCGGCTGTCCATCGATGATCTGTCCTTCTGGCAGTATGTCCAGCCCATTGCCATTTCAGGGATTTAACTCTGATAATGATGTCTTCCACTCTTGTCATTTTTCGGATCCACGAGTTCCTCTTCTTATCTCTCCTGGTTACACCAAGCATGCACCTCTCCATGCTACTTTGAGTTGTCTGCAGCCTTTGTATGTCTCTTTTAGTTAAGGTCCACGTCTCTGCACCATACGTAAGCACTGGAAGGATGCATTGATCAAACACTTTTCTTTTAAGACATAATGGCATATTGCTCTTGAAAATTATGCTGTTTCTTCCAAAAGCTCTCCAGGCAAGTTTTGTACGCCGATTAATTTCTTCATCAATGTGACCCTCACTTGATATCTGCTGTCCAAGATAAACGTACGTGTCTGTTATCTCCAGCTTTTCTCCATCAATCGATAAATCTTCATTTCTTGTAAAAGCATTGAACATCACTTTTGTCTTCTGAAAGTTCATTTTTAATCCCACTTCTTTACTCTTGTCAGCAAGTTCCTGGATCATACTCTGCAGCTCTGATGGGGTAGTTGCAAAAATGACTACGTCATCAGCAAAACGAAGGTGGGTTAGATAATCTCCATTAATCTTTATCCCCTTGTTTTCCCAGCTCAGTGACTGAAAAACACCCTCCAATGTGGCATTAAAGAGCTTCGGAGATATGGTGTCACCTTGTCTCACTCCCTTTCCAATTTTTACGTGTGTTGTATTTTCAAACAGCCTAATCTTTGCACTTGCATTTTCATAGATGTTATTAATAATATTAATGTATGCATCTTCAATACCGCAGGTTTTCAGAGCCATTGTAACTGCTGATGGTTTCACCGAATCAAAGGCTTTTTCATAATCGATAAAAGCCATGCACAATGGAAGTTCATATTCCCTCGCTCTTTCAATTAGTTCTCTCAGCATGTGGATATGATCTATTGTGCTGTAGCCACTCCTGAATCCAGCTTGTTCTCTCGGTTGAGCCATGTCTAGTGCTACCTTCAAGCGGTGTGAAAGAACTTTAGTGAAGATTTTATAAACTACTGATAGGAGGCTGATAGGTCTGTAGTTTCCGAGATCCTCAATGTCACCTTTCTTATGTAGCAGCAGGATCACTGTAGCGGTGTTCCAATCCTCAGGAATCTTTCCTTCATTAAGGCATCGAGTGAAAATTTGGGCGAGTACTGTTTCGATTTCTCCACTTGCTTCTTGTATGATGTCTACAGTAATTTCCATCTTCTCCTGGAGCTTTTCCTCGCTTCATGTTCTTGATTGCATGTGCAACTTCTGCTGGAAGGACTGGAGGAACTCTGGTACTGGTATCTTTCATGATGTCTGGAGTGCATATATCATCCCTTTCATATAATTTGGAGTAGAAATCTTTCACTCTTGTCAAAATTTCGCCTCTATTTCTTGTTACAGAACCATCTTCTTTTCTCAGTGCCATAATCTGTTTTCTTCCCTTACTGAGATGTCCCTTTGCTATCTTTAGGCTTTGGTTGTTTTCAATTGCTTTCCTCACTAGTTCACAGTTGAATTTCCTTACGTCTTCAGTGATACTTTTTCTTACTGTCTTGCATAGCTCTATATATTCCACTTTGGAAGTCACATCTTCTTTAGTTGTCCTCATCTCTCTTCTTTTTTGCATCAACATTTTGGTTTTTCCTGATAATTTGTTCACATGCAACTTGTTCTTAGACCCAGCTAATTTTGTTGCTGTTTCCATAAGAGCTTTGGTTACTTTTCTGTTAACTTCAGAGATGTCCACTTCTTCCGATGTTAGGCCTTCTAAAGCAGAGAACCTGTTCTTCAGTTCTAACTTGAAGGTATTATGGTGTTTTTTAAGGTTGGTTATGTCAATAGATTTTGTTTGTCTTATGAGCTTGCCACGTTCAAGTTTAGTGTTGAGGTGCATCTTACATCTCACCAATCTATGGTCACTACCTGTGTTGAACTTGTTTAGCACACTGCAGTCTTCTATGACGAATTTTTTGTTACACATAATAAAATCAATTTCACTTGTCGTCCCATTTGGATGTCTCCATGTCCATTTCCTGTGTGGCTTTTTCTTGAAGAAGGAGTTCAAGATGAAAAACCCTTCTGCCTCTGCAAACTCAACGAGAGTATTTCCACGCTGGTTTCTGTTGCCATGACCGAATTTACCTACTGAAGTTTCATTCTGTTGCTGTTGCCCTATTTTTGCATTGAAATCTCCCATAATTATTTTCAAGTGCTGCTTACCTTTATTATTTAGATGACAAATTTCCTCATAAAATTCTTCAATTTCTTCTTCAGGATGACTTGTGGTGGGTGCATAAGTTTGAATAATCTGAGCCTGGTATCTTTTCGAGAGTTGGATAACAAGTCGTGCAGCTCTGTCAGAGGAACTTTCAACTTCTACAACTTTATCCTTCAGTTTCTTGTTTATTATAAATCCAACACCACTAGTTCTGCCAGTATCTGTCCCACGATAGTAGAAGAGATGTCCACTTTTCAGTTCGATGAGATCTTCTCCTTTTCTCCTTACCTCACTTAGCCCCACGATGTCCCACTTGATCCTTTGTAGTTCCTCTTCCAATTCAAGAAGCCTTGAATCAGAAGATAGGGAGCGTCCATTGTAAGTAGCCAAGGTCAGCATCAGATGGCAGCCTAGTCCGGTCCTCCGGTTATTCTTAGCACCCTCTGCCTTCATGTCGCACTGGCCGCTGCCTTGGCCAGGTACATTCCAGCTGCCGGAGACTGAGGGCCAAGATTTAAGTTGTGGAATCATTTTGGAGGGGTTTGGCCATAACTCACCACGCTGGCCAAGCGGGTTGGTGAGTGTGGGATAGAATTTCCTCTGATCCCGATGGTATAGTTATACCGCTATGGGCGGTCGTCAGAGCCCCTTTAGTGGGAACAGGATGCACCACGAGAAGGCGGGGTTGACATTTGTCAAGGAGAGGCTGTGATGTTACGCATCACCTGACCTTGCATCCCTTTATACATATATACACATGTGTATATACAAGGTGATGGGAGGAGTAGATTGCACAAAGACAAATTGGAATCCCATAGCAGTGCAGGGTCGGAAACGCCATCTTCAGGCGATAGATGGCATTGTTTGGCCACGAGACTGCTCATATGTTATTTCAGGATACCGTCATTTGTAAACCACCAGCAGAGTTAAATGTGGATAGCTGAGTTCTTCCATACAATGTGATTCCAGCACGATGGGGAGTGCCCATTTCAGCAATGACATTCATCATCATTTAAGGTGGACGTCAAGTAATTTTGCTTCCTATACTTCCAATGGAAAAACTTCTGTACACATTTTCTTCACAATTAATGCGTTCCCAAGGATGAAAATTTGAACATCGATTAAAATAGCTTCATTTTATAACTTGGAATACTTAATATTTTCTAAAACATAACCATAATTATGCAATCCAACATTTGTTTGTCTACTGACGTCATCAAAGTACAGGTTGCGCCATCTTTTTTCTGGTTCCAACACCACCAAAGGAAAAGTTATTGATTTTTTATATAATTATGGTTATGTTTTAGAAAATATTAAGTATTCCAAGTTATAATATTAATGAAGTTATTTTAATCGATGTTCAAATTTCCATCCTTGGGAACACACTAATTGTGAAGGAAATGTGTACAAAAGTTTTACCATTGGAAGTATAGGAATTAAAATTACTTGACGTCCACCTTAAACATGACATTTGGACATCAGTGGATTGGGCATGGCGATTCCGTTCATTGGCCTGCAAGATCACCAGACTTAACATGCCTTGATTACTTCCTCTGGGGTTGCATCAAAGGACTGGTGTACGACACCCTGTTGAAAGTGATGAGGAACTTGTAGCACACATCTCTCTAGCTGCTATGAAAGTCCGAGACGCGCCAGGAATTTTCCAAAATGTAGGTGATTCCATGCGCCGACGATGTCAAGCGTGTGTTACAGCTCTTGGTTGCAACTTTGAACACCTTCTGTAACCTCAATGCGTTCTTCAAATGTCTTGTAAGTAATAAAAAGAATTTTGTTCTCTTACGTGCTGCTGTTTCATTTCTCCTCCTCTCTGTACACTAGCACATGAAGATGGCGTTTCCGACCCCGCATTGCTATGTGATTCCGATTTGTCTTTGTGCAACCTACCCCTCCCAGAAGTTTGTACACGCTTAGCTGAATCACCCTGTATATAGTGTCTGTGTATATATATATATATATATATATATATATATATATATATATCATCATCATCATTGTCAACCATTATCAATCCACTGCTGGACGAAGGTCTCCCCAAGTTTCCTCCACAACGGTCTGTCTTGTGCCAGTCTCCTCCATGTCACCCCTGCATACTTTCGAATTTCATCCACCCATCTCCCATGTGGTCTTCTTCTGGGTCTTTTCCTGTCCCTTGGAATCCAATCTAAAATTTCGGCTGTCCATCGATGGTCTGTCCTTCTGGCAGTATGTCCAGCCCATTGCCATTTCAGGGATTTAACTCTGATCATGATGTCTTCCATTCTTGTCATTTTTTTGATCCACGAGTTCCTCTTCTTATCTCTCCTGGTTACACCAAGCATGCACCTCTCCATGCTGCTTTGAGTTGTCTGCAGCCTTTGTATGTCTCTTTTAGCTAAGGTCCACGTCTCTGCACCATACGTAAGCACTGGAAGGATGCATTGATCAAACACTTTTCTTTTAAGACATAATGGCATATTGCTCTTGAAAATTATGCTGTTTCTTCCAAAAGCTCTCCAGGCAAGTTTTGTACGCCGATTAATTTCTTCATCAATGTGACCCACACTTGATATCTGCTGTCCAAGATAAACGTACGTGTCTGTTATCTCCAGCTTTTCTCCATCAATCGATAAATCTTCATTTCTTGTAAAAGCATTGTACATCACTTTTGTCTTCTGAAAGTTCATTTTTAATCCCACTTCTTTACTCTTGTCAGCAAGTTCCTGGATCATACTCTGTAGCTCTGATGGGGTAGTTGCAAAAATGACTATGTCATCAGCAAAACGAAGGTGGGTTAGATAATCTCCATTAATCTTTATCCCTTTGTTTTCCCAGTTCAGTGATTGAAAGACATTTTCCAATGTGGCATTAAAGAGCTTCGGAGATATGGTGTCACCTTGTCTCACTCCTTTTCCAATTTTTATGTGTGTTGTATTTTCAAACAGCCGAATCTTTGCACTTGCATTTTCATAGATGTTATTAATAATATTAATGTATGCATCTTCAATACCGCAGAATTTCAGAGCCATTGCAACTGCTGATGGTTTCACCGAATCAAAGGCTTTTTCATAATCGATAAAAGCCATGCACAATGGAAGTTCATATTCCCTCGCTCTTTCAATTAGTTCTCTCAGTACGTGGATATGATCTATTGTGCTGTAGCCACTCCTGAATCCAGCTTGTTCTCTCGGTTGAGCCATGTCCAATGTCACCTTCAAGCGGTGTGAAAGAACTTTAGTGAAGATTTTATAAACCACTGATAGGAGGCTGATAGGTCTGTAGTTCCTGAGATCCTCAATGTCACCTTTTTTATGTAGCAAGATCATTGTAGCGTTGTTCCAATCCTCAGGAATTTTCCCTTCATTAAGGCATCGAGTGAAAATTTGGGCGAGTACTGTTTCGATTTCTCCACTTGCTTCTTGTATGATGTCTACAGTAATTCCATCTTCTCCTGGAGCTTTTCCCCGCTTCATGTTCTTGATTGCATGTGCAACTTCTGCTGGAAGGACTGGAAGAACTCTGGTACTGGTACCTTTCATGATGTCTGGAGTACATGTATCATCCCTTTCATATAATTTGGAGTAGAAATCTTTCACTCTTGTCAAAATTTCGCCTCTATTTCTTGTTACAGAACCATCTTCTTTTCTCAGTGCCATAATCTGTTTTTTTCCCTTACTGAGATGTCCCTTTGCTATCTTTAGGCTTTGGTTGTTTTCAATTGCTTTCCTTACTAGTTCACAGTTGAATTTCCTTACGTCTTCAGTGATACTTTTTCGTACTGTTTTGCATAGCTCTATTTATTCCACTTTGGAAGTCACATCTTCTTTAGTTGTCCTCATCACTCTTCTTTTTGCATCAACATTTTGGTTTTTCCTGATAATTTGTTCACATGCAATTTGTTCTTAGACACAGCTAATTTTGTTGCTGTTTCCACAAGAGCTTTTGTTACTTTTCTGTTAACTTCAGAAATATCCACTTCTTCCGATGTTAGGCCTTCTAAAGCAGAGAACCTGTTCTTCAGTTCCAATTTGAAGATATTATGGTGTTTTTAGGTTGGTTATGTCAATACATTTTGTTTGTCTTATGAGCTTGCTACGTTCGAGTTTAGTGTTGAGGTGCATCTTACATCTCACCAATCTATGGTCACTGCCTTTGTTGAACTTGTTTAGCACACTGCAGTCTTCTATGACGAATTTTTTGTTACACATAATAAAATCAATTTCACTTGTCGTCCAATTTGGATGTCTCCATGTCCATTTCCTGTGTGGCTTTTTCTTGAAAAAGGAGTTCAAGATGAAAAACCCTTCTGCCTCTGCAAACTCTACGAGAGTATTTCCACGCTGGTTTCTGTTGCTGTGACCGAATTTACCTACTGAAGTTTCATTCTGTTGCCGTTGCCCTATTTTTGCATTGAAATCTCCCATAATAATCTTCAAGTGCTGCTTACCTTTATTATTTAGATCACAAATTTCCTCATAAAATTCTTCAATTTCTTCTTCAGCATGACTTGTGGTGGGTGCATAAGTTTGAATAATCTGAGCCTGGTATCTTCTCGAGAGTTGGATAACGAGTCGTGCAGCTCTGTCAGAGGAACTTTCAACTTCTACAACTTTGTCCTTCAGTTTCTTGTTTATTATAAATCCAACACCACTAGTTCTGCCAGTATCTGTCCCACAATAGTAGAAGAGATGTCCACTTTTCAGTTCAATGAGATCTTCTCCTTTTCTCCTTACCTCACTTAGCCCGACGATGTCCCACTTGATCCTTTGTAGTTCCTCTTCCAATTCAAGAAGCCTTGAATCAGAAGATAGGGAGCGTCCGTTATATGTAGCCAAGGTCAGCATCAGATGGCAGCCTAGTCCGGTCCTCCGGGGATTCTTAGCACCCTCTGCCTTCATGTCGCACTGGCCGCTGCCTTGGCCAGGTACATTCCAGCTGCCGGAGACTGAGGGCCAAGATTTAAGTTGTGGAGTCATTTTGGAGGGGTTTGGCCATAACTCACCACGCTGGCCAAGCGGGTTGGTGAGTGTGGGATAGCATTTCCTCTAATCCCGATGGTATAGTTATACCGCTATTGGCGGTCGTCAGAGCCCCTTTAGTGGGAACAGGATGTACCACGAGAAGGCGGGGTTGACATTTGTCAAGGAGAGGCTGTGATGTTACGTATCACCTGACCTTACATCCCATATGTAAGGTCAGGTGATGCCTAACATCACAGCCTCTCCTTGACAAATGTCAACCCCGCCTTCTCGTGGTACATCCTGTTCCCACTAAAGGGGCTCTGACGACCGCCAATAGCGGTATAACTATACCATCGGGATTAGAGGAAATGCTATCCCACACTCACCAACCCGCTTGGCCAGCGTGGTGAGTTATGGCCAAACCCCTCCAAAATGACTCCACAACTTAAATCTTGGCCCTCAGTCTCCGGCAGCTGGAATGTACCTGGCCAAGGCAGCGGCCAGTGCGACATGAAGGCAGAGGGTGCTAAGAATCCCCGGAGGACCGGACTAGGCTGCCATCTGATGCTGACCTTGGCTACTTACAATGGACGCTCCCTATCTTCTGATTCAAGGCTTCTTGAATTGGAAGAGGAACTACAAAGGATCAAGTGGGACATCGTGGGGCTAAGTGAGGTAAGGAGAAAAGGAGAAGATCTCATCGAACTGAAAAGTGGACATCTCTTCTACTATCGTGGGACAGATACTGGCAGAACTAGTGGTGTTGGATTTATAATAAACAAGAAACTGAAGGATAAAGTTGTAGAAGTTGAAAGTTCCTCTGACAGAGCTGCACGACTTGTTATCCAACTCTCGAAAAGATACCAGGCTCAGATTATTCAAACTTATGCACCCACCACAAGTCATCCTGAAGAAGAAATTGAAGAATTTTATGAGGAAATTTGTCGTCTAAATAATAAAGGTAAGCAGCACTTGAAAATAATTATGGGAGATTTCAATGCAAAAATAGGGCAACGGCAACAGAATGAAACTTCAGTAGGTAAATTCGGTCATGGCAACAGAAACCAGCGTGGAAATACTCTCGTTGAGTTTGCAGAGGCAGAAGGGTTTTTCATCTTGAACTCCTTCTTCAAGAAAAAGCCACACAGGAAATGGACATGGAGACATCCAAATGGGACGACAAGTGAAATTGATTTTATTATGTGTAACAAAAAATTCATCATAGAAGACTGCAGTGTGCTAAACAAGTTCAACACAGGTAGTGACCATAGATTGGTGAGATGTAAGATGCACCTCAACACTAAACTCGAACGTGGCAAGCTCATAAGACAAACAAAATCTATTGACATAACCAACCTTAAAAAACACCATAATACCTTCAAGTTAGAACTGAAGAACAGGTTCTCTGCTTTAGAAGGCCTAACATGGGAAGAAGTGGACATCTCTGAAGTTAACAGAAAAGTAACCAAAGCTCTTATGGAAACAGCAACAAAATTAGCTGGGTCTAAGAACAAGTTGCAGGTGAACAAATTATCAGGAAAACCAAAATGTTGATGCAAAAAAGAAGAGAGATGAGGACAACTAAAGAAGATGTGACTTCCAAAGTGGAATATATAGAGCTATGCAAGACAGTAAGAAAAAGTATCACTGAAGACGTAAGGAAATTCAACTGTGAACTAGTGAGGAAAGCAATTGAAAACAACCAAAGCCTAAAGATAGCAAAGGGACATCTCAGTAAGGGAAGAAAACAGATTATGGCACTGAGAAAAGAAGATGGTTCTGTAACAAGAAATAGAGGCGAAATTTTGACAAGAGTGAAAGATTTCTACTCCAAATTATATGAAAGGGATGATATATGCACTCCAGACATCATGAAAGATACCAGTACCAGAGTTCCTCCAGTCCTTCCAGCAGAAGTTGCACATGCAATCAAGAACATGAAGCGAGGAAAAGCACCAGGAGAAGATGGAATTACTGTAGACATCATACAAGAAGCAAGTGGAGAAATCGAAACAGTACTCGCCCAAATTTTCACTCGATGCCTTAATGAAGGGAAGATTCCTGAGGATTGGAACACCGCTACAATGATCCTGCTACATAAGAAAGGTGACATTGAGGATCTCGGAAACTACAGACCTATCAGCCTCCTATCAGTAGTTTATAAAATCTTCACTAAAGTTCTTTCACACCGCTTGAAGGTAACACTGGACATGGCTCAACCGAGAGAACAAGCTGGATTCAGGAGTGGCTACAGCACAATAGATCATATCCACGTGCTGAGAGAACTAATTGAAAGAGCGAGGGAATATGAACTTCCATTGTGCATGGCTTTTATCGATTATGAAAAAGCCTTTGATTCGGTGAAACCATCAGCAGTTACAATGGCTCTGAAAACCTGCGGTATTGAAGATGCATACATTAATATTATTAATAACATCTATGAAAATGCAAGTGCAAAGATTAGGCTGTTTGAAAATACAACACACGTAAAAATTGGAAAGGGAGTGAGACAAGGTGACACCATATCTCCGGCTCTTTAATGCCACATTGGAGGGTGTTTTTCAGTCGCTGAGCTGGGAAAACAAGGGGATAAAGATTAATGGAGATTATCTAACCCACCTTCGTTTTGCTGATGACGTAGTCATTTTTGCAACTACCCCATCAGAGCTGCAGAGTATGATCCAGGAACTTGCTGACAAGAGTAAAGAAGTGGGATTAAAAATGAACTTTCAGAAGACAAAAGTGATGTTCAATGCTTTTACAAGAAATGAAGATTTATCGATTGATGGAGAAAAGCTGGAGATAACAGACACGTACGTTTATCTTGGACAGCAGATATCAAGTGTGGGTCACATTGATGAAGAAATTAATCGGCGTACAAAACTTGCCTGGAGAGCTTTTGGAAGAAACAGCATAATTTTCAAGAGCAATATGCCATTATGTCTTAAAAGAAAAGTGTTTGATCAATGCATCCTTCCAGTGCTTACGTATGGTGCAGAGACGTGGACCTTAACTAAAAGAGACATACAAAGGCTGCAGACAACTCAAAGCAGCATGGATAGGTGCATGCTTGGTTTAACCAGGAGAGATAAGAAGAGGAACTCGTGGATCCGAAAAATGACAAGAGTGGAAGACATCATGATCAGAGTTAAATCCCTGAAATGGCAATGGGCTGGACATACTGCCAGAAGGACAGATCATCGATGGACAGCCGAAATTTTAGATTGGATTCCAAGGGACAGGAAAAGACCCAGAAGAAGACCACATGGGAGATGGGTGGATGAAATTCGAAAGTATGCAGGGGTGACATGGAGGAGACTGGCACAAGACAGACCGTTGTGGAGGAAACTTGGGGAGACCTTCGTCCAGCAGTGGATTGATAATGGTTGACAATGATGATGATGATGATGATATATATATGTAATCGCCTCCACGAGCGGCGATTACAGCTGCGACCCTCCGGGGCATACTCTGAACCAGGCGTTGTACGACGGCTAGCAGTATTTTCTTCCACTCAGCTGGGAGATGACAGATCAGTTCCTTCACCGATTTCGGACGGTTGGGGCACCCCTTAAGTCGACGCTCCAAATCGTCCCAGAGGTGCTCGATAGGGTTAAGGTCCGGGCTCTGCGCAGGCCAGTCCGTTCCATTAACCCCATTGTCACCATACCAAGCCATGGTGGACCTCGGAACATGACAGGTGGCATTGTCATCCTGAAAGTAACATGGGTCCACCCCGTAAAACTGCCACAACGTAGAAAGCGCATGGTCATCCAAAATGGTGCAGTAGGTCTCGGCGTTGAGTCTACCCGAAATTGCGACCAAGGGTCCCGTGCCATACCAGGAGAAACACCCGCATAACATAATTCCACCGCCGCCGAACTTCACAGTTGGCACAATACATTCTGGCAGGAGGCGTTCTCCAGGCAGACGCCAAACTCAGACCCTGCCATCCGAACGGTAGAGGGTAAACTTTGATTCGTCGCTCCAGAGAACCTGTTTCCACTGTTCAACGGTCCACTGTCGACGTTCTTTGCACCACGTTAGCCGATCAGCGCTATTAGACTTGGTGATCAAAGGCTTGTGGGCGGCAGAACGTCCATGATAACCGAGCAGATGGGCTTCCTTACAGATGGTATTCATCGAAAGAACACTCCCGGATGCCTGTTGAAACTCCTCGCGGATGTGGCCCATCAATTTGGTGCGGTTCTTCCGAATTTCTCTGGCCAGCACCTGTCGGTCTCTAACTCCCAGTTTTGTGGGTCTGCCGGGTCGGGGCACATTCCGACAGTCACCTCTTATCTTCCACTTGCCAATCACGTAGGCCACTGTCGATTTTGGGTACTTCAACTCGCTGGACATGTCACGTATGGATCGGCGATTTCTGTGATGCCCGACGATTACACCTTTCTCGAAATCAGAGAGCTCCGAACTGCGTGGCATCTTGCATGTGACTGGTTGCGTTGTTGTTTCCCACACGATATTTAATGGCGGCGGCCGTGACGTCTATCAGGACCGCAGATATTGTCGATTGCAGGGGTGTCCAATTACTTGTTGGTAGATAGTGTATTATCATCATTATCATCATTGTCAACCATTATCAATCCACTGCTGAATGAAGGTCTCCCCAAGTTTCCTTCACAACATTCTGTCTTGTGCCAGTCTCCATGTCACTCCTGCATACTTTTAAATTTCATCCACCCATCTCCCATGTAGTCTTCTTCTGGGTCTTTTCCTGTCCCTTGGAATCCAATCTAAAATATCGGCTGTCCATCGATGGTCTGTCCCTCTGGCAGTATGTCCAGCCCATTGCCATTTCAGGGATTTTACTCTGGTGATGATGTCTTCCACTCTTGTCATTTTTCGGAACCACAAGTTCCTCTTCTTATCTCTCTTGGTTACACCAAGCATGCACCTCTCCATGCTGCTTTGAGTTGTCTGCAGCCTTTGTATGTCTCTTTTAGTTAAGGTCCACGTCTCTGCACCATACATAAGCACTGGAAGGATGCATTGATCAAACACTTTTCTTTTAAGACATAATGGCATATTGCTCTTGAAAATTATGCTGTTTCTTCCAAAACCTCTCCAGTCAAGTTTTGTACGCCGATTAATTTCTTCATCAATGTGACCCTCACTTGATATCTGCTGTCCAAGATAAATGTATGTATCCGTTATCTCCAGCTTTTCTCCATCAATCGATAAATCTTAATTTCTTGTAAAAGCACTGAACATCACCTTTGTCCCCTGAAAGCTCATTTTTAATCCCACTTCTTTACTCTTGTCAGCAAGTTCCTGGATCATACTCTGCAGCTCTGATGGGGTAGTTGCAAAAATGACTACGTCATCAGCAAAACAAAGGTGGTTTAGATAATCTCCATTAATCTTTTTATCCCTTTGTTTTCCCAGTTCAGTGATTGAAAGACATTTTCCAATGTGGCATTAAAGAGCTTGGGAGATATGGTGGTGTCACCTTGTCTCACTCCCTTTCCAATTTTTATGTGTGTTGTATTTTCAAACAACTGAATCTTTGCACTTGCATTTTCATAGATGTTATTAATAATATTAATGTATGCATCTTCAATACCGCAGGATTTCAGAGCCATTGTAACTGCTGATGGTTTCACCGAATCAAATGCTTTTTCATAATCAATAAAAGCCATGCACAATGGAAGTTCATATTCCCTCGCTCTTTCAATTAGTTCTCTCATTACGTGGATATGATCAATTGTGCTGTAGCCACTCCTGAATCCAGCTTGTTCTCTCGGTTGAGCCATGTCCAGTGTTACCTTCAAACGGTGTGAAAGAACTTTAGTGAAGATTTTATAAACCACTGATAGGAGGCTGATAGGTCTGTTGTTCCTGAGATCCTCAATGTCACCTTTTTTATGTAGTAGGATCATTGTAGCGTTGTTCCAATCCTCGGGAATCTTCCCTTCATTAAGGCATCGAGTGAAAATTTGGGTGAGTACTGTTTCGATTTCTCCACTTGCTTCTTGTATGATGCCTACAGTAATTCCATCTTCTCCTGGAGCTTTTCCCCGCTTCATGTTCTTGATTGCATGTGCAACTTCTGCTGGGAGGACAGGAAGATCTCTGGTACTGGTACCTTTCATGATGTCTGGAGTACATGTATCATCCCTTTCATATAATTTGGAGTAGAAATCTTTCACTCTTGTCAAAATTTCGCCTCTATTTCTTGTTACAGAACCATCTTCTTTTCTCAGTGCCATAATCTGTTTTCTTCCCTTACTGAGAATGTCCCTTTGCTATCTTTAGGCTTTGGTTGTTTTCGATTGCTTTCCTCACTAGTTCACAATTGAATTTCCTTACGTCTTCAGTGGTACTTTTTCGTACTGTCTTGCATAGCTCTATATATTCCACTTTGGAAGTCACATCTTCTTTAGTTGTCCTCATCTGTCTTCTTTTTTGCATCAACATTTTGGTTTTTCCCAATAATTTGTTCACATGCAACTTGTTATTAGACCCAGCTAGTTTTGTTGTCGTTTCCATAAAAGCTTTGGCTACTTTTCTGTTAACTTCAGAAATATCCACTTCATCCGATGTTAGGCCTTCTAAAGCAGAGAATCTGTTCTTCAGTTCCAACTTGAAGGTATTATGGTGTTTTTTAAGGTTGGTTATGTCAATACATTTTGTTTGTCTTATGAGCTTGCCACGTTCAAGTTTAGTGTTGAGGTGCATCTTACATCTCGCCAATCTATAGTCACTACCTGTGTTCAACTTGTTTAGCACGCTGCAGTCTTCTATGACGAATTTTTTGTTACACATAATAAAATCAATTTTACTTGTCGTCCCATTTGGATGTCTCCATGTCCATTTCCTGTGTGGCTTTTTCTTGAAAAAGGAGTTCAAGATGAAAAACCCTTCTGCCTCTGCAAGCTCAACGAGAGTATTTCCACGCTGGTTTCTGTTGCCGTGACCGAATTTACCTACTGAAGTTTCATTCTGTTGCCGTTGCCCTATTTTTGCATTGAAATCTCCCATAATTATCTTCAAGTGCTGCTTACCTTTATTATTTAGATCACGAATTTCCTCATAAAATTCTTCAATTTCTTCTTCAGGATGACTTGTGGTGGGTGCATTAGTTTGAATAATCTGAGCCTTGTATCTTCTCGAGAGTTGGATAACAAGTCGTGCAGCTCTGTCAGAGGAACTTTCAACTTCTACAATTTTATCCTTCAGTTTCTTGTTTATGATAAATCCAACACCACTAGTTCTGCCAGTATCTGTCCCACGATAGTAGAATAGATGTCCACTTTTCAGTTCAAGTAGATCTTCTCCTTCTCCTTACCTCACTTAGCCCGACGATGTCCCACTTGATCCTTTGTAGTTCCTCTTCCAATTCAAGAAGCCTTGAATCAGAAGATAGGGAGCGTCCATTATACGTAGCCATGGTCAGCATCAGATGGCAGCCTAGTCCGGTCCTCCGGGGATTCTTAACACCCTCTGTCTTCATGTCGCACTGGTCGCTGCCTTGGCCAGGTACATTCCAGCTGCTGGAGACTGAGGGCCAAGATTTAAGTTGTGGAGTAATTTTTTAGGTGCTTCGCCATAACTAACCACACTGGCCAAGCGGGTTGGTGAGTGTATGATAGCATTTCCTCTAATCCCGATGGTATAGTTATACCGCTATTCTCGGTCGTCAGTGCCCCTTTAGTGGGAACAGGATGCACCACGAGAAGGCGGGGTTGACATTTGTCAATGAGAGGCTGTGATGTTACGCATCACCTGACCTTACATCCCATAGTGTATATATATATATAATTTGTACTCCAGACATTACAAAAGATACCAGTACCAGAGTTCTTCTAGTCTTCCCAGCAGAAGTTGCACATGCAATCAAGAACATGAAACAGGGAAAAGCTCCAGGAGAAGATGGAATTACTGTAGGCATCATACTAGAAGCAAGTGGGAAAATTGAAACAGTACTGGCCCAAGTTTTCACTCTGTGCTTTAATGAAGGGAAGATACCTGAGGATTGGAACAATGCTACAATGATCCTGCTGCATAAAAAGGTGACACTGAGGATCTCGGGAACTACAGACCTATCAGCCTCCTATCAGTGGTTTATAAAATCTTCACTAAAGTTCTTTTACACCGCTTGAAGGTTACACTGGACATGGCTCAACCGAGAGAACAAGTTGGATTCAGGAGTGGCTACAGCACTATAGATCATATCCACATACTGAGAGAACTAATTGAAAGAGCGAGGGAATATGAACTTCCATTATACATACATACATATCACTAAGCTGTTCTCTGAGATTCAGAGGTTAGCTCCAAAGAGAAATACAAACTTCCAGATATTTTTATTTATTGTTGTCGTATCAAACTTCTTCATTTACAGCGATCTTGACATACAACTCGTGCTTCACTGATATCCATTACACGCCCTATCTGATCCACCCATGTCTTCCTTGGCCTTCCTCTGCCTTTTCTTCCTGCCACTTGGGCTGAAAAGAATTTCTTAGTAAGCATTTCATCACTCATTCTTTCAACATGGCCAAACCACCGAAGCATATTGGTCTCCACCTTGCTAACAACATTTTGCTTCACATCACACAACTGCAACACATCTTCATTCCTCACACAATCAGATCGTGTCTTGCCACAAACCCCACGTAAGTAACGCATTTCTCCAGCACACAAACGACTCCTATGTTTCTTCTGCAGTACCCAGGTTTCACTGCCATACATCAGAGTAGGAACAATTACAGTTTCATACACAGCCATGTGGGACTCCTAAGAGAACCCATCATTCCTGTGAAAACCTCCCAGAGCAGCTATGACTTTCAAAGAAAAATTCACTCGCCTACTGATTTTACCATCCAACTTGTTCTCTCTTTCAAACATGCTTCCTAAATACACAAACTCACTCACCTGGTCAATCACAGTGCCATTTATACTTACATTACATTCAGTGCTACCTGTTCCTCTCTCAAACACCATAACTTTGGTTTTTCCCTTATTTATACTCAGTTTGAATTTCATGCAAACTTCGTGCATCCGAGTCAACATACTCTGCAACTCACTTTTGCTTTCTGCCAACAGGACAGTTTCATCAGCATACAGCAAGCTGCACACACGGATATCACCAAGACATAAAACACCATTATCTATTTTGGCATCAGGCATGCATGCGTCCATAAATATATTAAACAGCCATGGTGACATTACACAACGTTTTCTAACTCCTACACTAATGGAAAACCATTTTGATAAAACACTATTCACTCGTACACAAGCTCTACAAGTAACACCATATTCATTCAATACCTTCCACAAAAGTGTCCTATTCACTCGGTCGTAAGCTTTCTCTAAATCTGTGAAGGCAGTAAAAACTTTGTTCCCAACAGCCAGATACTTTTCAATTATCGTGCGTAACGCAAAAATCTGGTTAGTGCAGCCTTTACCAGGCATAAAACCACTCTGAACATCCCACACTTTCAATGATGTAAGACCTCGTACTTTTTCAATAGCAACCTTACCAAACACTTTCCCTGGCACACTCACTAGGCTAATACCACGATAGTTCTTGCATTCAGTCTGATCACCTTTTCCCTTATACAGTGGAACAATAATAACATCCTTCCAATCCCGAGGGACCATTCCTAACTCCCAGCACAACTGGCAAATTTCAGTTAACCAGTCAATTATAGAGTCACCACCATATTTCAACATCTCTGCAGTTATGCCATCAAATCCCAGAGCCTTACCATTCTGAAGAGATTTTAGAGCTTTACACACTTCTTCTCTTGAGATCCCTCCTGTGCTTTTATCCCTCATTGTGACATCATCTGCGTCTGTCTCAGAATCATCTTTGCTTTCCTGATCTAATAATTTACAGAAGTATTCACCCCATCTGTCACTTAACTCATTGGGCTCCCATATCATTTCCCCAATCTCATTCTTCACACAACTTACAACTTTGTTTCCCCTACTTTTCCTGAGTCTCATGTACTTCCAGAAGAACTTCCTATCTTTCCATAAAGCCAGTTCATGCCTTTCCACTTTCTCCTTCCCATCTTTTGCCTTACTGTGGCAAACCAGCTTAGGAGCTTCACGCTTCTTACAGCGATATTCATCCACAGAGACTCTACCTTGCAGCATCCCCAAATAGGCTTCCTTCTTTCTCTTTACTGCCTCTTCAATCTCACTATTCCACCAAGCATCACCTCTATTGTTACCCACTATTGTGGTGCCACACACCTCTTCAGCAGCAGTGACAACATAGTTCTTAAAACATTCCCACTTCTTTTCTACATCCCTCTCACCAGACTTCAGATCCTTCAGTCGTTCTGTGAGTAAGTCATAATACCGCTGATGATCTTCAAGGAGCCTATCAACCTTTATTCTTTCTATCCTGGGTCTCTTCCTATTCCTTTTCCTCCAACCAACATTAAGTTTCACTCGTGACACTACCAAGTAATGATCAGAACCAACATCCGCACCTCTCATTACGCGGGTGTCAACAACTAAATGTTTCAAACGCTGATCGTAGACAACAAAATCTATCACACTCTTTTGACCTAGAGTACGATTTTCCCAAGTATATGTGTGGATATACTTGTGGTTGAAAAATGTATTAGATACACATAAACCATTCTCAATGCAGAGTTCAATTAATCTTTCACCATTATCATTCACACAAGGATCATTAAACTTACCCAAAACATTGTCAGAAATTGCATTCTGCACACCTACTCTAGTATTGAAATCCCCTGCTATTATAACTTTTTCTTTAGCACCAAACTGGCTCGAAACAGCTTTTAGCTCATTCCAAAAATCTTCTTTCTTATCAGAAGGTTCCGAGTCACAAGGAGCATACACTACAACAATTACAATTCTCTGAAGTTTCAATTTCAAACGAATCCAGAGAATTCTCTCACTTACACAACTATAGTGAATCAAGTTGTTCTTCATCTTTTCACTTAAAATCACACCTACACCAGCCTGCCCTTTCATATTATCCAATGCTCCAGACCACACACTCGCCGTGCCATTCACTTCGTCTATCCCAATTTCTTTCTTTTTGGTTTCACTTACACACAGCACATCCAGTCTATATTTATTCATCTCCTCAGTCACCTCACTCATCTTGCCATTTATACCTCTAGTATTCCATACACCAATGTTTCATTCACTCAGCCGAGATCTCTTTCTCATACGCCGTTTAGAAAGTCCAGGTCATTTCTGTGGTAGACCGTCCTACTCAAGTGTGGTAGATCCACCATATCCCACACTTGAGTCATTCTTAATATTTCTTTTTGTCTTTTTAATCAGGTAAGTACATCAGTGTGGGGGATTAGCCCACAGCTGAGGGTTCCAGTTGGTCATTCAACCTAAGGATTCTGGAACAAAACCCAGTGAGTTGGGGTCTTTTTGCCAATGTCACACAGAACTAGCTTGCACTTCTCCAAGATTCACAGAGGCCCTAGTTGCTGTTGTGTGTGCCATTGTTACCACGGAGCACCCCGAGGAAGCAAACCCATCGCTCATTATGCATGGCTTTTATCGATTATGAAAAGGCCTTTGATTTGGTGAAACCATCAGCAGTTACAATGGCTTTGAAATCCTGTGGTATTGAAGATGCATACATTAATATTATTAATAACATCTATGAAAATGCAAGTGCAAAGATTCGACTATTTGAGAATACAGCACCCATAAGGAATTGGAAAGGGAGTGAGACAAGGCGACGCTATATCTCCCAAGCTCTTTAATGCCACATTGGAAAATGTCTTTCAATCACTGAACTGGGAAAACAAAGGGATAAAGATTAATGGAGATTATCTAACTCACCTTCGTTTTGCTGATGATGTAGTCATTTTTGCTACTACCCCATTAGAGCTGCAGAGTATGATCCAGGAACTCACTGACAAGAGTAAAGAAGTGGGATTAAAAATTAACTTTCAGAAGACAAAAGTGATGTACAATGCTTTTTACAAGAAATGAAGATTTATCGATTGATGAGGAAAAGCTGGAGATAACCGATACCTATATTTATCTTGGACAACAGGTATCAAGTGAAGGTCACATTGATGAAGAAATTGATTGGCGTATAAAACTTGCCTGGAGAGCTTTTGGAAGAAACAGTATAATTTTCAAGAGCAATATGCCATTATGTCTTAAAAGAAAAGTGTTTGATCAGTACATCCTTCCAGTGCTTACTTATGGTGCAGAGATGTGGACCTTAACTAAAAGAGACATACAAAGACTGCAGACAACTCAAAGAAGCCTGGAGAGTTGAATGCTTGGTGTAACCAGGAGAGATAAGAAGAGGAACTCGTGGATCAGAAAAATGACAAGAATGGAAGACATCATTATCAAAGTAAAATCCCTGAAATGGCAATGGGCTGGACATATTGCCAGGACAGACCATCAATGGACAACCGAAATTTCAGACTGGATTCAAAGGGACAGGAAAAAACCCAGAAGAGGACACCACATGGGAGATGGGTGGATGAAATTCGAAAGTATGTGTAGATAACATGGAGGAGACTGGCACAACACAGACCGTTGTGGAAGAAACTTGGAGAGACCTTCATTCAGCAGTGGATTGATAATGGTTGACAATGATGATGATGACATATAATTTGTAAATAAAACTACATTTTAGAACTTACTCATTTTATTAAAAAGTGTTATAAATGATTCTGAGATGTTAAAATAAATATTTTTGATATACTGCAAATCTTACCAAAGGTCGAAGCGGTTTTACTGAAAACTACTGAAAACTTCAGAATTTTTACTGATGACCCTTTTCTCAGCTTGGCATCTCTGTGATAGCAATAGTTTTCTGGGATGCAGTGGGGTGATGTTTGACTCTTTACCTTGTGAAGAGTCAAACCATCATGGGAGCACACTATGCTGACCTACTAAGGAGACTTCAACAGCATTTGGAGAATAAATTCTGAGGAAAGCTGACCAAGGAGGTGTTGTTTCATCAGGGATAATGCTCCTACCCCCAAATCAACAGTCACCATGGCTGCCATCCATCCATGTATGTGTGTTTGAACTGGTACCACACTCGCACTACTCGCTTGACCTTGGCTCCTTAGACTAACATCTGTTCCTAAGTCTCATAAGAAAACTTGTCTGGTGTGCATTTTGAGGTGGGTGAAGGTGTTAATGATGCTATGAAAGCCTATTTTGGTATCCTTGACAATCATTTTATTTGGAGGTTATAAGGACCTTGGAGCACTGCTGGAGGAAAATGGATCTTCAAGGTATAGAAAAATAGGTGTACCATTCTTTGAATAAAGCTTATGTTGAAAACTGATTTCCTAGTTTATTAAATTAAACAATTAAACTTCTAATATGGGTGTTTTTATAGGAATTAACTATTTTGAATTGCAAATTTTCTGAGGAAACTGTTCTTCTTCATCAGGCAGTCCCTTGTTGTCACTCTTTCTCCATCACTATCACGGTTATGGTTAACCTTGACTGTTATGGTTATTTTCCACCAAATCTTGCCAGATGTTAGGCAGGGACAAACCTCTGCAGTCATTGATGATGGAACTCTGATTCTTCTCAATTTTTATTCCTTCTTTTAATGTTTTTTTTTTTATTTTTATTTTTGTAAAGTTGCTTTGGAAACATGATTTTAAGGGAATTCCAGTCCATGTTGTGACCAGTTTCTCTAACATGCCTATTGCCTATTTAAACCTGTCTTGTTGGAGCAATTTTTTATAGCTGCTTTATGTTCTGCCATTCGAGTTTTTAGTCTGCAACCTGTCTCTCCTGTGTAAGATAATTTAATAATATAATGATTATGCCATGATAATTAACACAGTAATCAGACATTGCTGAATTGACTGTAATTACTGTTTCATACATAATATCAATTACCTCAGAAAACTTTAAAATTTCATCGCCCTGGAGCAGGAATCAAACTCGCATCTCCCAATTGCTGTTCGAGCATGTTAGCCATTACACCATGCAGGACAAGAAAGTCACAAATATCTGAGTGTTAAGAGCATCAAAATATTCTCCAACTGCATTCTTAACCAAATCATATTGTGCTGCCATCTGGTGTTGTTAAGTAAATCTCCAGTTGTTCAGGTATACAGTGTTTAAGAAATATTCTTCTCATAATATGCGGTCAATACATCATGATAATTAACACAGCAATCAGACATCGCTGAATTGACTGTAATAACTGTTTCACGCATAATATCAATCACCTCAACGCTAGATGGCAGCACAATATGCTTTGGTTAAGAATGCAGTCGGAGAATATTCCAATGCTTTTAACACTCAGATACTTGTGATTTCCTCGTCCTGGGTAGTGTAACGGTTAGCCTGCTCGAACGGTAAATGAGAGATGCAAGTTCGATTCCCTCTCCAGGGTGATGAAATTTTCAAGTTTTCTGAGGTGATTGATATTATGTGTGAAGCAGTAATTACAGTCAACTCAGTGATGTCTGATTGCTGTGTTAATCATCATGACATATTGACCACATATTAGGAGAAGAATATTTCTTCCACACTGTATATACTGTAATTATGACATTTTGAGAACAGTCTAAATTTTTGTGATTAGAGTGGGAAAGTATATCATATTGGTGTACTGTTTCTTTCTAGATTAGCATCTCTCAACGAAGTACATCGAGCTCATCAGCGAGAACTGGAAACTTGTCGTAATGATATTGTAGCTGCTACCGAGCTTATAGCACGACTGGAAAAGGAGAATCCTGAACTATCTCAGAGATTTACTCTGTATCAGCAAATGAGAGGGTATGTGAGAGACTTGGTTGAATGTCTTGATTTAAAAGTAAGTTACTAATATATCTAAAGTTATTCTAGTTTCACCTTCCCCTTCCTTCTTTTAATGCTGTTTCATTAGTGAATTTTTCACTTGTGTCATTTACATGTTATTCTGTAATATTGGCCCAATTATTTGTGTGCTTTCCTGTGCTAAAATATCAGCAATTCTGTGCTGAATTGCCAGAACTTGAGTGTGCAGTGCTGTTGATTTCTTCCTTCCAAGTTTTCTTGTGACTGATGTTGAGTAAATGTGTATGGGAGATTAACTTGCATAAGAATCTTGTTAGTGTTGAGCTGAGTTTCTAAAGCTTACAGATGATGTCCACGACAGTTGTTGTCCCTAAACTTTGTTGAAACTTTTGCTCACAGGTGCTCTTATGTGCAGTTCCTTTGACAACTGCTGGTTGTGGTGCTTAACTAGAGTTTTAAATGAAAGGCCATTATTAAAAAGAAAATTGTTTTGTGGAAAGTGCATGACTGATTGTTGCTTTCATGACTGTACTAATGGTTAGAAACCTTTTCTGTTTTTATTTATTTATTTATTTATTATTGTTTTGCTATCGGGTTATGAACCAATTGTTTTGGTTAGTTTATGATTAGAGAGAATGGGTTATTACTAGGTACTGGGGTTTTAAGTGATAGAAAAGAGAATTCCTGTAGATCATTATGAAAAAAAAAGAAAGAAAGAAAGAAGAATTTTTTTTATTATACTGTGTGATATAAAGACTAAGCATGGATTCTCTGTTTCACTTGAGAGATTTTCCATGTTCTAGCAATAAATGAAATGGTAGTGTTAGTAAGAAGAGAAATAATCTGGCTCAACAAAGGATAGTTCAGCTTTAGGTGTGAGAGGAAATGCCACAATAATGTATTTGTGCTGAGGATACATAACCAGGGCCAATGTAATCATCATCATGGCTAATCTGCTGCTGGACAAAGATCTCCCCGGCCTCTTCCACAGCTCTATCTTGAGCAGTTATCTTCCTTGCCATTTTGGCATCTTGTCCCACTACATGCTCTGTATTTCCAGTGATGAGGAAATAAAGAAAGAGGCAAAATTCACTGGTTGTCCGAAAAGGTCCCTACGTGTGGGACTTTTTCGGACAACCATAGGGGAAGGGAAAACAATTAATAAAAATCTATTATATTAATTGGAAAGAGAAATGCAAGTTATTATATTTAAAGCACTATGTGTGTTTATTTATTTATTTATAAATATGAAATGTAAATGTATGATTTTGTTTGAAAATATGATTTCACACCACTACTTGTTCCCCATAAATATTGCTCTCAACACATTGAGGCATCGTTGCCATGCATTTACTACTAACTACTAATATATTTAATATTATGTTCACTTGATGTTAGGTATTTTATTTCTTGACTTATGCTTTTTCGAAGGGAGATCGGGATTTGTCAGGTCATTTTGGTCTTTATTTCTGATCTCCCTATCTGTCATACAGTATATCTATTAATTTGTTACTTCTAATGAGCATTTGTATGTGTATGATAACAGCTAAACTAATAAATTGAAATTGAATTTAATTTTTTGATGCCCAGAGGATAGATAGCAGTGTTTCAGTCAGTGCTACATTCTGTTACAAGAATTTCTTCTCAACAGGAACAAACTCAGGGAGTTCGCCTGTGTCAGGAGGAATTCTTCTTAACATAAAATGGCTACGTGTTATGGCATCTTAGGTTATGTATTTTTGTACATGTACTTTTCTTAACTGCAAAACAATCACTGTGGCAATTTTTTCTACCTTTCTTCAAAAGAACAAATCAGTCATCCTCACAAGTTCTCATTCTTCAGAAGTGGCATCACTAGCACATCTAACAGCTGGAGATGAGTAGGTGAGTATCTGTAACTCATGCGTATAGTTCCATCATTAAATAAAAGTGTTATCTGCTAAGGAGAATAAAATGGATTCCGGAACTTTAAAATGTAAACAAAAGACTGCTAGATGCATGTTGGCGGAATCATACAGAGGAACAAAATTTTCCTGTTAAGGCTTCATTCATTCTCTGAAACTGTAATGGAGGTCTAAAAATTAATGACTTTTTTCCGATAGCTAACCCCCATTCAAGTAACACTATCTACAAATTCAAAAAAGTATACACTCATAAGGTCAAAGCCAAGCCTGAAACTGCTTTGTTGTCTGTTATGTTGGTATAAATCCATAATCTTCAGAAACTCTGAGAATTCTAAGGATATAAGACACTCTTAATGCTGGTATGTAGAATCAGTAAACAGCATTAGGCATTTTTAGAAAAAAAAACATTGAAATGTGATACGCATTTGTTGATATTTTTTCATCATCAGATTATGAGGACCATTTCAAGTCTTAATTTAGAAGAAAAAATTGCAACATTAAACGTGATATTGGATTTTTTTCATACATAGGATATTTCGTCAGAGCTGATAAATACTTCTCCAAAAATGATGGTTGCTGAAAGGTACTGTAATGTGATGAACAAAAATCTTCTTAGTCAGAGGTATTGAAGAGGAAAAATCTTCTGTCTCTTTAAGATATTACACATTGAACTTGTACATTATATTAAAGTAACTACAACAAAGATGTGTTTTTCTCCTTATGTTATGCAAGTAGTTTATGTGGTAACATAATATACTGTGTCTGCTTGTCTTTAACAAAGTAACAGTTTGATAAATTATTTAGCTTATCTTTGGAGAACTACACTTGACATTTGTTGATAAAAGTTACCTGCAGGTCTTTCTATGTGTCATAGTATTATATTTATATCAACATTAACATTCATGGAAGAACTGGGGATGAGTTAATTGAAATTTGAATTTGTGCACTGTACTTTGCAGACAAACCGCATGAGCATCTCTTTGCTGACCTAAATCGCTTTAGTGGTGTTGTAATTTAGTAGTATTGAATTAACCTTGTATCCTTTTTCTGTCATTTGCTCTTACCTGCATAAGAACTTGTTTGGAACCTTGTATTATTTAGCATGAAAGTTGAATTTTTTTCGTAACATGGTGTTTATGCATGTGATATTTTTTTCAGATAGTACTTCTTCATTTTGGGTGATATTATATTTAAAAGGGGAAAAATACATTTGCTTCATTGTTTTTTGTTACTGCATAATAGCAAACAGTATTGACAAATGCTTTGTAACCTTAGTTACTGCTAAGAATTAGGTTTTGATCAGTAAATTAAGATCATGGTGCCACTGTACAGTTCATTGTGTATGTGTCTATCTTATACAAGGAATGTAATATTTAATTTCCTAACATTTCTGATGTAAATCAAACTCAAATTTGGTAGGTACTGTCGCAGAAAGAGATTTTTTTTTCCCCCGGAATAAGGATGACATTTAGTGCAGTGTAATGCATTTATATCCAAAACAAAGATGCCATTTACTGCAGTTTAATTCATTTATATTCAAAATAAGGATGACATTCGGTACAGTGTAACTGATTTATGTCCAAAACAAGGATGGTATTTAATGTATTATTATGCATTTATACCCAAATAAGAGTGACATTTAGTTCAGTGTAATGCATTTATATCCAAAACAAAGATAATATTTAGTGCTGTTTAAATACAAAACAAGGATGGCATTAAGTACTTTTAATGCATTAATATCCCTATGGCAAATTTGGGCAATACATTTGGTATATAATCTTAGGTCAGTGCAAGGAAAATAAACCCTCACCCCTGCCCACTTTCCAGACATTATCTTCACCAAATAAACTTTGTTCATTTGACTTTGGAGCATCTACAATGTGCAGATTCATTGTAGATAGTCTGAATGGCAGAGTACATAGTAATGACTATTCTGAGGACAAAGTTGTTATTAAGTGGTTGATCAGCAATGTGTCATTGGCCATTGTTTAATCTTGTGTATTTATATAGGTATATGGTGTGGACGAGTTGACTGCATCTTCAAAAATGCCATACTGTTTTGCCATATTTTTGCATTTTGTCAGATACACACATTCTCACAAGCTGTGTATGAATGGATATTTGTAATTAAAGTTTTTAATTCTTAACCAGTTCATATTAATTTCGTCTAACTCTTAACTTGCATGAGGTTGATGCGCCTTATTAGCGTGATAATATCCATCCAGATAGTAGCAGCTACATTTCACAGACCAGTGTTCATTATTTTTGTCAATATTTTTGATTACTTATATGCAGATTGTTGCAAAATAATTTTGACTTTGCAGCTCATTAAAATGTCTGTTCTATTTCAGGTTGCTCATGTTGAGTTACTTGAAGATAAGATGGTGAACCTGTTTAAATCTCATAGTGAAAACTTAATTGGCAGGCGCCAGCAAGACATTAGAGATCAAGCTGACGAGTACTCTATTCTCAGCAGTAAGTAATAACATAGTGGGTGATGTATATTCAATTATTGCTTTTGAAGTATTTTTTTCCTTATTTCCCTGACTTAAGAGTTTGATGTTTTTTAGAAGCAAATTTAAACAAATCTTGTGCACTCAAAATTTACACCCTAGATTTAGAAAGAGTTGTTGATATGGCGTGCTTAACTAAATACTGTGTATCACAAATTTAACATTTTGATAATAGGTGCGCACACACTCTGAATAAATCCCATGACTATTTACAGTTATACACTCTTTAGGATGCAATTGATAAAACTTGGTAAAACTTTTTTTTCAGAGTTCTTTTCTTTGCATGTTAAGTAGACATCTTTTAAATTATGCAGTATTAGTCTCTTTGTCCTCAACTCTCTTTTACCTTGTTCTGTTGGTAACGAAATAGTCTTTTTTGTTAGCTGAAATTCTACTGATCTCATCTTAATAATAAAACTCTCTTACTTTCTGAACAACTTCATCACTTAGAGTACAGCTTTTCCTTTTGTCAACTTTACCTAAAATTCCTTCTTTGTTTAGTCACTTTCAATTCTTTTTCACCAAGAACTCAGTGATTTGAAAAAAAAAAAAAAAAAAAAAATTGTTTATAGGATCCTCCATGACTCAGGAGCAAGAGTCAATATCTGAACTTGTTCAACTACAGTATTGTACTACTTTTAAATTTTCCCTTTAATTTATGCATTAGGCTACTACAATCACTGCACTTATATTTGTTTCTTAAATTACTTTCACTGTTTCCTGATGAAGATCAACATTTAAAGCCTTGCTTGCCATCTCATGGAAACTACTTTCGACTCGCTAAGCTTTGTTTTTCAGATAAACTGCTCTTTCATTAAGCTTTTGTTTTGTAACTTTAATGGGGGAACATTCTATCAATTCAGAGCTTTCCTTTAGCTTCTCAATGAGCACAGAAAAGCCATCTGGTTCATAATCACTGCCTGAAAGACTGCTTTTTTGGTCATTATCTAGAAAACACTTTGGAACTGTTAGTTTTCTACAAAATATACACCAGATTTGTACCTGGTATAAGTTCAACTCATTGTTGATATTTTCTTAAAAGTGGAAAGGAAACAGTTTAAAGGCTTTTAAAGGTGTTCTTTTTGCATCTTCTAAATGGATCACAACATATTTTCTGTCGATTCTCAAATGTTGAAAGAAAAGTGCAAATGTTGGTTACATATATTTTCAAAATTCACACATTTTGTTTGTAGTCTTAAAAGTTCACTTTCTTTTTTCCCCAAGCACAGAACAACTTACAAAGTTTTCTTGACTACCTTCTACTCAAATTGATGAAGTTTTCTTGGAGGTGATGTCCAACTAAACACTTTTCCATGATTTCAACTTAAAAACTATACCTAAAAGGAAGTCAGAATCTTAAGTCATATTTAAAAAAAAAACTTTGTAAGTGAAAGGTTAAAAAAAAATGTTATCTTCACTAAGCCACAAAAACACTCAGAACTGTATGATTACACTCAAACACAACCTTCCTCACAAAAGTCTGTAGTGAGACTAAAGGAATAAGGTGGGATGTCACTACAGGATTTTCCTGTTAAGGCAGGCCCACTCATGTAAACTTTGTGATCCGTCCCAGTGTATGTTGCTGTAGTTTTTCTCCTGTTAAAACAGTCACACCCATGTAGACTTCTTTCCCAAGTCCTTTGGTTTCATTTACAGGAAACTTGCTATATATTTTTTAATCTGAAAGTAATAAAAAAAAAAAAAAAAAAACATTTAATTTAATTTTCTTTTTACTGATTCAAAAAGGTCTTATTGATTGCATACAATAACCAAAACAGCCTCATGGACCATATTACATGCAGGGGAACATGCAAAGTACTTTGACCATATTATTGCAGAAGTCTTTTACACAAAATTACAATGAACAAGGGTTCTGAGAGGTATACTTTTTCTATTAAATAATTAATGAAACTCATTTTTTTATTTGTGAAAACCATAAAAACAACCTTTTTATTTTTAAAATATAACAAGTGCATGAGTAACCCCTCTGTACAAAAAAAAAAAAAAAAAAAAAGATTCATGTGTTAGTTGTGGTTTGCAAGCTATGACTTATCGATCCTACTAAGTTACTAACATTCACTTTGAATGCTCTGTAATACTTTTATATGACACTTAGTGCCATTTTTGTACCTTATTTCGATAGGCATAAAAAAATTTAGCTTTAATTTGAAATCAAAATAAGCTCAAAATGGTCAAAAAATGAATTAAATAGGAGGATTTTTGCATATTGATGCAGAAAGCACAGTGACCTAAATTGTGCAAAAATCAAAAATTTCTCCTGAGCCTAATTTTGGACAAAAATATTAATTTGATGTTATGTCATACACATAGGTTTTTTTTTTTTTACACACAATTTTTTTTTTTTTTTTTAAATGTGAAAGCACATGGCCCCAAGTGATTTGTAATGTAATGAGCCTAAAGTGGATCAGCAAAGTCTCACCTTTCCTGAATGAAGAAGGATGATAAGCTTAATCACACATCAGATTAAATGTTTGGTTGAATGTTTGTTTGTATGTCCGTTATACAAATCTATAGTTTTCAATTTAGAACCACCAAATTTGGTATACTATATCATGGTATCCTAACTTAGACCGTAGTCGATTTTGGGAAGGGGTCGTAGCCTGGGGTCAAGGGGCCCCCATACCAAATTTTCCATTTCTTACTTTTAAGAACTGCAACACAATTCAGCACTCTTAATACCTGATCTATGGTCTAAGTTAGAGACCTTAGATAATAGTAAATTGCAAAAATATTCATTTAATGGTGTATTAAAAACACAAATGAATAAATGTTAGTTTTCACCACCAACAGGTGGCTTCACCAGGCAGAAATACAATGTAATGTAAATAAATAGTTCCAGATATTCCAAATTAAAAATGGTAAACAAAAGGATGATCAATGTCAAGTCGCATGCACATGACATGACATAGATACATTGCATTTCAGTGTCGCTGGATTCTCAGAAGCACACGCCAGATGTACGGCAGTTCTGTAGATGTCTCCTCGAAGGTAAGTGTTTCCATTCCTCTTTCTTTCTTTTTTGTTTCCTAAAAGTAAATTAACTAAATCATAAAGAAAAAAACAACAACAACATATTTTTCGCATTCGCAGCCATCCCAGCTCCTGGGGAGGGGGTGAATATTACTGCTTCAGCCAGTCATTGGCAGTTTCTTGTATTAATTTGGAGAAACCCTGCATTTCACGCTGACCATTCTATGTCACCTGCTCAAGGGTTGGCAATCCTAAATCTCTCTACATTTTTGCTCCCAATGGAAAAACCAAAAATATTGTTTACCAAAATGCAGTAACCTAAATGAATTAAAATAAATGTACTGGAAAATTACAGGAATATCTTTTTCATTCATTAACTTTCACCCGCTGAACTTGATCATTCCACGAATAGTAATATTTACCGGGGAAATACCGGGTACCCCTGCTAGTTCCCAATAAAAATGCAAGCACTCAAGAAGTGAAAAAAATTAGGTATGAAATTTGGTATATAAGATAGTTTTTATTGCAATATTCACTTTCAGAAATTTCTTATGCATTGATCGCTCGTTAGCGATCGTTTTTTGTTTTTTTTTAATACAAAATTAGTGGGGTTTTTTTTATGTATTTGTTATTGTGAGTGAAGTACACTGTCGACATCTTGCACTGTGATAGTGTATGGTTGTAAGATGCACACTTCATCATCAAATTATACGGTAAATTACCTGTTGCAAAGAATCAGAAAGAACTTCATTCTTCACTTTTGACTTGTCACAATATTATTAAAATAATGCTGTGCTTATGTGTATTTGCATGTGTTTGTTTAAAACAGAATTTTGTGTGTAAGTTTCAGTGTTATCAGTTATTATTTTATGTCGCTGCTTAGGCAAAGTAATGAAAGGGTCAAGCATGGACATTTTAAATGAAAACTCTGGTTTTGTGGATGAAGGAAAAGCAAGGCGTGTTGCTGAAAGGGAAGGTCGAAGGTAACAGACAATTGTTTAATTTCATTCTCCTTGTTGTAATTGTGTGATTATAAGTTATTTCCTCCTAAATTTATTTCTTTTTGTAGTTTACTCATTCAACAATCAGCATGGTTACTTGTAGAACTGAATCTTAATTATAAGTGAAGGTATTCATTATTCATAAGACATTGTACTCTTCACTCACCCTATATATCTATTGTTTACTGGGTGCCTCAGCTTTATGCTGCTCATTGTTTAGTCATCCTGTTTTGAATTTTACTACTGCAGCCTGGGAACAGCTGTCATGCATTCTAGCTCTGTAGTGAGGGCACCCGGCTGTCCAGGACTCCACAGTCATTGCTTTTTGTGCCTCTTGCATTACTCTCCGTGGCAGTTTGAAAAACTGAACGTAGTGAAACCTCCCTTAACAGAAATTTTTCTGATATGAAACCCTCCCAATTACAGCTACTGTCTACAGTCCCTGCAGAATAGCATGTGTTGTAATAGACATTCCACCTCTCTTTTGTAGACTCTCAGATACAGGCACAGACATCCATCAGAATATGTCAAATGAATGTACAGAACCTCCCAGTTATGGCCATGTAATGGTAGTTTGTAAAAACAGTTCTTGCGACTGCTGCATCCTTACCCAACTAACAGGTCATCCCCACTAGTGATGGCTTAAATGCTTCTTGGGAGTTCTTTCATCATTCATGCAAAAGAGTCATTCACGAATGATACAGTTGTCACTATGCTCAGTAAGTAAATCATTCATCACTGCAAGGTTCTCATGTTAACCAAAATTCTTTCAAGCCCACAACTCTTCAGCCTTTTACCATTCACAATAGAATAATTTCCCAGGAGCTGGTTCATGGCAAAAGATCAGAGGTGCCAACCATTATGGATTTTCCATAATTATTACAATTTCGACTATCAGATTACAGAATTACAGACAGGTTGGAAGAATTACGGATTTCAGTGTGTTTTAGAAAATCTGAATTTTGTATCCTTTTTTGTTAAAATATTATGAATTTTGGGAAAATTTGTATTGAAACTATTAGTCCGATTTCAAATATTCTTTTTGCATTGGAAAGCTTGAAATGTGCGAATGGTGATCCTTGATGTCATTTTTTTTATATGATGCACAATTTCACCACTAGAGGGCATAAATGCAGATGATGTCGAATTTGAAATACATTTTATTCCATATGTTTGCTTCTAAACATCCGATTGAAAAATTCTTTTACCTTTCGATCCCATTTATGTCAAAGACTATTTTAGGCATAGTCACTTTTCCAAGTTACGCATAGATTTTTTCTAGGGGCGTAAAGGTAAAATGTGTTTTTCTCGACATCTCTGCTTCTAAAACTCGGATTTAAAAAATTCTTTCTTCAGAGGATACAGCTCCTGATGGGTAATCGTTTGCACATAGTTGTTTTGGTAAAAATGGTTTGGCCACCAGAGGGCATAAGTGTTAATTTCTCTTCTGATGCATTTGCAGCAAAATCTGAGCTTCTAAAATCTGGATTGAAAAAATTCTTTCGTGGACCGATACCACTCGTGTCGATAAACCTTTTTGAAATATTTTCTTCTTAAAATAATGCCTGGTTTCTCCACCGGAGCGTAGATGTATATCTTATTTTCGTCAATATCTCTGTTTCTAACAGTCCGATTTGAAAAATTCCTTCTTTGTTTGATAGAGTTTCCGGTGGGAAATGTTTTTCATGTGATTTTAAAATTTTCAAGTAATTCATAGACTTTCACCTGGGGGCGTAAAGCTAAATTGCGTTTTTCTGATATCTCTGCTTTTAAAAATACGATCTGAAAAATTATTTCCGTACCGGATACAGCTCCTGATGGAAAATGCTTTGCATATAATTTCTAATATTTGGTAAAGAATAGTTTGGCCACCCGGGGGTGTAAGTTGTAATTTCTGCTTGTGATGCATTTGCAGCAAAATCTGAGCTTCTAAAATTCTGATTGAAAAAATTCTTTCTTGGACCGATACCACTTTCGTCGATAAACCTTTCCGAATATTTTCTTTTTAAAATATTTGCATGGTTTCTCCACCAGGGGCATAGATGCATATCTTGTTTGACAATATCTCTGCTTCCAAGAGTCCAATTTGAAACATTCCTTCTTTGTTGGACAACGTTTCCAGTGCGAAATCTTTTTCATATAATTTCAAAATTTTCAAACAAAAACAAGGAATCGTTTGTTTGTTTTTTATTTCTTCTGATAACAAATCGTCACTTCTAATGTCGGTAAAATTTATTGTTTTTCCTTAATTGTATGTTTTTGATGATGAGTGGAAATACGAAAGGGAGTAAGAGAGTCAAAGTCCAGCAATGTTACCAGGATGATTACTCTAAAACATGGCCGTGTATAACGAAATCAAATGTTTCCAAAAACCATGTGTTTTGTACCGTGTGTGGCTGCATTTTTTCAGTAGCCCATGCAGGATGAGATGATTGCCGAAGGCATATCCAGTCAAAAAAACAGGAGGATTATGTAAAATTAAAGAATCAGTCAAAGCCTTTGGGTAACATTTTTGCAAAGAAGAATGAAAATACCATGATAAATGCTGAATTGCTGTTTACTGCATTCATTGTGGAGCATAAGCTACCTATAACAAGCAGTGATCATGCTGGTCCCTTGTTTCAAGCTATGTTCTCAGACTCGGATATCACAAAAAAATATGGCTGTGCTCAAACGAAAACTGGTGCACTAATCCAAAACATGGCGAGCTCAACACGGCAAGATATTGTCTCTGCATTGCAGAAAAAATAATTTTCATTAGCTACAGATGGGAGTATGAATTCAGATAATCACTAGTTATATCCACTTGTGGTATCATATTTTGATGAAGCCATGGATCAAATCTGCTCTTTGTAGTTGACAATACTAGAGTCGAGCCACAACACAGGCAAGGGCATTTCTAAAAATATAAATGCTGAATTCAGCAAGAGGAATATTCCATGGAAAACTGTTTGTCTTTTGCATGTGATAATGCAAGCACAATGTTAGGCGATATTAAAGGTGTTGCTTCTTTTTTAAAAGAAGTTCAACCCACAATAGTTATTCAAAGTTGTGCTTGCCATTTGATTCATTTAGCTGCAAAAAAAAAAAAAAAAAAAAAAAAAAAACACAGCCGGACTTCAGGAAATAAATGCGGAACAGTTTTTAGTACAGCTGTACTATTATCTTGATAAAAGTTCAAAAAGCAAAAAGTCTCAGCTTGTGTCAGGCAGTCTGTGGGGTTAAGGGATGTAAAATTTTAAAGCACATCAGCACTTGTTGGCTATCACTTCTTGATGCTGTGAACAGGGTCCTGGAGCAGTGGGAAGCTTTGCTGCAGTTTTTTAGGGAAAATGAAGAAAATGTGCAACTTACATCCCAAATTAAAGATCTGATGTTGAAACTGTATTGTTTATTCCTTAGCAATGCACTTCCAATGTTCACTTCTTTCAATGCATTTTTTCAGTGTGAAGAGCCTGCTATACATCTCTTACACATACATGAGATTCTTCCGCGAATTCGCGGAATTTCCTTTTTCGGCATCATTTTGGTCATCCTCGAGGTCATTGCAAAAATGAAGAGAAAATTTTCAGAATTTTTAGGGGGGGGGGGTCGTTCTATAGAAAAATCCTTGAAAAAGCGTAATTCCGCTTTTTTGTGGTGTAAAAGAGCTAAGCGCTTTCTAGCTGAGAGCGTTGTTTTTGGAGCAGGCGCTGGGGGGGGGGGCAAGAAGAAATGTTGGAGGGTGGAGTCAGGAGCTCAATTCGTTTACTGCTGTCAACAATGGATGGGGTCAGTCACTTGAGCATCGCAGCGTCGAAGGGTGGAAGCTCCGCCTACTTCGTGCTTTAGGGAAACTGCCGCAGCCCACGAGCCATTCCGTGTCTTGCGGGAAATCGCCACTCTGCATTCTATCCGTCGTGACGTCATCGCCAGGAACTCTCTCTCTTGTAATTTGCGATGTATCCGAATGCATTCCCACTTTTCTGAGATCGTTAGAGAATCGAAGTTCTCGTGAAATCTCTTTCTACAAAGGACGCACATAAATTACGGAATCTCCGTAATTGCCAAAAATTATGGAATCTCCGTAATTGCCAAAATTATGGAATCTCCGTAATTATTACGGATTTCCCCCGGGATTACGGGTGACTAACAAAAAATTATGGATATTCAGATTTTCGCTGTTATTAAGAAAGTTTTAATGGTTTTGTAAATAATCGATGAAAAGCCTCTGAATAAAGTTCGTAACACAGCCCTTTGTATCCTTTTTTTTTTTTCTTCTGAGGTGGCGGAATTTGTTTTGCTTGTTCGAAAGTGTAAAAAAAAAAAAAAAAAAGCACGGCACTAGGATTGCATAAATCCGGCGTGCTTCTTTCGGCATGGCCCGCTATTACGTGCTTCTTTCGCTGTGGCCCGAGATTACGTCGGCCTGAGGCATCTGAATAAAAAGTTCGTGACGCAGCTTTCTTTTCTTAAATTCTCCCCCCACCATCCCGAAGAGAAGGAATTTATTTTGCTTGTTTGAAAGCCAAGTGGAAAGGAAGCACGGCGCCGCGCCGGGATTACGTATAGGCATGGCGTGCTTCTTTTGCCGTGATCCGGAATTACGTTGGCTCGGACGTGCTTCTTTCGCTGTGGCCCGGACTTGCGTCAGCCCGATGCTTCTGAAACAAGTTCGTGACGCACCTCTTTGTTTTCTTTTTTTCTAATGAGGAGGAATGTGTTTTGCTTGCTTGAAAACTTAGTGGAAAGAAAGCACGGCGCCCGGCCAGTATTACGTCGGTCTGAAGCTTCTAAACAAAGTTCGTGACACAGCTTTCCGTTGTTGTTTTTTCTTTCTGAGGAGGAGGAGTTGTTTTGCTTGTTTGAAAGCTAAGTGGAAAGGAAGCATGGCGCCACGCCGGAATTACGTAGGCCTGGCGTGCTTCTTTTGCCGTGATCCGGAATTACGTTGGCTTGGACGTGCTTCTTTCGCTGTGGCCCGGAATTGCGCCGGCCCGATGCCTCTGAACCAAGTTCGTGACGCACCTCTGTGTTTTGTTTTTTTTTTCTGAGGAGGAGGAATGTGTTTTGCTTGTTTGAAAACTTAGTGAAAAGAAAGCACGGCGCCCGGCTAGGATAACGTCGGCCCGTAGCCTCTGAACAAAGTTCGTGACGCAACCCTGTTTCTCTCCTTTCTTTCGTTTTTTGCTAAGGAAAAATGTGTTTTGCATGTATGAAAGCTAAGTGGGAAAAAAGTACGGCTTCGGGCCAGTATTACGTCGGCCCGAACCCTCTAAACAAAGTTCGTGGCGCAGCTTTCCGTTTTTTTCTTTCTTTCTGAGGAGGAATTTGTTTTGCTTGTTTGAAAGCTAAATGGAAAGAATGTGTCATGAGTGGCCCAAAAACATGGTTAAAAACAAGAATTCGGCAGAGAAAATCTCCCCACTTGCTTGACATTGATGGAGATTCATGTCACCATATTCACAATGCAAGTAAAAATTTTGCAAGCCATTTTAAGCTTACATTGAGAAATACTTTATTGACTTCTTCAATTACTTTAAATGGTCAAGATCAACATGAAGCCCTTGCTGAAATTTGTGAAATTATAGGGCTAAAATTCACTGAAATTAAGAACATGGTGCAATGCAGGTGGTTGTCATTCTATCATGTGGCATTAAACAGTTTACATATCCATGATGCCCTTTTGCTGCTGTATTATGGATTTGTGCAGCCTAATGAAAGACCAATATACATGGATGTGATAAATAAAATATGTAAAGATTAGAAAGAAAAAGTTAAAATTCCAGGAGCTTTGGAAGAAATTACGGGAAAAAAAATCTAACAGAAGATGGAAGAAAATGGAAATCTAGAATTGTTGCAAAATTATTTGAAAACTCAAAAAAAAAAAAATAATAATAATAATAACCTTGCTTATATTAAATTTTTATGTTGCAGCTCTACCTCTTTTGAAAAAATATGTATGCTTATTTCAAACAAAGGAGCCATTAATTCATAAAGTTTTTGATGAGCAGAAGCAACTATTCTTGGATTTCTTAGCTTGTTTCTTAAAACAAGAGATACTGAAAGGCAAACCTATGAAATATTTGATAAGGCAAACCTGTGAAAGATTCTTGGATCAGGAACATTATTTTGAAAAGCGAATCAAATGACATTGTGGGGAATTTTTTTTAAGCCAGGCTGCTGAAGCTTATATTCAGCATGCAAAATACATGCAAAAGACACTACCATTATGTAGTGATCTTTTAATGTACATATCATTGATCCTTCTACAAGGGGCATAATCTAACTTTAAAAAGACTGAAAAACTTCCACAGTTTCTTTGAAATATATTGAATTCAGAGGAAATGGAAAGCTATGCTCTAGAAATTCACCAGTATCAGTTTGAATCACGACTTCCATCTCCTGACTTTGTAAAAATTGATGCGTGGTGGGCAAAGGTGTTTGACCTCTACAAGTACACTATGTTATCTAAAGTAGTAAAAGCCTTTATATCATGCTTCCATGGTCCACAGGTTGAAAGTTCTTTCAGCATGATGGCTGAAACCATAGATATAAAATCAGGAAGAATGAACATTGAAACCTATTCAGCTATACAAACTGTGTAGTATAAACTTAAAGCACAGGGTAAGTCTGCAGTTAATTTCTTCAGTAAAGAAATTTTTTTCCAAGAAGCAGTTGATGCCAACCTCGGCCAAAATCTTAGGACATCAGAAACAAGTTATACCAAAGAAATAGAGAGGAAAAGAAAAGGAATTATCAGCAAAAAGAAAAAGTTAGCAATGGATGCTGTTCAGCTGCAGTCAACATAAAATAAATATGGCCGTGCAGCTTGCTGAGAAGAAAGCCAGGCTTGCTCAGAACAGGAAATTCGAATTGTTGTGCAAGCAAGTACAACAAAAAAGGGGCAAAATATCTTTGAAGCAATCTGTTTAAAAACCATAACTTCTAGTCATGTTTTTTTTAATTTGTACATATTCAAATACATATTCCAATTATCATTTAGTAAGAATCTGTGAATTTAACTTATTTCCACACACATTTCATTTTTGAAAAATTTGGTACATTAGAGTGCTACTAAGCCAACAAGACTGACTTATCTCTTGTACTCTGATGTTTGACCAAAACTAATCTGTGGATATGCTTCTAATTGCTTGACTAAATGCACAAACTTTCCTAGACAAATACTTTTCACCTCAGGATTTAGCTAGTAAAGATTTACATGTATGTTTTAAATCTGATTTTTAAAAATATCTCATTTTATTTTGTTCTTGATTCCCTACTTTTCTATTGTGAATATAATAATGTGCTTCACTTTAATATTTACTTACATAATTTACAGAAAATAATTCCATATGGCTTGTGCAATCTTAAATATTGTATATGCTGTATTTGAATTTGCTCACACCGCGCGTTCACGTGTCCCAATTTTCCACCCAGTTAAAAAGTTCAGCTTTTTTTGTCATCGGCCGGTCTCATGTATGCTTACACAGAAAACTAATAAGCCTTTTCACAGATCTATTGGTAAGGTTTGTCTAACTGTCGGCTTTATGTGAAGCATCAACATCAATCATAGATGTCAATTTTGCAAGAATGAAATATCTAAAAGAAGATTGTGATCTGGTAATTGGTGGGGCAGCCAGAGCTTATAGAAAATCAAGCAGTTTTTCTAGTACATAGTCAAGCAAGTTCTATTCTAGTGTCAGAAACTTCTACAAAGTGGCCTGTGCATATATGAAGAAGTTTCCCATGCAAATTGAACATCTGAAGCATGCTGTAATAACTGGCATATCAGTGCAAAGGAAGGCTTCTTACGCTTCCATAGAATGCATGGTTTCCTCATTTCTAAATGTGCTGAACTCTGAAGAAGTTAGTAAACTAGATGCAGAGTTTGCTGCTTATCAGTTTGACTCTATCAATGAAGCTGCATATCCTAGAGCAGACGTGGCATGGAATGAAATATCTAAGATGAAGGATTCATCTGGCCTTCCAAAGTATTCTACATAGCCTAAACTAATGTTGGCAATATTGAATATCCCTCACAGCAGTTCCTCTACAGAGAGAATATTTAGTATAGTGAGGAAAAAACACACATGCTTCCACCCAACAATGAGCACCAAAACATTAAGTGCCCTTCTTGTACAGAAAAGTAAAGCATTTTCCTCAGCTGAGCAGTGTTATAAAAAGAAGTTTCTGAAAAAGAATATACAACTGCAAAACAAGCAACAAGGGAGTCTTTATGTCAACAATGACATGAGGTAAGTGCAGTGTTGCCAATTTAATTTCATAATTTTTGTCAGGATAGTGTAAACTTATAAGTTTATTACACATTTCTCATGAAATAAACTTTCTGCACGTTGACGATGATGCTTCGTACGGTAATTACTGATAGGCACCTCTGAAAGATTCAGGCATACCATTCAAAAGGATGGCATTCACATATCATTCCCACTCTTAAGTTTCACCATATTTCCTAGCTAACTGCTCACTCGCATAATGGTTGACACTAATTACTTCTTGACATCATTTTCCTTGTGGAAAATTCGTTTCCAAACTCATGTGGGCATAAAAAAGTTAAACATGCTGCGACTTCAGTGTGTGTTACAGTAATGGTGGATTGAATGATAATTCGCTGTAGTGACAGTGAACCATTCTTGGTGAAGAGTTATTCATTGTGAATAAATCATTCACAAATAGTCCATCACTAATCCCCACCCCTGTGAGAGATAGATTACACTTATTATTTCTTGACATCATTTTCCTTACAGGAAATTCATTTCCGAACTCATGCTGGCGTAAGAAAGTTAAACATTGTGCGACTTCAGGGTGTTGCATAATGGTGGATTGAATGATAATTCACTTTAGTGATGGTGAACCATTCTTGATGAAGAAATCATTGTGAACAAATCGTTCATGAATGGTCCATCACTAACCCCCACCCCTGTGAGAGATGAACTGTTACAAACCTTTGGGCTTGACCCATGCTAAAGGTGTCCTTTGGGAGAGGGAAGGTTTAACCAACCATGAGCACCTTTAAGGGTTGTGAGCAGTCTCCCATCTCTAATTTAGAGAATCAAATTCCTGTGAAGGCAGAGAGATCCAGTGCACTAAGTCAAGGACAAAATCCATGCTTCATCTGGGACTCTCACCAGGACCCTGCTTGGATGATTATCCCAAAACAAGCACTTCCGACCACTCGGGCACCAGTTTCTTGCGTTCACTTCCTATGCTGACATTTATTTTATTTTTATTTTCAGTTAGATTGCTTACATGATACTATCATCAAAGAATAAATGCTATTCTTCCAAATCTTCTCTTTCACATGTTATAATTTTAATGTTTTGACCGAGGAAGGCAGTGTGCAACCTATTGCTTCTAAGAAGTGGTATATGCATTTTATAATGACAACATAAATGTTAATTCCCCATTTCTTTTGTTGAATATCCTGCTTGCTGCTGCTTGAGTTGAACACACACGATATTCAACAAAAGAAATGCAAGCAGGATTTCAACAAAAGAAATGGGGAGTTAACATTTATGTTGTCATTATAAAATGTATAATAGATTGCACACTGCCTTCCTCGGTCAAAACATTAAAATTATAACATGTGAAACAGAAGATTTAGAAGACTAGCATTTATTCTTCAATGACAGTATTAACAAATACCACGTGATGTAGCAGCAAGCTTAATTTGAGCTTGAGCTTACATGATTATTTTAACTTGTGGACAATAAAGCTAAATGTTAATGCTTGAGAGTAACATAAAGGAGAATTATGCATTGTGTTGATGAACTGTAATCTAGAAATAACATAAACCTATAATAATACAGACATTTGATGTGGACTAGGAACATCAAACAGAGGTCATCACTCTTTCCACGTTTATAAGTGAGTTCCCAGTGTCGGCCAATAAGAATTTTTCCGTGACTCACTTATAAACGTGGAAAGAGTGATGACCTCTGTTTGATGATAACATAAACCTTTATTTTAAGGACACCCTTCTGTTACACACAAAAATAAATGTCATGAGATGTCCTTTGAAAACTGTACTTGAAACCTTTGATTGTTTTAACCTTGTCACGCCACTGTCTAATCTAATAAAAAGTTCACATGATATTTCTCGTTTCATTTTATGTTAAAGATATTTGCTCTTGATGACATTCTATTAATTTAATAATAATTTGTGTGTGTGTGTTTCATAATAGAATGCGCCGCCGCAAGAAGAGGGATCAAATTTTGTCTTTAGCTAAGCATCATGATGGAATGTCTTCAGATGATGAGGAACTGGAAATAGATGTTTTGAAATTTAAAAATAAGAAAGGTAATTTTTAATTAATATTTTTATTTTCCTATTTTTCTCCATGAACAATTACTTTAGCTATTCATTAAAAAACATAGATTGTAGTCTTGTATGATTTGCATTTATTGAATAATTATTAGATATTTTATGCATTCGTGGAACAGATAAGTGAAGATTCAAGATAACTAATTTTCTTTCCTTATTGCTAACACCAAAGAATGAAGGAATTACAGTAGTGGCCAAATTTGTGGACACTTTTTGAAAATTTCGTGTTTTGCAACTTTGTGGGTTTATAGGAAATGTTATGTTTCATTAAATGCAAATGGGTATATATCAGTTGAAAAAGAATTCAATACAAAAAACAGAATTCAAATATCTACAGTACAAAAAATGTATGCTGCAAACACTTCAATAATGGTAAATCTACATTACACTCCAATAAAATGATATCAGATACTTACAGTTGCAATGTACTATCAGTATTTATTCTTCTGATATCAACAGTATTTTGTAGGATAGCCTCTTTATTGTTTAAAACAGCAGCACAGCAACATCTTATTAAGCCAACAAGTATTTGAAGCTCTGCTATTGCATGGTGCCAGGAAGCAATTATAGCATCAATTAATTGTCTTTTATTTGATGAATGCCTTGTCTGCACATGGTTTTTCATACGGTGTCACAAATTTTCTATTGGGTTCAGTTCAGGGCTGTTTCCTGGCCAGGTCAACAATGGAATGTCCTTTGCTGTGAACCACTGTTTGTATATTTGTGCTGTGTGGAGGGAGCTGAATCTTGCTGAAAAAGAAATGGTGCATTGTTGGGAAAGAGATCCCTGATGAAAGGTAGCAGTTTTGGTTCCAGGATGGTGTCAATGTATTTTCTTGCATTCAGTGTGCCGTCGATTACATGAATGTGGCCAATACCATCTGCTGCCATACATGCCCAAACCATAATGCTTATTGGGTGCTTCATATTTGCCTCCATGCAGTCAGGATGTAGCTCTTCTCTTATTCAATGTCTCACATATTTTAACCCATCATTATCAAATAAGGATATCTTACTTTCGTCACTCCAAATAACTTGCTTCCACTAGTCTTCTGTTTGTTCTTTTGCCCACTGTATGTGTTACTTGCACTGCTGTAGATTGAGGTGTGGCCCTTTTCTCGTAATCTCGCCTCTTAGTCCCATATCTGTTAGTCTTCTTCCTATCGTTCTTGAACTGACAGAAACACCAGTTGCACATAATTCACCTATGATGGCCTCAGACAAAATTCTTCTGTCCTTGATACACAGCATTTTTATTCTTCTGGCATCAACATATTTTGTGCATTGTTTTTGGCCTTTTCCTGCTTTGATTTCCATAGACTTTGTTTCCTGATAACATAAACACAACTTTCGTACTCCAGATGTCATCACTGTCCCACCTACTTGCCTTGCAATTTCAACATGGCAGAGACCTGATTCACATAATACAACAATCTTCTTATTTACATAGGTGTCCAGTCAAATCTTTTCTTTGGTGCCATTGCTCTATTTTTTATCTACACTTTAAATTTCAAGAAATATTAAAAGTATGCACACAATCTCCAATCGCACTTCACTTACACTGATAACAGGTTGTCTTCTACAAAACAAAGAGCAAAACTGACTTTCCCCATCTTGACACATGATGTATTGCAGGTACTATCATTTGACTGGTCCCCAGAACAAAGACTGTGATTGGCCAACAGGGTTGTTGCACCTGTTCCCAGACACGGTCCTGAGTTAATTTGTGTTTGGGAGCTGCTGCTTTTACAGCGTTATTTTACTTTTTCCACTTCATCTTTAAGTTTTGCACACCGGTGTATTTTTTGGAAAACTGAACTACTTCAACTACTGTATAATAATCATGGTAGTGGTTAACTGAAATGACTGGCCTATCTTTTCTTCCGACAGGTATTTTTACAGCCTACAAAATGCTACAAATTCAGGTGAATGATTCTTTTGTCTAAGACTATCTTAAATCTCTAAGCTATAAAATCAGTTTGGACTCCCTAGTTCTCACCCCCTTCACTCCCTGAATCCGTGTGTACTTTTTACTTCCTAATATTCAAACTTGCTTGAACAAAAGCAATAATGAGTTTTAAAGAAATAATAAATTTTGATTGTAATCATTGTATACAGTATAAGCTTATCAGTATCATAGGCAATCAGTATAAGCCTAATAGTATCATTAAGCCAACTTTATTGGTCCTTATAAAACAATTTAAATGCTACTGTAAAGCTTTGAACAGTCTTTTTGAATGTATTAGTTTCATTACATTTCCCTTAACTGCTTGCTTTGTGTAAAACTAATTACCCTATGATTGTTGTTATGTTTATACACTCCACTGTGGATGAAATCAAGAAGAGCTTTAGCAGCATAATTTAAAAATGCAGTAATGAAGATATAATGTACTTTTTGTGTATTTATGTGAAAAGTCGACAGCCACTGAACTGTGCAAAACTGTTACACATTTTACTATGGTGAGTAACTGGTGGTTTTGTCGTCTTTTCAATCTTGTGGAGAAATCAAGAAGATTACTTTTTGATTCACGTAAAAAATTGGGAAATAATTTTTTGTGTGAAGATGTAAAATCAAGTTTGACACTGATGAACCAAAAAGTTGGCTGTGTGGTAACCATTCGGTCAAAGTTAATTGTGAAAGGAAATCATATATTTGAAAATCATAAAAAAAAAAAAATTAAAAATTTTTTTTTAAAAAATCGCTAATTAGGATAAAACAATGTCAAATTTTTTTCAAAGATAGCATCACACAATAGAAGAACAAAAAATGTGCAGTATGTAAAACACTTAATATGCAATGAAAATAGTATATTTGCAGTTTTGTGTAATTAGTTTTTCCATTTTGCAGTTTCCATGTAATTAAGGGAGCAGGCTTTTGACTCTTTTTGCCATTATGTGTAGGTTGTAATCTTGAGTAAGAACTTGATGCTTTGTTTGACTTCTTCCCCCTTAAAGGCAGGGAACTGATCCCATCCAAGTTTTCCTGTAAACTTGCTCTAAGACCAAGTCTTCAAACTGACATGGTAAAAAGAACTGGAGCACACGGATGTTGGATATGGCATAACTACAAATATTCAGCCTTTAAGCAAAATTATACCTCCCCCCCTTCTGAAAATGCAAAAAGAATACATGAAATTCTTGTATTTTTAGGTAGATAGATTATGTATACTCAAATTGATAAATTTTTCTCCTACTTTTTGCATTGGCAAAGTCTGATTAAAGCTTTGGTATTTACTTTATCATCCTTTTTAGCTTCAGTGGCTGTTAGTGAAAGATATTTCAGTTGTTCCTGACACATTGTATTTGGCAAATGTTTTTTTACTATTTTCTGCTTGCTTTAATGATCTTTCAGAAGTAGCTACTACAACAGGTAGTGTTAGATATAAAATAAGCACTATTGAGACGTTTGGGTAACTATATAGCAAATTGTCAACCTTTATTATTAACAATTCTGCGATTTCTTTTATAGAATTTATTGATTCAATTTCTTCTGTTACTTAGCTATTTGAAACTATTAGCAAAAGATGAAAGGAGAAATTTTTACTTAGATCTTTATGATATATATTTTTTCAAATTGTATGCATATTTTACTATATTGCTTTCTGTTTATGTACACAAGTTTTAAGAGTCCAAAAATGTGTGAAATTATTGAAAAAAATTCACATAACGATAAATCTTTCTTTAATTTGTGTTTATACATATGTCCAAAATTCTACAATTAATGCACTTACCCTTAATGCATTTTTTTGCATTTTCACTCCTTTTAAAAATCTGTAACCAAGTGATGTTTTATTTTTCTTAAAAAAAAGAAACTTTTGAAATCAATCTTATTTTTTTGTGGGTGGATTTGAGTTTTAAAAATGTATTTTCTTAATCCTCTCCCTTTGGGTTGTCTAATGTCCCAGCCCTTAAGCATTTAATAGTAGTTACCCTGCTGGATGTGGAATAACAAAAAGCAGCTCTCTTATTTTCATATGAAAAAAAAAAAACTTGTTAATGAAGATTAACACAGTTTAATCATGGCAATGTAGAGAGCATAAGATTACGATAAATCTTTCTTTAATTTGTGTTTATACATATGTCCAAAATTCTACAATTAATGCACTTACCCTTAATGCATTTTTTTGCATTTTCACTCCTTTTAAAAATCTGTAACCAAGTGATGTTTTATTTTTCTTAAAAAAAAGAAACTTTTGAAATCAATCTTATTTTTTTGTGGGTGGATTTGAGTTTTAAAAATGTATTTTCTTAATCCTCTCCCTTTGGGTTGTCTAATGTCCCAGCCCTTAAGCATTTAATAGTAGTTACCCTGCTGGATGTGGAATAACAAAAAGCAGCTCTCTTATTTTCATATGAAAAAAAAAAAAAAAAAAAACTTGTTAATGAAGATTAACACAGTTTAATCATGGCAATGTAGAGAGCATAAGATTTCTGTCACCAGCAAAATCGAATGTTAGTTTCTTGTAATTCAGAGGATGGACTGGCTTACTAGTCTTAAATATAGCAGACCGTTTCACTGTCTCCATTTCTTAAAAACCTAACTTCAGATCATATGGGAAAAATAGGATTCCAGTAACTGAAAAATCATCTTGTCTTACCATAATCCCACAAACATCTGTTGTTGTTTTTTTTTGTATGTGTATGTGTGTGTGTGTTTTTGATAATGTATTGACCATGTATTATGAGAAGAATATTTCTTCCACACTGTATATCTGTTGTTGTTGTTTTTGTTTTTTTCATCGGTAGTAAAATAAAGCACCATCAGAGTAAGGAAAAAAGCAAAATGTATTGGAAATGATACTACATATAGAGATAATGTTTAATTGTGTTTCATTAAACATTGAAACCTTTTTTGTGTAATTTGATGTTTTGAGCTGTGCCACTCATGACCAAATGTGTGTGTGTAGTCCTAAGAATTGTTTTCAGATTTTAGCATTACAGGTTTAACAAGTATTAACAAAAACTCAACTACACCTCAATTTTTAAATTCCAAATTTGCACCAGGTTTTCATAATTTGTTATTTTCTTTTGCTGTATTGTATGCTCCTGTTATTCTCCTGAGAACTTACTATAAGGTACTCTTTATATAAAGAGTTTATCATAAGTAGTGCAGGAAACACAAGATATTTTGAACTGGAAAGCAGTCATACTAGAATTAAAAATATCCAGAGCTGCCAGTGCCACTAAGTGGAATTTATATTCATCGTATGAAATTTATTGCAGAGTTAAAATGGTGCAATTTTCAAGTTTTCTGAGGAGTTTGCTATGTAGTAACTACTGAATATGGCTTTTTTTTTTTTTTTTTTTTTTTTGAAATGCAGTATACTTGTAAACTGGCCATGTATTTCTGAAGATATACCAGGTGTATTTCAAAGAGTGTCCAAAAGGAACAGGAAAGTAACAGTTGGTTGTAGCAGTAAAGTGAAAAATGCAAAATATGCAGCAAACAGAGGACAATTCAGCTATGATAGTTGCACCCCTGGAATGGATAGTGTCCAAAAAATACGAAAATTTAATATTTATATGGCCCCCACATAAACCAAAGTCAATTAGTAAAAAATGTGCCGCACCAAATTAGGGGGAAATAAATTTACCCGGATGCTTTAGAGGAATATTTCGCTGATATATCGATAGTAGAAATTCTGGAAGTGTGCCAGCTTACCTGCAGTGAACATGTGCATTGTCGAATGTAACACATAATATGCAGTGTCTGTCTCAGAATCACATCAAACGCCTCTAATGTCTGAACAGACGTGTCGGTTCTCCTTTTTTTAAATGGATTTGCAGATGCCACCATATGTACTAGTAACTGACATTAATGCTGCACATGTTCACTGCAGGTAAGCTGGCATATATCCAGAATTTCAACTATCAATATCTCAGCGAAATATTCCTCTAAAGCATCTGGGTAAATTTCTTATCCCCTAATTTTGCACAGCACGTTTTTTACTCTTTGACTTTCGTTTCTGTGGGGGCCGTATAGATATTTAAGTTTTGTATTTTTCAGAAGTTATCTATTCTGGGAGGTGTAACTACCATAGCTGAATTGTCCTCTGTTTGCTGCGCATTTTGCATTTTTCACTTGACTGCTACGACCAACCATTACTTTCCTATTCCTTTCGGACACTCTTCGTGAAACACTGTGTATTCTTTAGAAATATCTAGCACATTCGATTGGAACATGGCTATCTATTCGTATATATCATAAAATAAAAAGGCATTAGAGCCACCCTGTGTGTGTGTGTGTGTGTTTCAGATAGGTTAGTGCCATCTAGGTATTGTCTAAAAAATTTTGAAGGAAGAATAAGTGGCCTAAAGGACCACCACGCTGTATATTCTGATTTATATTATTACAATTCCACTCATTTCTGCATCCCTAAACCTCTCTGTTTGCAGCCTTGTGGAAAATACTCGGTAAAAATGCTGTAAGATGGGATTGGCAGTGAGATTTGGTAAATATGCTGTGAAATTATGCTAAAAAGAGAAAAAAAAATTAAAAATATCAGCCTCACATGAGACTTAAAATTGTATTTTTCAAAGGTTTTCTAGCCAGTTGGGACAAAACTTTGAAGTCAAAACCTTTGTTAAGTAAAAAATTACTGCAATGAATATATTGCTGTAATTTCACAGCTATAGGTAAATTTTTTATTTGTATATGTAGACCAATCATAGTGTACTAATGAAATAATTATGTATCAATTGCATTTTAATCACTATAAATGTGAAATTCTGCCAAATATCTTAACTATATAGCATATGAAGTTGATTAAAATCAACATTCACTTTCCTAATAAATTGGCTTTTAATCAATACATTCAACACACGTAATCAATACATTTGATACATCAGTGAATTGAATATATCAATTAAACATGCACTGAAACATTTTTTTACAGATTTCCATTCTTTAAAGTTGGCAGCAGGCAGTGGTGTATTTAAAGAAGGGGCAGGGTTTCCCCTAAATGTCTTTTTTTTTTCTTTTTTTGTTAAAATGTGACTTGCATTAGAAAAAAGGCTTGAATTTAATAAAAACGCATCAACTTATGCTAGAAAATAGTACTTACAATCCCCCCACCCCCAGAAGAAATCTAAATACATCCATGGTTAACAGGTTTATAGATGAAACATGGGTGGGGTGTTTATCTTATAGTGTTTATCTTATAGTGCTGGCTTTCTCCCTTCTGTGGAACCAGTTGCCCCAAATTTAAGATGAATAATCACTTTTATGGATCTGACAACAACTACCATCGTCATCGTTCCATATGTCAACAAGGCTGACGAAGACTGAAATTATCAGTTAAAGCTCCCTTAAATTAAATTTTCTTATGCAACTTAAGCGTGTTTTAAAGTTTTTATACTTATTGAATAACCACCATTAGAGTTTCTCACTGTGGGCATTAAACCTGAAAGTAAAAAGAAAAAAAAATGCATTGGAATCATGTCGGGTAAGAGAGTATACAGAAAAATGTTCATGTCTACTGATATTTGTTGCTGGTAAGAAATTATTGATTATTGTGGTGTCTCGGTCTGTAAATGTGTATCTATGATTGTATGTACAGCAGAGGAAGTGCGGGGAGGGGGACAGTGCAAGCTTTTTATGTGAAATATTCATGTTCTGTGACAACCTGACACTTTGAGTAGCAAGAAGTTTAATAATCCTGCATTTAATTTGCCTTTATCATGCAGGCTGTTACTTGGTTTTACATAACTTAACATCTTTCTTTTGTTCCATGTTTTCAGCAAACATTCTGTATGAAGCTAACAGCATTTTTGAAGATGTTGTTGAGGAATTTGGAACCTTAGATGGTGTGATGTCTAATTTTGAGAGGTGGAAAACTGAACAGAAAGAATCTTACACCGATGCATATGTTCCGCTGTGTTTACCAAAAATCTTTGGCCCTTTTGTATGCCTTGAGTTAATAGATTGGAATCCACTAGAAGTAAATTTTCATAAATGCATACTATTTTGTATTTTTAATATTAGTTCACTCAATTTTGTTAAAAGTGCAGTACACATTTTTTTTTTTTTTTTTTTTTTTTGTGTTCTTTGCTGTTCAATAGCTAATTGAGATATACATTAGTTTGGTTGCTAGTTAGATCTTTAAAAATATTTTAACATAAGATTTAAAACATGTAGGTGCACACAAAAATGTAGTGAATTCTGATAAATGCATTGAAGCTAAAAAATTTAATTTTTAGGTACTGAAAAACTAAAAAAGGTACGAGTAAATATGCTCAATGGACAACACATTAGAGATACCTACCTAATTGCATGTTGTTCCTCCTCTAGCACAAATAACAGCTTTACTCGCTATGGCATCGACTCCACCAGATACCAGAGAGTTCCTGAAGGTAATGCCTGTTTCAGCATTATCCACAACTCAGCCAGAAACGTTGGCCCAGGATCCATTTATCTGATGTTATGTTCTATGGAATCCCAAAGAGCTTCCCCAGGGTTTAAATCCAGGACCTAGAGAGCCACTAGATGGTTCCAAACTCAGATGAGTGTTCCTCAAGTCATGCCTGGGTGGTTGTGGTGCACTGTGGCTGTGCATTGACCTGCTGAAACAGACCATCGGCTGTAGAATGTGCGAAAGTCATGAAAGCATGTAGGTGATAAGCCAGCACATATTGGTAGCTCACAGCGATCAAGGACCTTTCCAGACATACTAAGGGACCTAATGTGTCCCATGAAAAGGCTTCCCAATTTATCAAAAAGCCACCACTACCTTGAACAGGGCTGACGGGGTCATGCCCTAATGTTGTCGACACCACACCTGCACCCTCCCATCAGCTCAGTACAATAGAGAACGGGATTCATCTGACTATATTTTTTTTGGGGGGGGGGGACACACTCTTCACCTCATCATATCTGAATTTGCAGTATATTGGACTGCGCTATATCAAGCTTTTACTGTACATATATTTTGTTTTATATTGAGAATCTTTGCTAGGTCACGGCCCAACTGGATCGAGCCTGAGGAGACGCTCTCTACAGCCTGTGCAGTAGGGCGGAGCGTAATTATTATTATTATTTATTTTATTTTTTTCGAATTTCGAAATGCCCAAGTGTGAAAAAGTTGTGAATTGCTATGTAAACTATGTGCAAAAATTTTAGCGAAATTCAAATAATATCTTACAGTTCCACTTTACCTGCAAAATTTCAATGTTTGGGCAAAATTGTCACATTTTCAAGTCCATTGTGAGAGAAAAACAGTGCTTGTTACAGACTTTCCCTAGTGCGCAAAAACTATATGTTGGTAGCTAAAAGATGTGCACAAATTTTCAGACAAAGCAACTAATATTTAATGGTTCCAATTTAATGCAACAATGTTTAAGGGAAATTGCAATACTTTGACACCTAGTGTTCACCATGTGATTTGTTTCCTAGTTGTGTTAATGTGTGCACTACTGCACTGAAAGCACAACATATTGTGCAAATGTGCAGTAGTGAACACTGCACATTTTTCATGTTTCAAAAAAATCCCGGAACTCATCATGAGGAGGTGGCTGCACAGCGAGTTCCACCCATGCCCAACCCAATGACCCATCCATTAGGGCAAATCAATTTTCTGTTCTTCTTTTTTAATCTTCAATTTCCTGTTCTTTATTAATTTTTTACCCTGAAATCTGATTTACTTTCGAAGGCTGACATTATTTGCTGTGCTTCCTACCATACTCTAATAAATAAATCCATCCCTTTGTTCTCCGCAAACAGCAACAGGGTCTTCTGTTGTCAACTTAACGGATCGCTCCACTCCCTGATTGTGATAAGGGAAGTTTTGCATGCCCAATCGCTCAACAATGTCCTTACAGTCACTGTTGCATAGGTTCATTATTTCATCATTGGTTAAATGAGTAGTCAGTGGCGGTTCGCTTAAGACATGTGATTGCCAGTCAATTAGGTCAAAATAATCCTCCCCCTGAACAGTTGAACTGAGGAATTTCGAATACAAGGAATGCATCACAGTTTTGTGCCCTTGCTAGGAGGATCCTGCGGAAGCCAAGTTCTCTGATGTGTTTCCTCTCGTCCGTGAAAGTAGCCAGAATATTGGTTCTGGATGCCCAAAATAGCCATCCCTTTGGATTACGTGGTCCAGAACGCTCTTCAAATCCTGGGTGAGATATCTGGATGTATAGATGACCTTCCACACATTCTGTGCTCCATCATGGCAATGAGGGTGTGATCTTATAAGTGAACCACATGGACGCATAAACCTCACAACAAATTCTGCCAGAATTTTAGGTGAATCTGAAGGCTTCAAAGTACTAATGTAAAGGTGCAAAATATGATTAGCCGTCGTTTGTTACCGTGCATGGCTCATTTTTCCTGGGTGCTTATGTGCCAGGCTTGATGACCACATATGCGTCGTCACAGCGTGGCTAATGTCCCACAGGTATTTCTGAGACGTGTTAAGATCACTTGCAATTTTTTCATCACGTTCTGGAAAACCCGCTTCAATTGTTCAATTGCTTCAGATTTAAAAACCGGTAGATTTTTGCAGCCCTCCAGCTGTTTGCTGATTCTCCCCTGAAAATGTTTTTGGGCCATTCGTTTGGCCATCCAAATGTTGAGTTAAGTGACGGAGTGTCAGCTCGTTTCTGTGCAACTGGCATATGTTCCACTACAGAGGTTTTTGGCAGGCTAGCTCTAGAATGGGAATTGCACCTCCTTTACCCCCAGTATTAACGACTATTCTGTTGCAGCCTATCACCAACAGTTTTCTTAGGTCAATATTATTGTCATGTAAGAAATCCAGCAGACATTTAGCAATGTCCTTTGCAGTTGAAGGTGTAGCAGTGATATGCCCAAGATATTTGCTTCCAGGTTCTTCTAGCATAGTCAGGTGTTTTTCAGTAATAGTTTTTTGAACCACTTTCCTTCCCTTTCTTCATACATTATGGTTTGGTCCTTACGCCCATTGAAATATAGCTCTTTAATAACTTATAATTTCAGATTATCGTTTTGAAGCTGTTTTTCTTTTTCTTTTTCCTCTGCCTTCTAATTTTGTGCCTCTCTATAGCACTTGAAGTATTAGTTTCTGTTATCATTCCCACATCTCTCAAAAGTGCATTTGCAAGGATGGCTCCATACATCCCTATATCTTCTGACCCAGGATTTGAAGAGTGTTCTGGACCACGTAATCCAAAGGAATGGCTATTTTGGCCATACAGAATCAATACTTCTGGCTATGATCACGGACGAGAGGAAACATATCAGAGAACTTGGCTTCCGCTGGATCCTTCGAGCAAGGGCACAAAAATCCAATTCAATCCGTGTATTTGAAATTCCTCAGTTCAGCTTTCAGTGGGAGGATTATTTTGGCCTAATTGACTGGCAGTCATGCGTCTTAAGCAAACCGCCATTGACTGCTCATTTAACCGACAATGAAATAATGAACCTATGCAACAGTGACTGTAAGGACCTTGTTGAGCGATTGGGCATGCAAAACTTCCCTTATCCCAATCAGGGAGTGGAGCGATCCGTTAAGTTGACAACAGAAGCATCTGTTGCTGTTTTGCGGAGAAGAACAAAGGGATGGATTTATTAGAGTACAGTTGGAAGCAAAGCAAATAATGCCAGCCTTCAAAAGTAAATCAGATTTCAGGGTAAAAAATTAATAAAGAACAGCAAATTGAAGATTAAAAAGAAGAACAGAAAATTGATTTGCCCTAATGGATTGTTTGTTGGGTTGGGCACGGGTGGAACTCGCTGTGCAGCCACCTCCTCGTGACGAGTTCTGGGATTTTTCTGAAACATGAAAAATGTGAATAGTTGTGCAGTGTGCACTACTGCACATTTGCACAATATGTTGTGCTTTCAGTGCAGTAGTGCTACACACTAACACAACTAGAAAACAAATCACATGGGGAACACTAGGTGTCAAAGTATTGCAATTTTCCTTAAACATGAAGTATTGTTGCATTAAATTGGAACCATAAGATATTAGTTGCTTTGCCTGAAAATTTGCGCACATCTTTGAGGTACCAATGGATAGTTTTGTGCACTAGGGAAAGTCTGTAACAGGCACTGTTTTTTTTTCTCACAGCGAACATGAAAATGTGACGATTTTGCCCAAACATAAAAATTTTGGAGATAAAGTGGAACCGTAAGATATTATTTGAATTTTGCCAAATTTTTTACACATGGTTTACGTAGCAATACACAACTTTTCCGCACTAGGGCATTTTGAAATTCGAAAAAAAGAATTTTACGCTCCGGCCTACTGTGCAGTGACTGCTGAAAGTAGGAATCATTGGCAATTTTAAATATTTCCACCAATGTCAGGAGGGCACTGATTGCCCACTGTACTATTATTATCTTGGTTGCAAGCCAAAAGACATAATGATTAATAATAGTAGTTTTTATTCTATTTTTCTGGAACATTTGGCTGGAACGTTATACTGAACAATTGAAAGAACTAAAACAAAGTAAGACAAACGAGTAACAATCTGTGCAATTAATGAGTCAAATTAAATCTCAGGCTGTTCCATCATGATTTTTTTTTTTTTTTTGTACTAAAACCAAAAACAAACAACAACAAAAAATAGAGAGTAAGGATTGGAATGATGTTATAGCTGGTGAACTAATCTGAATGAGTTACCAAATAAAGCATGTAGCATTACATTTGTCATTGAAACAATACAGGATATTGGTATGATTATGCTAGTAGCTACAGAAATTGAAATACAGAATTCACGAAAACAAATAATTTCTCAAATGTGTTTCAATGAAATGAGGAAATAAATTTGCATTCGATAAAAGGGAAAATAATTTTCACAGCCTATTTTAAAACTTCTAAACAAAAAACAAAAAAGAATAAACTAAATTTTTACCTATGAATATTTTTATCAACGCTTCATGCACTGTGCCGTTTGTAATTTCGAAGCATAAACATCTTACACTGGTAGGGTTAAAATATTACTACAATGTGTGATCTGTTATCCATAAATATAATCTGTTTACATAATTTACTACGCAGAAAGTTGACATTTTGTATAGAATATATATAGAATTCTGGCTGTGCAAGATGTTTACGTTTCAAAATTGCAAATGACGCTGCTCACAAAACATTAGCAAACACGCATAGATAAAAAAAAAATTTTACTTTTTTTTTTTTTTTTTCAAATATACAATCAGCGGTGAAAAAAACCCTATTAATTGCAGCTTTAAACTTGCTGTTTCACAAAATAAAAATAGCCCGCTAAAAGGTCTGGAAGGAGAAAAGAAATTGCGTGCCTACTATTCTATACAATTGCCAAATGAAAACCATTATATACTTAAACGAAATAAGTAAAAAGCCCACAAAATGCGAAATTTAAACAAAGAATACCACCAATAAAGTTGCTCGATTATAGACGATAACTTTGGAATGTCGAAGAAAGCTTAGAAATCCATGTGAAAAATACATTTACATCACCTGCTCAGAATAACAACAGTAGGCTAACAGCACCTCCAGACACAGGAAAACAGAACTACTCAAAAGGTGGTGATTCCTGGCATAAGCGTAGTTTTCTTCTCGTCGCACAGGCCGTGAAGTAGAAATCATTGGTAGTTCTAAATATTTCCACCAACGTCAGGAGGGCGCTGATGGCCCACTGTACGATTATTATCTCAGTTGCAAGCCAAAAGACTTATATAATGATTAATAATAGTAATTTTTATTCTATTTTTCTGGAACGTTATACTGAACAATTAAAGAACTGAAACAAAGTAAGACAAACTAGTAACAATCTGTAATTAATGAGTCAAATTAAATCTCCGGCTGTCCCATCACGATTTGTGTTTGTACTGAAACAAAACAAAACAAAAAATAGAGAGTAAAGATTGGAATGATGGTGAACTAATCCGAATGAGTTACCAAATAAAAGCTGGTGAACTAATCCGAATGAGTTACCAAATAAAAGCTGGTGAACTAATCCAAATGAGTTACCAAATAAAAGCTGGTGAACTAATCCGAATGAGTTACCAAATAAAAGCTGGTGAACTAATCCGAATGAGTTACCAAATAAAAGCTGGTGAACTAATCCGAATGAGTTACCAAATAAAAGCTGGTGAACTAATCCGTGCCGCCCCGGTGGCGCAGTGGTCTAAGGCGTTGGTCTCTGATCATTCGTCCGTAAGGGGTCCGGGTTCGAATCCCGGTCAGGCATGGATGTTGTGTTTGTCTTACAGCACTGGCTCTCTCCCTTCCCTGGAACCAGTGACCCTAAATTAGGGACGGGCGACTGCTTATAGCCTATTGAGTTGCTCACAGTGGTCGTTAAACCTCAAAAAAAAAAAAAAAAAAAAAAAGAACTAATCCGAATGAGTTACCAAATAAAAGCTGGTGAACTAATCCGAATGAGTTACCAAATAAAAGCTGGTGAGCTAACCCGAATGAGTTACCAAATAAAAGCTGGTGAGCTAATCCAAATGAGTTACCAAATAAAAGCTGGTGAACTAATCCAAGTGAGTTACCAAATAAATGCTGGTGAACTAATCCAAATGAGTTACCAAATAAAAGCTGGTGAACTAATCCAAATGAGTTACCAAATAAAAGCTGGTGAACTAGTCCTAATGAGTTACCAAATAAACGCTGGTGAACTAATCTGAATGAGTTACCAAATAAACGCTGGTGAACTAGTCCGAATGAGTTACCAAATAGAAGCTGGTGAGCTAATCCAAATGAGTTACCAAATAAAAGCTGGTGAACTAATCCAAATGAGTTACCAAATAGAAGCTGGTGAGCTAATCCAAATGAGTTACCAAATAAAAGCTGATGAACTAATCCGAATGAGTTACCAAATAAATGCTGGTGAACTAATCCGAGTGAGTTACCAAATAAAAGCTAGTGAGCTAATCCAAATGAGTTACCAAATAAAACGTATGGCATTACATTAGTCGTTGAAGCAATATTATAAGATGGCGGTGTGATTATGCTAGTAGCTACAGAAATTGAAATACTGAATTCACGAAAACAAATCATTTCCCCAAATGAGTTTCAATGAAATGAAGAAATAAATTTGCATTCGATAAAAGGGAAAATAATTTTCACAGCCTATTTTAAAACTTCTAACCAAAAACAAAAAAGAATAAACTAAACTTTTACAAATGCATATTTTTATCAAAGCTTCGTGAGCGGCACCATTTGTAATTTCGAAACGTAAGCATCTCACACAGGCAGAGTTAAAATATTACTGCAACATGTTATGTGTTATCCGTAAATATCATCTGTTTACATAATGTACTACACAAGAAGCTGACATTTTGTGTAGAATACTATATAGAATTCTGGCAGTGCAAGATGTTTACGCTTCGAAATTGCAAATGGCGCCCTGCACGAAACATTGGCAAACACACATAAGTAAAAATTTCAGTTTTGTTGTTGTTTTCTTAAGAAAACACAATCAACAGTGAAAAAAAGGAACTATTAACCTTGGCTTTAAACTTGCTGTTTCACAAAATAAAAATGAAAATAGCCCACTTAAAGATTCGGAAGGAGGAAAGAAATTTTGTGCTTGCTGTTTGTTCTATACAATTACGAAATGAAAAACATTACATACTTGAACGAAATAAGTAGAAAGCCCACAAAATGCAAAATTTAAATGAAGAATACCAACAGTAAAGTTGCTCGGTTAAAGACGATAACTTCGGAACGTCGAAGAATAGCTTAGAAGTCCATGTACAAGATACATTGACATCGCCTGCTCAGAATAACGACTACAGTAGGCTAACAGCACCTCCAGATGCAGACAAACAGAACTACTCAAAACATGGTGATTCCTGGCATAAGTGTCGTTTTCTTCTCATTGCATAGGCCGTTGAGTGTCTGTATTGCCTCACGCTCTATCGAGTCAGGCCGTGGCTAGGTCAACAAAACTATACAGCCAAATATGAGAGAGAAATTTGTGTTCCCTAGGTCAGGTAATGCGAACCAATGGCACAGAAAAAAAAATTGTTGGCATGTGGCATGCAATACTGCTACATGATTCTTTAAACAACACCCGTAATAAATAAATAAATATATGATTATTATTATTACTGCCAAATGAAGCAGGTTACTAAGGGATAATTTCCAGTTTTGAATGTTGGGGATAGCTTAGAGAATTACCGTAAGAGCGAAAGAAAGGGATTTGTTTCAGCTTAATGCATCTTCAGAGGGAAGTGGTGCCTCGAAAGAGGGGCTCCAGCTAGATAGCGAGAAGGTGGCAGTTTGTTGGATTCATGTAAGAAGGAGCACGAAAGGATTCTCCCTGGCTGTGACTCAAAGGGACATTACTGGACAAGTGAAAAGCAGAGGGTTCAATAACCATGGAAGCACACCCAATCTCCAGACCAAGAAGAAGGAGGACCTGTTGTTTTACCTCCACTCCTTTTTTCCTTTTTAGTGCTGATGAGAGCAGTGAGAATTGCTCACAGGAGATGTTTCATATTGACTTTGTGCCAGTGGTTGGATAGCAAAAGCATTTGAAATCCTCACAGAACAGTGTACACAATTTGAAATCCTCACAGAACCAATGTACATAGCAGTATTTCATACATATATTATTAAGCTGTTCTCTGAGATTCAGAGGTTAGCTCCCCAAGGAAAGTCCATCTGCCAGGCTAAAGTTTAAAACCAATGGAACTAGATTTTACTTACACGTCTCCATTTACAGCGATCTCAACACACAACTCAAGCTTCACTGACATCTATCACACATTTCATTCAAGACCTTTGGTACTTCACACTCATTATCTCATGCAGACATTCCTGAATCTGACCCTTCCAAAACTTCCTTAGCCTTTCTCTACCTTTTTCTCTTGTCATATTGGTCTGGAAAAGTTCTTTTAGTAAGCACCTCACCATTCATTCTCTCAACATGGTCAAACCAAAGAATTCTTGTCTCGACCCTACTAACATTTTGCTTCACATTACACATCTGTAACACATTATCAGAATAATCGTCACATTATCAGTATGAGTCTTGCCACAAACCTCCCCTTACGCAATGCATCTCTCCAGCACCCAAGCAACTCTTTTGTCTCTTCTGCAGTACCAAAGTTTCCCTACCGTACAACAGAGTAGGAAAAATTACACTTTCCTTTATTACCATTCAGGATATTTTTGAAAACCCATCATTCCTGTGAAATACTCTTAAAGCAGCTATGATTTTCAAAGATGAATTTAGTCGCTGCAAATTTCACCATCTAATCTTTCTCTGTCAATCATCATCCTAAATATCAAAGGCCATTCCATAAAAACTGAGAGCAGGTTTTTGTTTTTGTTTTTTTGTGTTGGCAAGAGTGCAAAAGGGGAAAATAACCACGCAGACTAACTGAATTAAGGAAGTATCTATGGCAACAGTTATTAGCCGTGGCACCCAATTCTGGTTTTGTTATTGCGCTGTTGTATAAGGTACATCTGCATTTCGCCATACAGCTATGCAGGTGAGTGATTCAGAGTTAAGAAGTGAAATACGTTGTGCGACAAAAATTGTCTATTGTTTGGGTAAAATGGCTCCAGAAACAGTGGATTTAATGACAAAAGCTTACAACGATAAATATTTGGGTGAGTCAACGTTTTTTAGATGGCACCATGATTTCAAAAAAGGGCATTTGTCAGCAGAACTCGCTCCTAGACCTGGTCGACCAGAAAGTGTTGTTACCGAACGTATTGTTAACACTGTTTGGGCAATCCTGCAAGAAGATCGACGAATGACATGTGAAGACATGGCGGCATCAATTAATATTTCAAAAACGGTATTCCACATGCTACGCGACAATTACTGCTGCATCGTGTGTGTCCCAGATGGGTACCTCATCACCTTATGACAGAACAACTGTTAGCCAGAGTTCAGGTGTGTCATGAGTGGAAACAAATGAATGCAAAGGATCCAAACTTTCTAAAAACAGTAATAACTGACGATGAAATATGGGTCCACTGTTTCAACCCCCTCACAAAGCGCTTAACGAGTGTTTAGAAACACACAGGCTTGCCTTCTCTGAAAAAGTCCTCCTAACCAAATTATTTGGGAAGGTGGTGATGATAATTTTCTTTGATTATAAAGATGTAGTCTACCAGCATGCCATTCCTTCACAAATTACTGTCAGTGCTGAGTATTACAGCACTGACAGTAATTTGTGAAGGAATGGCATGCTGGAGACTACAAGCATCTGCAACGACACATATCGATTAAGCAACCGAAATTAGTGGGCAAGTGGACCCTACACCATGATAACACCCTCCCACATGTGCCTGCTTGTGTTCAACTGTTTCTTACGAAATGCAATATTGAAATCATGCCACAGCCTGCCTACTACACTTTGTGCAATTTCTGGTTGTTTCCAACAATGTAGGAGAACTTCCATGGCGCAACATTCAACACAGATACTGACGTTATTCGAGCTGTACAGGGGTTGTTAAAGCAGCTTCCACAAAATGCCTTTGCCACATGCTTTGAAAAGTGGACTGAACGATGGGACCGTTGCACAACATCCAAGGGAAGATACTTTGAGAAAGAATAACATATATTTTGCTGTACCTATATTTCTTCATTTTGTGCGATTTTACTCTCAGTTTTTATGGAACGGCTGTTGTTCAAATTCATTCACCTGGCCTATCTCTTTGCCATTTAGACTGAGCTTTCATTCAGTTCTAACAATTCCTCACTCAAAAATCTTCATACCTTTGGTTTCCCCTTTATTTTTATTTTTAAATTTCATACATATGGGATAACATACTTTGCAACTGACTTTTGCTCTCTGCCAGCAGGATTGTGTCATCAGCATACAGCAATCTGCACACATGGATATTACCAAGATATAAACCAGCATTGTTTATTTTGGCATTATGCATGCATTCATCCATAATTATATATTTAGCAGCCTTGGTGACATTACACAACTTTGTCTGACTCCTGCATCAATAGAATAACATTTCAACAAAACACCATTCATTTGTACACATGCTCTACTTCCAGCATAAACAGCTTTCACACTTTTAAGCTTGCAAATTCTCAGTTATACTGTACTTATTCAAGACCTTTCACAGAAGTATCCTGTTCACTTAGTCATAAGCTTTCTCTGAATAAATGAAGGCAGCAAAAACTTTCTTGCTAATAAACAGTATTTTGGTAATAATGGAAGTAAATGCTTGGCACTGGCTGTGTTCTTATATTTTTCTTCTGTTGTTAATGGTTAAATATAAGTGTTACTCTGCTGCTCGAAATTACCATGGGCACACACAAGAATTTTTAGATTACCACCAATTTTTGGCACTCTCAAAAAGTTTTGCCACCTATGCCTTTAGGGAACATAATTTTCAAATTGTGGTTTGTATCAGTGAATATGTCCTTTTATCACTTTTTTATCTTTTGGTGCTTAGAGCAAGAAACAAATTCTGTTGACACAACTCTGTTTTCAGCTTTATATCATCATCATCATCATCATCGTCAACCATTATCAATCCACTGCTGGACGAAGGTCTCCCCAAGTTTCTTCTACAACGATCTGTCTTGTGCCAGTCTCCTCCGACCATGTTACTCCCGCATACTTTCGAATTCCATCCACCCATCGCCCGTGTGGTCTTCTTCTGGGTCTTTTCTTGTCCCTTGGAATCCAATCTAAAATTCAGCTGTCCGTTGATGGTCTATCCTTCTGGCAGTATGTCCAGCCCATTGCCATTTCAGGGATTTAACTCTGATCATGATGTCTTCCACTCTTGTCATTTTTCGGATCAACGAGTTCCTCTTCTTATCTCTCCTGGTTACACCAAGCATGCACCTCTCCATGCTGCTTTGAGTTGTCTGCAGCCTTTGTATGTCTCTTTTAGTTAAGGTCCATGTCTCTGCACCATACGTAAACTCTGGAAGGATGCATTGATCAAACAGTTTTCTTTTAGGACATAATTTCATATTTCTCTTGAAAATTATGCTGTTTCTTCCAAAAGCTCTCCAGGTAAGTTTTATACGCTGATTAATTTCTTCATCAATATGACCCTCACTCGATATCTGGTGTCCAAGATAAACGTACATATCTGTTATCTCCAGCTGTTCTCCATCAATTGATAAATCTTCATTTCTTGTAAAAGCATTGTACATCACTTTTGTCTTCTGAAAGTTCATTTTTAATCCCACTTCTTTACTCTTGTCAGCAAGTTCCTGGATCATACTCTGCAGCTCTGATGGGGAGCTGTAAAAATGACTATGTCATCAGCAAAACGAAGGTGAGTTAGATGATCTCCATTAATCTTTATCCCTTTGTATTCCCAGTTCAGTGATTGAAAGACATTTTCCAATGTGACATTAAAGAGCTTGGGAGATATGGTGTCACCTTGTCTCACACCCTTTCCAATTTTTATGTGTGTTGTATTTTCAAACAGCCGAATCTTTGCACTTGCATTTTCATAGATGTTATTAATAATATTAATGTATGCGTCTTCAATACCGCAAGATCTCAAAGCCATTGTAACTGCTGATGGCTTCACCGAATCAAAGGCTTTTTCATAATCGATAAAAGCCATGCACAATGGAAGTTCATATTCCCTCGCTCTTTCAATTAGTTATCTCAGTACGTGGATATGATCTATAGTGTTGTAGCCACACCTGAATCCAGCTTGTTCTCTTGGTTGAGCCATGTCCAGTGTTACCTTCAAGCGGTGTGAAAGAACTTTAGTGAAGATTTTATAAACCACTGATAGGTCTGTAGTTCCTGAGATCCTCAATGTCACCTTTCTTATGTAGCAGGATCATTGTAGCGGTGTTCCAATCCTCAGGAATCTTTCCTTCATTAAGGCATGGAGTGAAAATTTGGGTGAGTACTGTTTCAATTTCTCCACTTGCTTCTTGTATGATGTCTACAGTAATTCCATGTTCTCCTGGAGCTTTTCCCCGCTTCTTGTTCTTGATTGCATGTGTAACTTCTGCTGGAAGGACTGGAAGAACTCTGGTACTGGTTCATGATGTCTGAAGTACAGTTATCATCACTTTCATGTAATTTGGAGTAGAAATCTTTCACTCATGGCAAAATTTCGCCTCTATTTCTTGTTACAGAACCATCTTCTTTTCTCAGTGCCATAAGCTGTTTTCTTCCCTTACTGAGATGTCCCTTTGCTATCTTTAGGCTTTGGTTGTTTTCAATTGCTTTTCTCACTAGTTCACAGTTGAATTTCCTTATGTCTTCAGTGATACTTTTTCGTACTGTCTTGCATAGCTCTATATATTCCACTTTCGAAGTCACATCTTCTTTAGTTGTCCTCATCTCTCTTCTTTTTGCATCACTATTTTGGTTTTTCCTGATAATTTGTTCACATGCAACTTGTTCTTAGACCCAGCTAATTTTTTTGCTGTTTCCATAAGAGCTTTGGTTACTTTTCTGTTAACTTCATATAAGAATAGAAATATTGGATGCATTTTCTGAATTATTTTTTTCAGGGCACAAAAGACTTGGAGACCATGCCTTGGTATGAAGCCCTAGCATTTTATGGTTCAAATGATTATATTGAGAGTGACCTGGTTGAAAAAGATCCAGATGTAAATTTACTGCCAGGAATAATGGATCGTATTGTGTTTACAAAAATTACAGGTTAGAATGTAATGTCTTTATGTCAGTAGTATGCTGTGTAAATTCTCTTATGATTCTTTGATGATAGAAAAATAAGAAAAGTGATTTTCACATTTTCTGTTGCCCACAATCAAAATTTTCATTGCATCTGAGATGTTATGTATATGTTTGGTAAAATTTTAGTGTGTTCATGTTGCATAACACCTGAAAAAGTATTTTACGTTTTTGTTTTTATGTATTTGCTTGCTTCCCTTTATTCATTCCGACCACCTGAAATGGGGTATATCTATTTTTGTACTATAAAAAATTAAAACTGGGTAATAAAAGTTCCATTTATATAAAAAATATAAATTTTATTCTTGATTCCAGCCATCTTTCACATTTCATTTGATTGGAAATTTGCTTTATAAAAGATTAATTAGTTGTAATAAGGTGCTGTTTGTTGCTGTGAATCATGCAAAAGATATTTTCTGCTGCTGACAAAACTCTTCGAACAAAACCCCTCCAAATAAACATGGAAGAATTATGAAAAAGAGTATAACGAGGATTTCAAAATGAGTTCAGACATGATTCATTGTAGGTTTCCAATATGCAATAACGTGTTATCTTACTGCATCTTCCATAATAGCAAAGAGTTGAAAGATTTACAAATGTTCTTAGCAATTATCATAATTATTGATGTTTGCTTAGGTTGTAGAAATATTTAATGCTGAGTTGTAAGTTAAGGTACTAGCTGCATCACAGACAAAGTTTGGAGTGTTGCTTTTGCATTAATTTTGAAGAACATTTAATATTTTTTTTTTCTCTTAAAAGTTACTGTTTTTTTATGTACAGTTGATTCCCATTTATGTTAGAGCAAATTATAATATAAAGAAAATTCTGTTTTAATAAAAATAAGCTCAATTTCCGTAAAAACTTAATAATGAAAATTCTTTTACACGAATTTTTCATTACAACAGAGAAATAGATTTATATTTCCAAGGAAAATTATCAATTTGAACAATATTACAACTCTAGTCAGTAAAATGTTGAATTGGGATTCTCGCATTGTATTTTATATGTTTAAGAAAAAAAGAAAAAAAAATACCAGAATAGTCACATCCGGGCTTGAACCAGTTTGGGAACAAAGGGAATATTGTATAGCCATAGCAACCAGGCCTATTGTTCAATCTCTTTCTACACTCGTTTGTGTTACTTATGTGTTTCTTGCTCAATTTTAAAATGAGTTAGAGTTATTCTTTGAAAGAAAAGAAAAAATCATCAAGTGCATTTTGGTGAAAGAGAGTACCATTTCTAAAAAATGTGGCATCACTCCTGCGCTACTATCCACTTTTCTTAAAAGACTGAGAAAAAACTAAACAATTGAAAAAGCCAGATATTTAACCAAAAAGGAAAAGATTATGTCTGCCACAATTTTAAAATGTTTGGTCTACTCAGCACTGTTCATGTAAGATGTCCATTCCTGTAGTGTGACAGTGAATCATTAATTGTTCTGCACAGTTTGCCACTGTTCTTGGCTATGAGTACTTTCAGGCAGAGTTTGAATGGCTAAATCATTTCAAGGAATGGATGATATGGTAGCATTACCAAAACAATCTGTGATTGGATGGGTGCTGGGCCTGAAAAAAGTGTGAATGAATGGAGAGGAGAAGTATCTGCTCATATTAGCTCATACAGTCCAAATGATGTGTTTAATGCTGATGAAGTCGGGTTATTTTTCCAACACTAGCCAAAGAAATTTTTATCACTTCAAGGCAACAAATGTCTTGGTGAAAAAACTGTGGAAGCATTGTAAAAATAGGCACTAGGTCAGCTTCTGCCCTAATGGCATTCAACTGGAAGATCTTTTGTTTGCAGATGACTATGCATTTTCATCTCACAAAATGGCTGATGCAGATATCATGCAGTCAATAAAAAACATCAAAAATGAAGGAAATGTTAACAACAATGAAGAAAAATGTGCTACAACCTCTTTGATAAATTTTAGTGCTTCAGAAGCATTTCCATGCTTGAACAAAATTCACCATTTTGCGTCATCACAAATTAACATTCTGGAAGATATGTTTTCCCACGTGCATTCTTTGAGAATATTTTAAATATCTGCAGCTGCAAATAGCCTTGTTGAAAACCTCTGATTATCTACAAAGATGTATGATGTATAATGTATACAATTTTATTGCATACATTTCTACTGTTTTTACTTCATAATAAGCAAAATTTCTTAGATTAGAATTATTGACTTTGATTTTCAAAATAAATGCACACAAAGATTAAAATTTTTTAGTAAAATGTCAAATTCCATTTTCACAAAATTTCCTTGTAATGATATATTTCGGTAGTTTTGTGAAGTTTGTTCTGATGGGAATCGACTGTACACAGTCATATCAGAATAATATGACCACCTACCTAATAATGGGAATAACCAACCTTGGCCTGGATGACAGTGGCCAAACAGCATGACATGGACGTAATGGGGCCCTGGAATGTTGCCCGAGGCACACATGCCCATTCGAACTGCAGAAGAGCATGGAGATCCCAGAGATGACATGGTTGTGGGTCGGCACGTCAAACTGTCATTCCAAATAGTCCCACAAGTGCTCTATGGGATTGAGGTAAGGCGATATCACTGGCCAAGGGAGAATAGAGACATTGCTATCGTGTTCCTGGAACCAGTCACGCACCCTCTTAGCGACGTGGCAAGGCACATTGTCCTGTTGGCAGACACCATCACCACCAGGGTAAATGTCCAACATGAAGGGATGCATGTCGTCAGCAAGGATGAACAGGTAGCCATTGGCATTCATGGACCCATCCAGTGGTATGAGTTGTCCCAGGTCACACCTGGAAAACATCCCTTGTCAGTCAAGTGTGTCCAGGTATTTTATTCTCGTGTGTCTGACACTGTATCTGCCACCACCTGGAGTAGAAACCTCAATTCGTCGGAAAAGGCAACCTTTTCTCACTTTTCCACTATCCAATGGCAGTAGTCCCATTCGAACTGTAGGCGTCATTGCCGATTGATCTGGGTTAACATGGGCGCCTTGACACAACGTTGACTCCCGAGACCAATACATAACAAGGTTCGCTACCTGGGTGCCCCAGCATTCATTTGCGTGTTCAATTGCTGCACTCTTGTGCGTCAATTGTCCTTTATCAGTTGACGGAGGCGACATTCTCCTCTGAGGTCAATAGCCTTTGGGGCTTCACAATTATGATGTTAGGAGGTACTCAGTATGCCAGTGGTCCATTCTTGGTACACTCTTAGTACAGCGCCTCGCTAACAGCCTAAGAAGTCTGACGTTTCTGAGATGCTTCCGCCCTTGCCATGGTAGCTGATGATCATTCCTTTTGAACGTCTGTCAATTTCTTACCTCTGCCCATTGTGCTCATATCACGCACTATGGCTCATCTGTCCTGGCGGGCCGTTTATATCTCCGTGTGGTCGACCTTGTCATGTGCACTCTGTGATGCACCTGGGCGGGTAAACTTTAACTCTGGGGGTGGTCATATTTTTCTGATACGACCATATATGAGACCAAGGTGTACAGTAAGTGCTAGGTAAAAAAGGAGCACTGACTGCTACAGGAAGGTAACTTTGTAGAAACACACAGCATGAAAACGTTACTTAGAAGAATTTTGTATCACATATGTGATACAATTTCTTTCTTTTTTTCTCCCCCCCCCCCCCCCCCGCTTTTTCTTTCTTTGTTGTGTCTAATTGTACCAAAGTATTTGGTTCACATTTGATTTGGAACATCTGTAATGGCTGTAGTTCATAAAAGATTATACAGGCTCTGTTTGTCAGACTCATCGTTATATTCTTTCTGAAATTCATTGCTGCAGCTATAGGAGCAGAAGCAAAAAGGCTGAGAAAAGAAACATTTTGACACCTAACAAGAACACCATTAATGTAGCTTATAAAGAAGTACTATCAGTGGCAGACTGATGATCCATAAAAGTCCTTGGAAACTAATTTTGTGCTCCCCACTTTTGGAAAAAATCAGGGGAGTATCCCACTCCTTAAAAAAAAAAAAAAAAAAAAAAAAAAAAACCAGCATGTTAGCATCACTGTTTACTTTTTAAACATCTTTTAAATATAAGTCTACAAATCATTGCCATTTTTTGTATTAAGGAAATATAACAACATTTTACCCATTTTCGTGGACTGCAGATCCCTTGTAAAATTTAATGTAAAAACAAAGTTTCTCCTATTGCTAAAGCAATAGACATGGACATCAAACAAAGATCTTCGCTCTTTTCACGTTTATAAGTGAGTCACGGAAAAATTCTCATTATCCGCCACCGGGAGTCGAACCCAGGGTCTTCCAGTTACGCTCCGGATATGCTTCCGCTACACCACAGCGGCCTCGAATTCCTCCAGACTCACACACGCTAACTGCCAAGCCAAGTTGGCAGGTTGCTTCTTGGAGCCCCGCACAGTGCTGGGAATTCACCAAAGATGGTGAATCCCCAGCCTGGTCCACGTTAAATGTCTGTATTAATAGACATGGACATGATACATTATCTGAGAGAGACTGTCTAAAACTTTATTCCATTCTTATTAATTTTATTGCAATAACTGAGTTCAGAATTTGTAACAGTTTCATTGCTTTTAGTGAGTACGGAAATCTAAATGTGTCAAAAATTAATTTCTCTCTTTCAAGACTTACCTATCATTAATAAATTAATTACAAAAAAGTCTTGTGAAGGAATTGAAAAACCCAGAATTACAAGAATTTTAGTGTAAATTTAATAAGTGAGAGAAATTGAAAAATACAAAAATTAATTTTTACTTAATTACTTTCAAATGGAAAAGGTACTTCTGCTGTACAGACTTTCCAGAACTGCGGTACAAGAATTCATGTAATAGTAAAGCCCAAAAATAGTAAATATAGATCTCATTAAAAAAAATGAAACAAAAAAACATATATAAAAAGCATCAACCAAAATATTTTGCTGATGGTAAACCTCGATGCATTAAAGTACACAAATTTCGATTTCTTTTTTTTTTTTTTTTTTTTGATTGGAGGTTTAACGAACACCATGAGCAACTTAATGGGCTATAAGCAGTCGCCCGTCCCTAATTTAGGGTCACTGGTTCCAGGGAAGGGAGAGAACCAGTGCCATAAGACAAGTACAACATCCATGCCTCACCGGGATTCGAACTCGGACCCCGTTCAAACGAATGATCAGAGGCCATCGCTTAGACCACTGCGCCACCGGGGCGGCAATTTTGATTTCCTATCCCAGACTATTCATAGCATATTTGATTATATTGTATTGATTATGCAATGGCAATTGGCTAAAGTGGACTGAGGAAGAAGATATCTGCTGAAAGGGACTGAGCTTCAGTTTGAAAGTCAAGAAACGGGGAGGGTGTGGGTAAAGGCGTAGTTTAGCACCCTAAATTATTCAGCTAAACATTTCAAGAAAAAACTATATACAGATTTTATTTAAAGTATGTAATTTAATTGAGTAAAGCTGAAATTTTTTCAGCTTTACAAGGCATTTTAAAGAGATCTTTACCATCAAATTTACTTGCAAGCATGGAGATGAGAATGAATGCTGCGGCGAGCCTACCCCAACACCGTCGCAACATCTTCCAAGACTCCACCGAAACAATGATCGTTCAATCGTTCTACAATGTCCATTTTATGGTCAGAGACAGGGCTACCATTTGCATCTTACATCACTCTGGAAAAGAGTTAAAACTCAGTTTTGAAGTGGATTCTAAATAACATTACAACTGTGATCTTCATTTTGGTCACCACAGCACGATCCGAAGGAGGGAGATCATCAGCGGAACCTTAGATAACGTTGCAGCAGTTCTGGGGCAGGCTCGCCACAGCATTTGTTCACATCCCCATGCTTGCAGGTAAATTTGATGGTAAAAATCTTTAAAATGCATTGTGAAGCTGAAATTCTTTCTACCATTCTAATTCTATATCAAATTACGTACTTTAAAATATGAATATAATTTTTCTTAAAATTATTAGCTAAGTAATGTAGGATGCTACACTACATCTTTACCAGAGGATGTATCAAAAACAGTGCTTGGCCCAACAGAACATTTGCTACATACATTTTTTTGTTTCTCTGAGGCCATCAAAGTGGCAAACACACTTTTTTTAAACTTTGCAGCATGATTGTTTTTCTTCTACAAGAATATTGAAGTACAAGTATACTGTGCATATACATATGCTCGTTTTTTTCTTGAATAAGCGTGAGGCCTACTGGCCCAGTAAGCGCCTGAGTACCATGAACTTATAACTATAACTGCGGTTCTTTCTGTACTTCAAAGTTATTATTGTTTCATTGCTAACAGGATTTACACACATACAGAAGGTCGTTTGGGATCTATGGTAACAATTTTCAGGTGACATGGGGAATTGAAAAACCCTTTCTCCACCACTGATGATATTCGATGTGATGACCATTTTTTTTATACTATTGCTCTATAATACAATTTCCTCTGTAGAAGGCTGTTTTGAAGTATAGTCATGCTGATGTTGTCCCACTCCTCCTTGCAGGCTTCCCAGGGACCATCTATTGCACGTGATCATTCTGCTGAAGAGCACGTTTCAATAACCCAAAAGCACAGGAATCCATCAGAGAGGTGTTGGGAGATTTTACAGGGGAGTCGATGCATGGCATTACCTCAATCTCAGTCTTGTGGTCCATCTCATGTAAGAAACTTTGGGGTTATTTCGATATGTGGCTTGGAACTTTAACTTGGTGAATGAATAACAGAGCTTTGTCATCCTTCCATACAGCACCAGCACTTCATACTTGTAAATTGGATTCAAAATTGCCACCTGATAACTTGCTGAGTTAACTTTAGCACTTTTAGCCACCTGGCAATAGTGCAGATTTTCCTGGTACAGGAGTCCATCTGCAATCATAAAGCCTTGCGAGAAAGCTTTATTGCATTCTTAATACCATTTGGAAAGGGCTTGGTGCTGTCCTGCTAATGGTAACTTGAACTGGGTTTGTTGCAATATGATATGTAAATATAGGCTTCACCCTAGATGACCACACATACTTCCATCTTTTACAAACCACATATTTTTCACACAGCTTGCAGGCAGTCCTATTTGAAATGTGCCTTGGGACAAGCTTGTACACTGAGCTCTTGTGATGTTTCTGTAGATTTAAGGTGGTTCCACCCAGGGTGATCAGACGTCCTGCTTTTGGAGGACAAGTCCTCCATTTCTTACCATGTCCTCCAGGCATTAATGGAAATAGCCTAAATGTCTGGCTCTTTCAACAAGGAATAATTCAAATACATTTTGATCAAATTCCTGTATTGTAATCATATACCCTATCAAGCCACCACTAAAATGTATTCATTCATTTTTGGATTCTCACTTGTGCCCCCCCCCCCCCCCCAGTCAGTTTATTCCTGCAGCTGCCTGCTGCAGTGAGTAACTTGTGAGTCAACAGCACTGAGAACTGTCTGTTCGTCGCATGTGGATGGTGGGCAGTGTAGTCATGTAATACTGCTTGTTTTATGCGTTGAGTCGTCGCTGTGAGTTTTTTCTGTTTATAATTCAATTTTTTTAATCAAGCACTGGGGGGTATACTGCTTATTAAGTACAATTTGAAAGACATGCCATGCTCTAATTTCACAAATATTTGTTAAAGAAACTCGATCTACTGAAGAAAACCTCTTCCAGTGAAAATTAAGTGAAAATGTTCAGCAGACTAAAATCTTTCTTTCTTTTTTAAAGTTTTACATGTATAAACTCTCAAACTGTAAAATTTCAATACAGAGTATGTGCATTCATATTTATTTTTGTACAAATTTATTGTATCCTCCTTTTTCTAGAAATACTCTCTGTTTTTAATGACAGGGCTGCCAGTGGTGACTAATAGGCGACTATTGCTACTATTTTTGATGACAGGCGACTATGGCTACTATTTCCTACAAAAAACAGCCAAAAGCAACTATTTTCAGAAAAACCCTGGACTATTTATCAATGTGCTTGTATAACATCAGTTTTTATATCGATACATGTGGATATCAACTTTGATATTGATATGTACATGTCAAATCAATATCTATATGTCTTGTTCAGTTCATTGCTTTCTGCTGTACTGCAAGTATCATGGGGGAAAACATATCTTCTACAACGTCCATTTGCTGCTGGACAAAGAGTTCGGCAAGTCTTTTTCCAGAACTTCATCTTAGGGGTGATTCTTTTCCTTTTTCATGATCAATTGAATGATTATTGGAGTTTTCTTCTAGATGATCAATTGAATGAACATTGGAGTTTTTCTTCTAGACGATCAATTGAATGATCATCAATGGCAAGTATAGACTAGACCCTCGTGTGATTAGAGGAACGACCTACACAAATAAAGATATTCCACCGGAAAACTGTCCTGTTTTTCTGTTTGGAATATGGCAGAGATTGATTATCTATTTGAAGGAGATTCTTGATATACCTCATATCAGATAACTATAATTATGTCTACAGAACAAAACAAGTGATCATCTTATCACTGAATGAACACAACTATGACCTTTGAAAGAAGAAATACACATTTTTTTTTTCATTTTTTTTTTTTCAACACAGTGTATGAAGCCCACTTGGGAAATCTTATATTTTTTCACCAACCACAAAAGCAGAAGAAAGCTCTCTGTACTGGCTTGATACAGATGAGAACATCTGACCTTCAGAACAGTGACAAAGAAGGAAGTGTTTCTTAATTCCGAAGTTTGTATCAGGTTAGTTTATGTAAGTAGTTTCTGATATATAATTGAATAGAGTATTATTTGGGTGTAATTTCCATAACCTATATAGTTGTGAGTGTCTTGAATAGCATTATATCGAAACTTAGATGCTGTGTGTGTGTGTGTGTGTGTGTGTGTGTGTGTGTGTGTGTGTGTGTGTGTGTGTGTGTGTGTGTGTGTGTGTGTGTGTGTGTGTGTAATTTTTTTTCTCACCAAAATGTAAACATGTGCTAATTTTGTCACCGTTTTTAGAAATAAATAAAAAAAAATAACAAAAAAAAGTTTGTTTTTTTTAAGTGTGGAGCAATTACATTCTGAAACTCGTACACTTTTATGGGGAAACTATTTTAGTCATTAACATAATTTTATAAGGCTACTATTTAGGCTACTATTTTTACCATTAGTGGCTACTAAAGCAACTATTTCCTTGGGTATGATAGGCTGGCAGCCCTGTAATGAAATGTCTTCGAATTCCAAAAGTCGTATTGTCACCCTGGTTCCATCTAAAAACTTTGCTCTACATGTTTCCAGTGGTAAAAACTTCTGTAGACATTTTCTTTGCATGAATGCATTGCCAAGGATAAAAATTTGCTCATTGGTAAAAATAACTTTGTACTATAGCTTAGTATACTTAACATTTTCTAAAACTTAACCATAATTATATTTATGAATAACTTTTTCCTTTTGTAGTGTTGAGAACTGTTAACAGATAGTGCTGCCTGCACAGATCACATACTAATTGTAATCATGTAGCATTTTTTTTGCAATTTTATTAGATTTCATACTACACTATCTACCAACAAGTAATTGGACACCTGTGATAGCGAAGGAAAACACAGTTTATTCACCTTCAATAGTTGGTGGAGCCTCCACGAGCGGCGATTACAGCTGTGACCCTTCGGGCCATACTCTCAACCAGGCGTTGTACGACGGCTAGCGGTATTTTCTTCCAGTCGACTTGGAGAAGACAGGTCAGTTCCTTCACCGATTTCGGATGGTGGGGGCACCCCTTAAGTCGACGCTCCAACTCGATAGGGTTAATGTCCGGGCTCTGCGCAGGCCAGTCCATTCGATTAACCCCATTGTCACCATCCAAGCCATGGTGGACCTCGCAACATGACAGGTGGCATTGTCATCCAAAATGGTGCAGTAGGTCTCAGCGTTGAGTCTACCTGGAAATGCCACCAAGGGTCCCGTGCCATACCAGGAGAAACACCCCCATAACATAATTCCACCGCCGCCAAACTTCACAGCTGGCACAATACATTCCGGCAGGAGGCGTTCTCCAGGCAGACGCCAAGCCCAGACCCTGCCATCCGAACAGTAGAGGGTGAACCTTGATTCGTCGCTCCAGATAACCTGTTTCCACTGTCAACATTCTTTGCACCACGTTAGCCGAGCAGCGCTATTGGACTTGGTGATCAAAGGCTTGTGGGCGGCAGCACGTCCATGATAACCGAGCAGATGGGCTTCCTTACGGATGGTATTCATTGAAAGAACACTCCTGAATGCCTGTTGAAACTCCTCACAGATGTGGCCCATCGATTTGGTGCGGTTCTTCCGAATTTCTCTGGCCAGCACCCGTCGGTCTCTAACTCCCAGTTTTGGGGTCTGCCGTGTCGGGGCACATTCCGACAGTCATCTCTCATCTTCCACTTGCCAATCACGTTGGCCACTGTCGATTGTGGGTACTTCAACTCGCTGGATATGTCACGTATGAATCGGCCATTTCTGTCGTACCTGACGATTACACCTTTCTCGAAATCGGAGAGCTCCAAACTACGTGGCATCTTGCATGCGACTGGTTGTGTTGTTGTTTCCCACACGATATTTAACGGCGGCAGCAGTGACGTGTATCATGACCGCAGATATTGTCGATTGCAGGGGTTTCCAATTACTTGTTGGTAGATAGTGTATAATCAATGCAGAGTAATCCAGAGTGAGCTTGCTGCTTTATTTTGGAATTACAAATCAGCAGTACCTACAGTTCTGCTAACATTTTCATACATGAGATTCTTCCTCGGATTCACGGAATGGAGTTTTTTTTTTTTTGTCATCATTTGAAACATACTCGAGATCGATGCAAAACTGAAGAAATTTTTTTGGAGAGGAAGGGGGGCATTTTCTGCCTGGGAGCGGTATATTTTGTGTCTCAAAACTTTTGAAAATGGAATGGAAAATTTTCCTGTAATCATAATTTTTTTCTCTCAAACATTTCTTTGCACAAATGTTTGTGTTTCAGCTTGAAATTGTAGGCAACAATATGCGAGATCGAAAGTTTGACGGTGCAGAAATTTTCCGGTAATCTTTAGGCGTGAGATTCTTCTGTGAATGAGATGAGTTCCGCCTTTTCTATTATCATTTGAGTTATTTTCGAGATCGATGCAGAACTGAACAGAAATGTTTTGGGAGTTGGTGGTGACAGGGACGCGTTTTTCGTCAGAGAACAGAATTCTATCTTTACAAAACTTTCAAAAACGGAAGATCGACGCAGTAAAGAATTTTTCTGTAATCGTAATTTTGTTTTTCATGTGATGTTCCTTATGCCCAGTATTGATAAATATTTGTATTTGAGCTTGAAAGGGAGGAGGGGTCAAAAACGGTAGTCAGATGGAACAAGGATTTCTCCCGTAACCGCAGTTTCTTTTTTTTTTTTCCTCACGCTGTTACTACTCCTGTGTTTTTGTAAAATGTCGTTGTCGCCCCCAGGTATTTGCATTTAAGCTTGATAGATTATTCAAACTTATGCACCCACCACAAGTCATCCTGAAGAAGAAATTGAAGAATTTTATGAGGAAATTTGTCATCTAAATAATAAAGGTAAGCAGCACTTGAAAATAATTATGGGAGATTTCAATGCAAAAATAGGGCAACGGCAACAGAATGAAACTTCAGTAGGTAAATTCGGTCATGGCAACAGAAACCAGCGTGGAAATACTCTCGTTGAGTTTGCAGAGGCAGAAGGGTTTTTCATCTTGAACTCCTTCTTCAAGAAAAAGCCACACAGGAAATGGACATGGAGACATCCAAATGGGAAGAAAAGTGAAATTGATTTTATTATGTGTAACAAAAAATTCGTCATAGAAGACTGCAGTGTGCTAAACAAGTTCAACACAGGTAGTGACCATAGATTGGTGAGATGTAAGATGCACCTCAACACTAAACTGGAACGTGGCAAGCTCATAAGACAAACAAAATCTATCGACATAACCAACCTTAAAAAACACCATAATACCTTCAAGTTGGAACTGAAGAACAGGTTCTCTGCTTTAGAAGGCCTAACATCAGAAGAAGTGGACATCTCTGAAGTTAACAGAAAAGTAACCAAAGCTCTTATGGAAACAGCAACAAAATTAGCTGGGTCTAAGAACAAGTTGCATGTAAATAAATTATCAGGAAAAACGAAAATGTTGATGCAAAAAGAAGAGAGATGAGGACAACTAAAGAAGATGTGACTTCCAAAGTGGAATATATAGAGCTATGCAAGACAGTAAGAAAAAGTATCACTGAAGACGTAAGAAAATTCAACTGTGAATTAGTGAGGAAAGCAATTGAAAACAACCAAAGCCTAAAGATAGCAAAGGGACATCTCAGTAAGGGAAGAAAACAGATTATGGCACTGAGAAAAGAAGATGGTTCTGTAACAAGAAATAGAGGCGAAATTTTGACAAGAGTGAAAGATTTCTACTCCAAATTATATGAAAGGGATGATACATGCACTCCAGACATCATGAAAGATACCAGTACCAGAGTTCCTCCAGTTTTTCCAGCAGAAGTTGCACATGCAATCAAGAACATGAAGCGGGGAAAAGCTCCAGGAGAAGATGGAATTACTGTAGACATCATACAAGAAGCAAGTGGAGAAATCGAAACAGTACTCGCCCAAATTTTCACTCGATGCCTTAATGAAGGAAAGATTCCTGAGGATTGGAACACCGCTACAATGATCCTGCTACATAAGAAAGGTGACATTGAGGATCTCGGAAACTACAGACCTATCAGCCTCCTATCAGTAGTTTATAAAATCTTCACTAAAGTTCTTTCACACCGCTTGAAGGTAACACTGGACATGGCTCAACCGAGAGAACAAGCTGGATTCAGGAGTGGCTACAGCACAATAGATCATATCCACGTGCTGAGAGAACTAATTGAAAGAGCGAGGGAATATGAACTTCCATTGTGCATGGCTTTTATCGATTATGAAAAAGCCTTTGATTCGGTGAAACCATCAGCAGTTACAATGGCTCTGAAAACCTGCGGTATTGAAGATGCATACATTAATATTATTAATAACATCTATGAAAATGCAAGTGCAAAGATTAGGCTGGTTGAAAATACAACACACGTAAAAATTGGAAAGGGAGTGAGACAAGGTGACACCATATCTCCGAAGCTCTTTAATGCCACATTGGAGAGTGTTTTTCAGTCGCTGAGCTGGGAAAACAAGGGGATAAAGATTAATGGAGATTATCTAACCCACCTTCGTTTTGCTGATGACATAGTCATTTTTGCAACTACCCCATCAGAGCTACAGAGTATGATCCAGGAACTTGCTGACAAGAGTAAAGAAGTGGGATTAAAAATGAACTTTCAGAAGACAAAAGTGATGTTCAATGCTTTTACAAGAAATGAAGATTTATCGATTGATGGAGAAAAGCTGGAGATAACAGACACATACATTTATCTTGGACAGCAGATATCAAGTGAGGGTCACATTGGTGAAGAAATTAATCGGCGTACAAAACTTGCCTGGAGAGCTTTTGGAAGAAACAGCATAATTTTCAAGAGCAATATGCCATTATGTCTTAAAAGAAAAGTGTTTGATCAATGCATCCTTCCAGTGCTTACGTATGGTGCAGAGACGTGGACCTTAGCTAAAAGAGACATACAAAGGCTGCAGACAACTCAAAGAAGCATGGAGAGGTGCATGCTTGGTGTAACCAGGAGAGATAAGAAGAGGAACACGTGGATCCGAAAAATGACAAGAGTGGAAGACATCATGATCAGAGTTAAATCCCTGAAATGGCAATGGGCTGGACATACTGCCAGAAGAACAGACCATAGATGGACAGCTGAAATTTTAGATTGGATTCCAAGGGACAGGAAAAGACCCAGAAGAAGACCACATGGGAGATGGGTGGATGAAATTCGAAAGTATGCAGGGGTGACATGGAGGAGACTGGCACAAGACAGACCGCTGTGGAGGAAACTTGGAGAGACCTTCGTCCAGCAGTGGATTGATAATGGTTGACAATGATGATGATGATGATGATGAAGGGAGGGGAAATTTTTGAAAACAGAATTGGCGAAGTTGGAAAATTTGTAAGAATTGGTCCATGGTGTTCAATCAAAAGTATTCGTGTTCTCAAAGTTACACTATTTATCTAAAATAGTTAAAGCTTTGACACCATGCACTCGTGGTCCTCAGGCTGAAAATTCTTTCAGCATGGCGGTTAAAATTATTTTCATCAGAGGGCATAAAAAAAGAAAAAGAAGAAGAGCGACAATAAAGAAATGGGTGAGAGAAAGATATCAACGGAAAGAAAAATTAAGCGATGGATGCTGTGCATCTGTAGAGTCAACAAAAGGCAAACGGAAAGTAGGCAGCATTCTTGTCACGCATTTTTATTTTTTCACCGTGCTAAAAAGTTCAGCTTTTTTTTTTTTCTTTGTTGGTCTCATGTAGTATGCATTTTCAGCTAAATTATTGTCAGAAAATCTAATCTAACTGACTCAAATCATTCTAAATATTTCAGACTATCTCATGGTTAGACTCAAGTGTTGATTCCAGTCTGGAAATTAATAAACATGGTTTGTACGCATCCTGGAAATCCTGAAAAAGTCCTGGAAATGGCCTAAAATTCTGTTACATGTCCTGGAATTTTATCCATTTCTGCCTTTTTGTCCCTGCGCGATGTTTTGTAGTTCAGGATTTTTTCTACAGACATAACTTATGTCTGACAAATTTTCCTACCCACCCCCTAAAAAATGGGGGAGGGGGGTCTTGTCTGTTAGGAGAACTGAAGCTGCATTATCAGCATCTTTTGTGTCGTGCTTATGTTATCACTTTGTCTGTCCAACCAGGGAGACCATGTCTCTGCAATTATTAGTTCGATTTGTAAAATTCTTTTTGTATTGGGAAGCTTAAAATGTGAAAATGACGATCCATGCTTTCCGGTGTTTTTCCGATGCACAACTTCGCCGCTAGAAGGGTGCAAATGGAGATCATATTGAATTTAAAATGTATTTTCTTTCATATATTTGCTTCTAAATGTCCAGTTGAAAAAATTCTTTTTCCTTTCGATGACATTTATATCGAAGACTATTTTAGTTACAGTCCCTTTTTCAAATCTGTACATATAAAACTGAAAGCCCTCACTGACTCATCACCGAACCTCAGAAACTACTGAACTTAGAACTTTCATATTTGGAAGGAATGTTCCTTTTACAACATAGAAGTGCACTAAGAAAGAATTTTTTCCTACGATAAGTTTAAGTGGGTCGAAATGGGTTTTTAAAATAACTCAGCTTTGATAACGCTAGGACGTTTTTCAGTGATCGAGCCATTGTTGCCCAGCAACTGAAGCCCCACCCTAAGTTTTGAATGACTTGAGTTGACCTGCTCAGTATATATGTATTTTGTTCTGAATTTATTTAACAAAAAACCTAAAAAATCACGTAAAGAGCTTTATATCATAATATGCTGCATTTAAACATTTATCATTTGACATATCGAATGTCAAGGTTTCTTGATTTGTTCTAAATTTATTTAACAAAAAAAAAAGCTTTTAAAAATATCACGTCAAAAGCGCTATATCATAATATGTTTTAATCCTAGTTGTAAATGAATTTATGGCACCTCTATTCATAGTGATTGTGGAATAACTTTTTTACGGGTCTTATAAAGGTTATTTTTCATGAAAGTTGGTTAACAAAAGCCTAGTTCGTCATCAGGACTACGTCACTGGAGTAGTTGCTGCCACTCAGTTGGAAGAGTCCAACCGCAATTATCGTTAATTGTGGTACTTCTTCTTGTTGCTATTTCAATCCCTTCTAGTTTCCTCTTTACTAAGTTTGACTGGTGGGCGATTATTTTCACTGAGTTCCAATTTATGGAGTGTCCACTTGCTTGTATATGTCTGTCTAGCCCTGTTTTGTTACTAATGTTCCTAATAGCTGCTTGGTGTTCTTTCATTCGGACCTTAATACTTCTCCCTGTTTCTCCTATATAGCTGAGTCTGCAGTTACAGTCGATGCAATAAATTACTCCTTCTTACAATTGGATGTCCAATTCTTTCTGCTTTAAAGCTGGCAGGAATTTCTTTATTTTGTTATTAAGATCTGGAGCTAGCCTGATATTATATTTTGCTCCGATCCTTTTCAGTTTCTCGAAAAGTCCCTTGTGGTACGTAATTTTGCTGGTGAATTTGAAGTTGGTTATCTCCTGCTTCTTTTTTGGCACTTGTCTAAATATTTTTTCAACATATGGGGAGGGGTAATTGTTTTCTGCCAATATTTCCCTTAAGTCTTCTTTGTGAAGATCTTTTTGAGTATCTGAAGAGACCAGAATTTCAATTTTTTCCAAAAATTGTCTCGCCGTATTCGATTTAATATAATCAGGGTGAAATGAGCAGAAGTCTAACATCTTCCCTGTGTTGGAGGGTTTTCTAAAAAGTGGAGTGAATATTTTCCCCTCTCTTGAGGTCAAGGTTAAATCTAGGAAATTGATGCTATGGTCTTTTTCCTGTTGCAGGGTGTACTGCAAGGTATTCTCTAGTAAGTTAATTTCTGTCAGAATCTGAGAGGGTAGAGATTGGTCCACAGTATCTACTATAATTAGGACATCATCCATGTACCTTACATAGAGAGCAAATAAGAAGGGTTGTATAAGGATTTTTGCCTCTAGTTTACTTATATAATAATTTGCTAGCAGAGGTGCTAGTGGAGAACCCATTGCAAGTCCTGAAGTTTGCCTGTAATATTTCTTTCCAAACTGGAAGAAATTATTCTTGAAGAAAAATAGGAGCAGTTCATATATGCCAAGTAGTATTTCTCTATTGTGATTATGGAATACTATTTTTTCCGCGAGGTCATCCGCAATGAATTCCAGTAGGAGGTCCAGGTTAATGTTGGTATACATAGATACTATATCCAGGCTTGCCATTACTGGATGAATTAATTCTAAAGTTGTCCAGTTTTCCTTTAAGCTGCTTGGAATTTTTTAGTAGGTAGGGAGGAGAAGGGAAAATATCTCTGAGGTGACCAAGCAAATAATAATTCATGTTGGAGAGTGGCGAATTTCTAGTGTCTATTATAGGTCTTATTGGATGTCCTTCTTTGTGAACTTTTATTGTACCATAGATCTGTGGAACTCTTGACTGGATTTTGGAGAAGTTTTTGAAGAGCTCATTAAGCTGTTTTTTATTTCTTAAATAGCTGATTAATTTTTTAAGATTTTTGACAGTTTGTTCTATAGGGTTACCATTGAGTTCTTCATAATAAGGCTTGCTCAATTCAGCTTCCATTTTATTGTAATACTTCTCTTTTTCTACCAATACCAAAACTTTGCTTTTATCTGCTTTCAGTGCTACAACTTTATCATTGGCTTTGAATTTTTTAAGGTCAGTAATGGCATTTCTATTAAAATTGTAAGCAACTTTTACTGGCTTTTTTACAAATTTTGAGACGCAGTCTGAGAATTCTTTCCTTAAAGTGGCTGCTGTATTTTCATCTTCTCTTTCTACCTTACTACAGATGCTTTCTAAATCAATCAACATTTTTTTTTTATTAAGTGTTGCGGAGGAAAGGTTGTAATTATATCCCTTATTGAGGAGATTAATCAGGTTTCCATCTATTCCTTCTTCCGTCAGATCTATGACATGTTTGTTAGTGGGGGATGGTATTAATTGTGGGTCAGGAGCTGTAGACATTAACTTTGGACTCAACCACTTATTCTCTTTATTCTTCAACTTTTCCTTAAACTTTTTGTTTTTATCTCTCACTGCTTTAGCTAACCAGTTATCAATATTTTTCTTTTCTGCTTCCGGAATTTCACCTAATGAAGAGGTCCAAATACGAGCTTCTATTCGTTCGCATTGCTCAATAGTTTTGAATTTATTACGAATCGTGCCATTTACCGTTTTTAGTTCTATTTTTTTAATAAAATTTCTTGACAGATTCTCCGCGATGTTTTTCGCGAGTCTCAAAGAAGGTGGAACAAAATTAGCTCTCTTACATTTCCTTAGAAAATATAGTTGTGACTTAAATTTGTCGCTTTTGCACTTACTCCTTTCTATCTTTCTGATGTTTCGCCATATATCCAGCCCGTATGTGGTTTTAATCCTAGTTGTAAATGAATTTATGGCACCTCTATTCATAGTGATTGTGGAATAACTTTTTTACGGGTCTTATAGAGGTTATTTTTCATGAAAGTTGGTTGTCAAATTTTCGAACTAAAGCCTAGTTCGTCATCAGGACTACGCCACTGGAGTAGTTGCTGCCACTCCGTTGGAAGAGTCCAACCGCAATTATCGTTAATTGTGGTACTTCTTCTTGTTGCTATTTCGATCCATTCTTCTAGTTTCCTCTTTACTAAGTTTGACTGGTGGGCAATTATTTTCACTGAGTTCCAATTTATGGAGTGTCCACTTGCTTGTATATGTCTGTCTAGCCCTGTTTTGTTACTAATGTTCCTAATAGCTGCTTGGTGTTCTTTCATTTGGACCTTAATACTTCTCCCTGTTTCTCCTATATAGCTGAGTCTGCAGTTACAGTTGATGCAATAAATTACTCCTTCTTGCAATTGGATGTCCAATTCTTTCTGCTTTAAAGCTGGCAGGAATTTCTTTATTTTGTTATTAAGATCTGGAGCTAGCCTGATATTATGAATAAATGGACGATGTCATCGCTCTGTCCCGTTATTTTATAAACAAAACGCATAGCGATTGAAAAATTGTGTTCCGACACCGCTGGGCTGACTGATAAACCACGCATGGCGCTGAGAATTGTTGACGCCGTAGCATGAATGCGGACGCACTCGACTAGATATCGAGCGATCTGGGGTTCGTTCCCAGCGGTGTCGGAACACAATTTTTTAGTCGCTATGCGTTGTTTATAAAATAACGTGGACAGAGCGATGACATCATCCATTTACATTATCTCCACGTATTTGATATATATTAGCCTGATATTATATTTTGCTTCGATCCTTTTCAGTTTCTCGAAAAGTCCCTTGTGGTACGTAATTTTGCTGGTGAATTTGAAGTTGGTTACCTCCTGCTTCTTTATTGGCACTTGTCTAAATAATTTCTCAATATGTGGGGAGGGGTAATTGTTTTCTGCCAATGTTTCTTTTAATTCTTCTCTGTGAAGATGTTTTTGAGTATCTGAAAAGACCAGGACTTCAATTTTTTCCAAAAATTGTCTCGCCGTATTCGATTTAATATAATCAGGGTGGAATGAGCACAAGTCTAACATCTTCCCTGTGTTGGTGGGTTTTCTAAAAAGCTGAGTGAATATTTTCCCCTCTCTTGAGGTCAAGGTTAAATCTAGGAAATTGATGTTATGGTCTTTTTCCTGTTGCAGGGTGTACTGCAAGGTATTCTCTAGTAAGTTAATTTCTGCTAGAATCTGAGAGGGTAGAGATTGGTCCACAGTATCTACTATAATTAGGACATCATCCACGTACCTTACATAGAGAGCAAAATAAGAAGGGTTGTATAAGGATTTTTGCCTCTAGTTTACTTATATAATAATTTGCTAGCAGAGGTGCTAGAGGAGAACCCATTGCAAGTCCTGATCATCACTCTTCATCACTTTCCGGATGACAACCGCAGAATGACTTGTGCTGGACCTATCAGGACCGGCACAAGTTGATATTATTACCAAACATATCAACAGAAGTCTAGTCTTCATTGAAAGATGTATTACATCTTGGTATTTCACACGAATCTTCTTTTTAGCATGTCTTTTGTAAAAAAGGTCATGCTTATGCTACAAGTTTGTCCGTCCGTCAGTCTGTGGACACCATATTTCTGCAACTATTAGTCTGATTTGAAAAATTCTTTTTGCAGTGGGAAGGTTGAAATGTGAGAATGGTGGATGATCCTTGCATCCCTTTTTTTTTTTTTTTTTTTTTCATGGTGCACAATTTTGCCACTAGAGGGCGTAAATGCAAATGATATTGAATTCAAAATACATTTTATTCCATATATTTGCTTCTAAACATCATATGATATTGAATTCAAAATACATTTTATTCCATATATTTGCTTCTAAATATCCAAATGAAAAAAATTCTTCTACCTTTCAATTCCATTTTTATCAAAGATTATTTTAGGTACAATCACTTTTCAAGTTACACACAAATTTTCCACTAGAGGGTGTAAAAGTAAATTGTGTTTTCCCTAAGATTTCTGCTTCTAAAACTCTGATTTGACCGGACTTGGCTACGTATAATGGACGCTCCCTATCTTCTGATTCAAGGCTTCTTGAATTGGAAGAAGAACTACAAAGGATCAAGTGGGACATCATCGGGCTAAGTGAGGTAAGGAGAAAAGGAGAAGATCTCATTGAACTGAAAAGTGGACATCTCTTCTACTATCGTGGGACTGATACTGGCAGAACTAGTGGTGTTGGATTTATAATAAACAAGAAACTGAAGGATAAAGTTGTAGAAGTTGAAAGTTCCTCAGACAGAGCTGCACGACTCGTTATCCAACTCTCAAGAAGATACAAGGCTCAGATTATTCAAACTTATGCACCCACCACAAGTCATCCTGAAGAAGAAATTGAAGAATTTTATGAGGAAATTCGTCATCTAAATAATAAAGGTAAGCAGCACTTGAAGATAATTATGGGAGATTTCAATGCAAAAATAGGGCAACGGCAACAGAAACCAGCGTGGAAATACTCTCGTTGAGTTTGCAGAGGCAGAAGGGTTTTTCATCTTGAACTCCTTTTTCAAGAAAAAGCCACACAGGAAATGGACATGGAGACATCCAAATGGGATGACAAGTGAAATTGATTTTATTATGTGTAACAAAAAATTAATCATAGAAGACTGCAGTGTGCTAAACAAGTTCAACACAGGTAGTGACCATAGATTGGTGAGATGTAAGATGCACCTCAACACTAAACTCGAACGTAGCAAGCTCATAAGACAAACAAGATGTATTGACATAACCAACCTTAAAGAACACCATAATACCTTCAAGTTGGAACTGAAGAATAGATTCTCTGCTTTAGAAGGCCTAACATAAGAAGAAGTGGATATTTCTGAAGTTAACAGAAAAGTAACCAAAGCTCTTGTGGAAACAGCAACAAAATTAGCTGGGTCTAAGAACAAGTTGCATGTGAACAAATTATCAGGAAAAACCAAAATGTTGATGCAAAAAAGGAGAGAGATAAGCACAACTAAAGAAGATGTGACTTCCAAAGTGGAATATATAGAACTATGCAAGACAGTACGAAAAAGTATCACTGAAGACATAAGGAAATTCAACTGTGAACTAGTGAGGAAAGCAATTGAAAACAACCAAAGCCTAAAGAATAACAAAGGGACATCTCAGTAAGGGAAGAAAACAAATTATGGCGCTGAGAAAAGAAGATGGTTCTGTAACAAGAAATAGAGACGAAATTTTGACAAGAGTGAAAGATTTCTACTCCAAATTATATGAAAGGGATGATACATGTACTCCAGACATCATGAAAGGTACCAGTACCAGAGTTCTTCCAGTCCTCCCAGCAGAAGCTGCACATGCAATCAAGAACATGAAGAGGGGAAAAGCTCCAGGAGAAGATGGAATTACTGTAGACATCATACAAGAAGCAAGTGGAGAAATCGAAACAGTACTCACCCAAATTTTCACTGGATGCCTTAATGAAGGGAAGATTCTTGAGGATTGGAACAATGCTACAATGATCCTGCTACATAAAAAAGGTGGCATTGAGGATCTCAGGAACTACAGACCTATCAGCCTCCTATCAGTGGTTTATAAAATCTTCACTAAAGTTCTTTCACACCGCTTGAAGGTGACACTGGACATGGCTCAACCGAGAGAACAAGCTAGATTCAGGAGTGGCTACAGCACAATAGATCATATCCACATACTGAGAGAACTAATTGAAAGAGCAAGGGAATATGAACTTCCATTGTGCATGTCTTTTATCGATTATGAAAAAGCCTTTCATTCGGTGAAATCATCAGCAGTTACAATGGCTCTGAAATCCTGCGGTATTGAAGATGCATACATTATTATTATTAATAACATCTATGAAAATGCAAGTGCAAAGATTCAGCTGTTTGAAAATACAACACACATAACAACACACGTAAAAATTGGAAAGGGAGTGAGACAAGGTGACACCATATCTCCAAAGCTCTTTAATGCCACATTAGAAAATGTCTTTCAATCACTGAACTGGGAAAACAAAGGGATAAAGATTAATGGAGATTATCTAACCCACCTTCGTTTTGCTGATGACATAGTCATTTTTGCAACTACCCCATTGGAGCTGCAGAGTATGAACCAGGAACTTGCTGACAAGAGTAAAGAAGTGGGATTAAAAATGAACTTTCAGAAGACAAAAGTGATGTTACAATGCTTTTACAAGAAATGAAGATTTATCGATTGTTGGAGAAAAGCTGGAGATAACATACACGAACGTTTATCTTGGACAGCAGATATCAAGTGAGGGTCACATTGATGAAGAAATTAATCGGCGTACAAAACTTGCCTGGAGAGCTTTTGGAAGAAACAGCATAATTTTCAAGAGCAACATGCCATTATGTCTTAAAATAAAAGTGTTTGATCAATGCATCCTTCCAGTGCTTACGTATGGTGCAGAGACATGGACCTTAACTAAAAGAGACATACAAAGGCTGCAGACAACTCAGAGAGGTGCATGCTTGGTGTAACCAGGAGAGATAAGAAGAGGAACTCATGGATCCAAAAAATGACAAGAGTGGAAGATATCATGGTCAGAGCTAAATCCCTGAAATGGCAATGGGCTGGACATACTGCCAGAAGGACAGACCATCGATGGGCAGCCGAAATTTTAGATTGGTTTCCAAGAGACAGGAAAAGACCCAGAAGAAGACCACATGGGCGATGGGTGGATGAAATTCGAAAGTATGCGCGAGTGACATGGAGGAGACTGGCGCAAGACAGACCGTTGTGGAGGAAACTTGGGGAGACCTTTGTCCAGCAGTAGATCGATAATGGTTGACAATGATGATGATGATGATGATTTGGTAAAGAATGGTTTGGTCAACAGGGAGTGGTAGTGTTTACTTTTGCTTCTGATGTATTTGCAGCTAAACCTGAGCTTCTGAAAGCTCAATTGAAAAACTCCTTTCGTGGACCACCCTCACCTCGAAAAACCTATTGAGAATACTTTCTTCTTAAAATATTGCACAGTTTTTGTGCCAGGGCATAGATGTATCTTATTTTTGTCGATATCTCTGCTTCTAAGAGTCCGATTTTTAACATTCTTTCTTTGTTGGAGAACATTTCTGCTGTGAAATGTTTCACATATAATTTTAAATTTTTCTTAATGCACAAATCTGCCACCAGAGAGCGTAAGTTAAAATATCTGTTTACAGCATTATCTGCGGGTCTGAAAACCCAATTGAAAATATTTTTTGGTCAGATACTATATTTAATTTAATTCTTTGTTTATGTTCTTTAAATTACGGAGTTTTGTTTTTGGTCCAGTAATTTCTCTTTGGTGTAAGATGTACCTGATGATGAAATGTCCTGCATTTTCGAAAGATCTTGTAAGATAAATATCTGCACAGAGTGTTCAATCTTTGTGACCATCGTGTAAAAAAGACGGCTTGCTATCCACACTAATCATACTATGCATGATACTTTCATCTAGATACTACTAACTGTGCAACCTCTGTGTGTGTATTTTCTTCCTAAAATAGTGCACATTTTTGCTGCTAGGTGGCACAAATGTTTAATCTATTTTTGCAATATCTTTGCTTCTACATGTAGGATTTAAAAAATTCCTTGAACACCAGATGGCATTTACCTTGTAGGACACTTTAGGTTAGTATAGGAGGAATTTTATAGTTCACAGTTCTGTCACTGGATGGTGTTTTTGTACTTCAGTTTACAGCTATATCTCCGCTTCTAAAAACCCTACTGAAAAATTTCTTTACTGTATGTCATTCGCTACAATAGAGATGTGGAGCATTATCTTCTTCAAATAATGCACAGATGTCCCACTAAGGAGAGTAAAGATTGAAACCTTTTTCTCGCTATCTCTGCTTCTGGGGGACATATTTGAAAAGTTCTTTTTCCTCAGCATAGCTTTATCCAAGAAGAATATTTTTCACCTATTTTCAACTTTTCCATTATGCAAAATTCTTCAGCTAGAAGGCATAAAGTTGTACCATGTTTCCTTCTACATGTATATTTCTTCTTTTAACTGTTCGATTTAAAAATCTCTTTGTCTCTGATACCTTCCTTGTGCTATGAGAAACTTTTTGTGTGCCATTTGTTAATTTTCGTAACATACTTTTTATGTGCCATTTGTATAATTTTCGTAACATACTTTTTAGCCGCTGGTGAAAGTAAGTAGCTGCTTCTGTTTTTGGATGTTTTGCCGATTGTAGAAATAGGGTTGTGTGGTTTTTTTCTAACTGGTTGCATATTGACTTTGAATAACTTTGATAAATTTAATTTGCATCAGAAAAGATTCAAAAGACATGCTCATTACAACCAAAAATTTGGTGTCATCTTTTGTTATTCCTCCCCCCCCTCCTAGTCTTGATTGAAAGATTAAACCTTGCTATTTCACATGAACCTTTATTATTATTATTATTATTATTATTATTATTATTATTTTCTTTATTCGAAATATACGAATCACAGCCTCTGACAAACAAAATAAACAGCAAATTATCATTGACTGGTATCGTTGAACTGATACGAGTTTCCACCGGAGACCTAGGTATCAATCAAGAATCGGCGTAAAATATATGATGTCCCAAGTAAAGCTGTCTTCTGCAGTTCTATAGGTGGCATATCAGAAAGCTGCAATTTTTCAAAATGATTCATAAAATTTTTTTACATTGTTCCGAGTGCCCCGATGACAATGGGGACTACCGTTGTGTGTTTAGTCCATAACCGGGTAACTTCTCTGGCCAGGTCTCTATATTTAGTCATTTTTTCCAATTCTTTTTCATTGACTCTGGCATCTCCAGGGATCACTCACTATACAGGGTTCCCACTCAATCTGGAAAACAGGGAAAACCTGGAATTCTCAGGGAATTTGAAAATGGTTCCAAAAATCAGGGAAAACTCAGGGGAAATTACCCTTTTTTGTAAAAATCAGGGAAAACTCAGGGAAAATTACCCCCCTTTTTTGTAAAAATCAATGGATACTTTATTTAGCCAAAAAACTTATTTTTTCAAGATTTCAAACTTTTGCTTGCAATTACTGCCTGTCTAGAATTTGGTAGATCTTATTTTCAGTTATATTAAGTATTTTCATTATTCTCTAAAAAAAGATGCAAATTTGAATTTTTAAAATTGCCAGTTATTAAGCTTTTCTTCAATTTCTGCAGGCAGTTGTTATAACATGGAACAATTAGGCACAATGGCTCTTGCTTGAAGAAACACTTCACAAGAGAACCAACCAAATGATGGGATTAAAGTTCTTTGTCTGTTGGTTCTCTTGAAACATGTTTCTTTGAACAGAGCCATTCCATCCTTAAGCTTAGCTGCATTGTGTTATAGAAAAAATGAAACTATTCAACTGACAGATTTTTTCTTACATATGACCTGCTTCTATGGGAATGTATTTACAAATTCCATGTGGGTAGTATTCACAAAAGTTCACGGAACTTTGGTACAGAAAATAATGTGCACATTTAGTTGTTATTAATGAAAAGCAAGTAATTTTATAAAGACAAATTACTTAAAGAATTTACAAGTGTGTGCTTTGGTGAGAAAAATGAATGGAATGGAATGAAATGTAACAATTCTTTGCAACATGCCACTCTGGAAAACTTTAAAAACCACCTGGAGAACCTGGAAAAGTCAGGGAATTTTTTTATTACTTTTGAGTGGGAACCCTGCTATATCAATTAGTCAGACTTTCCGATTTTCTATGACTGTTATGTCTGGTGTATTATGTTCTATGTGTCGATCGGTTTGAATTCTGAAATCCCACAAGATCTTGACTTCATTATTTTCTATGACTTTCTCAGCCTTGTGTTCCCATGAGTTTTTCGATGCTGGCAGATTGTGCTTTCTGCATAATGACCAATGAATCAATTGTGCAACCTTGTCATGTCTAACTTTGTAATCTGTCTGTGCAATTTTGCTACATTCACATATTAGATGAGACACAGTTTCATCTTTTTCTTGACAAAGTCGACACTTTGGATTATCACTGACTTTCTGGATTTTAGCCTTCATAACATTTGTTTGCAATGCCTGTTCTTGTGCAGCAAAAATCAGACCTTCTGTTTCTTTCTTGATGGAACCCGATTTCAGCCATGCCCAAGTCATGCTGTTGTCACTTTCTCCATCAATATTCTTTAGAAATTGTCCATGCAGTGGCTTGTTCTTCCAGCAGTCTAATCTGCTTTCAAACTGTTTCCTCTTGTATTCAGCCTAGTTTTCTGTTGTTTGAAAGATATTTTCATTATTCACTGCCTGAAGTAGCTTTTCTCTGCTTCTGTTGACGTAATCATTCAGGCTTCTTTTTTCTTCCTCTACTACTTGTACTTGTAGTAGCCCTCTGCCTCCAATCTTCCGAGGTAAATACAATCTGTCAACATCACTTTTTGGATGGAGTGCATGATGCATATTCAATAACTTTTGAGTTTTCTGATCCAGTATTTCTAAAATGGCCCATGTATTTATGACTTTTGAGTTTTCCGATCCAGTATTACTGAAATGGCCCATGTATTTATGACTTTGATTGTATTTCCACCATTTAGTTTTGATTTCAATATTTTTCTTACTCTCTTGATATACTCACTCTGAGTCAGACCTTTGACTTTGTGTGTAAGATGTTATCTGATTCAACAATTCCGAGGTATTTATAATTTTCATTATCTGACAATGATTTCATTATATTACCATTTTCTAGTTCTATTCCATCTATATTCTGGACTTTTCCCCGACGCATGGATAGTACTGCACATTTTTCCAGTCCAAATTCCATCTGTATATCATCACTAAATATTTGCACTGTATGCAGCAATGTTTCAAGTTCGGCGGAACTTTTTGCATACAATTTAAGGTCATCCATGTACAGCAGATGGTTTATTTTCCACATTGGTCCGAAATGTGGTAGCCCATTTTTGTTTTGTTCAAAATCATTGACAATGGAATTAAAGAGATATTAAACAATAAAGGCGACAAAGAATATCCTTGACATATGCCTCTGTTGATATTAACTTCTCAGAGTTCTTCACCATATGCATGTAACACTGTTTTCCAGTTTCTCATATTTTCTTTGAGGAATCGGCAGATGTTTTTGCTAACTCCAAATAGTTCCAAACAAGTGTTAATCTAGCTGTGGGGCAATGAGTCAAAGGCCTTTTTATAATCTATCCATGCCATATTCAAATTCGTTTTTCTTCTTTTGGAGTTTTTTAGTACCATTTTGTCAATTAGCAGCTGGTCTTTTGTGCCTCTTGACCTTTTGAAGTTCTCCTTCTGTTCTATTGGGTACAAATTGTTTCCCCATAAGTAGTCATATATTGATCTTGCTAGTACTCTTGTGAAAAGTTTGATTGTTGTTGGGAGGCATGTAATTGGACGATAGTTAGTAGGTTCATTGCCTTTTTCTTGATCTTTCATTATAAGGAATGTGCGACCTGTTGTCATCCAATCTTCTGTGGCAGAATTCTGTAGCATTATATTGAACTGCATAGCTATTTGTTGATGAAGACCTCTTAGATACTTCAACCAAAATCCATGCAATTCATCTGGCCCAGGAGAGCTCCAGGCATTCACATTCTTTACTTGCTGTGTAATCATATCAGTTGTTATCATCAGATTATCCATGTGTATTCCTTTCAAATCTTTACGAACATCGTTGATCCACAAGGCGTTTTTATTATGTTCAACTGGGCTTTCCCAAATTCCTTTCCAAAATGTCAAGGCATCCTTCTTGCATGGGCTGATGTTTGTTTCGATTGCCTTTGGTCTCAATGATTTATAAAATACTTGTTGCTGATTCTGAAATTACGCATTTTCTTTGTACTGTTTTATGCGTCCGTCATAACTTTCAATTTCCTTTGCAGTAGCTGTTACTCGTTGTTTTAATTCTTTCATAATTTCAACAATTCGTTTTCTTTCCAGGTCGTATTTTTTGCAGATGCCATCTTTTATTTTTCGACTTTTAAGCTTCCCATCTTTCAGGCATTTTAAAAGTTACTAATATCACTACGGAGTTTATTTATTTTATTTTCTAGCCGAATTTTCCACTTAGGAGTACCAGGCATTTTCTTCTTTGGCATCTTGTAACCAAGTTCCATGGTTACTATGGCAGCTGTACTGTACATGAGCTGGTTTGTTTCCTTTAAAGTATGAGTTGGAATTTTGTCCACGACAACATTTGCAGTTTTTAACAAATGTTTCACTTGTTTGCTTCGTATTTGGCGAAATACAGGAAGTCTTTGTCGTTCCTCACCTTGTATCATATGGATTAAAATTTTCTCTTTTAGGAGATTTTGCTGTCGTGTCAATTCATGGTTGTCATGTTGTTTCACTGATTGTTCTTCAGGTAAAATATTTTCTGCTACTTGATCTTCAGGATTTACCAGCACAAAGTTTTCCACAACGTGGTCCTTATTTTGTGTTGGTCCTTCTTTTGCCAATTTCTCCATCTTTTGAAATTCCAGTTCTATAAATACCTTGTTCCTGATGATAAACCTTCTTTGATTCATTATTCTTTGTTCTGTTATTCCACTGTCTGGATGTTTTCCTTTCCAAATTTGCATCATTCTTTTTTGAAAACCGCAGGCTGATGGGTGTGCCTGGTAAAAGCTTTTCATGATTTCTCGATTTTCAGCAACTGTCCAAGTTTTCCGTTTCTTTTGTTTCAGTAGCATTTCAGCAGCCTGTCCTGGTTCCTCAACAGGATCTGCTGAGCCCTGAAGCCCATTTGTCGACAGGTATCCAGGAACCAAAGCACCTGACGCGGTCCTTGTTGACCCGGGCGACGACCGATCCGGTATGGAATTCTTTTTCTTTCGTCTCATCATGATTGATGGTTGTTGGGTACTTTTAGTTTGGCTCCTCAGTCAAGACCTGTAGGGCTTGGGTGGCCCTGCTGGTAGCTATGCTACCGCCAGCATAGCTCTCAACCTCATCGGGACACACAAGCCCCACCACCGCAACAAGGTGGCACCCTCGGTGGGGTATTATTATTATTATTATTATTATTATTTTCTGATCTTGGTTAAAAGATGTATTAAACCTAGCTATTTCACATGAACCTTCATTTTTTTTTTTTTTTTTTTTTTTTTTGTATTATTCCTTTTTTTTTTCTCTTAGCCTTTGTCAAAAATGTATGGGACCCATTGTCCACAAAGGAAACCTTGAATCTAATTACTTTGATGACAAAACTGCATGAGGAATATCCATCAATAAATGGTAAAAGCAAGCAAATGCAGGTAAGGCAACACTCTGTCATTTTGGTTTTTATTGTTGAGTGGAACATAATTTTACAATTGCTAATCTGATTAAGACAGGAATGAATCATTGTGTAAAGTGATTATCATTGTACAGAGTGGACATAAAGTCCTTCCTTCATTAAGAAAATTTTTATTTGAAAAACTATGATAAGTTAAAAACAAGTGGTTTGTGACATTATGCGTGTAAACTTTTTTTTTTTTTTTTTTTTTTTTTTTTTGTAATTTCATGCTGAATAATAACTAGGTGGCATTGCCAGCACAAGAAGTCAAAAATAGCATCTGTGCAGGAAAGGGCACAATGTGTTCTGTGGTACCACAAGTCCAAATCACCGATAACTGTTCGACTTAATTTCAGACATCTACCACCTGATCATAGAAGCATAACAGCTTGGTATGCAAAATTTAAAGAGACAGGAGTGAATGTTTGGTGTTGTTACATGTGCAACAGAGTTATGAGACCTTTCTTTTTTTGTATGAATGCACAATAACAGCAAATGTGTACCTGACATGATGGAGCTTTTTGTTGCCCCCAGTTAGACAAATGTCAACCGTGGTTATTTTCTGGTAGGATAGTGCCCCACCACATTAGGAATTAATCATTCACAAAATTTTTCAATACCACATTTCCCAAGAGATGGATTAGGAAGAGGGGCATCATTATGGCCACCACAATCACCCGACATAACACCCCCTAGACTTTTCCTAAATACAGGGCTCACAACAGGTCACTTTTGCAACTAAAAGTCACTATTTTTCCAAAAATTAACAAATTACTAAGTCGCCAAAAAAAAAAAAAAAAAAAAAAAACATGAACATACAACTGTTTATTGCATGTTGGATGTATAATAGTTGCAATGGGAGTACTTTTGAATCCTCTGGATTGCTTCATCAGCCAGTATAGATATAAATGTAGTAACAGAGATATAACCATAGGTATTCTATTGTTGTGTAAATAGTTTTGAACCCACCTTCCTAGCAAAAATCGGCCATTAAAATTTTCATTATTTTTTACTTTGGTGTTAATCAAGGACAATAATATATATATCATCATCGTCATCATCGACCAAGATGTCCTTCTTATGGGGACATCTGAAGGCCCTCGTTTATGAGACTCCAGTTGACTCTGTTGAGGACCTGGTTGCTCGAATATCCGTTGCGGCTGCACGTGTGCGAGAAATACTTGGCAAATTTGAAACTGTCTGCCAATCACTCCATCGATGCTGCCAAGCATGTAAGTAAACAATTTATGTTTCCTTTCATGTCTTGTTTCTTGTGTTTGTGCCTCAATGCGTCACTTGTGCCCATACATTCCTATACAAAAAATGTTTGTTGTTGTGTGCTCTACCACCCCTTAAAGTTTGTCCCATGAGTTCTGAATCACCCTGTATGTATATATATATATATATATATATATATAAAGAAGATACCTAAGCAAAAAAATACATATATAATTTTGACTCACACCTAGTACAACATAGAAAAGGTTATGTATCTACCTGTTTGAGTAAAAGGAGAAAAGATAAAAAAATAAAATAAAACAACTGAATGTAGAAGGTGTCGAGAATACTGAGCCTTGGCTTTATCAAGGACCAGCAAAAACTCTGCATTTTCTCACTTCCACAAAGACCTAGTTGGAAATGGGTTTCTGCAAGGCCATAGATGCAAGTAACATTCCCACCTAAAATAGTTTAAAAATTATATATATGAGTCATGTCCTCCGTAGAGTAGCATGACCTAGCACTGGTTAACAATTTCGCTTGCATCCATTAACCTTCATGGCCCGACCCATGCTCTTCATCAGTTACTATTAAACAAAGAGAAGAAGATTAAAGAGAACTCAAGCTGTGAGAGTGACATAATAATTAGAAATGATTTTCAGCTATAACGAAATTCCAAGTTCGTTTGAGAGAGAATTTAAACCTGAAAAACAATGCAAAAGAAATCCAAATTTTACATTGCAATTAAAAAAGGAAATGTTAATTTATAACGAACAGATTTTTTGAAAGAAAACTTGAGTCTAAAACCCCTACTCTACAACATATGACAGCACGAAAACGAGAATAAGTTAAAGATAATAATTAACTAAAGAAAACTTTTGTGAAAGTTATATACCTTAAACAGTTAGTTGCAATATGTACAAAGTATTTCAGCAGTGCTTTAAGTGCATAATTAATTAGATATTAAGAACTTAACTACTTTGAAAAAACAGCGCATAGACAGCGCATAGAAAAGGAACAAGCTTAGCCATCTTCTGTTCCTAGGTACCCCAAAAGACGCTCAAAGTTACAAAGAAAAGTAAGAGTTAAAACCCGCAAAAATGTTAACAGACAAACCAATGCTTAAAAGCTGAAAAGCTAAAAACGACAGAGAAAAGGTACATGAAGTACAAACATTGAACTTATAAAACCTAGAACCCAAAAACAAGGAAGAGAGCTTACCTCTTGTGTGACAAAACTTTTCTCCTCACAAGAGAAGAACATGGCTGACCTCTTCCGCCACTCCCTAGACGCTGGGGGGCAGAGAGGGTGGGGCTGATGGCCTCCTCATACAGCAAGAAACCAACGCGCGGAGATTTTAACCAGAGAAAAAAATATATAAACTTAAGACTGTGGATCTGTATGATCAGAAAGAGCAGAATTAACTCTCCAGAATACATGAGAAATATTATAAAATACACGAGCAGTTTATTTAATAATCTTTGCATGTATTAAATCACCTTAGTGAGCTTCTATAGATTAATCAGAATCTTATTAATTTTAATGTTGGTTTTACTATTTTTAGTATAGCTATCCTAGTGATGAATAACTAGTTTTCTTTTTTATTTGTTTTTATTTTCTTTTATAAACAGATTTTTAAGCTTTTTTGTGATTTTGTTTATATTATTTAATTTTTTGTTTTAATAGGACCGTCATATCCATAGCACTAAGGTTCCTTTAGGTAGGAGTCATAAAAGAAAATAGATCTTGCTTTTGAAGATGTCTTAAAGAAGGTTTTGAAACACATTAGAAACTGTTCTAACTTGATGTACAGAGATTTTTGGATAATTAATAATAATGCAGAAGTAATTTCTACTATACTCAAAGTTTGTCCCCTAGATATTAATAGTTATGATTTTGAAAACCTATATACTAATCTGCCTCTATCAGATATAATCACTACCTTTAAAGAGCTGTATGCAGAATTTAAACTTAACCAATTTGTTGATGTAGGAACTTGGAACTCTTATCTCAATTGCTGCATAAAAAATAACCATATCTTATATAATAATACTCTCTATAAGCAAGTGAACGGTATTCCAATGGGAACATCAACGTCCACGAATATCGCTAATCTATTCCTGTTCTTTAAGGAATATAAATTCATTAAAAATCACCCCACCTGCTCAGATAACTACCTTTACACTTTTAGATATATTGATGATCTGCTGTGTATCAATAATTCAGAAGTTATAGAGAGTGATTTTGATAATATCTATCCTAGCTCTCTTAACTTATGTAAAACCAACCACAGTAATCAGGAACTTGAGTTCCTAGACTTAAGCATTAAGCTCAACAGAGGTAACCCATCTATTAGCCTCTTTGATAAAAGAGTTAATTTTCCTTTCAAAGTAATTAAATATCTACACTGGAATAATAACATTTCAACCAAAGTAATTGAGAATGTACTAATTTCTCAGGTCCTAAGAATTTCAAGAATTTGCAGCAACAATTTGGACTTCAATTACCACATTAATATACTATTAGAAAGTTTTCTAGAGAACGAAATTCCTTCTTCTTTCATCAAAAGAACTTTAAGAAAAATTATTCTGAATAATAGAGTAAGGTTGGCAGATCTGCTTTAATTTTCTACACAGTAAATAATATGATTCTGACCAATCAAAGCCGTAAGGAAGTTGGCTAGAGGATGCCTATTAACTACCTAAAGGAACCTTAGTGCTATGGATATGACGGTCCTATTAAAACAAAAATTAAATAATATAATCAAAATCACAAAAAAAAGCTTAAAATCTGTTTATAAAAGAAAATAAAAACAAATAAAAAAGAAAACTAGTTATTCATCACTAGGATAGCTATACTAAAAATAGTAAAACCAACATTAAAATTAATAAGATTCTGATTAATCTATAGAAGCTCACTAAGGTGATTTAATACATGCAAAGATTATTAAATAAACTGCTCGTGTATTTTATAATATTTCTCATGTATTCTGGAGAGTTAATTCTGCTCTTTCTGATCATACAGATCCACAGTCTTAAGTTTATATATTTTTTTCTCTGGTTAAAATCTCCGCGCGTTGGTTTCTTGCTGTATGAGGAGGCCATCAGCCCCACCCTCTCTGCCCCCCAGCGTCTAGGGAGTGGCGGAAGAGGTCAGCCATGTTCTTCTCTTGTGAGGAGAAAAGTTTTTGTCACACAAGAGGTAAGCTCTCTTCCTTGTTTTTGGGTTCTAGGTTTTATAAGTTCAATGTTTGTACTTCATGTACCTTTTCTCTGTCGTTTTTTAGCTTTTCAGCTTTTAAGCATTGGTTTGTCTGTTAACATTTTTGCGGGTTTTAACTCTTACTTTTCTTTGTAACTTTGAGCGTCTTTTGGGGTACCTAGGAACAGAAGATGGCTAAGCTTGTTCCTTTTCTATGCGCTGTCTATGCGCTGTTTTTTCAAAGTAGTTAAGTTCTTAATATCTAATTAATTATGCACTTAAAGCACTGCTGAAATACTTTGTACATATTGCAACTAACTGTTTAAGGTATATAACTTTCACAAAGTTTTCTTTAGTTAATTATTATCTTTAACTTATTCTCGTTTTCGTGCTGTCATATGTTGTAGAGTAGGGGTTTTAGACTCAAGTTTTCTTTCAAAAATCTGTTCGTTATAAATTAACATTTCCTTTTTTAATTGCAATGTAAAATTTGGATTTCTTTTGCATTGTTTTTCAGGTTTAAATTCTCTCTCAAACGAACTTGGAATTTCGTTATAGCTGAAAATCATTTCTAATTATTATGTCACTCTCACAGCTTGAGTTCTCTTTAATCTTCTTCTCTTTGTTTAATAGTAACTGATGAAGAGCATGGGTCGGGCCATGAAGGTTAATGGATGCAAGCGAAATTGTTAACCAGTGCTAGGTCATGCTACTCTACGGAGGACATGACTCATATATATAATTTTAAACTATTTTAGGTGGGAATGTTACTTGCATCTATGGCCTTGCAGAAACCCATTTCCAACTAGGTCTTTGTGGAAGTGAGAAAATGCAGAGTTTTTGCTGGTCCTTGATAAAGCCAAGGCTCAGTATTCTCGACACCTTCTACATTCAGTTGTTTTATTTTATTTTTTTATCTTTTCTCCTTTTACTCACACAGGTAGATACATAACCTTTTCTATGTTGTACTAGGTGTGAGTCAAAATTATATATGTATTTTTTTGCTTAGGTATCTTCTTTATAGAATGTGAATTCTGAATTTTCAAAACTGCTGTGTTGCACGTTTTGATTTTCAGGTTATTAAGCACCCTTCGTTTTAATTCTAAAATTTTTTCCTTAGTCTTCATTTTTGCTCTTAAGTATATATATATATATATATAGGGATGTAAGGTCAGGTGATGCGTAACATCACAGCCTCTCCTTGACAAATGTCAACCCCGCCTTCTCGTGGTGCATCCTGTTCCCACTAAAGGGGCTCTGACGACCGCCAATAGTGGTATAACTATACCATCGGGATTAGCGGAAATGCTATCCCACACTCACCAACCTGCTTGGCCAGCGTGGTGAGTTATGGCCAAACCCCTCCAAAATGACTCCACAACTTAAATCTTGGCCCTCAGTCTCCGGCAGCTGGAATGTACCTGGCCAAGGCAGCGGCCAGTGCGACATGAAGGCAGAGGGTGCTAAGAATCCCCGGAGGACCGGACTAGGCTGCCATCTGATGCTGACCTTGGCTACGTATAATGGACGCTCCCTATCTTCTGATTCAAGGCTTCTTGAATTGGAAGAGGAACTACAAAGGATCAAGTGGGACATCGTCAGGCAAGGAGAAAGGGAGAAGATCTCATTGAACTGAAAAGTGGACATCTCTTCTACTATCGTGGGACAGATACTAGCAGAACTAGTGGTGTTGGATTCATAATAAACAAGAAACTGAAGGATAAAATTGTAGAAGTTGAAAGTTCCTCTGACAGAGCTGCACGACTCGTTATCCAACTCTCGAGAAGATACCAGACTCAGATTATTCAAACTTATGCACCAACCACAAGTCATCCTGAAGAAGAAATTGAAGAATTTTATGAGGAAATTCGTCATCTAAATAATAAAGGTAAGCAGCACTTGAAGATAATTATGGGAGATTTCAATGCAAAAATAGGGCAACGGCAACAGAATGAAACATCAGTAGGTAAATTCGGTCACAGCAACAGAAACCAGCGTGGAAATACTCTCTTTGAGTTTGCAGAGGCAGAAGGGTTTTTCATCTTGAACTCCTTTTTCAAGAAAAAGTCACACAGGAAATGGACATGGAGACATCCAAATGGGACGACAAGTGAAATTGATTTTATTATGTGTAACAAAAAATTTGTCGTAGAAGACTGCAGTGTGCTAAACAAGTTCAACACAGGTAGTGACCATAGATTGGTGAGATGTAAGATGCACCTCAACACTAAACTCGAACGTAGCAAGCTCATAAGACAAACAAAATGTATTGACATAACCAACCTTAAAAAACACCATAATACCTTCAAGTTGGAACTGAAGAATAGATTCTCTGCTTTAGAAGACCTAACATCGGAAGAGTGGATATTTCTGAAGTTAACAGAAAAGTAACCAAAGCTCTTATGGAAACAGCTACAAAATTAGCTGGGTCTAAGAACAAGTTGCATGTGAACAAATTATCAGGAAAAACCAAAATGTTGATGCAAAAAAGAAGAGAGATGAGGACAACTAAAGAAGATGTGACTTCCAAAGTGGAATATATAAAGCTATGCAAGACAGTACGAAAAAGTATCACTGAAGACATAAGGAAATTCAACTGTGAACTAGTAAGGAAAGCAATTGAAAACAACCAAAGCCTAAAGATAGCAAAGGGACATCTCAGTAAGGGAAGAAAACAGATTATGGCACTGAGAAAAGAAGATGGTTCTGTAACAAGAAATAGAGGCGAAATTTTGACAAGAGTGAAAGATTTCTACTCCAAATTATATGAAACTGATGATACATGTAATCCAGGCATCATGAAAGGTACCAGAGTTCTTCCAGTCCTCCCAGCAGAAGTTGCACATGCCATCAAGAACATGAAGCAGGGAAAAGCTCCAGGAGAAGATGGAATTACTGTAGACATCATACAAGAAGCAAGTGGAGAAATCGAAACAGTACTCGCCCAAATTTTCACTCGATGCCTTAATGAAGGGAAGATTCCTGAGGATTGGAACAACGCTACAATGATCTTGCTACATAAAAAAGGTGACATTGAGGATCTCTGGAACTACAGACCTATCAGCCTCCTATCGGTAGTTTATAAAATCTTCACTAAAGTTCTTTCACACTGCTTGAAGGTGACACTGGACATGGCTCAACCGAGAGAACAAGCTGGATTCAGGAGTGGCTACAGCACAATAGATCATATCCACGTACTGAGAAAACTAATTAAAAGAGCGAGGGAATATGAACTTCCATTGTGCATGGCTTTTATCGATTATGTAAAAGTCTTTGATTCGGTGAAACCATCAGCAGTTTCAGTGGCTCTGAAATCCTGCGGTATTGAAGATGCGTACATTAATATTATTAATAACATCTATGAAAATGCAAGTACAAAGATTCGGCTGTTTGAAAATACAACACACATAAAAATTGGAAAAGAAGTGAGACAAGGTGACACCATATATCCGAAGCTCTTTAATGCCACATTAGAAAATGTCTTTCAGTCAATGAACTGGGAAAACAAAGGGATAAAGATTAATGGAGATTATCTAACCCATCTTCGTTTTGCTGATGATGTAGTCATTTTTGCAACTACCCAATCAGAGCTGCAGAGTATGATCCAGGAACTTGCTGACAAGAGTAAAGAAGTGGGATTAAAAATGAACTTTCAGAAGACAAAAGTGATGTTCAATGCTTTTACAAGAAATGAAGATTTATCGATTGATGGAGAAAAGCTGGAGATAACAGACACGTACATTTATCTTGGACAACAGATATCAAGTGAGGGTAACATTGATGAAGAAATTAATCGGCGTACAAAACTTGCCTGGAGAGCTTTTGGAAGAAACAGCATGATTTTCAAGAGCAATATACCATTATGTCTTAAAAGGAAAGTGTTTGATCAATGCATCCTTCCAGTTCTTACGTATGGTGCAGAGACGTGGACCTTAATTAAAAGAGACATACAAAGGCTGCAGACAACTGAAAGAGGCATGGAGAGGTACATGCTTGGTATAACCAGGAGAGATAAGAAGAGGAACTCGTGGATCCGAAAAATGACAAGAGTGGAAGACATCATGATCAGAGTTAAATCCCTGAAATGGCAATGGGCTGGACATACTGCCAGAAGGACAGAACATCGATGGACAGCCGAAATTTTAGATTGGATTCCCAGGGACAGGAAAAGACCCAGAAGAAGACCACGTGGAAGATGGGTGGATGAAATTCGAAAATATGCGGGAGTGACATGGAGGAGACTGGCACAAGACAGACCGTTGTGGAGGAAACTTGGGGAGACCTTCATCCAGCAGTGGATTGATAATGGTTGACAATGATGATGATGATACACACACACACACACACACACACACACACACACACACACACACACAGTCATGAAAATATTAAGATTTTGACAGTGTTGTAAATAAGTCATTGTGGCTACATCGTCTAAAACAGTTTTGATATGTAGGATGCATATCATGTATGTAAAATATGTGTACATATAGGATTATAAAATAAAATATGGTTATAAATGCCATTTTTCTCATAAAGTGTTTATTTGTGCCAATATAAATGGCTTCAGGGAAACCTGTGGTGACTCAGGGAAATATCAAGGAATTATCAGGGAATTTCGAAATGGATGTCCTCTGATTCCCATGGTATTATTTGTGAAATTTAATAGAATTCGTTATCATGATAACTGTTTTCCCCTCTTTTTTTATCTAATTTCATTATTTATTTTTGTAAACACAGATTTGATTGTACTTTTCTTTTACTGTAGAGTCCCTATGAAGCACATCTAAGGGTCTAGAATATGCTCCTGCCTCCTGATAACCCAGGCTGTTGTAGCATTTCTCTTACAACAGGGGTCGCAGACCTCCTATTTTTTTGTGCTTTTTTTTTGTTTTTTCATTGTATATGTGGTCTATTTTTAGTTGCAGCTTGGAGTAGTATGTGTGGTATGTGAGATAGTGAAATTTTTTGCCATCTTTGTGTGTGCAGTATTTTTCATTGCATTTCAGAATAAAATTTTCAAAATATATAGATACTTGCCATTGCAATGGATGGTCGATTTCCTGTCTAACAATGGCCTGTTTTCTTCTTTCAAATTCAGGAGAGTCCATAATTGCTGATTTATGACATAGTAGCTGTAGTACTCCAGGTCGACTTGAACAATGGGGAGGTGTAATTTTAAGAAAGAGTGGCTTCTAAAAACTGATGGGAATGGTATTCTTTATTCCAAATGGGTGAAGAAGTTTAGTGACACTGAAGGATTTTGCATCGTTTGTGACACAAAGATTAGTGTAATCAAAGGAATCCAAGGTTTGTGTCAGCATGCTGCAACTAGTAGGCATAAGGCAAATGCCCACATTAAGTTACAACCACGTCAACTTCGCCTTACTGCTGTCAGTATTGCAGAGGAAATCCCGGCTTCTGAGACTCCATCTCTTTCCTGTGTGGATCCAGCTTCATCTTACTCTGTGTCTGGTACAATAGCATTGTACAGTGAAAGAGACTGCAACAAGAGCAGAGATAATTTGGACTTTGAAGGCTTTAACTTCTGATTTTTCAGCTTCATCTGATGGAATTAGGGATACATTTCAAGCTATGTTTCCTGGAGCAGTTCCTGAGAATTTTTCTATGTCTGCAGGGAAAATGAAGTACTTGATAACAGATGGCCTTGGACCATATTTCAAAGAAAAGATTGTTGAAGATATACTGCAGTCACTTTGCTACACGATCCTGTATGATGAGACAACTAATTACGCTGGAAAAAAAGAGCTTCAATTAATGGTTAGATATTGGTTGAATTCCAGTAATCAGGTAGAGTTGTGTCACCTAGAGACATTTTTCTTGGGCAAGGCAACTGGCGAAGTACTTGTCAAGCATATCCACTTAGCTATCGACAGTGCTCGGCTACCCAGACAGTCATTTCTCATGATTGGTTCAGATGGGCCAAATGTAAATAAAAAAGTTCACCGTCTCATGAATGAGGATATGAAATCCATGTGTGGTGAGCAACTCCTGGACTTAGGCTCGTGTACGATTCACACAGTTCATAACGCCTTCCAGAAAGTTATAGAAAAATTTGGACTGGATATCAGCAATTTAGTCATTGACATATACTATTATTTTAAAGGCTGGCCCTCCAGATGTGAGGACTTTTCCCAAATCCAATCAAAACTGTCACTGCCCAAACATATGTTTATGAAACATGTAACTTCAAGGTGGCTGACAGTGACAGAAACATGCAAGAGAGTCCTAGAGCAATGGGATGCTCTCATTGAGTACTTCATGAAGTCCATCCCTCAAAAAAAGTCAAAGGAAATGTCATCCCACAAATATCAATCTATAACCAAGTTTCTCAAAGATTCTACAACAAAAGCTGTGATAAGGTTTGTAATATTTAGCTCAAAAGTTTTTACAGATATCACAGGCACACTACAGAAGAATGAACCCCTTGTACATGTCATGCACTCTAAATTAGTGAAATTGGCAAGAACTCTTCTTCACTTTGTTAAGAAGGATGTTGCTTCATTGGAAAATCTTCACAAAAGTATTGTTGAAGATAACAGCAATTTCTTACCACTTTCACAAGCTGAATGTGGAGGCTAGTGAAATTTTGAAAAATTTGACAGATACAGAAACATTTTTTTTTTTTCAAGAATAGTGTTAGAAATCATTACATTGCTGCCTACAAACATATTTTTATTACAGCTTCTATCTCTAAGAATATTTTGAAGTACTTGTCTTGCCTTCATCTTGACAATATTAAGTCAAGTGACAGTAGCATGTACATCACCAATTTGGGAAACCTCTTACCAATCAATGTTGATCATGAAATACTGCTTGATGAATGGAAACCAGTCTATTCAGCACCAGTGTCTGATATTGAAACTCTGCAGAGGAGGAAAACAAATGCTGTTGCCACAGTTTCCAAAGAGATGTTTGGCACAATATGGCAAGAAATTGAATACCCACTAGATGTGCTCCAGGCTGAATGAAGCTCATGTAGAGGTGTACTGACAGTGTAGAAAAAAAAAAAAACTATAAGTTTACATGCATCATACCTTAAACTGCTTGTTTCTGTGTATCACAGTTTTTTAAATAAAATTTTTCTTAATGACAGAAAGACTGTGTATGTTCCACCCTGTATGTTATGTAACTAAAGATCTTGTATATGAATGTAGCCCATGTGAAAAACTGTTTTAAACTGCCATAAACAGATTTAAACATTTCAGATGTTCTCCTGCTGCATTTTTGTAGATACATATATGTATATCATTAAGCTGTCTTCTGAGATTCAGAGGTTGGCTCCTCAAAGGAAGACTATCTATCTGCCAGATAAATGTTTAATGATGGAACTAGAATTTATTACTGTTGCTGTATCAAACATCTCTATATATAGCCATCTTGGCTCACAGCTCAAGTTTCACTGACATCCATCACATGTCACACAACAAGACCTTTTGTACTTTATACTCATTATCTTTTCTCATGCAGACATTCCTGAATCTGGTCCACCCATGATTTCCTTAACCTTCCTCTATGTTTCTTTTGTGCCGTTTAGGCTGAAATTTTTTTTATTAGTAAGCATCTCATCACTCATTCTTTCAACATGGCCAAACCACCTAAGAATATTAGTCTCCACCTTACTGACAACATTTTGCCTCACATTACACATCTTCATTCCTCACATGATCAGAGCAAGTCTTGCCAAAAACTCCCCACAAGTAGCGCATTTCTCCAGCACATGAACGACTCCTATGTCTCGTCCGCAGTATCCAGGTTTCACTGCTGTACATCAGAATACGAAAAATTACCCTCTCATATACAGCCATTCGGGACTTTCTTGAGAACCCATCATTCCTGTGAAATCCTTTTAAAGCAGCTATGACTTTCAAAGAAGAATTCACTTCCCTGCTAATTTTACCATCTAATTTGTTCTCTCTGTCAAACATGCTTCCCAAATATACAAATTCATTCACCTGGTCAATCAGTGCCATTTGTACTTATCTTGCATTCAGTACTAACAGTTCCTCACTCAAAAACCATAACTTTGATTTTTCTCTCCTTTATACTGGGTTTGAATTTCATGTAAACTTTGCACGTCCGGAGCAACATACTCTGCAACCCTCTTTTGTTCTCTGCCAACAGGATTGTGTCCTCAGCATAGAGCAATTGACACACATGGATATTACCAAGGCATAAACCAATGTTGTCTATTTTGGCATCACCCATGCATGCATCCATAAATATTTTTAAAAGCCATGGTGACATTACACAACCTTGTCTGACTCTTGCACCAATAGAAAACCATTTTGATGAAACACCATTCACTTGCACTCATGCTCTACTGCTAGCATACATGGTTTCTGCACTATTAAGTGTATTTCCAGTAACACCATATTTATTCAGTACCTTCCAAACAAGCCCCCATTTACTTGGTCATACGCTTTCTCTAAATCTATGAAGGCAGCAAAAACTTTCTTACCAACAGATAGATACTTTTTTTTATCATCATACATAATGCAAAAATTTGTTTAGTGCAGCCCTTCCCAGGCATAAAACCACTCTGTACACCCCACACTTCCTCTGATGTAAGACCTCGTACCTTATCAATAATGTCCTTTTCAAACACTTTCATTGGTACACTGAGCTAGCTGATTCCACGATAGTTCTTGCATTCACTCTGACCACCTTTTCCCTTGTACAAGGAAGCAATGATAGCATCTCTCCAATCCTGAAGGATCATTCCTAATTCCCAGCACAACTGGCAAATTTCAGTTAACCAGTCAATCACAGAGTTGCCACTATATTTTAACATCTCAGGTTATGCCACCTACTATCAAAGCCCTGTGTGTCAAGCTTTAAAATCTTGGAAGAGATTTTAAAGCTTGACACACCTCTTCCCTGAAGATCCCTCCTGTGCTTCCATCTCTCACTGTGACATCATCATCTTCTGCCTCAAAATTGCCTTTGCTTTCATGCTCTAATAACTCACAGAAGTATTCAACCCATCTTTCACTTAACTCATTGGGCTCCCATATCATTTCTTTGGTCCAATTCTTCACACAATTTAAAACTTTATGTCCACTAATTTTCCTGTCCTATGTACTCCAGAATTGTTTTTTATCATTCCAAAAAGCCAATTCATGACTCCACCTTTTCCTTCCTATCTTTTGCCTTACTCTGGTGAAACAGGTCGATATACTTGTTGTTGAAAAATGTATTAGATGCATTTTTCCACTACAAGTATTTTCATTAATGTCAACTACTTTTAGTTAAGGTCCATGTCTCAGCTCTGTATGTAAGAACTGGAAGGATGCATTAATTAAACACTTTCCTTTTAAAACATAATGGCATATTGTTCTTGAAAACTGTACTGTTTGTTCCAAAAGCTCTCCAACCAAGTTTTATCTGCCAATTAATTTAGAGAGAGAGAGAAAAATAGTGGGAAAATGTGTCTCACATGTGGTAAAGGTTTCTTCCTCAACATTTTGTCTTGAGCTAGTCTCATCCAAGTCACTTCAGCATGCTTTTGATTTCATCCTCCCATTTCCAACATGACCTTCTTATGGGTCTTTTTGTCATGGCGAAAATTTTAACCTCTGGTGAATTTCAGAGAGACCTGATCAATCTTTCTGTTGGTTTATCAGAGATTAATTAATGCAAAAATTTTCTTCCATGACATACGTTAGAAGAAAATTCCTGGTTGAAAGGCAGGGGAATTCATGCGCAAAATTCGCTTGTCTTAATCACTACCAGGAAAACAAAATTTCATGTTGGTGAAGAAAAAAAAAAAAAAAAAGAATAATATTTGATTTAACTGACTTTGGGGTTTTGAAAATAATTATTTTATCTGTTCTTTTATCGCGATAGGAAAAGGCGAGTAGGTGTGCAGCTCAGAGAATCAAAATTAATTTTAGTTTAACATCACGGAACGAGAGAAAAAGAAAATTAAAACTAGTGATTTTCTGCAAAGCAAGAATTCGCCATTTTTTTTTTGCGTTCCTGTTTCCAAGCGAGAAGTCGCCCAAAAGTGTAACATCTTTTCGTTTTTTGGGGTAAGGAATTCAGCAACGAAATCTATTTTTAGACCCCAGGGTCAAGAAGAGCTTGGTCTACACGTGTGAAGGTCAGAGGTCACTCGAGGCGTGGGAGTGAAAAGTCCGTTGGGAAGCCGTGAGTTGCTAGGCTGAAGTTTCGACCAATGAGAGGGGTCAGCGGTTTTCAAGCACCCCTGAGTTTTTATCCGTTGAGAGTCACTTTTGTTATGGTACTTCTGGCTGGCAGTCAGAGAAAGAGAGGACGGCGGAGTTTTTTCCTCCTCGCCTTTTGGCGGGAGAGAACCACAGAAAAAAAAAAAATTTCTTCTTGATTTTGTTTTGCTGACCACCAGTCCACCACAAGGGGACACTCTGGATCTGGGCTGCCTATTAAAAATTTTGACGATGTAGAACGCAGTTAAAGCGGCATTCCGCCGGCCGGGAACCTCGCCCTGAGGAACAAAATGGCGGCAGGCTGGGACAATGTCGCTAAGGAAAAGAAGGGGGACATGCCTTCTCCCTTATGGAAATTCCGGAAAGAATGGGCCCAGCCTCTACAGCTTCACCCTCGGCTGATACTCCGAAAAGGAAGCCTGCCTCAAAGGTTCCATCTCATCCCGAGGTTTCGGAAATGGTTACCTCTGCTATTAACCGTTTAAGGAAGGGAACTGGGAGGAAGAAAAAGAAATTCTAACGAGAATGTGGTTGTGCCAGGACTGTAAACTGTGGTGAAAACAGAAAGGAAAAAAAAAAAAAGAACGCCAGCTCGAAGGTAATGTTTTAGTTCATATCTTTTTGTATTGATATATAACATCCCACGCAGGGTACCTAAACTTCGAGCTGAGCATAAGAAACAAAAAGAAAAAGAGCAAGTTTTTTTTTTGCCTCTGATTGTGGCTGTGTTGTCGTTCAGCTTTCAAAATTAAAATGTATTAGTTACTCAGGTACGAATTCAGAAAAAAGAAAGAAAAAAAGAGAGGGGAGTTGAAAATGCTTTCATTTATGTTTTTTTTTTGTGCTGTCATGTCTGGTATTTTAGCAACTTCCCAGGCCAGTAAATTTTGATGTATCGGAAAAATTTAGTTTAATAGTTGGGCACAGTGAATTTTGGTGCATCGATAATAGTTTAGTTGGGCATGTGATAATTGAAAAGCAGTGTTATTGTGATGTCGTGGGTGATAAAATAATTGTAAACATTTTTTCTCTAGCCTTTTTACAGCGTTGAGTTATTTTTTTTTGAGTGAAGATAAATTATGGGATGATTTATATTGGAATTTTGGGAACATATTATAGTGTGATGAAATTGGAAACCTAAAGTGCTGTTTACATTCTTGGAGTGTTGGGTGTCGAAATTGAGATGGTAGGAGTGTTAATTGAGGACCAGTATTTTACATGCTCCAGATGAGTGTTAATCTCCCATTGGAAAGGGGTGATCTTAGGGCAAGCAGGGAACTTGTCCTAGGGCAGAGGGCTCTGAGTAGGGAATTTTCACCAGGATGCGATATGTGCAGAATAGAAGTTAAAGTATTTTTTTTGTTCTCAAGTTTAGTATTTCACAAAAAGAATGAACATCATGGGTTGAGAAGACACACTTTTGCTCACCAGTTCCAGTATTAATTGTTCTTTTCTTTGGCCTAAATTTTCTTGTTTTTACTATAAGGTTAAAAGTCTAAATGTAATTTTAATTTTCAATAAGGTGAAAATATTTAGTGGGTTATATAAATGGTCAGTGTTATTGTCTGAAGTGGACCTGCGCATTGCCATGGTGCAGAAGAATTTCCTTGCTAGTGAATTTTCCTGGGATATATGTGGAGAGAGATAAGTGAATTTTCCTGGGATATATGTGGATACTGTGATTTAGGATTTCTTGGGATATAGAGAGATAAGTGAATTTTCCTGGGATATATGTGGATACTGTGATTTAGGATTTCTTGGGATATAGAGAGATAAGTGAATTTTCCTGGGATATATGTGGATATTGTGATTTAGAATTTCTTGGGATATATACAGAGATAAGTGAATTGTTCCTGAGATATAGTTGTGTTAGTTCTGGGCCAGATGTGTCTGGAGTATTTAGGGTTGAAGTACGACAGGCTCTTGCAGGCGTGGTTGATCAAGGTGGGATCATGCATTGGTTCGAAAAGGGGAGATCCTTGAAGATGTGGTTTTTGGGGAAAACTTGTCTTCAAACCCCCCAGTAGTTTCGCTGCTCACGGAGATATGTACTGCCAGCGAGGGTCGGTCGAGCGTTGCTTCAAGAAATGTGGTGAGATCATGTTAGAGGAAATTCTGTGCCTGATGATGATGTGTCACACTTGAGGATTTTTTCCTTTCCCTTTGCATAGGCTGAAAGTGGATTCACGACCCAATTTCACGCCTTCAGCCTGACTTGGTATTTTCTTCCTGTGTTGGTTCTCAAAACCCAGGGTAGTGTCTGAACTGAGAGTATTTGCCTCACCGCTACCTCAGTAATTCACTGCAGGTGTTAAATTCAAGTTTGTTTGGTGATTTAAAGTATCTAAATTTATTTGTTTATGATTTGCTGTAGTGCTAGGGATGTAAATTCTAAATTCTGGTTGTTGGTGTTAGTGAACTTGATATTTAGTTTGGAAATTTAGTTAATTGGTATTTTGGGCTTTTGTTTACAGTATAGAGTTATTAAGTATCCTGAGCTATTATGTGAAGTGCAGAGTGAGGTGATTTTTATGAGCAAGCTAGTGCAAGAAGATTGTTTGAATTTCTGAATTATGTTGATGTTATGAATAGTGATAATTTTTAAGATTAGTTAGTGAGGTTTCTTTATAAGTGAAGTAGGTTCATTCAGGATAGTTCTATGGGTTATGTAATGTTAATTAATGCTTGTGCTCAGTGTAAATTCTGTTTTGAGGATAATTTACTTGGTTTGTTTACTTGCTGATAGTAGATTTGTTAAAGTATAATTTGTGGCTCTTAAAATAACTAAATTTAATTGAAGTCTTTGAATCTGGTCTGGGAGATTGCGGAGTTTGCTAAGAGTGTTTAAATTTAAATCAATAAGTGTAAAATTGTAAATTGGTCATTGAGCTTGCGGGGTGAGAGAGAAGAGAGTACGTTTCAAAAGAACAGAATTTGTCCACCTTGTAGAATTAAAAATAATCCAGTATTTTTTTTTTGTAAGCTCTGTGAATCATGGTATAATTTTGGATGCATGCCTAGTGTTCAAACCAACTGTGTTGAAATATGTAAAGTTGTGCTGTTCATAAGGCCAGTGGCCAAATAGAAATGGAAAGAAAATTGAGATTCTGTTTTTATACTGCTGTGTTTAAGCAAACAAGAAAAAAGGAAATACCATCTGTTTGTCCACTAAATTAACTTATTAAGTTTTTAAAGAAAAATAATAAATACAGGCAGTAGCCTTTCAAAAAAAGTTCAAAATGAGTGCAGTGTGAAAAATTTTTGTGTGCTGTTGTCTTCCATGACTTGGTCCCATGTACTCCCCCTTAGCTTGACTAAGGCTATCGATCCGAATCCTGGTATTATAAGGTTTTTCATAACTGCAATTTTTGTCCTAACCTTTTTAAATTGACTTTCACCGCCTCCACAAGTTGTTATTGAACGAGTACATTTTATCGTATGACTTATAGTGACACATTTTCATACACATGCAACAATATCCACTTATTTTTGCACTTTCAGGTGACTCAACTCTGCTTGAACACAAACAACGCAAACTTTCCAATAACTTCTTGTGGAATGTAAATTTTCAGATGCATTTTTGTTTAGGATGTTCATGGCCTTTTCTAGTACTTAGAAAATATTTTTGTTTCGAAATGCATCCACCCATCTCCCAAATTTAAATTTTCTATAATTTCCATATGAATTTCAATACAAGCATAAATATAGTAATCCTTTTAATAGATAACAATCAATTCAATATAATCAATATACCCAAATTGAATTAAATTCAAATTTTTTTTTCACCAAAACATTTTCCTACCCCTTGGTATCCAATCTAGTACTTGTGTTGTCTAAAGGGGTTGGTCTGTTCTTTTAGCAGTGTGTGCAACTCATTGCTAGTTAAAGGCATTACTTTGATCATGATGTCATCCACTTTTGTCATTTTCATAACAAAGAGCATACACATCAATCCTTAATAGTCAGACAGTATCTTGCAAAGCACAATGTGATGTTACTTGAGCATCCACCATCTTCTCCTTACTTGGCACTACCCAATTTTTACTTGTACAGTATATGCAGTTGAAATTTACCCTAAAAGGATGGCAATTCACAAGTGCTGAAGTCATCGCTGAAAATGTGACAAAGGTGCTGAAAGAAGTTTCACAGAGTAGATTCTAGGAATGCTGTAAATGTCTTTATGGACATTGGTAAAATTGTGTGGCCAAACAAACTATTCTGAAGGAATGCTGTGTAAATAATGGCAGTGTTATTGCTTTCTGTATAAAAAGGAATTTCTGGAAACTTTTAGAACTTACTGTGTGTGTGTGTGTGTGTGTGTGTGTGTGTGTGTGTGTGTGTGTGTGTGTGTGTGTGTGTGTGTGTGTGTGTGTGTGTGTGTGTGAGAGAGAGAGAGAGAAAGAGAGAGAGAGATTCAAAAGTTTTTCTGGAGACTTAGTGGTGTAAATGCTAAGGGGCTAGAATCAAGTCACGAATTTGTGTTTGAGCTTTGTTTATAGTTGGAGCCAGTATCACTGAACATATACATCTCTTCCTTACATTTCACTGGGTTGTTAAACTACCCCAAAGCCAAACAAACATACAAGAATCCACAATAGCAACCAAGGAAACTAGCACATAAAACAAAACAGAATCAGATCATAATATTAATGTTCATAACACTGTGAATTCAATCAAATGGTCGATGAGGCAAGTGAGTTTGGGTATCTAAAACACATGTTTGACAGGAAAAATATATACTGGATATTGATATTAAAAGGCAAGTGAATTTTGGGTTTGTGAAAAGGTTCCTAATAGCTGTATATGAAAGCATAATTGTTCCAGGGATAGGAGTGAGTCTCCTTTTTAGCTAAAAGTATCTTTCTTTCCAATTTGTATCTTAAAGCATCTTTTTTTTGTAACCAATTCTCCTAAAATCTCATTTTTAAGGGGTTTGTTCTTGAATTATTTGTCTTATTTTCTCAAATTTGTTTAACCTTAGGTAAAATTGTATAGTAACCCCAATGAAGATTTACTGAGGTGTGTTTTGGTTTCATTTGTGCTTCTCTTTTTAAATTGAGAGGTGAGCACTTTTGAAATCTGTGGTCTTAATTTTGTATGTGTCTAATAAAATGTATTTTCATTGTTCCAGGTGCTTTGATTGAAGAATGTTTATGCAAACTATGACAGTATCAGTATTGATAGTGTAAAAATTCAAGAGGAACTAGTGCAGTATTTTGGTGTTTTAATAGTTCATTTTAATTAAACATTTTAGTGAAAAAATCTGAGATTTCATTGTGGGCAAGTGCAAGTTTTGAGACTTTTGGTTGATACAAAAAGACAGTAACGGTCACAAACTTTCACTGTGGTGTGTTAAACAAAGTCAGTCTGAGACTTTTTGTAAATTATGTATTGCTGTGATAAATATTGGGAACAAGAGTTTTCACTCATTATTACAGCATGCTGATGGCTTCAAACATAATAAAATCTCGTTGGAGGTTTTGAATCCAAAACAGATGACTTTGTGCAGGTCAGCTGCAGCATTTAATGTTGGAGAGCAGTCTTGTAGCTCCTCTTTACCAACAGTACTAATCAAAATGCCCAATTTGGGCTAGTGAGTTCAAAATACAAAGCAACCACTACTGAAATAATTCTTACCTTCAAACACATTTGCAGCAATTTCTCAGCTAATTCTTCCAGTGACTGGAAGCAATTTTTGGATGCCATGTTTCCAGGCGTAATTCCATCGGACTTCTCTCTCAGTCCAAAAACGATGCAGTACCTTATAAATGATGCACTAGGCATTTATTTTGGTGATCAAATGCTAGAAGATTTAGGTTTGACAGTGTTTACTATTTCATTTGATGAAACAACTAATATTGAGAACAAAGAGGAATTGCAGATCACTATTCGTTATTGGTCAGAGGCCAGGACTGAAGTTGTCTCATGTCATTTGGAAACAGTTTTTCTTGGTAAAGTTGATGCAGAAACACTTTGCTCTCTAATTTCCTCAGCAATTGATCATGCTAATTTACCACTGAATAACCTGTTAATGATAGGCACGGATGGTCCCAACATTAATAAAAAATATGCATAAGCTGTTCTATGAAGAACTCTTGACTATAAAGGTCAAAAGGATTGGTGGACATTGGAACCTGCAATGCAGCGGTCTTTTATAGTTCACGCTAAAACATTCGAGATTTTTCCACTAGCAACTTTTGCTAGAACCACTATTTACCACTGGCAAAATGCATTTGCTTGCTAGCAATTTGCTACTAACTAATGGTCGAAATCGAGCCCTGCCTATGAGCCAAGAGGGAGCAATAGAGTATAAATTTTGTGCCCTCCAGATAAATGATCTGCCTTAGCATATTATAGAAGAAGGAAGAATTGATACAAATTAATCCCTTTTAAGTGAATTAAAGGGAGCATATGAAGCTTTAAATTATAATGGACTTGCTAGAATTATGCTATCTTTTCTGACAATACTTCATGGAAATGCAGGGTGTGAACAAATATTTAATCAAGTTAAAATAACAAGGACACAGCTCACTGTCAGACTCCAACTTGCAGAATTCCTTGGTCATTGAAGGTATGCAAAAAGAGAAAGGAAATTGCTATGAGCGATAGTATGATGAAACATTACTAAAAAGAGCAAAATTTGCTGCATATAATTTCCAGAAACTTCAGGAGCCAAGACATACTGACTTGAAGAAAACAGAACTGCCCACATGTGGTTTTTAAAACAGCTGTATTTCTTGCATTTATTTAGCATTCCCTGAACTCACTTTATCCCATAATAATTTACTTCACTGTTTAGTTGAAAATGTAATTATATTTGTGGCTATCAGAAACATGGACCAACATGTAAGAACCAACATTCCCAAATATGTCAGCCAATTCATATGACAGTGTAATACATATTCAATAAAGAAATTGAAGAAGCACAATTATACACCAAATTGATACAAAATATTACAAAAATCCATTTTTTATTGTTGCAAATAACTGATAGTGGCAAGCTTTTGCACACCTACAAGTGGCTTTATCAAGCTAAGTTAATATTACAAACCTATGCTGGGAGAAAATATGAGAGACATTGACGTTTGAAATAAAATGCTTGTGGGTTGAGGTAACTTCAAATTGTATGTAAATTCAAAATATGCACTTGAAAAGACAAGCAACCAAAAAAACCTTGAAACCATAGGATATCAATCCAGAGGTGATGCATATCTTAAACAGAATCGTTGTATGTATTCTGTGTTGTGAGTATTTCTATGGTCTGTGATGGATGTCCCGAATTGAGTAGTGTATTGGGACCAGTCATTTACGTCCTGCCCACTGAGGCATTGCATTGTTAAGATGAACTTCTCTTGAAAGAGCTGTGTTTGCACAAACGTATATATAACAACAACTCAGAAAAGATACAATATATATATATATAGCAGTCAGAAAAATTTGGTAATGATTAATTTCAAGAGAAGTTCATTTGAACAATATGAGTGCCTCAGTGGGCAGGATGTAAATATTTGGCCCTGTACACTATTAAAATTGGAACTTTCATCAGAGAGACTATAGAAATACTCTCAATGCAGAATGTGTGCAATGATTTTGCTTCGCAAGATCTACATCACCTCTGGATGGTTTTCTACTCACTTTTTATTTCATAAATTTTGAATTGACATGTAATTTGAAATTAACTCATCCCAAGTATTTCCTTTCAAATGGTAATGTTTTTCATATGGTTTTTTTTCCTGCAGAAGTTAGTAGTATTAGTTTGCCTAGATAAAGCCACCCGTAAGTGTGCAAAAGCTTCAAAATATCAGTTATTTGGGCCAATAAAAGGCAAAGTATTTTTTTTTATAATAGTTTGTATGATTGACATATAGGGATCATCGCAGAAAAAGATTACTTATGACTCCATGCCAAACATCTATTTTAGAGTAGTACCATTACAATCCAAAGTCAACAGCAAAAGTCAAATTCATATGTTCTTAAATTTACAGATGACTAATTTTTTTGACACTAGTAAGGAAAATTGGGATTAGCTGCTAGTTTCTTAAAAAAATCAATCTTTGCAAGTTGATATTTTGGCCAAATGGGATTCAGAGTTTTGATATTAAGAAAAAGATTACTATATTTTTCAGAATAAAGACTCATTATTTTTTCTAAAAAGGAATGGTGTCAAAATCTCCTTGCATCTTCTTTATCGAAGGTCATTATTATCACCATGAATGTATACACATGTATGCTTCTATAATTACTGTTAAATGAGTTTACAATGTTAGTGGTATATCTTAGGTACAGTAATTGATATTCTTCTGTACTTTTTTTACAATGTTATTGTATCTTGAATGCTTGTATGTGCTATACTTTTATGTTTATCTATTGCTAACTACATGCATGTGCCGGGTTTTTTTTATGAACCGGGACTTCTGTTGTGCTAGACATAAGCATTTGTGAGCTAATGATGTAAAATACAGTTTAAGCACATAGGGATGCATGACAGACATAAAAGGATTTCATAATTCTTTTAAAAAGCAAAGTGATAGAAAAAGAAGGGAAAGAACCGCATCTCGGGATGTAACATCTCAACAGATGTGTAAGACATCGAGCAGCAAAGTAGTAGTACATTGTTGCTGCTGTAAATTCTTCGGTTTACTCAGAACTTTTGTAGCCAAACGCAAAAATCTTATCCATTCACAATAACATAAATACTGTGGAGTGGTAATTTTTTTAGGTAATTTTTGGGGAAATCCATTTTCGAAACATTCACTTTCTGGGGGAAGGTACTTTTATTTGCGGTTTGCAATGAAAGCTACCGCCATATCTGAAAGTCTTGCTTCCCTTGCTGTTTTCCAACAATGTGCAGAGGATAGCCGTTTTGCTTTTTTTACAATATTTTTTTATTTCAAATGGTTCTTGGGAACTTTTGATTATAAAAACAAACAATTCACCATTCCCAGGAATTGTTAGTATGCCACAAAATGCCAAGAGACTTCGATCAAGTTCATCTTACTTTGATAAATCAGTGACACGGCGAAGATGGCCATCAAAAGCAATGATGATTGCCATTGGCTGTCCGAAGGTGTAACATCGCTGACAAATTCTGGAGTGTGTGTGTGCCTTTGGCTGATGGACTGTGTGGCGTTTTTGAAAGTTGATTTTCGTCGGTGGCATCACACACTACAAATTTCACAAATCGCAAGAATTCAACGATTCATATGCTGCAGTTTTCATGCAGAATTTTTTTTTCCTTAACAAAAATCTTTAAAATGTTATTGTATTGTTTGTTTGTTTATTTGTTTTTTTTTTAAAATAAGGGTACGTCTTGTATTCCAAGAAGTACAGTAAATATCTGAAATGTTCTCTTGGCAACAGAGAAGCAGATTGCATGGACAAGATAAGGACCTTTTCTTATGGGTATGGAAGTGTACAAGTGACTAGCAAATAATATGCTGTAGTGTGGAAACATATTTCTTATGCTTGTATACAATTAAATCCTTTAAGGTGCTGATTCTGATTGCAGTGGTTTACTTATTCTTGTGTACAAAAGGTGAAATACTGGCATATAAAAGTACTAAGCACTGAACAGTGTTACCCCATGCCAAGGATCTCATTGATGGTGAACTGACATGGCGTTGAATGCTTACTGAGAGCACCGTGCAATCACAAACTTCTTTTTTTTTTTTTTTTTTTTTTTTACCCGAGGTCTCACTGATAGCAGAATGCAAAAAATCATCAAAAGTGGTAGATAAAACCTCATTAATGATTTTACATGGTCCTAAGTCCTTAATGCTTATCACTGTTCTGTTAGCATGTCATCTACAATGATGAACTGTGAGCTCTAAGGAGACTGCTCGTATTACTAGAATGTTGATCCTTTGTTGGTAATGTAGACATTGCTCTGTGTGCTGTTCTTGTAAGTGCTAGTGAATCTTCTGCATGCTATCGTGAGGCTTGGCAGAACATCGATGGATTTTTTTCAAAAAAATATATTGTTGTGATATTGCAGTGTCAGTCCACTTCAGAAAAGCACAGTAGAGTTTGTGATGAGTGAAAGTGCTGAACAGAGAGCAGGAAGATTAAAAAAAAAAAAAAAAAAAAAAGACTTAATTGCTTTATGGGAAACTATTGGGCATGATATCTATCACTCAATATCCTGTTAACCTACAATTCAAGTGGTGCAGTAAAAATATCACTGTGACTGTTTAATATATTTAGGAATGCATGCATGCATGGTGCCAAAATGGACAGTAACTCATTTATGTCTTGGTAATATCTGTGTGTGCAGTTTTCTGTATGCTGATGATACTGTTCTGTTGGCAGAGAGCAAAAATGAGTTGTAGAGTATGTTTTCCTGGATGTGCAAAGTTTGTATGAAATTTAAACTGAGTATAATGAGGGGAAAAACCAAGTAGTGGTTTTTGAGGAAGGAACTGTTAGTACTGAATGCAAAAAAGTCTCAATGTTGCAGAGATCGACCAGATGAATGGATTTGTGTGTATAGGAAGCATGTGTGACAGAGAACAAATTAATTAGATGGTGAAATTAGTAGGTGAGTGAATTCTTCTTTGAAAGTCGTCACTGCTTTAGGAGGTTTTCACAGGAATGGTGGGTTCTCAAGGGAGTCCCGAAAGGCTGTGTATGAAAGTGTAATTGTTGCTACTCTGATGTATGGCACTGAAACCTGGATACTGCAAAAGAGACATAGGAGTTATTTGTATGCTGAAGTGATGCATTGCTAAAGGGGAGTTTGTGGCAAGATACGCTCTCATCTCTCACATGAGGAACAAAAATGTGAAATGTAAAGCAAAATGTTATTAGTAAGATGGAGACAAATATTCTTAGGTGGTTTGGTCTTGCTGAAAGAATGAGTGATATGATGCTCACTAAGATAATTTTTTCAGCCCAAGTGGCAGGAAAGAAATGTAAAGGAAGGACAAGAAAATCATGGTAGGACCAGATTCAGGAATGTCTGCATGAGAAAAAGATAATGAATATTAAGTACAAAAGACCTTGAGTGAGACATATGATAGATGTCAGAGAAACTCTAGCTGTTTGCTGAGATTGATGTAAATAGAGATGTCTGATACATCAGCAGTAAGTAAAATCTAATTCCATCAATTAAACATTTATCTAGAAGATTAACTTTCCTTGAAGAGCTAACCTCTGAATCTCAGAGAACAGCTTAATGATGTATATGTAGGTGTTATGTTCAGACTTTGCTGGTTTGAGTTCTGAGCATTTTTTAACAAATTCATTTCAACTTTTGCTGTTAAGATATACAGGCACTTACAAAAACATAGAAAGAAGTTGCAGGCAAAACTGCATCTGTTGCAATTATTTGACTGAGCTTTTGTTTTATTAAATCAAGTGGATTGCCACCTGCATATAAGATTTTCCTTCTGCATTTTGCAAGGGTTGAAGCTAACTGTATGGGCCAAAAGTACCAAGGGAATGTTAAGCAGTTGAGCAATTTCCACTTCAGCACTTGAAACAGATCATGTTACTTTTCAGGATTTGCTGTGTCAGTGTTACGTGTTTCTGTCATTAGTTTATATCATTGTAGTTTTGTGTTGTTACTCATTCCTTACCTATAAAATATCTCAGTAGAACCACAAACATTTTGTTTCGGGTCCACGTTGATAACTCACATAGAAAGTTCATAGTAACAATTATATAAGCACTAATAGATTAAGTACTATTATGTACCTCTAATCCTCAGTTATATGTATATGATTCACATTGTTGGTGTGTCATTTTTCTTGCTTGTGGATTCATTGACGATTCTCAACACATGTCGCGATATTCCAATGATAATTCCTTGGGAGATGAAACTTTTGGTTTTAATATTTTATTTTATGTACACTATTGCACTATGATTCCAGCTCTTATAATGTTAAAATCACTATATACATGTTGATACAATACTCTATCCCATCGATGTTCACTGTACTTATTGCACCAGGAGTTTAATTTGAAGTTTGAAAATTCATCATTAAAATCACATTCCATCGATGTTCACTGTACCTGTTGCACCACTAGTTTAAAATATTTCACTATTAAAATCCAATAAGAAGTTTAAAATCACGGCATGCCTGAGATCACAACCTTTCCACCAAACTCTGGTTGAAGCTTTTCAACCTCTATGAGGACACTTGTCCTAACCACATGCTGCAAACTGAGCATGTGCGCCAGATTCCCTACGGGGTCTCTCTACATGTGCGAAAGGGCCAAAGGATCATGTGCTCCTCCCTGCATTCCTGAGGTTCAATGTTTTTTCTCTTGATACTGTGCTCCATCTATATTTCATTCGCTGTTTAATTCTCCTATGTTTCCAACATTCCTTTTTGTCCCACCCTTCCTTCTCCATTGCTGTTCTTTATATTCTTTTTCTCTTTCTCTTTTTATTGCTGTTCTTACATTCTTTCCTCTTTTTATTAAGGCCTTCCAAGGCCTTAATAAAAAAAGAAAAATAATATAAAGAACAGCAATGGAGAAGAAAGGGTAGGACAAAAAAGAATGTCGGAAACATAGGAGAATTAAACAGTGAATGAAATATAGATGGCAGCACAGTATCGAGAGAAAAACATGAAACTCAGGAATGCAGGGAGGAGCACGTGATCCTTTGGCCCTTTCACACATGTAGAGAGACCCCATAGGGAATCTGGCGCACATGCTCAGTTTGCAGCATGTGGTTAGGACAAGTGTCCTCATAGAGGTTGAAAAGCTTCAACCAGAGTTTGGTGGAAAGGTTGTGATCTCAGGCATGCCGTGATTTTAAACTTCTTATTGGATTTTAATAGTGAAATATTTTAAACTAGTGGTGCAACAGGTACAGTGAACATTGATGGAATATGATTTTTAATGATGAATTTTTAAACTTAAAATTAAACTACTGGTGCAATAAGTACAGTGAACATCGATGGAATAGAGTATTGTATCAACATGTATATAGTGATTTTAACATTATAAGAGCTGGAACCATAGTGCAATAGTGTACATAAAAGAAAATATTAAAACCAAAAGTTTCATCTCCCAAGGAATTATCATTCGAACATCGCGACATGTGTTGCGAATCGTCAATGAATCCACAAGCAAGAAAAATGACACACCAACAATGTGAATCATATACGTGTATAACTGAGGATTAGAGGTACATAATAGTACTTAATCTATTAGTGCTTATATAATTGTTACTATTCCTTACCTTAGCATTCAGTGGTCACTGTTAATACTGAACTGTTAAGTACACTACAATCTTTCGACTGCAAATTTCTAGTTAGTCATGTTATGATGGGGATGTTTATTTTCCTTCTCCTCCCAAAAAGCACTTTGTTTGCCAAATTTGGTTGTCTCACTAGTAAAGTGGATGAAATGCACCAATGGGTTTTGCATTTTATTCTTTTTGATACTTTCATGTTTCATATATGAGTTCTTTTAGCTTCATGAGAGTTATGTTCATCCTATGTTGTTGTCTGTAGAGCACTCCTTAATCGTTTGTGATCATGTGCCATTACAAAACCATACCTAGCAACAGTTAAGACAGTACAATAAATCTGTTTACTGGTATAAGTTAAATACATAGATGGTAAGTTTTTACCTACCAACAGATGGCTTTCTCAAGGTAGACAACATAAAACACTGATTGTATGCCTTGAAAAAGCCACTTGTTAGTAGGGGAAAGCCTGGTGTTTATATATATGTTTTTAACTTATACCAGTAAATGAATTTGTTCTACTATATCTTAATTACGGATTTTGGTGTAAAAAGAAAAAAAAATATTTCCATGCCTAATAGTTGGCAGTCAATCTCTTGCTGTATTTTGTATTGCCAAGTGCCTGATTTACAACCTGTAGAATATTAAATCAAAACAAGCAGCAGCAGCACATGATGGTTGTAGTACTGATTGTTTCTGGCCTGCCCATCCTAACTTTAATCATTTTAATGCTTCTCATCAACAGAAGAACTGTATGTTTTTGCCATTCATACTTCTGGCGCTGAGAAATGTTGGAAACGCATGAGCAATTTAACCAAAAGTTTCTACAGAAGCATATGAAAATATCATTGACCCAAAGGTGCCATATTTTCACTGTTTCCCATGTAGCCACTTCTTCAAAATTACATCGCCCTGGAGTGACAAATAGAACCTGCATCCTCCAGTTTCCATTTGATCATGCTACCATTACACCACCACCCAGGACAATGAAGTTCCAAGCACCTGAAGCTATGCAGATGTATCTCAGAAATCTGAATACCATTCAGATTTGTGCTAGTTGAAGCTTCCTCGATATCTAAGATGTCCTCTGAGGCACTAGAACTTGTAACTCATATTCATGAATATGTCTTATTTTCTTTATATTTTGTATTCGCTGCATTAGCAATTTATAGTGATATTTTACTTTTTATTAGCATACATTAAAACAGTGTTAATCCTTTCAGGCATTTTTAAAAGAAGTCAGCACTCGTATCTACAAATCTTTGAATGATGATGTATTTATACCTTTATATCCAAAAGAGTAAGTAATTCTTATTATTACTGCTGTGTCTGTGTGTGTCATTATTATCATCATCTCACACTTGTGTACTAACTTGGTGTTCAGGCATGTTTTTAGTACAGTGGACTCTCGATAAGTCGAATCTCTAGGGAGTGCAAAAAACATTACAAGTTATCAAGTAAATCGAAATTTATTCAAATTTAAATACATATGTAACCACTTCTTTAATGCACATTTATTTTGCACTTTTAACTGCATCTTTGAAAGCTCAAATAATTTTAAATGTATTTAAAATTTTCACAAACAGAAGTTTTGGGATATTATCTGACTTACCATCCTTGTCACATTTACACCAAAAAGCGGATTTTCATCTTCAAAATTTGTATTTAAAATGTTGTTTGTTTTATCCCAATACAATAGAATAAAAATGAACTATAATTATACTGAATTGCCTGGTTACTGATTTAGGAAATCTATTAATGGAGTGCCAGGGTTTTTTTTATTGTTTTTTCTCATTCTGCAGCAGTTTCTAGACATGCAATCGAATTAAAAGTTTCATCACATGTTCTAGGTATGGCTTCAATAAAGTTTTGTAAAATGTTTACTGCTGTTTGGGCTCATTTTACCATAACAGTAGGGGTTGGGGCACTGTCCTTTGGTTCATCTTCCTCACCTGGTTGAGGATGTAATTGGGCTACGATGTCTTCATTCCTTAAATCTCTGCAGACCTCTACTTCAGCATTGCTATTTACATATGCTTAAAATATTTCTTTTTCATCTAATTTAAAATTTTCTAAGTTACACTCTATTCTTCATCAGGTTTATGTTCTGCCAGATCTTCACAAGAATTTTCTTTTTCACCATCATGAGCTGAAACAGTTTATAACCGTGTTTTCTGCTACTTCTATCCATGTGCTGTCAGCCATTCTCATTGGAAGGTCATATGACAAATGTTGTATGATTGTCCTCAATATCAGCAATGCATTTTTTCACAACTTGTTTTCAATAAAAGATCTAAAGTTCTGGATGATTCCTTGGTCTAAAGATTGCAATGCAATTTCAATGTTGTATCAGCTGGCAAAAACTGAACTTTTGCTGCTTTCATTTTGGAAGTGCATCCATGCACAGTATAGTTATCAGTGAAGAGAATCACTTTACACCTCTGCAGCATCACTTTTTTTATCAAGCATTTTCAGCCAGTTTTGAAAAATTTTGTTGGTTTTACAGGCCATTTTACTCAACTGACAGTCAGTAGGTAGAGATTTTATTCCAGAAAAACATCTAGGATTTTTAGATTTTCATATTTCATTTTCATTTCATTTCATTTATTTATTCTTTCAGTTGCCACTACAGCAACTAGAAAAAGGAGGGAAAAGGCCGTGAGGCCTGACATAGCCCTCCTCTCCCCAGAATACAAAAAAACATAAAGCTTAGCAGAAAAGGCAAGCCAACACATATATGATAGGTACACGTACTTGCTCACAACCAACACATATAACAATGTGTTCCATCAAGAATAGTCTTAATTTTATCTAAACAAACAAGTATCATATACACTTCACTACATAATCACATATATATTTATAAATAAACAACAAATAATGTTTGCACCTCACTCTATAATCTTACTAACCCACATTTCTTCCATTTAGTAGAAATTGCCTATTGTTTACTAATTATTTCATAAGATATGCCTTTAGTTTTATTTTAAATAAGTTAAAATTATTAATTGATGTTAGTTCTTGGGGCAATGAGTTCCAGAATTTTGGGCCACTATAATTTATATTCATTTTAAGTTTCTCAGTTTGTGGGAACATTGGAATTAGTAGTGATCTATTCCTAGTATTGTGGTAATGAGTATGTATATTTAGTGTTATTATATCATTGTGTATACCATTTTTAATTCTTTTATACATTATTTTTCCCAAGTTAATATCATATAATTGCTTTATCGTTAAAATATTATATATATTGGGATTCACTTTTGACCGAATATATAAGATTGGTTGAAAATTATTTGATGTTTTAAGATCTATTAGTCTTATAAATCTATTTTGCAGTACCTGTAGTTTATGAATATTATATTGTGTGGTTTGTCCCCAGGTTAAAATGCAATAATTAATGTGTGTTTGAATTAGAGTATGATATATAGAAATTAATATTTTTGGTGTTAAGTTTGGCAAAGCACCACTGACCATTCCGATATTTCTAGAAATTTTGTTACTTAAATTTTCAATGTGTTTGTTCCATTTCAAATCATTGTGTATAGTTGCACCTAGATAAGAGTGTGTTGAGACCGTATTAATCCTGACTCCATTCATCAGAATCGGTAAATCGTATAAATGTGAAGCTTGTGAATTAGAGAATATCATTAATTTAGTTTTATTAATATTAACAACTAATTCATTTGCATTCAGCCAATCTGTTATTAATTTTAGCTGAGTATTAGTTCTTAGTGTAAGCTCATTCATATCAGTTCCCTTTAAAATAATAGTTACGTCATCTGCATATAGGATTGTATCATTATCTTTTAATACTGCAAATAAGTCGTTAATATATAAATTAAAAAATAAAGGACCAAGAACTGATCCCTGGGGTACCCCGCAGTTTATGATTTGTAATATGGATCGATTCTGATGAATCTGGGTGTATTGCATTCTTTCTGACAAGTAACTTTTGAATAAATTATAGCTGGATCCCCGGAGTCCTATAATATTTAACTTATGAAGTAATATATCATGATTTAGGGTATCGAATGCTTTTGATAAATCAAGAAAGACTGCTATTATTATTTGTTTTTGTAATAGATTTTGTTGAATTATATTTTGTGTATGTAATAATGCTAGTTCAGTTGATTTATTTGGTACAAATCCGAATTGTCTGTGATGAAATATATTATGTCTTTGAATGTATGAAAATAGTCTGGTATGCATTAATTTCTCTAGTATTTTTGCGAAAATTGATAAGTTTGCGATTGAACGATAATTATTTATGTCGTTTTTTGACCCATTCTTATATTTCGGAGTGATTTTGGAGATTTTTAAGGCATCTGGAAATATTCCGGTTTCAAGTATAAGTTTATAGATCTGCAATAACGGCTGAACTATGATATCTGCCACAAATTGTATGGCTGTTGGAAAAAATTCATCGTAGCCAGGTCCGACATTTGTATTGATTTGGTTTAAAGCATGACTAAGTTCAGTCCTTGTAATTTTCGACATATAAAAAGTATTTAGTCTTGAAAGATTTTGTAGGTATTTTGTAAAGTGGATTCCTGAGAATATAAGTTGTCGCTTGGTCAGTTGTGGTGACAATATAAAGTGACTGTTGATCTCATTAGCTATAGCCTGTTTATCAGTTATTTTATAAGTTGATTTGGTTAAATATTGCGGCGTAACTGGGCTGATATTTTTCCCCAGTAATAGATTCAGATGTTTCCATGTTAATTTAGGGTTATTTTGAGAGAATATATTAGTGTAGTAATTTCTTTTTAACTTCCAAATATCTGAATTCAATTTGTTTCTATATGTTTTAAAATTCTGGAAGTCGACTTGTAGTTTACTTTTAATAAATTTGGAATACAGTCTATTTTTTTTATTTATATGATTTAAGAGATTCCTTGTTATCCATGGTTTCCTATTTTTTTTAATTTTATTACTTTTCGTTATTATTGGAAAAGCTTGATCGTATGAGTCTTTTAACAATATTGTAAATAAGTTATATGTTATATTTGGATTTTCCGCTGGTGGGAAATTTAACCAATTTATAGTTTGAAGCAGGTTCCGAAATCTTTCCAGATTATTAGAATTTATTAATCGTATTTGTTTGTTTATAAACTGTTTCTCCACTACATGTGTATAAGTGTAAACTGTGAAGATTGGTAAATGGTCACTGATATCATAATTTATAACTCCTGATAAAACTGACTCTTGTGGAGCATTTGTGAGTGATAAATCAATAATCGTTTCTGTGTTAGGTGCAATTCTCGTTGGATGTAATATTGTATTGATAAATCCAGCAGCAGTTAATATTTGAACAAAGTACTGAGTCTGTGAATTAGTAACAGAAATATTAATATTGAGCTCTCCCAATAAAAATCCCCTTTTCCCTGTTAAATTCACATAATTGAATGCCTCTGTTAATTTTTCGAAGAACTGAGTTGTATTTGATCCTGGAGGGCGATAGCACACCATTATAATAGTGTGTTGATCTTCTATTGACAAAATTTCTATGGTAGAGTCAGTAAATGTTAAGTTTTTATTAATTGTGTAATCATGATAGGTATCCTTAACGTAAATGGCCACTTCACCTCCTCTTGAGTGGGTTCTATTTTGATAAAAAATCTTATAGCCATCCAAGCCAACACTATAATTTTCACTGGGAAACCATGTCTCTGTTATACATAAAATATCTATTTGTGAATTAGTAACCTGAATTAGTGCCTCAATAAGAGTTAGTTTATTTAGTAAGGATCTCGCATTAATATGAATAATTTTCAATGAATTTGTGGAACTACAAGAAAAGATATTATTTATTTGTTGTGTTGTATATAAATTATCTTGCATTAAATTTGTCTATTTGCTTGCTATTTGTTAGTAGGAATTATAATCTTAAGTTGTAAGAGTTCAAAAGCCACTCCCTGCAACATCTATAAGAACGATATGTGTGATTTCCTCTTTTTTATCAATAATAGGATAGTGTCCGTACTTCTGGGTATATAAATTAAAAATAGTTGTATATAAATTACCTTGCATTAAATTTGTCTATTTGCTTGCTGTTTGTTAGTAGGAATTATAATCTTAAGTTGTAAGAGTTTAAAACAACTCCCTGTAACATCTATAAAATAGATATGTGTGATCTCCCTTTGTTTATCAATGATAGGATAGTATATCACAAAGTCAAGCACAATGCAAATCATTTCACCATCAGCACAAACACTAATCATTCTAACATTTCAGGTAAGTATCATATCTCAATTTGATACACAAAAATATTCATTATATACAAAAAAAATATAATAATAATAAAAGAAAATGAAAAAAGAAGGATAATAAAAAACCTATCTACTGTGTTTTATTTAAAAAAAAAAACAAGAAAAAAAGAGAAAAAAAACACACACACACACAAATCAAAATTTAGTTGGAGATCCGAGAAAGCTACCCTCATAGCATTTTCAAGGAAAATAAATGCATATTCACAGTGTAATGTTCTGCCAAGATATTTCTAATCAGAAATGAATAGGAAACTCAAAAACCAGTTCTTGAGGCAATTACCAAAATAGAGTCGTTCCTCTATTGAAGATTGAGTGTAAATCATAGTGTTAAAGGCACTATGTTAGATTTAAAGTAGGCATATATATTATTAGCACCCTACAAAAAAGAACACACACACACACACACACACAGTAGGTATATTTCCCTTTTCTGGCAGTATCAAATTACATTAAAAAATCATACCTAAGTTTTAGTTACAGTACATTATAGACATCCCACGAACCATCACACTATGAACACAATGGAAATTATTCTACCAAATATTTAAAAAAAAAAAAAATCCTACCATATTCTCAAACACAATATAAGACCTTCCGTCAAGGAACCAGACCAAATTCATATAATTCTTCCAAGAAATATTTTTTTTCCTTGGGTCATGGTCACTCTTCTTTATAAAAACACTGCCATTTTTCACCCATGCATATTTAATTTTCTCTTGCTGCAGTAATTTTCTTGCACTCCAGAATAAATGTCTGTAAACTGGGATCAAATTCTCATTGATAAATATTTTAGTTGCTGGCAAAGTAGTATTTATTTCTGAGTTCAATATAAGTCTTTTTCTTAATTAGCCAACTGTCTCTTGCTGTTCGAGATTTGAATTGTATAATTACAGTTGCATTTGGCTTTCGAAAAGCATCATATTTGAGTGGGTGAATAACATCAATATCTGTTGGGTGAAAATTTGTAATCCCAAGTTTATCAGCATATTTATCAATGTAAGTCCTCAACTCAGATTCATTATTGATTAGTGTTAAGTCAAGCCCATGTAATTCTAAATTCTTGTTTCGGTAATATTGACTTAGTTCATTGATTTCAGAGTTTAGTTTCTGAATTTGATGTTGTTTAATATCATTCTCCTTTAGTAAGAAATCCTGTTTTGCATTTAGTTCCTTATTATCTCTTTCAAGAGACTCACGCCTATTACAAATATCTTTATATTTTACTGCAACAAGGTCAACCATTTTTTTATATTCTGCCAAATCTTTTTTGATTTCTGATAATGGTTCCAGTTTCGCATTTATCTCATCTAATGAGTGTCTGAGATCTTGTTTAACTTCATCATTTGACTGTTGAATTTTTAAATTTATATCACCCAAGGTAACCATTAATGAGGTCCATGTTTACAGTTCCAGTACTATCAGAAAGTGATGCAGCCGCTGTGGATTTATTCGAAGCCGCATTTCCTTTTCTACCTGCCATTATATTTAGTTATAGTAATAATAATAATTAACCAGATCACAAATAAACCGCAAATAGCTATTTGAACTTAGTCACTCCTCAATATGTCGACAGGTGTCAGCACATCCTATTATAACCAAGTTGAAGTCGTGTCAGATTATATGTCACAGTTATCAGTCAGAAAATACAAATGTAACCCAAAAGGAGTATTCAAGATAGTAGTAGTGGCATATTAACGCACTTTATACACTGGCACATGCTAACAGTCTTACAAAGTCAATTGGAAATAGTACTTTAGGTCCCTAAGCTTCTGGACGTTCAATGGCTTAAATTTTTCAGATACACTCACGCTAGCTGCTAAAAGTAACATTACATGATCTTTTGCTTTGCTTTCCATCGTGTGATGTTTCACCTTTATAAGACATAGTATGGTCAAGCATGCACTAAAAACACAATCACATTTCGTTGGCATTGAAAATGTTCTAATCTTTTAAAATGTAGGCAGTTCCTTCCACCATTCAGAGCAGGTCTTGTTATCTGTGGTCACCATCTCTCCACAGAGCTTATATCTTTTTTAGGGCCATCTCTTTAAATTTTGAAACCAGCCACTGCTTGCCTTGAAATCATTATGGTCCAATTACTTACCAAAGGCTTCAGCTTTCTCTCATGATAGATAATTCCAGTGGCATGCTTTTATCTCTACAATAAATAATCCATTTCATCTAGCATTCATTGATATCCAGATACTCTGTACAATTCATTCTTTTCCTTTTGCCTTGGTTTCCTCTGAATTTTTTGCATCACTTTTGTATTCTTTTAAAATAGTAGTCACTGTATTACTCAGTATTTCACAATTCTTCACAATTTTTTTTTTCTGCCACTTTCAACAACTTTTATTACTTTAATTTTACCAGCAGTTCATAATGTGTTCAACTTGCATTTTGAAGCTGTAAGTTTAGAATATATATTTAAATTTAAAGAAACTATTGTTGAATTTGTTCAGAACAAGAACACACAACACAAATTTAACAAAAATTGTTACCGAACACTTATCTGTTAAGTCAAATAATAAGAAGCATGTCTGAAATTCTTGTTGGTCTGTTAAAGATGACCTTTAGACCTCCTACAGGATTTGTTTCTCCCCCTTTCGAAGTTTGAAGTGGTCAGGGTAGAATGATTTCCTGTGTTGTTTATTGTTAACGGCGAGTCATTCATCAAATTCCATATGCTGTTTGCAGTTAGGGAGCTATTTTTCATTTCAAGACAAGAAATTTTTTTTCGGGTTATCAGGAAGACCATCAGAAAATGTTTGACTTGTTGTAACCAAAATTTTGTTATGCGTATAAGACATTTTCAGGGAGTTTTATTACTTTTTAAAGTGCCATATTGTCCCCATCAATATACAATCTGTAGAACCTAAATTTATAACTTTTTTAGCAGATAATCCGTGGTTTATATGACAAAAAAAAGTGGTAATATTACTAACACAAGTTTTTTTTTTTTCTTTTACAACCAATCAGAACTTACTGAAATTGTGTATTTGTATGCAATTCTGCAAAAATTAACTTTTTCAGTTTTGTTTTTATCTTTTTCTTTCTCTCCCTTAGACTGTTGGAGAAAAGATCACCTGGTTCTTCTGCATTTTTCCAGAGACAGTTCTGGACAGCTGTGAAGGTAAAAACCTTATGACAGAAAATGTAGTTTTATTGCACTTATGTCCTTCATTCACATTTATCCAAAAATGTGCATTGTTTGAGCAAATGTGCATCTAATTACTTATGTCCATAGTTTTCTGTATTGCAATTTATTGACATTGTGGTAGTTTTTGTAGCACTCATTCTGTGAGAATTTTCTATAAGTTTGGTTTCCTTTAATTTACCGTACACAGTCGTTTGATGAGTACATTGTTCCATAGGCCCGTTGTCATTGTCGTATGACACATAATAAAATTCATTGAGTTGTCTGTCAAAGAATTACAGCATGTTCTGTTCAAGTATAAAAAAAAAAGTTTTACTAAAAGTAGGTAGGTTAATTTAGTAAAACTAGTGAGTGATAGCTCCTGTGTTTACTACTGGCATTGGTCTTATGCTTTCTCAACTGCCATTTACATGATTTTTGTTAATAAACTGAAGTAAGAATGTCAGAAATAAACCGGAATTATAAAAAAAAAGTTCTCTGAAGGATTCTTATGTGATTACCATTTTACATATGACAACAGTTAAAGGCATCTGTATTTGACCATAAACTGTTAAGTTCCAGTACCTGTGTTCCTTCTAATTTATTATTAAGCCTTTTTTAAAGAAAAGTCTATGAAGTATTACAGAGTCACGCATTTCAAGACAAAACCTCATGAAACCCAGAACAACTAGTCAGCTGAAGGCGAGTGCACATTTAGTAAGGCTATCATGTGAAAGGGTTCTGTGAAAGAATTTGCATACTTGCCAACTTTTACGGGTTTCAGCTTAATTTTACTGATTTACGGATAGAAGTCTTTTTTTACGGATTTTTTAATATTTCATTGCTCAATCGAAATATTTTCATCCTCTGCAGCCATCCAGTTAGATTTTCTACCGGACTTTATGAGCGCTGTGTTACGCGATGATGTCATCTTTTACTCACCGGCTTTGTGCGGAGCCATCAAGTATAATGACGTCTCCGCTTCGTGACGTCGTGCGGTAGCTCTCTCTCCACGGGAGTGCTCAAGTGACGTGCTGACCCGAATTCTCCAAAATGCGTAATTACGTGTCTAGTACGCATCGAAGGGTGGTTTACGGGTTTACACATCGAAATTTTACCAACGCGTAAAAATATGCTTCAGGAATTTTTCTCATCGCGTAAAAGTATGTGTCGGGAATTTTTCTCATAGCGTAAAAGTAAGTGTCAGGATTTTTTCTCAGCGAGCAAAAATACGCATCAAGAATTTTTCTCGACATGTAAAAATACGCATTTGGAATATTTCTCGGCGCGTAAGACTGTATCGAAGAATTTTACCAATTTGTAAAAATATGCATCGGGAAGGTACTTCGTCTTTCAGAGACGGAAGTAAACGAAATAAAGATTTTTTTCTGTAATCATAATTTCTTTTTCCCGTGATGTTGCCTCTGTCCAGTATTGTTGTTATATATCATTTTATTCCATAAATATTTGTATCTCAGTTTAAAAATGGAGTTAAAATTTTCGAAAACGGAAATTCTACGGCAAAAAAATTTCGCTGTAGTCTTTAGGCATGAGAGTGCGACGGCTTCAAGGAATTTCTCCTTTTCCGTCATAATTTGGGTTATTCTTGAGATCGATGCCGAACTGGACAGAAATTTTGGGGCAATTAGTAGTGGTGGGGGATGTTTTCCTCCTGAAACTTTCTAAACTTTTGAAAGAAAAAGTTTCATCTTTCAAAACTTTCGAAAATGGAAGTTAGATGCAGTGAACATTTCTTCCGTAATCTTAATTTTATTTTTCACGTGATGTTTCCTCTGTAGAGTATTGTTGTTAAATATCATTTTATTTCATAAATATTTGTATTTCAACTTGAAAATGAAAGAAAAATGTCCGAAAACAGAAATCGGATGTAGCAAAGATTTCCCCCGTAACTGTAATTTTTTTCCCAACGATGATCAGAACATGTACCCTGTATTCTTAAATATCCCCCCACCCACCCCCAAAAAAAGTTTTGCATTTCAGTTTGATAAACGGTGGGGGGGGTGCGAAAACGAAAGTGAAGATGCTGAAAAGTTTGTAGAAATTAATGCATGGTGTTCAAAAGTATTTATATTTTCAAAGTTACATTATTCATCTTTTATCTAAAATAGTAAAATCTGTCATGCATTCATGATGGATAAAATTGTCATCCAAGGGCATCAAAAAAAAAAAAAAAAAAAAAAAAAAAAAAAAGACAATAAAGAAATGGTAAGGGAAACAAAAATATCAGCAAATGAAAATTTTAGTTTAGTATTGAAACACCACAGGTTTGGGAGGCTAACATTGAACAAAATTAAGATTTTACTTTATGATTTTTTAAATTGTTATTTTAAACACAGATAATACTAGTTATTGTGGCATATGCAGAGATTTTTAGTGCATATTTATTAGTATAATTATGTTTTGTTTTGTGGTAAATGGCGTTCGTGCAAAAGTTTTACTGATGCACATTTTTCAAAGTTGGCAAGTATGATTTGAAATGCTTAGCAAAAAAAAAAAGAGAAAAACTGCAGTAACTAACTCTACAGCTGCATGGACAAGAGTGAGACATCAAAGAGTAGTGAGGCAATCATATATTTGTGTTGAGTGTAGTTCAAAAAATTCCTCTCAGTGCTATATATCTATCAAAAATCAAGGTTACACACGTTTTATTTGAGTAATAACAGAAAAGAAAAACAAGTGACCACAGCTTTATATTGAGTTTGATATTGTTATTTGTAGTTCAACATTGTTTTCCAACAGTTAAGAACTGTTGAGAAACAATTACACCTATGGTAGCATCAGCCTTCATCATTCAGTACTGACAGAAACTTCACGAATTTCTAAGTGACAGCTTTCTTTGAAAACTTTTTGATTCTGCTTTTTTGAGATGTATGTAAAATAATTAATTTAAATGATATTATTATTATATAAATTATTATAATAATTTAAATATATGTTATTTTAACAAAGCTTTATTACTTTATTCTGGTATTTATTTGATTAAGAGGAAGGGATTTGGAAATAATATATAGTAAATTCTTCACTCTGTAAATTGTAGTCACTTATGAAAAGTTTTTTTTTTTTTAATGCATTGTCCATGAATGCAACTCTTCCTGAAAATTTTGAACAGTTAGAGTGTATAAGGATTCTAAAACAGCTAAATGATCATGCCCTTAGTAGTGAACATTTGTCATGGCATTTATAAAGAATTTCAGTTTTGTAAATTGAATCATTTTTCTTTCACTTTCCTCATGGTTATCTTCAGTGAAGCATGTAGAGTCACAAAACTATAAAATCCATAAAAACAAGAACATTTTCAGCAGTAGAAATTATGCATGTAATAGCATTTTGAAAGTGTCAAAGTATGCTGTAAAATACTTAAAAACTGAATTGTAAAACGAAAATGATTACCTTATCTTTTCTTAGACATTTTGTGCAGAAAATATTGCATCAGTGTAAGTATATGCTGAAAAGAAGCTTTGTGAACATTAGCATTATTTTCAGTAGATATAATCACCTGATATGCTTATAAAGCTGCAGAATTCAGATCATTTCTAAAATGAATACAACAGACGTGTAATAATCAAACTTTGTTCCATTGTGCTTAAAAAGACGATGGGATCATACATGAGATTCTTCCACGGATTCACGTAATTCCGCTTTTGCTGAAATCGTTTGGGTCATACTCGAGATCGATGCAAAGCTGAAGAGAAATTTGGGGGGGTATTAGTTTGGGATGCTGTTTTTTCGGCAGGGTATGGTTTTTGAGCTTTCAAAATTTACGAAAACGGAAGTTAAACGGAGTAAAGATTTTTCCCATAATCGCAATTTCGTTTATTTGCGATGTTCTTCTGTCCAGTATTATTGTGAAATATAATTTTATTCCTTAAATACTTTTATTTCAGCTCGAATAATTGGAGGAGGAAAATTTTATGAAAACGGAAGTTAGACGACGCGAAATTTCCCTGTAATCTCCAGGCACGAAATTTTTCCAAGAATTCCACCATTTCCATTATCATTTCTGTGGTTCTCATGATAGATGCATAATTGAACTGAAAATGTTGAGGGATTTGTGGTGATAATGGGGTTCTTTTTCCGGCTGAAGACAGAATTCCAGCTTTCAAAACTTTCGAAAACGGAAGTTAGATGGCGTGAGGATTTCTCCCGCGTAATCATAATTTTTCCTCTCGCAATGTTTTTTTGCCCAGTATTGTTGTTAAATGCCATTTTGTTCGATAGTGTTTATATTTCAGCTTTAAAATGGAGGGAAAATGTCTGAAAACGGAAGTCGGAAGAGGCAAATATTTCGTCCGTAATTGCACACACACACACACACACACACACCCGCGACATTCCCTCTGTTCCATGTTCTTTTTGTTAAATGTTAGTAATGTTACATTTTGATGTGCTCCATTTTAATATTTACACAAATAAACTTCAGTGAACAATTATGTCTTGCTCATGCTGCATTATATTCATACTCTCTGGCGTCACGTTCTGATTTTTCACCCGGTGAAAAAGTTCAGCTTTTTTCTTTTATTGTCAGTCTCATGTATGTGTGATCCCCGTATCTCTGTCAAGATGAATGACAATAATGGAGAAAGCATCCAAAAGTGAATAAATAAAATCAGAAAATTGTTTTTAGTACTGTCTTACCCAACATGCCTGCTGTTGAGGAAATTTCGGTACTTCAATGCAAAAATAAAAAATATCTTCAATATATTAGCAGTGTAAAGAAAGATTTTCATTATGTACAAAATTTTTATCCTAAGACCCAAAAGCTGAGAAGGGAAATGTGCAATGCAAAGGTTTTCTGATTGCAGCCAAGATGATCAATATTCAGATAAGATCATGAATGCATTACACTGTTCAGATATCATAAAACAAAACTATTTCAGTTCTGGAAATTAGTATTGGATTTCTTTTATACAGCACATATTATGCAACAAGTTCACTCAATAATTTCATTTTCTGCTATTTTGAATACTCTTAATGTAGCTCTACATATTCTCATGTGCTCTTAGGTTTCCTGCCTCTCCCTCTGCTGAAATTATACATATAAACACCCAGACTGACTCTGTGGCTCTATATCTATCTGAGTGCATTGCTGTTTGTTGTGAGCAACCATGTAACCGAAGGCCTTACAGTTGTTAACGACAAACAAAACTTTCAGCTGATGTTATTTGTTTAAATGTGACAATTTTATTTTTTCTTAATGGAGCCATTATGGCAAGCTTAAACCTTCAGGAAAGTAAAAAGACAGGAAAAGTTCTGTTCAGATGTCATTTTTACTGTAGAAAAGATGAATCTGACATTCTCTGAAACTAACAGTAAATTACTTTTTTCCCCCTGTGGTGTGATGTATGAGGATCGAAATGAAAGATGACGCAGGACAAGAGAAGAACAAATCGGACTTGGGCTGAGTTCTTTTCCCTTGTCCAACTTGATGTCATTATCCAGAAATCTGCAACAAATCAAGCTATATATTAAGACAACTGAAGTGCCAGGAAACATATATCTTGAATAATAATAAGCAATGCGCACAAAACATTGTTTCTTGCAAAATCTTTCACACCACTTAAAAATATTTTAACACCACTAGCAATCATGCCCCGTTCTCAGAATGGTGAATCTATAAAATCATTTTTTGAACATAAAATTAAAGAAAGGGAAAAGTAATTAAGGGAAAAAAAGTAATTTAAAATCCATAACTGTTTTACGATTTTGAACAGCATCATGAGTCAATGCATACGGTTTGACGTAAAACGGAGCTGGCTTTGGCGCTTCCTTAATTTTAAATCAAAAGTTGAAATTTTCAAAGCCTTTCAGTGATTCTGACAAAATTATCTTTAAACCCATCCGCATTTTGAAGCAGTAAAGCTAAACCACCCTTTTGAATTTTTTGGTTTTCAGACTTTTCTAGGTGTAGAAGTGGTAGAAAAATTCAAGCAGACAATGTTTTAAAGTGCTGTTTTTTTTTTTTTTTTTTTTTTTTCTTCTTGCATTTGCAGATATCAAGATTTTAAGACCTACATGAGCATGTGACAATTTTTAGATCTCTAGGTTACTTAGAAGTGGTCTAACAATTTGCAAAAAGTTCCAAGCAGACAATTTTCCAAAGCTACCATTTTGGTTTTTTTGGTTTTCGGACTTTTCTAGTTTTTCGGACCTTACGACCTATAGGCATGCCAATTTTCAGATCTCTAAGTCATTTAGAAGGGGTCAAACAATTTGCAGAAGAACACACCCGCATTTTCCCTCTTTGCTTTTTATATACGAGACGAAAGCCTATATTTGCATAGGTATACACGTATGCCGGCAGAAAACACCAAACTTCAAAAGCGTCGCTACGTCATTAAGTGTTGCATCATTGCCAGTTTGATTGTAGTCTGTCCTTTCACCCAATGAGAAGAGAGAGCTAAAAATAGCTGCCACCATGGCAGCAGGTCATGGGACCAGAACTTCCCTGTGCTGTTAACTTTGAAGATAGAGTAAGCTGCTTGTCCCTTTCGTTTGGGTCTTTAAAAAATGCTTAAAAATCAGAAAATCACTTTTTCTTTAAAAAAAATTGTAAAAAAGGGATGATAGTTGTGAGTTTATGCTGTAAAAATTTCAATGTGTTATGATTTATAGTTTGTCATATACTGATAAGCAATTGAATTAGAGACAGCTGGCGTTATGCAAATGTGGCGCTGTGGGTGGCCTTGTAAGCGGAAATGACATGACGTATGCAGCGATCCGACAATATGAGGAGCGATGCGACGGGAATCAGTAAGAGTCGGACGCAGTATGGGTACGACGAAGGATCTAAGTGCATTTGATCGTGGGAAAATTGTCAGGGCCTGACGAATGGGTCACTCCATCTCGGAAGTCATGCAGGCACTGGTATTTTCACGAGCCACTGTGTCACGGGTGCACCGTGAGTACATCAAATCCGGTAAAACCATCCCTGCAAGGACCAACTGCCATGGACAACATTGAAGGATGAGCGGGGTCATCATCGGCTAGCTCGCATTGTAACAGCGGATAGACAGGCCACAGTGCAAGAAATCACTCGACAATTTAACGCTGGTGCACAAAAACGTGTGAGCAGCCACACCATCCAGAACCATCTCCTCACTATGGGGTACAGAAGCCATTGTTCCATGAGGGTACCGCTGCTGACTGCACATCACAGGGTGCAAAGAATAACATGGGCGCGGGAACATCACCACTGGATCCTAGACATGTGGAAAAATGTTGCCTGGACTGATGAGTCGAGATTCACGTTGGTACATGCTGATAGCAGGATACGAGTACGGCGCAAACCACATGAAGCGATAGATCCTTCTTACCAGCAGGGTACTCTTCAAGCTGGTGTGGGGGGGGGCATTCTTGTCTGGGGACTGTTTATGTGGACTGAAATAGGACCCCTGGTACATGTGACATCGTCCCTCACAGGTCAACATTACCGGGATATCCTGGATGACCATTTGCTCCTGTTTGTGCGTCTTCAACATCCCACTGGGAATCTCATCCTGCAACAAGACAATGCACCGTGCCATCGCTCCCGAATTGTATCCGAATGGTTGGATGAACACTCCACCGATGTGACCTCGCTTCCGTGGCCAGCTAGGTCACCTGACCTCAATCCCATCGAGCGCATCTGGGATGCCATCGAGGCTCTGACCCCCCTCCATCAAATCTTCGTGAACTGTGGGAGCTTGTTCAGGAGTTGTGGATCCGTATGGCTTCCCAACGCTTCCGGTGTCTTGTTGAGTCCATGCTGAGATGAATTGCCGCCATCATCAGGGCAAAAGGTGGTGCTACACGTTGCTAGACAAGTATCTCTAATTCAATTGCTCTTCAGTGTATATCCGTTTTTTAAAATAAATCCCATCAAGAAATAGATAATTTTGTGAAATTTAAAAATTTAATTTCTCGTAAACTAAATCAGAATTAAAAAAAAAAAGGGTGACGAGGTGCAAAAATTAGGGGATGGCCCTAGGTGCCTACAAAGTTTTGTGGTTCTGTTGCTGTTAGCGTGTCCGAAATACGAACTGATAGCACTTTTTTGCTTACCTTAATTTTGAAATACAATAGCTCTTGAAGTATCACCAGAATTGAAAAAGGTTTATTTTGGTGTGTTCTTCAAACAATTCACTACAAACGATGTAAATTTCATATTTTTGTGCTCAATTCTTTTTGCGCTGCAAGCTAGAAAAGCGCGAGTGTTGCGAAATTTGTAAAACAGCGACGGCCGCAGTGGCAGTTACTTTTTTAGAATAGAGAGATTTATGAAAACTGAATAATGAAATTATCAGCATCAGCAGTTTAACAGGAAATGAACTATTATTTTTCCTTTTAATTGAAACCTCTTTCAGCTAGGTAACAAGAAAAATTTTAGTCACAGCTTTTCCACCCATGCATGGCTCAGATTGCCAGCTAGTCTTACTTACATAAACTGTTAGCCCTGTTCCCTCATTTGCTTATAAATAAGTGTCTTAATAAAATTGCCGCTAAGACTGTCAACATGTTTTGTTTTTTTTTTTTCATCTTTCGATGGCAGAATTATTAGCTGAGGTAAGCGTCATTTGCCAGGCATTCCGTGGCTATATTTTTCTGTTCTGACCAGAGAATGTAAATCATCTTCTTAATAGGCTTTTGCTGCCATCAGGTTTCTTTTAAGAGGATGAGTAACTCTGAAAGAGGACAATGTATTATATGCATCCACCCAATCAGGTGAGGGCCCACCTTTTTCCTTCATGACAGCATGGATTCTTCTCAGAGTTCACATGGCTCATGGAGTCCTGGAATATGATTTGCTTTTTTTCCAGGCCTCGAAAGTCCTTGATTTTTCATATTTTTATGAAAGACCCAGGAATTTTTTCTTGGAATGTAAAAAGGTCAAAATCTTGTTGAAAGAAGGTCAAAATGTTTGGATTGACTGTATCGCTTTGTTGTAGCTCCCTGCTGTGTCTGCGTGTGATGTGATCACTTCCTCCTATGGAGTGTGGAGACATTATGTCATCTCTTTCATTTCATGTAACGCTGCAGTGCAAAATGTTTGATTGCCATATTTCCAATGACCTTGGTTTGTGGTAATATACTGAAGACTACTGTGTGTATCGGTTGTATGTACGAGGGCAGGGATCGCATTCCTCCTAAAATTCCTAAAATTCCTAATATTTTGTGACCCTCCTTAAATTCCTAAAATTAGACCTAAAATTTGCTATTCATCCTAAAATTTTCGTAAGCTTATTTTTATTAAAAACACAACCGTTATTAACGCCAATAAATTTACCATTACAGTAAGGTAAAAAGACCTGTTATTGTAGAAACACAGCCTATATGCTGTGCTGCTGAAGGGAGGGAAAAATGACGCCATCGAGATGCACTTGCTTCGGGGCGGGCGTTCCATTTTTTTGCCTTCGAACAGTTTTCGAGAGTAACAAGAGATCTAAGGGAAAAGGGGAGGGGTCATTTTCACCCCTGGTTTGCGCTTTGCAGACGAACTCCGTGGCACGCAGAAGATCGTACTTTATTTTTGTACATGCCTTGTGGAACCTCCTCTTTCTGCTGATGTTTTGTTATTGTAAACCGCAGGTGGGTGGAAGCAAAGAGGAAACATGTGGTCTCCTTCCGTAACCTCCGGTAATGACGATGGGATGGTAGCTGAGTATTATCTTGGCAGGCAGTAGAGCACGTGATCATTGACCTTCGATCATGCGTCGGCGACAGCGACCTTCGATGCGCAATATATCTCGGCTCCGACTCGCTTTGACTGAACTTGCGTGAGATGCGTATGATAGTTTCTGGTTTTACGTCTTTTATGGTGTTCTCTGTGCTGTGTGCAGGTTCAGTTCTCTAGTGGTGACCTGCTTTTTTTTTTTTTTTTTTTTTTTCATATCTTCTGACATCCTCGCAGCCAAATTTCGGGAAGTTGTCTGGTTTTGCAATATTGGAACGTGTTTTTGTACTTCCCTTTCATTTTCTGGTTAGTAATACAAGTGTTTAAGATGCAGGGTGCGCACGCGTGCTTGAAAACCTGGAAAGTCCTGGAAAATCATGATTACGTTTTCAAGGCCTGGAATATCCTGGAAAAACGGTATTTTTTTAATGCTGTCTTGAAAAGCCTTGAAATTTGAAATTAGTGCTTAAAAAAAATGCCCTTTTAGGAAATCGTGTTACTGACTGTTACCCCTTAATTTTTTTAAGTTCCTCTCCTCTGTTCTCAAAGAAACCGCCGGCTACAGTGGTGTTTCGGATGTGCCCAAATCCTAATTTGGCTGGGGGGGGGAAGCACTACTTCCAGTGCAATAAAATTGGATGATTACTAGCAGGTCTGTTAGGGAAGGGGAGCTTGATGCATTCTCTAGCCCTGAGCTTGATGTCCGTCCGACAACTACTGAGAACAACAGAAGGGGAAAGAAAAGACATTTAGCATTTGCAAGGGGGTCGCGTGTTTACCAAGTCAGCTGGCATCCACCAGTGAAGAGTATGTCTGAACAACACATTCATCTGCTCCTTGTTTATTGCATTAAGACGCTTGCTTCCGGCCCACCCCTCAAGAGACTTCGGCTACTTATGATAAAAAATAAGAAAACTATCTTTGCGAATTTTTCACAAAAGTGGCTGAAATTTTTACATTTACTATAATTGGATTACAGAAGCTCACTCCCAAAATTCCATTTGAATCGGTTTAAAACTTAAAAAGTTAGCATTGGAAATTTTTATTATGTGTGCTTCTTTAGACAGTGAGCCTTGAGCAGAAAGGGTGTTACCATAGCAACGGTTGATTGACAGCTGGGAGCGCTGATCCGAAGCCCTTGGTTGGGAAGAAAGCAAACACCTGTTTATCACTTCCACGGCTCAAAAGGACTAAGAGATATTTTCAGAAATCCATTTTCCGGAATTTTGAAAATAACACAGTAAAATTTTTACAGTGGTTAAAATACATCACAATAAAGTTCTAGTGCAAATTTCTGCCGAATTCCGTTTGAAACTTTAGCAGATGCAAAAAAAAAAAAAAAAAAAATCTTCCGTTGCAAAATCGGATTCAAAAAAACGAAACGGCAATTATAAATTACGGGAAAAGCAAGCAAATTATTTTTTTTTAGATGCCATGGTTTATTTAAACAGAGTGATCCTTAAATTTTGTTTCTGTGATGATATGGACTCTATTTTAATTACAAACATACATTTTTATTCAGGTGTCTGAGTTACTGTTTTAATAAAAAATCTAATTAAAAAGTTTTCAATGGATTTAGGCGAAATTCAGCAGATAAACGTATTTTAGTAAATTGCAACGTTATGACGTAAATTTGGTCATTTTGGCGAAAATTGGGCAGCATTTTTTTTTTTTGCGTTTTCTCCTATAGTTAGGGTGAAGGAGGAAGACACTTCAGTGAGCTGCAGGTGGTGATTTATGGCGATGTGCCAAATGAAAAGAAGCCGTTCCATCAGGACATTCCAGAGGTTGAGTGTGCGTGGACGCGTGCTCCTGCTGTTTGAACTTAATCGGAATGTTTTCGGGAGGGGGAGAAATATCCGTTTCAGCTTTACAGCTTTCAGGCTCCTTTTTTTTTCTTGGTAATAAATAAAAACCATAGTTGCTGCATTCACCAATGATCCATATTCGCATTTCTTGAATATAAACAGCAGACAATCGGAAACATGGTGTTGGTTGGGTCTTGATGTTCTTCATTTGTATCTGCTGAATTTTGTTCTGTGGGAATACGGAATGAGTTATACTGTGAATATACATACAAAACTACATATTTTTGAGCTGAAAAAATATGTCTACTTGTACACAGTAGCTAACGTGTGAACTCAGACGAAGACAATTGGACATATGGACGTCTGATTCCATAAAAAAATCAACCCATTTTATTATACACGACAGGTAAAAAAAGAAAAAAAACATTACATGTTTTTAAACATTATAAAGGAAAGCGGATTTTTGAAACACCATGACTTGATGATATTAATTTCTGAAAGTTTTTTTTTTTTTTCGATTTTAATTTCTGAAATCTTTTTTTTTTTTCAATTACAATACACTGTAACATGATACCTGTGTGTTGTATCCCTTAGTTGTATGGCAGATTTTCAGTTGGCCGATATCCGCGATCGTAAGTGGTAGTTACATTGCTATTGTTGATGATGACAAGATAAATACTGGAGTAATGTAGAATGTTGCATAACGTAAAAAAGAAATCGGCCCCCTTCGAACTTTTATCATAGCTGATCAACCATTTCATTCCATGAACATCAGCACATTTCAATCATTTGACCATTGGGGGTCTGACTGAATTCAGCAGTGCTTAAGCGCCTAGCGCAACGAGAACATGCTAATTATGGACAGTTCTATTCCCTTCCCCCCTATCATCCCTAATCCATTTGCATCTTTCATCATTTTTATTACTTAAAACTGAAATTGCTTTTAAAAAACTAATTTGAGCATGATACTGTAAAGCGTAGTAATCATCCTGGAATTTTTTGTATATGGCCTGGAAAAGGCCTGGAAAGTCCTTGAATTTTTTCCCCCAAAAAAGAGTACGAACCCTGAAGATGCCTAAATCCAAAACGAAATTTCAAGATGCGTGGCTCGCCAAAGAATTGGACGGAGTGAAGTTGAAAGAATGGTGTTCTGCAACTGAAACAATATTTTCTGCTAAGTGAAACAATATTGTGTTCAGCTAAATTTTCAACATTTCTAATAGTGGCTTTTCACAAGTAAAAGCGCATCATAAAGGAAAAAAACATTTGCAGAAATTTCAAAGTAAATTTCAAAATAAGTCCATCCTGAAAGCCTTTGGAGGACGGGATCTTCAGCCCAAAACAAATATTAGTGAAGTACTGAGTCATGATTTACAGTTGGCTAAAGCCGAAGCATTATGGGCCATGAAAGTTGCTAAGGACAATATGTCTTTTGTTTCATGCACTGAAACAGTTGAACTTTTCAAAGAAATGTTTCCTGATTCTGCTATTGCAGCCAAAATGCACACTTAAAGAAAAAAAGTTGCTTATGTGATATCACATGGATTGTCAAAATATTTTGAAGAGGATTTGAAAAAAGACATTGCATCTAGTAGCCCAGGAAAGGTTACTATAGCATTTGATGAAACTACAAATACACAAGTGAAACGGCAGTTGGATGTGTATCTCTGGTACTGGTCTTCAGAAATAAATTCAGTTTCTTGCCGATACCTAACAAGCGTTTTTCTGGGTCATGCAACAGCAGATATTTTGCTAAAAGAAATTCTTGATGTGTTATCATCCTTCAATATTTCGTTGAACATAATTATTTGTGTATCCATGGACAGCCCAAATGTAAATAAGTGCTTTTTACGCAAATTCAATGAAGTTGTAAAACAAGAAACAGGCCAGAAATCTTTGGAACTAGGTTTTTGCAACCTGCATGTTGTTAGTAATGCATTTAAAATTTTTTTGACAAGCTTAAATATAGATTTTGACGAATTTGCTACTGATATGCATTAATGTGAAATCTGAAAACTTTACTGTGAAAATTGTGAATTGCTTCTGGTTCAACAGCATATTAATGTTCAAAGTGAAACTTGAATGTGGTAAATATACTTGAATATGATAATAACACGTGAAAAGATAAGAACTGAACATTAGAAGTAAATCATACTTAAACTTTAGACATTAGACGTTATGCAAAAAATTTGGGTGTTAACTTCGACCATATATACTAATGGACTGCACATTGGTAATAGCTGCATCAAAGCCGCCATGGCTCAAACATTGGGCACGTCATCATCAGACTCCAAATTTCGTGTAAAAATGCTGTTATGATTACTAATTTACGCTGCAGAACTTCAGTGTTTTCGGTGTATTATGTGAATTCGCCTCATATATAATGAAAACTCTTCAGGTAAGTTTACTTATGAGCTATATACATGCATGATCGGGTTGTTTACATTTTGTGATTTATAATGTGATGAACATTTGCGAAGAATTTGGAACATGCATTCCATTTTTTTCTTAAGTTACTATATTTTTATATCAATAGCTGCAAGTTTCTGGTTAAGTAATTGAACTTTATTGACTTAGGTATTTAATTCGTTTCTTACCCATGAAAAATCATAGAACTTTCTTTACTATATCGCTCAGAGCAACCATAAGCACAGCAGGTGTAACCCATCTTTTTGACTGTTGTCATGTGATTTTATGTTGGAGCCAGAAATTTTGATGTCATGCGCAGTCTATCAGTATATATGGTTGAAGGGTGTGAAGCAAACTCTTTACAATGTATACAAAGTTGTTTTACTAGATGTATACAAATATACATCTAGTTTTTATTGAAATACACTCCTAAAATTTTCCTAAAATTTTTCTAAAAATTCCTAAAATTCCTACCTAAAATTTTCCAGAAGTACGCTATGATCCCTGCGAGGGGTGTCCGATAAGTATCCGTATTTTTATTCTTATCAATTACAGGAGAGAAATGAAAAATACAGGTTGCATAAATATCATACTCACATATGTAATATGGTGGTACAAACAATCAAAGTTACTTTTCCACGTATTCCCCATTCAGCATAGTGTATTTCCTCCACAGATCAACAAGTCAATTCATTCTGGTAGCAAAGAAATCAGCAGGGATGTTGCGAATCCATTGACGGACAGAAGCTCGCAGTTCGCCCATGCTCTCATAGGGGTGCCCACGAAGTCTATCCTTCAAGGGATCGAAAACATGAAAATCGGAAGGTGGCTAGTCCGGACTGTCAGCAGGGTGCGGAAGAACGGTCCACCTGTGTTTTGCGAGTTCTCGTTTCACTGGTTTAACAATGTGCGAGCAAGTATTATCATGCTGAAGCAACACTTGATTGTTTTTCAGTGTTGGCCATTTGTTCCGGATACGCTGCGCAAGTTTTCTCAGTGTCTTCACACAGGCCTTCGCACTTATTGTTTCATTTTTTGCCAAGTACTCAACCAGAAGGATACCATGTTTGTCCCAGAAGACAATAGCCATGACCTTAAATGCCGACAAACCAACTTTGAACTTCTTTGACGGGGACAAATTCGGATGACAGCATTTCATGCTTTGCAGTTTTTGTCTCCGGTTCAAGCTGGTGAATCTACGTTTCATCGCCTGTGATTATTCATCCCAGGAATGCATCACCATCCTCATTGTAGTGCAAAACCAGTTCATTGCAAATGTCTAGCCCTTTTCGTTTATGCCCCGCTGTAAGCATTCGGGGTACTCATCTGGCACAGATCTTCCTATAGTTGAGATGTTCATGAATAATTCGTCTAACAGAATCTTTACTGATATCCAATTCCATTGCAATATCCCAAACATGAATGCGTCTGTCACCTTTAATCAAGTCGTCAACCTATTCAATTGTTTTATCAGTCACTGCTGTGTTAGGCCTACCTGACCATGCCTCGTCTTCAAGGCTTTCATTGCCAGCTTTAAACTTCGTAACCCATTCATAAACACTGGAACGAGACATAGCCCCATCACCATACACCATCCGAAGTCTTCTCATAATGTCCACGGTCTTTACTCCTTCTTTCGTTAAAAATTTCACTACTGCCTGAACTGAACACTTAATGTAGCCACCATTGTTTTTGATCGACAGCGCCACCTAACATTAGTATCAAGCCACTCTGCTTTTACGGCGCTTCACTGAAAGTAGTCGTAATAGTTTCACGCATACGTACGATCATACACACGGTTTTGTATCAATAGGAATAAAAACCCGGATTCTTATCAAACACTCCTCGTAGTTGGAGTCGCAACAGCTTATGAAAACCTTCCTGTAGGACCAAGACGGCCATTCCTTCCAGCATACACTGTCCTCAGTGAAGGGGATTTATATCTGGTCTCCCTGCTGCCAGTGTGTGGGGGAATAGATGACTCTAGAATAGGGAATCTTCAGTGCCATGGCAAAATAGTTTTGCATTATCATTGTGCTAAGTTCCTGATTGTTTCGTATAAGTTTTATACAAAGGAATTTTTATACAGGGAAATTTTGTCTCTTCATTGGAGATGTAACACAATGGGAGCAATGAATACATTATCTTGTTGAAAGGAGACATACTGCTTTGGAAAATGCATGGCGATGAACAGGTGTAGGGGATCAACAGTACATCAACATATTGTTGACATGTGTGGTGATAGTGGTCTCAGTAGGTATAAAGGGCCCCAAGGTCACCCATGTAAACTTGGCCCAGAGCATTACACCACCTCCCCTGACCTGTCACATCCCAACTTAACAGTTGGTCTCCATAGCCTCCTGTGGTGTATGCTACACACACACACACTCCTATTAGTGTGTTGTAGTCTGGAACTTGATTCATCAAACCACAGTATCTGTTTGCTCTGTTCCATGATTTAGTAGTGATGTTCCTTCCCTCACTGCAGCCATACTGTTAACAAGAGTACTTGGAGTAAGTGTTGGCTACCAGAGCCCAATTGTGGAAGTAAGTGTTGGCTACCATAGCTCAATTGTGCTGTTGTATCTGAAATGGGCTTTTCACAAACCTTCGTTCATGTCTTGTCTTTAAATGCTGATAATATCCTGTTCTCTGTGGCCCCTCTATTCTGACATTACTACCTCTAACATCAACAGCCCATTTACGGCCGCATTTTTCCAAGCAGCTACCAATTTTGATGTAGTCTTGATACACGTGTGACACTAGTTGTATGTGGAAATCTCTGACGTTCTGCAGTTGCAAAGGTCAAGAATACCGTCTTCTTTGCACCAACTATCTGCCAACAATCAAACTCACTCAGGTCTCCATGTTTACCTATCATCAGTCACTGGTATTCTGTACAGCTGGTAGGTATCTGTCCTACTGATAGCTCACAGAGAGTTTTTGCTAGCTGCATTATTGTGGCAAGGTTTACACTAAATTCAGGTGTCTACTAGTCATGAAAATCATGAGTTTTCTTTTGGGGTCATGAATTTTTTTGTATTTGTAGTAATTGTTCATTTTCTTGCGACTGTCTAAGTAATTCTCCCTGCATCGATGACATAAAACTCAAATGTGGTTTCCAACTAACTTACTGTGTATCAAAAAGATGGCTTTTGTGCCTTTCCCCACAAAGAAAACTGTTGAAGCAAATATTGTAGCATAGAAATATATGTACAAAATGTTGCTTGCAAGATTTTGAGATCAATTTAGGAATTCATGCTGCTTATGAAGTCTTCAGATTTTTCAGGTATAAATGGTAAAAAAAGGTGTATAATACAATCGTGCAGCACAATGTTGAGTATTTCAACTTACTTTCGAAGTATGATAAGTCAGGTTTGTTTGCTAGCAGAGGGCAATTTTTCTGTAGAGAAAAGAGGGGCTGAGTGTGTGTCCCCTCTTTAGTGGGTGTTTTGCATATGAATCTATATATTACAGATGCGAATCTCTCTTTCTTTTTCTCTTTCTTTCTCTCTCTCTCTCTCTCTATATATATATATACGTTTTAAATTCTAAAGTTGTTTCCTTAGTCTTCAGTTTTGCTCTTAAGTATATATATATATATATATATCATCATCATCATCATTGTCAACCATTATCAATCCACTGCTGGACGAAGGTCTCCCCAAGTTTCCTCCACAACGATCTGTCTTGTGCCAGTCTCCTCCATGTCACCCCTGCATACTTTCGAATTTCATCCACCCATCTCCCATGTGGTCTTCTTCTGGGTCTTTTCCTGTCCCTTGGAATCCAATCTAAAATTTCGGCTGTCCATCGATGGTCTGTTCTTCTGGCAGTATGTCCAGCCCATTGCCATTTCAGGGATTTAACTCTGATCATGATGTCTTCCACTCTTGTCATTTTTCGGATCCACGAGTTCCTCTTCTTATCTCTCCTGGTTACACCAAGCATGCACCTCTCCATGCTGCTTTGAGTTGTCTGCAGCCTTTGTATGTCTCTTTTAGTTAAGGTCCACGTCTCTGCACCATACGTAAGCACTGGAAGGATGCATTGATTAAACACTTTTCTTTTAAGACATAATGGCATATTGCTCTTGAAAATTATGCTGTTTCTTCCAAAAGCTCTCCAGGCAAGTTTTGTACGCCGATTAATTTCTTCATCAATGTGACCCTCACTTGATATCTGCTGTCCAAGATAAACGTACGTGTCTGTTATCTCCAGCTTTTCTCCATCAATCGATAAATCTTCATTTCTTGTAAAAGCATTGAACATCACTTTTGTCTTCTGAAAGTTCATTTTTAATCCCACTTCTTTACTCTTGTCAGTAAGTTCCTGGATCATACTCTGCAGCTCTGATGAGGTAGTTGCAAAAATGACTACGTCATCAGCAAAACGAAGGTGGGTTAGATAATCTCCATTAATCTTTATCCCCTTGTTTTCCCAGCTCAGCGACTGAAAGACACCCTCCAATGTGGCATTAAAGAGCTTCGGAGATATGGTGTCACCTTGTCTCACTCCCTTTCCAATTTTTACGTGTGTTGTATTTTCAAACAGCCTAATCTTTGCACTTGCATTTTCATAGATGTTATTAATAATATTAATGTATGCATCTTCAGTACCGCAGGTTTTCAGAGCCATTGTAACTGCTGATGGTTTCACCGAATCAAAGGCTTTTTCATAATCGATAAAAGCCATGCACAATGGAAGTTCATATTCCCTCGCTCTTTCAATTAGTTCTCTCAGCACGTGGATATGATCTATTGTGCTGTAGCCACTCCTGAATCCAGCTTGTTCTCTCGGTTGAGCCATGTCCAGTGTTACCTTCAAGCGGTGTGAAAGAACTTTAGTGAAGATTTTATAAACTACTGATAGGAGGCTGATAGGTCTGTAGTTTCCGAGATCCTCAATGTCACCTTTCTTATGTAGCAGGATCATTGTAGCGGTGTTCCAATCCTCAGGAATCTTTCCTTCATTAAGGCATCGAGTGAAAATTTGGGCGAGTACTGTTTCGATTTCTCCACTTGCTTCTTGTATGATGTCTACAGTAATTCCATCTTCTCCTGGAGCTTTTCCTCGCTTCATGTTCTTGATTGCATGTGCAACTTCTGCTGGAAGGACTGGAGGAACTCTGGTACTGGTATCTTTCATGATGTCTGGAGTGCATGTATCATCCCTTTCATATAATTTGGAGTAGAAATCTTTCACTCTTGTCAAAATTTCGCCTCTATTTCTTGTTACAGAACCATCTTCTTTTCTCAGTGCCATAATCTGTTTTCTTCCCTTACTGAGATGTCCCTTTGCTATCTTTAGGCTTTGGTTGTTTTCAATTGCTTTCCTCACTAGTTCACAGTTGAATTTTCTTACGTCTTCAGTGATACTTTTTCTTACTGTCTTGCATAGCTCTATATATTCCACTTTGGAAGTCACATCTTTAGTTGTCCTCATCTCTCTTCTTTTTGCATCAACATTTTGGTTTTTCCTGATAATTTGTTCACATGCAACTTGTTCTTAGACCCAGCTAATTTTGTTGCTGTTTCCATAAGAGCTTTGGTTACTTTTCTGTTAACTTCAGAAATATCCACTTCTTCCGATGTTAGGCCTTCTAAAGCAGAGAATCTGTTCTTCAGTTCCAACTTGAAGGTATTATGGTGTTTTTTAAGGTTGGTTATGTCAATAGATTTTGTTTGTCTTATGAGCTTGCCACGTTCAAGTTTAGTGTTGAGGTGCATCTTACATCTCACCAATCTATGGTCACTACCTGTGTTGAACTTGTTTAGCACACTGCAGTCTTCTATGACGAATTTTTTGTTACACATAATAAAATCTATTTCACTTGTCGTCCCATTTGGATGTCTCCATGTCCATTTCCTGTGTGGCTTTTTCTTGAAGAAGGAGTTCAAGATGAAAAACCCTTCTGCCTCTGCAAACTCAACGAGAGTATTTCCACGCTGGTTTCTGTTGCCGTGACCGAATTTACCTACTGAAGTTTCATTCTGTTGCCGTTGCCCTATTTTTGCATTGAAATCTCCCATAATTATTTTCAAGTGCTGCTTACCTTTATTATTTAGATGACGAATTTCCTCATAAAATTCTTCAATTTCTTCTTCAGGGTGACTTGTGGTGGGTGCATAAGTTTGAATAATCTGAGCCTGGTATCTTTTCGAGAGTTGGATAACAAGTCGTGCAGCTCTGTCAGAGGAACTTTCAACTTCTACAACTTTATCCTTCAGTTTCTTGTTTATTATAAATCCAACACCACTAGTTCTGCCAGTATCTGTCCCACGATAGTAGAAGAGATGTCCACTTTTCAGTTCGATGAGATCTTCTCCTTTTCTCCTTACCTCACTTAGCCCCACGATGTCCCACTTGATCCTTTGTAGTTCCTCTTCCAATTCAAGAAGCCTTGAATCAGAAGATAGGGAGCGTCCATTGTAAGTAGCCAAGGTCAGCATCAGATGGCAGCCTAGTCCGGTCCTCCGGGGATTCTTAGCACCCTCTGCCTTCATGTCGCACTGGCCGCTGCCTTGGCCAGGTACATTCCAGCTGCCGGAGACTGAGGGCCAAGATTTAAGTTGTGGAATCATTTTGGAGGGGTTTGGCCATAACTCACCACGCTGGCCAAGCGGGTTGGTGAGTGTGGGATAGAATTTCCTCTTATCCCGATGGTATAGTTATACCGCTATTGGCGGTCGTCAGAGCCCCTTTAGTGGGAACAGGATGCACCACGAGAAGGCGGGGTTGACATTTGTCAAGGAGAGGCTGTGATGTTACGCATCACCTGACCTTACATCCCTATATATATATATATATATATATATATATAATCATCATCATCATCATCATTGTCAACCATTATCAATCCACTGCTGGACGAAGGTCTCCCCAAGTTTCCTCCACAACGGTCTGTCTTATGCCAGTCTCCTCCATGTCACCCCTGCATACTTTCGAATTTCATCCACCCATCTCCCATGTGGTCTTCTTCTGGGTCTTTTCCTGTCCCTTGGAATCCAATCTAAAATTTCGGCTGTCCATCGATGATCTGTCCTTCTGGCAGTATGTCCAGCCCATTGCCATTTCAGGGATTTAACTCTGATCATGATGTCTTCATATATATATATATAAATATATCATCATCATCATTGTCAACCATTATCAATCCACTGCTGGACGAAGGTCTCCCCAAGTTTCCTCCACAACGGTCTGTCTTGTGCCAGTCTCCTCCATGTCACTCCCGCATACTTTCGAATTTCATCCACCCATCTCCCATGTGGTCTCCTTCTGGGTCTTTTCCTGTCCCTTGGAATCCAATCTAAAATTTCAGCTGTCCATCGATGGTCTGTCGTTCTGGCAGTATGTCCAGCCCATTGCCATTTCACGGATTTTACTCTGATCATGATGTCTTCCACTCTTGTCATTTTTCGGATCCACAAGTTCCTCTTCTTATCTCTCCTGGTTACACCAAGCATGCACCTCTCCATGCTGCTTTGAGTTGTCTGCAGCCTTTGTGTGTCTCTTTTAGTTAAGGTCCATGTCTCTGCACCATATGTAAGCACTGTAAGGATGCATTGATCAAACACTTTTCTTTTAAGACATAATGGCATATTGCTCTTGAAAATTATGCTGTTTCTTCCAAAAGCTCTCCAAGCAAGTTTTGTATGCCGATTAATTTCTTCATCACTGTGACCCTCACTTGATATCTGCTGTCCAAGATAAACGTATGTGTCTGTTATTTCCAGCTTTTCTCCATCAATCGATAAATCTTCATTTCTTGTAAAAGCATTGAACATCACTTTTGTCTTCTGAAAGTTCATTTTTAATCCCACTTCTTTATTCTTGTCAGCAAGTCCCTGGATCATACTCTGCAGCTCTGATGGGGTAGTTGCAAAAATGACTACGTCATCAGCAAAACGAAGGTGGGTTAGATAATCTCCATTAATCTTTATCCTTTGTTTTCCCAGTTCAGTGATTGAAAGACATTTTCCAATGTGGCATTAAAGAGCTTCGGAGACATGGTGTCACCTTGTCTGACTCCCTTTCCAATTTTTATGTGTGTTTATTTTTGCACTTGCATTTTCATAGATGTTATTAATAATATTAATGTATGCATCTTCAATACCACGGGATTTCAGAGCCATTGTAACTGCTGATGGTTTCACCGAATCAAAGGCTTTTTCATAATCGATAAAAGCCATGCACAATGGAAGTTCATATTCCCTTGCTCTTTCAATTAGTTCTCTCAGTACGTGGATATGATCTATTGTGCTGTAGCCACTCCTGAATCCAGCTTGTTCTCTCATTTGAGCCATGTCCAGTGTTACATTCAAATGGTGTGAAAGAACTTTAGTGACAATTTTATAAACAACTGATAGGAGGCTGATAGGTCTGTAGTTCCTGATATCCTCAATGTCACCTTTTTTATATAGCAAGATCATTGTAGCATTGTTCCAATCCTCGGGAATTTTCCCTTCATTAAGGCATCGAGTGAAAACTTGGGCGAGTACTGTTTCAATTTCTCTGCTTGCTTCTTGTATGATGTCTACAGTAATTCCATCTTCTCCTGGAGCTTTTCCCCATTTCATATTCTTGATTGCATGTGTAACTTCTGTTGGGAGGACTGGAAGAACTCTGGTACCTTTTGTAATATCTGGAGTACAAGTATCATCCTTTTCATATAGTTTTGAGTAGAAATCTTTCACTCTTGTCAAAATTTCACCTCTATTTCTTGTTACAGAACCATCTTCTTTTCTCAGAGCCAGAATCTGTTTTCTTCCCTTACTCAGATGTCCCTTTGCTCTCTTTAGGCTTTGGTTGTTTTTCAATTGCTTTCCTCACTAGTTCACAGTTGAATTCCTTACATCTTCAGTGATACTTTTCCGTACCGTCTTGCATAGCTCTATATATTCTACTTTGGAAGTCACATCCCCTTTAGTTGTCCTCATCTCTCTTCGTTTTTGCATCAAAATTTTGATTTTTCCTGAAAATTTGTTCGTATGCAACTTGTTCTTAGTGCCAGCTTTTTTTGTTGCTGTTTCCATAAGAGCCTTGGTTAGTTTTCTGTTAACTTCAGAGATGTCCACTTCTTCCAACATTAGACCTTCTAGAGCAAAGAATCTGTTCCACAGTTCCAATTTGAAGGTAGTATGATGTTTTTTAAGGTTGGTCGTGTAAATACTCTTTGTTTGTTTTATGAGCTTGCCACGCTCGAGTTTAGCATTGAGGTGCATCTTACATCTTACCATTCTATGGTCACTACCTGTGTTGAACTTGTTTAGCACACTGCAGTCTTCCATGACAAACTTCTTGTTACGCATAATAAAATCAATTTCACTTGTCAATCCATTGGGACGCCTCCGTGTCCATTTCCTTTGCGGCTTTTTCTTGAAAAAGGAGTTCAAGATGAAAAACCCTTCTGCCTCTGCAAACTCTACGAGAGTATTTCCACGCTGGTTTCTGTTGCCGCGACCGAATTTACTTACTGAAGTTTCATTTTGTTGCTGTTGCCCTATTTTCGCATTGAAATCTCCCATAATTGTCTTCAAGTGCTGCTTACCTTTATTATTTAGATGACGAATTTCCTCATAAAATTCTTCAATTTCTTCTTCAGGATGACTTGTGGTGGGTGCATAAGCTTGAAAAATATGAGCCTGGTATCTTCTCGAGAGTTGGATAGCAAGTCGTGCAGCTCTGTCAGAGGAACTTTCAACTTCTACAACTTTATCCTTCAGTTTCTTGTTTATTATAAATCCAACACCACTAGTTCTGCCAGTATCTGTCCCACGATAATAGAGATGTTCACTTTTTAGTTCAATGAGATCTTCTCCTTTTCTTCTTACCTCACTTAGCCCGACGATGTCCCACTTGATCCTTTGTAGCTCTACTTCCAATTCAAGGAGCCTTGAATCAGAAGATAGGGAGCGTCCGTTATACGTAGCCAAGGTCAGCATTATATGGCTGTCTAGTCCGGTCCTCCAGTGATTTTTAACACTCTCTGCCTTCATGTCACACTGGCCGCTGCCTTGGCCAGGTACATTCCAGCTGCCAGAGACTGAGGGCCAAGATTGAAGTTGTGGATTCATTTTGGAGGTGTTTGGCCATAACTCACTACGCTGGCCAAGTGGGTTGGTGAGTGTGGGATAGCATTTCCTCTAATCCCAATGGTATAATTATATGGCTATTGGCGGTCGTCAGAGCCCTTTTAGTGGGAACAGGATGCACCACGAGAAGGCTTGGTTGGCATTTGTCAAGGAGAGGCTGTAGTATATTGTGCATCACCTGACCTTACATCCCTGTTCACTATATATATATATATAAGATATCAAGTAAGGCTCACATTCATGAGGAAATTGATTGGTGTATAAAACTTGGCTGGAGAGCTTTTGGAAGAAACAGTACAATTTTCAAGAGCAATATGCCATTATGTCTTAAAAGAAAAGTGTTTAATCAATGCATCCTTCCAGTTCTTACATATCGAGCAGAGACATGGACCTTAATTAAAAAATACGTTGGCTGCAGACAACTGAAAGAAGCGTGGAGAGATGCATACTTGGTGTAACCATGAAAGATTAGAAGAGGAACTCATGGATAAGGAAAATGACAAGAGTGGAAGATGTCATGATCAGAGTAAAATCCCTGAAATGGCAATGGGCTGGACATGTGGCCAGAAGAACAGACCACCAATGGACAACCTCAATTTTTGACTGGATTCCAAGGGATAGAAAAAGACCCTGTAGAAGATGACATGGGAGATGGATAAAGGAAATTTGAAAGCATGACGAAGAGATAGGCTGAAGTCAGACAGTTGTGTAAGAAACTTGGGGAGATCTTCATCCAGCAGTGAATCGATAATGGTTTACAATAATGATGACACACACACACACACACACACACACACACACACACACACACCTCTTTTGAAAAAGACCATGAAAATTGCTAATTAATTATGAAATTGTATTTCCAAAATTTGGTAGACAACCTGAAATTGTGCTTTCAGTGTACTCATATATCTATATTAATGGATTTGGTAATGAAGGATTACATTCTGCAGAACTTTCAGCACTGATTTGTATTAATTATAATTTTTATTATCTTTTGCAGTTATTGAGGAATATATTAAGCTGGGATGGCATTTTGTCTGAACAAATTCTTCAGAATATGGCATTGTCTTCCCTTTTGAATCGCTATCTTTTAATGGGTTTGCGCACATCAATGATGATGAGTGATACTCTTGAAAAATGTCAAATGGTAAATATCTTGTTCTACAAATTCTGATACATAGTGAATTTTATTTTTTTAAAAATCATGTGATTTGAAAATAACATTAATGTTTAGAAAAAAAGTTGTTTCAATGTGTAGCAAAATAAGCAGTATGCTAGCCTTTAATGATTTCCTAATATAAAATCTACAGTAAGCCATGATTGGAATTGACTAGGCAAGCTAGGAATCGTGTTTGACGGGGACTATGTGATGATTAGAGACCAGATTATATGCACCAAAAAACAGCATAATATGCATGCAAATGTGCATTTAAAATATGCAAAATATGCACTTAAAATGTAAAATATGCTCTTATAGTTTTTGCTTATTTGTCTTCAAATAAATGCTGTTGACCCAGAAATGACTTTTCTAATATGAATTGATGAACCACACACTTTTCTTTTAAATATAGTAACTGATTTTATTAATAAGCAAAAAGCTCCTTAAATGATATAGTTTCAAACACCATAATTTTTGCTGCTATAAACCACAATATATGCTGCTGACCATTACAAGTGCAACACCACGAAAGACAAAAAATATCAAAGCCATATTTATTATACAGAAAGAAGATGATACAAGAATGAATCGATTACAGATACAGCCTAGTGAGATGAGGAGAACAATAAGTATCTGGTGTAGCCACAGTGGGCGGCAATTACAGCTGCTACGCGGCCTGGCATCGAGAAGAAGATACATTGGATGTGTGTTTGAGAAATGTCCATCCCCGCAGCTTCGATACAATGTCACAATTCCTCCGGTGTAACCAGGGATGGTCACTGGCGTGCCAGTTATCCGGTAATCATGGACCACACATACTCAATAGGCAACCTATCTGGGGACCACATGGGCCAAGGAAGACGTGGCACATGGTGGCAATTCAGGAAGTCTTGGACGTTGCATGCTATATGCGGTTGTGCATTATCCTGTTGGTAAATGGCACCACACAGTCCCTGAAGATATGTTACAACAGGCTCCAACACCTCAGTGATGTAATGATGGCTGTTCAAAGTACCGATAATGAAGGCGTAGTGTGTGTGGGAGTGGAATCCAATGGCAACCTATACTATAATGCCAGGTGCCGGGCCAACATGGCGCAGCATAATGCAGGACTCACTCGGCCGGTTGCTGTGGTACCACCAGACACGGATTCGTCCGTCATGGTGTTGCAAACTGGAGTGGGATTCGTCAGAAAACGCGTTGCCTTGCCATTTGCTCTTCCATGTGCAATGTCTTTGGCACCATTGCAGTCGCAGATGCCAGTGTTGTTCTGTCAAAGGTAGCCAAAGCAATGGGTGCCATGCAAAAATGTCCCGCTGCTACAAACAATGTCTAACTGTCCGTGCAGAGACTGGGTGTTGTGCTGTGCCACATACCCGAACTGTTGAACTATGGTGCTTGATGTGTCTCTGCGATCCGCCAGAGCTGTGCGCACCAGATGTCGGTCCTCTCGTTTGGTGGTGCGACAGGACCGTTGGGATCCCACACATCACTGTGTTCATTCCTCTGCTACCCACTGACACCATATTAGTTGGAAATTCATGCTTTGATTAAAACTTCCGTACTTGATTTTAGGCATTTTATTGTAGTTGCTAACTGTTACTATCACAGCTGCATTATCCAAAACACTAAATTATTCACAGGTCAAACATAATGCACACACCAAAACTAAATGCGGTGTGCTGTGTTTGTACACACCTCTGCATGAATTTTGCATTAGCCTTTGTAGGAATTGGAAGAAAATTTCAGCCAGAAGGGTAAAACATCAAAGCTTGCATTGGAGACTGGCAGTGGACATTTTTGATGCTTTGTTTCATGCTGTCATGTGTGCAGGAAGGTAGTTCATTATTTTTTTCATGCACTTGGTTTCAATGGATTGCCAATTCTCTGATCTACCACTAAGCTTGGAAGTTCTTTCAGTTTGGTGTATAGCTTGTTTTTCCAGGTCTCATGAGATTAAAGCCTGTCTTCTTTCTTTTTATTTAGGTTTTAAGTAAGCATATTTAAAAGATCAAATATACTGTAAAACTATTTTGCTTGAAAATCCATTTTTACGGGTAAGTTGTGTGTTTTATGAATTTATATGCACTAATGTTAAAAATGGCTAAAATATGCAATTGCATATAACCTGGACTCTTAATGCTGATATTAGTAGCTAGTAGCAGGGCTAAAAAATTATATTGCTCAGCATGCCAGGGGCATGTTTCTGTTGGGGTTTTTTTCTTCTAAATAATCTAGCTCTTTATAGGACGAAAAGTTTAAACAAAACTATTGTTGTTGTTTTTTTATTTCCCCGTCAATTTTCTTGCTACTGCTCTCTCCCTCTGTCTGCTTTATTTAACAAAATTCGTGGGGTTTGTTTTGAGAGATTAAAGTTCAAAATGGATTACCTTGAGAACTAAATTGCCCGTAATGTGATTGTGTGATATCTCTAAAGAAAGCTTGTATTAATAAGCTTTCAGATGGGCCTAATATGAGCTCTGTTGACCAATTAGGTCTACAGTTGTTTTCATTTGTGACAGCCATGGTAGATACAAAAATGCCTTTTTTGTGAATTCCAAAATCCTATCTGTAACTACAGAATTGTTGTATGTAAGAAGCCTGAATTTTGCACTGGTAAGTTTCTTTAAAAATCCTGCAAGTCCACCCGGTTTCATGAAAATTGAAAGGGTTCGTGTCAAAAATGTTACTTTTTTGTGCTGATTTAGCGTAGAATGAATGACCCATAGGAGAGTTCATATTTCACTGCTGGGTTCAAAATTTTAGTTCAGAATTTTATGAAATGCAGTGAAACGTAGGTGAATTCAAATTTCATTGCTGGGGATAAATTAATGAAATGCAGGAAAAGTACTTTGTTTCCTGTATCTATATTGTTTCTGAAACATTTAGAAAAAAACTAGTACAGTACTTGCACAATGTGTGTGTGTTGCAATTTTGAAATTTTTCTGATCCTGTCATGAATGCTGAGCTGTACTTAGATGATGTGGATAATTATGCACTGCCAATACTGGCAGAAATTTTTAACTTGTATGAGGCAGGCTCCAATCCTACTATGGCAGCACAAATAGAGAGTTCTAAGATTAGTAATAAAAGAAATGTTTTCTAGTTACTTTTAAGATTATTTTCCTCATACAACCAGACTTGTATTTTTATGATGCTATTCAAACACACACTGAAAGAAATTCAGCTCTAGAAAACGAGCCAGAGTGCAGTGTTTGCTAGTTCATAAGACACCAATAGGTGTTTTGCTACAAGTTCTGGTGTAAAAAACCTATCCCAGGAAGAATGTCATGCATTAAATTTGAATTGTATAGTCCCTGACTTTATTTATATTGTATGTTTCAAATATTTGTCTGTTTAGTATGCTTAAAGACTTTAAACATATTTTTTTAATCATTTTAGATAGTGTCAGCATTTCCGAAGTCATGGTTCTCGAACCTAAAAGGGAGTACTACCATTTCACAGCTGCAGCAGTTTGCTGTCTTCCTGGTCCAGTTTGCTCAGCTTTATTATTCACAGTGTTCCAAAAATCTTTTAGATGAGTCTGAAACTGTGTAAGTATTTTTTTGACGTTCATGGGTATATCTCGCAACAGTGTAACACAAATAAACAACCTAACTGTATCGATGTATTTAAGAAATTTGCGAACAATTCAGAAGTTCAATAGAATGGCTTTGAATCAGTGTTGTGCATCCTAATGATTTCTGGGACTGTTATATGGATTATTCCTTAACTTTAAAATAATGATTGGAGGGATCTGAGTGTGTTTCTGCATCTGTTTGGATTTGATTTAAAGGTCATGGCAATGGTGCTTTCTCACAATAGGTGTTGTACATATTCATGTTTGGTGTTGCATCATGTCAATCAGTGTAGTTTTCGTTTTCTTGCCTGCAACTGTAATATCGTGTATTCTGTGCTGAGCAATCGTGTTACTGAAAATCATTCCATCAGCATAGATCACGATATCTACATTCTCCAGCACTGCTTCATAAATCCATCTGTAAGAAGGGATCCTGTATGAATTGGTGGCTCTTTGCATGGTCCTGGTAGATAATATTAGCTATTTGGTATTATTAAGCTGCATTCACCTAAAAACTTTGCCCTACGTTTCCAATGGTAAAAACTTCTGTAGACATTTTCTTCGCAATTAATGCATTCCCAAGGATGAAAATTTGCATATCAATAAAAATAACTTTACGAATGTTGTACCGAAAGTAATGCAAAAGTGGGTATAACTTTTTTTTATGAACTGACAGAGGTTGTTTGAATTGCACATGTTGGTAGAGTAACTTCCTCTATAGTAACACTTCTTCTTCAATACATACATACATATCACTAAGCTGTTCTCTGAGATTCAGAGGTTAGCTCTAAAAAGAAATACAAACTTCCATATATTTTTACTTATTGTTGTCGTATCAAACTACACCATTTGCAGCGATCTTGACATACAACTCGTGCTTCACTGATATCCATTACACGCCGTACACAAGATCTTTTATACTTCATACTCATAATCTTTTTCTCATGCAGACACTCCTGAATCTGATCCACCCATGTCTTCCTTGGCCTTCCTCTGCCTTTCCTTCCTGCCACTTGGGCTGAAAATATTTTCTTAGTAAGCATTTCATCACTCATTCTTTCAACATGGCCAAACCACCAAAGCATATTGGTCTCCACCTTGCTAACAACATTTTGCTTTACATCACACAACTGCAATACATCTTCATTCCTCACACAATCAGATCGTGTCTTGCCACAAACCCCACGTAAGTAACGCATTTCTCCAGCACACAAGCGACTCCTATGTTTCTTCTGCAGTACCCAGGTTTCACTGCCATACATCAGAGTAGGAACAATTACTGTTTCATACACAGCCATGCGGGACTCTCTAGAGAACCCATCATTCCTGTGAAAACCTCCCAGAGCAGCTATGACTTTCAAAGAAGAATTCACTTGCCTACTGATTTCACCATCCAACTTGTTCTCTCTGTCAAACATGCTTCCTAAATACACAAACTCACTCACCTGGTCAATCACAGTGCCATTTATACTTACATTACATTCAGTGCTACCCATTCTTCTCTCAAACACCATAACTTTGGTTTTTCCCTTATTTTTACTCAGTTTGAATTCCTTCGTGCATCTGAGTCAACATACTCTGCAACTTACTTTTGCTCTCTGCCAACAGGACAGTGTCATCAGCATACAGCAATCTGCACACATGGATATCACCAAGACATAAGCCGCTATTATCTGTTTTGGCCTCACGCATGCATGCGTCCATAAATATATTAAACAGCCATGGTGACATTACACAACATTGTCTAACTCCTGCACCAATGGAAAACCATTTTGATAAAACACCATTCACTCGTACAAAAGCTCTACTACCAGCATACATGGCTTTTACACTATTAAGTAGATTTCCAGTAACACCATATTCATTCAATACCTTCCACAAAAGTGTCCTATTGACTCGGTCGTAAGCTTTCTCTAAATCTATGAAGGCAGTAAAAACTTTCTTCCCAACAGCCAGATACTTTTCAATCATCATGCGTAATGCAAAAATCTGGTTAGTGCAGCCTTGACCAGGCATAAAACCACTCTGAACATCCCACACTTTCTCTGATGTAAGACCCCGTACTTTTTCAATAACAACCTTACCAAACACTTTCCCTGGCACACTCAGTAGGCTAATACCACGATAGTTCTTGCATTCAGTCTGATCACCTTTTCCCTTATACAAGGGAACAATGAGCATCCTTCCAATCCCGAGGGAACATTTCTAACTCCCAGCACAACTGGCAAATTTCAGTTAACCAGTCAATTATAGAGTCACCACCATACTTCAACATCTCTGCAGTTATGCCATCAACTCCTGGAGCCTTACCATTCTGAAGAGATTTTAGAGCTTTACACACTTCTTCTCTTGAGATCCCTCTTGTGCTTTCATCCCTCATTGTGACATCATCTGCATCTGTCTCAGAATCATTTTTGCTCTCCTGATCTAATAACTCACAGAAGTATTCACCCCATCTGTCACTTAACTCATTGGGCTCCCATATCATTTCCCCAATCTCATTCTTCACACAACTTACAACTTTGTTTCCCCTATTTTTCCTGAGTCTCATGTACTTCCAGAAGGACTTTCTACCTTTCCAAAAAGCCAGTTCATGCCTTTCCACTTTCTCTTTCCTATCTTTTGCCTTACTGTGGCGAACCAGCTTAGCAGCTTCACGCTTCTTACAGCGATATTCATCCACAGAGACTCTACCTTGCAACATCCCCAAATAGGCTTCCTTCTTTTTCTTTACTGCCTCATCAATCTCACTATTCCACCAAGCATCACCTCTATTGTTGCCCACTATTGTGGTGCCACAGACCTCTTTAGCAGCAGTAACAACACGGTTCTTAAAACATTCCTACTTCTTTTCTACATCCCTCTCACAAGATTTCAGATCCTTCAGTCGTTCTCTGAGTAAGTCAGAATACTGCTGATGATCTTCAAGGAGCCTATCAACCTTTATTCTTTCTATCCTGAGTCTCTTCCTATTCCTTTTCCTCCAACCAACATTAAGTTTCACTCGTGACACTACCAAGTAATGATCAGAACCAACATCCGCACCTCTCATCACGCTGGTGTCAACAACTAAGTGTTTCAAATGCTGATCGTAAACAACAAAATCTATCACACTCTTTTGACCAAGAGTACGATTTTCCCAAGTATATGTGTGTATATACTTGTGGTTGAAAAATGTATTAGATACACACAAATCATTCTCAATGCAGAGTTCAATTAATCTTTCACCATTATCATTCACACAAGGATCATTAAACTTACCCAGAACATTGTCAGAAATTGCATTCTGCACACCTACTCTGGCATTGAAATCCCCTGCTATTATAACTTTTTCTTTAGCACCAAACTGACTCAGAACAGCTTTTAGCTCATTCCAGAAATCTTCTTTCTTATCAGAAGGTTCCGAGTCACAAGGAGCATACACTACAATAATTACAATTCTCTGAAGTTTCACTTTCAAACGAATCCAGAGAATTCTCTCACTTATGCAACTCTAGTGAATCAAGTTGTTCTTCATCTTTTCACTTAAAATCACACTTACACCAGCCTGTCCTCTCATATTATCCAGTACTCCAGACCACACACTCACCGTGCCATTCACTTCTTCTACCCCAATTTCCTTCTTTTTGGTTTCACTTACACACAGCACATCCCGTCTATACTTATTCACCTCCTCAATCACCTCACTCATCTTGCCATTTATACCTCTAGTATTCCATACACCAATCTTACATTCACTCAGCCAAGATCGCTTTCTCATGCGCCATTTAGAAAGTCCAGGTCGATTCCGTGGTGGACCGTCCTTCTCAAGTGTGGTAGGTCCACCATATCCCACACTTGAGTCATTCTTAATATTTCTTTTTGTCTTTTTAATCAGGTAAGTACATCAGTGTGGGGGGATTAGCCCACAGCTGAGGGTTCCAGTTGGTCATTCAACCTAAGGATTCTGGAACAAAACCCAGTGAGTTGGGGTCTTTTCGCCAATGTCACACAGAACTAGCTTGCACCTCTCCAAGATTCACAGAGGCCCTAGTTGCTGTTGTGTGTGCCATTGTTACCACGGAGCGCCTCGAGGAGGCAAACCCATCGCTCACTACGACCGCCCGCACTTCTTCTTCAATGCAGGTAAATAATGGATTCCAAGCAGAAGCAATTGTGCCATCATTGAGTTCTTGACAAAGGAAGGGTTGAGGCTGTCTGACATCCACAGAAGGCTACAGGATGTTTACGGAGATGACACCATTGACAAGAGCAATGTGCACAGATGAATGAACAAGTTTAAAGAAGGGGAAACCAGCCTTGAAGGCAAACCATGCAGTGGGAGATAATCTGCGACCACTGACACAAATTGTCAGCAAGTGGATGAATTGATTCGCACACAGAGAGTAGTCGCAATCTGTGAGCTTGTTGCACAACTGGTCTGTGGTCACGATGCCATGCAGAAGATAGTGGAAGACTTAGGGTATCGGAAAGTGTGTGCAAAGTGGGTACCTCAGCAATTGACACCCGATTTGAAGGAGAGAAAAGTGGAAGTCTGCTCTGATCTGCTGGAAGTGTTTGAAGCTGATGAAGACACGTTTTTTTCTGATCTGGTGACAGAGGATAAAACGTGGGCATATCTTTACACTCCAGAAAGGAAGAATCAATCCATGAAATGGCATCACACCTCTTCACTGAGACCTAAGAAGTTCAAGAGCTAGCGATCAGCACAGAAAGTCATGGTGACTGTTTTTTTGGGATGACAGGGATGTCATTCTCCTGGATTTTCTGGAACGTGGCCATACTGTGACCAGCAAACAGTACATTGAGACACTCAAAAAGCTTAGAGAAGCTGTAAAGAGGAAGAGACCGAACAAGAATGTAAAAAGGATCCACATTCACCATGACAATACAAGACCACTAACATCTTTCACAACAAATCAGGCGACTGGCAAATTAGGCTGGTTGGTGGTCCCCCATCCACCATACAGCCTAGATCTGGCACTCTCCAACTTCCACCTGATCAATCCATTGAAGGACAGTCTCCAGAGACAACGATTTGATGGCACAGATGAGGTGAAAGTGGCTGTGAAAAAGTGGGTACAAAAGTCCACACCTGAATTTTTCAAAGAGGTTTCAAGAGTTGGGTTCAAAAATAGCGTAAATGCATTGCTTGTGATGGAGACTATGTTGAGTAGTACCTTTGTATGGAGAAAGAGTTACTCTATCAACATGTGCCATTTGAATGACCTCTGTCAGTTAATAAAAAAGTTATGCCCACTTTTGCATTAATTTTGGTACAACACTTTTGTATATTACATATTATAGCCTAGTATACTTAATATTTTCTAGAACTTAACCATAACTGTGTGAAGAATCAATAACTTCTCTTTTGGTGGTGTTGATACTGACAAATAGAGGGCACCACATCTCCATGTGGCTTGCTTAATGCACTCTCATCATTTTTTTTTTTTTCAATAATTGTATTAATTTTTGGACTGAAATCAACACTTGAGTCCATCCATGCAATAGTCTAGAATGTTTAGAATGATTTGAGCCACTTAGATTAAATGTTCTGGCATTAATTTAACTGAAACTGAAAATGTCACAGAGTGAGGTTAACGGTTTATTTTGGAATTAAAAATCAGCAGTACCTACAGTTCTGTTCACATTTTCAGCTAAATTATTGTCAGAAAATTTAATCTAAGTGGTTCAAATCATTATAAACAATCCAGATTGTAGCATGGAGTCAAATTTTGATTCCATTTCAGAAATTAATAAAATTATTGAAAAAAAAAATATGATGTGTGCATTTAGCAAGTCGCATGTACAATGCGAACCTCCTATGTATCCTATATTTTTTCAAAATTCGGGGAAAACATTCTATATTGTCCTGTATTTTTGATGATCTCATATAAATCCTATTTCATTGGAAAATCTCCTATTTAACCTATATATTTATATAATGATGGTTCATATATTGTTTTTTTTTTTTTTTGCTATGTTCTGTCATTTTTTAGGTTGCTGATCGCCCCCCTGAAATTTAAAATTTAAATGATTGTTAGCCTTGTTACAGTTTGGAAGTCAGTGTAACAATGTTTGGCAAGTGATTGGCTGAAGTCCACCAAAGACGTCATACATAACTCCGCCCACAAGAAGCCATCTGGTTGGAGCATGTGACTGACTGGGACTGCATTTGCCACCGGTGAATTATTACCGCTGTCATCTCATAAAAGTTTTGTATTGGGTTGAGTTTTGCTGAATAAGGGTAGCGAAAGTGCTTTCTCTGTGGTTCTAGAATAATCATTTTTGGATTCCGAAATCTGTAGAAGAGCAATTAAGGCTTTGTTTGTGGAGGGATTTTATAGTTCACTTTTTTGCAGGATTTTTTTATTTTTTTTATTCAGCAAATCAGTTTTAGTACGTGCAGCAGAGTATTTTACGGTAACACATCTCTTGCTTTTTAGTGCTAATACAGTTTTTTAAGTATGAGAAATGCCAGCATATAAAACGGGGTTCTGGGAAGAATGGCTTGAACTTTTGAATAAAAATAAAGTTTAAATGAGTGAGTGGTGTGCAGGTAAACAGCATTAGATTCTGTGGTTGATTACTTAGCATCAGAAAATGTAAGGATGAATTTCATGCGTATTGTTTGTTTTGCCAAGCTGAAGTTTCTGTGAGCAATAGTGGTAAGTTACAGCTGCTGCAGCATTCTGGTACATCCCGGCACAAAAATAGTGTTTCACTGCTTTTTTTTTATAAATCCGAGTGTAAGTTTAAGAAAGTGATAGCAACAAGTGGAGAAAGTGGTGTTGCTTTAGATCAAAGTGCAGGTGCACCAACTACTGGCACAGTCCCAAGTTGGTGATTAAAAGAAGATTAAAGGATTGCTCGCTCTGAAATATTATGGACAGTCCATGTTGCTTTAAACAACTATTCATTTCATTCATGTGATGGCATTGTTGACTTATTTTCACAGATGTTTCACAAGGTCCCTCAAACAATGATGAAATGAATGCATTTATCTCCTAGGAAAATAGCATATACAATATCCCATGGACTAAGACCCTATTTCTTGAAACTGTTATTGGATGATGTAAAAGTAGGTAACTCTTTTGTCACTATTATGTATGATGAAACTACAAATGAAGCAAACCTCAAACAGCTGGACATGTATATAAGGTATTGGAGTACTACTAAATATTGCATACAAGAAAGCAACATTGGTAGTGAATTTATGGGACATGCAACAGCTGCAAAAATATCTGCTATTAATTCATGTTTAGATTCCTGTTATTTAAACCTCAAGTGCTTATTAATGCTAGGTAGGTTCTGATGGACCTAATGTCAACAAAGCAGTCTTTAAAATATTGGATAAGCAGGTAAACAGCATTAGATCCTGTGGTGGATTACTTAGCATCGGAACTTGTAGCCTACATATAATTCACTATGGTTTTGGCCAAGGTTTTAAGCTTGAGGCATTCAGCAATATTACGGATTTTTTTGAAAATTTACATTCTTGGTTTCATAAATTTCCTTCGAGGCAAGAGGATTTAAAAGGTGCGATGCAATTAATGGATACAGATGTCCTTGCAGTGCTTTGGTATGTTAGCAATCGGTGGCTGTCTGTTCTTCCAGTTTGTTAGTGCACTTTGGAACTTTTTCCAGCATTGAAAGAAGATTTTTAGTATATCTTCCTGAAGAAAAAAATCAAAAAAATCTTAGTTTACCAAAATACAAGCAAATTGTCAAAATGCTGAAATCCCCTTTTACTGTCATTTATCTGCATTTTTTGGTAAGTGTAGGTTCAATTTTTGCTTATTTCCTAATGCTTTTGCAAAAGAATACCACCTAAGTGCATATCCTATCATCATCGTCAACCATTATCAATCCACTGCTGGACGAAGGTCTCCCCAAGTTTCCTCCACAATGGTCTGTCTTGTGCCAGTCTCCTCCATGTCACTCCCGCATACTTTCGAATTTCATCCCGCAGCTTCTGGGTCTTTTCCTGTCCCTTGGAATCCAATCTAAAATTTCGGCTGTCCATCGATGGTCTGTCCTTCTGGCAGTATGTCCAGCCCATTGCCATTTCAGGGATTTAACTCTGATCATAATGTCTTCCACTCTTATCATTTTTCGTATCCACGAGTTCCTCTTCTTATCTCTCCTGGTGACACCAAGCATGCACCTCTCCATGCTGCTTTGAGTTGTCTGCAGCCTTTGTATATCTCTTTTAGTTAAGGTCCACGTCTCTGCACCATACGTAAGCACTGGAAGGATGCATTGATCAAACACTTTTCTTTTAAGACATAATGGCATATTGCTCTTGAAAAGTATGCTGTTTCTTCCAAAAGCTCTCCAGGCAAGTTTTGTACGCCGATTAATTTCTTCATCAATGTGACCCTCACTTGATATCTGCTGTCCAAGATAAACGTACGTGTCTGTTATCTCCAGCTTTTCTCCATCAATCGATAAATCTTCATTTCTTGTAAAAGCATTGAGCATCACTTTTGTCTTCTGAAAGTTCATTTTTAATCCCACTTCTTTACTCTTGTCAGCAAGTTCCTGGATCATACTCTGCAGCTCTGATAGGGTAGTTGCAAAAATGACTACGTCATCAGCAAAACGAAGATGGGTTAGATAATCTCCATTAATCTTTATCCCTTTGTTTTCCCAGTTCAGTGATTGAAAGACATTTTCCAATGTGGCATTAAAAAGCTTCGGAGATATGGTGTCACTTTGTCTCACTCCCTTTCCAATTTTTATGTGTGTTGTATTTTCAAACAGCCGAATCTTTGCACTTGCATTTTCATAGATGTTATTAATAATATTAATGTATGCATCTTCAATACCGCAGGATTTCAGAGCCATTCTAACTGCTGATGGTTTCACCGAATCAAAGGCTTTTTCATAATCGATAAAAGCCATGCACAATGGAAGTCATATTCCCTTGCTCTTTCAATTAGTTCTCTCAGTACGTGGATATGATCTATTGTGCTGTAGCCACTCCTGAATCCAGCTTGTTCTCTCGGTTGAGCCATGTCCAGTGTTACCTTCAAACGGTGTGAAAGGACTTTGGTGAAGATTTTATAAACCACTGATAAGAGGCTGATAGGTCTGTAGTTCCTGATATCCTCAATGTCCCCTTTATTATGTAGCAAGATCATTCTAGCGTTGTTCCAATCCTCAGGAATCTTCCCTTCATTAAGGCATCGAGTGAAAATTTGGGCGAGTACTGTTTCGATTTCTCCACTTGCTTCTTGTATGATGTCTACAGTAATTCCATCTTCTCCTGGAACTTTTCCCCGCTTCATGTTCTTGATTGCATGTGCAACTTCTGCTGGGAGGAAAGAAAGAACTCTGGTACTGGTACCTTTCATGATGTCTGGAGTACATGTATCATCCCTTTTATATAATTTGGAGTAGAAATCTTTCACTCTTGTCAAAATTTCGCTTCTATTTATTCTTACAGAACCATCTTCTTTTCTCAGTACCATAATCTGTTTTCTTCCCTTACTGAGATGTCCCTTTGCTATCTTTAGGCTTTGGTTGTTTTCAATTGCTTTCCTCACTAGTTCACAGTTGAATTTCCTTGTGTCATCAGTGATACTTTTTCGTACTGTCTTGCATAGCTCTATATATTCCACTTTGAAAGTCACATCTTCTTTAGTTGTCCTCATCTCTCTTCTTTTTTGCATCAACATTTTGGTTTTTCCTGATAATTTTTTCACATGCAACTTGTTCTTAGACCCAGCTAATTTTGTTGCTGTTTCCATAAGAGCTTTGGCTACTTTTCTGTTAACTTCAGAAATATCCACTTCTTTTGATGTTAGGTCTTCTAAAGCAGAGAATCTGTTCTTCAGTTCCAACTTGAAAGTATTATGGTGTTTTTTTAAGGTTGGTTATGTCAATACATTTTGTTTGTCTTATGAGCTTGCCACGTTCTAGTTTAGTGTTGAGGTGCATCTTACATCTCACCAATCTATGGTCACTACCTGTGTTGAACTTGTTTAGCACGCTGCAGTCTTCTATGACCAATTTTTTGTTACACATAATAAAATCAATTTCACTTGTCGTCCCATTTGGATGTCTCCATGTCCATTTCCTGTGTGGCTTTTTCTTGAAAAAGGAGTTCAAGATGAAAAACCCTTCTGCCTCTGCAAACTCAACGAGAGTATTCCCATGCTGGTTTCTGTTGCAGTGACCGAATTTACCAACTGAAGTTTCATTCTGTTGCTGTTGCCCTATTTTTGCATTGAAATCTCCCATAATTATCTTCAAGTGCTGCTTACCTTTATTATTTAGATGACGAATTTCCTCATAAAATTCTTCAATTTCTTCTTCAGGATGACTTGGGGTGGGTGCATAAGTTTGAATAATCTGAGCCTGGTATCTTCTCGAGAGTTGGATAACGAGTCGCGCAGCTCTGTCAGAGGAACTTTCAACTTCTACAACTTTATCCTTCAGTTTCTTGTTTATTATAAATCCAACACCACTAGTTCTGCCAGTATCTGTCCCACAATAGTAGAAGAGATGTCCACTTTTCAGTTCAATTAGATCTTCTCCTTTTCTCCTTACCTCACTTAGCCCGACGATGTCCCACTTGATCCTTTGTAGTTCCTTTTCCAATTCAAGAAGCCTTGAATCAGAAGATAGGGAGCGTCCATTATACGTAGCCAAGAGCCTAGTCCGGTCCTCCGAGGATTCTTAGCACCCTCTGCCTTCATGTTGCACTGGCCGCTGCCTTGGCCAGGTACATTCCAGCTGCCGGAGACTGAGGGCCAAGATTTAAGTTGTGGAGTCATTTTGGAGGGGTTTGGCCATAACTCACCACGCTGGCCAAGCGGGTTGGTGAGTGTGGGATAGTATTTCCTGTAATCCCGATGGTAAAGTTATACCACTATTGGCGGTCGTCAGAGCTCCTTTAGTGGGAACAGGATGCACCACGAAAAGGCGGGGTTGACATTTGTCAAGGAGAGGCTGTGATGTTATGCATCACCTGACCTTACATCCCGCATATTCTATATGGTGAATTATGTCAGCCGCTGTGCAAAGTTCTCGGCACATTTGTAGAGCCTGGTATTTTACAGCAAAGAAAATAGTGAGCAAATAGTCTTGCTGGATGTAAAGGTAGAAGCTGATAAACCAAAAAATCAAAATATTGATGTTGGAAGCATAACGCCTGAAGCCCTTTCAAAATTGCCAACTGAACTAAAATCTTTGTTTTTGTTTAACGCTAAGGAATTTTAAGTGAGCATCACAGCATATCTTATAGAGAAGTTGCCCTTGAAAAGCAAATTGCTTCAGTGCATGAAACTATTGCATCCTGCTATGAGAAAGGGTCTATGAACCACTAATTAGGCTGCTAGGTGTACTGTTACTTCATGTGATTCCTCCTCTTGATGTTGAGAAATTAACAGATGAGCGGCGTCTCTACATGTGTGATGATGATATCCGTGTCGATTGGTCACAAGACATTTCTAAAGAAACAACATGTTGGAAACCTATTGAAGAATACTGGGAAAATGTTCTGAATCTTGTTGGGGACTCAAATATGTCTCAGCAGTATCCGTATATTTCGACACTAGTTAAAGCGGCTCTTACATTTTCTCATGGACAGGCATCTGTGGAGCGTGAATTTTCAGTAAATAAAAGAATGCTAACTGCAGAACATTGTATTGACCCAGAAGAAGGAAGGTGTTACTGTTGTTGAACAAAAACCATGTGCTGAACAGCAGCTTAGAAACTTAAAAGATAATATGGCATCTGCAAAAGCGATGATTGAAGAGGGTAATCGACATCTACTGGTGTGTCTAAGGTGAAAATACCTTCAAGACATTGAAGCAGCACATGTGTTGATTGAGGCAGGAAACAAAAAAAAAATTAAATTGATAACAGATCAATTGGTGTGTAATTCAAAGATAAATGTGTTAGCATTATATAACTATGAACATCACTGAAAAATAATTGATTAAAATTTATTACTAGTACTGGCACACTGCACAATTTTTCAAGCACTATATATATACATTGTGATTATTTCTTTGATTAACACATAGTATACCTAAACTTTCATCTATTGCCATTAATAAACAATAGTTCTATTTTTAATTGGGCACTATCTAGCTATATGGATTTTTAAAAACCAATAGCTATGTATCATTTTTCTTTTTTTTTTTTTTTCTGTTTTAATGTGTTTTGATCTCCTATATCTTTTTCTTGGAATATCCTATATTTTCTTATGACACTGCTGCTCACCCTGCATGTAGATGTGGCATCATCTATTAGCAGTTCTCAACACTACCAAAGAAAAAAAAATTGATTTTTAATATCATAGCTGCCAAGTTGTACGAATCATCCGTACAATGTACGAATTTTGACCGTATTGTACGATTGTACGGAATACTTCATAAATGTACGAATTTTCCTGAAAATGTTAAAAAGTAAAAATAACATGTAATTTCTGTGAGTGTGTGAAAGTTTTATGCATGAAAAATGTTACTCATCCAGAGGTGCCAACTGTTACGGATTGTCCGTAATTATTACGGTTTCGACTGTCAGATTACGGAATTACGGACAGGTTGGAAGAATTACGGATTTCAGTGCGTTTTGGAGAATCTCAATTTTGTATCCCTTTTTGTGCGACGCGGCCGATTCGTCGGCGTTCGATTTTGATCCGAGTATTTTCCGTATGAGACGGCAGATATCAGTGTCGATGATTATATGATTTATCAATCATATCATTTTGAAATGGAATCTCCATTAATCATATCGCGAAACAGCGATATTATCGAAAGAATCGTAATATGCCGTAAGAGTCGTATCGTGAAATAGTTTGTGCTTGCTATCGGGCTTCCCACGCGCTTTTTCCATGTGAAGGGAGAAAGGCTACTTTAGCCAAAACTTTTCCTACTTTAGTTGAGGCAGGGCTGTTCACTTGGCCTTGTTGGTGAATTACGTATAAAAACGTCGTACTATCGGAAATCACTTTTTCGAGCCCCGTTCGAAGGGCAATAACGCGCAACTCGTCGTAACGCATGGTGATGGCGGGTGTGTTTTGTTTTGTTTTTGCGGACTTTCGCCGCGCGGGAGAATGAAATGCGGTGTTTTATTACTAGAAGCTCTTCACATTATTCATTTCTTTTTTCCCAAACAGACACAATCGCAAAACTCCGTGAATTACGAATCCTCTTTTTCCAAACTAGTGTTAGCGGAGGGTGACTTTTTTGACAGCTTGTTCCTCAGACTAGCAGATGTGCTTTTTCCTACTGCGTGAAATGTTTTTGTAAGGTTATTTGAAATGGCTTGTTGTAGTGAGAGTGAAAGTTTGCCAAGTGATAGTAATGATTTTGAATCATCTGAGAGTGATATTGGCCAAGCAACATCAAGCCAGAAAACTAGCCACCGTGCCACGCACACAATATCTTCCGAAAGTGAAGATCTTGATAGTGAATCTTCACAGGTCATGAAAGCGAATGGGAGGATGTAATAGAGCATACCTGCCAACTCTTCCGATTCTGGCAGAAGTTACTTGTATATAAAATTGTGCCTTAGGTTCCAAAACACTATGCCCTAGATTCCCAGGCTATTTAAATTATTGGCCTGTGCGAAAAGGAAAAAAAGGTGCCCAGTCAGGCATCTGACTGGGCACCTTAATTATTAAAAAAAGCATTGTGAATTTTTTTTATTTTTTTTATTTTGTAAATATGTTCTTAAGCAGATGAAATGTGTAAAGAGAAATATGAAGTGTTTGAATAGTAATCAAAATAGTTAAAAAACTTCAATACCTTGGAATCTCCACATTAGACGTTTTCATCATATGTTCCAAATGAATAGTAGGAATATTCTGTGTGATGCAAATTCCATTTGAACAAGAGAAAAAAAAAAAGCTAAAGAATATTCTCATTTATGCTTTTCTACTTCAACTACTGTATGTTTGTTATTATTTCATTTGCCTAGAAAACAGGAAATATTTTGATTTTATGAATGTGCTAATATCAATGGCATTTATTTCAAATACCATTTCAGCACCATTTATTAAAAAGCTTCTAGATAAGCTACTGTGCATAGAAATAAATTTTTGATGTAGGTACTTAAAATATTATAGCAGAAAATTCAGAATGCCCTTTTACAGCTTTTAGTTTTAAACATAATTTACCTATTCAGTAGGTAAATACTGTACTAATTTTAACGTTAAGAATTATACTAATTTGTACTAATTTTAATGAAGAATTGTACTAATTTCAACATTCGTAAGTTGGCAGGTATGTAATATAATTATGGTTAAGTTTTAGCAAATATTAAGTATGCCATGCTATAATTAAAAGTTATTTTTATCGATGTGCAAATTTTCATCCTTTGGAATACATTAATTGCAAAGAAAATGTATACAGAAATTTTTACCATTTGAATCATAGGACAAAGTTTTTAGGTGTTTCCACCTTAACTTAGGTACCAGATATGCCAAAATTGCCAGTATTTACTGTTTTTTTTTTTTTTTTTTTTTTTTTTTTGATTGGAGGTTCATCAACGACCATTGTGAGCAACTCAATGGGCTATAAGCAGTCGCCCGTCCCTAATTTAGGGTCACTGGTTCCAGGGAAGGGAGAGAGCCGGTGCCATAAGACAAACACAATATCCATGCCTGACCGGGATTCGAACCCGGACCCCTTACGGAGGAATGATCAGAGGCCAACGCCTTAGACCACTGCGCCACCGGGGCGGCATATTTACTGTTCATCATGTAACATCAATCACATTAGAAAACTTTCAAAATTGCATTGCCCTGGGTCGGAGATTGAACCAGTATCTCCCAAATTCCGTTTGAGCATGGTATCTGTTGATAAATACACAGTTGATGTGGACCAGGAACATCGAATAGAAGTCATCGCTCTTTCCACATTTATAAGTGAGTCACGGAAAATTTTCTCATCGGCCGCCACCGGAAATCGAACCCAGGGTCTTCCAATTACGCGCCAGATATGCTTCCACTGCACCACAGCGGCCTCAAAATTCTCCAGACTCACAAATGACACACTGCCAAAGCACATGGCAGGGTTGCTTCTTTGGAGCCCCGCACAATGCTGGGGATTCACTACAGATGAACAGCAGCAACTGAACAAATAACTAGAAGGCGAATGAATGATAAATACACAGTTGACGTGGACCAGGAACATCAAATAGAAGTCATCGCTCTTTCCACGTTTATAAGTGAGTCACAGAACAAATTTCTCATCAGCCGCCACCGGGAATCGAGCCCAGGGTCTTCCAGTTATGCGCCGGATATGCTTCCACTGCACCGCAGCAGCCTCGAAATTCTCCAGACTCACAAATGACAAACTGCCAAAACTACATGGCAGTGTTGTTTCTTTGGAGCCCCGCACAATGCTGGGGATTCACTACAGATGAACAGCAGCAACTGAACAAATAACTAGAAACGTGGGAAGAGCGACGACTTCTATTTGATGTTTCTGGTCTACGTCAACTGTGTATTTATCATTCATTCACCTTCTAGTTATTTGTTCATTGCTGCTGTTCATCTGTAGTGAATCCCCAGCATTGTGCGGGGCTCCAAAGAAGCAACCCTGCCATGTGGTTTGGCAGTTTGTCATTTGTGAGTCTGGAGAATTTCGAGGCCGCTGTGGTGCAGTGAAAGCACATCTGGCGCGTAACTGGAAGACCCTGGGTTTGATTCCCGGTGGCGGCCGATGAGAAATTTTTCTGTGACTCACTTATAAACATGGAAAGAGCGATGACTTCTATTTGTTCCCGGTCCACGTCAACTGTGTATTTATCTTTCATTGGTCTTCTGGTTATTTGTTCAGTTGCTGCTGTTCATCTGTAGTGAATCTCCAGCATTGTGCAGGGCTCCAAAGAAGCAACCCTGTCATGTGGCTTGGCACTTTGTCATTTGTGAGTCTGGAGAATTTCGAGGCAGATGTGGTGCAGTGGTAGCATATCCAGCACGTAACTGGGAGACCCTGGGTTCAATTCCCGGTGGCGGCCGATGAGAATTTTTTCCGTGACTCACTTATAAACGGGGAAAGAGTGATGACTTCTATTTGATATGGTATCTGTTACATCACCCAAGACAATGAAGTATCAAGTATCTGAGTGTTAAGAATCTGAACCTTCTCAGATTTTGGGTGGTGTAACGAATAGCATGCTCAAACAGAAATCAGGCGATGCAGGTTCTATTCCTGTTGCAGGGTGATATACACAGTGCTACAATTAAGTAATGAGACTGAATTTTTTATAGAAAATGGAAAAGCAGAAAAACTTATGTGAATATATTTTGTTTGAAGTATATTCCTTGTGCGTTAACAAAAGAAGTGGCATGATCTGCCAATGAAAGGAAGGACTTGCAGAAGTCATCTTTTGCCATGGAGTGAAGAGCTGACATCATAGCGCTTTGTATGTCTTCAGTGTCTTGAAAAACTTTTCCTCTTAAAGGCATTTTTAATTTAGGGAATAGAAAATAGTCACATGGTACAAATGTGAAGAATAGGTGGGATAATTGAGTGCATACACTTGTTTTCATGCCAGAAATTGCTATACACTGACTGCTGTGGTGTGTGCGTAATTGTAAAGAAGGAACCACTGGCCATTTTTGTACTCAGGCCTGACATGAACAGTCTTCTTCCACAGTCCTTCCAAAATGGATGTGCAAGGATTCCTGGTGACAGTTTTACTTAATTAGAAATTAACTCATGATGCAGAATTTCCTTGCTGTCCTAAAATAAATGCACCGCCTCAGCTGGACAGCCAAGTAGATACTTCATGAACGTGCAACATCAAATTAATACAATGTAAGCATTCAGCTTACCTGCCATCATACTGCAACTCATGCAAGTACACTTCCAGCATGTCAAACATTACAGAAAGACACCTGATGGCAAGATGTGTAAAGTATTAATAAATTATTTATTTAATCGGAAAACTCTATCCTCCTCTCACCATCCTAAGCGTATTCTCGACTTACCCCATAAAGCACTGTCTGGATTCTTGACTTCTGTAACCTGATCTTCTTTCCTTTGGGTAATTGTGGTGACTTCTACTGAGCAGTGTGATGCTTCATTTCAGGATCATAATGAAAACACCATGTCTGGTCACCTGCCATAGTGCTTTGCATTGTTTCTGCAGTCTCCAGGATGAGCTTTGCATATTTCACTCATGCATGTTTCTGGTTGTCTGACAAAGCATGCTGAAGAAAACAAGCACAACCACTCCCAATCTTGCACAAAAATTTGACAAATTGTCTCCTTATTAACACCGAGCTTACATTCCAGCATCCTCAAGGTCATACAGTGATAACTTTTTTATCTTTTAAAACGTTCTCAATGAGTTCAGATGTGTGCACTGAAATTGGGCATCTGGGCCTTTCATCATTTTCCAAATCTTCCTGCCTATCCTTGAAATGTTCATACCATCGAAATATTTTTACGTGAGATAAGCAATTAGCCCCATACACATCATGCAACAATTCAACTGTCTGAGATGCAGTTTTACAAACATGAAGATGATGGGCAAAACACGTAACAATATTAACAAATAAAGGTAACTTGATCACGCTAGTTACGTTAAATGATAACTTTTACAAAAAGTTCGTAAGTTGGAAGCTTTCGACCTTATCTTAGGTCTTCATCACGCGCTAGTTACGTTAAATGAAAACTTTTACCAAAAGTTTGTAAGTTGGAAGCTTTCAACCTTATCTTAGGTCTTCATCAAGCGCTAGTTACCTTTATTTGGTAGTTTTACAAATTTTTGAACAGGACCAGATATTTGTTCTCTGCTCCATGACCAAGCTTTGACAATGTTCTTCCACTAAATGACATCATGCACAGCATAAACAATCATCTGTGCAATTCTCACACAAATGCTGTTGCAACTATGTGTGTAATAAATCATACATATCACTAAGCTGTTCTCTGAGATTCAGAGGTTAGCTCCACAAAGAAATATGAACTACCAGATAATTTTTACTTACTGTTGCCATATCAAACTTTTTCATTTACAGCTATCTTGATGTACAGCTTGGGCTTCACTGACATCCATCACACACCATACACAAGATCTTCTATACTTCATACTCATAATCTTTTTCTCGTGCAGACACTCCTGAATCTGACCCTCCCATGACTTCCTTGGCCTTGCTCTGCCTTTTTGTGATAAATGATTTGTTAAAAGACATGCCTTCCCAACCGATGTGTTTTACCAGGATTTTTTTTAATCAGTCTCATTACTTAATTACCACACACTGTGTAATAATTTGCAAGTTTCCTGATGTGATTGGTGTTACACGTTGAACTGTAAATAGTGGCAATTCAGGTGTATCTGATTGCAACATCTCATAAGGTGGATTTTACATACATACATATCACTAAGCTGTTCTCTGAGATTCAGAGGTTAGCTCCAAAAACAAAAAAACTACCAGATAACTGATGCCGTCGTAGTGAGCAATGGGTTTTCCTCCTCGGGGCATTCCGTGGTAACAGTGGCACACACAACAGCAACGAGGGCCTCTGCGAATCTTGGAGAGTTGCCAGCTAGTTCTGTGTGACATTGGCGAAAAGACCCCAACTCACTGAGTTTTGTTCCAGAATCCTTAGGTTGAAAGACCAACTGGAATTGTCAGCTGTGGGCTAATCCCCCACACTGATGTACTTACCTGATTACAAAGACAAAAAGAGGTGGATTTTTATAACCCTAAAAAAAATGTCATCTCCCACATGCTCACATTTCTTAAAAACATATAGCATCACTTCCAAGCTTAAGAACTTCCTTTTCATCATATTAGTACACCTCAAGTGCAGAATGAAAGAATGAAACATGGCTTGAATTTTGTGATTAGTGAATCGCCAAAATTTTGTGGACCTTCGGAGTAGTTCACCAGATGCTGGTTTTGGTGCATTTGAGCAGATTCATTTATCATATGTCCAATCATGTGGAAGCACAACTTATTCTCACTCAAAATCGAGAATGAACTGGGCTACAATTCTTATTAAGGTGTAAAAAAATTGCAGGTATCATGGAAATGTTCATGGCAACAAACATAAAATAAAGATGACACAGACGATCCAGATGGCAGCAATGTGGACTTAGCTAGCAGTGAACGTGCATAGAAACAGTACAGCACGAAATGCTCTTGAGAATGGCCATGAAAAATGCGAGCTGAAACGCGTCTGAAGTTCAATGTCTGGATTCCTTGGTAAAGTTGGTGTTTTGCATATCGTTTTTGTTTGAAGTTGAAGTTGGACAAATGGATTTTAATTTAATTTTATTATTTCATTAGATTAATTCTTTCAAATCTCTGTCGGAAGACAAGTTTTTCTCAATTTAAGTTTTATTGCGGATTTTAGCTATCCTAAATATTTTGATCGTCAGTTGTGTTTTCATTGCGAAGTGTCTGCCATTTACAAACCCTTCTTTTGCCTACATATTGCTCGAATGAGATTTTGGTTTGTGAAATCTCTTGACCAATTTCTTCTTGAAGAATATGTATCAATCAAAGGTCAAGAGTAATGACGAACAAAAGCAACTAGCCAGGAAGAAGCTACTGACCAATAAAAGGTAAAAAGCTATTATTTTTCCTCATTTTTAAGAATTAATAGTTTTTTGGTTCATATTTTAATATTTATATCATTCACTCTCAGTATGACACCCACTGGTTAAATAAGAAGCTGTGGAGTCCGCACATCAGGATTTTTAACGAACTTTTTAAAAAAACGTGAGGAACAGAAGAATGACAGGATTTCTGTGATATCTTGCCAAAATTCATTATAAAATAAATGAACTTGTTCTTCGTCAGACAATGAAAGTACGGAAGTAGAGTCTCTATGTAACAAACTTCACAGAACCTTGAGTTTGAATGACATTTACATGTGAATTAATCTCCATATTATGAAAATCATGTTCTATATTATGAAGTGGTTTTTTTTTTTTTTTCCGACTAGAAATTGCCATTTTGTGTTTAGGAAATCTTACTTTACAATTTTTTAACACGCAGATGGGAGCAAAGCTTCCTTAATTCCTTATCTTGATACTTCTGGTTCTGTGAGGTGCACAGAATCTTGTTGGAAGAGGGATGCTACACAGGGAGTCATATCCATGGAGACTTTATGAAGCAGCTGTTTTTCCAAATCTGGATAGAAAGTCCATCGTAGGAACTGCATTTAACAGGGGAAAAGTGGTTGTAAACTGGTGTGGGCCTGACTCTATAGAAGTTATGTATTCATGCTCATTCCAGGCGTGTGATTCTTCTGCTAATTAGCGGAATTCCGTGAATTCGCTTTTTTGAAAAAACGGAAATCCGCTAAACTTGTCATTTGCAATCTCAGGCTTTTGACAAAAGTTTGTGATTGTTGATATGTTGGGGAAAAAAATCGTGGCAAATTAGATAGAAATATTCGTTGGGTAAATGGCGATATTTCAGTCGTAAGGCATAATCTTTCTGTTGCGGCGTGGCTGACCCGCAGCTCCGAGCTGACGATGCTCAGCCAAGGAGATAGCCACGGGTGACGTCACTTCAGGTGTCTTGGTTTGCTCCAAACCATTTCTTTTTTTTTTTTTTTGTTTTTACAGGAACACTCCTCTGTTTCAGTTCACCTCCGTCCTCTCCATTGCTATTTGTTTTATTTATTTGCTGGGGGGCAAAATCAGTTGAGAGATTGGGTGGTGCCCTGAGCCATCGTACGCAAAGAAAACTTCTGTTCACATGTGATTGGACATTTACTTTATGAACCTTCTCTCTCACTGACAGGCAAAAGTGTCATAGGCATCCAGAGATCACAACAAAGCGGATTTCCCCTCGGATTACGGAATTACGAGTGACTAATAAAAAATTATGGAAATTCAGATTTTCGCTGATATTAAGAATGTTTTACTGGTTTTTAGGATAATTCCGTAATCTTACTGGATTACGGAATTATGTAATTCCATAATCGGATTTATGTAATCCCGGAGGATTACGGAATTATTCTAAATATAATTCCGTAATCCTCCGGGATTATAGGATTACGCATAACTAAAGAAAAATTACGGAAATTCAGATTTTCACTGTTATTAAGAATGTTTTGCTGGTTTTGTAATTAATCAATGTAAAAGCCTCTGAACAAAGTTTCTTTCTCCATGGCGTGATTGCATCAGCCCAAAGCCTCTGAACAAAGTTCATGATGCAGCACTTTGTTTCTTTCTCTTTTTTTTTTTTTTTTTTTTTTTATTCTTTCTTTCTTTTCGAGGAGGAAAAATTTGTTTTGCTTGTTTGAAAGCTAAGTGGAAAGAATGCACCACAGATAACCGTGGAATGCACGGCGCCGGGCCATGATTACATCGGCCGGAAGCCTCTGAACACAGTTTGTGATGCAGCTCTTCGTTTCTTTTTATTTCTTTCTACCTTTTTTCTTTTGTTTTCTGAGGAGGAGGAATTTGTTTTGCTTGTTTTAAAACTAAGTAGAAAAAAGCACGGCGCCAGGCCCGGGATTACGTCGGTCGGAATCTTCTGAACAAAGTTTGTGCTGCGGCTCTTTGTTTCTTTCCTATTTTTTTCACAAGGAGGAGGAATGTGTTTTGCTTATTTGAAAGCTAAGTGGAAAAAGAATGCACGGCGCCGGGGCCGGGATCAGGGCCTGATTTACCCAGAATGGGGCCCTAAGGCACAGCACAAGATGAGACCCCCTCCCATCCACATTCTTGAAACAGTAAGTACATTTGTCACTGCTAAATATTATCAATTATTTTAAAAGTTGATTTAATAAATGGGAGATTGTGTGGGGAGAAATAGGAAATGATATATATTTTTATTAAATCTTAATGCTAGCAAGTAAAGCCCCACTTAAAAATGTAGATAGGTAAGTAAAACACTTTAATAATTCAGTGTTGTTAGTTTTGCATTTAATTTTACTTGCTTAAACACTTAGCAAATAATTTACTTTTGCACACTTTTAACACTTTTGCATTTAATTTTACTTGCTTAAGCACACACACACATAACAAAATTAGCGATACTTTTTGTGTTTGACATGCCTGTCATTCAGTCAGTGTACACTTAACTCACCTGTGTTGTTTGCTCAAAATGTTGAAAAGAAAATGCCCGTCTCTTGCAGATAAAGTGAAACTTTTAGATGATGATAAAGGATAAAGAAAAAAACTGTGGTTTTAAAGTATTAAAATGGCAGCAGCTGAAAGACGAAGGAAATGTTGAAGAAAGTGCAGAGTTCTCTGATTTTCTCAACGTTGATGAAAACTTCGTGATCGCTGATTATCCTGCAGAAAATGACATCTTGGAAAATGTTATAAAATGTAGTGAAAAAACTGCAGTAAATGGTGAAGAGGCTATCAGAAAACCTTCAGATGGAGAAATGCTAAAAGCATTTGATACAATTCATTGAGGATCACAGTAGTGTTGTAAACATCAAAATGGAACATTTTTGTAAATTTTGGAGTGTTCTGATATTTACAAAAATGTGAAACTTTTTATAAACAGAATATTTTTATGGGAAATTTGTACAAAGCAGAATAACAGAATTTTTGTACAGTTTAAAATAAGTACATATGTTATTAAGATAATCAAAACAAGAGGTAGGCTTTTCGATCTTAGTACCAGCTTTTTTTTTTTTTTTTTTTTTTTTTTGGTTATTTTCATAAGAGTTTTGATTAGCTTTCTGTTAACTTCAGAGATGTCCACTTCTTCCGATGTTAGACTTCTAGAGCAGATAATCTGTTCCTCAGTTCCAGTTTAAATATATTATGATGTTTTTTAAGGTTGGTCATGTCAATACATTTTGTTTGTTTTTATGAGCTTGCCACGCTCGAGTTTAGCATTGAGGTGCATCTTACATCTCGCCAATCTATGGTCACTACCTGTGTTGAACTTGTTCAGCGCACTGCAGTCTTCCATGACTAATTTCTTTTTACGTAATAAATCAATTTCACTTGTCAACTCATTGAGATGCCTCCATGTTCATTTCCTTTGTGGCTTTTTCTTGAAAACGGAGTTCATGATGAAAAACCCTTCTGCCTCTGTAAACTCTACGAGAATATTTCCATGCTGTTTTCTGTTGCCATGACCAAATTTACCTACTGAAGTTTTATTCTGTTGCTGTTGCCCTATTTTCACATTGAAATCTTCCATAATGATCTTCCAAGTGCTGCTTGCCTTTATTATTTAAATGACAAATTTCTTCATAAAATTCTTCAATTTCTTCTTTAGGATGACTTGTGGGTTCATAACCTTGAATAATCTGAACCTTGTATCTTCTTGAGAGTTGGATAACAAGTCATGAATCTCTGTCAGAAGAACTTTCAACTTCTAGAACTTTATCCTTCAGTTTCTTGTTTATTATAAATCCAACACCACTAGTTCTGCCAGTATCTGTCCCGTGGTAGTAGAAGAGATGTCCACTTTTCAGTTCAGTGAGATTTTCTTCTTTTCTCCTTACCTCACTTATCTCGACAGTGACCCACTTGATCTTTTGTAGTTCTTCTAATTCAAGGGAAATTCAAAATGATTGCCTTGATTAAAAATGGCATTAACGTAATTAATACAGACATTGACGTGGGCCAGAAACATCAAACAGAGGTCATTGCTCTTTCCACGTTTATAAGTGAGTCACAGAAAAAGACAATGACCCACAAAAATTCTCATTGATCGGTGGTGGTCAATGAGAATTTTTCCGTGACTCACTTATAAACGTGGAAAGAGTGATGACCTCTGTATGATGACAATAATGTATTCATGAATATAAATAGACAGCTGATATTCCTACAGAAGAAAGAAGGAAGTTTAGAATTTTATTGGAATCCATTGCTGTGTTCCTATGGTGACATAGAAAAGTGAGTTGTCCATTTGCCAAAGCCAGTGGGAAGAAATGGCGACCACAGCAGAAAGGATATTTTGCAGGCTGGAGTTTGAAAAGTGTCATTCTGTGGTTACAGTTTAGATAATGTTTCGTTGTTGCTACAAACATGCTCCTCCGGATTCTAAAAGCATAGGCAGTTTGTAGAAACAGGATGTCTTTGTAAAGGGAAGGGTACCGGCCGAACACATGTTTCAGAGGAAAACGTTGACAGAATTTGTCAAAGTTTTGAATGCAGTCCACGCAAGTCAACTTATCGCTCCAGCCAGGAGTTGCAAATGCCACAAACAACTGTTTGGCTTGTTCTTAAACTGAAGCTGCTAATGAAACCCTACAGAGTTTAAATTTTGCACACACTGAAGACCGACGACAAAGTGCAGCGTGCTACCTTCGCTGAAACCATGCAGGAAGCCATGGAGGATGACACATTTGCTTCACACCTAATTTTCAGTGATGAAGCTACCTTTCATATCAGTGGCAAGGTAAACCGCTACAACACTGACATATGGGGCACGGGAAAAGCTGTTGCTGTGATTGAACGTGAGTGTTTTTTACCGAAAGTCAATGTGTTCTGCACAATTTCCAGTGTGAAGGTCTATGAACCTTTTTCTTCGTTGAAGATACAGTAACAGGTAATATTTATCTAGATGTGATTCAACAATAGCTACTTCCACAACTGGATGACGATTCCGGGGACTACATCCTACAGCAAGATGGAGCATCCCCACATTGGAATATGCATGTTCGCCAACTTTTGAACTAAATTTTTTTGAACCATTGGAATGGTCTTTGTGGACAGAACGACAAGGTTTTCTGCAAGTGGACGCCAGGTCTCCAGACCTTACTCCTTGTGACATCTTTTTCTGGGGGTATGTCAAAGACTGTGTATGTGCCACCTTTGCTGAGAATACTGCAAGAACTGAAGATGCATATTCAGACTGGCATCAGTGACTACAGACATGCTTCATAATGTATGGCGTGAAATGGATTACTGTTTAGATGTTGTCCACATGACCCAGGGGAGTCACATAGAACATTTGTAAGGTATGGAAACAAAATTCTAAACTTCCTTCTTTATTGTGCAACAATGTGATCTCTGTATCTACGTTCATAAACCAGGTATTGTCATTTGTAATCGGGGCAATCATTTTGAATTACTTTGTGTAATATGTAAATATTTATTTAATATGTATTTAAAATAAAAATAATGAAATATTTAAATATAAATTTTAAATATTTTAATATATTTTTAAATATGCCTGAATACTTGAAAATTATTTTTAAATATTTTGTATCTAAAATAATGTTACACTTTTAAGTAATAGCTTCTCTCATCGTCTTTTTTAGGGATGTCATTAAAGATGTTATTCAGATGTTGATTTTTCTGGGTGCACTTGAAGAAGCTGTCACATTGAAAAAGCAGTTTTCCTCTGCTGGCTGCAAAAGTAATGTGTAACACTGAAGAATATTTTATTTGCTGCTGCCTGCATGTACAGCATTTTGTATTTAAAAAACAATTGACTGTGGTGTAATTTTCTGTCTTTCAAAATATTCACTTTGTATTATAAAATTGGTATTTTAGTGACTTTTTCATTACATGTTATTGATTTTTGTTTTTCTTTCATGTGTGTGTGTGTGAATTTTTAAGCAAACTTTCTCCACCTCAGCTTTTAAACTACAATTCTCCAAACAGTAGAGATTTTTTTTTTTTTATATCTACATTGCAGTAATTAGAAACTATTTTTAGTTAGGTATCTCAGGTGTACAGTCTTCCTAAGTTTGAAACTCCACATGTACAGGGCTTGTAGCAATGGCGTTTATGGCATTCCATATGACAGTGTACCTAAAAAGGCATTGTCCCTTGACTCCTACCTCTGTACACTGATGTTCTTAAACCAAACAACCTAATATAGCAATTCCCAAACTTTTTTGGCTGTAGAGTGCTTTTTATACATCAAAATTATGCCAATCCCACTGACTGCTCAGAAACCTACCAAAATTAATTTTGAATACATGAGTTTTATAAAACTTTTTGGCTGTAGAATGCTTTTTATACATCAAAATTATGCCGATCCCACTGACTCTGTTCACTGACCTACCAAAACTAATTTTGAATACATGAGTTTTATGCAGACTGCACTCGTGCAGCTCCAACTGTTTTGGAATTGTGAACATATATTTATGATTTCATGTTATAAGACAGTATATAAATATAGTGAACCTACGCACTGTTGATGTCAAAAGTAGGAGGTGGTCACAATAATGTGACTCGACTGTGTATATGCAAATAAGATGCTTAGGATAGTTAATAAATGCTGAAAGGTTAATTATTCTTGCATATTCCTATGGGGAAAAGTTCAGCCTTTTTCTGCCGTGACCACTTTCATGCCTGGCAACATCTACTTTTTTCAAAGGTGTTGTGATCTGCGTAATCTACAGTTAATTCCTAGTGCAAGTTTATTTTTGAAGAGCCTCTGAGTCAACGACTTTGAGTGTTCTTCCATTTGGAGCCAAGATGAAGACGTTTTCATTTTTGTCAACTATGGAGCAGCCAGCATAGAGCTGGCCGTGGAAAAATCATGGGTTTTGCTTTGCAGTTAGTCCAATAACTGTTAACAGTCAGACCTGTGCTTTGTTGACTATCATTGCAAAACTGGGAACAACAGGAAACTGTAGGCATTTAAACTAAAACTCAAGGTCAGATGGGATGATTTTAGAATGAGTGGAATAAAATCGAGGTCTCCTTGAGCATCACTGCTCACAGTGGCGTACCCAAGACTTTTTTACAGGGGTGGCCCAAAATGTTGAAGATGCAAATAAAATTACCCCAGAAGAAACACCTCCCAAAATATTGAGGAGAGATAAACTTATCTCCAGGATTTTTTTTTTTTTTATTGGAGGTTTAACGACCACCGCGAGCAACTCAATGGGCTATATAAGCAGTCGCCCGTCCCTAATTTAGGGTCACTGGTTCCAGGGAAGGGAGAGAGCCAGTGCTGTAAGACAAACACAACATCCATGCCTCACCAGGATTCGAACCCAGACCTCGTTCAGACGAATGATCAGAGGCCATCGCTTAGACCACTGCGCCACCGGGGCGGCCTCCAGGATATTAAAATGCACTTCCAGTTATTCATAAAATATATATTTAAAAATATACGGAAAAGTGCAGCATGAAGAAAAAAAAAAGAAAAAAATGAAGGGCCGCCGAGTAATATCTCATGGGTTCCTTGGCCATCCCACCGAGTGCGCCACTGGCCAGTCATGATAGTGGCGAGTGATTGGAAAACTACTTTTTAAAAGTAGCTTGCTATTTCTACAACTATTTTTTTCTGAAAAGCAGCTAAATACACAATTTTTTTTTTTTTTTTTTTTTTTTTTTGTTGGTGACTTGCTACTTTTCAGGTACTTTTTTTCTTTAGGTTAAATTAAAGGTACAAATTCTAAAGGAGATACTGATATGTGTACATTATTACATATGTCACTGAGAACAAAATATCAAGGCAAATTACACGAATAATTTACCTTTGAATTTGCTTGTTAGCTGTAGTCACCAAATGTAACACATTTTAATATATTAAAGCAGAAACTAGATTTCTGAGGGTCAAAATACGGAAAAAAAAAAAAAAAAAAAAAGTGGTAGAAGGTGTATTTTTGGACATTACATATTTAATTATTCATCATTCCTTTGGGATGAAAGGTTTAGCGATAAGCACGAGCAACTCCAAAGACTATAAATAGTCGCACATCCCTGTTCCAGTTAGGGAAGTGGACCAGTGCTGTAAAGCAAACAAACGATTTGTGCGAGATCGAACAAGTCACAACATCCAGTGGCGTAACTACTAGCAGAACGTACCCCCCCCCCCTCGCAAGATTTACTTCAGCGCCCCTAAGCGCAGTAATTTTCTCAGTATTTCAATCAAGCATGAGGGAGGATGCGTTTTTCGCGACGTGGATGGGGGAGGGGTCAGGAAGTCATGGAGAGTGTCTGGAAAAGTAATGCTTGTACCTAGAGCTCTGTAGTTTTAAATTTTTAAGTAATAGATTTAAAAATACAAGTAATTGTTTCGTACAAAACTTAAATAAATCACTTGAAGAAATAACCCTCTTGTACATGGCAGATCTGCGACTGCTGTAAATAAGCGTTGGTACCTGTCGTGTACGTAATCCTATACTAGGGGCAAGGCTAACCTGACTATGGAGTTAAAGTTACGGAGTGTGTACTTCCACTACATAATATAGTTCCAGTTGAAAAGCTCGTCTTTGAACTTGCTGAGACCTAAAAAACACATGGATATATCGATGTTGTAAATATTGTATGCGCATACATTAAAAAAAAATTAAGATCCCAGTTTCGGTCGTGTTTCTAAAAAATACAAATGTGCGTATTTTTGCGACATCATTGTCACTTGTGTCTTGCTTCAGACAGGCTACGCCGTATACACGGAGGATATTTACTGAGCGTGCAGGAGGTGAGAATTGTGCTGGAGGGTAAAAGGGGAGATAATGGGTCACGGCGGTCCCTAAGCTCTTGTCCCTTTCTTCCTGGTTGCTATCTCAAAATCGGGTCATTCCATGCCAAATCAACCAAAAAATTTCAATATTCAACCTGACCATCTCAGATTTCAATGAAACCTTCAGAGATCATTCTCTCTAATGATATAAATGAGAATATATTTTTTGAAATTTTTTATCTCATTGGGTTTTCATGTAATTAATTTTTTTTAATTTTGAAAAATCGTTGTTTTTTTGCTTGCGTAAACTTTTTCAATCTTCAATTTCCCAAGTTTTATAAGGCATAGAGAGTTGTTTGACCCCTCATTTTAAAGAGAATTTCATAAGTTTTAATTTGATATTCAACTTGACTATGCTTGGTGAAAAAAATAGTTTTTTAATTCAAAAAAAAAATTTTTAAGATAGTGTTTTTCATAAAATTTGGAAAAAAAAATATGTTTTTTGTAATATCATAAGCTTTAAATCCTGAAACTTTTATGAGTGGGATCTCAATGGGATTGGGAGCTATGGCAAAAAACTTAAAGTTACTGTACAAGTAATAATGAATTATAATTCTCGTTTTAGTGTGTTTACATGATAACAGACACTGAGTTTTAAAATCTACATAATACATCATACTAATGCATAGTCAAACATAAAACAAGGGAAGGATAGTCCCAACAGGCTAAAAGTTTTACCTGGTAAAATTAATAAAAGTTTTTTTCAGTTAGCACTCAGAGTTGTAGTTATGCCAAAATAGCGGCCTCTTAGTTCTTCTTTAATTTAACAAATAATTTCTTGTTTGCCTTTTTGGTTTCTGAGTCTGTAAGTCAATAAACTCTTCCTGTAGCTGTTGTAGGGTCAACTTTTGTTAAAACTTCACTTTTATGCACAACTAGTATGTCAGTAAATTGTGGGTATTTGAAATATGGAGAAGGGCCATGTGGTTCCAAAAAACTTATTTTTACTTCATCTCCTTCTGTTCCTAACACACAACCTAACCACCACTTGTCTGAGTATTGGCATGTAACAAAGCCAACAATGTCATTAATGTCCAGATCATCATCAGTGTCATCAGCTGAAACTATTTCTACCCTTGATTCCTCTGAAAATGAGTAGCTTTTCACTAAAATTAGTCTCATTCACAGGACTGTAACTGTGAAATTGTTGAGTACCCTTTATTGTTGCTGCTGCTTCATACCTACTCTTCAAGGTCTTTTCCTCTGCCTCGTATTCATCTGTAGTGGAATACAAAAAACTGATGTTGACAATATTGTCTTTAGCCCAATTATAAAGTTGGCGAAGGGTCATATAAGATGTCAAAAATGGTTAAACTTATTACTTAACAAACACATAACACTTATTTCACCTCCACTGAAAAAATTATTAACTTATAAAAATCATATTTTTATGTGAAACACTAAGTAACACTGCCAACAACTAACTGTTCACTCACTGAGATCTTAGAAGAAAGTAAGCAAAAGTTGAGCAAGAGTGGACATGAGTCACACTCCTGCAAGAACAAGAATCAGACAAGTGTGTACAGGCTTGTGCCAGAACACCTGTGATTAGCAGACTATTTACTCACATGCTATCCCTAATTTGTCTGTAGGTTTAGTAAATCATTATCTGTAATAGACCCTAATGTAAATTGGTTACCTTATAGCCAATGTATTTTTTTTTTTTTACCTTACAAAAGTTAAAGGTAGCAATGTAGTCTTAGCTGGTATTTAAAACAATACCATTGGTACCATAACTCCTGATCCCATTGAGATCCCACTCTAAAAGTTTCAGGATTTAAAGCTTATAATATCACAAAAAAAACATATTTTTTTCAAAAAATTTAAAAAATACTACCTTAAAAAAATTCTTTTTTAAATTAAAAAAAAAATTTACCAAGCATAGTCAAGTTGCATGTCAAATTAAAATTTATGAAATTCTCTTTAAAATGAGGAGTCAAACAACTCTCTAGGCCTTATAGAACTTGAGAAATTCAAGATTGAAAAAATTTATGCAAGCCAAAAAACGACGATTCTTCAACATTTTAAAAATTAATTATATGAAAACCCAATGACATAAAAAAAATTGTTTTATATATTCTCATTTAGATCACTAGGGAGAATGATCCCTGAAGGTTTCATTGAAATCTGTAACGGTCAGGTTGAGTGACTGGTTGATTTGGCACGGAATCACCCAATACTCGTTCTGTCTTGGACTTGGTGTTTATCAGTACATCTAGAAACATAGCGCAGTCCAATGTATTTCTAATTTTTAAAAAATGTGTTCTAATTTTTAAAAATGTGTACTGCATATACGTTTAATATGCAACTAAAAAATTATCTTTGGAACACTTTAGGACCAAAAGTTTACGTATAACTGATGAAATGGAGGTAAGGAATATGTTTAACGAAGGTGTTTATCTTATTCATACCCGGATGCATTTTTGAAAAGAAAGAAATTGTTCGTCTGGTGGGTGGCAGTTGAGGGGAACATCGTGATGGAAGCATGAGCGGGAAGATTCCTTTTGTCTTTCCTCCCATCCCCTTAGGGGGAAGGGTCAGGGGGACACTTGTCACCACATTAGTGCGTGGAGAAATACAGATAAACAAGAGATACAGACTTGTCGGCGAATTGATTTCACAGCGTTAACAGTGTACTGTGGAATTAGCTTTTTTACGGGTCTTATAGAGGTTATTATTCAAAAAAGTTGGTCAAATTTTTGAACTAGAACCTAGTTCGTCATCAGGACTACGTCACTGGAGTAGTTGCTGTCACTCAGTTGGAAGAGTCCAACCGCAGTTATCGTTAATTGTGGTACTTCTTCTTGCTAATTTGATCCCTTCTTCTAGTTTCCTCTTTACTAAGTTTGACTGGTGAGCGATTATTCTTACTGAGTCCCAATTTATGGAGTGTCCACTTGCTTGTATATGTCTGTCTAGCCCTGTTTTGTTACTAATGTTTCTAATAGCTGCTTGGTGTTCTTTGATTCGGACCTTAATACTTCTCCCTGTTTCTCCTATATAGCTGAGTCCGCAGTTACAGTCGATGCAATATATTACTCCTTCTTGCAATTGAATGACCACTTCTTTCTGCTTTAAAGCTGGCAGAAATTTCTTTAATTTTTTATTTAGATCTGGAGCAAGCCTGATATTATATTTTGCTCCGATCCTCTTCAGTTTTTCAAAAGTCCTTTGTGGTACATAATTTTGCTAGTGAATTTGAATTTGTTTATTTCCTGCTTCTTTTTGGCACTTGTCTAAATAATTTCTCAATATGTGAGGAGGGGTAATTGTTTTCTGCCAATGTTTCTTTTAATTCTTCTCTGTGAAGATGTTTTTGAGTATCTGAAAAGACCAGGACTTCAATTTTTTCCAAAAATTGTCTCGCCGTATTCGATTTAATATAGTCAGGGTGGAAAGAGCAGAAGTGTAACATCTTCCCTGTGTTTGTAGGTTTTCTAAAAAGCTGACTGAATATTCTCCCCTCTCTTGAGGTCAAGGTTAAATCAAGGAAATTGATGCCATGGTCTTTTTCCTGTTCCAGGGTGTACTGCAAGGTATTTTCTAGCGAGTTAAATTCTACCAGAATCTGAGAGGCTAGAGATTGGTCCACAGTATCTACTATAAATATGACATCATCCATGTATCTTAAAAATTCCTTTGTTGGATAGTGTTTTCCATGTGACATGTTTTTCATAAAATTTCAAAATGTTCAAGTAATTCATAGACTTTCCGCTAGGGGGCGTAGCGGTTAACATTCGTTTCCCCCTATATCTCTGCTTCTAAATCTCCGATTTGAAAAATTCTTACTGCACCGGGTACAGCTCCTGATGAGAAATCGTTTGCACATAATTTCTAATTTTTGTAAAAACATGGTTTGGCCACCAGGTGGCGTAAGTCTTAATTTCTGCTTCTGATGTATTTGCAGCAAAATATGAGCTTCTAAAATCTCGATTGAAAAAAAAGTCGTTTGTTGACCGATACTACTCATGTCGACAAACCTTTTAGGAAAATTTTCTTCTTGAAATAATGCATGGTTTATACGCCAGAGGGCGTAGATGTGTATCTTATTTTTGTCAATATCTCTACTTCTAGGAGTCTCATTTGAAAAATTCCTTGGATAGTGTTTCTAGTGTGACATGTGGTTCATATAATTTCAAAATTTTAAAGTAATTCATAGACTTTCCGCTAGGGGGCGTAAATGTAAATTGCGTTTTCCCCTATATCTCTGCTTCTAAATCTTCGATTTGAAAAATTCTTTCTGCACCGCATACAGCTCCTGATAGGAAATCGTTTGCACATAATTTCTAATTTTTGTTAAAAATGGTTTGGCCACCAGGTGGCATAAGTCTTAATTTTTGCTTCTGATGTATTTGTAGCAAAATAGGAGCTCCTAAAATCTCGATTGAAAAAAAAATCGTTTGTTGACCAATACTACTCATGTCGACAAACCTTTTAGGAAAATTTTCTTCTTGAAATAATGCATGGTTTATGCGCCAGGGGGCGTAGATGTATTTCTTATTTTTGTCAATATCTCTACTTCTAAGAGTCCGATTTGAAAAATTCCTTCTTTGTTGGATAGTGTTTCCGATGCGAAATTTTTTTCCTATAAATTCAAAATTTTCAAGCAAATCGTAGACTTTCCGCTAGGGGCACAAAGTAAATTGCGTTTTCTGCGTTATTTCTGCTCCTAAAGCTCCGATTTGAAAAATTCTTCCTGTATCGCATACAAGACCTAGTGGAAAATCTTTTTCACATAATTTCTAATGCTTGGTAAAGAATGGTTTGGCCACCAGGGGTCATAAGTGTTAATTTCTGCTTCTGAAGTATTTGTAGCAAAATCTGGGCTCCTGAAAACTTGACAATTTTTTTTTTCTTAGACCGATACCTCTTATATGCATAAACTTTTTGAGAATACTTTCTTCCTAAAATAATGCATGGTTTTCCCACGAGGGGACGTAAAGTCACATCTTATTTTTGTCGATATCTCTGTTTCTAAGAGTTTGTACGCTCACGATTCCGTTTACAGCAATATCTGAGGGATTAAAAACCTGATTGAAAATCTTCTTTCTTTCGTCAGATCTATTGTTTTTTATACCGGTTCCATTGACTTTGAATAGCTTTGATAAATTTAATTTGTGTCAGAACGGATTCAAAAGACGTGCTTATTACACCCGAAAATTTGGTGTCATCTTTCTTGTTTTTAATAACATCGAAATGGAATCAAAGGTCGTGGCACATGAGCGAGATTTATTCCACAGCCATTATCATCATAACTTGAGTAAAAATGCTTTTATTCCAACAAAACTTTAGTATGTTGTTCCGGAGGTGTACTGAACAAATCAATAGTCAGGGTTGGGAGGAGAGTTTGTCTGCGCGTGATTTCTGGTATGTTGGAAAGCGTACCATAATCAATGCATTGCATGATTTTACTAACTTGTTGTAATGTTGGGGTTTTTTTCAGTTTATAACCCCCTCCCCCAACTTATTTAAACCTTGAACTTTTCCATATTCATGAAATAAGAAATAAAATTTCATCACATTTTGTGACTCCCTATTATATACTCAACAATTTGTGTGTAAACCTGGTACTGAAATTTAAAAATAAAAAGGACACTATCAAAGTTGTATCTTGGCTATGTATGGAGGCCAATCGTTCAGTGACTTTAAAAACAGTGTTGGAAATAAAAATAAAAAATAAAACAATTTTTATATTACGAGCGTGTATAAGAGGTGAAAAGTCCTTAATTTACCAGTTATTCCACTTTCCATCAAAAATCAATCACTAAAACATGTACCAGGAAAAAAATATATATATGCGAATTTATTTAAGAGGGATCGTTATTATCCAATACGCAAAAATGTTTGCTATGGAAAAATATTCACTATGCAGATTAGTTAAAGCTATCTATTTTATCATTTTGTAGGAGAATTTTTATTTAGATAATAAAGCAACCTAAACTTCCTCCTCTCCAGAAAGAAAGTCATAGATTTCAGCACTTTTTATTCTCTTCCTCTCTCTTTGTCTGTCCGTCCGTCTCTCTCTGTCTATCTGTCTCTCACTCTGTGTGTCTCTCACTTTGTCTGTCCCTCTGTCTCTCTCTCTCTCACTCTGTCTGTCTGTCTCTCTCTGTCAGTCTGTCTGTCTGTCTGTCTCCTTCTCCCATAGTCTACCTGTCTCTCTGTCTCTGAAAAATGAAAATACACGAAAATGTTCATAAAGAAACGGTTTACTCTCTCTCTCTCTCTCTCTCTCTCTCTCTCACTGAATTTTCAATCCATATGATGGTCTTTTTCTTAAGCTCACAATAATTTGAGATAATCATTTTCCTTTATGATAATTTTTGTCTATTTTCATTTTTCATACAATGTAAACTATTAGATTCATTTCCTTGGGCCCTCTATATATGAGATTTCACCCTGGGCGCTGCAAAAGTTCAATCCGGCCTTGAGTGTACACTACAGAAAATAGGTCCAGATTATCCACCCTTTATTTTGTTGTATCCTGTACGTTGTTAGCAGGGCAAACTGGAAAAAAACTGTTTGATTTGCAAAATATACATATCAATGAGATAGAAACTGACCTGCAAAAACTATTAACAGGAAACCCAAAACCAGAGTGGCACAGCAAATCAGCTACAAATGGAAGCAGTTCTAAGCAGAACCGAAAGTTATACTTCCCCAGTTTCCTGTACAACATAGAATGCTATATTGGTACTTTCTATTTGGAATCAGGGAATCATGTGTACAAGAACGAAACATTTCTCGACATCTGCTTTTAAAACAATGACAAAACATGAACAAACTATATTATGTAGCGTATGAGTACATGATGCTTCGCTCTCCTGGCAAGAACGTAGACGTACGCGGCTCGCTCTATCCGCGCCTGAATTACACGCCACAGCGAATCTTCCTTTCAACGGAGCAAAGCTCGACATCATCCCGGTAGCTATGCGTTAGGTCTACCGCAGCGTCTCTTCACAGCATCACACTTACAGGTAAATGTTACGATAAAAATCTTTAAAACATGAAATTTCTGCACCATTTGCCATTAATTTCCATAATATAAAATCTGTAGGTCGAACTTTTCCCAGGTACTAATATTTTTCTGACGAAATAATTTAGGAAGCTAATCTACACATTTATGCATTCTACATTTCACATCGTTACCTAAGATATGAAATAACCGTTACAGTATTAAAAAAAAACTTACCTTAGGACTTATCTTTATAGTTTTGTATCTATATATTTATTTATTGTTTGTGTATGTCTTTATTATGTTTATGTATGTAAATTTCTTTTTTTGTAATCCGAAAGGCAGCGAATGTGAAAATGACATGAAATCCAATAAAATCACATAAACCAAAGCCCCTCAGATAGTATCTCCTGCGTAATCCCACGTGACACATCAAGATAAACCCCACCCATCCACCCATATGTGTCACCACTGAAGCTGAATACCGCCCTCTGATTAACTGAGATTTCCCCAGTCCTGTATCAATGTAAGGTTTGCTTAAATGCATCGTGGTCAGCTGCAGGCTTGTTTTTATACCGTTTGTAACATAATGTGGGATATTATTTATAATTTCAACAACCTGTACTTTCCAGAAAAATTAATTTTATTTAACTTAAAATGTTTTACGTATTTTCCCCCTTTAACCCCCAGAGTGGGTGGTGCCGCACCTACCACGGGAGAACACTAAGACTTTTTTTTTTTTTTTGAAAACCTGAGATTTTTCTACTATAGAAAACACTTTGAAACCTTTTGGCACTTCTCAGTCAAAAAAATATTTACTAGCTCTTAGACTATACTCCCCCTATAGTGTCACATTTGTGCGTTAAGAAAAATTTGAAATTATGTGCAAAATATTTCGCACCAGAAACGCTCTTTGACAAGAAAAGAAGATTAAGGGTCATGGACAAAGAGAATATTTATATCTACGCCCCTTCCTTCGCCCTGTTTTAAGAAGGTAATTAATAAAATGTTTTCTGTGGTGCGCGATATTTGACCACAAAAAAAAAAAAAAAAAAAATTAGATTGAGTTTTCAGGAGTACAGATATTGTTACAAAACTACATCGGAACCAGAAATAAACACCTATGCCACCTAGTGGCAAAACTATTCTTTACCAAAAATTAGACATTATATGCAAAACATTTTCCTCCATGAGCTTTATCCGATGTCAAAAGAAATTTTCAAATTGATCTTTATAAAAGCAGAGATATCTGGGAAATCGCGATTTAAGTTCAAGCTCCCTAGCGGGAAAACAATGCATAACTTGAAAAAAAAGTTACAGAAAATAGTTTTTGTTATAAATGGTATGGAATGGAAGAAAGAATATTTCGATCTGATATTAAGAAGCAATTATATGGAATAAAACATTTTTTGAATTCGATAACATCGGTATTTGCACCATCTAGCGACGAAGTTATGCATCGTAAAAAAAATGGCACGGCCTGAGTCAATAGAGCGTGAGGGGATGCTCTCTCACGCTCCATCGAGTCAAGCCGTGTACCTGGTAATTCCCGGCATAAACGTTGTTTTCTTCTCATCGCACAGGATGGTAGAGAGCGTCTCCTCACGCACGATCCAGTCGGGCCGTGGAACCCGGAAAACAAGGATCATCGTTCTCACATTTATAGTTTCTAATGCAAAAAAAGAATTTTTGAAATCGAACTAATAATTGTAGGGATATGGTGTCTACAGACAGACGAAGTGATACTATAAGCACGTTCTTTTTTGTTTGTTTCTTTTTTTGCGAAAAACGTGCTAAAAATGGTTAACAATTTTGCTAGCTTGGCAATGTCAGGCACGTAGTTATAGGTAGGACACACTAAGCCCCTGCCCCAATCAATAACGCTTCAGAAAATTTGGAAATATCGCATGATTTGAGGAAATATTTTTCACTGTTTTTAAAAAGTAGCACAATTTGTAACGTAATTTCCGTAACAACCTACTGATTTTGTAATGTGCTACTGCTACAACTACATGGGTCTTTTTAGCGATGCTACACACAACGCTACTCTAAAAATAGCGTGCTACATTAGCAGCGCTACTTCTGATCACTGATAATAACTCCGATGATATTTGACATGAGTTTCTTGATAGTCGTGCTCCATTGTAGATTGCAGGAGGATTCAGATTTCATCTCTATAAAATAAACATCTTCAGATGATGAGAGAGAATGTGCTAACGGAGGGATAGCAATATTAAGCTTTGAAAAATTAATGAAATGCTGGAAAATTCATATTGTCCTCTCATTTCTTTTCATGTATTCAATTTACATTTCCTTAAAATATATTTCCCCTTAAAAATGTGGAACTGCTGTTTTTAAATAGTTTAACTCTTCATAGCAAACAGTAATACATATGTAGCCGCAGTGTGAAACTTAAGAGAACTTGCTGATAACTGCAGGTCGCACCTGCTGCATAGCAAACAACAAAATCAAATTTTAAATTGAAAATCATGCGCCTTATATCAAATTTGAAACAATGATTGAAGAGATCTAGTCAAAATCTTCCCGTCGAAATAACTTGGAACAGTGGCGTAACCATGTTTCAAAATCTGGAGGGGGGGGGGGGTCGATCACAAATACACACATTGTGTACGTATATATATACACACTGAGTGGCCACTTTATTATGACCACCTGACAATTTTAAGCAAATGAGCTATGGCAGTTGCCGCCAGAGGGCGAGGCTAGTATAAAAAGGGAAAGCTTAGTGCTTGCGACAGTAATAGAAGTGATTTTGAGGTGACGAGATGGGTAAAAATTGTGATTTGATGGACTTTCAACGTGGGATGATTGTAGGAGCTCATACCGAAACCGCCGCATTCGTAAAATGTTCCAGAGCAGCTGTTGTTAAAGTGTTTAAAGACTGGACTGTCAGCCAAAAAACTGGGTTTCTCTGTGCAACGTGTGGTCGTCATCGACTAATGACTGCTCGGGCGGAACGGAAAGTGTCCAGACTGGTAACAGACAACAGAAGGGCAACAGTGCAGCAAATTACAGATCATCTTAATCGAGGATCCCCTCAAATGATCTCTGCACGCACTGTTCGCCGTACACTACATGGGATGGGATATGGCAGCCGAAGGCCTGTTCGAACACCTTTGCTGTCTGCAGTTAACAAGAAAAAATGTCTCCAGTTCGCACAGGAGCACAAGGATTGGACAGTCGATAATTGGAAACAAATTATGTTGTCCGATGAATCACGTTTTCAGTTGCACCATGCCGATGGCCGAGTGAGAATTTGGCGGAAACAGCACGAAAGCATGGGCCCCAAATGCATTGCTACAACCTTTCAAGCTGGTAGAGGTAGCGTTATGGTTTGGGGAATGTTTTCCTGGCATGCTTTGGGCCCTTTAATTCGTGTTGATCAACGTCTGACTGGCACATCGTATCTAAACATCATTGCGGACCAAGTGCATCCTGTCATGTGGATGATTTATCCCAATGGCGATGGCTACTTTCAACAAGATAATGCGTCCTGCCATAGTGCTCGTATTCTACAGTATTGGTTCCAGGAACATGCCGGTGAGTTTACTTTGCTTAGGTGACCCCCACAATCTCCAGATCTCAACCCCATTGATAATTTGTGGGATGAAGTTGAACGAGCCATCAGACAGCTGGATCCACAACCCTGCAATCTCACACTCCTGGTAAGTGCTATTCATCAAGCATGGTCTCAGATTCTACAAACCACCTATCAACATCTCGTGGAGTTCATGCCACGGAGAATCGACGCAGTATTAAAGGCAAAAGGTGGCCCAACGAAGTACTGACGGGGTGGTCATAATAAAGTGGCCAATCAGGGTATATGTATATACACTGCTGGCCACCCAAAATGCAACACCAAGAAGGAAGCATCCGATTGGCCTGAAATTCGCAGCATGCGTTGCCCGCGAGAGGACATGCAAACGATTAGCATTGCACGGCATATGCAAATCATTTGCGCCTGGCACGCCACCGAACACTATAGAAGGGTGCACTGAAGGTGGGGTGTAAGTAGTGGAAATGTGTTGTGCTGGTGGATCTGTGCGTGGGAAGCTTCCTGATGCCTCGTCGCAGAATGCGGCAGTCATTCCAGCACGTTTTGGAGTTCGACAGAGGACGAATAGTGGATTATTGCGACAGCGGTTTATCGTACCCCAGCAAAAACACAAGTGTTGGGAAACTGTTTGCAATGGTGGGTCACTGCTGGCTGAAATCTGCCGCTCGGACCCGGTTGTGGTCCGTTGGTGACAGCGCTATCAGTTGGCGAGCCATTGATGGCCCTGCAGCATCGCCGTGAATTGTGGGCCTCCAAGCAAGTGCCACTAGTGGCCCGTTGCTGGCAACCAATGCAACCCCAACAGCAGGTGGAAGCAACGGGAATGTGCAGAAGCAACACTTGCTGTGTCTCTCATGGTATCAGTTAGTTGAAGACGACGCATTGTCATCATGTTATTTTAGTGGATGTTCAGAAAAAAAATCCATATGTAGAGAGGCGAATTAATTTCCTAATGAAATTCTACGTCGACGAAGATATCGGATTAAGCCGTGAAATACTAGATTGCAGCCATGAAATACACCCACTCCATTCCCATGAATAACAATTCATGGAATGGAGTGGATGAATAACAAGAAAAAATTTTAAACCGCTTGAAACAAATGAACAAATGTCCTGGAAAACCATTAAAACAACGTTTGTCGAAAAAAGAATTATACGCATACAACATTTATTAATTATTTGAAAGAAAAAAAGCAACGCCATGTGGTGTACTCATCCATGGGTTCAATACACAAGACTGGGAGGAATTCGCTTCTAAGAATAACGAGAAGTAAAATAAAATATCTTTCCTCTTTAAAACAAATTTAGTTTCGGACAACGGAAAGGAAAGACGCAACGTTAAAAATGTGGCATGAACCCGGGTAAATATATATTTATTCAACAATCTCTTTTCAAGACGACAAGGACAGTACAAAACTTTGGAAAGCGACTCTAAGTATGTACACTCCTTGAAAAAGAGTGAAGTTCCCTTAAGGTAAAAAATCTATTGTTACGTTGAAAAAAAATTTATGAATTATATGAAACTGACTTTTATGAAAAATGCCTCGCAATATTGTAAAATGAAACAGGGAAGCGTTCGTTTACACATTGCGTTGAAAAACAGACAGCTTCACGCATACCGTCGATCATGGCAAATTAGTCCGGTCGATAGAGAGCTCAGCTATAGCGTCTAAAAGGGGAAGTGTGCCGTGCGAACTCAAAATCTGCGTTCGAAATATGTCCCACGCCGCATCGCGGCGCTGCAGACGGCGTCTGTGTCAAAGATTGTGTGTACAGTTGTGCAATGTGAACCAAACAACAGGGGTTGGATTAGGATATGTACGATTTTCTTAAGTGTGTGATTATGGAAACACATTTTATGGTTCAGTGAAATGTCTACGTCTGGCGCAGAGTGCAGCGTCGGCAAATGTAATTGAAAGTATAATTATGCGTGATTTAAATTGATATGCTACCTCCTCGAAGAATGCCTACCAAAAGGCTAACAAATGGCTTGTATGTGCCAAGTAAAGAAGTGCTGTTTGGAAAATTTAAATGTATGTCACTTAGTAGCGGCTAGTGGTAAGCTGAGTCGAATCTGACGAAAAAGACAGGCTACGGTGCGAAATAGTCACGTGCACAACTTAGTGCTGTCGCCAAGTCAATCGGTTGAACAGCCATTGCGTTTCATTGTTGGTTCACATTTGTTTGTATTGAGTGAGTGTTCCGTTTATTGCCATTTGGATACACGTATAGTTTTGTAAGGTAGGTATTATTATATTTCTAAGGTAAGGTTAATTCTTAGTAAACGTTTTATTTAGTTTTAGTAATAATTATAGGTTTAATGAGTAGATCTTAGTTTCACACGTGTTGAAATCTGTTCATGTCTCGTGAATAGTGAAGTATAAAGAAGTGAGTTATTCTGTAGTGTTGAATTCTTATTTCAAATAGAATAATTAATATATTTTGCCAATGCCGATTCACATAGAGCTTGAATATTACCAGAAATCAGGGCAACTTTTCAGGAAATTAGCCTTCGTAATTTGTATAACATTTGCATCTCCAACAATCGTTAGCCCTTTCTTTACGAAATTAATGCTTGAACTGTTGTTGCATTGTAATGTGTCTCTGAATTAAAGAGTACATTTTTTAATTTCGTAACTTAATGCAACTGTGATATAGCATTTGTCTGATTGAATTTACTAAAGCTGTCTGAACAGTGTGGACAGATTATGTTGAAAAACTTGCATGGTCAACTTTATTCTAACTGTACAAAACATAGGGAACTACTTTCGATTAAAAATTTCATATCTAGTTCTTCACTTGTATTAAAAGGTGTAATTCTTTTTACAGGAATTGCCAAAATTTGCCATGCCACAGTGTTGCAGTGTTAGTGGCTGCTAGTTAAATTATAGAAGTCAAAAGGAGACTTACAACTTTTGCCATACCAATTGTCTTATACAAAATCTGCTGCATACATTTAAACAGACAAAGTTCTGATTTTAGATTTCCTTGTTCATTTTCCGTGGAATGTTTGTGTATGAGTAGCTTGAAAACTAAATAGGAAAACATAACTCTCCTCAGCTGGAAAATACTCTTGAACAACTTAGTGAAAGCCAAACATGACAACTGAAATTATTTGAAATCACGTGAAAGGAAAATTAAGAAGTTGAAAGTCTGAACGCTTAGTTTTGTGTGCCTCTCCTTAGTGCATAGTGTGCACAGAGTAAGTCCTGAGATAGGAAAAAGAGTTCAAACTTATCAAATATTTTATATGCAAAAGTGTATAGCCAGGTTGGTTAAAGTATTGAAATGTATTTTTCTTCTGTAATAAATGAAGATAACATTTCTGAAAAGTTATCTTTGAAACTGGAAAGTAAAGATCCGTCATATTTGGTTTAATTTTATTTGAAACTTGTATACCAGGAAGCAGTACTTCAGTTAGCTTCTCGTAACATATTTCCAATCTTTTTTCTGCTTCATCACATATTCACACAGTGATGCGGAGTGGTTGGTGGCATTCTGTACTGAAGATTTGTATTTAATATTTGGTGGTGTCTTTTTTTTTTTCAAATTGGAACTAATACTGTTTGTGCAGTGGTTGCCCGTCTTCAAAATGGACCAGAGGTCCTCATTTACTAGCAGGTTTGATTTCATCTGTCAAAATTCATTTGAAAATCTATGGACTATTTTCTTTCCGTGGAAGATGATGCTGTACTCCTTCGCGTCATGGGGTCCGGCTAGTCCCTCAACGACACCATACCCGTACGAGTTCCATGTCACTTATTTTCAGATTAATAAATGTTAGCAGTAATATTGTAGCATTTTTGTTTATGTTTCAATACTGTACCAAAAAATTCCAGGAAATTTCTCTTATTTTTCATACTTACCACTATGACTTCATTGCCATAAAATTTTTGATAAAAACACCTGTGAGAAATTAACTGAAGTGTTACTGTGTGTGTGTGTGTCAGAGCTGAGTTCGGGCTGAATTTCAAGATCCTGAGCCTGAAGTATGTCAGCTCGAACGAGCCCGAAAACTATGATTAACCTGTTAAGCATTGAAAAAAGTCTTCCAGACTTCCACTCTTTCCTACCCATGCAATTAACTGATGTCTTTCTCAACTGCGGAGTGGAGAAGGGATGTCTATCTATTTCTATAGTTACCTTTAACCATTCATTTATTCCCGAAATGTTTTTTTGGGGGAGGGGGGGGACATCTGGAGGCACAACAAACTATGTCGTATGTTGCTCAATAGAATTAGCAGGGAGCTGCCCCTTTGAGGTAGGGAGCAAAATTCCGTCAGCTTGCTATCTACTATCTATGCTTCTTAAAACTTATCCTTGGCAGAAATCCTGTAATTCATGGCCTATGGTATTTTGTTATCCAAGCCCGGAATGGATAGCCCTGCAGAATTCCTACTCCCCATTTGACCCAGTTGCTGAAGAATTCTCTTTCACAACTAGAAAGTGTAAAAAAAGTCTCGTGTGCTAAATTATATAAAATCACATTAAAAGAAAAAGGAAGAAAATTCTTCCCCTCTCTCCAAGCCCGAACTCCAGTAAGTATTACACAGCCAGCGCCCGGTTCGGGCTCGGCCCGTCTCAGCACTGGTGTGTGTGTGTACTAGTGCTTAGCTTGACATTTATAGTAGGTATATTGAAAGTAAAAATTTAATTTTACTATAATGAGCAAATTTGGCTTCTAGTAAAGAATGTTAGTAAAATGTATAAATTCCCTAGTGTTATGAAAAACTACTAACCAATTCTGCTTAATTCCTTTAGAAATGTGTGGGAAATATTTATTTATACTGTTAAAATGTTGTCTAATCTAAAAAGTGATATCAAATATGTTTTATAAAAAAGTAGATCACAGGTATGAACATTACAAGAGTAGATTTTAGGTAAAGAAAATAATTGACATAACTCATACATAAAATATTCAGATGGTAACACACACTGGAGGATCTAAAGCTGAGATAATTTTGATGTAACTTGTGATGATTCAAACTATTTGAAACAGATGTCTTAATTTCTGCCATTGGTTAGCAAGAATTCTTTTTTTATTTTGTTGTGTGTATCTATAACTTTGTTGCAGATGCTATCACATAAAGGAAGTTTGGGTAACAATCTGAAGCTGAATACTGTTTAGCTTGTGATGACTTCCTTCTTTCAAACTATTTGAAACAGACATTTGAGGTACATTTATGTAAAAGAATGGACCCATTTGTTTATTTTTAATAGTATTTTTTACTTTGTTCCGCTTGAAGATACAAGACAAATTCATAGTCAATAGGTAAGTTGATACTTTATCCAAATGTAGTATTTATGCTAATTTTTAAAACAAACTAAAAAATTAATTTCTGAATTGTAGCAAAGTGCTTTAATAATATGAGGGTGGATCAAAAAGTTAGTTACACTGTTGAATAAAAAAATCAAGGATATACTCAGGGGATGTATGTTGGTTTACAACATTAATTCATTTTTCGACATAGTCGCCTAAGGACTGTAAACATTTATCGGAACGTGCGATTAACTTTCCCATACCTGTACAAGAAAAGTCCAGTTTGGTGCAACTAGTTAAGGACCGCACTTTTCACAGCCTCATCCGTTGGGAATCATTGTCCACTAAGCTCCTGTTTCATTTTACCGAACAAATGGTAGCCGCATGGGGATAAGTTGGGGCTATAAGGTGGATGCTGCCACAATTCCGACTTGAATTAATGCAGCAATTCCCTTAGTTTTCCGTGCTGTGTAATGTTCTTGGACATCAGTGTGACACCTTCGCTCAACTTACCCCGGCATCTGTCCTTAATTGAATTTCGCAAATTTAATGGTGTTTGGCAATATGAGTCACTTGATGGTTGTCTCTTTTGACAGAAATTCTGTGTAAACAACAGATTCACAGTCATCATGACCACTCCCGCAGACAGAGACAGTTGGACTTTTCACGTCTTCCTTGTTGGGGAGGTGACATGTTTCCATTCCATGGACGATCGTTTGATTTCAGTTACGTAACAGTAAATATGCGATTTCAGATTGCTTATAGAGATATATTTCCCACGTATAATAAGAAGAAATATTTCTTCCCCAGTGTTTACCTGTATAACTGGGAATTTGCTAAGCATCGACCTGACTCTAAATAGCTGAGCTACGATGAAGCAAGGCTCGCTTTGACTGGCGAAAATCTGATATGAAATGTAAACTAGAACAATCTGTAGGATGCATAATGCTGTATTTAGTTCCAGAACAGTCTGCTGATATACCAAATGTCTTCCACATATTCCTGGTCCAAGAAGCCCCATCACACGTAATGAAATTAACAAACAGACCTGCATTTTCAGTGAGAATAACAGCTTTAATAATTAATTTTGCTAGCAAAGTTCCACTTATATTGTTACTTGTGGCAAAAACACCAATTATTTGGGTCCAATCTCCATTTAATGGCTGAAACACCATTACCAGTCCGTGATTACATGGGGTATACTTAACAGTTTTTGAAGTGTATGGCCCAATATGAACAAACCCTAATATTTCACCAGATGATTTTGCATGCAGTTTTTCTGTAAGCTTCACTTCATCTATTAATATACCACCATGTCTTGCAAAAGGCTCCATTTCACTTGTTTTCTTTGAAATAGTTTCAAACGTCAGTGCATTGAATCCAAAACTGCTGTTGTAATTTGAAATATACTTTCTAATAGTTGTTCTATTAGGTAGGATCATGATTTTGTGTTTCCGTATGTGCTCGTACAATTTTGGACTTTTTATGTGCATTAGTAAGCATTCAAGTAACCATTCTTTGGTATATGACATACCTCTTGCAGATTTCTTTTTTGCTGCCTTATAACAATGAATAACCATTTGCTGCTGCTTAATGCGTAATTCTGCTATTTTTTCATTAATGGAAAGTTCTGTAAAATTCCTTTTTTTTTTTTATTTTTTTTTTTTTTTAAGTTTAATTAGAGAGCGAAATAACTAGTTTCTTCAGCCTGTTGATTTTCCGAACTGTATTTTGATACTTATTTTTAAATGTAGCCTTTCTTCTATGATAAGCTATTTTGTGCAAAAGTAAGCCCTGCAGATACTTACATCTGAGGCAAGTCTTTGTTGTTCCTTTCGTTACACAATTTTTGCTGTACAAATTATTCTAAAAAATAACTCCACTTTCAAGGTACTTCATGTTATTTTCAAATTCTGAAATGGAGCCTGTGCCATGACATACTGTTAGCCTATCAGTGTCTCGAATAATGGATTTTGATTCATCTTTAGAAGTAATATTAGAAACTGAGTTAATTTTTATTCCACGTAAATACACTTTACAGGTAACCTCTGGTTAACTTTTGGTAACAACAACCAGTTTTTCTGTTGTCAATGAATTTGACAATTCACATTTGAATGAATGAACATGGAAAATTATGCACTTTGAATTATTTGCAGGAATTTGCTTACCCCAAAATACTGAAGGCTGTGATATTCAGAAGGCAGTTCCGTGTAACTCTTTGGGAAGTGAATTCCAAGCTATTTAAATTACCATCAGGCTTATCATCGGTTTCCCTAACTTTCCTGTATTTTGCCAGAGTTTTTGACAAATAATGGGGAAGGTTTGGAAATATTGTTGGAATTGCATCTGGTGTCAAGATGGGCCGATCTCTGGGTATTAACACAGTCTCCTCATTTATTTTATGCACAAAATTTCGAACCACAAATCTCTCAAAGTGCAGTTCACATACAGCACTAAATTTGTCGTAAGTTTTTATCTGCACATCTGCACCGGGAATCAATCTTTGCCACTGCTGTAAAAGTTTATCATTTTTGGGTATTCCAAAGAGTGACGGCTTACTGTTTTTGTACTGAGTATTGCAACCTGGCACAAAACTATGGTTATTTCTCTTCCGCATAATGAGCTAAGTATAACTTATATACAATATTTAGGTAATCCACATTCCTTCTAAAACCTAAAACATAACACGTTTTCGTCTAAATTACCGTTCTTTTCACAGTAAGCAACACGAATTTAGTTTCCCGCTCCCATCACAGTAAGAAAGAGGGAAGGGAAGGCGATCGAAGCGCCATCTACGAAGGGGACAAATTTCGGTATCCACGCCAATCATTACGTACGCTAGGCGCTCGGCACACTTTCCCTTCTAGACGCTATAGCTCAGCTACCACGCCAACGGCCGTGGTTCAAATCCACTCAGATGCAAGCGCCAGCCTCCCAGCCCAGCAAGAGAGTCAAGGCGACGCATGCGCGTGACGTCACTTTTAGACAAGCATGGCCATGCTACGTTCTGCTTGGAAGCGATTTCTACTGCGCTTCCAGCAGTGACTTTCAGTTCGGCAAGGGAGCCAGTACAGCGCATGCGCTTTTCGGTTCAGACTCTGCGTTTAGACCGCTTCCAGCTAGAGCCTTTGCATTGATTGCGCTTGTGGTGCAGCTTCCACAGTGGTAAACATTTGCGGAATAGGTAACTTAATACCTAACGGAAATAACACAATCGTGTGACTGTCATTGAGCAGTTAATGAAGTAACCATTTAGTTCGCTAACTTTTAGTGATACATTGAAAGTTATGAACACTGGCAGACCGAAACCATTACCCACTTGGTGTTCTCAAGTAAAAGGCACTGAATCTTTTGTTCGCCATTTCCACACCCGCCATTACGATTCATTTTCGTGGATGTGCCGTTGCAGTCAATTACACAAATTGTTTTCTTGGCCATGTCTCCTTTTTAGTAAAGAAAAAAAAACTGTACGGAATACGAAAGGATTTAATTGCTTTCATAACATTTACAGAAGCAGCGTTAGCCACATAGTAGCTGCCAAAGATTTGACGCAATTTGTAAAAAGTAGAATTGAGTCTGGCATTAGCGAATAGTTTAGACTGAACACAATTCATTAATGAAACTTTGAAGAAAAACAGGCGGATAATTAGTCACCTTATAGATGTAGCTCCTTTTCTAGAAAGATAGGAGTTGGCTTTCCGTGGCCGCAATGAAACAGAAACATTGCTGAATCGTGAAATTTATATTGAACTTGTCAGTTTGATACCAAAGTATAACCTAGAACTTAAAACTCACCTAGAAAATTCATCATTATTCATTCAGTCGCGGAATTAATGATCAGAAGAATAAAAGAACAAATACCTCGGTTAACTTTCGTTTCTCTAATTATGGACGAAACATTTGATGTCAGCGTAAAATCTCAACCTACGTCAGTTTTCGATATGTTACTAAGGAAGGGTCAATCGAAGAAAGAATTTTGAATTTCACAGATGTCAGCAACAACCGAACGGCAGATGTCCTTTCCAGCATGCTATGAAAATACTGAAGGGTTTGAAATGTGAGCCAAAATTAGTAGCTTAAACGTATGATGGTGCGGCAGTAATAGCAAACGAGCACAATGGATTACAAGCAAAAATCAGAGACAGTTGCAAGCAGGCGTTGTCCGTGCATTGTTATGAGCATAAACTGAACCTAGTGTTGTCGCAGTCTGTCAGTTTTCTGAAAGAATGTAAAGTTTTCTTTAGTACACTCAAGAGTTTTCCAGCATTTTCGAGGTCATACAAGAGCAGTGTTTCTTTCAGTACTTTTTGGCCTGGGGGGCAAGTTTTTCATTTGCTATATATATATATTTAATTTGAACTACTATATTTATATATGTAGAAGTAATTACTATATATCTAGCACAGGGGCACATTTAGAGGGGTCCTTGCCCCTCCTGGAAAACGTTAATTTTTTATTTTTTTTTTTAAATGCGATTTGCGTTAGAAAAAAATGCCTTAATTATATAAAAATGTATCAATTTACATTAGAAAAAAATGCCTTATTTTTATAAAAATGTATCAATTTACATTAGAAAAAATGCTTTAATTTCTCTTCAATTTTTCATTAACTTTTATTTTGTTTCAGATGGTGGATTTCAAAAGCTTCCACTACCCCCCTACCCCCCCCCATTCGAAGAAAAATTCTATATACATTCCTGATATAGTAATTACTTCTTCAAACATTTCAGGAATAACAAACTTTTTTTTCCGGTAAAGGAGGGGGGAGGTCCGCCGGCTTGAAATTTTTATCTATTAAAATGCATTCAACGAACTCTTGATCCTGAATCACGATTCCCACATTATTAGGTATGATTAGTCTACTTATTGTATTTTGAAGAATGCCATGCGTAATACACTTTTTAATAAAATCGTAATACACTTTTTAATAAAATCGTAATACACTTTTTAATAAAATCGTAATACACTTTTTAATAAAATAAGCTATAACTAATACCATTTGAACAAATATTTAAAAAAATATAATTGGAGAAATATTTGTAGCATAAAAAGAAACGAAACTTCCTTTTTCATCATAGCCTGAATTTATTAAAATTTGGTTCGGTAACCTAAAATGTCTCCGGGGGGCACGAATGGTCGTTTCCGGGAGGGCTTCGCCCCCCTGGATGTATACCTGAAAGAAACACTGTCCAAGAGAGCACAAGCTCTAGATGCGGAAGTTAGGAAAACGTTTCCAGGTATCGTTCCAAGTAGATGGAACTACAACAGTCGATTAGCTGAAACAGTCCATGAACACTATCAAAGCCGCCCCCCGGTGGCGCAGTGGTCTAAGGCGTTGGCCTCTGATCATTCGTCCGTAAGGGGTCCGGGTTCAAATCCCGGTCAGGCATGGATGTTGTGTTTGTCTTACAGCACTGGCTCTCTCCCTTCCCTGGAACCAGTGACCCTAAATTAGGGACGGGCGACTGCTTATAGCCCATTGAGTTGCTCACGGTGGTCGTTAAACCTCCAATCAAAAAAAAAAAAAAAACACTATCAAGAAATTACGAACCTGTTTTCATGGGCGGATTGGGACACCGGACATTTCCCGGTTGACCCCTTCCGTATATTTTGTCTCTTACTTTCTTAAAAAAATGTTTTCAGTTCAGTTGTTTTAAACACACAACTGAAACACAACACTTTTTTTATAAATGAAATACAAATAATGTAATTATAACAAGCGGGGAAAAAGAAAAACGCCTCACCAGGCAACTGCTAGAATCCGAACTACAGTAGATGGGTCATGTGTGTTTGCGAACTTCTGGGTTCACTTAGTAGCTGAGAAATGAGAATGGTATGTTGCGGGAGGATGGGGGTGTGTACAAGATGTTCTATTTATTTTCCAAGGAAGGCGGGTAGTTGATTTTACTCCCGTTGGTTGTAGGAGTCATTAGTGCTGTGCTCATAAAAGCTGAGATTTTTGGGGGTTTTTTTATTGGAGGTTTATCGACCACCATGTGCAACTCAATTGGCTATAAGCAGTCGCCCGTCCCTAATTTAGGGTCACTGGTTCCAGGGAAGGGAAAGAGCCAGTGCCGTAAGACAAATACAACATCCATGCCTCACCGGGATTCAAATCCGGACCCTTTCGGACGAATGTTCAGAGGCCATCGCTTATACCACTGCGCCACCGGAGCGTCTAAGAGCTGAGTTCGGGCTCTATTTTATGAGTCCGAGACCGAAGTATGTCAGCCTTAGACCGCATTTTATATTGCAGGATAGAGCCTGGGCCCGAACGAGCCCGAAAACTATGATTAATCTGTTTAGGCATTAAAAATTTTGTTCTCTTCCAAACTTGCACTCCTTCCTCCCGTGCAATTAACCGATGTCTTTCTCAACTGCGGAGTGGGGAAGGGATGTTTATCTATTTCTATAGTTTCTTTGACCATTCATTTCATCCTGAAATGTTTCGAGGGGCCCGACATCAGGAAAAATCGGGAGGCACAACAATCTCGTATGTTAACAGCATTGGGGTGGGGGCTGGCTGAACAGGGCAAAAATTTCACTACTTTAAGTAAAGTAGTAAAAATACTCACCCATATTTGATAAAGTTGCAGAACAATACTAGGTAATTGTCATTATGGTATGTACTATCCACTATATGACAACACAGATTACAGAGTGAAGACTAATAATATGAAGAACTTATTTTGAAATAACTGTAGGATTATTTGCGGGGGTCTTCATACACGATCCCTTTCCCCCGAAATGTTCTGCTTACGCTCCTTGTGATAACTGACAAACGCTGCAGATGAAGGCATTTACGGAGATATCATTTCAACATGAAGTTGCAAAATGTTTTCTTTACGTTACTTAGTAAGGTGTCTTTGCAATACATAACCGCAGCATAAAAGCACGTTTTGTAATTGAAACACATACGAATATATGAGCACTAAATGAAGAATCTGTTCGCTACGATATTTAAAAATCTTTTAATTTCTAACTGTGATTGTCCACAATAGAAAAATTACAAAACTTGCAGTACAAATAGAAAATTTTACAGTGTAAAAGTTCTGTAATTTTTTTTCATTTATTTAAATTAAAAAATTGTGTCTTATGCAAAAGGATTTTTGGTACAACTCCAACATAATTTTGGTAGTAGCAGTTCTCTCTCTCTCAAATATTTGTTGGAATTTCAGCCCACTTCGATGAAAATTTAAGAACTGGAAGCTCAAGGTATGAAAATCAAGATTATTTTCGATCTGTCAAACATGAAAAGGCTATATTAACATTTTTTTTTTTTTTTTTTAAGATTTTAATGTTTTCACTTCAGCGCTCTTAAGAGAATTTTTTAAACAAATATAAATATTGGGTGTGTCCAACATTAGAAGCTTCTCCAGCGCAATTACATACATAACTAACTAAATTAGGGATTTAAACCTGGTTATTCGCTTTTTCAACGTCGATTAAGTGAGTTTGCCACGATATTTAAATATCTTGAAATTTCTAACTATGATTGTCCACAACAGAAAAATTGCAGTACAATTTTTCTGCAGTAAAATCTTGGCACGGGTCGATGAACATTTTTCCGCGGCACCCACTTCATTTTACGGATGACGGATGTACTTTTTTTACCCTCCCCCAGTATTATGCTTGCCACTGTTCCCAGAGCAACTGTACTTTTTGTTTTATTTCCTAAATAAAAAAAGTGATTTTCAGTTGTGATACAATAGCACCGCAGAACTACAACTGAACGGGCCCATTTGCAAAAAATTTCCCGGGACTTTGTGTGACCACCAATCCGCCTCTGCCTGTTTGTATCAATCACAGGTAAGAATGCTCATTAGTGGGATGGTGAAACCATCTGATGCAAGAGGTTTCCTAGCACAGTTACGCGACTTTGACTATTTCTTTCGGACAATTTTTTCTATGGTTTTCCCTTACACTGACAAGTTGTTTCAAATCTTAGAAGCAAAGCAGTCTGGTGTTAACTTTTGTTCGAAGAAAATTGAGGATTTAATTTTTTTTTTTTTAACAGAAATTTAGAAATGATTTCGAATCTGTTCGGAACAAAACGAACGCACTTGAAGACAGTCCACCCCCACCCCCCACCCCCACCCCCGTGTCAAAAAAGAAATCAAATTGATTCAATTTCAGGTGAAGACAGGAAATCCTCGTACTGTCGTTTATTTTTAGAAATCGTCAACATTGTTTGTTTGAATATTTCCGTAAGATTTAGTGAAGTGCCAAAGTTAATGTTTCTACGTCTACTTGACAAAACAAAATTTCCTCAATTCATCATGGAATTTCCAGAGATCGCTTTTTCTCGTTTGAAAGAAACTTTTCCTTCATTTTTCTATTTCATTCGTCTGAAAAGTGAACTCAGCATAATTTATTCACAGCCGGTTATATGGAAAGAAAGTGTCGGTGAATTTTAGTAGTATCTGATTGCTAAAGATCTGGTCATTCCTCGAGTTATTCAGACCCAGTCAGCCATAGTAACTATTCCTTTTACAAATGCAGCTGCTGAAAGGACTTTATCTGCACTCAAACGAATCAAAACGTTTTTAAGAAGTACACAAAGTCAAGACAGACTGACTTCTCTGGAACTTTTAAGTATTGAAAAGTCATCTTTATATCGCCTAAGCAAGAAGCCTTCGTTCCATGATAACATTATTATTATTTTTGCCGAAAAAAAAAAACAACCTTTGTGCTACAAATAAGGTAAAGTGAAAAAGTCATGAATACTTTTCCTAAATTGTTGTAATATGTGTTTACAATGACGCTTCCGTGTTAACCACATAAATTAAAATCTCGTAAGCAACAGAATTTTGCACTACTATTTTTTTTATTATGTCTTAGTATATATAATCTTTAAATGTCTATAAGTACATAATTTTTAAATATGTATGCGTACATTAATTTAATATTTACATGCATGTATAAGCATATAATTTTTTTTATTACACATGCATTGCATGTGTTTTAATAACACTGAACAACAATGAAATTGCTTCTGACGGGAAAGTGTGCAATTCTGTATGAAATTAACCCACTGAATACGAATATCGCCATGAAAAATTTTCATTGGCTCTTGTTTCGGAAATACAGCTAATGGAACGTTAAAATTTTTTGATTTTTTAGTAAAAAAGTAGGTGTAATAATTTTTATGTGACATATTAATAAATGTATAATAAATATAATAAATGTTAGTAAATGTATATAAAAATGGTACTGAAATAAAAAATATAGTAAGAGCATGAGGTTCGTACGGCGTTTTCCGTACACATAGGCACCGTCAGACCAGGAAGTATTGCATCATTGGGTGAGAAGTCCGGAGTTCCCGCTACATCCGGTGTAGTGTTACCCGATGTGTTGCAATCCTTTCAGTTTTAACAGCCCAACGGTAAAGAGGTCAGTCCATTTGTTTCTTTCCCTTCATTGGTGAGTGTATTCTCGTGATAGCAACCTGTTAAAGTGATCATTGTATTGTGAGATTACGTAGCTATGCGGCATGCATGTGTGAATAAGGCGGATAACCTTTGCTATATATGTAGTAAAGGGACATTTGCTGCACAGTAAAAGTCCATCACTCCGGTTGTTAAAAACGGTTATCATTTGTGTTTCGGCTGCAGGATAGGCGACGAGGATACTGGTCTACACATGTATGTTGCCGCTCGTGTGCAACGAATCTGTCACAGTGGCTTAATGGCAAAAGAAAAACGATGGGTTTTGCTGTTCCCATGATTTGGATGGAGCCCACAAATCACATAAATGACTGTTATTTCTTTATGGTGTCACCAGTGGCTGAAGGTATCACAAAGAAGAAGAAATGGACTGTAGAATATCCAAATACACCTTCTGCTGTACGACCTGTCTGTACCTCACTCTGAAGAACTCCCCATTCCCAAGCCTCCGACAAATATTGTTATCGATTTAGATAAGGTCCAGGAAGACGATTTGTGTAATCCGAAACCGTCAACGTCACGGATTAATGAAAGCGATAACGAATATGCATCTTCTGAGTCTATGCCACATAAAATTACATCAGAGGAACTGAACGACCTTGTTCGCGATTTGAATTTAACCAAAGTTAAAGCAGAGCTACTAGCGTCAAGGCTTCGTCAATGGAATCTTCTAGAACAAAATGTTCGAGTGAGTTCGTTTCGTATTCGTCACCGACAATTCGAGCAATTCTTCCAAAAAAAATGAAAGCTTTGTGTTCTGTTGCAATATTGACGGCCTAATGCAAGGACTAGGAATACAACATGTTACGCAAAAATGGCGTCTATTTATAGACTCCTCCAAGTTGAGTCTTAAGATGGTTTTACTGCATAACGGGAATCAGCTACTGTCCATTCCAGTTGCACATGTGCCCAGCAAAAACAGTCTTGCTGGGCCAGCAGTGGGCCATTGCTGGCAGCCAGCACTGCCAGCAATGGCCCAGCACTATGTTGCCGCTGCCGAACCGTCAATAAAATGTCCGGGCGGCCAACAGAAGGGCCAGCAGTTCAGGCCAACAGTTGGCACCCCATCAGTTATCATATGCCACAACAGGGCCATCAGTGGTCCATCACAGGCAGTAGCTGCCACAAGTGGCCCTTCAGTTGCCCTGCAAGCACGTGCCAGAAATGATGGCTAGCCTGATGTGTTCCGCTAGTGGGCCGTTAGTGGCAGCCAGCAACCACGTGACGTAACTGGTGGCTTGCCGAATCTTGTCCGCCAATTTCCCAGTAGTAGCCATAATAATAATAAAAAGCAAGGATAACCGCCGTTTCCTAACGCTACAATTTTTTTCTACCCTTACGAAGCTTGTAAATTAACGCACTACGCTGGGGAAATTTTCTCGACAGACAGGAAAAACGCCCTTTTACAGCTGACTAGATTCGATCCTGGGCTGTTTACGTGGAAGCCGCGCTCGCTACCGACCGGACTAATTCACTACGCTCGGATATGTGCTGGAAGCTATCTGCTTGGTATGCAATTTGTAATCTAATGCTTCCCTCTTTCATTTTACAATATTGCGAGGTATTTTTCATAAAAGTCAGTTTCATATAATTGATAAATTAATTTGTTCAACGTAACGATAGTTTTTTTTTACCTTAAGTGAACTTCACTCATTTTCAAGGTGTGTACATACTTAGAGTCGCTTTCCAAAGTTTTGTATTGTCCTTGCCATCTTGAAAAGAAATTGTTGAATAAATATATATTTACCCGGCTTAATGTCACATTCTGTTACATTTTTAACGTTGTGTCTTTCCTTTCCGTTGTCCGAAGCTACGTTTGTTTTAAAGAGTAAAAGATATTTTATTTTACTTCTCGTTATTTTAGAAGCGAATTCCTCCCAGTCTTGTGTATTCAACCCATGGATGAGTACACCACATAGCGTCGCTTTTTTTCTTTCAAATAATTAATAAATTTTGTACGTGTATAATTCCTTTTTTTTTCCAACAAACGCTATTTTAATGGTTTTCCAGGATATGTGTTTCAAGCGGTTTCAAATTTTTTCTTCTTATTCATCCACTCCATTCTATGAATTGTTATTCATGGGAATGGAGTGGGTGTATTTTTTTTTATTGGAGGTTTAACGGCCACCGTGAGCAACTCAATGGGCTATAAGCAGTCGCCCGTCCCTAATTTAGAGTCATTTGTTCCAGGGAAGGGAGAGAACCAGTACCGTAAGACAAACACAACATCCATGCCTCACAGGATTCGAACCCGGACTCCGTTCGGACGAATGATCAGAGGCCATCGCTTAGACCACTGCGCCACCGAAGCGGCTGGGTGTATTTCATGGCTGTAATCTAGTATTTCACGGCTTAATCTGATATCTTCGTCGACGTAAAACTTCATTAGGAAATTAATTCGCCTCTCCACATATGGATTTTTCTTAACATCCACTAAAATAACACGATGGCGATAGCGTCGTCTTCAACTAACTGGTACAATGAGAGACACAGCACGTGTTGCTTCTGCGCATGCGCAGTCCCGATGCTTCCACCTGCTGTTGGGGGTTGCATTGGTGGCCAGTAACGGGCCACTAGTGGCACTTGCTTGGAGGCCCACAATTCACGGCTATGCTGCAGGGCCATCAATGGCTCGCCAACTGATAGCGCTGCCACCAACGGACCACTACCGGGCCGTGAGCGGCAGATTTCAGCCACCAGTGACCCATCACTGCCAGCTGGTGGCCAGCAGTTTCCCAGCACTTGTGTTTTTGCTGGGTGGTGCACATGAAAGAGACCTACAACAACCTTAAACAGCTGTTGGACAGACTTAATTACAAAAATTATGGTTGGTTTATCTGTGCTGACCTGAAGGTAGTGTCTCTGTTGATGGGCCTTCAGCAGGGATACACAAAACACTGCTGTTTCCTTTGTCACTGGGATAGCCGAGCTACATGTCTGCACTACATCGATAGAGACTGGCCTCCTAGGACGTCTTTGACACCTGGACAAATGAATGTTCAGAACCCACCACTGACAGATCCTCAGAAAATCATACTACCCATCTGTACATAAAACTCGGTCTTGTAATGCAATTGGTTAAAGCCATGGACAAAACTAAACCAGCGTTCAAGTACTTGCATGACAAATTTACTCGACTGAGCGAAGCAAAAAAATAAAGAGGGAATTTTTGTGGGTCCGCAGATCATATAGCTGTTTCAAGATTCGCAGTTTGAGGACATGCTTCAGTGTGATGAAAAAGATGTGTGGGATGCCTTTTGTCAAGTATCAACAAACTTCCTGGGGAATTCCAGGGCTGAAAATTACGAAGATGTCATTACCGACCTGCTTGCTCTGTATCAAAAATTTGGCTGTAATATGTTTTTAAAACTCCACTTTCTCGACTCTCACCTGGATTTCTTCCCGGATAACTGTGGCAAATTTAGTGATGAGCATGGTGAATGGCTTCATCAAGATATGGCCGTAATGGAACAACGATACCAGGGAAAGTGGTGCACTTTGATGCTCGCAGACTACGTTTGAACACTCTTCAGAGATGCCCCTCTGGTGGAATACAACCGAAAGGCAAGGAGAAGTAAAATGTCATGAACTGAACTGATTTCTATCTATGCATGAAAAACTCATGTACATATCTCAAAACTACATTTAATACAAATGTAAAAAAAAAGCATTACACTATCTATTTTAATTGTACTATAAAAAATTACACTTACTGTTTCGGATTGTATTTACTTCAAAAGAAGTGTAATGTAACTCATGCAATATATATATATGAAGACGTACATCTTGCATGCTTTTCAATGTATAAAGGTTGGCAGACTGAAATCAAAATGTCCTAAAAACTGATTTAGAATAATAAATTTCCTCATATACACATTGAAAATTTGTTAGAAACACATATTTTGATTATGATTTTTGATTTTGTTAAGTGTTTGAAGCTCTTTAGTTAGCAGCATAAACAAATATTTATAAGGGAAGCGCATCGAGAGTTGCAGGTAAATTATATGCTTCGCTCCCATTGAAATAGCATGCACGTGTTCCTGATCAATGGTCAACCAGTGTACCTGCATATTACAAACAAACCGTAGCCAATTCAACTTTTGCCGCCCCGGTGGCGCAGTGGTCTAAGGCGTTGGCCTCTGATCATTCGTCCGTAAGGGGTCCGGGTTCGAATCCCGGTCAGGCATGGATGTTGTGTTTGTCTTACGGCACTGGCTCTCTCCCTTCCCTGGAACCAGTGACCCTAAATTAGGGACGGGCGACTGCTTATAGCCCATTGAGTTGCTCACGGTGGTCGTTAAACCTCCAATCAAAAAAAAAAAAAAAAAAAAACAATTCAACTTTTTTATGGTCATATTCTGTTTCAACACATCGAATTCATTAAGAAATAGCTATCTGTATCTCGGAAGCATGAACTTCATCAAAAATTGTTGTCCAGTGTCATGTGACTAAAGATGGGCTGTTCTGACCGCTTTCCCCTCCAGAAAAGTCACACTCCGCCACTAATGAGGATCCCCGATTTTGAACCTGGAATTATTTATAGCGAGTGGTAACACGCTGAGAACCGTGGTCTGAAACTTATACAAACTCATTGGCAATAGCGAGAAGAAGGATACACGGAACACTTTAGAAGTCTAACTCAGTAAACAGAAAGATCAAATTTGTTATTTTATATCGCGCATCTTATGTTAAATTCGAAGCAACAGTTAAAACAACATCGTCAAAATCTTCCAAAAACATAGCTTGGAACTGTATATAATGCGTAATTACACAGTGAGAGCAGTGGTCTGAAACTTAAATAAACCAGCGGATCACTTCGGCGGAAGGCCAATTTTGAAAGTTTAACACTATAAGCAGCAAGATCAAATTGCAAATCGCACGCGTTATATGAAATGAAATTCGAAACAATGATTGAAGAAACAGTCAAAATCCTCCAGCATAAATTGCTTGGAATTTCTTATAGTGCGTGGTAACATACGGAGAGCGGGGGTCTAAAACGTCAACAAACCTGCTTGCAACTGGCAAAATTATATACATACTGTATATATATATATTTGTAATTCGAGGTTTAACGACCACCGTGAGCAACTTAATGGGCTATAAGCAGTCGCCCGTCCCGAATTTAGGGTCACTGGTTCCAGGGAAGGGAGAGAGCCAGTACCGTAAGACAAACACAGCATCGATGTCTCATCGGGATTCGAACTCGGACGAATGATTAGAAGCCATCGCTTAGACCACTGCTCCACCAGGACTGCACCAAAATTTCGGCGCAACCTATTAATATCGTTGTTCCTGTTATGTCGTAGGTGTTTTTTTGCATAGGTTTGTAGTCGCCCCGGTGGCGCAGGGGTATAAGCGATGGCCTCGGATCATTCGTCCGAAAGGGGTCCGGGTTCGAATCCCGGTGAGGCATGGATGTTGGGTTTGTCTTACGGCACTGGCTCTCTCTCTTCCCAGGAACCTGTGACCCTAAATTCTGGACGGGCGACTGCTTATAGCCCATTTAGTTGCTCACGGTGGTCGTTAAACCTCCAATAAAAATAAATAATAATAATATGTGAAAATTTGGCACATATAAGTTGCTGAGTCAATAAAAAAAAGAACATTTGTGAAAAGACTATCACATCTGGCATCAGGTTCTCGTAAGGTATGCAGATGCAATGAGATATTGTTATGCTCGTGTATAACGTGATCGATTATTGTTGGGCCACAGTTTAGAAAATTACATTGTTGAGTAACAATTAAATTAACAATAGTTGCGCACTTCATTAGACGGCATGAACCACATCAGATTTCAACTGTGGTCTCTTCAGCAGTGGTTAAATGCGTTAAAAACTAAATAACAGGACTGATTAGTATGCTGAATATTTAAGACTGCAGTGATGATCCTTTTTATCAGCGTAAGAAAACAAGATTACAATTTGAAAAACTTTCACTCATCAACGGATGGCTTTTTCAAGGCTAATATTCTGAAACAAACTGAAATACTATAGAGCCTTTGCACGGGACGTCACAAAACTGTCTGCTAGACTTCCGGGTGGTTAGAAAGTACCCGAGCTGGTATCTCTCCATGCGTTTCAATGGCTGCTGCTGCTGTAAATCGAGTTAAAAAACTGTTCTTTCTGACGAAGTTTGCCATCTTAATGTGGTGAAAAAGCAACGTTACAAAGAAAAGCTTAGTGATAATGGCATAGAAGATCTATATGACATACCTGAAAGATGTTTTTATTGTCTGGAAGTTTATGTTGCTACGGACCTCCCTGATCTGAACTATCACGCAACTATTTAATAGGCAGTTTTTCGTGTTATACTGGAAAAGTTCTGAAAGCTTATAAAAGTCTTGATGCATATAAATATTTTACCAATGGGTGGATTAGAAATGTATTAATTCTGAAGACTGAAAACAAAAAAATTATTATCCGGTTTAAGGTAAGTTGTTACATTCCTGATTGGTTCCAGTTAGTATGGATGATTCCAGTGTGCATTGCAATTAAAAAAAGGAAATACCAACATATCGTATCCCGAAAAACTGACTATTTTACCAACATATCGTATCCCGAAAAACTGACTATTTTACCAACATATCGTATCCCGAAAAACTGACTATTTTTTCCCCAGAAAAAAAAAAAAAAAGAAAAAGAAAAGAGATCCGGGAAAACGGATGACGCAATAATGTATGACAACACATTCTAATTCTATGTGGACGTATATCCTTTAATTTCGGTTCGGAAAAAAGGTATCTGTTTCAGTATTTACAAATCAGTAACAGTACAAAATCTTGAACGTTCACGAAAGCTGAGCAATTTCCGATTCGACATCAAAGTTAATCCATCGTGCATTCGGAGCATTTTAAACAGAATAACATGAATTTACGCAAAAAACCTGAAAATGATACATAAGGCTGAGCAAGAAAATGCACCGATATAAATTCGACTATTAACGTAGTAAAATATGTAGATTTACGATACCTGAAATGAAGTGTTTTACTGCAGATCCTGTCATACGGCCTGGGCGACCATCTCTTCCGACTTTCGGCTATTTTCTCATAATCAGGCGTTTTTCTGCCGTTGGAAAGCGATAAAACGAAATTCCACTACCTTACTCGTACTTTGAGAAGCACCCATATACGCCATACAACTTTTAACCATTTCTAAAACTTCAAACAATCGAGTGACAGAGGGTCCAGAAATCGCTTCTCCATGTTAATTTTATGGGAACCTTAGCAGCCGAACTTTCTCCTAACCATCCGGAAGTAACCGTGACGTCATGCAAAGGCTCTACAATTTTAAGTATTAGAATTGTTACACGAGACACATAAAGAATGATTAAATACGCAGTTCAGCGTGTTCTGAATGTGAAGTCACGAGATGTGCTAATTAACACATCTTGTGACTTCACATTCGGAACACGCTGAACTGCGTATTTAATCATAATTTATGTGTCTCGTTTAACAATTCTCATATTTAAAATTGTGATCGTTCTAGTATTTCACTTTGTTTTACGACATTAGCCTTGAAGAAGCCATCTGTCGATGAGCAAACGCTTGCATTGGCGTAGCCAGAAATTTCTTAATGGGGCCTCAGGACCCGAGGACTTCCCTATGCACGTGAGGTCATCGAGAAGTTTCGGTGAAGTGGCAACAGTCCCTGCAAGTTCCTGAAGGACATGCATAGCTAGCTGACTCTCTAGGCCGCGGGTGGCTTAGTGGGCAACGTTCGTGACTGCCGCGGAACGGACCTCAGGTTCGATCCCAGCAGTTACGAACGCTCGATCCCCTAAATATCCGCCGTGCGTCGGATGAGCACGTTAAGCCGTCGGACCCTGGGTACTGACCCCCGGTAATAAATAAGGGCGGCTTCCTCCCCCTTATTACTTCGCTTCCGTGTCACTTTCCTATCGGGCACTCTAGCACAAATCTCCTAGCTTCCAATTCCTAAGGGTTGTTTAAGACCTGGGGTCAGACACTCCCTTCCTAAAATCCTCTACATATGATCATTCATGATGATCATAGCTGGCTCTCCTGCACTTAGTGTGTAAAGTGCAATCATTAGCGGTCGGTGTTTATAAAAATTTGAAGCCAAAATGCCTAGAATATGAGGCATTATGCATTGCGGTAATAGAGGAAATCGAGACCGTAAATCTTTTTCAGGCTACTAGCTGCTGTCTCTAAAGGCAGTACCGAAAAAATGCGCTTATGTGCCAAACACTTCCCCAGAGCTTAGAAAACACTTTTTATTGAAGAGTTAGACTCTTCAAAAGCAGAGAAACTTTTAAATGTTAGTTTTATCCAGAAATCCAGCGATTTCTGGTAAAACAGAGAATCTATCTTTTACTTGTTCAAACGCTATTGGAGTGCGGTGCTTGCACTTACTGAGCCAGGCGTTTCATTTGTTGATTCAATGTTTTCAAGTTGAATTTAAAAGGTGTTGACTGTTTTTTTGGGTAGGTTTTATTGCTACTGATTATTTTCTTATAGAACACATTTTACAGTTTGTCTCTTAGTAAAAATATTTCTTAAATAAAACGCTTCGGTTCCCAATCGGCACTTCTGTGCACATGTTTTTTTTCTCCAGGGACTTCTTTTCAGAAGGTTCCTGGTTGATCTAGGGGTGTTGAAGCTTTTTATAGGGCTTAAAGTTAATTTGTTAGCAAACCTGACTTTTAGTCAGAATGAAATCTCTGGCTCTTCTGTATTTTTTAGGTCTCGAGCCCACCGTTCCCCTGATCCAATTTTTTTTTTTTTTTTTTTTTTTTGCGAATTTTCGGCTTTTCACGTTTAAGGTTATTTGGCTATCGGTGTTGTGGTTTTTTTAGTTAACTACTTTGTTCTATATGATATTTCCTACCCAAACTACCGTTGATTTTATTTTTAGTACACCTGGATTTTTACTTGGAGCTGAAGCACTCTTTTGCGGAAAAATGCAAATAATGGCTAAAATTACTGTCCAAATAAAATCCATTTTGGTGTCTAGGTTTGTTTACAGGCCGGTGTTATGTTGCTAAATTTATTTACGGAAAAATAGATTATAAGGTGCAAATCCCAGCAAAATTATTTTGTTTGTTCACCACAATTTTACGAAAAAAAAAAAAAGATTTTGCTCATTTTTCTAAGGTTTGGAAATCCCTTCACAGAGCTTAGAAAGACACTTTTTGTTGAAGAGTTAAACTCTCAAAAAGGCATAGAACCTGTTCAAGGGGGAGTTTCCCCAAAATCAACGATTCCTGGAAAGAAAGAAACCGCATCTTTTTTTACTGAGGTCTCCGCACCTGGGAGAGAAGAGAACCTTACTTATTAAGGCAGCGCGCCTATTTTCTTCAAAAATTACTGATTGCTCAAAAATTTGTAATTGAACTCAATTACCCTGTAAAAGAATACAGACGACGATCAATTGTTATATGCTTCGAAACTTTTATATGCCTCGAACGCTCGCTTCCCAGAGCTAAAGGCACTTCGACCAAAGACAAAGTAATCAAAAATATTTACTATTTGTACTTTCGGAAAACTTTTCGCATCACCTTCTTTTCCAAATACCACATTTTGTTCTCGGAAGTTAAAGTTTCAAAGTAAGACGCCATCATTTTAACGGGGCTGGTTGTCCTTCACTTACGTGATTAAGGCTCGTTGCCATGCTGAAAGTCACGTGTCTGCGACATCCTCATTGGCTACGCCTCTGAAAGCTTGGCAAGTTGTAATTATGTTTTCTTACGCCGATAAAAGCCTGCAGTGATTTCTTACGTCATCACTGCAGGCTTTAAAAACTAATAAAATAATTAAAACTCAGTAAATTCGAACTTTTTTGTATTGGAGGTTTAACGACCACCGTGAGCAACTCAATGGGCTATAAGCAGTCTACCGTCCCTAATTTAGGGTCACTGTGGTTCCAGGGAAGGGAGAGAGCCAGTGCCGTAAGACAAACACAATATCTATGCCTCATCGGGATTCGAACCCGGACCCCTTTCGGAAGAATGATCAGAAGCCATCGCTTAGACCACTGCGCCACCCGGAATTCGAACTTTAAATATCAGGCTTCAACGTGCATCATGCTCCTTTTCTTAACTTTGGTGTGCGTAACAAATTTTAAGACTCTACGTGCTCTATGCGTTCAGTAGTTTCCTCTGTAGGCGAGTAATAGGCAGACACGGTAATTTTATTAATATAGAAGATGTCAAAATAAAAATATTAAAGATTTAAAGTGGTTTGTTGTAGGATTACGCACTGCTATAAGAATTTAAAGCTAAAAAAAGGCCGTCTATTTGTAATTAAAAGCCTTTTTTTTCCAGGGAAGAGCAGAGATGTAATGACAGATCAATGTGTTTTTCGTGATTCAAACACTGTCCAAAATATGAGAATCTATGAATCGCCTGGCACTGTGAAGCCTTAAATTATCTGACAACTCAGAATTTGGACAGACATGAATTTATAAGAAGTAATACATATTGATGAAAATAATTGTATTTGCTCTCCCAGTCAGCATGACTTGGGCTATTCTGTTTTTTTAAAGGCGTAGACGACAAACTAACAAATCTCAACGTGTAAGAAGGAATAAACATCCCACACAACTAGCGACGCCTAATACACGGCTATATTACATCCACCTAGTGCAGTAGACGTCATGGATAAAATATAGACATCCACTGGACGTCGATGTGTAAACATCCATTAGACATCACATAAACATGTCCAGTGGACATCTTTATAATGGACGAATTCTGGAACTACCACATCTGGACATCCATTGGATGTCATTCATAGGACATCTAATGGAAGTCCTTTATGGATGAATTGTGGAGCTATTCGCGCATGCGCACCTTAAATATCAATAAAGTATGAGACCACTGAACTAAACGGAATAGAAGTTTGAAGTTAATAATAGTTTAAAGTTATTCACTTATTAGCACTAAGTCAGGCATTATCTTTTTTTTTTTTTTTGGTTTATTTTTTGTTTTTCTAAGTGTATCTGTGGTCGTGTTTAACGTTGGCAGGAAGCAGTTCTGCATAACCTTCCAAGTTCTCTGATTATAGACTTTTAACGAATTCAAAGCTTATAAGAATTTCATACATTATCAAGGAGATATAGTTGGTTGCAGCCTTGGTGGTATAATCTGTAAATGTCAAGTTTTTTAATACTCATGTATGTACACTGTAAAAAATTTTCTGAAATTCACGAACCATTTTTGTGATTCCTTTCTTAAATTAACGAAGCATATTTCCGATGCAACCTTTTCCTTAAAATGAGGGGGGAGGGAGGGGGGCTGAATTTCGCGAATTTTTCGCATGCGAAGAAAATTCTGAATTTTCAGAAACGTTTCAGCAATTGTTTTCGTATGTTAACGGAAAATTCTGTTATCACTTGTATCCACATGATGTAAAATATTCCGGTAATAGGAACGATTCACGGGAATACTTGAGGTTTGATTAACTACTCAATCAGTTGTATGATGTTTATTAAGTCTGTAGGTTCCTTAAGTCGAAAGTTATAGCTATCTAGAATACATTTTATACTTAGGAGTTTTATGAAATACCATAAAGCAGTGCATTTGCCCTTTTCTGAAAAATAATCGAAGTCATTGTCAATTTAAAAAGATCTCAAATTCCAAAGCATGCTGTTATTTCGAAAAAAAAAAAATCACGTTTAAAAAAAAACGTAATTTGTAATAAATTCTTCTACAGAAAAAAATTAAATTATTACCAACGTGTTCAGAAAAATAATAAGGTCCAACAGAAAATAAAATGACTAACTCACCCACATTAATAACAACTAAATAAATAAATGAACATCGTAAAATTAGTATTATACTTTGCACGCGAGCGCTCTTAACAGGAATTTGTGGCTCCGTGGTAAGACCTTGCTTCCCAGTTGCAAAATCCCTGGTCAAATCCGGCTGGAGCGAGTGAGGAAGGTTTTGTTGTGTCAGACTGGTACGCTGGAAAGAGGAATTTCCCGTGAATTCACGACACTTAATTTTTTTACAGTGTAGTACACATAACGTGTGGTGGACGTATTTAGACTCACGTCCATTTAGCGTCTATATGTTCCATCCAGTAAACGTAGATTAAACGTAATCTGGACTTTCATGGTGGACATCAAGTGGAGATATAGAGGAAGCCAAATGGACGTCTATTAGATGTGACTGTGTTGTGTGGGATATAATTTGGGGATGTGAAATATATCAGTGGTGCGGTTGTCCTCACACCACCAAGTTACGCTTATGTCCTCAGAGACAATTTCTTCAAGGTTCAGTGGTCTAAGCCAAAGCGAGTATTTTGGTCTAAGCACTGAATCCTGAACTTTCGTCCAAGATGGGAACGGGTTCGAATGAGTGGTGTGCTTGTCTTATGGCCCAATAGAATTGCGCATGATAGTTGTTAAACTCTGAAAAGAAAAAAACGTGAATTCTGTGGGTGTTAGCTTCTAACTCTAAGGAACTGTTTTATGGATGTCATGCCTGTTCTTGGGTTCAAGGACGTCGCTGAGGGAGTGCGAGGGTGGGCGGGAGCCCTGAAATTCTTCTTGCCCACCCTACCGCACACCCAGTTCAAGATGTGTCATTTTTCATTTTTTTTAACTTTAAAATATAATCTAGGACTTTCCCAAGTAATAATGAATCTCGTGTTTTTCATCAAGTAGCCCTTCGTATTTTCCCCTAGGAAGTGCGCTGTTTACTTCTCCGATGAAAGGTTATCGAAATAGCACCGGCACAGCCAGGGAAATATAATTGTTCTCCACTCTCCGATATCCTAAGTTGGAGCCTTTTTTCCATGTTTGTATGGCCATGGCCCATGGGCGAATGAGGAGGGTAGACAGGAATTCCCTGAGAATGGTCATTACTAATTGCTTTGCTGTTTGTTCTACTAATTGGGGAATTACAACGCGGAAAGTGGAGTCTAAAGCTAAATCAAGGCTCTTGAGCCTGTACCGGGACAGTAAGGGGGCGGGATGTGGCTGACGACTGCTTCGCAGGTAAGGAGGAGTGCAAAGCAAGGTTGCTGAGACTTTTTTTTTAATTCGAGTTTTAACGACCACCGTGAGCAACTGATTGCGCTATAAGCCCGTCCCTAATTTTTGGCCACTGGTTCCAGGGAAGCGAGAGAGCGCCAGCGCCGTAAGACAAACACAACATCCATGCCTCACCGGGATTCAAACTAGAACCCATCTCGGACGTGCAGCGACTTGAAAGAAGGGAGATAAGAAGGGGGAAGGTGTTGCGTCTGCGTGTCACAACATTAAAATTTTATTTGGGTAAATAAATAGAACATTTTTCTTTTAAAAAAAATTGCGTCCCCAAATGTGTCTGAAGCCTTAGGGGACGCAAATTGTCCACAAATTTTAATGTTTGTCACCAAATGTCCTCGAATTTATACTTACTCATTAACCCTTTAGATTTCCAATGAAAAATGTTCTTAAAAGTAATTTCCGTTGTACTAATTTTCCAAAATGCTACTTGTGAAAACAAATTTTGACTTTTTTTTCTTCTTTCTGTGTTTAACGACCACTGCGAGCAACTCTAAGGACTATAAGCAGTCACCTGTGTCTAATTTGGAAACATTCGCTCTAGTGAGGGAGAGAGCAAGTGCTGCAAGACAAACACACCACCCGCGCCTCATTCGGGACTTGAATCCGTACCAACTCGTACGAATAGTCTAATAGTCAGCACTAAGTCAATGTACCATTGGCGCTGTCAAATATCGACTGTACTTGTTCTGAGTTTCTCCAAAAACTTTGGCAAAATGAAAAATTCGCCATGAAATTACTATGGTGTGCAGCCTAAATTGAAATCAGCGCATGTACCTAAGGTAAAGCATGTCACTTTTGCTAATATGTTCTCGCTATCATAGTTCTGCTTTGTCAATACAAATTACCAACATTCTACACGATATATCCTTTTAAGACACAGATTTTAACGTGTAATATCACACTTATTAAAGCAATGCAGTTTTGTGACAAAAAGATTTGCATATTTATTTTGAGTACGTATATGTCACCAAATGAACTACCGATTTAGGGACGCCACGCCCTTTTGCCCTGAAATCGGTGTCCCCATATATGGTCACCTTATTTATAACACGCTTGAGATTTTGGAGGCACCACGGTGTTTGAGGAAATTTTTTTTTTTTTTTTTTTTTTTTTTTTTTTGATTGGAGGTTTAACGACCACCGTGAGCAACTCAATGGGCTATAAGCAGTCGCCCGTCCCTAATTTAGGGTCACTGGTTCCAGGGAAGGGAGAGAGCCAGTGCCGTATGACAAACACAACATCCATGCCTCACCGGGATTCGAACCCGGACCCCTTACGGACGAATGATCAGAGGCCATCGCTTAGACCACTGCGCCACCGGGGCGGCATTTTGAGGAAATTATCAGTAAAGCTTAATTAAAGGATGCCGAAAGAAAACACCGTTGCATGCAAAATTACAAAGTTAAAGATAATAAATTTATATTAATAATGACAAATACCTTGAGCCATAAAAAATAAATAAATAGGTTGTGTTATTTAAAGCTATAACTATAAATTTGGTGAGCAGAATTTGTAAAACTTCGATTTCAAAAACTTACCTATCCAAATATACCATCCGTTTTCTCTTCAAAGTTTCTTTTTGGAAACAACATAACACTGTCGGGAAGCTTTCAGGTTTCAATTGCCTACGGTTTGTAACAGGTTGGTAAACAAAATCGTCCTCTATAAAGTGGAAAGAACATATTCTTGAATGCACATCGGGGTGAAAATCCTCCCTTTACAATTTGCCCAACCATTACTTCAAAATATTAAGTCTTTTCAGTGGAAAACTGTGAAAACTTATCCCTTCTTCGATGCATTTCCTGTGGCACGAATGATTTACACAACCAACGCAGAACAAAAATTAGGCATAATGCAAATTTGTTAGAAAATATAAAATTTATCAGTAACAACTCAACACTACAACAACCTATAAACGAAACAACTGAAATATTGTTGGTCCACTATCACGCGTGGCCAATTTCCCAGAATACAACGAGCGGCGGGTAAAGTCCATTGGTATTCAACGGGCTTAGCCCCACCATCCGCCGAAAAAAAAAGAAGACTAATAAAGGAAAATGAAAAGCGACTCTAGATATTTTCCGTAATTATGTTCAAATTTATATGAATTGTAAATCATTTTCACCTTTTTAGTTTTAGTAATCACATTAATCGTCTTTTTAGTGTTAGTGGTCAAATTTATAACCATATGTTCGATAAAATATTAAGCCTAATATTTTGCAGAACATACAGATTATTAATCTGCGACGACCTGAGTTGCCAAGAAAATATATTCAACTGTGGATCACCTAAAAAAATCACTTATTTTGTCAAGTTTTTTGAAAAAAATTTTTTATTTTTTTTTTCGTATTTTTAATGGGAAATATTTTTGCGGGGTCTTTGTTCAATGTAATACGTACAATCAACCTTCTAGTCTTATTATTTGTGATTTTGAATACACTTCTAAAGAGCTTAAATATGAATTTTATTCATGAAGTAACTAAATTACTCTACGTATTACACTACATAATGTTTATGAACTTCAAAGAGTATAAATAATTGCACAGGGATGTTTAAGCTTCATTTTTAGGCACTCTCAAAGAATCACGAATCCTAAGAATTGTACTTCAAATTTTCCCTCTAAAGTTCTCAAAAAAAAAATACTTTCAGGAAAAAATCTACTGAATTATTTTTTTTTATTTGAGGTTTAACGACCACCGTGAGCAACTCAATGGGATATAAGCAGCTTAGAATAAGCAGTCGCCCGTCCCTAATTTAGGGCCACTGGTTCCGGAGAAGGGAGAGAACCAGTTCCGTAAGACAAACACAACATCCATACCTCACCGTGATTCGAAGCCTGACCATTCGAAGCCTGACCCCTTTCGGACGAATGGTCAGAGGCAATCGCTTAGACCAATGCGCCACCGGGGTGGCCCTGAATTAATTGCAGTCGCCATTCAAGAAATTAAAAGATTACGAACATTTCACTAGAAAGAACAAAAAATAGAAACGCACAAAAAGAATTTAACTAACTGATCGCGCAGATTTCTTCAGAGCCCGGTTACAATCAGATAAGCTTTCCGTCTGCTTTATTGGTCAACTACAGTATCATGTAGGAATTGTTTGCAAAACCTTGTCCTGCCCTCAGTTACAATTAGAGATGGGCAAACCGATTCTTTTGAAAGAATCGAAATTCGACTCGCTAAAAAGACTCGTTCGAATCAATTTAGTCGTTTGATTCTCCAGTTTAGAACGATTTGTGCCAAGGGAATCGATTCTGAGTTGGATCCTTTCGTTCGTTTCGGTCAGTGATTCTTCCGGTTTAGCGAACGATTTTATCAAGGGAAACGATTCTGAGGCTGCCCCGTGACGCAGTGGTGTAACCGATGGCTTCTGTTCATTTGTCTGTAAGGGGTCCAGGTTCGAATCCTGGTGAGACATAGATGTTGCGTCTGTCTTACGACACTGGCTCTCTCCCTTCCCTGGAACATCTGGCCCTAAATTAGGGGGGACGGGTGACTGCGTATAGCCCATTCAGTTGCTCACGGTGGTCGTTAAACCTACAATAAAAAAAATAAAACGATTCTGAGTCAGACCCTGTCGTTCGTTGATAGTTTCCGGATTAATAGCCGACTTTTATGTTTAAATTTGTTGTTGCTTCTCACAGAAAATTTGTTCCTCGATTTTCTTCTAAGTTCATTTCGAAATGTTCACGTAGTTTATTGAATTTCCATTTGTACACTTTTGAATAAGGTAAGACTTTCAGAGTAGAACATTAACCTCACCGAAACACCGTGGTGAAATTTTGATGTCTAGCATAGAGCCTTTGCTCGTGAAGTCACAAACCTGTCTGCTAGACTTCCTGGAGGTGCACAGAAGGCGGAAAGTAAGTAGTGGAAGTGTGTTTTGCTGCCGGACAAGTGCGTGGGAAGCTTCCTGATGCCTCGTCGCCGAATACGGCAGCTATTCCAGCACGTTTCGGAATTCGACAGAGGACGAATAGTGGCTTATCGCGACAGCGGTTCATCGCACCGGGACATCGGCGCCTGTGTGGGACGACATCCAACCACAGTGAGGCGAGTATGGATTCGGTGAGTGCAAAAGGGACGGACGGACTGACGTGAGCGATTGCCACAGCCACGGCACACCACCGAACGAGAGGACCGGCATGTTGTGCGGCGGGCATTGACGGCTCGCACCGCCACATCACGAACGTTAGGGCATTAATTAAGGTGTGTTGTGCAACAAGCTGTGTCAGCACGTACCGTTCGACGACGTCTGCAGGAGCGGGGAATCGTCGCACGGCGCCCATTGCTCCGATTACCATTGACGTTACACCACCGGCGAGTGCGGCGGCAGTGGGCCGTTGAACGCCGCACCTGGACTACGGAATTGCACGATATTTTCTTCGACGAATCCCGCTTCTGCCTGCAACACCACGATGGTAAGATCCACGTGTGGTGGCACCGCGGCGAGAGACTGTATGACGCCTGCATTATGAATCGCCATACCGGTCCGTCGCCTGTCGTAATTGGATATGACACCCTCACCCCTCTGGTACGCATCGCCGGTACACTCAACAGCCTCCGCTACATCTCCGACGCTTTGGAGCCTGTAGTCCTTCCTTACCTGCAGAATCTGCCAGCGGCCACGTTTCAACAGGACAATGCGCGCCCGCACGTGGCACGCATCGTGCAACAATTCTTTTCGACCCACCAGGTGTCACTGCTGCCGCGGCCTGCCTTTTCTCCCGATATGTCGCCCATCGAACACGTCTGGTCGCTGATCTGCAACCGAGTGGCCCGGCAAGCACCATCCGCGGCTACGGCTGATGAACTGTGGCAACGTGTGGAAGCAGCCTGGACCGACATACCCCAAGCCGACATCCAAAGCCTCTTTCGTCCGAGGTCGCGGCGTGTAGCGGTCGTTATTGCCAGCCATGGGGGGCCACACGAACTATTGATGTCTGCGTGTTCCGTAAGTCGAACGGGCCTGTAAGCTCAATCGTTTCATCTTTGTATCTGTTGTTATGTGTCCAGTAAATCTGGCTTTGCTATCTCGTGTCCTTCTTGGTGTTGCATTTTGGGTGGCCAGCAGTGTATAAATATCACTAATAGGTGTTCAACTATATTTGCACAGCTGAAGAGCATCCATAAAATGTACACTATGCAATGTAAGCATGTAAATGGACAAGAATGTATGTCATGCACTTAACATTGCGTAAATGACTTATTACATATTGTATATTGGTGAAGTTTCTCACCAGTGTGGAAAATTATGTGACGTGTGTGTGATTAGGAAGCAATATGACTACAATTTTTGTAAGTTAAAATGCTGTAAGATAAAATTCACTTACCAAAATGTGTTAAAATTAAATCATTAGGTAATTAAGTACTATGTACGGTAAGATTAAATCCAATCAGTACAGCGATGAGATTTCTCACCAGTGCACGGTGTATGATAAGTCACGTGATACGACTCTCCGTGCTGTCAACAGTTTGAAAAACGGACTGTTAATGTCACAAATCGCCAGGGGGCGTTCAGGAGTTGTGGGCCGATCGTTCACGCTAACCATCATAGGATTATATGGTGTTTATGAATTCATCAGTGCAAAATAGGTATTTATCTTGAGTATTTTTTACTTATTACTTTGTGTAATTATATTGTATGGAGTTCCAGAAAATTTGAAGCTTCTATACAGAAAGTAAAGTACGTCAACTCTGTTTTTACTTAACGGGAGACAAATTTATTGTGTTGCTGAATGTCGGACTGGAATCTGTTCAGTTTTGTTTTAGGTATGGGCGAAAGTGTTTTGTACCAAACTATAGGTTATCAGACAGGTTATGCAGCACATGAAGAACTTGTATCAACCTTTATTCACCCAACTGTAACATAGAAAAGAATTACTAGGGAAGTTGGGGGTTGTGGCAAGGAGGTATGTATGGTAATGGCGGAGTTGTTATGAGGCGGACGAATGATTGTTGTTATAAAATAAAAGTTTATGTTCTCGAATGGAGTTCGTTACTGCTTAAAAGTAAGTTCGTGTCTCTTATTAAGGCTAAATTAATATGTAACACCAACAGAATTGAAAAAAATGGCGGAAGGCATTTGGATGTGATGCATTTTTTCACAGCTTACAATAAGGAAAATTTTTAAGTTAAGAGCATTAACCGTTGTTTAAATATAGGCTCGCAAATTTTACTCCTTTGTATCAAATATGTTCATCGTACTATATGCACGCAGGTTGGGAAAATCTCCGCCGAGAAAAAGCAGCCATTTTGCCACGATGTACTTTATCTAACGTTATCGCCTGCACAGATGTAGGGAGCGCTTCATTCATTAGTATGATTAGGTACAAAAGTAAAACAAATGTGTAAGATATAACGGACTGTTAATGTCACGGTCCAGCCTTAAAGTTTATTACTAAATGAAAACATTAACAGTTGATGATTTCTCGAGCTGAAGATTAATCAAAATTATTTTTTTCGAACTTTCGGTAAGTTTTCAAAATCAGCAGTTTCCGTTAACGATGCTTCAATGACTTACGCAAAAACTGATATTCCACGTTAAAATTGTTCCTCCGAATGTACAGCACCATCTTATTTTACAAAAAGTACAATTTTTTTTTACGATAAAGGGTCTATTCTCTATTGCCTTCAGTAAAATAGTCAGCATCATCTGCTAAGAAATCTTCACGTTAGAGTACTCACTCTGTTTCCAAAAATATATAAATATAACGCCTATTTGACGAAGTCCATGTGATAGGGACAAAAGTGCATGTTTGCAAAACGTTCTAGGTTATTGTTTTTTTTAATTCCAAGCAAAATATCATTCGCAAAATACAAATGTTTCTGCCGCTTCCTCTCATAGGAAAGCATAGGTTGTATCAAATCATCGGCCCACACGTTCGTCGCGTCAACTAGTGACAAGTGACATTAACGGCCGATTTTTGTTTCCAGAGTCGTATCACCTGACTATCATACACCGTGCACCAGTATGAATCAGCAGATGCTCCTACGAAATTACAACCTAACCGGGCATTTCATCCATCTTTACTGCAAACATGAGACAGTGACAGTCCAGCCTTAAAGTTGTGGGCTTGGGGGGGGGGGGGTCAGTTCAAATATGATATAAAGCTGAAAGAAGTAAGATGAAATGATAAAAAAATATGAAACATCAGCATAAAAAGCAGACAGTACCTCGATGCTATATATCTTATCTTTCACAGAAGCATGAATTTGACCCGTATTTCCTCGCTATGCGGTTCATAATAAAATGATTGTATTTGAGAGGACTTCACAGCATTTTCACCAGATTGGAATTAGCTTCAAATTGTCAGAAAAAAAATGAAGAAATTGCGAAATATGAGCATATTTCACCAATCACTTTGAAACGTTATGGGAATCATGGAGGAACAGACATTTGTTTATGCACAGTGCCATCTTGTGACGTCACACTTCGACGACGTTTCCTCCCTAAAAAAGGTGATATACATATCCTTAACACATGTAGTACATGTGAAAAAAGTAGTCAAAACAATAATAACAATGCAGCTGTCCTCCCTAAAAAAGGTGATATACATATCCTTAACACATGCAGTACATGTGAAAAAACAATTAAAGCAATAATAATGCAGCTATCTTCTCTAAAAAAGGTGATATACATATCCTTAACACGTGCAGTAGATGTGAGGGGAAAAATTCATCAATGTGATGTATGTTCCAAGAAATTCACTCAGAAAAGTATCCTTTCAAAACATATGCTTATTCACACTGATGAAAAACCTCGTGAATGTGATTTATGCTCCAATCAGTTTACTAGGAAATGTTATCTTTCACAGCATATGCTCATTTATGCTGGTGAAAAACCTCATCAGTCTGATCTATACCTTCACAGCATATGTTCATTTATAATGGTGAAAAACATCATCAATGTTATACGCGTTTCAAGTAATTTACTGGTAAAAGTAATCTTTCTAGACATGTTTCTTCATACTAAAAAAACAGAAATATTGATGTGTGCTTAAAGATATTTTGAAAATGGGCAATTTCGGGCAGTATATGTGTACTGATAAACTTTTGGAACACTGAAGAATAAGAAGAATCATGGGTGGTCAGTTCACATATGATACGTATAAAACTGAAAGAAGTAAGATAAAATAATTTATGATAGAATAATTATAAAAAGCAGACAGTACCTCGACGCTATATATCTTATCCTTCACGGAAGCATGAATATGCCCACGTATTTCTTCCCTGTGCGGTTCATAATAAAATGACTGGGTGTGAGAGGACTTCACAGCATTTTCACCGCATTGAATTAGCTTCAAATTGTCAAAAAAAACAAAACGAAGAAATTACAAAATATGAGCACATCTCGCCAATTGCGCTGAAACGCTATGGGAACCGTGGAGGAACAGACATTTGTTTCTGACCAACGCCATCTTGTAACGTCACACTTCGACGACGTATAGCTGTAGTGCTGTGCGAGGCATGAAGTTGGCAATTTGCTTTTAATATTAACAAATTTGCCCTTATTTATTATATTAATCATTGATATACTGTTCTCAAGGATATTATTAGTTGATTTATCAATGTTTAGGGCGTTACGGCTGCTTCCAAGTATTTAGAATTTAGGAAACATTTCGGCTGGCTTCTGGGGTATCAGCGTAAGTACAAGTGTTTTTCTCATTCTGTAGGTAAAACCGCCGTATAATTTCATAGTTTTTAAAGTTGTGTGTATGATAATCTATAAGCTTAGTGGCCAGTTCTAAGCTAAGTTTAGTGACGTTTTACAGAGATCTGTAATAGACCAGTTGGCAGTAGCTGTACGTTATGTGACTGAAAACGGAGATCCTGTTGAGCGTTTTTTGAAATTTGTATCAATCTATGACCATGATTCCAGTCATCTATTTCATACTGTGACATGCTTGCTTAAACAACTTGGCATAGATATAATTAATTGCAGAGGACAGTCCTACGACAATGCCAGCAACATGCCTGGTAAATACTCGGGGTTACAGGCCAAGGTAAAGGAAGTGTGCTCATTAGCTGAATATGTGCCATGCGCAGGTCACTCGTTCAATTTAGTTGGAGTTCATGCAATTGAGTGCTGTCAACAAGCTATTTCCTTCTTTGGATTAGTGCAGAGCATATTTTTTTTTTCCAGTTCTCCTCGTCGGTGGGAAACTCTTTCTTGAGAACTAGCTGGTGGACTTCGCGTAAAAACATTATCTGAAACTAGATGGTCTGCCGCTGCTGATGCATCTAAAGCTCTTCGGCAAGGTTATCAAAACATCATGAGAGCCTTGCTTAATGTAACCGATGATGTCAATGAAAAAATGCCTACAAAGCACGAAGCAAAAGTACTTCTGCACAAAATGTAGAAGTTTGAGACTGCTGTTTTAACAGTTGTATGGGATACAATTTTGCAACGTTTGAACAGTGTTAATAAGACGCTCCAGTCTGTTACTGAGGATATATACCTCATTAGTTATACTGTATTTGTACAGTCAGTGCGGGATGAGTTTGACAAGTAGGAGATTGAGGCGAAAAATTTAGTGTAAAACAAGTGTTCAGTGAAGCGTAAAAGTAAAGTGCCAAAAAGTCGAATGCTTGATGATAGTGCATCTATTGAACTTCAGCAGTCTGATAGAGATTACTTTATTACACAGTGTCACTATGTCATATGTAATTCACTGATTTCAGAGCTTGAAAGGAGGAAACAAGCATATGTAACTATTAATAATTGATTTAGCTTTTTAATGAAAAAAGATGCTTCTAAAGAAGTACTTCGAGAAGCAGAGAATTGTTTTCGAAAGATATATAGTGATGACATAGATGATGAATTTGAAGATGAAGTTGACCAGTTTTTTAATTTTTTGCCAAAAGAAATGTGTCCTAAAAAAATTAAAATTCTTACGGAAAAACAAATTGTTCATACGTTTTCCAATGTAGACATTGCCTTACACATTTTTCTAACAATGCCTACCTCGAAATGTACTACTGAGCGCTCATTTTCCGTTCTGAAAAGAGTGAAAAACAGGATGCGATTAACAATAGCCCAAGAAAAATTGACAGGGCTAAGTATTTTAACAATAGAAAGTGACCTTACATGCCAACTTGATTTTGATGACGTGATCCCTAGTTTTGCAGCTCAAAAGGTAAGAAAGCGACCTATATAATTGTATGTGTCTCCGCCCACTCCAACCCAAGCAAGCGCTGTGACAGACCTTTACCTAATCTCCATTTTGACTGAACCACTTCACAAATGAAAGAGTGAAACCACTTCACAAATGAAACATTTCATTGTAGCCATCTGAAATTGATAGTAAACAAATATAATTTGTATTCAATATATATAGATAATTTTTCAGTTTAGTTGTGCAGGGCCAGTTTTTCGGGAAATTTCATGGGAATTTGGGAAAGTATTTCTTTCCCAAAGTTGACCAACCAAGGAAGCGGAAATATTGAGATTCATGAATGGGAACGACAATCACCCAACTGCACTTGAACTAGCCAAGCAAGAAGCGTCCACCATTGCTAACGGAATCCAACGGTTTCTACTTTCGAAGGCTTTATTGAATCCTTTGGAGGTTCGCCGGCTGCTTTCTAGTTTTATTTAGCAATGGAATTCAAAATGTTTCTTGGTGTTTCCCTATTCCACGTTTATCCCCGCTATTCCTATATCAGGCGCAGCTCGTTAGGTTTTTTTAATATCGGGACTTTTTAACAGACTGCTTCATGATGCTGGATACACTTCACTAGCTGAAGACCTGATATTTCCAACTGACACAGGTAACTGAACATTCAGTTTCACATGGGTAAGTTTTTTATTTTAATTTTTTTATTTTTTTTTACTTCCCGTCTTTCTTTTACCATTTTCCATTGTTTCTTTTGGTGAAAAAAACATATTTCAGACTTACTGTTTACTTTAGGTTTAACGCTCCTGACGCTTAGCTTTCGTGACTTTTATTTTCTCCTCCCAGACACCCTAAAATTATTTTTCCCCAAATGCCTTACTTTAACGATATTTAACCATTATATTTATAAACGAAAACGTGGTTATCACCTGCCTTGGGAAATTCCCCGGCACAGCATTTGTTTAGAAAATAGCTGCTTGACTTAAGTCTTCGACCTTAAAAAATTCGATTAAAAAAATCTATCGAGCTGCGCTTGGTAGAAACAGCGGGAATAAATATGAAAAAGGGGCAAGGAAAAGGGAAACACCAAAAAATATTCAGAATTCCACTGCTAAGTAAAATTAGAAAATTGTCAGTTCGCCAACACACTGTCCTCCGACAACAGAGCAAAAAATTAAACCAAAAACCCTGCATAGATAAACGGAAATGAAACCATATACACATCTTTCCGACAAGAGCGGAAAAAAACAAACCAAAAACCCTGCATAGATAAAATGGAAACGAAACCATATACACGTCTTTCAAGAGACCGACTCGAAAAGTCGTGTCGTCCTCCGACAACAGAGGAAAAAATTAAACCAAAAACCCTGCATAGATAAACTGAAACGAAACCACATGCACGTCTTTCAAGAGACCGACTAGAGAAGTCGTATAAACGAAAATTAAAAAGCATGTTGATCATCGGGACCTCAGCCGAACAACATATAAATGGAAAGGACTTATAAATGAGAAACATATAAACGGTGTTCCATTGTATATATATTTGGTGTGCGTGTGTATCATATCTCCCGCGCTATGTATTAATGAAATTTATTGTTTTGGTGGTGGAGTGGGGGGGGTCACCACTTACCTGGCCCTGGGCCCCCGACCATCTTAGTCGGGTCCTGCACCACGCAAATAATACCTAACCCCCACAGAAATTTGTTCAACTTCACTAATGTCCTTCGACTCGTCGACATAAGAGCAAAATACTAGGCAGTATCGACTTCTCTTTTATGGTTTCTAACGTGATTTCTGCAAATGCACTAAGTATTTTATTTTGAACTGAGTGGTGAGTGTACTTTGCATTTCTGGGGCCAATATTCAACTTTCGTTTCAGGATGGGACTATTTTTTGCCATGAGCTCTAGAAGTTCTACAAAATTTCCTTTATTGGTGCTATTCAAAGTTCCGACATCCCCACGTTGTGCTATCCCTTGAACAGCTATATATCTTAATGCATCCGCTATTTTTTTTATGTAATCTACACTGAGGGAAAAAACATCCCAACATCACGAAAAAATAGTTGTAGAGGAATGAAATGGCGGCAATACATTTGTATAGGTAACATATTTAATCGATTAAGGTTTCAAGATCACAGCTTATTGTAAGCGCGAGAAGAGCCATTTTAAATGTGAAATGCTGGTACATTAATAACCGGTGTAACCGCCAGAATGTTGAATGCAAGCATGCAAACGTTCATGCATTGTGTCGTACAGGTGCTGGATGTCAGTTTGTGGGATGGAGTTCCATGCCTGTTGCACTTGGTCGGTCAATACAGGGACTGTTAATGCTGGTTGGGGGTGACGCTGGAGTTGTCGTCCAATGATGTCCCATACGTGCTCGATTGGTGAAAGATCTGGTGATCTAGCAGGCCACGGCAACATGTCGACACTCTGTAGAGCATGTTGGGTTACAACAGCGGTATGCTGGTGAACGTTATCCTGTTGGAAAACACCCCCTGGAATGCTGTTCATGAATGGCAGCACAACAGGTTGAATCACCAGACCGACGTACAACTGTGCCGTCAGGGTGCGTGGGATAACCACGAGAGTGCTCCTGCTGTCATAGGAAATTGCTCCCCAGACCAGAACTCCAGGTGTAGGTGCAGTGTGTCTCGGCCGCAGACAGGTTGTTTGCAGGCGCTCACCTGGCCTCCTTCTAACCAACACACGGCCATCACTGGCACCCAGGCAGAACCGGCTTTCATCAGAAAACACAACAGATCTCCACTCCGTCCCCCAATGAGCTCTATCTTGACACCACTGACGTCGCAAACGGCAGTGGTTTGGAGTAAGTGGAATGCACGCTGCAGGGAGTCTGGCTCGGAGCTGTCCTTCAAGTAACCAATTTGTAACAGTTCGTTGTGTCACTGTGGTGGCAACTGCAGCTCGAATTGCTGCCACAGACGCGGTACGATGCGGCACGGCCATACGCCGTACACGGCGGTCTTTCCTCTCAGTACTGCCACTTGGCCGGCCGGAACCCGGTCTTCTTGAGGCAGTACCTTCCCTTGACCACCGCAGCCAACAATCATGCACAGTGGCTACATTCCTGCCAAGTCGTTCTGCAATTTTGCGGAAAGAAAATCCATCTTCTCGTAGCCCTATTACACGACCTTGTTCAAACTCCGTGAGCTGTTGATAATGGCTTCTTCGTCTTCTTAAAGGCATTCTTGACTAACATCAACACACTACGTCGAATCTCAACGATAACTAACGCTCACGAACGTTACAGCGCGTATTTACAGCAAACCTGCTTTGCATGTTCCGAGGGGCGTTACTAGCGCCACACGTATGCGCCGAGCGCGAAATTTGCATAGACGTCATCTTACAGATGTACTCTCACCGCCTACTAACTGTCGTTTATCTAACACAACCCCTTCTTGGTGTTGGGATTTTTTTTCGTCAGTGTATTTTCCTTGACTTCCGCAGCATATGCAGCACTTTGAAGTGTGGCAACTGATGATTCTGCGCTTCTTGATTTCATTTTCTTATAAGAGGTCCACGACACCAGGCAAGTTTTGTGGGTCAAGCTGTTCTGGTGATTTTTAAAACCAGAATCCCTTTCAAGCGCTTTTTTCCAATTGTTGTAACCTCGCTGAGCGAAGGTGACCTCATGATTTTCGTCGTCCGACGGTCCGATGAAAACATTCTACACGAAAAACAAAAGGCGGAATATCCCTTTATACTATATTCAAGCCATGGAAACATGTTATACCAAAATGTCTGGAAGCTACTCTGTTCTTTAACATATTTCTTTTGTGGGAGCTGTTTTAATACAGGCTGTTTGGGTTGATCCGAAAGGGAGCTTGCTATATCAAGCTGTCCGAGTTCAACATTTTTTGTCTTGCTATCATGTGGTCCTTTCAATATTTTATTTTCACAAGCACTGGGTTCATAAAAATCCCATTGAATCACTACAAGCACTTAAAGAATCATCGTTGATTCCTAATTATTCACCATACGCTGTTGATGAAGTTGAAGCCGTCTGATAAGCATTATCCGCTTTGTTGACACTATTCCTTAATTTACTTTTCTTCTTCTGATTAACCCTTGTTCGAAAAAAATCATGGATTGATCGTTTCGGGGACATTGTTGGATTCCGCAATAAAACTCAAATATATATCGAGAATACCTAAAACTCAAGAACACTATAAACAATCCTACTGCTGATCACATCTCGAAGAGAACCTAAAAGGCTAATGTGGTAAAGAATGAAATCACACTTTTTTTGTATGACTAAAAGGTTTCTCGGAGTACCGGCACACAAAATGCAAATCAAGAGCTACACATTTATAACATCTACACGAAAACTGCTTACATCGACTCGATCGACTACCACACAGAGCATTTCAACTCGCTGCAACTCACAACAACTTCCGAAACCAAAAGTAAGAAAATTTGTTGCTAGATATAGATTAACAAACATTGCAATAAAATCACAGAGATTCACATCAGCGTCACTTAGCGGATAAATGTAAATACAATAATTTCTTTACAGACATGTTATTTCGAAAGGTGGTTTGAGAAGAAATACCTCACCTTCATGTATCACGCACAATACGTGCAAAAACATACATCAAGTAGGAAAAAATATTCTTTTCACCAGAACGAGAAAGAAAACGAGTGTAACTACTAACTAGCTAAGAGAAATTTCGCTCACTGTCTGGTAGTGACTGACGCCGATCATTGTCTGCTGTTTGCCGATCGTGATAACGCCCGCTATTTGTCAAAATCTGCGAGGGCGCCACGATGGGGATGGGATTGGAAGGGTGATGCTTATTCAACTTTTCAACCAAGTGGCATGAGCCGTGGCATAGGATTTTTTTTTTTTTTTTTTTTTTGATTGGAGGTTTAACGACCACCGTGAGCAACTCAATGGGCTATAAGCAGTCGCCCGTCCCTAATTTAGGGTCACTGGTTCCAGGGAAGGGAGAGAGCCAGTGCCGTAAGACAAACACAACATCCATGCCCGACCGGGATTCGAACCCGGACCCCTTTACGGACGAATGATCAGAGGCCAGCGCCTTAGACCACTGCGCCACCGGGGCGGCTGGCATAGGATTGACGATGATCTTTGAACTTCCAGCCGGGTTTCTTTTTTTTTTTTTTTTTTTTTTAATTGGAGGTTTAACGACCACCGTGAGCAACTCAATGGGCTATAAGCAGTCGCCCGTCCCTAATTTAGGGTCACTGGTTCCAGGGAAGGGAGAGAGCCAGTGCCGTAAGACAAACACAACATCCATGCCTCACCGGGATTCGAACCCGGACCCCTTCAGACGAATGATCAGAGGCCAACGCCTTAGACCACTGCGCCACCGGGGCGGCCCGGCCGGGCTTCGGCCTCTGTGTGCCAAAGCGGAAGCGCAACATGAAAGTAAGGTTGCCCGTCTGAGTCATGTATCATAGTTGGAGAAATATAATAGCATAACGCTACCTTTCTCCCATTACCACAGAAGAACATGCAGCTCCAATAGCAAAGTGTAATACATTTTCTTCATTTATCCAAAAAATCTAGGGGGGGGGGGCTGACGGGTGAGCTCACCAAAGTTTTGGGTGTGCTCGCGCCCACCCCAGTCCCTCGGGTAGCGCCGTCCCTGCTCTCCAGGCACGTTTTATACGCCGATTAATTTCTTCATCAATGTGACCCTCACTTGATATCTGCTGTCCAAGATAAACGTACGCATCTGTTATCTCCAGCTTTTCTCAATCAATCGATAAATCTTCATTTCTTGTAAAAGCATTCGTTGTTCATCCCTTTTGTCTTCCGAAAGTTCATTTTTCATCCCACTACTTTACTCTTGTCAGCAAGTTCCTGGATCACACTCTGCAGCTCTGATAAGGTAGTTGCAAAAATGGCTACGTAATCAGCAAAACAAGGTGAATAAGATCATCTCCATTAATCTTTATCCCTTTGTTTTTCCAGTTCAGTGATTGAAAGACATTTTCCAATGTTGCATTAAAGAACTTGGGAAATATGCCGTCACCTTGTCTCACTCCCTTTCCAATTTTTATGTGTGCTGTATTCTCAAACAGCCGAATCTTTGCACTTGCATTTTCATAGATGTTATTAATAATATTAATGGCGCAGTGGTCTAATCGATGGCTTCTGATCATTCGTCCGAAGGGGTCCGGGTTTGAATCCCGGTGAGGCATGGGGGTTGTGTTTGTCTTTCGGCACTGGCTCTCTCCCTTCCCTGGAACCAGTGACCCTAAATTAGGGACGGGCGACTGCTTATAGCCCATTGAGTTGCTCGCGGTGGTCGTTAAACCTCCAATAAAAAAAATAATATTAATGTATGCATCTTCAACACCGCAGGATCTCAGAGCCATTGTAACTGCTGATGGTTTCGCTGAATCAAATGCCTTTTCATAATCGATAAAAGCCATGCACAATGGAAGTTCATATTCCCTCTCTCTTTCAATTAGACCTCTCAGTATGTGGATATGATCTCTGTAGCCACTCCTGAATCCAGCTTGTTCTCTCGGTTGAGCCATGTCCAGTGTTACCTTCAAGTGGTGTGAAAGAACTTTAGCGAAGATTTTATAAACCACTAATACGTGGCTGATAGGTCTGTAGTTCCTGAGGCCCTCAATGTCACCTTTTTTATGTAGCAGGATCATTGTAGCGGTGGTCCAATCCTCAGAAATCTTCCCTTCATTAAGGCATCGAGTGAAAATTTGGGCGAGTGCTGCTTCAATTTCTCTACTTGCTTCTTGTATGATGTCTACTGTAATTCCATCTTCTCCTGGAGCTTTTCCGCGCTTCATGCTCTTGATTGCATGTGCAACTTCTGCTGGGACGACTGGAAGAACTCTGATACTGGTACCTTTCATTATGTCTGGAGACATGTATCATCCCTTTCATATAATTTGGAGTAGAAATCTTTCACCTCTATTTCTTGTTACAGAACCATCTTCTTTTCTCAGAGCCATAATCGGTTTTCTTCCCTTACTGAGATGTCCCTTTGCTATCTTTAGGCTTTGGTTGTTTTAAATTGCTTTCCTCACTAGTTCACAGTTGAATTTCCTTAATTTTTGAATGATACTTTTTCGTAATTTCTTGCATAGCTCTATATATTCCACTTTGGAAGTCACATCTTCTTTTGTTGTCCTCATCTCTCTTCTTTTTGCATCAACATTTTGGTTTTTCCTGATAATTTGTTCGCATACAACTTGTCCTTGGACCCAGCTAATCTTGTTGCTGTTTCCATAAGAGCTTTGGTTACTTTTCTGTTAACTTCAGAGATGTCCACTTCTTCTGATGTTAGACCTTCTACAGTAGAGAATTTGTTCCTCAGTTCTATTTTGAAGGTACTATGATGCTTTTTGAGGAGAGTTACGTCAATACACTTTGTTTGTTTTATAAACTTGCCACGCTCGAGTTTAGCATTGAGGTGCATCTTACATCTTACCATTCTATGGTCACTACCTATGTTGAACTTGTTCAGCACACTGCAGTCTTCCATGACAAATTTCTTGTTACATATAAGAAAATAAATTCCACTTGTCCATCCATGGGGATGCCTCCATGTCCATTTCCTTTGAGGCTTTTTCTTGAAAAAGGAGTTCATGATGAAAAACCCTTCAGCCTCTGCAAACTCTACGAGAGTATTTCCACGCTGGTTTCTGTTGCCGTGACCGAATTTTCCCTACTGAAGTTTCGTTCTGTTGCCGTTGCCCCATTTTTGCATTGAAATCTCCCATAATTATCTTCAAGTGCTGCTTGCCTTTCTTATTTAAATGACGAATTTCCTCATAAAATTCTTCAATTTCTTCTTCAGGATGACTTATAGTGGATGCATAAACTTCAATAATCTGGGCCTGGTATATTCTCGAGGGTTGGATAACGAGTCGTGCGGTTCTGTCTGAGGAACTTTCAACTTCTACAACTTTATCCTTCTGTTTCTTGTTTATTAGAAATCCAACACCACTAGTTCTGCTAGTATCTGGCCCACGATAGTAGATGAGATGTCCACTTTTCAGTTCAATGCGAACTTCTCCTTACCTCACTTAGCCCGACGATGTCCCACTTGATCCTTTGTAGTTCCTCTTCAAATTCAAGAAGTCTTGAATCAGAAGATAGGGAGCGTCCATTGTTAGTAGCCGAGTTCAGCATCAAATGGCAGCCTAGTCCGGTCCTCCGGGGATTCTTAGCACCCTCCGCCTTCATGTCGCACTGACCACTGTTTTGGCCAGGTACATTCCAGCTGCCAGAGACTGAGGGCCAAGATTTAAGTTGTGGAGTCATTTTAGAGGGGTTTGGCTATAACTCACCACACTGGCCAAGCGGGTTGGTGAGTGTCGGATAGCATTGCTTCTAATCCAGATGGTATAATTATACCGTTATTGGCGGTCGTCACAGCCCCTTTAGTGGGAACAGGATGCACCACGAGAAGGCGGAGTTGACATTTGTCAAGGAGAGGCTGTGATGTTGCGCATCACCTGACCTTACATAAAGTATTAGATATATTATGATTTTGCCTTTTCACCTGTGAATAAGCAAATGCCTTGAACGATTACTTTTCCAAGGAAATTGCTTTTTTTTTATTGGAGGTTTAACGACCACCGTGAGCAACTCAATGGGCTATAAGCAGTCGCCCGTTACTAATTTAGGGTCACTGGTTCCAGGGAAGGGAGAGACAGCCAATGCCGTAAAACAAACACAACATCCATGAATCACCGGGATTCGAACCCGGACCCCGTTCGGACGAATGATCAGAGGCCATCTCTTAGACCACTACGCCACCGGGGTGGCGGAAATTGCTTAGAACATACATCACATTGGTGAGGATTTTCACCTGAATGAACAAGCATATGCCTTAAAAGATTACTTTTCTGAGCAAATTGCTTAGAGCACACATCACAGTGATCAGGCTTTTCACCTGTGTGAAGGAGAATGGGCTGTGAAAAAAACATTTCCAAGAAAATTGTTTGGAGCATACATCACATTTGTGAGGTTTTTTCCCCCATCTGAATGAGTAAATGCTTCTAAAGATCAGTTTTCCGAGCAAATTATTTAGAGCATACATCATTTGGTAAAATCCCCCCCCCCCCCGTGTGAATGTGTAAAGACCTCGAATGTTCACTTAGTGAATACATCATTTAGAGCATACATAGCATTGGTGAAACTTTTCACCCGTCTAAATGAGTTAATGCTTAGAAAGATCTCTTTTTCGAGCAAATCGTTTGGAACGTAAATCACATTGGTGAGGCTTTTCCCTCGTGTGAATGAGTAAATACTTCGAAATATCATTTTTTCGATTAAATTGCTTGGAACATACATCACATTGGTAAGGCTTTTCACCTGTATGCATAAAAATATGCTCTGAAAGATGACTTTTCCGAGTTTCTATTAGAATTTTCCCCTTTGTTAGCACAACAAAACGTCATACTGTTCAATGTAATTCCGTAAATCAAAATGGGAAATTAAGTTGGTCATAAATTGTCTTCATATACGCGCTTTACTACTAAATGCTCTTCGGTAATTAAAATATTTCATATTAAATGTTTCTCCTGTGTGAAAATAATTGTAGGAGGTGGTCGCCTGGAATTGTTGTGACATCCGTAAGCGCAATAACACACCATTTCTAAAAAAACTTCACATTTCGAAAATCAAACTTCTCACGTACGCAACCCAATGACTCAAAACCACCAGCAGAGGCTTAAAATGGCCGTCACACCGTCAGCATCGTCTGCTAAGAAAGCTTCAAGCTTGTGACGTCATACTTACTCCCTTATCCCTACCTCCATGGAACCAACGCAGAGGTTTAAATTCCTCGGGTGTGAGCGCTTAAAAAAGCACCATTGGGCATACTTGTTTGTGCTTGGAATAAATTGGAGTCATAAACACACTTCATCGTTCTGCTGCGAGTTTTTATCTTTTCGTCGTTGTGTGAATCGGTGTGTTTGTGAGCACAGATACAACTGAATTTTGACATCCACATACAATTTGAATTTTGACATCCACATACAATTTGAATTTTGACAACCATTTAGGTTGACGATGTACTAAGTGTCCCATTTATGCCATAGATTTTGCAGATTGTGTAAAGCGGGTCAAAGAAAGTAAGCCTGGTGCTGTATTCAAAACTTATATATAAAGAAGATACCGATAATTCGTTCATCATTATAGTATTTGCACAGGAAATTCAATTTTTTCTTATAATGGAGTGCACGTAAAGATCTTTATTACCGTAAGTTATTAGACGACAGATAACCAAAAGAAATGCTTTTCGTATGTTCAAAATCATTGCGCGAATTTTGCAGTTCGGGATACATAATAAAATTTTTGCGTGTTTTTTCCCATCACACCCAACCTAAATGGGCTCGCGACGCCACTGCTTGGAACATACATCACATTGGTAAGGCTTTTCACCTGTATGAACAAGCCTATGCCTTAAAAGATTACTTTTCCAAGAAAATTGCTTAGAGCACACATCCCATTGATGAGGCTTTTCACCTGTGTGAATGAGTAAATGCTTCGAAAGAACACTTTCTCGAGCAAATTGCTTGAAGCATACATCCCATGTGTGAAGCTTTCGCCGTGTGAATGAATAAATACTTCGAAAGAACACTTTCGAGCAAATCGTTTGGAGCATACATCACATTGGTGAGGTTTCCCCCCTGTTTACAATGAGTAAATGCTTTTAAAGATCCGCTTTTCAAGCAAATCATTTGGAGTATACATCACATTGGGGAGGTTTTGCCCACGCGTGAAAGAGTAAATGCTTCGAGTGTTCACTTTTTCGAATAAATCGGTTAGAGCATACATCGCATTGGTGAAACTTTTTAGCCGTCTAAATGAGTTAATGCTTCGAAAGATCACTTTTTCGAGCAAATCGTTTGGAGCATAAATCTCATTGGTGAGGCTTTCCCCCGTGTGAATAAGTAAATGCTTCAAAAGATCACTTTTTCGAGTAAATTGCTTGGAACATACATCACGTTGGTAAGGCTTTTTACCTTTGTGCATAAGCATATGCTCCGAAAGATGACTTTTCTGAGTTTCCATTAAATTTTTTCCTCTGTTAGCACAACAAAATGTCATACTCTTCAGTGCCATTCTATCAATCAAAATGGGAAATTGAGTGGTCATATCTAAATTGTCTTCATATACGCGCTTTACTTCTGAAATGCTCTTCGGAAATTAAAATATTTCATATTAAATGTTTCTCCTTTGCTTACCTGTCAAAAGCAACTCCAGGAGGTGGTCGCCCGGAATTGTTGTGATATCCGTAAGCGCAACAACACACCATTTCTAAAAAAAAAAATAACTTCCCATTTCGAAAATCAAACTTTTCAACCACGTAACGCAATGGCTCAAAACCACTATCAGAGGTTTATGATCGCCGTCACACCGTCAAGGTCGTCTGCTAAAAAAGCTTTAAGTTTGTGACGTCATACTTTCTCCCCTTATTCCTACCTCATGGTTGCGGCTCTGTTAAAAATAAGATTTGCAGCAAATCATTAATTAATGCATGTACGTACTTTCAGCTGAAAAAAATTGAATTGCCGTTCGTATTGTTTTAATACGAATCGCACTTCAAAGATTTTAGCGTGCTACAGCACGGTAGCACGGAGTCACCAGCCGCAGCCGCCACTGATTAAATATTTATCTTGTGACACTCATCATACGATGCGTTTTCTAACCAATGAACGCATACTACCGACGAGTAATCAGGTTTCAGACACCTGTAGTTACCTGAACCTTCGATGAACTATATTTAAGGGTAGCATAGGAAAAAATTGGCAGCAGTGTTGTAATGACATAGGATATAGTGCTTTCACTTGTCGTCTGATGTTGATATCTATGTCGTAAAATTGCGTCAACTACGCAGTGGTGCAGTTTTTGTTTATGACTCTATTGTTTCTCTTAAGTTAAATGAAATTTATTTATTTCCGCCATGTATAAAATCGTATTGCCATGTTTCGTGATGATTATATGCTACGTGCTTTCTTCAACTGGGGATGAACCAGCAGGTACTGGTTTGTATACCGGTGTTTACCAACGTATATCATTATCATTCACTTTTTGCGTGTGTTAATTATGTGTTTTAGATAAGCAGAAGTTGAGCACATTTACCTAGGCTTACGAGAAAGAGGCGGCTGACTGCCTTTGCAAAATGACTTGTTAAGTGCGCTCAATTATGTGCAACCCGTGCCAGAAAATAACTCACTTGTTTTGAAAAATTAATCTAACGAACAGCACATCAGTCTTTTGAAATATGCTTTAGTCATCTTAAAACTCTGTATAAGTGAGACTGATGTTGCCTGAGAAGGGTGAAAGATACTGTGGCATTTATGGTACTAGATCGGTTTAGCTTAACGATCGCTTCGCTTGATACAGCGTATTGTTCATTCTTTTGTATATTTGCTCTTCATCAGTTCATACTCATACATGGGTGTGCCAAGTGATCTAAAGTGTTGCCTTGTGGCTTCTTGCACAATACCAAGGCTTAGGATTGTGCATAAAGCCATGGGGTTCATAGCACACTTTGCCTACCTTTGTGAAAGCATTGGCTCTAAATCAGGTGCATATGTGGGCTGCAAACAAACAAGCAAAATGCTCTCTAGTAGAAATGGTGACACATTTATATGCCGTCCAACTAAGGGTGAACCACAGGTATCTGCCATTCTCATTACTTTTGATTTAGGTTGTATGGTGGAGTTATAGACTAGAATGTAATTAGCATGAGGCAGAGGAGCCTTCTGCCTCTGGCCCCTGGGAACTCGAGGGTGTCCCCTGGTCTTTTGACGAGATCGAATCGTGCATTAACTTCACAATATTGTAATGTATTAACCTCAACTACACTATTTCTAAAAAATAAGTACTAGGCAACTTGCATGTTTTAGGAGCCAGTCAGTGGCATACCTGAAAAACTTGGGGGAGGGGGGATATATTCTCGGCCCCTTTGCGAAAATGTATTTGCTTTTGATTACTTATATTTTTAAATGTTACACTAGGTTTTATGGGCATTCTGAAATTCAATTTTTTTGAAACGAATAGGTATTTTTCGTAAAAATAAAATTATTACATTTTATTGCCTGTAACACAAATGTGCACATAATTAAAATGATTACCCTAGTTTTATGCCAATACAAAGTTTTATAAAACACTTGTGCCAAAGTTAATCATATCATGGAAATTTTATTCTTTTGGAGAACTAAGGCCAGCCTCCTGATCGCACACACAAAACACGTAATGGCCGTACAACAGTGTCTAAAGACCTTTCTCAATTCATACAAAAATATAGAACATAAGGAAGCAAATAAGTACAAATTAAGAATTGTAGCTCAAAAAGAGTAAAATTACTGAAATAATTTACTCTTGAATATAAAAAAAAAATGCACTTAACATAATGTTACAATGTTTTGCACATAGTAAAAGTCTTCTTTTGACTCTGTTTTTAAAGAAAATGACAGGTCTCTATTTTGTTGTTCCCACGAAGAACACCTTTTAGCTCATTCTGAAGGATGCATAGTTATGTGCAAGCAAGTGTAATTTATAACGCCTTATTCTCACTGATGTAAAAACTTCATTTATTTAACTAATATTTCAAGCACATTTGCTTGTTAATATACATGTATAGGAACTATTGCTATGGCAGTGAAATGGTTCTCTGGAATAGTGGTTTTCTTGTGACCCAGTTTTTATAAACTAAAGCAAAAATGGTTTCTTGAAGATTTTACTTATTTACTGAAAAAAAAATGCAAAAAATTGCTCTTTTTAGTACTTCATTCAAAGCTACCATAAAAAATTCCTGTCTGTTTCTTTAACCAGTTTCATGTAAAGTTGCTGAAAATTTTTTGAAAAATCCTGCTGAGGCTAATGGCCTTCATAGCCATAAGCCCCTCCCCCACTGCAGGGGTTGTGGGGGCTATCAGTACAGTATGCCCATATTGCAAGTGTTATGAAAAAAGCCTGAAACACTACCAGCAGCTAACTCCCCCCCCCCCCCCCACACACACACAAAGGGCATATTTAGAGGGGTGAAAGTGTTTAATTTTTTTATGTTTTTGGTTAAAAATTGGCTTTACTTCCGACCCTGGTCCACTCTCTGGAATTGTGATTGCAGATTGGCCGATAAAGGCAGCACAATTAGCTCTTTCAATGGTAATGTGTGCTTTTTGGCTTAGTAACTGTTAATTCCACTGTGTTTTGTAGCGGAAGCCTGTAAGTTCACTTTTGCTTCAGACACTTTTTTTTACTAGGCTGTAAGATGTAGAATTAGAAAAGATATTTTGATTTAAATTGGTAGGAATGAAAAGACTTGTATTTCATGATGTGAATGCTAAGCATTGCTTCCAACTTCAAGATGTTCATGGGGTCACCCAATGACTCTTAGTTAATGTCTCATCGTTTTGGACAATCAGGTGTTGGAAGAAGCATGTTTCAGAAAAGGGTGAGCTGTGTTTCTGTACACATGGGAAGTGGTCCCATAATGCTCACATTTCTCTTGATATTATGGTAATTCTGGTATATTGTTTCACCAAAGAATTGTTGTACAATAAGAGAATTGAGGAATCATTACAGGGTGATGTTACCATGCCCACTGAGACTACGACTGACGTCAATATTGCAGAGAACTAAACTAGTCTCAGAATTCATAGTGGCTTCCCAGTGTGACAAAAGGAAGGCTTGGTGGTGAAGGAGTCATCAGGCAGTTCTTCCCAAGCACTTAATTTATTGATTTTAAATTCATTAATAATTTATTCTGCCAGATAGACACCTTTTTGATTTATGAAGAAAGAAAATGTTTGTCATAAGTGTTTCAGAGTAGCATTCATTAAAGTCCTTTTAAACCCCTACCAAATAGTCACAAAACAGGATTATTACACAACTCTCGTGCATCATCTTTAACAGCAGCCAATAGATGGCAGCACGTCAGTGCTAACTTGTAAATCACGGAAAGCCAAGGTTGGAAGTATAACCAAAATGTTAATTTGATAAAAATGGATCAACTTTGGAAAAAAAAACTTTATTTTTTTCTTGAGTGTTTTAAATACATTAACTTTTATTTTGTCTTAATAGATTTCAAAAACTTGGTTTTTTTTTTTTTTTTTTGTTCCTCCAAAAATATTCTATATTCACTTTAGAACACAGCGATAGGTATGCGCTTTCATTCAGTACATAATGCTGCCGCTAACTGTTTCTTAGTAGTAGGCCTTGGTTCCAAACTTCTTATGCGGTGTTCTAATTCATTCCATAGGTGCTCTGTGCTGTTCAGTCCACACACAAAAGGAGTTATTGTTAAACCACACTGTAACAAATCCTTGCTTCATGACTCGGTGCATTATCCAGCTGGTACCAACAAGGCTCGTTTCCGTAGTGTTGCCACAGAATTGGTAGGGGTTAATTTTCCAGAATATACACTGAAGTGCCAGAAAAACTGGTGCACCAGTCTAATATTTGGTAGGTCCCCCACGGGAGTGCAGGACTGCAGTTGTACGACGGGGCATGGACTCCACTAGCTTCTGGAAATATGCTGTAGGCAATGCACACCATACTTCTTGCAGAGCGTTCCACAATTCTGATATATTTCGAGGTCTCAGATTCCTGTGTTCGATAGCACGTTGCGTGGCATCCCAAATGTGTTCTATCACGTTCAGATCTGGGGACTTTGGTGGGAATGGCAATACCCCAAACTCAGATGAATGCTCTTCTAACCATAATGTGGCATCCTGACACTTGTGTGGAGGTGTATTGTACTGTTGAAACAGGTACAACCCATCAGCATGCATGCAGGACATGAACGGGTGTACCTCGTCAGAAAGGATATGCATATAGCGTTGGCCGGTCACAGATGTTTGTAGACGTACCAGGGGTCCTGGTGAAGTCCAGCTAAACGCACCCCGTACCATTATGGACCCCCCACCAGCCGGTACAGTTCCCTGTTGACAGGCGGGATGCATGGGGTTTGCGTCACACACGAATCCTTCCATCTGCCCAATACAGTTGGAAACGCGACTCGTCAGACCAGGCTACTTGTTTCCAATCATAAAGTATCCAGTGGTGTTGCCGTGCCCAAGCGAGGCGCATAGCTCTGTGTCTTGCACCCATCGAGGGAACTAGAGTTGGGTGTCGGCTCCCAAAGCCCATATCGTGCAGGGTACGTTGTACAGTCCGGACGCTGATGCTTGTTGAGGCTCCATCATTGAATTCCGATGGTACCTGCGAGAGTGTTGCACGCCTGTCGTGTGAAACAATTCTTAACAGCCGACGATGGTCACATTCACTCAGTGTCTTTTTACGGCCACACTGGTATCGTAGGTTGGAGGTTTTGCCAGAATTCTTGTAGTCACGGTACACCCTTGCAATGATTGTCCATGAAAATCCGAACTTCGTTTCTACCTCCGAAATACTATGGCCCATCTCACGAGCGCCAACTATGCTACCGCATTAAAAATCGCTTAAATTGTTATTACTTGTCATTCTCATGCCGAAAACAGTTCTGACAGCTGGCAAGGGTGCCTATCGCTTTATATGCGCACTGGCGGATGCAACTGAGTACGTGCATAGGGGACATTGCTATGTATTTTGCATAAGCTCATCTGTATCAGTTTTTCTGGCACATCAGTGTATGTCGAAGTAGACATGCTGGTTAACAGGTTTTTCTACGATAACCAATGGGCCGGGACTATACCACGAAAAACACCCCACACACGAGTACACTGCCAGCTCCAAACTTGACCGTAGGAACAGTAGTACACTGTGCTAAATAGCGTTCCCCAGACTGCCGCCATACCCGCACTCGACCATCAGACTGATGGGTCTTGTATCTAGATGCATCAGTCCATAGAACCTGTTTCCATTGATCTACGTTCCACAATAAATGTTCTTTACACCATGCTAAACGACGAGTAGCATTCAGTGTGGAGATAAAAGGCTTATGAGCAGCCACACGACCACAGTAACCTATGGAATAAAGTTCTCTGCAAATGGTGCGTGTACATACCGAGGTTCCAGCATTTTTACTTACCTGTACACTGATGTCTTGTGCATTACTTCTTTGATTATCTGTAACGACTCTCCTGAGGCTTTGACGTCCTCTATCGCTGATTTTCTTTGGTCTGCTGATACGTTTTGCTGCTTCAGGCACGCCATGTGTCTTCCAATTATTCAGTACATCCAAAACAGTTACCTTGGGTATGTTTAAATGCCTCTCGGTTTCTCTTGTGGACAGCCCACAAATATAACACCCCACAATCTTTCCTTTTTCAAAGTCGGTTCTCTCCCACCGCGACATTTTCACTCAACCTCAGTGCGATATGATCGCGGTCAGCTGCAGGCTTGTTTTTATACCATTTGCAGCTGTACCACACATCTTAACAACGCAGCGGATCTGTTCATTTGCTGTTGAATGGGTGTCCGGTGACTTTTGTCAATATAGTATATTTAGACAAGTACATTTGAGCTTAGTAGTTAGAGGGGCTCACTGTCTATTGCTCACTGTAATTAAATGCATAAATATAATCTTAAAAGTTTTGTTTTTCGTCAATGGAACTTCAACCAAATTGTCTAGACATTTTTTATTGAAAAATTAATTTAATCATTTTTCTTTGGTCTCTTTGTTCTTGAATAAAATCTCTCCACCATAAATTGATAGCAGTGGATCAAAAATTTAAAGTAATCTCTCCACCATAAATTGATAGCAGTGGATCAAAAATTTAAAGTAATTGACTTACTTATTTGCTGCCTATTTTCTGAAATTGTTTTTTGCATGAGCGTTGTCTTGTCATCAAGAATGTTGCCCATGAAACTCGTACTCTTAACTTCTGCATTGCTTAGTGTAATGGTCAGCAGTATTTCAACAATTTGTGCTATGACCTTCATGTACTAAAAATTTCTTGTTTTCAGTTTCTCTAGCACTTTCTGGTGAGCTTTTGATGGTCAAAAATGCTCAGATATTGTTTCGAAGCTGCTTCCATTCTGCTAAATTTGTCTTTTCATGCGTTTTATTTTTGGTTAGGTTCTTCCTGGTGTCAGAATATATCGAAATACTGTATAGCTTTCAAAAATGAATTTGTCATGGCAGAAAAATTATGTGGTTTCCAGTAGTGAATCATAGCCATATATCTACCATAGCTCACACTGGGAGAAAGTGGGATACCAGCCTGATCACTTTGTCTTACAGACTCTCAACAATTCCTAACCACTAGACAGAAAGAGAGTTCAGTGAATTCTTGTGTTCTAATAAATATGTTCAAACCATTGGATAAACCTTTACAGGTGTTGAAAAGATAATAGTGAAAGAACACATCAAGAGTTTCAAATGAAGATAAGAACACATCAAGAGTTGCCAAATGTCCTGATTCAGTCGGATTATGTCTGGTTTTTGTATGCAGTGTTGAGATTTTTTTTCTCTCTAGAAAGTGTTGTTTTGGTAGAATTTTAATGAATAGTCATTTTCCCTGTTTGTTGCCACCACAGACATTCGTCGTCGATCCTCTGTGGAGTATGGGAAACATTAAATATACAACAGAAATAGAAAATTTCGGTGAAATAATGTTACTCAACATTTGTGCTAAGTTTATTTTCATGTTTTTCAAGATTATAATATTCATTAAGCATTTTTGGGATTGTTTATCAGATGTTTTTAATATCATGATTTTGTTTTCGATATAATTTGGTGTCTTCATGCCATTTGCCGCCTGAAAGTGGGATGAAAACGCAAGGATGAAAACGTTCCGTAATTTTTAAATTTCAAATTTTTTTTACCCCCAGATACGTTTCTTCCCCCTTTCTGGTCCTAATGTGTTATATTTTTCTGATTATGTCCCTCATTCTTAATAACTTCAGTAATGGTAAAACAAGAGTGATTTCATATTTTAAGATTTTTTTTCTAGTGAAATGCAATTTTTGCTATTTCTAATAGTCTGTTCTTCAAAACCAATCAGTTCAGAAAGTACCCCCCCTCCCTCCCTTCCTTTCGCTTTTTTAAAGCTAAATTAAATTTCAAAATTGGTACTTAATCTGCCCGCGATGTTAATTGGCTGTTTCTGTGATCCATAAGATTATAATTATCATCATCAATGCAGTACAGATTTTTTTTTTTTTTTTTTTTTTGAACCTTGTTTTCCCATTCCTTAGTAACATTTTGCTGTATTAAGGGGCAGAGCATTTTCGTTTTTGTTTTGTTTAAAGAGAAATTAATGTTCCAAAAAGCTACTGCATGAACACGTGAGGAAGGAACAAGATTCTACATGGAGTGAAAGTGAAGTCCCAATTTTGAACTTCTTTTTGTAAACAAAAGGAAAAATGCTTGCCCCTTTTTTTTTTTTGTTGATAACCAAGAAGTGCCTAAGCAATGGGAAGTCATGCATTTTCAGAGAAACTAAACTTTAAAGAATGAGGTGCTGAAGACAGCTTGTGACATCTCATTTCCATCTAAAGCCACAGGTGTCCATTCTCAGCATGGTTCCTTTGTGCATCACTTTAAGTGGGAAAAGAAAAATAGCTACCCCTTTTTTGAAGAGTAACTCTGTAAATAGATTGCATCCACTTATTTTCTGAGAAAAGGACTGTTTTTCACCATGCGTGAGTTGGTTGATTTTGAAAATGCATTTCCTTATTAAGTGTTTTAAAAAATGCAAATAAATTCTTCAGCATTGAAAAAATTTGGCCAACCACCAATCCGTGTGGACAGGCAAATTTTTGAGCGCCACTAAAGTAACTTTTTATACCGGCCACTTTGTTCTATGCAGTCGCCATTTGGCAAGTGGTGACTGCTTATTTTAATCTTTAGCAAAAGGGCCTTGAAATTTTTTTATGTGTGTGTGTGTGTGTGTGTGTGTGTGTGTGCGCGCTGGGTGTGTGTATGTGGGGGTGGAGGGGTTATGTTTCCAGTACGCCACTGCTCATATTTCAAAGTATGCACTGTGGTATTTAGAAGTTTGTATCTACCCATCGTTCTGCAAGCTGTTTAATCCCAGTGCAGTACCATGCCTTCAGCTTAGCAGCAAACTCTTGCCACCTCGGGTAGACTGTTGATATAACTGAATCACTTGTGGGAGAAATGTCACCTATTCTTAACTCAAATATGCTTGGAATTTGAAAACTTGCAACCAAGATGTAATGCAAAAAAGGATATATGCGATATACGCAAGAAAAACTGATATCCATGTAAATATTTTATTTAGAGTAAACCGAGATTTTAAAGAAAGTTAGTGCTGCCCCGGTGGTGCAGTGGTCTAAGTGCTGGCTTTTGATCATTCGTCCGTGATGGGTCCGGGTTTGGATCCCGGTGAGGCATGGATGCTGTGTTTGTCTTACAGCACTGGCTGTCTCTCTTCCCTGAAACCAGTGGCCCTAAATTAGGGACAGGTGACTGCTTATAGCCCATTGAGTTACTCATGGTGGTCAATTAAACCCCCAATAAAAAAATAATCTTAGTATGCATTTATTAATTTATTTTCAAACTGTTTAATCTAAATAGGATATTGACATGGCACTAAGGAAAACAGCAGGGACAGTGATCATGCCTTTTAAGTTTAATTATATCCAATTGTAATATTGTCTTTAAATAAATTCAAAAGAAGGAGAAAAAACAGCTTATGTTTGTAAGATTGTTACTAGAACTGCATAAAGAAATCCTTTAATGCAGCACAAATAAAAACTTCAGGAACATTCCACGAACTCGCTTAATTAAAAAGTTGGAAATTAATTTCATTAAATGCTCTGGTATTATTTCTAATTAAATGCTGAATAAAAAAGTTAAAATCATGGATTTTTACAATTTTTTTTAATTTCTTTTCGTCATATTTTAATTGCTAAATTTTAAGAACTTTTAGAATTGGGACTAATGTAAAGAAATGCTTTCTTCACTCACCTTTGTCATGTTTCTTAAGTAACTGTTTTAACCAGTTTTCTTTTCTTGGGTTGGCAAGGTATTTTTTGCTGAGTGTTAATATGGTGCATACAGATCACAATTTGGGTTTTCATGAACAGTTTAATGGAGGGTGCATGTTTGGAGGGAACTGATGGGCTGAAGCTTCCTCTGTCTTGCAAACAATTCCCCTAACTTTTTTTAAATTATTTTCTGCATGTTTTTTTTTTTTTTATAATTCTAATATACATCAAATACGTGGAGATAATGTAAATGGACGATGTCATCACTCTTTCCACGTTATTTTTTAAACAACGCATAGCGACTGAAAAATTGTATTCCGGCACTGCTGGGATCGAACCCCAGAACTCTCGATAACTAGTCGAGTGCGTTCGAATTTACGCTACAGCGCCAACAATTCTCAGCGCATCAATACGCATTCGTGTAGTCAGATGCTGACGGATAAACCACGCATTGCGCTGAGAATTGTTGGCGCTGTAGCGTAAATTCGAACGCACTCGACTAGTTATCGAGAGTTCTGGGGTTCGATCCCAGCAGTGCCGGAATACAATTTTTCAGTCGCTATGCGTTGTTTAAAAAATAACGTGGAAAGAGTGATGACATCGTCCATTTACATTATCTCCACGTATTTGATATATATTAACCATTTCTATCGCCCTTTGAATTTATCAGCTACAATTAAAATAGCTGTTGCGTTAAATGCCATCAGATGACGTCATCTCAGTTGCTGAGACCATCAATACGTATTCGTGTAGTCAGATGCTGACTGTTAAACCACGCATGGCGCTGAGAATTGTTGGCGCTGTAGCGTAAATTCGAACGCACTCGACTAGTTATTGAGAGTTCTGGGGTTCGATCCCAGCAGTGCCGGAATACAATTTTTCAGTCGCTATGCGTTGTTTAAAAAATAACGTGGAAAGAGTGATGACATCGTCCATTTATAATTCTAGTTGAATAACCAAGCTCATCCACTCATTTGTTGTATGTTGCAAGCAAGCTCTGCTATTGACACCGATCCAGTCACAAAGGGTTTATTTTTCTTGTACTAGGTCCAGAGGTGCCTTTTTATCCCCCAGTCCAGGAAACTTTTGTCATGACGCAATATATCCAGCAAGGTATCTTGGAGCTTTGCACGATATGCTGTCATCACTAGAAAATATAATTGTAGCTGTGGGTTCTTTGCGAAGTGCAGCCGTAATTTCATCTTCACTTGTCTCATCATTGCAGGATGTTTTATTATATTAATATAAGACACAGGAAGACGAGAGCATGGAGACAGTTAAATAATGTTGTTCTTAATGTTATGGCGGCTGTTATATCAGAATTCCAAACAATGCTTTTTTGGCCTAACAAAATCCTTGCCTGTCAGTAAACATTAAAGAAAGCAAAAAAAATTTGCACATTTCTCTGCCTTTTTTTCTCATCTTTCTGTAACCTTCACAACTCTAATAATTCTTTCTGTGTTTTCTGTAACCTTCGCAACTCTAATAATTCTTTCTGCGGAGGAAAACGGAATTTCCATCTTTACGAAAATTTGAAAACGGAAGGTCTACTGAGTTCAGATTTTTTCCGCAGTCGTAATTCCTTTTTTATTGCGATGTTATCTCTGCCCAGTATTATTGTTAAATAACATTTTACTGTATAAATATTTGTCTTTCAGCTTGAAAATAGCGGGAAAATTTCCAAAACCAGAAGTCGGACGCTGCAAAGATTTCTACCGTAATGGCACCCCCCCCCCAGCAGTTACCACTCACCCACATTGTTAAACATCCCCTGTCCCATAGGCGCTGACTTCATGGGTTCAAGACCCTTTTTGAACCCCCAATGATTTTGTTGTAGGTACCCTGAACCCTTAATATTTTTGCGCGTATTTTGTGGGAAAAATACATGTATGCATAAATTTTGTTTTTCGTTATCAGTTCAATTTTTTTATTATTCATTCCCCATTTACTATATATAGGAAGTGTGTATAGAAATTTACCCCTCAGACTGTTTATTGTGCCTCAAAAAAGAATGAGTGTTTGTTCATGCTCATCAAAGTTGATGCAACAGACAATACCTCGAGTGAGTACCGTTGTTTAAGAGCATTTAAAACCAGTTTAAAACTGCCTGCTTTATAAAATCAAATTCTTCGGTTTGTCTGGGTTCCTACAAAATACAAAAGTCTATCTCTACATTTGGAGACGAGAACCTATTAGCTAGGTCATAGTGATAAAGGCGGAAATATGTTGTACAGTCAGTTGACCCACCCTATCTTCGGACAGTCGGGGACCAAGGAGATTAGAAGAGAGAGAGGAGATAGCATCAGCAGCCACTGGTGAAGCCAAATCTGATCTATCTGGTTTCATGCGCCCTCCGGGTGGGGAGGGTTCAGTGACGGGACATCACTTACTGAAGACCTGTGCTGGATCACAGGTTAATAGCAGGCCTTCTCTTACTCTCTGCAGCAGATCCTGAAGGTCAACAAGGCTCCCACAGCTTTAGCAAGGCCGTGATTGGTTAATACGCAATATGCATTTCCGCTCGACGAAGCATAATTTTGTTTAATTTTTTTAGAAAATACTAAACAGTGTTTCTGTAACTTTTTGCAAATTTTTAGTTATGTGCATGTATATTTCGGTTTCATCTTTTCCCGACTGTACATGCAGCACAAGTGCCCCTAAAACCTCTTCAAAGTCAACGATTTCCCCATAGAATAGTACAGAAGCAGCCCAAGTTGGGCATACTGGGCATACACAACTGATACGAAGTAGAGCCCACGGAAAACGTAGGGCGGACGGCTGATGGCATGTCCTCTCCCTTCTAACCTCCTATTTTAAGTCAGAAATCATTTGAAGAAAAAAATCGTTGGCATTTTTAAAATTGGTAAAAAAAAAACCTTAAAATAAATTTTACATTTGTTTGTTACTTTTATAAGACAGTTGAGTTGGAAATTCACACAGTATCTGTGTATTGTATACAATAATGTCGTGCCCACAAAAGCAAAATAAATGAAATAAATAATTATCTAGAGAATTTTTTTTTTGTGTAATTAACTATAATTTGCTTCAGTTGAGCATTTCAGGCATTTTATTGTGCCAGATAATCTGACTGAATGAAATTTAAATTAGACAACTGATTTGAAAAATGCATGGGTAATTCGATTAAAAATTTCCGGAACCCCCAATAATTTTTCAAGTTGGCGCCTGTGCCCTGTCCCATAAGTTTTTGCATTTAAGCTTGATAAGGGAGGGAGAAATTCACAAAAATGGAAGTGACAAAGTTGAAAAATTTGTAAAAATTGATGCATGGTGTTCAAAAGTACTGATATTCTCAAAGTTACACCATTTATCTAAAATAGTTAAAGCTTTGATGTCATGCACTCATGGTCTTCATGCTAAAAGTTCTTTCAGCATGATGGATGAAGTTATTGTTGTCAGAGGGCATAAAAAAGAAAGGAAAGAAAAGAGTCAATAAAGAAATAGGGAGAGAAAGATACCAGCAGAAAGAAAAATTAAGCAATCAATGCTGTGCAGCTGCAGAGTCAACAAAAGACAAACTGACAGTAGTCCACATTCTTGCTGTGTGTTTTGATTTTTCACCCAGTTAAAGCGTTCAGCATTTTTTTCCTTCTTTGGTCTCATCTTGACATGAAATACAATTTTAGAGGCAGTATGATCATACGGTAAGTGGAGGTTCATGCACTTGCAGGTTCACTTGCTTGGATTTGCTGTCTATAAAGCGTTGTGGGGTTTAGAACGTGTCTGACTGATTTTTACTGGTGGAAGTTTTGAACTTAAATCTCGCAATGTTACCTATCAGGCCCTCACCAAGGGAATCAACTTTGTATTTTGCACGTGTTAGTTTCATTAGTGTCCTTGTTTGTTGTAACATTTTGTTGTAGCGCATATTTCTTTTTCACAAAGAGATGCATAGTTTCGTTAAAAAAGCGTCTATGTATGCAGCACAATAATGCTGTTTACCACTGACAAGCTCTTGCCAATGTTGGCAGGTATCGTATTCCTGTGCATAAGTATTTTTTTCTTTTTATGCCAGTTCTGATGTTTACAAGATCGGCAAAGATTTTTCTTTTTCATGTGTTAGACTGCTTTTTTTCTCCTTACCGTCAGCAGATGATTTAGTTCAAGTTTTGTCCATTAGTGTTGTTTCTGTAATACTGTTCGTTCAATTAAAATACAGTTTGTGTGGCTTTTAAAAATACTATTGTCTGCAGATGGGAAAACTCGGGGCATTTAATTTAGCAAAATGAGTGGTAACCCCAAATAACCAATAATCTGGATATTTTTCCTGATTTATATCTATGACTTATCACAGTCAGCAAAAAGCAAATACTTTTTTTTTTTCATATTTTTTATCTGCCTTCCCAAGCACTTTTTAATGTAATCAGTGTGCTTTCAATAGTACCACAAGAAAAACATCCCACTTCCTAATTTCCATGAAAGATAAAGTTTCTATGTTGGAACATAATGCCAATTTCAGTTTTTTAACATTCATGTATTTCAAACTCCTTTTGAAAAATGTGAAACAGATTCATATTAAACTATAGTTTTTTTTTGTTTTTTTTTTACCAAAATACATACTTGTGGTAAAAATAATTGAATCTGATAGTTTCTTAGATGTGGTTAAAAACTCCTAAATTGCAAAACAGGCAAAACCCATAAAACTTCTTACATGATCATCTTTTGGAGTTCCAATTTCTAGCTCAGTTTTCTTAAATCAACTTTTGGTTATATATATCCATTCAGAGGATCAATGGATTTTTTGACATATCATGTGTTGCTGAATGTTCTAGAAAGCTGGAAAAAAAACTGATGTTGACATCAGTAGTGTTTTGCACTATGTTACTGAACTAGAGTTGGCTTTATTAAAATCTGCAGATGAAGGGGCAAATTGGTCCTTTTTTAAGGAATCTTTGTCTCAAAATGATGACATGCCAACAACATTTCAAGTTCACCAAATCAGCACAGCATGCAATCAACGAAGGTGTGTTGCAGATGATGAAGATACAGGACTAAGTTCTACAGAAAACAGCATTGATTTATTGAAAAAGAATTCCACAAAAACTTGAAAAAAAAAAAGATTTAATAATGTCCAAACATCTGTTTTCTGCAAATATATGTCCGCTCTTTAGATGAGGTGCTATTTCCCAAATCTTCTGAAGGCCTAAATGATCATGGTGATGATGCAATAACTGAAATATGCAAAATTTAACCCTGATCGTGCTTTGGAATAGTGGCTTCAAATCAATAAGATTCTTGTTAGTTTGAATCCTAAAAGAATTTCATGTACACTGCTGGCCACCCAAAATGCAACACCAAGAAGAAAGTATCCGATTAGCCTGAAATTCGCAGCATGCGTCGGCCGCGTGAGGACATGCAAACGATTAGCATTGCAGGCATATGCAAATCATGTGCACCCGGCACGCCACCGAGAAGCACTATAAGAAGGGTGCACAGAAAGTGAGCTGTGAGTAGTGGAAGTGTGTTGTGCTGCCGGACCTGTGCATGGGAAGCTTCCTGGTGCCTCGTCGCAAAATGCGCCAGTCATTCCAGCACATTTCGGAGTTCGACAGAGGATGAATAGCGGCTTATCTCGACAGTGATTTATCGTACCGAGACATCGCCGTCCGTGGGGCACGACATCCAGCCACAATGAGGAGAGTATGAATTCGGTGGGTGTAGGAGGGGGATGGACGGACCGACGTGAGCGATTGCTGCGGCACATACTCGAATGAGAGGACCAGCAAGTCATGCAGCAGGCATTGACAGCTCGCACAGCCACATCACAAACGTTAGCGCAGGAATTAGGGTTTGTTGCACAACAACCTGTGTCAGCACGTACCGTTCGACGTCTGCAGGAGCGGGGACTTGTAGCACGGCGGCCATTGCTCCAATTACCATTGAAGTTACACCACCGGCGAGTGCGGCGGCAGTGGGCCGTTAAACACCGCACCTGGACTATGAAATGGTACGACATTGTCTTCTCCGATGAATCCCACTTCTGCCTGCAGCACCACAATGGTCGGATCCGCATGTGGCGGCACCGCAGCGAGAGACTGTATGACGCCTGCAATATGCATCGCCATACCAGTCCGTCGCCTGGCGTTATGGTTTGGGGCGCAATTGGATATGGCACCCCTCTGGTATGCATCGGCGGTACACTCAACAGCCACCGCTACATCTCCGACGTTTTGGAGCCTGTTGTCCTTCCCTTACTGGCAGGACCTGCCAGCGGCCACGTTTCAACAAGACAATGCATGCCAGCACATGGCACGCATCATGCAACATTTCTTCATGGCCCACCAGGTGTCACTGCTGCCGTGGCCTGCCTGTTCTTCCGATATGTCGCCCATCGAACACGTCTGGTCGCTGATCGTCAACAGAGTGGCTCGGCAAGCACCACCCACGGCTACGCCTGATGAACTGTGGCAATGTGTGGAAGCAGCCTGGACCGACTTACCCCAAGCCCACATCCAAAGCCTCTGTCTTTCGATGCAGCGGCGTGTAGTGGCCGTTATTCCCAGCCATGGGGGCCACACGAACTATTGATGTCTGCGTGTTCCGCAAGTCGCACGGGCCTGTAAGCTCAATCGTTTCATCTTTGTATCTGTTGTTATGTGTTCAGTAAATCTGGCTTTGCTATCTCGTGTCCTTCTTAGTGTTGCATTTTGGGTGGCCAGCAGTGTACTTCAAATGCTTTGTTACACAAATTGGAGAATTCAGAAAATCTAAAGCCTTTTGAAATCATGAGAGATCTAGTAACTGTGCTTTTAACGGCACTGCTGTGAAATGCTCATGTAGAATGTCTTTCGTCTGAAGTTCAAAACACAATTAGGTGAAAGAAGTCTTCTAATGAAAGAGAACAGACTTGAAAGTCGCATTAGGATCAAAACATCAGGAATAAAAATGAGTAATTTTGACACTGAAGATGGGATATAAAACTATGGTGGGAGGATAGCGTGGAATCTTGTTGACCCAACTACAAAGATTAATTTGTGTATTTTATTACTTCAGTTTCAACTTTTAAGCATACTATAATTGAAATTTGCAAAATAAAATATATGGATATTATAGTAAGTAATTTTATAAAAATAATAGTATGAAATATACAATTCAATATTTTTTCAAAGTTTGGCCACTGACATTTTTTTTATGGCCACTAACAATTTTGGTCTTAGTGGCCAATGTCTACTAGCAAAATTTCTAAGTCTGGTTCTTTATTAGCTGCATGTGTCAAAACCAATATACAGGTTTCCCTCACAGTGAGCTTTTACATGATCTGCAGTGTTGATAACCCATCTTGCAGAAAGTATATAAATTTGTGACACAAAAGGACGCACTGAAAAAAAACTTTTATTCCAGACTCCCCAAGATATAAGTAAGGGATCATGAATGGAATACGGAATAACACCATACAATACAAATTTTGAAGATGAAAATCTGTTTTTTGGTGAAAATATGACAAGGATGGTAAGTCAGATAATATCTGAAAATTTCTTTGTCCTGAAGTGGGAATCGAACCAGTGTCTCCCAGATAGCACCTGGGTATGCTAACCACTACACCACCCAGAATGACCAAGTCTCAAGTTTCCGATTAATTGGAATTTAACATCTATATATATATATCATCATCATCATCGTCAACCATTATCAATCCACTGCTGGACAAAGGTCTCCCCAAGTTTCCTCCACAACGGTCTGTCTTGTGCCAATCTCCTCCATGACACTCCCGCGTACTTTCGAATTTCATGCACCCATCTTCCATGTGGTCTTCTTTTGGGTCTTTTCCTGTCCCTTGGAATCCAATCTAAAATTTCGGCTGTCCATTGATGGTCTGTCCTTCTGGGTGTATGTCCAGCCCATTGCCATTTCAGGGATTTAACTCTGATCATGATGTCTTCCACTCTTGTCATTTTTCGAATCCACAAGTTCCTCTTCTTATCACACCAAGCATGCACCTCTCCATGCCGCTTTGAGTTGTCTGCAGCCTTTGTATGTCTCTTTTAGTTAAGGTCCATGTCTATGCACCATACATAAGCACTGAAAGGTGCATTGATCAAACACTTTTCTTTTAAGACATAATGGCATATTGCTCTTGAAAATTATGCTGTTTCTTCCAAAAGCTCTCCAGGCAAGTTTTGTACGCCGATTAATTTCTTCATCAATGTGACCCTCACTTGATATCTGGTGTCCAAGATAAACGTAAGTGTCTGTTATCTCCAGCTTTTCTCCATCAATCGATAAATCTTCATTTCTTGTAAAAGCATTGAACATCACTTTTGTCTTCTGAAAGTTCATTTTTAATCCCACTTCTTTACTCTTGTCAGCAAGTTCCTGGATCATACTCTGCAGCTCTGATGGGGTAGTTTCAAAAATGACTACGTTATCAGCAAAACGAAGGTGGGTTAGATAATCTTCATTAATCTTTATCCCTTTGTTTTCCCAGTTCAGTGATTGAAAGACATTTTACAATGTGGCATTAAAGAGCTTCCGAGATATGGTGTCACCTTGTCTCACTCCTTTTCCAATTTTTATGTGTGTTGTATTTTCAAACAGCCGAATCTTCGCACTTGCATTTTCATAGATGTTATTAATAATATTAATGTACGCATCTTCAATACCGCAGAATTTCAGAGCCATTGTAACTGCTGATTGTTTCACCGAATCGAAGGCTTTTTCATAATCGATAAAAGCCATGCACAATGGAAGTTCATATTCCCTCGCTCTTTCAATTAGTTCTCTCAGTATGTGGATATGATCTATTGTGCTGTAGCCACTCCTGAATCCAGCTTGTTCTCTCGGTTGAGCCATGTCCAGTGTTACCTTCAAGCGGTGTGAAAGAACTTGAGTGAAGATTTTATAAACCACTGGTAGGAGGCTGATAGGTCTGTAGTTCCTGAGATCCTCAATGTCACCTTTTTTATGTAGCAGGATCATTGTAGCATTGTTCCAATCCTCAGGAATCTTCCCTTCATTAAGGCATCAAGTGAAAATTTGGGCGAGTACTGTTTCGATTTCTCCACTTGCTTCTTGTATGATGTCTACAGTAATTCCATCTTCTCCTGGAGCTTTTCCCCGCTTCATGTTCTTGATTGCATGTGCAACTTCTGCTGGAAGGATTGGAAGAACTCTGGTACTGGTACCTTTCATGATGTCTAGAGTACATGAATCATCCCTTTCATGATGTCTGGAGTACATGAATCATCCCTTTCATATAATTTGGAGTAGAAATCTTTCACTCTTGTCAAAATTTTGCCTCTATTTCTTGTTACAGAACCATCTTCTTTTCTCAGTGCCATAATCTGTTTTCTTCCCTTACTGAGATGTCCCTTTGCTATTGGTTGTTGAGATGTCCCTTTGCTATATGGCTTTGGTTGTTTTCAATTGCTTTCCTTACTAGTTCACAGTTGAATTTCCTTACATCTTCTGTGATACTTTTTCTTACTGTCTTGCATAGCTCTATATATTCCACTTTGAAAGTCACGTCTTCTTTAGTTATCCTCATCTCTTCTTTTTTGTATCAACATTTTGGTTTTTCCTGATAATTTGTTCACATGCAACTTATTCTTAGACCCAGCTAATTTTGTTGCTGTTTCCATAAGAGCTTTGGTTACTTTTCTGTTAACTTCAGAAATATCCACTTCTTCCGATGTTAGACCTTCTAAAGCAGAGAATCTGTTCTTCAGTTCCAACTTGAAGGTATTATGTTGTTTTTTAAAGTTGGTTATGTCAATACATTTTGTTTGTCTTATGAGCTTGCCACGTTCGAGTTTAGTGTTGAGGTGCATCTTACATCTCACCAATCTATGGTCACTACCTGTGTTGAACTTGTTTAGCACACTGCAGTCTTCTATGACGAATTTTTTGTTACACATAATAAAATCAATTTCACTTGTCGTCCCATTTGGATGTCTCCATGTCCATTTCCTGTGTGGCTTTTTCTTGAAAGAGGAGTTCAAGATGTAAAACCCTTCTGCCTCTGCAAACTCTACGAGAGTACTTCCACGCTGGTTTCTGTTGCCGTTGCCCTATTTTTGCATTGAAATCTTCCATAATTATCTTCAAGTGCTGCTTACTTTATTATTTAGATGACGAATTTCCTCATAAAATTCTTTAATTTCTTCTTCAGGATGACTTGTGGTGGGTGCATAAGTTTGAATAATCTGAGCCTGGTATCTTCTCGAGAGTTGGATAACGAGCCGTGCAGCTCTGTCAGAGGAACTTTCAACTTCTACTACTTAACCCTTCAGTTTCTTGTTTACTATAAATCCAACACCACTAGTTCTGCCAGTATCAGTCCCACGATAGTAGAAGAGATGTCCACTTTTCAGTTCAATGAGATCTTCTCCTTACCTTACTTAGCCCGACGATGTCCCACTTGATTCTTTGTAGTACCTCTTCCAATTCAAGAAGCCTTGAATCAGAAGATAGGGAGGGTCCATTATACGTAGCCAAGGTCAACATCAGATGGCAGCCTAGTCCGGTCCTCCGAGGATTCTTAGCACCCCTGCCTTCATGTCGCACTGGCCGCTGCCGTGGCCAGGTACATTCCAGCTGCCAGAGACTGAGGGCCAAGATTTAAGTTGTGGAATCATTTTGGAGGGGTTTGGCCATAATCACCAACCTGGCCAAGCGGGTTGGTTTTACCGCCAATAGCGGTATAAATATCCCGATGGTATAGTTATACCGCTATTGGCGGTCGTCAGAGCCCCTTTAGTGGGAACAGGATGTACCACGAGAAGGCGGGGTTGACATTTGTCAAGGAGAGGCTGTGATGTTACGCATCACCTTACCTTACATCCCTATATATATAAGGATGACTAAGTTTTCGGATATTATCTGACTCCGTGTCATATTTACACCAAAAAATGGATTGTCTTCTTCAAAATTTGTGTTGTATGGTGTAATCCTGTATTCCATTCATGATTTATCTGCTCTTTTGAGCAATCGCGGAACAGAATTTTTAACCTCCAGATTTGTTATACATGAATGCCAGTTGCTTCGACTAGCAAATCCTGTGATGGTTATATTCAAATTAATCGGAAACTTGAGACTTGGTTGTTTTGGGTGGTGGTGTGGTTAACATACCCAGGCGCTATCTGGGAGACGCGGGTTCAATTCCTGCTCCAGGACGACGGAATTTTCAATTTTTCGGATATTATCTAACTTTACCATCCTTGGCATATTTACACCAAAAAATGGATTGTCATCTTCAAAATAAGTAAGGGATGTTTGGGTCATTCCATGTCAGTCAATAAGGCAACTTAACAGGCTTTGATTTTTTTTTTTTTTTTTTTTTAGCAGTAGCAACACTTGCTAGTGTCCTTATTTTTTATCAGCAAATTGCATTATCTACTAGTGAAATTTTATTAACATCATACAAAAGAAACTTTAACATGTCTCCCTCCATTAATCAATCATGATAAATTTTTATTTCGCCCCTGTAACTGTCACATTGCAATGCTGAAAAGATTACAAATATTTAGATATAACTCGCCTTTTCATGACCCGACAGATTAATTCTAACAATTTAATTCGAATGCAAGTATTTAAAAAACATTTTTTTTATTTAACTTTATTCACAAAATTCAAGAACACTATTCAAAATCTTAAGTTATTTTCCCTATGATTTACGATCTGGGTTTCGGGTCTTTTCATCATACCACTTTGAAATAGCAGGCCTAGGGTCAAATTTGTCTTCAGACGTACCTTCAACCACAATGCTCATGAGAGCATTCAATAGTTTAAACTGTCCCTCCAATCACCCTGGAATGAAACTGAACCCAACCTCACATGCAGAAGTAGGTAGATAAGGGAAATATACTGGATATTTCTACTAGTGCCAAAATGTTTTTATAATGTTTGTACTTTTCAAGAAACATTCGTTTCTAGAAAGCAGTTGTTCCTTTTTGTATGTGTCTAAAATATTTCACACGTGCAATGCAGTGGTGCTTTACAGTTCACACTAAAACATTCAACATTTTTCCATTAGCAGCTTTTGCTAGAACCACTTTTTATCACTAGCAAAATGCATTTGCTTGCTAGCAATTTGCTACTAGCCAGTCCTTGGAAAACTGCGGAAATTTCTATTAGCGAATCATGTGGCTAGTGGGATAAACATTTACTAGCCAAATGACAAAATCTACTGGCCATGCAAAATTAAAAATAATAATAATTCAGTAACTTCTACTTAAGTTTCTATGAAATTTATTGGGTGCATTTTTTTCTCTTTCTAATCAGAAACCCCTCCCCATTAACTTCATAAAAACAGATGCAGAGCAGTTATTGCATAGGATCATATTAGATTCACTGCAAATATTGCATATGCTTTTGTTCCAAAAAACGTTTTGATAATTTTTCAGTGCTGTAATAATATCATTACTCTTACTATCTTAATTTACACATACTTTAGTTTCGATAGGCCATTGAATTTAGATGTCTAATTTCTTTAATAAAATAAAAACAAAGGGACAATAGCTAGGATATATATACATAAAAGTGGCACCAATAATGTTGATACAGTTTACCACTGATGTGTACTGTGTCTGATCTGCCCATCACAATTGAATAGCATTTTGAGGATCAAAATCTTCAATTGATGGGTATTGCATCTAATCATCATTAAGTCATTTAAAGTGTCACTATTCAGACATGCCCAATTACTGGTTTTTATGTGGTTCATTGCTGAAAAGCCATGCTCACAAGGAGCAATACTACATGGCATTAGATGTAGCCATCATCTTAAAAACATTGCCATAACAGTTTATCTTTTTGTTCAGCATATATGCAACTAAACAGAGATTCAAAGGTAATTCTTTTACCTGTAGATGCCATTATACTTTGTGCAAGGTATACCATGGCAAAGGTTGCTTTAGTAACCTTGACCCTTTGGTCACTCCAAGCTGATCCGTCAGATTTGCTGTCGAAGCCCACCTTCCATTCATTTTCGAAGCAGCTGCAGGAACACCGAAGAAAACTGAACTCTATATTAATTCTTCACAAGTGTGTGTGTGTGTGTGGGGGGGGGGGTATTGGGATTTTAACATCATGATGTATTATCTTTGAAACATCGGTTTTCACAATGTATCATGATATCCTCTAATATTCAAAATCACACCTTTCTTTCTGTTTAGAAAATTGCTTTTTAAAATTGGTTATACAGACCAGTTTACCATGTTGCTAAAATGCCAAAAGGTGGAAATATAACATATAGAACTTTAGTGAATTGGGAGCAGAAGTCCCAAAGATTTTCAATTCATCTCAGGTTAAATGCAATAACATTCAAGTTCACGAAGACCTCCCACTTTTATTTGAAAAATTACACAATGAAGTCATTTTGTTATTTTACAAAATATATATCGTTAAGAAACTGCAAAATAAGGTGGTCTTGTTTTAAAACATATTTTGCTATCTGTTCTGCATGCATCACCAGGGCTCGACAAATATGTTCTAGATCTAGGAGCCAGCTCCAAAATTTAGGCGCCAGGTGAAACGAAGTCAATAACGCATGAACAAAAACATGTTTGGTTATGACGCAGTGGTAAACCATATTTGTTGTCATTTTTTTTTTTTACCCAAACCACTTATTGCAAAATAAAGTTCCAATTTCATTTACAATTTTCTTTTTCCATTCTTTCAGTAGATGATCTCAAAAAAATTAAAATTTCAGATTTCGATTTTATTAAAATACTACTTGTGGATGTCATATTTTGTACATATTAATTGAAAGTACCATTTTTTTTTCCTTCATGAAATCCGCAAGAGCATATAATATAATCCAAAGGCTGTGAAAAAAAAAAAAATCCCACACAAAATTCGCAGCGGCATATGATTTGCAGATCACGAAATTCTGAGAAACAATTTTTCCCTTCGCATAATCCACGGCATGTCTCAGACCATGACACTAAAAAAAAATTTTTAAACAACAGTCCATACCTGCCAACAATGGCAACAGCCTTGTTACTAATAACTAGTATTGTGTGGCATACATACTCTATTTCACGAATTGATCCATCTCTTTGTAAAAAACAAATATGTGCCCCAACAAAACGTTACAACAAACAAGGACTCTAATGAAACAAACTTAATACGTGAGAAACACAAAATTGATTCCCGAGCGAGGGCATGATCGCAAGATTTAAGTTCGAAACTTCCACCAGTAAAAATCAGTAAGATGTGTTCAGAATTCCACAATGCCTGACAGACAGGAAATCCAAGCAAGTGAATGTGCAGTGTGCATGAACCTCCACTTACCATATGATCATACTGTCTCTAAAATTGCAGTTTAAGACAAGATAGACCAAAGAAGGGGGGAGGGGGGTTGGGTTGAAGCTGAGCATTTCCACTGGCGAAAAATCAAAACAGACAGCAAGAATGTGGACTACTGTTAGTCTGTCTTTTGTTGACTCTGCAACGGCACAGCATAGATTTCTTAATTATTCTTTCTGCTATCATTCTCTCCTTACTTCTTCATTGTAGCTTTTTTCTGTTCTTGATTTTTGTGCCCTCTGATAACAACCATCAGCCTGAGGACCATGAGCACATGATATCAAAGCTTCAACTATTTCAGATAAATTGTGTAACTTTGGGAATAATATTAATACTCTTGAACACCATGCATCAATTTTTACAAATTTTCCAACTTTGTCACTTCCGTTTTCGGGAATTTCCTTCTTCCCTTATCAAGATTAAATGCAAAAACTTGTGGGGCGGGGAAATATTTAACAACGCTGGAGAGTGGGAACATCACGGGGGGAGGGGGGCAACAGCGATTACGGGAATTCCGTCCGACTTCCGGTTTTGGAAATTTTCCTCCCATTTTCAAGGTGAAATGCAAAAATTTATGCAGTAAAATATTACTTTAAAATATTGGACACTAGAAGTATCGCGAGAAAAAAGAAATTACGATTACGGAAAAAAAAATCTGAACTCCGTCGACTTTCCGTTTTCGAAAGCTTCGTAAAGATGGAATTCCGTCCTCTGACGAACATCTAGGGGGATAGATGTTCGTCGGAGGACGGAATTCTATCTTAACCCATACACACACATACAGACACACAATTCTGTTTACTTGTGTGTCGATCTCCTGAGTGGCCAACATAACGAAAAAGACGGAATTTCTCGAATTAGCGGAAGAACCTAAAGCCTGAAGATTAGGAGGCAATTTTCGCGGCATCTTAACTTCCGTTTCCACAAATTCTTGCCTACAGTTTCAAGCTGAAATACGAACATATATGCCATAAAATGATATTTAACAAGAAGACTAGACACAAAAACACAACGTCGGGAGAAAAAAAAAATATGATTAGGGCATATTCTTTTTCCTCAATTTAACTACTGTTTTCGAAAGCTTTGAAACATGAAATACCGTCCCCAGACGGAAAATGACCCAATCCCCAAATTTTCGTTAGTTTTGGATCAATCTTGAAAATGATCTAAATGATGAAAAAAAAAAAAACTCCGGAGAACCGCGAATCTGCTTAAGAATCTTATGTACATGTATGTCATAAAATAATAGCAAAATATTTTTTTAAACAAAATGAAAATTAGTAGAATACGTAGTTAGACAACTAAATCCGTAGAAAATACGGACATTCCATAGTAATTGGCATGCATAAGTCGTATAATCGGCCCCATGTGATCCGCACCTAGCATGTTAATGGTGAATCGTAATTTCCGACAGAAAACTGCGATTCACAGGACCAACTCAGAAATCCAAAGATGCAAGAAAAAAATGATCGTCTTATTGAAAAAGTCACTCATTTTGAAGTACTTTTGTGCTACTTTTAAATAAAAAACGAACTAAAATCCATTATCGCAGTTCATTAGTTAGACTAAAAAATCCGTTGAAATTGCGGACAGTCCATAGCATTGTCTTATTTCTGAATATGTTTCAACTGAATACCGGAAAAAAAAAGAAATCCTTAACTAATACATCAGCGCACCAAAACTAGGCGATGCGATTCGCAGAAAAGCTACACGCTACGGAATAACTATGCGGGATTCCCGAGAGTCACGGATTCTCACGCCACATAGGCTTCCGCACACACAAATACTAACTCCTTCCGTGCATCATATTTTCTGTCAAAATACTTCTAAGTAAAAGAAAAAATATATATTCTTACAATCTCTTTGCAGTCTTCTATCTTGCTGTTACATTATATTTTCTTCTGTTACCACATTTTCAGTACTTTCCCAATAACACCATCTCTCTTGACAATTACCTCGCTGACTTTTTAAAGCAACGCACCGGTTTTGTTGTTGTTGTTTTTTACCGGTGTCCACAGCACATAAATTTATAACCTTTTAATAGATAATCTATGGATTATACAACAGAAATTACGGCATTTACTGCAATATATTACGAAATCTCAACTAAAAAGAAAATTGGGCACCACTGCTCGAATTTTAGGCGCCTGGGCAACCTGGCGCCCGGGATTTGTCGAGCCCTGTGCATCACAATATATAATAAATTTGATTTGGGTATGCTATAAATAAAAAGTTGAAAATTTATTTTAAAATACACATTATTAGAGAATTAAAAAGCAGTTTTATAGATTATACCATCTATGTATTTACATTACCTTATGAAACTAAAATAAATCAATTTGCAAATTAAAAAGGATGGCCATGTTTTGTAAAAATTATTGAAATAAAAAAAACCTCAGTATTATAAATTTCTTGTTGTGTGGCAGAAAATGGGCATTTTTGCATTTTCAGAAGTGAGAGTGATCATCTGTCTGTATAATTTTTTTTGTTAAATATTTTAAGTTTCTGAATTAAATATTAAGCTTGTCAGAAACAATGTGAAATTACATACAGTGGTGCCGAATTTTACGCAGATTCAATTACATGCGGTCAGCCCCACTGCTAAATTCATATCGCATGGGAAATGGAGCTACGAAAGAATCAATCAATGTGCGCTGGCAGCCCCTACTGGTGTGACTGTGTCAATGATTTTTAAAGGTTTTCGTACCATCAGCGAGGAAGCAAAACATATTACTCAGATGGCCAAGCAGATTGGGGGGGGGGGGGGAGGTTTCGTCGATATTCTGGAGGAAGAAATAACAGATTTGATTGGACATCAAAAACCGTTGACAAATGAAGTGTTAGAAGAACTTTTGAAAACTTCCTTGGACGAAGATGATAATTACGCTGCCGATGAACAAGATGAAACTGCCAGCGGTAATCTGCACAAGTTTGCCGAAATTCTCCAAGCAGCAAAGCACTTGAAATATTTAATTTCTAACTATGCTCCCTCTACGAAAGGTAGCCTTAAAATAAACCGAAGTACTGTGGACTCTTTAATGCCGTATTATGAGATTTTTCAGCAGCTAAAGACGCAACAGCTGACGCTAACTATGTTTTTCCAGAAAAAAACTTTGTGTGTGTGTCTGTCTGGCCTAGGCCTGATTAAAAAAAATTTGAAAATGTAGTATTTTTGTTTGTCTACTCAACGTGTAGCACACTTATACTGATTTTCGAGGCGAAAATCCTTAGGGAAGTACTCAAGCCTGCTATTGGAGGCCTTTAGTGCCTAGCTTAGGCCTGACTATAACTTTTGAGAATGTAATGTTATTGTGTCTGTCCACTTCACGCTTAGTACATTATTTCTACCAATTTTCGGGGTAAAATGCCATTGGAATATACTGAAGCATGGGGTTAGGCCTCTTTTTTTTTCATAGCCAAGGCCTGATTTGTATTTTAGGCAATTTAACATTTTTGTGGCTGTATACTGCATGCATGCTGATTTACATGCCAGAATTCATTGCAAAAACCATTCAACCCCCCCTCCCCTTGCAAATCAATAATTGTTTCTTCAGGTCTGGACTTGACTGGTACTATATGTGTACCATTTTTTATGTCTAAATTCTATGGGTAATTCTCCAAAAGGGTGAAAGTGCAATAAGGGACATTCAAAGAATTATAAATATAATTTTAAATACCTTTGTACTGTTCTGCAAAAAAATGCAAAAAAAAAAAAAAAAAAAACCCTGCCACATACTTCCTACTTTCTAAACTGTGGTGAATTTCCGAGATCCAACGCGTGGAACACGCATCCTCTTAATCGTGTCGTTGACGCACGGAGGCCTGATAAGAAACCTGTTTAAACATTGTGTCTGCATCGTGATGGGACTCCGGATGGTATCGTGGGATTGCTCGCAAAGCTACGATGTCAACGATTGCTCGGCTAGCGCATGAATCTCCGATGAATGAGCAATTCCCCGAAGTAGCATCTGGAACGAGACACCGCAAGAAACTACATTGGAGATTCATGCGCAATAAGAAACCTGTTTAAACATAGTGTCTGCATTGTGATAGGACTCCGGATGGGATCGCTCGCAAAGCTACGGTGTCAACGATTGCTTGGCTGGTGTGCGAATCTCTGATGACCATACCTCCACGTAGAGTCTGGAATGAGACACTGCGAGAAACTACATCAGAGACTCGCACGTGATAAGAAACTTGTTTAAACATAGTGTCTGCATCGTGATGGGACTCTGGATGGGATCTCTCGCAAAGCTACGATGTCAACGATTGCTCGGCTGGCTCACGAGTCTCCGATGAGCAGTCCCCCGATGTAGAATTTGGAACAAGACACTGCGAGAAACTACATCGGAGACTTGCGCACATGTGCATGAGGATCAGCCGATGTTCACAGGTCTCAGTCTGGGAAAACTGGTTTGAACAACACTGCTTGGTCACAGCTCGGTGGTGCGCGATGGCCATTACATCGCACACGTTTACACCACGGTGGCGATAAATCATACTTTCGTCAGTCAAAACACCGTAACATCGAGGTTAAATTCACATCTGTTTTCGCAGAGTCTTAGTGGGGTAAAAAGTTGGACAAAATAGTTGCTCACTTGGGGGGAAAAAAAAATCTTCTCGCCATCGTTGGCTACTATGCTAAAACAATTACTAGCCACTACAAAATATCTGGTCACCATTTGGCGACTGGTGACCGACATTCGCAAGGGCTGCTGCTACTAGTCGAAATCGAGCCCTGCAACCTAACCCTCCTTCGATTTCCTTGAAATTTTTTATGATCATTAAGTGATTTAAGAAATGAATAAGTATAGATTGGATGTGTGTAAATGAAACCAAACAGGAGGAAATTGAGATAGAAGTGAATGGAATGGTGAGTGCGTGATCTGGAGTACTGGATAATGTCAGAGGACAGGCTGGTTTAGGTGTGATTTTAAGTGAAAAGACTGACAATTTGATTCACTATAACAATAATAGTAATTGTTGTATTGTATGATCCTTGTGACTTGGAACCTTCTGATAAGAAGGAAGATTTCTGGAATGAGCTAAAAGCTGTTTTGAGGCAGTTTGGTGCTCCCTGAAGATCATCAGCATTATTCTGACTTACTCGGAGAACGACTGAAGGAGCTAATGTTCTGCGAGAGGGATGTAGAAAAGAAGTGGGAATGTTTTAAGAACTGTGTTGTCACTGCTGCTGAAGAGGCCTGTGACACCACAATAGTGGGTAACAGTGGAAGTGCTTGATGGAATAGTGAGATTGAAAAAGCAGTAAAGAGAAAGAAGGAAGCCTATTTGGGGATGTTGCAAGGCAGAGTTTCTGTGAATGAATATCGCTGTAAGAAGCATGAAGCAGCTAAGCTGGTTCACCAGAGTAAGGCAAAAGATAGGAAGGAGAAGGTGGAAAGACATGAATTGGCTTTGTGGAAAGATAGAAAAACTTTCTGGGAGTACATGAGACTCAGGAAAAATAGGGGAAACAAAGTTGTGTGAAGAATAGGTTTGGGGAAATATATGGGAGCTCAATGAGTTAAGTGGAAGATGGGGTGAATACTTCTGTGAATTCTTAGATCAAGAAAGCAAAGGTGATTCTTAGGAAGAAGCAGATGTCACAGTGAAGGAGGGAAGTACAGGAGGGATCTCAAGAGAAGATTTGTGTATAACTCTAAAATATCTCTTCAGAATGGTAAGGCTCTGGGAATTGATGGCATAACTGCTGAGATGTTGAAATATGGTGGTGACTCTAATTGACTGGATAACTGAAATTTGCCAGTTGTGCTGGGAGTTAGGAATGGTCCCTTGGGATTGGAAGGATGCTATCATTGTTCCCTTGTATAAGGGAAAAAGGGATCAGACTGACTGCAAGAACTATCATGGCATCAGCCTACTGAGTGTGCCAGGGAAAGTGTTTGGTAAGGTCATTATTGAAAAAGTACGGTGTCTTACATCATAGAAAGTGTGGGATGTTCAGAGTGGTTTTATGCCTGGTTAAAGGCTGCATTAATCAAACTTTTGCATTACACATGATGATTGAAAAGTATCTGGCTGTTGGTAAGAAAGTTTTTGCTGCTTTCATAGATTTAGAGAAAGCTTATGACTGAGTAAATAGCACACTTTTGTGGAATGTATTGAATAAATATGATGTTGCTGGGAATTTACTTAATAGTGTAAAAGCCATGTATGCTGGCAGTAAAGCTTGTGTAAGAGTGAATGGTGTTGTAGTAAAATGGTTCTCTATTGGCGCAGGAGTCAGACAAGGTTGTGTAATGTTACCATGGCTGTTTAATATATTTATGGATGGATGCATGCATGCATGCATGCATGCGTGATGCCAAGATGAACAATACTGGTTTATGTCTTGGTAATATCTATGTGTGCAGATTGTTGTATGCTAATGACAGTCTCGTTGACAGAGCAAAAGCCAGTTTGTGGAGTATGTTGTCCGGGATGTACAAAGTATTCATGAAATTAAACAGTATACATAAAGGAAAAACCGAAATTGTGGTTTCTGAGCAAGGAGCTGTTAGTACTGAATGTAATATGTCTAAATGGCACAGTGATTGACCAGGTGAAGGAGTTAGTGTATTTAGGAAGCATGTTTGACAGAGAGAACAAATTGGATGGTGAAATTAGTAGGCAGGTGATTTCTTCATTGAAAGTCATAGCTGCTTTGGGAGGTTTTTACTGGAATGATGGGTTCTCAAGAGTCCAGCATGACTGTGTATGAAAGTGTAATTGTTCCTACTCTGATGTATGGCAGTGAAACCTAGGTACTACAGAAGAAACATAGGAGTTGTTTGTGTGCTGGAGAAATGCATTACTTACAGGTAGTTTGTGGAAAAACATGTTCTGATTGTGTGAGGAATGAAGATGTGTTGCAGTTGTGTAATTTGAAGCAAAATGTTGTTAGCAAGATGGAGACATATGCTTTGGTGGTTTTGCCATGTTGAAAGAATGAGTGATGAGATGCTTACTAAGAATTTTTTTTTAGCACAAATGGCAGGCAGCGGAAGGCCAAGGAAGTCGTGGGAGGATCAGATTCAGGAGTGTCTGCATGAGAAAAAGATTGAGTATGAAGTGTAGAAGGTCTTGTGTACGTCGTGTGATGGATGTCAGCGAAGCCCAAGTTGTGTGTCAAGCGTTGTAAATGGAGAAGTTTGATATGGCAACAGTAAGTAAATAATCAGTTAAAAATTTATCTGGTAGTTTGTATTTCTTTGTGGTGCTAACCTCTGAATCTCCAAGAACAGCTTAGAGATATGTATGTATGTATTAGGCACGTAGACTTACATATAAATCCCAAATTTTAGCTCTGTTTACATTCAGGGTTTCACATTACATGACCTGGAAAATTCAAAGGTCATGACCTATAGACAATCTTTGAGTTGTTGACTTGTTATCTAATTGGACTGGAAAGTTAAAATTTGTCTTTTTATAGCATTTTATATAAGTTTTTTATATCATGTGCCGAAAAATAAAATTATGTTCATGTAAAATATTATAAAAGAAGACAAACTTCATCTTTCTAGCCCAATTAGGTAAAGATATACAACTATTTAAAGATCTACCAAAATTCAAGATTTTCTAATTTTGAAGCTCATGTGATTTGAAACTCAGTGGGTGTTCAAAGCTAAAACTTAGGAATTATGCAAGTCCTACATGCCTAACAATCGCACCAAATTTCCCGGAAATCAAAATAGGTCCGTTTTGAAAATGGTTATTTTATTTGTTGATTTGACTCATAATGGCCAATCTATATAAGGTGATAGTGTGAATAGATAAATGCATTAAATATTAATTGCATAAAATGAAAACATCAGCAATAGCAAAGGTTCTAATGAAATGAAGGTTGTGTAAAAAAATGTCTGTATGTAGCAGAAATATCTTATGTGGAAAAGGTATGTGATATTGTGATTTTAAATTTATGTAAAGAAAATTAATGAAAATTAACTATGTAAAGAATTTATGTAACTGTTTATTTATGTAAATCATGTTGCCAAAGCTTTTTTCACAAGAATCCTTAATTTGTCCTTTCAGGTTGTGAAACAGCCAAAACATGTGATGAGTGTGTTAAAAATCAAAGCTGCATATATTGTTTTGTTGATGTCGAATCGCCAAGTAAGTTAAAAATTTCTACCAAATAAATTTGTGGAGAAAGCCAGTTCTGCCAGTTAACTATAATGCAATCCGTAGTTTTTTTTTTTTTTTTTTTTTTTTTTTTTTGCTATTCGTATGCCAGTTCTGCCAGTTAACTATAATGCAATCCGTAGTTTTTTTTTTTTTTTTTTTGCTATTCGTATGCTGTGGTGCCTAAGTTGATCTTAAATTTATGTCTGAAAACACAGCTTTGCTTTTAAAATATTGATTGGCAGAATTTTTCTAATTTATCTAATAGCAAGCACTATGTAACAAAGATGTATGTACATATTGTGCTTCTAATGATCCACAGTTTTTTCATAGGGACACAAGATTTTTGTTTGTGACAACTTTTCAGGGTTCCCACACAACCTGGAAAACAGGGAAAATCTGGAATTTTCAGGGAATTCGAAAATGGTTTTAAAGCTCAGGGGAAATTGCCTTTTTTTGCCTTGTAAAAATCAAGGGATACTTTATTTTGCCAAAAAAGTTTTCTTTTTTCAGATTTCAAACTTCTGTTTGCAATTACTGCTTGCCTAGAATTTGGTAGATCTCACTTTCAGTTGCATTACATTTTCCCTTTATTCCCTGAAAAAGATGCAAAATTGAATTTTAAAAATTGCATGTTATGAATTTTTTGTTCTACTTCTGCAGACAGTTGCTATAACATGGAAAAAATTAGGCACAATGGCTTGACACACTCTTGCTGGGAAAAAGATTTTGGATGGATCAAAGTCCATTGTCTGTTGGTTTTCTTATGACATGTCTCCCTGAACAGGAGCCATTCCATCAATTAAGCATTGTGTTATAAAAAAAAAAAAACTAATCAACTGACAGATTTTTTCTTAAATATGGCCCATTTCTATGGCAATACATTAACAAATTCTATGTGGGTAATATTCACAAAAGTTCATGAAATTATGGAATGGAAAATAATGTTCACATTTAGTTATTAATTAAAGGAAGCTAAATTTTTAAAGACAAATTACTTTAAAGAATTTACAAATGTTTGCTTTGGTGAGGAAATGCATCAGTGGAATGAAATGCAACCTGATAGGGGTTGCCACTCTGGAAAAACTTTCAAAACTACCTGGTGAACCTGGAAAAGTCAGAGAATTTTCTATTATTACTTTTGAGTGGGAACCCTGATTTTATTTCTGGAAGTCCATGTGGGAAAAGTTTTTTTGCTTTGAATACATTTCTTTGTGAATCATACGTATGATAACGTAGCCTGTGGCTCTTTCTCTCTTCCTGAATTCTGTCATCCAGAAAATATTATAATAGTTTATATTGTGCACTGAATAAACAAATTATTATATACACCCCAATAGCAATATGCGAAGCAGAAGTATTACATCCATTCATGTGGTATGCTAAAACTGGCAATGACTATAAATAGAACAGGTCTGTACACATTGGATACTAGTCACAGAAAAGTAATTGTGGGTAATGGCAGCAATGTAATTAAATTTGACCATAATGGGTGCCAGATATTAGCTGCAAGGCATTCCAGTTCAGTCACTGACAACTAATGGGATTTATGTATTGGACCATTTAATGTATATACCAAAGCTGTGTGAAGCAGGGTGCAGAACATTTTAAGGGCCCAATATTTTCCCAGAACACAATTTTTTTTGTCCGAAATTTCCCCCAAAACTGTAGCGGATTTCCGTACAAGTTTAAGTGATTATTAGAGTATGTTGATGATTAAGAATTATCCTTAAAGCCTATCACTTAAAAAATTAAAACAACAACAACCACTAATATTTATTCCAATGAATAAAAAAAACAAAAAAACAATCTTACATTGATGGGTGACATCAGTTGTCACCAAGAAATGGCAGCCTTCCCGTCTCTTTGTAAAGGTTGTCGATCACCTTTGACGTCTTACACACCTTGAGACGAGAAGCTGAAGAAAACTGTGTAAAATGGTATCTTCCACCATCGAAATGCTTGTCCAAGGGTTCTTTTAAAAGTTGTGAAGCCTTATGAACAGGAGGTTCATTCCAAGAAATGACTTCATTAAAAACGGTATTGAACTGGATGTTCACGTTATATTCATTGTTAATAAGTCAATTTTTCGTTCTTTTATTATTATTATTTTACCCCCTGACAAATATTTCCCCAGAGCTGCCTTAATTTCCTCCGAAACTCGTTCGGACATATTCTGCACCCCTGGTGTGAAGTACGGCAAAAATTCCAACCTACGGTAGATATGTGGCCATAAATGTGCAGTTGACTCTCGGGGTGAGTGCAGACTGCCCCTCATTGTTGCAAGGAATCACAGCAGTTACCACAGAGCAGATAATGTTGAAATTTCATGAACGCTTATCTGCCAGTTTGTGCACAAAAGGCTATCTGTTGCACCATAGAAAAAAAAATAGGGTGCAGCAGTTGACGTCCACACCATGTCCCCTTGTTGACTGCAAGGCACCGAAAGGTTAAGCTGCAGTTTACAAAGGCCTGCCACAACTGGAGTGCACAAGACTGGAAATGTCATTTGGTCTGATCCATCGGTTTCAATTCTATCGTGCTAATGGGAGGGTACATACACTGCTGGCCACCCAAAATGCAACACCAAGAAGGACACAAGATAGCAAAGCCAGATTTACTGGACACATAACAACAGATACAAAGATGAAATGATTGAGCCTACAGGCCTGTGCGACTTGCGGAACACGCAGACATCAATAGTTCGTGTGGCCCCCATGGCTGGCAATAACGGCCGCTACATGCCACGGCATCGAATGAAAGAGGGTTTGGATGTGGGCGTGGGATATGTTGGTCCAGGCTGCTTCCACACGTTGCCACAGTTCATCAGGCTTAGACGGAGGTGGTGCTTGCCGGGCCACTCGGTTGCCAATCAGCGACCAGACGTGTTCGATGGCCGACATATCGGGAGAACAGGCGAGCCACTGCAGCAGTGACACCTGGTGGACCGTGAAGAATTGTTGCACGATGCGTGCCATGTGCGGGCGCGCATTGTCCTGTTGAAACGTGGCCGCTGGCAGGTCCTACAGGTAAGGGAGGACTACAGGCTCCAAAACGTCGGAGATGTAGCGGTGGCTGTTGAGTGTACTGGCAATGTGTACCAGAGGTGAGCGGGTGTCATATCCAATTGCACCCCAAACCATAACGCCAGGCAATGCATAATGCAGGCGTACAGTCTCTCGCTGTGCTGCCACCACACGAGGATCCGACTATCGTGGTGTTGCAGGCAGAAGCAAGATTCGTCGGAGAAGACAATGTCGTGCCATTCCGTAGTCAAGGTGCGGCGTTCAACAGCGCACTGCCGCCGTACTCGCCGGTGGTGTAATGTCAATGGTAATCGGAGCAATGGGCGCCGTGTGACAAGTCCCCGCTCCTGCAGACGACATCGAACGATACGTGCTGACACAGGTTGTTGCGCAACACACCCTAATTCCTGCGCTAATGTTCGTGATGTGGTGGTGCGAGCCATTAATGCCCGCCGCACAACATGCCGGTCCTCTTGTTCGGTGGTGTGCCGCAGCAATCGCTCACGTCTGTCCGTCTGTCCGTCCCTCCTGCATTCACCGAATCCATACTCGCCTCACTGTGGCTGGATGTCGTCCCACACGGGGGCCGATGTCTCGGTACGATAAACCGCTGCTGCAATAAGCCATTATTCGTCCTCAGTCAAACTCCGAAACGTGTTGGAATGACTGCCGTTTTCTGCGACGAGGCATCAGGAAGCTTCCCACGCACAGGTCTGGCAGCACAACACACTTCCACTACCTACACCCCGCCTTCTGTACACCCTTCTTATAGTGCTTCTCGATAGTGTGCCGGGTGCACAAGATTTGCATATACCCTGCAATGCTAATCATTTGCATGTCCTCTCGCGGGCAACACGTGCTGCGAATTTCAGGCCAATCAGATGCTTGCTTCCTTGGTGTTGCATTTTGGGTGGCCAGCGGTGTATGTATCATAAACTACACAAAGCAATGGACCCAGCTTCACAAGTTGGATTCTACTAGCAGTTAAAGGAAGTGTAACAGTTTGGGATGCTTTTTTATGGGCTTTTTTGGAGTCTGTCATACTCTTTAAAAAAGGCAAACGCTTTTCCTGTGCTGTGAGAGCGAAAGTACTGCTCACGTGTTGTGGCTCTGCCTCCTACTTATGGATCTGAGGCGTCCACGCTACATGGCTCCTCACAGGCTCAAGGAAGTGTTTGTGTTTCTCTGAAACACTCCCCTAACACTATTCGAGCGAACAAACTAAGCCTTCCCCACTTTAATATGAAATCTGTGATTTGGGAAGGTGGATCAAAAACAGCTGAATGGACAGAATAATACTCGCACTAAAATATGATATCGAGAGGAGTTACTTTTGGAAACACACAAACATTTATTACGCAATCAATTAGGTTCCTGACGGCGGTGGATTACTCTTTCTCTAACATCAGGTTTCCCTAAGGATCAGACCTGACAAGAGGCGTGAAACACGAAAGCTAGGATAACCACTTCCAAAGAAAATCTCTCTCGGCATTGAAGTTCTAGCTAGAGTCTACCTGCTATTAGGTAGATCTATATCCCTGCGAATATTAAGAAATAGTAGTCTAACTATTCTTCTCTGCAATATGTTTCAATCTTAGCATGTGCTAAGATCGGATTCACCGTAGCGGAAGAAATATCTACACCAGCGCGATCCCTGACTATGGCTTATACCACTGCAGCTGAGCACTCTATCTCTTCTAGGATAGATGCTCGCTAAACTCAGCCCGAGCGTTGGACCTCCGTGGCTTGGAGCATCCCCCGGCTCACACAAAAAAAGGCAAATGCTTCGCGTCCCCTTCTATCGGAGAACTCTTCTCTCCGTTGGACGAAAGCAGACTAACTGATCCTATTCTAGGGACCAGCTCGTCCCCCTTCTTCGCGCTACGCATGCGCAAAGACCCAGTCGCTGACCTTGCCCTCACGCTGACCTGTTGTTGTGGCTCGCCTTTCCGGTCACATGGGTCACCTTTCGCGCCCTTCGCCGACCACACTCCTGGGCGTTGGCTCGGTGTCCTTGCTGATGGGTTTTAATCCTAACCTTCTGCGGCCTGTCAGATCTTCCATTAGTGATTGTCCCCTTTGAGAAAGTAATCCTACTGCCGAAGTACATTCTTTCGTCACCATCACAATGTGATGATGACACCCATCAGTAACAGTCTCTTTCTGCACCTTGATCCCATTTTTCAACAGGACAATGCCACACTGCACACTTCTGGAGTGGTTACCAATTGGCTTATCCAAGTGAGTTTTCCATATTGGAATGAACACCTCAATCATCGGACCTTAACCCCATTGAGAATTTGTAAGACAAATTGGAAAACTTTGAGCCTACTAACCCTCTACCTGCAACAGTGGATGCTCTACAGATGAAGATCCTTGCTTTATGTGTGGCAGTACCACCTCCGTGTTTTCAACACGAGTCATTGCCAAGAGATGTTGGGGGGGGGGGGGGGAGTGTCTTTATGTGGAATCCAATGGCATAATTCAAATTGTATTCAGTGTCAACGAGATTGAGAATAAACCTTGACAATTTTCAAAAGGCCAGAAGCAGGTTAAAAAAAAATCTCGGGGAAAAGGAGAATTTTAAAATTTAAAAGCGAGTTTGTGTACCTTAGTAAAGTCACAAGGTTTTGCTAAAATCAGAAAAGGATATCAAAATAACTTGATGCATTTCATTCATATTAGGTTTTTTAAACATAGCTCATTTTCCATTGTTTTAAATCTTTTATAAACTTAATACCTAATAAAATAGAAATTGGTTAAGGATTTCTTAAAAAAAAAAAAAAAAAAGATGCACCTCTAAGCAAGCACCCAGTTGTAACAAAACATGGCACTTGGTAACATCACAACAGTAGGACTATTTCAGAAGAATTGTAGCATAACTGTTTTCAGATTAGTACCTTGTAAAGATACATCTGGCCTAGATGTGCACGGATATACATCGTGACATGTAGTCGCACAAAACTGTGGTGTTATACTGTGACAGATTGTGTCGAGAGTTCTGTAATTGTTGCACAGGAACCTTTGTATTCTGTGATGGTTGCTGCTGACATTTGAGCATGTCCCATACATACTGGATAGGGAAAAGATTTAAAGACCTGGCTTGCCAAGTGAGGGTTGCAACACTACAGAGACACCCTCAGTTGAGACACCCTTGTGTTCTTTCAATAATGCCTTTGGAATGTGTGAGTATTTCTTGATTTGAGAGTCTGGGTAACTAAAGTTGTGTTTGGAAGGGAAGGGGGTTGGGGATGAGTTTCATATTTAATTTCACTTTGAGATAAGCACAAGACTAGTCTGACACCAGCATGTTATTTCTGTACCATAATACCTTATCCCATTTCAGAAGATACTCAGCAAAAAATTTGCTGCTTATCCTTATATTGTTTGAAGGTTCATAATTTGTAGGGAGCTGTGTAATGCCTTTTAAAACATCTGACTCTTTGTTTTTCCAGTGACAAGTGGTGTCTTTTTAACAGATTTTGTGGTGTTACTGAATATTTCATTCAAGTTATAACAGATCTTGTAGTAACACAACAAGATCTTGATCATTTCAAGTTAACAGATCTTGTAGTAACACAACAAGATCTGTTAACTCTTGGAAGCTCCTTTTTGTTTTTTACCAATGGATTTCAAATCATTTTAAAACATCAATTCCAGTTAGTAGTTCTAATTCTGACTATTATATAGCTCTAATTATTCTACTATTCTCTTTTACGTGCGATATTTCAAAGTAACTTGTACAAAAATCTAGCGAATAATGCTTACCATGGCATTCCTTTCTAGCGATGGGAACATTTCACGCACGTGTTTTCCGGCCTTTGTTGATGTTATGGTCCTAAAGTCCGTTGTATGCGATGACTGGCTTTACTTCTCACACTTTTCGCTGGGTATACTCATTGGATCTTTGCCTTAGGATTCAAACACATCAATTTTTACCGTTCTTTATACTCGAAATTTTCGCCCATACTCTGGGCATCCTCAGGAGCGTGGCGACTTTACCACCGATGTTCGTGGTTAACTTCACGCTAATGGAGTCCGATACTCCTTGTTGCCATTCGTCGGATATACTTTCCTGGATATATTTCGTTATCAAGCCCGGCTGGCGCCATCTATGTTTAATTAAAACACTTTTTTTATTTATTTTTTTAAACTTTTTTTTTTTAATTTTCTTCTCCTATCCTGGTTTTCTTGTCTTTTTTGCCGGTTTTTCTTTTGTTGTTGTTTTTCTTGTCTTATTAGTTCTTTCCACTGGCCCGATAATGTGCTAGGGTCGTTCTGGTTACAAACCCTTGCTTTATTTTTATAGATTAATATTGCTTCTTCCCTCCTCATTTGCCTTTCGATGAAATTAAAATGCTAAAAAAGAATAAGAAATCGGAAAGGCAAATGAGGAGGGAAGAAGCAATATTAATCTATAAAAATAAAGCAAGGGTATGTAACCAGAACGACCCTAGCACATTATCGGGCCTGTGGAAAGAACTAATAAGACAAGAAAAACAACAACAAAAGAAAAACCGGCAAAAAAGACAAGACAACCAGGATAGGAGAAGAAAATTAAAAAAAAAAAAGTGTTTTAGTGAAACATAGATGGCACCAGCCGGGCTTGATAACGAAATATATCCAGGAAAGTATATCCGACGAATGGCAACAAGGAGTATCGGACTCCATTAGCGTGAAGTTAATCACGAACATCGGTGGTAAAGTCGCCACGCTCCTGAGGATGCCCAGAGTATGGGCGAAAATTTCGAGTATAAAGAACGGTAAAAATTGATGTGTTTGAATCCTAAGGCAAAGATCCAATGAGTATACCCAGCGAAAAGTGTGAGAAGTAAAGCCAGTCATCGCATACAATGGACTTTAGGACAATAACATCAACAAAGACCGGAAAACACGTGCGTGAAATGTTCCCATCGCTAGAAAGGAATGCCAAGGTAAGCATTATCCACTAGATTTTTGTACAAGTTATTTTAAAACATTATCAGTGTCTGGGTAGTTCTCTTTTAAAGTAAAGAACTGTCTCATCAGCACTATAAACTTTGTGCAGTTCAAAACTTTCATAAATTCCAGCTAAACATGGAGATGTCTATTTTTATTTATTTTTTTTTTTTTTTATGCAGCTCAGTAAACATCAGTCTCAATTGCCTCATATAGGGTTTACATAATTTGCGAAGACTCCATAGTCACTATGAAAATCGTCAGTCCACTACGGATTTTGGAAAGCATTGAAAATACTACGAAAATCAAAATTCTCAGTGAAATGATCTTTTTAACGATGTGCGTAAAGTTTTTCATGTTTCTAGTCGTAACATTTATTAAACATTTTGGAGAGTGTTTCTTGAATATATTTTCAATATCGTTACATTTCTTCTGTGATTTTACAAAATGTGTTGGATATCCAAGTGTCTCTGGCCGCATGCAGAGTTATCATGGTCCATGGAATCTTTTAAACATCCTGAAATTTTAGTTCCCTTTCCAGAGCTTGGAAAGTCCTTAATATTTCGTACTTTTGTGTTAAATCCTGGAATAGTACTAGAATTCTTTCCTGCACTGTTAAAAATTTTTGTGGTAGCTTGCATCAAAAAATGATACTACACCAGCTGCACCACTTTCTGAGAAAAGCTACACCATGTTGGATTTTGTTTGCACTACACAATGGTATATTTTTTCTCAGAAAGTGGTGCAACCTACCGAAAAAATTTAAAGTCACTATGAAAATCATCAGAACAATTTTTTTATTATTACAAGAAAAAAAAACTACTACATTTTTTTCATTCGTTTTGGGATTTTAAGACTACTATGAACAACAGTCCAGTTTGTGTAGGCCAGGGGTGGGGAACCTGCAGCCTTCTAAACCATTAAGTGAATCCAAATTTTGCAGAAGAAATCCTTTTATTTTTATTAATGTCTTTGTTCGTCTTTTATTATTTTTATTTTAATCTTATAATGACCGTGTTTAAAATACCAACGAGTAAAAGAAGGTTCAACGAAATAATGCTCCTTGACTGACGGCCACAATTAAATCATTGGTAAGTCATAAGGTCTATTTTGACACCTACTACACTCATGATTTCATTCTATGGCTCCTAAAGAACTACAGATGAAATTGATTGAGCTCTCAGATGCGTAATTACGCGCGTCTAGTACACATCGAAAAGTATGTTTACGCATCGGAAATTTATCAACGCGTAAAGATATGCATCAGTAATTTTTTTGACACGTAAAAATATGCAGCGAAAAACGCATAAAATACACATCAACACAACGAGAAACACATAAAATACACATCAATGTGTAAAAATATGCATCGAGAAACGCATAAATTACGTATCGGCGTGTAAAACTATGCATCGAAGAATTTTTTCCAGTGTGTAAAAATATGCATTGGGACGGTGTTTCGTCTTCCAAAAACAGAAGTAAATGAACTGAAGATTTTTCCATAATTGTAACTTCGTTTCCCTGTGATGTTTCCTCTGCCCAGTATTGTTATACAGTGTAACTTGAATAATTTGAAGCTGAAGGGACCACAAAAATAATTTGAATTATCGACAAATTCGAATTAGGCAAGTTTGAATATGGGCACATTCAAGTACTGTAAAAAAACATATTTGTTCATAACATACAAAAAAAAAAAAAGTATTGTACGGTAAATTAAAAAAAATTTTGTAAAAAAAAAAAACCCGTGAAATTTTGGCCTGCTTCTAGAATTTATGTGTAAGTGTAGATTCCTCAAGTTTATAGAGAGTCACATTCTGCTGTCCCTCAACAAACTTCCTTAACAACTGTTGGAGGGGAACCAAGGCCTCTACTCGGTTTAGAAGGCGCTCTTCAGGAATTTCTGGCCGTTCCAGTTCTTCATTTGAAGATACACAGCAGGTCTTCTTATTCATAACATCGGCCAAGATATCATCTGTGAGCTCATCACAAATAGCTAAATTGTCATATGGTACATCATGGCCTATGTCTTCCCAGTACTCCACAGTGGGTAATGATCTCCTCACCACCATTACCTTGATGTAGTTGAAACTCGTCATCAAGGTGCTGGAAGCCTGCTTTTCCAAAACAGTTGGCTATAGTTTCAGGTTTAACTTATTGCTTCCTCTGAAACTCGGAACTTCATCCAGAACTGTATATACATACCTATTTTGAAAGGTAATTGTTGAAAATGCGATATTATGAAAATGGAGTTTTCTTCGAATTAAACAAAAAAAAAAGTTTGAATTAAAGGGGTTTTTTTTTTAACATTATTTGTATAGAAAATTCAAGGGACCAAATGAAAAATTCGAAATAAAAACATTTGAATTAGAAAAGTTACACTGTATATCATTTCATTCCATAAATATTTGCATTTCAGTTTGAAAATGGAAGAAAATTTTCCGAAAACGAAAATTCAACGGCACAAAATTTTCCCTCTAATCTTCAGGCACGAGAGTGCCACGTCTTCGAGGAATTTCTCCTTTTCCGTCATAATTTGGGTCATCCTCAAGATCGATGCATAACTAAACAGAAATTTTGGGGCGGTTGGTAGTGGCGAAGAATGCTTTCCGCCTGAAACTTTGGAAAACGGAAATTTCATCTTTCAAAGCTTTCGAAAACGGAAATTTCATCTTTCAAAGATTTTGAAAACGGAAGTTAGACGCAGTGAAGATTTCTTACGTAATAGTATTTTTACTTTTCACAAGATGTTTCCTCTGCCTAGTATTGTTGTTGTTAAATATCATTTTATTTCATAAATATTTGTATTTCACTTTGAAAATGGAGGGAAAATATCCGAAAACGGAAATCAAATGTAGCAAAGATTTTTCCTGTAGCTAATTTTTCCCCCCAACAATGTTCCAAACATGTATCTCGTGTTCTTAAATATGCCCCCCCCCTGAAAAAACCCCATTTGTATTTCAGCTTGATGGGGGGGGTGTCCAAAAACGAAACGAAGCCGAAACATTTGTAAGATTTGATGCATAGTGTTCAAAAGTATTCATATTCTCAAAGTTACACTATTTATCTTTCATCTAAAATAGTGACACCTGTCATTCATTCATGGTCCTCACAGACTGAAAGCTCTTTCAGCATGAGGGCATAAAAAAAATGCAGCAAAAAGAAATGGGAAGGGGAACAAAGATATCTGCAAAATAAAAATTTAAGCCCTGGATGCTGTGCAGCTGTGGGGTCAACAAAAGACAGATGTGGCTGTGAAACTTGCTGAGAAGTTTATTAGATATTTTTAGATATCTATAAGAATTTTTCAAAAGTGTAATGCATTCATTTCTTGAATACATTGCTGTTGCATGTGGTAATTATAAAACATGATAAATTTAATGTTATTGTTTTAAAATACGAATATTATATTTATTACTAAAGCAAGAAGCAAAATGAATTCTAAATACGAGTATAAGTGAGTGGTAGTGAAATATTTTTTAATGTGAAAGAAATCGGGACTGTTTTTTCATAATCGCCCAGCATTTTTGTTTTATTTCATCTGTTAATTTTTTTTAAATACTCCCCTCTTTTAAAAATCACTCCTTAAATTTTTTCAAAAAAGTAAAAATACTCCTTTAAAATTTTTTTCAACAAACTTTGCTCAGATGTCTACATTTTCAAGTCCTTATTTTTGACGCTAAGAAAGATACAGCTGAAATATGGAAAAATGCAATAGAATACCCATGCCTTTGGCAATATGCAGGAAAAATGTTTTCTTGCTTTTCAACCACTTATTGCTGCGAATCTACATTCTCCTACCTAACCCAAATTAAGATTCCCTTAAGGTCACAAATGACAAATACCCATCTAGTGAATCAGCTAAAAGTGCAGACCTCCATGTTGCAACTAAATATTCAAATGCTTTCCAACAAAAAACAATCACAACAAACTCATTAAAAGGTTAGTTAACTTTAGAATTAACTAACTTTTTTTTAAGTTAGTACAAAGTAAGATTTTTACAAAATAATGTGCATTTCGAAGTATATCTAATTGAAGTTTCTTGAGTGCGGCTTTATTAGATTACAGCTAACTTAATGCGGCCTTCCAACATGAAAAGGTTCCTCACATCTGGTGTAGGCAGTTAATTTGTTTACTGTAAGGTTCTCATTGGAACAAAAGTCTTTTTTTTTTCTTTTTTTTTTTTGACGTAAATAAGTCTTTAAAATCAGACCAGTACTAGGTGGCTAGTATGGAAAGTTGAGTGTTACGAAAAAATGGGCATCAAATTCGGTCTAATAATTTCTACATTATCGATGCGAACCAAACCAACCTAGTGTCATTCGATAGCTAAGGGAACAAAGACTTGTTAGTGACCTTGAGTTTATGTGCCACGATGAGCGGTGGGAAAGGGTGGGGGTGTGGTTCTGGGGACTACAACGTTGAAATTGGTCTCAAACAAAAGCTAACGTCGAGATCTGTCGATTTAAGACATAAGAAGTGAAATTGAATACAGTGTTGGTTGTGAAACTTTGGATCGCAGTTGAAATTTTTTTAAATTTCACAATGTCGGCAAATATTCAGGGTTCATTCTAGGATTAAAAAAAAGCAGGGTGCAGACTTTGAAAAAGGGCACTTTTTAACTGAAAAGGGCTTAATTCTTTATTTTTATTTATTTAGTTATCTAAATGGAATAAGGTTGCACATAATAATATGCAAAGGTTTAATTATTTAAAAAAGGACACATGCTTTTACTGGAGCTTTGAGAGAACTGTAAATGTTAGTGTTTAGCATATCGGTAATAATTCCAGAGTAAGTACTACCCTTCAAGTAGTATATTTTCATCAATATTGTGTCAGAAACACATACAGGGAAGTTTTCAGACAGTCTGAAGTTCATATACACTGTTGTTCAAAAGTTAAGGACAGATCACATTTTTTATGTAGAAATGAAAAAAATTTGTCTGTAGCTAAATTTGGCAGTAGATTTATTGCCAGTCCTGAAGCAGAATCTTTTTCAGGAGTCTGCAATGCAGAAAGGAAAAGCTAAAAACTGTCTGCAAGATAATGGGAAGCCTAAATATTATTTTTTTGAAAAAAATTTATAGTCAAACTAGCTTTGCACCATCCCTTAAATGCTTTTGAATTTTTAAAAATAATAATCTGGAAGTATAGTTAATAGTAAAAAATTTTTGAAATTCATAAATATATATATATTTTCGTTTAGTTAATCGATTAAACTTTTAACTGCCTCCTTTAAAGGATGATACACATTGTGCTTTTATTAGTTCCTGCAGCAATTATGTTTTATTGGGGGCCTCATCAGCTGATGATTTAGACAGCTGTGTATGATCATGTCAACTTTGGAAATGATAGTAAATAAATATATATACACACTGAAGAGCAACTGAATTAGAGATACCTGTCTAGTAACGTGTAGCACCACCTTTCGCCCTGATGATGGCGGCGATTCGTCTCTACAAGACACCGGAAGAGTTGGGAAGCCATATGGATCCATGACCCCCTGAACAAGCTCCCACAGTTCATGAAGATTTGATGGAGGGATCAGAGCCTCGAACATATCTCTTGATGGCATCCTAGATGTGCTCGATGGGATTGAGGTCAGGTGACCTAGCTGGCCAAGGAAACGAGGTCACGTCGGTGGAGTGTTCATCCAACCATTCGGATACAATTCGGGAGTGGTGGCACAGTGCATTGTCTTGTTGCAGGATAAGGTCCCCAGTGGGATGTTGAAGACGCACAAACAGGAGCAAATGGTCGTCCAGGATATCCCAGTAACGTTGACCTGTGAGGGACGATGTCACACATACCAGGGGTCCCATTTCAGTCCACGTATACAGTCCCCAGACGAGAATGCCACCCCCACCAGCTTGAAGAGTACCCTGCTGGCAAGAAGGATCAGTCGCTTCATGTGGTTTACGACATACTCTTATCCTGCCATCCGCATGTACCAACGTGAATCTCGACTCATGAGTCCAGGCAACATTTTTCCACATGTCTAGGGTCTAGTGGTGATGTTCCCACACCCATGCTAATCTTTGCACCCTGTGATGTGCGGTCAGCAGCGGTACCCTCGTGGGACGATGGCTTCTGTACCCCATAGCGAGGAGATGGTTCTGGATGGTGTGGCTGCTTACACGTTTTTGTGCACCAGCGTTAAATTGCAGAGTGGTTTCTTGCACTGTGGCGTGTCTATCCACTTTTACAATGCGAAGCTAGCCAACGGTGACCCCGCTCATCCACAGCAGTTGGCCCTTGCAGGGATGGTTTTACCGGATTCGATGTACTCACGGTGAACCCGTGACACAGTGGCTCGTAAAAATTCCAGTGCCTGCAGTACTTCCGAGATGGAGTGACCCATTCGTCGGGCCCCGACAATTTGCCCACGATCAAATGCGCTTAGATCTTTCGTCTTGCCCATATTGCGTCAGACTCTTGCTGATTCTCGTTGCATCACTCCTTATATTGTCGGATCGCTGCATACGTCATGTAGTTTCCATTTACAGGGCCGCCCACAGCGCCACATTTGCATAACGCCAGCTGTCTAATTCAATTGTTTTTCAGTGTATATATATATCACATTTCATTTGTTTGTAAAACTGGTGCCCATATAGGATTTTTGTTTGGAATCCTTTTGTGCTCTGACTATAGGTTTTGAGAAAAATTTACTGAATTTGAAGATGTGGTGAGAGCATTTTCATTGATACAATTAAATCACAAAAAATTATGAAATTAAAGTGAGGAACAAGACAAGATAAGACTTCTTGTAAAGCAAAAAAAAAAAAAAAAAAAAATAATAATCCCCTTATCAATGTGAAATAAAATTATCTGGAAGTAAATAAACAAGTTAGTAATGATACGCTTTCCAACATACTAGAAATCATAAAATGGCTGTGGAATAAATCTCACTCCTACGCCCTGACCTTTGATCCCATTTCGATGATATTCAACAGAACTGGTTCAGTATACCTCCGAAACAACATGATAAAGTTTTGTCGCAATCGAAGCAATTTTGCGTAAGTTATGATGTATAAGGGCTATGGAATAGATCTTGCTTCTGTGTCCTAACCTTTGACCCATTTCGCCCATTTTCAATAGGATTCATCCCCAGGCAGGCCCCTAGAACATACTAACATTTCATCCAAATCAAAACATTTTTACGCAAGTTATGACGCATAATGACGATGGAAGTGATTCCGCTCCTATGTCCTGACCTTTGACCCTCATTTCGCCAATTTTCAATAGGGTTTGTCCCCAGGTGATCCCCCTACCACATACTAATATTTAATCGAAATCGAACCTTTTTTACGTTAGTTATGACGCATAAGAACAGTGGAATGGATCCCGCTCCTATGTCCTTACTTTTGACCCCATTTCATTCACTTTCAATAGGGTTCCTTCCCAGGTGATTCCCTTCCACATACTAAAATTTGATTGAAATCGAACGATTTTTACGCGAGTTATCGTGCAGATGAACATACGCACACAACGCGTGACGTAATGAAGCAGATGGGAATCACGGCCATCTGCTAGCAAAAGTGTGACATCATAAAACTTTAATAGGATCCACACAATTGTTTGATTGCTGACGTCATGAAAATACAGGTCGCACCATCTTTTTTCTTCCCAATTAATGCGTTCCCAAGGATGAAAATTCGAACATCGATTAAAATAGCTTCATTTTATAACTTGGAATACCTAATATTTTCTAAAACATAACCATAATTATGCAATCCAACATTTGTTTGTCTACTGACGTCATCAAATTACAGGTCGCTTCATTCTTTTTCTGGTTTCAACACCAAAGGAAAAGTTGTTGATTTTTAATATAATTATGGTTATGTTTTAGAAAATAAGTATTCCAAGTTATATTAAGAAGTTATTTTAATCGATGTTCAAATTTTCATCCTTGGGAACACATTAATTGTGAAGGAAATGTGTACAAAAGTTTTTCCATTAGAAGTATAGGAAGCAAAATTAGCCGCCCCGGTGGCGCAGTGGTCTAAGGCGCTGGCCTCTGATCATTCGTCCTTAAGGGGTCTGGGTTCGAATCCCGGTCAGGCATGGATGTTGTGTTTGTCTTACGGCACTGGCTCTCTCCCTTCCCTGGAACCAGTGACCCTAAATTAGGGACGGGCGACTGCTTATAGCCCATTGAGTTGCTCACGGTGGTCGTTAAACCTCCAATCAAAAAAAAAAAAGAAGCAAAATTACTTGACGTCCACCTTAATAATATGGGTTAAGGGCGATGGAATGGATCCTGCTCCTATGTCCTGACCTTTGACCCCATTCCTCCCATTTTAAACAGGGTTCGTTCCCAGGGGGTTCCTTACCACATACTTAAATTTCATTGAAATCGAACCATTTTTACGCAAGTTATGATGCATAAAGGCAATGGAATGGATCCCGCTCCTATGTCCTGACCTTTGACCCCATTTCATTTATTTTCAATAGGGTTTGTTCCCAGGTGCTCCCCTACCACATACTAAAATTTCATTGAAATCGAACCATATTTACGCAAGTTATGACGCATAAGGTCAATTGTATGGATCCCGCTCTTATTGTGTGACCTTTGACCCCACTTCACCCATTTTCAATAGGGTTCATCCCCTGGTGGTCCCCTACCACATACTAAAATTTTATCGAAATCGAACCATTTTTATGTGAGTTATCGTGCCGACAGACAGACGGACAGAAAAAGCTGGAGCATATACGCTTCTTCAACCTACGGTTGGAAAGCGTAAAAAAGGAAAAATCGTGACCATCAGCTACTGGAATGCTACAAAAACAGTGTTCGAAGTGAGCTGGCGGTATGGCATACCGGTAGTTAACAAACATGGAAGTGAGTATACTGCCAGTTAACAAACATGGAAGTGAGTATACCGCCAGTTAAACAAGCATTATTTACCATCCCGGTATGTAATAAATTAATAAACCTGTCGCAAACTACGTAAAGAAATTAGGATGAAAGCACAAATTTTAATGCAAAAATCTGCAAATGACATTTTTAACGGATAAAATTGATAAATGATTAGCAGCTGGGACTGAAAAGATGTTAAGTGCTCTGCTGCTACACTACAGTCTTAGTGTAGAAGCAAAGCACTTAACATACTGAAGCAGAATGGCTTTCAATTTAAAATCTTGGTGTCGACCATACTGGCAGTAGCTCTGTGCCACTTCGACCACTGTACATAATACATACACTGCTGGCCACGCAAAATGCAACACCAAGAAGGAAGCATCCGATTGGCCTGAAATTCATAGCATGCATTGCCCGCGAGAGGACATGCAAACGATTAGCATTGCAGGGCATATGCAAATCATGTGCGCCCGGCACACCACCGAGAAGCACTATAAGAAAGGGTGCACAGAAGCCGGGGTGTAAGTAGTGGAAGTGTGTTGTGCTGCCGGACCTGTGCGTGGGAAGCTTCCTGATGCCTCGTCGCAGAATACGGCAGTCATTCCAGCATGTTTTGGTGTTCGACAAAGGACGATTAGTGGCTTATCGCAACAGCGGTTTATCGTACAGAGACATCGGCGCCCGTTTGGGACGACATCCAGCCACAGTGAGGAGAGTATGGATTCGGTGAGTGCAGGAGGGACGGACGGACCGACGTGAGCGATTGCCGCGGCACACCACCGAATGAGAGGACCGGCATGTTATGCGGCGGGCATTGACGGCTCGTACCGCCACATCACGAATATTAGCGCAGGAATAAGGGTGTGCTGCGCAACAACCTGTGTTGGCACGTACCGTTCAACGCAGTCTGCAGGAGTGGGGGCACGGCGCCCGTTGCTCCGATTACCATTGACGTTGCACCACCGGCGGGGGCAGTGGGCCATTGAACGCTGCACCTGGACTATGGAATGGCACGACATTGTCTTCTCCGATGAATCCCACCTCTGCCTGCAACACCACGATTGTCGGATCCACGTGTGGCGGCACCGCGGCGAGGGACTGTATGACTCCTGCATTATGCATCGCCATACCGGTCTGTCGCCTGGCATTATGGTTTGGGGCGCAATTGGATATGACACCCGCACCCTCTAGTACGCATCGCTGGTACACTCAACAGTCACCACTACATATCTGATGTTTCGGAAACTGTAGTCCTCCCTTACCAGTAGCACCTGCCAGCGGCCACGTTTCAACAGGACAATGTGCGCCCGCACGTGCCACGCATCGTGCAACAATTTTTCACGGCCCAAAAGGTGTCGCTGCTGCCGTGGCCCACCTGTTCTCCCGTTACGTCACCCATCGAACACATCTGGTCGCTGATCGGCAACCGAGTGGCTCGGCAAGCACCACCCTTGCTGCGCCTGATGAACTGTGGCAACGTGTGGAAGCAGCCTGGACCGACATACCCCAAGCCCACATCCAGAGCCTTTTTCGCGGCTGTTATTGCCAGCCATGGGGGCCACATGAACTATTGATGTCTGTGTGTTCCACAAGTCGATCAGGCCTGTAAGCTCAATCGTTTCATCTTTGTATCTGTTGTTATGTGTCCAGTAAATCTGGCTTTGCTATCTCATGTCCTTCTTGGTGTTGCATTTTGGGTGGCCAGCAGTGTATATCAAACCGACCATAGGACAAAAAAGCTGGACTTTTACCTAGGTAAAAAATCAGAATGCGCAGCATGAAACTGAATACAACACAGCACGAGCAAGATGGAATTGTTCACTGCAATTTATGTACGAGCAGATATTAAAATGGTACACACCGCTGTATTCACATATCAAATTACTGAAATCAAAACAAAATAAAATTGTTTCAAATGGTATTGCTTCAAATGCAGCTTTTTTTTTTTTTACTTGCTAGAACATCAACTTAATTTTCCTCTTGTGTTGAATTCTTCTCAGAAAGTTCCAGAGCCAACTCTGCAGCTGCCCAATAGTCTTTGCTTAGTCTTTAGCACATCTTTTGTAAAAAAAAGATTGTGCTTATGTTATCTGTTTGTCCGTCCGTCCGTCTGTACCCACGGTATCTCTGCAACTATTAGTCCGATTTGAAAAATTCTTTTTGCATTCAAAAGCTTGAAATATGCGAATGATCCTTCATTTCGTTTTTTTTTACGATGTACAATTTCGCCGCTAGAGGGCGTAAATGCAGATGTCGAATTCAAAAATGTTTTATTCTACATATTTGCTTCTAAACATTCGATTGAAAAAAATCTTTTATCTTTCGATTCCATTTATGTCGAAGAGTATTTTGGATATAGTTTCTTTTTCAAATTATGCATAGATTTTCCGCTAGGGGGTGTAAAAGTAAATTGCGTTTTTTCCGATAACTCTTCTTCTAAAACTCTGGTTTGAAAATTTTTTTCTTCAGCGGATACATCTCCTGATGCACAATCTTTTGCATATAATTTCGAATTTTTGGTAAAGAATACTTTGGCCACCAGGGGGCGTAAGTGTTAATTTTCGCTTCTGATGTATTTGCCATAAAATCTGAGCTTCTAAAATATCGATTGAGAAAAAAATTTTGTGGACTGATACCACTCACATCGATAAACCTTTTCGGAATATTTTCTTCCTAAAATATTCCACAGTTTCTCCACGTAGATGTATATCTTATTTTTGTCAATATCTCGACTTCTACGAGTCCGATTTGAAAAATTCCTTCTTTGTTGGATAGTGTTTTCCGTGTGACATGTTTTTCATGTAATTTCAAAAATTTCAAGTAATTCATAGACTTTTCTCTAGGGGCGTAAAGGTAAATTGCGTTTTCTCCTATATCTCTGCTTCTAAACCTCCGATCTGAAAAATTCTTTCTGCACCGGCTACAGCTCCTGGTGGGAAATTGTTTGCACATAATTTCTAATTTTTGTAAAAGAAATGGTTTGGCCACCAGGGGGCGAAAACCTTAATTTCCGCTTCTGAGGTATTTGCAGCAAAATATGAGCTTCTAAATTCTCGATTAAAAATAACGTCGTTTGTGGACCAATACTACTCATGCCGACGAACTTTTTAGAAACATTTTCTTCTTATAATAGTGCACAGTTTCTACGCCAGGGGGCATAGATGTATATCTTATTTTTGTCAATATCTCTACTTCTAGGAGTCCGATTTGAAAAATTCCTTCTTTGTTGGATAGTCTTTTCCGTGTCACATGTTTTTCATGTTTTCAAAATTTTCACGTAATTTATAGACTTTCTTTCCGCTAGGGGCGTAAAGGTAAATTGCGTTTCCCCCTATATCTCTCTGCTTCTAAATCCCCGATCTGAAAAATTCTTTCTGCACCGGATACAGCTCGTAATGGGAAATCGTTTGCACGTAATTTCAAATTTTTGTAAAAAATTGTTTGGCAGCCAGGTGGAGTAAGTCTTAATTTCCGCTTCTGATGTATTTGTAGCAAAATATGAGCTTCTAAAATCTCGATTGAAAAAAAGTCTTTTGTGGACCGATACTACTCATGTCGACAAACATTTTAGGAACATTTTCTTCTTGAAATAATGCATGGTTTCTACGCCAGGGGCGTAGATGTACATCTTTTTTTTTTTGTCAATATCTCTACTTCTGAAAGTCCGATTTGAAAAATTCCTTCTTTGTTGGGTTTACGATGCGAAATGTATTTCCTATAAATTCAGAATTTTCAAGTAAATCATAGAATTTCCGCTAGGGCGCACAATGGTAAATTACGTTTTCTGCTCCTAAAACTCTGATTTGAAAAATTCTTCCTGTATCGCATACAAGACCTGGCGGAAAATATTTTTCACACACAATGTTTGGTAAAGAATGGTTTGGCCACCAGGGGGTCATAAGTGTTAATTTCTCCTTCTGATGTATTTGTAGCAAAATCTGGGCTCCTGAAAACTCGAATATATATATTTTTTTCTTGGACCGATACCGCTCGTATGGATAAACCTTTTGTGAATACTTTCTTCCTAAAATAATGCTTGGTTTTCCCCCAAAAGATGTAAAGTCAGATCTTATTTTTGTTGACAACTCTGTTTCTAAGAGTTCGTAAGCTCATGATTCCGTTTACAGCAATATCTGAGGGATTAAAGACCCGATTGAAAAACTTCTTTATTCCGTCAGATACTATTTTCCATACCGGTTCCATTGACTTTGAATAGCTTCGATAAATTTAATTTGCATCAGAATGGATTCAAAAGACGTGCTTATTACACCCGAAAATTCGGTGTCATCTTTCTTGTTTCTTCTGTTGATGTCATTCCCTTCCCATTTCTTCAGTCTCACATTTTTTAATCCTTTTATTCTTTCAGACAACAATAATTTATCCATCATGCTGAAAGAACTTTCAGCCTGAGGACCGTGAATGGCAAAAGCTGTCACCACTTTAGATAAATGGTGTAACTTTCAGAATATGAATACTTTTGAACACCATACATCAAATCGAACAAATTTTCAAACTTCATCACTTCTATTTTTGGAAAATTTCCCCTTCCTTACCAAGCTTAAGTGCAGACATTTATGGGGGGAAAGTAACATTTAACAACAACACACAATAGTGAGAAATTGCAGGAAAAAAAATTATGTTTACGAGAGAAATCTTCGTTTCGGCCGACTTCAGTTTTCAGAGACTTTCCTCTGTTTTTGAGCTGAAATGCAGTATTTGTGGAATAAAATAATATTTAAGAACACTACTGGGCAGAAGGAACAGTGCGCGATGGAAGAAATCTCTGCTGCGTCTAACTTCCGTTTACGAAAGTTTCAAAGGACGGAATCCTGTCCTCAAACAGAAAGCACCCCCCCCCCTACCCCATTCCCCTCAAACTTTCTGTTGAGTTGTGCATTGATCTCGAGAATGCCCAAAATGATAACGGAAATGGCGGAATTCTTCCAATCCACAGAAGAATCTCTTGCCTGAAGACTACAGGAAAATCTTCGTGTCATCTCAACTTCCGTTTTCGGAAATCATTGCCCACAGTTTCTTGCTGAAATACAAACATTTATGCAATAACATAATATTTTACAACAGTACTGGACTTGGACAACATCGTGAGAAAAAGGAAATCACGGTTACGGAAAAAATCTCCACTCCGTTTAACTTCCATTTTTGAAAGTTTTTAAAGACAAAATACCTTCCCCAGACGGAAAACGACCCCTTCCTACTCTGCCCCCCATTGATCTTCAGTTCTGCATCGATCTCGAGAATGACCTAAACAATGACAAAAAAAAAAAAAAACTGAACGCCTCGGAAAAATCTCGTGTATGACAATACAGCTATGAAAATGCAACACGGGGTGTTAAAAATGCATAGAAGTTCGATTTTACTAAAATGCCACAAAAACTGAACAAAACGTTGCAAACGCTAAAAAATATGGCTCTCTCGGGGAAAGAAAAAAAAAGCGCGCACCTTTTATATAACTAAAACAAAGCTATCTGGGCCGCCCCGGTGGCGCAGTGGTCTAAGCGATGGCCTCTGATCATTCGTCCGAACGGGGTCCGGGTTCAAATCCCGGTGAGGCATGGATGTTGTGTTTGTCTTACGGCACTGGCTCTCTCCCTTCCCTGGAACCAGTGACCCTAAATTAGGGACGGGCGACTGCTTATAGCCCATTGAGTTGCTCACGGTGGTCGTTAAACCTCCAATAAAAAAAAAAAAAAAAAAAAAGCTATCTGGAAGCCAAAAAAGGAAAATTTGAAAATTAGCAACCATCAGTTCCCGGAATGCTGCAGCATATGCCCATAAAAACATAGTAGGGATAATAAAAAATGTGCAAAAGTGATTTTTGGAGAAAAAAATAGATAAAAAAACCCCTTCATAACTCTAACTGAAATGAAGCCATCTGGAAGAGCAAAAAGAAAAAAATCGGATGTCAACTTCCAAAACACCGACAGTTGTGAAAACTGAGGGAACGTTAAAAAGGCTTAAAAAATGTTGCTCTTGTAAAAAAATAATAAAAAAAATTAATCACATATGTCTAACTGACATGGTGTTATACGGAAGCTGAAAAAGAAAAATTGCGGCCATCAGTTTCCGGAATGCAGCGCAAGACGGAAGTGGTGGAAATGGAGACTCTGTTAAAAAGTGTACAAAAGTATCGCTTCCTAGCTTCATTATTGAAAGAAAGCAATATTCTAGTTAAATCAAAGTTACCTGTTTGTAAAACAAAGGAAGAAGAACAACAAAATTAAAATAAAATGAAATAAAACTGAAAAAGTGTTACTTCATCATCGTTCTGGGTGGTGTAGTGGCTAGCATACTCGGGCGCTATCCGGGAGAATGGGTTCGATTCCACTCAAGGACGACGAAATTTTCAAGTTTTTGGATGTTATTTGACTTACTATCCATGTCACATTTACACCAAAAAACGGATTCGCATCTTCAAAATTCAGTTGTTCCTTGATCTATCGATATAACTTAACTTCTGGAAGCGGGATCCAATGTTAAAATCGCGCAAAAATTTCCTCTTCCTTTGCTTTTAAATTGAAAGGAATGCTACAAACAATGAATATTAAAGAAATAGTCAGAAAAAACAGTCTGCACACCTTTCCAAAAAAACTGTGACAGACTTAGCCATGTTGCACTGTGTCTGTTCCTGGGGTTGAGTTGATTGAGTAAATAGTTAATGAAGTAAATAATATAACTTTTAAAACTTTCTCAAAGCAATCTGCAAGGGTTAAAGTAATCAGTGGCACCCGCCATATTGACTGAAGGTTATAATTAGAATACTGATGGCTAACTTCGAGAGGTTTTTAGGATCGTACAAATTTCCTGTAGGCTGACTGGGAAGCGGAACACAAAGGGTGGGAGCGCTTAGGAGTGGAGACAGAGTAGGAGGGGGGGAGAGTAGAGGGAGCAAATACTGGTCACCTCTTTTGTCAGTAATTTGTACAAACTCATTTCTCCCCCAGTAGTTAAGAGGGCAAGTCCTTTTGTCTTAAATCTCAGGCTTCCTTCCTTCCCTGCTGGCATTGAGAAACAAACAATAAGTGGTTGTATCTTATCGGTTCCCGTCTTGAAAGTTGTAATGACACCCCCGTTGGGTAGGATACTGTCTTATAGGAATCCTAACCAACGGGGGTCATTACGACTTTCTAGATGTAGACGAGAGACTAATATAGAGTCTGTGCACTATTTTGGTTTCACAGCAGTGTGGGATTGATTAGGGCAGGTCCGCGCACATTTTGCAGTTTCCATTTTAGGGTGGTTAGGATGGGATTTTTTTAATTTGAAGGGCAATAGGGCACATAATTTTAGCGTGAGGGCAGGCAGGGCGCGCCTTCCCGCGAAAAATGTCTAGAATGAACCCTGATATATTCACCGAAAAGCCAAGCAGAAATACATTGAATGTAGTCTACATGGAAAATCAATTCTCCAGCTTTCGATAAAACCCACAATGTCCATGAAAGAACACTTGAGAAAGTATTGGGTGTGAAGGAAAATTGCTGTGGCGCAGCGCGTGAGCACTTTGGTGTCCACACACCAGCTCATGGATGTGCAGCATGAAAATGATTCTGCCCGTGCTTCGGAACATGGAAATGACGACGCTACTTGAATAGGCCTACTTTGAAAGTATAAAGAAAATTGTCCCAGAATTGGAACCTGATTTGGAAATGCCGATCATCGTCACCGGACGACTTCAATGTTAATGTATTGCGAAATCGACCTCTCATTGATTTCATGCAAAGCGAGTTTAGTCTGACTTAGTACCGACTGCTCCTACCACACTGGGCAATACTTGCATAAACTAGACATTTGCTAGAAACACAGTAAATCTCTAGTACATGGGAAAAAAAAAAAAAAAAACTAGTATGCCATTTGTATCCTACTTCTCTTACCATACACCAATGATTAATAAACTTTTGACTACTGATTTTGTCTTTCATTTACTTGACCCAAATAAATACTGTGTGCTAACGAGACATGGTCACATAAAACGTTGTAGCCATGCTCTTACACAGCCTACCCGATTTTTTTTTTTTGATTTTTTTTTTTAGGTGAACTACAATAAATATATATATAGGATGTAAGGTCAGGTGATGCATAACATCACAGCCTCTCCTTGACAAATGTCAACCCCGCCTTCTCGTGGTACATCCTGTTCCCACTAAATGGGCTCTGACGACCGCGAATATCGGTATAACTATACCATCGGGATTAGAGGAAATGCTATCCCACACTCACCAACCCGCTTGGCCAGCGTGGTGAGTTATGGCCAAACCCCTCCAAAATGACTCCACAACTTAAATCTTGGCCCTCAGTCTCCGGCAGCTGGAATGTACCTGGCCAAGGCAGCGGCCAGTGCGACATGAAGGCAGAGAGTGCTAAGAATCCCCGGAAGACCGGACTAGGCTGCCATCTGATGCTGACCTTGGCTACGTATAATGGATGCTCCCCATCTTCTGATTCAAGGCTTCTTGAATTGGAAGAGGAACTACAAAGGATTAAGTAGGACATCGTCTGACTAAGTGAGGTAAGGAGAAAAGGAGAAGATCTCATTGAACTGAAAAGTGGACATCTCTTCTACTATCGTGGGACTGATACTGGCAGAACTAGTGGTGTTGGATTTATAATAAACAAGAAACTGAAGGATAAAGTTGTAGAAGTTGAAAGTTCCTCAGACAGAACCGCACGACTCGTTATCCAACCCTCGAGAATATACCAGGCCCAGATTATTGAAGTTTATGCACCCACCACAAGTCATCCTGAAGAAGAAATTGAAGAATTTTATGAGGAAATTCGTCATCTAAATAATAAAGGTAAGCAGCACTTGGAGATAATTATGGGAGATTTCAGTGAAAAAATAGGGCAACGGCAACAGAATGAAACTTCAGTAGGTAAATTGGGTCACTGCAACAGAAACCAGTGTGGAAATACTCTCGTTGAGTTTGCAGAGGCAGAAGGGTTTTTCATCTTGAACTCCTTTTTCAAGAAAATGCCACACAGGAAATGGACATGAAGACATCCAAATGGGACTACAAATGAAATTGATTTTATTATGTGTAACAAAAAATTCATCATAGAAGACTGCAGTGTGCTAAACAAGTTCAACACAGGTAGTGACCATAGATTGGTGAGATGTAAGATGCACCTCAACACTAAACTCGAACATAGCAAGCTCATAAGACAAACAAAATGTATTGACATAACCAACCTTAAAAACACCATAAGACCTTCAAGTTAGAACTGAAGAACAGATTCTCTGCTTTAGAAGGCCTAACATTGGAAGAAGTGGATATTTCTGAAGTTAACAGAAAAGTAACCAAAGCTCTTATGGAAACAGCAACAAAATTAGCTGGGTCTAAGAACAAGTTACATGTGAACAAATTATCAGGAAAAACCAAAATGTTGATGCAAAAAAGAAGAGAGATGAGGACAACTAAAGAAGATGTGACTTCCAAAGTGGAATATTATATAGAGCTATGCAAGACAGTATGAAAAAGTATCACTGAAGACGTAAGGAAATTCAACTGTGAACTAGTCAGGAAAGCAATTGAAAACAACCAAAGCCTAAAGATAGCAAAGGGACATCTCAGTAAATGAAGAAAACAGATTATGGCACTGAGAAAAGAAGATGGTTCTGTAACAAGAAATAGAGGCGAAATTTTGACAAGAGTTAAAGATTTCTACTCCAAATTATATGAAAGGGATGATACATGTACTCCAGACATCATGAAAGGTACCAGTACCAGAGTTCTTCCAGTCCTCCCAGCAGAAGTTGCACATGCAATCAAGAACATGAAGTGGGGAAAAGCGCCAGGAGAAGATGGAATTACTGTAGACATCATACAAGAAGCAAGTGGAGAAATCGAAACGGTACTCGCTCAAATTTTCACTCGATGCCTTAATGAAGGGAAGATTCCTGAGGATTGGAACAACGCTACAAGGATCTTGCTACATAAAAAAGGTGACATTGAGGATCTCGGGAACTACAAACCTATCGGCCTCCTATCAGTGGTTTATAAAATCTTCACTAAAGTTCTTTCACACCACTTGAAGGTGACACTGGACATGGCTCAACCGAGAGAACAAGCTGGATTCAGGAGTGGCTACAGCACAATAGATCATATCCACGTACTGAGAGAACTAATTGAAAGAGTGAGGGAATATGAACTTCCATTGTGCATGGCTTTTATCGATTATGAAAAAGCCTTTGATTCGGTGAAACCATCAGCAGTTACAATGGCCCTGAAATCCTGCGGTATTGAAGATGCGTACATTAATATTATTAATAACATCTATGAAAATGCAAGTGCAAAGGTTCGGCTGTTTGAAAATACAACACACATAAAAATTGGAAAAGGAGTAAGACAAGGTGACACCATATCTCCGAAGGTCTTTAATGCCACATTGGAAAATGTCTTTCAATCACTGAACTGGGAAAACAAAGGGATAAAGATTAATGGAGATTATCTAACTCACCTTCGTTTTGCTGATGACATAGTCATTTTTGCAACTACCCCATCAGAGCTGCAGAGTATGATCCAGGAACTTGCTGACAAGAGTAAAGAAGTGGGATTAAAAGTGAACTTTCAGAAGACAAAAGTGATGTTCAAGACCATCGATGGACAGCCTAAATTTTAGATTGGATTCCAAGGGACCACATGAAAGATGGGTGGATGAAATTCGAAAGTATACGAAAGTGAAATGGAGGAGACTGGCACAAGACGGACCATTGTGGAGGAAACTTGGGGAGACCTTCGTCCAGCAGTGGATTGATAATGGTTGACAATGATGATGATTCATATATGGGAGCCATTTTGTGTTTCTTACAATGTCTTCAATTTTTATAGACAATTTTTTAAGCAAAAATTTGCTTTTTTGTGAATTTCTACTTTCATTTTGCTGCTCTGGTAATTTGTTTTTTACTGAGTGTAATACAATTTTATTCATTGCTATTGAAAAATGCTAAAAACTACAGATTTTTGTAATTTTCACCACTGAAAACTATTGAATTTTTTGGTGCTTTACTACTGAAAATTTTTAATCATTGTAGGAGTTCTCACAGGGCTTAAAATTCAGGGTGGAATGGCAGAATTCTTGCTGAAAAATTTAAACTCCTGCTGAAATAAAGTTAAAAGGGAGTCTCCAGCCTTACGAAATTTCAGAAAAAAATTATATAAATATGAAATCTTGGGTCTGTTTTTGGACTGTTCACAAAATTCGAGCGTTAAAAACATATCCTACGTAAAATTACATGGTTAGAAACAGACCCTTCAGAGTTCTGATACTTGAAATTGAATACATCATTCATGTCGAGAATATAATCAGTTTATGGAAGCATGAATCTGCTTCCATATGTAGCCACATGAGCAGTTCATTTCGCATATTGTGGTCTGTTGTGAATTGGGCACTAGATTCTTCCTTCGAATCGTGGAATTCCGCTTTTTCACCATCTTTTTCAGTTATACTTGAGATCGATGAAAGACTGAAGATGTTTAATTTTTAGAGGATTAATGTGCGAGTGTGTGTGTGTGGGGGGGAGGGGTCGTTTCCGTCGGGGAAACGGTATTCCGTTTTTCAGAACTTCAGAAAACGGAAGTTAAGTGGAGTGAAAATTTCCCCCGCAATCGTAATTTATTTTCCTCGCAAAGTTGTCTGTCCAGTATTGTTTCTAAATATCAATTTATTGCATAAATGTGTGTGTTTCAGCTTGAAAATGTAGACAATTTCCAGTAACAGAAGTTTGACGGAGCAAAAATTTCCTTGTTAACTTTAAGCACGAGTTTCTTCTGCGGATTCAAGGAACTCTGCCTTTGTTGTTGTCATTTGCGTAATTCTCGAATGATGCAAAAACAAAGATAATTGGGATGTGTGTGTGTATATGCTAGGTGGTAGATGGAGGAGGGGGCATTTTCTGGCTGGGAACCAAATCTTGTCTTTCAAAACTTTGGCAAACATAAGTATGAACTGTGGATTTTTTAATCCGTAATCATATTTTTTTCTTGTGATATTTCTTCTCAGTATTATTTTAAAGTATAAGTTTGTGCAACAACTGATTGTGTGTCTCAGCTTGAAAACTGAGAAAAAATTTTCAAAAACGGAAGTCGGATGGGGGGAAGATTTTTCTGTAATCATACCTTTTTTTGCGATGTCCCCATTGTCTGTATTTATTGTTAAGTTATCCCCCCCATAAATAGTTGCAAATTAAAAAATTGAACATTCTTCATATCGTAAGAATTGTTAAAGCAACCAAGTCTAGATTTTGTGAACTGCAAACACCTTGTAATATTCAAGAAGAGATGTTTTTTTCAGAGCTGAGGAGTGAAAAGAAGCATGTTCTCAAAAATAAATTAGTTGACACTTGTAATGCCAAAACTTGCACATGGCAATGTCAAGTCAAGGTGTGAATGAGATGGACTGCAGATTTATTTCCTCCACAATGTAAATCTTTATTAAGTTTAAGTGTGTGGAACCTGAATGCATATAAAACAATACAGACAACACAAGTTTCAGTACAGTCTTTCAAGAGCCTTGTAGATTTTTTTTTTTTTAATTATTAGGTTGGTGCGAATGGAATGTCCGGCAAAGGACCAGCACACTTGGACCGTGGGAACGGAAAAGTAGGACAACTTACCTAGGCAAAATGATCCCCCCCCCATCGACACATAGTTGCCATCTGTCCAGCAAGGCCATGATCCCGGAACGAAAAAAGTCTTGTGGCTGGAACCCGAAGAAGTCGTCAACTGCACGTTGAACCTCAATGTCTGTCGTGAACTCTGTCCCAGACAGGAATAGATTCAGGCGACGAAACAGATGATAGTCTGTCAAATACAAGTCCGGGTATTAGGCAGGATGAGGCAGTGCTTCATAGCCCAAGGCACTTAGTGTCAGTATCGTTCATTGTGCGACATGAGGGCATGAATTGTCCTGGAGCAGAACACCATGTCTGTTGACCAAAGCCAGTTATTTCTGCAGCAATTTTCAGTGCATCTGGTGTAATTCAGCACAGTAATGTTCTGCAGAGATGATTTGGCCTCTTGCCAAGAAACTCCAATGAATTATCCCGGCTGTAGACCACCAGACAAGGAGCATCATCTTCTTGGTGTGTAGGGGTGGCTTAGGATGTCGTCCAGCAGGCTGTGCCTTGCTTAACCGTTGTGCAGATAGTTTGCGATTATCATGAAGAACCCACTTCTCGTCGCAGGTGACGATTTGACGCAGTATAGGTTCCTGTTTATTCCTGGCAAGCAGCGATGTGCAGACATCCAAACGCCTAGTCTTGTTGGCAGTCGTCAACTCGTGCGGCAGCCACATGTCTAGCTTTTTTACCTTACCCAGGGCAGCCAGACACCGAACAACTGTTGTGTGGCAGATACCTACCTCTGCCGCTATCTCACGACATGTTTTTCGGGGGTCCGCTTTAAACACATGTAACACAACATCATCAGAAACAGTAACAGGTCGGTGACAACATGCTTTGTTTTGCAGCTCTGTGTCTCTGCTTTGAAATTTCACAAATGATCGCCAAATTGTTCGTTCGTTGGCTGTATTCTCCCCAAACACTTTGTTTTGAGCAGCAATTCCTGCAGAATGGCCCAGTTTAAATTCATACTGGAAGATGACTCTCAAATCTGGAGTCTGCACATTTCCTTTGCAAGCTACGTTATGTCCGAACAAACCACTCCTGAACCTTGTTCTTCACACATGTGCTAGCTATTTTTAGTAACTTTGTGACATAATAAATACCCTCAACACCTGTGGGTGGTTCCATTCCGCTGTGGGGCCCATCTCCACTGCTCGTTCGCGCCGGACACTTCATTTCCACCAGCCCAATAAATTAATGAAGATGCAGTTATGGAATATTCACTATTCAAACATAGCTGTAAAGGAAGAGTGTATGTTCCAATTTACAAAGTTTTGTAAGAGTTTTATAAGCAGCCATCTGCACACATTTGCAATTATTATCAAAGGTTCTTCTCTGCAAATAGATCTTGTGTTGTGTTTAACAAATGTACCATGTGAGCATGTATTTAGCACACAAAACAGAACTAAGTCAAAATTTAGAGATTCATTGAGCAACAAAAATGCATATTTCTGAAATTGGGCCAGTAAACCCTCAGAAAAAAAACAAACACAGCAGCTGATCAAAGCTTGCTAACTGTGGCAAGGAATTAAAGACAAACACAAATAAATTAAGCGCAATTGTATGATATCAACGTACTACAAAATGAACAACTGTTTTCGCAAAATGAATCGTATTAATTTGTATGAAATTGAATATAGTAATTTTTTTTATCTTAATGCAGCTGTTTGTTTTAAAAACTAAGTATAGCATATATTGTTTGAAAAATTACTGTTTTCCGAGAGTTTTAATATTATCAAGTCACATATTTAAAATCCCCACCTGAAATTTACAATCCTCTCCATTTACAAACACAGATGGGGAGAATCCCATTTTAAATTTGAATTTTAAGCAGTCTCAGTGGACAATTCTTAGCTATCATATTCTGTTAGCTGCAGAGGTTTACCTGGTTGTTTCTTGGCAGATCCAGCCTCAGTCACCTTCCATTTGCATATCACATCTCAATCTGTCAGCCTAAGGATATTCAGTGCCACTGAAATGTCACTTACGGAGTTATTATGTGGCATCCTGTTATCAATCCATGCTTAAACCCAGTTAACTCTGTTGATTGAGGCATCTTGCATTCGCAGTCACGCTGTGGTATCCTAATAGACCATGGAGTATATTTATTGTTTGGTCTAACATAGTGCTTGCATGAGACTGAATTCATTATCATCAGCTAGGTGTCTGGATTTTAATTGTAGAATGGTGTATTGTGTTACCTCACAGTTTGCAAGTTCGTTTATTTCACTCCAAAATACACTTTTTTTTTTTTTTTTTTTGCCATGATGTGAATTTGAAACTGGAGCTGACAATAACATGTAATAAATATAACTGTGATGCCAGATTGCTCTGCATGTTTTGTGAATCATTCAGTAAGGCCAGGCTTCTGGATAATTGTCCAGGAAGGACTCAGGTTCACAAGTTCTGGATGAGGCATGATTGGTGTATTTGTCCTACAGCACTGGCTATCTCCCTTGCCTGGAATTGATGCCCCTAAATTAGGGATGACTGACTGTGTATATCATTAGATGCTCATGTTTGTGATCAAGCCCTGAATAAAATAAAAATAGTCAGTGAAAACAGGTTCTTGTGGTTCCTGATCTACTTTCATCATGTTTTTTTTTTTTTTTTAATAAAGCTAAAAATATTTTTTTGAGAATTTTTGACACTTAAAGATGTTCCTGTTTCTAAATTTAATAACTTGCATATTATTAGCTCAGTGATTGACTACTGCTGATCAACAAACTCAGTTTTTACTGACTACTCAATGATTCAGTTTAATACAAGGTACTCAAGTGTTCCTTTGTGCTTTACTGAGTTGGCATTAATTCCATCTAGAGCTTTTTTTAGCTTTGCTATTCTTCAGAAAGTCTTGAATTGTCATCCATTTCTCATGTTAATCCTTTATTTAATCATATTTTGTTCTGATATTAATGTGATTTGAGAATTTTGTAGTTAATTAATATTGCCAAGTGATCATTTATTCATAGTTTTGAAGTATTCACTTGACCTATTTAATGTATTGTGTGGTGACTTTAGATAGTTTCGTATTCAATATTAAATTCTAGACTACACATTTTGCGAAAGGAAAATTTCACCAAGGACTGACCTGAAGAATTTGACTTCAAGACATGACATTTTTTCTTCTGTATCAATCTTTGCCAAAAAATAAAAAAAAAAAATGTTAAAAGCATTTATCTAATTTTTTCAAATCAGATTTCTAATCTTACATAAAAAACACTTTTTCAAACCACAGTTTCAGTTCTGTTCTTGGATCCAGTCTGTTGAAAAATCTAGGTTCCTAGGTATGAACATTAAATTTTCCAACTGTCAAGATTTCCTTGGCATTCCTTTCTAGCGACGGGAACATTTCACGCACGTGTTTTCCGGTCTTTGTTGAGGTTATTGTCCTAAAGTCCGTTGTATGCGATGACTGGCTTTACTTCTCACACTTTTTGCGTGTGAGAAGTAAAGCCAGTCATCGCATACAACGGACTTTTTAGGACAATAACCTCAACAAAGACCGGAAAACACGTGCGTGAAATGTTCCCGTCGCTAGAAAGGAATGCCAAGGTAAGCATTATCCGCTAGTTTTCTGTACAAGTTACTTTGAAATATCGCACGTAAAAGAGAATGGTACAATAATTAGAGCTATATAATAGTCAGAATTAGTACTGCAAGTACATAGTGGTTTCTGGATAAATATTTTACAACAGCACTTGTGTTGATCATCAGATCTTTTCTGTTAGAAGACTACACAGTGCTACATGGTCAACTTGCTATGCTAATATGGTATGACTATCTCATCAGTTGGGTGGGATGCTCAATTCCCATTTTTATTAGATCCTGTCCGGTAATTGTTGGACTACCCTTTCTCAAATATTAAAGAAGAATCCAACATAGCTCCGAGATACTATGGAAGTTTTTAAACAATTTCAGCATAATTCCCAAAATCTTTATCTTAATAACACTTAGATATGATTTTGATTCTGAAGAAATCTATTCATAAGCTTTCAAAGCCTGCACATTTAATGGATTTGGCATTAACTTATTTTTATCTCTTTATTTTACTTCCCCCCCCAACAAATGGTTAGGAATGTGTGTGTTCTTTGAGGGCAGGACTTGAAAGTCATCAGATGGCCAAAATGTAAATTCCAAAACCAAGTAACTCAGAGAATTGGATTATAAAAAAAAAAAATCGTATGTCCTCATTTTTACAGTTAATCAATAGTTTTCTCTGCTGTGTTCTCCATATATTATGTTTTGACTTGTATATGAATACTTACTGCTACACTATATAGCATGCAAGGTATGGCTATCAAATAATGAGACTGATCGTATAACTTTGGTTAAACACGAAACTTGCAGTTTTAACTCCTTGTCTTCAGTGTACTTCCCTTCCGCATCAACACATCACTGAATTCTGATCTTCCAATGGACAAAGCAGTGCTGTAGCTAATCTGGCATGATCCTGTTGCGAAGCTTGGTCATTCTCTTCTTCACAACAGTAACTGTTTCAAGGTTGGTCCCCTTTAGGGAAAAAAAACAAAAAAACTCATCAGGAACAATTTTCAAACACTATGTTTTTTGGCTCAAAACTGCTTCATTGAGAGTGCCGAATGAGCTGGTGCATTGTGCAGATGCAGGAAGAAGCCATTTTTCCACAGCTGTGGTCTCTTTCATCTGACTCGTTCTTTCAAAGCCACCGAAACCTGTTTGTAGCAATGCTTGATTATTCTTGCTCAACTTTAATGTCAAAAAAAAAATGGTGGTGGTGAATTTGACTTGCTTTGCCATGCTTTCTTCATCCCTGGGCATGTTGGGGTTTTTCAATTCCCCCTTTTTTTTTCAGGGTTGTTTTGTTTTGTTTTTTTCCATCATCCAAGTTCCATCACAAGTAATAAGGCTTTCTTAAAGGTTGGGGTTTCACCTGAATTTACCCCAGAATGTCATCGCAAATTTGCTTGCGATTTTCTTTTTGTTCAGGTGCGAAAAGCTTTGGAGCCGTACAAACCTTTGTCGTGTTCAGACTTATACGTAAAATGAAATTCACAGGGTTCACACGACCCCTGGAATCCTGGAAAAGTCCTGAAATTTGATTTTTTTTCCAGGCATGGAAAATCCTTGGTTTTTTCATATTTTTTGAATTTTGGAATTCATAATTTTTTTTTTTTTTTGTAATTAAAAAATAGGCCGAAATGTTTGGATTGATTACATAACTTTGTTCTTGCACCCTGTGGCATTTGCTTGCGATGATATCTCTGCCTCCATAGAATACGGAGGTGTGATATTTCTTTCATCTTGTGTGATGCTGCAGTGCAAGAAGTTTGAGTTTTATATTTCCAGCGACGTTGGTTTGTGATATAGCAGTTGTTTGTAGTTGGAGTCTCAACAATGTATGAAACTTTTCTGTGGGTTCAAGATGGCTTTCCATTCTAGCATTCCTCACTGAAAGAGATTGGTATTTGGCCTTCCTGGCACCAGTGTGCACCAGAACAGATCATGGAATAGGGAATCTTCAGGGCTATGGCAAAATTATTTTGTATTTTTATCATTGTGCTAAGTTTGTGATAGCTTCATATAAGTTTTATTCGGAGCAATTTTTATATGAGGAAATTTTGCCACTTCATTGAAGGTGTTACACACACTGAAGAACATTTTTAACAGCGGAATCCATGAAACTTCAAAAGCATTCTAAATGCATAGTAAATTTCACCCCAATTTTCAAAATATCACATGTCAAATGAAAACCTTAAAAGTGCAATAAGAAATTCAAAATACAGTGTCATTGTCCTGTAATTTGGTAATATTGTTACCAATGAATAAAAGATTTTCTTACAGGTGGCAGCATGGTGCAGACAAGCTTAGTGATGTTACAGTAGCAGTGTCAAGATGGCTGCCCCACTTTAGACATGAACCAAAGAGGAACAACATTCTGTCATACATTTTTGAGTAGTGAAGGTGTGAAACCTATTTAAATTCATCGTTGAATGAAGTTGCAGTATGGTGATGCCTGTCTGTCACTCCAGCAAGTGTACGAATGGACTACGAAGTTCCAAAACGGCGTGAGTTCTGTGACAGATTCTCGACTGGGTCTGGCACACAGTAGTGACACCAGAGTCCATTACAGCAATTGAAGGCATTGTGAAGGGAAATTGCCGAGGGACAGTGAATGAAATCGCCACACTTTTGAACATCAGTCATGGTTCAGTGCACCACATCATCCATGATGTGCTTCAGTTCAATGAAGTGTCTTTAAGGTGGGTGCCACAACAGCTGACTCCAGAATTGAAATGATGTGTTGATGCCTGTCAAGAACTTTTGTGGAGCTTTGAAGCAGAAAGTGATGGCTTTCTACAGAGAATTGTTACTGGAAATGAAACTTGGGCTCACAATCATCAGTCGGAAACAAAGAGAGCAAGCAAGAAAATGGCATCATCCCTCCTCGCCAAAAACCGAAGAAGTCCCACACACTGCCAGCTTCAGGGAAGGTTATGCTGACTCTCTTTTGGGATGAGTGAGGCATAATTTTGGAGCACTACATGCCCAGGGAGAACACTGTAATCAGTGACACATATGCAGATCTTATCAGGAAGCATCTTCAACCCACCATCAAATCCAAATGACATGGGCTTCCGAGTACTGGGGTCTTGTTACAATGTGACAATACTTGGCCCCATACTGGTAATGCAACAGTTGCAACCCTGCAAGACCTGCACTTTGAGTGCATTCCACATCTGCCGTATTTACCAGACCTTGTCCCAAGTGATTGCCACATCTTTGGATTACCACTTAAAGATGGAATGGGATAAAAGACTTTCAGGTCCAATGAAGAGGTGCAGCAGGTGGTGCACGAGTGGTTTCATACATATGACAAAAAAAAAAAAAAAAAAAATTCTACGGGAATCTGTGCTTTTGTAAGTGCTAGAGGACTTGTATTGCACAGAATGAAGATTACATTGAAAAATGATGTAAGCATGTACCACTTTTGTTCAGTAAATTGTGAGAAAAAAATTATTTAAGGTTTTCACTTTACTCTTCCTTGTATAAGACAAAGCACTATGATTCTAGAAAAAAATTAAGCTTCTGGAACTTCTTTAATGAACCCCTGGAAAACCTCCGGAATTTATTTTCTGTAAATGTGTACAATGGTTGGACAGAATAATGTGAACACCACTCTCAAAGACATTACTTTTAATGCAACTGGGTATGTCACAATACATAAAGATATCCACCACTTTTTGGTTGTAATAGCTTTGTTTAAAAACCTAAAGGTCCTATTAAGGTTTTGAAAAAATAGGCTGTGAAAATACACCAAGAATATTTACAACATGAGCGTGCAGATTTCCGTTTAATTGGCGTAAGAGTACAAACTAAAAAACTAGATTGCTAGCTATGCACTTAAACAGGACCTAAAGATCCTGTTTAAGTGCAAAAAACAGGACCTAAAGATCCTGTTTAAGTGCATTTTTAAAGTGTCTTGTAAAAATATTTTTCAGGGTGACTACAAAATGAGTGAACTGATGGACTTTGAAAGAAGGCTAATTGTTGGTGGCCGGCTAGTTGGTTCATCCGTGACAACAGTTGCCAGGGTAGTGAGGTTATTGAGAGCTATTGTGTCTAGCATCATGACAGCATACCATGTTCGTGGCAAAACTTCTGTGAAACACAAGAGCAGTCGGAAAATGACACCGATTTATAGACAATAGAGCATTAAAGAGAATTGTTACCCATAATAAGACCACTGTGCCAAAAATTAGTGCGGAGCTCAATCTGAGACCAGTATCAATGAAAACAGTGCGCAGGGAACTGCATACACAAAATATTCATGGCAGAGCTGCTATTGCAAAACCTCTGGTGACCCAGGTGAATGCACAACAGTGACAGCAGTGGTGCTAGGAGCATACAGCATGGACTGCCGATGCATGGAAGCGTGTATTGTGGTCAGATGAATCCATATTCACACCATTCTCCACCACAGGACATGCTTACGTGTGGAGAACACCATCAGAGGTGTACAACCCAGACTGTCTGCTCCCAACAGTGCAGCATGGTGGTGGTTCTGTCATGCTCTGGGTGGTCATATCGTGGTTTTCAGCCGGTCCCCTGATCACCTTGGAAGGACAGATGACTAGCAGGGCATATGAAACCATTTTGGCTGATCAGGTCCATCCAATGGCTCAGGAATTGTTTCCTGCAGGGGATGCCATCTGTCATGATGATAACACCCCAATTCACAGAGCTTAGAATGTCCAGTCATGGTTTGAGGAAAAAGAGGACGAATTTCACGCATTCCTTGGCATCCCCAATCACCAGACTTAAACATCATCGAGCCACTGTGGTCTGTGTTGGAAAAGAGTAATATCCCATTATCGTCCTCCTGCATCTCTCAAGGGCATTACGCAGTTGCTGCATGAAGAATGGTGTAACATCCCACTAACCACCATCCAGGATTTGTATGCATCCATTCCAAGGAAGATTCAGGTGGTTTTGAATGCCGAAGGTGGTCCCACACCCTATTTTTGAAGTGCTTGGGTGTCAAGGATGTTCATCTTCAATGTCCTCCTGGCTTACACTGAAACTTATGCCATGCAAAAACATGTGTACATGGCATGAATTCTTCCCCATATGCCTCATTTAGTCATTTTACATATGAAAAGATTTGGTAGTTTTATTTAATTTCACATTTATCTATTACTCAATTGTTGAACTCATCATACTTGTGACATGCAACATGCCTTTCATTAACACATGCCACTCAACTAATGCAACGAGTGAGGTAAACTTTGCATTTATGTTTATGGAGAGTTCAAGATCAATTGCCTCACACTCACTTTCAGTGTGCACTGCACATTTTGTTTGCCACAAGCACAGTTTCATTATTTCATAGCCATACCTTGTATGTCATGTCAGCAGTTTTCTACTGTGGTATTTTTATCTGTTTAATTCAGTCTCAGTAATTTTGTGATACTGGCTTCAATTTTTACACAAACCTTACTTTTTCATGTAAAGTCTTAATGTTATAAATTTATCTGTGGATTTAATGCGCCATAATTTAACCTTCAGATTATCAGTTGAGTCCAAAAGGGAGTGCAACTGAAAGAAAATGCAGCCATTTCATTTTTGAAACCTCTAAACTTTGTTATCTGTGATGTACCTAGAAGACTTAGTTTTGACATGCTTGTGGCCTTCGTCCAGTTCTTTTGCATCAGCAAAATAACGGGCGGTATTACTAATTCACCTATGAACATGTATGAAAACTTGAATTGCAAAATGTTTCTAGACTGAATACAATTCCATTATAAACTTTGCTTTTCCAAAATAATGACTGTTTTTGAAGCCCTTGAATTACTAAATAATCTTACTGCTTAAAAAACAGATTTGCTTAAAACATTGAAAAAAAATTAAACAATTTTGCTCAACCCAAATTTGTTACTTTAACCATTTTTCTCTTCATAGGTACTTGTATAAAAAATACTACTTGCCCTGATGGTAAGGAAGCAGCAAATAGCACAATATATTGTAAGTTTTCTTCGCTGTAATTATTTATATTTTAACATTTTTCAAATGAAGTTGAATTGTCATGTTTCATTTTATTAGAAACACAATTGATTCTGTGATATACAGTGCCTGTTTTTGTGTATTGATATTACAGCAGAATGATCTTGAAATTCCTTATGTGCAGTATTTGTTTCTTTGTGTCAGTGTATTCTTCCCCAGCACCAATAGCATAGTGATATTACAGGTAGGTGATGACTGTTAGCATACATTCTTGTTATACACTGCATCATCATCATCATCATCAACCATTATCAATCCACTGCTGGATGAAGGTTTCCCCAAGATTCTTCCATAACTGTCTGTCTCAAGCCTGTCTCCTCCATGTCATGCCCACATACTTTCGAATTTCATCCTCCCATCTCCCATGTGGTCTTCTGGTTCTTTTTCTGTCCCTTGGAATCCAGTCTAAAATTTCAGTTGTCCATCGGTGGTCTGTTCTTCTGGCAACATGTCTAGCCCATTGCCATTTCAGTAATTTCACTCTGATCATGTTGTCTTCCACTCTTGTCATTTTCCTTATCCACAAGTTCCCCTTCTTATCTTTCCTGGTTACACCAAGTATGCATCTCCCCATGCATTTTTGAGTTGTCTGCAGTCTTTGTCTTTTTTTAGTTAAGATCCACATCTCTGCTCTACATATGTAAGAACTGCAAGGATACATTGATTAAACACTTTTCTTTTAAGACATAACAGCATATTGCTCTTGAAAATTGTACTGTTCCAAAAGCTCTCCAATGAAGTTTTATATGCTGATTAATTTCCTCATCAATGTGACTCTAGCTTGATATCTGTTAATATACAGGTATTGGTTATCTCCAGCTTTTCCCCACCAATCACGAAATCTTCATTTCTTGAAAAAGCATTGTACATTAGTTTTGTCTTTTGATTAATTTAATCCCACTTCTTTGCTCTTGTCAGCAAGTTCCTGGATCATACTTTGCATCTCTGAAGGGGTTGTTGCAAAAATGGTTGTGTCATCATCAAAACGAAGGTGAGTTAAATAATCTCCATTAATCTTTATCTTTGTTTTCCCAGTTCAATGATTGAAAGACACTTTGCAGTGTGGCATTGAATAGTTTGGGAGGTACAGTGTCACCTTGTCTCACTCCCTTTCCAATTTTTATTAGTGCTCTATCCTCAAATATTTTAACATTTGCACTTGAGTTTTCATAGAAGTCATTAATAATACTAATGTAAGCATTTTCAATACTGCAGGATTTCAAAGCCATTGTAACTTCTGATGGTTTCACAGAATCAAAGGCCTTTTCATAATCAGTAAAAGCCATGCATAATGGGAATTCGTATTTCCTCGTTCTTTTAGTTCTGTCAGTGCATGAATATGATCTATGGTGCTGTAGTCACTCCTAAATTCAGCTTGTTCTTTCCGCTGAGCCATGTCCAATGTTACTTTCAAATGATGTAAAAAACCTCAGTGAGGATTTTATAAGCCACTGAAAGGAGGCTGATGGGCCTGAGATCCTCTGTGTCACTGTTTTTATGTAACAGGATCATTGTAGCATTGTTCCAATCCTCGGGAATCTTTCCTACATTGAGACATCTAGTTGAAAACTTGGGTAAGTATAGTTTCAATGTAGAACTGCTATATTAAGCAGCGATAATACTGTTTGCCACATATATTTTGTTTAAGTATGCAGGGTGGAGTAGATGGGTCCATATAACGCTATGAAATACAAAACAGACATTAATGGTAAAAAATTTGTACTTTCTCATAGTAATTTTGGCATTTTTGTCACTGTTGTAAATCCTCTGCTCGTAGAACGGACATTTGCTTATTTTGATGAGATACTAGATCTGCCTGAACAGAAGATTCACGGATTTTTCAAGTTAAAATTCCATACCTTTGATAGGTGTTTACAAGGAATGATGATTAAAAAATGAAAGTTAAAAGCCCTAATGAGAAATAAAAACCAAATGAGGAAAGTTAAAACCCAAAGGAACAAAAGATGGACCCTAACTCAACCCATGTGTTGCGGTGGTGGGTTGAGTTAGGGTCCATCTTTTTCCTTTGGGTTTTAACTTTCCTCATTTGGCTTTTATTTCTCATTAGGGTTTTTAACTTTCATTTTTTAATCATCATTCCTTGTAAACACCTATCAAAGGTATGGAATTTTAACTTGAAAAATCCGTGAATCTTCTGTTCAGGCAGATCTAGTATCTCATCAAAATAAGCAAATGTCCGTTCTACGAGCAGAGGATTTACAACAGTGACAAAAATGCCGAAATTACTATGAGTAAGTAAAAATTTTTTACCATTAATGTCTGTTTTGTATTTCATAGTGTTATATGGACCTAGCTACTCCACTCTGTATACTTAAACAAAATATATGTGACAAACAGTATTATCGCTGCTTAATATAGCAGTTCTACATTGAAGTCTTTGGCCACGTAATATCGCGCCATACGTTTTTTTGCGTATGGGAATATAAGAAGTGTAGTTTCTATTTCTCCTCTTGCTTGTATAGTGTCCAGGTAATTTCATCTTCTCCTAGAGCTCTTCCCCGTTCCATGTTCTTAATTGAATGTGCAACTTCTGCTGAGAGGACAGGATGAATTTTGGTACTGGTACCTTTTTTAATAACTGGAATAGATGTATCATCTGTTCATAGTTTTGTGTAGATATCTTTCACTTTTGTCAAAATTTAACCTCTATTATTATTTTTTTAATACACTGTTTATGACCACATTAATTAACATAATTCCAGATTGCAAGTCATGGGCAATGGGCTATGTTAACAAAAATTTGAAGAACCATTTCTTGGGTGTTCAAGGCCTCACATTTGTACCAAAGAATTTTGCAAGTTCTTCTGATGTAGTTAATCTGTCTGAATAAAGCTCATGTTGAAAACTGGCTTCCTAGTTTCTTAAATTAAATAATTAACCTTCTAATATGGGTTTTTTCTAGGAAATATTTATTTTAAACCACAAATTTACAGAGAAAACTCTTCTCCTTCAGGCAATGCTTACAGTTATTTTTCATCAAATCTTGCCAGATGTTAGGCAGGAACAAACCTCTGCAGTAATTGATAATGGAATTCTGATTTTTTTCAATTTCTGTTCTTCCATTTTTCTCTTTTGAAAGTTGCTTTGGAAACTGATGACTTTAACAGAATTCCAGTTCAGGTTGTGACCAGTTCCTCTAACATGCCTATCTAAACCTGTCTTGTTGAAGCAATCTTTTATAGCTGCTTTATGTTCTGCTATTCAAGACATGTTGCAGACTAGAAACTCTATATCAGAACATAAAGCAGCTACAAAAGATTGCTCCAACAAGACAGGCTTAGATAGGCATGTTAGAGGAACTGGTCACAACCTGAACTGGAATTCTGTTAAAGTCATCAGTTTCCAAAGCAACGTTTAAAAAAGAAAAGTCAAAGAAAGAACAGGAATTGAGAAAAATCATAATTCCATCATCAGTGACTACAGAGATTTGTTCCTGCCTAACATCTGGCAAGATTTGATGAAAAATAACTTTAATCATTGTCTGAAGGAGAAGAGTTTTCTCTGTAAACTTGTAATTTAAAATAAAAAAACTCATATTAGAAGGTTGATTAAGTATTTAGTAAAAATGTATTTTGGCAGTGAACTTTTCTAATTGGTGGTTGATTGTTTTTTTTTTTTTGTTGTTTTTTTTTATCACAAATAAAATTGAAGATTTCTTTAAACTGGAATTGGGAAGAAAAAATGTCCTCAAAAATCATGTGATTGATCATATGTACCAGGCAAAAAAACAAAAAACTTACCTGATCTGTAAGGGGACGATAGCATGTGTTGAAGAGAAAAAAATAAGCTTTGAGGCATACCCCGTATTTACTCATTTTATAATAAATTATGAGCTTTCTAAGCTATTTAAATTATCATATTTAAAACAATGTATCCCTCCCTTTTTTCCACTCTGTTACTTTATTTTAGAACTCTTGACAAAAAGGATATCTTGGTTGAAGATAGTCATTCTATTAGGAAATGTGGAAAGCCACATTGTTCTACAGTGTTCGAATTACCCAGTTGTCCGCAGGCCATTGGCCGATAAAACTTACGACGGACCACTGAACTACTAATTTTACTGCCCCGGATGGCCTGTAAAAATTTTTTCTAATTTTTTGCAAATTAAAAAATGAATTTCTGTTTCTTTTACCTTGTTGTATGGTTTGCTTTTTAGACTGAAAACAAGTGATAGGTTCATAAAATGCTATTGGATAAGTTTTTTTTTTTTTTTCTTTTATCATTCATGATTTGGAAAGACCAGAAGAAATAACAAATACAGAAAAAAGTTCCCCAGTCCTTGTCTTGTAAGGGCAACAGCTGTTTTTTGTTACTTGAGCAGAAGTAAGCAAAATAAATGTTTTGATCTTCCTCGGATTCGCCCACCCTAATGAATGCAGCAGATACTGACACCATACACAAACCAACTTTTGTTTCTGCCCCAAGAAAACACTAGCGGAGGTCAATTGGAATGGTGAAGGTAATTTTTGTAAGAGGGCAATTCACTTGAAAGTGTGTTCAATGGGGGACTGAAATTAACTTCATGGGAAAGTAGGAGGGGTGATAAGCAATAAGACTAAAATAAGGAACAGGTTGCAAAACCCTAAGCAATAAAACATATAAAAAAAATCTGCTGATGTATGTGAATTTTTGTACCCTTGGAGGTCTCCTTGTTCCCTTTTTACTTAAAAACATTGGGAATGCACTCTTATTCTGCTATATCAATAATCCGTTGAAATCTTATTCTAGAAACATTCTTTTTCCTATGAATTGCACTTACGAATTAGATGTTAAAAAAAAAATATTAGAGGTAATTCCATTGAAGAGATACGCTATTTTATATGTATATTGTAAGTGTCTAAACACCACCCCAGTGGCGCAGTTGTCTAAGCGATGGCTTCTGATCTTTCGTGCAAGATGGATCCAGTTTCGAATCCCGTTGAGGCATGAATGTTGTGTTCGTCTTATGGCACTGGCTCTCTCCCTTCCCTGGAATCAGTGGCTCTAAATCAGAGACAGGCGACTGCTTATAGCCCATTGAGTTGCTCATGGTGTCGTTAAACTCCCATTAAAGAAAAAAGTATACAGGGTGCATAGGTAAGTCTTTAGCCTGGAATAACTTGCTAACGGAGAGAGGTACAGTTATGCAAGTGAGATAACGGTATAGTAAAGCGACTACGCCCGATCGAATGCAACCGATAGCAGCGTCCCTAGTGGCGAAATGCCGAAGTTAGCCATTGCAAATCAAAAACGAAAAGAGAGAGAGCAAAATTTCCAATTACAAAGTTTGTAGAGCATCAATTAATTAGTACAAAACATTTGTTTCACACAGATAAGATAAATTGTTGCCTGAATACCCTAAAATGTCCGAAATCGATGCACAACCTTTTGTGTGAACGTTTGAAGGGAACAGGCATAGGTATGAGCAAATGCACACAATTTATTGCATAAATTTGTACTTATGTCAATACAGTTTGATGACGTCAGACAAAACAAAAACAAAAAAGGCAAACTGGCACACAGTGATAAAATGTTAATGTCTAGTATGTTCGAAGAGTTCACCATCACCCGCGAGCCGTCTCACTACACTTGCGATGGTAACCGCACTTGGATGTGGCCCAGCTGGAAAATGAACGGCATATTCCCGTGCAGCTAGAGCCGCGTGTTGTTGGCATTCGCCGTAAATAAGCACCATCTCACAATATTGGGAGTGAGTGAAGCTCGCCATTCTCGCACAGCGTACGTAGACCTAAACTTCTGATCAGGGTACATCCTGCTACTGGTTTTTATATCGCAGGTACGGTACAACATCACAATCTGCATTTGCATATGGCTACATTTGCAAAACGTGAATATGCAGATTTGAATCGTTGCGCATTGATTTCAGTCATTTTAGGGTATTCAGATGACAATTTATCTTATCCGTGTGAAACAAATGTTGTTTTGTACTAATTAATTGATGCTCTACAACTTTGTAATTGGAAATTTTGCTATCTTTCTTTTTGTTTTCGATTTGCAATGGCTAACTTCTGCATTTCACCACTAGGGACGCCGCTATTGGTTGCATTCGATCGGGCGTAGTCGCTTTACTATACCGTTATCTCACTTGCATAACTGTACCTCTCTCCGTTCACAAGTTATTCCAGGCTAAAGGGACTTTCCTGTGCAACCCTGTATATACGTGTGCAAGTGTTTTTTTTTTTTTTTTTTTACGGACCAGTGGGCATTTTGGTGGATCAGTGGTATGCAAATTCTAGTGGTCCCCTCGGATAGTAAAAGATTTATTTCTAATTCTAATAACACTGTTCTACATGTACATATATCACATATATGATCAGATTTAAACAAATCAAGTTGTTCAGAGTTTGAAATTGCCGCCCCGGTGGCGCAGTGGTCTAAGCGATGGCCTCTGATCATTCGTCCGAACAGGGTCCGGGTTCGAATCCCGGTGAGGCATGGATGTTGTGTTTGTGTTACGGCACTGGCTCTCTCTCTTCCCTGGAACCAGTGACCCTAAATTAGGGACGGGCGACTGCTTATAGCCCATTGAGTTGCTCACAGTGGTCGTTAAACCTCCAATCAAAAAAAAAAAGAGTTTAAAATTAGTGATAAAATGCATGCTGTTCAAGATGTTATTTTTTCAGCGTATGTTATAAACTATTTGCAAAAACAAAGAAAAACTGAGCACCCCGAGCAAGTCATTCAATCCTGATGAAACTCCATATGCAAGTATCTCAAGGCCGAATATGCAAATGACTGATTAAACAATAATGACGAGTGACTAAATAAAGTGCATGGGAACCGTGCATCGAGGAAGGTATGCTTTGCAGGGTTTCAAATTACATGACCTTGAAAATTAGAAAATCGTGACCTTTGGACAATCTTCGAGTAGTTGAATCTCGTTACCTAATTGGGATAGAAGATTGAAATTTGTACCTTTCATAATATTTTACATGAGCTTTTTAGATCATGTGCTAAAAAAAAAAAATTAGGTTGACCTTTTCAAGGACACGGAAATAACCTTTGCTCTTGAATATTAAAAAAAAAAAAAAAAATTGCATGGCATCCTTGGTTGTATTTACTAGTGCCACCTTTCAAGTAGGGACTGCAGTGGGGTCATTATTTATAAAATATTAAAATGAAATACACCTTACCAAAAATGGCATCAAATGATGCATTGAAAGATAAGTGTTTTAGGGTTAAATAGCCAATTAGGAGGATTCATCAGTCAGAAGGTATCTCCATATGGTAAGTATTAAACCTTTAGGAACTCTCATTTTTGACCTAAAATAATATAAACAAGTTAGTAAAATCATGCAATGCATTGATTATGATACGCTTTCTGACATACCAAAAATCATTACTCAAGGTATTACTTAAGTTATGAGGATAATGGCTGTAGAATAAATCGTGCTCATATGACCCGATCTTTTACCCCATTTCGATTATATTCAACAGAACCACTAAAGTATACTTCCGGAACAACAAAGTTTTGTCTCAATCGAAGCATTTTTATGTAAGTTATAACGCATAAGAAAGATGGAATGGATCCCGATCCTATGTCCTGACCTTTAACCCCATTTTCGCCCATTTTCAATAGGTTTCGTCCCCAGGTGGTCCCCTACCACATAGTAAAATTTCATCAAAATCAAACCATTTTTATGCGAGTTATCATGTAGACAGACGAACGGATGGACAGACAGATGAACGGATGGACAGACAGACAAAGCTGGAGCATATAAGCATTTTCAACCTACGGTTGGAAAGCATAAAAAAGAAGTAATAAATATAGCAGTGACTTTAGTCTTAATCTACTTAATAGTGTGAAAGCCATGTACGCTGGCAGTAGAGCTTGTGTACGAGTAAATGGTGTTTTATCGAAATGGTTTTCTATTGGTGCAGGATTCAGGCAAGTTGTGTAATGTCACCCTGTCTGTTTAACATATTTATGGATACATGCATGTGTGATGCCAAAATGGATAATACTGGTTTCTGTCTTGGTAAAATGCATGTGTGCAGATTGCTCTATGCTGATGACACAGTCCTGTTGGCAGAGAGCAAAAGTGATTTGCAGAGTATATTTTCCCGGATGTATGAAGTTTGCATGAAATTTAAACAGAGTATTAATAAAAGGTTGTAGTGAGCAATGGGTTTGCTTCCTCGGGGCACTTCGTGGTAACAATGGCACACACAACAGCAACTAGGGCCTCTGTGAATCTTGGAGAGGTGCCAGCTAGTTCGGTGTGACATTGACGAAAAGATCCCAATTCACTGGGTTTTGTTCCAGAATTTTTAGGTTGAATGACCAACTGGAACCGTTGGCTGTGGGCTAATCCCCCACACTGATGTACTTACTCGATTAAAAAGACAAAAAGAAATCAATATCCGGACTCAAGTGTGGGATATGGTGGACCTACCACACTTGAGAAGGATGGTCTACCACAGAATCTACCTGGACTTTCTAAACGGCATATGAAAAAGAGATCTCGGCTGAGTGAATGTAAGATTGGTGTATGGAATACTAGAGGTATAAACGGCAAGTTGAATGAGGTGATTAAGCAGATGAATAAGTATAGACTGGATGTGCTGTGTGTAAGTGAAACCAAAAACAAGGAAATTGGGGTAGAAGAAGTGAATGGCATGGCGAGTGTGTGGTCTGGAGTATTGGATAATGTGAGAGGACAGGCTGGTGTAGGTATGATTTTAAGTGAAAAGATGAACAACTTGATTCACTATAGTTGCGTAAGTGAGATAATTCTCAGGATTCGTTTGAAATTGAAACTTCAGAGAATTGTAATTGTTGTAGTGTATGCCCCTTGTGACTCGGAATCTTTTGATAAGAAGGAATATTTCTGGAATGAGCTAAAAGCTGTTCTGAGCCAGTTTGGTGCTAAAGAAAAAGTTATAATAGCAGGGGATTTCAATGCTAGAGTAGGTGTGCAGAATGCAACTTCTGACAATGTTTTGGGTAAGTTTAATGATCCTTGTGTGAATGATAATGGTGAAAGATTAATTGAACTCTGCATTGAGAATGGTTTGTGTGTATCTAATACATTTTTCAACCACAAGTATATACACACATATACTTGGTAAAATCGTACTCTTGGTCAAAAGAGTGTGATAGATTTTGTTGTCTACGATCAGGGTCTGAAACACTTAGTTGTTGACACCCATGTGATGCGAGGTGCGGATGTTGGTTCTAATCATTACTTGATAGTGTCGCGAGTGAAACTGAATGTTGGTTGGAGGAAAAGCAATAGGAAGAGGCCCAGGATCGAAAAAATAAAGGTTGAAAGGCTCCTTGAAAATCGTCAACGTTATTCTTACTTACTCAGAGAGTGACTGAAGGAGCTGGTCTTGTGAGAGTGATGTAGAAAAGAAATGGGAATGTTTTAAGAACTATGTTGTCACTGCTGCTTAAGAGGCCTGTGACACCACAATAGTGGGTAACAATAGAGGTGATGCTTGGTGGAATAGTGAGATTGAAGAGGCAGTAAAGAGAAAGAAGGAATCCCTATTTGGGGATGTTGCAAGGTAGAGTTTCTGTGGATGAATATTGCTGCAAGAAGCGTGAAGCTGCTAAGCTGGTTTGCCAGAGTAAAGCAAAAAGATAGGATGGAGAAGGTGGAAAGACATGAACTGGCGTTTTGGAAAGGTAAGAAGTCTTTCTGGGAGTTCACGAGACTCAGGAAAAATAGGGGAAACAAAGTTGTAAGTTGTGTGAAGAATAAGATCGGGGAAATGATATGGGAGCCTAATAAGTTAAGTGAAAGATGGGGTGAATACTTCTGTGAATTCTTAGAACAAGAAAGCAAAGGTGATTCTTAGACAGATACAGATGGATGTCACAGATGATGTAGAAAACCTTTTTTTTTTTTTTTTACACGTAATTGCACAACCCTGGATCTGAGCAAGATGAAAATTTAAGCAATGGATGCTGTGTAGTCAACAAAAGACTATAGCTGTGGAACTTGCTGAGAAGAAAGTAAGGCTTGCTTGCAAGAGGAAATTTGAGCTGATGTTCTAGCATGTACAATACAAAACAAGGAAAAAACTGTGTGAAGCATTTTGTTTTTAATTCAGTAATTTTATATCGTGAATACAGTGCTGTGCACCAGTTTAAAATTTACACAAAAAAAGTAAACTGAATAATTCCATCTTGCTCATGCTGCATTATATTCACACTTTCTCACCAATTAAAAAGTGTTTTTTTCAGTTTGTCGGTCTTGTGTATACCTGCCAGATTTTACAGTTTGCCCGTAAGATTTAGGGAATTTCTACTTCGTTATTTTACAGATAACATATTTTTGAATTCAGTTTTTTTTTTCCCCCAGGTTAGGGCAATTTATAAAGAATAAGTGTCCCTAAGTACCATGACACCTGTATGTTTTGCTTTCTCTGATCACATATTCTTCCACTTCTGCTTTCACAGCCTAGTGGGAAAGACTCGGTAAAAATGCTGTAGGTAATATTTGGATTGACGGTAACTGCTGGAAAAAAGACAGCAAGAAAGAGAAATAAAAAATATAAGCCTCATATATAAAATTTAAAATTGAGTTTTTTAAGGATCTAACATGTTGGAACAAAAAATTAAGATCAGGACTTCAGTTAAGTTAAAGTGAAATGTTACTGAAATATATCACAATTTTGCTGTTACAAATTACTTTTTGTTTATGTAGCCTAATGATAATGTACTAATTAGATAATTATGTATTGATTGCATTTTAATCAGTGTAAGTATTGAATAGTGCCAATTATCTTAATTGTTACATATAAAATTGACAACTCATTTGCATAATAAATCTGCTTTTAAAGGATATGTTCAATACATTTAATCAATTTGTTCGATACATTCGTCAATCAAACATATCGATTTACACATTCACCAAATATTTTTTTTACAGATTTCAATTCTTGAAACACGTAAAAAATCAGGCTCCGGCTTGCCTCATGAAAGAGTGCATAGTGAATTCATTGGCAAGGTCATATATTATTTCTTGTACTGGTGACAAAACACTGAGTTCTGTGGGCTACAGAAGGAAAACCAGAAATGTGAGTGACTGTAACCCACACTGCATACTCAGGATATGTTGCCAATCAAGAGTTTGGATACACTGCATATTTTTAAGTTATGAATGACTTTTTTCTTTTATTTCACTGTTTTACGAGCTACATACTTACTGCATGTGAACAAATGTTTTATTATGTAGTGGATTGTTTTACTTATTTCTATCTTTAAGATGTGTTCCACACAGACAATGGACAGCAGTGTGTTAGATCTGCATTGAATCCTTCAAATATTAATGTCATGATTGAATGTGCCTATGTGGTTAAGATTTTGATGAGTGAAACAGTTTTCTGCCAGAAATTATGATGAATAAAAGGAAATAATGGGAAATGGTTACACCCATTTCTTAATACATCAAAAAAAAAAAAAAAAAATGTGGTTTACCTTTTTTCTTGATTCTTGGTATTCTGATTATTTGTGATTGTGTGGCTGCAAAAATGGACTTGACTGAAGGCCATATCATCTATTTTCTCCAGAAATAATCACTTGGACAAAAGATTGTGTGCATGATTTACACAGTTTCATAATCTTACAGGTATGCCACTAAACATCTCGTGTAGTTGATAATTTGATTCAGTTGGGAAAATGTGAAGGAAATTTTGTTTGAGCTCAGCTTCTTAGAAAAACATTGAGAAAAGTATATTGCCAGCACTTAAGTCATTTTGGGTCTGTTGTATAGGCAAGCAAGAGTTACTATTATGTAGCCCTTATGAAGCCGAAGATTCTGATAAGAAAGGTACAAGCTACTGCTAATATTAACAGAAAAAGGATTTTTTTTGTCATTTAGACATGTCAGCTGCATTCTTAGGTGTTTCAATGTTTCAACTGGCATAGTAAATACATTGTAGGAACCATATCATATTATGAAGAATGATCAAAAGGTTCAAGGTCACTGCAAGACTGTGTATGACATAAACATTGACAAAAGTCAGACTATATAAAGGTGGTTAGTAATCTGTGAGAATTACAGTTGAATTATGGCATAGTGCTATGTGTGTTGAACATATCGTGCACATATTTGATGGCGTCATTGTTACAGAGTGCGTCCACAGCAGATCGAGGTGTTATTTTGTTCCTGTCCACTGAAAGAAAGAAACCTGCGAAAATTTAACTCTGAATGGTGGCGGTGTATAGTGAAAAGTGTTTGTCAAAGACCAGTTATGGAATGATGTCAAAAATTCAATGAAGGTCGCAGTACGACACAATTTGCAGTGGTGGACATCTGTCCACATCGAACATTCCCGATAACATTGAGAATTTAAAAGCCACTATTCTCAATGATCCGCAAGTAACTATTTGTCAAATGGCCAGTGACTTCAACATGAGCTACAAATGTGTTCAAAGTATCATGCAGGGTCTAAAGTACTGTAAAGTGCACTGTCAATGGATCCAGCTTGCCCTCAACAATCAGGAAACACATCATATGGCAGTCTCTCTGCAGCACTTGCTGAGTTTCAATGTGGAGAGCAACACATTCTTGGAGTGCATTGTGGCTGGTGGCAAAACTTGGTGCTTCCACTTTCAACCAGAATCCACGTCTGCGAGCATTCAGTGGTGTGGCATCTGTCCTCTCCCTGTCCAAAGTAATTCAAGGGGCAAACATCTGCTGGAAAAATGGTAGCGATACTGTTCTTTGGCCACTGAAGCCCATTGCTGGTAGAGTTCAAGGAGCCAGGTGGCAGTATGAATGCCGCGTGATATTGCTAGATGTTTGAGTGTGCCACCCCGGTGGCGCCAGTGGTCTAAACACTGGCTTTTGACCATTCATCTGAGATGGGTTTGGGTTCAAATCCTGGTGAGGCATGGATGTTGTGTTTGTCTTACAGCACTGGCTCTCTCTCTTCCCTGGAGTCAGTGGTCCTAAATTAATGGTTGGCGACTGTTGAGTTGCTCATGGTGGTCGTTAAACTTCAAATCTTAAAAAAAAAAACAAAAAAAAAACAGTTGAGCGTTTGCACCATGCCATTAAGAATAAATGTCCTGGCAACCTCAGTAAAAACGTAATCTTACTGCATGACAAGTGTGCCCTTAAGTGGCAGGCCTTGGAGCCTCCCACTTTACAGTCCAGATTTCTCCCCTTGCAGTTTCCACTTCTTCAGTCCACTGAAAGGGAGTAGGTTCCAGTCAGACAATGACTTGAAGCAGGCTGTATTGGATTTTTGTATGCAACAGACTTCTACCACGACAGCATCTTCAACCTTGTTCATCAATGGATAATTGTCTTAATGCCTACGGCAAGTACTTTTAAATGTCTGTAACCTATTTGAACTTACCAACTCTGAACAGAAACGTTTTGATCATGCCTTATACACGATTAGTGCAATCAAAGTGAAATTGAATAAAGCAAACATAATTTCTGTTATAGTTGATGAAACTACAGATATAACTAACAATGCACAGCATTCAGTTTTGTTAAAGATATGTTTGTCGTGAGTGGAGTTCAGGAGAAATTTTTAAACTTCAGCAGTGTGAGTGATGACTGTTCTGCTATTTTTATTATCAAAACATTTATTTGACATCATGAAAAAAATTTCATTGTGACGATAAGCTAGTTGCTCAAACTAATAATGGTGCAGCAGCTGGACAGCAAGTGAGGCTGCATTGTTTTTTTCATCCATGTCATACTTTTCTCGTTATTGTGCCCACCCCTGCTTCGTCCTTGCATTTTTTCTTCATAATTTTCCCGTTCTGTCATCACTGCTTTTTCCTGCTGACATGTTATCCTTCCCTGTAATTTTTTTTGTTTCGGTAGTTGTTGTCACACGCTGCTTTGCCCTGTTGTCATTTTTCCATCTCCGTTGTCTTTTCTCTTATCGCAAAAAGCACCTGTGAGCCTCAGGAGCACTTTCAAAAGTGCCTTGCTGCAGTGGATAAGGGAAGAGGCATTTCGTTTACTTCTTTAACAGTTCGCTGGAACAGAAACAATCCTGGAAACAGCATTCGCCCTTTCGGTTCTGCTCGACCGGTTGGTCGGTGCGTTGTCTGCTCTGGCTTTGCTCAGTCCTGGTTTTTGTATATATTTTCACAAACTGCATGCATCAAGTTTTTTTATTAAAATTAGAAGCATAAAAACCTATTTGTTTTTAATCTTGAATTTTATTTAAAGTACAAAATTCTATATAGATAACGCATTGTGCTTGTATTTTGGTTTGTAAATATAGCAAAAAGTAGAACCATAAATTTGGCTAATCTGCATAGCATTTTGCTACAACTTGCTGACAAAATAGCCAAATTCCTACGAGAGAAAAATATCCATCTTTAAACACTGCTTTAGCACATTTGTGTTTTGAAAGGCCTGCAGAAACTTCCATGGCACATAATCCCTTTGCAAATCCCACTAATCTGTTTTGCTGCGTTAATCGCATTAGTTAAGTCTTTTGTTCACTCTCCAGTTAAGATGTTTTCAGAAAAGACAAATGCTATGAATTGTTAGTAGTGTTTCTACAGATATTTTTTAGGTCTGATAAATGACCCATGTTAACATTGAAAAAACTAGGGACTTTTATTCACTCAAATGTAACACAGAAATACTTTTAAAAATGGCAGTTACTTTTTTAATAAGAATGCAATTTCTCACTTCCTGTGAATAGTGGCTTTTCTGTTGGAAATTGTGGTTCAGGATCAACACGACAGGCGCAGATTGTACAACCTTCTTTTTCTGAATTTCGTGGTCTTCTGATGTGCCGCTGAGGAATATATGATGGAATAAATAGTTTTTCTTTGAATTTCACTATGGATTATACGCCACAGCAGATTACGTGTTGAAAAATTTTTTTCCTTATGAATCTCCGACCTGTGTATCATAGTATGGAGGGAAAAATTTTTCTTCTGGATTTCATGGTCTGCATATTATACAGAGAAATGTGGTATTATGAATTTACATGTGAAAAATTTAACTTCAGCAAGTTGTTTTAATAAAATCAAAATCTTAAAATTTTAATTTTTTTGAGAGCAGCAACTGGAAGAAGGGAGGGGGGGAGTTGTGGAGAAAACTGGAATACTGTTTTTGTCTTAGTAGTTTGGATTTAAAAAAAGAAAAATTGCAAATATGTTATATCACTTTTTATTCCAGCATCAGCACTCATTATTATGTTCATGCAATATTCTTTGAAATTTCAATTCATTTCACCTAGCTTGTAGATTGGAACATATTAGCTGTGACACTGTATAAGTAAGAAACATACTAAAAGAAAATACAAATAAACATCAAAATTGTAGCAAGGTAAAAAAAACAACAACAAGAAACAGGTTAGGTTGCCTTTTTCAAGGGAGCATCAAACTGTGGGAGTGGTTTTTCTGGCACCAGCAGACGACAGGAAAAACCAATGTTGGCTGGTTATGCTCCCAAAGCCACAGAACCAAATCGCCGAACTTCAGTAAATAAGGAAAAAGAGAAACTGAAAGGACTTGCCATCCATGAGCATCATGGAGTGCAAGAAGGAACACAAGACCCCAACTACATACATGCAAATAATACTAAATCAAAAAAGGGAAAACCTTTTAGATGTTAAAAAAAAGGTATACCTTTTTGATTTAGTATACACTGAAGAGCAATTGAATTAGAGACAGGTGGCGTTATGCAAATGTGGCATTGTGGGCGGTCCTGTAAACGGAAACGGCATGACTTATGCAGCGATCCGACAATATAAGGAGTGATGCGATGGAAATCAGTAAGAGTCTGACGCAGTATGGGTAAGACGAAGGATCTAAGCGCATTTGATCGTGGGAAAATTGTCGGGGCCCGACGAATGGGTCACTCCATCTCGGAAGTCGTGCAGGCACTGGGATTTTCACGAGCCACTGTGTCACAGGTGCACCATGAGTACATTGAATCCGGTAAAACCATCCCTGCAAGGGCCAACTGCCACGGACAACAAACAGTCTGTGGATGAGCGGGGTCATTGTCGGCTAGCTCGCATTGTAACAGCAAATAGACAGGCCACAGTGCAAGAAATCACTCGGCAATTTAACGCTAGTGCACAAAAACACGTAAGCAGCCACACCATCCAGAACCATCTCCTCGCTATGGGGTACAGAAGCCATCGTTCCACGAGGGTACCGCTGCTGACCGCACATCACAGTGTGCAAAGATTAGCATGGGCGCGGGAACATCGCCACTGGACCCTAGACATGTGGGAAAATGTTGCCTGGACTGATGAGTCGAGATTCACGTTGGATGCGAGTACAGCGCAAACCACATGAAGCGATAGATCATTCTTGCCAGCAGGGTACTCTTCTAGCTTGTGGGGGTGGCATTCTCGTCTGGGGACTGTTTACGTGGACTGAAATGGGACCCCTGGTACATGTTACATCGGCCCTCACAGGTCAACGTTACCAGGATATCCTGGGCGACCATTTGCTCCCGTTTGTGCGTCTTCAACATTCCGCTGGGGACTTCATCCTGCAACAAGACACGGCACCGTGCCATCGCTCCCGAATTGTATCCGAATGGTTGGATGAACGCTACACCGATGTGACCTCGTTTCCTTGGCCAGCTAGTTCACCTGACCTCAGTCCCATCGAGCACATCTAGGATGCCATCAAGAGATATGTTTGAGGCTCTGATCCCCCTCCATCAAATCTTCATGAACTGTGGGAGCTTGTTCAGGGGTCATGGATCGGTATGACTCCCAACGCTTCCGGTGTCTTGTCGAGTCCATGCCGAGACGAATTGCCGCCGTCATCAAGGCAAAAGGTGGTGCTACACGTTACTAGACAGGTATCTCTAATTCAATTGCTCTTCAGTGTATATTTTCATGTATGTAGTTGCAAATATATACTAAATTAAATGTACTGTTTTGTCGTATTTAGTACGATAAATCTTGCTGCAGTATGCTAATGATTTTGCAGCCAAAATTTTTTTTTTTAAACAGTCATGTTTTCCCCCATTTTTTCCCTTTTCAGACAGAAGCCTTGTAGCAGAATAGCGGCAACAGGTGACGTACTTTGCAGATTTATTTTGGTCCTGCAGACAAAAATGTCATCCCCAGAACCCTCTTAAACCATCTGACAGACTCCTTATCATAGATGCAAGTTTTCCACCTTTCAAAATTTCCAAAAACTGAAGTTAGGCGTAGTGAGGATTTCTTCCGTAATCGTAATTTTTTTTTCTCGGGAAGGACGATGCACGTTGCAGAATTATTTTGTACTCGTCCCTGTAGCAGAATCGCGTCTACGGCCGAGTACTTCGCAGATTTATCTTGTACTCTTCCTCGTAGAAGAATCGCGGTGACTTACATCGCATGTTTATTTTGTACTCGTCCCAGTAGAAGAATCGCGGCGACGGCCGACGTACATCTCAGGTTTATTTTGTACTAGTCCCCGTAGAAGAATCGTGGTGAGTATATATACATCACAGGTTTATTTTGTACTCTTCCCCGTGGCAGAATCACGGTAGTATACACCGCACGTTTATTTTGTACTCGTCCCTGTAGCAGAATCGCGGTGACGGGTGACTTACACCGTAGGTTTATTTTGTACTCGTCCCCGTAGCAGAATAACAGCGACGGCCCACATACAATGCAGATTTAATTTGTACTCCTCTCCGTAGAAGAATCGTGTCGACATACATCACAGATTTCTTTTGTACTCATCCCCGTAGAAGAATCGCGGCGACAGCCGTTGGTACATCGCAGATTCATTTTCTACTAATCCTCGTTGCAGAATCGCGGTGACAGCCGATGCACTTCGCAGATCTATTTTGGTCCCCGCAGACAAAACTGACATCCCCAAAACCCGATTAAACCATCTTGCAGACCTCCTAAGATGCAAGTTTTCCGCCTCACAAAATTTCCGGAAACGGAAGTTAGGCGAAGTGAGAATTTCTCTCGTAATCGTATTTTTTTTCTAATAATTAACAGCATAAAAGTTTTTGTTAATTAGATTTAATTAGTTTCCCAATAAAATTTTGATGTAGGGATAAAAATCCCTACATTCTCATCATCAAGAATTTATATAGCTAAAATAGGCTTAAAAAATTATCAGCATGCGTCATGTTACGATTTTTCCATCTGAGTGTTATGCTTTTTGGTTCTGAGAGGTTGGCAGGTCTGCAAGTCCTTTCCGTTACTCTTTTTCTTGTTTACTGAAGTTTGGCAGTTTGGTTCTGTGGCTTCAAGAGCATAACCAGCAAACATTGTTTTTTTCTGTCTTCTGCTGGTGCCAGAAAAGCCACTCCCACAGGTTGATGCTCCCTTGAGAAAGGCAACCTGTTTCTTGTTTTTTTACCTTGCTACAATTTTGATGTTTATTTGTATTTTCTTTTAGTATGTTTCTTACTTATATAATTGCTATCCATGAGGTTTAGCTGAGTATGGCACTCCCTCTGGAATAAGCTTCGCTTTATTTGTTTGGATTTGGTTTAGTTATGAAAATAAAAATCTGGTGGTGTTTCCGTGTGTGTGTGTATATAACACACACACACACACACACACACACACACACACGGTGATCCATTTGGGTAGGGATAACTTTAAAATGCTGTAGTATGGCTTGTAACAGATATAATAAGTCTATATTTGTTTGGCAGAAATCACTTTTATGGGTTGGAGTTTGTCTAGGCCTCTCTACATAACCCCCTATGCAGACTTAGGCGAGTTCCAGAGTTCATGCCAGGTGCTCAATTCTTGCCACGTGTTTTTTCACATCTGTGGAGTGATTTGTGTGAATGCTACAGTAATTTTCACCTTTAAGTCATCCAGGTTTGAGGTCGTTGTGCATAGATAATGATCTTCAGAAACCCCCCACATGAAGAAATTGGGGAGGAGTGAGATCCTGGGAGTTTGCAGGCCAAGGAATACGACCATCGTGGCCACACCAGTTGTCATTGAGGAAGTTCCTGGCTTCCAGTGACCAGTGGGGGTGGAGCCCTATCTTGTAGTAAAATGACATTATCCAGTTGTGGTACCAAGAAGATATGTAGCATGTCCATGATGGTCCTGAACATACAGTATCTTCAGAGATGGCAAAAAGGACCATAAAGCTGGTGACGACTCATCCCGCACCACACATTTACCTCCGGGCTTGCTTTTTCCACTTTGTAGAAAGCATGGGGATTCTGAATACCCCAAATGATAGTGTTATGTGTATTCACTCTTCCGCTCACATGCAATGTAGCCTTATCTGTCAATAGCCATTGATCCAAAAAAAGTAGTATCCGCTTCCTTCCAGTCGCACATGTGGAAGGCAAACTCAAAATGGTTTACATGGTCATGCTCCCATAGTGCTTGTACACGCTGTAAGAGATACAGGTACATTTTCAGGTAACACCGCATAGTGCGCTGACATGCTGTGTACGGCACTATCAACTCCAAAGATAAGTGTCATAGACTTTTCTACGGGCTATGCTCCAAGTCAGCAGAAACAAGGACTTCTTTCTCAGGTTCCAGTGTTGGGAGTTAGGGCTGACGGGACTCCAGGTCATTTAAATCAATTAGTTTTTATAATTGGTCAACCAGGTATTTTTGTGGGTCAGTGTTCTGAAATCTGTGGGGCTTATCATAGATTTACTATCTGCCAGGTCTGTTTCCTCCATGTCGCCAGCTCGGCTGCCACTGTCTTTCCGAGATTTTCGCCCTTTGATCCGGAAAATTGTTTTGGATGAGTGGCAGTCCCTGTGGTCTCAGCAGGGCAGCAATAAACTTTATGCCATCAAACCACAGATCGGATTATGGAAGTCTAGTTTGCGGATGAACCGTCGTGAGGAAGTTGTTCTTGCGCGTCTCCGCATTGGGCACTGTCGTTTTACTCACCGCTTTTTGCTGTGTGGCGACAGTGCCCCGATGTGTGAGGCGTGCCACTGTCGTCTCACCGTCCTTCATGTTTTGTGTACTTGTGTTCGTTTTTGTGATCATCGTTTTCGTTATTTTCATTCTCATTTGTTGGACGAAGGAGCAGCTACGCTGCAGACTCTCATTGGTGAGGACTGCGACCTGACCGCAGTGTTCTCCTTTTTTAAGGAAATTGACTTTTTTTATCCTAATCTAGATTTTAACTTGTTCACTATCATATTTCAGTTTTACCACATCAGCCTGTTTTTAACCTTGTGTACGTTTTTTATTGATTTTGTTTTGTTTTGATGTCTTTTGTTTAACGCTCTTTGGCCAACCATGGCCCTTGCGCCATTAAAATCAAATAACCAACCAACCAACCAACCAACCAACCTTATCTTAGATTTATACCGATTGTTTAAAGTGTCGTTAGAAAGTATGACTTTTTGAAGCGGCGAGTGTAAGAAAGTGGCCGAGGTAAGGTGTTAGTCTCTTAAATTAATTACGGATAATAAAGTTAATTAAATATCAGTTTGTCAGGCTCGAGAAGAAAATATTCCTCAAATAGGTCCTATGAATTGAGTTTTATGGCCACCGGAGTTTGGCTTCGTGATGGATTACATTCTTCAAATGTGCAAAACCAATGCATTATGCTCTCGTACTAGGGTACCTTCAGTGTTGGAAGTTTGGCACCTTCCGCATAAACATGATGAAACTCTCATTGAACAGCTGTAACACTCTTAAACTGTGCATACCACAAGGCACACTATGCACATTGTTGAATGGTTGCTGCCATATTAATTTTTGCGATGCTGCTGCGAAAGAGCATGAGTACTGACTACAGCTCATCAAACTCCTCTTTCCTCGCTGTTCTGACACATGTGCACTGACTACAGTGCACGAAACTCCCATTTTTCCTTGCCCTTCAGGAAGATATTGACCTCCATAATACTGCAGATGTTAAAAAACATATAGCAAGAATTGAGCACCCGGTATCAGTCGTTGCCAGTGTCAGTAGCCAGTCACCAAATGGCGACCAGATATTTTGTGGTGGCTAGTAAATTTTTTAATATAGTAGCCAACAATGGCCAGTAGAGTCCCCCCCCCCTTGTGAATGAATATAGAGTTCAGTTTTCTTGCCTGTGTTTCCTGCAGCTGCTTTGAAAATGAATGGAAGTGAAGGTGGGCTTCGAGGGAAACTTAATCTGCTGACGGATCAGCCTGTGGCGACCAAAGGGTCAAGGTTACTAAAGCAACTTTTGCCATGGTATAATGTATCTTTGCTTTGGTGTACCTTGCACAAAGTATAATGTCATCTACAGGTAAAAGAATTATCTTTGAATCTCTGTTTAGCCGCATATATGCTGGAAAAAAAGTGTTATTGGCAATGTTTTTAAGATGATGCAGCTGCTACATCTAATGCCACATAGTACTGCTCCTTGTGAGCATGGGTTTTCAGCAATGAACCTCATAAAAATGAGTGATCGGGCATGCCTGAATAGTGACACTTTAAATGACTTGATGATTAGATGCAATGGGCCTTCAATTGATTTTGATCCTCAAAATGCTATTCAGTTGTGGTGGGCAGATACCTCTGATGGGAAGATCAGACACAGTACATATCAGTGATAAACTGTATCAACATTATTAGTGTCACTTTATATATATCCTACCTTTTGTCCCTTTGTTTAAAAAATTATTAGAGAAATTGAACTTCTAACTTCAATGGCTTGTCGAAAATAAATTATGTATGTATAAATTAAGGTAGTAAGAGTAATGATATTACAGCACTGAAAATAGTCAAAAAATCAATCATTTTGGAACAAAGGCATATGTAATATTTGCAGTCAATCTAATGATCCTATGCAGTAACTGGTCTGCATCTGTTTTTATGAAGTTAATGAGGGAGGGGGGGTCCCATTAGAAAGAAAAAAAAAACTTAACATATTTAATTTGATAGAAACGTAAGTAGAGAAGTTACTGAATTATTATTTTTTATTTTTTTTAACTTTGCATGGCCAGTAGATTTTGTCATTTGGCTAGTAATTTTTTTTTCCACTAGCCACATTGGCTAGTAGAGATTTCAGCAGTTTCACAAGTGCTGCCCAGTATGAACTCTGCTGAGTCCTAAAAAGGTTGTCGTGTAGAGACCTAGGCAAACTCCCATCCATAAAGGTAATTTCTGCCAAATATCGACTTTTTATATCTGTTGCAAGCCATAGCATTTTTAAATTATCCCTACCCAAATTGATCACCCTGTGTATATATATATATATACAGAGTAGGATCCAAAATCCCGCCGTCCCTCCCCTGCGTAGTCAGAATGATTTGGCCCATGGAAAGTGATTGGAATGCGCACGCAGACGTTTGCTGCTGTGGTCAGTCGTCCATCTTTTGCAATGTGAGAAACATGGCTTTTGAAGAGCAACGTTGTAACATTAAATTTTGTCAGCGTTTGTGTAAAACAGCTGGAGAGACCTTAGAAACATAGTGACTGTACACCTTTTTTTTTTAGAAGGTGTATGGTCACTCTACAAAATCAAGATCGAAGGTGTGTATCGGCGTTTCAAAGAGGGGCCAGGAATCCTTCTCAGATAATGAGCGCTGTGGTCGACCTGTGACTGCACGGAGTGAGGAAAACATCACGATGGTGGCACAGTGTGTTTGCCGAACTATTGAGGAAATCGCTGATGTTACTAACTTATCGGAGACCATGTGCCAGCGCATTTTGATAGAGGATCTTAACATGCACTATGTGTGTCAGCACATTGTCCCTTGCCTTTTGACCTCCGAACAAATGGATGAACAGATGCAGATATTGGGCAAATTAATCGACAAAGCTGATAGCAATCCTACTACGTTTTGGATAACATCATCACAGGTGATGAAATGTGGTGCTACATGTTTGATATTCAACCAAAGCGTGCTTCTTCAACATGGAAATCATAGTCTTCACCGCGATCAAAGAAATTCTTGTAGGATTGCAGCAAAGGGAAGGTAATGCAGGAGGTGTTTTTTGATTCTCACAGCATTGTCTATTCAGAATTTATTCCCGAGTGCACAATAGTTGACAAGGAATGTTATCTTGACATTTTACGTTGCATACAGGAGTCAATCCGTCGTAAACGGCCGGAGATGTGGCGAAGTGGACAATGGTACCTTCTCCATGACAATGCGCCTGCACACCAGTCACTACTTCTCACGGAGCTTCTCGCCAGAAATCATACTAATGTGCTTCCACATCCTGCCTATTCACGTGACTTAGTCCCCTGCAATATTTACCTCTTTCCACTGATAAAACAAAATCTGCAGAGAGATAATTTTGTGTCAACAAATGAGGTAAAACCAGCAACGCAGGAAGCATCACGAGGGGTTGCAAAACGTAGCTTTCGGCAGTGTTTCCAGAAGCTTTAGGAGCGCTGGCAAAAGTGCATCATTGTCCGAGAGAAGGTTGTGCATCGGCGTTTTAAAGTATTCAAGGTAAGGAATTAGAACTATACACCATGTCCCTGAGCTTTTGGATCCTACCTTATATATATATATATATATCATCAACCATTATCAATCCACTGCTGGATGAAGGTCTCCCCAAATTTCTTCCACAATTGTCTGTCTTGGGCCTGTCTCCTCCTCGTCACTCCAGCATACTTTCGAATTTCATTTTTCCATCTCCCTTGGGGTCTTCTTCTGGGTCTTTTCCTGTCCCTCAGAATCCAGTCTAAAATTTCGGTTGTCCATCGGTGGTCCGTTCTTCTGGCAACATGTCCAGCCCATTGCCATTTCAGTGATTTCACTCTGGTCATGATGTCGTCCACTCCTGTCATTTTCCTTATCCACAAGTTCCTCCTCTTATCATTCCTGGTTACACCAAGCATGCATCTCTCCATGCTGCTTTGAGTTGTCTGCAGTCTTTGTATGTCTTTTTTAGTTAAGGTCCATGCCACGGCTCCATACATAAGCACTGGCAGGATGCATTGCTTAAACACTTTTCTTTTGAGGCATACTGCTCTTAAAAAATTTTACTGTTTCTTCCAAAAGCTCTCCATCCAAGTTTTATACGCGGATTAATTTCTTCGTCAATGTGACCCTAACTTGATATTTGCTGCCCAAGATAAATGTAGGAATCGGTTGTCTCAAGCTTTTCTGCATCAATTGATAAATCTTCGTTTCTTGTAAAAGCATTGTACATCACTTTTGTCTCCGGAAAGTTCATTTTTAATCCCCCTTCTTTACTCATGTCAGCAAGTTCTTGGATCATACTCTGCAGCTCTGAAGGGGTAGTTGCAAAGATGACTACGTCATCAGCAAAACAAAGGTGAGTCAAGTAATCTCCATTAATCTTTATCCCTTTGTTTTCCCAGTTCAATGATTGAAATACATTTTGCAATGTGGCATTAAAGAGCTTGGGAGATATGGTGTCACCTTGTCTCACTCCCTTTCCAATTCTTATTTGTGCTGTATCCTCAAATATCCGAACCTTTGCACTTGCATTTTCATAGATGTTATTAATAATATTAATGTATGCATCTTCAATACCGTAGGATTTCAAAGCCATTGTTACTGCTGATGGTTTTGCGGAATCCAAGGCCTTTTCATAGTCAATAAAAGCCATGCCTAATGGGAGTTCATATCCTCTTGTTCTTTCAATTAGTTCTCTCAGTACATGAATATTATCTAGTGCTGTAGCCACTCCTGAATCCAGCTTGTTCTCTAGGTTAGGCCATGTCTAATGTTACCTTCAAGCGATGTGAAAGAACCTTAGTGAAGATTTTATAAACCACTGAAAGGAGGCTGATGTGCCTGTAGTTCCCGAGATCCTCAATGTCACCTTTTTTATGGAGCAAGATCATTATAGCATTGTTCCAATCCTCAGGAATCTTCCCTTCATTAAGACATCTGGTGAAAACTTGGGCGAGTGTAGTTTCAATGTTTCCACTTGCTTCTTGCATAATGTCCACAGTAATTCCATCTTCTCCTTGAGCTCTTCCCTGTTTCATGTTCTTAATTGCATATGTAACTTCTGCAGGGAGGATTGGAGGGACTTTGGCACTGGTACCTGTCGTAATGTCTGGAATAGATGCATCATCCCTTTCATATAGTTTTGAATAGAAATCTTTCACTCTTGTCAAAATTTCGCTTCTATTTCTTCTACAGTATCATCTTCTTTTTCTCAGAACCATAATATGTTTTCTTCCCTTACTGAGATGTCCTTTTGCTGTCTTCAGGCTCTGGTTGTTTTCAGTTGCTTTCCTCACTAGTTCACAATTGAATTTATATATTTATATCATCATCATTCATTATCAATCCACTGCTGGACGAAGGTCTCCCCAAGTTTCCTCCACAACGGTCTGTCTTGTGCCAGTCTCCTCCATGTCACTCCCACATACTTTCGAATTTCATCCACCCATCTTCCATGTGGTCTTCTCCTGTCCCTTGGAATCCAATCTAAAATTTCGGCTGTCCATCGATGGTCTGTCCTTCTGGCAGTATGTCCAGCCCATTGCCATTTCAGGGATTTAACTCTGATCATGATGTCTTCCACTCTTGTCATTTTTCGGATCCACGAGTTCCTCTTCTTATCTCTCCTGGTTACACCAAGCATGCACCTCTTCATGCTGCTTTGAGTTGTCTGCAGCCTTTGTATGTCTCTTTTAGTTGAGGTCCACGTCTCTGCACCATGCATAAGCACTGGAGGGATGCATTGATCAAACACTTTTCTTTTAAGACATAATGGCATATTGCTCTTGAAAATTATGTTGTTTCTTCCAAAAGCTCTCCAGGCAAGTTTTGTACGCCGATTAATTTCTTCATCAATGTGACTCTCACTTGATATCTGCTGTCCAAGATAAACATACGTGTCTGTTATCTCCAGCTTTTCTCCATCAATCGATAAATCTTCATTTCTTGTAAAAGCATTGAACATCACTTTTGTCTTCTGAAAGTTCACTTTTAATCCCACTTCTTTACTCTTGTCAGCAAGTTCCTGGATCATACTCTGCAGCTCTGATGGGGTAGTTGCAAAAATGACTGTCATCAGCAAAACGAAGGTGGGTTAGATAATCTCCATTAATCTTTATCCCTTTGTTTTCCCAGTTCAGTGATTGAAAGACATTTTCCAATGTGGCATTAAAGAGCTTGGGAGATATGGTGCCACCTTGTCTCACTCCTTTTCCAATTTTTATGTGTTTTGTATTTTCAAACAGTCGAATCTTTGCACTGGCATTTTCATAGATGTTATTAATAATATTAATGTACGCATCTTCAATACCGCAGGATTTCAGGGCCATTGTAACTGAGCCATGCACAATGGAAGTTCATATTCCCTCGCTCTTTCAATTAGTTCTCTCAGTACGTTGATATGATCTATTGTGCTGTAGCCACTCCTGAATCCAGCTTGTTCTCTCGGTTGAGCCATGTCTAGTGTCACCTTTAAGCAGTGTGAAAGAACTTTAGTGAAGATTTTATAAACCACTGATAGGAGGCTGATAGGTCTGTAGTTCCTGAGATCCTCAATGTCACCTTTTTTATGTAGCAAGATCATTCTAGCGTTGCTCCAATCCTCAGGAATCTTCCCTTCATTAAGGCATCGAGTGAAAATTTGGGCGAGTACTGTTTCGATTTCTCCACTTGCTTCTTGTATGATGTCTACAGTAATTCCATCTTCTGCTGGGAGGACTGGAAGAACTATGGTACTGGTACCTTTCATGATGTCTGGAGTACATGTATCATCCCTTTCATATAATTTGGAGTAGAATTCTTTTACTCTTGTCAAAATTTCGCCTCTATTTCTTGTTACAGAACCATCTTTTTTTCTGAGTGCCATAATCTGTTTTCTTCCCTTACTGAGATGTCCCTTTGCTATCTTTAGGCTTTGGTTGTTTTCAATTGCTTTCCTTACTAGTTCACAGTTGAATTTCCTTAAGTCTTCAGTGATACTTTTTCATACTGTCTTGCATAGCTCTATATATTCCACTTTGGAAGTCACATCCCATATATATATATATATACATACATACATACATACATACATACATACAGGGTGCATAGGAAAGTCCCTTTAGCCTGGAATAACTTGCGAACGGAGAGAGGTACAGTTATGCAAGTGAGGTAACGGTATAGTAAAGTGACTACGCCCGATCGAATGCAGCCGATAGCAGCGCCCCTAGTGGCGAAATGCGGAAGTTGGCCATTGCAAATTGAAAACGAAAAGATATAGATCAAAATTTCCAATTACAAAGTTGTAGAACATCAATTAATTAATACAAAAGAACATTTGTTTCACATGGATAAGATAAATTGTCACCTTAATACCCTAAAATGTCCGAAATCGATGTGTGACGATTGAAATCTACATATTCACATTTTGCAAATGTAGCCGTATGCATTTGCAGATTGTGACGTTGTGCCATACCTACGATATAAAAACCAGTAGCAGGATGTGCCCTGATCAGAAGTTTAGGTCTATGTACGTTGTGTGAGAATGGCGAGCTTGGATTTCTGGGGTTACGTAAAAAATCGAGTGTATGAAACAGCGCCTACAAGTCTGCTGGATCTACGTCGTCGTGTTACAGATGCTTGCAATAGTGTGACATCTTCCATGCTGAGGAATGTGCATGCAGAGTTACTTTCACGAATACAAATGTGTATCGTGGGCAATGGCAAACTCTTCGAACATAATCAACATTAACTTTTTATCACTGTGCGCCAGTTTGCCTTTTTTTGTTTTTGTTTTGTCTGACTTCATCAAACTATATTGACATCAGTCTGCATTTATGGTATAAATTGTGTGTGTTTGCTCATACCTATGCCTGTTCCCTTCAAACGTTCACACAAAAGGTTGTGCATCGATTTCGGACATTTTAGGGTATTCAAGCGACAATTTATCTTATTCGTGTGAAACAAATGCCGTTTCGTACTAATTAATTGATGCTTTACTTTACAACTTTGTAATTGGAAATTTTGCTCTATCTCTTTTAGTTTTCGATTTGCAAAGGCTAACTTCCACATTTCACCACTAGGAGCGCTGCTATCGGCTGCATTCGATCGGGCGTAGTCACTTTTCTATACCGTTACCTCACTTGCATAAATGTACTTCTCTCCGTTTGCAAGTTTTTCCAGGCTAAAGGGACTTTCCTATGCACCCTGTATATACACCCTGATTCATAAAGAAGTATACAGTTTCCAGATGCTGTAAAACAGTAACAGTTGAAGACACGGACCAAAACTGCGAACCATTAGGTAGATGTACTCATAAAGTTTGTGTCCTGCTACTGAGGGAAGTGACGTAGGGGATAGCGCGTGTGTCACGTGACTAGTCAGTCAAAATGGCAGCGTCTGCAGTGAAGCATTTTGTGTTCTTGAATTGAGCAAAACGGGAACTCTAACTGTTGTGCAATGGCATTTTCGATCACGATTCGGAAAAGAACCTCCAACCAGAAAATCTATCTACGATTGTTGTAAAAAAATTTAAACTACGGGATGTTTGTGCAAACTTAAAAGTCCTGGACGACTGCGCGTGTCAGAAGAAGTCGTTGATAGTGTTTGCGCCGCCATTCAATGAAGCCCGAGAAAATCAACGCAGAGGGTGAGACGTGAAGTGCAGATTTCACAGCCCACTGTCTGGAGAATTTTGAGAAAGAAGTTGAAAATGATTCCATACAAAGTGCAGATGTTGCAAAATCTTACTGATGTGTGTCGTGTGACTAAGGGTGCACACAGAACATCTGTGAATCCTGTCTCTAAAAAACTTGAAACATTCCCCTACAATTCTGTTACAGGTAATATAAAATATCTTGCATTGTTTTTGTTTTCTAGTGCGTTGAAACTGATATATATATATTATAAAGAAGTGTAGACTTTCTGAGATTCTGATTTTGTTAATCATTTTATAAACATTTTAGGTCCTAATTCTACAAGTACCACTGCTACAGTAACAACAATATCGTCTACTACTACTCTTGCTCCTCCATCTACTACAGCTGAGAAGACATCCCCTCCAGTCCCAACTGCAGAAGCAACAACACCAGGTAGCTCTTCAGATTCGTCTGCTACAGTATCTCCAAAGCCATCAGCTGCACCATCAGGCCGTCACTTTGATGCACCTAGCTTTATAGGTGGCACAGTCTTGTCTCTTGGATTATTAGCCATTGTTTATGTTGGTTTCAAATTCTACAAGGCACGAACTGAGAGGAATTATCATACCTTATAAATGTGCAGTAAAAAAGTTTAAAGGTGCATATTTTGGTTTAATTAATTGTCCACAGAGTTATAATTAGTAAACTTATCTGTAACGTCATTTCTTGTTGATTTCAAACTTCAGCATTGGATATTATAAGATATTCTGAAATTACAATCGATTAAAAAATATTAGTTTTGCATTTATCAAAAATTTTCAGTTTTGACCCATCCGGTGTACTAAATTTCCACTGCAGTAAAGTAAAACTTTTTGGGTGGTTTTAAGGTAAGAAGTATCACAATTTTAAAAATCAGTAAGGAAATTGTTGTGCCTTTTTGCCTTATAAATCCAAAAAGAATATTGAAACTGGTATCTAAAAAAGTAATCTTGTGAAAAACTGAACTAGAAAAAAATTGTTTCAGTTAATTTGAAATGTTTTTCATCTATGTATTCACTGTAATTGCTGTTGTTGCCTTTGAACTAGATTTCCAGCCTTTAGTAAAATCATGGTTTTGTTCTCAATCACCCATTTCGCTCATCTTAAAAGGGGCTTTAGCATCTGACCTTATCACGGACATGGTCACGAAAAAGGATGCAGATCTACTTGCCTCTCTGCATCTACGTAAGGTATTAAGCCTTGTGGCAAAGTAATTCTCACTTCTGTTCATCAAAACAAGTGCTTTTCATATGCTATTCTAACTCAGTGTTGACATTTTTGAGTTAATCTGTGATGTAGCGTAAAAATTACTTAATTCGGTTGCAGTGACTTATTGTAATACTGCCGCGTCCAATTATAATCTAACTTGAGCATTGTTTTGGATGTGTGCTGAAATTTCATCACGCCTTTTAAACTTCGAAGCCCAGATGTAATATGCAATTTTTTTTTCAGCACATAAATATGCAGTTTACATTCAGTTTTGTTTGTAATCAAAAAAATTGTTATATCAGTATTTAAACTATATATGTGAGGCTGGTGTGTAATGCTAAATGTTTGAAATTAGTTAATGCATAAGTACTTTTGTATTTGCATGGATTCTTTTATGCTTGTGAAACTGAGCTTTGTTTTGTTTAGTACTTACAGTGTGATAAATACAAGTAGAAATTTAGTTACAGAAATTCAGTATTCTAGCATGTTATAGATACTGTTAAAGGAGATAAATTTAAAAAATATATATATCTTCAGTCAGTTGTACCTTTTGTTACTTCAAAAATATTGCCAGCAAGTACTTCAGTTCATATTTCTGCAGTGTAACTTGAATAATATTGTGTAAACTAATCCATTTGTGTTTTACATTTTGAATTTTGTTTGAGGTGTCCCTTTGAGTATTAGTGCTGTTCTTTAAAATTTCCAAAATGATTGATTACTTGATAGCTTGAGCATTATATTTGTTTATCAGCCATCTTGTGCATTATTTTTATGTGTTGGCTGAATTCAAATTACTCAAAATTCACAATGGAGGTCATGTCTAGTCTTGAATTGCTGTGCAAATATTTGGCTCAAAACTGATATTGTAATAACATATAATGATTACTGTGGCACAGTGATAATTTGTAATACAGTTATTACAAATTAAAAGTACACCCAAAAAATCAATGCTGGTGTAAAGTCTTGTAGAATAGAAGATGGTCAATAAGGGGTGTGATCACTGCCGATTGCAATATAGGATTTAGAACAATTGAGCATTTTGTGCCATTCCAGTGGGCAAGTGGTACAGTGTTAATTGGCTTCAATGCATTCGTCCAAGATGGATCCTGATCTTGAGTAAGGCATCGCTGGTGTGTTTGTTTTGCAGCACTTGTTCTTTCTCCCTTCCTTTGAACCATTGGTCTCAGTTTAGGATTGGCAACTGCTTAGAGTTCTCCATAAGTGGTTGTTAAACCCCAAAACAAAACAAATCACTGTTTATCAAGCTGTCCCAGATCTTCCATGAAAATAGTAGCCACTGGTTATCAACAGCATCGAACAGCTCAGTGTAAGATTTTGGTAGGATTTGGAGTCTCTAGAACATTCTAAGCATATTCAATCAGATTGAGATTGAGAGATCATACTGACACTCCATGCAGCAAATGGCATTCACTTTGAGATCTCACACAGTGAGGTAGAACATGACAATGAAGTTTTATTGCATCAGCACAAGGACACATGCATGGAGGTCTAAAACCTAATTTTCAAGCTGCCTCCTGGAACCACATAGATGTCAGTATGTCTACTCAGTGTTACATTGGCCATAGCTGACACTACTCTCATTATACGATTCTTTTTTCAATGATAGAGGGATGTTTGTATGATCCAGGTTCCATCCAGATGGGTCAGTATCAAGGTACTATAGAGGAAAATCACCATTTATCAGTGAACAATACCTATTGGTTTTCAGTCTAGATCACATCTCTGCACCACCACTCTCTCTTCCAGTGATGTAGAATAAGAGGGGCACACACCACTGGATGTTTGGCATTCAGGCCATCCTTGTGCAACCTCCTGCAGATGGTAGTTACATAAATAAAAGTGTTGCTGTGGTTAGGTCAGGATGCAGTTGAGATGACGGGATTAACCTGTGCTGTAAGTTAAAGATAAATTTCTTCATGTGATGTAATGGCCCTAGATGTACCTCTGCTGTGTCCTGGCAACAGTGTATTTTTTTATCTCCAAAGTCTGTATATAATGAAACAACATTGATCCATCTACCAACATCTGTTTGGATCTGTCTGCCTTTTAATAGCTCCCCATTACATTAATTCATTCCTATGAGGTGTTTAACATGAACACAATGTTACTGTAAATAGTAGATAGGTTACAACACAAATCAACTGGTCTTTTTCAGAGCTTCTGTCATATAAAGCATCTCAGAAAGACCCACTTTTGTCACAACATTGGCAACAATGTATTCAAATTTTGCTTAATGGCAGCATTGTGAGTTTAGGCTATCATATGGGTTTAACAGTATTCATCACCTTAATACGTGGCAGAAATTGTGAAAAATTAGCTTGTTGATTAAGTTTTCGGAACCAGTATTTGAATTCAGCCACTGCATTTCATAGTTTTTAGGAAAGAGCTACCAGTACTTTGAGGGTAAAATGTTAATCCATGCAATTTAATTTATTTATACCTGGAAAAATTATCTTATATTCAGCCATTTGAGAACATGTTTTAGACACTTCAGAGTTTAAAGCAATAGAAGCCAAGTTATTATTTTTAGCTGTTTTCTGTCGAAGACTGTCTAACCTAAGGAAAAGTTGGTTCACCTGTATCTGAATATATTAATGTTACATAAAGATACTAGGAACAAATTGCAAGTTTTCAGTTGTTCTTTGGTCTTTATTACACAGCAGTGGTTTATAAAGGTGTTAGTCATTCATTGAAGGTTTCTAAATGTAACAAAAGAAACTTTTCAGTTAGATATTTTGTTGGCAGTAGGACACTATCTGATCAATGGAGGATACTTTATACCTGATTTGTTCCAGCCAAATATTGATGAGATGGCTTTCATTATGAAATAAAGAGAGAGGAAAATAGGGGGGGGGATGTTTTTTTTAATCCTTATTTTGCTTTTTAAAGCTAGAATCTATATGATGGAAAAAGCCACTTTATCTCTGAATTCCAGAGGTTGTAACTAGACCCAATTATTGGTAAAGTTTCACTCCACTCATATTTGCCTTTCTTCATTCTTTTAATATAGAAATCCCTTTTGCAAACAAACTAAAACCTTTACATTTAAATGAAGTACATTAATGTACAGTTCTTGGACTTGAGCATGGTCAAATTTTACATCCCCCCTCCTTGTATCTTGTTAGATAGCATGAATCAGTGTTTAATGTGTTTCTTATGTCTCATTACCCACATTCTCCAAATCTGTCACTTAATAATTTTACTCGTGCACTGTTATGGCAGGTGTTACAAAGCAACCTGTCTGGGTACTCATCACCAGTATCTTTAAATTTTACACCAACATGCATTGTGCAATATACATTTGGAGAAATTTCTACTGCTTATTCTAATTAGACCAAGGTTAAACCTTAACTGTGGCTTGTATTTATGTATTAAAATGTATTAACACATTGATTATAATGATGTTTATTGTTATAAAAAAGGCACCAAATTTTAGAGATGAGTTTTTTTTAGGGAAAACCATCATTGAATAAAAGTTATGTGTTTACATACATGGCAAAAATAGCAATATGGTACACAATAAAAGCAAACAATGCTGCACAAAGTTTTGAAGTGTTCTTACATCATAAGCAGAGTGATTTTATTCTGTGTTTGTTACAGTGAATCTCTTCACTTGCATTCTGCATGCAGGCACAAAAATACTGTTCCTGCTTTGATGTCATATCTGGTGTTTTTTTATCACTTCAGCGTGTAATGTTCCCAGCAGCTGTTGCTTCATGTTGTCCAACTCCATTTTTCTATAATTTGAATTATGCAGCTTACCTGATGGGGAGGAAAAGTCGTCATATTAACATGCCAACTGTTATTTCATTCAACAAACTGGTTAATCAGCTCTTTACCTGGAGTTAAAGATGTGTTGCTACATCAGTGGCTGTTTTTTTTTTTTCCCCTGCTGCAAGTGATAGTTGAATGAAAGCATTTTTTATCTGTCTGGCACAGATAGGGATTTGGCAGGTGCCAGAAAATCAAGTTATTTAGTTATGTGGATCATATGGAAATCAACATAGATGCACAGCACTGAGTATATCTGGGCAAGCAAAACAAGTAAAATAAAAGCTATAACTTAAGTTTTTCAGTTTACTTTATTGAGAAGATAGTTACATATGCAATTTTTTATGTATGTATTGTGTTTAACTGATCACATACTAAATAGTAACTCATTCAGGGAAAGTAAATACAAAAGGTTTTGATAAAATGGCTGTAGCCATGACAAGATAATGCAGCGGCTATCTGCAATATCTTCCTTCTTGTCTTGTTTTGTATCAGGTTGTTATAAATTCCCCTTCTGATTTCAATGCCACGAACCACATACACCATTACATTTGTCTGTTTCCTGAAAATTGCGAATAGATTAAAAAAAAAAAATGGTTAACTCTGACAAGCCATGTGGAATATCCAGTACATGATTGTAAACAGTTTGCATTTTAAGCATTACCAGGTGGCTATTGTTTTTTCAGAATCTTCTGGTATGGAAATACAACAATGCTGCCCCAGTGGCCAATTGATCTGAGTCTTTAGCTTCTGACCATTCTGAGATAGGTCCAGGTTCAAGTCCTGGATGAAGCATAGATAGTGTGCTTGTCTGTCCCTATCTTGGAATCAGAAGCCCTAAATCAGGAATGTGTGACTGCTAACAACACTTAGAATTGTACTTGGTGGATGTTTAAAATCTGAAAAAAAAAAAAAAAAAAAAAAAATACAACAGTTACTGAAAATTTTTCTGTTAAATGTCTGGTGTTTGGTCATGAAAAACTGTTATATGGTATTTTAAAGTACTGTGCGCAGCTGTGTTTTTATTTATTCTTATTTGAACTACTTCTCTTACACTTAAAATGAAAAACATGCTGAACTGTATTGATTCCTGGTAGACCTGAAAGCTCGTTGCGCACAAGCAGTGATGTAAAACTAGATTCCTTTCCTCATAATTGTATATAAAAGTAAAAAATTAGAAGTTTACTAATTAGTGCTAGTTGCATCTCACTGTGTTCGTAGATATTTGAGTAGTACACCAGAATAATTAAGAATTTAGGCGTTTAGTTTTAAATAGACGTATTAATTCTGCATTACCTTCAGTTTTCTGTTTCTAACTGGAGTGTTTCAAAGTTCAGGATAGTATTTTGTACATTAACTTTTCACGCAAACAGTGATACACATACATTTTAATTTTTTTTTTAAGGCATGTGTCATTTTCCTCTTGTAGAAGTCAAACATTTACAATATTGCTATTGGCCATCAAACATTATTTCCTACTGTTTGGTAATGTTTCAAGAAAAAACTTAGTTTTTAGTCTTTCAGTGCTGGAAGATGTATTTCTAGCCAGTTGTGCCCCATCTTCTATTTTTGACTTTCATTTTAAGTATTTGTTTCATTTCTTAAACATATGCCCACACTGATCAGAATTTCTCCTAAATGTATATTTAAGAAGGAATTATCTTTGCTATTACAGACCAAAACAAAGCAATTAAGTACTGATTGATGCAGCTGATTACATACCTTTATTCTTGCTTTGATAGATTAATGTATATTTACTACCAACTATCGTACTTATTACAAAAAAGAGGAGGGGAAATTCCATATTTGCAAAAAATATTGTCACAGAGTTGATTAGATTGGAGTTTCAAAGTACAAGTTTGTAATATCAGATTATAACCTGTGAAAGTATCAGATGTCTGTGTAAGTTCTTTTGTGCATGTAACATACTTAAAAAATGCCAATTGGGAGAGACCAAGAAACTTCATTGGCATGTGAAAACCCCCTTAAAGTAGGACTATTTTCACCATCTTAAACACTTTTGTTAACAGTATTGCAAATTAAAATGTTATGAAAGGTATTTTAAGCTGTTCGACTTAAATTCTTCCTTCAAAAAAAAAATATTAGATGCAAGACAATTGAGATAGTTTTATGCTGCTGCTTTAAATGTATCTTTTGAAGTTTAATACATTTGTGTGATACATTTCCCCAGAAGAAAATGCAGTTCATGGAGTAATTGGAAATATTACACTTACATGAAAACAGTAATGTGTTGGAAGAGTTCTAGTTGAAATTTTCTTCACATGTGAAAGAGTGTGCCATAATTTTAAAAAGAAAAATCTGTTGCCATTTGTCTGCTTTTTATCTATGTTCTTCTAAGGATAACTAATTTTTTTGTGCATTTGAAATGCAGCAGCCTTGTGTGGAAAAGAATACAATAAACAAATTGTGCTTTTGTGAGTGCATGAAATAATATGGCACTTCTTTTAAAATCATTTTTTTTAAATGCTACAAATTGTTATTCATAGAATTGCTGGCAGTAAGTTGCAAATCTTGAAGTATCAGTGTGCTTTTTATGTGATTACTGTACAGAACTTTTTACAGTAAGTTAGGACTATTTGTGTCACATCATTCCAAATATTAATATTTTTGTGAATTTCCTGTTTTAAGATTTTCTTCTTGTAGTGGTGTAGAAGATATAATTTATTACATGATTTTTCTCTTTTGTAATGTCCAATTTATGTTCACAAATAAACTTTTTATGGAAACAGTTTTTATTTTTTTATTTTAACCCATTGTATATTTTTTTAAGATACTGTAATCCCATATACTCATGGCTGATATGCTGGTAACATTAGTGTTTCCAAGCATGTATATATTGTTTGTAGGTTACTCATAAGCAGGGCAAAAATTCTTTCAGCTCCCCAAAAATTATTTCTTTGTAGCCAGAAAGAATTTTCGGGGAGTCTTTCTGAACTTGAAAATTAATTTTCACCATACATTAAATTTTTTCTGTCACATTTTACTTGCACATAATATTCTTCTATTTAATACTCCCCATTTTTTCAAATACTGACTTACACAAGTATATAGATTTATCTACCATATCTTTTAAAGTACAGCATTTAGGGGAGGGTTTAAGCCCCCAAAACCCCTCCCTGGCTAAGATCCTGCTCATAAGTTTTAAACTTTCTTGAAAAGTATGTGCTGTATAACAAGGAGCACAAAAGTCATATTTTTTCGTATTACAGGTTGACCTCTGTCCTCTTGTTTTGCAGTTGACATATAGATCAACCTGTAGTATTGGTTGAAATACTGTACTTATAAAAACAATATTCTACATGTCAGAGAGTATTCCATTTTTTAGGTGCTGGAGCTTATTAAAGATAGGGCTGCTAATTTTAAGATTTAACTCTTGGTTCCTAGACTTGGATGTTCCAAAACTTTTGCTTCATGTTTGTTTGTTTGAAACAACAGTAAGTGCTTGATGAAAAATACCACAAACCTGATAATACAGTTACGAAAACATTAATAGCAACTCTGGAAATTTCAGATTTTGGGGGGGTTTCAGTGTTGCTACAAAAGTAAATATACAGATAATATTCACAATGTATACATATATCAGTTTAAAGCACATTTCATGCAGAAGTCAAATCAGTTTACAGAATGGGAATATCTTTAACAAAACTCAAGTTTTGAACAGAAATGTGCTGCAAAACAGAAATCATGGCAAAGTAACGTTCAAATACAATTACGTACCTAATAGTTTGTTGGGTGACCTATACAGTTGTGCCAAACGTCAGTAATTGCATTAATCAGTTTCACTTCATTTGTGGGGTGGTGTTCGTGCACTTTTCTTTTCAGAATATGCCACAAATTCTCAGTCGGGTTCAAGTCTGGCAAATTACCAGGCACAACATTGCCTAAAAATGTCACATAAGCTTTAATGACTTTTGCACGGTGGCATGGGGCAGAATCGTCCTGGAAGATGTATGGCTGACCCTGGAACAAATCGCATCCGGAAGGCACCACCTTGTCCTGGAGGATACTTTTGTACACCCGTGCATTAACAGTGCTCTCGCACACGTGAATTCTGCCCACTTCAGCAGCAGCAAAACGTCCCCAAATCACAACACCGCATGGATACTTTCTTGTCTTATGTGTGCAAGAGAGATGCAATGATTATAAATGGGGAACAAGCAATGCAACACCTTGTTATTTTGTCGAAACACTCTGCACCCCGCATCATTACCGTCTGTTTAATTTTGTCTCGTCAATAAATAACACTTGACGCCACCTATCAGTGTTCCGCTCCTTTGCCCATTCTAAATGTTTCTTGCATTGTTCATTGGTTAGCAATGGCTTCTTTACTGCCCTATGAGACGTCAGACCCATAGAACGTAGCCTGTTCTTCACTGTTAGAGGACAAACATTCTTTGGCAAGAACTGCTGACGAGACAAACCTGTTTCGCAGACATAACTGTTTCAACGCGTTGTTACTTCTAGGAGTTGTTTTCATTTTTTGGCCATATTTACCCAGCCTACCATTCTTTATTCCACCCATATCACGGATCTTCGCCAGCTGCCGTCCAACTGAACTCTGGGGCACCCCAGTTGTCCAGGCAACTTCTGCATTGCTTTTGCGTAATTCACTTAGTCTCCATTCGTGAAGCTTTTCATGGTGAAATATCACCTAATCTTCCCATAACTGTTACAGTTTGTGCAGAATAAATAAAATGCACTCTAAACTTCAGATTTGCACTGCAGTCCACAGGAGTAACTACACACTTGCCAGTTCAAACAAAAACTACTTTTGCACACTGTGAAAACATCTGAAATAACCCCACGCACATCGCCTCGCATGTACGTGGACATACAAGCAAGCTCAGTCAGCTTGTAGAAACAACAATGACACTTCACAGAGCTAAGTGTGCTTCCTTCGCAGCATATTCCCATTCTGTAAACTGAGTTGGCTTCTGCATGAAATGTGCTTTAAAATGACATACATATATATTGTGAGTATTGTCTGCATATTTACTTTAGTAGCAGCACTGAAAACCCAAAAACGTCAAATTTCCTGATTTGCTATTAATTTTTCCGTAACTGTATTAATGATATTCATTTGTGTGGTTGCAAGAGTTCCCCCATTTAACTGTTAATGCTTAATCAAAGAACATCATACATGCGATGGCCTCTGATCATTCGTCTGTCAGGGTTCGAATCCAGTGAGGCATGGGTGTTGTGTTTGTCTTATGGCACTGGCTCTCTCCCTTCCCTGGAACCAGTGACCCTAAATTAGGGACGGGCAACTGCTTATAGCCCATTGAGTTGCTCATGGTGTTTGTTAAACCTCCAATAAAAAAAAATCCCATTGGGGGACATGAGACAAAGTAAAACCTCTTCCCTTTCGGTAACATGAAATGCTGAGAAAACTATCCCACTCAGCATATAATGTGACGTGCAATGGCGATTCTCCGCTCTGCTTCGTATTGTATCCAAAACAAATGGCGATTTTGTCACTTGTGACTGTCGTAAAATTTAATTTTGCCATTGTTTAAAGACACAGTTACGTGGAATTGTCACTGCGACAGGAAAATTGCTGTTAAGCCCACTTCTTGTAGGGCATCTTATTCTACTTTCTGGCACATCATTTTGCTTTGCAACATAGCATGACTTGCAACATTGCACTGAGCTAGAGCCAAAACCCAGCTTTTGAATATTGACAATCATCTGTTGCTCTGTGTCAATTAAACATAAGTTGGCATAGCTATGGCATGTTTGGAACATCTGACAACGCACTCAATCCTATTAGTCTGCTATGTGTGTGCTGTCTTTAAACCCTGACGTGACCAATTGTGTGAACCCTCAATTGTCTGCGTTAGGTGCAATAAAAGAAATTTAAGTTGTTCAGCTAGTGTTAAGTATCGGCAATTTAAAGAATAGTAATACTTATTAAGATGTTACTGTCGGTTTTTCTCTCATATTTAGAATAAGCTTATAAAGAAAAGCACTGGATATGTCTGCAAAATTGTGAGAAACCATTGTAAAATATTTGGCTCATCCCAGAGATACAATCTGATAAAAACATAAAGTGGGATGACTGAATTATGCACACTTACATTCTCATTTTAATTTCCATATGTATATTTCAAAAGAAAATTGCTAGCACCATTCAAAAGAAACAGGTTTTCTGCATATAGCTGGCATAGAAAATGTTGAATGAAAGGTATGTAAAAAATCTACTAAATCTATAGTGATTTTAGGCAAAATGGAATTGCATTTGCTAACCCAAGCTGTGAAAGCTTGCTTATGTTAAATTTCATAAATTAGCTTCTCATGCAAAAAATTTCATTTGACGTGGAGAAAAGCTTAAAAGACAAGGATGCGGTTTCAGGAGAAATGAGCTTAAATCAGTGGTCTCAAACTCAGACCCTTAGAGGGCCACATGAATATTAATAAATTTCTTATGAATAAGTATCAACTTTACAAAACTACACCAATGGCTTGGCACTAGAGTGGAATATTATTTCTAATTATCGATAAATAGTAAAAAAATGCTTCACTACAAACACTTTGTAAAAACAAATGCTTAACTACAAACACTGTTATGTAACAATTGTTTTCACTTAAATCTTAAAAAAAATCATAGCTAACCAACTGAACACGGTGCACGATACAGAAAATATCACATGTTCTGACCAGAAACTTGGGCTCATTTTTCTGTCACAAACTTATCGATATTTGGAACAACGTCCTTTGAACATGCTACTTTTAAAAGTGAGCATAAGTGGTCACTTAGCCTATTCCTTTCAAGATATTTTACTTGGTTCATTCTTGAAACAACTGTTCACATGAGTATGTTGTTCCAGACATTAAACGTGCAGCCAGGTAATGAATGTTTATGTATTTGTCGTTTGAAACTAACTGGTAAAACTCTGTTGGATTGCTTTACAAAAGTATTTTTATTTTAGCTGAAGTTCTTCAGGTGCGTTGTCAGCATTATAGGAAAATGGAGACTTGAATATATTGAAAACACATGGTGTCTACTGATTTCCAATGAACCAAATTCATGACATCTGCAGTTAAATTCATGACTTCTCGACAATGCGTGGCACAAATGACAACCATTCTAGACTCATAATCAAGTACCCTTGGCTTGAGATCCCCGGTTATTTTTACAAACACTGAAATTAATTCCATGCAACAATAGTTTAGGCAAAAGTGATGTCTCTATAATATTGCTGCTAAAATGGCTATACGGTGGGGAGGGGGGATGCTTTTTAATGAACCCCTACCCGAAAGCTAGTTTAGATGAAAGCTGAATGTAATTCTTATGTCACTAAAATTGCTTAACCTGAATAATGTAATTATGTATGGCTTGCACTATGCCATTCACCAAATTCTGTGTGTTTAAAGAATTTAACTCTAATCTAGAATGGGGTATGGCTATTTTCAGAAATATTTATCATTACATCTATTAATACACATTCTTTTAACATGGTAATGCTGTAAAAACTTAGAAGTTGTTATTAAGGCAATATAAAAACTATGAATGTACAAAATTTATAGAGACTGAAATTTCACCGTGTTTAAGTATCTTAGCTAAACTTGTTATCTCAGAATCTAGAACTTCAGCTTCTTCTTTTGCCTTTTCTATAAGCTTTCTTTTCTTATCTTTTAGTTCTTGGGCTGCTCTCCTTTTACAATTGGCTACTTCATCTTCATCAGATTTCTTCTTCTTTAAGGCTTCTACTCTTTTTGATGAACCTTTTTTGACAGCTAATATCATCAATTTTGTGTTGTCCACATTCAGTTCTTTCTCACTATTAGCTAAACCACCTAACGAATGTACTGCACTGTAAACACTTCTTTCTGCAACAACTGCATCTTCTTCAAAGTTTTCAATTAAAAGTTCTTTGTTAAAGAAAAGCCTCTTTCAACTGCAGCATTGCCATGAAACATGCATAGCAGCTTCTGTAAGAACTTGATAAAGTCATGGTTTGCACTTTGTAGTAAATTCATCAGGAAGTGATCAAGTTTGTCCTCCTTAGGATTGAACTGTTTCAGTTGTTTTTTAGAAGATTCACAAAATTGCAAACATTCCTTCTTCACAACATCAGCTTTTAATGAAGCCATATGTTTTTTATATATACACTGACTGAAAAAAAAAATCCCAACACCACGAAAAAATAGTTGTAGAGGAATGAAATGGTGGCAATACATTTGTATAGGTAACATATTTAATCGATTAAGGTTTCAAGATCATAGCTTATTGTAAGCGCGAGAAGAGCTATTTTAAATGTGAAATGCTGGTACATTAATAACCAGTGTAACCGCCAGAATGTTGAATGCAAGCACGCAAACGTTCATGCATTGTGTCGTACAGGTGCTGGATGCCTGTTGCATTTGGTCGGTCAATACAGGGATGGTTAATGCTGGTTGGGGGTGACGCTGGAGTTGTCGTCCAATGATGTCCCATACGTGCTCGATTGGTGAAAGATCTGGTGATCTAGCAGGCCACGGCAACATGTCGACACTCTGTAGAGCATGTTGGGTTACAACAGCGGTAGGTGGGCGAGCGTTATCCTGTTGGAAAACACCCCCTGGAATGCTGTTCATGAATGGCAGCACAACAGGTTGAATCACCAGACCGACGTACAACTGTGCCGTCAGGGTGCGTGGGATAACCACGAGAGTGCTCCTGTTGTCATAGGAAATTGCTCCCCAGACCATAACTCCAGGTATAGGTCCAGTGTGTCTCGGCCGCAGACAGGTTGGTTGCAGGCACTCGCCTGGCCTCCTCCTAACCAACACACAGTCATCATTGGCACCCAGGCAGAACCGGCTTTCATCAGAAAACACAACAGATCTCCACTCCGTCCTCCAATGAGCTCTAGCTTGACACCACTGACGTCGCAAACGGCAGTGGTTTGGAGTAAGTGGAATGCACGCTACAGGGCGTCTGGCTCGGAGTTGTCCTTCAAGTAACCGATTTGTAACAGTTTGTTGTGTCACTGTGGTGGCAACTGCAGCTCGAATTGCTGCCGCAGACGCAGTATGATGCGCCACGGCCATACGCCGTACATGGCGGTCTACCCTCTCAGTACTGCCACGTGGCCGGCCGGAACCCGGTCTTCTTGAGGCAGTACCTTCCCTTGACCACCACTGCCAACAATCGTGCACAGTGGCTACATTCCTGCGAAGTCGTTCTGCAATATTGCGGAAAGAAAATCCACCTTCTCATAGCCCTATTACACGACCTCGTTCAAACTCTGTGAGCTGTTGATAATGGCTTCTTCGTCTTCTTAAAGGCATTCTTGACTAACATCAACACCCTACGTCGAATCTCAACGATAACTAACGCTCACGAACCTTACAGCGCGTATTTACAGCAAACCTGCTTTGCATGTTCCGAGGCGCTACTAGCGCCACACTTATACGCCGAGTGCGAAATTTGCATAGACGTTATCTTACAGATGTACTCTCACCGCCTACCAACAGTCGTTTATCTAACACAACCCCTTCTTGGTGTTGGGATTCTTTTTTCCGTCAGTGTATGTCATGGGGCATTGACTACAAGCCGGTTTATAAGGGTGCAGGTTCATGTTTTCTTCTAGGTGTGCAAACTTTTCTTCATTCAGGTGCTGATACAAAAAAAAAAAAAAAAAAAAATTCATGACCACCCACTCAATTTAATTACTTTCATGACCAGTAGACACCCCGAAATATTTCCCATGTCTTTGAAACATTCAAACCGCCTGTCGAAATCTTTTAACATAGCTATCACCAAGGTTCATTTCTTCTTCCTCAGCTGAAGCTTTTAAAGTGGGCAAGATTTCCTGCACTGAGCTGCGCTTCCCAAAGCTGAAGTTTCCTCTGAAATGCGTTAACATTATCAATAATATCAGTGACTAGCTTATTTTGGCCTTGTGGTTTGATATCCAAATCGTTTAAGTATCAATGATATCTGTGCTGAATTCCAGGTCATGAAACAATTTTGGATCTTCAAAAAGTGAGACTTCTCGATCTTTAGTTTTAAGGAACATCTTAATTTCATCTCTCAAATCCTAAAATCATTTTAACACTCGTCTATAGCTAAGCCACCTTACACGAGAGTGATACAAAATATCACTATGCTCACATCCAATATCTTTGAGAAAAGCAGTAAACTGTCTACGGTTTAAGCTTCTGGAGTGAATGTAGTTTTTATGATTTTTACCACAGGCTTCAAAATATTTTCAACTTTTAAAACACGGCTACACAATGGGCCTTCATGTATAATGGAATTAAAATGTACAAATGGAGTAAATGAACCTTCATCGATCAACATTTTTTTATCTTTCCAACAACGCCGTTTTTTTTTAACTAACCATTGCAGGCACACCATCTTTAACTTAACATGCCAGTTCAAGCCAAAACAGTTTTTCCTCGTCCATTATTTTCATTTTGTCAAAAGTGTCATCAGCTTTCGTAGTATCGTGCATTGGTATTAGTTGAAGTAGTTCTTCAGTTACTTTAAGATTTTCATATACCCCGCGAATAAAAACGGCCAACTGAGCAACATCTATTAGGTTTGTACCTTCGTCAATTGCAAAGGAAAAGAACTGCGATATCTTCTGAAGTAATTGATCGTTTATATCTGAAGCTAGTTCGATTTTACTAAACACCTTGTTTGGCGAAAGACTTATTTCTACAAATTCATTCACCTTGCCAGAGCACACTCTGCTACTTTGAAACACATTTTGTTGCGAACCTAAATACGTTTTGTTCTCTTGAAGATGACCTTGCAGTGAATCGTACTTCTCCCCATGCACAGTTTGAAAATGGTGTCATAAGTTGTACTGTTTTGGAACTGCTAACAAATAAAGGCACAGTACACAATTGTTACTTTCACAACAAAAGTACTGTAACCCCACTTCTTTTTAAATATTCTATGTTCATCTTCAATCTATCATTTTCTACTGTGACTTGGTTTAGAAACAAACATGGTAAAAATAAAATCACACAAATCAACCTCAGTAGAAAAATAGCATGTGAAGCAACCAATGCAGTTGGATGAAACTAGCCACCAGCTGAGCGGGAGGGAGCATTTCAAGGTCGATCAGTATTTCCAGCACTTGATTTCAATTCTGCGCAAATAATATTTCCTTTTCAGACGACATCCCTTCCCATAAAGCGACACGGTGGCAAACGCGCTTGTATTGGTAAAGAGTACGTTGCGGGAAGACACCTGTACTCTTCTAGTATTCCTTTTGACGTAAAACTATGCATGCTTAATAGAATTTTTTTCTTCGTAAATTAAGCCATAAAGAGGATGGCTTTGCTTAGCATTACTACGTTTATACCAGTATTATATATATATCATATTATACTTGAAAAAAAAGGGCGATTTATTTTTATTTTATAATCATTCATGCGGGCTGCGAGTTTTAAGACCACTGGCTTAAATGATATTTTCCATTTCTCAAAACTTTTGTTATGACCAGATTTTGCAGATCAACTATGCTCTACCATTAGTAGCACTGATGGCAAGTGTGTGATTATGCAGTCTGGCAAAAATTAGTCTAGCACTGATGGCAAATGTGTGATTATACAGTCTGGCAAAAATTGAGTCTTTGTTTATATACAATGACATAAGTCACTTGAGACTCCAATAATTTAATTTTTTTACTAAACAGCAACTCAGTACAGCAATTTCCATTATGCACAACATGCAAAAGTAGATATTCCTCAATTAATAAAATTTAATTCTTTATGGGAAAAGATTCAGTAATAAACTATGGCTTATTTGATGAATAAATTTAATATAAAGATGAACAATACAACCCTCAACATTGACTGTTTAAGCATACACATACACACACACATACACAAAATCTCATACAAACAAATATTAAGCATTACAGAATTTCACCAATGGAAAATGCCCTTTATCAACCCACACAATGTACACACACAGATCTGAGTACATTAAATGTTTAACAACACTGACTCAAAAGAATAAGCATGCATTTTTCTTTTAATTTACAAAATTTCCGATAATACATTAATAATTACAGTCACTACATAGAGCATCCGAATACACTGCTAATATTTCAGAATTTGTGCAATGAGTTGTTTTACAGAGATTAGCAATTCTCAGCAGCAGATTTCATGGCAAATAAGCTCTCACAGTAGCCTGAATGGATTTGCGGCACATAGGGCAGATTTTCAGTGCAGGTGCACACAGTGTGCACGACAGTAAGTGTCCACACGGTAAGAATACCACTCCTACTTCATTGTCCATGCACACTTTACAAAGACGTTGGTCTTTTAAGAATCTGTTTTCTTCTTCTAAATTTCCATTACAAGTTTCTAAAAAGACAGAAGTTGTTTAATTTTGTAACCCAAAATCACATATTTTTTCACACACACACTCACACACAAATTAAGCAAAAAAAAAATCATTTTTAAATGACAAGCAACTAATAATTGCTACTTTTTAGGTACCATAAAGCAGTAAAAGAAAATTTCAACACAATTTAATAAAATACTTCGCATTATTACTGTTCAACAAACTTCACAGAGCTTTCTTCCCTATGAAAAAAAAACCCAAAAAAACTATAAACTTAAGGACGAATAAAATTATATGTCCAACAGCCCAAGTTATTTCACTGTTCAGTATCAATTTCAGGTGTCTAAGAAGTGAACCAAACTGGAAAACATGGTTGTCAATTTTGCTCATTACCACACTTTCATTAAGGAGACTAACAGTTTTTCAGCAAATTTCCAAAACAACCCCTTCCAGCATAAACACCAATAAATTCATGGGGATGTAATAATTTGAAGCACTTGGAGGAATAATTTAAACTGAGAAGCCCATTGGTAAGTCAGTTTCCACTACTGATTTTTTTTAATCCAGCAAATGTAATTGATATTAATGATACAAGCACACCATTTTCAGGTAGCTGATAATGAAAACTATACAACTACATGTAGATGACCTTGGCTACTTACAATGGACGCTCCCTATCTTCTGATTCAAGGCTTCTTGAATTGGAAGAGGAACTACAGAGGATCAAGTGGGACATCGTTGGGCTAAGTGAGGTAAGGAGAAAATCTTATTGAACTCAAAAGTGGAAATCTCTTCTACTATCATGGAACAGATACTAGTAGAACCAGTGGTGTTGGATGTATAATAAACAAGAAACTGAAGGATAAAGTTGTAGAAGTTGAAAATTCCTCTGACAGAGCTGCACGACTCGTCATCCAATTCTCAAGAACATACCAGGCTCAGATTATTCAAACTTATGCACCCACCACAAAAGTCATCCTGAAGAAGAAATTGAAGAATTTTATGAGGAAATTAGTCCTCTAAATAATAAAGGCAAGCAGCACTTGAAGATAATTATGGGAGATTTCAATGCAAAAATAGGGCAACAGAATAAAACTTTAGTAGGTAAATTCGGTCACTGCAACAGAAACCAGTGTGTAAATACTCTTATAGAGTTTGCAGAGGCAGAAGGGTTTTTCATCATGAACTCCTTTTTCAAGAAAAAAACTGCAAAGGAAATGGACATGGAGGCATCCCAATGGATGGACAAGTGAAATTGATTTTATTATGTGTAACAAGAAATTTGTCATGGAAGACTGCGGTGTGCCGAACAAGTTCAACACAGGTAGTGACCATAGAAGGGTAAGATGTAAGATGCACCTCAATGCTAAACTCGAGCGTGGCAAGCTCATAAAACAAACAAAGTGTATTGACGTGACCAACCTTAAAAAGCATCATAATACCTTCAAATTAGAACTGAGGAACAGATTCTCTATTCTAGAAGGTCTAACAACAGAAGAAGTGGACATATCTGAAGTTAACAGAAAAGTAACCAAAGCTCTTATGGAAACAGTAACAAAATTAACTGGGTCTAAGAACAAGTTGCATGTGAACAAATTATCAGGAAAAACCAAAATGTTGATGCAAAAAAGAAGAGAGATGAGGACAACTAAAGAAGATGTGACTTCCAAAGGGGAATATATAGAGCTATGCAAGACAGTACGAAAAAGTATCACTGAAGACATAAGGAAATTCAACTGTGAATTAGTGAGGAAAGCAATTGAAAACAACCAAAGCCTAAAGATAGCAAAGGGACATCTCAGTAAGGGAAGAAAACAGCTTATGGCACTGAGAAAAGAAGATGGTTCTGTAACAAGAAATAGAGGTGAAATTTTGACAAGAGTGAACAATTTCTACTCCAAACTATATGAAAGGGATGATACATGTACTCCAGACATCGTGAAAGGTGGTACCAGTACCAGAGTTCTTCCAGTCCTCCCAGCAGAAGTTGCACGTGCAATCAAGAACATGAAGCGGGGAAAAGCTCCAGGAGAAGATGGAATTACTGTAGACATCATACAAGAAGCAAGTGGAGAAATCGAAACAGTGCTCGCCCAAATTTTCACTCGATGCCTTAATGAAGGGAAGATTCCTGAGGATTGGAACAACGCAACAATGATCCTGCTACATAAAAAAGGTGACATTGAGGATCTCTGGAACTACAGACCTATCAGCCTCCTATCAGTGGTTTATAAAATCTTCACTAAAGTTCTTTCACACCGCTTGAAGGTGACACTGGACATGGGCTCAACCGAGAGAGCAAGCTGGATTCGGGAGTGGCTACAGCACAATAGATCATATCCACGTACTGAGAGAACTAATTGAAAGAGCGAGGGAATATGAACTTCCATTGTGCATGGCTTTTATTGATTATGAAAAAGCCTTTGATTCGGTGAAACCATCAGCAGAGACAATGGCTCTGAAATCCTGCGGTATTGAAGATGCATACATTAATATTAATAACATCTATGAAAATGCAAGTGCAAAGATTCGGCTGTTTGAGAATACAGCATACATAAAAGCTGGAAAGAGAGTGAGACAAGGTGACACCATATCTCCCAAGCTCTTTAATGCCACACTGGAAAATGTCTCAATCACTGAACTGGGAAAACAAAGGGATAAAGATTAATGGAGATTATCTAGCTCACCTTTGTTTTGCTGATGACGTAGTCATTTTTGCAACTACCCCATCAGAGTTTGATCCAGGAACTTGCTGACAAGAGTAAAGAAGTGGGATTAAAAATGAACTTCCAGAAGACAAAAGTGATGTACAATGCTTTTACAAGAAATGAAGATTTATCGATTGATGGAGAAAAGCTGGAGACAACCAATACCTATATTTATCTTGGACAGCAGATATCAAGTGAGGGTCACATTGATGAAGAAATTAATCGGCGTAAAAAATTGCCTGGAGAGCTTTTGGAAGAAACGGTATGAGCAATATGCCATTATTTCTTAAAAGAAAAGTGCTTGATCAATGCATCCTTCCAGTCCTTACGTATGGTACAGAGACGTGGACCTTAACTAAAAGAGACATACAAAGGCTGCAGACAACTCAAAGTAGCATGGAGAGGTGCATGCTTGGTGTAACCAGGAGAGATAAGAAGAGGAACTCGTGGATCCAAAAAATGACAAAAGTGGAAGGCATCATGATCAGAGTAAAATCCCTGAAATGTCAATGGGTTGGACATACTGCCTGAAGAACAGACCATCGATGGACAGTCGAAATTATAGATTGGATTCTGAGGGACAGGAAAAGACCCAGATGGGTGGATGAAATTCGAAAGTATGCGGGAGTAACATGGAGGAGACTGGCACAAGACGGACTGTTGTGGAAGAGGCTTGGAGAGACCTTTGTCCAGCAGTGGATTCATAATGGTTGACAATAATGATGATAATCAATTTCTACTGCTATACTGAGAGCACCAATTCTTTTTCTCCAAAGAAAATAACCTGGCACAACTCAATACAAATCTTCAATTTAAAAGACTAGAATCAGTAATGAATACAGAGCTATAAACCTACAATATTTAACTTCTCATCACTGTAATAAGCACAGCATTCAGCCACTTGACTTCATTGGTGCAGTTCACCAACTTTAATTTCTTGAAGTCAAAACTTGTGATCTGTAGAGGGTCATTGAAAAGTAGTTCTTACCACCAGTAGATGGATGGTTATGATACCAACTCCTTACACCAACAACCTAGGTTTGCACTAAATTGCTCTTATATTAATTAATAAGGCAAGACAAACAATTAATATGAATTTGATAAGTTTGGAAGAATGAATGTAAACGTTCTTCATTCTTTAACTTTTTGCGTGTTATTGTCTCTGCTACAACATGTCCCAATTTTCTTATCTGAATTAAAACAGGAAGTTTGGTATTATAATACTTTATTGTAATTTGAAGAAACTATGTAAAAAAACATGTTTACCAGTCCCAATGTCAATCATTTTCCATTTAATATATTTAATTGAAAACTTCATTACAGAGAGGTATTTGTTTTACTGAATTTTGTCACATCTTTTTAATCGCAATAGCATGTTTTTATGGTATACCATAGCTTTTCACCCTTTTTATTTGGGCTTTGTTGACTTTGAACTAATAATCAATTCATTAAATCAAGCTTTTAAGACCCCCCCCCTCCTTTAATCTAACTGTATTCATCCGACCTTCTTCTACAACGATGGTCAACCTGACTATATTAAAAGGAAAATGATTGACATTGGAACTGGTAAGCATGTTTTTTACATAGTTTATTCAAATTACAATAAGGTATCGTAATACCAAACTTCCTGTTTTAATTCAGATACGAAAAATGGAATAAATTGTAGCAGAGACAATAACATGCAAAATGTTAAAAAATGAAGAATGTTTACATACATTCTTCCACCAAACTTATCAAACCTGGGTTTCAGTACCCAGATGCGACCAGGGTGCCGATTCTTTTCTCTGGAGTAGAAACACATAAATCAGAGATGAAGAAATCCTTCTACCCCTCCTGTCCACAGAGGCAATGATACTACGAAATCATACTCTGGCATAAATCTACAGCTTGAAGGAAAAAGAAAGCTGCACTTCATTATTTCACCATAGAACATACTGATGCATAACATTATCAGCTTCGTTTTAACAGTCACTGGTACATCCAAAAACATGTAATTTATGAAGCCTGTAAACAGACAAAGTCGTCCCTCTTTCCACGTTTATTTTTAATTAACACACAGCAACCGAAATTTTTTTTATCCGGACTCTGCTAGGATCGAACCTTAGATCTCTCTATAACTAGTCCAGTGCGTTCGTCTTATGCTACGGTGGCCAACAATCCAACGGCACTATGTATGTTTATCAGTCAGCTTCTGACTTCACAAATCTGTAGGGATGGGTTCAGCAACTGAGATGTCTCCATCTGGTGAAGCTTAACAGCACAAGCTAAACACACATAGCACCGTGGATTGTTGTCCACCGTAGCGTAAGACGAACGCACTCTGCTAGTTATTGTGAGATCTGGGGTTCAATCCCAGCGGTGTCTGCATAACAATTTTTTATTTAGTTGCTGTGTGCTAATTAAAGATAAACGTGGAAAGAGCGATGACTGTCTGTTTACATTGTCCCCGTGTATTTGGAAGATTTTCACCATTATGAAGCCTGTTTCTGATAGTTAATGCATAGAATGTTCAAGATAAACACACAAAGAATTACCAAGTGATAATTCATTCAATAACAACAACTCATTGTGGAACTCATTTTTAAATGGATTTCATCAAAACCAGAAATGTGCATTGAACTGAGATAGATAAAAATATCATGTGGTTTGTTACACCAAGGCTGAACTCGATCCTATCAGGCTGTAACATTAAGCAAAAACAGCGAGGACAGAAAAGATGAGTTGGGACGCAGCGCCATCTATTGATGTTGTTCGCAATAACAAACTGATTCCGTATCATTATTTACATTTGAGATTTTATTTATATTCACTTTCACTTTAACAGATGGATATTTATATTCTGAATTCGTAGTACTTGGGCAAGATAATTTTTCTGTAAACACTGGTGTAATTCATGTGTAAATCTCATTCCTCCTTTTTCTTCAACGATCTAGGGCCGAGATTTTGGTAAATGTGTAAATTAGCGTCTTAAATTATTTCGTCGGAAAAGTGTTAGTACCTGGAAAAAGTGCGACGTACAGATTTTAGAGTATGGAAATTAATGGCAAATGATGCAGAAATTTCGTATTTTAAATGTCTTTTAAAGATTTTTATCGTAACATTTACCTGCAAGTTCGATGCTGTGAAGAGACGCTGCGCAGGCCTAACGTATAGAACGTACAGGTAAATGTTACGATAAAAATCTTTAAAAGACATTTGAAACAGAAAATTTCTGCACCATTTGCCCTTAATTTTCACAATCTAAAACCTGTACGTCGCACTTTTCCGAAATACTAATATTTTTCCGACGAAATAATTTAAAACGCAAATCTACACATTTACCTACTATTTTACTTAATATGAGTTTATATAACTGAGGTTTTTTTCTAAAATTGAATAAGGTACGTAATTATCAGAATGAAAATGCTTACCACAAACAACAGTTGAAGGTAACTTGTCATTTGGAGCAAAATCCTGACGAGATATTTCTTTCAGCAACAGTTGCTTAAGGTTCTGATTTGAGGGAAACTCATGGAATGAAAATCCCACGTTTTTCTTCTTAGAAGATGTGCACATCGGCACACAGCAGTAAACCATTTTGAAAATGGGTTGGATTTTGTTGTGAAAACAACAGTTTGGTTTTAAAACTGGAACTTTTTTTTAAAAGAAACAAGAAAAAACGACGAACATACACAATCCCGCAATTCAAACAACGCAGAAACCGAGGTGTTTATCCTTGGGACGCAGTGCCATCTAACGGCTGAAATCGTCCCTAACGCCCACTGGCCAATCACCAAAAGTCTATTGTCTTCAACGGTAATGTTACAGCCTGATAGGATCCAGTTCAGCCTTGGTTACACATACCACAAAAATGCAGAGAACAATCATTCTGAGTGATTGTACTTCATAGATCACTCATACTGAAGATGTGAACTTATGTCTAAAGTTTAGTGAATATGTTACTACAGAGAGTTTCATAAAAGCCAGTCTTGGTCATGAACAGCTTTGTTCAGTAGTAGAATTATATACACTCTTTGCCAAAAAGAAAGAAAGGAACTCACCCAGAAGGTATCATCCATTGAGATGAAAATTGATATGTGCAATGTATATGTATAGGAAAGGAAATTATTGTAATTCCAGAGCAGTTGGTCATTTATTTGAATAACCCTTTCCACTTGAATAACATTCCTCCCATACTCACCTTGCACTTGCATTTTTTTTTTTTTTTTCTTTTCTGCAGTAGATTCTGGCAATTTTAGTGAGAGATGGGTTTGCCTCCTCGCGGCCGTCCGTGGGAACAATGACACACAGAACAGCAACAAGGGCCTCTGTGAATCTTGGAGAGCTGCCAGCTAATTCTGTATGACATTGGCAAAAATACCCCAACTCACTGGGTTTTGTTTCAGAATCCTTAGATTGAAAGACCAACTGGAACCATCAGCTGTGGGCTAATCCCCCACACTGATGTGCTTACCTGATTAAAAAGACACAAAGATACAATTATCCAGACTCTAGTGTGGGATATGGTGGACCTACCACACTTCAGAAGGATGGTCCACCATGGAATCGACCAGGAAAAAGAAAAATCAGAAAGAGATCTCGGCTGAGTGAGCTTAAGATTGGTGTATGGAATATTAGAGGCATAAATGGCAAGATGAATGAGGTGATTGAAAAGATGAATAAGTATAGATTGGATGTACTGTGTGCAAGTGAAACCAAAAAGAAGAAAATTGGGATAGAAGCGAATGGAACAGTGAGTGTGTGCTCTGGCATATTGGATCATGTGAGATGACGACAGGCTGGTGTAGGTGTGATTTCAAGTAAAAAGATGAAGAACAACTTGATTCACTATAACTGCACAAGTGAGATAATTCTTTGGATTAATTTGAAAGTGAAACTTCAGAGAGTAGTAATTGTTGTAGTGTATGATCCTTGTGATTTAATACGTTATATGTGTCTTTTGAGTATTCACAGTGTAGTGTATTTATAATTACATTACAAAGGTAGGCCTGGATGAACTGTGCTGTGTGTGGCCAGGCATTATCCTGTTAAAAATTGCTTGGTGATCTTGTGACAGGAATGGTAACACAACAGGTTGTAAAATGTCAATGTACCATAGAGGCGCGAGTGTGGTACGGAGGACTACCAAGGGTATCCAGATATTGTAGGAAATGGCTTCCCAGACAGTCACTCCTGGTGTTTAAGCTGTATCCCATTCCACGGTAAAGAAAAGATCCGTGCGCTGGCTCATCTCCAGACACATATGCGCTGGTCATCGGCGCCAAGTGCAAACCGTGACTCATCCCTGAAGACACCACTGGGCACTGTCTCATGTTGATCAGGACAGACACCACAGCAATCGATGCTGGTGATGGTAGGCAGCACAGTGGTCTTCTTGAATGCAGTCCCTGAGCCATGTCATCTGGCAACAGTCCGGATGGTCACTTCTGTACCTGTAGATGACACAACATGGCCACAGATGGTTGAGAGCAACAAATTCTGTTGTTATCTTTGGCTGACCACTGCCCATGTACCACTAGGTTGTTCCCTCCTTGACCTATTGGCACCAATGTTGTTCGAGTGCCGTGTCGCTCTGACGCAAATGCCTGGCAATACAGTGACTTGACCAACGGCCATCTCTCAGCCCAATTATACGATCTCTTTGAACTGCTGGTGTTATGCACGGATCTGACATCCAGGCATCCTAAAAGTCCATGGAGGTTAATGCAACTGCAATCCGCTGTCACAATTGTCCCTGCATGTGAGCCTTGATATACCTTCCTTGAAGCACGGTCCCCATGCATTGTGGCGGGCCACTATTTAGCCATTGGTAGTCATTTGCATATTCGGCCCTGAGGTACTAGCATGTGCAGTTTCATCAGGATCTAACAGCTTTCTTGGGGTGCTTTGTTTTTTAATATCCGGGACTCGAATCCAGCCCCATCTTGGACAAACGGTCAGAAGCCAGCACCACTTGCCACTGGGCAGCCTTAAGAAGCTTCTAAATGCTAATATATTAATTATTTGTGTTAACCACATCTATAACGGGATATATCCATTTTAAAGTTCAATGTCATACAGGTGAGTAAGGTTTTTTTTTTTTTTTTTTTTCTGTTGCTTACAGCATTTGAGACTCGTTACCAATAACAATTTTAACATTGAAAAAAGGTTAAAAATTAATTAATAAACAGAGAATAATGTGCATACATACGATCTGCACATCAAGATCTTAATGCACAAATATAAATATGCCCGATATTCCCTTCCCATGCTGGTGTGAGAAAAATTAATGTTACAGGGAAACCTACTACACATCACTTCCCATCTTTGTTCCTGGCTTAAGAAATCAATTCAAAATTTATGTATTTTACACCAACTTCTATGCCTTTAATAAAATCTAGATAGAATGAGATGATGTTTAATAAATTCCGTTCATGTATTAATGTGCACGAACAAAGGCTACGTTACCAGCAAGGCAATCTTTTGTACATTCAACAATTTTAAAATATATGTTAAAAGCTAAAAATTATAATGTGACACGCCAAATTAGCAGTGAAGCACTGGATATCAGATGGCTTCTACAGAAAAGACATGATAAAACAAAGTGCCCGACAGTATTAACAACATGAGCTGGAGCTGATGGATTTGTTAATGACAATGAATCAGATCAACTTTGAAGCTTTGGATATCTGCCATTTTCACTGGAAATGGCGTGATGTACAATAAAATTTTTGACCAGAAGAAGAAAATGGTGGGGATGAAAACATAAACACCCAAGAACAAGATACTGCTATATAAAAGTTTTAATACTTTAAACTTGAAAATAATTTTAATATTTTAAGCCACCGAAATGGTTTTAGTAATATAAATTCTTATCTCGCTTTTATTTCAGAAGTTCTTTTAAATTCCCTTCTCATTCTTGGGTTTTCACCTCCACCATATCCGATAGAAATGGCAGATGTCCAAAGCTTCAAAATTGATCTGATTCATTGTCCTTATTGAATACATATCTTCCACCATCTGTTGTTAATAACATTGGACACTTTGCTTTATCATGATTTTTCCTAGAAGCCATTATATCCAGTGCTCCACTGCTAATTTGGTATGTTGCATTTTAATTTGTAACTTTTCATATGTGTATTTTGAAACTGATGAATGTGCACAGTGTTGCCTAGCCCCTAACCTTTGTTCATGCACATTAATATGCAAAGAACAGAATTTATCGAACACTGTCTCATTCTATACATTATTATTGTAACCACATAACTAATTCAATTAGTAATTACACCAATTAAGGTTAACTGCTGATTATGATCTATTTTATGCATATGGTATTTGATGAGGGGTCATTCCATAAAATAATCACATGATTTCAATTAAATTGGTTGCTGACATATTTTAGAAAAAAATTATATTTTTGCTATGGAATAGCTATTATATGTAGATTTCAGAAATGCATTTATAAATATTTTATAGGCTGCCATGTTGAAGAGAAAAATCAAAATGGCCACCTACGACAAGCAAAATTGAGTCCTGCAGTCATGTTCGCTTTTTATAATATCTCCCAAACTATTAAAGATAACAGTTTCAAATAAAATCCAGTAACTTAAGCATAGTCTGGGCTATAAAATGAAGCATTAACATTGCATTTAATATTTTATTCAATACCAGAAAAATTGAATATTTCACTAACTTTAAGATTTTTTTAACTTATGAAGGAATTACATACATAAAATGACACCCTACAATTAAATAAAGTGCATGCAGTTAGACAATCTAAAAATGATAAACTCAATATTAACACCCTCCTCCTTATTAAAAAAAATTCTTTAAAAACTACATTTTGCAAATTTCGGCCATATTTGGCAAGCTAAAAAAGGGAGTGTACAAAAAAATCTGAAGTTTTTATAGAATGTATTTCTAGCAGAGGTGTTGGCATTGTCTAAGTCTCATACTGTGTTTTTGATCTGTATAGCTGCTGTAAATTATTGAAGATCACAAAAAATGGCAAATTACGGAATATCAATTTTGCACATCGTAATAACTTATTTTGGGTATTTACACTCTTATTTGTATCCTATTAAATCTTAGGGAATTTTCATGTGAAATATTATTATTTATGGGCATATTTCAGTTACCTGTATCTATTCCCCACTTCCGCAGAAAACGGAGCGTGGAATTATGTTATTTCGTGAGTAAATAATTGTGGGCTGATTTCGGAAGAAATATTCCGCCAATTTTAACAATTTTCAATAAAATTGATCAACAGGTGTAGCTTAGAAAAATGTTAAACTTTCATCAAAATTGAAGTAATTTTACACGAGTTATCCTGTTCAATGAAAATTTCATTGGGGTCCGATTTTAACGATTTTCAATTGGATAGATCCCCAGGCGTTGCTTAACAAACGTACTAAAATTTCATTAAAATCAAAGCATTTTTATGCGAGTTATCATGAAGACGGACAGAGCATAAATGCTTCTTCCACCTATGCAGACGTGCCAACTCTCCGGATGTAGGCAGGAAACTCTGGATTTTCAGCCCTTTGGATGAATGTCAAATTCTCCCGATTTTTACCGATAATTAGCCGTTACGATGGTCAAAATTCCATCAACCGTCGCCTTGGATCAACGCAGAAGAAAAAAAATTTTGAACTGTCTGTGAAATCTTTTTCTTTCTTCGTCAATGCAAGACGGCATTACAGTCATCAGTTTTGTACTTTTTCTCTCCTCATATCTGCAAAAAGAAAACCGCCCCTGATGCCGCAGTGGTTTAAGTGCTGGCTTCCGACAAATCATCTGAGATGGGTCTGGGTTCGAATCCCGGTGAGGCATGGTTATTGTATTTGTCTTACATCACTGGCTGTCTCCCTTCCTGAAACCAGTGGCCCTAAATTAGGGATGGGTGACTGCTTATAGCCCACTGAGTTGCTCACGGTGGTCGTTAAACCTCCAACCAAAAAAAGCTTGATCCACATCTGTTTTGACAGATACCGTTGTCTTTGTTGATTCCATTTCGTGGTAATGATGTGCAAATGAGAAGAACAAAGTAAAATCTTACAGTTTTTGTGTAATCAGTGATTATTTAGAGCATAATACTACATCATTTTACTGTTTCCAAAAAGAACTTGTTTTAGAATTACGAAAAAAATTGATCATAATACAAAAATATATTACTTTTCGGATGGGTGTGCCGAACAATTTAAAAATTGCAAAAACTTTTTGAATTTCTGCTACCATGAAGACTATTTTGGAATACCTGCTGAGTGACACTTTTTTTAAAACTGCGCATAGAAAAGGGCTGTGTGATGGCATTGGAGGCACTGAACGGTTGGTCAGGAAAACAAGTCTCCAAAACCCATTTGAAAATCAAATTTTAACTGCTGAAGATATGTATAAATTTTGTAATGAAACTATTACTGGAATCACATTTAAATTTTCATCTACTACAGAAATACTTCAAATACAGAATCTTTTGGAAGATAGATATAATAAAGCTCTTACAATTAAGCACACAACAGAATATCACTGTTTCATCCCAAAAAATAAATTTATATTAAAAGTGGGCATTATTTCTGGATCAGCAATATGTACAGAAATAAATATTAAAAAAAATGACTTTTTAATATGTGATATAAAAATTAATGGACTTTGTATGTTGTGTTTATGACAATAAGGTGTAGTTGAAAATGTATCTGTCAGCACAAATGACTTTTCCATTCTTTTTTTTTTCATCCTTGTGGTCCAAGCACTTGTTTCAAACTATCAAGAGATGACAAGGTTTGGGTGAAAGCTGAAAATTTATTAAGGAAAATCTCACCATTGGAACTCAGTATAGCAACAGGACGGACTCATGACATTAGTTGCGATGTGAACACAAAGTTGTCATTGTTGCTACAGAAAAAGTTACCTAAACGTTGTTTGTGGTTTACAAACTGAACATTTAATACTCAAGATTAACTTCAAGATTGTCAAGGAAAAATTTTCTAAACAAAACAAACTTAATCAGTCACATCAACTATAAATAAAATGTAAGCAGCGAGTTTGTTTTGAAAACCCAACTTTTTCAGATAATTTTATAGAAGTTATTATATTTTCAGCTTCCTATATGCCTATAAAAAATATTTCACTTGAAAATGCCCTAAAATTTAATAGGGATATAAATAAGCACATAAATACCCAAAAACAAGTTATTACGACACTGTGCAAATTGATATTCTGTAATTTGCCATTTTTTTATGATCTTCAATAATTTACAGCAGCTATACAGATCAAAAACACAATATGAGACTTACACAATGCCAACACCTCTGCTAGAAGTACATTCTATAAAATTTCAGATTTTTTATCCACTCCCTTTTTAGATATAGGTTGCCGAACATGGACGAAATTTGCAAAATGTAGTTTTTAAACAATTTTTTTGATAAGAAGGATGTTAATATTGAATTTAACATTTTTAAATTGTCTAACTACATGTACTTTATTTAATTGTAGAGTTTCATTTTGTGTATGTAATTCCTTCATAAGTTAAAAAATCTTAAAGTTAATGTAATTTCTGGTACTGAATAAAAAAATAAATGCAATGTTAATACTTCATTTTATAGCTCAGACTATGCTTAAGTTACTGGATTTTATTTGAAACTGTTATCTTTAATAGTTTAGGAGATATTATAAAAAGCAAACACGACTGCAGGACTCAATTTTGATCTTTTTCTTCAACATGGAGGCCTATAAAATATTTATAAACGTATTTCTGAAATCTACATATAACAGCTATTCCATGGTAAAAATATAAATTCTTTCTAAAATGTGTCAGCAACCACCACCATGTGATATTTTAAGGAATGACCCTGAGGTTTTATTTCACTCCACATGTTTTACACAGCATGGCAACTTTAAAATTATGACTACAACTAACACTGTTACTCTATTGTTTACTCTTCCCTATTTAAAAAAAAAAGCTCTAAACTTAAGAACATTTAAGTCTGAGAGTAAAATTCTGTGACGGCTGACAAAGCACTTCAAGAGATTAAATATTATTATTATTTTTTTTAATTTTATTTATTTATTTATTACTTTTTTTTTTGCTACACCACCACACCAAACAGCATTAAATACATCAAACACTATAACAATACAAGCTGGAAAGTGTCCAAAACATAATGTGAAGACATCAAAGCCACGACACTTATTAGTGAAGGAAATTACAAAAAAATAAATGATAATACGATTTAACATAAGTAAAATACAATAAAGGTAGTTGGTTCGTTTGTACCACAATAATAATAAAAGGGAAGAATCTATTAAAGTCAACAAATACGGACAATAATATCAATACAGGTACAATCAGAAGCACAATTTATACAAAAACATATGATAGAGTATAGCAAAAAACATTACTGTATAATGCAAAAAGTAAAATCAAATCAGAGAAAACCCCATACCTTGAGAACTAAGTGTCGATAAATCTGTAGGTTTCTCTTCACAGTCTGTAGGACTTGCAAGCACACATGGTTCACCAACCTCGATTTCTCCTTGTTCTTCATCTTGTACTTCAGGTTGCATTTCAATATTTAGTGTAGACATCACTGTCTCATCTATTTCAATCCTTAATTTAAAAAAATAAAATTAAAACAATCTCACACAGCACTTTAAAATATATTAATAAGCAAAAGATCACTACACTAACAACTTCTAAATGCCCATCTATTAAATATCCTTCCTATGCATGCAAACTTTTTCATCTAAAATTTAATTAAAAACAATAGCCAAACAAAATACAGGAAGCAATCAGTTGCGTACTGGATACATCAATGAATCATAATGTAGGAGATATGAAATTACCCCTGCCATATTCTCACATCAGCTTATTCCATATGCAATTCTGTTTATATACATCCATTTCCTTTGTTTTTAACATGGTGAAACTTCTGTTATAACTGCTTCCACACTCGAGTGGTGTTACTTAATACAAAGATACATGTATGTTCTCCGATATTCAGGGGTTAGCTCCTCAAAGAAAGGTCATCTGCCAAACTAAAGTTACTGATAGTGCTAGATTTTATATATGGTTGATGTATCAAATGTCTCAGTTTACAGCAATCTTGGCACACAACATGCACTTCACAGACACTCATCACATGCCTCACACAAGACCCTTTTGTACTTCACACTCATTGTCTTTTTCTGATACTGACATTCCTAAATCTAGACCTCCCATGATTTCCTTGGCCTTCCTCTACCTTTCCTGCCACTTGGGCTGAATAAATTATCTTAGTAAGCACCTCAACACTCATTGTTTCAACATGGCCAACCCACCTAGGAATATCTGTCTCCACCACACTAACAACTTTTGCTTCCCATTACCCATCTGCATTCCACACACAGCAACTCATATGTCTTTTCTGCATTACCCAGGCTTTGATACCATACATCAAAGTAGGAACAATGGCACTTTCATGCACAGCCATTTCAGAACAATCAGTCCTGTGAAATTTTCCTATAGCAACTATGACTTACAAAGCACCTACTAATTTCACCATCTAATTTTTTGCTGCTGTTTAGGTTAACTATAGATTAAAGCAGAATCAGCCTAAATACACTACATTAAAGTTATTTCAAAGTGCAAAAACAAACTTTCAAAAATCAATTTCAACACACCTGTCATTCATGATTTTCTGAATGGTCAGTTTAATATTCCTTGGTCAACCCATCCATCTTCTTGTTATAGAAATTAGGCTGGCTATTGGAGTTGTTTTTAAGCCTAACTTTAAATCTTGCCATGAAAATTTCCTTTGTTGTAACAGTTTTAAATTAAAAACAATGTTACCTTGAAAATGTATAATGTCATAACCGATATTACCATTACAGTTATTTGTTAGAGGCGAGATATTGAATAAAAATATTGAAAAAATATGTTAAGTTAGATTACAACTTACGAAAGACGGACTGGATATCAAACAAAGATCCACAGAGAACCAAGTAGGTTAATTACAGAAACACAGCGAGGTAGAAAAAAAAGCAGCAAAAATATGGTGGGAACAAAATCACAGAAAAGTTTTAAAACTTTGAAATTGATTTAAAATATTAAAAATGCCCAACACAGCATTGAAATATAATGCCATTTTGTCAACTGGAAATATTTCACCTGACCATGTTGACATTATCAACAGTGTGTTTCAAAATTTTCCTGTGATTTTGTTCACATCATATTTAAGCTACTTTTACTTTCACTAAGCACGTTTCTGCATTATGGTACTTGGATCTTTACAGTCCTTTGCTCAATGTCCGGGGTTTATCTTTCGTACGTTATAATCTATGTTTTTTTTTTGTTTTTTTTTATATTTCCATTCAATATCATGGTTCTAACCAATAACTAACTAAGATGGTACATTGTTTGCAATGCAACATCACTTTCAATGCAAAACTATGAGAACAAAGGAAATTTTCACAAGATTGAAAAGCAACAATTCCAACAAGCCAAAAATTTGTATAACAATAGGAAGAACAGATACACAGACCAAGGAATATTACACTGCAATAGAGAAAACCATTGATGACTTGGGTATGTTGAAATTTATTTTTATCACCCAAGGCTTAGCATAGTGTTAAGCATAACAACAGTATGTGTCGAACAGAACATTAGGGGGTACATACACTATCTACCAACAAGTAATTGGACACCCTTGCAATCAACGATATCTGCGGTCCTGACACACGTCACGGCCGCCGCCGTTAAATATCATGTGGGAAACAACAACGCAACCAGTCGCATGCAAGATGCCATGCAGTTCGGAGCTCTCTGATTTCGAGAAAGGTGTAATCATCGGGTATCACAGAAATGGCCGATCCAAACATGACATATCCAGAGAGTTAAAGTACCCAAAATCGACAGTGGCCTACGTGATTGGCAAGTGGAAGATGAAAGGTGACTGTCGGAATGTGCCCCGACCCGGCAGACCCACAAAACTGGGAGTTAGAGACCGACGGATGCTGACCAGATAAATTCTGAAGAACTGCACCAAAACAAAGGGCCACATCCGCGAGGAGTTTCAACAGACATCCGGGAGTGTTTTTTCGATGAATACCATCCGTAAGGAAGCCCATCTGCTCTGTTATCATGGACATGCTACTGCCCACAATCCTTTGATCACCAAGTCCAATAGCGCTGCTCGGCTAACGTGGTGCAAAGAACGTCGACAGTGGACCGTTTAACAGTGGAAACAGGTTCTCTGGGGTGACGAATCAAGGTTCACCCTCTACAGTTTGGATGGCAGGGTCTGGGTTTGGCGTCTGCCTGGAGAACGCCTCCTGCCAGAATGTATTGTGCCAACTGTGAAGTTTGGCGGCAGTGGAATTATGCTATGGGGGTGTTTCTCCTGGTATGGCACGGGACACTTGGTCACAATTCCTGGTAGACTCAAAGCCGAGACCTACTGCACCATTTTGGATGACCATGCGCTTCCTATGTTGTGGCAGTTTTATGGGATGGGCCCATCTTACTTTCAGGATGACAATGCCACCTGTCATGTTGCGAGGTCCACCATGGCTTGGTATGGTGACAATGGGGTTAATCAAATGGACTGGCCTGCGCCCAGAGCCTGGACCTTAACCCTATCGAACACCTCTGGGACGAGTTGGAGCATTGACTCAAGGGGTGCCCCCACCGTCCGAAATCGGTGAAGGAACTGACCTGTCTTCTCCAAGCTGAGTGGAAGAAAATACCGCTAGCCGTCGTACAACGCCTGGTTGAGAGTATGCCCCGGAGGGTCACAGCTGTAATCGCCGCTCGTGGAGACTCCACCAACTATTGAAGGTGAATAAACTTTGTTTTCCTTTGCTATCACAGGTGTCCAATTACTTGTTGGTATATAGTGTATATATACCAAATGTGCAGTTGGACCATCTAATCTGTTTTTTATGTCACACACACTTCTTTAATACAGAAAGTCATTCTCCTAGTCTAACTCTGTACCATTTAGACTGATCTTGCATTCAGTACTAACAGTTCCTCACTCTGAACCATATGGATTACTTATTACGCTCATCCTAAAATACAGCTGGATCTCCCATTGTATTTTCTGTTGTTATAACTGCTTCCACATCACAATTAGGTATTTACTACACTTACCTTAAAATACAGCTGAATCGCCCATTGTATTTTCTGTTGTTAAAACTGCTTCCACATCATCATTAGGTTATCTGCTACACTCATCCTAAAATACAACTGAATATCCCAATGTATTTTATACCAAGAGACACTACGAAGTTTGTTTAGAGACAGCTGTAGCATTTCCATGTTGATGCTAACACATGCTAGTCCAGCTGCCTACATATTCTATTGTTTTACGAAGCTTACAATTACGCACTACAACTCAACTGAGGAGCACATGTTTTCCCCTAAAGTCTGGATGATCAGCTGGATGCCAAAACTTTATATTTAATATCTTTCAGCTGCACATATCATTTGGAGTGCAAATACCTGCCATTGTCTGATATCACAAGTACACACACTACTCGAAGCAAATGCTTCCCCTCTTAAGAGCTTCATTAACATAACCCACATGGAACCTTTCACCATGAAAATGACAAAGAATTAAACTGGCAGTAACTGTGGAACAGGGCAGAAATTGCATGTGGTACTATCCACATGAACAATAAGTTTCACATGGGTGGAAAAACATGTAAACTTAATTTGTTTCCACTTGTAGGGCCCTTTTTCTTTTCTCCGCAACACATGTGCTTTTGAAGTCACTTATATGTGAATTCATTCTTACAATAATATAGTTGGCAACACCACATGTCATTATCACCATGCAGCTATTGAAATCCTAATGAGGACCACAAATTTAGATTTACCGAGGATATATGGGAGCATTGATACTAACTATTTAGCAGTTAGAATGTGGTGAACACTACTTCATATAACATTCCAAAAGGTAAACTTTAAAATCATAAATCTATATCCACGATCGGGAACATCTATTTCTACACTGTGCCTAATTGGGAGGAGGCGATTTTTTTCTTTTCAATGATACATACAATTTTTTGCAAGTTATAAAGCTTCAAAAATTGTACCTTTGTTAGGCTTGTATGATTTATTGGATATATCATGTCAGCTTACATGAAGTAAAGGTATAATTACACTTTATTGTAGCATCACGTGAGTTCGAACAAACAGATGTGCGCTATAGTTCTATATAAAATCTCCTGTGAAATTATACACCACCACATTCTTGCCAACTGCCAATATACAAGTGGTGTCTGATAAGTATCTGGATTTTTATTCCTATCAATACAAAACCGTGCGTATGATCGTATGTATGTGTGAAACTATTGCAACTACTTTCAATAAAGCACCGTAAAAGCAGAGCGGCTCGATATTAATGTTAGGTGGCGCTGTCGATCAAAAACAATGGTGGCTACGTTAAGTGTTCAGTGCGAGCAGTAGTGAAATTTTTAACGAAAGAAGGCGTAAAGGCTGTGGCCATTACCAGAAGACTTCGGACGGTGTACAGTGATGCGGCTATGTCTCGTTCTAGTGTTTATGAATGGGTTACGAAGTTCAAAGCTGGCCAAGAGAGCCTTGAAGATGAGGCATGGTCAAGTAGGCCTAACATGGCGGTGATTTATGAATAAATTCAACGGGTTAAGACTTGATTAAAGGTGACAGATGCATTCGTGTTCGGGATATTGCCATAGAATTGGATATAAGTAAAGATTCTGTTGGACGAATTATTCAAGAACATCTCAACTACAGGAAGATCTGTGCCAGATAGGAATTCTGAATGCTTACAACAGTGCATAAACACCAAAGGCTAAACATTTGAAATGAACTGGTACAGCACTACGATGAGGAGGGTGACGCATTCCTGGGATGCATAATCACAGGCAATGAAACGTGGATTCATCAGTTCGAACCGGAGACAAAATGGCAGAGTATGCAGTGGCGTCATCCGAATTCGTCCCCATCAAAGAAGTTCAAAGTTGGTTCATGGGCATCCAAGGTCATGGCCACTGTCTTCTGGGACAAACACGGTATCCTTCTAGTTGAGTACTTGGCAAAAAAACGAAACAATAAATGTGAAGGCTTATGTAAAGACACTGAGAAAACTTGCACAGCGTATCCAGACTAAACGGCCAACATTGAAAAACAATCAAGTGCTGCTTCAGCATGATAACACTCACTCGCATATTGCTAAACCAGTGCAAGCAGAAATTGCAAAACAGAGGTGGACGGTTTTTCAGCACCATGCTTACAGTCCAGACTTGGCACCTTCCGATTTTCATGTTTTTGGTCCCTTGAGGGATAGTCTTCGTGGCCACCACTATGAGGGCATGGACGATCTGCAAACAACTGTCTGTCAATGGATTCACAACACCCCTGCTGATTTCTTCGCTACCGGAATGAATCAACTTGTTGATCGGTGGAGGAAATGCATTGTGCTGAACAGAGAATACGTGGAAAAGCAACTTTGACTGTCTGTATTACTGTATCACATATGTGAGTATCATATTTATGCACCTGTATTTTTTTTTTTATTTCTCTCTTGTAATTGATAGGAATAAAAATCCGGATACTCATTGGACAGCCCTCATATGTCGCTGTGCCAACTTGGCCTTTCCTGAAACAAAACATATTTGATGTACCACCACTTTCAAGCTGTGTGAGAATTCACTTCTGGCCTTTTGGGCCATAATTCAATTAGGGCGAATTTTTTTGGAAAAAAAATTGCAGGTGTTGCCTGGGGCAGAACTCTGTCCCTTCCAAGAACATGCCACAGTGAGGGAGTTCATCTGGAGGACTTTCTGTGCTTTTATGGGGTGATGTAGATGGCAAAAGGAGTGGAATAAGGCACAGAGGTTTTCCACCTAGGCATCTGAGGATATCATTACAGCCAAGATTTGTTGTAATTATGGGGTGAGTGTTGCTGTTTATTTGGACTTAATGGATGTCTCACAGCCCATTTACTCCTTACCCACATTCTTCATTTTTGTAGTACAGTAGCATCAGCAAAGAGTGCCTGCTGTAGATTGGGTTGCCTCAGAGTCCAGAGACTGTCATGTGAGTCAGTGTTGACTTCTTCAAGCCCTAACCCCTTCTCTTAGCCAGAAGGGAAGTGCTGCATCATTCTCTACCTCTACTGACTTTTGATCACAATGACAAATGAGTAGACAGCTTTTCCCAGGGACATAAAACTTGTTTTACCTCCACACAATACTCGCCCTTTTTAGTATATTGTTTTGGCTCTGGAAATCAGTCTGTCACCCCTTATGTGTAACAAAATTAGAAATGAAAGAAGTTTTTTTTTTTTTTTTTGTTGTTTCCTGTCTTAGAGAAATGTTGAAAAGGACAGAGCAAAAGACTGAAATTTACAAATATCTTAGTAAAAATATTAAGGTCATCCAACAAAGCATTGCCAAACATTACAGTGAAAAATGGGGAACACCAATTATAACCAAATGATGTTAGGTAATATTTTAGCTAACAAAGAAAGGTGGATTAAAAAATTCAAAACCGCCTGGGAACATCAAAAAGGTTTAATGACAAAAGAAAAAAAAATAAGATGCTTCAGAATTTTGGATTTCTCAACTGAATGCAAAAAGTGGGACTGCTACAGATGAAGGGATAAAGGAATGAGCTAATGTATTTGGTAAAAAAAACTGGGCATTGTGATTTCCAATACAGCAACAGTTGGCTGGAGAATTTCAAACGTCAAAGAAGTTTTTGCAGTACATTGGGCATGGTGAAACTTTTTTGCAAGATGAAGATGTTCTATACAGTGCTCAAGAGAGATTAAGCCAATTTATTTCATCATATGATGCAGTATGATGAAAGTGCATTATTTAATAGAATGCAACTGGATAAAAGGCTATCTTAGATCTTGGAAAAATACCAAAAGGTCAAAGACCGAATAATTCCAGCTTTCTGTGTGAACAGTGATGGAAGTGCACAGATGACTGTGCTACTTCTTGACGAATGGCTGAAGCAATTTAAATTAACACAAGAAAGCAGAGCTTTTTCTAAATGATGTTGTTTGCCACAAAGCAAAAAACTTTGCAATTCTAAAATTGAAATTTCCCCTCCAAACACAACTGGAGATATTAAACCATGTGATGCTGGGATAAATGGAATTTTTCAGAGCCCGCTATTGCTGAAATCAAGTTAGGCACAGCATACAGCGCATCAGTGTGAAGCTCCCTTCTCACTATCTCTGAAAGATGCAATTTGCACAGTAGACTTGGGATGGAATTCCCAAAGAAACTTGTGAAAGCTTCTTCTATAGTTTCATTTTTTGATAAAATTAATTTTGATTTAACTTGTGTTCATTAAGTTCACCCCAATTCACACAATGCTCTGTTTTTCCCCAAAGTTAAAACTTCAATCAGAAAATTTCAACTCTTTTCATGCACAAAAAACAATACTGCCTTAACATCTCAATAGTGTCTGATGTTATAAGTGCCCTTGAGGGAGATGGAAATTTATCGTATTCACACATTTAGATGTGTATCTCTGTCTAAGATTCAAACCAAATGAGAAAAAAAAAGTATTTAATGTTAACAGTCTGGCTGAATGGAAATTAAGATGCAACTGTGTGAAAAGGCCTCACATGACTGCACTTCACCTGAATTTACTGTTTTAATTACTTTTTCATATTCATGCTAAAAACTTTTTTGTTATCTGTTGATGCCAGTCATGTATTGCAAGCACTATATATACACTCAACAGACAAAATGCTAGAGATACCTACCTAATAGCAATCCTCCCTCCGCTAGCACAAATAACAGCCAAGGCATAAACTCCACCAGATTATGAGGGTAATGCCAGCCATGCTCCTGTTGTAGCATTATCCACAACTCCGTCTGAGACATCATTCCAGGATTCATAGATCTGATGTCCTGCTCCACAGCATCCCTGAGAGATTTCACAGGGTTTAAATCCGGGAACCTTGGGTGCCACTGGATGGTTCCAAACACAGATGAGTGCTCCAGGAGCCATTCCTGGGTAGTTACAACCCAGTGGGAGGCACATTGTCCTGCTGGAACAGACCATCAGCCACAGAATGTGCAAAGGCCATGAAAGGGTGTAGGTAATCAGTCACCAGCTCATGCTGGTAGCACACAGTGGTAAGGACCTCTCCAGATTCAATAAGCGACCTGATGTGTCCCACGAGAAGGCTCCTCAAACCATCACAGAGCCTCCACTGCCTTGAACAGAGCTGATCTGGCACGAAAGGACCATGGCTTCATCCTGTTGACCCCCATGGCTCCATTAGCTCGGTACAGCTGAAAATGGGATTCATCTGACAACACAACATGATGCCACTCTACAGAGGTCCAATTTTGATGTTTCCATCACCAGGTGAGGTGTAATGTCTGATGACGAGCAGTTAACAGTGGCACACAAGTAGGGCATTGGCTCTCGTAGCCCAGGGTATGTATGCACCATACCATTCGCTCGCTGATGCTACTTGGGCTTCCAACATTTAACCTGGATGTGATTTGCACAGTCATTGCCACACAGTTGGTCCGTATGAGTTTAGTCTCACGTTGACTCCAGTCATCAGTGGTATGCAGCCGGCCACTGCTTGCTTTCTGGGTGCTGGTACGTCTGTCAACTGTATACTTGCGGTACACCCTTGATATGGTGTCCCTCAGAAACCTTAGGATTCTTACCACTTGCGCAATAGAATGACCCACCTGTCTTGCGCCAACAATGAATCAATAATCAAAGTCGCTCAGATCAACGTTTGCCCGTGTTCGTTGATTGCAATACACTGTCGGGAAACCCTGCTCTCTGCCTATTTATTGTCTGCATTTGGTTTGGGTCTCTTCCACTCTGCATGAGGGATGTCCATGTCAACTCCCATCACCCCTATCTCTAATGTTTTGTCTACTGAATGTATTATTTTTTACTAATTCCAGGGATCATAGCATACTTCTGGAAAATTTTAGGTAGGAATTTTAGGAATTTTAGGAATTTTTAGAAAAATTTTAGGAAAATTTTAGGAGTGTATTTCAATAAAAACTAGATGTATATTTGTATACATCTAGTAAAACAACTTTGTATACATTGTAAAGAGTTTGCTTCACACCCTTCAACCATATATACTGATAGACTGCGCATGACATCAAAATTTCTGGCTCCAACATAAAATCACATGACAACAGTCAAAAAGATGGGTTACACCTGCTGTGCTTATGGTTGCTCTGAGCGATATAGTAAAGAAAGTTCTATGATTTTTCATGGGTAAGAAACGAATTAAATACCTAAGTCAATAAAGTTCAATTCTTAACCAGAAACTTGCATGTATTGATATAAAAATATAGTAACTTAAGAAAAAAAAATGGAATGCATGTTCCAAATTCTTCGCAAATGTTCATCACATTATAAATCACGAAATGTAAACAACCCGATCATGCATGTATATAGCTCATAAGTAAACTTACCTGAAGAGTTTTCATCATATATGAGGCGCATTCACATAATACACCGAAAACACTGAAGTTCTGCAGCGTAAATTAGTAATCATAACAGCATTTTTACACGAAATTTGGAGTCTGATGATGACGTGCCCAATGTTTGAGCCATGGCGGCTTTGATGCAGCTATTGCCAATGTGCAGTCCATTAGTATATATGGTCGAAGTTAACACCCAAATTTTTTGCATAACGTCTAATGTCTAAAGTTTAAGTATGATTTACTTCTAATGTTCAGTTCTTATCTTTTCACGTGTTATTATCATATTCAAGTATATTTACCACATTCAAGTTTCACTTTGAACATTAATATGCTGTTGAACCAGAAGCAATTCACGATTTTCACAGTAAAGTTTTCAGGTTTCACATTAAATTATAATATCCTAAAAAGGTAATTGAAAACCAAGAACTATGTACAATTGTTCACTGAATTACTTTTTCATATTATTGTTTTAACCTTTTCCTGATTAGCCTATCTTTTTCTGCTTCTACCACAACTAATTTACTTTCAGTTTTCTTTATTTCAGCTGAACCTTGCATGATCAAGTTAGAGGCAACTGCTATTTCAACAGTATTTTGTTTTTCTACAGCTTTTCTCATTCTTTCTGTTCCCTCTTGAATTATTGCTAGGGAGGCTTCTTTATCGTTTTTAAGTCTATTTATTTCTGCATCATTTTCTTTTATTTTGTCATTAAACTCAGCTTTTCTTTTTTCTCTAGCTGCGTTTCCTTATTTTCCCTCTCTTTCTGCTTCCTTTCTTTTACCTTTTTTGATTCTTCTTCCTTCAGCTTATCAACATACTCTTTATAAAATTTATGTGAATCACAAACACTATTTAACAAATTTCTTGTTATGGGAACTTTACTTACACATCCATAGTGTTTAATGGCCCCTTTAACTATTCTTAATGATGTTATAGTTGAGTCTTTTAAGTTAGCCTTGTCCTTCCTTAACAGAGCAGTGTTAACCGAAAATCCCCTTTCTGCATCAGCATTACCATGAGGTAAAACTAAAATTGACTTTATGAGTTTAGCAAGATTTGAGTATTTTTCTTTTCCGCTAGAGTCTTTAATACTAAATATATTACGCCAGTAATGATCAATCCGCACTGGAATATGCCCTTCCTCTGAAAATTTCACTAGTTCATCTAGAGTTGGCTTATCGCAACTTAAAAGTTTCCACTCTTCTCTTACTCTATCAATTTGTTCCTCAGAAAGATGCAAAACACTTGAAATTCTGGTTATTTCCGAAAGTCCTTCAGTGACTGAAAGTTGAGTTGACTCTTTCTTTGGTTCTTTTACCTTTAAAACTTCTATGCCTCTTAGCTTTTGATTGCAGAATGGCAAATTTGACTTTAAATATTTTGTGGTTGCAATTAGTGATGATTTTACATCTAAGAGAAATAATTTCTGCCTGGTCTCCTGAACATTCCTGAGGAGATTTTTTGTCTTCATACCAACTTTTAACTCCCCTAGTTTTTTCCATGAATTTTTGTTTTCAAAATCTACATTCTTTAGGTCTTCTCCAAATTTCCCTGCTATAACATCATCTTGGATAAACTGAGCCATAACATTCCTCATTAAAGTATTTAAATCAGAATATAACTGGTGTATTTTTGGTTCTTCACTCTGATAACATAATGAAAACTTTTCAAAATTTTGGTGTGAAAATGAAATTAATGCTAAATAGCAAGGAGTAAGCTCATTTTTCAGGAAACAGTGAATTCTTTTATACCTTGCCGAATTGCGCAGTTGTTTTTCAAATATTTTTTGAGATGGCAAGAAGTTTAAAAAATATTCTGTAATATTTAGCCATTGATCCAAGAGCCTCTGGGCTACAGAACCAACGGTTAACCATCTGTTGCTGACATGACGCAAAAGAAATTTGGCAGTGACCAATGTTATATCCTCGACAGATTTATAATCCTCTCGTCTTGCAGCACTACTCTTTAAAAAGTAATGCATATCAGTAGCAAATTCGTCAAAATCTATATTTAAGCTTGTCAAAAAAATTTTAAATGCATTACTAACAACATGCAGGTTGCAAAAACCTAGTTCCAAAGATTTCTGGCCTGTTTCTTGTTTTACAACTTCATTGAATTTGCGTAAAAAGCACTTATTTACATTTGGGCTGTCCATGGATACACAAATAATTCTGTTCAACGAAATATTGAAGGATGATAACACATCAAGAATTTCTTTTAGCAAAATATCTGCTGTTGCATGACCCAGAAAAACGCTTGTTAGGTATCGGCAAGAAACTGAATTTATTTCTGAAGACCAGTACCTGAGATACACATCCAACTGCCGTTTCACTTGTGTATTTGTAGTTTCATCAAATGCTATAGTAACCTTTCCTGGGCTACTAGATGCAATGTCTTTTTTCAAATCCTCTTCAAAATATTTTGACAATCCATGTGATATCACATAAGCAACTTTTTTTCTTTAAGTTGCATTTTGGCTGCAATAGCAGAATCAGGAAACATTTCTTTGAAAAGTTCAACTGTTTCAGTGCATGAAACAAAAGACATATTGTCCTTAGCAACTTTCATGGCCCATAATGCTTCGGCTTTAGCCAACTGTAAATCATGACTCAGTACTTCACTAATATTTGTTTTGGGCTGAAGATCCCGTCCTCCAAAGGCTTTCAGGATGGACTTATTTTGAAATTTACTTTGAAATTTCTGCAAATGTTTTTTTCCTTTATGATGCGCTTTTACTTGTGAAAAGCCACTATTAGAAATGTTGAAAATTTCTGAACACAATATACACTTAGCAGAAAATATTGTTTCAGTTGCAGAACACCATTCTTTCAACTTCACTCCGTCCAATTCTTTGGCGAGCCACGCATCTTGAAATTTCGTTTTGGATTTAGGCATCTTAAACACTTGTATTACTAACCAGAAAATGAAAGGGAAGTACAAAAACACGTTCCAATATTGCAAAACCAGACAACTTCCCGAAATTTGGCTGCGAGGATGTCAGAAGATATGAAAAAAAAAAAAGCAGGTCACCACTAGAGAACTGAACCTGCACACAGCACAGAGAACACCATAAAAGACGTAAAACCAGAAACTATCATACGCATCTCACGCAAGTTCAGTCAAAGCGAGTCGGAGCCGAGATATATTGCGCATCGAAGGTCACTGTCGCCGACGCATGATCGAAGGTCAATGATCACGTGCTCTACTGCCTGCCAAGATAATACTCAGCTACCATCCCATCGTCATTACCGGAGGTTACGGAAGGAGACCACATGTTTCCTCTTTGCTTCCACCCACCTGCGGTTTACAATAACAAAACATCAGCAGAAAGAGGAGGTTCCACAAGGCATGTACAAAAATAAAGTACGATCTTCTGCGTGCCACGGAGTTCGTCTGCAAAGCGCAAAACCAGGGGTGAAAATGACCCCTCCCCTTTTCCCTTAGATCTCTTGTTACTCTCGAAAACTGTTCGAAGGCAAAAAAATGGAACGCCCGCCCCGAAGCAAGTGCATCTCGATGGCTTCATTTTCCCCTCCCTTCAGCAGCACAGCATATAGGCTGTGTTTCTACGATAACAGGTCTTTTTACCTTACCGTAATGGTAAATTTATTGGCGTTAATAACGGTTGTGTTTTTAATAAAAATAAGCTTACGAAAATTTTAGGATGAATAGCAAATTTTAGGTCTAATTTTAGGAATTTAAGGAGGGTCACAAAATATTAGGAATTTTAGGAATTTTAGGAGGAATGCGATCCCTGTAATTCAAATCTTGCAAAATATAGAATTTCACATAAGAAATTCCAACATGTAGAGATAAATTGGTAGCTAATAACACAGTCAGTGAATTTTGTTGAAAGGTTTGAGCCAAAAACTCATTTCAAAGACGTGAATTTGGCTCATTCTGTGTGAAACTATTCAAATTTTTTTAAAAACAAGAACTACATCATTTTTTATTTTTCTATATCTTACCCTATGCAACACATGACAGAAAATATATTTTGCTTATATGTTACCATATGCATTAGATCAAAAAATATTTCTTATGATAATACACTGAAGTGCCATTGACCTACCGACTGTTGTCCTAATGATGACAGCCACATGGTGAAGCATGAACTCCACAAGCTTACAAAAATGTTCTGGAGGTATCTTCAGCCAAGTCTCTTCCAAAGCTGTCTATAATTCCCCCAGGTTTGTAGCTGATGGGACACGTACTCAAACAGACTGTTTGGTGGTATTCCAAAGATGTTTCCTGGGGTTTAGATCTGGGCTTCTAGGTGGCCACTGAATAGTTTCAAATTCACTGCAATGCTAGTGTAACCATGCAGTAGACAAGTGGAACCTATAGCATAGGCAATAATTATCTTGCTGGAATATGCCATTGCAACTGGAATACATGCTTGACATTAATGGATGTAGATGGTTGGCTAGAATGTCCACATATTTAGGGGCACTCGAAGTTGAGTGAACACATACCAAAGGTCCCACAGCATTCCAGCTAAAGACAACACTGAGCCACCACCAGCCTGGGCTGTTCCAACTTGATGTGAAGGCCCATGGCTTCATGAGGCTGACACTAGATCAGAACTCTCACATTGTCTCAATGCAGTTTAAACATGGATTCATTATTGCAGGCTATCCACTTCTACTCCCAATGTACTTTGTCCAGGCAAGGCATTGAGCCCCTTATCATGCCATTAACAGTGGGATTCTTGCAGGCTGGTGGCTCCTGAAACCTACGTGTTTAAGAGTACATTGCACTGTCCTTACACTGACATAGCAACTTGATCCACCCTTCAAACTGGTGGTGATTTGTGATATTGTCTTGTGCCTGCCAGTTTGAACGATGAACCCAAACGGCATACACCACAAGCTTTGAGTCAAGGCTGATACAATTCTGCAATGCATTTAGAAGCTTGTTCTTATGCCAGAATTTTTGTATTCTCAAAATACTCTGGACACTGTAGCATGGAAAAACTTCAGTGTGTTGACGACTTCCGAGATGGGATGACCCATCCTGGGGCCTCCTACAATCTGCCCTCTGTCAAAAGCATCCAAATCATGCATCTCACTTATCATGCCAGTAATCAATCACTATTGGGGAAGCTGTGGGCAATGACTGTATTTAACAACAGTTTTAGTCGGGCATGCACAATAATGTAGAAGTAGCACCCAAGCATTTGCACAACTTCTGCTATCTCTAATTTAATGAAACTTCAGTGTATACATGAACATTTTTGGGTTACATCATGGCAGACATTTTTGTTTGGTTGGGAAAGGAGAATTTTGATGATAGTTTCACAAATTTACACAATTCAACATAGCATGTGTTCTACCAGGAAATACAAGTTTTTGTTGTATAAACACTAAAATTGTATAGTTTCTGAATATAGATTTTGATATCAATTTTTTTTAAATAATGGTGGCTGTTCCTTTTTACTGCTTTATTTTGTACTAGGCCCTTTAGTTCTCAAGCTAAGTAGAAACATTTTTAAATGTAATGAAAGACAAAACATGTTAATCTCAGATTTTTCTAACAGGTTTTCTTCTTGTCAACCTACAGCCCACTGCTAGACACTTGCCTGCCCTGTTTCTTTTGTTCTACATCTATCTCCAGGTTTCTGTTCAGAGTTCCAAACAATCATTCCACCACACCACCTCCTACTTTTCCTTCAGGCTAGGTGACATGGCATTTCACATTTTAATTAATTTGCTGTGTAGTGGTGCATCTTCTGTGCTACAGCTGGCTATCTTATCTGGGTATCTTGTAAATTTTTTAACTACTGTTTATATTTCAAATTTTAGAAAAAATGGAAGGGAAAAGTCATGAACCTACCTTATTTTTTTAAGTTCACTTAAAAGCCTGGGGACTAAATACCTTTTTATAAATATCACCTAATACAGTACTTCCAGCAATTTATTTATCTTGCAATTATTTTGTTTATACAGTTATCAGATATCAAAGAGGATTAACTGGCTTTATGTCCACTTGAAAAGTCTGAAGGCTAAATATATTTTTGTAAATTAAATATCACCTCATATAGTACTCATAGGCGTGCACACGGGGTGTGTGGCTGCACCCCCTTAGACCTTGCATTTGCCACGACAAATCTGCAAAACTTGGGAGAAATTAATATTTTTGCCAATTATTTGTAAATTAAAAACATTAATATTATGACTTATCAACAGAAGAGTATTGTGTTGTACCCAGCCCTTCGCTTTACAGCTTCCCGTATCTTTATCCCTTTGCCAACATTAGATCAGAATACCGAGCAATCAGAAAGTTAGCTGCGGATATTTGTTTTTACTTATTTACAGCAAATTAGACCAGTTATAATTTAAATAGTTTTTTGTTTTGTTTTTTACTTTCTGTTTTTACTTAATCCCAGTAACTAGTTGCTTGTATGAGAAGAGCTTCTCAAAACTTTCACTTATGAAGACAAAACTGCATTCTACGATGACACAGGAAAGGCTGAGCTTATTGATGGTACTGTGCATTGAACAATCACTAGCTATTTCCACACAGCTGGAAGATGTGATTGACAAATTCCGAAACATGGTTCCATTTGACCGACGAATGTTGTTGTAAATACAAATGTTAAATACATTTGTTTTTTTCTTTTGTGATTTCATATAATGTACAGATAGTTTTTATAACCCCATTCGGTTTTATTTTTGACTGGGTCATTCGATTATATTTTAAAATGAAAATTGCATATCTTTAGTAATTTTTCATGTGCATTCTAATGAATTAATTTTTGATGAACTACAGTGTTACGGCACACATAAAACTTAAAATTTTAAATGGCAGGCGACATTGTGTACCATATCATTAAAAAGCTTATTTCGTTAGATATCCAAATCCCGAATAATTTCAAAAACCCATTCACCAATTCAAAAGCTAGACAAATATGAAGGAGGGGTCTATAAAAACTCACTCTATATAGGCATTATGATTGTAACAATATACATAATTTAAATTTTATGTTTTATAAGAACCAAATAGTAAGAATGACCTTTTTATGACATATCATTAAGCTTTTGAAATACAGCTCCTCTGTGCTTACAAAATCTGAATTCCTCATTATTTCACCATTTTTTTTTTTTTTTTTTTTGCTGACAGGGTCCTTTTTAACCCTGTAACGACCATAACGCCCGGACACACAAACAGCCATAGCCGCCCGAAATGCCTGTCTAGAGTGAGTCAGATTTCCTACCCTTATCTGTTCTTTAAATCTGCACAACCTACGAGAGATCAGTAGCAGTCACCGTCAGTCACCATTGTTGTTACTAAACAAAAAGTGAAACAACAGACAGCTTCGGGAGTTATGGTATTTAAAGTGATACTAAATTTTAGAATCATGGCCGTTAAAGGGTTAAACTTGCATCATGCACCCCTATTGTTGCAACCCTACACACACCTATGATAGTACTTCCAACAATTTATCTTGCAATAATTTCATTATGCAGTTAATAGAAATCAAGGAACTGCAGACCTTTAAGGAACAGATTTCAAATATTTCAGAAACAATACTTAAATGACTGGAAGCTTTTAATGTGAAGACACTGAAAAAATGGTTTTAAACAACTTTACATCTGGATTGAAATAATCACAGTAAAAATTGCTCTGTGATGCTTGTGTGTGAAGTGAATAAAAGCATGAGAATAAATGTACACTTACTGTTGTGGGGGCTCACTCTCCATCTCATGCTGTAAGTAAGCCACAGCCTCGCAAATATCATCGACACTGGTAAATGATGACCCAGTTTCTTTCAGCTGCCGTGCAACAGCTGCTCTCACTAAATATGGAGCAAACAATCCAGTTTCCAAAATCGCTCGGATCAAACTGCTGTCCATTTCCTCTTCTGTTTTGTACAGTATATCATCTTCATTTACAGCTGAAGAAGAATTGGCACCACTTTCACTTTCCTCCTATATTAATACACCAGAAAAAAGAACAAAATGGGAAATCAGTATGCCAAACAAACAAGACTTTGCAAGGTAAAACTAATAATACATTCCAGAATTAACAAATCTTTTTCTGATTCACTGATATCTCATATTTTTAATTTCATATACACTAGGAATTCAAAAAGCTGTTCGACTTAGTAAAAATTCAGAAAAAAAGAGCAAAAATTATTTGTGTGTTATTAATATGACTAATAATGTCTACTGAATATGTGCATATTTTCAGTGTACCTCCATTGAAACTCAATATCCTTGTACAATTTACTGCGCATTATGTTAGTTGATCTAAGAATCACAACTATATTATCTTAAGTCGCACATTGCATTTTTTAATCAGAATGCTAATGGATCTCTGTTAGCATGCTATGAGTACAGGGTATCACAAAATCACATCATCTCTAATATTAGGCCTCAGTTTCAGAGAGAGAAGAAACTTTTCAAACATACTATCCCAGCAAAAACAAGTGTTTGGAAACTACTGGCCACCAGCTGAAATCTACTGCTGAAGGTATGGTAGTGATCCGCTGAGCCACTAGAATACCACTCTAGCATACCACTGATGACCCTGATGCATCGCTGTAAATTATGTGTCTTCAAGCTAGCACCACGAGTGGTCTCAAACTGGCAACTGAGGCAACCCCAACATGAGGGGGCAAGCAGTAGACATCCATTATAAACTGGCAACCAAAGCAAACCAACAAGAGGGGCAAGCAGCAGACACCCATTAGGTGGGGTGGTCACCCCACCCAATGTCCTGGTGACTGCATAAGTAGAGCATGTGCCTACCATGAAAACATCTTGGGTTCAAAACCAGCTTCTTCCTGTTGCCTTTTGAAAACAAATCCAAGGATCATAAAAATTTTCCCCAGTTCACTTTCAATTAAATTTCCAATCCAAAAACAGATTGGAAAATTCCAAAATAAAAAATGGAGGGGAGGATGTTAGACAAGAATGGCAGAAAAATTTCCCAGAATTAAAAGTTGCTTCATCAACAAGAACCACATGAGAGGTGATGTCATAAAAAAATAGCGGACACTGAGGGACGTTTTCCATCAGAAGAAAAGTTTCACTGTCGACCTCTACAGCCAACAGAACCAGAGACATCATTTTCAGATAATGCCGGCACCTTACCATGTGACCAGTAGTGCTGCCACCAAAGAAAAACTAAGAGTGTGCCATGAACATGTCCACAATAATCCACTGCTGGGCAACTGGCAGGCCAGATATGGCAAGCTATCAGTTATGTCATGTGATTGTGTGGCTGCCACTACTGGGAAACTAGCAGACCACATTAGGTTAGCCACCATTTATGGCACATGCTTGTAGGACTGCTTAAGGGCAGCCACTACCTGTAATGAATAACTGATGGCCCTGTTGTGGCATAAGACAACTGACAGGGGTGCCAGCTGTTGGCCACCAGGATATTGTATTAACTTCTGGGCACTGTTGTACTGGGCCACTGCTGGGTTGAGTGCTGGCCCAGAAAGACTTTTTTTCTTCTGGGACTTATAATATAAGTACATTACACATATATTTACTATTCAACCTATAACATCCTTTAGAAAACTTGAAAATTACATTGCCCTGAAGTAAGAATAGAGCCTATGACTTCTGTTTGACTTTAAAATATCTGAAAGCTATAACAGGTGACTTACTCAAAGCAGGCAATAAGTACAATTTGAGTACACTAACCATTAAAAACCACCATGAACAATGGAACTCCAAATAACTGAAGCTAAGCAATTATACAGCCGTGGCCAAAAGTCCTGCACCGAGCAAAGGCAATTTTTGATGTTCAATTTGAAGTCAACTTATACAGCGTAATGATAAAGTCAGGAATACATATTATACATCATTTTAAAGGACATTTTATGCTGAGTTCAAATATTTTTACAGAATGTTATTACCAGTAATAGAAGTAAAATTACAAGCAAAAGTACAACACCTAGTCATAAAAAGCAAAAAATAGTGGAATTTGTGAAATTAGTGTACAATGCATTTAACGTAAAATTACTGTATAGTACATTATTGAAACTTGCAGGACACTTGAAAAAACTTACCAACAAGCAAAATACACTTTAATATTTAATTGGATAACCACGGTTTCTTAGTAACAAAGTGCACCTTCTTGGCATGGAAATAATGAGCTTCTCTAGTTGTCCATTGGTGATAAAACAGTGCCAAAATTGCTGTTCAATGTGGCTGTGATCATTCCACTGTCTTGTGCACCATTAAAAGAGTTGCAGAAACTGGATGTGTGAGAAACAGAAAAACAGCATGTCGACCAAGGCTGTGTACTGAACGTGATGATCGCATGTTGATTCGTCATTCCTCAAAATCAAGTGAGTTCTTGGCAAGATATCACAGAAATCTTGTCATTCTTCTGTTCCTCACATTTTTTTTAAAAGGTTTGTTAAAAATCACGTTGTCCGGACACCATAGCTTCTTATTTAATCAGTGGGTGTCATACTAAGAGTGAATTATATATTTATTAAAATATGAACTAAAAACAATTAATTCTTAAAAAATGAGGATAAAATAATAGCCTTGTTACCTTATTTTGGTCAGCAGCTTCTTTCCGACTAGTTGCTCTTGGTAGAAATTCATTATTACTCTTGACCTTCGATTGATCGATATTCTTCAAGAACGAATTGCGTAGTCAAAGATTTCACAAATGAAAGTCCCCCGCAAGCAACATGTAGGCAGCAGAAGGGATTGAGGGTGGCAGTTACTTTGCAACGAAAACTCAACAACTGACCATCGAAATATTTATGATAGCTAAAATCCATAAAAATATTTTATTGAAAAAACTTGTCTTCAAGATAGAGATTTGAAAGAAATTAATCAAATGAAATTATAAAATCAAACTAAAATCCATTAGTCCAACCTCAACTTCAAATGATATGCAAAACGTCTTCACTGAGGAATCCAGACTTTGAATTTCCAACGCGCATTTCGGCACACATTTTTCGTGGCCATTATCAAGGGCATTTTTGTGCTGTACTGCTCCTTGCACGTTATCAACTAGTTAAGTCGACGGTGCTGCAATCTCTATCGTCTGCGCCATCCTCGTGCTCATCAAATAAAACATCGTTGGCGCCATCTAGTGTCGTCTTGTTTTTTAATCTTCTTTGTATTTGTCGACTTGATCTTCTTATTTGGACAATTAGTTGTTTTTCTTGTTTTATCATGTTCACAGAGATGGCAGCACCATTGACTTAACTATTATTGTCCAAATAAGAAGATCAAGTCGACAAATGCAAAGAAGATTAAAAAACAGGACGACACTAGATGGCGCCACCGATGTTTTACGTGATGAGCACGAGGATGACGCAGACGATAGAGATGGCAGCACCGTCGACTTAACTAGTAGATATCGTACAAAATGCCCTTGAGAATGGCCACAAAAAATGTGTGCCGAAACGCGCGTCGAAAATTCGAAGTCTGGATTCCTCGGTGAAGACGTTTTGCATATCATTTTCATTTGAAGGTTGGACTAATGGATTTTAGTTTGTTTTTATTATTTCATCAGATTAATTTCTTTCAAATTTCTATCTTGAAAACAAGTTTTTTCAATTAAATTTTTTTATGGATTTTAGCTATCATAAATATTTCGATGGTCAGTTGTTGAGTTTTTGTTGCAAATTAACTGCCACCCACAATCCCTTCTGCTGCCTGCATGTTGCTTGCAGGGGACTTTCATTTGTGAAATCTTTTGACTACGCAATTCGTTCTTGAAGAACATTGATCAATCGAAGGTCAAGAGTAATAATGAATTTCTATCAAGAGCAGCTAGTCGGAAAGAAGCTGCTGACCAAAATAAGGTAACAAGGCTATTATTTTATCCTCATTTTTTAAGAATTAATTGTTTTTAGTTCATATTTTAATAAATATAACATTCACTCTCAGTATGACACCCACTGATTAAATAAGAAGCTATGGAATCCAGACATCGTGATTTTTAACGAACCTTTTAAAAAAACGTGAGGAACAGAAGAATGACAGGATTTCTGTGATATCTTGCCAGAACTCATTAAAATAAGCCACGTAGTGACGTTCAAGGGTTACAAATAATGATTTGAACCGATATTAGTACTCAAAATCAAGGTTTAAAACACTGATTTAAGAAATGAGAGGGAGAATGAAGTAGGCATTATTGCATCTGCACGTACAGTTTGTCGTAGGCTACAAGAAAATGGACTGACTGCATGAAAACCTTTCCTTACTGATCAACAATGGCTCAAAAGAATTGCTTGGGCTAAGGCACACAAGAATTAGTGTGTTGATGAATGGAAAAATGTTTCTTCAGTGATGAAAAAACTGTTACTATTTCCACTAATAACGGAAATAATTATGTACGCCATCGGGCTGGTGAAAGATATAAGGCATGCTGCACCCAGCCAAAAATCAAGCACCCACATTCGGTGATGCTATGGTCCAGTATTTCAGCCACTGGTGTTGGCCGTCTGCACATTGTTGATGGCACATTGAATGGATCGAAATATGTGGATATTTTAGAGTCCAAACTGCTATCATCTGCAGAAGACATGGGTTTGCGGAATTTTATCTTGCAGGACGATACCGCGCCATGTCATTGGTCAAAGTTGGTGGACGAGTGGTTTAATCGAAAAGTCATAAGAAAACTTCAGTGGCCGGCACAGTCACTGGATCTTAATCCCATAGAGAATTTGTGGGTGAGATTGAAGCAAAAGATCCGTCAACAAGGACCTACATCTAAAACAGCATTAACTTAGTGTGTAAGGGCCGTATGGCACCGTGTAATCACCAATGGACAACTAGAGGAAGCGTATTTTGCTTGTTGGTAAGTTATTTCAAGTGTCCTGCAGGTTTCAATAATGTACTGTACAGTAATTTTATGTTACATGCATTGTACACTAACTTCACAAATTCCACTATTTTTTGCTTTTAGAAGCTGTACTTTTGCTTGTAGCTTCACTTTTGTAACTGGTAATAACATTCTGTAAAAATATTTGAATTCAGCATAAAATTTCCTTTAAAATGATGTATAATATGTATTCCGCTGTATAAGTTGACTTCAAACATCAAAAATTGACTTTCGGTCTACTGGTGTAGGCCTTTTTGGCCACGACTGTACATTAGAAATCTGAACAACTTTAGGTTTTACCAGTCAAAACAAACCTATGCTTCCTTGTAGCATCAAAAAGCAATTTCCAATCTAGGAATGGATTTTAATCCACAAATAACCAGCACCTCAGATCACAGAAATGATGAGATATTCCTTACAAATACGTGGGAAATGCTGAAGTACAAGTTTCTGAAGAATGTACATGTTGAACAGTGAAGTAACAATGTATTAAGAAAAGGAGATATTATAAACTGAAAATTCATATGATTTGGAGAGTTAATTTAAATTGCATCCTAATTTTTTTTATGTAATGCAGATGGAACGATAAGCTGTCCCTGGTATGTAACTTTATGAAATAAAATTTTTGGGAGAAGGAATCAACCAAAAAAGAAACATAACCTCTGTTTAAACACCTTGGTGAAGACCACATATTTCATATATCCCCTCTCTGAGCTCCCACAATATGTCTTTTCTCAAAGTCTGATAAATCCATTTACCTATCATGCTTTGAATTTTACTATCTACTGCTCTACTCGCATCTTACACATCGCGCCCTCTCGGAAATCACGTGGTCAACCGGCCGCATCCACTTTTCATAGGGGTGGTCATAATTCAGTTTCTGTGGCACCCACTCCTATGAGTAGTTTGTTATTTGGTTGGTGGTTTTTCAAAGACTACTAAGAATGATCAGTAACCCCCTCCCTCAGCCCTTTGTTACTGTAATGATCAGATGTATCAAAAAAGCAACTGGTTATAAAAATAACTTACCTCACTTTGTTCAGTTGAATATTTGGAAACACATGATTTAATGAAATCATCACCCTTATTTAAGCGGACAAAGCTGCAGTTCCTGAACCACCGTGCATGCTCCACCCAAGGATCATCTCCACTTTCCCAACTGCAAAGTCCACCATCACAATGGAAGCACTTGGTATGATCACTAATGCCTACAATTTTTTTGTAAAACATATTATTAAAATCATATATTCATACAGCATTGCAAATGTCAAATGTCATCTAGCTGCTTAATTATTCACGTGCTATTCAGACAATCTATATTTTGAGGTTACTCACCTTTATTCCCTAAATCTTTTAGGAGGTTTTCGTCTCTACACATTTCCAACACGTATTTTTCTTATTTACATCATGGTTCGAGGCCTAATCATAGAATCAAATAAATTGAACAGATATTTATAGGTACAAAAGAAAAAGAAGGCTATTGGGTCATCTGATAAATGGCGCCACTGCGCCTGAACGACGGAGAACGTAAAATGAGACGATGCCGCGTGGGCACTAGAACATTCGCTACATTTCGCGGATGGTGACGGGTGGTACATCTGTTGCGTCCGCTCCTTGAAAATGGCCAGGGAAGTGGCTGAAAGCGCTTGGTTGTTGTGCTTGTTTCTGATGGGGAGAGGTCCATGAGTATTGAATATAGTGGTTGTGTCAGGTATTTGGGTTTATTTTAATTGGGCACTGATGTGCAATTGTAAATAATTTTGGGTTACAGCTTTTTAACTTTGACGTTTTAGGAAATGTGTAAATAGGTTTTTATTGATTGATGTTTTAATTAGATTAAAGTGTTTTAGGAAGTTCAATTGTGTATATTTGTGGTGGATTATTTTGAATCGGAATTTGGTCATGGGTAAAAGAAGGGAAGGAAGTGAAGTTTGCGTGAGTTGAAAATGATTTTTTTTTTAATTTATTTTTTTTCAGCCTTGAACCATGATGTAAATAAGAAAAATATGTGTTGGAAATGTGTAGAGACGAAAACCTCCTAAAAGATTTAGGGAATAAAGGTGAGTAACCTCAAAATATATATATTATTAAAAGGTAGCCAAGAAAAGAAAAAAAGCACACCATGCACTGTTTTATAAGAATGCTATTATTTGCAGAAATACACTTGCAATATAACATTGGAATTAATTCACATTTAATTTTTCAGGTGCACAGCAGAGCTGAGGCAGACTGAGCCAGGGCTTGGGCAGTAGAATATTAACTACAGTTTGGGCCCCAAGAGAGAGAGATAATTTTTTTATGTATAAATGCAGTTTTATATGATTTAGCACATGAGACACTTTGCAGTTGGTAAACAGAATCCTTCGGCAACTGGTTCTGGTTCAGAAATGGGCACTCAAGATGGCTATTTATTCCAGGCCTGGGTAGAAAATGTCATAGGCTGCACAGTAGTGTGTTTTTGCACAGAAGAAAAAGCTTTTTCAAGAACAATAGATATTGGATAGTTGATAGCATGCCGACAATAAATTCCCCCTATCTTCACGCAGAAGCTCCCTGCTAATTCTACTGAGCAACATCATATTGCAGCGCATTATGGTGCGATAATATTACTATTAATTGAGCAACATACAACTGCTGCACCGCCTGATCTTTTTTGGAACCTCGGCCACCCGAAGCACTTCAGACGGAAGTGAATGGTCAAAGAAAATCTTACAGTTACACTATGGAAACAGATAGAGGTCCCTTCCTCGCTTTCCTTTTGAGAAATACATTGGTTAATTGCAGGAGGACGAGAGTGGAAGTGTGGAAAAGAAGATGCTTTTTATTAATGGTTAAACAGGTTAGCCAGTTTTCAGGCTCATTCAGGCCCGGGCTGTGTCTTGCAATATAAAATACAGGCTTGGGCTTCGAAAATTGAGCCCAAACTCAGCACTGGTGATCAGTAATCCAAACACCATTTCATTTTGTTTTTCGCATACAAATACGGCCAGCAACTGCTATTTATTCAGAAACCAATGCAGCCAGCAACTGCCATATATTTAGAAACCAATGCAGCCTGCAACTGCCATATATTCAGAAACCAATGCGTGGTAAGTGCTTTTTCAAGCAATCAATATGTTCAAAACTGATTCATCAGCAATAAAGTGCTAGTATCAGCCACTCTGAGAGTTCACTAGCCTGCACACTCATATGGAAAGTGTGGAACTAGTTTAAATGCACTCTGGACAGTACTTATCTACTTTACTGATGAGTCATCAACATAAGTAACAGCTGCTGATAGCATTTCTATGTTTAAAAATCACAAAGCACGAGCAATTCTCCAAAGTAATACATTAACAAGAGCCCCAACTACTGTAATTTACGTCATACAGTCCGTGGATTATCCGTTAAAAAATTATGAATTCAGGATCTGAGGACAATATGGCACTTTAAAAAAAATGTTTCTGTGGCACTGTCTTTTAAAAAATCCATGTTGTAATTGTCAGGAGAGGTCGTATATAAAAAATTACCAGAAATACGTTAGCCACAGAAGAACTTACAGCAATACTAAGATAGAGGTCGGTAAACAGTTGCGAAGAAGTTCTTTTTTTACAGAAAACACGATGCAACGAAGGCTGTATTGTTTACTCTCATGGCCAATCACATGCTGCTGTAAGCTCAGCATCACACTAGTTCATAGATGCTGGAAATCTAATTATGGAACTGTGATAATGATGAAAAATACAGTGATTTTTGTTCTTTATTCACTTGAAATTAACACAAAAGCACCTAATTTTTTTTTATTTTTTTTAAATAAGACCATTTTCTCCTATTACTTTGGACAGCTGGGTCATTCTGTGATTTGCGACCATTTTACAGGAATTATGGTTCAGGATAAATATTGCAGGTGCAGATTATATGTTGATTTTTTTTTTTTTTAATTCTGAATTTCATGGTTTGCGTATTTACACTGGCGTGCAAAAATTAAGGATGAGATGGTTTTTCGAATGTAACGTCGTGCAGAAGTGCTCCACATCGACTCAAATCATACCTTAAGATCCCCAAGATGTAAGAATATGGGACAAGTGAGCAAAACCGTCCAAACAAGGAATCCAAAGGATACAAAGGCACTTTATTGAAAAGGTAGCTTCGAGCACAACTGGACAGAGACAGAAACGTCCATGTGACAGGCGGCTGCCAAGAAAAATCCAGTCTTTAGTATGGGATATGATCACCCCTGACTGCGTTGCAGGATTTACAACGTCTGTCCATGCTAAGGACGAGGTTGTCAAGGAGCTGTTGAGGCATCGCGACCCATTCCTCTTGTAGCGCCAATCACAGCTGCATAATCGTTGCTGGCGGCTGTGACGGCCAAGCGTCTCCCGAGAAAGTCCCACACATGTTTGATTGGATTTAGGTCCAGGGACCTTGCAGGCCAATCCATGCGTTGAATATCTTCACTCTCCAACAGCTCCGCAACAGCCACTGTACGATGAGGTGTAGCGTTGTGGTCCATGAAGAGGAACTCAGGACCCACAGACCTCTAAACAGACGCATGTGTGGCACGAGAACCTCAGTACAATAGCGGTCACCAGTGACTGAACCTCCTTGGAAGATGTGGAGGTCAGTATGGCTACCAAGCATGATACCGCCCCAAACGAGAACTCTGCCACTACGTCATGCTGCATATATGCACATGCCCTACCGTACTGGACCCTAGTCTATCTCCTGAGTGGTCTTTCGGTCCGTTCTGCTGGTTCGTTCCGCTGTTATGCTAATTTCTTCTCTTCGTCCTTAATTTTTGCACACCAGTGTACAAAGGAAAACTTGGTACATAAGCTACAACATGCACTATAAGCTAAATTAATCTTGCACTTGAAATATTAACTGTGATGGTATTTCTCAATGAAGACAAACTGCCCATTTCACAGTAAAATGCCTTTACTACATTCAGTCACCCCAAGAGAACAGCAAGGTTTGCTGACATATGGTAATAAATGAAGAATGGATATGCTTAAGTACAACATATGTCATAGTGTACAAGAACAACAACAAACAACCTCCTTCTGAAGAGGAGAAAGAAGCCCTTTAAAGCACAGAAACTTTTCACACTTCTACTGTACAAATTTAAAGCATTCTCTTGAATGAGAGTTAAGCTCACATGTGAACTCTGGTGCTGCAGATCTTTCATCCATATTACAAAGGGCTTCTCCATGACCTTCATCATTTCACACTTTAGGTGTTCTGTCAGAGCACTTCAGCAAATTTTTAGAGTGTTCTTTAAATCTGATAGTGCTGATGATTGTGTGCATACAGTGATGCTCAGAGCATGTGAAATATTTACTATAACTCCATAAAACTCCTTAACAACTCCATATCCACTATGCTTTCAGTTTACCAAGGCACCACATTCGACACTCATGGTTAATGAAAAGTTTAAGGATACTGTACAGCAAAATCAGTGGATCAAATTAAACTAGCACCCTACAAAAACTGTGTGTGGTTCAAGTGCCACTATGCTTACACTTGAACAGACAGAAAATGTATTGAAGTTGAGAGGTTAAGGGAGTGATTTCATGAGCAAAATATATATATCACGTAACAGCTAGTGATAAGCTTATAAGCACACAAATCTGCTGCAAGAAGCCATAACCTATCATTAGTTTGTCAGTAAAAAAGACACCTAGCAGCCATGATGATGCCAAAGGTCAACAAGCTTCCTCACACAGAGAAAATTAACTGGCACAAATAATTAGAAAAAAATCTCATAATTATAGGGAACTTGTACTATTTTTCTGCAGTAAATTGACTACATAAGTGACTTTAAACAAGTATTCCTCAAATCTGCTATTGAAACAGTAATTAAAAAATTAAAATTAAAATAAAAAAAGCACTCATACCAACTGTGTTAAAAAAAGCAATATTCACCACACCTGTAAGTACTATAAAAATATCACAAGTAATAATAATAATAATAATAATCTATAATAAAATGGCCTGCCTGCCTGTATCTCTGTCCCCCATAGCAGAAAGTTCCTGGTCAGTCCGAGACAGACATCATTGTGCCACAAAATAATCTGCAGGTAGTCACTAAGCAAAATAACTATTAAATGCGAAAAACAACAAAAATTGCACAAAAAATGCAAAAACAACAAAAAAAGTCTAACCTAGGTTCTACAACAATTGCCATGTTAATTGGGATCAAGAACATTCTGGCCCTCTCTATCTGGAATTTTACCACCATTTTCAAGCTCAAACACAAAGATTTATGGAATAAAATGATATTTAACAACAATAAAGTGCAGAGGTATCACTAGGAAAAAAATTGTCATAACAGGAGAAGTCTTCCCTCTGTTCTACTTCCGTTTTCGGAGAAAAATTCTCCATTTTTCATCTTATATGCAAACATTTATGTAATTAAATGATGATTAAACAATGATACAGAAGCACAGTGGGTGGAGAGTTAATAGCTAGGGAGATATTTTCTATTACGGAGAAATTTTTGCTCCGTACAACTTCGATTTTTGAAATTTTTTTTTCCTCAATTTTCGATCTTAAATACAAACATTTATCTAATAAAATAGTATTTAATGACCATATAGGGCAGAGGAAACATCGCAAGAAAAAGAATTTAAGATTACCGGGTTCCGTCAAACTTTCGTTTTCGGAAATTGTTGCCTTTATTTTCAAACTAAAACACAAATATTTATGCAATGAAATGATATTTAACAATATCGGTCAATCCTCTCTTCCAGCATCGAGGGAACATCGCGAGAAAAAAATTACAATTACGGGAGAAATCCTCACTCTGCTTAACTTCCATTTTTGGAAATTTTGAAAGGCGGAAAACTTGCATCTACAAGATGATTTAATATGGCTCTGGGGATATCGTTTTTGTCTGCAGGACCAAAATAAATTGTGATGTACGTCGGCCGTCACTGCAATTCTGCGATGGGGATGAGGAGTACAAAATATATCTGTGATGTACGTCGCCCGTCGTCACAATTCTGCTACAGGGACGAGTACAAAATAAATGTGCAATGCACATTGCCTGTTGCACGGGTGAGGAAAAAATTAAATCTGCGACGTACGTCGCTCATCGCAAGAAAAAAATGATTACGGGAGAAATCTTCACTCCGTTTAACTTCCATTTTCGGAAATTCTGAAAGGCGGAAAACTTGCATCTATGATAGGGAGTTTGCAAAATGATTTAACAGGGTTCTGGGGATATAGGTTTTTGCCTGCAGGACCAAAATAAATCTGCGACTTACATCGCCCGTCGCCGTGATTCTGCTACGGGGTCTCTCTCTGTCAGTCATCTACTCGAAAACTACTGATCATACAGGCTTGAACTTTGGAGTAAACTCATAAGAGTACCTGCCTGTAAACACTTCACTGTGTTTTTCTTTTTAATTCATCTTTTTTGTTTTTCTTTGTTGATGAACTTAAGCCAAATAGCCTATTTCAGACTCAGTCAATCTCTTCCCTTTAGTCTGAATTAATTATTTTTTCAAATAAGGAATTTCAAAAATTTTAATTATTTGATTTTAGTTAATTTCATTCATTTAATTTTTAGTAAATCTTAGTAAGAGCACTGCATAGTTAAAACATATGCTACTGATGGACAGCAGCACATTGGCTCTCTTGGAAAGCTCGCTGAATGGATTAATTTGTGACAGAAAAAAGCCTGCACATGCACAAACACATATTTGCTTAAAACACATTAGTTTATCAATTTTATATTTTTCACAAGAAAAAAAAAGTTTATAACCACAAAACTACTGGAGGGGAGGATGAGGGTAGCTATGGTATTACTGTGTGGACAACTATTGTTTTCTATGCAGCAGAAGTCAGGAAAAAACTGACACTGTGATGATAAAAAAAAAAAAAAAAAAAAAACTTCACTAATGAAGTGGCTAATAAAGCTTCTGGTGTACGGCAAATTTGCCAAAAAAGCCTACAGTGTATTTATTTATTCTCATATTGGAAGACCTTACAATTAAATATTCATGTGAAAAACTGTCTATTGCCAATTTTAGAGTAACCCAGGAAAGGCTTGCCCATAAGCTGAATAATGTATTTTTAGCTAAACTCAGGCAAACCAGTCCCTGTGCTAGAAATCAATGCAGAGGCGCCGCATATGCTGCGGAAAACATTACTAATGCATTTTAGCCTCAAAGCAATTATAAGATTAAAAAAACAAAACAAAAAACACCAATATCCATAAGATATAAACTGGAATGGAATGGGGAAATCTGGGCATAAGAATGGATCCTAATAGCATCTAAAGGATTTAACACAAGATCAAGTGGAAAAAAGGCATGCAACACTACTCGTGGTGAGTAACTGTGAGGCAAAATCGAAAGATTCTTTTTAAGATATCTCAGGGATTAACAATTTTCTGAATGCAAATGGGAGCCACTACAGCAGTTGAATAACTGGATAACACATTACAGCTTTCCATATCCATTTACTAGAGTGCACTGAATACCCCCATGGGTGAGAGAGGTGATTCGCATGAACTCATCACCTTGATGAAGCTTTGGAGAACAGTGATGAATGAGCAGATGCATGCTGAACTGTGGACACATAACACTGTCTTTCAAGGTTGGTTGCTTTTCTGTTTAAAATTAGCAATTTTGCATCATCAGATGGTGAGTGGCTGATTTTAGTTTGTGCAGCTGTAAGGTTCACTCATGTATGTAAAATGAACAAAGTGGACTTTTAATTGAAACCCTTTCAGTTTATTAAGGGATGAAAAAAAATAAACATTGAAGACTTGGGCTCTCATCAACCAAATATTTGCTTGGTACAAAAACATAAGAATCAGTCTAAAATTTTTAATGTGAAGTGGTATAGCAAAATAATCTGGTTAACTACTAGAAGTGAAAGCAAACATACTTTGTTTTGTTTCTACTGTTTTTTTTTTTTTTTTGTTAATACAGCACTGTATATATATATACAGAACTTGAAAAATATCTGAAAAGTCACATGACTAGCTAAGCATGTGCAAAAATTATTTACTTGTCCAGGTAGTAAAAGCTGGATGCCTAGGAAAATTTAAAATAACAAATCAGAACCCTCATTTTTTTTTAAGTTAAAAAATCTGAACTTTTTTATGTGTTTTGCATTTCTGTTTTAAAGGTCTGGGTTCAAAATGTTCAATGCACAAAAGCGTGTATCTCAAGTTTTAAGATGATGCTAAAATTTGTACAAGATGATTGGTATCTGAGAAATTTTGTAATTCTGCCATGTTCCTTTAGTGACAAAGGGCAAAACTTTCAACCAAACTCTGGAGGCAAAGTTCCATCAGAGGCATGCATCCTGCCACTGGCTATAAACATTTGGAGCAAAACTACACATGGTCCCAATTTCTGGACCTAGAGCATAATATATAATTAAAACAGTGATATTCTCCCATCTATGGCACTCCATAACAATAATACAACTTCAGGTAATTAGCAGTGAAATGAAACATGACATGCGATGACAGTCTTTTTTCTTGTAGTAAGAAATTCTATTCTAAACTTTTTTATTTTTAAATTTAAGTTGCCCAGACCATGCAACTAGATTTTTAATTACCTGCCCAGGCCAATAGTTTACATGCCCTGGGTATTGTACACAGTACTTTTCAAGCACTGTATATATAAATAAAATGTCTACCTCATTTCTATGTGGTTCAATATATGATTTCATCAGGTGGTGTTTGGAAACCTTACAATCCACTGAAATGAAACTTCACAGTATGGAAGAAAGTTGAGAGCAATATGAAAAATATTTAGCCCGGGATAAAATTTCAGGTCACCCAATGCCACTGCAAACATACCATCATAATATTATGATTCAGAAGTCTATTCAAAACTATAAGAACATACATGTTTGAAAATGATTTATGTTCTTATTAAAAAAGAAAAACAAAAACTTAGGGGCTAAAAGCATCTTGGATTTCAGTTTGTTTGTTTTTTTTCTAGAGTACATGATAGTATGTATAGTGTGTATAGATTTTTTTCAAGAGTACATGATAGTATGATAGCTTGGGATGGGACCAAATCTCAAGACCAAATTCATTTATATTTTATTTAGAGCTTATGCATGGTATTGCCTGATGATATCTTTATACAATATTTTTAATAATGTTGTCCATGAAACAGTTTGTACACACAACACTATACCATCAGAAAACTAAGCTATCACCACCTACGCTGCCCAGGTGGACCTTTCTAAAAAATCAATTCTAAAAATAATTATTTTTATTATTACTAATAAATCCAAATTTATGACTAATAATACTAACAAAGAAAAACTCAGCACATATCTCGTCTAACCAGAAAGTAGAGAAAAAGCACATTCCAAAAAGTCAGCACTCAAATATAGAATACACTTTGACGAAAAAGGTGTGTGGATAATACACTATAAAAACACACATGCTCTCACTGACTGAGGCAAACTGTTTTGCACCTCAGTAACTGCTTTGCCAAGCTCTTGTCTACCCACTCTCACTGGACAAAATCCCCATCTCCTGCAAGAGAAACACAGACACCAGTCAATTTTAAGCAGCATTCCAGTTTTGCCTCAAAATCCTAATAGGAAGTCTGGAGAACTGGTTTTTTTCTATCCCCGTGCCATCTCTTGTTTGTTGTAACAGAGACAACTCAGATGATTGCCTCTCTATGCACTCAACATATGCTCGTTTCAACCTCTTTACAAAAATATTATTTAAACTTTATAAATTTACGGCTCATAAATTCAGGATTCATTCTCTGGTTGAAGCCTTTTTTAACAAAATTTATGAATCACAATGAGAATTTCAGAGTTTCCTTTAGCATGCACAATTAAAGGTGTTTTGTATTAGGTGCTTGAATTAATTCCCGCTGTTGCCCAATAGAGCGCAGCAGTGGTGCGCTGTGACCCGGGCCACGCACGTACCATCCGTAGTTTGGGCGAAGCAGTGTGTGACACGCGATCGGAGGGCACAGAACACGAGTTTGTATCACATTCACGATGTCGAGTTTCGTACCAAAAAAGGAGCATTTGCGGGAAGCATTACTCTTCTGCTTTCGTCTCAAGAAATTTGCAGCAGAAAATCGTTTGCTAGTGCAGGCCTATGGGGAACATGCCCTATCGGAAACAACATGCAGAGAGTGGTTCCGACTCTTCAAAGCCAACAAATATGACATGAAAGACAAAGAGCGCCCTGGGCAGCCAAAAAGGTTCGAAGATGGCGCATTGGAGGCCTTATTGGACGAGGATTCATGTCAGATGCTTCACGAGTTGTCTGAAACACTACGGGTCGATGAGTCAGCGGTTAGCAAACGTTTAAAGGCAATAGAAATGATCCAGAAGCTCGGAAACTGGATTCCACATGACAACGCTAGACCTAATGTCGCCAAATCTGTGAAGGAACTCTTGGAGGCACTTGGCTGGGACTTCTTACTCCACCCGCCTTATTCCCCAGACATTGCTCCCTCATACTTTTATTTGTTCCAGTCGCTACACCATGGCCTGTCAGAGTAGCACTTCCTTTCTGTTGCGGATATCCAAAAATGGCTCGATGAATGGTTCGCCTCGAAAGAACCTGTATTTTGCTACCGCGGAATCCATTTGTTACCCCAATGGTGGGAAAGGGTCGTAGCTGCCAACAGACACTACTTTGAATAGACTATCCTGTACCGTTCTGTGGCAACACGCAAGTGTTTGAGTGGCAAAAAACAGCGGGAATTAATTCAAGCACCTAATATTTTACATATGTAAAAACTTATTTCATGGGCGAATGGTGAGGTGGCACCTCACTTGCCTTGACTGGCGAGCTACTCATGTAGTTGACAAAAATAAGTTATTATGACAAGCAACAAAATAATTGCAACTTTAGTATATTACCAATATAAAAGAATCCAGCACTGGCCAAATCTTCTTTTGCCACTGGAGAAGTCGTGGGCCAAGAGACAAAAGATCGTAGACGAGCTGCCAAAGTAGCTTGTTGGGGGTGTGCTGGGCCTCTGTGCAGACTAATACCCAGATCTTCCAATTTTGTGTGCTCTTGAGATTTGTCTAGCAATTTATTTTCATTGCGAGAGGAAGAAAATAAATCATCACTATGGCCACAAACATCGTATCCTCTTCCTTTAAACCATGAGGTTTTGCTTTTTACCTTGTGATTTTCCATAACTGAAAGAAAAGTACACTTGGGAAAGTGACGACGATGCTCCATCAGCGGTTGATCACCAGCTTCCCAACTGCTGACAATCCCTCCACAAAATGGACACTGAACTTTGTCACTACTGCCAAGATAGAAGAACCCTGCATTAGCTAGTTCCTGGACATCAATGAATGGTACAGGCCAACCACTTTTGAATGTCTTAAATCTTCTTTCTGTTGATTTCATTTCTTGAAACAAAGCTTCTAAATTTGAACTAATGGTGGGTACCACACGTGGCTTTACTTCGCTACAGTTTCTCGTAACATGATTCAAGCCATTAGGCCGAGGCAAGCAGTTTAAGTATTTTGTGCCATTATTTAGTAAGAAAGTTTCGGCAACCGACATCTGTTTTTGAATTCCATTAACTGCAGGTGCAACCCCATTTACTACTGGTTCAGACAGCCGCCTGTTAATTTTGGCATTTTCTGGTAGTTTACTATTTACAAGAGGTACATTGGTAGATTTATTATTTACAAAGTCACAGCCAGGAAACAATTCCATGTGTTTTCGTTGAACTATGTCGCCATACTGCCAATCCTTTACATGCCCATGACAGCTGAAGCACTCTACTTCGTCGTCTTTCCCAGTATAATAGAAACCAGATTTTGCAAGGCGAGCAGGATCTACAGCAGAATCAGATGGCCAAGACAGAAAAGTTTTTAACCTCTCTTCTTCAGAATTATGTTTAGACTGATCAGTTTTCAACAAAGTGTCATCAAAAGGAACTTTATGCCCCTCAGTAGCTATATAACCGTCACTGAATTTTCGTTCTTGAGAATCCATCAATGTGCCTAAAGTAGAAAAAGAAAACAATGTACACATAGAGAAAGTATGCATCAAAAACTTCTGCAAAATTAGATGGAGCATTATAATTTTATTGTCCAAACACATTATCATGCACAATAGATATTCACCAAAGCACATAAACAATAAGTAACACAGCACATCTTTGGACAGAATAATTCAAATTCTTCATTTAGGTGCATTCCACACAAAATATATCCAGTGATTGGAAGTAGCGTGACATGTAACATTGCTACAAATAGAAAAAACCTAGTTGTAGATGCAGCACACTACAAAATAAAGTAGCTTGTAACAAAAGATTAACAGTACAAATTGCGCTGCTTTAAAAAAGATGTGAAAAAAATTTCTTAAAATCATGTGATGTTTCCAGAGTTTCCAAAGCAATTTATTGCCTGGGACAGGCAGCTGAGTGTGCCTTGCCTACAATCAAGTACCTGACTTGACTGACACTACAAAAGCTAGCTAAACTTAATTGGAAGGTCTTCTTAGTCAGCCTCTTAAGACAACACATATGATATGATCATGCCTGAGGTTTTGTTCAGGACAATTGGTAGTGATTTTCAATTCTGTTGACAAAGAGAATGAATTTGCAGATATTTCTTGTTTTAGTTTTTCATTTGAATTCTCTGAGCTTCGCAGCTAGGCTTGGTAGCCTGGAATATATGCTACTGAATGCAGTGTTAGAATTAGAAATAAATATTTTATTGGCCCAGCAGACCACTAGAATTTGTAAACCACTGTTCCACCAAAATGCCCACTGGTCTGTAAACAAAAACAACAAAAAAATAAAATAAACTTAAGACATTTACAATATATGTAGAAAATAACATATCATTTCAATGAAATTATCTCCTATATGTTTTTAAAACATCTAATTTGATCACAGAACAAAGAATGTTTTTAGAATAAGATTCCGATGGATTGGTGATACAGTAGAGTAAGACTGCATTCCCAATCTGTTTTTAAGTAAGAAAGGAACAAAGGGACTCCAAAGGTACAAAAATTCACATACATTAGCAACTTTTTTATATGTTTTATTGTTTTCAATTTAGTTTCCTTTTCCTTACTTCAGTCTTATTACTCATTCCTCCTACTTTCCCATGAAATTAGTTTTAGTCCCCCATTGAACACTGTTTCATGTGAATTGTTCTTTTTGCAAAAATTACCTTCACGCATCCAATTGATCTCCTCCGCTAGCGTGTTTTCTTGGGGCACAAACAAAAACTGGCTTGTGTCTGGTGTCAGTACCAGCTGCATTCATTAGGGTGGGTGAATCCAAGGAAGAGCAGAATATTTATTTTGCTTATTAAGAATGGTGGAGACGGAGGTGACAAAAAAGCGGCTGTTGCCCTTACAGAACAAAAAAGCGGCTGTTGTCCTTACAGGGAAACTGCCTTCCAGTATTTGTTTCTTTCACTCTTTACAAAGCATGAGAGATTAAAAAAAAAAAAGCTCTTTCCCAATAGCATTTCATGAACTTATCACAAGTTTGCAACCTAAAAAGAAAACTATACAGCAAGGTAAAAAAAAAATAGAAATTCATTTTTTAACTTGTGACAAATTAGGAAAAAACTTGACAAAAGTTTTACTGGCCAACGACCAGAGGACCACTGGGTAATTTGAACGCTGGAATGTATTAAAATGTGCTACATATGATAACCACAGCTGAGGTAAATACAAAGGTGTGTCATTCATGTAATTTATCTTGGAATTTAGCTCTGAATGTTGTATCTAAGAATGTACATATAAAGATCATCCTTAGAATTTGTACTTTTTAACCGTAAAAGTTGCTAAAAAGTATTAATAGTTTTATATGTCCCCCAAGTGATGCACTCTGTAAGATATAATGATTTTACGAAGTCATACACCTGGTGAGATTGATTACGTACCGGTTTATGTTTATAGAATAAAGTTTATACTGTCTAGGCACGTTAGAGATGTTTTATTTTTCGCTAAAACACACTAGCGCTTTCGAAACTATTATATCATTTCATCATCAGGTGTACAAAATAAGATGCACATCCTTTCAAATACACATTATTCAAATATCCCCTCGAGGTTATAACAGCAAATATATTTATGTGATGGTTATGATCAGGAACACTGAGGTGCGCGTTTGATTTAAATATTAAATTGTTGTGGAAGTTAGCTATAAAGAGCAGTTGCGGTTTTCAATGAAGATGAGATATTTAACATAGCAACATGTTATAGTTTTTGTTAAGAATTTTTAGTCAGTTCACGAAAAATAGTCTCTTTGTCAATAAGGTGTCACCAAAGATGGGGTAGAATAAAAAAAAAAAAAAGGTTTATTATTATTATTATAACCTAAAAGGTTTAAAGGTTTATCGATAAGACAGAGACCTCCCCCCCCCCCAGTATTCTTACATCTGCAGGTATCTACTTTTCGTGCCATTGACTAAACAACTAAACATTCCAGCTCAGAAGTCATAAGAACCATGTAGGAAGTACAAAGAGACGTTTACGTACTAGAATCGTGGAACACAAACGAACAAGTACTAACAAATGTCGCTCAACAGCATGAGCTAGAGCCTGCATGGACAAAAATTCTATCCATTATGGGACGACATATCCATTATAACTGGATACACTGTTTGGTCTCTTCGATATGGCGAAACAGTCATAATAAATAGATTTACAAACACTTGCTGTAATGAAGAATCCCCTATTATTCTACCCCATCCTTGGAGACACCTTATTGACGAAGAGACTATTTTTCATGAACTGACGAATAATTCTTAACAAAAACTATAACATGTTGCTATGCTAAATATTTCATCTTCATCAAAAACTGGAACTGCTCTTTATAGCTAACTTCTACAACAATTTAATATTTAAATCAAACACGCACCTCAGTGTTCCTGTTTATAACCATCACGTAAATATATTTGCCGTTATAACCTCCAGGGGGTATTTGAAAGGATCTGTATCTTATTTTGTACACCTGATGATGAAACGATATAATAGTTTCGAAAGCGCTAGTGTGTTTCAGCGAAAAATAAAATATTTCTAACGTGCCTAGACGGTATAAACTTTATTTTTAAATAATTTTGTGGTTAAAATTTGGTGCTTCAATATAGTTCCACAGCTAACAAACACTTCAAGCCAGCCTGGGAGTGTGTGCAAAATGTACATGCACACAATAAAAGTGTTATACAGATAGTATGACACAGTTGATGTGAGTGCCACTTGCACCAGCAAGAGCACAACTCTTGGGCCCGTAATTCACAAAACTTGAAAAATCCAATTCAAAATATGTTATGCTTGCTTCAAATTGAAGCAACAAAAAAAAAAAAAAAAAAAAGAAGGTAAGTTCTTGAGATCTATCTATCAGGATAAAATAAAAGTTAAAATAGAAGAAAAAATGAAAGCATTTCTTCCAATGTATTATAAATTGATGCATTTTTAATAAATTAGAGCATTTTTCCTAATGTAGTCACATTTTAATAAAAACATTAGAACTGAAACTTTTAGAAGGAAAGATCATTGTCACACTAGCTGCTTCATGTAAAACCAAAACAAACATTCATTCTGCTTCCTATGGGAAAAAGAAAAGGAAAACCTAAAAGTGTAACATCAAAAAGTAATAAACAAAAGCAGACGTTTCTTCACTGCAAATGTAGCACTAATAAGGAATCTTACCTATTAGTTATTACGAAATTCAGCATTAAAAAGGTATCTTATGAGGGTAAACATGCCTTCCCTTCTCCCCTCTCACCCAGAGGGCTCCCAAATATTACATAATAAACTTTAATCATGCATTGTAATTTTTTTTAAGAATCCAGATATGGATGCTATGTGATACATTCTGAAACTTGACTTACTGAAAACAAAATTTATTTGTAACTTTATAAATTGTTAGATTGCCACTCCCGAAATTTTATCATATGTCAAGGATATCAAGAAGCACAACATATAATTTTTTGAAAAAAAAAAATGCTACTTTTTGAAAAAATTTACATTAAATTTTTTTTAATTGGAAGGGAAATTCTATGAGGTTTTTTTATTACGTTAAAGATATGTTTTATAAGCTTTCTATTGAAATCACTATCAACTGGATGTAGCACATTTTTATCTCAAGATATCAAAAAAGAATAGTTGCAAATTTTCAAAAACTGCAGAGAAATTAAACACAATTCAGCATTTTCAAAACAATCCAAAGGAAAATTTCAAAAAAATGACCACTTAAAGAGCACCTTCTCACCAATTTTCATTAAAATCCGAGATGTCAAGGATGAGAGTGCTTTGTTGATATGGAAATTACCAATGTGTGATTATGCATATTCTTCAAAATTGTTTAAGATTTTATCATGGCTTGAAATTAATATTTAGTATGAATTCATTTACTTCAGCTTTGGATCTGAATTAGTTGGTTCTTCAGAAATCTCAGAAGCAGAATCCTTCCCAACTGCACAAAACATGAGAAATGCTGATTTCATTGAAGAAACTTTATATCAGATAGTGATAAATGCACTCGTGTAGCTCATGACTACAGCTGCAGCCATGAGCTTGATTTGGAGCATTAGTATTTGAAGTACAAAAAAATCAAACTTTATTGACATTTTAATTGCTATTAATACATACTTTTCTGTTATCAAACTGACAGCAGAACTGATAGCTTGATGATAACCTGAACTACATTTCTGCAACTCAGACTAGGCACTGGAACTCAATTCAACTGGAAAAATACTACAGAACACAGAAAAACAAAAGAAATCAAAACAGAGAGGTAATTAAAATGGGGAGGAATAAAGTCTGTGATAATAATAACCCAGTCACTCAATCTTTGGCATGCAGGATTATCATTTAACACATGAACAAGAATTTCACTTAAACTTTAACTGACAATATAGGGACAAAATGATCCTGGTAAAGCAAAACTCTGAAAAAATATATGTTCAACCTCATTGGAATTTAATATAATTTACTGACTTTTCTTAAAATTACATCTATTTTAAATCTCTTATGAATTTAATAGAAAAACTTTTTATCTTACACCTATATTATAACATTTGTGGTCAATATCACCCTACTTTGCTTATAGTGTAAATTTTTTTGTTTTTTTCCAATAACAGATACGAATAAACAGCTATTTTCATGATCATGGTACTTTGTATAAATGCAATACTGAAAGTGACAAACAGGCATTGTTTTATTTTATAATTTAACAAAAGGAAGAGTCTGTAATTTAGATAAAAAATGTTCTGTTTACTTGACAAATAGGCGTACCAGAAGGCAACCATTAGCTGGTTTTTTTTTTTACAGGCATACCAGAAGGTGGCCTTTAGCAATTTTTGAAACAATGCTGGACATCAGTACAAACAATGTGCATGTTATATATGAAAGTTTTCCCAAAGTGAAAAAGCTTACCAGATTTAATTTTATAAAACAACTTGACGAAAGTTTGATAAAAAAAACAAAAAACAAAAACAAAAAAATGATTAGAACGATGAGGTGAAAACAAGAGAGTATCATATGACTTATGTTGTACTATTTATCACATCCTAGGGGGAAAGCAATGCTGAAGAGCCTCAAGCATCAGCTCAGGGTTGTTTTGAATGGGGAGGGGGAGTGAAGAGAAAACAGATGTTCTTTATGCCCAAGAAGGAAAGACAGAAACTTTCAAAGTTTGTTATGCCTGCAAAATGCCAGTTGGCGCAGACTGTTCAAAAACCGTTTGTGTAAACTGTGCATTAGAAAACTAATGCCATTTTTTTTTATTATTTAAATGACATATTGTCTTGGCAAGCATGTGAAATGTAAATATAATGAAATATTTCTGTAACATCTCAGGTTACATTTTTACAGAAAAATATATTTTTTTTTACTGTTTTAATGTAAAATACTGATTTCTAAGTACCACAAATAGTGTTATTTATTCTAGAAAAACTTTTTATTTTCTGCTGTTATTGATTTCATTGATAGCAGAATATGTGTATTCCCATAATAAAAATTTCAAGTCAATTGCACTTACACAACATAACTTATTTTTTCTTAAAATGTGTGGGTCATTTTAACCCACTGTTGTTTATAAAGTAGTATTCTTCACATTGTCAGTTAAAGACTAAATTCAAATGTATATCTCTCCAGAAATTTAAGAGATTGCAACACATCATATCCCAATGCCTTAAAATGCAGAATATATACTATATATACAGTCATTTGCAAAGTTTAAGACCACCTGTCAATTTATTGAAAATTAAGATTTTCAAAGAACAATTACGTCCAAAATATTTGAAAAAACTACACCACAGATGAATACTTACGTTCTTTAGAACACAAAAAGACCGAAATCAGCACTTTGTGTGCCCACCTTTGTTTTTTTATAATTGATAGAATGTGATGTGACATTCTCAATGAAGGATTTGCAGTAGTCACTTGAAATGTCTTTCAACCACACATACTTTACCACGTCAATCAAAGCTTGGGAATTTGATGGCTGTTTTCCCGTTACCTTGTCGTTTAAAATGGTCCACAAATTTTCGATGGGGACCGAAAATGTGTGGACTATTTCTGGGCCAGCCAAGCAGTTATGTTTTTCTTCTGCCTGGTAGTTCTTTACTGTCTTTGATCTGTGGCATGGAACACCTTCATACATAAAGATTGTGCATCTGTGCACTTACATGAGTTACCAGCTTCTCACATAACATTGCCACATAAAAATGTCCCGTCATGGTAGTGCCTGTCGGAAAAAAGGATAATGAAGCAGTACCAGATGCTGACATACCTTTTGCCTTTTGGTCATTGAACATGTGCTTCAAATTGATGTGCAGTTGATTCATAGGAAAAGAACTTGGCTCCAATTTTCAGCAGTCCACGATTGATGATGCTTTGCAAACTGGAGTCTTCTTTTTCATGACAGACTTTAGTCTAGGTTTATGTGCAGGTTTATAAGACTTTAATCCAAAATCTTTGCTAAGACATTGGAAAGCAGTGCTGATGCTAATAAAAGACCCTTCTGAATGTAGAAAGGCCTTGATTTTCTTGCACGAACTTCTCGGAGAATGCATAACTAAAATTCGCCTCATGGTAATTGTCATCACGTTGGGTTGTTTTCCTTGGACATCCACTTCTCTTTCGATCACTAAATTCACCTGCATCTCAATACTTCATGATTGTATTATGAATATAAATCAGTCTTGCTCGCATTCACCTTTCTGCTTATGTCACATTTAGAGTATCCTTCATGTTATAAAGTCACGATTTGTGGCCTATAAAGGCACTATTTGTGCCCTCTGAGTAACACTCAATGACGCCTTTTTGCCTACTTTTTGCTGTACAGAAAATACATAGAAAACATCTCAGCATGAAAACAACTGATGTTTGCATGCTTCTCCATACTATCAACAGCTGTCGCTGTAGGACGATGCAACACCGACAGTAGCTGACTCAATCGGCAGAAATATAATACCAACACGTGGTCTTAAACTCTTGAAAATGACTGTATATGGAACTGAATCAGAAACCACATAAGCATGATTTACAAATGAAGACAGATATTCCTATTTGAACAATGAAAAATCACGCTATTAACCAGTACGAAACCTCATTGAAAAAACTAATGCACTTTGATATCACATTACCTTCCAGTTACAAAGCACAGCAATAAGCTGCAAGCACCTAAAAACTATTGTCATTTCAACCATTTCATTTCATAGCCTGAAACTGTACACAAAGTCTGAAGGATCAATCAACACTAGAAATTAGATACGGACAGATATCCTGCAAACAGAAAAATACACTCACTGCCACATCGACTTTGCCTGAAAACCCAACCATTCTCTGTTCTTCCATGAAGATTCTTCTTTGGTTTTTTTTATTGGAGGTTTAACGACCACTGTGAGCAACTCAATGGGCTATAAGCAGTCGCCCATCCCTAATTTAGGGCCACTGGTTCCAAGGAAGGGAGAGAGTCAGTGCGGTAAGACAAACACAACATTTATGCCTCACCAGGATTCAAACCCAGACCCCTATCAGACGAATAATCAGAAGCCATCGCTTAGACCACTGGGCCACCAGGATAGCTGACAATTCTTAAGGTGGATGTCTAGTAATTTTGCTCCCTATACTTCCAATGGAAAAAATTTCGATCCTATTTCCTCAGCAAGGAAAGATTTCCCATACATCAAAATTGGCCCACCGATAACAAAACATCCTAACTTAGATTGTACAATTTGTGTTTTTTGCAAAAAACTTTCATGAACTATATTAAAAGTCAATAACTTTACTTAGATGTAGTGGTAAGGAAGAGTGGCACTACCTGTAAGCAAGTATCATAACTATATTGAAGAAATATAGTTCAGGAAGTTTCTTGCAAAAACATTGATTGTACAATCTAAGTTAGGTTGTTTTTTATCAGTGAGCCAATTTTGATGTATGGGAAATCTTTCTTTGATGAGGAAATAGGGTCTAATTTTTTCCAGGGTGCAAAATCACTAGATGTCCACCTTAACTGATATGTTGCAAATACTTCTGTGACCCAGGCTTAGAGAGAGATAATGGGTTTCTATGAATTATTTCAAGGTGCCTCAAATGTGTCTCAAGCTTCTGTGAAAACTGAGAAATGTTTATATTCTAATGGTCAGTTTTGAGAGCTTGTATTTGTACTGTTTTATGTATTTTTTAATATATTTTCTTCTTAGCTTTTTTTTTTTTAATCACAAAATCGGCACTCTTTCCATTCCAAATCTAAATTTTCTCTGGGTATAATTTGCAACATTCCTGCAACTAATTTCAATAAAATTTATTTGGTCAAGAATTGGTTACATTCAGCTATATCATATTATGATACGTTGTTATCTTGGAGAATAGTAATGAACTGATGTTATTAAATCATTCCAAAGTGAAGTTTTCGCTTTCGGTTATGTTCCGCAAAAACTAAGCCTGGAACACTTCAAAAATGAAAAACTAGGAGTCATTTAATTCATAGCAGAAACATTTGTCATAAATCTTCCACGGGCTCACCTAAACTTTCAGCAATTCTGATGTGACTTACTGCAAATATAATAGCTATAGTAAAATGAAAAAAAAAAAAAAAAACTCTTGCTACAATTTCTTGACTTTTGGGTACCATTAATCTATCTTTACATCGCACATTCCCCCAAATCACCTTCAAAATCTACTTGTAAATTCAAATAATAGTTGCACAAACTTAGAACAGATGTTTATGGCACTCATTAAAATTATGCATGACGCGACGTAAACAGTATCTAAAAATTCCAAGAATCTTCATGATGATATACACAAAATATACAAATTTGAAAACACGGAGGCCCTATTTTATTTTCTAAACAAAATAATTACCGAATATGTTCTCTTCCTTCTTGAAACAAATATTACTCTCGAAGTAGAGTTTTGCACAATCCTCCCATTCTAAAACTGCGTCTAGTTACACAGGCATTGGGTAGGAACTTGGAATTGTTTACCTTGTTACACATACCAAACCATTGAGACATTCGCAGAGCTACGAAGCCTGAATGAAATGCGTCATACATCCCACACGGCGATTTAACGCTGAGAAAGAATAATATCTGGCACAGAAACAACATGGGTTGCACAAGCACAAAATTTACAAAGAGCCGGAAGTAGAGTACATTGGGCTGTGACCTTAGCGAAAGAAGAAACAAAAAAAAAAATGCATCTTTCAGCCAGATAATTAATCTACAAACTTACCGTCATAGGCAGATTTAATTACTTAAAAGGAATAAACATTTTTTGAAGTCTCTGTGAACTGTGTGAAAGGAAATTGTTTCCGATAGTCAAAAATTAGTAACCACAGGTACATGCGTTTCTTTTAGGGTTTGTTTTTTGTTCGGAGTATAACGATCACAACGATAGCTTAAGGGAACCGGACCATGAGATATATCACCTGGTGTTAAGCTGACCAGACGTCCCCAATTCTTGAGGACAGTCCTCGAATTTAGTTTACTGTCTCCAAAAACGTCTGAAGCATTTGGGGACGCAAATTGTCCTCAAATTTTAATGTTTGTCCCCAAATGTCCTCGAATTTACACTTCCTCATTAACTTTTTAGATTTCCAATGAAAAATGTTCTTAAAAGTAGTTTCCGTTGTATTGATTTTCCACCATGCTTCTTGTGAAAACAAATTTTGACTTTTTTTTTTCTTCTTTCTGGGTTTAACGACCATTGCGAGCAACTCTAAGGAGTGTAAGCAGTCACCTGTCTCTAATTTGGAGACATTCGTTCTAGGAGAGAGAGAGAGAGAGCAAGTGCTGTAAAACAAACACACCACCCATGTCTCATTCGGGACTCGAACCCGTACCCACTTGTACGAATGGTCAGTAACCAGCACTAGGTCAATGTACCATCGGCGCTGTCAAATTTCGACTGCACTTGTTCTGAGTTTCTCCAAAGACTTTGGCAAAATGAAAAATTCGCCATGCAATTACTATGGTGTGCAGCCTAATTTTAATTCAGCGCATGTACCTAAGGTAAAGCATTTCACTTTTGCTAATATGTTCTCGTCATCATAATTCTACTCTGTCAATACAAATTACCAACATTCTACAAGATATATCCTTTTAAGACACAAATTTTCATATGTAATATCACACTTATTGAAGCAATGCAATTTTGTGACAAAAAGATTTGCATATTTATTTTGAGAACATATGTGTCCCCAAATGAACTACCGATTTGGGGACGCCACGCCATTTTGTCCTCAATTCGGTGTCCCGATAACTGGTCACCTTACCTGGTGCCCACTTCTTGGTTATTGGCTGCTTATTTTTAAATATATTTGTACATGTTTTTAAATATATATTTTATGAATAATTGGAAACGCATTTTAATATGACGGAGGTATTTTTTACTGTCTCCCAATATTTTGGGAGATGTTTTCTCTTGGGTATCTTTTATTTGCATTGCATCTTCAATATTTTGGGCCATCCCCACAAAGAAATCCTGGGTGCTGCACTGCGTTGGAAAATAGTGCTGAAGGGATTCCTTCTCCGAGAGACAGAAAGAATGAACTTCCAACTTCTTCCTTTTCATCGCTTTACGGTCAGTAGTAGTGGTTTTATGAAGCTTGGATGAGAGAAAAGGGATTCGTTGGCAGGAATCTGAGGGATTTTTGTTAATAGTGAACTACAAAATAAACAGTTTTTCCATGCTAGTTGAGAGTTACATTGCCCTGAGTGATAAGGAACCTGTAACTCAACCACCATCAAACAAATTCAGGGAATGTGATTTTTTTTTAATATTTTAAGAGACTTCAGTTCTCTTTTCCCCCTTTTTTCATATTTCGTTGTTTTTACTTTTTTCTTTTGGCATAGAGAAATTATTTGCTAGTAAAGTGAATTAACAAGAGCGAAGAAAGTAAAATAAAGCAAATTGCATCTGTATTGGATGATAGCTACAGACAGGATATATTGGTAAATCCATCCATGCCGCCCCGGTGGCGCAGCGGTCTAAGCGATGGTCTCTGATCATTCGTCCGAACGGGGTCCGGGTTCGAATCCCGGTGAGGCATGGATGTTGTGTTTGTCTTACGGTACTGGCTCTCTCCCTTCCCTGGAACCAGTGACCCTAAATTAGGGACGGGCGACTGCTTATATCCCATTGAGTTGCTCACGGTGGTCGTTAAACCTCCAATCCAATCCAAAAAAAATCCATCCATCATCTGGAAGCTGATGGGTGGATTTGCCAATATATACGCTGAATGATTTAAAGCGCTTTTGAAGTGTCTTAACTACAATATGCTTTGCAAAATAAATTTCAAGGAATTTATTTTCTAATTCAATTTTATAAACCTCTGATTTCAAATAACAGTGCTCTAAGCAATAGCTCCTGATTATTCGTCCGAGAAGGATCCGGGCCGCCCCGGAGACGCAGTGGTCTAAGCGATGGCTTCTGATCATTCGTCCGGAAGGGAGTCTGGGTTCGAATCCCGGTGAGGCATGGATGTTGTGTTTGTCTTACGGCGCTGGCTCTCTCCCTTCCCTGGAACCAGTGACCCTAAATTAGGGACGGGCGACTGCTTATAGCCCATTGAGTTACTCACGGTGGTCGTTAAACCTCCAATCAAAAAAAAAATAGAAGGATCCGGGTTCGAATCCCTAAGGCATGGATGTTGTGTTTGTCTTACGGCGCTAGCTCTCTCCCTTCTCTAGAATCAGTGGCCCCAAATTAGGGACTGGCGACTGCTTATAGCCCACTGAGTTGCTCACGGTGGTCGTTAAACCTCCAATCAAAAAAAAAAAACCCTCTAATCAAATAATAATAATAATTCGAATTTTTACGCCCAAAAGACTTTATGTGATGATTTGTAGCCATGGGCGCCCATAGCTTAATTTTCAGGATTTCAGAAGGGGACAAACAGAAATTATAACTACGAATAACATATGCTGAACACTATATGTAAATTTCCACTTTTCCTTCTTGCTTTCTAACAGTTGTTATCACACTATCAATAAATTTAAGTGGAACCAAAAAACCCCAAAACTACGTAGAAAATATGTATAAATGAAATTAGGCAGCATATTAGAACAATGAGGAAATTTCTTTGTCGTTCTTTTGAACATTTTGGACCACTTGTGTCACATGCGCCACAAAACGCTAGAGATAAAATTTCTGGGCAAAATTTCGAGAGATCTATGTTAAACAGTGAGTAGCTGTTGCAGAGGATATATAACATATTTTTCATTTCTTTGCCTTGCATACTTTTCCATACTGTACGTATGCACACCAAAGGTGGTTAGAGTAAGATATCTGGAGCTGCCCTTGTTAATGGAGCAGTACAACTTTGCGTGAATCCTATAACCGCGAGCGACGGCTGTCAAAGTCGGAAAGTTGATGGTTTTCAAGCCGCCCCGGTGGCGCAGTGGTCTAAGGCGCTGGCCTCTGATCGTTCGTCCGTCTGGGGTCCGGGTTCGAATCCCGGTGAGGCATGGGTGTTGTGTTTGTCTTACGGCACTGGCTCTCTCCCTTCCCTGGAACCAGTGACCCTAAATTAGGGACGGGCGACTGCTTATAGCCCATTGAGTTGCTCACGGTGGTCGTTAAACCTCCAATCAAAAAAAAAAAAAAAAAAATGGTTTTCAACGCTATTGCAATGCATTTTGTGTTGGCCGAATCACCTTCTTTCGTCGCAAATGCTTCCAATTTTGCATCGTAACTTGCTGCCGATGTGTGAGAAAATGCTGAATTTATAAAATCCTTGGTTATTTTGAGACTCCTTCCCATTTTTATTTTAAATTGAAATACACGAACGTTAGGGCTAATTCTAAACAAAACAAAACGTTAAAATTGAAAACTTCACTAATGTAAGAAGTATAATTCATTCCGGTTTGATATTAACATGGTTTCTGAAACCAAAAGTCACTGAATTCCAAATTACACGCGGCTGAAATTACATAGGTATCACATAAACAACGCCGAATTCCCACGCCTTGCGGCTTCACGGTTAAGAGACTCGGGGCATGTCCAGAAGTATTATTCTAACTTCCTTGGTATGCACGCTGTTCTCCAACACGCAATAGGAAATTTTCTTATTACTTTCAACTGTAAATTTTCGATTTTCTACTGAAAATTCTCTTTATTTATTTTTTTTATTTACATACTCATGCATCTGGAAGGTGTACAGTAAGGTGACCAGATTTTTGCGAATGATGACAAAATGACATTTGTCCTTAATTTCAATGCAAAATTGAGGACAATTTCGTTTCAAAATGAGGACATAATTGAGAACAGCATCAAACACATTATGGTAAATCCAAAGGTTAGCAAAGAATGTTATGAAATGTCCTGTAATTGTCCAATTTCATTGGAAAACATACGATGAATCGGAAGAATGATTTTCAAGTGAAATAAGTATAAAATAGCAATAAAATAATAGTATCATGCAGAATATTGCTTCCGTTAAGGGGCGGATTGGGGCGACGAAACCAGACCGGGAATTTTAATCTTGTGGTCCACTACATAAACACCCGTGCCCACAGTTAAATACATCATAACTTCTCTCATGGAACAATTTCTGTTAACTCCTAGATGAAAGAGAACTGTTCAAATTTGCATTGTAAAAGTAACTCAGTCGTGAACAAATTTTAGTAGCAATTTAAGGGTGAAAGCGTTTTAAAGTTCACTCATGACTGAATGCATTATGTCAAACCATGCTCAAAACGGGTGTTCCACCAGATAATTATGGTTTTTATTTTATCACTGATCGTCTACTGCGCAAGAGAATTCGTACCATCTCCTTGAATAGACGCTTCTTAAAATCTACCCATTATTTTGACACTGGATCTAACATTTCGATCTATGAAGCAGTACCGGTAAGTCTTTATTTCTTTTAAAATAAACGTGGGTGGTACACGGATTTCGAAACATCTCTGCAGAAGAATCGCTTTGTGATCTCTCTGTAAGAGTGTGGGGATTATGAACTATCAAAGCTGGTGCTAGTGCCTTCAAATTACAAAAACGGAGGGTAAAGCCTACCAATGTCTCTTTGGTTCCAAGTTTAACGACTACGATCAACTGTAGTTACAGAGGGTGAGTTCAAAGTTTTTCAATATTTGCATAAACGCATGTGCAGCGGCGGGTATGTCACGTGCTTAAACTTTCAAGTCGCGCACTGCAGTCAGTCGAAAGGGATATAAAGTGGTAGTCGTTTCTGTGAACAACATTGCATGTCGTCTTTCTGTCTGTGGTTGGGACGCCTAAAGATGAACAGCCACAACCACCTAATTAAGGAACTTTTGCTTTACGAGTATAAACTCGGCCATAACGCTGCTTAAGCAACACGAAACATTTGTCATGTAAAAGGAGAAAGTTCCGTGGACCACAACACCGCAACCAGATGGTTCAAAAAATTTCGCTCAGGTGACAGAAACCTCGACGATCATCCAAGGTCAGGTAGAGGCAAATCAGACAACCAGCACTCGAAAATTATCAGGCGAGCTGGGTATATCACAGACCACCGTGGTTCGTCACCTTCAGGACCTCTGCAAGGTCTACAGGAGCTGCTGCATTGTCCCCCACGAACTGACGCCAGCTGAAGCAAACCACCGAATGGAAGTGTGCAAACTCCTAGAAAACCCGCGCGATGTACGTTTCACCTAGAGAATTGTTGCGTACGATGAAAAGTGGGTCTATTTCCGTAACCTTAACAACCACCGGCAGTAGTTGAGTCCGGGACAGCTTCCAGAACCTGTTGCCAAAGGTGGACGTTTCGAGCATAAGGTGATGATCTGCGCCTGGTGGATTTTCGAGGGGATAATCCATTACGAATTTGTTCCTGACGGTCGGACCATCAACGCCAACCTCTACTCTGAACAGCTGGAGCGCATGTGTGCCATTTTGGAGGAGAAGGATCCGGCAGTGGTGAACAGAAAGCGTTCTCTCCTACAGCAGGACAACGCTCAGCATAATACCGCGCGAACGACCCAGGGCAAAACTCCAGGAACTTGAGGGCATCGAACTGGTGTCATACCCAGCATATGATCCGGAGCTTGCCCGGTCCGATTATTGCCTGTTCCGGTCCATGGCCCACTTCCTTCGTGGGCGGAAATTCAACAACCAGGAGGAGGTGGCAGCTGAGAAGAAGGAGTTCTTCGACTCGAACGACAATAACTGGTACTGCCGCGGAATCGAAGAACTGGCAAACAGATGGCTAAAAACGGTACAACACGATGGCCTATACTTTGAATGCTAGTCAGCTTTCGTCGTAAAGGTACGTATGAAGACATAAAGTGATCCAAATATTGCAAAAACTTTTTTTTTTTGGAGGTTTAACGACCACCGTGAGCAACTCAATGAGCTATAAGCAGTCGCCCGTCCCTAATTTAGAGTCACGGATTCCAGGGAAGGGAGAGAGCCAATGCCGTAAGACAAACACAACATCCATGCCTCACCGGGATTCGAACCCGGACCCCGTTCGGACGAATGATCAGAGGCCCTCGCTTAGACCACTGCGCCACCGGGGCGGCACAAAACTTTCGACTGACCCTCTGTCGCTTTTTACTGAAGTAGAGAGAATTTTACTTTGTCATTTTAGAGCAAACGCTCAATACATATTTAGACAGTAGGAAACGCTGATGTTTTTAAAGACAATACCGTTTTATAAAGGTAATATAAAGCTAAAATGAAGTTAACGATTCTTATTCATAAGCACCAAAAGAATTATTCGTTCTTTCCAAATATTTCAGACAAAGAGAAAACGACAAAGAGTGAGCCATTTCTCGAGAAGTCCATCGGGAAATATCCCGGCATCACGGTGGGCCAATCCGCCCCTGCTTCCGATACATTTTAAATCTTACTTGTAGAGGGCAGCACTTGCAAACAAAGTTACATTTTGAATTCGTACAGAAATTTCATTGTGATTCTGTACAAGAATAGATATTTGAAGCCAGAAAATTACTATGCGCTGACCGAATAGAAATCATGGAGTATCTGTATGCTATCTTTATGGGAAGGTATATTCCAAGTCCAATAACCACATTGCAGAAACAGTTTAATGAAAAATGTACTGAACAAAAGTTGTGGAACTCTCAATGGAATCTATCAAATGTAAACAAATTAATTACATCAATTATTTATTTAGTTGCAAGGAAGTGGATGCTGAGAAAGATGAGATTCATTTCCCATCCTAAAAATATTTTAGTTAAATCTAGTTGAAATAGAAAGGAAGTACTTAAAACAGAAAGGAAATCGTAACACCACATATATCGAGATGACTTTGTTTAATGCTTCGGCATATCTCTCATTAATACTGCATGATTTCTAACTTAATTAAAAAAATTCACCCGCTTCGGAAAATAGTTTCATACCTTTCCTTTATGAATCCATTTCCTAGCAATTAAATAAGAAACTGACTCTAAATTTGGTTGCATTTGGTAAATTCAATTGAATTCTACGCCTTTTTTTTAACACATTTTTGCAAATTTCAATTTTTGGGGGAAATTTCAAAAATTGTGGACAAAAGCTAAGAAATTGAGGACATTTGACGCCCTCAGTAAGTTTTTACGAAATTGAGGACATAGCATTGAAATTGAGGACTGTCCCCAGAAAATGAAGACGTCTGGTCACATTAGTCTACAGAAAAAATAACAATTAGAATTAGTGTTATCGTTAAAATCTCTGTAGTACCCAAGGAGGTTAGAATCAGATATCGAACCTGAAGCCTAGAACCGCGAGCGGCAGCCGTTAAAGTTTGGGAAAGCTGGTGGTTTCCAAGACTGGCTATTGCAATGCATTTTGTGTTGGCCGAATAGCATTCATTCGTCCCGAATATTTCTAATTTTGCATTGTAACTTGCTGCCGATGTGTGAAAAAATGCTGGATTTATGAAATTCTAACTTATTTTGAGACACATTCCAATTTTTATTTAAATTGAAATATATGAACGTTAGTGCGAATGCAAAACGAAACGTGACGTTAATATTGATAACTTCACTAATGTATGAAGTATAATTCATGCCGGCAACCATAAACCGCAACCATAAACCGCGCAATTCCAAAACATACACAGTCGAAACTACATGGGTATCATTTAAACAACCTCAAATTCCCACATTTTGCGGCTTTATAGTTAACAGACTCAGGGCATCTCCAGAATTATTATTCTAACCTCCTTGGTAGTACCTTCCACGAACAGAAAGAGTATGGTCCGAAGGGGAACGCAACTGCCCCCTCTTACCACCCGTATTGGCTCCTATGCGCAACACTTTAATTTTATTCCGCCCGCATGAGTCCTGAAACGAATTCCTTATATATAAAAAAGTGACATTGACCTGTGTCGAGAATTAATAAGTGTCAACCGTAAAGTGAGTGAGCAATCAGCTACGAAATAATGATGAACTTAAAAATGGGAATGATACGTGAATGCCATTCATTTGAATGGTGTACCCGAATCGTTCACCACGAGAGGAGATTCATTCCTGAGCGAACGCTGAATGGGCAGGGATCAGGGGCGTGTTTCACCCCCTTGGAAAGTATTTCATTTCTTTGTAAAAATGCGACATATACATAAAAAAATGCTTTAGTCAGGTAATTTAATAAAGATGCCCCAACTTATAATAGAAAATAGTGCTTTAATTTTTTATTCTATTTTTTATTAACTTTTATTTTATCTTGACGGATTTCAAAAACTTCCATTTTCGGTTGGCCACCCCGAAAAAAAAGTATATATACGCCCCTGGCAGGGATGGATAGGAACGACCAAATCAGGCCGGGAAATTTAGTCATGCGGTCCTATATAAAAACCGGGGAACAACTCATTAATTCTTTCATGGGAAAAATTCTGAAAGGGAACTGTGGAAATGGGAATTATAAAAAAATTCAGTCGTGAAAAAGTTTAACAACAATTTAATGGTGAAAGAACTTTAAAATTCCTCTCATGATTAAATGTCGCATCATACAACGCTCAAAACGAGATGATGTGCAAGATAATTATTTTCCTTTTAAAATTTTTGTTTTGACTAGAAAAAGAAAAAACCACTTGAAGAACCACCCCATTTACAATTAAATCACCATGAAGATCATTTTGAAAGTCGATATGCACATGCCATATAGCAATTTTCCTATGCAATCAATTGTATTTATTTGGTCACTGATTACTTACAGCGCGATGGTATTGGTATCACCCCCTTGAGTAAAAGCTTTTTTTCTTTTAAGCCCGTGAGCCAGTACTGATAAATCGTTGTTTAAGATAAATGTGGGTGGGATAAGCATTTCGGAATATCTTTGAGGGAGAATCGCTTTGTTCTCTGTGACAGTCTGTGGATAAGAGGATTGAGATGATGGGTCATCACAATGGGCACTAGTGTCTACTTCAAGATTGCTAAAGAAGGGTAGGGCATACTAATGACCCTGGGCTTCAAGTATTATGGAACGGCCTACGTCTAACTGTAGTACGCTGGTGCTTTTTCGATATAAATGCGAAGAATTTTGATATGTCATTTCATCAAAGCCTGGCATACACTGAAGATAGAAGGAAACTTGTTTTTTAATGAAATAGCTTTTTATATAGAAATAAAGCTCAAAGGAAGTTATCGATTATTATTCACACTGTAACAACCAAAATAGTAATTCGTTCGTTCCAAAAAAAAATCCAGACAAAAAGAATTCGGGAAAGTGGACTCGGGTGGTACACCGGAAAATGTCCCGGTGGACCAATATGCCCCTGTGAATGGGTCTCCTAAACTTCTTACACTTTTCGGAAGTTTGTCAATAAAAAAAATGTTAATGTTGCGTGGCGAATCATTCATCGTGAACGGTGAATGACGTAGATCTCCTGTTCTTTTAGGAAGTTTACCAATTTCCCCTTGGCCTCACACTCACAGGTAGTGGCGTAGCCGGGAGAGGGGGGTCGGGGGCGCTTTGGAGCAATAAATAATTTGCCTAGTGTGTGTTCAATGAGGCAACCGGTCGGAAGTGGATGCCAAGCGAATTGCCATTCAATTGAATGAGTATTTGTGAATGACTATTTTGCTTGAATGAAGAATGAATTACATACGCCAGCACTACTTGGGAGAAAATTTTTTAAACACAATCCTCGCCGACAGGACGGAATTAAGGAGGGGAGTGGGGACTACAGGGGCTATAGTCTTGAGGCGCACCATTACCAAGGGCCCAGAAGGCATGGCTGGGCAAATAATAGATAGTCAGGTAGATAGATAGATAGAGAGAGAGAGAGAGAGAAAGAGAGAAAGAGAGAGAGAGATAGTTTTATACGGTAGTTTTACTTTTGCCTCTTACGATTTCCACTTGGCCAGAAACAGAGACTGGAAGACAAACAGATTTCAAGGAAGTGACTCATCAAGGGTCTTTACCCTTGATGAGTCACTTCCTTGAAATCTGCAAAAGGCTTCATGTCGCTGTGTACATTGGGGTTGGTGAGAAAGTTTCAGCGTTTTCACGTAATCCACCCATACCTCCCAATTTGCCCTTGGAACCGTTAACAGTCGAAGTCCCGTGTGGCTTCACATTGCATTGCAAAAAAGATACACTAAGAAAGTATACAATGCTAAATCATTGGAAAATCCATGACAAAATCTAGGAATCTTAAGCTTTTAACTCATATTCTTATGAGAACAAAGGAAAATACGGTGACTTATTATGAAAACTCGGCAAACAATTTATTTGTTTGAAGAATGCCCTACGTATTAATTATCATAAGCATATTGTTACAGTTTCGTGTTTTAACGGCTTCATAATGTGTCCCGTCATAATTTTTTGAAGGCCCACTCAGATGTCTCAGCCTTGAGGCCCGCAGAAATGGCTTAGCCTAGGGGCCCACTAATACCTTAATCCGGCCCTGCTCGTAGAAATTGTGTTCAGTGGTGCACAGACGGTGAGGGTTCCCCCTCCCATTCCTCATTAAGTATGCTTTTGCTTTCATTCATCAGATGAAGGGAACAAATGATGTTCTCTGAAAATACATTATTCTGACTTCGACAGGATTAGAAAAATAGCTTTCTACACATGGTTTTATAAATGTAATATTTTCGTTACAATCAATTATTTTTCTGTACGTCATAGTCCTTGTAACGTATACTCTATATTCACTTTCCTTTTGATTTTACTATCTCTGGTTATTTTATTTTACTATGTAAATTATCTTCCTACTGAACGAAATATTATTTCACCCGCTGAATGAGATCTGGCAATGAGTGTAAGTCATGACGTGGTGGTAGCTAGTATATAGGCGCGTTCATCGAGACTTGTTGGAGGTGTGTGGAGTTGTGTTGTTGAGGTTGATGTGTTGGCGTTGCGAGGTGTTGTTATGAGAGTGTGTGTACTATAAGAGGAAAGTTTATTCATTATCATGTACAAGATATATGAGTGCCTTAGTTGACCAAGAGTCTTGGAAATAAACAAGTTTGTCAGTAAGTTCAGTCTTTCTCAATTCTTAGTTTTGTCAGACCTCTGTCTGGCTGTTAGGTTTATGACTTTGATTACTTAATATAAATAACCAGCGTTGAGACTTTGTTTAAGTTCATAATTAACGAGTAACAACACCCTTTTGGGAATTCATTATTTTGAAGCTTAGAGCTAGTTATCATTAGCTCGCTGGTAAGAAGAATTATTATCATTCATAATAATTAACTTAGCAAAAAGATTATAAAGCTAATTCATTATAATTGGCGCCCGAACTTTTCTCGAACACGAGATCCTGACTATTATTACCCATGGCTTCCTTACCTGAGACAACTGCAAATTTCCACCTTCCGGCAAGTCTCGAGGGTAATGGTGTTTGTTTGGACAATTTGTACGAAGCCTGTGGCTCTGACTTTGATATGAATGATCTACACATACCCAAGCATTCTTCACCATCTCGTAATGCACCAGCTTCTTATCACTCTGAGTCGCGGGTCGTACCTGAGGGAGTTCAATCCTCTCAGCGAAGCAGAATGCTTGCTCATTTCGTGCCGCATGCAGGAACAATTCATTTCAATGGTTTGGAGGGGTCTTTAAAGTTCCTCGAAGATCTGGAAGATCATTTTGATCTCTATAATATTCCGGAAGACTGCAAGGTCCAAATTGCCGGGACTTGCTTGAGGGATACCGCCAAGACCTGGTATCGGCAGTGGCGAGGGTCGAACCCGGATTCTCATTATGAGAATTTCCGTGCAGAATTCTTGGAGGTCTTTCCTTTCGGCCTCAGTCGAGCTAGCCTTGCTCAACAGCTGTTTTCACGTCAACAAGGTCCCAATGATAGCCCTGTTGCATTTGCGTTGGAAACTACACGCCTATATAATCTATGGGATCCACATGCCAGTCATGTTGACATGTTGGATACCCTCGTACAGCAGCTCGACCCATTCTTACAAGATTTTCTTGAGGTTCGACACCCTACCACCATTCATGAATGCCTTCGCCTCATACGCACGTATGAAGAGCGACATGGCAAACATGCTTCAACTCACCATGCTCGGGCACCCCGCGAGGCTTATTCCGAAAACCCTCAGCGGCATAATAGACAAAACTTTCAGCGCGAGCATACACAAGTGCCCACCCAAGCTTCATACGTTCCACCACACAGAAGAGTGGCGAACCAACAGCGAGTTTCTGAGCAAGCTTCGGGATATCGTCATAATGCACAGTATGCTCGACCCCGTTTCACTCAGCAGCATTCGGAACGTTCTCATGCCCAGGGCAATAATAATTTTTCTGCCCGTGCTGGGGGCAGACGTAACGAATATGAAAATGTCAACAGACACGCGGAGTTCCCGACGCAGGGTTCACGCAATTTTCCTTATCGTGAAAATTTTCCCGATACCCGGCAGGGTCGAGGTTTCCGACCACATGATAACACCACCAGAATTCCTTTAAACTTCCACAGGAAGTAGACGAAGGGTCGGTCCTGCTTCCTGATACCAAACATTCTGACCCTAAAACAGTATTAGTGACTGTTCAAACTCCTCAGTTGCCTGATGTATTCTTGACACTTGAAGACGTTATTGTCGAGACAAAGTTCGACACTGGGTCTGAGATATCAGCCCTAAATACAAAGTTTTGCAATGACGTTTTTTCTGCAATACACGTTCAGCCTGCAACGCAGTATTTGCGAGGTGCCAATAATGAAATCTTCAGTATCGCAGGAACTGTCACATTATCTTTAGGGCTGGGAAAAGCTCAGTTTACACATTCTTTCCTGCTTATAGACGAGCTACCCGTGAAATGTCTCATGGGTATGGACTTTATTAACAAGTTTCAAATAACTTTGAATTTTGTACAACATGTGATTTCCTTTCCGGAACCTGTCGAAATGATTCCGACGGTTCCTGTAGATATTACGAGTTTATTGTTGAGTGACCAATTGAATGAGGGGCAACGAGACCAGCTTTCTCTCCTTTTACAGGAAAGCCCTGGTTTATTTTCGGATCAACCTGGTTTCACACAAGTGGTTTATCATGTTATTGACACTGATGGTTCGAAACCCATTGCGACGAAACCTTACCCTTGTGCTCCACATAAAAAACAGGAAATGCAACGTCAAATTGCGGAAATGATTAAGCAGGGCATAATCAGGGAATCAACAAGCGCCTGGGCGGCCCCTGCCTTCTTGGTTCCAAAGAAACAACCAAATGAATTTCGTTTCGTGACAGATTTTCGCAAGCTCAACCAAGTCACAAAAACAATCAATTATCCCCTACCTGTCATGTCACATATTCTAAATGACTTGTCGTCAACCAAATGGATGTCAACTTTGGATTTGGCGAGTGGATATTGGCATGTGGCAGTACATCCGGACTCTGTCGATAAAACAGGCTTTGTGACTCCTTTTGGGGCCTATGAATATTTACGTATGCCTTTTGGTTTAGCTTCTGCACCTGCTACTTTCCAAAAGCTTATGGACACAGTTCTCAGACCTGTCCTGGGTCCCCATGTGCATGTCTATTTGGATGATATTATTATAACATCAGAGACTTTTGACGAGCACCTTTCTCTGCTCAAACAGGTGTTCCAACTTATATACAATGCTGGCTTGACGTTAAAACCTAGTAAATGCCAGATAGCGAGGGACGAGATTGTATATCTGGGGTTGAAAATTACTCCCCACGGTTTATTCACTGATAATGAAAAAATTAGGCCTATTGTTGACTTTCCTCGGCCTAAAACAGCAAAAGAACTATCCCGCTTTCTGGGAATGACCGGTTGGTATCAGCAGTTGGTCCCCGCTTATGCTACAATATGTGAGCCGTTGTATGCTTTAAAGCGTAAATACAAGAAGTTTATTTGGACACCTGAAGCTAACGCTGCATTCGAAACACTGAAGTCTGCATTGACTCAGCCTCCGGTGTTGGCTTTCCCGGATCATACTAAAGAATTTGATATTTATACTGATGCATCCGGAGTTGGTCTTGGTTGCGTTTTGTCACAAGCTGGGCATCCAATAGCTTTTGCGTCTCGTACTTTAGCCAAAGCTGAACGCAATTATTCAGCTACGGAACGTGAATGTCTTGCTGTTGTGTATGCACTGAATAAATTTCAATGTTATCTTAACGAATTGACAGTTAACATAATTACGGATCATTCTGCCCTTCAGTATTTAAATTCTGCTAAGCACCTATCTCAAAGACTTATGAAGTGGGCTCTGAAGTTACAAGAGAGCAATATCAAAATTTCGTATCAGCCAGGTCATAAGAATCAATTACCGGACGCATTATCTCGCGTTCCGATTAGTGGGGTCCCCACAGAAACTACTCCTGGATGTCAGCCTTTACTTCTAATAGCTGATATAACATCCAGAGAGCAGATAATGGCAGAATTAATAAATGATCCAGATTTTGGGGATATTTACAATTTTTTGCTTGCGGGTTCGCCCCTACCAAGTGATCCTTCTCTGGCTGGAAGGTCACAACATTTTGAAGTAATAGAGGGTCTTCTTTATTATACAAAATCTCGGACTACTAGGGCAGAGTTTCGCCCATGTATTCCGCGAACCCTTAGAATGGCTCTTTTAAATGAATTTCATGACAAACCTCTTGCAGGCCATTTAGGTATTCGCAAGACCCGTTGTAAATTGCGGGATGTGGCCTGTTGGCCTGGCATGTACCAAAGTGTGCTCACATACGTTCAATCATGTCACTTGTGTCAGATTAATAATTATCGTAATGTAAGACCGGCCGGTCACTTGAAATCTAGTTCAAGTTCTCATGTGTTTGATATTATTTCCATAGATTTATTGGGACCTTATCCATTATCTGTTAAAAATAAAGCTCGTTATGTTTTAGTACTAACTGATAATTTTTCTAAATGGGTTGAAGTTTTTCCCATTAAAGCCGCTACGGCTGAAGTTATTTGTAATGTCTTAGTTAATGAAGTATTTTCTAGATATGGTGCACCTAATAAAGTAGTTTCGGATAATGGTCCTCAATTTATTTCTGACATTTTTGAAAGAATGTGTGCGAGATTACACATTAAACATAAATTCATTTCCCCATATCATCCCCAGAGTAATCCGGCGGAACGTGTTAACCGAACGTTAGTGAAAATGATTGCGACTTTTGTAATGGATCACCATGAAAGATGGGATGACCATTTAGAACTTTTTGCGTTCGCCCTCCGCTCGTCTGTCCACGAGTCTACTAAAATTACTCCTGCAGAACTTTTTCTGGGTCGCAAAATTAAAACCCCTTTTGAAAATTTAACGGGGATTATCGACGAATTAAACCAGCGACCAACTCCGCAATCAGTACACATTATGGCAGAAAAAGCTCGTGTTGCAATGCTAGGAGCACAAGTGGCTCAAGCACGATATTATAATTCTAGGCGTAGGGAACCAGATCTTGTCGTTGGAGATCTCACTCTCGTGGAAACGCACTTCCAGTCTTCTGTTTCGCATACTTTAGTGAAGAAATTTGCACCCAGCTACGAAGGTCCATATCGGGTGGCAAATGTCTTTGAAAATAATATTGTTCTGGAGAAACCGAACAACCATTTTCAATATGTACATGTTGATCAATGTCGCAAGTATCACGAACGGAATATCGACTTCATTATCAATCCTACTCAACCTTCTGTTCCACAGACTCAAGAATCTATATCTCATGTTCAACCGCCGGAAATTGTGGACGAACCACTGAACATTTTTGATGAATCACCAGTCATTTTTCCTTCACCCGCTCCCCCTCCAGACGAGTTTCTACACACGCAACCTGATTCTCCCATGAGACCAAGGCTCGAATCGAGTTCGTCGAATACTAGTATCGTTCCTTTCCCTCCAACCATTGCCAAGACTATTGCTGCGCCGTTTCCGGCTAACTCTGCACCAACGCGGGATACTTCTTCTTTGAATACCTCGTCGGAAAGTATTCCTATAGGCAAATCTAAACATCGCCCTGCACGACCGCTGAATTACAGCAGCGACTCAGAGGCGTCGGACATTTCTGATTTATCAGTTATGAATCCAACATTTCATATTCCACACCGTCCAGCACCACCAAAAGCTGGGCGCAAACGTGACTTGTCTCCCCAATCTGCTTCGCCGCAACAGCGACGAAGGCAGAAATCTTTGCATCCACCCGGGTTTCGTCCCTGGAACCTCCGTTCAGGGCAAACAGGGCCGATGCCTGCTACTACTATCATGCCCCGTGGGCGTAAACGAAAGCAAGCGATGTGGCCGGAGACACGTCCGTCCAAAAAGATACTGGAAGGACACAACGGGCCCCAGCACCAAGGGACTTCATATCCAAAGCCTGGGGGAGCCCGTTCCTATCAGCCGCAGCAGGGATTTCCGGACCGCCAGACTTCTGACGTTCCTGACCGTTCTTCTCAGCCGCAGGGATTTCCAGACCGCCAGACTCCTGACCGTTCTTCTCAGCCGCAAGGGATTCCGGACCGTCAGACTTCTGACCGTTCTTCTCAGCCGCAGGGATTTCCAGACCGCCAGACTCCTGACCGACAGCAGACCGATGTTCCAGTTCCATTACCGTCCCGGAAGAGATCCAAGCCACCTGATTTCACCAGTCCCATTAGGCCTGGAAAACGTTATCGCACTAGAATTTTTTATGCGTCCTCGAGATAAGTAAGTTCTCGTGGACAGGTTCTTTTCTCAGTTTGTTGTTTTTCCTGCACGACCAGTTGGCGTGTCAGAATTTCTTTTTTTCGTGTGGGCCTATGCATTCTTTTTTGTGTATATATGTGTGTTTTTTTTATATTTCTTCTATGTCCATCTACTAATCCACTTTTTTTTTGTATATATCTATGTGCTTAGGGGTAAAATAATAAAATTGTTACTGTTAGGCAGCTCCAGGTAATCTTCGCTGCTGATACAGTTGTTATGTATTTCAACGAATGAGGCGAACGTAATTTGAAATGAAAATAATAAAATTGTTACTGTTAGGCAGCTTCAGGCAATCTTCGCTGCTGATACAGTTGTTCTGTATTTCAACGAATGAGGCGAACGTAATTTGAAATGAAAATAATAAAATTGTTACTGTTAGGCAGCTTCAGGCAATCTTCGCTGCTGATACAGTTGTTATGTATTTCAACGAATGAGGCGAACGTAATTTGAAATGAAAATAATAAAATTGTTACTGTTAGGCAGCTTCAGGCAATCTTCGCTGCTGATACAGTTGTTATGTATTTCAACGAATGAGGCGCACGTCATTTGAAATTAAAAAAGTGATTCCTGCTAGGCAGAATAAAAGGAAAGTATGCCGATGCAGGTTTATTTTGTTCTACACTACAAATTTCACAGTCGAATACAGATTCGTAAATTGTCATGCCAAGTTGATAATGTAAATACGGCTACCACCAAACAAATCAAAAAAAAGATCGAGAAACGTCAATCATCGAAATGTAAGACTTACACTCCAAAATTGATAGGTTTTTCGGACAAAAAAAAGAAAAAAATTAAGGGGGAGATGATGTAACGTATACTCTATATTCACTTTCCTTTTGATTTTACTATCTCTGGTTATTTTATTTTACTATGTAAATTATCTTCCTACTGAACGAAATATTATTTCACCCGCTGAATGAGATCTGGCAATGAGTGTAAGTCATGACGTGGTGGTAGCTAGTATATAGGCGCGTTCATCGAGACTTGTTGGAGGTGTGTGGAGTTGTGTTGTTGAGGTTGATGTGTTGGCGTTGCGAGGTGTTGTTATGAGAGTGTGTGTACTATAAGAGGAAAGTTTATTCATTATCATGTACAAGATATATGAGTGCCTTAGTTGACCAAGAGTCTTGGAAATAAACAAGTTTGTCAGTAAGTTCAGTCTTTCTCAATTCTTAGTTTTGTCAGACCTCTGTCTGGCTGTTAGGTTTATGACTTTGATTACTTAATATAAATAACCAGCGTTGAGACTTTGTTTAAGTTCATAATTAACGAGTAACAACACCCTTTTGGGAATTCATTATTTTGAAGCTTAGAGCTAGTTATCATTAGCTCGCTGGTAAGAAGAATTATTATCATTCATAATAATTAGCTTAGCAAAAAGATTATAAAGCTAATTCATTATATCCTAGATTTCGTAATGGTCGTTATTTTTCTGTATGTTTTAAAATGATTATAAAATTTTTGTGACTCCTCTGCGACCATCATAAAGCATTTTGTGTTTGTATCGTGGATTTCGTGTTGGACTTCTCCCTTGAGAAAATTTTGTGTGTGCTACTGGTTGAGTTAACACCACAGTACGGGGAAAGCTCAATATAAAGAATATTTGACATAGGTGAGGAAATAACGAAAATAGGAACGAAAAAAAGGAAAACAATGGAGATCTGCGCTGCAGTTTTGCCTTCCAAGATACACGACAAGTAGTATGTATATGCCGGATGAAAAAAAATGGTGAAAGGACATGTATGCTATCCTATCATGGAAAAGAAAAAAAGAAATTCTTAGGAATCTATTCAAAAATACTAAGTATAAGATAAAGCAAACATCATTAGAAAAGGGGGTGATGGATGAGTAGGAACGATTTTAAAAATAAATGGCCATTCCTTGCTGGTTGCTGTCCAGGAGAGATGGAATCAGTACCACTGAGAAAGAAAGATCAATCAGTTTCACTGAGAAAGAAAAATATAAAGATGAGCATCGTGGTCCACGACAACCATTTCTAGGGAAGTAACTTATGTATTTACAGAGTTATCAGCTGACAGTATAGCAGGTGCACTTGGACCTCAAATCAAACAGGCTTAACCGAAATACTTTTACTGCGAACTGTTTCTTAATTCCCCAACCATATTCATGTTTATTAAGTGTTTTTATACTTCTAACATGAACACTCTTAACATGAAATACCGGTTTAGGCGAAATGATATTTCATCAGCATAGAAAAATGAATTCCCTAGTGCAAACCAGCAGCTTTCTTTTCATTAGGTAATAATACTGCTGCTTGGTCTCGTTACTTTTGAAGTCAACTGAGGCACCTGGCTCATCTTTTGTTTGGACTCCGCAGATGATGGAAAGGGGATATTGGATGGGATTGGAAGGGATGGAACTTTCTCTGGAGAGGGGATGGAGAAGTTGTGTGGTGTACTTCTCTGCTTCAACAAGAGATAAGGAATTTCAAAAAGTGTGAGGCGTTGGGAAGAAAACGAATCTCCCCATTAAAGAAAGAGAAGTCTTGGGATTAAAAAAAGAGAAAACTTGGAATTAAAGAAAGGAGAGTCTTGGGATAAAAGAAAGAGAAGTCTGGAATTTGTGACCAGGCATTTTGACAGATGTTGAATTTGTGGAGGATGCGATTAACAGCAGCAAAGTGGAGAGAGAATTTGTCTGATACTGATAAACAAAATGACGTAGTTGTCCAAAGCACAAATGTGAAATTTCTAGAAGCCTTCGCTGCGTCGCAAACAATGCATTGTTTTGAAACGGCACAGGCAGGTACTCTGGCAATATAAGAGAACGTCGACGAAGTGGAAGAATTTTTGAAGCATTGTTCTGATAAGAAAATAAAGTAACGTCCGATAACAGAAATTTGTAAATCTAATACTCGCTGAATGTACTATGAATTTCATATATGAGTACTGCAATATACATACCGCATCAGAGTATACAGTGATGCATTCTTGTGTATAATTTTTTTTATTGAGGTTTTAACGATCACCGTGAGCAAGTCGATGGGCTATAAGCAATCGTTCGTCCCTAATTTAGGGCCACTGAATCCAGGAAAGGGAGACAGCCAGTGCCGTAAGACAAACACAACATCCAAGCCTCACCGGGTTTCGAACCCAGACCCATCGCTTAGACCACTGTGTCACCGGGACGGCCGTGTATAATTTTTTCTTCATTGTGTAAGGTTTTGGAAAAAGACAATGTAATTAATGTTTTAGAAGCCAAAAGGTATTTTGACACTTTTTCTTTAACTGTATTGCATAATTGTACATATTTCAGTACTCATTTAGTTGTTAAATTAATTACGTATCAATAATACAAACTACTACTCTTAATGTGAAAAATTTTTAGGTCCTGAGATGTTTGTGTTAACGAGATTCAACTCTATCATCAAAATCATGTACGTAATGGAAGTCCTTCTACTTAAAAGTAAAGCTTTTCCAACTAAGGTACGCCATATTGGTAGTAGCATCAGTCTCATTGATATGGCAGGCAGAGACAATGACTGAGATCGACACTTTCGGAAAGTACCAAAAGTGTTTCGTTATCATACCTGCTATTGCAATAAATGAGGTAGCTCAGGAATTGTTACGGTTAGAAATTATTGTCATGAAACAGCATTTTCCCCCACCAGTGCTACCTTACATATCGTTTAATTAGAAAAAGAAAGGTTTGGTTCTTCCACCAACTCCACAGTGCAAAATTCTACCATGACCATTGCTAGTTAAAAAAAAAATGTGAAATCGAGCGACCACATTTTGTAATAAATTTTTCACATCATTTATTTTTTTATTTTTTACCGTATGCTCACTATGATGATCTGATGTAATAATCGTTGCATGAAATACACTGGTGTTCAAAATTAACGTAATAAGCACAAATTAATGAATATGGCATGGCAATTCCACACGACACAGTTACATGATAGTTGGTACGGACATACGTATATCGATAATGCAGCAATACACAACAGAAAAGGAATGTCATAACCGCATGAGAGCATGGCAGTCCAAAACTGATTCAGCAAGTGGGGCGGATTTCGAAGGTCTAATAGGGTTACCCCGAACATTGATACAGCTCGCATAACGAGCCCTCATGTTGTTTACAAGGCTGTGAAGGAGAGTTTCGTGCAGTAAGTACCACTCCTCCACCAAAGCGCGTTGGAGACCCGAAAGAGTTCTAGGAGGGAGCTGCGGGCCAGCAACTGCTCTTCTCATGACATCTCAGAATTCTCTATTGGGTTCTGATCCGAAGATCTCGCAGGCCACTCCATTCTGTGAATATCCCCTCTCTCTCCAGGTATTCGTCGACTAGACGATCCCTATGGGGAGGGGCGTAATCGTCCATAAAAAGGAACTGAAGGCCAACAGCTCCCAGGAAAAGCCGTACGTATATAGGGCTCTAAGATATCATCCCTATAGCGTGCAGTAGCCAGTGTGCCTCCTGAAAACATTTGCAGTGGCGTGTGCCCATCTAACATGATGCCAACACAAACAGGAGTTCTTATACAACTTTAGTGGTCATTTTCCCTAATCTTAGAGGAAATATCTCGGCTTGCCATCTCTTTCAAATGTACACACGTCGAGAATCCGTGTTTAGGCTGTATCGCAACTCTTCACTGAACAGAACACAGGCCCAGTGATCAGAGGTCCAGGTGGGGATGTTGTCAGGCTCAATTCAGACGGACCCTTGTGAGCGATGCGGCTAGTAGGATATAAACCATCGGCCTTCTTGCATACAGACCTCTCTAGTGGAGTCTTCTGTAAACTGTTTGTATCGATATCGCGGTTCCCGTAGCACAAGATGGCTCCTGCAAGTGTTGCCTCGCAGTTGTCTCCCTACAGCAGCGAACTGTCACAGACAAATACCGGTCGACTTGTTGTGTCTCGTGAGTGTCCTTGTCCCAGCCTTCTAGTTATTGTTCTGGTTTCCTGGAACTGTTTCCAAAGATTGGAGACCACTTGCCTCGACACATTCAGCCATCTTGCTACCTCAGCTTGCGATTGCCCTGCTTCCAATCTATAGATAGCTCTTCACTCTAAAGACTATTATAAATGACGGTGCAGAGCCTTCCATTAACAGTCCAACTCAAGATTCAAGTGCCTCACCCTACACAGAACAACGTTTATCATGGTCGCATGCCTGCCAGATCGATGACATGATGTAGTCATTTGTGTATTTCGGTAGGAGCTAGCACAATATTACTTGGGTACCTCAACTTAGCACTCTCTGAAAAATCTTTACAATCGGTCATCTCTGAAAAATCTTTACAATCGGTCATCTCTGAAAAATCTTTACAATCGGTCATCTTGTTTAGGACATATTCCCGAATTTGTATTTGTCACGTTAATTTTGGACACGAGTTTATATTATCTCTTATGTTTTTTAGTTATGCCTCAACCGTTCACGTTTCACTTGTATCTCACAAAAGCAATAAAATGATTACATAACTGCAGCACAGGAATTTTTCATTGGCCAGACATATCGCGAGCAGTGAATGGTGGAGAGCTTGCGCTCTTTTGGGCAGTTTGCCAATTTGCGCTGTGGCTTTGAAAGCGCTTTGGTCGTAAACACAGAATCCCTGCAATGAATGATTTGCTTAGTGACTACTCACAGTGACAGCCTAGAAAATTAATTACCATTCGTGAATTATGAATGACCTCCCAAGAAGGAATGATTTATGCCATCACTAGTAGTCAGCATTGCAATTTTAAGAAGCCTACCTCCTGAGCCTGATAACTTTCGCAGCATCTGTCCCCACAAGGCTGGCAATAAAGATGTGATCGCCGTATACCACAGCCAAAAAACCGGAGGAATACTCCCTTTGAAACTGTACACAACGTCCTTCCTTCCCTTACCCTTACACACTAATAGTATGAAAAGTTACTGAAGTTCCGATAAATGTCCCCATTAAGCGGCGTCCTGGGAGGCATCTCTCGCCTTTCCTCGCAAAATGTCACCTGTCCTTTGTGATGGTCCAAAATTCTTGCCAAGGGGGGGGGGGGTGGTGTCATAACCTCTTTCCTCATTCCCTACAGGCAGGAGGACACTTAGGAGCCATTTTATAGTCTTTAGTTACAATCTGTTGTTTTCAACAATAAGGTCTGACCTGTGCCGGTTCCAGGCTATGTTGCGCGGTAGGCAAGACTAAATATTATTTGCAACCACGGTGTACGATAGACAGGTGATTCAACTCCGCATGACTTTCATGCTGGAAAAAGGTCCCTTAATGTAATGACCACTAGAGGGCGTTAGAAGAAATGCGGGCCACTTGAATCTCCGTCCTCTGTGATTCGAATCGTCAGGTGAGTAAACAAATCGAAGAAGGGGGTGGCATGCTCTGCATGCTGTTTTCAAACATCTGGATATTTATTTTTTACAGGATACACCATCTGGATATATTCGTTACAGAATAATACTGCATGCCACAATGCCCGGATTGTCAGAGAATGATTCGCGGAACATAAGGACGACTTCCAGGTATTGCCCTGGCCTCCAGATGTTCCAACACAAACAACAACTTCGATCTGCAGCAGCTAAACCATGTAACTTAGATGAGTTAAAGAATCTGCTGGTAACGTGCTAGTGCCAGATACCACCAGACACCTTTGGCAATCTTGGGCAATGGGTGCCTTGCCGGGTACTAGCTGTTTTGGCAGGACGTGGACGACGAATTTCATATTAGATAGTTTGTAAGCCTGAGCCCATAAAGTCAAACAATACAAATATCTATGGTCACTTTTTTACTTTAATAAATTTTTATCCAAGTATTTTTAAGATGTGGTAAAAAGAGAGAGAGATAGTTTTTAGCCCATCTGAATTCATTACTTATTCATATGGTAATATACATTCAACTTATAACTAACTGCCCAAAAAGCTGAGGGCTTTTAAATACTGCTAATGAGCGTTCAAAATTTACGCACTTAAATTTAACAACCTCTCATTGATATGAATATTTCATGTATTCAATGGTATTTTGCGAGTTACTTAGAAGTAAACAATTACTGTTACAACACTCTCAACACACACCATCACCGCTAAATGCATGCAGGGAGATCGATGCAGATGCAGGGAGAGCTAGAAACATCTGCTGTATACATACACAGTAACTACATTAAAGCGAAAAGGTAATATAAATTTGCGTGTCCTATATCAATACGATGATTACGTGTAGAAAATATACGCCAATAAAACCAAACCGTCGATACACGAATAAACTCATAGTTACAGTGAAAACTCCCTACGAGTACAAGACAAACTTTACTAAAAGATAAAAGAAGTACATACAAGTTAAAAATGTTGTAAGATCTTTCGGGAACGCACTATGGTCCTATCCTCAGACTAAACTTGTATAATACGCTGGGCTAACCCCTTATATACCCAATGCGCAGAATGGAAATGACGTAAGTAGACATTAAAGATTTTGTTATAGTGCCTGCGCAACCCAACGTTAGGCAGGTCTACAGGAGGAAAAATGACGATTGCAAATATAGTGAATACAGTTCCTCTTGAGAAGTGTCACTCTAGCTGTTGTGTTAAATCACTTGGAAATAAATATTTCCAAGCTTGCGGAATATCACAAGGCAAAGAGTCATTACAGCAGAGATATCTTTGAGAGTAAATGCATAAGCTCTCCGCCAGGAATAGTGATGATTTTCTTGTTAGGGTTGTTAATATACGAGCTTCATCCCATACGGAATAATGAGTCCCACTGTGGGTTAAACGGGCTAGGGCTGTGTTCATGGCCCCCATCCGCACACTGTAAACGTGCTTCGACAGGCGAGTTGGCAAGGAGTGGCAAGTGGAGCCGATATACTGTTTAGATGGAACATTGTTGTCCACGGCTCGCATGGGAATACTATAAATTCGATGTCGTTCACTAGGGTTAATGGACTCTCTATCGTTTTAAGTGATTGATAGGATGTTCGAAGTTTTAATACTGAATGCCAGTTCATAACGCATGCATATATCAGACAAGATAGACGTTAGTGCAGGATAGTAACAGATGGACCCAATAAAGGTGGGTATACGATGCTCCCGTTGGAGGGTAGATGCAGAAGAGTTAAGTAAGTTTCTCAAAAGACGGTCAACAATAATGTCATCATAGCCATTTAGTCTGGTGATCTCTTTGATTTTTGTAAGTTCCGCCCTGCAAAGTCTTAGGCTAGATGAATGTGTAATAGCTATTTTTACCAAAAACCTAATAGTCGAGAGTTTATAACTCATTGGATGAGATGAGTTGCTGGGGATAATAGAAGAATTCGCTGTAGGCTTCCTATGAACTGAGTGTTGAATAGACTAGGTAACTCGATCTCTGATCAAGAGAAAGTCCAAAAAGGCGAGACGGTTTTCCACTTCCACTTCAAATATAAAGTTAATGGAGGCATACTGGTTGGACAGGAATTCAGCAAATGCAGATAATTGTTCCATAGAATGCGGCCAGAACATCAGGATATCGTTTACATATCTTATATAAAATACGGGTTTGTTGACATAGTATTAAGTACCGTTTCCTCCAGTTCTTGTAAAAGGATTTCCGCTAGCACTGGGGAGAGTGCCCCACCCGTCTGTCTGTAAATAGTGCCATCATACCTAAAGTAGGTTCGACTTTGGATGAATTTTAGTGCACTCAGTATGGTCTGAGTATCAGATGATGTGATTCCTTGGTTTAGTAGTTTTGTCTCAATAATCGAATGTACAGTATCAAGCGGTACACTCGGAAAGAGTGAGACCACGTCCAGTGAAACCAACTTAAACGAAATATGTTGTGATGTAAAGGTTCGAATCCTCTCCAATGATTGAGTTGAACTAGAGACTGAGAACCCTGAGGTAGCTGTGAGAGGCATAAGGTACCTTACAAGAGCTTTTTACAAGTTGCGTGTAGATGAAGCGTAGCCTGATACGAGTGGACGTACTGGTAAACCATCTTCATGTGTCTTAATTTTCCCGAAAAGATCAGGAACTCTACAGCCACTAGGCGGATTGAAACGATCATTCATGATCTCAGATAAGGAGGTATGATTCCGTAGGCGACGAAGTGCACTCACGGTGGCCTTGGTCGGGTCTCTGGATAAAACACAATGTGGTATTTTAGCAATAGCCTGAAGCATTTTGTCACGAAAAGCAAATTGATCAAGAATAATAATTTGACTTATTTTGTCAGGCGCTACAATGGCTAATTCAGTATTTTCTCGAAGGTTTGTAAGTTGTTCTTGCTCTTCCTGGAAATTAGGGCTTGACCCGGGAGCAGAACACGGTTTTTTGTTAAACAGCACCTCCTACATCAACAACATCATTCAGCCCGTTGTTGTGCCATTTGTAAGGTCGGTCCATCGTGGTGTTTTCCAGCAAGATGACGCACGCCCACATACGGCACGTGCAACGCAACATGCACTTCAGAGTGTGAGACAACTTCCATGGCCTGCACGTTCACCGGATTTGTCCCCCATTGAGCACGTGTGGGATTTTATGGGACAACGACTTATCCGGTCTCCACGGCCAGCCACGACCATCCCCGATTTACGCGTCCAGGTTGAGGATGCTTGGAACTCAATACCCCAAACTTACATCCAACATCTGTACGACAGACTCTATGCCAGAATTGCACAGTGTGACGCAGTTCATGGCGGTTCAACCTCGTACTAACCATGTTACATAGAAATTTTATTTTTCAGTTTACCACCAAATGCAGCTGTACTTTTGCCATAATGTTTTGATCACGTTATCCTCTGTATTCCGTTATTATGCTGTATAAATTTCGTTGGTATCAGACGTCTCCTTCTTGGTGTTCTTTTTTCACTTTCCGCCAGTGTATATGCAAGCGTTATGAACTGGCATTCGGTATTAAAACATCGAACATCCTATCAATCACTAAAAACGATAGAGATTCCATTAACCCTAGTGAACGACATGGAATTTACAGTATTCCCATGCGAGCCGTGGACAACAATGTTCCATCTAAACAGTACATCGGCTCCACTTGCCACTCCTTGCCGACTCACCTGTCGGAGCACGTTTACAGTGTGCGGATGGAGACCATGAACACAGCCCTAGCCCGTTTAACCCACAGTGGGACTCATTATCCCGTATGGGATGAAGCTCGTATATTAACAACCCCAACAAGAAAGTCATCACTATTCCTGGCGGAGAGCTTATGCATTTACTCTCAAAGATATTTCTGCTGTAATGACTCTTTACCTTGTGATATTCCGCAAGCTTGGAAATATTTATTTCCAAGTGATTTAACACAACAGCTAGAGTGACACTTCTCAAGAGGAACTGTATTAACTATATTTGCAATCGTCATTTTTCCTCCTGTAGACCTGCCTAACGTTGGGTTGCGCAGGCACTAAAACCAAATCTTTAATGTCTACTTACCTCATTTCCATTCTGCGCATTGGGTATATAAGGGGGTTAGGACAGCGTATTATACAAGTTTAGTCTGAGGATAGGACCATAGTGCGTTCCCGAAAGATCTTACAACATTTTTAACTTGTATGTACTTCTTTTAGCTTTTAGTAAAGTTCGTCATGTACTCGTAGGGAGTTTTTACTGTAACTATGAGTTTAATCGTGTATCGACGGTTTGGTTTTATTGACGTGTCCTAAATATTTATCTAAAAAGTTTGAAATAAATGATTCAAAATGTTACGCGATCATAATAGTTTCGTCATAATTATGACGCTGGTATCTTTCTGCAACTGTATATTTAAAAAAAATTACATCTGTAACACTGTTTTTATATAAGGGAAGCTTACTTTGGCCTATATACATATATATACACTATCTACCAACAAGTAATTGGACACCTGTGATAGCAAAGAAAAACAAAGTTTATTCACCTTCAATTGTTGTGGAGCCTCCATGAGCGGCGATTACAGCTGCGACCCTCCGGGTTATACTCTCAAACAGGCGTTGTACGACGGCTAGCAGTATTTTCTTCCACTCGGCTTGGAGAAGACAGGTCAGTTCCTTCACCGATTTCGGACAGTGGGGGCACCCCTTAAGTCGACGTTCCAACTCGTCCCAGAGGCGCTCGATAGGGTTAAGGTCCGGGCTCTGCGCAGGCCAGTCCATTCGATTAACCCCATTGTCACCATACCAAGCCATGGTGGACCTCGCAACATGACAGGTGGCATTGTCATCCTGAAAGTAACATGGGTCCACCCCGTAAAACTGCCACAACGTAGGAAGCGCATGGTTATCCAAAATGGTGCAGTAGGTCTTGGCTTTGAGTCTACCAGGAATTGCGACCAAGGGTCCCGTGCCATACCTGGAGAAACACCCTAATAGTATAATTCCACCGCCGCCGAACTTCACAGTTGGCACAATACATTCCGGCAGGAGGCGTTCTCCAGGCAGACGCCAAACCCAGACCCTGCCATCCGAACGGTAGAGGGTGAACCTTGATTATTCTTCGCTTCAGAGAACCTGTTTCCACTGTCGACGTTCTTTGCACCACGTTAGCCGAGCAGCGCTATTGGACTCGGTGATCAAAGGCTTGTGGGCGGCAGCACGTCCATGATAGCCGAGCAGACGGACTTCCTTACGGATGGTATTCATCGAAAGAACACTCCCGGATGCCTGTTGAAACTCCTCGCGGATGTGACCCATCGATTTGGTGCGGTTCTTCCGAATTTCTCTGGCCAGCACCCGTCGGTCTCTAACTCCCAGTTTTGTCGGTCTGCCGCGTCGGGGCACATTCCGACAGTCACCTCTCATCTTCCACTTGCCAATCACGTAGGCCACTGTCGATTTTGGGTACTTCAACTCGCTGGATATGTCACGTATGGATCGGCCATTTCTGTGATACCCGACGATTACACCTTTCTCGAAATCAGAGAGCTCCGAACTGCGTGGCATGCGACTGGTTGCGTTGTTGTTTCCCACACTTTAACGGCGGCGGCCGTGACGTGGATCAGGACCGCAGATATCGTTGATTGCAGGGGTGTCCAATTACTTGTTGGTAAATATAGTGTGTATATATATATATATATATATATATATATATATATACAGTGGCGGCTCGTGATAAGCTGAGATGGGGGCTGCATCTGAATTTTGTAGATATCGCTTCGAATAAGCTAAGTTACTGAGCCTGTGTTGATGCTGTCCGTTTAATAATAATAATAATAATAATAATAATATATTGATCGAAAGTGCTTTTTTTACATAAAATGAATATTTAGATTTCATATTTAGCGATTGATAGGGGAAATGTAGAGGTACCGATACCTAAATTAGGCAACAGATACTAAGCGATGGCCACATTGCCACATTTATGAAGAAAATAATCGAACTATAAAACTTGGTCAGATTCATTATTTCTTAAAAAGAAACTGATTAATCAGTGCATCCTTCCAGTTCTTGCGCATGGAGCACAGACATGGACCTCAACTAAAATAGACATACAAATGTTGCAGACAACTGAAAGCAGCATGTAGAGATTCATGTTTGATGTTACCAGGGAAGATACAAATATACTGCTGGCCACCCAAAATGCAGCACCAAGAAGGAAGCATCCGATTGGCCTGAAATTCGCAGCATGCGTCGCCCGCGAGAGGACATGCAAACGATTAGCATTGCAAGGCATATATGCAAATCATGTGCGTTCGTCACGCCACAGAGAAGCACTATAAGAAGGGTGCACAGAAGGCGGGGTGTAAGTAGTGGAAGTGTGTTGTGCTGCCGGACCTGTACGTGGGAAGCTTCCTGATGCCTCGTCGCAGAATACGGCAGTCATTCCAGCACGTTTCGGATTTCGACAGAGGACGAATAGTGGCTAATCGCGACAGCGGTTTATCGTACTGAGACATCGGTGCCCGTGTGAGACGACATCCAGCCACAGTGAGGCGAGTATGGATTCGGTGGTTGCAGGAGGGACCGACGGACCGACGTGAGCGATTGCCGCAGCCGCGGCACACCACCGTACGACAGGACTTGCATGTTGTGCGATGGGCATTGACCGCTCGCACCGCCACATCACGAACGTTAGCGCAGGAACTAGGGTGTGTTGCGCAACAACCTGTGTCAGCACGTACCGTTCGACGTCGTCTGCAGGAGCGGGGACTTGTCGCACCGCGCCCATTGTTCCGATTACCACTGACATTACCCCACCGGCGAGTGCGGCGGCAGTGGGCCGTTGAACGCCTCACCCGGACTACGGAATGATACGACATTGTCTTCTCCGACGAATCCCGCTTCTGCCTGCAACACTACGATGGTCGGATCCGTGTGTAGCGGCACCGCGGCGAGAGACTGTATGACGCCTGCATTAAGCATCGCCATACCGGTCCGTCGCCTGGCGTTATGGTTTGGGGCGCAATTGGATATGACACCCGCACCCCTCTGGTACGTATCGCCGGTACACTCAGCAGCCACCGCTACATTTCTGACGTTTTGGAGCCTGTAGTCCTCCCTTATCTGCAAGACCTGACAGCGGCCACGTTTCAACAGGACAATGCGCGCCCCCACGTAGCACGCATCGTGCAACAATTCTTCACAGCCCACCAGGTGTCACTGCTGCCGTGGCCCGCATGTTCTCCCGATATGCCGCCCATCGAACACGTCTGGTCGCTGGTCGGCAACCGAGTGGTCCGGCAAGCACCATCCGTGGCTACGCCTGACGAACTGTGGCAACGTGTGGAGGCAGTCTGGACAGACATACCCCAAGCCCACATCCAAAGCCTCTTTCGTTCGATGCCGCGGCGTGTAGCAGCCGTTATTGCCAGCCATGGGGTCCACACAAACTATTGATGTCTGAGTGTTCCGCAAGGCGCACGGGCCTGTAAGCTCAATCGTTTCATCTTTGTATATCTGTTGTTATGTGTCCAGTAAATCTGGCTTTGCTATCTCGTGTCCTTCTTGGTGTTGCATTTTGGCTGGCCAGCAGTGTAGAAACTCGTGGATCGGGAAAATGACAAGAGTGGAAGACATTATGTTCAGAACTCCTGAAATTGCAGTGAGATGGACATATTGCTAGAAGAAAGAGCCACTGACGGAGAGTTGAAATATTGAACTGGACAGCAAGGAAAAAAACAATAACCAGAAGATGACAAGAGGGAGATGGGTGCATGAAATTCGAAAGCGTGAAAGAAACAAGCTCTAGGCAGACTGTTGTGGAAGAAGAAACTTGGAGACTCTCATCCAGCAGTGGATTGATAGTGGTTGCAAATTTTATATAAATGCATATATATATATACAAGTATACAAGTACATAAGGACAAAAAATGTAAAAAATTTAATGCGTGTGGCAGTGGTAGCGGAGACACTCATTCAAGGTCATGTACACATTTTCAAGTGTCACATTGTGACCCCTAGAAATATGACAATAACTATTTTTCCTTCTGATACACTCCCTTTGAAACTTCGACTTGATACCGACCACTGCAACTTGGACGGCGATGAAAAAGATTTTGTAGAATTTTGAAGGGTCTGCCAGAATTTCGCGATTAGTTGTTATTGCGATACTCACACACCGGCATTCTCTTTAATAAAAACGGATTGGAAACATATTCAGTCCAGTTTTAATTTTGAAGCCATGATAACAATTTAGTTTAGAAAAATTTGCTTTCCAAAATTTACCAACTTCGTAAATTTTCTAAACAATGATATCTGATTAAATGTTCTTTTCAAAGTAATTAAGTATAATGCACTATCTCAATTGAACTGCGCAGCTTATTTTTGGGATGCAGGGGATGCAGCACAAAAAAATTGTACTTCAATGATTTTTGGTGATTAAAAATTTACGTGAGTTTAAAAGCGAAAATTTCGTTGTGCTTGGTAAGTGAAGAAATCAATTTTGTGCAAGTATTTCGCTGCAGAAATTAATCTCTCTCTCTCTCTCTCTTTTTTCAATTTATGCAATACTGAATTCTATTCTTAATCGCAATTTGTTCACATGCCATGCCCATTTTGACCAGAAGAGAAAATATAAGTACAACTTTTTTGCAAAAGTCCCGGCAACTGAGTATTTGTCATTAGCAAACACAAATATTCTACAGTTCGATGGTGTTAGAATTATTACGTTGAATAAAAGCAGGAACAAACCAAAAATTGGAAGGAAAAAAAAATAAAAAACAGGTTGAGTAATACATTCAAACATACCTTATTTAATACTTTATTTCAACATTCGTCATTATTTTAATTCATTCCCCTATTTTATTTCTTAATCGGAAGCACAAGAAACGTATTAATCAACAAAGCACACAGGCCTTGCGATACATTCCCACCCAACGAGAGACTGCATTCGCGAGCAACCCGTGTTAGCGAGACTTCCATCAATACAGTCCCCAGGGAAGTTTTATTCAAAGGAAACGAACTGATGTGGGAATAGGCAGAGTTTCCCACATGAGTTGGTTTCAATATCCGTCAGAGCTGCAAGCAGCGCAGTCCAGCAACGTTCCTTGCTCTCCCAGTGGTGTTATGCAGGGAAAACTTCCAGTTCCAGTTGAGTTCAGAAAACTTCTCTCTCTTGGTACGGCATGAAAATAAAACTGCTTTGGGTAGGGGGTGGGGCTGCAGCCCCACAGCCCCATAGCAGGAGCCGCCCCTGTATATATAACACGAACGTATTATCAATTCATAAACAAAATTCCCTTCATCCCTAGCATTCACTGTTGTCGTTTTCGTTTACAAGTGTGTCATTTCTACATGGAATTCTGTCTTTAAAATACGTCCTCTTTTTTAATTTTTATGTTGGCCTGTTAGCTTAGTTAATGTGTAAGGACTAATAATATTTGAGTAGTACAATACGGCTATTTTCACGCTTAAAAAACACATTGCAACCACAAACCAATACATCATCGTGAACAGCGGTTTACTCACGTTCTGGAATTACGGCCTACATCTCCCCAGCGGCCTCTGGTGGCCGATTACATTAAGAGTCCACATTTTAGCTGAGAGTTGAATCACCTGCCTGTCATGCACCGTGCTTGAAACCCTTCCCCTTCCCTCAATTTACCAACTTTAACTTATCACTAAGTTCTAAAAATAAGAATAAAACAACATGTAAAAAGAATAAATGAAAAACAGAGCATAGAAACTTTTCCTAAGACTTTATAATTATATTCCGTAGCACTGTTGTATTTATCTTAAAATAGAAAATATAAATTGTCAGTTGCATTTTTTATACGGGTTGAAAACTAATACGTATAAAACTGTGCCGCTCAAAGGTCCGTACTGGACCCTCTGAGGTCTGCGTCCCAGATGGCAGCCTAGTTGACCTAATGGTAGCACTGGCCCTGGGTCTTATCAAGGCCGTCTGTGATTAATTACTCTCTTAAAAATTACTCCCTGTGATTAATTACTCTCTTAAAAAGCACTTAAACGACCACAAAATGATACGTCGATTCCCTTTTCATGCAATCAGGATTCAAGGAAACACTGCAGGTACAAAATATACTGTTTCCTCTTCCAAAAACTCAGAAAAAAAAAAAAAAAAAAAAGAGCAAGGCTCTCAATATTTTAACACAAAAAGAAGTTTGCCCGAAATGTAACTGGTGTTGCTATTAGTAGCCCGCCCGAGCCCATCCGTTCTCAGCGAAGTCCGATCAAAAAGTTCCGAGACTATGCCGATGTACAAAAAAGTACTTACGTTACTTAAGTATGGTTATGATCTGCCTCAAAGTCAAAGTAGTCTCCTTGGGCAGCGATACACCGCTGCCAGCGCTTTTGCCACTGTTGGAACGTTCCCTGGAAGTCCTGTTTACGAATCGTGTCAAGCACCGTCTGTGATTCACGCTACATCTCGTCCACGGTTTCAAAAAGGCGACCCTTGAGCTTCAGCTTCATCTTCTGGAACAGAAAGAAGTCGCAGGGGGACAAATCCGGCGAGTAAGGAAAGATAGTCATGCTGTTGCGGCTGCAAAACTGGCGTCTTGCTAACGCTCTGTGAGCTGCTGAATTGTCGTGATGGAGCAGGAAATCGCCCCTGCATCACATTTCAGGTCGTTTGCGGCGAATGTTCTTTCTAAGACGCCGCAGAACATCGGAGTAAAAAAGGGCGGTGACGGTCTTGCCCTGTGGGACGAATTCACAGTGTATAACCCCACCAATGTCGAAGAACACGATGAGCATACTTTTGGTTATACGCTCCGCGCCTGTCGGGCATTCTTCGGTCGTGGAGATGCCGGGCTGTTCCACGGCGACGACTGTTGTTTGGTGTGCGGGTTGTAACCGTAGACCCAATTCTCGTACCCAGTGATCACCCGCGACAGGAACGTTGGTTCATTTACCAGCTGCTGGCTGACTAAGATCTTGAGAGAGTTCGACACGGAGCGCCTTCTGTTCGGGATTCAGAATCTTTGGTAGGAACTTTGCAGCAATGCTGTGAATGTTTAAAACCGACGTCAGAATTTCCTGCACTGTTCCGTATGACATATTGACAATGGTAGCAATGTCTTGAATGGTTCTCCGACGATCCTCATGCACCAGTTCCACAATTTTGTCCACATTTTCGAGGGTTTGCTCGTAGACGGTCGCCCTGATCTCTCGTCGTCTTCCAGTCCCATTCTGCCGCTCTTGAAGCGCGAGTGCCACTCAAAACACCTCGCACGACTGCCGCAACATTTCATGCGTCTCCGTTCCCGATTTGCTGAGTTTGACGCAGAATTTGATGTTTGCAGTCCAATGCCGAAATCGCAGCTGTGTTCTGCACGTGGTCACCAAATATTGTGTAACATAGCTCCCGATGTTTACAGAACGACGCCCCTCGGCACAATGACTCATGAAGGTCACTGCCCACGACCGCTGCTCGTACATTCTCGTACTGTCATCTGTTAGCGCGCTACGTACTCGTCTCAGAACTTTTTAATTGCACTACGTATTTATTGTTTTTTTTTTTTTTCATCTTGAGTTAGCACAAGGCCTACCGGACCAGAATATGCTGACTCACTGGAAATTGTGCCGGTATCCCGGCGGCCCAGTCCACGCCTGCTAACAAACAATGCTCCTATGTGGTTGAGAATCATTTTCGCAACTGTTTCTATAGATTCACCTAGAGAAGTAATTTTTTGAGTCATCGTTCGTGCTGTATTATTTTAACTTTGCCTTTTTTTCTAAATTTCAGTACACGAATAAGTAAGCTATTTATGCCTACAATGAAATGCAAGAGTAATTTTTATACACCACTGAAAGTACTCATAGCAGTTACAACAACGTCCATCTTCCAGGGGGCATGCTTGGCTTTCAGGGGGGGGGGGAGCCCCTCAACCCCCTGCTAGCTATGGCCCTATCCGGCACACAAATGTATGTAGCCACACTACGTGCAATCCGTCGACCCTTACCAGTGACAGGCAGTTCTGGTCTGCGAAGGAGTGTATTTTAATGGCCGTACTTTCTTGTATGTTTGGCAAGAAAACATGAATACCTCACTGTACCGAAACGAGATCGATGTGCCCATTGTGACACTGTTTAACGCTGCTATAGACTGGACATGCATTCCGTTTTCTCGATGACAATGCAACCACTCACTGTGCCCGAAGCGTGCTACAAGAGCTGGAAAATCATGGGATTGAATCGTTACAGCTGCATGTGAGATCTCGTGACCTTTCTCCTATTGAGAACATTTGGGCAGCTATGCAAAGACGTCTGAATAACCACGTTTCATACCCCAGTACACTGGCAGACCTCCATAACGTATAGCCTGCAATATGGGACGAGCCGCCCCAGACACTTATCAATAATGTTATTGCAAGTACGCCTCTTAGGTGTCAACTATCAAGACGTTCTTCAACACAAAGGTGATGTTACCAGTTACTGAAATCCAGAGGTATGGACATTCGCCGAATTTACCACTTCGTTTATATTGCGTACAATAAATTGTTTTTGTAAACGCACTCTTTATCGTTTGTGTTACGTAGCCTCACTGATGTTATTTCAATGCATTACTTGAGTCAGATACATACATCCTTCATTTCATGCAATGTCCCTAACTTTTGTGACCTTGTAAAGTTTGAGATATTCATACATACACGCACGCACACGCACACACACACGCACGCACACACACGCACGCACGCACTATGGCCAAAATTGTGGAAACCTTTAGGAAAATTTGCACTATATTTCTCAGGTTTGATGGCTCCTAACATTAGTCTTTTTTTAGAATAACACTATGGAATTACATATCATTCGAAAGATAATTTAATGAATGTTATGCAACAAACTGTGTCGAATTATCATTACTTTATCAAAAGTTATAGCCAAATATCCAGAAAAAGAAAACACAACCGCCTTATGTAACAAGTGGATTCAAAACTGACCAATGAGACTGATTATTCTGAGAGCCAATCGGATGTTATTATGATACAGCATGGAACCATTAACGTGTTCGTATGAGTCAGATCTTATTTCCAGTTGTCAGAGCTAATAATAGAACTCTTACAAATTTTGAAGATGTCAATCCGTTTTTGGCGTAAATGTGACAAGGATGGTATGTCAGATAATATCCGAAAACTTGAAAATTTTCATCGTCCTGGAGCGGGATTCGAACCCGCGTCTCCCAGAAAACGCCTAGGTATGCTAACCACTACACCACCCAGAACGACCAAGTTTCAAGTTTCCGATCAATTTGAATTTAACCATCACAGGATTCGCTAGTCGAAGCAACCGGCATTCATGTTTAGCGAATCTGGAGGTTAATAATCCTATCCCGTGATTGCCCGGAGAAGCAGATAAATCATGAAAGAAATACGGGATTACGCCATATAATACAAATTTTGAAGATGTCAATCCGTTTTTTGGCGTAAATGTGACAAGGATGGTATGTCAGATAATATCCGAAAACTTGAAAATTTTCATCGTCCTGGAGCGGGATTCGAACCCGCGTCTCCCAGAAAACGCCTAGGTATGCTAACCACTACACCACCCAGAACGACCAAGTTTCAAGTTTCCGATCAATTTGAATTTAACCATCACAGGATTCGCTAGTCGAAGCAACCGGCATTCATGTTTAGCGAATCTGGAGGTTAATAATCCTATCCCGTGATTGCCCGGAGAAGCAGATAAATCATGAAAGAAATACGGGATTACGCCATATAATACAAATTTTGAAGATGTCAATCCGTTTTTTGGCGTAAATGTGACAAGGATGGTATGTCAGATAATATCCGAAAACTTGAAAATTTTCATCGTCCTGGAGCGGGATTGTGTAGTGGTTAGCATACCTAGGCGTTTTCTGGGAGACGCGGGTTCGAATCCCGCTCCAGGACGATGAAAATTTTCAAGTTTTCGGATATTATCTGACATACCATCCTTGTCACATTTACGCCAAAAAACGGATTGACATCTTCAAAATTTGTATTATATGGCGTAATCCCGTATTTCTTTCATAATAGAACTCTTATTCAGTTGCACGAATGTCATGAAGTTGGGCACTGGTTTTACCACGGATTTTTCTATCCCATGATAACTTAGTAAGCTATGCAACTTAGTAAAATGACAAACAGAGTGAAAATAGTTGACTACTCACCTAGAAAGGGATGTAACATAATAACTTTGCTTGGAGAAAACTACACTTATAAAGAGATCGTAAGAAAAGTAGATGGAAATCCAACCAAAGCAGGTATTTTTAAAATGTGCAAAAGGTATCAGCAGACCCAGTCAGTTTAAAATCAAACTGGTAAAGGCAAGAAAAGGTGCACAGCAGCATATGATAGAAGAATTAAAAGACTGTATTTAAGTGACAGAAGAAGATCATCTGAGTCAATTAAAAATAAATTAACTTAAGGTGGTTCCTCCTAAAATCTCAGCCTTATGTTTCCAATGGTAAAATTTCTTTACATATTTTCTTCGCAAATAATGCATTCCCAAGCGTAAATATTTGCACATCGATAAAACTAACTTTAAGTTATAGCATAGGATACTTAATACTTGCTAAAACATAGCCATAATTATATTAAAAATCAATCATTTTTGTTCGAGTTATGTTCAGACCTGTTAATAGATGGCGCGACCTGTACATTGATGACGTCAGTAGACAAACAAATGTTTTTGTACTGCTTAATTATGGTTATGTTTTAGCAAGTATTGAGTATCCCATGCTATAACTTAAAGTTAGTTATATGGATGTGCAAATTTTTATCCTTGGGAATACATTAATTGCGAAGAAAATATGTTAAGAAGTTTTACCATTGGAAACACAAGGCAGGGATTTTAGGTGGAACCACCTTAATATGGTTTGAAAATCAGTGCTAGAATTGTTAGATGAGGACTCAGAGACTTTAGTTTAAATTCTTGAATAACAAGGGAAAAGCTCTTTCTACCTCTAAAACAAAGAAGGAAGACATTAGAATGGACTAAAAATCATGTTAATTGTTCTGAGGAACAGCAAGACAGTCATCTGGAATGAAGAGACCAGAATATCCATATTTGATAGTGATGGCATAAAGTACGTAAGAAGAAGAAATGGAGAAGATTTGCTACCTGAATGCATTACAGCTACCACGGAACATCCCCTTATTAGTGTCATGATCTGTGATTGTATGACAGCAGGTGTGGGCAGACTTTGTGTGATTAATGATACTTTAAATAGCAAAAAATACATCATTGATATACTTGAGCAAAAACTGAAGCCTTGGGCACGCGATCTTTTCCGGGATAAAGAAACCTATATATTTCAACAGGATGCAGCTCCTTGTCATGTTGCTGCTGTATGCAAAAAAGTGGTTTCAGGAAAATCATATTACACTGCTAAAGTGGACAGGTAATAATACTGACCTGAATCCAATAGAAAATCTGTGAAGCTCATTAAAGAAACTTGTTATTCAGAAGCAACCAAGGAATAAAGCACAATTAAGAGAAGCAATCATAAAATCTTGGTTTCATACTATAACACCTGATGAACTAAAACGCTAAGTTCACACCATGGGATGATGTTGTTAGGCTGTAATTGTTGCGAAAGGTTTCCCGACTAAGTATGATACTAACAGAAATGGTGAGAAGTTATGAAATACGTTTTATCATGGTTTTCTGTATATATAACTTCTTTTAAGGTGGTTCCATGCCGCCCCGGTGGCGCAGTGGTCTAAGGCGCTGGCCTCTGATCATTCGTCCGTCTGGGGTCCTGGTTCGAATCCCGGTGAGGCATGGGTGTTGTGTTTGTCTTACGGCACTGGCTCTCTCCCTGCCCTGGAACCAGTGACCCTAAATTAGGGACGGGCGACTGCTTATAGCCCATTGAGTTGCTCACGGTGGTCGTTAAACCTCCAATCAAAAAAAAAAAAAAAAAAAAAAAAAAAGGTGGTTCCACCTAAAACCACTGCCTTATGTTTCCAATGGTAAAATTTCTGCACATATTTTCTTCGCAATTAGTGTATTCCAAAGGGTGAAAATTTGCACATCGATAAAACTATTTAAGTTATAGCATGGGATACTTAATGCTTTCTAAAACATAACTATAATTAAGCAATCCAACATTTGTTTGTCTACTGACGTCATCAACACACAGGTTGCGCCATCTATTAGCAGGTCTGAACATTACTGAAAGAAAAATGATTGATTTTTAATATAATTATGGTTATGTTTTAGCAAGTATTAAGTATCCCATGCTATGACTTGTTATTTTTATCGATGTGCAAATTTTGTACAGAAGTTTTACCATTGGAAACATAAGGCAGGGATTTTAGGTGGAACCACCTTAAAAGGCAATTTTTAAAATAAAGTGGGCTGCATTACATTCTGCATTAAATATTTTTCTGATATATAATTTTACATTATTCTATTAAAAAAGATGTTACAAGACATCAAACCTCAGAAATATAAATTTTTCAAAAGGTTTCCACAATTTTGCCGGCTGGTGTATGCACACTAAGTTAGCTTTGCATTAGGAACACCTACCTAATAACACGTCGGTCCACCTTTCTGTGTAATCACGGCTCGCAGACGCCTAGGAACAGATTCCATAAGGTGTCGAACATCCTCCATGCGTAACTTGACCCATGTCCGCTGCAGCAGCTTCGCCAGTTGACGTTCATCCGTGGAGGAGGATCAGCAGTTCTCACAATCTGTTCAAGCATATCCCAGAAATGTTCAATTGGGTTACAGTCATGAGAGTTTGGGGAGCAAGGCGATGTGACGAATTCGTTGTCCTGTTCCTCCAACCACTCAGTAGTTATACGAGCCCGATGACACTGTGCGTTGTCCTGTTAAGAGATGGCCATGTGGTCTCTGTAAACCTCCTGCAGGTACGGATACAGATGGTCAGCTAACAGGTTCCAGTAGCGTCCACCACTCAGTGTTAGTGGGATGATAACCAACGGACCTAGGGCTTGCCAAGAAAAATACCTCCAAACCATAACACCACCTCCACCGCGTTGTTGAACCCTGACTGTGCATCCAGGGGAGAGGGATTAATGCTGATTACGCCATATTTGAACCTGGCCATCCGCATGGTGCAGCAAGAAACGGGACTCATCATTCCAGACGGCCTTCTTCCATCTGTCGAGGGTTCCTTGCCCCGTGCGAGGAATTGTTTGCGATGACGGGGCGTCATCACAGGTATCCTCGTTTGTCTACAGCAGTGGAACCCCGGGAGCAGCAAGGTACTGTGCATGATGCATGTGGAAATAGGTCGAACCACACTGCTATTGTACTGGTGGATGATTGTTGTACGTCGTTACTGATATACCAGCCGTGACACCCTACGCTGACCTCTAGAATCAACCGCGCGTGGCTGATCAATGTGAGCCCTTCCGCTGGATGACTGTGGATGGTTAGTCCAGTCCTGGTACACCTTTGATACGGTAATACGGAAGCAGCCAACAAGTGCAGCTGTTTCCGAAATACTGGTACCTGACCTCCGGGCCCCAACTAACTGACCGCGGTCGAATTGGCTTAGGTCACGAAGTTTCTCCATTACTGGCAAACGTTTACAGATTACATACAGAGGATAAGCCTGCACAATTTATAGTAGCCGCACGTGACGTTGATGTCCCGTGGTACTTTGTTATCGCTCCGAATATGTAAAACGGGGCTCCTCCTATTGCAAAGCTAACTCAGTGTATATTGGTGCTCAAAATTAATGAAATAACCACAGAAACATAAACAGCAGTGGAACCCAGCCGCGACCAGAAATCACAAGGAAATGGTACACAAAAAGTTAGTTGTGTACATCAGCAAATGCTGTGCCCAATAAACGAGTAACGGCGCTATACCAACGGGTCAGCAAAATTTGCATATGACACACACTAGTGGATTTGGTACATGTGCGACTGACGTCGAATGCGTAGGCAGTCTTGAGGTTTGCACTGTCAGGTGCAGTGAAAGACGGCATTATGTCTCAAAGAGTTCATTTAGGTGATTCATTACGATGGAGAGCTATAAAGAGATTAGATGCAAGAAACTCTTAAGCTGAAGTAGCGAGATGGTTAAATGTGGATCGATCCATCGTCTGTCGTCTCTGTAGACAATCTCAGGTCACTGAAAAATATCGAGACGACCTGGGCAAGGACGTCGGAGGGTCACTTCTGCTCGACAACACCGCTTATTGGTGTTAATCGCTAAGTGCAATCCAAACAACACGGCACGCCAACTGGTCCAAACGATCCTAGCAGCAACTGAGCGGACTGCATCCTGACAAACAGTATACCGAAGATTGCACAACGATGGTCTGTTGGCTTCTGAAAGCCCTTTCAGGTCACTGAAAGCATATCGAGACCTGGGCAAGGACGTCTGGGGGTCACTTCTGCTCGATAAGACCGCTTATTGGTGTTAATTGCTGAGTACAATCCGAACAACACGGCGCGTCAATTGGTCTAGCCGCTACTTGCAGCAAATGGGTGGACTGCATCCCGACAAACGGTATACCGAAGATTGCGTAACGATGGTCTGTAGGCAAGACGACCAGCTGTGTGTGTTCCCCCATGCTTATCCCAGAGAAAAGCTGGCTTCGAATGGTGTCGTCAACATGTTCATTGGACCCACGAAGAATGGGCGCGCGTACTCTTTACCGATGAGAGCAGATTCTGTTTGGAACCAGATTCCCGAAGAACATTCACATGGCGAGAACGTGACACACGATATCAGTCGCATGAATGTTCGGGAACGGGACCATTTTGGAGGTGACGGATATAATGGTTTGGCGTCGAATCTGTATCAACGGCCGTTGGTGTCTCCACGTAACAACCAGAGAACGCCGTCGAGGTCTAACGGCTGTCCGATTTGCGACACGACATTCTGAATCATGTTCGTCTTGTTTAGAGTTGCAGTGAGTACGGATTTCCTGTTAACTAACGATAGCGCCCGACCTCACACGGCTTTGATGGTCCATTAATATCTTGAAAGCAAAGATACTGCACGCATGGATTGGCCGGTACGGTCACCAGACCTTAATCCGATTCAGCATGTTTGGGACACTTTAGGTCGACGACTTGCTACTCACTCCCAACCTCCAACAAATCAACCTTAGGCATGCTGTTCTGAAAGAATAGGACTTATTCTAGAACAGCGCACACCATGACACCACACCCAACAATCTCTTGCCGACATCCTCATTCAAGGCATGGTTCGGCGCTGTGAAGCTTGTATTGTTGTCCGTGATGATCACATTCCGTATTGAAGACTGGGGTATCATATTTTTGGCTGATTTATGTGATGTCGTTTCATGTCTTATTTCACTGATTTTTTTTTACAGGCCAATAATTTAGGTATACATCTTAGTTCCTTTGTGTGCACAAATGTGAAACACTGTTCCTAAGAGGTGTAACTATGAAATAAGGATTCTGATTATAGCATAGAATATTCTTTTCCTTATGTTCATCATTCATTACTTTGCCCATTGTTGCATGTTAACTACATATACCAGCCACTGAATTAGACACTTTTATTCAATACAGGGTTGGACCTCCTTTAGCCCGAATCACAGCCCGTATACCGTTTGGCATATACATTCCACAAGGTGTTGGAGTGGATCTACGTCTACAACATGCCAGATGTTCGCCAGACAGTCAACTTTCGCCAGAGTTCTTTAACTGACTCGGATTTAACGGAAGAGGACTTTGTTCCCGAACCTGTTTTTGTAACGTGTCTCATACATTCTTAATGGAGTTCAGATCAGAGCTTTGTGGTAACTAGCGAAAATGTTGAAAGTCACTGTTATGCTCGCTGAATCACTGCTGAACACATCTTGGGCGGCAGCTTCATGGATGACATCATAGCATTGTCATCCATGAAGCTGCCGTCACCTGTCGAATAAAAAGTCAACATTGCAGGATGGACTTGATCGGCAACAATGTTCAGATAATCCTTGGACAATCAGACCCTACATCAATATCAGGGAACCCGTTCCGTACCATGAAAACGTGCCCCACACCATAACATCAAGAACCTCGAATTGCGTTTACAAGGCAAGCTGGGTTCATTGCTTCATGGGGCTCCCGCAGAACTCTGCCTACCATCGGTACAGAACAAGGTGTACCGCGACACGTCATATATGAAGCTTTTCTAGTCTTCCAGTGTCCAGTCACGGTGTTCCCGACACCAATGTAGACAAACTTTCTGATTCTTCGCAGAAATCATTGGCTTCCGTATAGGCATGAGACTGCCAATACCAATCCTCTTCAATTCCCTGCGCATAGTTCGCTGAGATATGGGTCGGGAACAGACTTCCATTGAATGCTTCGGTCAATTACTGCACACAGGAAGTTCTGTTTCTCCGTACAAGCCTTTTCAGACGAAGATCTCGTTTCTGACGGATTGTCGCCGCGCCACAGTTACGCCTCTTAGACAAACAATGTCAGTTACTTCTCTACTGGTTAAATAATCGGGATATCTCACCTTTTGAGAAACCAGTCAGCTCTGCTGTTTTCAGAATCGTCAGTCCAGCCAGACGAACACACACAATAAGCCCTTTATCGAACTCCAAAAGATCCTTTATTTTGTTTTTCATTGTCATTAACGCTACCTAACAAGCGGCAGTCTTAGTGGCCTAGATCACGTGGTGACGGACGTATTTTGCATATGCGCTGCGTAAATGATGTTTACGTTCATCTGCATAAAGGTTTCCAATTCAGTGGCCGGTGAGTGTAGGTTTATATGGCTGTCGCTTTAATTTGGAGCACCTGTGTGTGTATATACTGTATATCATCATCAATCCACTGCTGGATGAAGGTCTCCCCAAGTCTTTTCCATAACTTTCTGTTCTGAGCCAGTCTCTTCGAAGTAATTTCAGCACGCTTTCAATTTTCATCCACCCATCTCTCACATGGTCTTCTTCCGCGTTTTTTTTTCATGTCCCTTGGTATCCAATCTAGTATTTCAGTTGTGCAACGGCGATCAGTTCTAGCAAAATGGGCTGGACAGTCCAGCCCATTGCAAGTGGCGTAACTAGCACACGTGCGCCTCACCCTCGCAAGATTTACCCCCTAAGCACAATAATTTCCCCTGGATTTCGAACACGAAGAAGGATGTGTTTTTCGCGGTGTGTGGTGATTGAAGGAGGAAGGGGCGGGGGGGGGGGCTGTAAGTTGAGGAGAGTGTGTCTGGAAAAATAAACGGGGTACATACAGCCCTGTAGTTTTAATTTTTTAAGTAATTTTTGAAACAGAAGTACATTATGCAAGGTTATCAATCAGGCAATCAGGATTAACACCGAGCGCGGGACGATGCATGAGCATGAATATACATTCATCGTATCTCAAGAAACGAATTCGGTAAAATATATTTAAATGGTTAAGGTTAATAAGATTTCATAATCAACCATTTTACTTGTCTTTGAAGTGCTTAGTTTTTGTAAAATGTCCGCTTCTAAACTCTGAATAGTTGACTTGCGAAACAAATCATAATTCTTATCATCAGAAACGGCACTTGAGCTTAATTGACTCTGTGGCAAAAAGAACTGGTCGAGTTTTTGAAGTTTCTTCGCGCTCTCCTTTTTTCTTTCGCGTATATTGTGCTCCACTTGGACTCTTTCGTGACATTTGCAAGTGGATGTCGTTCGTTTGTGTATATAAAAGTTTCCACACAGCGAATGTGATAGACATACTTATTATAAGAAGAACCAAAAGCAATAGCAAGTGTAATTGTTCTGTCCAAAAGTAAAATAAACCATCACTTGAAGAAAGCACCATCTTATACATCGCAGATCTGCAGCTGCCAGTGCCATCTTAACGCATTTGGGGGCCCTGGGCCGTCACATTTTTTGGGGGCCCTGATCACTTATATCATTGTCAACCATTATCAATCGACTGCTAGATGAAGGTCACCCCAAATTTATTCCCCAACTGATATAGAAACATTCAATATCCAGTAACTTTTTAATACCACTTGAAGGAAAAATGCTACATGACAAAAATTATGGAACTTCATGAAGTCTACCAAATGCACTCACATATAGTTGCTTAGTAAATTACAAGAAAATCATTGCTGAAAGATGTTTTTTCCCCATTCTACAAAATCATTCAACGAAAATTAAATTAAAACAGAAGAAATAAATAAACCAACCAGCGTCGTTTCCAGACAGCGTGACGTACTGGACAAAATTGCCGATATGCGACGCAGGTCATTGTCATTTATTTAAACACCGAAGATTGAACATACATGCACGTAAGTAGTCCTAGTGGGTAAACCCCAATGATAAATATACGTACACTTCTTGGTATAGATAGACAACACAAATAACTGTTTAAATGGAAAAAGTGATTCGGAAAAAATGCAATGTATGCGTGGAAGGAGAGAAAAAATGCTTTGCTCACATGAACATGAGTTAATTCTCACGTAATTTTACATCTAGCTCACTGGCCCTTAAATTCTTTTGAAAATGAATCATATGAGGCCGGAAAATAGTTTGCCTTTTAAAAATCGACAATATTCTCCTGTGAGAACATAAACACTTGGATATGCGCTTCTGGAAGTGTTCTAGTTGCATCACATTAGGAATTCTAGAGATGTATGCCAAAAACAAGATAAAACAAAACACTTGCCCCGTCAGTTAAAAATAAAATCCATGCGCTCACGACATTTCTTTAGAAATGTTCTTCGGATTCATGCTGCATACGCCACTTTGTTTTTCGGATATCTCACACATGTTTACGAATTACGCATTTTTACTTTCGTTCAGAATTTTTATTTAATTGTTTTATCAAATCTCTATCACCCCCACTCGGGACTGGAAGCGAGGTCGGCTTTCTTTATTTGTTTCGTCACAAAAGATTCATCTTAACACCTAACTTCACTCCTGTCTCCTCGCTCGGGAAATTAAAGCTACGAGCAAGGTGTGAAAAACAAGGCGGAACAACTTCCAGTTTTCTGCATTGGTGTTCCTTCTTTTTGTTAAATAATAATAATAATAAGAAGAACAACTGGTGAGTGGTGAAAAAGTTGGACTTTTTGTAAATCCATAACACACTTGGGGCGTTGGGGGCCCTAGTTCAGGTGGGGGCCCTGGGCACCGGCCCCGTTAACCCACCCCTTAAGACGGCCCTGGCAGCGGCTATAAATAAATGATGCCACTTGTCATGTACGTAATCCTAGGCGACTGTTTTCCCACATCCTCCACGGGGAATCCTCACGGGGTCACGCACTTTTCCTCAGCAGAGCAGAGGGAGGGCGACTGGAGAGCGATCGTATTACAACCCGGAGCCAAAGGGCCGAATAGCTTCAATCTGTAGGACGTCCAGTGTTTTAAAAATGAAACTTGACATTTATTTAAGCAAAGATAAATATAGAAATATGCACGGTCGAGTCACATTATTGTAACCGCCGTGTGCAGCGCGGACAACAGCTAGAAGGGCTGGGAGTGACTCAATAAGGTGCTGGAAGGTGTTCACAGGTATGTGGAGCCATGCTGACTGCAGTGCATCTGACAGATGCTGGCGGGTGCGTGGTGGAGGATCCATAGAGCGAACAACATGATCGAAGTGGCCCCACAGATGCTGAATTGGGTTTAAGTCCGGGGAATTAGGGCAAGGTAAGTACTTTGAAGTCTTCATCGTACTCTTCCAACCACTCTCGGACATGTATGACACGTCGCATTGTCGTTCTGGAAGATCCCATCCGCCCCAGCAGCATGTATGGGTGTACGTGGTTTGCAAGGATGGATTCATAACGAATTCGGTCCATAGTGTTTTCCACAGGTATGAGTGGACCCAGAGAATGTCGCGAAAACATTCCCCAGGCCATAACGCTGCACCCACCAGCTTCTGTTCTTCCAGCAATGGTTGAAAAGTGTTTGTTCTCCGATGTTTCCCGCCTTATACGCCAACGTCCATCGATTCGATGAAGCAGAAAACGTGACTCATGGGAGAACGTAATCCTTTGCCAATCAGTGGAGGTCCAATTCTGATACTGCCGTGCAAATGTAAGCCTTTTCTGCTGATGCACCTTCGTTAGCATAGGTGCAGTGACCATCCGTCTGCATCGGAACCCCATACGCAGCAGGGTCCGCTGAACTGTCGTTTTAGACACACTTCCGGTAGACTCCTGGTTCATTCGACCAGTGAGTTGCTCCACCGTAACGTGTTGATCGGCCCTCACGTACCTTCGAAGCCGACGTTCACCTCTCACATCAATGACACGTGGTGCTCCGCAATTTCCACGTTGCTTATTCGCAATGGTGCCATTTCTCCGATCACAATACACTTTAAACACAGCAGCACGTTAACAGTTGACAAACTGCGCTGTTTCAGAAATATTGCCATCCTTGGACCAAAAGCCGATAATCATCCCTTTTTGCAAATCTGATAAATCGCTCCTTTTATCCATGACAGCAACGAGTGATATGTTTTACAGAATGCCTACAACACACCTCATATACCCTTCAAGCCAGTTCACGACACGAGCTTTCTTTCATTTGCTGCGCGCTGTTGACGTCAAAAGTATAAGATGGTCACAATATTCCTCAATTTATGTACACCAATGAGCCATTACATTATGACCACCCCCAGTCTAGAGAAATGATCGCGCCTGGAGACCGAACGGTGGCGCAAGTGAAGTTCACAGAGCAGTATATATACAACCCGAGGACCGGCTTTCGGTTAGTAGAGTGTTCGGAGTCAGAATGGGAAAAGCTGCCGATTTATCGGAGTTTGATAAATGACAAATTGGGATGGTACGGCGCCTCGGAACTAAGATCTTGAAAACGGCGCGGCTTGTGGGTTGGTCACGTGCCGCTGTAGTGAGTACGTATCAAAAGTGGTGCGCAGATGGCCGCACGACGAACCGTCGTCCAGGCGTGTCGTCCGCAGCTAACTGATGCCAGAGGAGAGCGGAGATTGTCGCGCATGGTTCACAGCGACCGCAGGGACCACAGTGTGACAAATCACCCGCAGCTACAGCAGTGGTGATCAGGGCAATGTGTCACATCACACACAGTTCATCGCAGCCTTCTGCGCATGGGCCTGTGTAGCCGAATACCCAGCTTTTTCCCTGTGCTCACTGCACGTCATCACCAACAACGCATGAAATGGGCCCAAGATCATCGAGATTGGACCGGGGATGAATCAAAGAAAATGGCCTGGTCTGACGAATCAAGATTTCTGGTGCATAACGTAGACGGCGGAGCGCGCATGCGCCGATTACCAACGGAGGCTATGGCCCCTGGATGCACTCTTGGGCGGAAACAGGCCGGTGGCGGCGGCGGTGTTATGCTGTGGGCGATGTTTTCTTGGGACACTTTAGGCCCCATTATCCCAACAGCAGAATCCCTGGCAGGTTCCTGTACATCGTTGCGGACCACGTGCACCCATTCATGGCAACTGTGTTCCCTGCTGGTGATGGCCATTACCAACAAAGTAATGCGCCATGCCACACTGCCAGAATCGTCAGGGAGTGGTTCAAGGAACATGCTGGTGACTTCCTGTTAATGCCCTGGCCTCCAAATTCACTTGACATGAACCCAATCGAACATTTGAGGTTTGACTTGGAAAAGCGGGTTCGCGCTAAATCACCACCGCTCCAAAATGTACGGGAACTGGAGAACCTGCTGTTGACATTATGGTACCAGATACCCCAGGATACCTGTCGCCACCTCTTCCAATCGATGCCTTGCCAAGTGGTCGCTGTTTTGTGGGCTAAAGGGGGTCCTACAACTTATTAGGTAGGTGGTCATAATGTAATTGCTTATCGGTGTATTCGTCTTCCTATCTTTCCTGGTTATATACCAAGCACGCATCTTCCGAGGGCCATCTTTTACCACAGGCAAATGCTGCCCCCCCCCTTTTTCATTACCGTTTAGGCACATATCGTAACAGTTGAGGAGACGGAAAACTCCAGCATAGACTGCGATGGTATTAGGAAACTTGCAGCGAATATTTATATTTTTGACGGGAACTAACATTACGCAGCATTGCTTAGCAACGAGAGGCTCGTTGAAGTTGAAGCTGGCCGCCCCGGTGGCGCAGTGGTCTAAGGCGCTGGCCTCTGATCATTCGTCTGTAAGGGGTCCGGGTTCGAATCCCGGTCAGGCATGGATGTTGTGTTTGTCTTACGGCACTGGCTCTCTCTCTTCCCTGGAACCAGTGACCCTAAATTAGGGACGGGCGACTGCTTATAGCCCATTGAGTTGCTCACGGTGGTCGTTAAAACCTACAATATAAAAAAAAAAAAAAAAAAAAAAAAAGTTGAAGCTGGCCTCACCACGAAGAAGTGATGCGTGTTATGGCATATTTACTCCCTACCAAGGAGGTAAGAATAAGGAGGAGATGGCAACAGCCACTCTCCCTGTGCTTCTGGAGTGACGCCACTTTTTATCAGCTGACTACGCCAATGCGCCCAATTGTAGAATCTCCTGTATATCGCTATGGGGAAATCGCGATTTCGAACGGGTTTTTCGAACCCTTACTCTACCCATACAGTCATGAAAAAAAAATGAGGCTGAAGTATTCATTCTCATAATGAAAAAAAATCCAGAAAAAATAGGAAAATATGTGTTGGTATTTCTTTAAAAAATTGAACAAAATAATGATTTTTTGAGCGGAAGTGCATACTGCGCATGTGCAATGAACCATGTTTAAAATATAACCAAAACCCTAATGTTGAGAAATACGAAGTCCGAAATATTCTTTGTTTGCGTCCTTGGTTTGCATGCGCTAAGCGAAACTGCTTTTGGCACAGGAAGTGACGTCACGTCTTCGAACTCCCTCAGACTTCCACCACCACAGAGAGAGAGAGAGAATCAGAACAACAGCTGATCTGTTTTGGCTTCACACAAAACGGGCTCCCTACCCCGTTGTCTAGGTCATCACTCCTCAGATGTGAACATGCAGCCCGAAGGCATACACAGTGCGTCAAAGAATTTTTAAGACTGGCGCTAGATTTCAGCCTACGGTGGAACCACCAGTGTAATCGCGAATGCGTCATAAACCGTGACCATCTGCTTGCTTTCTGCTAAAAGTACTGCGCAGTTGTTAAAGTAACTCAAACGAAACGGTTGTTCATTAGAGAAGTAAAATTTTTTTCATGTTGAATTCTTAAGATGGAACAAAGGGCTGTTATTAAATTTAACGCAAAACTTGGTAAAAGCGCCTCGGAAATGTACCAAATGATGAAACAAATTTACGGTGAGTTTTGTTTAAGTAGATCAAATGTTTTCCTGTGGCACAAACGTTTTTTGGACGGAAGAGAGACGCTAGAAGATTATAAGCATACCAGAAGACCAAGTTCATCTAGGACACCTGAGATTATTGAAAGCGTGTGTGATTTCGTGGCAAACAATCGATGTGCGTCACTAAGAATGATGGAAGAGTCTTTAAACATCAACAAAGAAACGATTCGAACCATCCTGCATGAAGATTTGGGCAAAACAAAAGTCTGTGCTAAATTTGTTCCACACATGTTAACCAATGAACAAAAATCAAGGAGAAGTGCACATTGCAGAGACATCATTTCAGCCGCTGAAAATGATCCAAACTTCTTAAAATCGATTGTTACAGGTGATGAAACATGGTGTTTTCAATGTGATCATAAAACAAAGCGACAAAGTGCGGAATGGAAGTAAAAAAACTCGCCACAAGCCAAAAAAAAAAAAAAACAAAAAAAAAAAAACAACAACAAAAAACAAGAAAAGTTCCATCGAAAATCAAAACAATGCTCATTACATTCTTCGATAGTAAGGGTATTATCCACAAAGGAATTGTTCCAAGTGTGGACAAACAATTACTGGTGAGTTTTATTTAAATGTTTTGAGGCGTTTGATGGGCAAAATTCGTTGCATTTGTCCAGAATCTCGGGATGAAAACAGTTGGTGTTTGTTGCACGGTAATACACCCAGTCACACCTCACTTCTTGTTAGTAGATTTTTGGCAAAAAATAACGTCTGTGTGTTGAATCATCCACCGTATTCGCCTGATTTAGCACCCTGCGACTTTTCTTTATTCCCAAAACTTAAAATGACGTTAAAAGGGTGTTATTTTGATGATATTTCGACCATACAAACAGCTTCGACGCGTGCTTTGGAGGCAATTCCGCAAAGTGAACTGGAACAGGCATTCGAATCATTATTAAATCGCTGTAACAAGTGCATTGAAGCCGGAGGGACTTATTTTGAATAACAAACCAAAACAAATTAGAATTTCTTCTTTCTATTTCATTTTACAGACCCAGTCGTAAAAATTCTTTGACGCACTGTGTATTTCCCCTTTCCCGACCGGATTTCTGCCGCCTTTGCAAACAAGACCTAACATTCGTATTGCTTAATGATCATAGATACAATTTTCCCTTGCTTTGCGTGCGTGGGTAAGAAATTGAGTAGCTAAACTTTGCAAATCAGACCAAATGAAATGTCTAACATGGGCAATATTGATACTGGAGGTAGTTCCACTAATAGACTAAGAGGAGGGGTTCTTTTTTTTTCATTCAGGGCTTAACACCCACCGTGAACAACTCAATGGGCTATAAGTAGTTAGAGGTCTGCACGAGCCTAGCACAAGCCAGCGCGTTTAAGGCCCAACCCGCTTCCAATATTAGACGCTCGGCCCGGTTCCGTCAATTGCAACTCTTATTTAGATCCGGCCCGTGATGTGCCATTTGGTATTATTTTGTCTTTCTATTGTATATTATTAAATTGTGAAAATTAAATAATGATATATTATTGAAAATATTTATTTTAATGTAAGCCTAAAAATATTAACTAAACTTTAACAATTATCGAAGAATATAACCTTTAAAGAGAGACAAAAAAGAAGACTAAACGCGTTCAAAATTTCCTTTTCTTTGCACTAGCAAACGGTAATACTACAAACGTGAATCCCTATACAGAATAGGGATAGGAGAAACAATCGATGTCGTCCCACTCCCTCATACCAACAGACAGACGGACACCCCACATCACTGCAGACACCTCCCGTCCCCTACCCCACGTACACTCGCTCGGGGTCGAATCTTTTTTATGAACAAGTCCCAAAGTGGTTTTACCTCTCAATGCCAACAGATGGTAAAAACCTGTGAGTGCCTCTCCTTGCTTTTGCGATTAAGCCCTGGGCTCAGGGTTTGAAAAACCCAGCTCGCTTGGGTTTTTTCGGGTTTTATTGGGTTTTTTTTCGGGTTTTATTGGGTTTTTTTTCGGGTTTTATCGGGATATTTTGAGTACTGTTGTAAAAAAACAAAAAGCACAAGGGCAAATTCTCTTGAAAAAACACTGGCTAATTTTTTCTTATGCTGCTAATATGCCATTCAATGCGGCAGAATTGGATCAGTTTAAATTTAAAATTATGATTGAAACACTGAGACCCGGACATCAAAAACCCTCAGCAAAAGCCATTGGTCGAAAACTGTTTGATACTGCAGCAGAAGAAACCGAATCTCAGCTTTCAGAAAAATAAAATTAGGCAGTTTAACTCTTACCATAGATGGTTGGTGCAGTGTGAAGAATGAGCCAGTCCTAGCTATTAGTGTCCATACCAGAACAGAAAGTTTTTTGCTGTATGCTGATGATACTGGATCAGAAAAGAAAACAGCAAAATATTGAGCTTCTAAATTAGAGACGTCCCATAAAGGAGTGCGAAGAAAAATTTGGAAAACCAGTTTTTCCTGTTGTAACTGAGAGCAAAAACAAAATGATAACAATGTGGAAAATTTTAAATGAAAGATATCCAACTATCAAAACATATGGATGCTCAGCACATCTGTTGAATTTGTTAGAAAAAGATGTTTCCCCAAAGACTGTTTTAAAGCAGATTGCGGCGGTGCAAAAATATTTTCGTAACGCAAACCTACATCAACCACATGGATGGTTCAAAGAAAAGCCTGGCTTAATTCCACAGCTACTAACGAAACAAGGTACAATTTTCATCCTGATTGTGTTAAAACATTTGTGGCCAATTATCACAAATACAGAGAAATATATTAAGAGCATATTGAGGAATTTGATCAATCTATTTAAAATATCTTGGATAAAATAGGCATTTACTGTGAAGCTATGAATCTGGAAAAGCAGTTATCCGTTGTTGCTAGCACACTGGACACATGCACTTCAAAAAGAAAGACGTCTGTTTCAGTTGCTGTTGAAATATGGCCACATTTACTACAAGAATAAATCCGGCAGCCCTACCATCTAGATTTTAAAAAAGGTTTGAACAAGCAATTCTTGCACCACATTTTCTAGCAAACCTCATGGATCCGAAATACAGAAGTCAGAAACTTAACCAGGAACAGGAGAGAATTGCAGAAGAGTGGATATCCAAATTTCCCCTGATTACACAGTCGAATAATATGACCCCCCCCGAATCACTGTGTACTCACCCAGTCGTGTCACAGAGTGCACATGAAAAGGTCAACCACACGGAGATATAAGCGGCTAGGCAGAACAGATGAGCCATATTATGTAACGTGAGCACAATGGGCAGATGCAGTGATTTGATGGATGTTCAAAAAAGAATGATCATTGGTTACCGCGCCAAGGGTGGAAGCATCTCAGAAACAACAGATTTCGTTGGCTGTTCGCGAGGTGCTGTAGTAAGGGTGTATCAAGAATGGACCGCTGGCACACCGAGTACCTCCTGACGTCATAACTGTGGAGCCCCAAAGGCCATCGACCCCAGAGGAGAATGTCACCTCTGTCAACTTGTAAAGAGCAATCTACACCCAACAGCGCAGCAATTGACCACGCAAATGAATGCTGTGGTACCCAGGTACGTGTCCCAGATAACAGTAGAGCGAACCCTGTTACGCATGGGTCTCCAGAGTCGACGCTGCATAAGGGCACCCATGTTAACCCAGGGCCATCGGCAACGATATCTGCAGCTCGCATGGGACTACCGTCATTGGACAGTGAAAAACAGGTTGCCTTTACCGACGAGTCGAGGTTTCTACTCCACAGAAGTGACGGGCGGTGGTGGACCCAGTGTCAGACACACGAGAACCAACACCCGGACCCGCTTGTTGGTCAAGTACAGGCCAGCGGTGGCAGTGTGCATGTCTGGGGGATGTTTTCCTTGTATGCCGTGGGAACGCTGGTACCACTGGATGGTCCCTGAACGCCAATAGCTAACTATCCGTTCTTTCAGACCACATGCATCCCTTTACATTGGACGTTTACCCTGATGGTGATGGTATCTAAATGACAATGCACCCTGTCACGCCGCTAAGGAGGTGCATGACTCGTCCCAGGAACACGACAGCGATGTCTCCATTTTTCTTTGGCCGGCGAAATCGCCCGACCTCAATCCCATAGAGCACTTGTTGGATTATTTAGGTCGACAGGTTCGATGTGCCGACCTACAACCACGTGATCTCCTCGGGCAACCTTCCAGGGCCTCATTGAGTTCGTACCACGCCATCACGCTGCTGCTGTCATCCCTTATTAGGTAGGTGGTCACATTATTCTGATACAACCGTGTATTTGCCTGGTGTAATGGCTTTCAAAATTAATGACAGGCTATTACCTAACATCAATGATGAAAGAAAGTATCATCAGCCAGTTTTCTTCCATAAAATGATAGCAAGTCATAGCAAAAAAAAAAAAAAATCTAAAAAGGGTTCAAATTCAAAATTGCCTGCAGGATTTTCTAACTTTTTTGTATGCTTACATTTAGCACTAGCTTCATCTGCGTCCATTGAGAGAATTTTCTCTGTTTCAAGTAGTTTGGAATAAGTTACGAAATAGGCTTGGGATAGAGAAAGCCACAAAACTTGCTCAGTTTATACCTTTTTGGATCAAAATTTCCTGTAGATTGGTAGTTTTGTTTCTGGCTGAAACCCCTGAGATTACATTAATTACTTAAATGTGGCTGTTTTGCAGAAAATTTTCAAATATTTTCAAACCTGTTTGAAAATATTTGAAAATTGTGGGAGTCACGAAACTAATAATTTCAGACTGCTTTTGAGGTTCGAGTAAAACACAAAGAAAAAATACTATATTATACACTGACGGAAAAAAAAATCCCAACACCGCGAAAAAATAGTTGTAGAGGAATGAAATGGCGGCAATAAATTCGTATATGTAACATATTTAATCGATTAAGGTTTCAAGATCACAGCTTATTGTAAGCGCGAGAAGAGCCATTTTAAATGTGAAATGCTGGTACATTAATAACCGGTGTAACCGCCAGAATGTTGAATGCAAGCACGCAAACGTTCTTGCATTGTGTCGTGCAGGTGCTGGATGTCAGTTTGTGGGATGGAGTTCCATGCCTGTTGCACTTGGTCGGTCAATACAGGGACGGTTAATGCTGGTTGGGGGTGACGCTGGAGTTGTCGTCCAATGATGTCCCATACGTGCTCGATTGGTGAAAGATCTGGTGATCTAGCAGGCCACGGCAACAGGTCGACACTCTGTACAGCATGTTGGGTTACAACAGCGGTATGCGGGCGAGCGTTATCATGTTGGAAAACACCCCTGGAATGCTGTTCATGAATGGCAGCACAACAGGTTGAATCACCAGACCGACGTACAACTGTGCCGTCAGGGTGCGTGGGATAACCACGAGAGTGCTCCTGCTGTCATAGGAAATTGCTCCCCAGACCATAACTCCAGGTGTAGGTCCAGTGTGTCTCGGCCGCAGACAGGTTGGTTGCAGGCGCTCACCTGGCCTCCTTTTAACCAACACACGGCCATCACTGGCACCCAGGCAGAACCGGCTTTCATCAGAAAACACAACAGATCTCTACTCCGTCCTCCAATGAGCTCTAGCTTGACACCACTGACGTCGTAAACGGCAGTGGTTTGGAGTAAGTGGAATGCACGCTACAGGGCGTCTGGCTCGGAGCTGTCCTTCAAGTAACCGATTTGTAACAGTTTGTTGTGTCACTGTGGTGGCAACTGCAGCTCGAATTGCTGCCGCAGACGCGGTACGATGCGCCACGGCCATACGCCGTACACGGCGGTCTTCCCTTTAAGTAGTGCCACGTGGCCGGCCGGAACCCGGTCTTCTTGAGGCAGTACCTTCCCTTGACCACCGCTGCCAACAATCATGCACAGTGGCTACATTCCTGCAAAGTCGTTCTGCAATATTGCGGAAAGAAAATCCACCTTCTCGTAGCCCTATTACACGACCTCGTTCAAACTCCGTGAGTTGTTGATAATGGCTTCTTCGTCTTCTTAAAGGCATTCTTTTTTTTTTTTTTTTTTTTTTGATTGGAGGTTTAACGACCACCGTGAGCAACTCAATGGGCTATAAGCAGTCGCCCGTCCCTAATTTAGGGTCACTGGTTCCAGGGAAGGGAGAGAGCCAGCGCCGTAAGACAAACACAACATCCATGCCTGACCGGGATTCGAACCCGGACCCCTCACGGACGAATGATCAGAGGCCAGCGCCTTAGACCACTGCGCCACCGGGGCGGCAAAGGCATTCTTGACTAACATCAACACCCTACGTCGAATCTCAACGATAACTAACGCTCACGAACGTTACAGCGCGTATTTACAGCAAACCTGCTTTGCATGTTCCGAGGGGCGCTACTAGCGCCACACGTATGCGCCGAGCGCGAAATTATCATAGACGTCATCTTACTGATGTACTCTCACCGCCTACCAACAACTTTTATCTAACACAACCCCTTCTTGGTGTTGGGATTTTTTTCCGTCAGAGTATGTACCATTGTTTAATTTTTAGGCGATCTTTGTAAATAGTCAAAAACCATTGCAGTTTACATGCCGCACACAAATAACATCTCAGGCAAATTTTATTTAAAGATAATAGTTTAGTTAGTAGCTAAGTAGGTTATATTCTGTTTCTCTATTTTTGTTTTCTATAGTATGAATATTCTATAGTTATCCTTCATATGTGGAAAGCTGTTTATATGCACCCATTTATTATTTTCAGGATTATTGTTTAATTTTCTTATTTCAGATCAGTTGCTTTGTCCGCTGATCTGAAAGATTTGTTTTGTGTTGCTAAATAATAAAATCGGTCAACCATTACCTTTGAGAAGGCAAGAAAGAGAATCTAGTCATTATTCCTATTGTTATTAATTGTAAAAAAAAAAAAAATATTTTATTGGGTGCTGATTAAATTTGGAATATTGTAGAAGAAAAAATAGAATCTAATTTTCAAAAAAACCCAGGGGTGGGTTATTTCGAACTGGGCCCACATGGCGAACCTTGCCTGGGCTATCTCATGGAAGTAAGTAAAGCCAGAAAAACAGTTAAACACACCAGGAAATACGACTTTTTTTTTCCTTTACCATCGCGATAAAAAGAATGGGTTGACTTCGCCAGGCCCGGTCGTGCGTAGGGAAAAGCCAGGCCCGACCCGTTTCTTTGTTCTTTAAACTAAAAAAAGTCCAACACGGACCTTGCAGACATGTATAAGTAGTCACCCGTCCCTAATTTAGAACCTCTGGCTCCATGGAAGGAAGATAACCAGTGCCGTGAGACAAACACAGTATCCATGCCTCACCGGGGTTTGAACCCGAACCCAACTCGGACGAATGATCAGAAGCCAGTGCTTATACCACTGCGCATCCGGCGCTGCCAGGGGGGGGGGGTCCACCGTCTTCTTCTGACGTCAGCAGAGGATGGCCTTCGAAAGGCTTCGAATTGAAAAGCTATTATAAAATACCACCGCGTTGAGAAACAATCATAAAATATTGTTTACGTTAGGTTAGGCTATGCCGGAAACATCGCCTTTCCGATTCAATAGTTAAACGGTCTAAAACATTTATGAAAATATTTCACTGAATGAAGTTTCTTTTGTTCAGGACTTATGAGCAAATGAACAACTTCTCGTTTAGAACAAATTACGTTCCGGTAACCTACTTCAGAGGTTTTGCTGTATTTGCAAAATTTAATTTTACAATATGAAAATTTATTAAAAAATTAACATCAATTATAAAATTTGGCACGATAGAAAAGAGCGGAAAAAGAGGATTCACAAACAACAATAAAAAGCATCTAGTCTCCAATATAATCAACTCTTTATACGATGACCCTGCACGTCGGTCACCATACGCTATGAACACATATAATTTTTTTTGATTGAACTACGACTACCGTGAGAAACTCGATGGGCTATAAGCTAACACAACATCTAAGCTCTGGCTCCTCACCATTCGTCTGTGATGGGTCCGGGTTTGAATCCCGGTAAGGCATGGATGTTGTGTTTGTCTTACGGCACTGGCTCTTTCCCTTCCACGGAACCAGTGGCCTTAAATTAAGGACGGGCGACTGCTTATAGCCCATCGAGTTGTTCACGGTAGCCGTTAAACCCCAAATAAAAAAAACAACCCTTTAAAATATAATATGGACTTTGCTAAGTAATAAGTCTTGCATTTTACTTCATGTATCCTTACGTATTTTCGCTTAGGAAGTACGTTGTTTACGTTTCCAAAAAAGGTTATCAAAATAGTATCCGCCGGCTATGAAAATTCAATTGTTCACCACTCTTCCAATTCCTTAGTTTGAGCGTCTTTTTTATGTTTGTATGGCCAGGTTATAACGAAGTGAATTTCTCCGTCATTTTTATCCGCGCCGGGGTTCGAACCCGAGTCCGCTTATTCCGGAACAAGTTGCTCTACCAATTAAGCTACGCGGACATTGATTCTAATTGCTATCTGCCTTTATGTCGTGTGCGTCCTTCTGGCAGGTACGTCACATCTCCTGGTACGTTACATCATCTCCCCCTTATTTTTCTTTTCTTTCGAAGTGCTGCTCATATTTTTCCTATCTCGCGGTGTGGAAATAACATCACACCAATGCGAGATTTTGAACGGTCGGGTCATCCGGATAGTTCGGGCGCCATTATAACGAAGTAAATTTCTCCGTCATTTTTATCCGCGCCGGGGTTCGAACCCGGGTCCCCTCATTCCGGAATAAGTTGCTCTACCAATTAAGCTACGCGGACTTTTATTCTGGTTCCTATCTGCCTTTATGTGTACTTCTGGCAGGTACGTCACATCTTCTAGTACGTTACAAGGTGGTTAATGAGGAGGGTTGATAGGAATTCACTGAGGGGGTCAGGGGCGGAATTAGATCTTCGGGTGACCGGGGCACTTCAGTTTAGGGAAATCCCTGGAATTCGGAAATTAAAATAAACAGCAGAAAGGAGAATTCACCAATTCTACACATCACAGCTAATGTACTGCTTGCAATTGGAACTAAAAAGTTATACATACAGTACATAGGAATGTACATTATACAGGGAAATAGTCTGTCCAATACTTACAGAAAGTCTTTCTGTAAGTAGTTTTGTCCCCCTAAAAATCTGCCTCTGGAGGGGGTCGCTACTAAATGCTCTGCTCTTTGGCTTCTTTACAAAACAGGAGATTCTAACACGGAAAGGAGTCTAAAGCTACACTTGCGCTCATAGGACTTCCCGGGACAGTGAAAGTGCAGGAAGCAGCTGACTACTAATTCGTAGGAGAGGTGTAGGGCAAAGTCGCCGGCGTGAAGGAAGGGAGTTAAGAAAGGGGGAGGTAGATATATTGTATCTGCGTGCAGTAATGTAGTTCTAATTAACGGTGAACTGATTAGGTAAAGTCGCCTTGAAAGAGGACAGTTTTTCAAAGCATTGTAAATTCTGAGTTGCTACTTCTTTTGTTCATTATATTTTATAAAATTTTTAGTACTAACTATTTTTTTAAATCGCTTTAATTGAGCACTTTTTAATAAAGGAAAAATGTCGTTTGTAAGTCACATCCTAAAAATAGGCACTTTTTTTTTTTTTCAAAGTAACGCTTTGTCGTTCTACACGATTACAAATATTCGGTGTGATTATTGAGTCACACTGAATAGATGTAACTACATATAGTCACACTACGTAAATGTAACTAATATAGATATTCACATTTATTTAGTGTGACTAATAAGCCTTTTTCCTAGGACTCTGTGGTAAATGAAGGAGATATCTATTGCTTATTCTTAAGGAATAAGAAAAAGTGTAGCTTAGTAAAAAAATTCTTGGCACGCATAAAACTCCTATCATTTAGCCTTAATGGCTGCATAATTTCTCTCCGAAGTTTTTCCTCCGAGCAATGAAATAATTTTGAGGACTATCGTCTAGACAATGGACTTTTTATTCTCTTTACGCCGTCGCGGTGGCCGAGTAGTCAGAAGCGTAGGTTTCTGGTTATTGGTCTCAACTCACCATGAAGCATGAGTGGCGAGCCTCCCTGCCGTAAATCAGGGACGGCCAACGGCATACAGCCCTTATAGCCAGGGGCGGATTTCCCGCTAGGCGTACTAGGCGCGCGCCTGGGGCCTCAATGTTTGTGGGGCCCCAAAAACATATAATTCGATTTTCAGTTTTGTTTTGTTTTGTTTTTCACGGACTGAATAAATCAATTCTTAAAGCGACTACTTTGTACTGTCAATTGATATTTTACTTTCTCATATAATAACATATTTTTACTTGCTGTTGCTGTTATTCCAAATTTTCGAGTTCTTATCGATATACGTATTTTGAAAGGAATGCTTAAAGTAATTTTGATTTCCTTTTAGTAGTAGGCAAAGGAGGTATTCACGCTTCCCACACTTTCCATTGTTTAAGGCGAATTCTTAACTGGCCTGCTGTGCTATAAATTGCTTTCATAATATTTCCAGCCAAGGGAACATATCTGTGTTGAAACCTTCCCACCTCCCCTCCGAGTTACAATGAGGAGTGCTTGTAAAAACTTTCTTGATGATCGGGGGTGTTTGCTGTTAATTGTTTTTTTCCTTCGTGGTCGGATAATCAATGAAGAAAAAATATTCTTCATAGGATAATTCTTTTTAGGATAATCAAGTTCTTTCTTAGCCCTAATCTCTCTAAGCTATCCTAAACCAAAAGAGTTATTAATATTTAGGCTGAAAAAGTAAAGAAATTCGAGAATATCACACTATCTTTTTCTTATTTAATAGTGTTAAAAGTAATTTTTATGGTATTGCAACAACATTTTCTCATTACTTTCTGTTCCCCTGGTTTAATACTGATAATTATCAAGTATTCTCACCCTTTATATTCCTCAAATCTACATAAAACTAGCTATTGAAAAAGCAATAAAAAGTTTCAATGATACTCTTAACTCAAAAACCTGCAGTACCTACTTTTCCATTTTCAAACCGGATCTTTTGCATTTAATTCGTATGCTTCTGTTTCTGATAACTGAAGTGCAGGTATAAATGGGATACAGGTATTTAAAGTGCTAAACTTAATATCCATTGATTTCCTATTAGCCTCAAAAATAATTTTTGAAATATCTCTAAATTCAAAAAGTTGATGTGCATGGACAGACAAAATTATTATGCTAGCACTGTTTCTTACAGAACGTTTTAATAATAGGAAGATATAACATTGGCATTTTAAAAAGCGTAAAAACCTTTTCTTTTTCTTGACTCCCTTCCCCCCTCCTTTTTATTTTGTTAATCTGATGGATGAAAGTTTCTGAGGCGATAAGAAGGCCCCTGAACCTTTTAGCGCCTACGGCCCCAAAAGATCTAAAGTCACCTCTGCTTATAGCAACTTAAGAAGAAAGTCAAACCCAGAAACAAACAATATTCTCTTTACACTTATGATCCATGAGATGTCATATTATGTGATCCGACGGTTTAATCTCATCCTCGCAATGCGAATATTTCGGTTATGATTGTACATAAAAATACAGAATTCGCTATTTTCGAATATATGATTATCTAAAAAAATTCTTTACCCATCTTCTGCGAGCACCTAACTATGTGTAGTACGTTAGCGCCACTAAGCCCCTTCTACACCCCTGTCTGCGTGGCACGAAGTTAAAATTTGATTTAGAAAAACAAAAACGACATGTTCTTTTAAATAAATTCAAGTGCAGTACTATTTTTCTTAACCAAAAACGCAAAATTTTGAAAAGCAATTTAAGACAATGCCATTCAAAGCAAGCAAAAGTGAAAGAGGCGACATTCTAGTAACACTTGTATCTTACACCAGTGGCGTAACTAGTCAGATCCATGCGCAGAGGCGTAGCCAAGGGAGGATCCTCGAGCAGGGACCCATCCCCCTTTGAGGGAGGATTGACACGAATTTAAAGTGATATATATGAGGTTTTTACCAATGAACCAAATCCATGGAACTTCCCCCCCTCACCTCCCGTTAAGACATTTCTGGCTACGCCACTGTGTATGTGTGTGTTCAGGTGGAGAAGGTGGGAATTGCACGAATTCGTTTTTGTAGCAGGTAGTGAAAAGCATTAAAAATTATTTCAGCGTTTCATAAAAACAGTAGCTATCAAGCTTTCCCCACCCAAAATAATACTCGCCCTCCCGTCACCCATCTTGACTTCGAAGTCTAGCGACGTCTCTGCCGGGCACATAATATTAAAAATGGGGTTATAAAAGAATTTTACATTACATAAAATTCAGCTAGTTACACGACTCTCCTTTGGCATATGCAAATCACGAGAATGGAATACAATAAAGATTCTTTTTTTTTTTATTGGAGGTTTAACGACCACCGTGAGCAACTCAATGGGCTATAAGCAGCCGCCCGTCCCTAATTTAGGGCCATTGGTTCCAGGGAAGGCAGAGCACCAGTGCCGTAAGACAAACACAACATCCATGCTTCACTGGGATTCGAACCCGGACAAATGGTCATAAGCCGGCGCCACCGGGGCGGCATAACGGTTCTTATTAAACACAGTATAAAAACACATTTTCGTAAAAACGTCCGCGGAGCTAACAAATTTTTTACCCATTCTTATGGTTTTCCTTTTTTTTTTTTTTTTTTTTTTTGTTTGGGGGTTTAACGGCCACCGTGAGCAACTCCATGGGCTATAATCTGTCCCTATTTTAGGGTCTGTCACCTATCCCTAATTTAGCGTGAGAGCTAATGCCATAAGACAAATACAACATCCATACTTCACGGGGATTCGAATCCGGGCCCATCTCAGATGCCAGGGCTTAAACAACTGCGCCACTGCTCGGGCGGCCCCACTGGTCTGCTCAGAATGGACAACGAAAAGCTAAGGAAACGCCGTGTGTTTGTTTTTCCCCCAAGAAAAGTAACAATCTGGCCATAAGTAGCCGCCCGACCTTAATTTAGGGCCACTAGTTCTATGAAAAACTCAGAGAAAATGCCGCCCCGGTGGCGCAGGGGTCTAAGCGATGGCCTCTGATCATTCGTCCGAACGGGGTCTTGCTTCGAATCCCGGTGAGGCATGGATGTTGTGTTTGTCTTTCGGCACTGGCTCTCTCCCTTCCCTGGAACCAGTGACCCTAAATTAGGGACGGGCGACTGCTTGTAGCCCATTGAGTTGCTCACGGTGGACGTTAAACCTCCAATCAAAAAAAAAAAAAAAAAAACTCAGAGAACGAACGAAACTACTCATACGCAGTAGTGCATTCTTGTAATGAGAGATTTGTACGTTACCTTTTTCAAGCGACGATTGTCCTGTTTCAGTTAGATATCTCATGATCGAAGAGCCTTTGTTTGTGTACGTATCTCTTACTTCAAACTCGAAGTGAACATTTTGCAATTAAACGGCCATATTTATTTCGGTTTCGTTACACTTATTGCAGTGATAATAAAATTTCATAAAACATGACTCACCTTTATGTTGCAAATACTGGAAAGATGATGACGTCATTGAGTCATATCGTGAAGGAGAAATGATTACAAAGATTTATCAGAATCATGATGCGTTGACAGCAACAACGCTACCAGTGTCCCTGATAAAGCTTAGTCACAAACAGCAGAGCAGTGAATATGAACTACTTAAAGGAGTTTTTTTTCTTTTATGGTTGCTTAGACGCGTTTCATACACGTAAGAGACATAATATGTATTACCCACGTGAATGGATACACGTGCTTATCTAGTGTTCCTTGGGGAATCGTAGAAAACTAAAATTAAAATAAGCTTGGTGCCATTAATATTTTTGTTTCGGGGTTTAACGAACACTGTGATATAGCCCATTGAGTTGCTTACAATGCTCGTTAAATCCTCCATAAAAAAAGAAAAAACCCGTGATCAAAATAATCATATGTAGAGGATTTTAGGAAGGGATTGTCTGACCCCAGGTCTTAAACAACCCTTAGAAATAGGAAGCTAGGAGATTTGGGCTAGAGTGCCTGATAGGAAAGTGACACGGAAGCGAAGTAGAAAGGGGGAGGAAGACGCCCTTATTTATTATTGGGGGGCCAGTACCCGGAAAAAAACCCGTGAGCAATTCGACTGGCCATAAGTAGCCGCCCGACCTTAATTTAGGGCCACTAGTTCTATGAAAGAGAGCTAGGTGGCGCAGTGGTCCAAGCGATGGCTTCTGATCATTTGTCTGAAATGGGTCCGGGTTCGAATCCCGGTGAGGCACGTATGTTGTGTTTGTCTTACGGCGCTGGCTCTCTCCTTTCGCTGGAACCAGTGGCCCTAAATTAGGGGTGGGCGACTGCTTATAGCCCACTGGTCGTTAAATCCCCAATCGAAAAAAAAAAAAAAAAAGAATCCTGCCGTAAGAAAAACACAACATCCACACCTCACGGGATTCGAACCCGAACCCGAACCCGTCTCAGACGAACACCCAGCAGCGGCAGAGTAATTTTTCTTTCCTTGTCTCTTTTTGAGTGAGGTTAAACAATGACCGTGGAAGTCGCCCGGCCGCCTCCGTGGCGTAGTGGTCTAAGCGATGGCCTCTGATCATTCGTCCGAAAGGGGTCTGGGTTCGAATCCCGGTGAGGCATGGATGTTGTGCTTGTCTTACGGCACTGGCTCTCTCCCTTCCCTGGAACCAGTGACCCTAAATTAGGGACTGGCGACTGCTTACAGCCCATTGAGTTGCTCACGGTGGTCGTTAAACCTCCAAACAAAAAAAAAAGTCGCCCGTCCCTAATTTTGGGCCAATAATTCCAGGGAAGGGAGAAAGCCAGAGCCATAAAATAAGCTGATACTCGAACTTTATTTTTATTTTTTTTTATTGGAGGCTTAACCACCACCGTGAGCAACTCAATGGGCTATAAGCAGCCCCCAGAGAGCCAGGGCCGTAAGACAAACACAACATTCATGCCTCACCGAGATTCGAACCCGGACCCCTTTCAGATAAATGATCAGAAGCCATCGTTTAGACCACTCGCCACCGGAACAGCACTCGAACTTAGACCTAGCTCTGACGATCTGCCGCAAGGACCAGAACAATTCAGCCGAAGCTCTTGGGCTTCAGGTAAATTGTTCTCAACTTCGAAGGTGCGGAAAACATAAGCCTCCTCGGATCATTCGTCCGTAAGGGGTCCGGGTTCGGATCCCGGTCAGGCATGGATGTTGTGTTTGTCTTACGGCACTGGGCCTTCCCTGGAACCAGTGACCCTAAATTAGGGACGGGCGACTGCTTTAGCCAATTGAGTTGCTCACGGTGGTCGTTAAACCTCCAAACAAAAAACAAAACAAAAAAATCAAATGAACTTTTTTTTTTTTAATTGGAGGTTTACCGACCACCGTGAACAACTCAGTGGACTATAAGCAGTCGCCCGTACCTGATTTAGGGCCACTGGTTCCAGGGAAGGGTGAGAGCTAGCGCCGTAAGACAAACACAATATCCATGTCTCACCGGGATTCGAACCTGGACCCATCTTGGACGAATGATCAGAAACCATTGCTTAGACCACTGCACCACCAGGGCGGCCAAATGAACTTTGCCGCACCAGTGGTCTAAGCGTTGACTTATGACTATTCCTCTGAGATGGGTCCGGGTTCGTATTCTGGTGAGGCATAGATGTTGTGTCTTACGGCACTGGCTCTCATCCTTCCCTAGAACGAGTGATCCTTAATTAGGGACAGGTGACTGCTTATAGCTAGGCTAGTAGTTTCGCGGCGCGAATTTTAGGGTTGTTTCTGTAATTTCGCGAATATCAAATATATCCGCAAATATTTTCAGATCACCCCCCCCCTATTTTTGCGGAATTTCTATTATAATTTTTAGACTATTTTCCATATTTAAACAGTTTTATTACTGCCTTTATATGAATTTACGTGAAATTATACAACAAAGTAATCCAACTCCAAACCAGAACTTTAACCTTGGATTACCCCTCAAGATATTGTTTCTTGAGGGGTAATCCAAGGTTAAAGTTCTGGCTTGACGTATAATTCCAGGTCACATGCACCCTGCTGAAGAATACACTTGTGGTCTTTCGTGATTTCCACCACCCCTACTGTTGAATGAACTTGGCGACTTGCGTCACTAGTAAACCATAAACCGGATGTCGTCAATTTAGCCGAGAAAGCAGCTCACATAAAAGAGCGTTTGAGTTTCGCCGACGTTTAGCTTGGAAAATTTTTGTGCTTTCCTGTAAGTATTTAGCTTATAAAGTTTCTAGATATTGTTTGTTAATTTTAAGAATGAGCCACAGGACTCAAGAGTAAAATGAGTGCATCTGAAAGATGCAAAAAGTACAGCAAGAGAACGTTTCATGTGAACAAAAATCTATTGTTCTGTTCGTGTTGCGACATACCAGTGGATTTTTCAAGAAAAGACAGTGGTGAAAAGCATTTAGCAAACAAGCTGCATAAAAAAAATTGATGTCCGAACAGTCAACCGAAAATAATGCAGAAATGTGTTGATGAATTAATGAAGAAAAGAACTAAACCAGAATAGCATCGCTCAACTGAACTTTCGAAATTAACTGGTGCCTTTTGTGCAGCTAACAGCCTACTTCCCAAACTGGATAACCCTACATTAAAAAAAAAAAAAAAAAATTACTTGGAAAATTCGTTGAAAAGATATTGGTGTTATTCCAAATGCAAACTCGATGTGGAAACGTTATTTGCCGAAAATATATGATATTCACAAGCAATAAGCGAAAGATTTTGATTTTTTAAAATCAGTATCCAGTGTTAAGCATCGTAGCAGACGAAACAACTGATTTTTTTTTTTTTTTTTTTTTTGATTGGAGGTTTAACGACCACCGTGAGCAACTCAATGGGCTATAAGCAGTCGCCCGTCCCTAATTTAGGGTCACTGGTTCCAGGGAAGGGAGAGAGCCAGTGCCGTAAGACAAACACAACATCCATGCCTGACCGGGATTCGAACCCGGACCCCTTACGGACGAATGATCAGAGGCCAGCGCCTTAGACCACTGCGCCACCGGGGCGGCAACAACTGATTCAGAAGATAGACACATTTTGAATATTCTTGCTGTTTTCATCTGCTGAAACGAATGTTGAAAGCTGTAATGCAGAAACTGCAACGATCATCTCGAGGATAATCCAAATTATGACGGAAAAGGAGAAATCCCTCGAAGCCGTTGCACTCTCATGCCTAAAGATTACAGTGAAATTTTTTCGCCGTCGAATTTCCGTTTTCGGAAATTTTTCCTCCACTTTCAAACTGAAATACAAATATTTATGGAATAAAATGATATATAACAACAATACTAGACAGAGGCAACATCACAGGAAAAAGAAATTAGGATTACGGAAAAAATCTTTATTTCGTTTACTTCCGTCTCTGAAGACGAAATACCGTCCCGATGCGTATTTTTACGAATTGGTAAAATTCTTCGATGCGTAGTTCTACGCGCCGAGAAAAATTCTCGATGCATATTTTTACGCGCCGAGACTTTTGCGCGTCGAGAAAATTCTCGATGCGTATTTTTACGTTTTGGTAAAGTTTCGATGAGTAAACACACTCTTCGAAGGTGCATTTCACCAGCCCCCCCACCACGGAATTTTTTAATTTTTCAGACACCATTCGTTTGTACCACGTATGAACCGGAATGAACTCGGTTTTTTTCGTTTGAACCACAATAGTTTTGGAGATATTTAAAAAACAAAGTGGGGTGTGGGGGTGGGGGTGAAACGATACCCCCACCACGGAATTTTTTAATTTTTTTTGCACCATTCGTTTGTACCACGTATGAACCGGAATGAACTCATTTTTTTTGGTTTGAACCGCAATAAGTTTTTGAGTTATTTAAAAAACAAAGGGGGGGCTGGTGAACGGAAATTTCAAATTTCAGCATAGCCATTCGTTAATAAGTCGTATGAACCGGAATGAACTCCATTTTCATCGTTTGAACCGCAATAGTTTTTGAGATATTTAACAAATAATATTGAGAATTTACATATAAATATAGGAGGCCGACCATTTCACCAGCCCCCCACCATGGAAATTCAAAATTTCAAAATAGCCATTCGTTAGTAAATCGTATGAACCGGAATGAACTCCATTTTTATCGTTTGAACCGCAGTAGTTTTTGAGATATTTAAAAAATAATATTGAGAATTTGCATATATACATAGAGACCGACCATTTCACCAGCACCCCCCCCCACCATGGAGATTCAAAATTTCAAAATAGCCATTCGTTAGCAAATCATATGAACCGAAAAGAACTCCATTTTCATCGTTTGAACCACACAATAGTTTTTGAGATATTCAAAAAATAATGTTACAGGCCTACCATTTCATCCCCCTCTCATGATGGAAATTCAAAATTCCGAAATAGCCATTCGTTAGTAAATCGTATGAACAGGAAAGAACTCCGTTTTTATCGTTTGAACCATAATAGTTTTGAAATATTTAAGAAATAATAGAGTTTACATATACGCACAGAGACCGACCATTTCACCAGCCCCCCCCCATGGAAATTCGAAATTTCAAAATAGCCATTTGTTAGTAAATGATATGAACTGAAAAGAACTCCATTTTCATCGTTTGAACCGCAATAGTTTTTGAGATATTTAAAAAAGAATGTTACAGGCCTACCATTTCACCCTGTATGAACAAGAATGAACTCCATTTTTATCGTTTGAACCACAATAGTTTTTGAGATATTTCAAAAAGAATGTTCAAGGCCTACCATTTCCCACCCTCCCCCTCATCATGGAAATTCAAAATTCCGAAATAGCCATTCGTTAGTAAATTGTATGAACAAGAATGAACTCCATTTTCATCGTTTGAACCGCAATAGTTTTTGAGATATTTCAAAAAGAATGTTCAAGGCCAACCATTTCCCACCCTCCCCCTCATCATGGAAAGTCAAAATTCCGAAATAGCCATTCGTTAGTAAATAGTATTAACAGGAATGAACTCTATTTTTATCGTTTGAACCGCAATGGATTTTGAGATATTTAAAAAACAATATTGAGAATTTGAATATATACAGAGAGACCGACAATTTCACCAGCCCCCCTCCCACGGTGGAAATTAAAAATTGCCATTCGTTAGCAAATCGTATGAACCGAAAAGAACTCCATTTTCATCGTTTGAACCGCAACAGTTTTTGAGGTATTTAAAAAAGAATGTTTAAATACCTCAAAATTTCACCTCCCCTCATCATCATGGAAATTCAAAATTCCGAAAAAGCCATTCGCTAGTAAATCGTATGAACAGGAATGAATTCCATTTTATCGTTTGAACCGCAATAGTTTTTGAGATATTTAAAAAATAATATTGAGAATGTACACATAGACACAGAGACCGACCATTTCACCAGCTCCCCCCCCCCCCACCATGGAAATTCAAAATTTTAAAATAGCCATTCGTTAATAAATCGTATGAACCGGAATGAACTCCATTTTCATCGTTTGAACCGCAATACGTTTTGAGATATTTAAAAAAATAATATTGAGAATTTGCATATATACAGAGAGACCGACCACTTAACCCCCCCCCCCCCCATGGGAATTCAAAATTTCAAAATAGCCATTCGTTAGCAAATCGTATGAACTGAAAAGAACTCCATTTTCACCGTTTGAACCGTAATAGTTTTTGAGATATTTTAAAAATAATGTTAATAGGCCTACCATTCCCCCCCCCCCCCACCATGGAAATTCAAAATAGCCATTCGTTAGTAAATCGTATGAACCGGAATGAAATCCATTTTTATCGTTTGAACCACAATAGTTTTTGAGATATTTAAAAAATAATATTGAGAATTTACATATGCACACAGAGATCGACCATTTCACCAGCCCCCACCATGGAAATTCAAAATTTCAAAATAGCCATTCGTTAGCAAATCGTATGAACCGAAAAAACTCCATTTTCATCGTTTGAAACGCAATGGTTTTTGAGGTATTTAAAAAAGAATGTTACAGGCCTACCATTTCACACCCCCCCCTCATCATGGAAATTCAAAATTCCGAAATAGCCATTCGTTAGTAAATCGTATGAACCGGAATATGAACTCCACTTTCATCGTTTGAACCGCAATAGTTTTTGAAATATTTAAAAAATAATATTGAGAATTTGCATATATACAGAGAGACCGACCATTTCACCCCCCCCCATGGAAATTCAAAATTTCAAAATAGCCATTCGTTAGCAAATCGAAAGAACCGAGGGAAATCCATTTTCATCGTTTGAACCGCAATAGTTTTTGAGAAAAAAAATAACAATATTGAGAACTTATGTGTATATATATTCGAGACCGACCATCCCCCCCCCCCTCTCTCACCATGTAAATTCAAAATTTCAAGATAGTCATTCGTTAGTAAATGGTGTGAACCGTAACAAACGCCATTTTCATAGTTTGAATGGCAATAGTTTTGGAGATGTTTAAAAAAGAATGTTAGTAGCCCACGATTTCACCTGCCTCCCCCCCCCCCAAAAAAAACTGGAGATTTCCTATTTCAGGATAGCTATTCGTTAGCATGGTGTAAACCGGAAAGACCTCCTTCTTCATTGTTCGAATCTCGATATTTTTTGAGATAATTGTAACAAGGATAATGGAGGAAAATGAAGAAGTAATTTGTTTTGCACAAAGTCTTTCATTCGTTCCTGTCATTAGCTGAAAGAACTCCCCGTTTCTAGCTTTGAACCGCAGCAGTTGAAAAGACATTCCAAAAACAACGTGACGTTGCTTTATTTTCTTTTTTATTTATTTTTTTGAGGTTTAACGACCACCGTGAGCAACTCAATGGGCTATAAGCAGTCGCCCGTCCCTAATTTAGGGTCACTGGTTCCAGGGAAGGGAGAGAGCCAGTGCCATAAGACAAACACAACATCCATGCCTGACCGGGATTCGAACCCGAACCCCTTACGGACGAATGATCAGAGGCCAGCGCCTTAGACCACTGCGCCACCGGGGCGGCGACGTTGCTTTATTAGGTATCGAGGACTAGTACACAGGAAAACGGAAAATACATGGCATGATAAAACAATTAAGAAGCACTCTGTAAAAGTCAATCAGGATATACAAAGATAAACGAAACTGAACGAGCAGCACAAGACAATCTGTGATAGGTGAAGCACACTGGAACAGTTACTGAGCAGAAGGAACGACGGACATGGAGATGGAGAATACATCGAACTGGAGGATGCTTTTCATGCTCCGGGGTGCAGCATGAAAAGCAGAAAACGAGGTGCAACACATAACACTTGCAAAGATAGCATGGTGTAGGTAACAGCACGGGGCAAATTAGCATGAGGCAAAGCAATAACGGTAAGTATCTGACGAGATGAGTCACACTCGATGAGCAAGTAACGTAGCACAACAGTAGAAGGTATGCTGAGGCACATGGCATGACATAAGACAAATACTCGACGAGACAGGAAAAACAAATCCACGGAGCACCTGAAAAAACTAACTGGGTGCGAACAGCAACATAGGGCAGCAATCCAGGACAGTGACGAAAGGTATAAGAGGAGAATCGCGCATAACAATGCACACAGGAAGAAGCTCTGTGAACAAAACGATGTGACGGGTTCACGGAAGTAGACACCGGGCGGATGTTTGAAAGAACCGAGATGAGGAGGAAACATGGCGGTACATAGGATACAACGGAAAGAAAAAAGGTTGGGTACAACGCATAACAGACACATGCAAAGGAGTAAGACGGAACAGCAACAAGGCAAAGACCGCAGGAAGCGAAACATCATGCAAGAGCAGACAGAAGCTAATCGGTCAGAACCAGATCAATGAGGCGATTTTGAGCATCACCAAGGTAGCAATTAAGAAAACTGTAATAACGGAATATCTCAGGGGTAAGATCTCGTGAGGTCAGCGAAAACTTGGAGCAGCGAATATCCTCGATCAAATTCGAGTAATCAGCTGGATCATGTGAGTCAAGAAGGTGATCCAAAGCAGCGTCACAAAAAGAGGCAAAGAACAAGGGTTGGCAGCATCTGGGAAGAGAATCTTTGAATACCCAGGGACAGCTTGGAGGCGAGCGACAATTCCAGTGGAAACAGAGGGAGAACCTATAAGGTCGGCGAAAGCAGCAACAGTAGAATCAGGAGCGCAACCTGAAGAACGATGACGGGAAGGCTGGGCGACCGCGGTTCGCTTAGTACGAGTCTTTCGATTAGAGCGACGACGGCGCTTCTCATTAGAAGCAGTACCAACAGGGACGTGGTGATGAAGCAGAGCAGACGATGAAGAAGGAGTAACCGACAGCGAGTGAGAAGTCTGACAAGGAAGATCTGGATCATGTGCGGATAACGCAAGCAAAGAGGCAACTGATGGGGCAACAGGAGCTGGTGAAGGTGAGGCTTCACACAAATCCAGAAGAGTAGCTGTGCTGGAAAGCGGGGACCGATCACGGGACCAGAAATCGAAAGGAAGGCAACAACACTAGAGGCATCAGAAGAGCTCGTAGAAGGCGAAACGGGCGGAGAGCACACCGGAGTACTGGAACGGCTGAAGAAAAGATGAGCGCCTGAGGGTGGCGAAGCTGACGTACACAGCGGAGATGATGGAGCAGAAAATCCCGGGGTTAGGATTGACGAAGTGACGTGCGAAAACAAAGAAGGCAGCACCTGAGCAGGCGGAGAAAGGTCGGCAACGGGATGTGACAAAGCACAGACAACAGACGCGAAGAAGAAAGCAAGACAGACGAAGGCACCGAATCAGAAGCAGTAGATCCAGATGTATCCACAGCAGGCGACGCTAGTGGAGAAGGAAAAAGACCTACAGAGGAAGGCAACGACAATCGAGATGGAGACTAAGAAGGTGGAAGCGAAACAAGCGAAGGCGAGGTGACCGGAAGTGAAGAAGGGGGTTCTGTGATGGGCACTTGAGCAGCCGTTGAGGAAGAACAAGAAGAGGTGAACGGACACTGCGAGCGATGATGACCAGGCGTTTTACATGAGAAGCAATGATACGCAGTGAACACATTTATAACGACGTTGTGTTGAACACAAAGCACCTGGAAAGCAGTGGGGCATGAAGTAATGGAGTCCATATCAGGGAAGAGAACTAAGGCTTGGCGTCGGAAGCCTAAATAAGGACCATCACCTTTATTGGCGGGAAGCGTGCGAATAACACCAACAATGCGCCCACACCGAGAAAGAAATACACGTAAAACCGTCGTCGGGGCTTACGTTCGCAAACGGAGGACTTTGCTATGACATTTGGTACAGTTCAAACTGTGGTTACGAAGACACTGCAATATCGGAAAGTGTGTTTACAATTAATCCCGCGGATGCTGACTGACCACCATAAGGAAGAATGTATGGGTTGGAGTTTGAACCACTTGCTGCGTTACAAAGCACAGGGTGATGCATTTATATCGCGCATAGTGGCAGGTGACGAATCACGGTGCCACCACTTTGAGTCATCCAGCAAACCAGCAAGCATGCAATGGAAACATCCCGGGTCACCAAAACACATAATATTCAAGTCACAGGACTCCGCCGGTGAGGTTATGCTGACCGCATTTTTTGACCATGAAGGGCTTTTGTTGGTGGACTTTAAAGAGCCTCACGTGAACAGCAATGTCAACCACTACATCGACACAGTGGACAAGCTGCATAAAGCCATCAAGAATGCTTTTGGCATGCTTTTGCGTGGTGTGATTCTGTTGCACACATTATGCAGGATGCGTTAGCACGGAAAGGGTGAGAGGTTCTGCACCACCCAACCTATAGCCCGGATCTGTCAACATGTGACTTTAATGTTGACAGATCCAAATGGTTCAAGGAGAAACTAAAGTTCTTCTTCGCAGACGGTATGCGTCGTCTTTCCAAGCAATGGGATGCGTGTTATTCTGCCACACCTGCGGATGTAACTCTTCGTTCGTTTATATATATATATATATATATATATCATCATCATTGTCAACTGTTATGAATCCACTACTGGAAAAAGGTCTCCCCAAGTTTCTTCCACAATTGTCTGTTTTGAGCGTGTCTCCTCGATGACACACCGGCATGCTTTCGAATTTCATCCATCAATCTCCCATAGGGTCTTCTTCTGGGTCTTTTCCTGCCTCAATTCATTCTAAAATTTCGGTTTTCCGTCGGTCGTCCGCTGTTCTAGCAACATGTCATGCCCTTACCATTTCAGTGATTTCATTGTGGTCATGATGTCGTCAACTCCTGTCGTTTTCCTTATCCATGAGTTCCTCTGCTTATCTTTCCTGGTTACACCAAGCATGATTCTCTCCAGGCTTTTTTGCGTTGCCTGCAGTCTTTGTTTGTCTTTTTTACGCTTTCCAACCGTAGGTTGAAGAAGCGTATATGCTTCAGCTTTTTCCGTCCGTCCGTCCATCTGTCAGCACGATAACTCACGTAAAAACGGTCCGATTTCGATGAAATTTTAGTATGTGGTAGGGGACCAACCCTATGGTAAATGGACAAAATGGGGTCAAAGGTTAGGACACAGGAGCGGGATCTATTCCATAGCCATTATGCATCATAACTTACGTAAAAATGCTTCGATTGCGACAAAACTTTATCATGTTATTTCGGAGGTATACCGAACTGATTCTGTTGAATATCATCGAAATGGGATCAAAGGTCAGGGCACAGGACCGAGATTTATTCCACAGCCATTATTCTCATGACTTGAGTAATTATTTCTGGTATGTTGGAAAGCGTATCATATTCAATGCATTGCATGATTTTACTATCTTCTTTAGTTAAGGTCCATGTCTCTGCTCCATACGTAAGCACTGGCAGGATGAACTGATTAAACCCTTATCTTTTAAGACATAATGGCATACCTTTCGTAAAAATTGTACTGTTTCTGCCAAAAGCTATCCATCCAAGTTTTACACGCCGATTAATTTCTTCAGCAATGTGACTCTTACTTCATATCTGCTGCCCGAGATAAATGTAGGTATCGGTTGTCTCAAGCTTTTCACCATCAATAAATAAATCTTCGTTTCTTGTAAAAGCAATATATGTCACTTTTGCCTTCTGAAAGTTCATTTTTAATTCCACTTCTTTACTCTTGTCAGCAAGTTCTTGGATCGTATTCTGCGGTTCAGAAGTCGTAGTTGCAAAAATGACAACGTCATCAGCGAAACGAACGTGATTTGAATTATCTGCATAAATCTTTTTCTCTTTGTCCCAGTTCAGTGATTAAAAAATATTTTGCAATGTGGCATTAAAGAGTTTGGGAGATATGATTTCACCTTGTCACATTAGCTTTCCAATTTTTATTAGTGCTGCATCCTCAAATATCCAAACTTTTGCAGTTGCATTTTCATAGATACTATTAATAATGCTAATGTATGCATCTGCAATATCACAGGATTTCAAAGCAGTTGTAACTGCTGATGGTTTTACGGAATCGAAGGCCTTTTCATAATCAATAAAAGCCTTGCATAATGGGAGTTCATATTCTCTTGTTCTTTCAGTTAGTTCTCTAAGTACATGGACATGATCTTCAGTGCGGTAGCCACTCCTGAATTCAGCTTCTTCTCTTGCTTGAGCCATGTCCAGTTTTACCTACATGCGATGTGAAAGAAATTAAGTGAAAATTTTATAAACAACTGATAGGAGGCTGATGAGCCTGTAGGTCCTGAGATCCTCAACGTCACCTTTTTTATGTAGCAGGATCATTGTAGCATTATTCCAATGCTCAGGAATCTTACCTTCGTTGAGACAGCTGGTGAAAACTTGGGCGAGTGAAGTTTCAATTTTTCCACTTGCTTCTTGTACACTCGTGGACAAGAAATTTACACACCTAGAAGAAAACATGCTGCAACCGCGAAACTTTACAAATAGCTAGGGTGCGTTTGGTGCGAGTGCGCATAACCGCACACCCTGTGGCGGCGCTGCTAGCACGAAACGGCAGCCTTATAAACCGGCGTGTAGTCGATGCCTCATGAAAGAGAAAAGGAACGGCCGGCGCAAGCAAGAGTACAGTGGACAAGAATGACGGTTAGACACCAGAGACGTCGATGTACGCAAATTACGGGCTGAAAACAGCAGGTTGGTCGGCGCGCCGTATAACCCACCACGTGGATCGTTCTGACCATACCGTCCGACTGTGTTGGAAGCAGTGGACACGTGACGGCCCTGCCACACGGCGAGTGTCTCCGAACGAACTAGGAGGACCACTCGTAGATAGGATCGACAGATCGTGCGGCAGGCACGAATGGATCCCACGGGAACCCTGTCCACTCTACAGGCAAATGTAGCGGCTCTTGTGTGCCAACGAGCCATTTCCTGAAGCCTCGCGGAAGCGAATCTGCGATCTTAGCGCCTCTTACGTGTTCTACCATTAACACCGGAACATCGCCGGCTCCGTTTGCAATGGTGCCAGGCGAGAGCGACGGGGAACGCCACAGACTGGCGACGTGTGGTGTTCAGCGATTAGTGTCGGTTCGTTTTGGGGGCAGATGATCATCGTGTCCGGGTGTGGAGGTCCCGGGGTCGACGGCACATTCCAACCTTGCCATCGAGCGTTCCATCTACCCCACTGCAGGCATTATGGTCTGGTGAGAATTTATGGTCTATTGCCTACGATAGCCGATCAGCTCTAGCAGTGGTACGTGGATCATTGTCGGGCCAGCGGTATGTGGATGAGATCATAAGGCCCCATGTGCTCCCACTCCTGGCCGGAATTCTAGGTGCGCTATAATAGCAGGATAATGCCATCCCACACACGGCTCGGGTTTTCCAAGACTGCTTACGTCATGTCCATACAGTTCCATGGCCTGCCCGCTCCCCGAACATGTCCCCTATCGAGCATGTGTGGGACTAGTTGAATGTTGACTCTGCGCCGCACTATCCGGGATTTGGAGCACACCGTCCAATAAGTGTGGGCCCTCTTCAGCAGGACATCAGGCGTCTGTTCGCCTCTATGCTGGACTATATTGCAACATGTATCACCGCACGAAGCGGTGCGACGCGCTATTGAAGATGACCGGACTGCATGCCACAGATGCCTCTGTAATTGTCCTGCATTAATACACACAATTGACGTGGATTAGGAACATCAAACACAAGTCATTTCTCTTTCCACGTTTTTAAGTGAGTCACGGAAAGTTATCATCGGCCGCCACCGGGAATTGAACCCAGGGTCTTCCAGTTACGCGATGGACATGCTAACACTGCACCACAGCGGCCTCGAATTCTCCAGACTCACATGTGATTAGTTGCCAAACCACATGGCTGGTTGCTCTTGGAGACCCGCACAATGGTGGGGATTCCCGAAAGATGGTAAGAAGCAACTGGTGCAGTGGTAGCATGTCCGGCGAGTAACTGGAAGACCCTGTCAGATGATAATTTTTCCGTGACTCACTTAAAACCGTGGAAAGAGCGATGCTTTCTGTTTGATGTTCCTAATCTACGTCAATTGTGTGTATTAACTATTCATTCGCATACTACTTATTTGTTCAGTTGCTGCCTACCATCTTTGGTAGGCAGCAACTGAACAAATAGTACTGAGATTTGAATGGACAAAATCTTCTATAGATCTAAAAATAAAATCAGTTACCTCCTGCAACATGAGGAATCTGTGATATAAATTTCTTTTGAATAGCGCGATTCTTTTTTGGCGATGCAATTTTCACAAACAGTAATGTTACGTATTTGCTCGTCGTAACAGAAAAATTTGGCAATACACTGGCGGAAAGTACACCATGAAGGAGACGTCTGATACCAATGCAATTTATACAGCATAATAATGGAATACAGAGGATAACGTGATCAAAACATTATGGCAAAGTACAGTTGTATTTGCTGGTAAACTGAAAAATAACATTTCCATGTAACATGGTTAGTACGAGGTTGAACCGCCATGAACTGCGTCACACTGTGCAACTCTGACATGGAGTCTGTCGTACAGATGTTGGATGTAAGTTTGGGGTATTGAGTTCCAAGCATCCTCAAACTGGACGCGTAAATCGGGAATGGTCGTGGCTGGCCGTGGAGACCGGATAAGTCGTTGTCCCATAAAATCCCACGCGTGCTCAATGGGGGACAAATCCGGTGAACGTGCAGGCCATGGAAGTTGTCTCACACCCTGAAGTGCATGTTGCGTTGCACGTGCCGTGTGTGGGCGTGCGCTATCTTGCTGGAAAACACCACGATGGACCGACCTTACAAATGGCACAACAACGGGCTGAATGATGTTGTTGATGTAGGAGGTGCTGTTTAACGTACCCGGTACAAACACTAGTTGTGTACGGGAGTGATAGCTGATCGCTCCCCACACCAGGAGACCAAGTGTAGGCCCTGTGTGTGGCTGGCGGATGCAAGAAGGGTGGAGACGCTCCCCTGTGCGTCTGCGAACACGCATACGACCATCGGAGGCTCCCAAGCAGAATCTGCTTTCATCGCTGAACATGACAGATCGCCATTGTGTTCTCCAGTGCAGACGTTGGCGACACCACTGCAGCCGTTCCTGACGGTGGGCTGGAGTAAGAGGTACACATGCCAGAGGCATACGTGCACGTAGCCCTGCATCCTGTAGACGGTTGCGGATTGTTCGCACAGTGACCTCAGGTGCAACGGCAGCTCGGATTTGCGTCGCAGTGGATGTTCTGCTTGACAACGCCGCTCTTCTTATGCGTCGATCGGTCCGCTCATCAGTTCGTCTGTGACTCCCGGTTCCACGTCTTCTCGTGTGGGAATGTTCCTCGGACCATCTACGTCACCATCGTACCAGCAACGATACTTCCCGTCCAATTCGCTCCGCAATACGACGATACGACTACCCGGCCTCGCGAGTCCGACTAGACGACCTCGCTCAAAGTCCGATAACTGCTGAAATCGTACACGTCTTCCATGTCCAGGCATTGCAGCTTCTTCAGGATCTTCGCACGTGTCCGTACGCCGACGACTGATTACATTCACTTCGCCGTACTCCTTAAATACCACCGACGATAATTTGCATATTATGCCGTGCTGTGGCGTAAGCGCTCATCGGTTGGTCCCGAAATTAACATCACACCTACGTAAACTCGACCCCATTCATATATGTAAATTTCATGATCGTCCGCCAATTCCTTCTTCGTGTTCTTTTTTCACTTTCCGCCAGTGTATTAAGATACAATAAGCTGTACGTAAAAATGGTACATTCAATAGGCGTCGAAAGTGTTTCAATCTGATTTTTGAGCAACGATATGAAGCAAAATATATTTTGAAATCGGTGGAATTTGCATTTCGCTCTTGGCGGCGAAATTATGGATCAGATAAAGATTAAAATGCTAGGATCATCGTTCTCACTGTTCTAGCTTTCCAATGCAAAAAGAGGCTGATATTAAATCAGACTTAGAGATCCACAGATAAACGTATACAGACAAATACATGTATACAGTGAAGGTATAAGTACATCCTTTAGTTTTCAAAAAACGTGCAGGAAACTTTTCCACTTTAACACGCTTCGGTCGAAAGGAAGTGCAAAGCAGAAGCACCCTTAAATTTAAAACAAACATTCTTGAAATGGTCCCATCCAAACAATTGTCTTTCTACGATATTTGACTCACCCAGCATCCCGTCACGTTGTTCTGCTGGCCACGCCCTTTGGAGCTCTGCAATTTGTGCTCTGCCTGCATTTAGCGCCCACCGCCCAATTAATTTGTGTTTCTCTCGTGCATGAATGTCTGCGCTCTCTTCCTAGTCATTCTTTCGAGTTGGTACGTGCATATTTTGCAGGTATTTCTTTATAATTCATCTCGTTGGGCCTGTTTACAATCTGCCTATGGTGACTCGCCTTGACTTTTTGCTCTAAAACTGTCTGATGCATGTAGTAGCCTTCCTGCTGCTGTGTCTACGTTTGCATTCCGGGTTTGCGCTCCAATAATCGTTAATGGTACTCTGCGCTGCCTTCACTGGTGGGTCGATTACCTTCCTGGTGCTGCATCCATTGGCAGTGGTTCTCTACGCAGCCTTCTTCGGTATGCGGAACCCCTTCCTGGTGCTCCACCTTGTTATAGTGGATCTGTGTGCCCTTCGCCGTGCATTTCTACACATTGTCCATGGCCTGTGCTTCTGCTTCTGAATTCTATTTCCCTCTCACGTCACTACGTGCTGCTTCGATGACTTGTCCTCCAAGTGTGTTGGATGCGTCCCAGGACTGCTCTTCTCCTCATCCTGCTACAGATCTGTGTTCAACGTCTCCGACTTTCCTCGCGACAGCCTTGGAGTCCTATATTTCACGTCAAGGTTCCACGCTTATTGCACACGTACAATGCTTTCAACTCTTAGTTTAAGTGCCAAGTTCGACGCCTTACCCAATGTCAAGTTGCACGTCTATACAGTGTATGTTTGCATTGTCGTTTCTCCCCTCCGGTGCAATTACACATTTCGCCAGAAAGCCTTAGTCCGTTCTTGTATATTTGTTTTCACCTGAGTTTGTTTCAAGTCCTATCGACTAGCCTTTCCGTTGGAGATCACAGCGTGGTCCCTATCCCCCTTGCACATTTTCCCGTTCTTCTTAATTTGTATCCTGTACCTCCGGACGTTTCCGATGAGTTTTTACATGCTTTTCCTTCTCGGTGTGGCCGCGTTCTTTGTGATATCCGCAAGATCCCCGCAGCCCATGTTGATCAAGCTGATCGTCCTTATTTTAGCTTCCGCCGCCAAGCCTTAGTTTTTTTCCCTGACACAGACTCTGTTTCTTACTGCTCCACTACTTTTCTGGTGATTTGTTGTCATCACAACTTCGTAATCAACGTATTCACTGCCTATCATTGCATCTCATGTAAACAGCCTGGTCACCATCTCTCGCAGTGCCCCCTCATTTCTTCCTAGTTTTCCTCAACGGCTGCTCAAGTTCATGTCGCAGAACCTCTTTCCTCGCTTCCAGTCACCACGCCTTCGCCTGATTCTTTCACACTTTCTTAGTCTCCAACTCCATCTTCGTTATCTGCCTCCGTTGGTCTTTTCCCTTCCTCGCCAGCATCGTCTGTTGTGGGTACATCTGGATCTACTGCTCCTGTTTCGGTGCTTTCGTCTGTATTTCTTTCTTTTTCATCGTCTGATGTTTGCGCTTTGTCACATCCTGTTGCCGCACCTTCTCCGCCTGTTCAGGTGCTGCCTTCTTTGTTTTCGCAAGTCACCTCGTCTATCCCGATCCCGGGATTTTCTGCTCCACCATCGCCGCTGCGTACGTCGGTTTCGCCACCCTCAGATGCTCATCTTTCCTCCACCGGTTCCAGTACTCCGGTGTGCTCTCCGCCCTTTTCACCTTTTCGGGCTCTTCTGATGCCTGTAGTGCCGTTGCCTTTGTTTCACCTTCTGGTCGCCATGATCGGTCCCCACTCTTTCGCACAGCTCCTCTTCTAGATTCGTTTGAAACCGCACCCTCCCCGGCTTCTGTTGTTCCTGCAGTTACCTCCTTACGTATGTCATCCGACTTTGTACCGTATTCACCTCGCAAGATTCCCGAGACGCCGCCTGTTGTTCCTTCTACGTCGTCTCGTCCTCTTCGTCAACATTTCCCTACTGGTATTGCTCCTAATAAGAAGCGCCGTCATCGGTCTAATCGCAAGACTCGCGCTAAGCGTGCCGCTGTGGTTATGTCTCCTCCTCATCGTTCTTCTCCAGGCTCCGCTTCTGATCCTCCTGCCGTCACTTTTGCTCGCCTTCTTGACAGTCCCTCTGTTTTTTTTTTTTTTTTTTTTTTTTTTATTGGAGGTTTAACGACCACCGTGAGCAACTCAATGGGCTATAAGCAGTCGCCCGTCCCTAATTTAGGGTCACTGGTTCCAGGGAAGGGAGAGAGCCAGCGCCGTAAGACAAACACGACATCCATGCCTCACCGGGATTCGAACCCAGACCCCGTTCGGACGAATGATCAGAGGCCATCGCTTAGACCACTGCGCCACCGGGGCGGCAGTCCCTCTGTTGTGCCTGATCTTGTTGCTCGCCTTCAGGTTGTTCCAGAGTTTACACGCAGACTCTTTCTCTAGATGCTGCTTTTCCATTGTTCTTTGACTCTTCTCACGATGCTCCACTTAATCATTTTATTGCTTCCAATGATCCGGCAGTTTATTCATCTCTGGTTGACAATCTTAGCGCTTTTTACTTTGCATTTTTCACCTTTCGGGCTCTCACCCGGAAGTTGAACGTTACTATGGTTGTCTTGACGACTTCATTTGTCATGCTCAACATCATCTCTTTCTTCGGTGTCCACCTGATTAGCTCTTGTGTGGTTTTGTTTGATGATTGATTTCTGTTGTGTTTTCTTAGCTTTGTTTCTCCCTGCCTCTTCCAGCCCTTGTTGTTTCGTTCTCCTTTTTGTGAAGTGTTTTCTCTCGTGCCTCGTTTTTTTTTCTCATCATTCTGCTTTGTGACCTTTTTCTGTGTGTTTTGTCTTACGATGTCCTGCCTGCATCCGCTTTACATGACCATCACCAACTGCCTCGTACCGTTCGTTCTGCTCCTGTTTTTTTGTGGTTCAACCATGCCCCCTGCGCCCGATTTTCTCGGAGCGCCATGTGTTGCTTCCTACCCTGCTATGTTTTGTATAGTATGTCTAACTGCTATGCCACTGTTAGACAGAAAATGCCAATTTTAAAGAAAGTAATAGTTTTTCCTTAATGTCGTGTTTCTTTTCAAAAGGGCATTAATACCATTATTTCTCTTTTTGTCGGAGGATGGCGTTCAATAAACACAGATGGACAGCAATAATTTCGTTTTTTCCTTAAAAGGAAGAAGGAATAGTTCCTCGGTTTTCTACTCATCATGTTGTTCCCTGGTTCCAGGTATGGTGCTTTCTCTATTTGCTGGCTCAGCCGTTCCTCTGCTCAGTGACTGTTCCCTGTGTGTTTCGCCTCGTGTTGTATCTACCACCGACTACCTCGCACGATTGTAAGACTGCTTTGTGCCTCTCCAATGCTCCGTTTTTTTCTGTGATGCCTTGTATGTTTACTACAGACTGCCTTGCGTCGTTTGTTTCCGCTCCGAGATATTTGCTGTTTTACTACGCCATGCATTTTCCTGTTCTCTTGTGTACTGGTCCTTGAGACACATTGAAGAGATGTTGAAACCGTCACGTTCTTTTTCGAATGTCTTTTCAACTGCTGCGGTTCAAAGCTAGAAACGGAGAGATTTTTAAGATAATGACAGGAACGAATGCAAGACTTTTTGAAAATATACTACTTCATCATCATCCTCCATTACCCTTTATACAAATATCTCAAAAACTATCCAGATTCGAACGATAAAGATGTAGCTCCTTCCGGTTCACACGATGCTAACGAATAGCTATTCTGAAACAGGAAATGTCCGGGGCAGCTCAATATTATTTTTTGAATATCTGAAAAGTAATTGCAGTTCAAACGGTGAAAATGGAGTTCTCCTCGGATCATGTGATGCACTAACGAATGGTTATTTTGAAATTTTGAAATTCCATGAGAGGGGGGGGGTGAAATTGTCGGCTCCAAATTTTCTGAATCCTTTTTTTTTAATATATCATACACTATTCCGGTTCAAACGATAAAAATGGAGTTCTTTTTTCGGTTCATACGATTTATTAACGAATGGCTATTTCGGAATTTCGAATTTCCATGGTGAGGGGAGAAGGGGGAAGTAAATGGTGTAGGCCTGTAACATTCTTTTTTAAATACCTCAAAAACTATTGTGGTTCAAACGATGAAAATATTCTTTTCGGTTCAAACGATTTGCTAAAGAATGGCTATTTTGAAATTATGGATTTCCATGAGGGGGTAGCTGGTGAAATGGTCGGTCTCTGTGCGTATATGTAAATTGTATTATTTATTAAATATTTCAAAAACTATTGCGGTTCAAACGATAAAAATGGAGTTCTTTCCTGTTCATACGATTTACTAACGAATGGCTATTTCGGAATTTTGAATTTCCATGATGGGGGGGGGGGGGGGGTGAAATGGTAGGCCTGTAACATTATTTTTTAAATATCTCAAAAACTATTGCGGTTCAAACGATGAAAATGGAGTTCTTTTCGGTTCATATGATTTGCTAACGAATGGCTATTTTGAAATTTTTAATTTCCGTGGTGGGGGCTGGTGAAATGGTCGGTCCCCGTCTATATATGTAAATTCTCAATATTATTTTTTAAATATCTCAAAAACTATTGCGGTTCAAACGATAAAAATGGATTTCATTCCGGTTCATACAATTTACTAACGAATGGCTATTTTGAAATTTTGAATTTCCATGGGGGGAGGGGGTGAAATGGTCGGTCTCTGTGTGTATACGTAAATTCTCAATATTATTTATTAAATATTTCAAAAACTGTTGCGGTTCAAACGATAAAAAAGGAGTTCATTCCTGTTTATACGATTTACTAACGAATGGCTATTTTAGAATTTTGAAATTTCATGGAGAGGGGGGGTAAAATGGTAGGCCTATAAACATTATTTTTAAAATATCTCAAAAACTATTACGGTTCAAACGGTGAAAATGGAGTTCTTTTCAGTTCATACGATTTGCTAACGAATGGCTATTTTGAAATTTTGAATTTCCATAGGGAGGGGGGGTGGTGAAATGGTCGGTCTCTGTGTCTATATGTAAATTCTCAATATTATTTTTTAAATATCTCAAAAACTATTGCGGTTCAAGCGATAAAAATGTAGTTCATTCCTGTTCATACGATTTACTAACGAATGGCTATTTCGGAATTTGAAATTTCCATGATGATGAGGGGTCGTGGGGGTGAAATTTTGAGGTTTTTAAACATTCTTCTTTAAATACCTCAAAAACTGTTGCGGTTCAAACGATGAAAATGGAGTTCTTTTCGGTTCATATGATTTGCTAACGAATGGCTATTTTTAAATTTTTAATTTCCACCGGGGGGGGGGGGGGGGTGAAATTGTCGGTCTCTCTGTATATATTCAAATTCTCAATATTATTTTTTAAATATCTCAAAAACCATTGCGGTTCAAACGATAAAAATAGAGTTCATTCCTCGGTTAATACGATTTACTAACGAATGGCTATTTCGGAATTTTGAATTTCCATGATGAGGGGGGGGGGGGTGAAATTGTCGGCTCCAAATTTTCTGAATCCTTTTTTTTTTTAATATCTCAAAAACTATTGCGGTTCAAACGATGAAAATGGAGTTCTTTTTCAGTTCATATGATTTACTAACAAATGGCTATTTTGAAATTTTGAATTTCCATGGTGGGGGCTGCTGAAATGGTTGGTCTCTGTGCGTATATGTAACATTCTATTATTTATTAAATATTTCAAAAACTATTGTGGTTCAAACGATAAAAATGGAGTTCATTCTTGTTCATACGATTTACTAACGAATGGCTATTTCGGAATTTTGAATTTCCATGATGAGGGGGGGGGGGGTTGATGAAATGGTAGGCCTGTAACATTATTTTTTAAATATCTGGAAAACTATTGTGGTTCAAACGATGAAAATGGAGTTCTTTCCGGTTCATATGATTTGCTAACGGATTGCTATTTTGAAATTTTGAATTTCCATGGTGGGGGGAGGGAGGGGGGGGCTAGTGAAATGGTCGGCGTCCTATATTTAATTTATATATAAATTCTCAATATTATTTGTTAAATATTTCAAAAACTATTGCGGTTTAAACGATGAAAATGGAGTTCATTCCGGTTCATACGATTTATTAACGAATGGCTATGCTGAAATTTGAAATTTCCATTTGGGGGGGGGGGTACCATTTCACCAGCCCCCCCCCACTTTGTTTTTTAAATAACTCGAAAACTATTGCGGTTCAAACGAAAAAATTGAGTTCATTCCGGTTCATACGTGATATAAACGAATGGTGCAAAAAAAATTAAAAAAATTCCGTGGTGGTGGTGGTGGGGGGCTATCATTTCACCCCCCCCCCCGCCACTTTGTTTTTTAAATATCTCCAAAACGATTGCGGTTTAAACGAAAAACACCGAGTTCATTCTGGTTCATACGTGGTACAAACGAATGGTGTCTGAAAAATTAAAAAATCCGTGGTGGGGGTGGGGGGCTGGTGAAATGCACCTACTCTTCGATACGTAATTTCACATTTTGGCGAACTCTGGTCGGCACGTCACTTGAGCACTCCCGTGAAGAGAGAGCTATCGCACGATATCACGAAGCGGAGCCATCGCATCGTTATACTTGATGGGCACGAAGCCGGCGAGTCAAAGATGATGACCACGTAAAACAGCGCTCGTAAGGTCCGGTAGAAAATCTAAGTGGATGGTTGCAGGGGATTGAAATATTTCGATTGAGCAATCGAAATATTAAAAAATCCGTAAAAAAATACTTCTATCCGTTAATCAGTAAAATTAAGCAGAAATCCGTAAAAGTTGGCAAGTATGCTCCCTCCCACACCCACAGGAACAACATCACTTACTCAGACCCATGAAAATAAAACCTAATTACTTTGGTGGAAAAGGAGTTTACATAGCATATTCAAAGAACAGTCTGAAACTGTACAATCCACTAATACGAGGGATGATGAGGTAGAAAGAGAGAGAGAGGGGAAAAAAAAAAAAAAAAGGTTGTGCATCGGGGCAATCAATGTCAGTTCAACAGCAAATATTCCCCTAACCATTAAAAAAAAAAAAATCCACTAAATTCTTCTAGACTCCTGGCAGCACAAGAACTGAGATCTACAGATGAACATATTTAAATGTTCAGAGTGATTCAGTTAATGAATAGCAGACAAGGGGCTCATGAATCACTACAGGAGTTAGCGATGGATATTAAACAGATGATGTTACTTGCATACGCATAGAGCTCGCTGGTGTTGCACAATGAAATATCTCAACAACATTTTGGATCCTGATTACATTCAATCAGATGATGGCAGACTGCGATTCATTCAGATCTGCAGTTATGCATGCCTTAATATTTGACTACTCTGGACATTCAAAGGGACAGCGCAAAATAGCTCAGCTCATAAAGGCTAGTGATAGTGTGCCAGAAAAACCCAACTGAAAACAAAGTGGATGCAATTTTTGTTTGCTAGGGGGTTTAATGGCCACTCTGAGCAATTCAATGGGCTATAAGGGTCATCCCTAATTTAAGGCCACTGGCTTTAGGGAAGGGAGAAAGCCAGTGCTGTGAGATAAACACATCATTCATGCCTCAATCGAAATTCAAAGCCGAGCCTATCTCAGACAAATGGTCAGGATGCAATTTTGGAACTCTTGCAAAATAATTTTCAGTGTGGTCCAGCTCTGGCTTTATATAACAAACATAAAAAAAAAATTACAGAGGTCAGCAAACTCCAGTAGATATTAGAGATTTGTGGACCCCTTCATCATTAGAAGAGAAACTGCTTTAACCAGACAAAACAGAAATCAAAAATTGATACTGTGCACCAAACTGTTCACCAGGGAAACTGTAGAAGCCAGTTTTGTGGAGCTCTCTTGATTTCTTGGAATAGGAAGCAGTAGCACATGCTTCAGAATTCAGCAGTGAAGCTGTGGGACTGATTAATTTTCAAGCTAAGCACCACATTGGCATTACAGCAGCGCCTGACAAAAATTGCTATTTAGGAAACAAATTCGTTGTAAGAGCTGCATAAGCCCAAAACTTTGTTATCCCTTAGCCACTGATGTAACAGCTTTGAAAAATAATATTAGAACATGTTTCAATCACTATCTACCAACAAGTAATTGGACACCCCTGCAATCGACGATATCTGCGTCCTGATATACGTCACGGCCGCCGCCGTTAAATATCTTGTGGGAAACAACAATGCAACCAGTCGCATGCAAGATGCCATGCAGTTCGGAGCTCTCTGATTTCGAGAAAGGTGTAATCGTTGGGTATCACAGAAATGGCCGATCCTTACGTGACATATCCAGGGAGTTGAAGTACCCGAAATCGACAGTGGCCTATGTTATTGGCAAGTGGAAGATGAGAGGTGACTGTCGGAATGTGCCCCGACCCGGCAGACCCACAAAACTGGGAGTTAGAGACTGACGGGTGCTGGCCAGAGAAATTCAGAAGAACAGCACCAAATTGATGTGCCACATCCACAAGGAGTTTCAACAGGCAACCGGGAATGTTCTTTCGATGAATACCATCCGTAAGGAAGCCCATCTGCTTGGTTATCATTTACGTGCTGCCGCCCACAGGCCTTTGATCACCAAGTCCAATAGCGCTGCTCGGCTAACATGGTGCAAAGAACGTCGACAATGGACCGTTGAACAGCGGAAACAGGTTCTCTGGAGCGACGAAGCAAGGTTCACCCTCTACCGTTCAGATGGCAGGGTCTGGGTTTGGCGTCTGCCTGGAGAACGCCTCCTGCCGGAATGTATTGTGCCAACTGTGAAGTTCAGTGGCGGTGGAATTATGCTATGGGGGTGTTTCTCCTATTATGGCACGGGACCTTTGGTCGCAATTCCTGGTAGACTCAATGCTGAGACCTACTGCACAATTTTGGATGACCATGCGCTTCCTACGTTGTGGCAGTTTTACGGGGTGGACCCATGTTACTTTCAGGATGACAATGCCACCTGTCATGTTGCGAGGTCCACCATGGCTTGGTATGGTGCCAATGGGGTTAATTGAATGGACTGGCCTGCGCAGAGCCCGGACCTTAACCCTATCGAGCACCTCTGGGACGAGTTGGAGCGTTGACTTAAGGGGTGCCCCCACCATCCGAAATCGGTGAAAGAACTGACCTGTCTTCTCTAAGCCGAGTGGAAGAAAATACCGCTAGCCATCGTACAACGCCTGGTTGAGAGCATGCCCCGGAGGGTTGCAGGCGTAATCGCCGCTCCTGGAGGCTCCACCAACCATTGAAGGTGAAAAAACTTCGTTTTCCTTTGCTATCAAAGGTGTCCAATTACTTGTAGGTAAATAGTGTATATATCTACATACGTCTGCATATTTTTAAAAGTAATTTTTCCATAATTTCAAAATATCTTTTAAGTAATTTTCAGTAATTTAATGAGCTAATGTAAAAATGAAATGTATGATGGCATTAAAAAATCCTGAATGCTCTTTCCTTTATTAATAATCTTATTTATTTATTTATTTATTTATTTGCAGTTAATCACATTCTTAGTGGGTGACATTTATTATGAATTCCAGCTTGTAAATACAGTTTTCATGGAATTAATTACCTTACCTGTGTTTTTTTCAGTTGAAAAGACTGATTTGTGCTGTCTGTCATGCTATCAAAAATATTCCAATGGGCAGGAGAAATGACTTAAACTCAGAATTCTCCTGAGAGAGAGAGAGAGAAAGTGTACATACATACATAATACATATCACTAAGCTGTTCTCTGGCATTCAAAGAAAGTTCATCTGCCAAAATAAAGTTCAAAACTGACAGAGAACGAGATTTTACTTATTACTGAGGCTTCAAATATCTCCACTTACAGTGATCTGGGTACACAATTCGAGATTCACTGACATCCATTATATGTCTCACACAAGACCTTTTGTGCTAATTACCTTTTCTCAATAAGAATTAAAAACACTGACTCAAGGATTTACTCAGATAAAGTCACAGTCCTATCAGAATAATAGGGTCACCCCTGGAATCACAGTGTACCTGCCCAGGCACGTCACAAGGTCCACCACACTGAGATATAAGTGGCCAGCCAGGACAGATGAGCCATAGGGCATGACATGAGCACAACGGGCAGAGGTAGTGACTTGATGGATGTTCAAAAAGGAATGATCATCGGCTACCACACCAAGGGTGAAAGCCTTTCACAGATGTGCCAACTCTCCATATTTAGGTGGAAGACTCCAGATTTTCAGCCCTTTCTCCCGCCCTCCAGATGAATGTCGAATTCTCCTGATTTTCACCAAGAATTAACAATTAGGATGGTCGAAATTCTATGAACCACCACCATGATTTCGAACCGCCTGACTTTTCCTCTCCTATCTGCAAAAAAGAAAGCCACAGTGGTCTAAGCACTGGATTCTGACCAATGTTCTGAGGTAGGTCGGGTAAAATTTGCTTTAAATTTTTTTCTCCCAGTCTGCACCTTCAGCAAAGAGGTAACCTGCTCTGGCACTAGAATGCCAGGGAGGGTCAGTAATTGATTGACAGATGGGAGCTGCCCTGCCTTCTCCTTGCAGTTCAGTCTTTCAACCCCTCGCCTCAACAGAACCGCACACATTCTAAGTGATGATAAACAGTTGAAAAATGAAGTAGTTACAGTTGGCCTTGCCTTGTAACGAAAGGTGATGTTAGTGCGATGCCTTTTGTCAGCTTTGCCTTCGAGCACAACTTAAAGAAGAACGAAAAACAGTTGGCTGCTATTTTATTCATAAAAAAAAAAAAAAAAAACCATGCAGCAATTTCACGTTTTTACTATCTAGTGGAATTGATGTACCTGAAAATGAATTTCAGTAGGGGGAGGGTGTTTACTTTTGAGCTTTTTTTTTCATTTTCTCCAGAACTTTTAGTGAACCAATAATATTATTTCTGGAAAATTGTTCCTATGTCTCGAAAATGTCACTCATGTGATTTTATGAGCTGTAAAAATCTCCCGATTTTCAGATTTTGAAGGTTGGCATGTCTGCTCTCAGAAACAGCAGACTTTGTGGACTGTTCGTGAGGTGCTGTAGTAAGGGTGTACCAAGAATGGTCCGCTGGCACACCGAGTACCTCCCGACATCATAACTGTGGAGCCCCAAAGACCACCAACCCCAGAGGAGAAAGTTGACTGGTAAAGAGCAATCGATGAGCAACTGCGCAGCGGTTAACCACGCAAATGAACGATGGAGCACCCAGGTACATGTCCACGATAACAGTAGAGCGAACCCTGTTATGCATGGGTCTCCAGAGTCAACGCTGTGTCAAGGCGCCTATGTTAACCCAGGTCCATTGGCAATGACACCTGCACTTCGCATGGGATTATCATCATTGGACAGTGGAAAACGGATGCCTTTTCGACGAATTGAGGTTTCCACTCCACATAAGTGACACGCAGTGGAGGATACGGCATCAGACATATGAGGAGCAACACCCGGACAGGCTTGTCGGTCAAGTATAGCCCGGTGGTGGCAGTGTGCATGTCTGGGGAATGTTTTCTTGGTATGACCTGGGACCACTGGACGGGTTCCTGAATGCCAATGGCTACCTATCAATCCTCACTGACCACATGCATCCCTTCATGTTGGACGTTTATCCTGGTGGTGTCTACCAACAGGACAATGTGCCCTGCCATATAGCTAAGGGGGTACGTGATTGGTTCTAGGAACACAACAGTGATGTCTCCGTTCTCCTTTGGTCGGCGAAATCACCTGACCTCAATTACATAGAACACTTGTGGGACTATTTAGGTAAACAGGTTCAATGTGCCAACCCACAACCATGTCATCTCTGGGACCTCCATGCTGTGCTGCAGTCCGAATGAGGCCCTGGAATGTGTGCCTCGGGCAACTTACAGGGCCTCATTGCGTCCATGCTACAGCGACTCACTGCTGTCATCCAGGCCAAGGGTGGTTATTTCCATTATAAGGTAGGTGGTCATATTATTCTGAAATGACTGTGTATACTTAAATTCTAAATTCTATTTTAACTTGAAGAACTTCCCATTATTATTTAAATCTTCTGAGTTATTCTGTATTCACATATGTTTCTGGCCACTAGATCTTTATCAAGGCCTGTTCTCAATGATCAGATTCTACTCACTGAGAACAGGCCTTAATAAAGACCTAGATGCCAGAAACATCTGTAAATACAAAAGAACTCAGAAGATTTGGAGAATAATGGAAAGTTCTTCAAGTTAAAATAGAATTTAACTATCTTTCTCATGCAGACAATCCTGAATTAAGCCCTCCCATGATTTCTTTGTCTTTCTCTACCTTTTATTCTTGCCACTTTGGCTGAATAAGTTCTCTTAGTTAGCATCTTGCCACCTATCCTTTCGACATGGCCAAACCACCTCAGAATATTTGTCTCCACTCAAGTAACGTTTTGCTTCACATGATCAGAACATGAATTGCCACAACTCTCCAAGAAGTGATGCATCTATCCAGAACACAACTGACTCCCATGTTTCTTCTGTAGTACCCAGTTTCACGTTTCACCATTGGTAATCAGAATAGGGACAATTACACTTTCGTATATGGTCATTTGTGACGTTTTACAGAACTCATCAGCCTTGTGAAATCTCGCTACAGCAGTATGACTTTCAAAGCTGAATTCAATCATGCACTAATTTTGCTATCTAAGCCAGTTTCTCTATTAAACACCTTCCTAAGTACAAACTCATTTATCTAATCTAACTCTGTACCATTTAGACTGATTGTGCACCAAGTAAAACCAAAAACAAAGCCAAATTTAAGCATTCTTATTTAAGTTTTTGCCATGACCATTTTTGAAAGTTGATTCAATGACCAGACTTCTTTTTTCTATTCTAAGATGCTTAAATTTTTTGATGACATTCAAATGCTAAAGCATATTTTAAGCAAAAATACATGTACTGTGCTCGAATAAAGTGCCTTAACTGAAAAATGTACTATACACTGTCCACGGTGGAATCAAGTTGAGTTCATTTTCTACTCTAAGATACTTAAATTTCTTGTATGGTATTCAAATTCTAAAGTATATTTAGGACAAAAATACACTAAAACAAAATGACTTCACTCAAAATAGTACTTCATGCCATCCATAGTGGCAACAAGTTACGTTCACCCCAAAACGATGATTTTTTGGTGCAACGTTTTACATATTGTTTCACAGCATGCAGCAAAGTACATAAAAATTTCTGTGTGTAACAAGGGCATATATTTTTTTAAATTTCCGTCACAACTTTTGAAATAAATCCAAACAAAAAAGTAAAAAAAATAAGCTGCTTTGTTTTCAAATTTCCATGACAACTTTTGAAATAACTACACACAAAAAAAATACTCTGTCAAGTACCTGTTAAAATTTATTACAGCTTTCTCAAATGTATCAAGACTCACTGAATAAAACAAATATAGAACATTCTTCTTAATTCATAATCTTGCATTAACACAATTTTCCATGACATGTGCACATACACAGTTCCTATAAATTTTACCTATAGTGTTTAAGATGATATTACTGCTCAAAAATCAGTGTCATGACCAATTTCATTTTTCAATTTAATTGAAATGAATTCTTATTACAAGCTTGCAGCTGGGAAGTGAAACTGAACATTCTTAAAGAAATATGAGCATAGTTAGCAAGCTATCACTAGCATTACTTGTTCATTAGAATAAAGACCATTCATCTGTAAACAACTAAAATAAACCAGAAAATTTTTGAAAAGAAAAATGAGTGTGTCATGGTTTCCCTCTTTATATGCAAGTAAGGGAAAAGAGATTACTTCATGAAGATTTATACAACTCCTTGGTATTCTGCATTTATTTCTATATTTTATGTTCAAACAATACAAATGTAGTTGGGTGTTAAAACTCTGGTTATTAGAAAATGAATAGCAGCCAGAATATAACAAGGGGGGTGAACCTCTGACTTTTGGTTACAACAAAAAGATCTTATTACTTCATTAAATTTCCCATAACATCTGAAAAATGTATAGCTATTTATCGTTCTTAAGACTATTACTTGACAGGATAAAAGTAGAGCATCTCACTCTTAGAAAAGAAGTTTCACAACTGTATTAAATATGAGGGTTTCATACATGCTGCAGTCTTCGATGATCTATTTTATCCAGTTGCACCAAGCTGTATTTAAATTAAGAAAAATTGTACAAAAAAAAGAAACTTTATATTTGCACAGTGGAATCATACAAAAAATTAAATCATGCACATGAAAACAATAAAAGCACTAAAGTATCATTGAGGGTAAAATTACATCAAATTGATTCAACTGAACTGAATATTACACTGTGCTTCCTAAAAATCCTTCATATAGAGTCAAATTGCTAATCCAATGATATAAAGGAAAGCTGAAAAAAGTAAGTTTCTCAATACTGTACATGCAGTTTCTCAGATTTCTTGGGTATTTATTTAATCAATGCCATGAGAAACACCCTTCCTTTGCTTCCACTTACATTATTTATCATACACATTTCCATTCTGCTTAATATAAACTATCTCCCAGAAGAATATCATATATCCTACGAACAGAACAATATCGTACATTTCATCGACAGTCAGTCCAAATAATTCCATACATTTCATTGACAAAACAATATCATGCATCTCAATGACGGTCCAAATATCATACATCATATGGCAGTCCAAAGAATATCATACATCCCATAGGCAGTCAGAATAATATCATAAATCTCATTTACAGTCAGAAGAATATCATACATTCCATAGGCAGTCAGAAGAATGTTCATACATCCCACTGACGGTCAGAAGAAAATCATACATCCCATAAATAGTCAGAAGAATATCATAAATTCCATTAACAGAAGAATATCAGTGAAATTGATCAAATTTAAATTGGAAGAGGAGAAGGATAATTAGATTCAGTTTCTTGCTGTACAAATTGCAAAAGAAAATAATATGGATTATATGCATAAATTCAAGAAAGAAAAATCCAACATAAGGTTAAATTATAAATCTTACCACACCAAGTTAGTCAAGATACATACAGTGACAAATTTAATAAAAAGAGCTAAATTACTATCTTCAGAAAGAAATCAGCACAACGCAACAGCACAAATGGCAAAATTTTTATACATAATGATTCCCCCAAAAGAGAATTATAATTAAAGTATTACATAAACTAAAGGAAGAACATTCAAACCAAAAATAAACTATAATAGTAGGGCTGTTGACCAATCAATATTTTTAATTGGTTAAATATTTCATTGATCAATTAATCGACCGATTAATTGGTAATTTGATCTAGTGATAAAAAATACTGTCACAAAAAATATACAACTGTAAATTATATTATACATTATTCTATTATTACATGGATATCAAATCCGTTGTCTAAAATGTTAGGGTGTTTAATGTATCGTAGCCTGTTAATCTAGCAGTATTCATTGCTTTACTTTATTAAAAAATCAGAAATATGAATTAATAATAATTCCTTTAAACCTGGTTTGCAGTCACTGCTTTAGCCAAGATTTTAGGCACAAGAGCTTGTCAACATTAGATGGCTTAAGAGAAGTATGAAGTTTGTTAACAATACCAGCAGCACTAAACACTTTTTCACTTGGCACAAATGTTGCTGGAATGCACAGCAACTGTTTTGCTAAAGTATCAAGCTACAGCAACTGTAATGAATGAGTTTTCCACCACTGAAGAGGATCTGTAAAATCGTTGTCGAGTTTAGGCAAGCTCTGATAAACTTGAAGCTCTAATTCTATCGGTGTGCTGACATTTGCGTATTCCTTTATTTCTATTTCTGGAATTGATGAATTGTCAAGACATTGTTTTCTTCATTTCTGTTGCACATTACTTTGTTCTCGGTGTAAGGGCAGCTGTTGATTTGTGCTACTGGATGAAATTCTGTTCTACACTAGTTCTTGTTTTTTTTTTTTTTTTCTGGAATACAGCGAAGTGTCTTGAATTGAGGGTCAAGAGCAATACCTTCTTTGTACTTGTCGTATAAAAGCCATTGACTGAGTCTTTCCGTCAGATCATTGAGCAACATAGCTTTAAATCTGCAAATATGTGCTGGGTCGGTATCAGACAATCTAACTGCACTTTCGAGGTGTGTAAAAGCGGAAATTACAACACTGGCAGTTATGTACTTGTGACCTCTGAGTTATTCAGTGGTTTCCAAGCAAGGTTTCAATACGCTGATTAGCTTCTCAAGCGCTTCCCACTCAACTGTTGTCAAAACTGGGGTATTCAATGCATTGGCTAGCAGAATGTTGTCTACTGTGTTTTTAGCTTGTACAAGACTTTCCAACATGATGTAGGTACTATTCCAGCATGACACTATGTACTTTTGAAGCTTAGTGTCAGGAGGACCAAGCTCTTTTTGTATAGACGACAGTGTAGCCTCTAAATGTGAGCTGTGTTTAAAATGTGCTACAATTTTTCGGCATTTAGCTAGAACTTTTTCTATCAATGTGACTGTAAGAGCTTTATTTATACTTCACTGTAAAGTATGTGCCGAACACCTTACACTATCAAACTTTGATCTGTTAACACCAAGTACAATATTTTTGGCATCAGTGCAGATGGCAACAAGTTTGTCCATTAGTTCCCATTTTTTGACGGGTTCCTCAAATTCAGTTGTACACTGATTTGCAAAATGCTTCTCAATCACCTGTTTCACTTGAAAAGTTGCATCACAATAATGCCACTCATTGTCAATCCAGCGTACTCTTATTGCTAAGTAGCTGTCATTGGCAAGTGAGGTCCAAAAATCTCCAGTCAAATTCACATAGGAAGCTCTCTTTAATTCATTAAACATTCTTGACTTCTGAATGTCATAAATTTGGACAATTTTGTTCATAATGGTACTTCTGGCAGGTAAATTGTAACACTTAGTTCAGGCCAGGATCTTCAACAATACTGACAGGTAAATTGTAGCACTTAGTTCAGGCCAGGACCTTCAACAATACTGACAGGTAAATTGTAACACTTAGTCAGGCCAGGATCTTCAACAAAACAGACAGGTCTCGAACTAGATGCAATCCACAAAGCTAATTTATTGGTTAATTCCTGTTCTTTTAATGCAGAAACAGGCTTTTCAAAGAAGGAACTTATACTCATTTGCTTCATAGTGGTGGCATTTGAACTAGGCTGCTCCTGTGGCGTATAATACAATTTCCAAGAGTTTAAAATGATAACGTAAGCTAGTTACACTTCCACTGTACTTACATTTTTTCTTACGTTTAAAACAATAAACATGTTTGCAATCAGTAACTTCCCCACTGTCTTCTAATTGATATCCAAAACAAGAGGACAATTTCCCTTTTAATCCCCGAAACTTCATTTTTGGAGTTCAAATTTCTTCATTTTTCAAACTTTCTTTCATTGACAGACACTCTCATTCCAGTAGGCTCCGCTACCAATAAAGCAACACTATTTGCTTTTTCAAAGAGGAGAAAGGGGGTAAAAATTTGCCCCAGACTATTGCTCTTGAACTGGAAATTCTCCCTGTTGACGTATACGATACTTCTGCAATGGTACTCAACTTTGTCCCTGGGTAATTAAGACTAATTGTCTACCCCCATTGATTCCAAGAAACATGTGTATTATTCCCCTACCTTTCCTATTGAAAGCTGAATCTCGTTGTGAGGTCTGGCAGGACCAGTGGCATATTTTCATCTGCGTCGATGTAATAAAACCTTGAGGGACCACTAAACAAGCTTGGAAGATGCCGGCCGTCTGTTACACCGACCTTATTAGTGAGACAACTGACTCTGCCCAGACGATTCAGCTGAGACAGGAGTAGAAAAGGTGCGGCACCCCTTCATGTGTGATGGAGCTGCATTTTTCTGAAAAGCTATAGTCAACAAGAGCATAGCATGAAGGGGAAGCACAGACAAACCCCCATATGAGAAGTGAGCACAGAGCACCGCAATAAAAGAATGGGGGAACCACGAAGTCGTGAAGCCCTTAATGAAATGCTGGCAGGACAAGTATGGTGTTAAAGGCGGAAGTTCGGAATTTATGATGAACTTTGAAGACTAGCATATTGACACACAATGAATGATGGAATCCCTGCTTACAGTGGTGACTGCAAGATTTAAACTCCCATTGCCATAAAAAGCCTAGTTTCCAAGAAGTGGAGACACGAGCACAAATTGGTGTATTCAATTAATTCAAAACTATATGCAGTTTTTTGCAACAGTTCCTAATGAATTTCATTTCATACAAATTTTTTAAGTAACCAATTAATTAGAAGAAAAAAATAATCGGCAAATAAAAAATTTATTGATTAATCGATCAAACCAGACAGCCCTATATAACAGTAATAAAGAATGAACCTACCAAATACATACCACTGGGTAATTATAGAGAACTGAACAGCAACAGAAGCAAGCTCTCAATGTCTGAAACAAATATAGCAGCTACAGCCCAAAGGAAGGTAGCATACTAAGCGAATAAAGAAAAGCCACCTCCAAAACAGGACACAATCAAAGAGAGGAGTGTCATTTATCAATTAACAATGAACTGCAATAACAAATATATTGGACAAACAGCATGGAAATTGAAAAAAGAGAATTAAAGAATATAAGGCAGCTATTGAAAAAGGTGACCAGAACAGAGCAATTGTAAAACACATAGAAACATGTTAGTGCAAGTCAATATGGGATCAAATTTAAATCTTGTATTATGAACCTCAAATCAACAGATGAATTGTAAAAGAAACCTACTACATCATAGAGAAAGGCTCAATCAATGAACGGACCAAAATCACAAGCCCAATGTTCAATGTTTGGTTTAAGGACAATTAAAATTCCAGAAGAACACTAATTATATTTTATCTAAAAGATGCTATTACATGAATCTGGTGATCTCGCAACAATACTTAAATTGTATTCTTTGTCAAAAATGAAGGTGGGGTGAAGTTGAAACACTGATATCAGGCCTTAATGGTCACCTAAAGGCCGGAAATGTCTACAAGAAAATAATAATAAAAAAAAACAAAAAAAAAAAACCTCAAAGGATACAGAGAAAGAGAAGTAAGTGAAGTCTTCAATGAAAGAAAACTTAAAAATATCTCTAAGTAAAGCCAAAATACTTAACTTTCTTATTAGAACATCACAAATCCCACTGAGAGTCAGAACAACATATATCTGATTGACAGAACATCACACATTCCATTGAGAGTCAGAATATAATACATCCACTGATAGTCAGATGAATATAAATATTGACAGTCAGACAAATATCATACATCCCACTGACAGAATACCCTGCACATGATGGGCTGCACAGGCAGGTATATGTTCAGCCACAGAACAGACTCGCAAGACTAACTATGTCCCAAATATCTAGTCCGGCTTTAATGTATGACATACAGAAACCACATTATTTGAAGTAAGTCATTTCTTGTGATTTTCAGCCTCAAAATGTCATTTAAAATGTAATATTAGCACATTATTAATACCAAGAACTGAACAATTTTCAATACTTATTTTCTTTTAAATACTTCAGTATGTTTGAGGTGCATTTCTTATACAAATTAGCCTCAAACATACTTCATGTCTGAGGGTAATTTGTCATATCATGCTGCTTCTTTCCAAAGTGATCATTCTTTCCAAAGTCATATCATCTTTCCAAAGTCATATCATGCTGCTTCTTTCCAAAGTGATCATATCATGCTGCTTCTTTCCAAAGCCACAGAACAGACTCGCAAGACTAACTATGTCCCAAATATCTAGTCCGGCTTTAATGTATGACATACAGAAACCACATTATTTGAAGTAAGTCATTTCTTGTGATTTTCAGCCTCAAAATGTCATTTAAAATGTAATATTAGCATATTATTAATACCAAGAACTGAACAATTTTCAATACTTATTTTCTTTTAAATACTTCAGTATGTTTGAGGTGCATTTCTTATACAAATTAGCCTCAAACATACTTCATGTCTGAGGGTAATTTGTCATATCATGCTGCTTCTTTCCAAAGTGCAATTCTTGTAATGTATATTAACTTTAATCTACACCAATCTTCTTTTCCTGATCAGTAGCTCATTTTACTGAGTTGACATTAATGATTCATAAAAGGTGCTACACTTTGGTGCTGAATACAACAAACACATTTGAGCATGTTATAGAAGAAGAGATAAATGACTGCAGAAATATGAGGGATTATGAAGAAAACATACTTCTGCGTGTTCTGCAGTCAGTTCTGTCTCATGTTATTTCTCTTTCAATGCTTCTCCTACATGCCATTATTTATTTAAGCACTTCCAACATCACCTGAATCACAGTAGGTCAGGTGCTATGTCTTTCTATGGTCTGCTTTGCATGCGGTTTTACATTAAGAACTATAGATTTCATATGCTCTCTACAACTTCTCAACAAATGACCATTCCAAAACAGTCTTTCAACTTTGAAGTCTCTGTCATTTTAAAATGGTTGCTTTCACACATTCAGTTCGGATTCTATCTTTTTTTGTCTAATGTGTATGGATTTAGGTGCTCATGGAGGTTGATAAAACTGAGCTAAGAGGGCAAGCAACAGAATATGCACTCTTGAACATGTGCTACATATATCATCAGTGTCTCCAGGTTCTAATTTTTTTTGTTACTCTTAGCATAGATTATTGAATAACGTAACATGAAAGTAAATAGGAAGTATTTAATGTTTGGAAATGCAAATATTTTAATATTCAAGGATGCTTGTAATGAGGTTCCTCAAAACACTTGCAAACTTATAGAAGCAAGTAAATCTATGGCCCTTGTTATCAATCAAGAGAAAACAAAGCACATGTGCATCTCAATAGATGATCAAGATCCAGCTGACCTCACAGTAGGGGAACTATGCATTCAAGTAGGTACATCAGTACAGATATCTGGGAATAAACATTGATAGCAATTATTATATGCAACAGGCAATTACAGAAAGGCTGGCAAGAGTTAATAAGTGCTTCTTCAGCATTATAAAATTCTTGAAATCAAAAGTACGTATTATAAAAAATATCAAAAGAAATATACTATATATGACATGTTCTTGCATATGACAATGAAACTTGGTCAACTATAAAAGCTGATGATAGACATCTTGTGACATTTGAAAGAAGAGTGTTGAGAAAGGTATATGGAATGCTATACAGTGTGGAGATCAGGAAAAATATGAGAGTAGAAATAATGAGGAACTTCAAGAGCTCTGTAAAAGACCACATATCTTCTCATTTGTTAAAAGCAAAAGGTTGGAATGGTTTAGATATGTGCGGAGAGCAGATGGACAAATTATGCAGGAAGTGCTGGTAAACAAAATAAATAAGGCAAGACCGAGGAGAAGACCCAGGACTAGATGGATGGTCTTGGTGCTTGGGGATCTGAGAAGAATGAATGCAAGACTTGAGGAGAATACAACTGAGAGTGACGGAAAGGCTTAGTGGTGGCAGAGCTGCGCCTAAGTGACCCATTAAGCTGGTGATATGTATGATGATGATGACTTAGCACAAAGCACATCATCACTTGAAAACAAGGTGATACCTAGTGCTGCTTCCTTTGCAAATAATGCTTACCATCACATCTTAAACACTATTAAATGAGAGTAGGATAAATGTTAATCACTGATTCACTTTGATCATCCAATCAAATCTCCAACTGACACATCAGTGTGCTACTGAATATGAAGACAATTGTTTTTTTTCACATTCGTGTGCAAAAACATGAGAAATTTGAGCATGTTATTGAAGAAATAACTGATTTCATAACAACATTACTAAACATGCACATAACATATTTTGATGCATTACTGAATAAGAAAAGAACTGATCAGTGCATATCTTTCAATAAGAAAGGATCAGCATTTTAATAAAAACATCAGTAAACAATAAAGAGTTCACAAGTTGAGAAGAAGTAAACAGTCTTAATCTGTGGTTGGATGAATGAATAACTATGCACCTCCCGCCAAAAAAAAAAAAAAAAAAAAAACAAGCAGCGCTGTAATCACCCGAACATTTATAAATCTGCATCCTATGAATTTATTTTAAACTTACACCTCATGGGAACAAAGACATGCACTCTTTTATGATGGGAGTCATCTATATACTACTCAGTATAGAAAAATACTTGGAAGCTTTTATATATATTGCAACTCTTCATGACTTGTCAGTGGCATGATATCAACTCCATTTCTTTCAAGCATGTGGAAACAACTCACAAAATCCATAACTATCAAAACGCTGATGTCACAATGACTTAAATATTAACGCTCCATTTTTCCTGATGAAGCTGAGCTAATCACTCAGTGAAACTACCTTACAGTACACCTTAAAATAAAATAAACTGTGAATAAATATTGCTCGTTTGAACTATCTTGGAAGTCTGCCAGAGGTAATATTTAGCTTCTCAAAATCCTTTGCATCATCAACCCTAAACTTCTGTCAACAGATACAGGGTTTGTACACATTTAAAGGAAATTAATTCCAGGAGTTCATAAAAATAATCCATAAGCTTAATTTTGCTAGAATCATAGTGCTTTTTTATATTTTGCAAATTGGGGTGAAATTTATTATGCATTTTGAATTCTTGTGAAATCCTATGGATTCCGCTGTTACAGTGCTCTTTAGCATGTATGTTACATTATCAATGAAGTAAAACTTTTTTTTTAATTTGGAAGTTTAACAATCACCATCAGCAACTTGATAGGCTATAGGTTGTCACCCATCCATAATTTAGGGCCACTGGTTCCAGGGAAGGGAGAGAGCCAGTGTTGTAAGACAAACAACATCCATGCCTCACTGAGATTCGAACCTGGACCATCTGACTAATTGTTGTATTGATAGTGTCCACAGATGGACGGACAGACAAAGTGATACCTGACCATAAGTGTACGAGCGCGCGCACGCACGCACACACACACACACATTTTTTTTTTCACAAGATGTGCAAAAAAATACAGGTACAGTTGGGAAAAGAAAAAAAAATACTTTGTATGTTCGTAAACATTTAATCTTAACTTAAAAAGTTCACACACAGACACAAAAAACGCACACACGCAAAATGTTATATCACCATCATAATTTTCTTAATTTTTCAATAAAATAAAATCCTGAAAAAGGATACGGTTTCAACTGCTCTGAGAATGCTTTCATTTCATCAGCCAATGCATCCTAGTAAAGGGATAAAGAATACTATAACACTATAATACCATATATTATTATAGTATAAAAACCATACTGAAATAGTGCACAGATCATAATACAGGGTATCTGAGAAAAAATGTCATTGTCCTAACTTTTATTATTTCCTCATGAAACATTTAGATATATATTACATTCAAGAACTAGATTTTATGTGGTATGATGATTATTATCATTACAACATTAATTGTAGTTATCATACTGTTACACACATTCAAAATGTTTATGTAGTGGCTGCCTGCTGAGGACACAATTAGGGTTAAGTATTCAAAGATATGTCTCAGTCATATTCACCCAGTGTTTGAAAACAATTAGATAACAATCACGATGTAGAGGATTATCTAATTGTGTTCAAACACTCTGGACCCCAATTTTAATGATATCACAAATTTTAGACAGTTGAGTTTGCACATTTTATCTTTTTAAGGTTCTTTGATTCCATTTGTATGTAATTTCTAAATATTCATTTTTAACTACGCACTTCGTTTAACTTCGTGCATATTGTATCTTGTTGTGAAAATCCTATCTTTAGGCAATATTTTCCAATAGTCATAGTGAAATAGAGATGGATTGACTTACCAATACATAATGCTGCATTCTACGTATCCAGAGTGATTGTCAACCAAAAATGGGTGAGTATGACTGACACATATCTTTGAATACTTAACCCTAATTGTGTCCTCAGCAGGCGGCCACTACGTTAACATTTTGAATGTGTGTAACAGTATGATAACTACAACTAATGTTGTAATGATAATACTTATGAAACATGTTTGAAATGTTGCAATTCTTTCTCGGGTTGAAGTGTTATACACTTTTTGAGTTGGTTTTCCATATGATGAAAACTGTATTGTCCTAACTTTCTTCACTTCCTCATGAGAGATATCTAAAATGTATCCATTCTTCCTTAGACACCCTGTATAATTTCTGCAAACACAATAACTAGTTAGGTGCAAAAACAAAAAAAGTTATGGGAAACATTACTAAAGTTTCTGCTTTTGGTGGATGCAACTACAACAAGTTCAGAGGTAACAAATTATCCATTATCAAATGCACCATAATGTGTAAAATGCAGTTCACATAAACTTTCACAGTAGTTGCCACTTTTGTAGCAGCATTTTTTATGACCAGCTCAATATTCAGAACTGCTCAAGGTAAAAAGCGTATTTAAGGAGAAAAGATGCTACGAAATTCATGATGGGAATGATAATATGAATCTGAAAACTGTCCCTTAGAACAGCTATTCTGCATTAAATTTAGCTACAGGCTCATACATAATAAGCTACCGTAATTTTCGGACAAAGAGGCGCAGGTGAGAAAGTTTGCAATCTTGGAAGCAAAAGTTGCCGAAAGGGCCGCACCTGTGAAGTCGTGGTGCTGCTCAGAAAACTAAATTATCTTCCTTATTTTCATGAATTAACTCACACCCAATGTGATTATATGTATACTTCAAAGGCTAATTCTGCAACTCAGTGTCGATCTGCTTTATGCACTTATTTTTTCAAACTGGCAAACATTTTTATTTATACATTTTTTATAAATCATGCTAATGATTTTATTTGTTTGCCTTTATTAAATGCTCAAAACCATTTTTGTAATCAATATAAATCACAGTTAATCTTAAGACTCCCGTTAGAATATCACATTGCTCGTAAAACTGCACAATTGTCTAAATTCCATTCAATGTGGATGTCTGCTACAGGATGGTTCTCTGTTCACCACAATAGAATTCGTCTTAGAAGCAATTAACTTATAAATTATCACTTGTAATGCTTTCGATTAATGTTTTCTTTAATAATATGTTCCTTTAATGTTATGCTTTTTTTTTCTCATCTACAGATGTTTTTGTTAGAATGAAGTTGCACTTCCTTTTACCAGCTGCCTCGCACGTGTTCACGGATCTGGCCGCCAACACTTCGAAACAGCGGTGCCGCTTTCTCTCTTTCAAGTGGTTTGACCTACTTTCATTTACTGCACACTGAGCCTTCACGTTGAGCTCCGCTTTTATATGAATGGGAAAGCTCTCCCTTCTTTTTTTCTTTTCCAGCCGAAGCATTCAACTTCCACTATCGTCAGTCAATAAAGAAATAAATAAAATTGAAGCAAAACTCAGGAGCACAGAGCCAAGAAACACCTGTATCGCATGCCAGATTAACCAAGAAGAGTGAACAGAATTTGTCTTTCCATCCCGACTCCCGCCAGTATTGTTTGGAATAGGTCTCTGCTAATGGAATCATCCTGGGGCAGGCTTTTGCATTGTTCATGTTCTTAAGCTTTTGTCCAGGAAAATGCCCATCAAACCGGTCTCCCCACCCCAGTGAAAAAAATGTTCCTTCCCTTGGTTTCATCGCACCTTCCTGCATGATGTATGCTGCAGCCAACGAAAGAGATACGCTGGGCGCGTTATCCACAGAAGCCTCGGACGTCATGCTACTCGTCTGTGTGCCCACTCCATCCCCCATGCAAAGGGCATTTAAGTCAGGCATTCCTGTCCTCCCCACTTTCCCTTCTAAACCAACATCAGGACAGCGGAGTTATTGCTTAAATAGACGTGTCTAACGTATAAGTAGAAAGGGGGAAAAACATGATCACAATTGAGTTTGTGAAAAAAAAGACGTGGCTTAAAAAAATTTACTAAGCATCTGCATGAAAAAAAAAAAAAAAAAAGGGAGGGAGGAAACAATCTTATCGAAAACAAATTCGGCATAAGGGCCGCACACCCGAAAAATTTCACTTTTAGTAACGTAAGAGGCTCTTAGCCCAAAAATTACAGTACTTGTGTTTTGATCTTATCAGAAATGAATCGCATATAAAAAAGGAAAATTACTTTGAACTTCATATTTATTATATTACTAGCCTGCAGCCCATCCTGGGACAGCTGCTTTTACGCTTTAAATAAATATTAATATATAGGGGACGTTGCCCAACCCAAGACGGGGTGAAATTTTTAATTGAAGCAGATTGAAAACAAATCAAATAGATGCTAGATTTCTGTCAGGAAATACAGTAAAAACTGATCTGTGCAAGAGCTGAAAATTATATGCTATTTATTTCTGTTTTTCAAAGAAATCACGATAAATACCATTCTGTGTAAAATATTTGCTGTTGGTTGTTTAACAATTTTCCTTGTAGTCCAGTCACTCTCATGTTCCTTTTTAAATATATTTAACTGCATTAAGAGATGTGCAAAATTCGACATATGTTAGTGTGCGTGTTGTATTTTAGCAGCAGATGCAGATTGTAGGGCGCAACGAATCTGTTGTCCATTGTCATTCCTCGTACTTCATCTGTGACACCTAAGTGTCTATGACACAACAGATAGCTATTCACATCTGTGCCATTTCCGGTTGAAATTGCTTGGGAAGCATTTTCTGGCACTTTTTGCCTTCGATGCAAGGTGCGCCAAGATTGTTGATGCCACGTGGTCCATGCATCATGCATCTTGTTACGATTTTATGCAAGTGCAGATTTTGATCAGCTGATAGAATCTCAGAACACACAAATTAATTGATCTGTTCAGTATTTAAAAACTTGTTTTCGGCTCGCAGAACAATTAAAATGTGAGCATGTAGCGGTTCTCACTTTTGAAACTCAATCGTGTAGATATGAGCTGTTGATTTTTTCAAAACACCGTGAACTGTCTGATCTATCATGAGTGATTTGAACTTCAACTTGTAAGCAAGCCCATTGAGAAATAGTTTGCGAAATGAATGATAATATGACGTATCTGATGCGCTGTTTCCTCATAGAAGCAAGAGACACCACAATGGATGGGGGGGGGGGGGGGAATCTGGCTATTTAAATGTATAACAGTGACACCAACTCTTAATCAGAACACAAAACCTCCATTTACTTCAATAAAAATTACATAACACACCACACTTAAAATACATATTGAAATTAAATAAACATTTCAATTAACAAAAGGAAATGCCTGCTTTAAAATCACTGAAATAGAAGTCTTCACCATGTACAACATTAGTTGCCCTACCATTTGTAGCTAATATGAAAAATTTACTTCTAACACCTACTTTTTTCAGCATCTTTCATGATGTCAGCTATGTACATCGCAATCAGCTGTTTTAAATGGCTGACCTTGGGATGTATTAATATCTATTGTAAAACTTAGCTCAATGTCAATGGGGAACTTATGCTGTTCACATTGAAAGGTAATTCCTGGTAGAAGAAGAGGAATCCTTGGAATAAACACATCCTTCACCATGGATTGTAATGATAGTGGGCTCAATTTTGAGCAATAAAGTTAAAGGGGAGATTAACCAACTTTAATGGCTTTAGTATGGGTTTCACTTGAGTTTTCAAAAATTCACTAAAGACAAATATTTAAAGTGAATAACACTTCCCTTTCGGTATTCTCTATTAGCAGTTTTTGTTGTCTGCTTCTGTGCGGTTATGGTTAAAAAAGAATTTGGTCCCACTGATGATGGAACCTATTTTCTTTTTGACTTCCACCACTTTCTTTAATTTTCTATTTATAACTTGTGGTTGATGACTAATAACTTTTGTAGATTCCCAATTCATTACATACCCATTGTTTCTCACATGTTTGTGCAATCCTACTTGATTGGATTTTTGTTGTTGTTATTGTCTGAACAAAATTTAACCCCCTTTCCCCAAAAAATGTATTAAAAGCTTTGGGTAATGATCAATGCGTGAAAGAAACACTACAATAGCCATGGAATCCTTCATTATTAGAATTAATCTACTTTGTAGACAGCAATCTGAATAGAATTAATCAACTTTGTAGACACCCATGGAATCCATCATTAGCAGAATTATTCTACTTTGTACATGGTAATCTTACCCTTAATTTTTAACAGAATGTCAGCATGATGCAAATATGACATTTTTTTTGTTTGACTATACACAAGGAACATGTAATTTGAAAAAAAAATGTATAAGTTCATTAAGGTTACACATTTTTTTTTTTTTTTTTTTTTTTTGGAAAAATAAGGTTCAATTTCCAGCCAAGCTGAACTGCAACTGAAGATTATGGCCAAATTATGGCAATTATATTTCCCAGAATATTACAGCATTGGGCATATACTAACAAACTTGCATCTACAAGAAACACACTATGAAAATCAATGTGTTATCCAAAATTATAGCGAAATTAAAAAAAATGTCAGATATTTTTACCCGTTAGCAAAAAAAAAATTTTTTTTTTTGCACTCAGAACAATTAAGATTTCACAAAGAATTCTCCAAAGTTTATCAGCTACACTTATGTCAAACAAATTAGAAGACAATACTGATTTTTGACTCATTTCAATTCATTCCTTTAAACTTCAGTACATTATGACTTCTAGGAGGAAATTATATCATTCAAGTGCCCATTTTTTTCTTCCATTAGCAGAACCTTACAAAAATGGGATGTGTGACATACAAAATAACAAACAAATTCGCTGATGTAAACTGAGACATCTGTTGTAATTATATTGCTGCAGTTACAGAGACATAGTGAAAATATATGAGGGGAAAGTGTAGAGAGCAGTTGTTTAACCATTTTTAGCACGCCTTTTGTAAAACAAGATCATGCTTATGTTATTGGTTTGTCGGTCCATCCGTTTGACACCATATCTCTGCCACTATTAGTCTGATTTGAAAAGCTCTTTTGGCCTTGGGAAGCTTGAAATATGAGAATGATGATCCTTGCACTCCATTTGATGACATTGAATTCAAAATACATTTTATTCCATATATTTGCTTCTAAATATCACATTGAAAAAAATTATTTCTTTCTTTCGATACCATTTTTAATCAAGACTATTTTAGGTAGTTTCTTTTTCAGGTAATGCACAGATTTTCCACTAGAGACGTAAAGGTAAATTGTGTTTTCCCTGATATCTCCGCTTCTAAAACTCTGATTTGAAAAATTCTTCCTACATGAGAAACAGCTCTTCATGAGAAATGTTTTGCATATAATTTTTAATTTTGGTAAGGAATGGTTTGACCACAAGGGAGAGTACTTATTTTTTGCTTCTGATGTATTGTAGCAAAATCTGAGCTTTTAAAAACTTGACTGAAAAAATTCTTTTGTGGACCAATATTGCTAACCTTGGAAAATCTTTTGCTTAAAATCCTCCTGCTTTAAATAATGCATAGTATTCTTACCAGGGGATGTAGATATATGTCTTATTTTTGTCGATATCTCTGCTTTTAAGAGTTAAATTTGAAAAATTCTTCTTTTGTTGGAGAGCATTTCTTGTGTGAAATGTTTCTCATATAGTTTTAAAAATTTCAAGTAATTCATAGATTTTCCGCTAGGGTGGAAAGTAAATTGCATTTCCCACAATATCTCAGCTTCTAAAACTCTGGTTTGAAACATTCTTCCTGCAAAGGATACAGCTCCTGATGAGAAATGTTTTGCATATAATTTCTAACATTTGGTAAGGAATGGTTTGGCCACTAAGGTGCATAAGTGTTTATTCTGCTCTTGATGTATTTGCAGCAAAATCTAAGCTTCTGGAAATTCAGCTGAAAAAATTCTTTTATGAACCGTTACCGCTCATCTCGGAAAATCTATTCAGAATACTTTCTTCTTTAAATATTGCACACTTCTTCCACCAGGGGACAGATGCACATCTCATTTTTTGCAAATATCTCTGCTTCTAAGTGTCTGATTTGAAAAATCCTTTCTTTGTCAGAGAGTGTTTCTGCTGCAAAATGTTTCTCATATAATTTTAAATTTTTCTTAATGCACAAGTTTGCCACTAGAGGTGTAAGTTCAGATTTCTGTTTGCAACAATATCCAAGGACTAAAAACCCAATATATATATAAAAAAAAAAATCTTCTCTGGTCAGATACTACTAACTATGAAAATTCTTTGTGTGTATTTTCTTCCCAAAATAAGGCACAATGTTGCCACTAGGGTGCCAATTTTAATCTGTTTTTCTCAATACCTCTGCTTTTACATGTACTATTCAAAAACTCTTTCAACATCGGATGCCATTTACCTTGTGGAATACTTTAGGTTAGTATTCGAAGTGTCTTATATTTCATAGTTCTGTCACTAGGTGGGGTTTGTGTACTTCTGTTTGCAACTGTAGCATAGCTTTTGTCATGAAAAATACTTTTGCCTGTTTTCAATTTTTCCATTATGCAAAATTCTTCTGCTAGAAGGCATAGAGAGTTATATCATGCTTCCTTCTATATTTCTTCTTTTAACTGTTCCATCTGAAAATGTCTTTGTCTCTCATAACCTTCCTTTTGCTATTAGAAACTTTTTGTGTGCCATTTGTTAATTGGTATAACATACTTTTTAGCCACTGGTGGAAATAAGTAGCTGTTTCTATTTCTGGATGTTTTATCGATTGCAGAAATCTGGTTAATTTTTTTTCTAACTGGTTAAATTGATTCTGATAAACTTAATTTGCATCAGAAAGGATTTAAAAGACATGCTCATTACAACTGAAAATTCGGTGTCATCTTTCTTGTTTAAATGCACCAGACAGTTTTGCAGGGGAGGCACATGTCGAATTGCTAAAAATAAAAGGTCATTCAGCCAGAAACAGCAGTCCTGTCACATGGCTCCCACATTTTGCTACTCACGAGGCTTTGCTAATAGCTCAGGCTGTTTACAAATCACAAGACTTTAATGAGCTTTGAGGAGTCAACTTTTTAGTTTTTTTGCTTCCACCATATATCTTCAATGATGTAAAGATGAAAGAGATTCACCTGAAATTTAGCTAATTTTATTTCTGGTTCTTCAATTTTTTTGTATAAATTGCATTTCACAAAGTAGCAAATACCCTACATGTACCTTTACTAGTTTAGCTCATGTTTGAGGCACTCTCACATTATAGAATATTTTAAATGGATGTAATATTTGACTTACAGAATTTGCGAATTTAATCTAAAAAATTACAATTTTCCAACTTTTATCTTAGCATACAGCTGTAAATGATGTTTATACAGTAAATTCCGGTTAACTGGGGCAACTGTTAATTTGGCACAATTCTTGAAGAACATCCAAAATTATCTCTAGGGATCAAGCAAGCTTCACGTAGTTGGGGTAGCTGCTTAAATGGGATAAAGTGTTCTAGCCCTGATCTATCTCAATTAACCAGAATCTACTGTATTACCACAAAAATGAAGTTTGCAGAACTTTGGATAAGCTGATATGCGTGATAGTTGCTTTTCTTCAAGCATCTTAGCTGCTGCTATTGTTTTTTATTTGATGTGTCAGCATGCTGATTTAAAAAGCTCACAAAATAAACAGAGGGTGAGTCGAAAATTTTGCAATATTTGCACAAACGCATGTGCTGTGGCGGGTATGTCGTGTGTTTAAACTAGTTCAAGTCGTGCATTGCAGTTAGTTGAAAGGATTATAAAGTGGCAGTCATTGCTGTGAACAGCATTGCACGTCGTCGTTCTGTCAGTGGTTGGGACAGCTGAAAGATGAACAGCCACAACTGGCTAATTAGGGAACTTTTGCTTTATGAGTTTGAACTCCACAATAACACTACTCAAGCAACACGAAACATTTGTCATGCGAAAGGGAAGGTTCCGTGGAACACAGCACGGCAACCAGATGGTTAAAAAAATTTCGCTCAGGAGACAGAAATCTCGATGACCAGCCAAGGTAAGGTAGACCACGAACCATGGATTCGGAGGCTGTGCGTCAGGTCGTAGAGGCAAATCCAACAACCAACACTCGGAGATTATCAGGCGAGCTGGGCATATTACAGACCACGGTGGTTCATCACCTTCAGGACCTCGGCAAGGTCTACAGGAGCTGCTGCATTGTCCCTCACAAACTAACGCCAGCTGAATCAAATCGCCGAGTGGAAGTGCGCACAAAACTCCTAGAAAACCTGCACGGTGTACGTTTCATCAACAGAATTGTTATGTGCAATGAAAAGTGGGTCTATTTCTGTAATCCTAACACACAACGGCAGTGATTGAGCCTGGGCCAGCTTTCAGAACCTGTTGCCAAACGTGGGCGCTTCAAGCACAAGGTGATGCTCTGCGTCTGGTGGAATTTCGAGGGAATAATCTATTATGAATTTGTCCTAGATGGTCGGACCATCAACTCCAACCACTACTCTGAACATCTGGAGCATATGTATGCCGTTTTGGAGGAGAAGTAACCCACACTGGTGAACAGAAAGCGCTCTCTGCTACAGCAGGACAACACTTGGCCTCGTACAGCATGAACGACATGGGCAAAACTCCAGGAACTTGAGGGCATCGAACTGATGCCACACCCAGCAAATAGTCCAGATTTTGCCCTGTCAAATTATTACTTGTTCTGGTCCATAGTTCACTTCCTTCGCAGGTGGCACTTCAACAACCAGGAGGAAGTGGCAGCTGGGGTGAAGGAATTATTCACCTCGAAGGACAAGAACTGGTACCACCGTGGAATCAAAGAACTGGCAGACATATAGCTAAAGACGGTGCAACACGATAGCCTACACTCTGAATGTTAGTCAGTTTTTGTCGTAATGTTATGTATGAAGACATAAAGTGATCCAAATATTGCAAAACTTTCGACTCACCCTCTGTAGTAGATTCTGAAAACTAATGAACACGTGTATATTAAATAAATTAAAATATACTTTTAATGTGTGTAAAACAGTAAACAAGTTTTTTCCACTATTTCAAATCATAAAAAACAAACACAACATACCTGCCCAGAAGGAGCCACTACACTAAGTTCTACCAAATATGATTGTGACACTGGTTCAATAGTGTCAGGATTGTTCTGCTGCAGCACCTAAAAGAACCATAAAAATCACATGAGACAAGACAACACTTATAAATACACTTAAAGCAGATTATTTAGATATTACACAAAAGAGCATACAAACACAGCAAGGCTATCAATAAATCGGAAAACATTTTTTTTTTTTTTTAAATATAGCCAAGTTTATTCTTAGTCATTTCCAATGCACTGGCCTTGCATTTTTCTTGTCATCAAACTCATGGAAATCTTTTTTCTTCCTTTTTTCTTTTTCTTTTTGCACATCTACAAAAATGACGACTAAGTATCTACAGCATTACCTCAGGTAACTTTTCAATGTGAAAAACAAAATATTGATAGCTTCATCTCTGTTCACTTTTCAATGTGGGAACAAAATCAAGTTACCAGGTACAAAATCTTGCTGGTGCGTACAATTGTGGCCAAAAGTCTTGCACCAGTAGACCGAACGTCAATTTTTTGATGTTTGAAGTCAACTTATACAGCGTAAGGGTGTCAAGAATACATATTATACATGATTTTAAAGGAAATTTTATGCTGAATTCAAATATTTTTACAGAATGTTATTACCAGTAATAGACTCAATTGAACACTCTAATACTCAATTACAGACTCAATTAAACACTTTAATACTCAATTACAGACCTTACAGACTCAATTAAACACTTTAATACTCAATTACAGACTTTCAAGTTACAAGCAAAAGACTCAAAGGCTTTAATTGAGTCTGTACTGGCTGTATAGCACCATGTTATCACCAATGGACAACTAGAGAAACTCATTAGTTCCATGCCAAGAAGCTGCACTTTGTTACTAACCAGCCGTGGTTATCCAACTAAATATTACAGCGTATTTTGCTTGTTGGTCAGTTATTTCAAGTGTTCTGCAAGTGACAATAATGTACTGTACAGTAATTTTACGTTAAATGCATTGTACACTAATTCCACAAATTCCATTATTTATTACTTTTTATGACTAGATGCTGTACTTTTGCTTGTAACTTCACTTCTATTACTTGTAGTAACATTCTTTAAAAATATTTGGATTCAGCATAAAATTTCCTTTAAAATGATGTATAATATGTATTCCTGACTTTCCCATTACGCTGTATAAGTTGACTTCAAATATCAAAAATTTGACTTTCGGTCTACTGGTGCAGGACCTTTGGCCACGATTGTAGGATGGGAGATACAATGAATGTCTTCATCAAAAATTCAGAAACTTAATGATATCAGAACTCTTACTCAAGGCTTTACTAAGATTAATATAATTAGTTCTATTTTAACTTGAAGATCTTCCAATTTACCTTTACATCTTCTGAGTTCTTTCGTTTTTAGCACGTCTTTTGTAAAAAAGATCGTGCTTATGTTATTGGTTTGTCCGTCCGTCTGTAGACACGATATATCTGCAACTATTAGTCCAATTTGAAAAATTCTTTTGCATTGGGAAGATTGAAATATGCGAATGATGATCCTGCATTTCGTTTTTTTTTACGATGTACAATTTCGCCGCTAGAGGGCGTAAACGCAGATGATGTAGAATTCAAAAATACGTTTTATTCCACATATTTGCTTCTAAACATCCGATTGAAAAAATTATTTTATTTTTCGATTCCATTTATGTCCAAGAGTATTTTAGGTATAGTTACTTTTTCAAACTATGCATAGATTTTCCGCTAGGGGGCATAAAAGTAAATTACATTTCCCACGATAACTCTTCTTCTAAAACTCCGATTCGAAAAAATGTTTCTTCAGCGGATACAGCTCCTGATGGAAAATCTTTTGCATATAATTTCAAATTTTTGGTAAAGAATACTTTGGCCACAAGGGGGCATAAGTGTTAATTTTTGCTTCTGATGTTTTTGCCATAAAATCTGAGCTTCTAAAATCTCGATTGAAAAAAATTCTTTTGTGGACCGATGCCACTCACTTCGATAAACTTTTTCGGAATATTTTCTTCTTAAAATACTCCATGGTTTCTTCGCCAGGGGCGTACATATATATCTTATTTTTGTCAATATCTCTACTTCTAGGAGTCTGATTTGAAAAATTCCTTCATTGTTGAGAATAGTGTTTTCAGTGTGACATGTTTTTCATATAATTTCAAAATTTTCAAGTAATTCATAGACTTTCCGCTAGGGGGCGTAAAGGTAAATTGCTTTTACCCTATTATCTTTGCTTCTAAATCTCCGATTTGAAAAAATTCTTTCTGCACCGGATACAGCTCCTGATGGGAAATCCTTTCCACATAATTTTTAATTTTTGTAAAAAATGGTTTGGCCACCAGGTGGTGTAAGTCTCAATTTCCGCTTCTGATGTATTTGCAGCAAAATATGAGCTTCTAAAATCTCGACTGAAACAAACCTTTTAGGAACGTTTTCTTTATAAAATAATGCGTGGTTTCTATGCCAGGGGCGTAGATATATATTTTATTTTTGCCAATATCTCTACTTCTAGGAATCCAATTTGAAAAATTCCTTCTTTGTCGGATAGTGTTTTTGATGCGGAATGTTTTCCCCATAAATTAAAATTTTCAAGTAAATAATAGACTTTCCGCTTGGGGGCACGAAGGTAAATTGCGTCTTCTGCGTTATTTTTGCTCCTAAAACTCCAATTTGAAAAATTCTTCCTGTATCATATACAACACCTGATGAAAAATATTTTTCATATAATTTCTAATGTTTGGTAAAGAATGGTTTGGCTACCAGATGGCATAAGTGTTAATTTCTGCTTGTGATGTATTTGTAGCAAAATTTGGGCTCCTGAAAACTCGACTGAAATGCTTTTTTTCTTGGACCGATAACACTCATATTGAAAAACCTTTTGAGAATACTTTCTTCCTAAAATAATGCACCATTTTCCCACCAGGGGACGTAAAGTCACATCTTATTTTTATCGATATCTCTATTTCTAAGAGTCCGATTTGAAAAATTATTTTTGTGTTGAAGAGTTTCCGGTGCGAAATGTTTATCATATAAATTCATGTTTTTCTTAACGCACAAGTCTGCAACCAGAGGGCGTAAGCTCACGATTCTGTTTACAGCAATATCTGAGGGGTTAAAAATCCGATTGAAAAACTTCATTCTTCCGTCAGATACTATTGTTTTCCATACCAGTTCCATTGAGTTTGAATAGCTTTGATAAATTTAATTTGCGTCAGAACGGATTCAAAAAACATGCTTATTACACCCAAAAATTCAGCGTCATCTTTCTTGTTTCAGATGCTGCTGGCCTCTAGATGTTTATCAAGGCCTATTGTAAATAACAAAACATGTAGCATAAGTTCTTTTGTTTACACAGAAATAATTAAAATTTTGCAGTCAGGTTCCTTTTTCAGTTGTCAGTTATTTAATTAAAAACTTTTTATGAAATATTTCGGAAGACTTATTTTTAAATTCAGTTGTTGAATATGCTACTTATAAATTTTGTAGGTTCATTGATGGACCTGTTTTTTTTTTTTTTAATAACTTTCTTTGATTAGGCTTTTGTTTCTATGAGGTTCATAGTAAAAATTTTTTTAATCTCTTTCCGTATAGGTTCACATTTGCATAACTTTGCACCCATTTTCTTTAAGTAAGGCGCAGCTTTCCTGTCAGGGCGTGCAAGTTATATAAGATTTTTCTCTACATCTCTTCTTCTAATTGTTCGATTTGAAAATCAATTTTGCTTCTGATATCTACTGATATATAATGAAGATTTATCGATTGATGGAGAACACCTGGAGATAACTGATAGCTACATTTACATTGGACAGCAGATATCAAGTGAGGGTCACACTGAGGAAGAAATTAATTGGCATATAAAACTTAGTTGGACAGCTTTTGTTTTAAACAGTATAATTTCTTGAAGAAATGTCTTAAAAGAAAAGTGTTTAATCAATGCACATCCTTCCAGTGCTTACATATGGAGCAGAGACATGGATCTTAACTATAAAAAAAAAAAAACATACAAAGGGTGCAAACAACTGAAAGAAGCATGGAGAGATACATGCTTGGTGTAACCAGGAAAGATAAGAAGAGGAACTTGTGGATAAAGAAAATGACAAGAGTAGAAGACATCATGAGCAGAGTAAAATCCCTGAAATGGCAATGGGCTGGACATATTGCTAGAAGGATGGACTACTGAAATATTAGACTACATTCCAAGGGACAGGAAAAGACACAGAAGACTTGTGGAAGGAACTTAGGGAGACCTTCATCCAGCAGTGGACTGATAATGATTGACAATGATGATGATCTTCTGATATAAGAAACCTTTTGTGCACAATTTGTTAATTTTTCTAACACATTTTTCAGCTGCCGGTGAGAGTAAGTAGATATTTCCATTTGCGGATGTTTTCTCGACTGTAGAAATCTGATTGATTTATTTTAATTTTGTAACTACTTCCATTCACTATAAATAACCTTGTTCACATATTGCATATTTTAAATTATATGTCAGTTTTTTCCTAGGTGGTGTAAGTGTATTCTCATTTTTCCTGAATTTTTACAGTTTCTAAAAAAAAATGCTTTAAAATACTTTTTTTTTCATGTTGGAAAGCATTCAAAAGATGTGCTCGTTACAACTGAAAATTAGGTGCCATCTTTCTTGTTTATTTTTCTACAGTTGATGATACAAATGCTTCAGGGGATTTGATTACAAAGATACTGTTTTTGCAGTTTTCACTTGCTTAACGAAAAATGCACACGCATTTAATACTTAATATGACAAACATTTTTTCATATACAGTCTACTCAAAATCATTATATTATTTCTTGTTGAATTACCCCGACTTCTGGTGGAAAATAAATCAGATTCCTGACATAGTGTCTGAACATAAATTTTAATAAAATTCAAGACAAGATATGTGCATACTTGGTGACAGCAAACAGAGCACTGGATTAATCATACAAACCTTAACGTCATGTGCTGTAATCAACCTACATATTTACACATCTTAATCACTGAAACATGATGTCTGCCCAATAAATGATACTTACACGACAAACTTTTGCCACAGTAACTTTCATCCTTCCTTTCCTGAACATAAATCCTTTCAATACAAATTCATAATCTAATCTGCAAATAGAAACTAATTTTAATACCTTCTAATATCACACACCACACAAATTTAAAGACTGGACAGGACACAGGGTTACTAACAAATCAAACGAACGAACAATTTGGCGATCGTTTGTGAAATAAATCAGGAAGCAAGGACATGGGGCCTCTGCAAGAGTGTAAACACACATGAAAAGTATTATTAATATCAGTTCAAAAACGTTAAATTCCACGTTAATTAATGAATGTTATTACGTGGCATATTACATTAAGTTCATTAGCAGAAATTCGTAGAAGTCCTGTAAATTTTTTTTTCTTCTGTTCTTCACAAGAACAGAAGAAAAAATTACAGGACTTCTATGAATTTCTGCTAATGAACTTAACACATGAAAAGTTTTTAAATTTAGGTACTCAAAAAAATGCATCGTTCTTTTCTTTCATAAAGCATGGGGGATTGCTAAATATTGACATAACTGTCAATTAGTAAATAATTGATTCTGTATTATGTAAGTTGGAGAAAGAGAAGATGCAAAAGTTGTTACACATATGATGAGCTCAATGACTGATACTCTCATTACACAAGAACGTACATTCAGGATATTTACTATCCTCTAGCTCAGTCAATATATCACACACACCAAATTAAAAAAACACACACACAAACTAGAACAGTGAAGAACAAAAAACTGCTTTAATATAATATTGGGTAAATAACAAGAAATTTCCAAATTTTGAAGATATTAAATTATTATCAATACATTCTAATGAAGAAGAATTAAGACTCAGAAAATAAATTGAAAGACATAACGAAAATGTTTTTAACATTCAAGACCCTGAAGGCATTGATAGCTTACGGAAAACTATAATAGATAAGTAGAAAAAAATAAAAAAATAAAAGGAAGGGGGGTAACTATCTAGGAGAGAACATATATAAAAACAAGGAAACAAAATAATATTTACAATTAATTTAATGTTTAAAATACAACAAATTTCCTCCCTTTTTTTGCCCAGTAGATAGCAACACAGTGAATCATGTGCGACGTAATGATGGGAACATGCACAATAGGATGGAGACCACACCCTGTTTTTTGGTTCATGCCATATGCTCGTGAAGAGATCACTTCCTGTTGGGGAACTGATTCATTCAGAAGCCTGCTTGAAGACGAAGGCTTGTGCCTTGGAGAGCCCTAGCAGATGTGCCAGGTTTGAGTTTTGACCATTTCCTCAGTTTTTAACTGTAACTTAGTACATATACATATCACTAAGCTGTTCTCTGATATTCAGAAATTAACTCCTCACAGAAAGAATTTATTGTTGATGTATCAAATGTCTTCATTTACAGCGATCTTGGCACACAGCATGGGCTTCATTAACCTCCATCACATGCCACAAACAAAACCTTCTGTACTTCATACCCATTATCTTTTTCTCATGCAGACATTCCTGAATCTGGTCCTCCTATGATTTCCTTAGCTTTCCTTTACCTTTCTTTCCTGCCGCTTGGGCTGAATAAATCCCCTTGGTAAGCATTTCATCACTCATTCTTTCAACATGGCCAGACCATCTAAGAATATTTGATTCCACCTTATAAACATTTTGCTTCACGTTACATAACTGCAACACATCTTCATTCCTTACATGATCAGAACATGTCTTCCCACCCCCTGTAAATAACATATCTCTCCAGCACACAAACGACTCCTATGTCTCTTCTGTTGTACCCAGGTTTCACTGCCATACATCAGAGTAGGCATAAATTACACTTTCATACACAGCCATTTAAGACTTTTTAGAGCACTCATCATTCCAGTGAAGTCCTCATAAAGCAGCTATGAATTCCAATGAAGAATTCACTAGCCTCCTAATTTCGTCATCTAATTTGTTTTCTCTGCCGAACATGCTTCCTAAATACACAAACTCATTCACCTGGTCAATCACTGTGCCATTTAGACTTACCTTGCATTCAGTACTAACAGTTCCTTCCTAAAAAACCATAACTTTGGTTTTCCCCTTATTTATACTGTTTGAAATTCATATAAACTTTGTACATCCGGGCCAGCGTACTCTGCAACTCACTTTTGCTCTATGTCAACAGGACTGTCATCAGCGTATAGCAATCCATATTCACGGACATTATCAAGACAAAAACCAGTGTTATCCATTTTGGCAACTTAGTATTAATTTAAATATGCATATTCTTTTTAATTACTTACCATTTTAACTTAATGTTTTTTAATTAGGTGTAGAGAGTGAGGGTTGCAGTTTTTTTAATAATTCAGTCTTAATATGTAAATATTATTTTTGTTACTACGGGGTGGTCAACTCAAAGGTAAAACATACTACACATATGTTAAGAAGTACGTAAGTGTTTCTGACTGACCTAGAAGGTAGTAAACGATGTTAAAGGTTATCTTACCTAACCTAATGTTACACAAACACAATTTTTAAAGTAAAACCACAATGAAAGTTAGCATACTGTCTTCAGGCTTACAGTATTTTATAACAGATATTTCACTTTTTGTTTTGCACGTACTAAGCTGATACTGGCTTCATGATTATACATCACATGAAATCTTAGTCTTGTCATCTTCCACATCACTAAGTTCATTAAATCCCTCTTTATCACATGGCCTAATGTTTTACATTTTAACACTGGGAAAAATTCTATTAAACATATTAAGCAGCATTTGCTTTTGCACATATCTTACAAACACATTAACAGGTTTGTAATACTTCACAGATATACTTTCTCAGACACTTTCAACTTAGGAATTTTATGAGATACAGGCAATGCCTTGAATGAGCAGCACAGACAAGAAACAGTAAATTTTGCTAATTTCAATTAAAAAAACAGAGATAACTAAAACTATAAGAAAGAATACAATATTCATATCTTATAAAGGATTTGATCTCAACTTAGCAACATGAGAAGACAGAAATTTGTGCTACAAACAACTTGACCAATGGGAAACAAAGTGGTATTTAATTATTTCACTTGCTTTTAACTGTATCCAGAAACCACTTTCTATAATCTTGCGTGATGTCTGCTCAACATCTACATACATGCATACATATATATATCACTAAGCTGTTCTCTAAGATTCAGAGGTCAGCTCCACAAAGAAATGCAACATACCAGATAAATTTTTAATTGATTATTCACTAACTGTTGCTGTATCAAACTTCTCCATTTACAGCGATCTTGACACCCAACTCGGGCTTCATTGACATCCATCACGCAACGTACACAAGACCTCCTATACTTCATACCCATAATCTTTTTCTCATGCAGACTCTCCTGAATCTGATCCTCCCACGACTTCCTTTGCCTTTCTCTGCTTTTCCTTCCTGCCACTTGGGCTGAATTTCTTTTTTTTTTTTTTTTAGTAAGCATCTCACCACTCATTCTTTCAACATGTCCAAACCACGAAAGCATATTAGTCTCCACCTTGCTAACAACATTTTGCTTCACATCACACAACTGCAACACATCTTCATCTCCCACATGATCAGAATGTGTTTTGCCACAAACCCTCTGTAAATAATGTATTTCTCCAGCACACAAATAACTCCTGCATTTCTTCTGAAGTACCCATGTTTCACTGCCATATATCAGAGTAGGAACAGGGACTTTCTAGAGAACCCATCATTTCTGTGAAAACCTTTCAAAGCAGATATAACTTTCAATGAAGAATTCATTTGCGTACTAATTTCACCACCCAATTTGTTCTCTCTATCAAACGTGCTTCTTAAATACACAAACTCATTCACCTGGTCAATCACTGTGCCATTTAAACTTATATTACATTCAGTGCTAACCTCAACATAACCAACATCTACATAATCTAGTCAAATAAAAAAATCGCAATTGTAACATAGAATTTCCTTCAAGGACATGGAGATAAAAATCAGTTAACCTAAACTTCTGTTAGAACATGTGTTTCTTCCCACCCTCGTTACTAAACCAAAATCCAAAATTTTTTGACACCCACTCTTATTACACTCAGTCTATAATTCATCGCTGCCCCAAAGTGTTATTGTTACCAGTCTCCCACTCACTATTTCCACAAATATTTACCCACATGACTTTCGTTTATTCTTTTCAGCACCCCCCCCCTTTTCACACATACATACTCAGTGAAGCTCATTACAAACTAGTCTATATTAAAACTCATTATAAACTGGTCTTTATTAAAACTTATTATAAGGTGGTCTACATTAAAACTCATTATAAGCTGGTAAACATTAAAACTCATTATAAGCTGCCCTACATTAAAACTCTATAAACTAATCTACATAAAAAGTTATTAAGGGACTAGCACTGACTCCTGAACTCTTAGCACTAATGGTTTGGCAAATGAAATAACTTTATTTTTCAAATGTGTTTCAATAAAATTCCTTTTAATGACTTTTAAGTGTAGATACACTCATTGTCATAAAAATCCGTGCACCAAGAAGTAGGCGTTGGATTGAAATGAAATTTTAGTCATGAGATGGTACATACCAAGGACAGAATTGATTACAATATCACAGCAGCAGGACGATTTCCCGTGGATATATGGTACACATTTCTGTCAGCGTTAGTACTGCGTTGGACCACCTTGTGCTTGGATACATGCAGTGATATGGTCCGTCATGGAGTCAAAGAGACGCCATATGTTATCCTGGGACAGGTTGGCCCACACTTCTTGCAACTGATGCTCTAAATCACAAACACTAGGAGATGGAGGAAGCTGGTATCCCATCTGGTCTCACACGTGCTTGATGGGCGAGAGATCAGGCGATCTGGCTGGCCACGGAAGCATTGAAACATGATGTAGACAGTCCTGGGAAACCCGAGCCATGTGCGGAAAGGTGTTATCTTGTTGGAAAAGGGCTCCGGGCTGCCGTGCCAGGAAAGGCAGCACATGGGGCCACAGGTTCTCCTGTATATAGTGCAACAGTCCTCTTGCAGTGATCAACATCCCTCAGATCACTGCGAGAGAAGTACGGCTGTCATACGCGATAGCTCCTCAGACCGTCACGCCTGCAGTTCGAAGCGTGTGCCTCTGTACAGTGAGGCTGGGATTGTAGTGCTCACCTGTGGTCCTCCACACTTTGACATGGTGGTTATCCGTTCCCATACAGAAGCAGGATTCGTCGCTGAACACTATATGTTGCCAGACCGTAGCATTCCACGATGCTCTCTGTTGACACCACTGCAATTGACGCCTATGATGGTCAGTTGAGTTGTCAATGGCAGAAAACATAAGGGCTGTCGAGAGTGCAGATACGCCCCTGCCAGGTGTCTGGAAATGGTTCTGGCAGACACAGGACTCCATTGTCCAATATCCAGAGACATTGACAATGTCATTGTCAATGTCTCTGGATATTGGACAATGACGTTATTGCATCTGTGCGTGCCACTCTCATGATCCCATGGTCCTCTCTGCTGGTGGTGTGTCTGGGTTGTTCAGAGCCAGTTCGCCGTGTTCATTGCTCCCAACACGATCGCACCATACTTGTGTCTGACTGGCCCAAATGACAGCCGATTCGGCATGACAGCCACCCAGCCTCTCCCATCCTGACGATACGGCCTTGTTCAAACTCAGTCAGTTGCCTGTACACACATGTATGGTGGCTCCTCAGCATGTCTATCGCTCAGGGATTTCACCTGACTCTTACCGTGCACTTCAGCACGCATGTGGTGTCCCCTGCGCGGCACCTTATAAGCCCCAAGGATTGTGATTGCAGCGCCGGTCATGTGGAATCGCACGAAACTTTAATAATTTGCATGTCTGCCCTCCCCGTAGCTATTCGCCGAGTTTTGCATTAATCGTATGGCTTTTTTCTTGGTGCACAGATTTTTATGACAATGAGTGTACAACATAACTTCACATTTACTGACTTGGAAGTTGCTTTCATGTTTTTTATATATAGTTGTACGTGCAGAACAACACAATTTTTGTGTTAAGTGAAAGATGGGGTGAATACTTCCGTGAGTTATTAGATGATGAAAGTGAAGGCTATTCTGAAACTGAAGCAGATGATGTCACAGTGAGAGATGGAAGCACAACAGGGATCTCAAGAGAAGAGGCGTGTAAAGCTCTAAAATCTCTCCAGAACAACTCCGGGAGTAGTTGGCATAACTGCTGAGATGTTAAAATATGGTAGTGATTCTCTGATTTACTGGCTAACTGAAATTTGTCAGTTATGCTAGGAGTTTGGAATGGTCCCTCAGGATTGGAGGGATGCCATCATTGTTCCCTTACATGAGAGAAAAGATGATCAGACTGAATGCAAGAACTATTGTAATATCAGCTTGCTGAATGCGACGGGAAAAGTGTTTGGAAAGGTCTGACATCAGAAAAAGTATGGGGTGTACAGAGTAGCTTTATGCCTGGTAAAGGCTGCACTAACCAAATTTTTGCATTACACATGATGATTGAAAAGTATCTGTCCGTTGGTAAAAAGGTTTTTGCTGCCTTCATAGATTTGGAGAATGCTTATGACAGAGTAAATAGGATACTTCTGTGGAAAGTACTGAACAAATATGATATTACTGGGAATGTACTTGATACCGTGAAAGCCATGTATGCTGGTAGTAGAGCATGTGTAAGAGTGAATGGTGTTGTATCGAAATGGTTTTCTGTTGGAGCAGGAGTCAGACATGGTTGTGTAATGTCACTATGGCTGTTTAATATACACAGGTGTGCAAAAATTAAGGACAAATTAGCATAACAGCGAAACGAGCACGCAGAACGGACCGAAAGACCACTCAGGAAATAGACTAGGGTTCGGTACGGTAGGGGGTCGGAAGGGTATAAAGCACACGGGCGGTGTACGCTCAGCAATTCGGTGAAAGCTATTGCACGATGTACATCGGTTTGAACGACGTCGAGTTGCCACCACCGTGTGATATGGCCAACAGGCAATCCAGTAGACGACATCTGGATGACTTTACCCGAGGTCGCGTCATTGGGAAGTTGGAAGAAGGTCGAAGTATGACTAGTGTAGACGAGGAGTTCGGGATCGCTCACACATCGTTTCACGAGCTCGGAGAGCATTTCAAACGACAGGAACAGCTGTCCGAGAATTTAGCAGTGGTCGTCCTCGAGCAACCACGGCAGCGGACGACCGGCATATTGTCCTACAGGTGAGAAGAGACAGACGGCAGACAGCGGAAGAAATCGCAAGGCACATGCAACTGGTCGTCCGTTACTGTGTTTTACCGTGACCATGAGGCTGCACAAAGGTGGTCAATTTGCACGATGACCAGTATGGTGTGTGCCATTAACGCCTGCTCATCGGAGATGGTGGTTTCTGTGGTGCCAGGAACATAAGAACTGGACACATCAGCAATGGGGTCGAGTTCTCTTTACGGATGAGAGCCGATTTAGTCTGATGAGCAATTCTGGACGTATACACATCTGGAGAGAGCAGGGAACACGCAATCACACCTCCAACATCATCGAAAGGGACCAGTTTGGAGGTGGCAGAGTTCTTGTTTGGGGTGGTATCATGCTTGGTAGCCGTACTGACCTCCACATCTTCCAAGGAGGTTCAGTCACTGGTGCCCGCTATTGTACCAAGGCTCTCCTGCCTCACATGTGTCTCTTTAGAGGTGCTGTGGGTCCTGAGTTCCTCTTCATGGACGACAACGCTACACCTCATCGTACAGTGGCTGTCGCAGAGCTGTTGGAGAGTGAAGATATTCAACGTATGGATTGGCCCGCAAGGTCCCCGGACCTAAATCCAATCGTACACGTGTGGGACCTACTCGGGAGACGCTTGGCAGCACGTCACCCGCCACTAGCAACGATCCTGCAGCTGCGATTGGCGCTACAAGAGGAATGGGCCGCGATGCCTCAACAGCTCCTTGACAACCTCATCTTCAGCATGGACAGACATTGTAAATCCTGCAACGCAGTGAGGAGTGATCATATCCCCTACTAAAGATTGGATTTTTCTTGGCAGGCGCCTGTCACATGGACGTTTCTGTCTTCTGTTCAGTTGTGCTCGAAGCTACCTTTTCAATAAAGTGCCTTTGAACCCTTTGGATTCCTTGTTTAGACGGTTTTGCTCACTTGTCTCATATTCTTACATCTTGGGGATCTTATGGTATGATTTGAGTCGATGTGGAGCACTTCTGCACGACGTTAAATTAAAAAAAAGTCTCGTCCTTAATTTTTGCACGCCAGTGTATTTATGAATGCATACAAACATGATGTCAAAATAGATGATACTGGCTTATGTTTTGGTAACATCCATGTGTGCAGATTACTCTATGCTGATGACACAGTCCTATTGGCAGAGAGCAAAAGTCAGTTGCAGAGTATGTTGTTGTGGGTGTACAAAGTTTGTATGAAATTCAAACTGAGTATACATGTAAATAAGAGAAAAACCAAAGTTATGGTTTTTGAGAGAACTGTTAGCAAGATAAGTCTAAATGGCACACTGATTGATCAGGTGAATTAGTTTGTAAGAGGCAAAATGTTGTTGGTAAGGTGGAAACTGATATTCTTAAGTGGTTTGGCAATGTTGAAAGAATGAGTAATGAGAAGCTTACTAAGAGAATTTTTTCAGCCCAAGAAAGGTAGAGGAAGGCCCAGGATATCTTGAGAGGACCGGATTCAAGAATGTCAGCATGAGAAAAAGATTATGAGTATGAAGTACAAAAGGTCTTGTGCGTGTCGTGTGATGGATGTCAGTGAAACTCGAGCGGTGTGTCAAGATCTCTGTAAAAGGAGACGCTTGACACACCAACAGTACGTAAATTCTAGTTCCATCAGTTAAACATTTATCTGGAAGTTTCACTTTTTTTAAGGAGCTAACCTCTGAATCTCAGAGAGCAGCTTAGTTATATGTATGTTTGTATGAGATATATAAAAAAACTTTATTTAAATTCATAATAAAATTTAATAAATATTCAGGGCATTTAGTAATCAAACAAAACACTTAAACTGTATATCATAACAACAGCACACTGCTCCCCCACCCATTCACAAAGGAAAAATACAGTGCAATCAATTTATTTGCTGCATGATTTTTCTTTAAACACCAAGCAGTGAGTTTTAAATCGAGGATACAATGTTATACTGGGTGATCTTGCTCACTGTTGACATCTTCAAAAAGACACGCCTCATCACAATACTCAATAGATATGTATTTTTTTAATATATCAATTCATCCGTGAATAAAATCAAGGGGTTGTTTTCTTTCTCGATAACTTCAAAACATCCTACAGATGAAGCCTTGGAACTACGAAAACATTTTGCTGCCCAGATGGCACAGTGGTCTAAGTGCAGCCTCTGATAATTTGTCTGAGATGGATCTGGGTTTGAATCCTGGTGAGGCATAGTTGTAGTTGTGTTTGTCTTATGGCACTGGCTCTCCCTCCTCCCTGTCATACCCCCCCCCCCAAAAAAAAAACAAAAAAAACAACGTTATATGGAATGCACTACTTCACCCAGAAAAAAATTTGGGGGTCTGATGAGCACATCCTCCTTAATACCTTTGCTGCAACAAGAAGTTCTGAGTCACTTAAACTTTCAAAATTGGTTTTTAAAGTAAAAATAAATGTTTCTGTAGATTTTCATAAATAAAGTTGATGGAAATCAACATTCACGATTTGTTAAAAATCATTATGAAATTTTCAAGAACAAAACCTATTCATGCCCTATTAAATAAATCTGTTTATTAAAATTTCACTTTTGCCAGATTTTTTTTCATTTTATTTTTGGACTTTTTTTTTTCACTTCATGTTATTTTTAAAGCACTTTCCCAGTTACTTAGTGTTTATCATTGGCAATATCTCCTTCCCATAGAGGATTCAAGCAAGGAAATATTCAATGTAGTCTTGGTTCTGATGCCCAGAGTTGTATAAAAATAAAATGTATCTGCGCACACAACCATTGAAACAGAAAACTTGCTGCAAACCCGCAAATCAAGAATAACAATACAATAAGATAATTTAAAGAAAAAGTAATAAAACAATAAATAATTATTAGAACATTAGATTTCAATTAGGACAAAATAAGTACATTACAGTTGAATGTGCAGCAATGTGTGTAAAATGAACCTTTATGGTAAAATATTGGACCATGAACCTCATAAAAGCAACAGACTAAAGAAAAAAAAAATTATATCCAGAAAAACAGTTCCACTAATGAACTTTTAAAATTATATGTAGCATTTTCAACAATTTTTTTAAAAATAGTAAACTTCAAAATACATAAGGAAAAGATTTTAATTTAATAAGTAGCCACTACAAGAGGAACCTGGCAATTAAATTTAAATTCTTTCTATGTAAATGCAACTTTTGATAGTTTCTATACATGGAGAACAGGCCTTGATAAAACCTAGAGGCCAGAAATGCCTGCAAAAACTAAAGAACTCAGATGTGGAAAATAATTGAAAGTTCAAGTTAAAATAGAATTAAGTATATCAATTTAAGTAAACCCTCGAGTAAGCGTTTTAATTGCTGTAAAGGACATTTCATTTTTTGTTTAAATCTACAAGCAAAAACTATCTGAAAAATCTGCTAATAATATGGAAACTATCCGTGTACGGCGTACACGTGTACATCTACATTCTGCTACTCTGCTGATGCCATTCCCTAAATAAAACACAGCGAGACAGAGTTACAAGTTTTACAATGAACTACTAAATGTTATTTTCTTAGTACAAAGAAAACGTAAAAATGAAATATATGAGAATAAAAATTCATTATCTTACCTGAACCCGAGTTCATTTAGAAAGAGAACAACATTATTTGAGGTATCTACATCAATACAACTGCGTACCATTGTTGCACGATTTTTGTCCCCAACTTCTGGCTGTCCAACATAACGTAAATGCCTACACAGAAAGAACAAGAACACAACATCCTGTTATACACAATATGTTACAGCAACCAATATTGACTAACATAAAAATGATGGTCTTACACTGCATTAACCATACATCTTTTGTGGAGCACAATTTTCTGTGACAATAATTTGCATGTACAACTGAATAACAATCTAATGTTTTTAGAGGGAACACCAAAAATAAAAAATACTAATTTCAGAAAATCATCACACAAGGAAATACAACCATTTGAGTTTAAAATTGTGATGTACAATGTCACGTGATGGCAACGATTAGATAATTTTCTGTTGTACGTTATGACGTGAACAAGTAAAAAGAGTGTGTCAAAACACATACTACATTGCAGATATCCACAGGAAAATATCTGTGTAGTAATAATCAGGGCTCGACAAATCTCGGGCGCCAGGTCACTCAGGTGCCTAAAATTCGGGCTGTGGTGCCTAATTTTCTACTTACTTCAGATTTCGTAAGTTGCAGTAAAATACTGTAATTTCTGTTGTATAATCTATAGATTGTATATAAATCTAGGTACTGCAGACACCAGTAAAGAAAAAAATAAAAAAAAGAGAAAAAAGTTATAAATCTAGGTACTGCAGACACCAGTAAAGAAAAAAATAAAAAAAGAGAAAAAAAAAACTGTGTGGCGTTTTAAAAAGTCCGTGGGGTAATTGTCAAGAGAGTTGGTGTTATTGGGAAAGTACCAAAAATGCAGTAACAGAAAAAATGTAACGTAACAGCAAGATAGAAGACCACAAAGAGATTGCAAGAATATATACATGTATACATATATTTTTTTACTTGGAAGATTTTGACAGAAAGTATGACTCAAGAAAGGCGTTACTATTTGCGCGTGAAGAAGCCTACGTGTTATGAGAATCCGTGGCTCTTGAGAACCCCACAGAGCTATTATTCTGTAGCATGTAACCATTCTGCAAATCACATGGACCAATACTGTTCACTTAATTTTTTTCATTAAATCGGTGAAATGCGAATCACATTGCTTAGTTTTGGTGCGCTAATTGTATTAGTTAAGGTTTTTTTCTTCTTTTGGTATTCTATTGAAATGTATTCAGAAATGAGACAATGCAATGGACTGTCCGCAATTTCAATGGATTTTTTTAGTGTAAATAATGAACCAGTAATGCTGCAAGAGCTAGCGATTTTGGTTCTTTATTTACTTAAAAGTAACACAAAAGTACTTCTAAATGACAGTTACTTTTTCAATAAGACGATCATTTCTTTCCTACATCATTGGATTTCTCAGTTGGTCCTGTGAATCGCTGTTTTCTGTTGGAATTCATGATTAACGTGATAGGTGCGGATTGTATGACTGTCATACATATAAATTACAACGGAATGTCTGTAGTTTCTACGGATTTCGTTGTCTGACTGGAATTCACCCTCAAAACTACGGATTCTACGAATTTACATTTGTTTAAAAAATATTATTTTGCTATTGTTTTATGATATATACACAAGATTCTTAAGCGAGTTCGCGGAATTCTCCGTTTTTTTGTTTGTTTGTTTTTTTGTCATCATTTAGATCGTTTTCAAGATTGATGCAAAACTGAAGAGAATTCGGAGGGTGGGTCATTCTCCGCCTGGGGACGGTATTTCATGTTTAAAAGCTTTTGAAAACAGGAGTTAAATGGAGTAAAAGGAATTTGCCCTAATCGTAATTTTTTTCTCCCGCTGTTGCGTTTTTGTCTAGTATTCTTGTTAAATATCATTTTATGGCATATATGTTTGTATTTCAGCTTGAAACTGTAGGCAAGAATTTGCGGAAACGGAAATTAGATGGCGCGAAAATTTCCTCCTAATCTTCAGGCACAAGATTCTTCTGCGAATTTGAGAAATTCTGCTTTTTATGTTATTTTGGCTACTCAAGAGATCCATGCACAAGTAAACAGAATTAGAGGGGGGGGGGTAGATGTCGTCGGAGGACGGAATTTCATCTTCACGAAACTTTTGAGAACAGAAAGTCGACGGAGTTAAGATCTTTCCCGTAATCGTAATTTCTTTTTACTCACGATGTTGCCTCTGTTCAGTATTTTTAAGTATCATTTTACCGCAAAAATTTTTGTATTTCAGCTTGAAAATAGGATAAAAATTTCCAAAACCGAAAGTCAGACATATTTCCCATGATCGCCCCCCCCCGTTTTCTCACTCTCCAGCACTGTTAAATATCCCCCACCCCTAAGTTTTTGCACTTAATCTTGATAATTGAAGAAGGAAATTCCCGAAAACAGAAGTGACGAATTTGGAAAAAATGATGCATGATGTTCTTAAAAGCATTAATATTCCCAAAGTTACACCATTTATCTAAAATAGTTGAAGCTTTGATATCACGTGCTCATGGTTCTCAGGCTGATGGTTTTTATCAAAGGAGAGGGCATAAAAAACAAGAAAAGAAAGAAAAGCGACAATGAAGTAGGCAGAGAATGATATCAGCAGAAAGAAAAATTAAGCAATGGTGCTGTGCAGTTCCAGAGTCAACAAAAGACAAACTGACAGTAGTCTGCATTCTTGCTGTCTGTTTTGATTTTTCACCAGTTAAAATGTTCAGCTTTTTTCCCCCTTCTTTGGTCTCATCTTGTCTTAATCTGCAATTTTAGAGGCAGTATGATCATATGGTAAGTGGAGGTTCATGCACTGCACGTTCACTTGCTTGGATTTCCTGTCTGTCAAGCATTGTGGAATTCTGAATGCATCTTACTGATTTTTACTGGTGGAAGTTTTGAACTTAAATCTCGTAATCATGCCCTCACCTGGAATCAACTTTGTGTTTTGCATGTGTTAAGTTTGTTTAATTAGAGTCCTTATTTGTTGTAATGCTTTGTTGGGGCACATATTTGTTTTTTACAAAGAGAAGGATCATTTTCTAAAATAGAATCTACGTATTCCATGCAATACTACTTATTAGTACAAAGCTATTGCCAACGTTGGCAGGTATGGACTGTTTTTTTTTTTTTTTAATATCATGTTCTGAGACATGCTGCTGCAGATTACGCAAAGGAAAAAAATTGTTTTCCTCTTTGGTTTGATTATACACTCTTTTGGATCTTATGAAGGAAATTTTTTTTCTGAATTTTATTGTCTACAAATTATATGAAGAAAAAAATATGGTACTTTGAATTAATATGTACAAAATATGACACCAGCAAATAGTATTTTAATTTGTTTTCCTCTTTGGTTTGATTATACACTCTTTTGGATCTTATGAAGGAAATTTTTTTTCTGAATTTTATTGTCTACAAATTATATGAAGAAAAAAATGGTACTTTGAATTAATATGTACAAAATATGACACCAGCAAATAGTATTTTAATAAAATCAAAATCTGAAATTTTAATTTTTTTGAGATCATCTACTGAAAGAATGGAAAAAGAAAATTATGAAGCAAATTTGAACTTCATTTTGCAGTAAGTGGTTTGGGTAAAAAGAAAAAAAAATTGACAACAAATATGGTTTACCACTTTCATTCCAGCATCATAACCAAACATGTTTTTGTCCATGCGTTATTGACTTCATTTCACCTGGTGCCTAAATTTTGGAGTTAGCTCCTAAATCTTGTCTTTAAAAAAAAAAAAAAAAAAATAAAGACAAGATTACATTTGGAACATATTTGTTGAGCCCTGATAGTATTACATTAAAAAATATGTAATTTGTATATGTATTTACATATGTATCTTACTATCTCGCTAAGAGGAGCTCTATCGCAGTATAGCTTGAAAAAATCTGTGATGGTTGAATGCTGCCATCTAGCTAAAAGTTGTACTTTTTCAATTCCACTCATATGTGACATCACATTTTACCCAATCAAATGAGGTGAAACACATTTTTTATTTTTCTAAACCTGCAACAGCTCCCCTGAAAAAAACATGTTCATTTTTGTCACTAACATCATCCTTGTCTTCGTTATCTGCTGCTGCACCATCACAAATATTGTCTAAGCTTGCTATGCTGCCCATTTGAGTGTTACTTCCAAGGTCTACATAATCTTGAAATGTTAGCATTTCAAGTGGATTTGCCTTTTTCCAGTTATTTCCTATAACTATTTTTTCATCAATTTCAGCATCCTATATCTACAACTCTATGAAATCATATTTTTGTATAAAGAGTTTGCAACCTGTGGCAAAATGATTTGCTAGGCTGCAACTATCATGAATGCAGGATGTTAAGCCCTGAAAACTTATCTTTTTATCCCATCGCAGCAGCTGCTTTTGGCATTGTCTGTTCTGTAATGTGATTTGAAATTATGGATTATCCCCAAGTCAAGTGGAAGCACTGCACTGCAATTTGCAGAAAAAACACCCTGCATGCTGTTTCTTAAACTGTTTGTATCTATGGGATGAGCTGCACACCTATCTATGAACAATCAAATTTTTTGCTTGGAATTCTGATAACCAGAAGTTTGAGCTTTTCACTTCCATCCAAATTTGCACAAAGAACAGTAAGACATACCTTGCACTTCTACCACAGCAATCATTACTGTGAAATAGTATCTTATCAGGTATTATGTTAAAGAGAGGAAAAAAAAAAAAAAAAAAACCCTGTCTTATAAGCATTGAAGATGTCTTTCTGTGTAGACTAATTTTCAGCAATTCATTATTTTCAAACTTTTCTACTGCCACAGGAACTAGACGAACTAAACTTACTGACTCACCAGATAATGGCTTGTACACAAATCCAGGCTGGCTTTTAAATCTATCAATCCAACCAGATAATACACTGCCGGACAATTGCTAAGGACGTATGACAATAGCAACGATAGGAACCATAAAATGGAAGGCAAGAAAATGTGGAAATTAGCATAAGTGCGGGATACAGTAAGACATGTTGTGCGTATGCAAATATTGGATTGCCGAACTTGTTCGTGACGTCATAGCGCTGATAAGAGATATAAAGGATTTGACTCGTATTGACCGTTGTTGTTCAAACGCAAAGTTGAAAGGGAAAGAATCAATTGACGAACTTGCAATTTTCAGTATGTCTTCCCGACATCACCTAGATGATTTTACGCGTGGCCGTATTATTGGCAAGATTGAAGAAGGGCGAAAAATAACAGATGTTGCCAGGGAGTTCGACGTCAGCCACAGTGTTGTTTCAAGGCTTTGGAAATCATTTCAAACAAATGGAGAGTGTAGCAAACGTCACGGGGAGGTCGTGTTCGCAGTACGACACCTGCAGAAGATCGGTACATAGTGCTATCAACAAAAAGACACCGGCGCAGCACAGCTAGTGAGGTAGCAAATCAGTTTATGGCTGCTATTGGCAAGCGGATCTCCCGAAAAACTGTCGCCAGACATTTGCATGAAGGAGGACTATACGCCCGCCATCCTGTTGTGTGCATCCCATTGTCCAGACGTCACCGTACCGCCCGTTTGCAAGGGTGCCATCAACATTGCAATTGGACTGATAACGACTGGTCTGCTGTCCTCTTCTCAGATGAGAGTAGATACAGTCTATCGTCTGATTGTCGACGACAACTGATCTAGCGTGATAGTGGTACTGCATATTGTCCAGCAAACATACAGGAAAGGGACCGATATCCGACATGTAGTGTCATGGTATGGGCTGGCATCATGATCAATGGCCATACGTCCCTCTATGTGCTTCCAACTGGGACTATGACTGGCCAACGATACATTAATGATGTTCTGCTACCTCATGTTCGCATGTTCCGTGGTGCTGTCGGTGATAGATTCATTTTCGTGGACGACAACGCAACGTCATCGAACAGTCGCTGTCCAGGAGTGTCTTGAGAGCGAGGATATTCAATGCCTCGTATGGCCAGCACGTTCTCCAGATCTGAATCCCATTGAAAATGTGTGGGATGCTTTGGGGAGGAGTCTTGCTGGTCGCCAATGCCCTCCAATAAACAAGGGCACCCTCATCCGTGCACTGACAGAGGAATGGGATAAATTACCCCAACAGCTGCTTGATAATGTTGTGCGAAGCATGACACGAGGTGTGGAATCTTGCATCGCCCTCCATGGTGGCCATATCCCATATTGACATCTTACGCCGGAATGCCTGCGGACGGTAATTGCATTTTTTTCACGTTTACGTATTCTGCACAAAATGGCCTGTTTGTCCCTTGAACACGTTCCAAAGCCTTCTGGATTTCAGAGCACAATAAATTGTCTTTCTTGTAATGTCCTGGCATTCTGACATTATTTTATTTCACTTGGCATCCGTCCTTAGCAATTGTCCAGCAGTGTATTATGAACAGTTCGAGTATTAACTTTGACCAGTTAACCTTAAAGAAACCAGAGCTCAACAGTAAAATGAAAGTGACCATTATCTTGAACCCAATCAACATAGTCAGGGGAACACTGATTGGGTGGGAGGCTTTTCTTCTTCGGCGAAGTAGCTGTTAAATGACAAAAGCTATGCCGAAAGTGTTTCTGAAGTCACACAACCGATAAGAAACAAGGCCAGAAAGCACAAAGAGGCTAGAGAACAATCATGTCGACAACGGTTATCTCCCTAAGGGCAAAGGTTTACCAGGTCAATTATGGTTAAATGGAAAGACTACCAAAAATTACAAGACAGTGTGAACCATAGGTATAATCCAGGAAAATAAGGTGTATTAGCTATGTGTAAACTGTGTTGGTATTAATGTTTACCGACGACCGTTAGTGACCTGCCAAACAAGACTGTAGTCCGTCCTAATAAATTAATCTTGTAGGGTCAGTTGGTTAGTAATGTCATTTAACTGTATTGAACTAGAACCATTAGAATTGAAATTCACAACTAGTTGTTTGAAATACTTATGTAGCAAAATGAAAAGGAAAGTTGTTCTCAATAATTGCTTAAAAAGTGAACCAAGACTCCTAGTGATTGCAGTAATTTCACTACAAATTTTACAAATATATAAAAACTAGGTAATAATTAAATTCTGATGTACCATGATCAATATGTTTAGTCCAGTGGGAATAATAAATAATTTCAAAATTGAAATTATTTATTATTCCCACTGGGATTCAAACATATCGATCATGATACATCTGAAAATTAATTATTACCCAGTTTTGGTTCACTTTTTAAGCAATTATTGAGGAACAACTTTGCTTTTCATTTTCTACATAAGTATTTTGGACAACTGGTTGTGAATTTTAATTTTTATGGTTCTCCTTCAATACAGTTGGATGACATTACTAACCAACTGACCCTACAAGATTAATTTATTAGGACAGACTATAAGTCCATTTGGTTGGTCACTAATGACCATCGGTAAATATAAATACCAACACAGTTTACACATAGCTAATACACCTTATTTTCCTGGATTATATCTATGGTTCACACTGTCTTGCAATTTCTGGTGGTCTTTTCATTTAACCGCAATTGACCTGGTTAACCTTTGCACTTAGAGATAACCATTGTCGACATGATTGTTCTCTGGTGTCTTCGGGCCTTGTTTCTTATCGGGCGTGTGACTTATAAAAAGAAGCTATCCTGTCTCTTATCGGTTGTGTGACTTCGCGAACACTTTTAGCATAGCTTTTGTTGTTTAACAGCTACTTTGCCGAACAAGAAAAGTTATCCCACCCAATCAGTGTTCCCTTGACGATGTTGATTGGGTTCGAGATAATGGTCGCTTTCATTTTTTACTGTAGAGCTCTGGTTTCTTTAAGGTAAACTGGTATGTACATTTTGGCTATTCTGCAATTAGTTGGGCCAGCTACTATGCGCAGCCCACACTGTATTGCGTTTTGTTTGGTTTTGTTCGTTTTTGGGAGTTCCATGGTGAAATTTACTATGCAGCATTATATATTTGTTGATTTTCTGTGTATGATATTTGACAAGTTGTTGCACGGTGTGCCTTACAGCATGATTTCTTCTCTGCGTCATCCTCTGAATTTCTTATACATCTTTGGATGTAGGATATGCTATCCATTCTGTTTTGTGGGTTTTCTCAAAAATGCCTTTTAATATGAATATATATATATATATATATATAGGGATGTAAGGTCAGGTGATGCGTAACATCACAGCCTCTCCTTGACAAATGTCAACTCCGCCTTCTCGTGGTGCATCCTGTTCCCACTAAAGGGGCTCTGATGACCGCAAATAGCGGTATAACTATACCATCGGGATCAGAGGAAATGCTATCCCACACTCACCAACCCGCTTGGCCAGCGTGGTGAGTTATGGCCAAACACCTCCAAAATGACTCTACAACTTAAATCTTGGCCCTCAGTCTCCGGCAGCTGGAATGTACCTGGCCAAGGCAGCGGCCAGTGCGACATGAAGGCAGAGGGTGCTAAGAATCCCCGGAGGACCGGACTAGGCTGCCATTTGATGCTGACCTTGGCTACCTACAACGGACTCTCCCTATCTTCTGATTCAAGGCTTCTTGAATTGGAAGAGGAACTACAAAGGATCAAGTGGGACATCGTTGGGCTGAGTGAGGTAAGGAGAAAAGGAGAAGATCTCATTGAACTGAAAAGTGGACATCTCTTCTATTATCGTGGGACAGATACTGGAAGAACTAGTGGTGTTGGATTTATAATAAACAAGAAACTGAAGGATAAAGTGGTAGAAGTTGAAAGTTCCTCTGACAGAGCTGCACGACTCGTTATCCAACTATCGAGAAGATACCAGGCTCAGATTATTCAAACTTATGCACCCACCACAAGTCCTCCTGAAGAAGAAATTGAAGAATTTTATGAGGAAATTCGTCATCTAAATAATAAAGGTAAGCAGCACTTGAAGATAATTATGGGAGATTTCAATGCAAAAATAGGGCACCGGCAACAGAATGAAACTTCAGTAGGTAAATTCGGTCACGGCAACAGAAACCAGCGTGGAAATACTCTCGTTGAGTTTGCAGAGGCAGAAGGATTTTTCATCTTGAATTCCTTTTTCAAGAAAAAGCCACACAGGAAATGGACATGGAGACATCCAATTGGGACGACAAGTGAAATTGATTTTATTATGTGTAACAAAAAATTCGTCATCGAAGACTGCAGTGTGCTAAACAAGTTCAACACAGGTAGTGACCATAGATTGGTGAGATGTAAGATGCACCTCAACACTAAACTGGAACGTGGCAAGCTCATAAGACAAACAAAATGTATTGACATAACCAACCTTAAAAAACACCATAATACTTTCAAGTTGGAACTGAAGAACAGATTCTCTGCTTTAGAAGGCCTAACATCGGAAGAAGTGGATATTTCGGAAGTTAACAGAAAAGTAACCAATACTCTTATGGAAACAGCAACAAAATTAGCTGGGTCTAAGAACAAGTTGCATGTAAACAAATTATCAGGAAAAACCAAAATGTTGATGCAAAAAAGAAGAGAGATGAGGACAACTAAAGAAGATGAGACTTCCAAAGTGGAATATATAGAGCTATGCAAGACAGCACGAAAAAGTATCACTGAAGACGTAAGGAAATTCAACTGTGAGCTAGTGAGGAAAGCAATTGAAAACAACCAAAGCCTAAAGATAGCAAAGGGACATCTCAGTAAGGGAAGAAAACAGATTATGGCTCTGAGAAAAGAAGATGGTTCTATAACAAGAAATAGAGGCGAAATTTTGACAAGAGTGAAAGATTTCTACTCCAAATTATATGAAAGGGATGATACATGTACTCCAGACATCATGAAAGGTACCAGAGTTCTTCCAGTCCTCCCAGCAGAAGTTGCTCATGCAATCAAGAACATGAAGCGGGGGAAAGCTCCAGGAGAAGATGGAATTACTATAGACATCATACAAGAAGCAAGTGGAGAAATTGAAACAGTACTCGCCCAAATTTTCACTCGATGCCTTAATGAAGGGAAGATTCCTGAGGACTGGAACAATGCTACAATGATCCTGCTACATAAAAAAGGTGACATTGAGGATCTCAGGAACTACAGACCTATCAGCCTCCTATCAGTGGTTTATAAAATCTTCACTAAAGTTCTTTCACACCGCTTGAAGGTAACACTGGACATGGCTCAACCGAGAGAACAAGCTGGATTCAGGAGTGGCTACAGCACAATAGATCATATCCACGTACTGAGAGAACTAATTGAAAGAGCGAGGGAATATGAACTTCCATTGTGCATGGCTTTTATCGATTATGAAAAAGCCTTTGATTCGGTGAAACCATCAGCAGTTACCACGGCTCTGAAATCCTGCGGTATTGAAGATGCATACATTAATATTATTAATAACATCTATGAAAATGCAAGTGCAAAGATTCGGCTGTTTGAAAATACAACACACATAAAAATTGGAAAGGGAGTGAGACAAGGTGACACCATATCTCCGAAGCTCTTTAATGCCACATTGGAAAATGTCTTTCAATCACTGAACTGGGAAAACAAAGGGATAAAGATTAATGGAGATTATCTAACCCACCTTCGTTTTGCTGATGACGTAGTCATTTTTGCAACTACCCCATCAGAGCTGCAGAGTATGATCCAGGAACTTGCTGACAAGAGTAAAGAAGTGGGATTAAAAATGAACTTTCAGAAGACAAAAGTGATGGTCAATGCTTTTACAAGAAATGAAGATTTATCGATTGATGGAGAAAAACTGGAGATAACAGATACGTATGTTTATCTTGGACAGCAGATATCAAGTGAGGGTCACATTGATGAAGAAATTAATCGGCGTACAAAACTTGCCTGGAGAGCTTTTGGAAGAAACAGCATAATTTTCAAGAGCAATATGCCATTATGTCTTAAAAGAAAAGTGTTTGATCAATGCATCCTTCCAGTGCTTACGTATGGTGCAGAGACGTGGACCTTAACTAAAAGAGACATACAAAGGCTGCAGACAACTCAAAGCAGCATGGAGAGGTGCATGCTTGGTATAACCAGGAGAGATAAGAAGAGGAACTCGTGGATCCGAAAAATGACGAGAGTGGAAGACATCATGATCAGAGTTAAATCCCTGAAATGGCAATGGGCTGGACATACTGCCAGAAGGACAGACCATAGATGGACAGCCGAAATTTTAGATTGGATTCCAAGGGACAGGAAAAGACCAAGAAAAAGACCACATGGGAGATGGGTGGATGAAATTCGTAAATATGCGGGAGTGACATGGAGGAGACTGGCACAAGACAGACCGTTGTGGAGGAAACTTGGGGAGACCTTCGTCCAGCAGTGGATTGATAATGGTTGACAATGATGATGATGATGATATATATATATATATATATATATATATACCGGGTGCATAGGAAAGCCCTTTAGGTTGGAATAACTTGCGAACGGAGAGAGGTACAGTTATGCAAGTGAGATAACGGTATAGTAAAGCCACTACTCCCGATCGAATGCAACTGATAGCAGGGCCCCTAGTGGCAAAGTGCGGAAGTTAGCCATTGCAAATCGAAAACGAAAAGAGATAGAGCAAAATTTCCAATTACAAAGTTGTACAGCATCAATTAATTAGTACAAAACAACATTTGTTTCACACAGATAAGATAAATGGTCGCCTGAATACCCTAAAATTTCCGAAATTGATGCACGACCTTTTGTGTGAATGTTTGAAGGGAGCAAATACACACAATTTATTGCACAAATGCATACTTATGTCAATACAGTTTGATGACGTCAGACAAAACAAAAACAAAAAAAGGCAAATGGGCGCACAGTGATAAAAAGTTAATGTCGAGTATCAGGGTTCTCGCCAGGGTTCCAGAATTAGGGGTGAAAACCCCCAGGCTTTTTTTCTGGGGGTGATTTTGAAAACTCAGGGGTGAATTTTAAACAATCGTAAACTTAGAGAAAAATCTATATTTATGGGGGAAAACGAACAAACACAAAAATAATATAAATATTTTATACATATCTTCTAATTTTGTTATTAATTATTTCAGCAGCTTTGTGAAATGGAAAACTTTCTAGTGTTACATTTGCTGCTGATATTCGAATCAAATTTTTAAAAGTTTATTCTTTTAGTTTGTTGCGAAATGTATCTTTTATTCGATTTTGTGTGCTAAAAGAACACTCTACTAATGCAGAACTTATTGGCACAACCAAAGCAATTTCATACAACAACACTGTGCTTGGATACACATCTTTATACCTGCAGATGAAAAGTTCTGCAACATCTGCAAATTTAAAACTAGCATAGCTATTTTTTAGCAGAATAAATATATATGGATATTCACTCAACAGGCATTTCAAATCTTCAAAATCTTTGAAGTGGTCTAACAACTTCGAAACAAATTTGCATGACACTGATAAGGATGTTTACTTCCCATCCCAAAAGCGTTTGAGCGAATTGGCTCCTTTCACAACAATGAATAATAAAATAAACATAGGGACCTTTACAACGTCGAAAACAAAAATCCCTTTAACACTGTATGAGCCGTTGCTTTTAGCCCAAAAATTACGACAGGATAAAAAAAATATTCTCAGTATCTATACAAGCATGAGCCAAATTTTAGAAAAGAGTTCTTCAGATGAGAAAAACAGACCATTTATATATTGATAAAATAATGAATGGCATTAACTTACCTTTTGCAAATAATGCTGGTTTTGATGACGCCTTGCACAATGAACAAACCATCAAAATTGTTTTATGTTCGTCGGTTTCGACTTCAAGCCAGTCGTACATTTTGAGCCATTTCTCTTGAAAGTTAAGATTTTTTTAAATTTAGTTGGAGGTACAGCCTCACTACATTTCTTAGGCAATATTTCACTGTTTAAAATCATAGCACTGGATGCCGAACTTGCAGAATCACCAGTAAAACGCTTCCTCTTTCTAATGAGGAACTTTTCCATTGTGTTATAGTAAGAACAAATATCAGAGCTGCCAACTTTTCAAAATAAAAATATTTCACTGTTTAAAATCGTAGCACTCGATGCCGAACTTGCAGAATCGTCAGTAGAACGCTTCCTCTTTCTAATGAGGAACTTTTCCATTGTGTTATAGTAAGAACAAATATCAGAGCTGCCAACTTTTCAAAATCAAAATATTTCACTGTTTAAAATCGTAGCACTCGATGCCGAACTTGCAGAATCGTCAGTAGAACGCTTCCTCTTTCTAATGAGGAACTTTTCCATTGTGTTATAGTAAGAACAAATATCAGAGCTGCCAACTTTTCAAAATAAAAATATTTCACTGTTTAAAATCGTAGCACTCGATGCCGAACTTGCAGAATCGTCAGTAGAACGCTTCCTCTTTCTAATGAGGAACTTTTCCATTGTGTTATAGTAAGAACAAATATCAGAGCTGCCAACTTTTCAAAATAAAAATATTTCACTGTTTAAAATCGTAGCACTCGATGCCGAACTTGCAGAATCGTCAGTAGAACGCTTCCTCTTTCTAATGAGGAACTTTTCCATTGTGTTATAGTAAGAACAAATATCAGAGCTGCCAACTTTTCAAAATCAAAATATTTCACTGTTTAAAATCGTAGCACTCGATGCCGAACTTGCAGAATCGTCAGTAGAACGCTTCCTCTTTCTAATGAGGAACTTTTCCATTGTGTTATAGTAAGAACAAATATCAGAGCTGCCAACTTTTCAAAATAAAAATATTTCACTGTTTAAAATCGTAGCACTCGATGCCGAACTTGCAGAATCGTCAGTAGAACGCTTCCTCTTTCTAATGAGGAACTTTTCCATTGTGTTATAGTAAGAACAAATATCAGAGCTGCCAACTTTTCAAAATAAAAATATTTCACTGTTTAAAATCGTAGCACTCGATGCCGAACTTGCAGAATCGTCAGTAGAACGCTTCCTCTTTCTAATGAGGAACTTTTCCATTGTGTTATAGTAAGAACAAATATCAGAGCTGCCAACTTTTCAAAATAAAAATATTTCACTGTTTAAAATCGTAGCACTCGATGCCGAACTTGCAGAATCGTCAGTAGAACGCTTCCTCTTTCTAATGAGGAACTTTTCCATTGTGTTATAGTAAGAACAAATATCAGAGCTGCCAACTTTTCAAAATAAAAATATTTCACTGTTTAAAATCGTAGCACTCGATGCCGAACTTGCAGAATCGTCAGTAGAACGCTTCCTCTTTCTAATGAGGAACTTTTCCATTGTGTTATAGTAAGAACAAATATCAGAGCTGCCAACTTTTCAAAATAAAAATATTTCACTGTTTAAAATCGTAGCACTCGATGCCGAACTTGCAGAATCGTCAGTAGAACGCTTCCTCTTTCTAATGAGGAACTTTTCCATTGTGTTATAGTAAGAACAAATATCAGAGCTGCCAACTTTTCAAAATCAAAATATTTCACTGTTTAAAATCGTAGCACTCGATGCCGAACTTGCAGAATCGTCAGTAGAACGCTTCCTCTTTCTAATGAGGAACTTTTCCATTGTGTTATAGTAAGAACAAATATCAGAGCTGCCAACTTTTCAAAATAAAAATATTTCACTGTTTAAAATCGTAGCACTCGATGCCGAACTTGCAGAATCGTCAGTAGAACGCTTCCTCTTTCTAATGAGGAACTTTTCCATTGTGTTATAGTAAGAACAAATATCAGAGCTGCCAACTTTTCAAAATAAAAATATTTCACTGTTTAAAATCGTAGCACTCGATGCCGAACTTGCAGAATCGTCAGTAGAACGCTTCCTCTTTCTAATGAGGAACTTTTCCATTGTGTTATAGTAAGAACAAATATCAGAGCTGCCAACTTTTCAAAATAAAAATATTTCACTGTTTAAAATCGTAGCACTCGATGCCGAACTTGCAGAATCGTCAGTAGAACGCTTCCTCTTTCTAATGAGGAACTTTTCCATTGTGTTATAGTAAGAACAAATATCAGAGCTGCCAACTTTTCAAAATAAAAATATTTCACTGTTTAAAATCGTAGCACTCGATGCCGAACTTGCAGAATCGTCAGTAGAACGCTTCCTCTTTCTAATGAGGAACTTTTACATTGTGTTATAGTAAGAACAAATATCAGAGCTGCCAACTTTTCAAAATAAAAATATTTCACTGTTTAAAATCGTAGCACTCGATGCCGAACTTGCAGAATCGTCAGTAGAACGCTTCCTCTTTCTAATGAGGAACTTTTCCATTGTGTTATAGTAAGAACAAATATCAGAGCTGCCAACTTTTCAAAATAAAAATATTTCACTGTTTAAAATCGTAGCACTCGATGCCGAACTTGCAGAATCGTCAGTAGAACGCTTCCTCTTTCTAATGAGGAACTTTTCCATTGTGTTATAGTAAGAACAAATATCAGAGCTGCCAACTTTTCAAAATAAAAATATTTCACTGTTTAAAATCGTAGCACTCGATGCCGAACTTGCAGAATCGTCAGTAGAACGCTTCCTCTTTCTAATGAGGAACTTTTCCATTGTGTTATAGTAAGAACAAATATCAGAGCTGCCAACTTTTCAAAATAAAAATATTTCACTGTTTAAAATCGTAGCACTCGATGCCGAACTTGCAGAATCGTCAGTAGAACGCTTCCTCTTTCTAATGAGGAACTTTTCCATTGTGTTATAGTAAGAACAAATATCAGAGCTGCCAACTTTTCAAAATAAAAATATTTCACTGTTTAAAATCGTAGCACTCGATGCCGAACTTGCAGAATCGTCAGTAGAACGCTTCCTCTTTCTAATGAGGAACTTTTACATTGTGTTATAGTAAGAACAAATATCAGAGCTGCCAACTTTTCAAAATAAAAATATTTCACTGTTTAAAATCGTAGCACTCGATGCCGAACTTGCAGAATCGTCAGTAGAACGCTTCCTCTTTCTAATGAGGAACTTTTACATTGTGTTATAGTAAGAACAAATATCAGAGCTGCCAACTTTTCAAAATAAAAATATTTCACTGTTTAAAATCGTAGCACTCGATGCCGAACTTGCAGAATCGTCAGTAGAACGCTTCCTCTTTCTAATGAGGAACTTTTCCATTGTGTTATAGTAAGAACAAATATCAGAGCTGCCAACTTTTCAAAATAAAAATATTTCACTGTTTAAAATCGTAGCACTCGATGCCGAACTTGCAGAATCGTCAGTAGAACGCTTCCTCTTTCTAATGAGGAACTTTTCCATTGTGTTATAGTAAGAACAAATATCAGAGCTGCCAACTTTTCAAAATAAAAATATTTCACTGTTTAAAATCGTAGCACTCGATGCCGAACTTGCAGAATCGTCAGTAGAACGCTTCCTCTTTCTAATGAGGAACTTTTCCATTGTGTTATAGTAAGAACAAATATCAGAGCTGCCAACTTTTCAAAATAAAAATATTTCACTGTTTAAAATCGTAGCACTCGATGCCGAACTTGCAGAATCGTCAGTAGAACGCTTCCTCTTTCTAATGAGGAACTTTTCCATTGTGTTATAGTAAGAACAAATATCAGAGCTGCCAACTTTTCAAAATAAAAATATTTCACTGTTTAAAATCGTAGCACTCGATGCCGAACTTGCAGAATCGTCAGTAGAACGCTTCCTCTTTCTAATGAGGAACTTTTCCATTGTGTTATAGTAAGAACAAATATCAGAGCTGCCAACTTTTCAAAATAAAAATATTTCACTGTTTAAAATCGTAGCACTCGATGCCGAACTTGCAGAATCGTCAGTAGAACGCTTCCTCTTTCTAATGAGGAACTTTTACATTGTGTTATAGTAAGAACAAATATCAGAGCTGCCAACTTTTCAAAATAAAAATATTTCACTGTTTAAAATCGTAGCACTCGATGCCGAACTTGCAGAATCGTCAGTAGAACGCTTCCTCTTTCTAATGAGGAACTTTTACATTGTGTTATAGTAAGAACAAATATCAGAGCTGCCAACTTTTCAAAATCAAAATATTTCACTGTTTAAAATCGTAGCACTCGATGCCGAACTTGCAGAATCGTCAGTAGAACGCTTCCTCTTTCTAATGAGGAACTTTTACATTGTGTTATAGTAAGAACAAATATCAGAGCTGCCAACTTTTCAAAATAAAAATATTTCACTGTTTAAAATCGTAGCACTCGATGCCGAACTTGCAGAATCGTCAGTAGAACGCTTCCTCTTTCTAATGAGGAACTTTTACATTGTGTTATAGTAAGAACAAATATCAGAGCTGCCAACTTTTCAAAATAAAAATATTTCACTGTTTAAAATCGTAGCACTCGATGCCGAACTTGCAGAATCGTCAGTAGAACGCTTCCTCTTTCTAATGAGGAACTTTTCCATTGTGTTATAGTAAGAACAAATATCAGAGCTGCCAACTTTTCAAAATAAAAATATTTCACTGTTTAAAATCGTAGCACTCGATGCCGAACTTGCAGAATCGTCAGTAGAACGCTTCCTCTTTCTAATGAGGAACTTTTCCATTGTGTTATAGTAAGAACAAATATCAGAGCTGCCAACTTTTCAAAATAAAAATATTTCACTGTTTAAAATCGTAGCACTCGATGCCGAACTTGCAGAATCGTCAGTAGAACGCTTCCTCTTTCTAATGAGGAACTTTTACATTGTGTTATAGTAAGAACAAATATCAGAGCTGCCAACTTTTCAAAAATAAAAATATTTCACTGTTTAAAATCGTAGCACTCGATGCCGAACTTGCAGAATCGTCAGTAGAACGCTTCCTCTTTCTAATGAGGAACTTTTCCATTGTGTTATAGTAAGAACAAATATCAGAGCTGCCAACTTTTCAAAATAAAAATATTTCACTGTTTAAAATCGTAGCACTCGATGCCGAACTTGCAGAATCGTCAGTAGAACGCTTCCTCTTTCTAATGAGGAACTTTTCCATTGTGTTATAGTAAGAACAAATATCAGAGCTGCCAACTTTTCAAAATAAAAATATTTCACTGTTTAAAATCGTAGCACTCGATGCCGAACTTGCAGAATCGTCAGTAGAACGCTTCCTCTTTCTAATGAGGAACTTTTACATTGTGTTATAGTAAGAACAAATATCAGAGCTGCCAACTTTTCAAAATAAAAATATTTCACTGTTTAAAATCGTAGCACTCGATGCCGAACTTGCAGAATCGTCAGTAGAACGCTTCCTCTTTCTAATGAGGAACTTTTCCATTGTGTTATAGTAAGAACAAATATCAGAGCTGCCAACTTTTCAAAATAAAAATATTTCACTGTTTAAAATCGTAGCACTCGATGCCGAACTTGCAGAATCGTCAGTAGAACGCTTCCTCTTTCTAATGAGGAACTTTTCCATTGTGTTATAGTAAGAACAAATATCAGAGCTGCCAACTTTTCAAAATAAAAATATTTCACTGTTTAAAATCGTAGCACTCGATGCCGAACTTGCAGAATCGTCAGTAGAACGCTTCCTCTTTCTAATGAGGAACTTTTACATTGTGTTATAGTAAGAACAAATATCAGAGCTGCCAACTTTTCAAAATAAAAATATTTCACTGTTTAAAATCGTAGCACTCGATGCCGAACTTGCAGAATCGTCAGTAGAACGCTTCCTCTTTCTAATGAGGAACTTTTCCATTGTGTTATAGTAAGAACAAATATCAGAGCTGCCAACTTTTCAAAATAAAAATATTTCACTGTTTAAAATCGTAGCACTCGATGCCGAACTTGCAGAATCGTCAGTAGAACGCTTCCTCTTTCTAATGAGGAACTTTTCCATTGTGTTATAGTAAGAACAAATATCAGAGCTGCCAACTTTTCAAAATAAAAATATTTCACTGTTTAAAATCGTAGCACTCGATGCCGAACTTGCAGAATCGTCAGTAGAACGCTTCCTCTTTCTAATGAGGAACTTTTCCATTGTGTTATAGTAAGAACAAATATCAGAGCTGCCAACTTTTCAAAATAAAAATATTTCACTGTTTAAAATCGTAGCACTCGATGCCGAACTTGCAGAATCGTCAGTAGAACGCTTCCTCTTTCTAATGAGGAACTTTTCCATTGTGTTATAGTAAGAACAAATATCAGAGCTGCCAACTTTTCAAAATAAAAATATTTCACTGTTTAAAATCGTAGCACTCGATGCCGAACTTGCAGAATCGTCAGTAGAACGCTTCCTCTTTCTAATGAGGAACTTTTCCATTGTGTTATAGTAAGAACAAATATCAGAGCTGCCAACTTTTCAAAATAAAAATATTTCACTGTTTAAAATCGTAGCACTCGATGCCGAACTTGCAGAATCGTCAGTAGAACGCTTCCTCTTTCTAATGAGGAACTTTTCCATTGTGTTATAGTAAGAACAAATATCAGAGCTGCCAACTTTTCAAAATAAAAATATTTCACTGTTTAAAATCGTAGCACTCGATGCCGAACTTGCAGAATCGTCAGTAGAACGCTTCCTCTTTCTAATGAGGAACTTTTCCATTGTGTTATAGTAAGAACAAATATCAGAGCTGCCAACTTTTCAAAATAAAAATATTTCACTGTTTAAAATCGTAGCACTCGATGCCGAACTTGCAGAATCGTCAGTAGAACGCTTCCTCTTTCTAATGAGGAACTTTTACATTGTGTTATAGTAAGAACAAATATCAGAGCTGCCAACTTTTCAAAATAAAAATATTTCACTGTTTAAAATCGTAGCACTCGATGCCGAACTTGCAGAATCGTCAGTAGAACGCTTCCTCTTTCTAATGAGGAACTTTTCCATTGTGTTATAGTAAGAACAAATATCAGAGCTGCCAACTTTTCAAAATAAAAATATTTCACTGTTTAAAATCGTAGCACTCGATGCCGAACTTGCAGAATCGTCAGTAGAACGCTTCCTCTTTCTAATGAGGAACTTTTCCATTGTGTTATAGTAAGAACAAATATCAGAGCTGCCAACTTTTCAAAATAAAAATATTTCACTGTTTAAAATCGTAGCACTCGATGCCGAACTTGCAGAATCGTCAGTAGAACGCTTCCTCTTTCTAATGAGGAACTTTTCCATTGTGTTATAGTAAGAACAAATATCAGAGCTGCCAACTTTTCAAAATAAAAATATTTCACTGTTTAAAATCGTAGCACTCGATGCCGAACTTGCAGAATCGTCAGTAGAACGCTTCCTCTTTCTAATGAGGAACTTTTCCATTGTGTTATAGTAAGAACAAATATCAGAGCTGCCAACTTTTCAAAATAAAAATATTTCACTGTTTAAAATCGTAGCACTCGATGCCGAACTTGCAGAATCGTCAGTAGAACGCTTCCTCTTTCTAATGAGGAACTTTTCCATTGTGTTATAGTAAGAACAAATATCAGAGCTGCCAACTTTTCAAAATAAAAATATTTCACTGTTTAAAATCGTAGCACTCGATGCCGAACTTGCAGAATCGTCAGTAGAACGCTTCCTCTTTCTAATGAGGAACTTTTCCATTGTGTTATAGTAAGAACAAATATCAGAGCTGCCAACTTTTCAAAATAAAAATATTTCACTGTTTAAAATCGTAGCACTCGATGCCGAACTTGCAGAATCGTCAGTAGAACGCTTCCTCTTTCTAATGAGGAACTTTTCCATTGTGTTATAGTAAGAACAAATATCAGAGCTGCCAACTTTTCAAAATAAAAATATTTCACTGTTTAAAATCGTAGCACTCGATGCCGAACTTGCAGAATCGTCAGTAGAACGCTTCCTCTTTCTAATGAGGAACTTTTCCATTGTGTTATAGTAAGAACAAATATCAGAGCTGCCAACTTTTCAAAATAAAAATATTTCACTGTTTAAAATCGTAGCACTCGATGCCGAACTTGCAGAATCGTCAGTAGAACGCTTCCTCTTTCTAATGAGGAACTTTTCCATTGTGTTATAGTAAGAACAAATATCAGAGCTGCCAACTTTTCAAAATAAAAATATTTCACTGTTTAAAATCGTAGCACTCGATGCCGAACTTGCAGAATCGTCAGTAGAACGCTTCCTCTTTCTAATGAGGAACTTTTCCATTGTGTTATAGTAAGAACAAATATCAGAGCTGCCAACTTTTCAAAATAAAAATATTTCACTGTTTAAAATCGTAGCACTCGATGCCGAACTTGCAGAATCGTCAGTAGAACGCTTCCTCTTTCTAATGAGGAACTTTTCCATTGTGTTATAGTAAGAACAAATATCAGAGCTGCCAACTTTTCAAAATCAAAATATTTCACTGTTTAAAATCGTAGCACTCGATGCCGAACTTGCAGAATCGTCAGTAGAACGCTTCCTCTTTCTAATGAGGAACTTTTCCATTGTGTTATAGTAAGAACAAATATCAGAGCTGCCAACTTTTCAAAATCAAAATATTTCACTGTTTAAAATCGTAGCACTCGATGCCGAACTTGCAGAATCGTCAGTAGAACGCTTCCTCTTTCTAATGAGGAACTTTTCCATTGTGTTATAGTAAGAACAAATATCAGAGCTGCCAACTTTTCAAAATAAAAATATTTCACTGTTTAAAATCGTAGCACTCGATGCCGAACTTGCAGAATCGTCAGTAGAACGCTTCCTCTTTCTAATGAGGAACTTTTCCATTGTGTTATAGTAAGAACAAATATCAGAGCTGCCAACTTTTCAAAATAAAAATATTTCACTGTTTAAAATCGTAGCACTCGATGCCGAACTTGCAGAATCGTCAGTAGAACGCTTCCTCTTTCTAATGAGGAACTTTTCCATTGTGTTATAGTAAGAACAAATATCAGAGCTGCCAACTTTTCAAAATAAAAATATTTCACTGTTTAAAATCGTAGCACTCGATGCCGAACTTGCAGAATCGTCAGTAGAACGCTTCCTCTTTCTAATGAGGAACTTTTCCATTGTGTTATAGTAAGAACAAATATCAGAGCTGCCAACTTTTCAAAATAAAAATATTTCACTGTTTAAAATCGTAGCACTCGATGCCGAACTTGCAGAATCGTCAGTAGAACGCTTCCTCTTTCTAATGAGGAACTTTTCCATTGTGTTATAGTAAGAACAAATATCAGAGCTGCCAACTTTTCAAAATAAAAATATTTCACTGTTTAAAATCGTAGCACTCGATGCCGAACTTGCAGAATCGTCAGTAGAACGCTTCCTCTTTCTAATGAGGAACTTTTCCATTGTGTTATAGTAAGAACAAATATCAGAGCTGCCAACTTTTCAAAATAAAAATATTTCACTGTTTAAAATCGTAGCACTCGATGCCGAACTTGCAGAATCGTCAGTAGAACGCTTCCTCTTTCTAATGAGGAACTTTTCCATTGTGTTATAGTAAGAACAAATATCAGAGCTGCCAACTTTTCAAAATAAAAATATTTCACTGTTTAAAATCGTAGCACTCGATGCCGAACTTGCAGAATCGTCAGTAGAACGCTTCCTCTTTCTAATGAGGAACTTTTCCATTGTGTTATAGTAAGAACAAATATCAGAGCTGCCAACTTTTCAAAATCAAAATATTTCACTGTTTAAAATCGTAGCACTCGATGCCGAACTTGCAGAATCGTCAGTAGAACGCTTCCTCTTTCTAATGAGGAACTTTTCCATTGTGTTATAGTAAGAACAAATATCAGAGCTGCCAACTTTTCAAAATCAAAATATTTCACTGTTTAAAATCGTAGCACTCGATGCCGAACTTGCAGAATCGTCAGTAGAACGCTTCCTCTTTCTAATGAGGAACTTTTCCATTGTGTTATAGTAAGAACAAATATCAGAGCTGCCAACTTTTCAAAATAAAAATATTTCACTGTTTAAAATCGTAGCACTCGATGCCGAACTTGCAGAATCGTCAGTAGAACGCTTCCTCTTTCTAATGAGGAACTTTTCCATTGTGTTATAGTAAGAACAAATATCAGAGCTGCCAACTTTTCAAAATAAAAATATTTCACTGTTTAAAATCGTAGCACTCGATGCCGAACTTGCAGAATCGTCAGTAGAACGCTTCCTCTTTCTAATGAGGAACTTTTCCATTGTGTTATAGTAAGAACAAATATCAGAGCTGCCAACTTTTCAAAATCAAAATATTTCACTGTTTAAAATCGTAGCACTCGATGCCGAACTTGCAGAATCGTCAGTAGAACGCTTCCTCTTTCTAATGAGGAACTTTTCCATTGTGTTATAGTAAGAACAAATATCAGAGCTGCCAACTTTTCAAAATCAAAATATTTCACTGTTTAAAATCGTAGCACTCGATGCCGAACTTGCAGAATCGTCAGTAGAACGCTTCCTCTTTCTAATGAGGAACTTTTCCATTGTGTTATAGTAAGAACAAATATCAGAGCTGCCAACTTTTCAAAATCAAAATATTTCACTGTTTAAAATCGTAGCACTCGATGCCGAACTTGCAGAATCGTCAGTAGAACGCTTCCTCTTTCTAATGAGGAACTTTTACATTGTGTTATAGTAAGAACAAATATCAGAGCTGCCAACTTTTCAAAATAAAAATATTTCACTGTTTAAAATCGTAGCACTCGATGCCGAACTTGCAGAATCGTCAGTAGAACGCTTCCTCTTTCTAATGAGGAACTTTTCCATTGTGTTATAGTAAGAACAAATATCAGAGCTGCCAACTTTTCAAAATAAAAATATTTCACTGTTTAAAATCGTAGCACTCGATGCCGAACTTGCAGAATCGTCAGTAGAACGCTTCCTCTTTCTAATGAGGAACTTTTCCATTGTGTTATAGTAAGAACAAATATCAGAGCTGCCAACTTTTCAAAATAAAAATATTTCACTGTTTAAAATCGTAGCACTCGATGCCGAACTTGCAGAATCGTCAGTAGAACGCTTCCTCTTTCTAATGAGGAACTTTTCCATTGTGTTATAGTAAGAACAAATATCAGAGCTGCCAACTTTTCAAAATCAAAATATTTCACTGTTTAAAATCGTAGCACTCGATGCCGAACTTGCAGAATCGTCAGTAGAACGCTTCCTCTTTCTAATGAGGAACTTTTCCATTGTGTTATAGTAAGAACAAATATCAGAGCTGCCAACTTTTCAAAATCAAAATATTTCACTGTTTAAAATCGTAGCACTCGATGCCGAACTTGCAGAATCGTCAGTAGAACGCTTCCTCTTTCTAATGAGGAACTTTTCCATTGTGTTATAGTAAGAACAAATATCAGAGCTGCCAACTTTTCAAAATCAAAATATTTCACTGTTTAAAATCGTAGCACTCGATGCCGAACTTGCAGAATCGTCAGTAGAACGCTTCCTCTTTCTAATGAGGAACTTTTACATTGTGTTATAGTAAGAACAAATATCAGAGCTGCCAACTTTTCAAAATAAAAATATTTCACTGTTTAAAATCGTAGCACTCGATGCCGAACTTGCAGAATCGTCAGTAGAACGCTTCCTCTTTCTAATGAGGAACTTTTCCATTGTGTTATAGTAAGAACAAATATCAGAGCTGCCAACTTTTCAAAATAAAAATATTTCACTGTTTAAAATCGTAGCACTCGATGCCGAACTTGCAGAATCGTCAGTAGAACGCTTCCTCTTTCTAATGAGGAACTTTTCCATTGTGTTATAGTAAGAACAAATATCAGAGCTGCCAACTTTTCAAAATAAAAATATTTCACTGTTTAAAATCGTAGCACTCGATGCCGAACTTGCAGAATCGTCAGTAGAACGCTTCCTCTTTCTAATGAGGAACTTTTCCATTGTGTTATAGTAAGAACAAATATCAGAGCTGCCAACTTTTCAAAATAAAAATATTTCACTGTTTAAAATCGTAGCACTCGATGCCGAACTTGCAGAATCGTCAGTAGAACGCTTCCTCTTTCTAATGAGGAACTTTTCCATTGTGTTATAGTAAGAACAAATATCAGAGCTGCCAACTTTTCAAAATAAAAATATTTCACTGTTTAAAATCGTAGCACTCGATGCCGAACTTGCAGAATCGTCAGTAGAACGCTTCCTCTTTCTAATGAGGAACTTTTCCATTGTGTTATAGTAAGAACAAATATCAGAGCTGCCAACTTTTCAAAATCAAAATATTTCACTGTTTAAAATCGTAGCACTCGATGCCGAACTTGCAGAATCGTCAGTAGAACGCTTCCTCTTTCTAATGAGGAACTTTTCCATTGTGTTATAGTAAGAACAAATATCAGAGCTGCCAACTTTTCAAAATAAAAATATTTCACTGTTTAAAATCGTAGCACTCGATGCCGAACTTGCAGAATCGTCAGTAGAACGCTTCCTCTTTCTAATGAGGAACTTTTCCATTGTGTTATAGTAAGAACAAATATCAGAGCTGCCAACTTTTCAAAAATAAAAATATTTCACTGTTTAAAATCGTAGCACTCGATGCCGAACTTGCAGAATCGTCAGTAGAACGCTTCCTCTTTCTAATGAGGAACTTTTACATTGTGTTATAGTAAGAACAAATATCAGAGCTGCCAACTTTTCAAAATAAAAATATTTCACTGTTTAAAATCGTAGCACTCGATGCCGAACTTGCAGAATCGTCAGTAGAACGCTTCCTCTTTCTAATGAGGAACTTTTCCATTGTGTTATAGTAAGAACAAATATCAGAGCTGCCAACTTTTCAAAATAAAAATATTTCACTGTTTAAAATCGTAGCACTCGATGCCGAACTTGCAGAATCGTCAGTAGAACGCTTCCTCTTTCTAATGAGGAACTTTTCCATTGTGTTATAGTAAGAACAAATATCAGAGCTGCCAACTTTTCAAAATAAAAATATTTCACTGTTTAAAATCGTAGCACTCGATGCCGAACTTGCAGAATCGTCAGTAGAACGCTTCCTCTTTCTAATGAGGAACTTTTCCATTGTGTTATAGTAAGAACAAATATCAGAGCTGCCAACTTTTCAAAATAAAAATATTTCACTGTTTAAAATCGTAGCACTCGATGCCGAACTTGCAGAATCGTCAGTAGAACGCTTCCTCTTTCTAATGAGGAACTTTTCCATTGTGTTATAGTAAGAACAAATATCAGAGCTGCCAACTTTTCAAAATCAAAATATTTCACTGTTTAAAATCGTAGCACTCGATGCCGAACTTGCAGAATCGTCAGTAGAACGCTTCCTCTTTCTAATGAGGAACTTTTCCATTGTGTTATAGTAAGAACAAATATCAGAGCTGCCAACTTTTCAAAATCAAAATATTTCACTGTTTAAAATCGTAGCACTCGATGCCGAACTTGCAGAATCGTCAGTAGAACGCTTCCTCTTTCTAATGAGGAACTTTTCCATTGTGTTATAGTAAGAACAAATATCAGAGCTGCCAACTTTTCAAAATCAAAATATTTCACTGTTTAAAATCGTAGCACTCGATGCCGAACTTGCAGAATCGTCAGTAGAACGCTTCCTCTTTCTAATGAGGAACTTTTCCATTGTGTTATAGTAAGAACAAATATCAGAGCTGCCAACTTTTCAAAATCAAAATATTTCACTGTTTAAAATCGTAGCACTCGATGCCGAACTTGCAGAATCGTCAGTAGAACGCTTCCTCTTTCTAATGAGGAACTTTTCCATTGTGTTATAGTAAGAACAAATATCAGAGCTGCCTACTTTTCAAAATAAAAAACCGGGACATCAACGTGTGTTAAGCGGCGCGTATTTACACTTTATAAATAATAAAATTATATATTATAGGTTTCTCTATTTTTTTATTACAGTTAATCATTTAATACAAATAAAGAAATATTTACAAAAAAAATTGTATTTAAGTATAATATAAGATTAACAAACCTTGTTAATGAGTTTCATTTTTAGAGAGTGAGACACTGTTTTTTTCAGAGAGTCACCAATTTTTCTCCCCACCAGAACAGGAGTCTTATCACATAAGGCAAGACAGTTCATCCATGGAATACCAAGATACTGAAATTCTTCAGATACAAGTTTGACAATATTTTCACCTGTTGAACTGGTTTCTATTCTAGGCATGGCAAAGAGAGCAGCATGCATCTCAACCGCTTGCAACGATTATCAAAGTATGTTACCACAATTGCCCCCCCCATTTTTTTTTTCCTAAATCAAGATTTACTATAAGATCAAGAACATTTGAGACAGTACCAGAACTGTTAATTTATGATTAGCTATTATTAGGGGAGAGTGGTAATGTATGGGATGTGCTAGCAGTATGTTTGATGATACTTGTATTCAATTATTTTTCTGTATCAGTCACTTGTAGATGGAGTTCAGAAATTGTGATGATTTTCAAGGTTTTTAATTTTTTTGTTAAATTGAATGACGCAATTTTAGAAGTAACTTGATTTCATTTAAGCAATCACAAGACAGTGACTTTTTTTTTAATGCCCTTGGATGACAATTTTATCCATCACGAATGCACGATAGCGCTATTTTAGATAAAGGATGAATAGTGTAACTTTGAGAATATGAATACTTTTTTGAACACCATGCATCAATTCTTACAAATTTTCAGCTTCTTCACTTTCGTTTTCAGGAAAAAGAATTATGATTACGGGAAAAATCTTTATTTCCCCCACCCTCTCTTTGTCAAGCTGAAATGCAAACCTCATTTTGGGGGTGGGGGAATATTTAAGAATGCAGGATACATGTTCAGAACATCGTTGGGGGGGGGGGGATACAATTTACAATTACGGGAGAAATCTTTGCTACGTCCAATTTTCGTTTTTGCGTTTTTGGACAGTTTCCCTCCATTTCAAGTTGAAATACAAATATTTATAAAATAAAATGATATTTAACAACAATACTAGGCAGAGGAAACATCGCGTGAAAAATAAAATTACGATTATGAGAGAAATCTTCACTGCGTCTAACTTCCGTTTTCGAAAGTTTCCAGCGATAAACATTCTCCTCCGCTACCAATTGCCCCGAAATTTCTGTTCAGTTATGCATCAATCTTGAGGAAAACTCCAATTATGACGGAAAAGGAGAAATTTCTCGAAGCTGTTGCACGCTCATGCATGAAGATTACAGGGAAATTTTTGCGCCGTCGAATTTCCATTTTCGGAAATTTTCCCTCCATTTTCCAACTGAAATACAAATATTTTTGGAATAAAGTGATGTATAACAACAATACTGGACAGAGGCAACATCGCAGGAAAAAGAAATTACGATTATGGAAATCTTTATTTCGTTTACTTCCGTTTTTGAAAGACGAAATACCGTCCCGATGCGTATTTTTATGCGTTGGTAAAATTTCGATGCGTAAACACACTTTTTGATGCGTACTAGGCGGGTAATTATGCATGGCACAGAATTAAAAAAAATTCGCGCTTTGGCGCAGTTATTCCAAACACTGAGGGAGAGCAAGTTTGGAAGGATTGGCGGGAGGGTGTGTGTGCGATAGCTCCCAGCTAGAAACATGAGATAACATACGGTTCAATCGCTATCAGATCATAATAAAACAAAAGCAGGAGTTTACACTAAGCGACAATAACAACGATACCAATTTCCATCAGTAAAAAAAATTCACGAGCCATTTTGGCGAAAATCCGGAAGAAACTATCTTCCGACCGTAAAACTACACAAAACTCAGTAAAACTTTCGGGAAATCTGGAATATTTGGCAGGTATGCGGACGTCATTGCACCGATATCGGCTTTTCCGACATATTATGTAATATCATCTTGCGGTTCTTCACCCGATATCGGCTTTGCCAATGCATCCAATATCCTCTGGCCGTTCTTCACCCCATATCCGTCCGATATTGGCTTTGCCGATGTATCCAATATCTGAATTTTAAAGGCGCTTACTTAGAAACGGGACCAATTAAGTTTTCGCATTTGTGCGAAAAAACTATAAATATATTCGCAAATTGCGATCGCAGTTTAAACCGTGATTTTAACAAAAAAGGACACAAAATTCAGAACTTTTACGAAATACATTGAAATCTGCAATTCTTCCAACCTGTCCGTAATTCGGTAATCACGTGGCCGAAACCGTAATGGTTGGCACCCTTAGCAGCGCGTGGGCTTTCGTCTCGTTGCACTCTACGCGGATTTTGTCATTTTCTTGTAGGACTTCCATCCACAGTGAGTAGAGTTTAGGTCCCAGCCACCTACAGCGAGATCGCCTTTTGGGCAGGACACAGAAACGGAAGGAACGACAGCAAGTCTAGCGACTTTGAAAGAACAGTTGATTCGTAGTGAGATTAGAGTACAGTAGATGGCGCCACCGTACAATTACGATGTTGCACACAGAGGGGTGAGAGAACTTCGGGGGGGGGGATACGCGTTTAACCAGTAGGTCCAGCCTGGGGCTGGTCACTTAATGTGCTCGTCCGATGCACGGCGGATATTCAGCGATTGCTAGTAAATCACACCATCTCTGAAAGATCAGCCCAGGCTCGAACCCTAGGACCTTGCATCGATAGTCTGACTAGCTAACCACTAGGCCATCCGCGGCTCACTCTACGCGGATTATCCCGTAATCCGTTTATATACGACCGGAAGGGAAATACTGGGATTGTACCGTGACGTCATGAAATCGGCACATGTGACTGAACAATAGGATTGTACCGTGACGTCGTGAAATCGGCACACGTGATCTGAAACGGCATCGCCTTCGTAGATTTTCCATGCTAATAGCCCACGATTGAAATCTTTCTGCGAGCGTGCCGATTTCGCGCGTCACTTTATTTTTCTTGCGCGAAACGCGCGTCTGCGCACGCTATCGGGAACCCTGAGTAAGTTCGAAGAGTTTGCCATTGCCCACGATACACATTTGTATTTGTGAAAGTAACTCTGCATGCACATTCCTCAGCATGGAAGGTGTCACACTATTGCAAGCATCTGTAACATGACGACGTAGATCCGACAGACTTGTAGGCGCTGTTGCATACACCTGATTTTTTACGTAACCCCAGAAATCTAAGCTTGCCATTCTCACACAGCGTACGTAGACCTAAACTTCTGATCAGGGTACATCCTGCTACTGGTTTTTATATTGTAGATACGGTACAACGTCACAATCTGCATTTGCATACGGCTACATTTGCGAAATGTAAATATGCAGATTCGAATCGTCGCGCATCGATTTCGGACATTGTAGAGTATTCAGGCGACAATTTATCTTATCCGTGTGAAACAAATGTCGTTTTGTACTAATTAATTGATGCTCTACAACTTTGTAATTGAAAATTTTGCTCTATCTCTTTTCGTTTTCAATTTGCAATGGCTAACTTCCACATTTCACCACTAGGGGCGCTGCTATCAGTTGCATTCGATCGGGCGTAGTAACTTTACTATAGCGTTATCTCACTTGCATAACTGTACCTATCTCCATTTGCAAGTTATTCCAGGCTAAAGGGACTTTCCTATGCACCCTGTATATACACTCAATGGACAATACATTAGAGATACCTACCTAATAGAGTGCTGGTCGTCCTCTAGTGTTAATAACAGCCTGTACACGAGAAGGCACTGACTCCATCAGAAGCCAAAGGTAATGCCAGCCACACCCATTGCAGCATTGTCCACAGCTCCGCCTAAGACGTTGGTCTAGGATCCATGAATCTGATGTTCCACTCCACTGCATCCCAGAGAGCTTACACACGGTTTAAATCTAATCTTTGGGCACCACTGGATGGTTCCAAATCCTGATGTTCCACTCCACAGCATCCCAGAGAGCTTAGAGTGTTTAAATCTAATCTGGGGACTTTGGGGGCCACTGGATGGTTCCAAATCCTGATGTTCCACTCCACGGCATCCCAGAGAGCTTACACAGTGTTTAAATCCAATCTGGGGACTTTGGGGGCCACTGGATGGTTCCAAATCCTGCTGTTCCACTCCACAACATCCCAGAGAGCTTACACAGTGTTTAAATCCAATCTGGGGACTTTGGGGGCCACTGGATGGTTCCAAATCCTGCTGTTCCACTCCATGGCATCCCAGAGAGCTTACACAGTGTTTAAATCCAATCTGGGGACTTTGGGGGCCACTGGATGGTTCCAAATCCTGCTGTTCCACTCCATGGCATCCCAGAGAGCATACACAGTGTTTAAACCCAATCTGGGGACTTTGGGGGCCACTGGATGGTTCCAAATCCTGATGTTCCACTCCACAGCATCCCAGAGAGCTCACTCAGTGTTTAAATCCAATCTGGGGACTTTGGATGCCACTGGATGGTTCCAAATTCCTATGTTTCACTCCACTGCATCCCAGAGAGGTTACACAGTGTTCAAATCCAATCTGGGGACTTTGGGGGCCACTGGATGGTTCCAAATCCTGCTGTTTCACTCCATGGCATCCCAGGGAGCTTACACAGTGTTTAAATCCAATCTGGGAACTTTGGGGGCTACTGGATGGTTCCAAATCCTGATGTTCCACTCCACGGCATCCCAGGGAGCTTACACAGTGTTTAAATCCAATCTGGGGACTTTGGGGGCCACTGGATGGTTCCAAATCCTGCTGTTCCACTCCATGGCATCCCAGAGAGCATACACAGTGTTTAAACCCAATCTGGGAACTTTGGGGGCCACTGGATGGTTCCAAATCCTGATGTTCCACTCCACAGCATCCCAGGAAGCTCACACAGTGTTTAAATCCAATCTGGGAACTTTGGGGGCTACTGGATGGTTCCAAATTCAGATGAGTGTTCCTTAAGCTATGCCTGAGTGGTTGTGGCTGGTGGGCTGGCACACTGTCCTTCTGAAACAGATCATCATCTGCAGGATGAACGAAATGAAAGGGTTCAGGTAACCAGCCAGCATATGCTGGTAGCACACAGCGGTTAAAAATACTTCTCCAGACACACTAAGGGACCTAATGTATCCCATGAGAAGGCTCCCCAAACCATCAGAGAGCCACTGCCTTGTGCAGAGCCAATCTGGTACAACAGGGCTGACATTTAACCTGGATGTGCTTTGCACCGCTGTTGCCAAGTAATCGGCCTGCACGAGTCTGGATAGGCTACGTTGACCCCAGTCATCAATTGCATGTGGTTGGCCACCATCTGCTTTCTGTGTGCTGGTACATCCATCGATGATATACTCGTGGTACACCCTTGATACGGTTGCCCTTGAGAATCCAAGGATTCTTACTCCTTGGGCAAAAGAATGACCGATCTGTATTGCACCTACAATGGAGCCACAATCAAAGTCACTCAGATCACCATGTTTACCCATGTTCGTCGATATATATACGTATATAACATATATGAGCAGTTATTCAGAAAGATCTTAAAAAAACTTGGTACTATATGCAGATGCTGTATCTATAATAGGGTGATATTTAGTATGCCAAGTTTTAAAGGGAATGAATTACATATTTTTTTAAATATCTTTAAATCAATATCCATTATTAATCACATAAATAACTCAATATTTTGTCATAAATGTAACAATCTAAAATGATTTAATAACTTGGAACAGAAAATATTCCTAGGAAACCAGGGGTTTATACTATTCCTGTAATATAAAACTCAATGAATGACAGGCCCAGATATTTAAGAACAAGAAATACATTAAAATACTGCTTACCACAACGTAACAACTGAAAAAGCAAGAATTTACAGCTCTTAAATAATGTTTAAAAGAAACAAGTTTGAAATATATTCTGAGAATACTTAACCCCTTTGTTCTAGACCAGGGGTGGCCAAACGCTCGATCGCTAGCTCTCGTATGGTCGATCGTTTGTTTTATCGTGCTAGCATATGTTGTTCCATATGAACTGCCTGAGACCAGATAATAGAATGAATCAGTCAGACTTACCTCTCCAACCTTAACCACTGCGCATCTGCAGTCTATAACATTACGATTAGGCATATTGTTATCTCCTGCTCTGCTACTCGTCAATCGCAACACCTACACTTACAGGAAGGCCAATCAGTCAACATTCTTATTTGTGCATAAAAATTAGTTTACTTATTGCGTGCAGATATAAGTTAAGTTATTAAGCTTTGTTTACATATTAAAAATGAGTGGAGCTAAAAATCAAAAACATAATATTTCCACACTGAATGAGAGGAAGCTTATTTCTTCACAATGTTTCGTGCCAAGAGTTTGTGTTTAATATGGTTTAGCCCATTTTGAGCTTTATGTCACACACTTTTGGCGAATGGGATATTGTGGAAGTTTCATTAAACATTTCCTCTACTTTCCTATTTGATTCTTCAGATTTAAAATCAGAAATTGTGAAACTTCAATCCGACATAATACTGAAAGCAAGAGCGTCAGGTAACACATTTTGGACTCTATTGTCAGAAGAAAAATATCCCTGCTTGAGATCTGTTGTTTTGTAGCTGACTGCTTTCTTTTGGATCCACGTCTATGTGAAACAGCTTTTTCAGAAATGAAAATAATGAAGTCGAAATACAGGAACTGCTGATTGATGCTCGTTTAGAAGCGTGTCTCTGACTGTGCCACACTGAATATGTGCCTGATTATTCTAAACTTTGTGACGACATGCAGTGTCATGCATCAACATCTAAGAACTAAATACTGTAAATAAAGAATCTATAAGTAAAATTATATAATTAGTTTGAAAAATAGTGTTTCAGAAATAAAAATAATTTAAATATAATTTTTCTATATTTGTTTCCAAACTTACAAAACCACACACACTAACAAAATACCCGTGATATAGGCTTATTCTCATTTAAATATGCCTATACCACTGCGATAAACGACACGCTATGAACTTATGACTCACCCTGTATCTCATGAATATATGAGAGGTAAGGAGAAAAGGAGTATGCAGGGGTGACATGGAGGAGACTGGCACAAGACAGACCGTTGTGGAGGAAACTTGGGGAGACCTTCGTCCAGCAGTGGATTGATAATGGTTGACAATGATGATGATGATGATACCACTGCGATAAACGACACGCTATGAACTTATGACTCACCCTGTATCTCATGAATATATGAGAGGTAAGGAGAAAAGGAGAAGGGATGTAAGGTCAGGTGATGCGTAACATCACAGCCTCTCCTTGACAAATGTCAACCCCGCCTTCTCGTGGTACATCCTGTTCCCACTAAAGGGGCTCTGACGACCACCAATAGCGGTATAACTATACCATTGGGATTAGAGGAAATTCTATCCCACACTCACCAACCCGCTTGGCCAGCGTGGTGAGTTATGGCCAAACCCCTCCAAAATGACTCCACAACTAAAATCTTGGCCCTCAGTCTCCGGCAGCTGGAATGTGCCTGGCCAAGGCAGCGGCCAGTGCGACATGAAGGCAGAGGGTGCTAAGAATCCCCGGAGGACCGGACTAGGCTGCCATCTGATGCTGACCTTGGCAACGTACAATGGACGCTCCCTATCTTCTGATTCAAGGCTTCTTGAATTGGAAGAGGAACTACAAAGGATCAAGTGGGACATCGTGGGGCTAAGTGAGGTAAGGAGAAAAGGAGAAGATCTCATCGAACTGAAAAGTGGACATCTCTTCTACTATCGTGGGACAGATACTGGCAGAACTAGTGGTGTTGGATTTATAATAAACAAGAAACTGAAGGATAAAGTTGTAGAAGTTGAAAGTTCCTCTGACAGAGCTGCACGACTTGTTATCCAACTCTCGAAAAGATACCAGGCTCAGATTATTCAAACTTATGCACCCACCACAAGTCATCCTGAAGAAGAAATTGAAGAATTTTATGAGGAAATTTGTCATCTAAATAATAAAGGTAAGCAGCACTTGAAAATATTTATGGGAGATTTCAATGCAAAAATAGGGCAACGGCAACAGAATGAAACTTCAGTAGGCAAATTCGGTCACGGCAACAGAAACCAGCGTGGAAATACTCTCGTTGAGTTTGCAGAGGCAGAAGGGTTTTTCATCTTGAACTCCTTCTTCAAGAAAAAGCCACACAGGAAATGGACATGGAGACATCCAAATGGGACAACAAGTGAAATTGATTTTATTATGTGTAACAAAAAATTCGTCATAGAAGACTGCAGTGTGCTAAACAAGTTCAACACAGGTAGTGACCATAGATTGGTGAGATGTAAGATGCACCTCAACACCAAACTTGAACGTGGCAAGCTCATAAGACAAACAAAATCTATTGACATAACCAACCTTAATAAACACCATAATACCTTCAAGTTGGAACTGAAGAACAGGTTCTCTGCTTTAGAAGGCCTAACATCGGAAGAAGTGGACATTTCTGAAGTTAACAGAAAAGTAACCAAAGCTCTTATGGAAACAGCAACAAAATTAGCTGGATCTAAGAACAAGTTGCATGTAAACAAATTATCAGGAAAAACGAAAATGTTGATGCAAAAAAGAAGAGAGATGAGGACAACTGAAGAAGATGTGACTTCCAAAGTGGAATATATAGAGCTATGCAAGACAGTAAGAAAAAGTATCACTGAAGACGTAAGAAAATTCAACTGTGAACTAGTGAGGAAAGCAATTGAAAACAACCAAAGCCTAAAGATAGCAAAGGGACATCTCAGTAAGGGAAGAAAACAGATTATGGCACTGAGAAAAGAAGATGGTTCTGTAACAAGAAATAGAGGCGAAATTTTGACAAGAGTGAAAGATTTCTACTCCAAATTATATGAAAGGGATGATACATGCACTCCAGACATCATGAAAGATACCAGTACCAGAGTTCCTCCAGTCCTTCCAGCAGAAGTTGCACATGCAATCAAGAACATGAAGCGGGGAAAAGCTCCAGGAGAAGATGGAATTACTGCAGACATCATACAAGAAGCAAGTGGAGAAATTGAAACAGTACTCGCCCAAATTTTCACTCGATGCCTTAATGAAGGAAAGATTCCTGAGGATTGGAACACCGCTACAATGATCCTGCTACATAAGAAAGGTGACATTGAGGATCTCGGAAACTACAGACCTATCAGCCTCCAATCAGTAGTTTATAAAATCTTCACTAAAGTTCTTTCACACCGCTTGAAGGTAACACTGGACATGGCTCAACCGAGAGAACAAGCTGGATTCAGGAGTGGCTACAGCACAATAGATCATATCCACGTACTGAGAGAACTAATTGAAAGAGCGAGGAATATGAACTTCCATTGTGCATGGCTTTTATCGATTATGAAAAAGCCTTTGATTCGGTGAAACCATCAGCAGTTACAATGGCTCTGAAAACCTGCGGTATTGAAGATGCATACATTAATATTATTAATAACATCTATGAAAATGCAAGTGCAAAGATTCGGCTGTTTGAAAATACAACACACATAAAAATTGGAAAGGGAGTGAGACAAGGTGACACCATATCTCCGAAGCTCTTTAATGCCACATTGGAAAATGTCTTTCAATCACTGAACTGGGAAAACAAAGGGATAAAGATTAATGGAGATTATCTAACCCACCTTCGTTTTGCTGATGACGTAGTCATTTTTGCAACTACACCATCAGAGCTGCAGAGTATGATCCAGGAACTTGCTGACAAGAGTAAAGAAGTGGGATTAAAAATGAACTTTCAGAAGACAAAAGTGATGTTCAATGCTTTTACAAGAAATGAAGATTTATCGATTGATGGAGAAAAGCTGGACATAACAGACACGTACGTTTATCTTGGACAGCAGATATCAAGTGAGGGTCACATTAGTGAAGAAATTAATCGGCGTACAAAACTTGCCTGGAGAGCTTTTGGAAGAAACAGCATAATTTTCAAGAGCAATATGCCATTATGTCTTAAAAGAAAAGTGTTTGATCAATGCATCCTTCCAGTGCTTACGTATGGTGCAGAGACGTGGACCTTAGCTAAAAGAGACATACAAAGGCTGCAGACAACTCAAAGCGGCATGGAGAGGTGCATGCTTGGTGTAACCAGGAGAGATAAGAAGAGGAACACGTGGATCCGAAAAATGACAAGAGTGGAAGACATCATGATCAGAGTTAAATCCCTGAAATGGCAATGGGCTGGACATACTGCCAGAAGGACAGATCATCAATGGACAGCCGAAATTTTAGATTGGATTCCAAGGGACAGGAAAAGACCCAGAAGAAGACCACATGGGAGATGGGTGGATGAAATTCGAAAGTATGCAGGGGTGACATGGAGGAGACTGGCACAAGACAGACCGTTGTGGAGGAAACTTGGGGAGACCTTCGTCCAGCAGTGGATTGATAATGGTTGACAATGATGATACCACTGCGATAAACGACACGCTATGAACTTATGACTCACCCTGTATCTCATGAATGGGTGACTTGATTTAGGATCCTGTATCTCATGAATGGGTGACTTGATTTAGGATCCTTTATCTCATGAATGGGTGACTTGATTTAGGATCCTGTATCTCATGAATGGGTGATTTGATTTAGAATCCTGTATCTCATGAATGGGTGACTTGATTTAGGATTGGAACAATAATTTCTTTCTGGAGGAGTGAAACTTGAAATTACGTCCTTTTACATTCAAAAGTTTCAAAACTCCACTAAAAAATAGTATGCAGTTTTTACATTCTCATTATATTACTGGAAAATATTATGACCATTGAAAACTTTCACTTCTGCGTTTTGACATAACGTCACTAAAAATGTAAAAACTAGGTAAATACCATAAGCCAACAGTTGTAAATAACAAGTAAAATGTAAAAATTATGAGAATGCCAACGACACAGCACTCTGTAGAAATGCAGAATAGAACACGAAACAGCTCAGAATGACCTTGGGAGTATCAGGTAGTGGACATAACTATAGGAAGATACCGTCAGGGTAAGGTTTCGAAAATTCCGTTCAAGGTTAAACACTCAGAGGCAGTGATGTATTCAGGTATCTTTTCGCGGGGTGCTTAGCCCCCCTCCCCCGTAGGTTTCTGGGCGATCTCCCCTTATATTTTGTCTAATTGTTTTCGTTTGTAACTGAATTTTAGAAAAATTAATTTAAAAAATTAAGAAAATTAGGGAAAATATTATAATAATGGAAAAAAAAACAAAAAACAAAAAAAAAAAAAAAACCAACAACACATGAACTCCAATCTGAAATTTTTATCAACCTTCAACAAAACATTAAACAGTCCTCGCTAAAGGGGCAATTTTTCAAGCACTGACAACTCGAACTACTTCCGCAATAAAAACCTAAGTCCACACAGTAGAGATGCAGTACATCATCATATTTTGGAAGCTGGCATTCAGTGTTTTTCCAGTCTTGTAGACGCCGAGTTTCTATGTATGCAGTTAAGACTCAGTGTAGCTAACGTGACATTAGTGCTTCCAATACAACAAAATATTTGCCATCTAATTTTCACCAATAGCAAATTATTTGAGATTGTTCCCATAATAAGGTTGCTTTTTTTTTCTGACGGTGTTGGTTTACACTCTGTGACAAAAAAAAAAAAAAAAAAGAATCGAGTCACCTCAAACTGGCATCGAAATGGTTAGTTAGTTTTTGTTTTTTTACTACTATTTGCTAATCTAAATAATCTAAAGAGGCTGAAACCAAGTGGCAGGGAAATGGCTTACACCACACGTTTTCAGGTAACACTGTAATGATTCCTTAATAATCAGAAACACAGTTGTAGTAAGGCGAGGTCATTTTTACAACTCCTAATATCTTGGGGAGATTTTCTCCAGCACAGACTTACCTTTACTAGCTTCCTTAATATCTTACACCACCCCATGGTGAAATCTGTAGTTCATTACTGAATTAAAACAAAGGTTAATTCTACATTTTTTATTAATCACTTGTATGTGTAGATTTCTTGAAATCTGCATTTGCGATATAAGAGCATAAGAAAATGTTTGTACTATATTCAAAATTTTTATATGTATTCATATTTATATAAATAACAAAACTGTGATTATATGTATATAATCAGTCAAAAAATTTTAGCCCCCTCGAAATTCGTAATTGCCCCCCCCCCAGAAAAAATTCTCTGAATGCAACACTGCTCAGAGGGGCTTTTTGTGACAGACCACAGAGAACTAATCAGCTCTTCATCCATATGAATTGACACATTCAGAAAGGTTGTGGAGGTTAGGCTTATCCACATAGTTTCATATGCCTGTCTCTGCTGTTTCAGACAATTCCTCATGTAAATGAGGAGACCACACCTCACAGCCCTCATTAGCTGCATGTATACTGTATGCAGTCTTTAAGAAAAGGAAATATTGAGGTGCATAACTTTCTTTAGGGAGTTACAGTTTTTCAGTGAAGTTTTTCACATGTTCTGCACTTCTATTTTTTTACACCCCTCAGAGCATGAATTATGACTCTGGTATGACCATTCTGAGAGGGAAACTGCCCCTTCAGCCCCCTACCTTCATCCCTGTAGTTCCAGCCTAGCTAGATTAAAATCATGAACAAAATTTTCAACTTTATTGAATGGTCATAATCTCTGCTTTAGGTAATACATGTCTCAAGCATCTGAAAGGATAAAATATTAATTTTGATTATTAATGCATACATACAACTACACTAATATAGCATACCAAGGCATCTCAGAATGATCCAAGGCTTGTCGTGCTCTCAGAACCAGAGGAGTACCAGTAGGTCCACCTAAAAAAAAAAAAAAAAAGAAAGAAAAATAAATTTTTAGACATTTATTTTTCAATAATGAAAGAAAAATAATTTTTTTAGATGCAAAACTTATTATAAGAAGCACTTTAAGATGCAACCAAAAGCTTTAAAACACACACATGCACTGTTATTGTTATAATCACCTTTTAGATTTGGCAGTGATTCACCTTTGTGAAAAAGTAAAACCAAGGCAAAATGTTATATCAATGTAGAGAATCATTATATAACATGGTTCACATATCAGCAAAAAGATCAGTGATATTTAAAAAAAATCTATAATAAAAAGGCAGGACTTTATTTTCAGAAAACTTTAACATCCTGACAAAAATATGTTGCATCATTCATTATCAGCAGTGGTTGAAGAGTAACTGCATACAAAAAAAAAAAAAGTTCATTATGCACTTAAAATACCCAGATTTTGTAACATTTATGGTGAAACTGTTTTCAAGAATTCCTTTTCCTGAAAAGGTAAAAAGTTATACTTTTTTTTTCGTGCTCCGTCCAAGGAAAAAATCCCTTTACACTTATTTGTGCCCCATTCCTCCCTCCAAATGAAACAACAGTTTACACTTATTCATGCCCCTCCTCCTAATTTTTTTGGTTACACCTATGTTTTAAATTCTGCAGGCCTATAAATCAGTATTATTTAAATACTGCACTTTGATATGTATCACAAGTAACGGTCCCAAAACATACAGAATAACTAAGGAAGGTGCAAGAAAATACTTTTTTGGTTAAATACTTTAATGCTGCCAACTAGAAATATAAAAATTTTGAAAACAGCAGATTATGGCAATACTACCAGACCAAAATACTTGAACTCAAAAAGTACTTCGAAAAGATGTCAGATTTAGCATATCTTTCAAAACACAAAAAAATATACATACAGAAATGTAAGCCCAGATGATGACATTTTTGCATATCCATCTTTTAGTTAAAACTTTTGTTTTCTTTTAGGATGTTTTCAATTGAGTGACAGAAACAAAAAGGGAATAAAAGCAGCAAACTAAGGCCACTTGGTGGTTAAAACAGTCTAGACCAGGGGTGCACAACCCGCGGCCCTCAAAGTCAGTTTATGCGGCCCGCGGATAAATATTTTATACTATTGAAAACGTGAATATATATATTGTGAATGATGAGATTTTTTCCCATTATTGTAGGCCCTAGTTGAAATAAGAAAATTATAAAAATGTTTCGTTAACTAGCAAATTTTCCAACAATGAAAAGTTTTGTTGAAAGTTCTGAATTCCATGTAAATGTGGCTAAATATGCATCTCTTGTAGTGGACCTTCACAATGAGTTTAAAAGACGATTTGAAGATATAAGAAAATTTGAGGTTTTGTTTGATATGTTTTCTCTACCATTCACTACTGACGTTGCGTCAGTGCCACTAGATTTCCAGATGGAATTAATTGATCTTCAGTGTAACAATGAGTTAAAAACAAAATACTCTGAAGTTTCTCTCCTAGAATTTTACAAAAATTACTTACCGAAAGAAATGAAATTGCTCAAAGATCATGCTTTAAAAACGGCAACGTTGTTTGGAAGTACCTACTTATGCGAGCAATCGTTTTCTTTGATGAAACAAATAAAGTCAAAGTGTCGTTCCCGTTTAAGTGATACACTATTGGAGGGAAACTTGCGCATTACCATCTCTAACATTGAACCTGATATTGACAGACTATTGAAAAATAAACAATGCCAAGCATCTCATTAGGAGCATTAGGCTACTACTTGATTTGATGGTCAGTTTGACGATATACTGATTTTAATTTTTTATATACTTTGATGTTAAGAATTCTGTTTTTTGTAAAAATAAAAATTTTACAACCTTGTGATAGTATTATTTTATTTTATATACCCCTAAACCTTTTCCAATTAGGAGTAAGTTGATTGTAAATCAGTAATTTGATAACTTAATAACGCAATTTGCCAAAAAACTTCAAAAATGGATTTAAACCATTTAGAGGACACAAAAATGGTATTGAAACACATTTTTTGTCTGCTGGTAAAATAGGTTATTCAGATAATAGTAAAATTAGCTTTAGCGGTAGGGTTTGGCAAGTGCCTATGTGAAAAGGTAACTTGCGGCCCGCCACTTATTATGTAAAAATAAACTTGGCCCCCACTTATAAAAAGGTTGTGCACCCCTGGTCTAGACAAATGAAGCTGAAGTGTCTTGAAACAAACTACAGTGCACTGTTGGAGCTGTCATAACCAGGAGAAAGTGTACACATATATGGAATTGTAAATAGGAAGGTGTGCTTCAGAAAAGTTTAGGACAGAGAACTTGAACAGGCACAGCAAAAGACTCAACTGTTAAGAAATTAAAATATTTCATAACAAGTAAACTTCAACAGTTTCATTCAGCAGAAAAAAGAGTGACACACAGTTCAATTACAGAAAGCAAGTAAGCAGAACGAGTGGTACAAAACTAAAATGACAGAGTAACAAAGAAACAGGTGAGGGAAAAGCACAACCAAAATATGGAAGGGGAAAAATTCGAATGTGCGTGTAAGGCAGAAAAACTTAACCAGTGCAAAACTCTGGAAAATCAACTCAAGAAACTGCTGAACAGTCAGAAATTATATGGAGAAACACCTGGAGACCAGGCTCATCAGAATTGTGGAAATCCACGAGATATTATGCATTCACTCCCAAATGAGCAATTTTTTCACCTACTGGTAACATGTGGAGGTGCACCATCCTGCATGAACACAGTAGTGTCCACACATTACTGTTCCTGCAAAGCAGGAATAATGTTGCAGAAGAGTGTAGTAGCATCCACTAGTTATAGTGCACCTTACTGGGCCCTGGTGGTTTCAAAGAAAAATGGCCCAATGCTGAAATCTGTCATGAAGCAACAAGTTACAGTCACATATGGACTCTGTATAGATCTTTCATTACGAATAGCAGCTGGCTGTGCATGTGCAGTACGCCATATTCGACAGTTTTGAATGTTAGCCCAGATGAAGGCTGTCAACCTTCATCTGGGCTAGGATTGGAGAGCAAAGTCAAAGCATTGTTCCTTGTCACCTGGTAACAGTTCTTGTACCATACTTATCCAGTATAGATATCATCTCACAATAAAATAGAAAAACACACTTTGCTTACTGTTGGCCATGGAAGGTGCAACTGCTGGGCCACCACTCTAGGGCTGCTGTGCAAGAGTGTGTTCTGGCTTGCCCCCTGGCACTGGCAACTGCATCCACTTCACTATCGGTAACTCTGGTGGAAGTCCTCTTTCCAACACTACACCCAATTCTCCAGTGTCTTTGAACTTCTCCATTTCTCCTCAACGTTGTGAGTTTGTAAGGGGTCCTCCCCATAATACTTTATGGGGAGGACTCCTTATACCCCATAGATTTAGCATAGTGCATCATTTTGATTTCAATAATAAAATTTACCAGTAGCATGCATTCCTTCTTTGCAAAAGCCACAATGACTACAGGCAGCCTGATCATTGTCGCCTGGCAGAGGCAGCATGCAAAATTTGCATACAAAACTTTCCATGTGAATGACTGCATTTCTTGGATTTTTTTTTTTTTTTTTTGACCGCAGGGTTGATGAGTGATAACCACCATGAGCAACTTGATGGGCTATAAGCAGTTGTGTGTTCCTAATTTAGGGTCAATGGTTCTAGGGAAAGGAGAGAGCCAGTGCCAAAAGACAAACACAACATCCATGCCTCACCAGGATTCAACTCGGACAAATGGTCAGAAGCCATCGATTAGACCACTGGGGCAACAAACTACCATTATGTATGGCTTTCATTGATTACAAAAAGGATTTTGATTCTGTGAAGTCATCAGCAGTTATGATGTCTTCAATATCCTGCAGAACTGAAAATGCACGCATTAGCACTATTAATAACGTCTATGAAAATGTAAGTGCAAAGGTTCAGTTATTTGAAGGATACAGCACCAATAAAACTTGGAAAGGGAGTCAGACAAGGTGGCATCATATCTCTGTGAAACTCTTCAATGCCACATTGCAAAATGTCTTTTACTCATTGAACTGGGAAAACAAGGGGATAAAGATTAATGGAGATTAGTTAACTCACTTTCATTTTGCTGATGACATAGCCATTTTTTGCAACTATCCCTTCAGAGCATGATCCAGGAACTTAATGACAAGAGTAAAGAAGCAGGATTAAAAATGAACATTTCAAAAACAAAATTGATATACAATGCTTTTTAAAAAAAATGAGGAGAACTGATAACTACATATTTTACCTTGGGCAACACATATCAAGTGAGGGTGACAGCGATGAACAAATTAATCAACATATAAAAATTGGTTGGAGTTTTTGGAAGAAACAGTGTAATTTTCAAGAACAATATACCATTACATCTTAAAAGAAAAGTGTTTAATCAATGGCTAGTTCTTACATATGGAGCAGAGACATGGTCCTTAACTAAAAATGACATACAAATGCTGCAGACAACTAAAAGAAGCATGGAGAGATGAATGCTTGGTGTAACCAGGAAAGATGGGAAGAGAAACATATGGATCAGGAAAATGACAAGAGTGGACAACATCATGATCAGATTAAAATCCCTGAAATGGCTATGGGCTGGACACATTGCCAGAATGACTGTCGATGGACAATCAAAGTAACAGACCAAACACCAAGGGACAGGAAAAGACCCAGAAGATCACATGGAAGATGAGTGGATGAAATTCGAAAGCATGCCGAAGTGCCATGGAGGAGATTGGCTTAAGACAGACTGTTGTTGAAGAAACTCGGAGGAGACTTTCATCCAGGAGTGGACTGATAATGGTTGACAATGATTTGCATGTTTAATACATAAAAAAAACCCCATGCGCTGAAATTTTACAAGTTCACATCTGCTAATCTATCGTGCAGGGTGTGGCACTCTGCCTAATATATTAGCATTATATGTATATTGAGAGTATCTGCTTGCTAAAAACTTTTTTTCAAGAATCGATGATGGAATGGTGGAAAGCATTAGTTGATTTTACATGGAATTACCCAATAATTTCCTTCACATTAATATTCATAATTCCTTTAAATTGAAATGATCTCACATAGTAGTTTTTAACAGCTTCCACATTATCTTGCATTTTTATGTGCTTTATAGGCAGTGGTGGATTTAGAGTTACCAGTGCCTTGAGAACAGCATCACTTTTAGGGCCCCCTCACTTTGCCAGTCATCCTTGAAAAAGAACTTTTTTTGTTGCCATATACTACTTTCCCCTCGTGTATAATCATTGATACTGATGTATGAAAGTATTGTAATCGCAATGAAATTTGACTTTGAGATTTCTACAAAAACACACATTTTAGGTTCTTTCTAACGTGATATGACTATGTGCACGGTTGTGTTTGGGTGTGTGGTTTGTTGATGCAGTAACTCAAAATCCACAGAGTGATTCATAATTTAATTAGTGTTGCGGTTTCAGCAGCATATAATTGGAAAACAGGAAACAACAAACTAAAACCGCAAACAAAATATGACAGACGACAACTAAAAGTTTTATTACCTGCAGAATTGATACATCAGATTGTTAAACCACTTTGACATGCACGCCTTTCATGGCACTTAAGATATCTACGCAACAATCAACTTTCCGCCAAGTGTTCACCAGCATTTGTGGTGCTACTGTTGTTATTGCAGCACCAATTCTGGTCTTCAGGTCATCGAGGGAGGTCACAGGGGTCTTACAGTATATGTTTTATTTAGGCAGTTATGCAGAACCCTCCAAACAGTCATTTGTGGCATACCTAACTGTGACGCAGTTCGTCTCATTGACTTCCGAGGGCTTCAAAGAAAGGCTTCCTGGACACGATCAATGTTGTCCTGCAAAGTGCTCAGTCTTCCTGCTCCTTTTTGATGCTGCACACTACCAGTCTTTTGAAACTGCTTTAACTAACATCAAATAACATTATCGGAAGGTGGAGCTCTACTATACTGTGTTCTGTAACAACGCTGCTTTGTGATAACTGACTTTATTTCGAAGAACCAGAGTACGCACATTGCTTTTTCTTGAACAGTCATCATTTTGAAGTATGACGCCAATTCAGCGGGTACCATGTTGCCACATAAAATTTTTCGCAGTTAACTTGTTTATGCTGCAAGCAGTTTCATTTGGTTGGCTACGATTTGACCATGCCAGGCAATGGAAACCCTAAAAATAAGTATGAATTATGCCGTATTATATAGATCAAAACGAAATTTAATTTTCAGAGGTTTTTTTGTTACCTTGATGGGAAGGAAAGGAAGAAGTCACAAGTGGAAAAGTCTTTGTTTAATAAATGAGTTGAAGTTTTATAAGGGCAGTCTGTCACTTAAGCACATTAGGGTCATTATTCCTTGTCAAATCACCGATTTTTTTTGCAAAATGTAACCCACCGACTCTGATTTTAATGAATCTTGGCAGTTAGATATACCTGATAAAGATATTGGAAAATCCTAAGTTTCAGTTTTTTAAATCTCATAGTTTTTAAAATACAGTGCTCCAAAATTTAGCCAAACACCCACTTTTGCAGCTGTGCAGTAGCATGCCACTTTTAACATAACATGCTGTAGTTTGTGTGCTACTGAATTTAGAAGAATTAAACTTTGGAATCACATGTAAAAGGGTTCCTAGTGTTTTCCCTAGAGTTTTTTTACAGCTGGGTGGCAAGAAATTTCAGCTGGATGGTACTTTAAATGACCCCTTAATCAATAAAAAAAAAAAAAGAAAGGTTGTTTTGCTTAACATGATTGTACTTATTAAATACTTACTGATAAATCATGTTCAACACAGATTTCAGTTGTTTTCACCAATATTTATGGTGCATGTGGGAGTAAGTTTTCCACTCTTACTATTATGTGTGTTGTAAAAACATTCATTACAGGAAATTTAGCTGGGCGGCGGAGAAAATTAGCTGGGAGGGCCGCCCAGTAGAAAGGCTCCAGGGAGAACACTAGTTCCTACATATTGAAAACACTTTTCATTTTACCTGAAACACCAGTTAAGTGAGCGCCACCTCGTGGTGAAGTGAAAAATTACAGCAAAATTTAGACATTTTATGGGAGGCTCTGTAGAATATTGCTCTGGCATGAGGGATATATATATATATATATATTTTATATTGATGTTTAACACATCCTATAACACATTAAAAAAAAAATGGTGGCTATCAGCATATTTTCTCAGATGGTTAAAATTATCTGGGTTTCATAGAGGGCTCGACAGTTCAGACATTTTGGATTTTGCTGAAAATTAACATGTAGGTTTACCTAACAAAGCTGCAAAAACACTGCAAATTTTTTATCTTTCACATTCCATAGTTTCCGAGATACAGCACTCGAAAGTTAGGCCTAACCACTCGTTCAACACCAAACTGATCCTGTTTCAACTTGTGGAGTCTATTATATGGTACCTTTAAGTTGAAAACATGTGTACATGTACAGTTACTGAGTGCAATGCTGGCTCATAAATCCAAACATTTAAATACTTTTTATTTAAGTGTAAGATCCATAAGGAGCTCGGTCCTGTAACCACAGTGCTCAGTATGAATAAATGCTGTTATTAAGAGTTAATTAAACTGAAGTGATGAGTAAGAAATAAAATCATATGTTTAAAATAAGTGCCATTTTTCAAGTAGCTGTAAAAAACCCACAGGAAAAAAATCAGTTGTTTTTAAAAATTAACTACAATTTGCATTATTCTGAATTAATGGTGGAATGAATTATAATTACCTGCATATTAATATTAAGCTGCTATTCATTCCTTGCTTGAATGTTATAATATTCAGTTACACATATAACCAGGGCGTGATTTCACCGATTAGCAACTAGCAAATAGCTAGTGAAAAATCAAATTTGCTAGTGAAAAAAAATCGCAGTTGCAAATATTGCTAGTAAGGTAATTTCTTTATTTAAAGTAACCAAAAATCATTATTAATCCACGAAGTTTACATAACAGTTTCTATTATCACTTGTTAAAACAGCCACGATCAGCGATTCTCTTTCACCAATTTCCTTTCGACACTCATAGATGCCAACTAGTACGGATTTTCCGTAATTTTACGGAAGTACGGAAACACCGCTGAAATTAAGGAAAATCGCCATTTGATTTCATTTTCTGAGATAGAAAGCAAATTTTCATCAACTTACAAATTTTTGTTTGTTCTTCAAGTTTTTCTGGGGGAAAAAATTAAATGCTACATTCAGGGCTGCCAGACCTGCGCCAATTGCGGCAGCCCGCGCCAAAACGCTGTTCGTGCGCCATTCTGCTAAAAATCGCCATTTCGACGAAATCTGCGCCAATTTTTGGGCCAAAAGTTAAAATTTAAAGGTCATCGATATTTTAGCGTTATCTTATGGCATTCGAAATCGATTCAGCGGTTAATTCGTACGTAAGATTCTTCCGCGGATTCGCGGAGTCCCCTCCGTTTTTTTTTTGTTATTTTCAAGATCGATGCAAAAGTGAAGAAATTTTCGGGATATTAGTTCGGGATAAAGTGAAGAAATTTTCGGGATATCGTATTCCGTCTGAGGACGTTGTTTTGTCTTTTTAAACGTTCGGAAACGGAAGTTAAACGAAGTGCAGATTTTCCCCGTAATCGTATTTTTTTTCTCTCGCGATGTTGCTTCTGTTCAGTATTGTTAAATGAAATTTCATTGCATAATTTCAGCTTGAAATTGTAGGCAACGATTTTCGAAAACGGAAGTTAGGCCGCCCGAAAATTTCCCCGTAATCTTCGGCGACGAGATTCTCACGCTGATTCCAGGAATTCCTCCTTTTTTTTTGTTATCATTTGGACCATGTACGAAATCGATGCATAACTGAACTTAAATTTTAGGATTGGTGGCGATGGGGGGTATCGTTTTCTCCGTCGGAGGACGGAATTTCATCCTTCGAAAACGAAAGTAGACGGAGGTAAGATTTCTCTGGTAATCGCAATTTTTTTTCTCGCGATGTTTCCTCTACCCAGTATTGTTAGATATCATTTTATTCCATAAATATTTGTAATTCAGCTTGAAAATGTTGGATAAATTTCCAAAAACTGAAGGCTTGAAAAACCGTTATTTCAAGCCATGTTTCCCAATTCAGCGATCGCAAAAAAATATTCGTGTGGAAGAACCAAGGCAACTGCACTAATTCAGCACAAGGCCAGTGTTTCTACAAGTAACATCGTATCTGAAGTAAAAAAATCCTTTTACTCTATCTACGGACAGAAGTAATGATGCTCAAGCAAATAAACTGTATCCCATTACAATAACATATTTTGACGAAAAAATAGGGAAAAGTTCAACTGTTTTGTTATCATTGGTTGAATCAAGTAATAATACAGGTGAAGGAATATTCAACATTTTGAACAACGAGTTTGTTAAAAAAAATATCTCATGGAGCAACTGTGTGTCATTTTCCTGTGACAATTGCTAACACTATGATAGGTCAAGTAAAAGGTGTTGTTTCTCACATAAAGAAGGTTCAGCTTGCAATCATAGTGCAGCGATGTTCATGCCATTTAGTAAATTTAGCTGCGCAGAAATCTGCTACTCAACTGAAAGGATTTATTGTTGAGCAGTTTCTGATACAGTTGTACTTTTTTTGGAGAAAAGTTCAAAGAGGAAACACAATCTAAAACTGAGTCAAGCTGTTTGTGGTACTAAACCAAACAAAATTCCAAAGCATGTCAATACTCGCTGGTTATCACTTTTGGAATCCATTGACAGAATTTTAGAACAGTGGGAGGCTCTAGGACATTATTTCAGTGACAATCACAGTATAAGAACCTTGCAAGTATGATTGGAAATCCTTCATCTAAACTTTATTGTCTTTTTTTATCTGCTACTCTTCCTTTGTTTACATCTGTTAACGTGTCCTTGTAGCAGGAAGCTCCGCTTGTGCATGTATTAAAAAGAAAACTTCATAGTCTGTTATCTGAATTGCTTGCACGTATTTATCAAGCCATCAGCATTTGATGTGACAGCAACATCTCTTGCAGATGGAAATTTTGGAAAAAGGAGAAATCAAAAAGAAAACTGTGATCTCGTAATTGGGTCAAAAGCGAGATCTTATACAGGCACAACTGCAGATCTGAGTGAAGACACAGTGGCTACTTTTTATTCTGAAGTAAGGGAATTTTACAAGGCAGGCTGCAATTACATTTTAAGAAAATTTCCACTTAATGATGAATTTCTGAGTCATGCCGAAATTGCAGATGTAGCATTAAGGCAAAGTGTTTTTTTTGCATCAGTCCAATATATGTGTTCCCTGTTTCCAGTTTTGAAACCAGAAGAATCTGACAAGGTGGAATCTGTATTTGCTCGCTATCAGTTTGAAAATTTTGACTGTGCTGTTACTTCTGAGAGAATGGATGAAGTGTGGCACAGAATTTCTTTAATGAAAAATGAAAGTGGCCAGTTGAAGTATGAATCATTAAGCAAAATTATGAAAATGATTTTAATAGTCCCTCATAGCAATACAGAAAGAATTTTCTGTATTGTGAAAAAAACAAACATGAATGAATTCAGACTTAATTTAAGTACTCATGTGCTGTCTTCTTTATTAGTAGAAAAAATAAACAGCATTGCACACAGTGAACTATGCTATCAGAAGAAGTTTTCGCAAATTAAACTAAGGAAGGCCAAAATGGCAACTACAGCCAGTTTATCATAATAATTTGGCCAACTTTCCAAGGAATAAATTTTCTTCATGTTTGGAGGTAATTTATTATATTTTTCTGGTAGACAGTATTTTAAATTTTCCCACTAGCAAATTATTTTTTATTGTATTATTATTATTATTATTATTTTGTTAAAATAGTTCTGACAGATTAAAATTTGTTGCAGTGTTAAATACCCAAATTTGCCGCTGTAGACTGGATTGCTGAAAATTACTGAAAAAAAAAAATTGTTACTGAAAATTACTGAAAAATGAACATGTTGGTTACTGAAAACTACTTTTAGAGGTTGGCATCTATGGACACTTGATACCCATCCTCCCCATATCTTTCATCCCTTTCAAACTGTCGTAGAAGCGCATTGAAACTCCTCTCCATCATGCCCTCATTGGTCTATTACAGAAACTGAACGTGACGTCGGCAATGGTTGCTGTAGCAACCCAGAGCTCTGGGATGGATCAGTTGTTTGACCACCTGCTCTGCCACATTCCCTTCTTTTGCCCCACGAACTTTGTCCTCAACTCCTGTCGTACCCTAAGCCAAGCTATCGCCTTTATTGCGTGGTATTTTTTACGAAACGTGTTCGTAGAGGGGGTAAACGATTACGGAAGAAACTTTTGCTTCGTCTGACTTCTGGTTTTGGAAATTTTCCTTGTATTTTCAAGCTGAAATACAAATATTTATCCAGTTAAATGTTAATGAGCAATAATACTTGACAGAGGCAACATCGTGAGAAAAAAAAAAAAATTATGATTACGGAAAAATCCGAATTCCATCGACCTTTCGTTTTCTAGTTTCGTAAAGACGGAATTCCAATAATAACGAAAAAAGCCGGAATTCCTTGAATTCGTGGAAGAATCTCATGCCTGAAGATTACAGAAAAATTTTGCAGCAGCCAACTTCCGTTTTTGCAAATTGTTCTCCACAGTTTCAAGCTAAAATGCAAACATTTATACAATAAAATGATATTTAACAAGAAAAGCGGACACAAAGACAACATTGGGAGAAAAATTTGCGATTACGGCAAAATTTTCTTACTCCGTTTCACTACTGCGTTCAAAAGTTTTGAAGCACGAAATTTCGTCTCCAGAAGGAAAACGACCCCCCCCCCCAAATATCGACCTTCAGAATTATCTAACCGATGACAAAAAAATAAATAAAAAATAAAAAGCGGGATTCCGCGAATTCCTGTAAGAATCTCGTGTACATCATAAAAATAATAGCAAAAGAAAAATTTGAAACAAAACGAAAATTTGTAGAATCTGTAGTTTTGATAGGAGTTCCGTAGTCAGACAACTAATTCCGTAGAAACTACGGCATTGTGTGGTAGTTGGCAGATATGAAGTGTGTAGAAGTTTAGCAGAAATTTGTGTGATACTTCCACTTAGTACTGCATGTTGCGAGGTGGGATTCAGTTTTTTAAAAAGAATACAAGGGGATTGGAGGAACAATTTGTCTGTTGAAACTTTAAATGCTCTGATGACAATTGAAATAGAAGGGCCACAAGAAGAGATTTTTAATCTACAGTCAGCAGTTATAAAGTGGTATGATGACAAAGTCAGACACCCTGAGCGTAAACCATATGGGAAGAAATCTGAATTAGAATGTCAGTGAAATATATTCATGTGGTATGAGAATTTGTTAGAAATTAATAATAAAGATAGTCACTAAACTTATCTAAGATTCTATTCATTATTCAAAAAGGTAAGTCAAAATATTTATACACATATTTAAATTTCTGTGTAACTTTATAAGAAAATAAGTTACGATGTTATTTAGTTTTACTTGCTAGTCATGCAAATGTTTTGCTAGCAAACTATTTGGTCACTAGCAAAATTTGCTAGTGAGCAAAAAAGATGAAATCTTGCCCTGCATATAACAGATATTGTTCTACAGTTTATTCCGATGCATGCCTCAGTGAGAGTTTTTCTAACTGTAGGGAACTTTTCTGTGCTGCACACCACTTAATCTGAAGAGCTTTCGTGTCATCTTTACGAAAATAATATGCTTGGGCCGTGCCTGTCATCATTGGGGGTTGCACTGTACACAATATATGCTGCATAGGCACATAGCATATATCACCATGAAGTGACCAGTAAAATGACTTTGCAGGACCATGTGGATGCATAAACTTAATTTTCATGTCTTCATCCTTTTCAATATCACTGATCATACCAAAAAAAAGATTATCATATATGCATGCTACATAGCATTGAGTGTGCAACTGTGACCGATTTATAAGTTCAGTGCTACATTTGAAGTTAAATATCAAACAATATTTGTCATCTCTACTTACCTCTTCATTCCTATGGTATTTGATGAAAGTGGACAAAAATAGTGAAAACTCCCGGTTCCTGGAATAACTGATGTTTCTAAAAACATTCCCATAGGTTGTTTCGTACAATTTCAATTTCAGGCTTTGATATAAAGTGGAACTCAAATGTTTTTTATGTTTGCAACACAAAAATTAAAGGCATCCATCGGTTTTGTGATTTGATTTTTGATAGGCCGTTGCAGGCTTGCTCTGCTTACAATTCGCTTCACTGTACCATCAATACCATTGCAAGCTGATTTTCCGTGGTTAGTGGCAAAAATGACCATGATGCAGATATTGCAAAATCATTTTCATGCTTGCACAAATTCAAGAAATTCTTGTGATTTTTATATTGTGCTGCACACCCATCTGTAAAATAGTCAACCTTCACAACTTCTGGATATTTATTCCTGATGTACTGCATTGTTGTTTGTTGAATTCTGTACACCATACAAGCATTGTGGTCCAGATCGTCAGAAAAGAAGCAGTGATTGGAGATTTCAAGCAACTGTGTCTCACCTCTTGTGTACATAATAACTGGGTGAACTGTGCATGCCTCTGATGTCCAATGATAGCCTTGTGCCTCATCTTGTATGACAAATGAGTAGTTCTCACTGAAGTCCATAAGAACAATTGCCATGTCTGGCGTAAGCATTTCTTTGAGTTCTTTAGAAACCTGGGTTGTTCCTTCGCAATGTATGCATGTGGGATAAGTTTTTCCATCTTCAACAATAGCATTTGCATAAAATCTTCCATGGTTAAAGTTCGTTTAATTAATTCTGTTCTTCCACTTGATACCCACTGACTGAATTCTATGGTATAAATAAAATATTCACGGCAGATTTGGTATTGCAAAACTTCTGGTGACCTGGGTGAATGCACAATGGTGATGGCAGTGATGCCAGCAGCATACAAGGTAGACTGTCAATGCATGGAAGCATGTAATGTGGTGGAGAACACTGTCAGGAGTGTACAACCTAGACTGTCTGCTCCCAACAGTGAAGCATCGTGGTGGTTCTGTAATGCTCTGGGCGGTCATATTGTGGTTTTCAGCAGGTCCCTGATCACCTTGAAAGGACGGATGACTAGCAGGGCATATGAAACTATTTTAGCCGACCAAGTTCATCAAATGCCTCAGGCATTGTTTCTTGCAGGGAATGCCATCTATCAAGATAATAACTCCTCAATTCACACAGCTCAGAATGCCCAATCATGGTTTGAGTAACACGAGGATGAACTTTTACACCTTCCTTAACCTCCCCAATCACCACATTTGAAACATCATCAAGCCACTGTGGTCTATGATGGAAAACAGAGTAAGATCCCATTATCCTCCTCCTGCATCTCTCGAGGACCTGGAGCAGTTTCTGCATGAAGAATGGTGTAACCTCCAAGTAACCACCATCCAAGATTTGTATACATCCATTCCAAGAAGGATTCAGGCAGTTTTAAATGCCAAAGGTGGTCCCACACCCTATTAGGTACGTAAAACCTTCTTTTCCTAGGTGTTCACATTATCTTGGTTCTTAAAACAAACTTTGAACAAATGTTGAATAACATTTTTTCAGAGATTTTTTATTTCTGTAGTATATTTGATGTTTACTGTATTCCGTAGCAATCGGCGATTTCCATAGTGACTATGGAGAATTCGTAGCATTTGGAAGATCTGAGGTGGGCAAACAGGAAAAAATGACAAATCATTAAAATTCTACCAAAACAATGTTTTCTGAAGGGAAAAAAAAAACAACCACCACCAGATTTTTTATTTCCATAGTATATTTGATGTTTCCTGTACTCCGCAGCGATCGGCGATTTCCGTAGTGACTACGGAGAATTCGTAGCACTTGGAAGGTCTGTGGTGGGCAAACAGGAAAAAATGACAAATTAAAATTCTACCAAAACTGAATATTTTCTGAAAAAACAACAACAACCTGACACTGGGTTTGAAAACCGGACAGAATCTGATGGAATCAGGATACTCTGCATGTGTTCTTCTTTCGTCATGACTACTTTTTCAACACCTGTGAAGGTTTATGGATGCTTTAAATGTAATATTTATTAGAAAAACCGATTAAATTACTGAATAATTTCTGTTAGTAGTCAGAAATCATTGCAAGTCTAAGATAAAGTGACCAGGTTGGTATCACATTTCTCCCAATCTCAGCTGTACCACAAAAGTGATTCTGCTATAAGATATCAAATTCATTTTTGAAAGCTATACAGCCAGTTTTCATTTTGACATCAAGGAGAACCTAACCAAAAATAAATGGAATGAAAAGAAAAAAATAGCAGAATGGAAGCAGCTTCGAAACATAAAGTCTGAACATTTTTGACCATCAATAACTCACCAAAAACTACTAGAGAAACTAAAAACAAGCAATTTTTAGTACATAAAGGTCATAGCACAAATTGTTGAAATACTGCTGACTGTTATGCCAAGCAATGCAGAAGTTAAGATAAAGATTAAAATTAGCGGTCGTCACTCCCCACGTGGCGACTGGATAAAACTAAATGTCTAGTAGAAAAAATAACTTTAGTCGCCACACTCGAAAATTTGCCTTTTTTCATTGCTAAAATATTAATTTGCATTTTTAAAACGCCCCTGTTATAGGAAATGTATTTACAAATCATCCAACTCGCGCACGATGAAAAACAGCCCTTTCCTCCGCAAATAATCCGGTACGATCTATTTATATATTCACTCTTCAAGAACTGTTTGTTTCTCCACTTAAGTTGGTGCACAAAGTAATGGACACCTGTGGCTTTAGATGGAACTGTGGCATCACAACTCATCTTCAGCAGCTCATTTATTAAAGTTTGGTTTCTCTGAAAATGCACGATTTTCCATTGCTTAGGCACTTCTTGCTTATCATAAAATAAAATGGGCAAGCATTTTCCCTTTTGTTTACAAAAAGAAAATCAAAGGTAGAAAATCGGGACTTCACTTTCCGCGCCGCGCGCAGTCTTTCATTTCACGCAGAGTCGAGTTTCCTTTGCACGTGTGAAGTTGGCTTTAAACAAAATAAAAAAAACTCTTGTCTGCCCCTTAATACAGTAAAATGTTACTAAGAAATGGGTAAACACAAGTTTTTCAGCGAAATTATATATAAAAAATCAGTACTGTATTGTTCACTCTGGCGTGATAGTCATTTTTACGGGTCACGGAAAAGGCCGATTCCATCACGGGCGGAATAAGTACCGATTTCGAAATTTAATTTAGCTTTTAAAAAAGCGGAAAAGAAAAAAACACTTTCCGTATTGATTGGTTTCGAACAACAGGCTGTTAGAAATAACAAAAACTGCGCTTCACTAGAAAAAACTTTTAAAATACGAAGTTGTTTTTTACGCTTTCCAACCGTAGGTTGAAGAAGCGTATATGCTCCAGCTTTTTCCGTCCGTCGACACGGTAACTCACGTAAAAATGGTTCGATTTCGATGAAATTTTAGTATGTGGTAGGGGACCACCAGGGGACGAACCCTATTGAAAATGGGTGAAGTGGGGTCAAAGGTCACGTCATAAGAGCGGGATCCATTTCATTGCCTTTATGCATCATAACATGCGTAAATATGGTTCGATTTCGATGAAATTTCAGTATGTGGTAGGAAACTACCTGGGCACGAACCCTATTGAAAATTGGCAAATTGGGGTCAAAGGTCAGGCAGGGCATAAGAGCGGGATTTATTCCATTGCCCTTATGCATCATAACTTGCGTAAAAATGGTTCGATTTCGATGAAATTTCGGTATTTGGTAAGGAACTACCTGGGGACGAATCCTATTGAAAATGGCCGAAATGGGGTCAAAGGTCAGGGCATAAAGGTGGAATCCATTCCATTGCCTTTATGCGTCATAACATGCGTAAATATGGTTCGATTTCGATGAAATTTTAGTATGTGGTAGAGAACCACCTGGGTACGAACCCTATTGAAAATGGGCAAAATGGGGTCAAAGGTCAGGCAGGACATAAGAGCGGGATTTGTTCCATTGCCCTTATGTGTCATAACTTGTGTAAAAATGGTTTGATTTCGATGAAATTTTAGTATGTGGTAGGGAGCCACTGGGGACGAACTCTATTGAAAATGGGCGAAATGGGGTCAAAGGTCAGGACACGAGTGGGATCCGATCCATTCCATTGCCCTTGTGCATCATAACTTACCAAAAAATATTTCGATTGCGACAAAACGTTATCATGTTGTTCCGGAGGTATACTGAACCGGTTCTGTTGAATATCAACGAAATGGGGTCAAAGGTCATTGCACAAAAGCAAGATTTATTCCACAGCCATTATTCTCATAACTTGCGTAAAAGTGCTTCTATTGTGACAAAACTTTAGTATGTTATTCTTGAGGTGTACTGAACCGGTTCTGTGGAATATAATCGAAGTGGGGTCAAAGGTCAGGACACAGGAGCGAGATTTATTCCATAGCCATTATCCTCATAACTTGAGTAATAATTTCTGGTATGTTGTAAAGTGTATCATAATCAATGCATTGCATGATTTTACCAACTTGTTCACTATTACTGAAGCTATTAAATACGAGAAACATAATCAGAAAAAATATAACATAAGAATATAACCACAAAGCGAAAAGAAAGTGCGTCTTGGGGTAAGAAAAATTCGAAATTTAGAAAACTACAGAACATTTTCATCCGTGCTACAATCATTTTCAAGCGACGAGCGGCATGAAAGATGCTCAAATTATATCGGATAAATGCAGCGACATTAAAAACATCCAAAAAACAGTCCCAAAAATGTTTGATGAATGTTAGAATTTTGAAAACATGAAAATAAACTTTGAACAAATGATTGAATAACATTATTTCATAGATTTTTTATTTCTGCAGTATATTCGATGTTTTCCGTATTCCGTAGCGATCAACGATTTCTGTAACGACTATGGAGAATTCGTAGCATTTCGAAGATCTGAGGTGGGCAAACAGGAAAAAATGACAGTTCATTAAAATTCTACCAGATCAACGTTTTCTGAAGGGGAAAAAACCAACAACCAGATTTTTTATTTCCGTAGTATATTTGATGTTTCCCGTACTCCGCAGCGATCAACGATTTCCGTAGTGACTGTGAAGAATTCGCAGCATTTGGAAGGTCTGAGGTGGGCAAACTGGAAAAAATTACAAATCATTAAAATTCTATCAAAACAACGTTTTCTGAAGGGGAAAAAAAAAATCCCCGACAACCAGATTTTTTTATTTCCGTAGTATATTCGATGTTTCCCCGTACTCCGCAGCGATTGACGATTTTCGTAGTGACTATGGGGAATTCGTAGTATTTGGAAGGTCTGTTATGGGCACACAAGAAAAATGACAAATCGTTAAAATTCTACCAAAACTAAACGTTTTCCGAAAAAAAAAAAAAAAAAAAAAAAAGCTACACTGGGTTAGAAAACCGGACAGAATCTGATGGAAACAGGATACTCTGCAAGTCGTCTTATTTCGTCATGACTATTTTTTCAACACCTGTGAAGGTTTATCAATGTTTTTAATGTAATATTTATTAGAACAACCCAGGAAATTACTGAATATTTTCTGTTAGTGGCCAGGAATCATTGTGAGTCTGTAAAATAAAGTGACCAGGTTGGTATCACATTTCTCCCAATCTCAGCTGTACCACAAAATGATTCTGCTATTAGATATCAAATTCATTTTTGAAAGCTATACAGCCAGTTTTCATTTTGACACCAAGAACCTAATCAAAATTAAATGTAATGAAAAGAAAAAAAATTAGCAGAATGGAAGCAGCTTCGAAACATAATGTCTGAACATTTTTGACCATCAATAACTCACTAAAAACCACTAGTGAAACTAAAAACAAGCAATTTTTAGTACATGAAGGTCATAGCACAAATTGTTGAAATACTCAATATTGCTGACTGTTATGCCAAGCAATGCAGAAGTTAAGAGAATGCAAGCATTGTGGGTAATGTTCTTGATGACTAGACAATGCTCATGCAAAGAATGACTAGAAAATACAGCAAATTAAATAAAGTAAGCAAAAGTGAGCACTGCTTGAAAATTTTGGCCCATCCAGTGCTATCAATTTATGGCGGAGAGATTTTTTTTTTTTTTTTGTGAACATAGCGAGAGACCAAATAAAAATGATTAAATTATCTTTCCAATAAAAACTGTCTTGAAAATTTGATTGATGTGGTTGAAGAAAAATATAACTTTTAAGATTATATTTATTTATTAGTTGCACTGGACAATAGACATTGTGCCCTTGCAACTACTAAGCTTAAATTTAACAGTCTAAATAAATGAAAGGTATTCAGTGCAGTGATAAAATGTGTATACAACACGAAATAGCCATAAGGAAAGTGGCCACTAGATTTTGTCCACCCACTGGCCAATGGCCACTCGAAAAATCTCCAATTTTAATCTTTAAGTTAAGAGAATGCAAGCATTGTGGGCAATGTTCTTGATGACAAGACAATGCTCATGCAAAAAATGACTTCAGAAAATAGACAGCAAATAAAATAAGCCAAAGTAAGTATTGCTTGAAAATTTTGACCCATCCACTGCTATCAATTTCTGGTGGAAAGATTTTATTTGTGAACATAGCAAGAGACCAAATAAAAATGATTATCTTTTTACGGGTCTTATAGATGTTATTTTTCATGAAAGTTGGTTGTCAAATTCGTCCTGATGACGATGAAAATTTGACAACCAACTTTCATGAAAAATAACCTCTATAAGACCCGTAAAAGTTATTCCACAATCACTATGAATAGAGGTGCCATAAATTCATTTATAACTATGATTATCTTTCCAATAAAAAACTGTCTAGACAATTTGGTTGATGTGTTCAAAGAAAAATATAACTTTTAAAATTATATTTATTCATTTAATTGCACTGGACAGTGGGCTCTTGTAACTACTAAGCTTAAATTAACTATGTTTACAGGGGTTTAAATTCAGGGCGGGATGGCGGGAATCCTGCCAAAATAAAGTTGTTAGACAGAAGTCTCCTCCTGCCTTACGAAATTTTAAGAAAAAATAAATATAAAATCTTGGGTCTGTTTTTGGATCACTCGCAAAATTTGCGCGTTAAAAACGCATCCTTTGTAAAAATATGTGCTTTAGAAACAGACCGTTTAAAGTTCCGAAAATTGCAATGGAATGCATCGTTCATGTCGGGAACATAATCAATTTATGGACCCAGTGAATCGGCTTCCATGCGTAGCCACATGAGCAGTTCGTTTTGCATATCGCGGACTGTTACAAACCAGGCATGAAATTGTTCTTTGTGCTTGCGGAATTCTGCTTTTTTTACGCCACCTTTCGGTTATGCTTGAGATTGGGGAAAATAAAACTGTTGAAGATAATGTTTCATTTTCGGAGGATTAGTGTGTGTGTGGTGGTGGTGGTGGTGGTGGGGGGGGGGGGCTCTCGCTTTCCGTCTGGGGTACGGTATTACGTTTTTCAGAACTTCTGAAAACGAAAGTTAGACGGAGTGAAAAGTTTTCCCGCAATCGCAATTTCTTTTTCTCACAAAGTGTCCTCTGTCTAGTATTGATATTAAACATCAATTTATTGCATAAATGTTTGTATTTCAGCTTGAAAGTGTAGACAACAATTTCGGATAACGGAAGTTCGATGAAGTTCCTTGTAAACTTTAGGCACGAGTTTCGTCCGCGGATTCGAAGAACTCTGACTTTGTTGTCATCATTTGCGTCGTTCTCCAGAATGGTGTAAAACTGAAGACAATTTTTTGGGGGTGGAGTGTTGGTCATGGTGCATACGCTTTTTCAATCACAAAATTCCTGGACTTTTGGATTTTTTTTTCCAGAACATACGATCCAAACGCTTTTACTTAAAATATAATGAAACCATAGGTCTGTTCAACCTGTAACCTACAACAAATAACTTCTTACATGCTTAGGCAAACTTAAATTAATACAGAATGCAGAATGTTAAAAATGTTGTCCTCTGCAGCTAATCAGAAACTTAGAATCACGGATAAATAACTGAAATACCAAAACTGCCACTGAAAATGTGACCAGGTTTAATATCTACTAAACTTTTGTATACTATACTACACTGATTTTGAGAGTTTTATTTTTCTACTTTGGCTTTAGTTCAATTATTGAAACAAATTATAGAATAACCTCCCCCCCATAAAACTCAAAAATACATAGGTATGTGACATTACTCTTAAAATGCTTTCATATACCACACAATCAATATATAAAATACTATTATATTTAATTATTTTGCACAATGTTTACATTGGAAATTTAAGGGTAAGGAAAGGTGAAATATTTGGAACTTTTTCAAAGGACCAAAGGGATTGTTATTTCTTAAACACATAAATCACGGGAGCAAGAACTTGTGTTACATTTTATTTAGGGAAGGAATTTTCAACATAATATTGATGCTGTAGCTAAGTTTTAAATTTGTACTTGCCAGAAAACAAAGTATGCACAAAAATTTCCAACATGAAATGAAAGAGAATAATGGGAAAACCTTAAATCCAAGGGCTGTGTACAACTGTATTCATAAGTGATCAAAGCAATTTAACTGGGCATGATTAGAAAACTAATTATAGAAGATGCAAAGTGATTAGTTTACTCAGAAAATACTAAGAAACAACTAGATTTAAGTTTCTTTTATTAAAAAAGCAATTTAATTTTATGGCAAATTTTCACATAAAGCATTCATTAGCAAATTTCAGTAAAGGTCAAAACACCCCCCCCCCCAATCAGCTACTTACTTCCACCAGTGGCTACAAAGTATGTTACAGAAATTAACAAATGGCGTAAAAATCGTTTCGCATAGCAAAATCAAGGTATTACAGATAAAACGATTTTCAAATCACAGTTAAAATCAGTTAAAAACAGTTAAAAGAAGAGATAGAGAAGGAAACATGATATAACTGTATGTCTTTTAGCTGGAGAATTTTGCACAGTGGAAAAGTTGAAACAGGCTAAAAGTATTCCTCCATAACAAAAGCTATGCTAAGGAAAAAGAACTTTTCAAATATGTCTCCCAGAAGCAGAGATAGCAAGAAAAATGTTTTGACCTTTACAACCCCTAGGGAAAAAGTTATACACATTATTTGAAGGGGATCTTCTTATTGTAACAAAAATCTTATTCACTCTACATTTTTATTATAGTGAATGGCATACAATAAAAAAAGAAATTTCTCAATAGTTTTAGAGGCAGAGATAGACTGCAAATGGAAGTACATAAACACCACCTAGCAACAGAATTGTGAACCACAAACCTTCTCATATACAAACCTAAAGTGTTCCATAACGTAAATGGTATCTAGTATTAAAATATTTTTTTTAAATCTGACATTTAGAAGTACAGATATTGAGAAAAATAGATTAAATATTTGCATCCCCTAGCGGCAAAATTCTGCATTATTTTAGGTAGAAAATACACGCAAGGAGTTTTCATAGTTAATAGTACCTGGTCGAAAGAGAATATTTTCAATCGGGTTATTAGTCCCGCAGATATTGCTGTAAACGGAAACATGAACATCCGCCCTCTAGTAGCACACTTGTGCATTAAGAAATATTTGAAATTATATGAGAAACATTTAACACCAAATATGTTCTCCAACAAAGAAAGAATTTTTCAAATCGTACACCTTCCTAGAAAGAGATTGGACAAAAATAAGATATATGTATATGCCCCTGGTGGAAAAATTATGCACTATTTAAGCAGGAAGTATTCTCAAAAAGTTTTTGGAGGTGAGCGGTATCGGTCCACAGAGGAATCTTTTCAATCGAGTTTCTAGCTCAGATTTAATTGCAAATACATCAGGAGCAAAAATAAACACTTACGCCCCTGGCGGGCAAAACATTCTTTGCCAAAAATGAAGAATTATATGCAAAACATTTCTCCTGAAGAGCTGTATCCAACGGAGGAAGAATTTTTCAAATCGGACTTTTAGAAACAGAGATATTGGGAAAATTACGATTTACCATTACGCCCCTAGTGGAAATTTATTAGTCCCATAGATATTGCTGTAAATGAAAACGTGAACTTATGCTCTTTAACGGCACACTTGGGCATTAAGAAATATTTGAAATCATATGAGAAACATTTCGCACAAAATTTTCAACAAAGAAATAATTTTTCAAACCATACTCCTAGAAACAGAGATATGGACAAAAATAAGATATAAGTGTACGCCCCCTGGTGGAAAAATTATGCATTATTTAAGCAGGAGGTATTCTCAAAAAGTTGTTGGAGGTGAGCGGTATCGGTCCACGGAGGAATTTTTTAAATCGAGTTTCAAGCTCAAATTTTATTGCAAATGCATCAGCAGCAAAAATGAACACTTAGGCCCCTGGCGTAAAGTTAAAATTAGCGGTCGCCAGTCGCCACGTGGCGACTGAATAAAATAAAACGTCCAGTAGTAAAAGTTACCTTAGTCACCACGCTCGAAAATTTGCTTTTTTTCATTGCTAAAGAATTTATTTGCATTTTTAAAAACATTCCTGCTATAGGAATTGCATTTTCAAATCGTCCAACTCATGCGCTGTGAAAAACAGCACTTTCCTCCGCAAATCAGTGGGTACCCTCTATTTATAGATTCACTCTTCAAGAACGGGGCTGGCTGTTTGTTTTTCCACTTAAGTTGGCGCACAAAGTAACCATATCGGGAATGGACACCTGTAGCTCTAGATGGAACTATGGCATCACAACTCGTCTTCAGCAGCTCGTTTTTTAAAGTTTAGTTTCTCTGAAAATGGACGATTTTCCATTGCTTAGGCACTTGCTTATCATCAAACAAAATGGGCAAGCATTTCCCCTTTTGTTTACAAAAAGAAATCAAAGGTAGAAAATCGGGAATTCACTTTCTGCCGCCGCGCGCCGTCTTTCATTCCACGCAGAGTCGCGTTTCCTTTGAACATGTGAAGTTCGCTTTAACCAAAATAAAAACTCTTGTCTGCCCCTGAATACAGTAAAATGTTACTAAGGAATGGGTAAACACAAGTTTTTCAGCGAAATGAAATATTAAAAACCAATACTGCATTGTTCACTCTGGCGTGATAGTCATTTTTACGGGTCACGGAAAAGGCCGATTCCATCACGGGCGAAATAAGTACCAATTTTGAATTTTTTTAGCTTTAAAAAAGCGAAAAAGAAAAAAAAACTTTCCGTATTGATTAGTTTTGAAGAACAGGCTATTAGAATAACAAAAACTGAGCTTCACTAGAAAAAACTTTTAAAATACGAAGTTATTCTTTTTCACTATTACTGAAGCTACTAAAAGCGAGAAACAAACTCAGAAAAACTATAACATAAGAATGTAACCAGAAAATGAAAAAAAAGCGCATCTTGGGGTAAGAAAAATTCGAAATTTAGAAAACTACGGGACATTTTCATCCGTGCTAAAACAATCATTTCAGGAGACGAACGGCATGAAGTTGCCTAAATTATACTGAACAAATGTCACGACGTTAAAAACATTCAATAAACAGTCCCAAAAATGTTTGATGAATGTTAGAATTTTGAAAACATGAAAATAAACTGTGAACAAATGCTGAATAACATTATTTCATAGAGATTTTTTATTTCCGTAGTATATTTGATGTTTTCCGTATTTCGTAGCGATCGACGATTTCTGTAGTGACTATGGAGAATTCGTAGCATTTGGAAGGTCTGAGGTGGGCAAACAGGAAAAAATAACAAATCATTGAAATTCTACCAAAACAATGTTTTCTGAAAGAAAAGAAAAAACCCCAGTCAACCAGATTTTTTTATTTCCGTAGTATATTCGATGTTTCCCGTACTCCGCAGCGATCGACGATTTTCGTTGTGACTATGGAGAATTCCATAATATTTGGAAGGTCTGTAGAGGGCAAACAGAAAAAAATGACAAATCATTAAAATTCTACTAAAACAACATTTTCTGAAGGGGGAAAAAACCGACAACCAGATTTTTTATTTCTGTAGTATATTCGATGTTTCCCGTAGTCCGCAGCGATCGACGATTTCCGTAGTGACTATGGAGAATTCGTAGTATTTGGAAGGTCTGAGGTGGGCAAACAGGGAAATATTCATGCGAAGAATAACTTTAGAAAATAGAGCAAATTAAATAAAGTAAACAAAAGTAAGTACTGCTTGAAAATTTTGACCCATCCACTGCTATCAATTTATGGTGGAAAGATTGAGAGATTTTATTTGTAAACATAGCGAGAGACCAAATAAAAATGATCAAATTATCTTTCCAAGAAAAACTGTCTAGAGAATTTGGTTGATGTGGCTGAAAAAAATATAACTTTTAAGATTATATTTATTCATTTAAATGCACTGGGCAAAAGACAGTGGGCCCTTGTAACTACTAACTTTAACTATGTCTAAATAAATGAAAGGTATACAGTGCAGTGATAAAATGTGTATAAAACACGAAATAGCCGTAAGGAAAGTGACCACTAGATTTTGTCGACCCACTGGCCAATGGCCACTCGAAAAAATCACCAATTTTAATCTTTACCCTGGTAGCCAAAACATTTTTTGCCAAAAATGTGAAATTATATGCAAAACATTTCCCCTCAAGAGCTGTATCCAATGCAGGAAGAATTTTTCAAATCGGACAGTTAGAAGCGGAGATATTGGGAAAATCGTGTTTTACCCTTACACCCCCAGCGGAAAATTTATGCATTATTTGAAAAAGGGACAGTAACTGAAATAGTCTTCGATTTAAATGTCACTAAGATGAAAAAGAAGTTTTTTCAATTGGATATTTAAAAGCAAATGTATGAAATAAAATGCATTTTAAATTTGATACGATCTTCATTTGTGCCCCCTAGCGGTGAAGTTGTGCAACAGAAAAAAAACCGGAACAAATGGATCATCATTCTCACATTTTAAGCTTCCCAATACAAAAATAACTTTACAAATCGAACTAATAATTGCAGAGATATGGTCTTTCCGGTCGGACAAAGTGATAACATAAGCAAGTTGCCAAAAGACGATAATAACACAGCTTCAGTCCTCCTAACAGACAAGAAAACCAACAACCCCCTCCCCCGCGTTTTACATGGGGTGGGGAGGAAAATCTTTCAGACATAGGTTATATCAGTAGAAATATCTTCAACAACAAAACATCACGCAGGGACAAAAAAAAAAAATCCATCACACATCTGATCGGCAGGACTGCCTTACTGTGGTTGACGGGTTGTTCTGATTAGATGCTGATTGACCAATTTATATGGTTATGATACGTATTCTTCTTTATACAAACTGTGATGTATTAAATGTCATTTTATGACACTAGTCAATTGTAGGTGATCTGGGTAAATTGTATGTTACAATTCCTATACTATTTCAACTTGAAAATGCGGGGCTTTCTCTTCTACTATGTTTTGGTTTGAAATTTGAGTAGCAATTACATATATTTCTGAAGTTTAGGAGTACAGTTAAAACTAAATAAAATTTTTTGAATATATGCACATGTTGTGTCATAACCATTGGAAAAGTTTATAACATTTTTTATTCCTTGATTTAAGGGCAAAGCGGCAAGAACATCTTTATCTATATATATAAAATTGAATGTGTTTTTTTTGTAAGTCTGTTATACAAATCTACAGTTTTCAATTAAGAACCACCAAATTTGGTATACTGTCTCATGATACTCTAAGTGAGACCGTAGGCAGTTTTTGGAAGGGGGAGGGGGGTCCCCATACAATTTTTTCACAAAATCTACAGTTTTCAATTTAGAACCACCAAATTTGGTATTCTATCTCATGGTACTCTAACTTAGACCGTAGTTGGTTTTTGGGTGGGATCAGAGGGGGTCAAGGGGCCTCCATAGAAATTTTTTGGGAAAAGTTTCATTTTTTAGTTTTAAGAATTGCAACACAGTTCAGAACTCCAATACCTGATCTATGGACTAAGTTAGAGACATCCATTTAATGGTGTATTAAAAAAACCATCCATTAAATGGTGTAATAAAAACACAAATGAATAAAAGTTAGCTTTCACCACCAAGTAGAAATATAATGTAATGTAATGTAATGTAATGTAATGTTTCTTCATCAAGTAGAAATACAATGTAATGTAAATAGAGTTCCAGATATTCAAAATGGTAAAAAAAAGAATGATCAATGTCGAGTCGCATGCACACAACATGAAATAGGTACAATAATGCATTTCGGTGTTGCGAGATTCTCAGAAGTGCACGCCAGATCTATAGATATGTTTTCTCAAATGTAAGGATTTCCATTCCTCTTCCTTTTTTGCTTCATAAAAAAAAAAAAACAAAAAAAAAACTAAGCCAAATTTTTTTTTATTTTTCACAATTGCAGCCATCCCGACTCTTTTTCTTTTTTGGCAGAAATATTACTGCATCGGCCATTGGCGCACCCAGAAATTCGGAAAGGGGGTCCAGCTCTGCAAGTAAAAATGCTCATGTATGTGTACTTACACGACGTGACTGTTAAAATAAATGTTTTAATCTGTGAAAGAATTTACTACATTTTATTCATGAATTATCCAGCTGCAAATGGTGTTTTAATTGTTGTTTTTCCTTTTAATATTAAAATACATATTTCATAAAAGGAGTTAACCACAAATGTAATTATTTTATCTATTGCTGTATTATAGCTTCAGAGAATGTATTTTAGAACAAATTCTATAATGCACGATTTCAGCAATTATGAAAATTGAAATTCACCTATTAAGAAAATTGGAGAACAGTAAAGAGGGTTAGGAATCTCTCGTGCTGGAATCATAATACAAAACACTTGGCTTCATGGGGGAGGATCTGGATTTGGGGCCACCCCTGGCATCAGCCAGTCATTGCCAGTGGCTGACAAATTTATTTTTTATTGGAGGTTTAATGACCACTGTAAGCAACTCAGTGGGCTATAAGCAGTCACCTGTCCCTAATTTAGGGCCACTGATTCTGGGGAAGTTAGAGAGCCAGCGCTGTAAGACAAACACAACACCCATGCCTCACCGTGATTCGAACCTGGACCCATCTCGGACGAATGATCAGAAGCCATTGCTTAGACAATTGTGCCACCAGGGTGGCACATTAATTTCGAGAACCCTGCTTTTCACAGGGACAACTCTATGTCGCCTGCTCAAGGGTTCGCAATCCTAAAAAACTACATTTTTGCTCCCAATGGAAAAATCAAAAATATTGTTTACTAAACAGCAATAACCTAAATGAATTAAAATAAATTTACTGTAACATTACAGGAATATCTTTTTCATTCATTAACTTTCACCCGCTGAACTTGGCGATTCCACGAATAGTAATAACTACCCCGGAAATACCGGGTACCCATGCCAGTTTATACATAAAATTATATGGAGAAGAGGCCCCTGAAAGCTTGCTGCCCAGTACTGACGTGCACAGAATACTTACTTAAAACTGATAATCAGTAAGTGGTATACTATAAAAAGGTGAGAAGCGTGGGCAATAACACTTACGAGTTTGAAATACCATTTCGTAATCATGAAATGATTCTGGAGGTTCATCAGCATTGTCACACAGTCCTCGAAGTCGATGTAAGAGAACTTCACAAGAAGTGTCCATGATACTGCCTTGCAATAAATATTCTTGTTGGGGTACAATGTTTACGCTTCTTCGAACTGATGACACGGATTCCATTTGCATGATGGTAATTCGGATAAAGAAACCCAAAGTTTATTCACGTTAATTAAAACTATCTGATCGTACGTTCTTCACAGTGCAATTACAGCACACACATGCTGGAACCGGCATGACAATAAACATCGAAAGAAGGAACAACAAACTTAGTCACGTGGACGTAACGCTATTGCCATTCCGAATTATTAAACACTCAAATCTATATTTATAAATTGTAACTAATTACGCAAAACTTCGAAGCTAGCAGAAAACAACGGACATTACCAATCAGACAGCAGACATATAGAATAGTAGAGTAAAATTTGTTTTCACTGTTTATCATAACTTTTAATCACAAACTTTATTTTAAACATCCTAAGTGCCATCCTGTTTTCGGTAGCAAATTAACACAATCCCGTTACACTCAGTTGCTTCACATTAGTAGTAGCAGATAAGCACAGGATATTGTGCTCCTCCTTCGACTCCAGTCTTTTTTTTTTTTTTTTTTTTTTGGAGGTTTAACGACCACCGTGAGCAACTCAATGGGCTATAAGCAGTCGCCCGTCCCTAATTTAGGGTCACTGGTTCCAGGGAAGGGAGAGAACCAGTGCCGTAAGACGAACACAACATCCATGCCTCACCGGGATTCGAACCCGGACCCCTTTCGGACGAATGATCAGAAACCATCGCTTAGACCACTGCGCCACCGGGGCGGCGACTCCAGTTTGAAGAAAGGGAACAAATAATTGTCTCAGTAACTTTCATGCTTTACTGTTGGAAACCATGCATGTGCACTCAACTCGATGTGTGCGCTTATCTCCATCTTTATTACCATCTGTTTACTGCACTTTGTCTGGCAGGGATTTAGATATCAATCTATCATTTACCTTTGTTTCCATAGGGATTTAGCTATCAAGCAAAAAATTTTTTTTTTTGGTTAGGAGTTTAACGAACACCGTGAGCAACTCAATGGGCTATAAGCAGTGGCCCGTCCCTAATTTAGGGCCACTGGTTTCAGGGAAGGGAGAGAGCCAGTGCCGTAAGACAAACACAGCATCCATGCCTCACCGTGATTCGAACCCGGACCCCTTTCGCACCAATGATCAGAAGCCACTGCGCCACCGGGGCGGCTCTCAAGCAAATCGAATAACTACTACTGTGTATGATCAAGTCTGGCCATGGTGTGATCCATGCTAATAAAACGGAAGATCGTACTTTTCTGTGGAATCTGGCTATGTACAAAATGACAGAATGGCAACAATAAATCTCTTAGCCAGTTTGTGAATCGGTTCCATGCCGTCTGCGTCTTGCTTCTGATCAACAATTCGGTTTACGTTAGAGTAGGTATTTTTTGTTTTTAAAGTTTGAGAAGTATTTTAAGTTTCATAGCATGTTTATTATGGCAGATCTTATTGTACATGTGGTATTCAATTGCTGGTGATTCAGAATCTTAGGCAGTTGTGTTAAAATGAAATCCTTTGGTTGTTTTATCAACAATCCACCTGCCATTGGTGGTAATCGGAAAAGTCCCCCACAGGAAATTTCCCTCACTTTTTTCAGTCGGGGACCATGCCCAAATTGCATTTGACACAAAATATCAAACGTGGGGGATATTTCTGGGGTAATCATTTCCACCTGTTTAAAACAAGATGTAGCCGAACAACGTGCACAAATGTGTGTAGGAAAATTCCGGGCTCAGCATTTCAAACATTTATCGCTGTTTATAATAAAAAAAACTGTCTTGCAAGTAGCTGGATGAGATGGAGGAAATTTCCAGGTTAGTATTTCCACTCTTACCGCGGATTTTAATGGAAAATGGTCTTGAAACAACTTTTTTTTTTTTTTTTTTTTTTGTGAAAAATGGTCTTTTAAAACAACATTCAGCCATACAAGTAACACAAATATGTGGGGAAATTTCCCGGGTCGGCATTTCAAACTTTTATCGCAGTTTATAGTACTTCAAGTAGCTGGATGGGGTGGGTGAAACTTCCTGGGTTAGTAATTTGACTGTTACTACGCTTTTGCTTTAAAATGGTCTTACAATAAGCAGGCTGACAAGGTGGGGGGCCAACCCGGTGGCGCAGTGGTCTAAGCGATGATCTCTGATCATTTGTCCGAAAGGGGTCCCAGTTCGAATCTCGTGAGGCATGGATATTGTGTTTGTCTTAAGGCACTGGCTCTCTCTCCCTTCCCTGGAACCAATGACCCTAAATTAGGTACGGGCGGCTGCTTATAGCCCATTGAGTTGCTCACGGTGGTTGCTAAATCTCCAATAAAAAAAATATATATATATATATATCAAGGTGGGGTGGGGCAGCAATTTGTGCCCGGTCCCTTAATGAAAAACATGGCAATTTTCCTGTGTGCGAGTTTTTCTGTGGGGGCTTTCCGATTACAGTTTTCAAAAACTGTTGAAGTCAGGCGAATGGGAAATATGTTTCCGAAACATAAGAGACAGCCCCCTCCCCCGAATATTCCCACACCTTGTCAGCCTGCTAATTGTAAGACCGTTTTCACGGAAAAGTGCGGTAACAGTCAAAATACTAACCCGGAAGTTCCCCCACCCCATCCAGCTACTCGCAGTACTATAAACTATGCTAAAGGTTTGAAATGCTGACCCCGGAAATTTCCTCCATCCCATCCTAAATGTCAAAATGCCGACCCTGAAATTTTTCCCCACCCTGTCAGCCTGCTGATTGCAAGATCGTTTTCCATTAAAAACTGTGGTAAGAGCGGAAATATTAACCCGGAAATTTCCTCCATCTCATCCAGTTACTTGGAAGACAGTTTTTTTACTATAAACAGCGATAAATGTTTGAAATGCTGAGCCCGGAATTTCCCCCACATATTTGTGCACATTGTTCGGCTGCTTCTTGTTTTCAACAGGATGGAAATGATTACCCCAGAAATATCCCCCACGTTTGATATTTTGTGTAAAACGCAATTTGTGCATGTTCTTTGACTGAAAAAAAGTGGTGGATTTTTCCGAATGAGGAGGACTCTTCCATCCATCGCTATTGGTACTGTCCTAACTGTTTTGATGAATATTTTGCAACTTTGTTCCAGCAAATATGAGGTAACAGTTTAACCGAAACCTTAAGATGATAACATATTGGTAACAGCAAAATTATTTGTCGGAGTCTAATGACCATCGTGAGCAGCTAAGTCTCATAAGCATGTAATCTGCCCCAGTTTAATGTGGCTCCACCAAAAATCTTTGCCATATGTTTTCAATGGTAAAACTTCTTTACATTTTTTCATGGCAATTAATGTATTCCCAAGGATAAAAATTTGTACATCGATAAAACCAACTTTTAAGTTATAGCTTAGTTTACTGATACTTAATACTTGCTAAAATATAACCATAATTATATTAAAAATCAATCTTTTTCTTTTAGTAGTGTTCAGACCTGTTAATAGATTGCATGACCTGTACATTGATGACGTCAGTAGACACATGTTGGATTGCTTAATTATGGTTATGTTTTAGCAAGTATTAAGTAGTATCCCATGCTATAATTTAAAATGAGTTTTATCGATGTGCAAATTTTCATATGTAAAGAAGTTTTACATTAGAAACATAAGGCAGAGATTTTAGGTGGAACCTTCTTAAGGTCGATGGCATCAAGTAGTTCCGTTAACTAGGATATGAAACCAAAAATAAGTAATATGCTATTTACTATTCAGCAATTCATTTCTACAAGAAACTTGTTATTCTTTACAGAATTTTACTTATTAACATTCCAGTTCAAACAAAAATTTGCACAAAATGTATAGAACTACAGATGCACTTACAGTTGAAAGGCTAGCTAAATATTTTCTTTTTGATGCAACATGTTACCAGACATGAAAATCTTGTTTCTGTTGTGTAGGTAAATGTTCCCCCCAAGTTCCTGCAGTTAGGTAATTTTAAGGCCCACTGATTGAACAGTTCCTGCAGTTGGGTCATTATGGGACCCACAGATTAATTGCTGCTGTTGGAAATCGGGTCTTGAAAAATATCTGAAAAGTTACATGCTCAGCTGGGCATGTGCAAAAATATTTACTTGCCCAGAAAATTTATCTTTTAAGAAAGTGTGATAAACTTTTTATACATCTTTTGCATTACCATTTTAAAATGTCTGTATTCAAAATGTACAAAAGCGTATTTCTCAAGTTTTAAGAAAAGTAATAATTAATGACATTTGAGAAATTTAGTGATGAGAAGTTCAAGAATTTTTAATAAATCTCCTGTGTTTTGCAAAAAAAATAATCATAGTTAACTAACTGTACAGGATCATTCCGTATCAACTCAACAGTGACTTGACTTGACCATCTCAGATTTTAATGAAATTTGATACATAGGTGGCCTCTATATAGATTAAGAAAAATACCAAATTTAATCGTCATATATCCACCGGTTTTGAAAATACAGCTATATAAAATGTCCAAAAACACCCCAAACTTGGAAGATTGATGTTTTTAAATTGTGATTGCAGCTCCCCTGATTAAGATAGAGAGATGGGAAAGGTATCTTTTTGTAGTATTTTTATGCTCTTTTATTTGATGTACAACACCATATAAGGGTTAAGATTAAAGAATAATTCAAATTTTAAAATTAAAATTGAAATTTTGAATTTTTTTAAATGCGACGCTCTAAAAAATTCGACATTTTTTTAAAACAATCTTTATATGTTTGGTATTTGATTGTGTGAGTTGTAGCTTGGGATGATAATGGGTGTACTTAAAAAGCTGTATTAAAATTTAGCCTAACACAAGAGTAATGAAAAAAAATGAAAAAAAAACATGTAAACTGAAAATAAATTTGGGCTAAATCTTAAAAAGTTTCATTAATAACAATAGATATAATATTTTTGTTATTTAAACCCATTTATTTAAACAGTTTTATTTTTAATTGATTTGTTTAAAATCTGAGACTACATGGGTTTAAAAATTTTATTAATTTCATTATTCAGAATTTGTAATAATTTACAATACAATATAAAAAAATAAAAGACTGCAGCTGTGCTGTAGGCTACATTTTGTTTTGGACAAAATTCTGCATGTTTTGACTTGAAAAACTGATTCTGTTGTTTAGATCATTGGTAACAAGACCCAACAAGCAGCAACTTGCATTCCTACCTTGCAGACCTCAGTCTGCTTTAGGTTTTGATGGTGATCATACGTGTTTCATGCAGTGAAAGTGATATGTGTTTGAAAACTTTTTGTGGTTGAAAACTTTAAATTGAATAAAGTATATCCTTTTCAGTTTTGAAACTAGACTTTTATAAATTGAAGCTGTGCAGGATTTTTTTTTAGGAAAAATAAAAAGAACAGGTAATGGGAGACAGTTATTTTACTATTTGAATTTTACATTTTATGCACAAATAATCAACAATGGAAAGTACAAGATATGCAGTAATACAATGTTTCAATCCATTTTAAAAAAGTGACCATAGAATAAGGGATAAAAAAAAAAGCTAAGAAATGTGACAGACTGGATGTTGGAAAATTTTGATGACTTATCAAAAGAGACTAAAATTTGTGATTCTTGCAGAAAGCAGCTGAAAACTTTCAAAAATTAATCAAGAAGCAAATGAAACCTGTGCTGATGAGAAAATGGATGAAAATTTTGCATCTACGTCAGAAGTAATTGAAACACTGAATACTTCGCTCCATGAATTGGGTGAATCACCTGTCAATAAGAAAAAGCTAAAATCTAAATGTTATGCTTCAACCAAAATTCAAAAAATCAGTTCTGCTATGATACGGAAGCTTTTTACAAATATTCAAGAGTCACCTGATGACGAGGATGGAATACTTCATGACTTTCTTATGGACAATCTTAAAAGTAATTTTTCTAACTGCACTAGAGATAAACAGTTGATGATTTTGACTTGCTTACCAGTCATGGAGTGTTAGGAAAATAATGCAAGAGTTCAATGCTCCTAATTATATGGTAAGACAATAAAAAAAAATTCTGAAGGAGAAAGGAATTTTGGAAAGCCTAAATAGAAAACCAGGTAAGAGTTTCTCTTCTGAAGTAGTTGAAGTAGTACGATCGTTCTACCAAAGTGATGAAATTAGTCGGGTTTTACCTGGAATGAAAGATTGCGTTTCTGTTAGGACTGAAAACGGAGATAAAGTTAAATTGTCAAAGAGGCTGATTTTATGCAATTTGACAGAAGCTTATAAGTCATCAACGAAAGTCAGTTTTTCCAAATTCGCAGAGCTCAGACCAAAAAACTGTCCTGGCAGGGTCTAGTGGTACTCATACGGTATGTGTATGCACCACACACCAAAATGTAAAACTGATGATGGAAAATGCAAGAATTGGTTCACTAACAAATGGACAATTATATTTCTACAAACATTGTCTTGCAAGAGTATTGCGCAACCCTGCTTCCATAGATTGTCATTTGGGGAAGTGTCCCGCCTGTCCTGTTAATGAGGAAGTAAGAAATGTAATGGAACACGGTTTTGAGGAGAACTTGGTTGAAAAACTAACTTTTCGCCAATGGATTACACAGTTGATAGATGCAACTTGGAGACATTAGAAAAATCAACTTCAGATTTTATTGATTTGTTTTGCAAAAAACTGTCTGCTTTGGTCAGACATGACTTCATTGCTAAGCAGCAAAGCTCTTTTATGAATAGTACTAAGGAAAACCTCAAGGACTCAAAATTTCTCATCATTTGTGATTTTGCCAAAAATTATAGTTTTCTTCTTCAAGATGAAGCCCAGAGCTATCACTGGACCAGTGGGCAAGCCATAGCCCACCCATTTGTCATCTATTACAAAACAGAAAAGACTGAACATGTAAGTTTTGTAGTAATTTCTGAATGTTTAGAACACAACACAATTGCACTGTACTGCTTCCGAAAAAAACGTATTAACTTCTTGAAAAATAAGTTTAATGACAACAGCGTCAAAAAAATTTACTATTTTCTGACGGGTCTGCAGCCCCGTACAAAAATCGGAAAAAAATTCACAAACTATGTTTCCATCAAGATGACTTCAACATTGATGCTGAATGGCATTTTTCAGCAACAGCACACGGGAAGGGGCCATGTGATGGCGTTGGTGGAACGATGAAAAGGTTAGCTGCCCGAGCCAGCTTACAACACCCTTACGAGAATCAAATTCAAACACCATTTCAGTTGTACGAATGGGCAATTCAGAGCATTTTTGTGGCAAACTTTACATATGCAAGTCAAGAAGAATACATAGAAACAGGCCAATTTTTGGAAAATTGCCTTGGCAAGTCTCTAACAATACAAGGTACCCAGAAACTTCCTGCTTTTATTCCTATCCCATTGAGTAATTCAAAAATAAAAGTGAAGATGTTCTCAGAATCAAACGAGTAAGCTACTGAAAAAGTATCAGCATTACAAGACAGACTGCAAATAACAGAAATTAGTGGTTACATAACCATAATCTATGAAAACAACTGGTGGGTAGCGTATGTTCTAGCAAAAGAAGAGAGTGAGAATTAAGTTAAAGTCTCGTTTTTACATCCAGCTGGTCCATCTACATCCTTTTCCTACCCTAGCCCACAAGATATATTATGGCTTCCTGTAAGTTATGTCTTGTGTAAAGTAAATCCTGTGACTCCGACAGGAAGACTCTACAATCTCTGAAACAGAAATATACCAAACTACTGAAGCTTTTAAAGACTATATCAAGGATCTACAGGTGTGATTTCACTTCAAAATAATGATGCAACATTTTTTTTTAATTTTAGCAGATTCTGCTTTAAGTGACGATCTAAGTTTAAGATTAGGAATATAATTTGCATAAATGTAAGCAATTCAATGCCATATGTTATTATTATTTTGATGTGTTTCTTGAGCAGTAATTGAAGTAACTTTTTGAAGTCTTTATTTTTTTTATATTGTATTGTGAATTATTACAAATTCTGAATAATGAAATTAATAAAAATTTTAAACCCATGTAGTCTCAGATTTTAAACAAATCAATTAAAAGCAAAACATTGTTGAAATAAATGGGTTTAAATAACAAAAATACTATATCTATCGTTATTAATAAAACTTTTTTAAGATTTAGCCCAAATTTATTTTCAGTTTACATGTTTTTTTGTTTTTTTTCCCAGTTAACTCTTGTGTTAGGCTAAATTTGAATATAGCTTTTTAAGTAAACCCATTATCATCCTAAGTTACAACTCACACAATCAAATACCAAACATATAAAGATTGTTTTAAAAAAATGTCGAATTTTTTAGAGCGTCGCATTTAAAAAAATTCAAAATTTCAATTTTAATTTTAAAATTTGAATTATTCTTTAATCTTAACCCTTATGGTGTTGTACATCAAATAAAATAGCATAAAAAATGCTACAAAAAGATACCTTTCCCATCTCTATCTTAATCACGGGATCTGCAATCACAATTTAGCCGCCCCGGTGGCGCAATGGTCTAAGGCGCTGGCCTCTGATCATTCGTCCGTAAGGGGTCCGGGTTTGAATCCCGATCAGGCATGAATGTTGTGTTTGTCTTACGGACCTCCAATCAAAAAAAAAAAAAAAAAATCACAATTTAAAAACATATCAATCTTCTGATTTTGGGGTGTTTTTGGACGTTTTAATAGCTGTATTTTCAAAACCGGTGGATATATGATGATGAAATTTGGTATTTTTCTTAATCTATATAGAGGCCACCAATGTACCAAATTTCATTAAAATCTGAGATGGTGAGGTAAAAAATGTCTTCAAATTGTGTTGAGTTGATACGGAATCACTCTACAGCTGTTCAAGTAGTTTTTAACTCCAATTTTGAATTTAAAAATTATTTACCTTTTTCTCTTGTGCAAACAGAAGTGATTTTGCATCATAAAATATCCCAAGAATTGTTTAGAAACAAATGATGAAAAGTTCATGAGGTGATTTCATAATGAAGTATACTAAATTTTATCAGCTTCAATGTAAGTTCTGACACCATCATAGAGGTAAAAAAAATGTCTAAACATTTATCTGCTTAAAAGAATACAAAATACGCAAAAATAAAAATAAACTGTAAATGTGACATTTTCTTTTTGTAGTGCTCGACCAACTGTTGATTGCTGCCGATAGATAAAATATTTCCACAGGAGGTCCATCCAGTGATATATACTGCTGGACAATTGCTAAGGATGGATGACAATAGCAACGAAAGCAACCATAAAATGGAAGGCAGGAAAATGTGGAAATTAGCATAAGTGCGGGATACAGTAAGACGTGTTGTGTGTATGCAAATTTTGGATTGCCAAACTTGTTCGTGACGTTATAGCGCTGATAAGAGATATAAAGAATTTGACGCGTATTGACCGTTGTTGTTCAAACGCAAAGTTGAAAGGGAAAGAATCAATTGACGAACTTGCAATTTTCAGTATGTCTTCCCGACATCACCTAGATGATTTTACGTGTGGCCGTATTATTGGCAAGATTGAAGAAGGGCAAAAAATAACAGATGTTGCCAGGGAGTTTGACGTCAGCCACAGTGTTGTTTCAAGGCTTTGGAAATCATTTCAAACAAATGGAGAGTGTAGCAAACGTCACGGGGGAGGTCGTGTTCACAGTACGACACCTGCAGAAGATCGGTACATAGTGCTATCAACAAAAAGACACCGGCGCAGCACAGCTAGTGAGGTAGCAAATCAGTTTATGGCTGCTACTGGCAAGCGGATCTCCTGAAAAACTGTCGCCAGACGTTTGTATGAAGGAGGACTATACGCCCGCCGTCCTATTGTGTGCATCCCATTGTCCAGACGTCACCGTACCGCCCGTTTGCAATGTTGCCATCAACATCGCAATTGGACTGATAACGACTGGTCTGCTGTCCTCTTCTCAGATGAGAGTAGATACAGTCTATCGTTTGATTGTCGACGACAACTGATCTGGCGTGATAGTGGTACTGCATATTGTCCAGCAAACATACAGGAAAGGGACCGATATCCGACATGTAGTGTCGTGGTATGGGCTGGCATCATGATTAATAGCTGTACGTCGCTCTATGTGCTTCCAACTGGGACTATGACTGGCCAACAATACATTAATGATGTTCTGCTACCTCATGTTCGCATGTTCCGTGGTGCTGTCGGTGATAGATTCATTTTCCTGGACGACAACGCAACATGTCATCGAACAGTCGCTGTCCAGGAGTGTCTTGAGAGCGAGGATATTCAACACCTCGTATGGCCAGCACGTTCTCCAGATCTGAATCCCATTGAAAATGTGTGGAATGCTTTGGGGAGGAGTCTTGCTGGTCGCCAATGTACTCCAATAAACAAGGACACCCTCATCCATGCACTGACAGAGGAATGGGATAAGTTACCCCAACAGCTGCTTGATAATGTTGTGCAATGCATGACACGATGTGTGGAATCTTGCATTGCCCTCCATGGTGGCCATATCCTGTATTGACATCTTACGCCGGAACGCCTGCAGACGGTAATTGCATTTTTTTCACGTTTACGTATTCTGCACAAAATGGCCTGTTTGTCCCTTGAACACGTTCCAAAGCCTTCTGGATTTCAGAGCCCAATAAATTTTCTTTCTTGTAATGTCCTGGCATTCTGACATTATTTTATTTCACTTGGCATCCAACCACACTTACTTTTTTATGCGCTATATAGCCGTTTATGATCCGTCCTTAGCAGTTGTCCAGCAGTGTACATGCAATAATGCATTGACAGAGTTGATGCTAAGAGAATTCCTCACTGTTGTTTTCAATCTGTTCCTTGCAGAGAAACCTCTTTCACATGCTGCTGTGCTTGGAGAAAATAGAAACATTAGTTCCACTACATGAAGTATATTAGCCAATTCATTTTTTGGATTTTTTAGTAGATGGCTATAAATTTGAGGTACATGGGCATTCTGAAAAAAAAAAAAAAAGTGTAAATTTGAGATTTCAAAAATTTTTTTTTGAAAATTATATTTACGTAATAACTTGATGCTTAAGTGATAACCAGTGTGTACTTTATCGTAGTATAAAATTTAGTTTTGTCAATCAAGTAATATAATAGTAAGTGATTTTCTTTGTTTTCTGATGAAAAGTGGAAGATTTTGTCCACTCTGTTACACGAATAACTTTTGATTATTCTGTGGTAATTATTCATTTCAATTCAGTTTTTTTTTTCTGTAAATGTATGCAAATACATATATATTTATCATACATACTAAAGTTTACTGTAAGTATAGATAATACTTTATGATATTATAGTCCACTTTATTACAGATTTTGGCATAATACAAGGAAAAAGTTAACTTTACTGTTACGTGTTCAATTTACATAACTATGTTTCTTATCTTTTAAACAAGTAATGTAGATCTTAAAACAGGTGGACACTTTTAATTCGCAGTATTTTAGCTGTTTTACCCTGGAATGCCAAAACAACCTCCCGTAACAAGAGTGGACAACTTTGCCCCTTGGAAATATACCACTGGATTAGGTATTTTAAATAAATGAAAACACTCTTAATCTTTAGTTTGTTGTTTATTAGTCAATTAATAAGTATTTTACATAAAAGAATCTTAAGCTTTCTGATATATATCCACATTGTATGGAAACTCGTAGTACAGACGACCACCCTGCAACTTAAATTTGGGCTCAGGTAAAATTTGAATTATTTGGTTATAATAGATGTAGGAAGTGACCTCATCATCAACTCGGAATTACTTCCCACTATCGTTAACAGTTCAAATTCATCACTCTTACTTTTCCATCGTCATCCATTTCTCCCTGTGCAACTACAACATACCTGTACATTAATTTACGCACAGTAGCATCTTCTTTAAATCCTGCCAGCATGTGGTTTCCCGGCTTTGATATTATTTGGTGCAACTCCCTTTGTAGTCTCATCCTCAATTCTTTCTTCATAGCCTTCCTTCGCCCAGTGACATTTCATTAGACATAATCATTTTTCATTAGACATTTCATTCTCTTAAGAGGCCCATTACTACATTAAATGAGTGATAACGAGCAAGTGTCTGATAGCTACATTTTTCTCTATATATACTTTTTGTGAATATTAGAAACTGTATCAAGAGAAGAATTGGCAGGAAAACACGTAACACACAAAACATTAAAATAATTCTTGAAATCGTCATCACACGCGTAAGTTACGTTGAAAATTATAAGTGAGACGTTTCAGTAGCGACTTCTACCTTCATCAGCCATGGAATGAGACACGTAAAAGCTTCAGTTGTTGCCAGATTTCAAAATCGCTTTCCAAATAATAGGGATGTTAAAAGGTGTGGCCGCAGCATAAACCGGCGATTGATGGAGCATATTGCTGATGTTAAGAAAGGCAGCCCTTCCACCTCCCTTTCAATTTTAATCATCAGCGATATGTCCGCGGTTCCCGGTTGGCACAATGTTAAGTGGATCGCCCCGTTCAGCAATCGGCATGCCCTCGGGTACCGCGAAAGCATTGAAATCTACCTTACCCCTAACACCTGCAATACGGACGCACCTTTTAACATCCCTATTATTTTGAAATCTGGCAACAACTGACGCTTTTACCACATGTCTCATTCCATGGCTGATGAAGGTAGAAGTCGCTACTGAAACGTCCCGCTTATAATTTTCAACGTTACTTGCGCGTGTGATGACGATTTCAAGAATTCTTTTACTGTATCAAGATGATACTTTTTCTACTTTTCATCTTTCCTTTTAAGTTACCAATTCTTTTTTACCAGCAGTAGCTCTGCTTATATCATCTCAGTAAAAAAATGAATTTTTTTATATTGTGGATTTTTTTTTTTTTTTTGCATGCGCAACAGTTGTTGTTATTTTTGGTACAGATTAGTTGTCCTTTTAAAACCAAGCATTTAAATCTGAGTTCTTGCATGCATTTATCCTTTTTTTACAATTTCTGAAGCTAAAATGGAACATAGCATGGCTTTTGTCTTACAACTGCGTGAAAAATAATTCTCTCTCAAAGAGTAATAATGTTGAGTGTATGAACAATTCTGTTTTTTTTGTTAACATCTTTCTGCTTGCCTTTAAAACATTGAGCAATATTTTTTGTTTTGGACCTCGGTGTAAGATAAAAATTTTTAGGAATCGTGTTAATCTTATTTTGAGAACGAAAAACTCTTTTCCTATACTTCTTTTTTGACCTTTTCAAAGATTCAGTTTCTTTTTTCAGCTGTAAATTTTCTCTTGCTAGTTTTGTACAGTTACATCTGTGTTTGTTGTATTTAGATTTTTGCTTCTGAATATTGTTATTAAAAGATGTGGGAAAGGGCAGTGTTGCTGTGGGCATGCTTGTTACTTACTCCTCACTAACTTTTTGGTCTGGTGCAACTCTAGCTCTTTGACTCTTCTTAACTTCTGTCTACTTTTTTCATTGTGCTCTCTATGACCATGCACTTCATCAGGGCTCGACAAATCCCGGACACCAGATCGCCCAGGCGCCTAAAATTCAGGCCGTGGCGCCTAATTTTCTTCTTATTTGAGATTTCGTAATTTGCAGTAGATACCATAATTTCTGTTATACAATCCATAGATTAGCTTTTTAAAAAGTTATAAATTTAGGTACAGCCGAGATCAGTAAAAAAAACAAACAAAAATAAAACCAAAAAACAATGCAGCGTTTAAAAAAGTCTGCGAGGTAATTGTCAGGAGAGGTGGTGTTATTGGAAAAGTACCGAAAAAATGTAATGTAAGAGCAAAATAGAAGACCGCAAAGAGATTGTAAGAATATATATATATATATATATATATATATATTTTTTACTTAGAAGCATTTTAACAGAAAATATGACGCAAGGAAGGCGTTACCATTTGCGCATGCAGAAATCTGCGACTGTCTGGAATCCTGCAAAGCTATTCCGTAGCATGTTACCAATTTGCGAATCCCATTGCCCAGTTTTGGTGCGCTAATTGTATTAGTTAAGGATTTTTTTTTCATTCGGTATTCAATTGAAACATATTCAGAAATAAGACAATGCTATGGACTGTCCGCAATTTCAACGGATTTTTTAGTGTAACTAATGAACTAGCAGAACTACGGTAATGCTGCAGCAGCTAGCTGTTTTAGTTCTTTATTTACTTATAAGTAACACAAAAATACTTCAAAATGACAGTTACTTTTTCAATAAGACTATCATTTCTTTGTTACATCTTTGGATTTCTGAGTTGGTCCTGTGAATCGCAGTTTTCTATCAGAAATTACGATTCACGAATTACATGATAGGTGCGGATTATATGTACGACTGTCGTACATGCCAATTACTACGGAATGTCTGTAGTTTCTATGGATTTCGTTGTCTGACTACGGAACTCACTCTCGAAACTACAGATTCTACGAATTTTTATTTTGTTTTAAAAAAATTAGTTTGCTATTATTTGATGATATATATAAGATTCTTAAGCATATTCGCGGAACTCTTTTTTTTTTTTTTTTGTCATATTTTTTTTGGGGGGGGGGGTGTTCCGTCTGTGGACGGTATTTCGTGTTTCAAAGCTTTCGAAAATAGTAGTAAAATGGAGTAAAAAGAATTTACCCTAATCGTAATTTTTCTCTCCCGGTGTTGCGTATGTGTCTAGTATTCTTGTTAAATGTCATTTTATAGCATATACGTTCGTATTTCAGTTTGAAACTGTAGGCAAGAAATTGCAGAAATGGAAGTTAAACGCCGCGAAAATTTCCTCCTAATCTTCAGGCACGAGATTCTTCCACGAATTCAAGAAATTCCGCTTTTTTTTTTGTTATTTTGGCCACTCGGGAGATCTCAATGCACAAGTAAACAGAATTGGGAGGCAGTCATCGGAGGACGGAATTCAATCTTTACGAAACTTTCAAAAACGAAAAGTCGGTGGAGTTAAGTTTTTTTCCATAATCGTAGTAATTTCTTTTGTCTCACGATGTTGCTGCTTCTGTTCAGTATTTTTTAGTATCATTTTACTGCATGAAGTTTTGCATTTCAGCTTGAAAATAAGAGAGAAATTTCCAAAACTGGAATTCGGACGGATTTCCCGTAATCCCTCCCTTCCGCGTGATGTTCCCACTCTCCAGCGCTGCTAAATGTCACACGTCCCATAAGTTTTTGTATTTAATCTTGATAAAGAAGAAGGAAATTCCCGAAAATGGGAGTGACGAAAATTTGTAAAAGTTGATGCATGGTGTTTAAAAGTATTAATATTCCCAAAGTTACACAATTTATCTAAAATAGTTGAAGCTTTGATATCATGCACTCATGGTCCTTACGCTGATGGTTTTTATCAGAGGGCATGAAAAACAAGAAAGAAAATTGACAATGAAGAAGTAGGGAGAGAATATCAGCAGAAAGAAAAATTAAGCAGTGGTGCTGTGAAGTTGCAGAGTCAACAAAAGATTAACAGTAGTCTGCATTCTTGCTGTCCATTTTGTTTTTTCACCAGTTAAAATATTGTTTTTTTTCCTCCATCTTGTTCTTTTTCTTTGGTTTCACTTGTCTTAAACCGCAATTTTGGAGGCAGTATGACCATATGGTAAGTGGAGGTTCATGCACTGCGCGTTCACTTCCTTGGATTTCCTGTCTATCAGGCATCGTAAATTCTGAACGCATCTTACTGATTTTTACTGGTGGAAGTTTCGAACTTAAATCTCGCAATCATGCCATCGCTGGAGAATCAACTTTGTGTTTCGCACGTGTTAAGTTTGTTTCATTAGAGTTCTTGTTTGTTGTAACATTTTGTTGGGGCACATATTTGTTTCTTACAAAGTGATGCATAATCACGGCGACGGGCGATGTAGGTCGCAGATTTATTTTGGTCCTGCAGACAAAAATGATATCCCTAGAACCCTATTAAAACCATGGTGCAGACTCTCTCATAGATGCAAGTTTTTCGCCTTCCAAAATTTTTCGAAAACGGAAGTTAGGCGTAGTGAGGATTTCTCCCGTAATCATTTTTTTCTCTCGCGAAGGACGAGGTAGGTCACAGAATTATTTTGTTCTCATCCCCGTAGCAGAATTGCGGCGACGGCCGACGTACATTGTAGATTTATTTTGTGCTCGTCCCCGTAGAAGAATCACGGCGACGTACATGGAAGGTTTATTTTGTATTTGTTCCCGTAGCAGAGTCGCGGCGACGACTGACGTACCTTATAGATTCGTTTCCTACTCGTCCTCGTAGCGGAATTGTGTCGACGGCCGACGCGTATTGCAGATTTATTTTGGTCCTGCAGACAGAAACGATATCCCCAGAACCCGATTAAACCACCTTGCAGACTCTTAACACAGATGAAGTTTTCTGCCTTTCAAAATTACCGAAAACGGAAGTTAGGCGAAGTGAAAATTTCTCCCGTAATCATAATTTTTTTCTCCTGACGTTCCTTCGATGTTTGAAGAGGAATTATCCGATATTGTTGTTAAGTATCATTGTATTGCATAAATATTTGTGGTTTATTTTGAAAATGGAGGCCAACAATTTCCGAAAACGAAAGTTTGACGGAACCCAGTAATCTTGAATTATTTTTCTTGCGATATTCCCTCAGCCCTATATGGTCATTAAATATCATTTTATTAGATAAATGTTTGTATTTAAAATTTAAGATGGGGAAAAAATTTCTGAAAACCAAAGTTGTACGGAGCAAAAATTTCTCCCTCTAATAACCCTCCACCCGCTGCGCTTCTGTAATCATCATTTAATTACATAAATGTTTGCACTTGAGATGGGAAATGGAGGAAAATGTTCCGAAAACGGAAGTAGAAAGGAACGAAGGTTTTCTCCTCTGTGACAATTTTTTCCCTAGTGATGCCTCTGCGCTTTGTTGTTAAATATAATTTTATTCCCTAAATCTTTGTGTTTCAGATCTTGAAAATATTGGTAAAATTTCAGATACAGAGGACCAGAATATTCTTGATTCTAATTACCATTGGAATTGCTGTAGTACAGGGCTGCCAGACCTGCGCCAATTGCGCCAGCACGCGCCAAAACGTTGTTCTTGCGCCATTCTGCTGAAAAATCGCCATTTCGACAAAATCTGCGCCAATTTTGCGCCAAAAGTTAAAATTTACCGGTCCTCGATAATTTAGCGTTATCTTACGACATTCAAAATCGATTCAGCAGTTAATTCGTACGTGAGATTCTTCCGCGGATTTGCGGAGTCCCCCAGGGCTATAGAATAAGGAAGGGCTGGCCCACCAGGCAGTCCAAAGCAAGTCACTTTGCGGGAAGGACGTGACGTCACTGTGAGTACACCAAGTGGAGTACACTGACGATTTGGGATACTGCCTTTGAAGGCAGAAGTCATAGCTGTTGGAGTAAACTGAACACCGTTGCGCATATTATATATTTTTTACACAACTCAGAAGTTATATATACATTGCTGGACAATTGCTAAGGACGGATCATAAATGGCTATATAGCGCATAAAAAAGTAAGTGTGGTTGGATGCCAAGTGAAATAAAATAATGTCAGAATGCCAGGACATTACAAGAAAGACAATTTATTGTGCTCTGAAATCCAGAAGACTTTGGAACGTGTTCAAGGGACAAACAGGCAATTTTGTGCAGAATACGTAAACGTGAAAAAAATGCAATTACCGTCTGCAGGCGTTCCGGCGTAAGATGTCAATACGGGATATGGCCACCATGGAGGGCGATGCAAGATTCCACATGTCATGTCATGCTTTGCACAACATTATGAAGCAGCTGTTGGGGTAATTTATCCCATTCCTCTGTCAGTGCACGGATGAGGGTGTCCTTGTTTATTGAAGGGCATTGGCGACCAGCAAGACTCCTCCCCAAAGCATCCCACATATTTTCAATGGGATTCAGATCTGGAGAACGTGCTGGCCATACGAGGCGTTGAATATGCTCGCTTTCAAGACACTCCTGGACAGCGACTGTTCGATGACATGTTGCGTTGTCGTCCATGAAAATGAATCTATCACCGACAGCACCACGGAACATGCGAACATGAGGTAGCAGAACATCATTAATGTATCGTTGGCCAGTCATAGTCCCAGTTGGAAGCACAAAGAAAGACGTGCGCCCATTGATCATGATGCCAGCCCATACCATGACACTACATGTCGGATATCGGTCCCTTTCCTGTATGTTTGCTGGACAATATGCAGTACCACTATCACGCCAGATCAGTTGTCGTCGACAATTAGACGATAGACTGTATCTACTCTCGTCTGAGAAGAGGACAGCAGACCAGTCGTTATCAGTCCAATTGCGATGTTGATGGCACCATTGCAAACGGGCGGTACGATGACGTCTGGGCAATGAGATGCACACAACAGGACGGCGGGCGTATAGTCCTCCTTCATGCAAACGTCTGGCGACAGTTTTTCGGGAGATCCGCTTGCCAGTAGCAGCCGTAAACTGATTTGCTACCTCACTAGCTGTGCTGCGCCGGTGTCTTTTTGTTGATAGCACTATGTACCGATCTTCTGCAGGTGTCGTACTGCGAACACGACCTCCCCCGTGAGGTTTGCTACACTCTCCATTTGTTTGAAATAATTTCCAAAGCCTTAAAACAACACTGCGGCTGACGTCGAACTCCCTGGCAACATCTGTTATTTTTCGCCCTTCTTCAATCTTGCCAATAATACGGCCACGTGTAAAATCATCTAGGTGATGTCGGGAAGACATATGGAAAATTGCAAGTTCGTCAATTGATTCTTTCCCTTTCAACTTTGCGTTTGAACAACAACGGTCAATACGCGTCAAATCCTTTATATCTCTTATCAGCGCTATGACATCACGAACAAGTTCGACAATCCAAAATTTGCATACACACAAACACGTCTTACTGTATCCCGCACTTATGCTAATTTCCACATTTTCCTGCCTTCCATTTTATGGTTGCTATCGTTGCTATTGTCATCCGTCCTTAGCAATTGTCTGGCAGTGTATATATATATATATATCTTAGCTAGTAACGTTTTTGATTATTTTATCGGAAGGCGTAAATAATAGAAAGAGAAAAGTTTATTAACATACCTGTATAGTTTAAAAGGAGGAAGATATTCACCAGATTTAGATATTGACATAGTCGTGCTACGTTTTTTAACGGCTGAATTTATCCATTTGGTTTTCTTTTGATTTGATTTTCTTTCCAACACTAAATCTTTGTTGTGATTAATATACCGCATTCTGATAAATGTTTGTATGGGCCAATAAATTTTCACAGCTTCTTTTTTCAGGTGCCAGGAAATCTTTCGTCTATTACAGTTTTTTATTATCGAGTTATGCCTTTCTCTCGGGAAATCTCTGTCCCGTGATTGACTTAAAAATTATTTCAAATTGTTCTACCGTTCTCATTCGCTTTGGAGAAGGTACCGTTAGTCCCCCGAGTGATAAAGTTTTAATCCATTGAGCAGGTGGAAAATCTTCGGCATTTCTAAAAAATTGTTCCGAGGGAGGGATCTTTATCATGTAAGCGATAGGCAATATAACCTGCGACATAACTCAGAGCTTGTTTCTCAGCATTACATTGCTCATCTTGACCTGTTTTAATATGTCGTCGTCCCAATCTTGCGGAAATGGCTCATTACAAATTTTTTCTAAAGCTTCTGATTCCAAGTCATTTGAGTTTATTTCTAGATACTTCATCAAGAATTTCTTGATTATCAGCTGTAGTGAAAGCTTCTTTTAGTAGCTCTGCTGTCAAATATGTTTGGAGCGTTTTACCTTCTTGAAACTCTGTATTAACTTTTTTGGACAAATTAGGCAATTTATTTTCCAGCAATATGTGTTTTAAACGACTAATAAATTCCGTAGGTGAGGGGTGGTCATAAAAAGCACCTATGCCTCTTATTTGACTGAACAAACTCTCCAGGGCATCTCGAGTCAAACGAGTAGTTAAAATGTAACGTGCCCCACGAATCGTTAAACCCTCGTAGAGACCAAGAAGAGAAGAAATTGAGACAAGAATGCCTTTTTGGAAAGGCAGCATATGTTTCTCCCCATTACTCTGAGATTTAGTATTTCTGACTTCATTTTGTTCAGAATTTCCTTTTGTTGTATAAAAAGGGGGTTAATACCAAAACCTGCTTTTAAAGGTTTGCTTTTGTCAGGGTAACTGCTATTCATAATGTCAAAAAATGAATCTACTAAATTGAAGAAAACTGCAGCGCTTTTATGCTCTGTTAGATATTCAATACCGTTTGCAGTGGTGGCTGAAAACAAAGTTTTTGCTGGGCCTACTTTTTGCCTCTCATTCCCTTTGATTGCTATACAGTATAGCACGGCAGCAGTGGCGTAGGAAGGGGGGGTACAGGGGTACAATGTACCCCCCCCAATTTTGGAGAGGGGTACATTAATATCTACTGTACCCCCCAGATATGAGCAAACACAAACCAATCATTCATAAAGAGTGAACTGTAAAATTTATATGCTACTTATTTTTTTTATTCTCTTTATTTTCAAAGAAATATCACGGGTCATCTGTTTTTTGTTTTTTTTTATATCTGAAGCTTGTAGTGGGAGGCTTTTCATCCACCAAAAACTGGCCAACCATCTGGGAAACTCCAGCAAATTAGTTCTGCAGGGAAACGACTAGTGTGAAGTTTTTGTTAATAACTTCAAACAGCATATGGTAGGGCTAGGGCTTGATAACATACTTGTGATCAGTGTTTCTTTTCTCTTAAAATTCCATGCATCTTGATCAGGTCGTGCTTTCTGCACTTTTAAAAAATAATTAATGCACAAGTGGACATTTCAGCGCCCGCAGCCCCAGCACTAAAATTGTTTTCTGTCTTAAGATCTGTAGCAATACAACAAGTGCATTACGGATTTCACATACCACTATTGCATAAGATATCTCCACCATCATTTAGCTTTGCACCAGACCAATGGGCTTTTTACATCAATTGTCAGCCTATGTATCGTTCAAAGTTTTTAATATAGACTTCATAATGCTTCAATCAGTTTTTATCTTACTGTGGTTTTACTTTATTAACGTAAACAAAAATGATATGAAATTTAATTCGTTTGTTAATATAACATTTCCTGAAAAATCCCTCTTTTCCAAACCCTGCTGACAGAAATTCATCCTAATGTTGACTTGTCCCTGCTCAATATTTTAATGGAAAAAAAAAGTACAAAAATTAACAAGAGGGAACACACACAAAAAAAAAACACACTTCTCCATCATTTTCTGATAAGAAATTAATAATGCGAACTTTTTGTCAGCAATAAAAATAATAATGGTAATAATTAATAGTAATATGATGATAACGATGTTTATTCAAATGAATTCCTGATCAGTATATGTATTTTATAAAAACTCTAATATACTACCCCCCCCCAAAATAAAATTCGGAGGAGGTCATCCATAGATGGCTTAATCCTTCAGATGTAAGGTTAATGAGTTTATACCCCCCTAAATCAGAAGCGTTCCTACGCCACTGCACGGCAGAATTTCACGATCTACGGATTATGCTTGGGATATTTTTTTCTCACCCTTTGGGTTATACGCCCTTGCGGATCTCACGAAGGAATTTTTTTCTGAATTTTATGGTTTACAGATTATATGAAGAAAAAACATATACTTTGAATTAATATGTACAAAATATGACATTCGCAAATAGTATTTTAATAAAATCAAAATCTGAAATTTTAATTTTTTTGAGATCATCTCCTGAAAGAATGGAAAAAGAAAATTATGAAGCAAATTGGAACTTTATTTTGCAATAAGTGGTTTGGGTAAAAAGAAAAAAAAATAACAACAAATACGGTTTACCACTTTTTGTTCCAGCGTCATAACCGAACATGTTTTTGTTCATGCATTATTGACTTCGTTTCACCTGGCGCCTAAATTTTGGAGCTGGCTCCTAGATCTGGAACAATTTGTCAAGCTCTGCACTTAATGCATGTATTGTTTTTCTCTTGGAATGATATCTGAAAAAAAAAAAAATTTAAAATTCAAATAATTCTGGCAATTAAAAAAACGAAATACTACAGAATGTTAATAAATCTTTTCAAGAGCTCAGAGGAAATCATGCATAAGTAAAAAACATTAAAGGGAAAGGAACATTTCAGGGTTTTAAAAAATGTTGTTTATGTAAAATGATGTAGAAATTGAAAATTATAAATATTAAATTTAGACCTAAAACTACTTTTGCATCTTTACTAAAGTTATCAATCAGCATTTATCCTCACATACCTTTCAAGATATTTTTTCTTGTTCCTGCTGAAGATCTTGTTTGTGCCTCTCCTGGTAATGGTGTTACGCTCTGCATCGCGCTCTTTCGGCATTATTTTGAGTATCAGATTACATGCACAAAATATTACTAAAAATAAAAATATAAATTTAAATGTCGAAATGGTTTTTATAGTAAAAGGGATTGCATGTGTGTTATGAATTTTCCACTGTTACTTGCAGTTTGAAAATTTCAAGTAATGATAAGTAACTTTAGACTAATGAACAGCTATTGGTCATGTACTATCTGTCAAGGATTGATTTCATTTTGAAACATTGTAAGATAAAAGAAATGCATCTTACCTTGTTCTTGAGGATTGTTGTCAACTTTAATGTAATTTAAAAATATTTTTTATAATTTGCTGTAACAGAATGGACATAACAGAGCTGAATAAAGTACAGGACACTCACAAAAAAAAATTTGAATGTTTTCTTGTCAATATTTTTTATTACTAGAAGTTTCCTTACATACGAGTCATAACAATTATAACTCTTAACCATTCAATAGGAAACTTCTTTGAACCTCATAAATTTGTGCCTGAGACAACAGATTTTCTCTCTCCAGCTATAAGCAATAATTGATGTAAATTACTGTATTTGATCTAGCACTTTATAAAAAATACCTGACTGAACAAAATAAAATAAGAAACAATAGACAAACACAGTTACATCTGAAAATCCCACCATTATTAAAAAATCATACTTTGTTGGACATGGTTTTTACGCTTTTTTTTTCGTAGTGACCCACACCAACACTACCTGTTCTTAAATGGTTCACAGTTATTTTCAGCAGAAGTCATTCTGTTTTTATGCATTCAATTTCTTTTTCACTAAAAACAGCAGCATAATACTTGCAAATTTCATTTATTTTATTTATTCCATGCACAGGAAGCTGAGTACTTTCGATAGGCCAAAATGTGAAATTATACACCAGGTGATCTAAAAGTCTTGCACATTTTGAAAACATAATAACTCGCAGAGTTTTGAGAGTAGAGCAATGCAGTTTGTATAGAAATGATCAGAATGACATCAGGTTTTTTTATGAAATCACATAAATTTTTACTCATTTTACTTACATTTTTCATCGCCAGGTGGCGCCATAGGCGAACAGGTATGGGATAGTGGGTATAAAAGCAGCTGCTGGGAAGCAACCACAAGTCACAGCGGTCTGTGTCAGTATGCTGTGATTACCGGACAAAGCGCTCTTGGTGAAATTGTTCTATTGCAACGCTGAATGTGCTAGTGCTGCGTTGAGAGCCTACCGGTCACTGAAAGGTGATCGCAGTGGGAAAGGACCGGCGGAAAGTGCTGCACTGTGGCGTATGGTGAAAAAATTCAAGAAAATGGGATCTTTGGCAGCACGCCCACGAAGCGGTAGACCACGAACACGTGCTGCTGCAGCAGAGACTATTACGCAGGAAATGGGTGTGATTGCAATGTCATCCGCACATGGGGACTCCAGTGCTCACAATGTTTCTCGGCAAACAGGCATTCCATTCGGGGCTGTATGGCAAACACTACGACGGATTCTGCACAGATACCTGTTCAAACTGTAACGGCATCATGAACTGCAAGCTGGTGATTACGTGCAGCGTCAGGAGTTCGCAGCATGGTTTTTTCGACAAATGGATGTAGACTAGAACCTGGCTGATGAACATTTTATGGACTGATGAGGCACACTTTTCCCTAAACGGAGCGGTAAACATGCACAACTGCTGCATCTGGGCCACAGAACATCCCCGAGCAGTCGTTGAAGTGCCACTTCATCAGCCGACAGTGTGGTGTGGATTCACGGCTTCCTTCTTTATCAAGCCTTTATTTTTTTTAAGAAGTTCACGGCACCTCCTTTGAAAACGTTTCAGTGACAGGTGCACGTTTTGCAAACATGTTACGAACGTACGTTATCCCTAGCTTGCAAGAGCAGGATGCAGTGAATCTGTGCACATTTATGCAGGATGGAGCACCACCCCACATCGCACGTTCAGTTAAGCACTTGCTGCAAGAGTCGTTTGGCGCAAATCGTGTGTTGAGCCGACACTTTCCGAAGGCCTGGCCTCTGGGGTTACCTAAAATCACAAGTGTACAGATGTTGCCCCACTTCATTGGCCATGTTGACAGATGCCATTCGACACCATGTGGCAGCTATACCACCGGACATGCTCTTCAAAGCCGCCCATGGTGTTTTTCTCTCGTCTGCAGGCAGTGCTGAAACAGGACAGCCATCATCTGGTACAATCAGGTGTCCAGAGATCGTGCTAGGATTTTTTCAAAAGAGTAAAAATACTCCTTCACATTTTTCAAAGGAGTATTTTTTTTTCCCCGAAGGAGTAATTTTAGAGAACAAACAATTACCACATTAAATTTTTAGCTAAATAATATTTAATATAAAAACAAATAATTATATCTATATATAAATATGTCAACACGAATTAGCATGTAATTGAATTTCTTTTATATAAAATAAGTAAATCGTAATTTATCGAAATCTTACATACTTGTCTTGTTTTATCTGCGAGGCTGCGAAAAATTTTGTTTTGCTTTTGAAAGACTGTACCAAAACTTGTGCGTGTGTGTTGCTTCACAGATTCAGTTTCTACACACTCAAACTTCAAAAAGAGTTCTATTGTGGAGGAAGGAAATCTACAGTCTATCTCAATCACAAAAGATAAAATAAACCTTCATTGGACATTGTGATGTGCAAGTTTATTATTACAAAGGTCAATTCATTTATTATTTTTGAGCATGTTTTCCTTCAGCTCTGAAAGAAAAATATCTTGAATACTATGTATGAGATGTTTACAGTTCACATAATTGAGACTTGGTTGCTTCAACCATTTTTCTGATATGAGGAATGTCCAGTTTCTCCCTTTGCAACTATTTATAGAGGGAAAATAACATTTAACAATAATTCAGGACAGTGGAAACATTGCAAAAAAAAAATGACGATTACGAAAAAATCTTCGCTCCGTTCGACTTCTGTTTTCGGAAATTTTCCCTCCCTTTTCAAGCTGAAACACAATCAGTTATCAAACAATATATTTTACAATAAAAATGAGCAGAGGAAATATTGCGAGGGGGAAAATTATGATTACAGATTAAATCTGCAGTTCGTCTAACTTCTGTTTTCGAAAGTTTTGAAAGACGAAATTCCGTCCACAGCCGGAAAACGCCCCCTCCACCGCCACCACGTACGCCCCCCCCCCCCAAATTATCTTCAGTTTTGATGACAACAAAGTCAGAGTTACTCCTCGAATCCGCGGAAGAAACTCGAGGAAATTTTTGCTCCGTCGAACTTCCATTATTTGAAATTATTGTCTACACTTTCAAGCTGAAATGCAAACATTTATGCAATAAATTGATATTTAATAACTACTGGACAGAGGAAACTTCGCGAGAAAAAGAAATTATGATAAAATAAAAATAAAATTTTTTACTCCGATTAGCTTTCGTAAGTTCTGAAAAATGGAAAAAGTGGAATACCGCTCCCCAGGCGGAAAATGAGCCTCCCCCAATCCTCAGAAAATAAAACATTACATTCATTTTTTTTTTTTCATCTCTCTGAAGTATAACCGAAATGTGGAATTCCGCGAATCCGAAGAACAATCTCATGCCCGATTCGTAACAGTCTGCGATAAGCAAAATGAATTGCTCATACGGCTACGCATGGAAGCCGATTCACGCTTCCATAAACTGATTATGTTCCCGATGTATTAGATTGCAATTTTCGGAACTCTGAACGGTACATTTCTAAATCACGTATTTTTACAAAGGATGCGTTTTTAACGCGCGAATTTTGCGAGCGATCCAAAAACAGACCCAAGATTTTATATTTATCTATATTTTTTCTTAAAATTTCATAAGGTGGGAGAACCCCGCTTAACAGCTTTGTTTCGGCGGGAAACCCGCCATCCAGCCCTGAAATGGCAATTAAACGAACTTCAAAACACTTCCTCCGCGCCACGCCGCACCGATACACTAGCGTCTCAATCCCGACGCGGCTGAATCGTTACCTCCGACCAATGCGCATGCCCATCAGTGTAGCTGCTCTGCCCGAAGGTTCTTCCGAATGATTGCCGTAAGCGGATCCCTAGCTGACTAGCTCGGCAATGGGAACCAAATCATGATTTTTTCATAAACTGTGACATAAAAGTTAACATATATTTTCTTGATAAAAAAAAATGGTCATTTTTATGACAAAATCGCGGTGTAATCACCGATTATAAAAGGAAATTGCATATGGAAAAACAATGCGTAAAAATACGCGTGTAGATGCGTTATTGCGATCTCTGCTGAGGTGTCTATTTTTCTCGACACTTCCAACCTGTGGTTGCTGCACCATCTGGCGATGAAAAATGTAAGTAAAATGAGCAAAAATTTATGTGATTTCATAAAAAACCTGATGTCATTCTGATCATTTCTAAGCAAACCGCGTTGCCCTACTCTCAAAACTCTGCGAGTTATTGTGTTTTAAAAATGTGCAAGATTTTGGATCACCCGGTACATAAACCAAATAGTAAAACTGGCTTGTCCCGCAAACATTGAAATCTCTGAGAATTTTTTTTTTTGTAGCAACATTAACTAGTTTTACTAGTTTTGAATCATCTAGGTTAGCTGTGCCATGTAATTGCACCCCTTTGTGTTTGTCTTCCTCGCATAGCGTCTTAACTTCATATACCAGTTTCCATTTTCTTGAGCCAACTCCTGGAGTTGAAGCAAACGTTTCTCGACACAAGGTGCAAGATTTGCGATAAGACTATCTTCATTTTGGTATTCTTTGGATAGGGGAAAAGGGATTTCTAAGATATCAAGCATCTAATAATAAATATTTGGATAGGAGAAAAGGGATTTCTAAGATATCAAGCATCTAATAATAAATAATTTAGAAATTTAAAGGATTTTTTTTATTATTATTGGAGGTTTAACGACGACTGTGAGCCCCTAATTAAGGTCACTGGTTCCAGGGAAGGGGGAGAGCCAGTGCCATAAGACAAACACAACATCCATGCCTTACCAAGATTCGAACCCGGACCCCTTTCAGACGAATGATCATAAACCATTGCTTAGATCACTGCGCCATCTGGGCGGCTTGAAGGATTTCAGTTCTTTTTGCTCTCTATGATTGGTTTGATTTACCACTTGAAATGTCTTCATAATGAATTATAACAATGGTCCAGTTTTTTTCTATGGCTCTTAGAGCTCTGGCCAACCATCTTATTTGTTGAACTGTTCCCAACTCTACCTCTACATGGACAGTTTCTAGGTAACTAGCTATTTCTTTTAATTGCCTTCTAAATGTTGGTGAATACTGGTAGAATTTCATGATTCCTTTCACAGTGTCATCAAATTTGTCTTTTAAATAAAGGGACTGCTTTAGAAAGTCTTGACACAGCGAGTTTCACAATGTGGGCAACTATGAAACGCACAAAAAGGGGTATATTACTTTTAACTAATGCCCGTACTCCCTTTTTTGTAGCCCATGTTTACAGCTGCACCAAATGGTTTTTATTTTTCTTAGTAGTGGCTTCTTTTTTGTTCTGATAAAATCGTCAATGTAAATAATAAGTTACATTAAAGTTCCTATTTATCCCCCTTCCCCTCTTTTTTTTTTTTTTTTTTTTATGCTGCAGACTTCTTTTTGACCACTAAGATTTGTTAACTTACCAGCCAGTGGTTTTTTTTTTTTTGGCCACAAAGTTTTGTTGATTTAGCTAAAATTTCCAGTCTGCATCCATATTTACATATCACAGGCATGGTAATTTTCATACCCTGAAAATCTAGTAATTAGTTTTGATTTCCTCTGAAATGGAACAGTGTTCTGTTTGAATTCTTTGTAAAGAATCATTCATTGAGCATTTGAATCCAATATCCATATTGCCACTATGCTCACTGACTAAATCATTCGTAGCAGGAATCTCTTGTTTATGACAAAGTGCCTTTGATTCTGCAGTTGTTTTTTGGCAAACTGCCTCAAAGAGTATGAAATCTTCAGCTTTCACCGTTCATGATGAACAGTGTGGGCACACCATTCGAATGAATTACCCTCGTGTTAATGGGAATTTGTTTCTGAACTCGTGTGGGTGGAATAAAGTTAAACGTGCTGCAACTGTGTTGCAGTAATGATGAATTGAACGATCAGTCAGAGAAAACCATTCATGATTTCATGATGAGTCATTCAGTGTGAACAAATCATTCACAAATGGTCAAATCACTATTCGTCTGTATAACCGGGGGGGGGGGGGGCTATTTCACTCTAGAAACAAGTGACCACCACAGATGTCAAGTCTGCAACCTGTAATTCTGTAATTTTAGGCTCTAGCTATGTAGAAGCAGGCCCACAGCAGGATGGGAGTAACAAAGAGTGAGGCTTTTACAATATCTAGGGATGACTCTCTCATAAAAAGCTATCTCCTTAGCCTTTCAGAAAGAACCATTAACTTTCTGCTGCTGTATTTTGGTTCCTGTTTGTTAGCTCTTTTTTTTTATTCTTGAGAAACATTTTTATGCTTACTGCTGCAACTTTTGGAGGGTCGCGTGGTATATGCCAACCTGAAATATTTTTCCGACATTGAGCATGTATTTTAATGAAAAACAAAAACTATAGTTTTTGAGTGAAAATTTCAGATGTTTGACCAACAAAATTTTATTTATTTCTGTTACTTATTATATATTGTTCTTCAAGTTGAAGGCAATTGTTTTGCAAGAACTTTTTTTGCATGAGAATGCTGTATTTTATGATGATGATGATGATAGACCGTGCCATCTTTCCATTTCAACTGGTGGAAACAGTGTTTTATGTTGTTGTTGTTTTTTACTTGTATAGATTCACTATGTTGGTGAGTCTATGAGACTGTTCTTAGTGAAAATCCAGCATCTGGTTGATTTACATTTTGTACAACTATCAAAACTATGAATTTTCATATATGATGGTTATCGTCCTCAGCTGGGGGGGGGGTCATCTGGGATGTTATTAGCAAGAGGTCACAAAACTATCACTAGGAAAGTGGCTGCTGTTTCTACAGAACACATTATCATGACTAGCTGAGCCCAGCATGGATGTTGATACATAATGAAATGGAATGAGTCCAAATCTGGCAAAAAACAAACAAACCCAACAACTATTGTTTGGAGACATCACTGATGTATTGTCACCACCCATAGTAAGTGACACAGCTATTTATATAACTGACACATATGATAGTTGGTAGCAAATTAGGGGTTTTCTTTTCCTCTCAGCATGTGATGGACTGCTTAATTTTAACAAAGCCATGTGAATAAAAAAACATGAATTATTTACGGCAGCTGAAATATCTTAAGGTAACCCGTACACCTTCGGTGAGGATTTTTTCAAATTATTTAAACTGTTTTTTTCTGCATTTTATAATGGAATATGGCTGAAAATATGGAATAACATAAAGAATAAAAGTTTCTGAATTTTTATTTTACTTTTTAGTTCGAAAAATAAAAAATTAACACTTCTGCATAACAACAAAATCAAATCAATATATTTTCATTTTGTAAATTTTATTATAACAATAACATCCTCTAGGGAATAGACCATTCCCATTGTGCAGTTATTTAAGAAGCTGTAAAGGTTAAAGTATTGTCAAAAAGAAAATCATTCAAAATTTATAGCAATTCATACCAAAAAAAATGAAAAACTAATGGATGTATAATTGGAATATTCCCTTTATATTCTCTTGCAATATATTCCTGTAAAGTTTCTAGGCATTTCAAGCATAATTTTTTTGTGTTATGATGTTTTGCATGAAGGCAAAATATAAAAAAAATCAATTCAAGAAAAAGCTAAAAATCACTTTGAAACACAAATAAATCCTACTTTTAAAAAACAAAATCAAATGTTAAAGTGCCCCTGATTTATGAATTTCATCATCTTTTTACTATGCAAAACAGTTATTTTTTTATCCTGAGGGCTCACAAAAATTTTCTACATTTGTTTGTAACATGGGTTGCATGCTGTTTCCAGTCATGGATTTGAATGCTAAATGTCTATAACCCTGCAATATGAAAAATATTGGAGTTTCAATGTTCAACTTGGCCTAATACTTTCAAACAACCTTGAAAACAATCATCAGATTGTATGACAACATCATATATATGCCTAATTTCATATTTTTGAGGCAAACGATTACCTCCTTCGGTATTTTCTGCCATATCATAACTTTGTTGCCAGATGCTTGAACAAAATATGTTGCCTGATCCTTTTTAAGTATTTTAAATAACGGAAATTTTAATTTCTGTTTTGATTTATATACAGGATCAAATTTGAGCATTCATATTTAATAAAATTGCAATGTAAATAAACATTTAAGCTCACTTTTGGTTAGCATAAGTGAATAACAGTACTTCCTGTTCTAAAAAGTTGTCTAGTAACTTTAAAATAACTGTAACCCATGTTCCAAAAAAAGATAGAAACAAATTTCAAACAGAGTTGAAAAGATAAAAAAACAGGCTTTAATATTAGAATGAAATTGAAAAAATCGATATTTCGACCGAAAATCGCATGTAGTGAAATGAAGTAAAATGGAAAAATGGTTGCTTAGAATTTTTAAAAATGAGTACAGAAACAAACTTAACATGTGCGAAACACAAAGTTGGTTCCCCAGCGAGGTTTGAAACTTTCACCAGTAAAAATCAGTAAGATGAGTTCAGAATTTCACAATGCTTGACAGACAGGAAATCCAAGCAAGTGAACGTGCAGTGTACAAACCTTCATTTACCATATGACCATCCTGCCTCTAAAATTGCAGTTTAAGTCAAGATGAGACCAAAGAAGGACAAAAACTGAATAATTTAACTGGTGAAAAATCTAAACAGACAGCAAGAATGCGAACTACTGTCAGTTTGTCTTTTGTTGACTGCAACTTCACAGCACCACTGCTTAATTTTTCTTTCTGCTGATATCATTCTCTCTCTACTTCTTCATTGCCACTTTTCTTTCTTTTTCTTGTTTTTTATGCCCTCTGGATAAAAACCATCAACCTGAGGACCATGAGCACATGACACCAAAGCTTCAACTATTTTAGGTAAATGGTGTAACTTTGGGAATATTAATTCTATGGAACACCATGCATTAATTTTTACAAATTTTCGTCATTTCCGTTTTCCGGGATTTCCTTCTTCCTTTATGAAGATTAAATGCAAAAAACTTATGGTATGGACATTCAACAGCGCTGGAGAGTGGGATCATCGTGGGGGGATTACGAGAAATCTGTCCGACTTCCGGTTTTGGAAATTTTTCTCCTATTTTCAAGCTAAAATGCAAAAATTTATGCAGTAAAATGATAAAATACTGAACTTCTAGAAGCAACCGCGAAATGAAAGAAATTACAATTTTGAAAAAAATCTGAACTCTGTTGGCTTTCCGTTTTTGAAAGTTTTGTAGAGTTGGAATCCTCCTCCCATTCTCTTTACTTGTGCATCGATCTCCTGAGTGGCCAAAATAACGAAAATGACGGAATTTCTTGAATTCACGGAAGAATCTCATGCCTGAATATTAGGAGGAAATTTAGGCGGCGTCTAACTTCTGTTTCTGCAAATTCTTGCCTACAGTTTCAAGCTGAAATATGAACGTATATGCCATAAAATGATATTTAACAAGAATACTAGACACAAGCGCAACATCAGGAGAGAAAAAAATTATAATTAGGGCAAATTCCTTTTACTCCATTCAAGACTACTGTTTTCGAAAGCACCAAAAAAAAAAAAAAAAAAAATTCCTTCACGACAAAAAAAAAAAAAAAAAAAATCCGGAGAGTTTTGCAAAAATGTTTAAGAATCTTATGTATATAATACAATAATAGCAAAATAATTTTTTTTTAAACAAAATGAAAATTCGTAGAATCTGTAGTTTCGAGAGTGAGTTCCGTAGTCAGACAACGAAATCCATAGAAACTACAGACATTCCGTAGTAATTGGCATGTACGACAGTCTTATAATCCGCACCTATCATGTCATTCGTGAATCGTAATTTCTGACAGAAAACTGTGATTCACAGGACCGACTCAGAAATCCAAAGACGTAAGAAGGAAATGATCGTCTTATTGAAAAAAGTAACTGTCATTTTGAAGTATTTTTGTGTTACTTCTAAGTTAATAAAGAACTAAAATCGCTAGATGTTGCAGCATTACAACATAGTTCATTAGTTACACTAAAAAATCCGTTGAAATTGTGGACAGTCCATAGCATTGTCTTATTTCTGAATACGTTTCAACTGAATACCGAAAGAAAAGAAAAATCCTTAACTAATATAATTAGCGCACCAAAACAAGGCAATGCGATTCACAGAATGGTTACATGCTACGGAATAGCTTTGCGGGATTCCAGAAAGTCGCGGATTCTCACACCACGTAGGCTTCCGCATGCACAAATTCCTTGCATCATATTTTCTGCCAACATGCTTCTAAGTAATATATATATATATATATATATATACTATAAAGATACCTAAGCAAAAAAATACATATATAATTTTGACTCACACCTAGTACAACATAGAAAAGGTTATGTATCTACCTGTGTGAGTAAAAGGAGAAAAGAAAAAAATATAAAATAAAACAACTGAATGTAGAAGGTGTCGAGAATACTGAGCCTTGGCTTTATCAAGGACCAGCAAAAACTCTGCATTTTCTCACTTCCACAAAGACCTAGTTGGAAATGGGTTTCTGCAAGGCCATAGATGCAAGTAATATTTCCACCTAAAATAGTTTCAAAAATATATATATAAGTCATGTCCTCCGTAGAGTAGCATGACCTAGCACTAGTTAACAATTTCGCTTGCATCCATTAACCTTCATGGCCCGACCCATGCTCTTCATCTGTTACTATTAAACAGAGAGAAGAAGATTAAAAGAGAACTCAAGCTGTGAGAGTGACATAATAAATAGAAATGATTTTCAGCTATAACGAAATTCCAAGTTCGTTTGAGAGAGAATTTAAACCTGAAAAACAAATTTTACATTGCAATTAAAAAAGGAAATGTTAATTTATAACGAACAGATTTTTGAAAGAAAACTTGAGTCTAAAACCCCCTACTCTACAACTTATGACAGCACGAAAACGAGAATAAATTAAAGATAATAATTAACTAAAGAAAACTTTGTGAAAGTTATATACCTTAAACAGTTAGTTGCAATATGTACAAAGTATTTCAGCAGTGCTTTAAGTGCATAATTAATTAGTTATTAAGAACTTAACTACTTTGAAAAAACAGCGCATAGACAGCGCATAGAAAAGGAACAAGCTTATATATATATCATCATCATCATCATTGTCAACCATTATCAATCCACTGCTGGACGAAGGTCTCCCCAAGTTTCCTCCACAACGGTCTGTCTTGTGCCAGTCTCCTCCATGTCACCCCTGCATACTTTCGAATTTCATCCACCCATCTCCCATGTGGTCTTCTTCTGGGTCTTTTCCTGTCCCTTGGAATCCAATCTAAAATTTCGGCTGTCCATCGATGATCTGTCCTTCTGGCAGTATGTCCAGCCCATTGCCATTTCAGGGATTTAACTCTGATCATGATGTCTTCCACTCTTGTCATTTTTCGGATCCACGAGTTCCTCTTCTTATCTCTCCTGGTTACACCAAGCATGCACCTCTCCATGCCTCTTTGAGTTGTCTGCAGCCTTTGTATGTCTCTTTTAGTTAAGGTCCACGTCTCTGCACCATACGTAAGCACTGGAAGGATGCATTGATCAAACACTTTTCTTTTAAGACATAATGGCATATTGCTCTTGAAAATTATGCTGTTTCTTCCAAAAGCTCTCCAGGCAAGTTTTGTACGCCGATTAATTTCTTCATCAATGTGACCCTCACTTGATATCTGCTGTCCAAGATAAACGTACGTGTCTGTTATCTCCAGCTTTTCTCCATCAATCGATAAATCTTCATTTCTTGTAAAAGCATTGAACATCACTTTTGTCTTCTGAAAGTTCATTTTTAATCCCACTTCTTTACTCTTGTCAGCAAGTTCCTGGATCATACTCTGCAGCTCTGATGGGGTAGTTGCAAAAATGACTACGTCATCAGCAAAACGAAGGTGGGTTAGATAATCTCCATTAATCTTTATCCCCTTGTTTTCCCAGCTCAGTGACTGAAAAACACCCTCCAATGTGGCATTAAAGAGCTTCGGAGATATGGTGTCATCTTGTCTCACTCCCTTCCCAATTTTTACGTGTGTTGTATTTTCAAACAGCCTAATCTTTGCACTTGCATTTTCATAGATGTTATTAATAATATTAATGTATGCATCTTCAATACCGCAGGTTTTCAGAGCCATTGTAACTGCTGATGGTTTCACCGAATCAAAGGCTTTTTCATAATCGATAAAAGCCATGCACAATGGAAGTTCATATTCCCTCGCTCTTTCAATTAGTTCTCTCAACACGTGGATATGATCTATTGTGCTGTAGCCACTCCTGAATCCAGCTTGTTCTCTCGGTTGAGCCATGTCCAGTGTTACCTTCAAGCGGTGTGAAAGAACTTTAGTGAAGATTTTATAAACTACTGATAGGAGGCTGATAGGTCTGTAGTTTCCGAGATCCTTAATGTCACCTTTCTTATGTAGCAGGATCATTGTAGCGGTGTTCCAATCCTCAGGAATCTTTCCTTCATTAAGGCATCGAGTGAAAATTTGGGCGAGTACTGTTTCGATTTCTCCACTTGCTTCTTGTATGATGTCTACAGTAATTCCATCTTCTCCTGGAGCTTTTCCTCGCTTCATGTTCTTGATTGCATGTGCAACTTCTGCTGGAAGGACTGGAGGAACTCTGGTACTGGTATCTTTCATGATGTCTGGAGTGCATATATCATCCCTTTCATATAATTTGGAGTAGAAATCTTTCACTCTTGTCAAAATTTCGCCTCTATTTCTTGTTACAGAACCATCTTCTTTTCTCAGTGCCATAATCTGTTTTCTTCCCTTACTGAGATGTCCCTTTGCTATCTTTAGGCTTTGGTTGTTTTCAATTGCTTTCCTCACTAGTTCACAGTTGAATTTCCTTACGTCTTCAGTGATACTTTTTCTTACTGTCTTGCATAGCTCTATATATTCCACTTTGGAAGTCACATCTTCTTTAGTTGTCCTCATCTCTCTTCTTTTTTGTATCAACATTTTGGTTTTTCCTGATAATTTGTTCACATGCAACTTGTTCTTAGACCCAGCTAATTTTGTTGCTGTTTCCATAAGAGCTTTGGTTACTTTTCTGTTAACTTCAGAGATGTCCACTTCTTCCGATGTTAGGCCTTCTAAAGCAGAGAACCTGTTCTTCAGTTCTAACTTGAAGGTATTATGGTGTTTTTTAAGGTTGGTTATGTCAATAGATTTTGTTTGTCCTATGAGCTTGCCACGTTCAAGTTTAGTGTTGAGGTGCATCTTACATCTCACCAATCTATGGTCACTACCTGTGTTGAACTTGTTTAGCACACTGCAGTCTTCTATGACGAATTTTTTGTTACACATAATAAAATCAATTTCACTTGTCGTCCCATTTGGATGTCTCCATGTCCATTTCCTGTGTGGCTTTTTCTTGAAAAAGGAGTTCAAGATGAAAAACCCTTCTGCCTCTGCAAACTCAACGAGAGTATTTCCACGCTGGTTTCTGTTGCCATGACCGAATTTACCTACTGAAGTTTCATTCTGTTGCCGTTGCCCTATTTTTGCATTGAAATCTCCCATAATTATCTTCAAATGCTGCTTACCTTTATTATTTAAATGACAAATTTCCTCATAAAATTCTTCAATTTCTTCTTCAGGATGACTTGTGGTGGGTGCATAAGTTTGAATAATCTGAGCCTGGTATCTTTTCGAGAGTTGGATAACAAGTCGTGCAGCTCTGTCAGAGGAACTTTCAACTTCTACAACTTTGTCCTTCAGTTTCTTGTTTATTATAAATCCAACACCACTAGTTCTGCCAGTATCTGTCCCACGATAGTAGAAGAGATGTCCACTTTTCAGTTCGATGAGATCTTCTCCTTTTCTCCTTACCTCACTTAGCCCCACGATGTTCCACTTGATCCTTTGTAGTTCCTCTTCCAATTTAAGAAGCCTTGAATCAGAAGATAGGGAGCGTCCATTGTAAGTAGCCAAGGTCAGCATCAGATGGCAGCCTAGTCCGGTCCTCCGGGGATTCTTAGCACCCTCTGCCTTCATGTCGCACTGGCCGCTGCCTTGGCCAGGTACATTCCAGCTGCCGGAGACTGAGGGCCAAGATTTAAGTTTGTGGAATCATTTTGGAGGGGTTTGGCCATAACTCACCACGCTGGCCAAGCGGGTTGGTGAGTGTGGGATAGCATTTCCTCTGATCCCGATGGTATAGTTATACCGCTATATATATATATATGCTTTTACAAGAAATGAAGATTTATCGATTGATGGAGAAAAGCTGGAGATAACAGACACGTACGTTTATCTTGGACAGCAGATATCAAGTGAGGGTCACATTGATGAAGAAATTAATCGGCGTACAAAACTTGCCTGGAGAGCTTTTGGAAGAAACAGCATAATTTTCAAGAGCAATATGCCATTATGTCTTAAAAGAAAAGTGTTTGATCAATGCATCCTTCCAGTGCTTACGTATGGTGCAGAGACGTGGACCTTAACTAAAAGAGACATACAAAGGCTGCAGACAACTCAAAGAAGCATGGAGAGGTGCATGCTTGGTGTAACCAGGAGAGATAAGAAGAGGAACTCGTGGATCCGAAAAATGACAAGAGTGGAAGACATCATGATCAAAGTTAAATCCCTGAAATGGCAATGGGCTGGACATACTGCCAGAAGGACAGATCATCGATGGACAGCCGAAATTTTAGATTGGATTCCAAGGGACAGGAAAAGACCCAGAAGAAGACCACATAGGAGATGGGTGGATGAAATTCGAAAGTATGCAGGGGTGACATGGAGGAGACTGGCACAAGACAGACCGTTGTGGAGGAAACTTGGGGAGACCTTCGTCCAGCAGTGGATTGATAATGGTTGACAATGATGATGATGATATATATATATTCTTACAATCTCTTGGCGGGCTTCTATGGCGCTGTTGCATTAAAGTTTTTCCTTTACCGCATTACCGCATTTTTGGTACTTTCCCAATAACGGCACCTCTCCTGACAATAACCTCGCTGACTTTTTAATCACTTTATCGTTTTCATTTTTTTTTTTCTTTACCGGTGTCCGTAGTACCTAAATTTATAACTTTATAATGGATAATCTATGGAATATACAACCGAAATGACTGTATTTACTGCAAATTATGAAATTTCAAGTAAGAAGAAAATTAGGTGCCACGGTCTGAATTTTTAGGCGCCTGGGTGACTTGGCGCCCAGGTTTTGTCGAGCCCTGGTCATAACATTTTGCTCTTGCTATGTAATATACTATTAAAATGTTATTTTCATTGATTTTTCTATTACACTTAACTTCTGCTCTATCTCTGCCCCCTCTCATATCATAGTTATTAACATTACTTAAATATTTAATCCAAAACTTGAAATAAAAAAATTGTGGTGAAAAAGGTGCCCACAACACTGTTCTGGAATGCTATGCTGCAAGAAAGCCCCATATATACACACATGCACAGAGTAAAAAATGCAAAAGAAAATGTGAAACACCCCAAAAATTGCAGTAAGCAGAAGGTTGCACCAAAAAGCAGAGCAAACTATAAAGCAAAATATCAAAATCAATGAGGCATGAAAGAGAACAAGAAATTAAAAATGTAGTAGTTGCCTTCATTAGGAAGAAAATCAATTGAAATGAACTTAGAATATAGTGGGTAAATATGTATTTGTTGTTTTTAAATTGGCTAATTTTTCTCAATAAAGTTCCTTAGAGGCAAAACTGAAAAGTATTTTATAAATTTAGCATTTTGATCTCTGCTAATGCTCTGTTTAAATGTGAAATACCCAATTATTATTGCTGTTTAACTTCATTTATATTTTCTTGTTTGTATTCACAGATTGAAAGTGCATATTTAAAATGCCACAGAATGAGCACATTGAGCTGCACCGTAAGCGGTATGGGTATCGATTGGATCATCATGAAAGAAAGAGAAAGAAGGAAGGTAGGCTTCCCCACGAAGTTGCTGAGAAGGCCAAGAAGTTGCGAGGATTGAAAGCTAAGATATACAACCATAAAAGATATGCAGAAAAAATACAGATGAGGAAAACTTTGAAAATGCATGAAGAAAAAAACACTACAAAAGAGGAACCAGAAAATGTATCGCAAGGAGCTGTTCCTGCTTACTTATTGGATCGTGGTGAAAACTCGCGGGCCAAAATATTGTCTAATATGATTAAACAAAAAGCGAAAAAGAAAAGGCTGGGAAATGGGCTGTTCCATTACCAAAGGTCAGGGGAATCAGTGAAATGGAAACCTTCAAGGTGATTAAAACTGGCAAACGACAAAAGAAAGCTTGGAAGAGAATGGTAACCAAAGCCTGTTTTGTTGGAGAAGGATTTACAAGAAAACCTCCGAAGTTTGAAAGATTCATCCGTCCCATGGGGCTGCGCTTCAATAAGGCTCATGTCACGCATCCAGAGCTAAAGGCAACATTTTATTTACCAATCATTGGTGTAAAGAAAAACCCAAATTCTGCATTGTTCACAAACCTTGGTGTCATGACAAAAGGCACAGTGATTGAAGTGAACATTAGTGAACTAGGTTTAGTTACGCAAGGAGGCAAAGTAGTGTGGGGCAAATATGCTCAAGTGACAAATAATCCAGAGAATGATGGATGTGTCAATGCAGTGTTACTGGTGTAAAGTTCCATGTTTGGAATAAAATGTAAATCAGCAAAAATGTCTGTCTATATTCAAACCTTAACTTGTATGAAATCTAATTAATTTTTTCTGCTTGTTAACATTTTCAGATGTAGGGACAGTACGTCATCAAAGCTCGGTTTCGACTCGTAGGTAGTAGCAAATTGCTAGCAAGCAAATGCATTTTGCTAGGGATAAAAAGTGGTTCTAAAAAAGTTGCTAGTGGAAAATTTTTGAATGTTTTAGTGTGAACTGTAAAGCGCCACTGCATTGCGTGTGGAAAAAATTTGAGACACATACAAAAAGGAACAACTGCTTTCTGGAAACAAATGTTTCTTTAAAAGTACAAACATTATAAGAACATTTTGGCACTAGTAGAAATATCCAGTATATTTCCCTTATCTTCTTCTGCATGTGAGGTTGGGTTCAGTTTCATGAAGAGAATCCAGGGTGATTGGAGGGGCAGTTTAAACTTACAAACATTGAATGCTCTCATGTGTATTGAGGTTGAAGGCCCGCCCAAAGACAAGTTTGACCCTAGGTTTGCTGTTTTAAAGTGGTATGACGAAAAGACTCTAAACCGAGATCGTAAACCATACGATAAATAACTAACCTCTTAAGATTTTGAATAGCGCTCCTTAAATTTTTTGAATAAAGTTAAATGAAAAAAAGTTTTTTAAATATTTGCATTCAAATTAAATTGTTAGAAATAATATGTCAGGTAATGAAAAGGTGAGTTATACCTAAATATTTGTAATCTTTTCAGCATTACAGTGTGACAGTTACAGGGGTGAAATAAAAAATTGTTTATGATTGGCTAATGGAGGGGGACATGTTAAAGATTCTTTTGTATAATGTTTATAAACTCACTAGTAGATAATGCAATTTGCTAGTAAAAAATAAGGCCACTAACAAGTGTTGCTACTGCTAAAAGAAATGAAATCAAGGCCTGTAGGTCATATTCAGTTATAGCTTATGTGATGTATTTCTTTGTGAAAAATACCACTGAGATATTTATCTACAGCCACCATTTTTCAGAAAGAAAAAAAAGTGTTACCCCAGAGTTGTGCATATTCCTTATATCTACTTGAAAGATTAGGCACTTTGGTAGTTCAAACAATGTGCTGTTAAAGGCAAAAATCGTTGATGATGCATAACTACCACATACTTAAAAGATTTCTTGTTAGCTGTGAAAAAGTAAAACCTGCTGGTTAAAAACAGGGGGACTTAACTGTGTATGAAACAATTTACTGAGCTTTTAGTACTGTTGCAGATTATATTGGGTATATAAATAAGTTTTGAGAGATTTGAGGTGAACAAAACACGTTGTTGGAGAACAGAAACATTATTTTAATATTAATCAAAGTATGCTCCCTCTGAAGCTACAACTTTACCCCATCTTTCGGGCAGTGAACATATGCCCCGAAGGAAGAATTCCGGTTCCTTGGAAGAGATCCAGTTGTCCAGCCAATTTTTGATGTCTTCATAAGAACTAAACCGTTCTCCAGAAAGTGCTGACAGCAACAACCGGAACAAATGGTAATCCGATGGCGCAATATCTGGCGAATATGGCGGGTGGGGTAGAACTTTCCAGTCGGATCCTTCTAAGTACTTTTTCACAGGTCGAGAAACGTGGTCTTGCGTTGTCATGCTGTAAGATGACTTTGTTGTGTCTGTTCCCCCATTCCGGCCGTTTTTGCGTGAGAACTCGTTTTAGACGCATTAATTGGGTTCGATACCGATCACCAGTAATAGTTTCTGATGGTTTCAGCAGTTCATAGTGGATCACACCCTTCTGATCCCACCAGATACACAGTATTACCTTTGAACCATGGATATTGCGTTTTGGCGATGAAGGACCTGGTTCACCTGGCTTCACCCATGCTTTTTGCCATTTACGGTTATTGTACCATATCCATTTCTCGTCGGCAGTAATAATACCATGCAAAAAAAAAACTTTCTTTTTTGCCTTTGAAGCACAAATTTGCAAATGGCTTTTCAACGTTCAAGGTCTCTTTCCCGCAAAGCATGTGGAACCCAATTCCCTTCTTTTTGCACCATTCCCATGGTAGCTAAACGTTGTGAAATGCATGGTTGACTAACATTTAATGCTGCTGCAAGTTCTTTTTGGGTCTGGCACAGATCCTCGTCGAGTAAAGCTTCCAATTCGGCATCAGCAATTTTTTTGGGTGGTCCAGAATGTTCTTTATCACTGACATCGAAATTGTTCCTTTTGAATCGTCTAAACCAATACTCGCATGTTTTTATGGATGGGGAATATTCACCATAGATTTCTGACATTAAGCGATAGCTGTCGGCAGCACTTTTCTTGACAAAGTAATGCACCAACACTTCCCGCAAATGCTGTTTTGTCGGGACGAAAGTTGCCATTTTCCATCGAGTAAAACAAATACGTCTTCGCACCTCAATCGAACGTCGTATACTGACTCCGACAGCTGGCGTCTCGTACTGCGATATCGCAGTGTTGCCACCTTAAAATATATGCTAGCAGTAATAAGTACGACACCGAACGGAAATCCCTCAAAACTTATTTATATACCCAATACTTGAGCCATAATTGAACGCGTACAATGGCAAGTGCTGATAAAAAGCATAAATTCCATGCAGTGGAGCAATATATTGTTGAAACTAAAATTATGTGAATGGAACTATCATGGTATCTGTTTGCTGAGGGTGCCAGAAAAAGTGTTTGGAAAGGTCATCATTGATAAGGTATGAGGTCTTACATGAGGGATGTACAGAGTGGTTTTATGCCCGGTAAGAGCTGCACTAATAAAAAATTTCATTACACACGGTGATTGAAAGTATCTGTCTGTTGGTAAAAATGTTTGCTGCCTTCATAGATTTAGAGAAAGCTTATGACAAAGTAAACGGGACTCTTCTGTGGAAGATACTGAATAAATATGGTATTACTGGGAATCGACTTAATAGTGTGAAAGCTATGTACCCTGGCAGTAGAGCATGTGTACGAGTGAATGGTATTTTATCAAAATGCTTTTCTCTATTGGTGCAGGAGTCAGACAAGGTTGTGTAATGCCACCCTGTCTGTTTAATATACAGTATTTATGGATGGATGGATGCATGCGTGATGTCAAAATGAATTATACTTGTTTATGTCTTGGTAATATCCATGTGTGCAGATTGCTCTATGCTGATGACACAGTCCGGTTGACAGAGAGCAAAATTGAGTTGCAGTGCATGTTGTCTCAAATGTACAAAGTTTGTATGAAATTCAAACTGAGTAAAAATAAGGGAAAACCCAAAGTTATGGTTTTTGAGCAAGGAATTGTTAGTACTGAATGCAAGATAAGTTTTAAGGGCACAGAGATTGACCAGGTGAATGAGTCTGTATATTTAGGAATTATGTTTGACAGAGAGAGCAAATTAGATGGTGAAATTAGTAAGGGAGTGAATTCTTGATTGAAAGTTATTGCTGCCTTAGGTGGATTTCACAGGAATGATGGGTTCTCCAGGAAGTTCCAAATGACTGGTGCATGACAGTGTAATTTAATTGTCCCTACTCTGTTGCACAGCAGTGAAGCCTGGGTACTGCAAAAAAGACATACGAGTCGTTTGTGTGCTGGGGAGATGCATTACTTGGGGGGGGGGGGGTTAAGACACGCTCTGATCATGTGAGGATTGAAGATGTGTTACAGGTGCGTAATGCAAGGCGAAATGTTAGTAAGGTGGAGACTAATATTAGGTGGTTTGGCTATGTTGAAAGAATGAGTAATGAGATGCTGACTAAGAGAATTTTTTCAACCCAAGTGGCAGGAAAGAAAGGTAGAGGAAGGCCAAGGAAATCATGGGAGGATCAGATTCAGGAATGTCTGCTTGAGAAAAAAGTTATGAGTATGAAGTACTTTAAAAGGTCTTGTGTGTGGCGTGTGATGGATGTTAATGAAGCTCGAGCTGTGTGCCGAGATCGTTGCAAATGGGGACATTTGATACACCAACAGTAAATAAATTCTAGTTCCATCAGTTAAATGTTTCCTTGGCAGATGGTCTTTCTTTGAAGAGATAACCTCTGAATCTCAGTGAACAGTTTAATGACATGTATCATGTATGTATGGAAATAGTGAATCCAGTTAATTGGGACACACCAGGACTAGAGCACTTTGGCCCAATTAAGCAGCTGCCCCATTTATGCAAAGCTTTATCCCAAAGAGCTAATTTAGGATGTTCTTCAAGAACTGTCCCAAATAAAATTGGAATATACTGTATTTAGTAGTTTAAATGTCTTTAATAGCAGAAAATACAAATTATCCATGACAATGAAGAATTGTAAGAATTATTTGGTTTTGTAGTGATTTTTCTTGAACTATACAATGCCATTCTTGATGGACCATTCCAAATGATTGTGTTAGGTGAGCACTGTATTTAGGTACATAAGATTTCTTCAAGTGCTATGCAGAAGATGGAGTAGTGATCAGAAGGTGCCTGTAAGAAACAGGCAAATATCCCATGATGCAGCACTGCATATGAGCTTTTATGCATTGGCTTGATTTCAGTATTCTAAAATATCAGAAAAATTATCCAGCAATGAAATATTACACCAATAACAGTGTAGGCATTTGTTGGATGTACATTTTGGGCACTTTTGCATATAAAACAAGATATAATACAAATGCCAAGAAACTCCAGTGATTAATAAATGATATGCAAAACTGAACAAAAACAAAATCCACAATTAGTTTTGGGTTTAAAAAAAAAAAAAAAAGCATGCACACATACAGTTTGACGTAAGACATGCATGCTCTTTAGAAAAAAATCCCTTATGTAATTTTAAGCATCTTTGAAAACAGTGCAGGATTTTCTGGACACTGTAATAGAGTTTCCCTGCAAATCCGTGTTTTTGTATCATCTCTTCAAAGAGTGTCCCTTTTATTTTATTGGGAAATGGCCACCTACTTTGAGTGACTTAACTATCTTTTTGGAAGTTGATCATCTTGGATGCCAGAGCTTATATACAATGGACAGTCTGAAATCATGAAAGCCTGAGAATCCGTTATACAAATTATAGAAATTGATAATCTGAAATATATGAATAGCTAGCTTTTTATATTATCTTATGGTTTTCCTTTCACAAGGATCCTACCCCTGATATGAATTTATTATAGCTGACTACAGAAGGGCCAGCTATGGCATGTCCAAATTTATCTATTGTTTTGACAGAACTAAGTGAAACCAATGTGGGTTTCCTCAATAGGCCACCCCATTACATATAAATACTAACTAGAAAATACATGTTATTGATCCTTGAGGTATTTATTTATTAATAGTTCCCTTTGCCACAAAACCAAGGTATTCAAGAAAAAAGAAACATTGCAGCAGTATGCAAAAGAAATAAGATATCTGTTTTATTGACGTACAAACGTTATGAATAAAGCGTAAGCTTTCAACACCAACGGGTGCCTTCTTCAGACTTGTTTGTGGTTAGGTAAGACAAAAGTAACAAAGAATAGAAAATTTTTAAATAAAATAAACATGAACAGAATTTGAGAACGTGATATGTTGCGTCGGGAGCATGCGACAATGAGAGATGTCAACAGGAACGTATTAAGCGTGAAGAAATGTGCGCCATATTTGGGGGAGCTCAATGAGACGTCATCGTTGCAAACTACAGGGTTACTCAAAATCTCCATGGTTTCCCTGATGGCAGTGCCCCTGGCGGTAGTATAAGGAGCGATTCGCTTTATCTGGTCCCATTTCGGGATGGCAGAATGGGTAACCACTTCTCTAGATAAGGCGGTTGTCAATCTTCCGTGCGAGACGTCCCGTTTGTGTTCGATTAGTCGAAGAGCAAAAGTACACTCCCGCATCAGTCAGAGAGGTATGGGTGTTCCGGGATGAAAGCAGGTGGCGTGATATCGATCTCAGTGAGCGAATTCCAAAACTAAGCCCGAGTTTCTTTAAGGTGTTCTGCAAGAAGTAGGTCAGGCCGGGTACATACGGGCAAGCCCCAATGTATTGCAGAGAAGGCTTGGTATGGCGGCTACCCGGGTTGGAGAAAACAGCATCAGCGTTCTTGATAATGTCTTTGATCACTTGCATACTGTAGCCGGAGGAAAAGGCCAGATCTCTTAGGTTGTCGACTTCTTCAATTCTGGATGCAGTGTCCGAGGAAAGAATAAAGGCATGTTTAGCCCTATGTCTGAAAATGGCTAATTTGTGCGAAACCGGTCCCATAGAGGTGGGTAGTATTACATTCGGGACGTATGTTGGCTTGTAATAAACTTTGGTATGGAGGGATTCAGAACGAGATTTCTTGACTAGGTCGTCCAAAAACGGGAGACTGCCGTTGTCCTCACATTCCATTGTGAAACATATGTTCCGGTGGAGGGAATTAATAAAAGCGAAAAAGCGTTCAGCTCATCCATCAGCTCCATGCTGCCAGACAAAAAATATATCATCGGCGTATCTCAGCCATATAAGAGTGAGTTTAGCTTCATTTAGAATTTTTGAATTTTTGATTCCAGCGGTCTGAGGATGGCCTCAGCAAGTACAGCCGATAGCGGTGAGCCCATGGCAACCCCTTTGGACTGCTTGTAAATTATGTTATTAAAACAGAAAAAATTTGATTCCGTCACCACATCAATCGCATAGGATATACCCAGTAGTGAGTCCCGTGAGAACATTCAAGAGTCAGCAAGTGCTCGCTTCAAAGTGTCCACTGCCTCGTCGACAAGTACTGACGAATAAGCGACACCACATCAAAACTCCCGATGATGTGGTGCGGAGCCACAGTGAAGTTCTTCAGCCTTGTGACGAAATCACCCGACGACAACAGGACTGTTGTGAAGACAGGCAGGAAAGCTGTTGGGAATGTTGCAAGTTGACGCTCGAGATTTATTGATGGGGCTGTCCTCCGTGAAACAATAGGCCTAAGCGGGAGTCCTTGCTTGTGATGTTTAATTCTCGCAAAGAGCAAGGGTATCTTCGGCCCCGGAGGAAGCCATGCGGCTGATCTGAGAGTATCCGGGATAGTGGGCATTTTCGCCACTCTCTTGACTTTCGCAACCCACCTATTTAATGCGCTTGAGGCAATCTGGATTGAATCCGACTGTTGTATGAACTCCATGATTTTACGGTTGAACTCATCTGAGTCCATTATCGCAATCTGGCCTGATTTATCCGTGAGTGCGAAGACAACCATTGGATCATCCTTTAAGCGTAGGACAGCTGTTAGGTCATGTGGTCAAGTCCGGCTACAGTGTGCAAGTGATCGAAGACATTATCAAGAACGCCGATGCTGTTTTCTCCAACCCGGGTAGCCGCCATACCAAGCCTTCTCTGCAATACATTGGGGCTTGCCCGTATGTACCCGGCCTGACGTACTTCTTGCAGAACACCTTAAAGAAACTCGGGCTTAGTTTTGGAATTCGCTCACTGAGATCGATATCACGCCACCTGCTTTCATCCCGGAACACCCATACCTCTCTGACTGATGCGGGAGTGTACTCCATACCATTGGAATACATGGATGGTACCACCAGGTACTACATCGGAATGACAAAACGCTCTTTTGCTCTTCGACTAATCGAACACAAACGGGACGTCTCGCACGGAAGATTGACAACCGCCTTATCCAGAGAAGTGGTTACACATTCCGCCATCCCGAAATGGGACCAGATAAAGCGAATCGCTCCTTATACTACCGCCAGGGGCACTGCCATCAGGGAAACCATGGAGATTTTGAGTAACCCTGTAGTTTGCAACGATGATGTCTCATTTGAGCTTCCCCAAATATGGCGCACATTTCTTCACGCTTAGCACGTTCCTGGTGACATCTCTCGTTGTTGCATGCTCCCGACGCAACATATCACGTTCTCAAATTCTGTTCATGTTTATTTTATTTAAAAATTTTCTATTCTTTGTTACTTTTGTCTTACCTAACCACGAACAAGTCTGAAGAAGGCACCCGTTGGTGTTGAAAGCTTACGCTTTATTCATAACGTTTGTACGTCAATAAAACGGATATCGTATTTCTTTTGCATACTGATTATTTGACGTAATCTACCCGAACTTTAGTTTAATTGCAGCAGTGTTTACATTCTACTGATTTTGGCTCCTGTCTGATAAATCTTTGTAATCTACTGATTTTTCTGTGTTTCAAGATCACCTATGTGCTCGGGGTCATGCTGTTTAAGAATGTCTGCATTCTTTCAGTGTTCACCATCTACTGATCCAGTCGACAAGACTTACCTCAGTCTGAAGAGAAAAAGCTGACGGACACTAAAATGATTCAACACCTGCTACCTATTATTATTTTTTAATTCATACTGGTTGTCATGAAGTATCTTTTATTCTAAATAGCTAATTAGTATGTTATACAAAGATTTTCCCTAATTTTGTTAAAATGCAGAATATCAGGAAAATGTCTATACTATGATAGTGGTGTTAAAGATTCTTTTTGAGTATAGCACTTTCTTTCATGTACTTTGGGCACATTTCTGTATTATTTAGACGTGTAAGTATATAACCTGGGTTTGAAAAATACCATTCCTGAGATTCCTGGGACATGTGAATTATTGGCCTGGAAAGGTAAGTAAAAAACCTAGTTACTCGGTCCGGGCAACTAAATTTTAAAACTAATAAGTTTGGAGTAGAATTCCCTACTACACAAGAAAAAAAGACAAGTCATTGCATGTCATGTTTCAATTTCACTGCTAATCACTGGAAGTTGTGTGATTGTTACAGTGCCAAGGACAGAACAATATTACTTCTTTAATTATATTATGCTCTGGGTCCAGAAATTGAAACCATATGTAGTTTTGCTTCAAATGTTTATAATCAGAAACGGGATTATAGGTGCAAATTAGCACTTGCCAGATGGTGATTAACTTTGGCGAGTAAATTTATTTTAGTGGTCACCAGTTCGGCCATTTGTTATTTTTAGTGCCAATTTACAAAGTATAATAATTCAGAAGTAAAAGTAAAAGAAAGTGAAACCAGTCCTAACTAGGGATGGCAAAAAACCTCGATGTTTTTGAACATTGAAGTTTTGCCACCGATAATCAATGTTTTAAACCTCGATGTTGCAGAACCCTTTAGGTGCGGCAGCGATCGGTCTGCGCGTGTTGTGCTAAAAGTGCGATGGGTTGAATGATCAGACCTCGATTCTGACCCGAGTAGTTCCCGAATCAGACAGCAGATATTGGAGTGAATGATCATATCATTTATTAATCATATTGTTTTGAAATGAAATCTCCATGGATCATTTCGTCAAACAGCAATAATATTGAAAAAACCATGAGAGTACACAGTCTAAGAATTGTATCATACGTTTGGGTTCTCTAGTCTTTCCACGCACCTTCACCACGTGACGGGAGGAAGGCAAATTTTAGCCAAAACTTTTCCTACTACAGTTGAGGCAGGGCTGTTCACATGAGATTGTGCGTGAATTCTAGAACGTTACACTGTCAGAAATCAGTTTTTTGAGCCCCATTCAAAGTGCAATAACGCGCAACTCATGATACAGTGAAAAACTGCGTGTTTGTTTTTCTTGCGGACTTTGTCGCACAGGAGAACGAAATGTGTTTTGTTACTAGAAACTCTTCACATTATTCATTTCTTTTTTCCCAAACAAACCAACACAATCGAAAAACTCAATGAATTACGAATCCCCCACATCTTTTTCCAAATTCGTGTGTTAGCTCAGGACAAACTTTATTGACAGCTTTTTCCTCAGTATTTGCAGATGTGCACGTTTTGAATCACCTTCGAATAACATCAGCCTGTAAGGAAATCTTGAAATGGTTAGTTGTAATGAGAGTGAAAGTTTGCCAAGTGGTAGTGATGATTTTGAATCACTTTAGAATAACATAAATCTGTAGAAATGGTTAGTTGTAATGAGAGTGAAAGTTTGCCAAGTGGTAATGATGATTTTGAATCACTTTAGAATAACATAAATCTGTAAGAGTATATTCAAAATTAAGGGAGTTATCATTATATTTCCTCTTTTTTTTGCAGAAGAAATAATAATCTTTGAAAATTCGTTTTGAAATTGCAATTTCTATTTCCAAAAATTATTTCACGTAAAGTTATTTCTTAAACAAAATTCAGTTATCTAAAATGTAATACAATGGTGTGCAAAAAATTAAGGATGAAGAGGAGAAATTAGCATAACAGCAGAACAAGCAGGCAGAACGGACCAAAAGACTACTCAGGAGATAGACTAGGGTCCGGTACAGTAGGACATGCGCATATATGCATGCAGCATGACGGGGTGTAGGGGCTGTCTGAAGGGTATAAAGCACACGGGCGGCGTATGCTCAGCAATTCGGTGAAAGCTATTGCACGGTGTACATCGGTTTGAACAACGTCAAGAGTTGCTGCCACTGTGTGATATGGCCAACAGGCAATCCAGTAGACTACATCTGGATGACTTTACCTGAGGTCGCGTCATTGGAAAGTTGGAAGAAGGTTGAAGTGCGACTAGTGTGGCCGAGGAGTTCGGGATCGCTCACAGCATCGTTTCACGAGCTTAGAGAGCATTTCAAACAACAGGAACAGCTGTCCGAGAATTTAGCAGTGGTCGTCCACGAGCAACCACGGCGGTGGAAGACCGGTATATTGTCCTACAGGTGAGAAGAGACAGACGGCAGACAGCGGGAAAAATCGCAAGGCACGTGCAACAGACAACTGGACGTCCGTTATCGTGTTTTACTGTGGCTAGGAGGCTGCACAAAGGTGGTCTATTTGCATGACGACTAGTACGGTGTGTGCCATTAATGCCTGCTCATCGGAGACGGCAGTTTCTGTGGTGCTAGGATTACAAGAGGACACATCAGCAATGGGGTCGAGTTCTCTTTACGGATGAGAGCTGTTTTAGTCTGATGGGCGATTCTGGATGTATACACATCTGGAGAGAGCAGGGAACACGCAATCACACCTCCAACATCATCGAAAGGGATCGGTTTGGAGGTGGCAGAGTTCTCGTTTGGGGCGGTATCATGCTTGGTAGCCATACTTATCTCCACATCTTCCAAGGAGGTTCAGTCACTGGTGCCCGCTATTGTACCGAGGTTCTCCTGCCTGACGTGTGTCTGTTTAGAGGTGCTATGGGTCTCGAGTTCCTCTTCATGGACGACAACGCTACACCTCATCATACAGTGTCTGTCGCAGAGCTGTTGGAGAGTAAAGATATTCAACGCATGGATTGACCCGCAAGGTCCCCGGACCTAAAGGGTCATTCCATGTGAAATCAACCAATAACGAATTAAATTGTTGCTCGACATTTTTCAATATTTTTTATATTTTGCATACAATATTCCCAATATATTAACACTTCAAAAATATATAAAAAAAAATTATAAGTTTTATTTTTTTTTCCGGCGGCCATTTTTCTTCGGCTTCACATGGCGCCTTTGACCAAAATCATTGTTTACGTAAAATTTAATAACTTCTTTACTACTAGAGCTATCATGTTCAAATAAAGATCATTCTTTTTTACATGAAATGTTCTACAGTTTTGACCAAGAATGCTTCAGCTACCTCTTGTGAAAAGATATGAAATGACCCTTACAAAATGTTTAATAATTTCGCTCAAATTGCTGATTTCAGGCATAATTTTTTTTAAGAATGGTAAAAGTCTCATACTACAGACTTTGTATGTTTACATGTATCTAGTTGGACTATGAATTCACAAAATTTGAAACCTGAGACTCTCGTCCTTTTTTTTTTCTATAGACCTCCAAACATAGTCCGAACCTTAAAAGTGTCACTTTTTTAGGCCTAACATCTCAAAAGGGACAGCTCCTAAAATTCTAATATTTTTACACAGCAATGTGGTCTTAGGGGTAAACCTGCAGTAAAAATTTCAACTTGTTGATGCAAGTAGTTTTAAGGCTGTACTACATCAAAATAACATAAAAATACGACCATTTTTATTTGCGAACTTGTGAGCCAAAGTTGCTTTTAAATCATCTCACAGACGTTTGTAGACGCAACAAGCGTCCCAGTGAAGTGCAGCTAAACACACACCATACCATTACGTACCCGCCACCAGCCGGTACAATTCCCTGTGGACAGGCGGAATCCATGGCTTCATGGGGTTTGCGCCACACACGAATCCTTCCATTTGCCCGATACAGTTGGAAATGCGACTCATCAGACCAGGCTACTTGTTTCCAGTCATCAAGTGTCCAGTGGCGGTGTTGCCGTGCCCAAGCGAGGCGCATAGCTCTGTGTCGTGCACCGATCAAGGGGACTCAAGTTGGGCGTCAACTCCCAAAGCCCATATCGTGCGGGTACATTGCACAGTCCGGACACTGATGCTTGTCGAGGCTCCAGCATTGAATTCTAATGCTACCTGCGAGAGTGTTGCACACCTATTGCATGAAACGATTCTTGACAGCCGACGATGGTCACGTTCACCTGTCTTTTTACGGCCACACTGGTATCGTAGGTTAGAGGTTTACTACGGAATTCTTGTAGTCAGGGTACACCCTTGCAATGGTCGTCCGTGAAAATCCGAACTTCGTTTCTACCTCCAAAATACTATGGCCCATCTCACGAGCGCCAACTATGACACCGCATTGAAAATCGCTTAAATCGTTATTACTTGTCATTCTCATGCCGAAAACAGCTCTGACAGCTGGCAAGGATGTCTATCGCTTTATATACGCACTGGCGGACGCAACTGAGTACGCGCATACATGACATTGCTATGTATTTTGCATAAGCTCATCTGTACCAGTTTTTCTGGCACTTCAGTGTATATATTTAAATACGTATATATAAATCTTTTAATGTTCAGGGAAAAATTGCGGCCCAAGATATAAAAACTTTATGTAAAGTACAACTTTTTTTCTTGAAGCTTGTAATTTTAAAGAAAATGGCTTAGCATTTTAGGCATATACACATATTACATGCAGCACTAAAAATGGCTTAAACCTCGATGTTTCAGAAGCCGGTACATCTAAAAAACATCGAGGTTTCATTACTGATGTTTGAAACTGGCAAAGAATATTTTGTGTGTAAAGTAAATGTGTTTCTTTTTGTTGCATTCTTGTAAAGAGGAAGGGAATACCATATTTTTATGTCGCTAATTGGCTGTTTTGGTCGATGTTTCATCGACGAAATCGAGTTCTTTTCCTCAATGCTACAGGATCCGATACGTCAAAAAAAAAAAAAAAAAAAAAAAGTTGAGGTTTCCATCGATAAATCGAACATTTTGACAGATATTATTGGTTACTCGATTTGATTTAGAGAGTAATCGCCATTATATTGGGTAGAGATTTTACCCACCGATGTGCCCATTTACTGCTGCAGATGGAAAAGTACAAATTCATGGGCTTATCAGCAAAAACTTAAAAACATTGAGGTTTTCGCTGAGACATGGTAAATTTCCACCAATATTATCGATGCTTTGGGAATGAGTAAACCCAGAGGCAAAAAAAGATTTACAAAACGTTTTCATTTTGCGCATTGAGTGGCTTTTATGCTCAGATAAAGCCATCCACGTAAATAATAGCAGTTACATTAAAGTTCCTATCCCCCTCTTTTTTTTTATTATGCTAGAAGCTTCTTTTTGGCCACTAAGATTTTTTAACTTACTGGCCAGTTTTTTTGGAGCCACTAACTATTTTGGACTAAACCTTTTTGTAATTTTAGCCACTTAGCTAAAATTCCAGTTTGTACCTATAAATGGGATACATGCCTTTGATGGAACTTGCTTCCGGTGCTTAGTGACAAAGGACGAAAACTTTAATTTAAGGAACATGGCAGAATCACTAAACTTCTCAAATACCAATTTCATCATCATACCATTTAATACCAATTTTAACATCATCTTAAAACTTTATGGGAGATCACGCTTCTGTGCATTGAACATTTTGAATACAGACCTAAAAAGACCCTCAAAATGGAAATGCAAAACAAGTAAGAAAAGTTCATAATTTTTAAAGCTTAAAAAAAAAAATGAGGGGTCTGATTTGTTATCTTAAAAGATAATTTTCCTGGGCATCCAACTTTTACTCCCTGGGCAGATATAATTTTTATACATACCCAGTATACTTTTACTCCCTGGGCAGATATAATTTTTATACATACCCAGCTGGGCATGTAATTTTTCAGATATTTTTCAAGCTCCGATAACTGTTTGTTTTTAGGAAGACAACAAGTGGGACTGATCCAGCTGTGACTACATTAAAAGGCAAATGCAATAATTATTTACACTAACACTTTTAATGAGCTGATCATCAGTAATATCTTATAAAAAAGCGACTCATGACTGCATTGGTTTGAATTCCATTCCACTGCGCCGCGGGTGGCCTAGTGGGCAATGTTCGTGACTACCACGGAAAGGACCTCAGGTTCGATCCCAGCCAGGTACAAACGCTCGATCCACTAAATATCCGCCGTGCGTCGGATGGGCACGTTAAGCCGTTGGACCCCGGGTACTGGCCCCCGGTAATAAATAATGGCGTCTTCCTACCCCTTTCTACTTTCGCTTCCGTGTCACTTTCCTATCTGACACTCTAGCCCAAATCTCCTAGCTTCCTATTTCTAAGGGTTGTTTAAGACCTGGGGTCACACTCCTTCCTAAAATCCTATACATATGATATATGATTCCATTCCACTGCTTTAATAGCAGTTTATGGAGTACTGGTAGTATTTGACATACCAGTAGATTTAAGTGTTTCTTCATATTCAGATTACATTAAATACTGCATTAAATTTGTGAGGTGGTGCATATTTCATTAAAACAAAATCTGATCTGATATTTTGAGTTCTGGTGTACTAATTTCAGGTAAGTCTTGGGCAACACTGCACTGCAGTGAACATTGTGTTGTGTCAACATGGAGTACACTTAGCTTTCATCTGCTCAACCATGTGGGGGGAAAATCTACTACCCGTAAACCATGGTCATTTCTAGACAGTTGGAGTCTCATTCTCATTGCTAATAAGGAAATACAGTAAAACCTCGAAAAACCCGGCATCTACGGGACCGGATTTCTGAATCTATCCCAAAACTGCGTAACGGGCATTACGTAAAGCATGTAGTTACATGTAACAGGTCACTTTAATGGAAATTTGCACATTTACGCCTTATAAATATGCAGGTGCTGCACTGCCGATCGCATTCTTCACAATTTGCTAGAAAAAAAGAATCATTTTGATCAGACAAAAACTTGAAAAAAAGCCAAAACAACCGATTGGGCTGGGTGATGTACAGAGTATCAGAATATAGACGTGCGCGCATACGCTGTACGCGGATAGTTTCCAAGTTATTAGCAGATTTTGCAGATAGTTTTTGGTTGTTTCTGGCCTCTATATTTTATCAAGGCCTGTTCTCAATTAATAGGAACTGTATCAAATGTTTCGTGTACACAGAAAGAATTTAAATTTTATCGCCAGGTTCCTCTTGCAGTAGTCAGTTATTAAATTATAATTATTTCCTTATGTATTTTGTAAGTCTACTATTCTAGAATTAAGTTGCTCAAAATGTTATTCATAACTTTTGAAGGCCCACTAATGGAACTGTTTTTCTAGATATTAAAATTTTCTTATTAGGCTTTTGTTTTTATTAGGATTTTAGTCCAATAGTTTTTACTATTTTACCATAAAGGTCCATTTCACACACATTTCTGCACATTCAATTGTAATGTACTTATTTTGTCCTCATTGAGATTTGTAATGTTGTAATAATTATTTATTGCTTTATTTTTTTCTTTAAATCATGTTATTCGTTATCGTGGTTCGTGGATTTGCAGCAAGTTTTCTGTTTCAATGGTTGTGTACGCAGATACATTTTATTTTTATACAACTCTGGCGACGTATCGATATATCGCGAAAACACGATGTGAAATTTACGTCGATATTACAGTTTTTCGACGGACGAAACTACGACACATCGTGAAGGCCGATTAAGGTGTCATTACACGATCGAATCCACATACTGCCACCACCAAGCACAGATCATCAACACACGTTCGACACGCCGATTCATCGCCTCATTGGTCCGGGCCACTTCGGCACGGCCCAATGAGATGACGAATTTGAGAAACCTCCGGATGTTACATGTAGGCGGCTATCGGCAATTCGCACACTGAGATCGGATGATCTTGCGATGTATTGTTGAGACGGTACATTTCCATGGTTATTGGTGAAACATTGGATGTTCTCATGAAAACGAAATCCGAAAAGTGCCAGATTTTTGAGGTTTTACTGTATATGTTCCTTCAAGTAACAAAGGTTTTAGAAACGGAAATATTAAGCCACAATTATGACCCCTAGCATCATTGGCACCTGTGCCAATTATTGTATTATACTTCGAGACATCACAGCTGAATGTGTTAAGTTAATTTATGGGCAATCATAGTGAAATTGTGTTATGCTTTTGGGGAAGTGTTTGAAAATAGGTGAACTTGTGTGCAGAACTAGAGATGTCTCTGACTGGATGAAATATCTAAAATTCAAAGCACTGTCTGTATAATATTTGTGTGTGGAGAATTCTGCAAAGGTACATTGACTTGCAATACGTAATAAATCTCTAATGCTGCTTTCTATTCGCGTTTGCAAGTTAAGATAATCACGCAATATATGGGACTAGTGTTCTCCCCAGAGGCTTATGGCCGGGCTGCCTGCTCTGGTGTTTTCCATTGTTGCTGGTATTCTCAGATCACAACAGTATTGCGGAGTTTAATTAGACTTATTGATTTTGGTATTACTAGTTTCTCCCTTTCAATGCTGTCATTCAGTTTCTGTGATCTGCAACATTAATGCATGGTTTCATCAGATGCTTTTTTAAAGAGTTATATTTGCATATAGATCCAACTAAAAGTACCTGTGGATCAGCTAAAAAAATAACTTTAGCACTGTTGAAACGGAAGGCTTTTAAAAACTACACACATAGAGATATCAGTCATATGGCTTACACTTCCTCCACAAGTGAAGGCAGGAAAATAATAGTCAACACACCTACATACTGTTACATTTGAAAACCATTAAATATCCCCAAGTGATGCACTCTGTAAGATATGATTTTCTGAAGTCAGACACTCGGTGAGACTTATTGCGTACCGGTTTATAGAATAAAGTTCATACCGTCTAGGCACGTTAGAAATATGTCATTTTCCTAAACTTAGATTGGACAACTCCCAACAGTTTTAGAAATAAAGTGAAAAGCTGAGAAGGGGGCAGGGGGTTGTGGCATAGCTGAAGCAATTAACTAGGGAGAATACTTAGACCATATTATTAGCACAAATTTACAGCAAGTAAATATCACTTATCTTTTAAAATGCATAAATTTATACAAAATGGTGTGACAATTATAGTCATAAAACGTTTTTAAAAGATGTTTACCATATAATTTACCTACCCATATGATACTGCCATTGGAGTCTCTGGAAAGTATCTCTTTGTAGCCCAAGTGGAGTGACTGCTACCAGTAGGGAACTATTTCAATGGTATTTATTCAGATTTGTGTTTGGGACTTTGTGTAACAAGTAGAAAAATCTGAAGACTTCATTGCTGTACTTTCAAAGAAATATCCTTAAACAAATTATGCATCCGCTTGATTTTTTCAGTTTTCTGATGTTATGATTTCCCTGATGCATCATTATAATACTTGCCTCACAGGATAAAAGTGTCATCCCATCAGGCAAAGTTTATCGCAAAAATTTCCAAAAATGATTTCATGTAGTTTTGTGTAAATTTACATAAAAAATGGCTTTAATTTTTGTCATAAATTCTTACAAACATGTACATTGGGCTAAATTGTTACCAGAAATTTATGTATTGTCCATTAAAAATATGTTATTTCTAACTTTAAAATTACATCACCCTGCAACAGAAAATGTATTTAATTAAAAACATTCCTGAAGAATGGCTATGTGGGAAACAACAGAAAATATGGTACTTGCGTGTTGATATTTGTACATGCCTTTCATGTAATCATGAATAATTATTTCTTCAAGAAAGGATTCGCTTCTCATTGATATCTAGGAAATTAAGTATTTTTAATAGTATTTCTAATGAGTTCAATTTTAGTCACTTGTACCTGTTTCAAGTAAAAAGCTGGGAGTGGGTTTCACGGGAAAGCTTTTGAATGTATTTATCTTTTGCTCTGCAGTTTTCACTGTTGGTGAGAATACCGTAGATGTTTTTCACAGATATAACCATATGGTTGAAATTTGGTATCTGAGGAATATTAGTGTAGGAAGTAAAATGCTACAAAATTTGAAGCTTCTAGAATAAAGGTACCAGGGTGCATGTCAACTCATCACACTGGTTCATGGCTGACCTTCTTATATTTTTATGAAATTTGGGGTGCTTAATGGTCCTATGGTGTAGTGCAAAAATGCCAATTTTTAGGAGCCTATGTTAATTATGTGAAATGTTAGAGCTATGTAAAGTTTTTTGATTTTCGGTTCAAAACGGGCTTGGAGATTTTCTTTATATTGCTTTAGCGGGCCTCCCAATTGAGATATGAAGATAGAAGTGGTCTCATTTTAAAGCTCCTTTAATTGGCTTTTCTACGATATACAACACAATAGGGTTTATATTAAAAAAAAATTCAAAATCCAATTGAAAATTTCAAAATCGATTTTCTCAAACGGATTTTTTTTAATTTTGAAAAAAATCTCAAAATTAGTTTATACTTATCTGTAACTACCCACAAAATATTTTTTTGGGATCATAAGATATGAGAGCTAACACATACGCATGATCAAGATAAATGTAACCCAGATTTGCTGTTTTGTACTTCACTAACACACACTGTAGCTTTTGGGATTTTTTTGTTTGTTATATTATCTCTAGGTAGTGATCCGATGTATCTCCAATGATGTTGGGCCATAAAAATGAAGAAAACAAATACACAGTGTGATATAATTATAAAATCAAAAAGGTGCATATGCAGTTATATCATTAAAAAGATTAACTCACATGATTGTTTTAGTTCAATCCATTTTTACACAAGTGGTTATATTTTCAGTATTTTCTTGAGCTAGTGAACTGATGGCTTGATTAGCTTGTTGGAGTTCTTGAGCACAGAGAGTGTATGTATGACCAGTTGGTGTTACAGGGGTTCACTTTACACAGGACATATGTCTACAGAATCCACAGAACATCTGGATTTTTAGGATAAGCAAATGAAGGAGATAGACCTGCTGGGTGAAGAAATGTTAACTTTACTTCATCCTTCTCTTCCTGTTTTGCTAAAACATAGGCCAACCACCAATTGTCACTGTAGAGTGCAATGACATAACCACATATTTCACTGAAAAGCAGTCTTCCTGTACATATTGTTACAGTATGTTCAACTGATGTTTGAACAAAAGAGAAAGGTTTGACTGCACTCTTCCTGTGCAAATGTGAAGTCAGTTTTTGAAGTGTTTTCTTTCGCCCATTCATAGAGTTGTCTCGGCGTCATTATTTGGTCCTTGTATGGTCTTTGGGGACTTGTTCTTGCTGCCAACCTTCTCACCGTCCCCCAACACCATCACATGTCCCTTTGCCATGAGCTGTAGCAGAAAAATGCCTTTCTGCTGCAATGTTGAAATCTTTTTTTATGGTGACAGAAATTTAAAAACTTCTTGTTTTTATATTGTGCAGCACAGCCGTTAGAAAAATAATAGATTCCTTTGGGCAATTTTTCAAATCTGCTCTTCAAAAAGTCTAAGAGTTTCTGTTGAAATAAATACACAGCTACAGTATTGTGTTCGAGACAGTCTGAAATCACAACAATGCTGATATGCTGAATTGTTTCTACTGTTTTAAAATATACAACAAATGGATGCACTGTAGCTTGGTTGCTAGTCCAATGATAGGACTGCTTCATCTTGCACGACAAAATAATAGTTTTCTGAAAAATCGCACACAACAGCAATTTCTGAATCGGACAAATTTCTTTGACATGATTCATAAATGAACTTTGTTGTTTAGCTATAAAGTCATGGCAAAGTAAAGTGAAAATTTTCTCACAAAATAGGTTGACCAATTAAGTGACTGTTTTTTGCAATGTCTCTAAGGTTCATCTATCTACAGATATCCACCGGCGAAAAAGTTAGTCTCTATCAGATTTTCTTTGAAGGCATTTTCTAGCAAACTTTGGATTACTTGAACTCCAGGCCAGGATGCACAATTACCCAAGTGGCAGTCAATTGATGCTAGGTTGCATACTATCTTTACAAGGACATCTTTTGTAGTTTTTTATTTCATCATTAGTAATTGATGATAACTTGGCATTTTCAGTCATAAGTTTTATGTTCTTATGTATGGTACACACACACAAACTGCATGTGTACCACTCTGACCAGCTAGAACACAATTCTTTGGGCGCAGCTTAGCAAATTTTGAAAAACCCACATGTACATTTCGAAATTTTTCTTGAAAAAATATGTACACCTCCTTTAAATTATTAAGCATTTGGAGACATGAATTTTTTGGCCAGTGCTGTCCTTCATGGAAACACAGTGTTTCATGCCAGGCATAGGTCTGCTGACCTCATCACTTCCATAAAATGTTTTATAGTTTCAGCTGTTTTTGCAAGTAGAGTTTTTCCAGGTTTCTGATCTGGAGTAGATAGAATTCCTTTTTGTTTCAAAAGTTTCTTTGACTGTCTCACCATATAACTTGGTGCATTAAATTCCTGCACAATCTTCTTAATACTCCATGATTCAGGCAAAATAGTCAGCATCATGAGCTTTTCCTTTCTGTTCGTCAAAGTTTGGAATTTTGTTTTTAGATGACTTAAAATAGTTTCATCTTGGGACTCAACTTCACTGTCAGAATACTGCTTTGACAAGAAGTTTGCACTTTATAGCAGTATTGATTCAGATTCTTTTAACTTTTTCAGTAGAATATCATTTATATTCTGCCTTTTTCTGGTCAATGGGGCTCTCTCCTATGTCTTGGAGGGATGTATTAAATATTTTTGAAGCTTCTGAAGGAAATAATACAGCAGGAACACTATCACAATAGGTACTGCAATCGTAACCTACATCCTGGCTAGTACTTGGAAAACTTGTAATGTAATTTCATCTTTTGTAACTTCCATTTTCATCTTGCTCAGTTCTTTCCTATAGCTGTCCCAAACTTCAGCTATCATTTGTGTTTCAGGTAAAAGGGAACACATCCATGTTGTCACTGGTCTTAATCCCTTCCTTATATTGGAGTGGTTTCATTTTTTAAATGGATTGAAACAATTTAAGGCACATTTCTTAGCCATTTTAGACAGGTTTTGTTGAAAACTTACTAACAAAAAAAACTGTCTCACACTATCACTTCACATTCAAAATCATTTACACTACATTAACATTTATCAACAATAAATAAAGGCAAGGGGACAAACTCTGCTGGGAGACTAAGCCAAGTGCAGTAATTTGGAGAGGAGGGGAATGGATCTGTTGCATGATCCAACATGTTCATGCCTGTTTCAGCTTGCATTTTTCTAGCTATGAGTTTCAATTACATCACCTAAAATTGAACAAACTGTCAGAACAGAACAGAAAGGGAAAAGTAATACACACAGAAAGCAACATTTATAAATATTGTTCAAAAATTATGCTGTGGAAATTTCTTTGTTAGGTACTTGGCAAGTTAGGATCCCATTATTTTCTTTTGACCATGCATATGTGTTACCTCTCGTATCTTATGATCCCAAAATAATATTTTGTGGATAGTTACTGATAAGTACGAACTAATTTTGAGATTTTTTTCAAAATAAAAAAAAATCTATTTTTGAGAAAATTGATTTTAAAATTTTCAGTTGTATTTTTTTTTATAAACCCTATTGTGTTGTTATATCATATAAAAGCCCATTAAAGGGGCTTTAAAATGAGACCACTTCCAACTCCATATCTCATTGGTGGCTGATTTACAGATAGTTAAAGTATCACCAGTAGGCCATTTTTTAATAAAATTTTGAAAATTTAGGGTTAAATATATTTTCCCCCTGTGAGCTTAAAAAAATGCATTTTTTTCATAACTACACAGGATCATTAAGTATGCCAAGTTTTATCAAAATGTAAGTTGGTGAGGTAGAAAAATATTATAAATTGTGATGATTTGACACGAAATGACCCACCATTCAACAAACAAACAAAAAAACCCCCCTCCATATACAAGAGTTTTTGTATTTTTTAAGAGAATTCTTGATCAGATATCATTACTTCTGTTTCAGACATGTATTTTGGCAATGGAAATCAAAGAAAAATATTCCTCATAAATACATGAATATTCATATATTATTTCAGAAGCAGCAATCAGAGTATGACTCCGATGAGTGTACTGGTGAACAGTAAACTACAGCAATTCAGTCATATTCTGATTTGCTGCTTGAATGTATTTTGACACTTAACAAATGCCTTACCGGAGTTTCTTTTCTGATTCTGGAAGTATTAACTCTAGAGGTGATCTTGATTTGGCCTCATGCATGTGTATAAATATTTACTGAAACTTTTTGTTTGAAATAGAGGATTTGTGTTGTGAAGATGCTAAGGAGTTGTAGAATTCTTCAACACTTTAGAATTTCTAAGTTGATAGGTATGCAAGCAAAATTTTTTTTTAATACACCTGCACATATGCAATGTATGATTGTTCAGCATGATAAGGAAGTAGTGTTAAAAATGTTACATCACTACTGTCATTCAACCTGGGTTTACTGAAGTTTTTGAGGTGCTTCACTAGGGTGATCACAGTTCTGTGGATAAGCCAACACTGCCAAGTAAAGAAGGATTGGTACCTGTGTTTCCAATATGTATCAAATACCATAAAGCTGCCCCGGTGGCGCAATGGTCTAAGCGATGGCCTCTGATCATTCGTCCGAACGGGATCCGGGTTCGAATCCCGGTGAGGCATGGATGTTGTGTTTGTCTTATGGCACTGGCTCTCTCCCTTTCGTGGAACCAGTGACCCTAAATTAGGGACGGGCGACTGCTTATAGCCCATTGAGTTGCTCACGGTGGTCGCTAAACCTCCAAACCAAACCAAACCAAATACCATAAAAGCAATATAAATAACAGTGTCTTCTGTTGGGCATTGAGAAATGAAAAGGTAGATAACCAGTGATGTGATTATTTTAACTAGCTATGGTTTCCAGTAGCAGTGTTAAAGAAAGCTGTGTTAGATGAAATACTTTTACCAGTAATATTTTCTTTTGTCAGTGTAATTTCATCTAACTAAAGTACTTTGTTTTGTAATACAGTGAAACCTCCATTAACTGACACCTTCTAACAACATAATCTTTTAACAGTGGTCAACAGACACCCCAATCATTCTGGAAGGAGGTCAAACAGATGTCTTATCCCTTGTTTGGTTCTTTATCAGGAGAGCAAGATAGGGACAAAGAATGTTGCTAAAGGAAACTATGCCTTAGACAGGATGGGTTGCATTATAGCAAGTAAAATGACATGCTTACATTGACATGTCATGAGCCATGCATGTGTCCTCAGTCCACGATAGGGAACTGACACTTGCTATGCCCCGATATTCTGCCTAACTGTGCAGTTTCAGACCTCACTATCTCTAAAAAATTGTTCTGTTCTTTCCTGTAGGGTATCCTAACCCTAATTTCCAAGCTTACTATTCATAAGGACAGTTTAATCACGAGTTAGATACTGTCTTCCTAAAATCCGCTGCACCACGAATGATTGTTAAAAGTTTAGCAACAGATAAACAAATTCTAGTTAGCAAAACGTGGTAACAACGAAAAAACTCGAATCTAAATTGCTGAATAGGGTTGGCCAAAAAAAAGCCTTTTTTTTTTTTTTAATTTGCATATTGCCTAGTGTGGAAAAGTTGCATTTGGGTCAACAAATATAACAAAAGAATTTTTTTTTTTTAAATCAACCAATATCTTACGTCTCAGCATGGCACACTAAGTTCACGTTTTTCCGACCGCATTGGGCCGTAAACAAAAACGGATGGAATTTTTTTGTAATTGAAATCAAGTAACCCTTAGTGTGGAAAAGTGTCCTTTAGTTGTTCCCAATAGTGAAAAAGAAGTTTTGAAGTTGATCAATATGCTATGTCTCTGCACTGCACGCGAAGTTCACCATTTTCTTCCAACATTTGTCCCGTAGCCCTAGGCTAGGTAAAGGCATCCTGGCATGTAGGGCATTGGAAAAATCCATAAGAAATTGCACTGTTCTGAGTGCACCACGTGTGTGCATGTGTAGTACACTCAGTTTGCTTTGCAATGTGTAGCTCTTTGCTTGCTTCCAGTGTCACATATGGAAACAACCCAGAACTCACCACAAGAAGGTGGCTACACTTTGAGTTCCGCCCACCCTCCCTCCAGCTCAGAATTTTATTTCTATGTGATATATCTGGTTCGGCAATCCGCTTTACTCGAAAAATGTGGCATTAATTGCCGTGATGCAATTGTTGGTCTTATGAACGAATCTCTAGCTTCAAATCTACACACTGAGGCAGCTGCTTCGGTCACCAGTTTCACGCAATGTTCTACAGCTTGTGTGCGGGAGGGAAACTTGGTTATTTCTTTGCCAGCTGCGGCAGAAGTTACGATTAGTCGATCCAGATCTTCGTCTGAGACGTGTTTTGTCAGGGGTAGTTTGGTAAGACTCGTTTTAGTCCAATCGATCATCTCATAATTAATATTTATTAGCATCCAAATTTAATTGCAGCACTTCGAATTCTCTTATGACATCATTCGTTTGTTGTTGTCTAGCTTTCTTTATTCTTCTCCATCCAAGAGCTCTAATGTAGGTGCGTTTGTTCGCAATCATGCTTAGCAATATATTCTCTGGGTGACTGAAGAACGTGTTTCTTTTGATCACTGCATCAATGATTACTTTGCACTTCGAATTCATGAAGCTCGATAAGTTGATCAGTTTCCAAAAGTGTTTGGCCCCTTCTGTACATGAAGGCCTCTTTATGGAAAACCAGATCGGGGTATATACCTTCATTATGTAGTTGGCAACACAGATCAAAGTTTGCGATGGGTGGCGACATAGAGGCACATGATTGTTAGCTGTCGTCAGCCACCGCGAATGTGGCAGTGGTCCTGGATTTCTTCTGGAAAGGCTGACATCACAGTCTCCCTGTGACACTACACAACAGATTTCCAGTAAATACCGCTGGTCGGTACTAAGTTCAAGTGTATTCTGCAATTCTTTCATGTGTTCTGCCCATTCTACATGAATAGCTGCAAATTCAACTACTGGGAGGTTTTCACAGCCATCAAGAGCTGCCCCAATCTCTCCTGAACGAGTTGTAGGACCTGTTGATTTACCATCGAGTTCATCAAGCAAATGGCGAAATGGAACAAGTACACCAGCCACTGCAAAGAACGTTGCAACTGTAGTTCCAGTTGATGTATAGCACGGTTTTTCCTGCCGATATTTATAACAGTTCCATTGCACCCTAAAGCAATGAGAAAACTACTTGAGTCAATGTCATTAACTTCTAAAAACTTAGTGTTGCTGTTTACAATGCTTCTGCTATGAACAGAAGTGGGGGTCACGTGGCCGAGAGAGTAATGTGCTCTTCTTTCTTCTCGGAACGATAATATTTATCATCTTTCTTACCTAGGAACAGAGTTGAGTCATTCCTTCCATCAAAATAGAGTCCGCGAACTTTTTTTCTGTCTGTCTGGGCTTTTCCCTTTACATCCTTAGATAGCTTAATTTTTTCACAAATAATTTTGTTTTTATCAATGACCTTCTCGAGACTATCGACTGTAATGATAGCCATGTCTTCTAGAACAGATGTTGCAATAAGAGCAGCTTTCCTCATTAGGACTGCAGTACGGAACACTGCTGACGCTAAGCTAGGGCATACAAGAGATTCATCCGCGAAATCCGCTTTTTTTTTGTCATCATTTGGTTCATCCTCGAGATCGCTGCAAAACCGAAGAGAAATTGGGGGAGGGTTAGTGTGTGGGAGGCCTTTTTCGTCTGGGGACGTTATTTCGTCTTTCAATAATTTCGAAAATGGAATCTAAAAGGAGTCAAGATTTTCTCTGTAATTGTTATTCAAGCTTGATAGGGGAGGGAAAATTTTCTGAAAACGATAGTGACAAAATTTATATTGAGGCACGCTGTTCAAAACCATTTATCCTCTCGAAGTTGCACCATTTATTTAAAATAGTGAAAACTTTGATATACACTCATGGTCCTCAGGTTGAAAGTTCTTTTAGCATGATAAATTAAATTTCTGTCATCTGAGGGCATAGAAAAAGAAAAGGAAAATGATAATGAAGAAATGGGAAGCGAAAGTTACCAGCCAAAAGAAAAAATAAGCAATGGATGCTGTGCAATTGTAGAGTTACTGAAAGACAATTATGACTGAAATTTGCCGAGAAGAAAGCTAGACTTGCTTGCAAGAAAAACCTTGAGTGGATGTTCTAGCATGTATAACAACAAAACAAGGGGGGGGACTGAGTTTGAAACGATGTCTTTTAAAACTATTTCGTTTTTAATTTTATATTGTGAATACGGTGATGTGCTCCAGTTTATCCCAATATATAATCTGTTGGAGCCCACCTCCATTCCACTTTTTAAGTCGTCATAGCAACAACCGAGAAACAAATATTTGTGACGTTATGCTTAGCTTTTCGTGTAGGTGACGTCATCCTACATGCACACAGTCCACGTGTATACCACTTTGTTTTGTTGTCATAGCAACAAAGAACACAGGTGCTGGTGTGATGTCATCCAATCCAAATCATTCTCACATGATGTCAGACGTCAGAGAAACGTTATGTCACACGGTCAATTCTAGAGATTCAAAAACTTCCTTTTTTGGTTGGAGGTTTAATGACCACCGTTAGTAACTCAGCGGGCTATAATCAGTCGTCCATCCCTAATTTAGGGTTGCTGGTTCCAGGGAAGGGAAAGAGCCAGTGCCATAAGACAAACACAACATCCATGCCTCACCGGGATTCGAACCCGGACCCCTTTCGGAAGAATGATCAGAGGCTATCGCTTAGACCACTGTGCCACTGGGGCGGCTTCAACACAAACTTTACATCAGGAATTTTGGTTCACAACCTAAATGGTGTTTAGCCATCTGTATGTGGCCACGTCAAGAGTACGAGGATCTGATGATGTCAAGATAAAAATATATATTCATACAGCATTGCAAAAGTCAAATGCCACTTAGCTGCTTAATTATTAACGTACTATTTAGACATAATCTACATTTTTGAGGTTACTCACCTTTATTCCAAAAATCTTTTAGGAGGTTTTCATCTCTACACATTTCCAACATGTATTTTTCTTAGTTACATCGTGGTTCAAGCCTCCCCCCCAAACAAAACCACGTCTTTTTCAACTCACGCAAACTTCGTTGTTTTGTTTTTTCATGCTTTATTGCCCAATTGTAAATTATACTTCTTACACAATTTATTAATTTCAGCTTAAATTCCTTTGATGTACGGAAACGATCCAATATATTTAATCTGCTTAATCCGTTTCCGTACATAAAAGGAATTTTCATCTGAAATTAATAAATTGTGTAATAAGTACAATTTACAATTGGACAATAAAGTGCACACCATTAAAAATATTGTACTGAATATGAAAGAAAACAAGAAGTGCTTGGATAGAGCTGGTGTTTACGAAATTCCTATAAGTAACAATCCCGCAGTATCGTACACTGGCGGAAAGTGAAAAAAGAACAAGAAGAAATTGACAGACGATCATGAAATTTACATATGTTAATGGAGTCGAGTTTACGTAGGTGTGATGTTAATTTCGGGACCAACCGGTGAGCGCTTATGCCACAGCATGGCATAATATGCAAATTATCGTCGGTGGTATTTAAGGAGTACGGCGAAGTGAATGTAATCAGTCGTCGCCGTACGGACACCTGCAAAGACCCTGAAGAAGCTGCAATGCCTGGACATGGAAGACGTGTACGATTTCAGCAGTTATCGGACTTTGAGCAAGGTCGTCTAGTCGGACTCCGCGAGGTCGTATCGTTGTATTGTGGAGCGAATTGGACGGGAAGTATCGGTGGTGGTACGATGGTGGCGTAGATGGTCCGAGGAACATTCCCACACGAGAAGACGTGGAACCGGCAGTCACAGATGAGCGGACCGATCGACGCATAAGAAGAGCGGCGTTGTCAAGCAGAACATCCACTGCGACGCAAATCCGAGCTGCCGTTGCAACTGAGGTGACTGTGAGTCCGCAACCGTCTACTGGATGCAGGACTACGTGCACGTGTGCCTCTGGCATGTGTACCTTTGACTCCAGCCCACCGCCAGGAACAGCTGCAGTGGTGTCGCCAATGTCTGCACTGGAGAACGCAATGGCGATCTGTCGTGTTCAGCGATGAAAGCAGATTCTGCTTGGGAGCCTGCGATGGCCGTATGCGTGTTCGCAGACGCACAGGGGAGCGTCTCCACCCTTCTTGCATCCGCCAGCGACACACAGGGCCTACACCTGGTCTCCTGGTGTGGGGAGCGATCAGCTATCACTCCCATACACAACTAGTGTTTGTACCGGGTACGTTAAACAGCACCTCCTACATCAACAACATCATCCAGCCCGTTGTTGTGCCATTTGTAAGGTCGGCCCATCGTGGTGTTTTCCAGCAAGATAACGCACGGCCACACACGGCACGTGCAACGCGACATGGACTTCCGGGTGTGAGACAACTTCCATGGCCTGCACGTTCACCGGATTTGTCCCCCATTGAGAATGTGTGGGATTTTATGGGACAACGACTTATCCGGTCTCCACGACCATCCTCGATTTATGCACCCATGTTGAGGATGCTTGAAACTCAATACCCCAAACTTAATCCAACATCTGTACGACAGACTCCATGCCAGAATTGCACAGTGTGACGCAGTTCATGGCGGTTCAACCTCGTACTAACCATGTTGCATGGAAATGTTATTTTTCAGTTTACCAGCAAATACAACTGTTTTTTGCCATAATGTTTTGATCACGTTATCCTCTGTATTCCGTTATTATGCTGTAGAAATTTCGTTGGTATCAGACATCTCCTTCTTGGTGTTCTTTTTTCACTTTCCGCCAGTGTATATAGGAAGCACTAAAAATAAACTAAAACATCGTTTACAACAGCACCTACGGAATTGGCAGAAAAAAGAAGCAAAAACTGCATTGGTCCAGTACTGTATTAAACAAAAGCAATACCCAAAGTTTGATGAAATAAAAATTATTACGAACTGTCGTACGGAAAGGCATTTAAGATTAGCAGAGACAGTATTGATTGAAAAAAATAGACACAGGTTAGGTAACGTTAATGGTCCTAATAGCTTAAACACGTCTTGGAAGGATTTGATCAGAATGGAAAGCCGTAAAGAAGAACAGAAGGGGAAAGAAAAGAAAAAAAAATGTTATGATAGAATATAAGATGATTAATTTCAAGAATCAACTACGATCAGCTATCGAACAGATATTTACTAGTACGAAAAGGAAACGAAGGCTATTGGGTCATCTGATAGATGGTGTCACTGCGGTGAAGAACGGGAATGAGAAGATGCAGCGCGAGCTCTGGAACATTCGCTACATTTGAGGACGGTGATGGGTGGTTCATCTGTTGCGTCCACTCCTTGAGAATGGCCTGGGCCTAGGCTCAAAGTGCTAGGATAGTACGCTTATTGTTGAGTGGGGAGAGGTCCAAGATTGTCCAGTATAGTGGTTGTGTCAGGTTTTAGGTTTGTTTCAATTTATTACCGGTGTGCAGTTGTAAATAATTATGGGTTACAGTTTTTAACTTTGACGTTTTAGGAAATGTGTAATTTAAGTTTTATTGATTGAAGTTTTAATTAGATATTAGTGTTTTAGGGAGTTCAATTATGTACACTTGTGGTTGATTATTTTGAATCGACATCTGGTAATTGGAGGGGGAAAAAAAAAAAACAAAGTTTGCGTGAGTTGAAAAAAGACGTGGGTTCTTTTGGGGGCCTTGAACCACGATGTAACTAAGAAAAATACGTGTTGGAAATGTGTAGAGACCATAACCTCCTAAAAGATTTTTGGAATAAAGGTGAGTAACCTCAAAAATGTAGATTAAGATAAAAATAGTTTCACTGAAAAGAATGGGGGAAATTGATACAGGGTTCACAGTTAGTGTATACGAAAAATGTTGTGGACAAAGAAGTGTTGACGAAATAGGGACTAAAGGTTTTACAAAACACATAACAAACAGACAGCTCGTCGTATCAAATTCCATAACCAACTGCTCTGGAAATTTTCAGAAAGCTGTGGACCAACGTCACCATCTATTGATGTGGAGCTCAAAAACTCAATAAATAAATGTCAATAATTTCTGTATCATAAATTTTATTTTTCCCCATCATTATTGACAGGCTTTCATCTAGTATTAACATAAATAAATTACAGTGAACAACTTTATCTTGCTCATTCTGTGTTATATTCACACTTCCCCGCAGCGCATCCTGATTTTTCACCAGGTTAAAAATTTCAGCTTTTTAATTTCTTCATCAGTCTCATGCATGCTAGGCAGAGCTACTTTCATTTGTGACTCTAAACGTGATGTCATGGGTCCTGCTGGATCAAAAGTAGAGTCTTCAACACGTCAACGGCTACGTTTTTCAGGAGATAAACAAGAGGCTGTGTCAGAATCGTCCAAACGTGCCTCCGTCTCATCAGAATCTAACGCACCGCTTTCCTTTTTCCGCTTATTTTCCCTTTCCTCTCTTTTTCTGAGTTTTTTTGTCACTACCTTGTCTACTTTTCCAATCACCATTTTCCTTTCAGTTCTTTGATCTATCAAAAAAGGAACTTCTCGAGTAGGTATTTTCCGCGAACGTTCACAAGAGCATGAATTATCCAGTATATTTGGACATTTACAAGTACAAACATCAAAAAGCGTTCTCTGGCCATCTGCAAGAAAAGACGACATTTTTGCCTTCGTGGACTCATCACATCGGCTGGCTGATTTCAAAATGCATTGATATTTCTTGTGGTACGCTTCAATCATTGCAACAATACGCTGATGTGATATAACACTTAAAGAAGCCTTTTGCCATATTTCAACAACACTTGTTGCGACAGAATGTGCAATATCACGAACTGATGGGTTGTAACCTTTTCTATCCTCCTTCATTTGTATTCTTAGCAATAAGAAATGTCTCATCATACTTTCGTATGTAGGCAGTTGCAAATCGCTCATTTTTTGGAGAGCACCAAATATTGGGCTTTTAACAGCCGTCCTGCTTGCAATATTTTTGTTTTCCATGATTCAAAATGCATACAGATAACGTTGTTTAGTGTTTATATGGCACTGAGTCAGATAGCAATGAGAAGATTTAGAATAATAAAACGAATTAATGATTAGTGGAAATCAAACAATGAACAGTAAAACCACAAGCACTTTCTGCAAAACTAAGTATGAAAACACAATATAGCTAACAAAGCGTGACTTATTGATTTATCGACTCCAAACATGTGTAATGACTACTAACTAGGGCGGAAATTCTGTCCGGATTCATGCAACTTTTCAAGGCCAAATGATATCAGATCAACAAATAGTTATGTGGCCGTCAATTATGCTCGAGCTCAAGGATTTGAGATGACTCAAAGTGAACTTTATTCTCACCAGCTGTTATGGGCATTCTTCAGCCAAAGCACCTTCTCTCCAGGGTTGTCTACTGGCACTGGTCCAACGCAGTAAGAAAATGAACTTTGCATACAGTGTGCAGACAAAGCATATTGATCAACTTAAAACTTTTTTCCCCCACTGTTATTGGGAACACTAAAAGACACTTTTCCGCACTAGGGGTTACTTGATTTCAATTACAAAAAAATTTCATCCGATTTTGCTTATGGCCCAATGCGGTCGGAAAAACATGAACTTAGTGTGCTGTGCGGAGACGTAAGGTATTTAAAAAAAAAATTATTTTGTTATTCTTGTTGTCCCAAATGACAACTTTTCTGCACTAGGCGATATGCAACAAAGAAAAAGTTTTTTTTCAGCTCACCCTATTGCTGAAGCTGTCTGTGCTTGTTATTGGTTTTGCTGGTACAGAAATTCAACTGCAAATGATCAGCTGTATTTACTGTTCTAAATTTGGATATTTTTGCTCTTGAACAAAATTCGGTTTTTTGTTGGCTAACTTTATGCAGTCTGCATTGATTTCCAGGATATGCTCAACCAAAATGCAACTGACTAACAACATAAATTTAGACCTAACCTCCAAACAATGGCCACTTTCCAACAACAGTCACATTTATTTTTTCCCCCAGTCTGAGGGGTGATCGCTGTTTAGAGGTTTCAATGTAGTTAGACTTTTCATATGTTTACATAAGGAGAGCAAATGAAAAAAAAAATGGTAATAAATTATATTTACTTGACATAGAAACTTAAATAATTGCACTATGCAAAGCAGTGAAACAAATTATTCTGACTTCACATCTGAGTGGAACACCTCTAATGAAGAGCACTGCAGAACTTGACAGTGCAATAGAATCACACCAGATGTCACTATCCAGTAATGTGATATATTTCATTGAAGTTACACTGTGTACACATTTTTCTTCATTTAATAGAATGCTGAAGTTTTGCTTTGCATTTGAGGTAAATCTAGTACAAAGTATGTATACAAACAAGTTTTATTTTTCTAGTAAGATGTACAAAAGGACTTGTTTAAACTTCTCAGAAAAATGAGTAGAACATAATGTCACGTCTTCTGTTTCTTAGCAGATTTTTCTCCTTGGGATTCACCTTTAAAGAACAGAAATTTGTGAATTAAATATCTACACTATTACTTAAAAAAAAACATTTCATAATGAACTTGTTTATAAATTACAGTAAGACATTCTCCCTGAGAGGGAGACAAAAATGAAAGAAAAACAGAATACCAACACACAATGGCTATCAATCACAGAAAAAAAATGTTTTAGCAATTATTTAGTCTTGTATGCTAAACTGCTACAATATACAGGCATGAAATGAAAGTGGTCATGGTGGAAAAAGGCTGAACTTTTCCCACATAAGAATATGCAAAAATAATTAACCTTTCAGCATTTACACTGCTGGCCATCCAAAATGCAACACCAAGGAGGACACAAGACAGCAAAGCCAGATTTACTGGACACATAACAACAGATACAAAGATGAAACGATTGAGCTTACAGGCCCGTGCAACTTGCGGAACACACAAACATCAATAGTTCGTGTGGCCCCCATGGCTGGCAATAACGGCCGCTACATGCCGCAGCATCGAATGAAAGAGGCTTTGGATGTGGGCTTGGGGTATTTCAATCCAGGATGCTTCCACACGTTGCCACAGTTCATCAGGAGTAGCCGCGGGTGGTGCTTGCCGGGCCACTCGGTTACCGGTCAGCGACCAGACGTGTTCGATGGGCGACATATCGGGAGAACAGGCGGGCCACGGCAGCAGTGACACCTGGTGGGCCGTGAAGAATTGTTGCACGATGCACGCCACGTGCGGACTCGCATTGTCCTGTTGAAACGTGGCCGCTGGCAGGTCCTGCAGGTAGGGGAGGACTACAGGCTCCAAAACCGCGGTGATGTAGCTGCGGCTGTTGAGTGTACCGGCGATGCGTACCAGAGGGGTGCAGGTGTCATATCCAATTGTGCACCAAACCATAACGCCAGGCGACGGACCGGTATGCGATGCATAATGCAGGCGTCATACAGTCTCTCGCCGCGGATCTGACCATCGTGGTGTTGCAGGCAGATGCGGGATTCGTCGGAAAAGATACTGTCATGCCATTCCGTAGTCCAAGTGCAGCGTTGAATGGCCCACTGCTGCCGCACTCGCCAGTGGTGTAATGTCAATGGCAATCAGAGCAATGGCCGCCGTGCAGCAAGTCCTCGCTCCTGCCGTCGAACAGTACGTGCTGACACAGGTTGTTGTGCAAAACACCCTAATTCCTGCGCTAACGTTCGTGACGTGGCGGTGCAAAGAGTCAATGCCCGCCACCCAAAATGCACGTCCTCTCGTTTGGTGATGCGCCGCAGCTGCGGCAATCACTCACGTCGGTCCGTCCGTCCCTCCTGCACCCACCGAATCCAGACTCGCTTCACTGTGGCTAGATGTCATACCACACGGGCGCCGATGTCTCAGTACGATAAACCGCTGTCGCGATAAGCCAGTATTCGTCCTCTGTTGAACTCCGAAACGGGCTGGAATGGCTGCCGTATTCTGCGACGAGGCATCAGGAAGCTTCCCACGCACAGGACCGGTGACACAACACACTTCCACTACTTACACCCCGCCTTCTGTGCACCCTTCCTATAGTGCTTCTCGGTGACGTGCCGGGGCACATGATTTGCATATGCCCTGAAATGCTAATCGTTTGCATGTCCTCTCGCGGGCGACGCGTGCTGCAAATTTCAGGCCAATCGGATGCTTCCTTCTTGGTGTTGCATTTTGGGTGGCCAGCAGTGTATTAACTACCCTAAGTGCCATATATGCATTTATAAAAGCCATAAAATTGTCTAACATTTCTTTAGAATCGAAAAAGAATTTTATTTTAGTCAATGTGCTTACACCAAACCAATGATGTCAATCCGATATTTATACTAATCTAATTTGTTTTACTGCAATTATTGCATTTCTGCATCGATCTCAGGAACTCCTCAGATGACTTCCAAAAGGGCTGAGGAACTCTTTCACCCCTGGACTTTAAATGACTGACAACATTCACAGCTTGTTATGATTATCAAAGTAGATACCAGGGCTCGACAAATATATCACAGATTTAGGAACCAGATCAGGAGTATATGTAGCATTGGGGAGGGGGGTCTTTCAGGACAAAATAAAACTTATAATAAAGAAACAAAGCATTTTTCTAATGTAAGCCGATTTTAAGAAAAAAATGAAACACTTGGGGGGGGGGGGTAAGTCCTCTTGCTTCCCCTCTTAATACACTCCTGAACCAGGTGAAACAAAATCAAATTTCAAAGAAGAATAATGCATGACTGTAACGTGTGGTGATGATGCTGGAATGAAAAGTAATAATGCATAATTTTTGTAAAAATATTCTTTTTACCCAAACCACTAATTGCAAAATAAATTTCCAATTTGCTCCATGATTTTCTTTTCCCACTCTTCCAGTTGCTGTTTTCAAAAAAATAAAAATTTTAGATTTTGATTTTATTAATTTATTAAAGCACAATTTGTGGAAGTCAAATTTTGTATATATTAATTCATAATATGTTCCTCCATATAATCTGCAGATCACAAAATTCAGGAAAAAAAAAGAAGCCTTTTGTAAGATCTGCAGCAGTGTGTATCCCACAGACTGTGAACAAAGAAAAAAATCAAAAAAAAATCTGATGCATACTTCGCAGTGGCAAATAATCTGTACATCGTGAAATTTTGAGAAAAACAATTTTTTTATTTTGTATAATTCTCTGTGACATGTCAACACACCATGAGATTCAGAAGAAAAAAGTATCGTACAATCCGCACCTGTCATGTTGATCTGAAATATAATTTCCGATGGAGAAGCTGCAATTCAAAGGATGCCCAAACCAGGTCCGAAGAAACGACTGTTACATTAAAAAAGCAACTGTCATTTTAAAGCATTTCTCTGTTATTTTTAAGTAAATAAAGAATTAAAATTCCTGGTTTTCGCAGCATTACTGTAGTTCATTAGTTAGACCTAAAAATGAAATCATGGCAATCTGTAGTATATTTGTCTCTTTTCTGAATAAGAAAAAAACAAAAACTAATACGATTAGTGCAGCAAAACTAACGAATGTGATTCACAAAATGATTATGTGTCATGGATTAGCTCTGCAGGCTTCTCACACCACTTAGACTCTACGAGTGCAAATGGTACTATAATACTGTAATAAACTTTCTGTGGTATAATCTGTGGATTATTTATTAAAAAGTCATAAATTTTGGTTCTGCAGATAATACACCTTCGTTGCATCATGCTTTCTGTTAGAATGCTTGTAAATAAAAAAAATATGTACAGGGTGTCCGAGAATTATTGGACACATTACAAAATTATGTAAAAAAAAAAACTACGAGCATTGTCTGTTTTTCTATGTCACGTATTACTAACACAGTTTCTATATTTTTGTTACTCCCAGAATCCGATAGATGGCGCTAGGTGTGGCCTGATGAGGAATGTATGAGAAATGCACAATCAGTAATCATGTCATCCGTACAGTAGAAGGCGATGTGTGTGTCATGGCTTGCGGAATTAAAGTCTGTCATTAAAGTTAAAAGATGGTACCATTTAGAGTATGTTGTATTCCTCCGTTAACAAATTCAATTAAGCGGTGGATGAAACAGTTTAAAGAAACTGGCAATGTGGAATATCGTGGAGGAGTCAGTAGGCCTAGCGTCAGCGGTGAGACGGTTGACCAAGTTAATGAAAGTTTCCGACGAAGCCCCAGGAAATCCGTTCGTAAAGCCAGCAGAGAACTGTGCATTCCAAAACCGACAGTTTACGATATCTTGCACACGAAATTGAAGTTTCATGCATATAAAATTCAAATAGTGCAAAAGATGCAGGTAAATTATCACACTCTGTGATACGATTTTGCTGTGGATATGCTGAATCGAGTGGAAAACGACGAAAACTTTCTCAGTGCTGTAATTTTTAGTAATGAATCCACATTTCATGTATCAGGTATTGTGAATCATCACAACTGTAGGATATGGGGCAGTGAACCACCTTATGCTGCTACTGAACTACATTGTGTTTCTCCAAAAGTTAATGTGTGGTGCACCCTATCATAAAGAGAAGTGATTGGCCCTTTCTTCTTCTGCGAAAAAACCATAAATGGTGGCATTTACTTGGATATGCTAGAAAATTTCATAATTCCCCAGAAAAAAGATATGACAAAGTCGTTTTCCAACAAGGCGGCGCGCCTCCCGCATTGGTCAACGTGTGTACGTAAGTGCCTAAATGAGCATTTCCCCAACAGATGGATTGGGCGTGGTGGTCTTATTCCGTGTCCTCATCGCTCTCCAGATCTAACTCCATTGGATTATTTCATGTGGGGTTATGTGAAGGATTGTGTCTATCAGATGCCTTGTGCTGATTTTCAGGAACTGAAGCAGCATATCACAGCTGCTATTAATTCCATAACTCCTCAGATGCTTGCCACATGGCATGAAATCGAGTATCGCTTGGACGTACTACGAGCAACCAAGGGATCTCATATCCCAATTTATTAACTTGTGCAGTTACATTGTAAGTTAGTACAGTCAGTTTCTTTCTATCATTTTAATGTTTTGTTTTATATAATTTTGTAATGTGTCCAACAATTCTCGGACACCCTGTATATTATTTCAATCTCTATGTGGTCCTCTATCTCCATTGCATTACATTTTTCTGTTACTGTATTTTTGGTACTTTTCCAATAACACCACTTCTCCTCACAATTACCATGCACATTTTTTAAAATACCGAAGATATGTTTTGTTTTTTCATTACTGGTGTATTATCTGCAGAACCAAAATTTATAACTTTTTAACAGATAACCCACAGATTATACCACAGAATACTGCAAATTACAAAATCTGAAGAGAAAAAAAAAAAAAAAAAATTGGGTGCCAGTTTTCTAGGCACTTGGAACTTTTTGAGCCCTGGTAGATACTGTGAATGAATCTCATGATTTGCATCTTCAGCATCACAGTGTACTTAAATATAGTTGTTCTCACTATACCTACATAAGTGCTTCCAATATAATAAGAAAAACATAAATAAAAATATAATCACATAGCGAAATGTGGGGGGGGGATATATATATATGCAGCTTGGTAAGAAAAATTCTAAATTCCGAAAATCACGGAGCATTCTCATTCACGCTAAAAACATTTTTGGGTGGCGTACAGTACAGCATGAAGATGCCCAAAATATATCAAACAAATGTCCTGATTTGTCAACATATGTTAGAAAAGATCTTAATAAAGCTGACTGCTGACATGTTGCAAAAATGGGGTGTTTGTAATATCCCTATGTTGGACCCATGCTCAGACGAGATTATCAGCAACTACATAGGATTTACTAGACGGCAGACAGGTTTGCGCCTGCAGGAGCACAAATATAGCCTAAAAGCTAACCTAAATAACATAGCCCTAGCAAGGAATGTCAATTCCGGAATTACGTACCCAGACTGGCAGAACACAAGGAAAGAAAAGGAATTATTAGCAACAGAACGAAAGGAAAATTTATTAGCAACCCCTGCCTCTGCCCACTCACTACTGTGTGTGGAAAGTATTTATATTACAGCTTTTAGTGACCAGTGTTGCAATGATTACAGCCCTTATGAACTGTCTGGAACTTGGGATCACCTCATTAATACATTCATAACAAACTGTTGTTTCAAGTGGCATAATATGTTTAATTTAGAATAACTTGTTCTTACAACTTACCTTCTTCATCATGATTTGCACAAGTTGTCTACAAAATCCTGTTTGTCACGTGTTCCTGGAGTAACGTACCCATGGTGCACATGGACAGTGTTTATATGATGTTATGTTGGCATGTCTGATACATCTGAGGATGAGGTGATTGTCACCTTGAAAGTACTAATGGTTTTAATTTGTACATATCATTCATCCTTTAATAAATCATGCTCAGACGGTATTTGTTTGTAATTAGTTGAAATGTCCCGACATTAAACATATCCAATAAACAATCCCAAAAATGTTTAAAGAATGTTAGAATCATGAGAATAAACTTTGCATGAATGTTGCATACCATTATTTTACAGATTTTCTATTTCCGTAGTATATTCGATGTTTCCCATACTCCGTAGCGGACCAATGATTTCTGTGCTGCCTATGGCGAGTTCGTAGCAGTAGCAAACAGATATTGTGAAAGTTTATCAATAGTTTTAACATAATATTTATTAGAACAACTTAGAAAATTACTGGTAATTTTCTTAGAATCATGAGAATAAACTTTGCATGAATGTTGCATACCATTATTTTACAGATTTTCTATTTCCATAGTATATTCGATGTTTCCCATACTCAGTAGCGGACCAATGATTTCTGTGCTGCCTATGGCGAGTTCGTAGCAGTAGCAAACAGAGATTGTGAAAGTTTATCAATAGTTTTAACATAATATTTATTAGAACAACTTAGAAAATTACTGCTAATTTTCTTAGAATCATGAGAATAAACTTTGCATGAATGTTGCATACCACATTATTTTACAGATTTTCTATTTACGTAGTATATTCGATGTTTCCCATACTCAGTAGCGGACCAATGATTTCTGTGCTGCCTATGGCGAGTTCGTAGCAGTAGCAAACAGATTAAAAAAAAAAAAAAAATAGAATTTTACAAAAACCAGACTTTTTCTTTTTAAGTTCCCTGACACTAGGTTTAAAAACCAGACATATTCCAATTAAATCAGGACAGTTGGCAACACTGAATGTATTATTATGGTGGCTACTATCTTTTCTCAAAGGTTGTAAAAGTTTATCAATAGTTTTAACACAATATTTATTAGAACAACACAGAAAATTACTGGTAACTTCTTTTTCTTTTTTTTTTTTTCTGTCTAGTGGTTGGGAATCATTGCAAGTGTGCAAGAAACAAGGTAACCAGCTGGGGTATCCCATTTTCTCCTAGTCTGAGCTTATGGCAGATGTATGACTATGATCTAGTACTATCAATCAATCACACACTACCAAAAATTAATTCTGCACGAGATATGAAAATTATTTTTTGAAAGCTATATACAGCATATTTTTTGTTTTGACACAAGGAAAAACCTAACCAAAAATAAAAAAAATGAAAAGAAAAATTTAGCTTCTGTATTTAATTTTCATCAAGACAGGCCTCTAGCAGAATAAGCAGCTTTGAAACACCATGTCTGATCATTTTCAACCATCAATAACTCTCCAGGAACTACCAGAGAAACGGAAAACAAGTAGGTTTGAATACATGAAGGCCATGACACAAATTGTTCAAATACTGCAGACCATTATGGCACCCAATGCAGAAGGTGAGAGTATGGAGCAGCATAGGCACTATTTCTCGATGACAAGACAAAGCTCATGCAAAAAATTACTTGGGAAAATAGGTAGCAAATAAAGCAAGCCAAAGTATTGCTTGAAAATTTTGATTTATTCACTGCTATCAATTTTCTATGGTGGATAGTCTTTATTCAAAGACGTAGTGTGAGGCCAGATATAAATGATTAAATTATTTTTTTCAATAAAAATTGTTTGGTTAGAAAATTTGGTGGATGTTGTTGAAGAAAAACAGAACTTTTAAGGTTATATTTATTTAAATGCATTTAATTACATTAGGCAATAGTGTTGTGCTCTTGTAACTACTAAGCCATTACATATTTATAGAATATATTTATCTATGTCCAATTGCCCAAATATATGAAAGGTACATAGTACAGCGATAAAATGTGTATACAATGCGAAATACCCTAAGCAAAGTGGCCACTAGATTTTGACCATCTACTGGCCACTGACCACTTGGAAAAACTACCAGTTTTTTATCTTTACTTTTGTGAAATGTAAAGTCGTTTTCTTCGCACAGTGAGCATGCAGTCAGTAGGTTTTGAACATTAATTTTGTTTTAAACAAGAGAAAAAAAAAAAAGGCTTGATTTGCCCTTTGATATAGCAAGAAGTGACTAAGGAATGGGAAATCACATATTTTAAGCGAAATTAAATATCAAAATCGATAATACATTGCTCAGATTCCATCATGGACAGATCAAGTATTGTATAGAGCTTGAAATTTTAATTTTTCTTTAAAAAGGGGAGGGGAAGGGGACAAAAATGCTTGCTCTACTGAGTAGTTTTGAAGAAGAGACTAATAAAAATAGGAAAACATGCCTTTCATTAGAAATCATTCTTAAAAAAATATGAAGTTGCTCGTTTCCACTATTACCCAAAGATACTAAAAACGGGAACATCATCAGAAAAATATAAAAAACAAGAATCGGGAAAAGTAAAAAACAAACACTAAGACGAATTTGAAATTTCAAAAATCATGCAACTTTCTTGTCCCTGCTACAACAATAGTTTCTGAGGGTTCCAAACATTTTCGGCTAGCAGATGGCATGAAGACATAAAAAAAAAATCAAAGAAATGCCATGACATTAAAAACATCCAATAACCAATTCACAAAAAGTTAGAATCTTGAAAACATGAAAATAAACTTTACACAAATATTGAATAACATTATTACACTGAGCTTTTTATTTCTGTATGATTTCCCACACACCGCAGCAGACCAATAATTTCTGTAGTGACTACAGAGTGTCTCAGCAACTAATTAACCTGTTTCAGTCTTCTCTGAAGCAATGCCGAAGCACATGATGTTTATCCAATCACGCCTGTTACTCACCCCCCCATCCGGAGAGGACATATTACATATCAGCCGGAAAAGTTGAACTCTAAAGAGGTTCAAGAAGATAAGAGGGAATCAAGAAAGAAAAAAGAACGGAGTTCTACATCGCTTCACTCCTATGAGAGATATGCAGGTTCTTAAAAGCAACTTTTTTTTTTTTTTTGTTCAGGTACTTGAACAGTTGGTTGGTTTAAAAAATAATCATGGGTATGTATGGCATATTTTCAAAAGGTATTATTGCCTTTGGTGCATTTTTGCTACCAATATATCGACGTTTTATAAATCTGAGCACGGGTACATTACAACATTTTGTCACTATAGCTACTCAAATGCAATCTACAAAAAACCAGATTGAACTTTTGCCAACAAATTTGATGTTCTGTATAAGCCCACAGACCATGAGTTCGCAAAACTTACGAGTAACTTTCGGAAGCAATTAATCTTGATGCAGAAAAACAGAGAGTAAGAACATAAAATGCAAATGTACTCAAAGCAATTCGTTGATGGCTAAAATGAGGGAAAATGTGATAACAATTTAGTATAACTGAAATTGTTTGCAGTAAAACTAGGTAACATTTGAGATGATGGAAGCTCTGAAGAAGAGGAAATTGATGGTCCACTTTCATCACAGCAGAACTTAGAAATTGTTGCTGAATTTGAAAATAATGTTTCTCTTGATGACATCGGATTTACACAGTACAGATGACATTGTTAACGTGATACTACAAGCAGCTCAAAATGATATGTCTGGTGGACAATAATAGTGATGAAGAGTTTCATGAAGAATTGCCACCAACTTATATATAACAGCAGTTTTGGATTGCACAGAGAAGCTTCAAAATTTCTTTGAAGCCAGAGGAACAGATAATAACATTTTTTCACCCAATGAGCACAGTTAGATGAGCAAACTAACATAGACACCTATTACAGGTTCCTAAAGAAGAAAATATAAATATGTATAATCAATGGTTTTTTTTTTTTTTTTTTTTTTTTGGAGAAAAAGTTGCAAGAGCACTTAATACATTTTTTTTTTTTGCAACTCTTTTCTATACTGTAAAATCAGAAAAAAATGAAGATGCCAATATCAATTTTTGACACTACTGCCAGCAGAGTTATGCATTCTGCAGATATTGACAGTAACAATTCAGGCTGAAGTTCATCTGTGCACCACAAGAGATTTGTGCTGAGAACAACTGAAATACTTGATTTGATTCCAAGGGATAGGAACAGGCTCAGAAGATGACTAAGTGGAAGACAGGCTAATAAAATTTGAAAGCATGTTGAAGTGGCTTGGACAAGACTGATTCTAGATGGAAAGTTATGGAAGAGACCTTCATACAACAGTGGATAGGTAATGATCGTGAGCATGAGAGTTGTCCATAGTCACAGCACTGATTTCTTGTGAGGTAATAAGTGCATGTATTCATTACTGCTTTTATTGAATGTTACACAAGAAGAAGACAAAGCTAAGCTTCCTAAAATGTAAACCTATTTTGCAATGTACCTATTAATACAGGTGTATAACATGGACGTCGAAAATATATTTAGTATTCTCAGCCATTCAATGATGAGAACGAATATAAACTCTTTTCTCCCTGTTGTATAGCTTACCAATATACAGTATGAAACGCTTATAAATTATGCAATTGACGTTAAATACCATTTTTGGAATATTGATAAACGATATCTGCAGCCCACGCAATATCGGACAGAATTTTTAGACATGAAATAGTTCTATTTCAGGAATTAATAAATTGTCTAGTTGTCCACCCCTGCCGTAAGAGAAAATGATCAAGGAATGACAGCTTGAGAAACAAAGTAATCAGAGATATACACTGGTGTGCAAACATTAAAGACGAAGAGGAGAAATTAGCATAACAGCGGAACGAGCAGGCAGAACGGACCGAAAGACCACTCAGGAGATAGACTAGGGTCCGGTACCGTAAGGCATGCGCATATATGCAGCATGACATGGGGGGAAGGGGGGGGGGGTTGTCAGATGGGTATAAAGCACACAGGCGGTGCATGCTCAGAAATTCGGTGAAAGCTATTGAACGGTGTATATCGGTTTGAACGACGTAGAGTTGCTGCCACCGTGTGATATGGCCAACAGGCAATCCAGTAGATGACATCTGGATGACTTTACCCGAGGTCGCGTCATTGGGAAGTTGGAAGAAGGTCAAAGTGTGACTAGTTTTGGCCGAGCAGTTCGGGATCGCTCACAGCATCGTTTCACGAGCTTGGAGAGCATTTCAAACGACAGGAACAGCTGTCCGAGAGTTTAGCAGTAGTTGTCCACGAGCAACCACGGCGGTGGACGACCGGTATATTGTCCTACAGGCGAGAAGAGACAGACGGCAGACAGCGGGAGAAATCGCAAGGCACATGCAACAGACAACTGGACGTCCGTTATCGTGTTTTACCGTGGCCAGGAGGCTGCACAAAGGTGGTCTATTTGCACGACGACCAGTATGCTGTGTGCAATTAACACCTGCTCATCGGAGACGGCGGTTTCTGTGGTGCCAGGAACACAAGAACTGGACACATCAGCAATGGTGTCGAGTTCTCTTTATGGTTGAGAGCCCATTTTGTCTGACGAGCAATTCTGGACGTATACACATCTGGAGAGAGCAGGGAACACGCAATCACACCTCCAACATCATCGAAAGGGACCGGTTTGGAGGTGGCGGAGTTCTCCTTTGGGACGGTATCATGCTTGGTAGCCATACTGATCTCCACATCTTCCAAGGAGGTTCAGTCACTGGTGTCTGCTATTGTACCGAGGTTCTCCTGCCTCACGTGCGTCTGTTTAGAGGTGCTGTGGGTCCTGAGTTCCTCTTCATGGACGACAACGCTACACCTCATCGTACAGTGGCTGTCGCAGAGCTGTTGGAGAGTGAAGATATTCAAGGCATGGATTGGCCCGCAAGGTCCCCGGACCTAAATCCAATCGAACACGTGTGGGACCTTCTCGGGAGACGCTTGGCAGCACGTCACCAGCCGCCAGCAACAATTCCGCAGCTGCGATTGGCGCTACAAGAGGAATGGGCTGCGATGTCTCAACAGCTTGTCGACAACCTCGTCCTCAGCATGGACAGATGTTGTAAATCCTGTAACACAGTCAGGGGTGATCATATCCCCTACTAAAGACTGGATTTTTCTTGGCAGCCACCTGTCACACGGACGTTTCTGTCTTCTGGTTGGTTGATTTTTATGGCGCAAGGGCCATGGTTGGCCAAAGAGCACCAGAAACAAGACAAACAAATAGTATTAAAAGTGTGGTAAAAAGCTTAAAATCTGACTGACCATGTAAAACTGAAAAATGAGAACGATGGAAGGGCTAAAAAAGATAATGGAACAAACAGTATTAAAAACATGATACAATGATTAAAATCTAGCTGATGCAGTAAAACTGAGAAATGAGGATGATGATAAGGCTAAAATCTAGATACGTTTAAAATAGTCAATTTCTTTAAAAAATTAAAATACGGCAACAGAGTCACAGTGGTCATTGAGGAGCCGCTGCAGTGTAGCGGCGTCCTCGGTCAACAAATGAGAATGAAAGAAATGAAAACGTACATCACGAAAACGAACACAGGTACACAGAAGATGAGGGACAGTGAGTCGGCAGTTGCACGCCTCACACATCGGCGCAGTGTCGCCACACAGCAAAAAGCGGTGAGTGAGACGACAATGCCCAATGCGGAGACGCGCAAGCACCACTTCCTCCCTACGGTTCCGACGATATGTGGATTTCCAAATTTCAAGATTAGGTTTGATACGATGCAGTTTATTTTCCACCTGTTGGTCCCACAGACCTTGCCACGTTCGCTTGATATGGTCGCGAACCAGAAAGCGGAAATCCCGATGAAACAGTGGCAAGGGTGTGACGACCAAAGAGGAAGCAGATCTAGCAGCCGCATCAGCACACTCGTTACCCGAGATTCCAACATGCCCGGGAATCCAACAAAATTGTATCTGGACACCGGCCTCGAGCAAGGAACGAAGAAGCCTTCGTACGGAAAGAAGAAAGGGGTGGTCACAGCAGTCCAACGATGACAGTGACTGTACAACACTCAAAGAATCAGTGTACACCGCAGCCCGTTGATGAGAGCCCGACTGAACATGAAGCAATGCAAGATACACAGCATGCATCTCCGCCGAAAACACCGTGGCCTCAGCTGGGATCTGCGCTACTGACACGTCATCTACACAGACAGCCGCGGATCCAACAATTCCATGCATCTTGGAGCCATCAGTGAAAATGGGGGTGTAGTCAAAATTGAGGTCACGGTGCTCAGCGAAGAGCTGCTGGTACACTGACGCAGGGGTTGAGGATTTAACGAAAGATGTAAAGGTGGTATCAACCATGACACCAAGTGGGTGCCATGGAGGATCCCCAAAGCCCCTGGTCTCTCCAACAAGTGACAGGTCGAGCCCTACATCACGGGCTACGGTCGCCATACGAAGACCGAAAGTTGAAATGCAGGAGGGCCGGTTCCCGAATAAACGAGCATGCTGAGGATGAAGAACTGCATCGTATAAAGGATGGTCTGGAAGAGATCTAAGTTTCAAGTAGAATTGAATAGACAGCTGCAGACGGCGTAATTCAAGCGATGGTTCGTTCGCGTCAGCGTAAAGGCTGGGAATTGGAGATGTTCGAAATGCTCCCGAACAAAGACGCAGTGCTTGATGGTGAATAGTGTCCAAAGGCCGGAGAACGGAACGACGAGCAGAGCCATACACGATACAACCATAATCCAGTTTCGACCGTATTAGAGAATGATAAATGCGAATCAACGACACCCTGTCTGCGCCCCATGAGACTCTCGAAAGGATCTTAAGAATAGATAGAGCCCGCAGACAGGAAATCTTGAGCCGCCGAACGTGCGCACGGAATGTAAGCGCACGGTCGACGGTCAGTCCAAGGAACTTGGTCTCCGGCAAAACTGGTATGGCTGCACGGTCTAAAAACAGCTCTGGGTCAGGATGGATGCCGCGCCTCCGGCAGAAATGGACACACTCTGTCTTGTCGGGAGAAAGAACGAAACCATTGCTATTCGCCGCTTTAAAGATCTGGTTAATCGCAGACTGCAACTGCCTTTCAATAAAATTCATGCTGGATGACGAGCAGAAAATGTGTAAATCATCAACATAAACTGTAGCCGAAACCGCAGGAGGAAGATTTGTTAAGAGACAATTAATGCGAAGGATGAACAATGTGACAGATAAAATGCAACCTTGAGGAACACCTTGTTCTTGATGGAATGTTGCCGATAGCGTCGTACCCAGGCGCACCTGGAACACCCGATTGCGAAGAAAATTTAAAATAAATGTCGGAAGATTTCCTCGCAATCCGCATGCGTGGAGGTCACGGAAAATACCATGCCGCCACGCATGATCATAGGCTTTCTCGATGTCAAAGAATACAGAAACCAGGTGCTGCCTACGCACGAACGCCTCGCGCACAGATGTCTCAAGGTGCAGGAGATGATCGTGAGGTGAACGATGATGGCGAAAGCCGCTTTGTGATGGTGAAAGTACTTGATGATATTCTAAAAAATGAATTAACCGGGAATTAACCATGCGTTCAAGAACTTTACACAGACAGCTAGTGAGAGCAATTGGACGATAACTAGAGGGAGACTTAGGATCCTTGCCAGGTTTGGGAAAAGGCAGAACAACTGCTTTTCGCCAAGATTCTGGGAAACTGTGCTCCGACCAAATACGATTGTATAAGATTAAGAGATTCTCGAGAGACGACTGCGAGAGATGACGGAGCATGTCATAATGGATGCCATCGGGACCGACCGATGTGGCGCCGGACCGATGCAGAGCCACCCTGAGTTCAACCATGCTGAAGGGGAGTTATATCCGGTGTCGAGAAAAGGCGCAAAGGAGATTCTCTGGCATTCCGCAGTGGATTTAATCCTCAGAAAGGAGGAAGGATACGCCAGGTCACTCGACACGGAGGCAAACGCCTCCCCCAAACAATCAGCAATCTCCCCGACTCCAGCATATGTGCAGCCGTTACTCTCGAGAATAGAGATCTGGTGAGAGCTGTAGTTACCCCCGGATCTTACGAATCTTGTCCCACACACTTTTCGAACTGGCACGTGAAGTGAGAGATGAAACATACTGGATCCAAGACTCCCTCTTGCTACGTCGACGCACCAACCGAGCATAGGATTTTGCTCGTTTGAATGTAACGAGATTAGCATCGGTTGGATAACGCCGAAACGTAGACCAGGCCTTATGTTGAGCTCTCCTAGCCGCTGCGCATTCAGGGGTCCACCAAGGTTTCGGACTTCTGGAGAGTGTCGTAGATGTTTTTGGTATAGAAAGATCAGCTGCCTGAAGAATACAATTTGTGACTTCAAGAACCGCTGCGTCGATTGACTCTTGGGTCACCATTGCAGAAGAGATCAAAGCTGACGGCGTGAAGACCTCCCATCTCGCACGCTCCATCCTCCAACGAGGAGGGCGGGAGGCAGAAGTTGGCATGTTGGCATGATGCGAGAGCAAAATCGGAAAATGGTCGCTCCCGTGGAGGTCGTTACACACCGTCCACGACCAGTCAGCAATAATTGATGGTGATCCCAAGGTCAAATCGATCGCACTGAAGGATCGTGTCGGTTCATGGAAGTACGTGTCAGCACCGGTGTTAAAAAGGCACAAAGAGGCCGAGGACAGAAGAGACTCTATGCGACGACCTCTCGTGCTGATGCTGACACTACCCCACAAATGATGATGGGCATTGAAGTCACCCAGTAGAAGAAAGGGTGAAGGCAGCTGATCAACCAATCTCTCCAGTACAGAGACGCTCACGTTCTCGTCCGGCGGCAGATAGACACTGCAGACAGTAAGAGGTACAGGCATAGAAATACGAACCGCCACGGCCTGCACAGTTGTGGAAACCGCGACGGAAGATACCGGAACCCTGTGAGGGACGAGAATAGCGACTCCCGCACAGGCTATATTTCCAGACGAGTTATCTGTCCGAAATGCACTGTAGCCTCGAACTGAAAGCAGGTCTGATGGTTTAAGCTTCGTCTCCTGTAGACAAAGGCACACCGGAGAGTAAAATGAAAGCAGATGTTTCACTTCATCAAAGTTCGTCCGAAAACCTCGACAGTTCCACTGAATGATGATTGAAGCCATGGTTATAAGTGAAATGAAAATGAAAATGATCAAACAAAGTCCGGCTCCATCGCCTCTGCTGGGGTTCCCCCAGATCTGGAGGCGTGTGACCAGGGGCTAAGATGGGAGCATGTTTTGTCCCAAATGTCTTACCGGGAGGCGCACGACGTTGAGTCGTTTCCTGAGATTTTGGAGGAGAAGAAATGCTTTTCTTATCCTGGGCTTTGGTCTTTTTGTTAGAAGAAGTGGCCTGAGTTCCCTTGTTGGGGGTGGGATGAGTCTGCTTCGGCGAAGTGGTGGGTGGCGCTTTCAGACCTCTAGCTCGAGGCTGGAGTGCCTCCAGTCCGGCTGCGATGATGTCGTTAACATTGAATGGACATTTAAGGGGGATCAGAATGTCAGTCTGAATGGCAACCGTAGATTTGGCAACCACCACTGAAGCGTATGATCGCCGATCAGATGTAACAGGAATCACTTTTCTTCTGGCCTCAGGATAGGAAATATTTTCCACCGTTTTGATCCTTTGGATTTTCTTCTCCTCCTTCCACTTGGGGCAATCTTTGGCTGATGCTGCGTGTGAACCCTTGCAGTTCACACAAAACTCAGCCTCAGCCACACATTCCTGCAGAAGATGTTCTGTGGCACCACAGCGTGCACACCTAGGATTGCTCCTGCACGACTGCTGAGAATGGCCATAAGACTGGCACCTAAAACATCTCAAAGGGTTAGGGATGTACGGGCGTACCTCGAGGTGGAGATACCCTGCCTTGATGGATGTAGGCAGGGAAGGGCTATCAAAAGTTAAAATAATGTTCCGGGATGGGACGGACTGCCCATTTCGCCTGAATAGAATACGCCGCACACCCGTAACGTGTTGACTTCTCAGTTCTTCAAGTAATTCTTCCTCAGCACACTCAACAAGGTCCTGAGAGGAGACAACACCTCGAGATGAATTTAGGTATTCATGGGGTGTTATTTTGACCGGAGTCTCAAGCAGCGTGGTGGTGTTAATAAGTGTGGAACAGTAGGCCACAGTGGACATTTCTACCAGAAGATCTCCAGATTGGAGCTTCTTTACGCTCTTAGGAGAGCTTGCAATGGATTGAAGAGCTTTATTTATCCAAAATGGACTTTTGGCACTCAAAGGCTTTGAAGGGTCCAATGAGTGCACAAAAAAGAATCGAGCATTTGAACAATCAGGGACATGTTTTTTTGCAGAAGGGGATGACCCTTCCTCCATACCTCTTTTGCTTTTTGGTTCTTGGGAAATTTTATTTTCATCCATGAAAAAATTTAATAATTCGTCCGCCGACTTCCCCACCCACAATCGAGCCCAACGAGGGAGAGCCGGAGGTCCGCAAGCCCAAGTGGACGCAGGACACGACTCTAGGGATAGCAAGCGGATATAGCAAGTTGATAGGGCAGACATGCGCTCGGCGAGCACCCAGACTTTCCCATGCCTAGGGAACACCTCTTTGGCATGCCCACCCTATCCCCAGACTCACCCTGTCGTACGAGACGACAAGCCGTTAGAGGTCTGGGCTCCACTCGGCCACAGACCTCATTGACTAGGAGTGGGTTAGTTCCCAGCCGCCCGTTTAGGGTGAAGCAGGGGGCAAAGAGGAGTGTTGGCAACTGGCGACAACAACACCCAGGCCTCCAGAAACCGCAGCCTCCAGCATCCCCTTTTCCACCTTACGGGTCACCGCACACGGCAAACGTGCAGGCAGGTCTAGCTAACCAGCTCGGAAAAACAAAGAAAGAAACATGAAATGGAGAAGACAGGAAAGAAAACGAGAAACTAAAATCCTGAGCTGGCGCATAATCACAACCTCAGCAACCTACAACTGAGGCGGGTTCATGTATAGTGAAAAAACATAAAAAATGTGAAATTCATCACATATAGTTCATGTTGGCTCGGGCCGTGGGGATGCCATCCCCCATCAGCTGGATGAACAGCTGTCCCTTCGGTTATATAATCGTTCAAGACGAAATGAAATATTGATCCGTCACAAGGTCAGCTCGGGCCGTGGGGGCGCCGCTCCCCAAATAACTGGAAAACCAGTTATCCCCGTGCGGGGTTCTGTCTTCTGTCCAGTTGTGCTAGAAACTACCTTTTCAATAAAGTGCCTTTGTATCTTTTGGATTCCTTGTTTGGACGGTTTTGCTCACTTGTTCCATATTCTTACATCTTGGGGATCTTATGGTATGATTTGAGTCAATTTGGAGCACTTCTGCACGACGTTACATTCGAAAAACCGTCTCATAATTAATTTTTGCACGCCAGTGTATATTTCGGTACCTATTCATGCAAGGTAGAGGAGATATATACTGCGTTTTAGTTAACGTCAGATACCTGACGATCGGGATGTAAGGTCAGGTGATGCGTAACATCACAGCCTCTCCTTGACAAATGTCAACCCCGCCTTCTCGTGGTGCATCCTGTTCCCACTAAAGGGGCTCTGACGACCGCAAATAGCGGTATAACTATACCATCGGGATCAGAGGAAATGCTATCCCACACTCACCAACCCGCTTGGCCAGCGTGGTGAGTTATGGCCAAACACCTCCAAAATGACTCTACAACTTAAATCTTGGCCCTCAGTCTCCGGCAGCTGGAATGTACCTGGCCAAGGCAGCGGCCAGTGCGACATGAAGGCAGAGGGTGCTAAGAATCCCCGGAGGACCGGACTAGGCTGCCATTTGATGCTGACCTTGGCTACCTACAACGGACGCTCCCTATCCTCTGATTCAAGGCTTCTTGAATTGGAAGAGGAACTACAAAGGATCAAGTGGGACATCGTGGGGCTAAGTGAGGTAAGGAGAAAAGGAGAAGATCTCATTGAACTGAAAAGTGGACATCTCTTCTATTATCGTGGGACAGATACTGGCAGAACTAGTGGTGTTGGATTTATAATAAACAAGAAACTGAAGGATAAAGTGGTAGAAGTTGAAAGTTCCTCTGACAGAGCTGCACGACTCGTTATCCAACTATCGAGAAGATACCAGGCTCAGATTATTCAAACGTATGCACCCACCACAAGTCATCCTGAAGAAGAAATTGAAGAATTTTATGAGGAAATTCGTCATCTAAATAATAAAGGTAAGCAGCACTTGAAGATAATTATGGGAGATTTCAATGCAAAAATAGGGCACCGGCAACAGAATGAAACTTCAGTAGGTAAATTCGGTCACGGCAACAGAAACCAGCGTGGAAATACTCTCGTTGAGTTTGCAGAGGCAGAAGGATTTTTCATCTTGAATTCCTTTTTCAAGAAAAAGCCACACAGGAAATGGACATGGAGACATCCAATTGGGACGACAAGTGAAATTGATTTTATTATGTGTAACAAAAAATTCGTCATCGAAGACTGCAGTGTGCTAAACAAGTTCAACACAGGTAGTGACCATAGATTGGTGAGATGTAAGATGCACCTCAACACTAAACTGGAACGTGGCAAGCTCATAAGACAAACAAAATGTATTGACATAACCAACCTTAAAAAACACCATAATACTTTCAAGTTGGAACTGAAGAACAGATTCTCTGCTTTAGAAGGCCTAACATCGGAAGAAGTGGATATTTCAGAAGTTAACAGAAAAGTAACCAAAGCTCTTATGGAAACAGCAACAAAATTAGCTGGGTCTAAGAACAAGTTGCATGTAAACAAATTATCAGGAAAAACCAAAATGTTGATGCAAAAAAGAAGAGAGATGAGGACAACTAAAGAAGATGTGACTTCCAAAGTGGAATATATAGAGCTATGCAAGACAGTACGAAAAAGTATCACTGAAGACGTAAGAAAATTCAACTGTGAACTAGTGAGGAAAGCAATTGAAAACAACCAAAGCCTAAAGATAGCAAAGGGACATCTCAGTAAGGGAAGAAAACAGATTATGGCTCTGAGAAAAGAAGATGGTTCTATAACAAGAAATAGAGGCGAAATTTTGACAAGAGTGAAAGATTTCTACTCCAAATTATATGAAAGGGATGATACATGTACTCCAGACATCATGAAAGGTACCAGAGTTCTTCCAGTCCTCCCAGCAGAAGTTGCACATGCAATCAAGAACATGAAGCAGGGGAAAGCTCCAGGAGAAGATGGAATTACTATAGACATCATACAAGAAGCAAGTGGAGAAATTGAAACAGTACTCGCCCAAATTTTCACTCGATGCCTTAATGAAGGGAAGATTCCTGAGGATTGGAACAATGCTACAATGATCCTGCTACATAAAAAAGGTGACATTGAGGATCTCAGGAACTACAGACCTATCAGCCTCCTATCAGTGGTTTATAAAATCTTCACTAAAGTTCTTTCACACCGCTTGAAGGTAACACTGGACATGGCTCAACCGAGAGAACAAGCTGGATTCAGGAGTGGCTACAGCACAATAGATCATATCCATGTGCTGAGAGAACTAATTGAAAGAGCGAGGGAATATGAACTTCCATTGTGCATGGCTTTTATCGATTATGAAAAAGCCTTTGATTCGGTGAAACCATCAGCAGTTACCACGGCTCTGAAATCCTGCGGTATTGAAGATGCATATATTAATATTATTAATAACATCTATGAAAATGCAAGTGCAAAGATTCGGCTGTTTGAAAATACAACACACATAAAAATTGGAAAGGGAGTGAGACAAGGTGACACCATATCTCCGAAGCTCTTTAATGCCACATTGGAAAATGTTTTTCAATCACTGAACTGGGAAAACAAAGGGATAAAGATTAATGGAGATTATCTAACCCACCTTCGTTTTGCTGATGACGTAGTCATTTTTGCAACTACCCCATCAGAGCTGCAGAGTATGATCCAGGAACTTGCTGACAAGAGTAAAGAAGTGGGATTAAAAATGAACTTTCAGAAGACAAAAGTGATGTTCAATGCTTTTACAAGAAATGAAGATTTATCGATTGATGGAGAAAAGCTGGAGATAACAGACACGTACGTTTATCTTGGACAGCAGATATCAAGTGAGGGTCACATTGATGAAGAAATTAATCGGCGTACAAAACTTGCCTGGAGAGCTTTTGGAAGAAACAGCATAATTTTCAAGAGCAATATGCCATTATGTCTTAAAAGAAAAGTGTTTGATCAATGCATCCTTCCAGTGCTTACGTATGGTGCAGAGACGTGGACCTTAACTAAAAGAGACATACAAAGGCTGCAGACAACTCAAAGAAGCATGGAGAGGTGCATGCTTGGTATAACCAGGAGAGATAAGAAGAGGAACTCGTGGATCCGAAAAATGACGAGAGTGGAAGACATCATGATCAGAGTTAAATTCCTGAAATGGCAATGGGCTGGACATACTGCCAGAAGGACAGACCATAGATGGACAGCCGAAATTTTAGATTGGATTCCAAGGGACAGGAAAAGACCCAGAAAAAGACCACATGGGAGATGGGTGGATGAAATTCGTAAATATGCGGGAGTGACATGGAGGAGACTGGCACAAGACAGACCGTTGTGGAGGAAACTTGGGGAGACCTTCGTCCAGCAGTGGATTGATAATGGTTGACAATGATGATGATGATGACCTGACGATCACAGATGATGATGTTAGCAAGGTTAAGCGTGGGGTTAGAAAAAATGTTATCGATTATTTTCTGGTATATCTGGTATTTAAATGAAAGAGTATATCTCGCAGTTGTCATCTTGCCTGTTTTTTATTTATTTATTTTTTATTTCAGATGCTTATTTAAAGATTATGCGTCAGGTGAGAGCTCAGGAAACTCTCAAGAGCTCATATGAAACAAAACGCAGAACGACAGCACCCTAAAATAAGGAAAACACAGTTTAACTGTTAGTGGTCTTGCCCTAAAATAGGAAAATACAGTTTGATGGTTACACTGAACGAAAAATTCTATGCCTCGTAATCACGTTCCGGTGTCGGAGTGGTAGTAATCTATATATTAATTCTATAAGTATTTTTACTGTGAGTCTTATTTTGAGAGAAACGGCTGAATGTAAAGATATGGTTGAGGTATCAAAATAAAGGTATTACTATGTAGATGTGCCAGTCAAAGAGAAAAATGAAATTGGGGCAATGGTTCCTATGTAAAGTCTATGGGAGAAGCGTGCGGTTGACATTCGATCGCCTGCAGTTGATTCAGGCGCCGTTGAAGGCGGAAGCATGGAGGGACTGAGATAGTCTCTTTTCAGAGCGAACCGTTGTGCAAAGCAACGCTAGCAGGCATTCGTATCAAAGTTCTTCTCATCAGAACAGCAAACACTCCCGAAGACCTGATTGCGTTATGCCGTTGGACTGTGTGATGTATATATATACAATTTAATATTCATTCGATCCGGTTTATTCATGTAGGTAAGACGTTTCCAAATTATGTAAAGATGTAAATAAACATTCCGTTGACCATTGTAAGTGAAAATATTTAGAATGTACATATTGAGCTGCACCATCTATATCGTCATTCTATAAGGTTTTTTACTGTGAGACCTATTTTGAGAGAATGGATGAACATAAAAATATGGTTCAGGTATCAAAATAAAGGTCTTACCATGTAGATGTGCCAGTCAAAGAGAAAACTGAGATTGGAGCAATGGTTTGGGCATGGCAGGGCGGCAAAGTTTCCATGTAAAGTCTATGGGAGAAGCGTGCAGCCCTTATCTACATCAGGCGCTCAGTTCAGTGTCACACTTGGTGTGTACATGGTGTTCTATGATCAGTCCTAAAGTAAGTAAATACTTTATTGCATACTACCCTTAACAGAATGTCTCTCCCGTAGAAAAAGAAAACATAAGAGCCTTACTGAAAGGCGTGAGCGATCAATGGGTCGCAACTACCGTAATTTTCGGACTAAGAGCAGCATCGGCATAAGGGTCGCAGGTGAGAAATTTTGCAATCTTGGAAGCAAAAGTTGCAGTAAGGGTAAAGATTAAAATTAGCGGCCGCCACTCGCCACGTGGCGACTGAGTAAAATAAAATGTCCAGTAGAAAAAATAACTTTAGTCACCACGCTCCAATATTTGCCTTTTTTCATTGCTAAAGAATTTATTTGCATTTTTAAAACGCTCCTGTTATAGGAAATGCATTTTCAAATCATCCAACTCACGCGCTGTGAAAAACAGCCCTTCCCTCCGCAAAGAAGTGGGTACAATCTATTTATAGATTCACTCTTCAAGAACGGGGGTGGCTCACTGTGGCTGTTTGTTTTTCCACTTCAGTTGGTGCACAAAGTAACCATATCGGGAATCGACGGACACCTGTGGCTTTAGATGGAACTGTGGCATCACAACTCGTCTCCAGCAGCTCGTTTTTTAAAGTTTGTTTTTTAAAGTCTCTGAAAATGCACAATTTTGTTTTTTAAAGTCTCTGAAAATGCACAATTTTCTATTGCTTAGGCACTTCTTGCTTATCATCAAACAAATGGGCAAGCATTTTCCCTATTGTTTACAAAAAGAAATCAAAGGTAGAAAATCGGGACTTCACTTTCCGTCACCGCGCGCAGTCTTTCATTCCACGCAGAGTCGCGTTTCCTTTGCACGTGTGAAGTTGGCTTTAAACAAAATAAAAAAAAATATCTCTTGTCTGCCCCTTAATACAGCAAAATGTTACTAACGAATGGGTAAACACAAGTTTTTCAGCGAAATTATAGATAAAAAATCAGTACTGTATTGTTCACACTGCCGTGATAGTCATTTTACGGGTCACGGAAAAGGCTGATTCCACCACGGGCAGAATAAGTACCGATTTTGAAATTTAATTTAGCTTTAAAAAAGCGAAAAAGAAAAAAACACTTTCTATATTGATTGGTTTTGAAAAACAGGCTGTTAGAAATAACAAAAACAGCACTTCACTAGAAAAAAACTTTTAAAAAACGAAGTTGTTCTTTTTCACTATTACTGAAGCTATTAAAAACGAGAAAAATAATCAGAAAAAATATAACATAAGAATATAACCAGAAAGTGAAAAGAAAGGTGCATCTTGGGGTAAGAAAAATTCGAAATTTAGAGAATTATGGAACATTTTCATCCGTGCTAAAACAATCACTTTCAGGTGACGAACGGCATGAAGATGCTCAAATTATATCGAACAAATGTCGCGACATTAAAAACATCCAATAAACAATCCCAAAAATGTTTGATGAATGTTAGAATTTGGAAGCATGAAAATAAACTTTGAACAAATGATTGAATAACATTATTTCATAGATTTTTTTATTTCCGTAGTATGTTTGATGTCTCCCGTATTCCGGTAGCGATCGGCGATTTCCGTAGTGACTATGGAGAATTCGTAGCATTTGGAAGATCTGAGGTGGGCAAACAGGAAAAAATGACAAATCATTAAAATTCTACCAAAACAACATATTCTGAAGGGAAAAAAACCGACAACCAGATTTTTTTATTTCAATAGTATATTCGATGTTTCCCGTAGTCCGGAATGATCGCCGATTTCCGCAGTGACTATGGAGAATTCGTAGCATTTGGAAGGTCTGAGGTGTGCAAACAGGGAAAAATTGACAAATCATTAAAATTCACCAAAACAACGTTTTCTGAAGGAAAAAAATAAAATAAAATAACCCCCGACAATCAGATTTTTTATTTCCGTAATAGGTATATTTGATGTTTCCCGTACTCCGCAGGGATCGACGATTTTCGTAGTGACTATGGAGAATTCGTAGTATTTGGAAGGGGTGTGGTGGGCAAACAGGAAAAATGGCAAATCATTAAAATTCTACCAAAACTGAATGTTTTCTGAAAAAAAACCCCTGACACTGGGTTTGAAAACCGGACAGAATCCGATGGAATCAGGATACTCTGCATGTGTTCTCATGACTATATTTTTAACACCTGTTAAGGTTTATCAATGTTTTTAATGTAATGTTTATTAGAACAACCCAGGGAATTACTGAATATTTTCTGTTAGTGGTCAGGAATCATTGTGAGTCTGTAAAATAAAGTGACCAGGTTGGTATCACATTTCTCCCAATGTCCGCTGTACCACAAAATGATTCTGCTATAAGATATCAAATTGATTTTTGAAAGCTATACAGCCAGTTTTCATTTTGACACCAAAAAGAACCTAACCAAAAATAAATGGAATAAAAAGAAAAATTAGCAGAATGGAAGCAGCTTTGAAACATAATGTCTGAACATTTTTGACCATCAATAACTCACTAAAAACTGCTAGAGAAACATAAAACAATCAATTTTTAGTACATGAAGGTCATAGCACAAATTGTTGAAATACCCAATACTGCTGACTGTTATGCCAAACAATGCAGAAGTTAAGAGAATGCAAGTATTGTGGGCAATGTTCTTGATAAGACAATGCTCATGTAAAGACTTTAGAAAATACAGCATATTAAATAAACTAAGCAATTAAGTAAGTACTGTTTGAAAATGATGACCCATCCACTGCTATCAATTTATGGTGGAGAGATTTTATTTGCGAACATAGCGAGAGACCAAATAAAAATGATTAAATTATCTTTCCAATAAAAACTGTCTAGAAAATTTGGTTGATGTGGTTGAAGAAAAATGTAACTTTTAAGATTATATTTATTCATTTAATTGCACTGGACAGTGAGCCCTTGTAACTACTAAGCTTAAATTTAACTATGTCTAAATAAGTGAAAGGTATACAGTGTAGTGATAAAATGTGTATATAACTTGAAATAGCCATAAGGAAAGTGGCCACTAGATTTTGTCCACCCACTGGTCAATGGCCACTTGAAAAAAATCACCAATTTTAATCTTTACGCAAGGGCCGCACCTGTGAAGTCATGGTGCTGCCCAGAAAACTAAATTATCTTCCTTATTTTCATGAATTAAGGGTCCTCCATACCTCGTGAAAAATAGCTCAAAACACGCATTTGCAGAACCAAATTACATATATAAAAAACCAATTTAGAAATCCCGTTTTTTTTTCACATGTAGAATAAACATAGAACCATCTTTCTGTCTTTCTATATTAGCGTCACTTTGCCGAGTAATATTTTAATTATTATCTCAAAAGTATGAAATAATGGGCAGATTGACACTTACTTTTAAAAAGTTCTAATCTTGATATCTGCTAGGTTGAAAAGCAGAAAAGTAGTTTGATATTTTCTCTCGAAATATAAAAATTTGGGAATACGTACGAGTGATATGATATATTGATTTTTCCATCTGCATGATGTTATATATTTGTTTCAATTTCGCATTCGGCAGAAGACACAGTATTTCCTTCCCCCTCAGCAGGCAGGGATCAGATCACACAACCCCCACTGAAGGGGTAATGATTTACGACTTGGGGTCAGCTGGCAAGTGGGCTAGGAGAGCCATTATCCAGGAGGAAAGAAACTTGACAGCTCGGTTAGGGGTGTCCACCAGAGGAGCTGATTCCAGCTGACCGTGTCGAAATCCTATCTTGCACGGGGTATGGAGGACTCTTAACTCACACCCAAAGTGATTATATGTATACTTCAAAGGCTAATCTGCAATTCAGTGTCGATCTGCTTTATGCACTTATTTTTTCATACTGGCAAAATGTTTTATTTATACATTTTCTTTAATCACGCTAATGATGTTATTTGTTTGCCTTTATTAAATGCTCAGAACCATTTATGTAATCAATATAAATCACAGTTAATCTTAAGACTCCCGTTAGAATATCGTATTGCTCGTAAAACCGCACAATTGTCTAAATTCCATCAATGTGGACGTCTGCTACAGAATAGTTCTCTGTTCACCGTAATAGAATCCGTCTTAGAAGTAATTAACTTATAAATTAATGCTTGCAATGCTTTTTTATTCTGATCTACAGATGTTTTTGTTAGAATGAAGTTGCGCTTCCTTTTACCAGCTGCCTCGCACGTGTTCGCGGGGTATGAGGAAAGAATGCCCACGGAAAAAACGCCCACTTTTCGAAAATAGGAAAAAACGCCCATGGAAAATATGCCCACAGAAGAGATGCTGACGAGAAAAACATGTGATCGACTGATAAGTTTATATGTCTGTTATAAATGGTGTTCGGACAACTGGTCACAGACTGCTGGCCAAAAAACCGTTAGGGTCATATAAAAATTGCGGTTTCTTGGCCACCTCACCTACATAACGCGAATATGGGTGTAGGAGAATTGGCCACCGGACAACTGCCACAAAAATTCAAGGGTGTGGGGGTGGGGTGGGGGTTGTAAGCATTATCGATTTTTGGCCTACATTGAGAATTGAATTGAGAACTCCAAACAAAGTTCGAGAAAACGTTCTATGTAAGCCAAGTGAGAATTACAGCATAATTCATGTATGTTCGGAAAAGGACCCTAAGATGGGATTTTTAATAACGCTGCACTTTTACGTAGGTACTAAATATTTACATAACATGTCAAGTTTGCAATATTTTTCTTTTACTTAATTAATTCACAGGCGAAGAAAAAAGTGTTGAATAGGCTTAGCTACGGCCTATTAATTAATGTATGGATTAAATGTATGGTGCATAAGTAGAAACGCAATATTATTGACAATTAATACAGACATTTGACGTGGAATAGGAATAGCTGTGGTGCAGTGGAAGCATATCCGGCGCGTAACTGGAAGACCCTGAGTTCGATTCCTGGTGGCGGCCACTGAGAATTTTTCCGTGACTCACTTATAAACGTGGAAAGAGCGATGACTTCTGTTTGATTATTGACAATACTTGTTATGTAAATTTTACGAATATGGGAATGACGGAACGAAAACTTTTAGAAGGGCCTAAATGTTAGTCCTAATATTTTTTCTGCCTGAGTAATACCGCAATATTAATAATTTGATGTGTTACATAAACGTTATGAATATAACATCGTTAGAATAAAAACTGTTAAATAGGCCAAGGCCTAGGACTTCTGACTTAAGGGCCGCAGGTGGCCTAGTGAAGAGTCAAATAAGATTGTTAACTTTCAACTTCCTACTGTAGAGTAGCTACTTTCTTAAAAAATTCCAGTTCGGCTTTACAGTAATAAATTTGTGACTATTCTTATTTTTTAAAGTAAGGTGTTAATTTTTATGAACTATGCATGTTTACCGCAACTCCTGTTTGGTTGTAGTTTCTAGAAAATATGCTTTCTATATGTATGTGTAAAAGTCGCATATGTACAGATATAACTGTAATTTCTTTGCTTGCTGGCCACCGAACGGATTGTATGACATCAATCGCCGAACGAGGCCGTCCCCTTCCTCTCTCTCTCTCTCTCTCTCTCTTCTGCAGCGGGATGGGCCATCTGCTTTTCGTCAAAGTTGTTTGCTTTCCAGCTCCGCAGGTGGGACATAGATAATTCAACGGAACTCACAGAGCGACGAGACCCCACCCACCTCAAGTAACAAGCCATATATGTCATATAAATTTATCGGTTGCTTCGAAACTTGCGGCAGTATCAAGTTACTTCTTGCGCCCAGAATTTAAATCCCCCAGAGGTTGGTAATTTGGTAATCTGAGTCATATAAAGTTTCCGTCATTTCGTCTTTTCTTAATTGCGATAATTAATGTAATTCTTTATAACAAATGTTTATGATCTACATCTCAGCAAAAGATTTAAGGGTTTTAAAACTACAAGTCTGCAAATTATCTGAGCGCATGTGCCTACTCAGGAAACTTGGGGAGGGGGGGGGTTAATATCGAAACTGTAAGATTTGAAAAATGTATCGTCCTATCGGGAGATTTTCAGCATTTACAAGCTACAACTCGACAGATTATTTGAGGGCACGTGCTTACTTAGCAAACCTGGGGGGGGGGGGGGATATATGATAATTGTGAAATATATAGAATTTCTTGTGACATTATCTCCAGGCATGAACCTACTGAGCAAACCTGTCGGGGGGGGGAGGGGGGGGTTAATACCAAAAGTGTAGAATATGAAGAATTTTTCTTCCGACCCGGAGATTTTCATCATTCACATGCCTTCAGATAATGTGTCGAGTTGTAGCTGCTAATTGCTGAGAATCTCCCGATCGGACGAGAAATCGAGAAATTGTCCATATTTTACACTTTTGGTATTACACCCCACCCCCCTCCTCGCCGACAGGTTTCCAGAGAGTGACATGCGCTAAGAAAATTTGTCGAGTTGCAGTTTCTAAATGCTGAATATCTCCTGATCGGAAGAGAAATTCTTGATATTTTACGATTTTGGTATTACCTCCCCCTCCCCCCACCCCGACTAGTTTCCTGAGGCAGCAGATACCCTCAGATAATTCAACGAGTTGCAGCTTGTAAATGCTGGAAATCTCCCGATCGGACTAGAAATTCTTTATATTTCATATTTTAGGTTTTAAGCACCCCCTCCCCCAACAAATTTCCTGGGTTTGCACATACTCGCAGATAATTTTTTTATTTGTAGTTTCTAGAAAAATATCGTATAGCAGTTGGTTTGAAGACAACGGTGAATCATTAGTATGTTTTTAAATAAATATTGCATTAGACTACCACAGCTTTCAGGCCAACACCATGCAACCTAGCTACAGTCCATCAGTGCAATCCGAACTTTCCTCTCGTATTTGTTAGGTTTGCAGAAAATATTTTACACATCAAATTATTAATATTGCGGTATTACTCAGGCAGAAAATAATATTAGGACTAACGTTTAGGCCCTTCTAAAAGTTTTCATTCCGTCATTCCCATATTCGTGTTATGTAGGTGAGGTGGCCAAGAAACCGCAATTTTTATATGACCTCTAACGGTTTTTTGGCCAGCAGTCTGTGACCAGTTGTCCGAACACCGTTTATAACAGACATATGAACTTATCAGTCGATCACATATTTTTCCCGTCAGCATTTCTTCTGTGGGCATATTTTCCGTGGGCGTTTTTTCCTACTTTTGAAAAGTGGGCGTTTTTTCCGTGGGCATTCTTTCATGCGATCGTTCACGAATCTGGCTGCCAACACTTCGCAACAGCGGTGAAGCTTTCTCTCTTTCAAGTGGTTTGACCTACTTTCATTTACTGCGCACTGAGCCTTCACGTTGAGCTCCGCTTTTATATGAATGGGAAAGCTCTCCCTTCTTTTTTTCTTTTCCAGCCGAAGCCTTCAACTTCCACTATCGTCAGTCAATAAAAAAATAAATAAATAAATAAAATTGAAGCAAAACTCAGGAGAACAGAGCCAAGAAACACCTGTATCGCATGCCAGATTAACCAAGAAGAGTGAACAGAATTTGTCTTTCTGTCCCGTCAGTATTGTTTGGAATAGGTGCTAATGGAATCATCCTGGGGCAGGCTTTGCATTGTTCATGTTCTTAAGCATTTGTTCAGGGAAGTGCCCATCAAACCTGTCTCCCCACCCCAGTGAAAATCAACGTTCCTTCCCTAGGTTGCATCGCACCTTCCTGCATGATGTATGCTGCAGCCAACCAAAGAGATACGCTGGGCGCGCTATCCACAGAAGCCTCGGACGTCACGCTATTCGTCTGTGTGCTTATGTCCCCATTCCATCCCCCACTCCCCCATGCAAAGGGCATTTGAGTCAGGCATTCCTGTCCTCCCCCACTTTCCCTCCTAAACCAACATCAGGACAGCAGAGTTATTGTTTAAATAGACGTGTCTAACGTATGAGTAGAAAGGGGGGAAACATAATCAGTTGAGCCTGTGAAAAAAAAAAAAAAAGACATGGTTTGAAAAAAAATTACTAAGCATCTGCATAAAAAATAAAAAAAAAGGGAGGGAAGAAACAGTCTTATCGAAACAAATTCGGCATAAGGGCTGCACACCCGAAAAATTTCACTTTTAGTAACGTAAGAGCTGCGGCTCTTAGCCCAAAAATTATGGTATATGTTGCAGACAAGAGAAAATGAAAGAGTATTCGCAATGCGAATCTCATTCCAGAAACATTTACAAACACAGTTGTGGCTGAAGATGAGAGCGAAAGAGTGCGCTATCCAGTTGAATTTTTGCCAACGATCGATATGAGTGGACTTCCGCCTCAAATTCTACGACTGAAAAATGATGCAGTCGTGATGCTCATCACGAACCTAGCAGCTCAGGTGGCACAGTGGTCTAAGCGCTGGCTTATGATCATTCATTCGTGAAACGTCCGGGTTCGAATCCCGGTGAGGCATGGATGTTGTGTTTGTTTTATGGCACTGGCTCTCTTCCTTTCCTGGAACCAGTGACCCTAAATTAGGGACGGGCGACTGCTTCTAACCCATTGAGTTGCTCACGGTGGTGTCGTCAAACATTAAGTACCTGGACTATTGTTTTTACTGAAGTGGTTGAATGAACGTGTCAATCAAAGGAAGTTTACATTTGTTGTTTCATATGAGTTTATTCTTTTCAATAAAAAAAAAAAAAAAAAACTAACCGGCGATTCCGACGGGTTTTGTCCAGTTGGATTTATCTCCTTTATTATTATTTTTTTTTATTAATCATGCCAATAAATTTAGAAATAATGGGAAACATTAACAGGCCTCAAACGTATGATTACATTTTCATTAATGCAATACCCAATGTATCGCAATTATTGACTACCAATATATGTAAAACAAGTATGGAACTCGTGTTATCAGTACCAACGCAGTTATCGTCCTCATATTGAGAAGTTACTTTAGCTGTTTCTTGAATTAGTTTTTTTTTTTTTTTTAAACGTGTTGCGCCACAGTCACAATGCACGAAGACGCTGTAAAACTAGGCAGTAACTTTCAAATCGCAAGAAAATAAAAGAGATCTGAGAAAATTTACTACAGAGCTTTTCCACATGCAGTGAGCTAAAGCTGCTATTTGCCAGAGGTCATAAATTAGGATCTAAGGGAGTAATTCGAGGTCTGGGGCCATTCTGTGTAAAAAAAAAAAAAAAAAAATAGAAGCAATCGTGTTGGCCATAGCACGGATAAAAAGAGTAAATCGTCTCTAAGAAAAATAAACAATTCTACATCTGTGGCGAACAGAAAGTGTTATACCATAATGGCAAATAAATTAACAAATACAACGCAGTGGTGACGCCAGCCGCTCAGAACTGGGTGAGCCATTAGGGGGTGGGGGGCTAATAAACATGATGGGAGACAAGGCACACATTTTGAAGTGTTTGGCAGTAATTTTGGGGAAAAATTCTGTTTATATGCGTTTTACCCGACGCTGATAACGTTATCCAAAATAATAAAAAAAGTTTTCAAGTGAATACTGTACGTTGTATTTATTCAATGTATGTAGTATGGGAACCATGGATACAAATCTCTATGGCAAGTTACTATTTCTTCAAAATTTTAGCTTACTTGGGTCTTTTTTTTTTTTTTTTTATAAGGCTATATGAATTATAGTTGGTAACCTGACAAGGAATCTCTCTCTCTCTCTTCTTATTGTTTTAAACTATAATCACAAAAATGGTGTATTTCTGCTGCTCTCTTAGAAATTCATTCAGAGGACTCCTCCCCCCCCATTTCCTTCCCATAAAGTACAAAAAGCTAACAGCCATGTGGAAAGTTTTTTTTTTTTTTTTGAGGGAGGCTACAATTTATAAACTTCCAAAAGCCGAAAGTTTAAAATTGATTGGTTACATCGGTGACATGAACATTAAGTACTGAACTTTTCTCGTGGGTCAAATTTAGTTTCCACGCTACAGAGAAAGTACCATATTACTTCACAGAAAATGATCGGAGATTTTGCGTGCACATATAAAATCCTCCTAACAATCTTTTTGTCAACATCATTTCTCATCCAGCGGCGAATAGCAAGTTTATACTTAATGATATCTTTACGAGGAGCAATAAATTTGCAGGATGTTGATCAGAAAAAGCACGAAAAAGGTCTAGCAGGTCATTTGCAGTAACCCTCCACAAACAACATCTAAAAAGGAGAGAGGCTTCATTTCATTTCCGGCATGACAAATCTGAAAACAAAGCATGACGAAAATTTTTATCCATGAATACAAACATACATACTCGCCAGAATTAAAAAAAAAATTCTTAAAAAATACAAGATGATCCCCAAAATTAGCCAAAGAAATTTCTCCACGATTATAGAGTGTTCAAGCTCGAAAGGGCAAGAGAAATGTCTTAAAATCGTTGGTCTCTCGTCTAGAGTGAAAGTAAAAGTATTGGCAGTAATCCCCCCCCAAATAACTTTGGTTTTGCATCAATTTCAAGAAACGATCTAGATGAGGACACAAAATGCGGGAAAATCTCACACACACTGTAAAACCTATAGATGTTAAATTTCATGATAATTGCCAAATTCGTTATCGGAAAAAGAAAAAAAAAATGCTTTCCCTCGAAGCTCAACTTCCTGTCGTCTGATTTGATCAAATATAATCAAAATCAGACATGGAAGTTGATCACAGCATTGTGAGACATCGAAAGATAAACATCATTCGTGAACTAATCATGTTTTTTTTTAAATAAAGAATTCCTTTCCTTTAAAACGTGAGTTCAACAACACATGCGTCTGCGCGGCGTGAGCGCTTCTTGCTTGCGGGACGGATGCCGTTCTTCCGGTACCACGTCTCCGCACAGCCGTGGCCATGACACAGTGTGCTTGCCGACTGCGCCTTCACCGTGGCAATGCACTAGCCATGCATCATGTTTAAAAGTGCGTTTCTCGGTGCTTAGGCAAAAGCCCAAGGCTTTTTTTCTTCTTAATTTGATAGATTAACCCTTTCTTTGCAAAGAATAATAACTGCAGCTTTCTAAGTGCTGTACTACACTGCCTTTTTAAGCATTGAAGAAAGGCTCTCTCATTGATCATAACTCAAAAACTAAGATAGAAACTCGTGCATTGCCCCAAATGGATTCCTTGGTAAAAATTAAGAAAGAATGATGATTTATGTATTTCTTTTTATTCTAAATAATGGAGATATTTGCGTTTTTACGCAAACATGTCCGCCATGTACCAAAATTCAAAAACATTATATCTTCTAATCTATCAGAAATAAAAAATTGAAACTTTCAGGGTTTTCATAAGTTGGGAATAGCTTACCCATTACAAAAAACAAAAAAAATTGTAAAAATCGGAAATGTTGATGGAAAATTATTTCTGGAATGACCAATATGTAATTATGACATAAATGATTGCCGCAGAGATGGATGCTTTACGAACATCATGTAGAGTGTCAAGGAGACAGAAAATAAGGAATGAAAGGATTAAAGAATTGATGGAAGTGAAAGCTAAACAATTTTATAAGACATACAGAAGAGCAGCAATTGCGTTGGTTTGGTCATGCAAAGAGAATGACCAATGAAAGACTGCCCCAAATTGCCACGGAATTTAAATCAAACAAACGAAAAAATACAGGCCAACCTAGAAGAGTATGTGGTCTGATCAGGCCTGACGAGAGGGTGGGGAAGGCGGTGCTGTAGCACCGGGGCCCGGGCCCCTAAGGTGGCCCAGAGCCTGTTTCTAAAGTAATTTTTTTCTAATTATTATTTTATGGTGTCCGAATATTTTTCAAGCTATACTGTCAACAGGGTTGGGAAGTTACGCGTAAAATGCTTAATTTATGTCATCATCTTTGTCAACCAAGAAATCCACCGTTGAACGAAGATCTCCCCAAGTTTCTTCCACAAAGGTCTGTCTTGTGCCAGTCTCTTCCATGTTACTCCTGCATACTTTTGAATTACATCCGCCCATCTCCCATGTGGTCTTCTTCTGGGTCTTTTCCTGTCCCTTGGAATCCAGTCTAAAATTTCAGCTGTCCATCGATGGTCTGTCCTTCTGGCAATATGTCCAGCCCATTGCCATTTCAGTTTTACTCAGGTCATGTTGTTTTCCACTCTTGTCATTTTTCTGATCCACGAGTTCCTCTTCTTATCTCTCCTGGTTACACCAAGCATGTATCTCTCCATGCTTCTTTGAGTTGTCTGCAGTCTTTGTATGTCTCTTTTAGTAAAGGTCCACGTCTATGCACCACATGTAAGCACTGGAAGGATGCATTGATCAAACACCTTTCTTTTAAGACATAATGGCATATTGTTCTTGAAAACTATACTGTTTCTTCCAAACGCTCTCCAGGCAAGTTTTATACGCCGATTAATTTCTTCATCAATGTGACCCTCACTTGATATCTGCTGCCCAAGATAAACGTACGTGTCTGTAATCTCCAGCTTTCCTCCATCAATCGATAAATCTTCATTTCTTGTAAAAGCATTGTACATCACTTATGTCTTCTGAAAGTTCATTTTTAATCCCACTTCTTTACTCTTGTCAGCAAGTTCCTGGATCATACTCTGCAGCTCTGATGGGGTAGTTGAAAAAATGACTATGTCATCAGCAAAACGAAGGTGAAATAGATAATCTCCATTAATCTTTATCCCTTTGTTTTCCCAGTTCAGTGATTGAAAGACATTTTCCAATGTGGCATTAAAGAGCTTCGGAGATTAGTGTTACCTTGTCTCACTCCCTTTCCAATTTTTATGGGTGCTGTATTCTGAAATAGCCGAATCTCTGCACTTGCATTTTCATAGATGTTATTCATAATATTAATGTATGCATCTTCAACACCGAAGGATTTCAAAGCCATTGTAACTACTGATGGTTTCACTGAATCAAAGGCCTTTTCATAATCGATAAAAGCCATGCACAATGGAAATTCATATTCCCTTGCTCTTTCAATTAGTTCTCTTAGTACGTGGATACGATCTATAGAGCTGTAGCCACTCCTGAATCCTGTTTGTTCTCTCGGTTGAGCCATGTCCTGTGTCACCTTCAAGCGGTGTGAAAGAACTTTAGTGAAGATTTTGTAAACCACTGATAGGAGGCTGATAGGTCTGTAGTTCCTGAGATCCTCAATGTCACCTTTTTTATGTAGCAGGATCATTGTAGCATTGTTCCAATCCTCAGGAATCTTCCCTTCATTAAGGCATCGAGTGAAAACTTGGGTGAGTACTGTTTCAATTTCTCCACTTGCTTCTTGTATGATGTCTACGGTAATTCCATCGTCTCCTGGAGCTTTTCCCCGCTTCATGCTCTTGATTGCATGTGCAACTTCTACTGGGAGGACTGGAAGAACTCTGGTACTGGTACCTTTCATGATGTCTGGAGTACATGTATCTTCCCTTTCATATAATTTTGAGCTGAAATCTTTCACTCTTGTCAAAATTTCACCTCTATTTCTTGTTACAGAATCATCTTCTTTTCTCAGAGACATAATCTGTTTTCTTCCCTTACTCAGATGTCCCATTGCTCTCTTCAGGCTTTCGTTATTTTCAATTGCTTTCTTCACTAGTTCACAGTTGAATTTCCTTACATCCTCAGTGATACTTTTTCGTACCATCTTGCATAACTCTATATATTCCACTTTGGAAGTCACATATCCTTTAGTTGTCCTCATCTCTCTTCTTTTTTGCATCAGAATCTTAGTTTTTCCTGATAATTTGTTCATATGCAACTTGTTCTTAGACCCAGATATTTTTGTTTCTGTTTCCATAAGAGCCTTGGCTAGTTTTCTATTAACTTCAGAGATGTTCACTTCTTCCGACGTTAGACCTTCTATAGCAGAGAATCTGTTTCTCAGTTTCAATTTGTAGATTTATGTTTTTTAAGGTTGGTCATGTCAATGCACTTTGTTTGTTTTATAAGCTTGCCACGTTCGAGTTTAGCATTGAGGTGCATCTTACATCTTACCATTCTATGGTCACTACCTGTGTTGAACTTATTAACTATATGTCAACAAAATAGTTTCCATATCATCTACTGTTTCGCACGTTATTAGAAATTCGAGCACGGGAAAAACGTCCATATAATAAGAAAATTTTTATTTCAACTTGTCACTAATATTCCTTTTTTTCTTTTTGATGTTCTTTATAATAGTTTAGAATTTTATTATGAAGATTACAAATTTATATGAAAAAATGTTTTAATATGTGCAGTCAAATGCATCATAAGTTGTCAAAGTCCTCCAATACGTAGAGACAATATGTATTAAAAGATTAATATTATTCCAGTTTTTTAAGTCATGATTTACGAAATTAATACAATAGAAAAGAACTTTCGAACCTTTTGATTATGATGCGTTGAATCAGTAATAAGCCATCTTGTTATCGAAGAAGGCATGATTTTCCTTTCCTGTGGTATCAGCTTCCAAGTTGAACTTCGATCTTATAATTTCTTATTATAGATGATGGTTGCATGTTTTATTTTCCGTGGCTCGATATCCCAAACTAGTTTCAATTCCTTCTTTTTGGAATCATCTTCAGTGGGTATTATGATCTTCTCATACATGTTGTGTTTCGGCCACTTACATCGATTCTACTGGCAGCGTCCGACTTTTCACGGCAGTTGTACTCTTGCGCATGCTATTTTTGGTATTAATGCACGTTCTTAGTCGTGTTTTGATATAACCGGATGACATGAATTCCGACTCCAAATTAATTGGTGTTGCCATTCGTTTGTTGAAAATAATTAATAAGGTCTTTTATTATATTTTTTATCGTTAATTTCTTTTTCGATAAAATATTTCCAAGCGTACGGTAGATTCATTGGATCATTATTATTACAATTTATTTCTTTAGTTTTTTCAATCATTATCGCTTCTGAGGTTAATATTTGGTTTTTAGTTTTATGTGAGGTTATTAATTTTGCATCATACCAAACAGGATAAGCTTCATTTTCAATACAATGGTTTATTAATGATGTTTTGTTTTCTTTTATTCCAGTTCGATATATGTTCTTTTAATCTGGTCTTAAATCTTCTTTTGTACTTCCTATGTATACTTTATTTCTTTCATTTCTTTCTATTTCTGTATAATATTTTGTTGGTATAGAATATACTCCGGCTTTATCAAGCATTGATCTTCTTTCATTTCCATTAGTTAATATAGTTTCGTTATCTATGACGGTTTCTGCCAATATCATTTTTTCTTTAATGCATTCCTTCTTTAAGATAAACTTCTTTTTCCATAGTAACTTGTATTGTAGGATAAAAACTATTGTATTTGTTTACAAATGTTTCAAGTTCTTTTTCAGATTGCTTCCAGAAGATAAGGATATCGTCAACGTATCTTACGTATAGTATTAGTTGTTTTTGATTGAATGAATCCAAAAGTTTATTTTCTATGTCTTGTAATATTATTTCAGCAAGAAGTCCCGAAATTGGTGATCCCATTGGTGCACCTTGTTTTTGTCGGTATATTTTTTTATTATATGTGAAGTAGTTATTATCAGCTACTAGTTTCAATGCCTGGATAATACTAATTCTTTGTGTTTCAGGTATTTTTTCATCTTTTAACTTCTGATTTAACAATTGAATTGCTTCATAAACAGGTGTATTTGGATATAGGGAAACAATATCTAGACTGATCATCAGAAAATCGGTTGTTTTTAGTTCTTTAACTTTTTAATCACTTCAATGGAGTTGTTAATTGTATAAATATGTTGAAAGTAATACTGTTTTAAATGTTTAAATAGTTCTTTTTCAAGGAGAATTGTTGGAGACGTTGTTTTATTTACTATTGGTCTTAATGGTTCTTCTTTTTTATGCGTTTTGATTTTGCTGAATATGCTTGGAATAGACGCTCCAACGGGCGGAATGGCTTTGTTTTTAATATTATCAGGTAAATGTCCATGGTTTTTTATATAAGCCATTTTTCTTAGAATTGTATCTGTTGGGTCAAGTGTAGTTTCTTCGATATCCAATTTTTCTATAGCCGTTTTCATTTTTATATCATAATCATCTTTGTCTAATATAATAATTTGTTTGGCTTTATCAGCGCTTACGCATTTAATTGCTGGGTTGTTCTTGAGGTTCATTAGCTCTTGTCTCTCATATTTTATAGCTGGTATTTGTTCTTCTTTTTCTTTGTTATTGATTGCTCTTAATATTTTAAATCTTGTAGGGTTTTGTCTTTTATTTGGTAGTTTCTTGATGACGTCTTCTATATATGGGATTATTATCTCGGCTTTCGGAATTTCTTGTTTATATGCATATCTCGTTCCTCTATTGAGTGCTTTAACTTGTAGATATGTCAATTCATTATTAGATTTGTTAATGAACAGTGGTTTGTCTTCTAATGTTGGTAGTTTTTCTTTTCCTTCTTTGTTATTATACTTTTCTCTTATGAGGTTTTCAATTTTATGAAAGTGTCTCCTTCTGTCTTTAAATTGTTGTCTTTCTATAATAGCAAATATTTTAATTAATGCTATTTTTATTTCTTCTTTATCTTTCTCTTGCATGCATTGATTATATAATCTGTAGTTTTTCTTACTCAATCTATCAATGTCTTTTCGTTTTTCTCTAATAGAGGCTCTTAATCTTTTAATTTCACAAGTTTGTAAAATGGTTTTATCTTTATAATTCATTGGTTTATTTCTAATTTGTAAAAATTTAGGTGTAATTCCATTGTTTTTACAAGTTGTCAAAAAGTTTAAATGTTCGACTTCTTTGCTCAACTGGATTCTATTCTTTTTAAAGTTCGTGATATTCATTTTGTTTAGTTCGTATATATTATGATTTCAGCCGCGAATTTCAGATTCTCTCCAATAAAATCAACATTATGAGCCTTTTAAATCTCCAGTTTCCATAAATTATATTAATTCAACATTTGTCGAAAACATTACGTGGTTTCAGAAATTATTAACTATATGATAATAATTTCTGAAACCACGGTAGATGATATGGAAACTATTTGACTACAGTAGATGATAGTTAAATAGATGACTATTTAAGTTAAATAGATGACTGTAGTTAAATAGATGACTATTTAACTACAGTAGATGATATGGAAACTATTTTGTTGACATATAGTTAATAATTTCTGAAACCACGTAATGTTTTCGACAAATGTTGAATTAATATAATTTATGGAAACTGGAGATTTAAAAGGCTCATAATGTTGATTTTATTGGAGAGAATCTGAAATTCGCGGCTGAAATCATAATATATACGAACTAAACAAAATGAATATCACGAACTTTAAAAAGAATAGAATCCAGTTGAGCAAAGAAGTCGAACATTTAAACTTTTTGACAACTTGTAAAAACAATGGAATTACACCTAAATTTTTACAAATTAGAAATAAACCAATGAATTATAAAGATAAAACCATTTTACAAACTTGTGAAATTAAAAGATTAAGAGCCTCTATTAGAGAAAAACGAAAAGACATTGATAGATTGAGTAAGAAAAACTACAGATTATATAATCAATGCATGCAAGAGAAAGATAAAGAAGAAATAAAAATAGCATTAATTAAAATATTTGCTATTATAGAAAGACAACAATTTAAAGACAGAAGGAGACACTTTCATAAAATTGAAAACCTCATAAGAGAAAAGTATAATAACAAAGAAGGAAAAGAAAAACTACCAACATTAGAAGACAAACCACTGTTCATTAACAAATCTAATAATGAATTGACATATCTACAAGTTAAAGCACTCAATAGAGGAACGAGATATGCATATAAACAAGAAATTCGAAAGCCGAGATAATAATCCCATATATAGAAGACGTCATCAAGAAACTACCAAATAAAAGACAAAACCCTACAAGATTTAAAATATTAAGAGCAATCAATAACAAAGAAAAGAAGAACAAATACCAGCTATAAAATATGAGAGACAAGAGCTAATGAACCTCAAGAACAACCCAGCAATTAAATGCGTAAGCGCTGATAAAGCCAAACAAATTATTATATTAGACAAAGATGATTATGATATAAAAATGAAAACGGCTATAGAAAAATTGGATATCGAAGAAACTACACTTGACCCAACAGATACAATTCTAAGAAAAATGGCTTATATAAAAAACCATGGACATTTACCTGATAATATTAAAAACAAAGCCATTCCGCCCGTTGGAGCGTCTATTCCAAGCATATTCAGCAAAATCAAAACGCATAAAAAAGAAGAACCATTAAGACCAATAGTAAATAAAACAACGTCTCCAACAATTCTCCTTGAAAAAGAACTATTTAAACATTTAAAACAGTATTACTTTCAACATATTTATACAATTAACAACTCCATTGAAGTGATTAAAAAAGTTAAAGAACTAAAAACAACCGATTTTCTGATGATCAGTCTAGATATTGTTTCCCTATATCCAAATACACCTGTTTATGAAGCAATTCAATTGTTAAATCAGAAGTTAAAAGATGAAAAAATACCTGAAGCACAAAGAATTAGTATTATCCAGGCATTGAAACTAGTAGCTGATAATAACTACTTCACATATAATAAAAAAATATACCGACAAAAACAAGGTGCACCAATGGGATCACCAATTTCGGGACTTCTTGCTGAAATAATATTACAAGACATAGAAAATAAACTTTTGGATTCATTCAATCAAAAACAACTAATACTATACGTAAGATACGTTGACGATATCCTTATCTTCTGGAAGCAATCTGAAAAAGAACTTGAAACATTTGTAAACAAATACAATAGTTTTTATCCTACAATACAAGTTACTATGGAAAAAGAAGTTAAGAGACAACTAAACTATTTAGACATTTCTTTATTCAGGCGAAATAATATGATTGAATACGAAGTATATCGAAAACCAACTTATACTCCAACGATAATTCCGATTGATTCAAATCATCCTTGGAAATATAAAAGAGCAGCACTTCAATTTTACATAAGAAGAGCATTAACCCATTCCTGTAATAAACACAAAGAAAAGATTGAGATTAACTGGATAAAAAGAACTGCTATGAAATTTGGGTACAAGAAAAAGATCATAGATGATATACTTGAAAATATAAAGAAATCTTTAAATGAAAATAAAAATAAACAAAAAAATGAAATAAAATTTGCTGGTAAAATTTCCCACATTCCTCCAATAACAGATATCTTAAAGAAGGAATGCATTAAAGAAAAAATGATATTGGCAGAAACCGTCATAGATAACGAAACTATATTAACTAATGGAAATGAAAGAAGATCAATGCTTGATAAAGCCGGAGTATATTCTATACCAACAAAATATTATACAGAAATAGAAAGAAATGAAAGAAATAAAGTATACATAGGAAGTACAAAAAGAAGATTTAAGACCAGATTAAAAGAACATATATCGAACTGGAATAAAAAAGAAAACAAAACATCATTAATAAATCATTGTATTGAAAATGAAGCTTATCCTGTTTGGTATGATGCAAAATTAATAACCTCACATAAAACTAAAAACCAAATATTAACCTCAGAAGCGATAATGATTGAAAAAACTAAAGAAATAAATTGTAATAATAATGATCCAATGAATCTACCGTACGCTTGGAAATATTTTATCGAAAAAGAAATTAACGATAAAAAATATAATAAAATACCTTATTTATTATTTTCAACAAACGAATGGCAACACCAATTAATTTGGAGTCGGAATTCATGTCATCCGGTTATATCAAAACACGACTAAGAACGTGCATTAATACCAAAAATAGCATGCGCAAGAGTACAACTGCCGTGAAAAGTCGGACGCTGCCAGTAGAATCGATGTAAGTGGCCGAAACACAACATGTATGAGAAGATCATAATACCCACTGAAGATGATTCCAAAAAGAAGGAATTGAAACTAGTTTGGGATATCGAGCCACGGAAAATAAAACATGCAACCATCATCTATAATAAGAAATTATAAGATCGAAGTTCAACTTGGAAGCTGATACCACAGGAAAGGAAAATCATGCCTTCTTCGATAACAAGATGGCTTATTACTGATTCAACGCATCATAATCAAAAGGTTCGAAAGTTCTTTTCTATTGTATTAATTTCGTAAATCATGACTTAAAAAACTGGAATAATATTAATCTTTTAATACATATTGTCTCTACGTATTGGAGGACTTTGACAACTTATGATGCATTTGACTGCACATATTAAAACATTTTTTCATATAAATTTGTAATCTTCATAATAAAATTCTAAACTATTATAAAGAACATCAAAAAGAAAAAAAGGAATATTAGTGACAAGTTGAAATAAAAATTTTCTTATTATATGGACGTTTTTCCCGTGCTCGAATTTCTAATAACGTGCGAAACAGTAGATGATATGGAAACTATTTTGTTGACATATAGTTAATAATTTCTGAAACCACGTAATGTTTTCGACAAATGTTGAATTAATATAATGTGTTGAACTTGTTTAGCACACTGCAGTCTTCCATGACAATTTTCTTGTTACACATAATAAAATCAATTTCACTTGTCAATCCATTGGGTGCCTCCATGTCCATTTACTTTGCGGCTTTTTCTTGAAAAAAGAGTTCATGATGAAAAACCCTTCTGCCTCTGCAAACTCTGTGAGAGTATTTCCACGCTGGTTTCTGTTGCAGTGACAAAATTTACCTACTGAAGTTTTATTCTGTTGCTGTTGCCCTATTTTTGCATTGAAATCTCCCATAATGATTTTCAAGTGCTGCTTGCCTTTGTTATTTAGATGATGAATTTCCTTATAAAATTCTTCAATCTCTTCTTCAGGATGACTTGTAGTGGGTGCATAAGCTTGAATAATCTGAGCCTGGTATCTTCTCGAGAGTTGGATAACAAGTCGTGCAGCTCTGTCAGAGGAACTTTCAACTTCTACAACTTTATCATTCAGTTTCTTGTTTATTACAAATCCAACACCACAAGTTCTGTCTGTATCTGTCCAACGATAATAGAAGAGAAGTTCACTTTTCAGTTCAATGAGATCTACTTTTCTCCTTACCTCACTTAGCCTGACGATGTCCCACTTGATCCTTTGTAGTTCTTCTTCCAATTCAAAGAGCTTTGAATCAGATGATAGGGAGCGTCCATTATACGTAGCCAAGGTCAGCATCAGATGGCAGCCTAGTCCGGTCCTCCGGTGATTCTTAGCATCCTCTGCCTTCATGTCGCACTGGCTGCTGCCTTGGCCAGGTACATTCCAGCTGCCGGACACTGAGGGCCAAGATTTAAATTGTGGAGTCATTTTGGAGGGGTTTGGCCATAACTCACCACGCTGGCCAAGCGGGTTGGTGAGTGTGGGATAGCATTTCCTCTAATCCCGATGGTATAGTTATAACGCTATTTGCCGGTCGTTAGAGCCCCTTTAGTGGGAACAGGATGCACCACGAAAAGGCGGGGTTGACATTTGTCAAGGAGAGGCTGTAGTATATTGCGCATCACCTGACCTTACATTATGTCATAAATGTAAAAAATGTAATAAATTCTAAACTAGCTTTAAAAAAAAAAATTAAAAAAATGAGGTGTTACAATGTTACTCGAGTTCCCAGGCTAACTGCAACACGTGCGTGGGTTACCTGCGGCAAATCAAACGAGCTCTCCATAATACGTTTTTCATTTCTTCTTTGCTTTCCAGCGACACGCCGATACCACACATTGGGTTGTTTGTGTTGCTTTGCGACTCACCGACACAGACCACTGTGTATGATATACAACGTTATTGCTAGTCATCAAAGGCTGCAGACAATTTTCATTTCTTCTTTCCTTTCCAACGACAGCAGACACCACACATTGGGTTCTCTGTGTTGCTTTGCCACTCACCGACACAGACCATTGTGTATGATATACAACGTTATTGCTAGTCATCAAAGGCTGCAGACAATTTTTATTTCTTCTTTCCTTTCCAACGACACCACACATTGGGTTCTCTGTGTTGCTTTGCCACTCACCGACACAGACCATTGTGTATGATATACAACGTTATTGCTAGTCATCAAAGGCTGCAGACAATTTTCATTTCTTCTTTCCTTTCCAACGACACGCCGACACCACACATTGGGTTCTCTGTGTTGCTTTGCCACTCACCGACACAGACCATTGTGTATGATATACAACGTTATTGCTAGTCATCAAAGGCTACAGACAATTTTCATTTCTTCTTTCCTTTCCAATGACAGCCGACACCACACATTGGGTTCTCTGTGTTGCTTTGCCACTCACCGACACAGACCATTGTGTATGATATACAACGTTATTGCTAGTCATCAAAGGCTGCAGACAATTTTCATTTCTTCTTTCCTTTCCAACAACAGCAGACACCACACATTGGGTTCTCTGTGTTGCTTTGCCACTCCCCGACACAGACCATTGTGTATGATATACAACGTTATTGCTAGTCATCAAAGGCTGCAGACAATTTTCATTTCTTCTTTCCTTTCCAACGACACGCCGACACCACACATTGGGTTATTTGTGTTGCTTTGCTACTCACCGACACAGACCACTGTGTATGATATACAGCGTTATTGCTAGTCATCAAAGGCTGCAGACAATTTTCATCATGTGGATTTTGTCAATTTGTGTTTCCCACCAGAAGCCGGCATCTTTTGTCTTTTTATGTTATGCTCAACTCATCATTTTCCCAGTGCGGCAATTTTTATAAATGAATATAGTGTCTTTGTGCGTAATTCTGACTTCGTTTATTTTCCTTTATTTCGATGAAGTCATTCTGTTCACAGCGGCAACTTATAAGGGAAAACACAAAATTTAATGTTTACTTATGAGAACTCTTTGTGGATACTTTCCCAGAGGCTGCATCTTTAGATGTATATTACACTCTAAAAATGAAAGGTGAAAAATGCGATGATTATGAAAAAGTACTAAGAAAAATAAGAATGTCTGTCAGTAGATGGCGTTCAAGAGTTTTCTGAGAAAACTTTTCTTGAAAGGTAGTGTTCGAGGGTTTGTTTACGTAGGGGAGAATATGAAAAATTATCCACCGCAAAAAAAGATTGAGAGTTGCAACCGGTCAAGTTGTCAGGAAGTAGGGTAATGGTGGGTGGGGGGGGATGAGGAAACGGAAATATGGATTATGTGGTTAGTGGAAGACCAAGGTGGGGGGCCAGGAGATTTTATTGCACTGGGGCCCGAGCTCACTCTCCACGGCTCTGGGTCTGATGGAATAAAGAGAGCACTTAGTCAAAATGGCCTGATGGAAGAATGGTGCTTAGATAAAGATGAAAAAACTCTTGGAGATTGGAAGGCGACGTCAGATGCCATAAACCGATTATATGTATATACTAGTGTATAGCCCATCCTAGGATGGCTGTTTTTTTAAGTTTTAAATAAATATTATTGCCAGTCCTATGACAGAGTGAAATTTTTAATTGAAGCCGTGTGAAAACAAATTAAATAGATGTCGGGTTTCTGTAAGGTATAAATATAGTAAAAACTGATATAGTAAGAACTCAAATTAAGAAGAAGGTAGTGTAGAACACGCTAAGTTACGTATAAAAGTTTAATGCAAATATATTTCAGCCATTACTATGGCCTTCATCAGTGCGACTACGATTGGTTTACGTTGCCAGATTGGAAAGGTAAATTTTGTAATGTTCTGGGTGACGTGATGCAATGAGGGATTACCAGATGTAAGGAACGAAAATGTGGAGCTCAGAGTTGCAATTTTTGGAAAAAAAAATTTCCAAACTTTCTCTAAACCTCAGAGCATACCGAAATAATCTGTGGATCGCCTCAATACCTTACAGACGTTAAAGGTTTTATTGGGAGATTTTTCCACTCCTTCTTTCTACAATGCTCCTAGATTATTTGCCCAAATTAAATTACACAAAGCTAATGCTCCAATTAGACCTCTTGTGGAAAATACTCACCCTCCTGCTTGTAACCTGGAAAAATGTCTTGCCAAAAAATTAAAGATTATCACTAATTACCACCCCTTCAATATCTCATCCACTGCTGAATTCATCTCTAGACTTCCAAACTCCATTGATGGTCATGCAAGTATGTTTACCCTGGACGTTGAATCACGTTTTCCTTCTGTGCTTCAATTTGAAGCACACATGCTACTCATTCATAAATTCAAAGAACAATTCCCCATGGACTGCACTTTAACCAAGGATTTGTATGATTGCCTGTATTCTTTTTGTCAACACAGTTTCTTCGTTTTTAATAATCAATGCTATCAACAAAACCAAGGTGTACCGATGGGGTCACCTCTTTCCCCACTTTTGGCTGAAGTATACCTGCAAAATATTGAGCAATCAATAGTGATGCAACATGACCAACAACCTACCTTATGGCTCCGTTGTGTCGATGATATTTTTGTCATCTGGCCTCATCCTAAAAAAAATCTATTGCAACTCACAAATTTAATCACTGAAAAATTCGTGTCCATTAGATTCACTAATAATGAAGAATTGATGGAAAGATAAATTTCTTCGATGTCAGCATCTCAAAATGTAATAATCTTCTTTCCACTTCTGTCTACCGAAAACCAGTTTCTACCAATAGCATTATTCCTTTCAATTGTCATACTTTCCACCAATATAAACTGTGGTGGAAAGTATGAGAATTGAAAGTAACACCAGGGTTCCCGATAGCGTGCGCAGACGTGCGTTTCGTGCAAAGTTTGAATTCGCGCAAGAAAAATAAAGTGGCGGGCGCGCGCAGAGAGATTTCAACCCTGAGCTATTAGCATGGAAAATCTACGAAGGCGATGCCGTTTCAGATCACATGAGCCGATTTCACGACGTTATGGTACAATCCTATTGTTCAGTCACGTGTGCCGAATTCATGACATCACGGTACAATCCCAATATTTCTCTTCCGGTCGTATGTAAACGGATTATGGGATAATTTGCGTAGAGTGCAACGAGACGAAAGCCCACGCGCTGCTAAGAGTGCCAACCATTATGGTTTCGGCCACATGATTACCGAATTACGGACAGGTTGGAAGAATTGCGGATTTCAATGAATTTCATGTCCTTTTTTGTTAAAATCACGGTTTAAACTACGATCGCATTTTGCGAATATATGTATAGTTTTTTTCCGCACAAATGAGAAAACTATTAATTGGTCCCATTTCTAAGTAAGCGCCTTTAAAATTTAGATATTGGATACATTGGCAAAGCCACTATCAGACGGATATGGGGTGAAGAACGGCCAGAGGATATTGGATGCATTGGCAAAGCCGATATCGGGTGAAGAACCGCAAGGTGATATTACATAATATGTCGGAAAAGCTGATATCGGTGCAATGATGTCCGCATACCTACCAAGTATTCTGGATTTCCCAAAAGTTTTATGGAATTTGGGATAGTTTTACGGTCGGAAGATAGTTTCTTCCGGATTTTCGCCAAAATGGCTCGTGAATTTTTTTCACTGATGGAAATCGATATCGTTGTTATTGTCGCTTAGTGTAAACTCCTGCTTTTGTTTTATTATGATCTCATAGCGATTGAACCTTATGTTATCTCATGTTTCTAGCTGGGAGCGATCGCACACACCCTCCCGCCAATCCTTTCAAACTTGCTCTCCCTCAGTGTTGGAATAGCTGCGCTAATTGCGCCAAAGAGCAAATTTTTTTTAAATTCTGCGCCATGCAGGGTTCGTCAAAATGCATAATTACGCGTCCAGTATGCATCAAAAAGTGTGTTTACGCATCAAAAATTTACCAACACGTAAAAATACGCATTGGGACGGTATTTCGTCTTTCAAAAATGGAAGTAAACGAAATAAAGATTTTCATAATCGTAATTTCTTTCTCCTGCGATGTTGCCTCTGTCCAGTATTGTTGTTATACATCACTTTATTCCAAAAATATTTGTATTTCAGTTGGAAAGTGGAGGGAAAATTTCCGAAAACGGAAATTCAACGGCGCAAAATTTTCCCTGTAATCTTCAGGCATAATCGTGCAATAGCTTTGAGAAATTTTTCCTTTTCCGCCATAACTGGAGTTTTCCTCGAGATCGATGCATAACTGAACAGAAATTTCGGGGCAATTGGTAGCGGAGGAGAATGTTTTTCGCTGGAAACTTTCGAAAACGGAAGTTTCGTCTTTCAAAACTTTCTAAAACGGAAGTTAGACGCAGTGAAGATTTCTCTTATAATCGTAATTTTATTTTTCATGCGATGTTTCCTCTGCCTAGTATTGTTGTTAAATATCATTTTATTTTATAAATATTTGTATTTCAACTTGAAAATAGAGGGAAACTGTCCGAAAACTGGACGTAGCAAAGATTTCTCCCGTAACTGTATCCCCCCCCCAACGATGTTCTGAACATGCATCCTGTATTCTTAAATATCTCCCCCCCCCCCCCCAAAAAAAAGGTTTGCATATCAGCTTGACAAAGAGAGGGGGGGGAATAAAGATTTTTCCCGTAATCGTAATTCTTTTTCCTGAAAACGAAAGTGAAGAAGCTAAAAATTTGTAAGAATTGATGCATGGTGTTCAAAAGTATTCATATTCTCTAAGTAACACTATTCATCATTTATCTAAAATAGTGCTATCGTGCATTCGTGATGGATAAAATTGTCATCCAAGGGCATTAAAAAAAAAAGTCACTGTCTTGTCATTGCTTAAATGAAATCAAGTTACTTCTAAAATTGCGTCATTCAATTTAAAAAAAAAAATTCAAAACCTTGAAAATCCTCACAATTTCTGAACTCCATCTACGAGTGACTGACACAGTAAAATAATTGAATACAAGTATCATCAAACATACTGGTAGCACATCCCATACATTACTGCTCTCCCCTAATAATAGATAATAATAATAAATTAACAGTTCTGGTACTGTCTCAAATGTTCTTGATTTTATAGAAATCTTGATTTTTGCAAGCAATCTTCTTGATTTAGGAATTTTTTTGGGGGTTTGGGGGGGGGGGGAGCAATTGTGGTAACATACTTTGATAATCATTGCAAGCGAATGAGATGCATGCTGCTCTTTTTGCCATGCCTAGAAACCAGTTTAACATGTGAAAATATTGCCAAACTTGTGTCTGAAGAATTTCAGTATCTTGGTAATCCATGGATGAACTGTCTTGCTTTATGTGATAAGACTCCTGTTATGGTGGGGAGAAAAATTGGTGACTCTCTAAAAAAAAACAACTCATTAACAAGGTTTGTTAATCTTATTTTATACTTAAATACTAATTTTTTTTTTGTAAATATTTCTTTATTTGTATTAAATAATTAACTGTAATAAAAAAATAGAGAAACCTATAATATATAATTTTATTATTTATAAAGTGTAAATATGAGCCGCTGAAGTCCCGGTTTTTGATTTTAAAAAGTTGGCAGCTCTGATATTTGTTCTTACTATAACACAATGGAAAAGTTCCTCATTAGAAAGAGGAAGCGTTCTACTGACGATTCTGCAAGTTCGGCATCGAGTGCTACGATTTTAAACAGTGAAATATTTTTATTTTGAAAAGTAGGCAGCTCTGATATTTGTTCTTACTATAACACAATGGAAAAGTTCCTCATTAGAAAGAGGAAGCGTTCTACTGACGATTCTGCAAGTTCGGCATCGAGTGCTACGATTTTAGACAGTGAAATATTGCCTGAGAAATGTAGTGAGGCTGTTCCTGCTGCACCTCCAACTAAATTTTAAAAAATCTTAACTTTCAAGAGAAATGGCGCAAAATGTACGACTGGCTTGAAGTCAAAACCAACGAAAATAAAATAATTTTGATGGTTTGTTCATTTTGCAAGGCGTCATCAAAACCAGCATTATTTGTAAAAGGTAAGTTAATGCCATTCATTATTTTACCAATATATAAATGGTCTGTTTTTTCTCATCTGAAGAACTCTTTTCTAAAATTCTGGCTCACGCTTGTATTGATACTGAGAATTTTTTTTTTTTATCCTGTTGTAATTTTTGGGCTAAAAGCAACAGCTCATACAGTGTTAAAGTGATTTTTTTGTTTTCGACATTGTAAAGGTCCCGAAGTTTATTTTATTATTCATTGTTGTGAAAGGAGCCAATTTGCTCAAACACTTTTGGGATGGGAAGTAAATATCTTCATCAGTGTCATGCAAATTTGTTTTGAAGTTGTTAGACCACTTCAAAGATTTTGAAGATTTGAAATGCCTGTTGAGTGAATATCCATATATATTTATTCTGCTAAAAAATAGCTATGCTAGTTTTAAATTTGCAGATGTTGCAGAACTTTTCATCTGCAGATATAAAGATGTGTATCCAAGCACAGTGTTGTTGTATGAAATTGCTTTGGTTGTGCCAATAAGTTCTGCATCAGTAGAACATTTTTTTAGCACACAAAATCGAATAAAAGATTAATTTTGCAACAGACTGAAAGAATAAACTTTAAAAAATTTGATTTGAATATCAGAAGCAAATGTAACACCAGAAAGCTTTCCATTTCACAAAGCTGCTGAAATATTTAATAACAAAATTAGAAGATATGTGTAAAATATTTATATTATTTTTGTGTTTGTTCGTCCCCCACAAATGTAGTACTTTTCTCTAAGTTTATGATTGTTTAAAATTCACCCTTGATTTTTCAAAATCACATCCAGAAAAAAAGCCCGGGGGACATTTTCACCCCTGATTCTGGAACCCTGGCGAGAACCCTGAACACTGAAGTTAATCTAACAAATGAATTAGCAAACATCCGCTTGATCGCTAGTCAACATGGCTTTCCCCCTCTCCTGGTTTCTAAATTAATTCAAAATGCAAAGAAAAAAACCAGTTGTTGCTCTTCAACCTGTTTCACCAAAAAAGGAACTAACGTTTGCTGGCTCAATACCTTACCACGAACCTTCTGCCTACAAACTCATCAGTATCTTCAAAAGAGAAGGATATAGACTTGCCATTCGTTCTTCCCCTTCAATTTCTGTTATACTCCATAAAGACAGAGACCCAAGACCTCCGCTTTCTTCACCTGGAGTGTATAAAACTCCGATCATGACAAACATTGGATTAACCGCGTACATAGGAAGTTCATTCCGGAAAATTCTCTCGACTTCAGTAACACAAATCAGATGTGAAATTTGGAAAACCTTCATCAGCTTTATCTCTTCTTACCATGGCTGACACTTCTGCTATTCCACTTTGGTCCGATACTAAAAAGTTGGCTCCCTTCCAAAATCGGTATGCTCTGAGGTTTAGAGAAAGTTTGGAAATTTTATTTTCCAAAAATTGCAACTCTGAGCTCCCCATTTTCGTTCCTTACATCTGGAAATTCCTCATTGCATCACGTCACCCGGAGTTACCATTACAAAACTTACCTTTCCAATTTGGCAACATTAACCAATTGTAGTCACACTGATGAAGGCCATAGTAATGGCTGAAATATATTTGCATTAAACTTTTATACGTAACTTAGCGTATTCTACACTACCTTCTTCTTAATTTGTTTGTTAGTTACGTGCATTGCCTACCACTCATTTATAAGTAATAACACATTCATGTTAGAACTAAAAATAATATGCTACTTATTTCCGTTTTTCCAAAGACCTTGCGATAAATAGCATTCTGGGCAAAATATTTGTTGTTTAGCAATTGTAGGTTCTAAGAGTGTTTAAATAGATCTATATTTTGCAAAATGTGTATATTAACACTCAGCACTGAACTCGGAAAGTTGTTTTCATGTAAACTTACCTTAACTTTTACTTTGATTTTTCTCATTAAATTACTTTTTCTCTGGCACACTTCTTATTCCCTTCACAGCTTGTTTTAGACAGTCCTATTCGACTGTTACTTTGAAACTTCATACCGAAGCTTTTTCTACAAAATAATGTGACATCTGGTATTACAAATTGGATCTATCTAAATTCTCGACAATGTGCTATTGGGGCGACATCTGCTATTACAGGGTGTCCACAGAATTATCAAACCTGATTTCCCTGACCAAATATATAAGAAATCCCTGACCTTACACAAATAGGTTTATTTGAGTTTTTCAATATATGTGCCATGATAATAAATAAAATTGAATTGGATAATTAAGAAACTTATATTATTTAAAAGTGTTTCCGTTTGATGTATATAAAGTTTCCCAAATAACTGATTCATTTATCTATTTATTTTTTATCGGCCTCCACCTTCCCCATAGCCGTCCAACTCACACCTTTTTAATTTTAAGTTTTCTCTTTTTTTCATGGTTTTACATTTAGTGAAGAAACACTCAAACAAACCCGTACACAATATTCAGAACAGTTACTATAAAAATATTACAGTAGGAATGCAGTCACTGTTTTCATATTACACTCCAATTTTCTTCTTTTCCCAATCTGAAATCTTTGCCTGCAATGCTGCTTCTTCCAACTCTAGTTCCTTCCGTACTCTTTGTCTTTTTTCCTTCAATTCCTTTATTTCATAATCAATTTTTCTTTTTTCCTTCAGTTTTTTTCTTCTTTGTTTTGAAGAACACTTTTTTTGTCAAGATAATACTGATATCTTCGTCTGGAGGCTCTTACAGAAAGAAGAAGCCTTCTATTGATGGCAATGTGTTCTACTCCTCCCACATTTTTAATGGCATCAAAAACTATTCTCTGACAAATCAGGGTTTCTTCCAGGAGATTTTCCAGAAGAAGAGACTTGACAGAAAATCCACCTTCCACTGAAGCATTTCCATGAGACATAATGAGACAAATTTTTATTACATCCCAAAGTTCACCGAATTGTTTTTGGTTTTCAAGTAGAGCACTGTTAAATTTGTCTAATCCAATGGAATCATCAGGACTGTCTAAAAATTCATCAAACTCAGACTTTAAAGCAGATTGAGCTTCTACACACAATGAAGCATACTGTTTATTAGCTTTTTCAGCACAGTCATCTGAAATCCTGTTTGCACTAAGTAAAACTTTGAGCACAATTTCCACTCTCTTCTTGCCTAGACTCGGCTGCTGCACTATAATATTTGGGTCCAAACAAGTTACCCCATGGACTAACTTAAATGTTAGTGGGCTTTTCTCATGAAGTTTTTCAATCATACTGGTCACAAGTTTCCTAAATTCAAGCTTAAACTCTAATTTCTCCCTTTCTGAGCACTTCACTTCTTTTAATAGCTTTTTAGCACTAAATCTAATATCAACTTTCTCAATTGAGAGAAGATTTTCACTTTTTGATATATCTAAAGTTAACAGTTTTGAGACACTTATCAGCTTCACTTAATTTGTCAGGCTTCAAGCTTCGTGCCATCAAATTTTTCATCAGATCCAGAAAATCAGTGTGTAAGAAAGGAATCAAAGGCATTGGGCACTGGAACCTTCTCAAAAATGATTCACACTCTGAAGCTATACTCCTAAACGCAGCCAATTTGCATTTCAACAGTGGATTTTCCATGAATTCTGTTATAAACATGAGCTGTTTTTGCTGGAAACCGATGATTCTTGAACATATTTCTTGATATGATCATAGACAAGCAATGCACTAGTCAAACAATTAACGTTTTCCAACCACTTTACAGTGCAAAATTTTAAAGGGAAATCTTTACATCCAGTAATCATAGTATAATTTGCACAGCGAGCAGGACTATATTTTAAAAGGTAGTACAAGTTACACAGAAAGTGATGTATATCCCATTTCACTGCTTCAAGTCCAGTTTTCATAGATAGCTCCATTGACCACATGAAGGTTGGTTGGTTGTTCGATTTTTATGGCGCAAGGGCCATGGTTGGCCAAAGAGCGCCAGAAACAAGACAAACAAATAGTATTAAAAGTGTGGTAAAAAGCTTAAAATCTGAGTGATCATGTAAAACTGAAAAATGAGAACGATGGAAGGGCTAAAAAAGATAATGGAACAAACAGTATTAAAAACATGATACAATGATTAAAATCTAGCTGATGCAGTAAAACTGAGAAATGAGGATGATGATAGGCTAAAATCTAGATACGTTTAAAATAGTCAATTTCTTTAAAAAATGAAAACACGGCAACAGAGTCACAGTGGTCATTGAGGAGCCGCTGCAGTGTAGCGGCGTCCTCGGTCAACAAATGAGAATGAAAGAAATGAAAACGTACATCACGAAAACGAACACAGGTACACAGAAGATGAGTGACAGTGAGTCGGCAGTTGCACGCCTCACACATCGGCGCAGTGTCGCCACACAGCAAAAAGCGGTGAGTGAAACGACAATGCCCAATGCGGAGACGCGCAAGCACCACTTCCTCCCTACGGTTCCGACGATATGAGGATTTCCAGACTTCAAGATTAGGTTTAATACGATGCAGTTTATTTTCCACCTGTTGGTCCCACAGACCTTGCCACGTTCGCTTAATATGGTCGCGTACCAGAAAGCGGAAATCCAGGTGAAACAGTGGCAAGGGTGTGACGACCAAAGAGGAAGCAGATCTAGCAGCCGCATCAGCACACTCGTTACCCGAGATTCCAACATGCCCAGGAATCCAGCAAAACTGAACCTGAAAACCGGCCTCGAGCAAACGACGAAGTAACTGTCTCACATTCACGAGAAAAGGATGGTCACGGCAATCTGCAGATGACAAAGACTGCAAGACACTCAAGGAATCCGTATAGACCATAGCACGATGATGAGAACTCGACTGAACATGAAGAAGAGCGAGATACACAGCATGCATCTCCGCCGAAAACACCGTGGCCTCAGCTGGGATCCGCGCTACTGAAACGTCATCTACACAGACAGCCGCGGATCCAACGACTCCGTGCATTTTGGAGCCATCAGTAAAAATAGGAGTGTAATTAAAATTTAGGTCACGGTGCTCAGCGAAGAGCTGCTGGTACACTGACGCAGGGGTTGAGGATTTATCGAAAGATGTAAAGGTGGTATCAACCATGACACCAAGTGGGTGCCATGGCGGATCCCCAAAGCCCCTGGTCTCTCCAACAAGTGACAAGTCGAGCCCTACATCACGGGCTACGGCCGCCATACGAAGACCGAAGGTTGAAATGCACGAGGGCCGGTTCCCGAATAAACGAGCATGCTGGGGATGAAAAACTGCATCGTATAAAGGATGGCCTGGAAGAGATCTAAGTTTCAGGTAGAAATGAATAGACAGCTGCAGACGGCGTAATTCAAGCGATGGTTCGTTCGCGTCAGCGTATAGGCTGGGAATCGGAGATGTTCGAAATGCTCCCGAACAAAGACGCAGTGCTTGATGGTGAATAGTGTCCAAAGGCCGGAGAACGGAACGACGAGCAGAGCCATACACGATACAACCATAATCCAGTTTCGACCGGATTAAGGAATGGTAAATACGAATCAAAGACATCCTGTCTGCGCCCCACGAGACTCTCGAAAGGATCTTAAGAATAGATAGAGCCCGCAGACAGGAAATCTTGAGCCGCCGAACGTGCGCACGGAACGTAAGCGCACGGTCGACGGTCAGACCAAGGAACTTGGTCTCCGGCAAAACTGGTATGGCTGCACGGTCTAAAAACAGCTCTGGGTCAGGATGGAGGCCACGCCTCCGGCAGAAATGGACACACGCTGTCTTGTCGGGAGAAAGAACGAAACCATTGCTATTCGCCGTTTTAAAGATCTGATTAATTGCAGACTGCAACTGCCTTTCAATAAAATTCATGCTGGATGACGAGCAGAAAATGTGTAAATCATCAACATACACAGTAGCCGAAACCGCAGGAGGAAGATTTGTGAGGAGACAATTAATGCGAAGGATGAACAATGTGACAGATAAAATGCAACCTTGAGGAACACCTTGTTCTTGATGGAATGTTGCAGATAGCGTCGTACCCAGGCGCACCTGGAACACCCGATTGCGAAGAAAATTTAAAATAAATGTCGGAAGATTTCCTCGCAATCCGCATGCGTGGAGGTCACGGATAATACCGTGCCGCCACGCTCGATCATAAGCTTTTTCAATATCAAAAAATACAGAAACCAGGTGCTGCCTACGCACGAACGCCTCGCGCACAGATGTCTCAAGGTGCAGGAGATGATCGTGAGGTGAACGATGACGGCGAAAGCCGCTTTGTGATGGTGAAAGTACTTGATGATATTCTAAAAAATGAATTAACCGGGAATTAACCATGCGTTCAAGAACTTTACACAGACAGCTAGTGAGAGCAATTGGACGATAACTAGAGGGAGACTTGGGATCCTTGCCAGGTTTGGGAAAAGGCAGAACAACTGCTTTTCGCCAAGACTCCGGGAAACTGTGCTCCGACCAAATACGATTGTAAAGGATTAAGAGATTCTCGAGAGACGACTGCGAGAGATGACGGAGCATGTCATAATGGATGCCATCGGGACCGACCGATGTAGCGCCGGACCGATGCAGAGCCACCCTGAGTTCAACCATGCTGAAGGGGGAGTTATATCCCGTGTCGAGAAAAGGCGCAAAGGAGATTCTCTGGCGTTCCGCAGTGGATTTCATTCTTTGAAAAGAAGTAGGATACGCCAGGTCACTCGACACGGAGGCAAACGCCTCCCCTAAACAATCAGCAATCTCCCCGACTCCAGCATATGTGCAGCCGTTGCTCTCGAGAATGGAGATCTGGTGAGAGCTGTAGTTACCCCGGATCTTTCGGATCTTTTCCCACACACTTTTCGAACTGGCACGTGAAGTGAGAGATGACACATACTGGATCCAAGACTCCCTCTTGCTACGTCGACGCACCAACCGAGCATAGGATTTTGCTCGTTTGAATTTAACGAGATTAGCATCGGTCGGATAACGCCGAAACATAGACCAGGCCTTATGTTGAGCTCTCCTAGCCGCTGCGCATTCAGGGGTCCACCAAGGCTTCGGACTTCTGGAGAGTGTCGTCGATGTTTTTGGGATAGAAAGATCAGCTGCCTGAAGAATACAATTTGTGACTTCAAGAACCGCTGCGTCGATTGACTCTTGGGTCACCATCGCAGAAGAGATCAAAGCTGACGGCGTGAAGACCTCCCATCTCGCACGCTCCATCCTCCAACGAGGGGGCGGGAGGCAGAAGTTGGCAAGTTGGCATGATGCGAGAGCAAAATCGGATAATGGTCGCTCCCGTGGAGGTCGTTACACACCGTCCACGACCAGTCAGCAATAATTGATGGTGATCCCAAGGTCAAATCGATCGCACTGAAGGATCGTGTCGGTTCATGGAAGTACGTGTCAGCACCGGTGTTAAAAAGGCACAAAGAGGCCGAGGACAGAAGAGACTCTATGCGACGACCTCTCGTGCTGATGCTGACACTACCCCACAAATGATGATGGGCATTGAAGTCACCTAGTATTAGAAAGGGTGAAGGCAGCTGATCAACCAATCTTTCCAGTACCGGGACGCTCACGTTCTCGTCCGGCGGCAGATAGACACTGCAGACAGTAAGAGGTACAGGCATAGAAATACGAACCGCCACGGCCTGCACAGTTGTGGAAACCGCGACGGAAGATACCGGAACCCTGTGAGGGACGAGAATGGCAACTCCCCCACAGGCTATATTTCCAGACGAGTTATCTGTCCGAAATGCACTGTAGCCTCGAACTGAAAGCAGGTCCGATGGTTTAAGCTTCGTCTCCTGTAGACAAAGGCACACCGGAGAGTAAAATGAAAGCAGATGTTTCACTTCATCAAAGTTCGTCCGAAAACCTCGACAGTTCCACTGAATGATTGAAGCCATGGTTATAAGTGAAATGAAAATGAAAATGATCAAACAAAGTCCGGCTCCATCGCCTCTGCTGGGGGTTCCCCCAGATCTGGAGGCGTGTGACCAGGGGCTAAGATGGGAGAATGTTTTGTCCCAAGTGTCTTACCGGGAGGCGCACGACGTTGAGTCGTTTCCTGAGATTTTGGAGGAGAAGAAATGCTTTTCTTATCCTGGGCTTTGGTCTTTTTGTTAGAAGAAGTGGCCTGACTTCCCTTGTTGGTGGTGGGATGAGTCTGCTTCGGCGAAGTGGTGGGTGGCGCTTTCAGACCCCTAGCTCGAGACTGGAGTGCCTCCAGTCCGACTGCGATGATGTCATTAACATTGAATGGACATTTAAGGGGGATCTCAATGTCGGTCTGAGTGGCAACCGTAGATTTGGCAACCACCACTGAAGCGTATGATCGCCGATCAGATGTAACAGGAACCACTTTTCTTCTGGCCTCAGGATAGGAAATATTTTCCACCGTTTTGATCCTTTGGATTTCCTTCTCCTCCTTCCACTTGGGACAATCTTTGGCTGATGCTGCATGTGAACCCTTGCAGTTCACACAAAACTCAGCCTCGGCCACACATTCCTGCAGAAGATGTTCTGTGGCACCACAGCGTGCACACCTAGGATTACTCCTGCACGACTGCTGAGAATGGCCATAAGACTGGCACCTAAAACATCTCAAAGGGTTAGGGATGTACGGGCGTACCTCGAGGTGGAGATACCCTGCCTTGATGGATGTAGGCAGGGAAGGGCTATCAAAAGTTAAAATGATGTTCCGGGATGGGACGGACTGCCCATTCCGCCTGAATAGAATACGCCGCACACCCGTAACGTGTTGACTCCTCAGTTCTTCAAGTAATTCTTCCTCAGCACACTCAACGAGGTCCTGAGAGGAGACAACACCTCGAGATGAATTTAGGTATCCATGAGGTGTTATTTTGACCGGAGTCTCAAGCAGCGTGGTGGTGTTAAGAAGTGTAGAGCTGTAGGCCACAGTGGACATTTCTACAAGAAGATCTCCAGATTGGAGCTTCTTTACGCTCTTAGGAGAGCTTGCGATGGATTGAAGAGCTTTATTTATCCAAAATGGACTTTTGGCACTCAAAGGCTTTGAAGGGTCCAATGAGTGCACAAAAAAGAAACGAGCATTTGAACAATCAGGGACATGTTTTTTGGCAGAAGGGGATGAGCCTTCCTCTATACCTCTTTTGCTTTTTGGTTCTTGGGAAATTTTGTTTTCATCCATAGAAGTTTTAAGAATTCGTCCGCCGACTTCCCCACCCACAATCGAGCCCAACGAGGGAGAGCCGGAGGTCCGCAAGCCCAAGTGGACGCAGGACACGGCTCTAGGGATAGCAAGCGGATATAGCAAGTTGATAGGGCAGACATGCGCTCGGCATGCACCCAGACTTTCCCATGCCTGGGGAACACCCCTTTGGCATGCCCACCCTATCCCCAGACTCACCCTGTCGTACGAGACGACAAGCCGTTAGAGGTCTGGGCTCCACTCGGCCACAGACCTCATTGACTAGGAGTGGGTTAGTTCCCAGTCGCCCGTTTAGGGTGAAGCAGGGGGCAAAGAGGAGTGTTGGCAACTGGCGACAACAACACCCAGGCCTCCAGAAACCTCAGCCTCCAGCATCCCCTTTTCCACCTTACGGGTCACCGCACACGGCAAACGTGCAGGCAGGTCTAGCTAACCAGCTCGGAAAAACAAAGAAAGAAACATGAAATGGAGAAGACAGGAAAGAAAACGAGAAACTAAAATCCTGAGCTGGCGCATAATCACAACCTCAGCAACCTACAACTGAGGCGGGTTCATGTAAAGTGAAAAACATAAAAAATGTGAAAATCATCACATATAGTACATGTTGGCTCGGGCCGTGGGGACGCCATCCCCCATCAGCTGGATGAACAGCTGTCCCTTCGGTGATGTAATCGTTCAAGACGAAATGACAAAATGATCCGTCACAAGGTCAGCTCGGGCCGTGGGGGCGCCGCTCCCCAAATAACTGGAAAACCAGTTATCCCCGTGCGGGGGACCACATGAAGACCACATACTCCAATGTCAACTAATAATTTACCATCTGGATTTTCAGTTCAAAGTTTATTTTTCAGCTTTTGAAGAAAGCTGAGATTAACGTTAGGTCCATCCATTGACACTTGTAGCATGTTATCCAAGGAAAGAGGTGCACCTTTAATGAATTTCTCTAAAAAGTCATTAGCTGTTGCCCATCCTAAAAACACACTACTTAAGTATCTAGTGGAAACTTTTTACAGATTGACGTCCCAATAACGAACAAACTGATCCATTTGCCCACGCTGAGCAATTTTGTTTAGTGTTTCATCAAAACAAATTACAAAGTCAGTGCACTGCTTCAGATCGTCCATTAAACACTCTTTGAAATGTGGTGCCAATCCATGGTATATCACATAAGATGCTTTGCTTTTGCCTAAAGTAAATTTTGAAGCTATCACACTGTCAGGAAACATTAACTGAAATGTTTTGGTAATCTGTGTACAAGAGTTCAGAGACATTTGCTTGGACACTTCCATGGTCCATATTATTTCCAACTTTGTTACATCATCTTTCACTACATAAGCATTAAGGTCACTGGGCTTCACATTATCTTTCACAACATAAGTATTTGAGTCATTAGACTTAATATTTTCCAGAAGTACTGATTCCACATTTCCTGAGCTTGTTGATGGCAATAGTTCATTATTACAAAGATAGTTCTTTTTCACAGAGGAAGTGAAAGAAGCAAGACTGGGCTCAGACATTTTAGCACAGATGTTTTTCAAATGATTAGGGCCATTTCCGTGGCTGGAGACTGCCCGACGCCCCATGTTGCTAAGCTTGAAAGTTTTAGAGCACACTTTACAAAATGCTGATTCATTGTCGCCATTCACAGCAGCTATCCAACCAGAAAACTCAGGATTTAATTGTTCGTCCAACCATTGTTCATTAAACACACAACGCTTTGACATTGCTGCAGTCTTAATTGCCTTTTAACAAGGTATAACTTACATCACAAATGTTCTTCCACTCCTTTGACGTAAAACAAAAAGAGAAATGTTAACAAGTAAAGTAACACAACTTACAATAATAGGTAGGAAATACAAGGTTACATTAGTAGGCAGGGGAAGTTAGTGACTGTCTGCAACACCAAGTGCAAGTGTGTTGAGCGATGAGGGCGTCACTCCCCGGCGCCAGGTTAAAACTAGTTGTAGTCTAACTGTGATTGAAATTTCCGTGACTTTTTTTAAATATCACTGATTTTCCCTAACTTTTACCAACATTTCAGTTATTTCCCCGACTTTCCAGAATGTCGACACCCTGTATTAGATGAAATCTTGCTCACTTTGACATCTCAAGATTTCAGTTATTATTGTAGGTTGGACCATTTGGATAGATCGATATTTTGCAAAATGTATAATATAATCAGCACTAAACTCAAGAAGTTAGTTAAATTAAAAAATAACTAAAGTGTACAAATTAATGTTCGGATTGTGCTAAATTAAATTAATATACAAATGCAACTTGCCATGATATTAAGAATTCAATTTGGTTTTTGTAGATCGGAAAAACAGAACTTGAGTCATTAATAATCTAATGTTTTCAAATTAGCATGTGACCACCTTGACATCTAAAAGTGATCACATGCTGTTACATCAAAGGCAATCACTTGGACATCACGAGAGCAACACAAATTGATCACTTTGACATCAAGAGAGCAACATGAATTGATCAATATGTGATGGTACAACAATGCATACGTTGCTGTGACCTCAAGCGTTCCAGACAGACTAGGTGGGTTTTTCAAGGCAATGGTAGACATTTATAGGTCTACAATTGAAAAATCCTCCCAGTACAGTGCGAAAACTTGGCAAATCTTTGTGCTTATTACAACACAAAAATAAATGAATTTAATATGCTATGTGCGTTTCTTGTGTATTCACAGTCTGGTTATTTAAAATTATGCTATGAATTCCTTTTATTAATGGAAAAAAAATTACCTTTCAGATTTTTATTACAAATAGAAAAAAATCCCCAAACATGAGTTACTTTTACATTAATTAACATCTATTCCTGAATTTTTATCCTATTCTTTGAGTAGAAAATCAGCTGCAAACTTTTTTCCCCCTTCCACTAAGAGCAACTCTAGGGCTCACAAGTAGTCATTCGTCTTTAATTTACGGCCATGGTACCAGTGCTCTAAATGGAAATTGTGAAGTGCCGATATGCTCATATTTAGGTAAAAGTTCTCCGGAAAAAATACCATCGCCAGAAAAAAAAAAAAAAACTTGGGAAGAAAACTCGTTGGCTTGAAAATGTAATTGACAATTCCATGAAATACTATTGCGCCATAAGTCAGAAACGATGGCGGTTGATTCGAGTTGGTTGGTTTGTGGACCCCAGCTGGCACTATTTATGCTATATCAAGGACTGGGGTTAGTCTCTGCCCCGGGACCAACGGATTAAAGAGAATTCCAAACCTTGGCTAATCGTTAGTGATTCAGCTGGATTTGAACCCAGAATTTTAAGGCCCCAAACCAAGAAGCCAGTCCCCTACCAATAGGGAATTTCAGGAAGTAAAAAGTCGGGCAACTAGAACCTCTCCAATAAAGAAAAAATATTCAACCTTAAATTAATGGCAATCCAATCAAGAAAGAATATTCAACCTTAAATTAATGGCAATCTCACCACCCTCCAAATGCGTACACCACTCCTCTGCCGTTTACGATTTCTACATAGCTATTTCTCAATGCCACAAGGTTTCTATGTTTAAGAATGCGACCTCGTAAGTCAAGGCCAAAAAAAAAAAAAAAAAAATCGTTGCTGCACTTCCCACTATAAAACTAGTCCCAGTAGGCAAATTCCGGGTAAAAAAAGGGCCGATATGCCACACCATACCGGCCGATTTTGAGCACTGCATGGTACCAAAGAATGAGAGCGAGTGCACTAAGACAAACACACCACCCATGCCTCATCCTAGACTCTAACCCGGGCACAGCTCGGGCAAATGGTCTGATACAGTAATGACAATAATAATGGATCCATGGTACACCATAAATGTGACAGTTATTGCGCTTTTCTGTTCATTTATTTAGTAGCTAAACATATCAAACGTTCTGCGTACATTAGAGTGGTTTACATCGAGACCTAAACATGTTTTTGTTAATTCTTCCCCTCCAAATACAGTGTATTCTATATGCAAATAATGTATTGTAAACTTACTTTGGTTTTTCTGACCCTTCCTCAAACCTTCAGCTTTTTCGACTTCCACTAAAACTGTAAGTGAATCGTTTATGTCTTTTTTTACTTTTTCAATTGTTCGGTTTAGAGAAGTACAATAATTTCCGTTTCCTTCATGAATTACTTCAGCATTTTGAGTAACTATGGTGTTACCATTGTAAATACAATATTTCACGCTTCTTAAATCCATTCCATCAATGCACATCGTAACCATTTTGGACAACTAAAAACATAAACAAAGTGTAAATAGTAGTGGTTACGGATAAATTTTGGATGTTGTGACGTGAGTAGGGAGAGGACACAGGACCGCCACGGTGGCGCAGTAATCTAAGCGATGGTTTCTGATCATTTGTCCGAGATGTGTCCGGGTTCGAATTCCGGTGAGTCATGGATGTTGTGTTTGTCTTACTTACAGCGCTGGCTCTCTCCCTTCCCTGGACCAGTGGCCCTAAATTAGGGACTGGCGACTACTTAATAGCTCACTGAGCTGCTCGGACCTTCTATAAGCAGACGCCCGTCTCTAATTTAGGGCCAAACCTGGTATAAGTTTAGTTTAGTGCCATTGGTTCCAGGGAAGGGAGAGAGCCACTGTCGTAAAGCAAACAAAACATCCACGCCTCACCGGGATTTGTATTTCAAACCCTTTTCAAATGAATGGTCAGAAGTCACCGCTTAGACCACTGCGCCACCGGGGCGGCAATTTATGACTTTCCGAGATGGGGCAATAATCTCTGGTCTGTTTGAGCAGAATCGCAAGCCTCCTTCCTCTGGACCTAGGCATTTGCCAACATATCTTACTCTACTGCACAATGTATTCTCTTAATTTGTTTTTTTAAATTCTGTCAAATCAAGTATTTTCTTGCTTTATTTAACTTTAAAAGATCGAATTTGGCTTAGAATTGTTTTTATCAAATTTCATTTATTAATTGAGATTCAAAATTAAGTTACAATTTCTTCAATTCAAAGGGTAAGTCTGTATTTTGTTTTCTGATTTTAAATGACGAAATTAATCAACCCACATTTCATCAAGATATCTGTTGCGGAACAATATTTCTTCACACAGTTATAAAAATTTATATTGTTAATTTTTAGAGACTTTTACGAGTCCATAACAACATGATGAGAATTCCCTAAACTACATGCTAAAAATTATGGTCCAATGATCGTAGCAGCAGGGTGACTTCACAAAAGCAATGGCTCGAAATTTCTCAGCCATTTCGGTAGCGCAGTGGTCTAAGCGCTGGCGTCTGACCATTCGTTCGAGCAGGGTCCGGGTTCTAATCGTGGTGAAGCATGTATGTTCTATGTTGTATTTGTCTTATCGCGCTGATTCTATCCCCTCCCTGGAACCAGTGGCTCTAAATTAACGACGGCAACTACTTATAGCCTATTAATGTTGCTCATGGTAATCGTTAAACTCCCAAACAAAAGAAAACAAAAATAAAATAAAAGAAAGAGCCTGCTTGGTAGCATTGGTTAAATAATTACCTTAGTTATGCTTCGCATGAAGTATTACATGACGTCACAGTCTGTATTTCACATTCACCTGCTTAAGTTCCAAATATTGATCATTGAACTGGTATTTTTCAATAACACAGGTGATTTTTCTTTATTTTAACCTGAAGAAACAACGTTTATAAATGCATTTATTGGTCATTTTAGCTCATATTTTTTCGTGAGCACTGATTGAGCTTTCTCAAAATTAAAGACCTGAACTCCATGAGTTAAAGTTACTAATAATTATTACTAATAATTATATTTGTAAATGTTTTTTCTCCATAATAAAATGAAAATATGTTAATTCAATGTATTTCATCCTTTTAAAATTAAATTATAAAAATGTCACAACTGGATTCGGGAAATTCAGACGATGCTTTCAGGCAATTTCAGGTGGTAGCACATAACAAGTTGCCATGGAAACGTAATTGTAGCCTACTGGAAAAACAATGAAGCAAATTTTCATCTTGGTAATGAATACCGCGTAACGCAATTTCTTATCATAAAGTAAATGTAGTAAATGCTGGTTTTTCTTTACGTAAATTATGGATGGTGACCCAGAAGCCAATGATGAGAACAGTCCCGAGGAAACTTATAAGGAACTTCATTTTCTGGAAGTGTCGTAAGTGCTACTTTATTATGAAACGTAAAAGGACGTGATGGAGCATAAATCCTTAGTATTTACGAAGCAAATTTGCTTAGATAACACGAAACGTTGATTAAACATATTAATTTTATAGCATAGATATTGTAGGATTAACTGTCATTCATATAACAACTCTTTGAAAACTCTAATTGCATTTTATCATCACATTGTACAGGAATCCATCCCCATCTTCCAAATTTTATTTGAATGTGCTAACCGTTACACTACCCACGATATTGCAACTCGGACACGCTTAATCATTTATCCAGGTATCTGAATAATTGTAGATTCCGTCTAGTAACACGAAATCGTACCTAGTGAAATCTGAATTGAATAAATCAGCAATGAAAGCCTTCTAGAAATGAGAAAGATATGAATACATCTGTCTGACGATTTTTTACCGTTTTTAAAGATGTGAAATTCAGATTTCTAGTTCTTTTGTCGAGTTTGTGATCAGTAATTTACAGCGTTTTTGGTCAAAGTTGGTGAGAGCAATAAAAGTTGGTCCAGGAATAACTTCGGTAAAAGAGAATCTTGTAGCAATTTTGTTTATTTAATTTTCAACAACGTCCCCTCCTCTTTCAATACACAGCTTGGATTGTCCCAGAACCCTCTCAAAGGCCCTGGGAAAGTCATTTTATTTAATGTTCTTCAGGTACATTGTCACTGTCTTTTGAATGTCTGGAATGGACCCATAGTGTCTTCCCTTCATGAATGCTTTGGGTTTTGAGAACAGAAAAAGTCTGCCAGGGCTAAAACCGGTGATTAGGGGAGATGTATGAATGGTGCCACTGGTTTTTAGCCAGAAACTGGGTAATGGTGGTTGAGGTGTGTAACAGAGCATTGTCATGGAGGAGGAACCATTCGCCACTTCAATGAAAATCTGGCCTAACACGTTTAATTCTCTTAAAAAAGTGATCCATGACTTGTAAAATAAACCATTGACTGTTTGTCCTACAGGCACAAATTCCTGGTGGATAATCCCACAAGAATCAAAGAACACAATAAGAATCATTTTAATTTTCAACTTCACTGCCCTCATCTTCTTTGATTTTTGCTTTCCCTGACTTGACCATTCATTAGCTTGTCGGTTCATGGATGGGTCATATTTAAAACACCATGATTCATCACTAGTTAATATCTTGCTCAGAAAATCTAGGTCATCATTCATCATTTCCATCAAGTATTGTAAAGCAGTCACTCACAGCTCTCTGTTCTGGAGTGAGAAAGTATGAAGACGAACGTAGTGCACAGCTTCCGCTTGACAAAAACATCAAAAATAATGTTGTGACATTATTTCAAATACACCAGACTGTGAATACACAAGAAATGCATATAGCATATTAAATCTGTTTATTTTTTGTAGTGTAATAAGCATAAAGATTTGCCAAGCTTTCCCACTCCACTGGGAGGCTTTTTCAAGGTAATGGTAGACATGAAAATCCCAGTGGAGTGTGAAAGCTTAGCAAATCTTTGTGCTAATTACACCACAAAAATAAATGGATTTAATACGCTGTATGCGTTTCTTGTGTAATAATGCTGTGCACTACCCTCTTACTAATATTTAGTTCTGCTATCATGCAACATGTTAATCGACGATCCATTGTCACCAGTTCGTGAACAGACTGCACTTTCTTATCAGTATTGCTTGTTGAAAATTGTCTGCTTCTTTCATCATTCTCCGATGACTGTCAACCATCATGAAAGTATATGTACCATTCAAACACCTTGGACTGAGATAAACATTTATCATAGTAGGCTTATTTTATCAATTTGTGCACTTGTAATGCAGATCTGCCAAAAGTTGAAGCATAACTTAACATTGGCCCTTTGTTCCATCCTCTAACGTGTGACTAGGTCAAAATTCCAGTGTGAAAGGCACGTGCACTGCTCACAATGACCAAAGCCGAACTGCGTGACAAAAATTACAGTTGCTTACTGAGGGTTCATGGGAAATAGTTCACGTGTTGTCCAGGAGATGGTGCACACATTGTACATCCAAAATAAAAAAAAAAAGTCATTTCTGAAACTTGCTGTATATAAGGAAATTTGTTGACTTATGTTCTTTAAAATTATTGCATAGTACTATTATTAGCAGGAAGGTGGGGTCAATTTGGAGCTAAAATACAGTTATTCTATTGCATAATTAAATAATACTGTGTAGTGCAATAGCAAATTGATACTGAGCATCAGGATGACTGATATTAAGCAAATGTGATAAAAGTGAATGTAAAAGATGTAAGCATGCAAAAAAAGGCTAAATAATTGACTGAATCTGACGTATTCTGTTTTTAAAAATCATGACTGTTTAATGATACTATAACAGTAATTTCCAAAATTTGTATTTTTGTTCTCTTGGTTTTTGTTTTTTACTACCTAATTTTCAAGAGATACTTACTCTTTTTCAAAGCATTATCATTACAGTTTTCTTTTACTATAATGGATACCAACAGTGATGTAATGTAATTCTAAATGGAAAGATGCCTTAGTGGCAAACAGATGAAGTAAAAACAACCTCGACAGAAGAAGAACCTCAGTTTTTTCAAATGCAGTGTGAAATTTGATATTTAGCTTATGTATTTAGTATTTTATAAAATTTTGATTACTGTTCGTTTTTATTAAAATTGCATAATTTTAGCAATATTAAATGAAAGAATGTTAGAAGGAAGTCACATGCTCACAACTAAGTGGGTCACTTGCCTCTGCAAAAAGTTTGCAAAATTATTTGCAGATACAAAATATTTTGCAACTTTTATTTCTTGAACCAGTTTCATGTGAATAAAACTGGTTAAAGAAATAGTCAGGAATTTTTGATAGCAGCTTTGAATGAAGTATTAAAAACCAATTTTTTGTAGTTTTTTTCAGTTAATAAATGAAATCTTTAGAAATCATTTTTGTGGTTTCAGAGATTATAAAAACTGAAAGACATGGAAAAAAAAAATAGCAGCTACTTCAGAGAACTTGAAGTTCTTTATCACAGTCATGGTGATATATCCTATACATGCATATTAATAAAAAAATGTGAAAAAAATATTAGTTCAAAGAATGAAATTTTTACACCAATGAGGAAAAGGTGTTACATGTTACAGCTGTTTGCACATAACTATACATCCTTCAAAATATAATGGAACTGAAAGATGTTATTCATGGAGACTAATAAACTGAGACCTGTGTCTCTATTTATTATAACAGAGTGAAGAGAAAAAAAATGTTACTATGTGCAAAACATTGTGGCATTATGTTATATGTGCATTTTTTTATATAACAGTAAATAATTTAAGTAGGTTCACTGTTTTATTATTTTTTTTTTCTGTACCAAAGCATTGTTAGTGATTTACTGTATTTCTGCATATAAAACAGTAAAGGCCATTATTTTGTTTAGTATTGTTGCAGAGCCGTAGCGATGGGGGGGGGGGGGCAGGGGCGGCCACCCTGGGCGCAGAGCATTTTGTCTATAAATGTAAAAAAATGTGAAATTAATTTATACGCGTAATTAAAAAAATGTATACAATTTAAACATCATTATGCTTTAAGGATAAAATGGTGACCAGGTTAACGCACCTGGCATTCTGTCAATAGAGAAAGATATTGCTAAAAATATTAATATGATCAAATAATAAATAATTTTGCTGCTATTAAAGCTCAAAAGGTGCATTTGTAAATACAAAATCTTTCTGTTAAGGCTTAAGCATAATTTTAAACAAATGCTAATTGTACATATTTTTTTAGTTGTTCATAAGCACTTGAGGTAGCAATTAATTATAAATGAAAATTATTCTTCATTCAAACTATGTACAATGTTTTTTCTTTCTTCTACAATCCCTATTGAAGCTCATATAGTCACCACAGGCTATTGAATATGATTACGTATATCATCATCATCATCATCATCAACCATTATCAATCCACTGCTGGACGAAGGTCTCCCCAAGTTTCCTCCACAACAGTCTGTCTTGTGCCAGTCTCCTCCATGTCACCCCTGCATACTTTCGAATTTCATCCACCCATCTCCCATGTGGTCTTCTTCTGGGTCTTTTCCTGTCCCTTGGAATCCAATCTAAAATTTCGGCTGTCCATCGATGATCTGTCCTTCTGGCAGTATGTCCAGCCCATTGCCATTTCAGGGATTTAACTCTGATCATGATGTCTTCCACTCTTGTCATTTTTCGGATCCACGAGTTCCTCTTCTTATCTCTCCTGGTTACACCAAGTATGCACCTCTCCATGCTTTCTTTGAGTTGTCTGCAGCCTTTGTATGTCTCTTTTAGTTAAGGTCCACGTCTCTGCGCCATACGTAAGCACTGGAAGGATGCATTGATCAAACACTTTTCTTTTAAGACATAATGGCATATTGCTCTTGAAAATTATGCTGTTTCTTCCAAAAGCTCTCCAGGCAAGTTTTGTACGCCGATTAATTTCTTCATCAATGTGACCCTCACTTGATATCTGCTGTCCAAGATAAACGTACGTGTCTGTTATCTCCAGCTTTTCTCCATCAATCGATAAATCTTCATTTCTTGTAAAAGCATTGAACATCACTTTTGTCTTCTGAAAGTTCATTTTTAATCCCACTTCTTTACTCTTGTCAGCAAGTTCCTGGATCATACTCTGCAGCTCTGATGGGCTAGTTGCAAAAATGACTACGTCATCAGCAAAACGAAGGTGGGTTAGATAATCTCCATTAATCTTTATCCCCTTGTTTTCCCAGCTCAGTGACTGAAAAACACCCTCCAATGTGGCATTAAAGAGCTTCGGAGATATGGTGTCACCTTGTCTCACTCCTTTTCCAATTTTTATGTGTGTTGTATTTTCAAACAGCCGAATCTTTGCACTTGCATTTTCATAGATGTTATTAATAATATTAATGTATGCATCTTCAATACCGCAGGATTTCAGAGCCATTGCAACTGCTGATGGTTTCACCGAATCAAAGGCTTTTTCATAATCGATAAAAGCCATGCACAATGGAAGTTCATATTCCCTCGCTCTTTCAATTAGTTCTCTCAGCACATGGATATGATCTATTGTGCTGTAGCCGCTCCTGAATCCAGCTTGTTCTCTCGGTTGAGCCATGTCCAGTGTTACCTTCAAGCGGTGTGAAAGAACTTTAGTGAAGATTTTATAAACTACTGATAGGAGGCTGATAGGTCTGTAGTTTCCGAGATCCTCAATGTCACCTTTCTTATGTAGCAGGATCATTGTAGCGGTGTTCCAATCCTCAGGAATCTTTCCTTCATTAAGGCATCGAGTGAAAATTTGGGCGAGTACTGTTTCGATTTCTCCACTTGCTTCTTGTATGATGTCTACAGTAATTCCATCTTCTCCTGGAGCTTTTCCCCGCTTCATGTTCTTGATTGCATGTGCAACTTCTGCTGGAAGGACTGGAGGAACTCTGGTACTGGTATCTTTCATGATGTCTGGAGTGCATGTATCATCCCTTTCATATAGTTTTGAGTAGAAATATTTCACTCTTGTCAAAATTTCGCCTCTATTTCTTGTTACAGAACCATCTTCTTTTCTCAGTGCCATAATCTGTTTTCTTCCCTTACTGAGATGTCCCTTTGCTATCTTTAGGCTTTGGTTGTTTTCAATTGCTTTCCTCACTAGTTCACAGTTGAATTTTCTTACGTCTTCAGTGATACTTTTTCGTACTGTCTTGCATAGCTCTATATATTCCACTTTGGAAGTCACATCTTCTTTAGTTGTCCTCATCTCTCTTCTTTTTTGCATCAACATTTTCGTTTTTCCTGATAATTTATTTACATGCAACTTGTTCTTAGACCCAGCTAATTTTGTTGCTGTTTCCATAAGAGCTTTGGTTACTTTTCTGTTAACTTCAGAGATGTCCACTTCTTCCGATGTTAGGCCTTCTAAAGCAGAGAACCTGTTCTTCAGTTCCAACTTGAAGGTATTATGGTGTTTTTTAAGGTTGGTTATGTCAATAGATTTTGTTTGTCTTATGAGCTTGCCACGTTCAAGTTTAGTGTTGAGGTGCATCTTACATCTCACCAATCTATGGTCACTGCCTGTGTTGAACTTGTTTAGCACACTGCAGTCTTCTATGACGGATTTTTTGTTACACATAATAAAATCAATTTCACTTGTCGTCCCATTTGGATGTCTCCATGTCCATTTCCTGTGTGGCTTTTTCTTGAAGAAGGAGTTCAAGATGAAAAACCCTTCTGCCTCTGCAAACTCAACGAGAGTATTTCCACGCTGGTTTCTGTTGCCGTGACCGAATTTACCTACTGAAGTTTCATTCTGTTGCCGTTGCCCTATTTTTGCATTGAAATCTCCCATAATTATCTTCAAGTGCTGCTTACCTTTATTATTTAGATGACAAATTTCCTCATAAAATTCTTCAATTTCTTCTTCAATATGACTTGTGGTGGGTGCATAAGTTTGAATAATCTGAGCCTGGTATCTTCTCGAGAGTTGGATAACGAGTCGTGCAGCTCTGTCAGAGGAACTTTCAACTTCTACCACTTTATCCTTCAGTTTCTTGTTTATTATAAATCCAACACCACTAGTTCTGCCAGTATCTGTCCCATGATAGTAGAAGATATGTCCACTATATATATATAAGTTATTTAAAAAAAATATTATATTATGAGTAATATTTTATATAAAAAATTAACATTTTGTTACTGTTTCATACAATTAGCAAATTATATACGGGACAATAATTGCAAATAACAATAAAAATCGCAATGTTTTTATTATACAGGTATTGTACTATATCTGCAAACAGGTATATAATAAAATCTGACACCGTCACCTGTTCCAATTGAACTGGGACAGGGGGCGCCAATTTTACTGCTTGCCCCGGCTGCCAATACCTCTAGCTACGGCCTTGATTTTTGTAATGTAGATAATTTGATATCAGTAGCTTTGGTTTTATTTCTTCTTGGGGATTGATGGTTAACATTCATTGTGAGCAACTCTAAGGGCCACAAGCAGTTGCCCATCCATAATTTGGGGTCACTGATTACAGGTAGATGAGAGAGCCAGTGCCTTAGGGAAACACACCACACACACCTCATATTGGGACCCGAATCTGAGATAACTCTTAGAAATGGTCAGAAGACAATGCTTTGACCATTAAATAGCACAAATACTTCAATAAGTAAACAGTTGTCAGAATAGCTTATATCAGTAGAATGTGGAGGAACCCAGAGACACTTTCATAAGGCACTTCAAAGAAGCTGGCCTTAGTTCTCTAAAGAATAAACTTTTGATGATATGATTGACTTTGATGTAAGTGTTTTGTAGTATTTTAAATTGAATAAAACTAGGTCAGGCACTTCAATTGCAACTTTCATATTTGTATTTTACACGATAAAGTGCAATAATTATGGTATTATGAAAAAATATGTGTAAATTTTAAAAGAATTTGAATTACAGGTTGCCCAGATGGAAGGTATCCAAAGTAAAAAAATTATACCTTGGAAAATATTTACTATACAGGGTGTCCATAAAGTCTTTCCCACATTACAAAAATTAATATAAAAAAAAATCTATGTAAGTTAAAAAAAATGGTTGGCAAAATAATACAGCAGCACTCATAAAGTTTTTTTTTTTCTATTCTTTAGGTGAGCGCTACCGCTGAATAAGAGGAGCGTGTCATCGATAATGGCTTCCATGCAAGAAAAAGTGGCATGCGTGTTGTGGTTCCATGAGACCAAATTGGCGGTTACTGACCAGCGTCATTTTAGAAAAGAGTACAGACGATCACCATCGAACCAAAAAATCATAAAAGCTTGGTATGAAAAGTTTGAAGCGACGGGTAGTGTTGCCGATCTTCCCCTAGTGGGCCAATCACCGGTTACACAAGAGACAGCTGCAGCTGTTCAGGAAACATTTCTGCAAAGCCCCAGGAAATCCATTCGTCATGCTTCACTGGAAACCGGGATTCCCCGTGCCACAGTTCACAAAATTTCACACACTCTTCTTCATCTGTATGCTTATAAGGTACAGATCATTCAAGCTCTTCAGCCTGATAATGAGCCTCGCCATGCTGCATTTGCGACAGAAATGTTGCAGCGCATAGCTCATGATAGTGATTATCTGCACCGTGTCTGTTTTTCAGAGGAAGCCACATTCCATGTCTCTGGTACAGTAAACAGGCACAATGTGCCAATCTGGGGATCAGAAAATCCCCATTATGTCATCGAACAACAGAGGGCTAGCCCCAAATTGAATTTATGGTGCAACCTGATGCATGACAGAATCATTGGATTCTTCTTTTTTATAGAGCCCACGGTAACATGTATCTGGACATGCTGGAAGTTTTTGTAGCACCTCAGTTGCATGCATTCCAACCTTCAGTTATTTTTCAACAAGATGGTGTCCCACCCCATTGGTCTATAATGGTTTGTGAGTTCTTGAATAACACATTTCTTGACGGATGGATTGGCTGTGACGGTCCCATGACATGGCCGCCTCAATCGCTGGCATTACCCCTCTAGACTTTTCCCTGTGGGGTTATGTGAAAGACCAAGTTTACTCTAGCAGTGTTCCGGATGTCAAGAAGTTGAAGAGCAAAATAATGGATGTCATTGGTTCTGTCTCTCCTGCGATGTTAAACAAAACATGGTGTGAAATCGAATGTCGCTTAGATGTCCTCCGGGCCACAAATGGCACCCATGTGGAAGTGTACTAACACTAGAAAAAAAATGTATGCACCGTCATTGTCATGCAATCTCTTTCTTGTACCTGTAATACATTTTTTATATTAATTTTTGTAATGTGGGAAAGACTTTATGTACACCATGTATACACTACTGGTTTGTGCCATTATAAAGGAAAAATGTCAAAGTTCGTTTACTCATTGTAATTGCCTCAATGAATTTCAGTGTTGACACCCTTGGTGGCCTGACAAACATCCAGACAATAGTTGACCTCATTCCACATTGCTTGAGGCATGTTCTGTGTAATGGTAGCCACAGCATCTGTTATGCAGGCTTTCAGGTGCTGAAGGTCAGTGATATTGATCTGTTTGATAATGTTTTTAACATAACTCTACAGGAAAAATTCCAGCAGTGTTAAATCTGGTGACTAAGGTGGCCAAGCAATTGATCTGCCTCTGCTGATCCATCTCCCAGGCATCTGGTGATCCTGAACAATGAGGCTCAAATGTGGTGGCACCCCATCATGTTGAAAGACAATTTGATCGGGTAGCTGGGGTAGTGCAAACAGTTCAGCATGTCCAGGTTTGAGATCCCGGCAACAGCTTATTTCAAAAGAAGAAGCTTATCCTGCATCAAGCCAACCCAGACATTTACTTTGGTACTGCCTCTTCGTAGCTCACATGTGGATTTTCATCTCCCTAAATCCTGCAGTTGTGCCGATTCACAGTCCCACTGACATGAAAGGTCGTCTCATCCCAGAAGCATATTTGGAGGAGGAAATCAGGTCTTGTGTCAATTCTTTCCAGCATGTCTACAGTGGTTTGTGTGTGGAACATGGTCATTCGGTTTCAGCGCCTGATGCTTTCGAATCTCGTACACCCTTAGACAAAACCATTTGTGTATCACATTGTGCACAGTTGAATGTGGGAGGTTTAGCTGAAAGCAGCAGCCTGAATTGATCAGCGCGAACTTCGTAGAAATGCCTCTTTGATGCGTTTGACATTTTCCTCAGGCGCCTATGGCTTTCCAGAAGACTACTTTCGGTAGTCCTCAGTTTGTTGTCCCAGAACTGGATGCTTTTCTTTCTTGGAAGTTTTCTTCCATATTGTATTCTAAAAAGATGCTGAACAGCAAAAGCAGCAGATTTTAATTGGCAAGCCACAACATACATGCAACCTTCTCCTGCGGTGTTGACATTGTGACTGAGCTCGTCTGCAGTCAGTCAGGATGCCAACACTAGCTGGCACATGCGCTTGAGAGGGTACCAGATGACTCACGCATGTGAGTGACATTTGGAAAAAACCTCTGAACGACTCCCTCTCTGATGGTTGCAAACAAGAAGTGAATATAGTACATATTTTCCAAGATATAATTTTTTTGTTTTGGATACATTCCATTCAGACACCCTCTATTAAAATGACCCAGAAAACCTAGTTAATAATATGGAATTTACGAGTTTCAGTGGTTGAAAGCCAGTAGATTTTTGTAAAAGGGCCTCAAAGATATGGGGGGGGGGGGGGGGCTGAGTTTTTCTGGTATGCTACTGATGCTGAGATTATAGTTTTTCTTCAAGTATTCTGCACTGTCATTCCACATGATTCCAAATATTTGTATTAAAATTGCTTCATAGTCACATAGAACAGATGTAATTACAATAATATATTTACATCTATTCAGTGTCAGTAATGATTTATTTTCCCTAAAATTATGAGGTGGCTGTAGGAAATTTCTTTTCAGTTCCCCATAAAGAATCAAAGAAAGAACTATAAAGATTACTTTTATTGGAGCTGGTGATGAATTGTTTAGTACAAATATCCTTCAAAGCTATAATACTCTTATCACTCAGCCTTAATGCTTGCATAATTTTTCTCCACTGTTTTTTCTCTGAGCATTACAATTATAACCCATGGAGAAGCTATGACATGTAACCGTATTCAAAGGACTACTGTCCAGACAAACAAAGGAATTCACATTATACTAGAAGCCTTATGATCTGCACTAGAAGCCGTACTTTGTGATCCAACTGCTTAATCTTATCATTGCAATAAACATTTTTGGTTAAAATATGAGTATGCATGTATAGAAAGCAATATTCTCTATCTTCCTGAATATCTGATCATCCTAAAGAATTCCATTGCTCAGCTATTGCAATCCAACATCAAAAAGTTTTTTAGTGCGAATAAATCCAGAAATATAGCGCCTTAGCGCCACTAAAGGGTGCTAAGGTTGGTTACAAGTAAGCCATTTGGTTTCATTCTTGTGGGGATGACTAACTGGTATAATTGTTTAGGATGCAGTACTTTCTTAATGTCAAGTCCAGTTTGTTTGTTTGTTTGTGTGTGTGTGTGTGTGTGTGTGTGTGTGTGTGTGTGTGTGTGTGTGTGTGTGTGTGTGTGTGTGTGTGCTTTAGAGAGAGAGAGAAAGATTCTATAGATGACCAATAATTTTAAGTGAATCCTATTTCCTTTTGTGACTTGTTTTCAATATGTGGTTGTCTAATTCAATTTTATTTGATGTTTTTTGATTTCTGATATAAGGTTCAATTAGTGACTTGTCTCCCCAATATATGAAAGCCCTTAACAGCTTGCATTGTTTTAAATAATTTCTCACACAAGTGAATTATCTTTTCCTATTTCTTTGATGCATGGGAACCTTTTTTGAATTGTACTGTCAGTACCTGATGCAAGTTGTGCATTAAATGCTTTATCAATTTCTTTTGAAAGATTCAAATGGATATCTGTGACATTTAATTTTTTCTGGTGAATTTTGTTTCTTTGATATTTTTCTTTTGTAAGTGATTTTCTTTGTAATCTCATCTGAAAAAATATTTTTTATAGAATTTTTCAAAAAATTTAACATATTTTAATTAATTTTGTTTAATTTTTTTTGATTCATCACTTGAGTCATATTTATATGCCATATATGCTCATGAACTACAGGCCCATCAGCCTCCTATCAGTGGTTTATAAAATCTTCACTGAGGTTCTTTCACATCGCTTGAAGGTAACACTAGGCATGGCCCAACCAAGAGAACAAGTTGGATTCAGGAGCGGCCACAGCACTGTAGATCATATCCATGTACTGAGAGAGCTAATTCAAAGAACAAGAGAATATGAACTCCCATTATGCATAGCTTTTATTAACTATGAAAGGGCCTTCAATTCCATGAAACCATCAGCAGTAACAATGGCTTTGAAATCCTGCGGTATTGAAGATGCATACATTGGCATTATTAATAACATCTATGAAAATGCAAGTGCAAAGGTTAGGATATTTGAGGATACAGCACAAATAAGAATTGGAAAGGGAGTGAGACAAGGTGACACCATATCTCCCAAACTCTTTAACGCCACATTGCAAAATGTCTTTCAATCATTGAACTGGGAAAATAAAGGGATAAAGATTAATGGAGATTACTTAACTCACCTTCATTTTGCTGATGACGTAGTCATCTTTGCAACTACCCCTTCAGAGCTGCAGAGTATGATCGAAGAACTTGCTGACAAGAGTAAAGAAGTGGGATTAAAAATGAACTTTCAGAAGACAAAAGTGATGTGCTTTTACAAGAAACCAAGATTTAGCGATTGATGGAGAAAAGCTTGAGACAACCAATTCGTACATTTATCTTGGGCAGCAGATATCGAGTGAGAGTCAGATTGATGAAGAAATTAATCGGAGTATAAAACTTGGATGCAGAACTTTTGGAAGAAACAGTACAATTTTTAAGAGCAGTATGTCAGTATGTCCCAAAAGAAAAGTGTTTAATCAATGCATCTTTCCAGTGCTTACGTATGGAGCTGAGACATGGACCTTAACTGAAAGAGACATACAAAGACTGCAGACAACTCAAAGAGGCATGGAGAGATGCATGCTTGGTGTAACCAGGAAAGATAAGAAGAGGAACTTGTAGATAAGGAAAATGACAGGAGTGGACGACATCATGACCAGAGTGAAATCACTGAAATGGCAATGGGCTGGACATGTTGCCAAACGAATGGACCACTGATAGACAACCAAAATTTTAGACTGGATTCGGAGGGACAGGAAAAGACCCAGAGAAGACCCCATGGGAGATGGAAGGATGAAATTCGAAAGTATGCTGGAGTGACATGGAGGAGAGAGAGGCCCAAGACAGACAAGTGTGGAAGTAATTTGGGGAGACCTTCATCCAGCAGTGGATTGATAATGGTTCATGATGATGATGATATCATCATCATTGTCAACCATTATCAATCCACTGCTGGACGAAGGTCTCCCGAAGTTTCCTCCACAACGGTCTGTCTTGTTCCAGTCTCCTCCATGTCACTCCCGCATACTTTCGAATTTCATCCACCTATCTTCCACGGGGTCTTCTCTGGGTCTTTTCCTGTCCCTCCGAATCCAGTCTAAAATTTCGGTTGTCCATCGACGGTCTGTCCTTCTGGCAGTATGTCCAGCCCATTGCCATTTCAGGGATTTAACTCTGATCATGATGTCTTCCACTCTTGTCATTTTTCGGATCCACGAGTTCCTCTTCTTATATCTCCTGGTTACACCAAGCATGCACCTCTCCATGCTTCTTTGAGTGTCTGCAGCCTTTGTATGTCTCTTTCAGTTAAGGTCCATGTCTCTGCACCATACGTAAGCACTGGAAGGATGCATTGATCAAACACTTTTCTTTTAAGACATAATGGCATATTGCTCTTGAAAATTATGCTGTTTCTTCCAAAAGCTCTCCAGGCAAGTTTTGTACGCCGATTAATTTCTTCATCAATGTGACCCTCACTTGATATCTGCTGTCCAAGATAAACGTACGTGTCTGTTATCTCCAGCTTTTCTCCATCAATCGATAAATCTTCATTTCTTGTAAAAGCATTGAACATCACTTTTTGTCTTCTGAAAGTTCATTTTTAATCCCACTTCTTTACTCTTTTCAGCAAGTTCCTGGATCATACTCTGCAGCTCTGATGGGGTAGTTGCAAAAATGACTGCGTCATCAGCAAAACGAAGATGGGTTAGATAATCTCCATTAATCTTTATCCCTTTGTTTTCCCAGTTCAGTGATTGAAAGACATTTTCCAATGTGGCATTAAAGAGCTTCGGAGATATGGTGTCACCTTGTCTCACTCCTTTTCCAATTTTTATGTGTGTTGTATTTTCAAACAGTCGAATCTTTGCACTTGCATTTTCATAGATGTTATTAATAATATTAATGTACGCATCTTCAACCGCAGGATTTCAGAGCCATTGTACCTGCTGATGGTTTCACCGAATCAAAGGCTTTTTCATAATCGATAAAAGCCATGCACAATGGAAATTCATATTCCCTCGCTCTTTCAATTAGTTCTCTCAGTACGTGGATATGATCTATTGTGCTGTAGCCACTCCTGAATCCAGCTTGTTCTCTCGGTTGAGCCATGTCGAGTGTCACCTTCAAGCGGTGTGAAAGAACTTTAGTGAAGATTTTATAAACCACTGATAGGAGACTGATAGATCTGTAGTTCCTGAGATCCTCAATGTCACCTTTTTTATGTAGCAGGATCATTGTAGCGTTGTTCCAATCCTCATGAATCTTCCCTTCATTAAGGCATCGAGTGAAAATTTTGGCGAGTACTGTTTCGATTTCTCCACTTGCTTCTTGTATGATGTCTACAGTAATTCCATCTTCTCCTGGAGCTTTTCCCCGCTTCATGTTCTTGATGGCATGTGCATCTTCTGCTGGGAGGACTGGAAGAACTCTGGTACTGGTACCTTTCATGATGTCTGGAGTACATGTATCATCCCTTTCATATAAATGATGATATACTCATGTATAAACCAAAAGTTCTTGGAAGAAATTCTTTTTCAAAGGGATGGGGTTGGCTTATGTGAAAGTTATTTAAAAATATTAATAAAGAATGGAACATTTTTGCACCCAGCTTATGATTTCAAGAAATGAACCATCCACTCAGTCCTATGGAAACAGTTGTTGCTAATATGATAATTGTGAAACCTAATCCTGTTTCAAAGTGAGACCATAGAATTTCATGCTGCTGAAACGAATATAATTTCTTTATTACTTCCCCTGAGGGATTGAATTAAGGAATAAGTATTCTGAGGAATACTTTTTTGTATTTAGTATTCTGAGGAATCATCATCATCATCATCATTGTCAACCATTATCAAACCACTGCTGGACGAAAGTCTCTCCAAGCCTCTTCCACAATGGTCTGTCTTGTGCCAGTCTCCTCCATGTTACTCCCGCATACTTTCGAATTTCATCCACCGGTCTCCCATGTGGTCTTCTTCTAGGTCTTTTCCTGTCCCTTGGAATCTAATCTAAAATTTCGGCTGTCCATCGATGGTCTGTCCTTCTGGCAGTATGTCCAGCCCATTGCCATTTCAGGGATTTTATTCTGATCATGATGTCTTCTACCCTTGTCATTTTTCTGATCCACAAGTTCCTCTTCTTATCTCTCCTGGTTATACCAAGCATGCACCTCTCCATGCTTCTTTGAGTGTCTGCAGCCTTTGTATGTCTCTTTTAGTTAAGGTCCACATCTCTGCACCATACGTAAGCACTGGAAGGATGCATTGATCAAACACTTTTATTTTAAGACACAATGGCTTATTGCTTTTAAAAATTATGCTGATTCTGAGCAATACACTTGTTTAAACACCAGATTAAATCACTTCACTATTACAGAAGGATGAAATGATCAGCCTTCTCTGGTGTGTACACAAGTGTGGGTGTCTCTTTTTGTGACTATCTGCTGTGTCATTGCTGTGGAAGTGCAAAGTCATGATCTTTTCAAAAAATACTGTGTAAATAATGCCATGGGCAGTACAGAAAATAATTTGGTTTATGATTCAGATGGAAAAAACAGCCACAATGTGTGACTTTGATGAGAGTGTTTATTTTAGTGATGCAGCTTTAAAGGAAATGGACTTGCAGGAACTATTTGAAAACTCTGATAGTAAATTGAACTTGGAAATTCTTAAAGAAGGTAATTTTAAAAATTTACATAATTTTATTTCAATAAATATAATCAATGAAGGAAGAAATGTTCTTCATAATACATGGGAAATCGATAGAATATTCAAAGCAAACAGAATATAAATTCTGAATTTGCTTGTAACTCATCTCAGAAAACTTTAAGATTTCTTTGCCCTGGAGCACAAATCAAACCCGCATCTTCCAATTTACGTTTGAGTATGCTTTTACTCGAACAGAAATCGGGAGATGCGGGTTTGATTTACACTCCAGGGCGATGAAATTTTCAAGTTTTCTGAGACATGTAACATAGATGACCAGTAAGTGTTACAAGCAAATTCAGAATTTATATTCTGTTTGCTTTGAATATTCTAATAAATATCATGTTTTCCAAACTTTTAAGGTTGGTAGGTCCCAGTGTTTTTTAATTTTTAGTTGTTGAACTCTGGAGGTTGGCTTAAATATGTGAACAGGATTATACATGAGTATATATGGTATTTTCTTAATGAACAGACAAGTTATATTGATCTTTATAGAAGACAGATGATATATGAGATTTGAAATCTAATAATTTGTTGCTATTCATGAGTTATCTGAATAGCAGTATATTATTAGATTCCAATTCATATCTTTCTGTAAAAACAAATATTCAGTATGAACAGATCAGGACCTATGGAGCTGTTCTGGGTAGGTCTTTGGTTTATACATTTCTGTCCTGGAAATATCTTTAGTCACAACTTTCACAAAATGCTGCATTCTATTAAGAATACAGCATTTTGTGAAATCTGGAATTTTCCTGCTAGAGGTCTAAACATATTGATCTCTGACAGTCTTCTACATCAGGGATGTATGTCTTTGATATCAGTATTTCAAAAAAGTAACTTTGATATACTAATTCAGTGCTGGGGGTGTACTATATACAGTATTTCACTTGTGTATAGTAATTTCTTTTCTTTTTGGCAGTTTAACAACCACCATGATCAACTCAATGGGCTGCAAGCAGTTATCTGTCCCTAATTTGGGGCCACTGGTTTCCAGGGAAGGAAGAAAGCCAGCAGCATAACACAAGCACACCAACCATGCCTCACCAGGGACTTGAACCTGGTCTCATCTTGAACAAAGGATCAGAAGCCAGTGTTTAGACACTGGCTTCTGATCCTAGAAGCTGTTGTTAAAGTGTTTTAAAGACGTTGCACGTAGAGACCCAGTTTTTTGGCTGGACTGTCAGCCAAAATTATGCCACTAGGGTGGCACAATCAGTGTTCTTTCTTACGTACATGTTAAACTGTTGTCTGAAGTTTAGAAAATGGTTTAATAATTTAACATTGCATTTTTGAACTTCACTTTTAGTTGGTAAAGTTCGATGAACACTTACCGCACGTGGGGCTTGGCTTTCAATTCTTATTTCCGTTATGTGGATGCGGCATGGGGTTTTTTCATGTGGTCACGGGTCCACTTCTTTTTTTCTGTTGGTATTTATTTGGCCTCGTCACTAAATGAGTTTTTTTCCTTTGCTGCATCCTCATTTACTTTCATAATTTTTTTATAACCCTAGTACTTTCGGTAATACTCCATTACCGTCATCGAGGGGACGTTTTGCTCCGACTAGCACGGACCGTGTCAGCTGGGCATTTCGGTGGTTCTCGCGGGCTGCTTCTGTCATCAGTTATCGCTTCTTCTTGGGCGTTGTGGTGCCATCTCTTGTTGGTCACCGATCTCATTTTTCGAACTTTTTCATTTTTTTGCTCAATTTTAATTAAACTTCTCCAGCTGTTTCTCAAAATATTAGGGTCATTATGGTTGTAAACTTTTGCCCTATTTTTTTCAATCATTACCGACTCTGCTATTCTGAGGTGTTTTTCGGATTTACAGCTTTTAATGATTTTTATATTTTCGAATTTAGGATATTTTTGGTTATCCAGACAGTATTGAATAAGTGCTGTTTTTTCTTCTTTTTTCTGCCAATTTTTTACATGTTGTTTTAATCTGTGTTTAAGCTTATTTTTGGTACTTCCTATATAAGCCATTGGAGGATTTTCAGTAATAGGAATTGAGTAAATACCTGCTTTTTCTAACATTTTTATTTTTTCATTATTTTTTATTACCATATTTTTGATGGTATTTACTTTTCCTCAATTTGAATGTTATGCTTTTTACAAATATTATTAATTTCATTGGTAGTACCTTTAATGTAAGGAACACCATTTAAATATTTGACTTCTTTTTTTATATACTACAGCATTATTTTTTATTTTCTTTATTACTTCTGTGTTCCATTTTTTTATTAAATGGTTAGGATAACCAAAGCTACTTGCAATTTTTTTATGAATTTGATTTCTTCATTGATGAACTGACTATTTTCAGAATGCATATATGCTCTTTTAATTAAGGTTTTTATACTATTGCATTTTTGAGGATAAGGATGTGCCAAATTGTATGGGATTAGGACCGGAACAAATGAACTTTTCCGATAAACCTTGTATAGTAACTTATCTGTGGATTTGATAACTTGTACGTCCAAAAAGGCTATTGCAACATTGGATTTAAAAAGAAAGAAATAAAATCATGCAACATACACCTGAACTTGCCCAGTCATTGTGTATTACTTAAAACATGCACACAGCCATCATATCATTCTTACATGTGATTTTTTGTACTTCATACCAATAATCTGTTCTTTCAGAATCTGAACTTTATCCTCCTATGACTTTATTTGGTATTTTCTTTTACCACATCCAAACACCTGAAGTTGTTACATTACAGTTTTCATCCTGCCAACAGTTTGCTGTATATTACACACTTTGCAAGCCTTCACTCTTCCAGTGAGTAATTTTGCAGAACCATTGACTAGTGCAGACTTTGCCAGAGGAAGTTTTAAGAAGGACAAAGAAGAGTTACTTTTTCTGCCTCAACACATACCTGTGTTTTGGTCTGAATTGTGCATGTTTCATAGCTTTTTCATTGGAGTAAGAACATCCATGCCATCACAATTGGTTTGTCAAGATATTTTTGAGAGCACATTTTTCTGTGAAATTTATGTAAAACTGCAGTGATTTTCACAACAACATTAAGTGTTTTATTTTTCAACATTTAGTCTATTTTCTACACAAAATATACCTTCTAAATTTCACGAATTAATTCACTCAATTACATTTTATGCCACACAAAGCAATCCTGCTTTCTGTACTATCACCACACCCAAGCAGCATGACTGGGTTTTCTTTCCATTTCATACTGAGGTTTCATATTGACTTCATTCATTACACACCCCATATTTTGTAATTCACCTTCTCTCACAGACAAAGCATCTTTGAAATTTCTGTGTACATTGTAACTGTATCATCAGTGTACAATGTGCACATAAATTTCAAAGATGGAGATTAGTATTATTAGTTTTTCATCACCCATCATGGGCACCCATGTAGGGTAGAAAGATGTGGCATTTGCTCTCCCCTGGAAATCAGATCATGTCCTTTCTTTCCTTGGAAGGCACTACTGAGATTTTTGTGGTAACATGATCAGTAATTTTTCTGTAGAACTTTTGGATACGGGTTTATGCAGAAAAAAATAGGAAAAACATTGAAAATTTCCATTAGAAAAAGTGGAAAATTAGAGTAGAAAGTAATATTGAAAAGCATGTGAAAGTGGCCTTGCCCACCAAAAGTGTTTCATTTTTGTTTTTTGGTTAAAATGTGACTTACATTAGAAAAAAATGCTGTAATTTAATAAAAAAACACCAACTTACATTGAGTGCTTTAATATTTTCTTCTATTTTTAATTAACTTTTATTTTGTCCTGTTAAAATTTTAAACCTTTTATTATTTATTAGTCCTCCCCCCTCCCCAATTCTATATACACCCCTAGCATGTGGGATTAGACAAAGACACCATACGTGATGAAAGAACTGATACATAGGGAAAGCACTGTTAATATATGCCATGATGCGAAACAAAAACGAAATCCAACATCAAGAAATTCTCCTACCACCTACTTACCATTCTCGTTAGTACATGTTGTAAATTAGAAACCTGAACTCATGTTCAAATGTCTTTTAAACTTTAATGCAGTGATCACTTCAGTTTTAAATTAAACTGGTTCTGAGTTACTTCGTGACATGGAAAACAATGTAACACATGTGACATTATATGGGGGAGTCCCCCATATAATGTATGCTCATGTCAGATTTTCTGTTTATGCCTTTTGATGTCGCCATCTTGGTTTTCATGATTTCATTTCCTTATTTTCAGAGATGATGTTCCTGTATCATATCGAAGCAATTCTGTACGGGAAGACAAAATGGTAGATCTGGTGCAAAATTTTCAGCAGCAGTTTAAGTATCTGTACCCCAAACACCCTAAACCATTTTTATGCCTACCAAATGAATATGGAATTCAGGTATTATTAATTAAAATAATAATAACTGTGACAACATAATCCACCATTTCTGTATTTATCTCACAATTATGTTTTTGCATATTATCTGGAGGTTGACTGACAGATGCAAAAAAAAAAAAAAAATGTTCCCTAAGAGTTTCAGTTTTTTCAGTTTTTATGCTGTATCCTGCTGTAGTGAGAGTTTAGATCTTAATAAAATAAAATTAAAATATCATCTTTGATGTTTATGACTCATTCCCACAATGAGAAACTTTGCAGCAATGAGGAAAATTCTTGTCTGCATTGTATAGAAATTTCTTAGTTAACAATTTCTGATTGTATTTGGTGGATGCTTCCAACAAATATCACTAAGAGTTTTACTTTATTGTTATGCCACTAGTAATTGTTTATATTTTTTTCTGTAGGTGCTCATTTTGTGATTACTGATACATTTTTGTTTTCTGATTAGCAGTTGCATGAACAATTTGTTTCAAGTGTTTTTCACTTAAAAGTTCCCCAACTATGTCTTACCATTCCTTCTCTGTCTTTGTCTATCACTCATTTTAGAACTATTAATCTATTCCTGATTTGATTCACTATTAGTTTTTTTAATTTTTAAAAATTTTTAAATTTGTTTTGCCTTATTTTAATTTGTATGAGACCCCATAAAAATCTCATTCATAAATGTTTTTTTTTTCAAATGCCAGATGTCTATGACATAATAACTCTTTGGTTGGAATATAAAAATGCAGAAAACTTATGTATATGTGTTTTAATTTTTTACAAGATAAAATCATGTGAGAAACAGAATTTGAAATTTATTGAAAATCCATATGTATCCAAGTGGCTACATCATAATATTAACAGTATTAGGTTCCTATCTCTTCAAATCTGCATTTCATATTTACCCACCTTTTAAGAGTAAAGGTGTTTTAACCTCCAAAGAATCTGTAAAAGGTTTTCTATTGTAAGATGTAGCAGATATATTTTTGAGTAATGTTCCGATTAACAGTTTAATCATATCTAGTTCCAAATACCTTGGGATTAGGTGCATGTATGTTGCATGCACCTAATCCCAAGGTATTTGGAAGGAATAAGGTAGGTCCAATTGCCTTCATTTCCCTGCCATAAGCCTGCTGTCATCCCACTAGCAGAGGTGTGACATCACAGCTGCCATAAATGATTGCTTGAATAAAGTAAAGGCTCTTCATTAGCTTATGCTGTAGTGTTGATTACTCACTGCATTTTTTTACATCAATTTTATACCTGCTTTTCCCTTTTTGTTCATTAATTTTTTTCTTCATTTGTTTTCTGTGTAACATACAAATATCTTGAAAATGCCTGAATGCACTGTTCCGCTTTGCCACATCACAGTTTGAAGAAAACTTCTCTCAAACCACATATTAGACCATGGAATGTATTTGTAGGTTGGAACAGCCATCACTAAGCAGATATTTGACATTTTGCTGGAATACAATAGCTCATAATTAAAAGTGCTTCATAAAATAAAATGGATCCACAGAAATGTGGATCCCTTTATTTATATGTTGAGATTAGTACTACTGAAGAATTTAAAAACACATTTTTAAAACACATGCTACAAATCGCTAAAGAAAACAAAAAACAAAAACACTTTTATCAGATTCTCTGCAGCCAAAAATTGCTGTCTGATTTAATTAAAAAATTAGCGATAAGTATGTGTGTTGTAAAATTCATGGTGTAACATATTTTATTGTCACGTAAATATGTTTCAACATACATCAAAATGCGTGCATTGTATGTACTGTGCTTCAAAATGAAAATATTGTACATATACTGTATGTATCCACATGTATTGTTTCTCACTGTAAAACAATAGCAAAAAATAAAACATTTAATCAAAAATGCCATTTCAAGTACACACGTATTTAATATAAAGTATAAAGTTTTTTGTATTGTGAGCCTAGTTTTGTTAATCTCACAAACCACGGACAAATGTTGAAGTCCCAGGGTGTGCACTATTCAGAGGTTTTTCTGCATATAAAAACTGACGGGTTTATGAATGTTGTAAAAATGAAATATATAGCCTTAACACCTAATATTATTATTGAAAAAGAAAGTGATCATATGAAAATAAAACTCTTCAAGATTATGTATGAATAACTAATTATTGCAAAAGATTAAAGGATAAATATGCTTTTTTTACTTGTTTTTTTTTTTTTTTTTTTTAATGCTGAGGTAAATGTGGCTTTTGTGCAGCTAAGGAGATGACAAATTGTTAATGCTTCACGTGCTCATTGTAAACTCAAAAAAGTAAAACAAAGCAAATGCTTGCACTTGTTTTGAACTAAGTTGCATGAAAGAGTCAAATTAGAGAATAAATAGGTAATTTTAGGTGTACTTTCCTGTTTCATCATCTAGAAGTATATGTATTATATTTAATTGTTTTAAGATTTCTATGGTATAAGACCTAGGTTGAGGTCATTGAGCTCTGACTACTGGGTAATGAAGGGAATTGGCACCATAGATATGCAGACCTTGAATTTACAGATATTGTAGCAAACACACATTTTCGTTTATGCCACATAGCTGAAAAAATGTTGTGGCATTTGGGGACAGGTAGGAAATCATGGCAATCGCAGATGGTATGGATTATGCCATGAGTAAGAAACACCCACCTCTTAAAATTAAATAAAGAAATATATTTTTAATGCATTTTGTTAAAGTAGCTTAAGGCTGTCATGCATTTTCCCAGGTCATTTGAGCGCTCAAACTCCATAATAATATTTTCAATCTTCTGTCCAGCTGAATGTACCTTCCCTCCCCCCTTTTTTTTCTCCTACTTGTTCCAATTCTTTAGCTTTCAAACTCTGTAAAACACCTATTGCTTCTTTGCTTTAAAATGTTCACTAGCAACTGCTCATTTGGTTGTTTTTGGCTTACAATCTTATTTAATTTTGAATTCCAACCCTCTATGCCCTTATTCATCCCGTGTCTCTGTCTATAAACATTCCACATTTTGATAGACATATTTGTGTTGTCCAGCCATTGCTCAATGAAATAGTCAAGAAATTTGGATAATTTTTAATTTTTTGGGGATTTGGCCATAATATGTAACCACACATCTTCTATTATTTCCACAGGTAGATAAGCCAAGGTTGCGCACATTTTACATATAGTTCGGATTTTTTCATTTTCTTTATATTGGACTACCAACCCTATCTTCTGAATTTTCCTCCACAAGCATTGTAAAAAATGAAAATTACATCCCGATATTACAGCTTTGGGAAACTCCGCTATGGCGTGTTAACCACCGCTGCTTTGAAGTCCATCTTTATTAGCTTTGGATTCCATTCTGGGCACCAAGTCTTCAAATTATGCAATAATATTCGAAAGTTATCGCATAACCGTCCGCTAATGCCATGATTTCTTACTCATCCGCAAATGGCACCTCCACTAATGCTATGGAACTGTTGAAAAATTGAGAACCAGGGTGGGTTAGAAATATAAAAAATCTTTGCATTCTTTTACCTCTCTCAGTTCCCTTACCTTAGAAAAAGAAATGTTAAGACAAATGCAATAACATTAAAGAGAATCATAAAGTATTTCTGATATAACATTAAAAATGGACCGTATGCTCTTAAGTTATGTAAATCAAAATTATTTTATGTAACTTAAAAGCATGGGGCTTGCATTTCAAATGAGTGCTTTATGAATCTGTTTAGTGTCATCTTGTTACAAGAATTTCTGCTTTCTTTGTCAAAATAGAATAATATCTATGAACGACTACAGGAAAATTGCACATTAGAGAAAGGAGAACTATGCAAGTCTTTTCAGATTTCAAAGACACGAGTCTTGTTCAGATTCATGTAATAATAATAATAATAGAAAAAAAAAAAGCTTACCTGTGCATTCCGAAAAAAAAAAAAAAAAAAAAAAAGAATGTTTAGCTCTACCTATCGTAGGAACAGAAATGTCATAAGAAATGTAAATCTATATTTATGCAATAGGAAACTGGAAATCACATGGGAAAATCTTCAGTCTGTCAGATCTGAATTAAATTCAAGTCTGTCTCCTAGAAGTAATTTAAATTTTAAAATACACATGTATGCAATATGGCAGAAAAGTTGTGCACCAGGAAAAGCAAAAAATACTAGAATGATCTTGTTCAGGTTTAACTGTACTTTACCATAAATATTATTTTACTCTTTGGTTTCTAGATACATTTGCTTACAGATGATCAGAAATGCTGACAAATAGGTAATAATTACATGACTCAGAATCTATGAGAAACAAAATGGAAAAAACCAGCGAATTCTGTGTTTGGCATATAAATGACCTCAATAATTTGTAATTCATGGTAATAATTGATGTCATGGCTATTCCTCGACTTGATACACTATAAATTTCACTAAATTATGGGTTTTACACAGGAATAAAGGAAATTACTTACAGTCAAATTTTCAGGTAGCGCCCCTACCCTTCCTCAGGACTACACTATAGTAGGTGTTGTCATTCATTAGTCCTGAGGAAGGGTGGTGGGGGGATGCTACCCGAAAATTTAACTCTAAGTAATTTCCTTTATTCCTGTGTAAAATCCATAATTTAGTAAAATTTATATTGTAATTCATGTTGTAGCATTAACAGGCTTAACACTCTTTTACTGTTCTTGAAAAGAAATCAATTCATATCTTTCCCTTGTTTTTTACTGTCTTTTGACATGTATGAGTTTGAAAAGATGTGAAAAAAAAAGGCAGGGGCATTATGGTCTATCATACATAGTTACATGATCACACAGCGCCTTAATGATGCCACTGAGAAACCAATTAGCAAAAGAGGTATCTATAGTAGAAATCCTAGTGTTCGTTTAAATGAGTGCACAAATGCAAAAATTAGAATCTGAAAATGTAAATGTTATAAATGCAGAAATTATTCCATCTGAAAATGTACATGTTATCTAAAAGAGCAGCACTATAGAAACTCTGAGAAAAGGAAAAAATATGATATTGCTGTGTTTGCTTTTAAGTATTGCTTGAAATCATAGGCGTAACCAGGGGGGTGCCAGGACCCTCCTCCCAGATTTTCAGAGTCAGGGATCCTCCTATATATATATAACTCCAGTAGCAGATGTGATATATATATAGGGTGTCTCAAAAATACACAGCAAAACTGCAGGAATGTGTTCCTCATAGGTAGATAAGAAAAAAAGTTTATATCAACATAGGTCCGAGAATGCTATGTTTCTGAGTTATGGTCTGTCTATGACACTTAACTGTTCACATTACCTTATAGTAATTGTTCAAAATGTCCACCTTCTGCCACAGTACAGGCCTCACATTGATGTCTCATGGACATGCGAACACGCTGCCAAATTCCTGGCATGTGTTGTATTGCTTCACATCCTGTCATAATTCGATTCCGGAGAGTTTGCACATCTGCTACTGGAGTTGAATACACCCATGATTTTAAATGGCCCCACAAGAAGAAATCTAGAGGGCTTAAATCTGGTGAGCAGGGAGGCCAGGCAGTTGGTCCACCTCTACCTATCCACCAACTAGGAAACTTTTGATTCAAGTAATTGCGAGCTAGGTGGCTAAAATGTGCAGGAGCTCCATCGTGCATAATGTGTGCTCGTTGACAAATGATCAGTGATGTGTCATCCAAGAAATCAGGCATGCTGTCTTCCAGAAAGCTGTGGTATGCCCCACCCCCTCCCGTGAATTTGTTGGAAAGTGCATGGGGCGCAAATAACTTATCACCAAAAACACCCGCCCAGGTGTTTAGGCTGAATCGCTGTTGGTGACGTGATGGAAGAATTGCATGTGGGTTTTCCTCGTCCCATACATGCTGATTGTGAAATTTTAGGATTCCGTTGCATGTGAACTGTGCTTCATCGGTGAATATCACAAAGGCAGGAAAGTCGGGAGTTGTACCACACTGCTGCAAGAACCACTGGCAGAACATTACTCGCGCAGGGTAATCTGCTGGTTACAAGGCCTGTACCCGTTGCAGATGGTATGGATACAGGTGTTCTCACAACACTCTCCAAATAGCTGAACGATGAACATGCAGTTGCATTGTTAATCTGCGTGTGCTGATTCCAGGATTCATATGCACACCATCCAAAATCTTCGCCTCTACTTCGGGAGACGTAGATCTTGGTCGCTCCTCTGTTGGCAGCACGAGATGTAAAAGTCCCATGTTAACAAAGGCGGCAATGGATACTTTCAAACGTTTTCCTGTCTGGACATCTTCGTCCTGGGAGCCTTTTGTGGTACAAACGACTAGCCTCCAGAGCATTGCCATCCGCCAAACAGTACATAAAGTGTATATCCGCTTGCTCCTGATTTGAGTACATGGTCGGAAAGGAAAACCACCAGATTCTGTCAGTACCTTGTGATGAAGGAAATCACCTGTGGGAGATAAAACATTCTGGTGAATAACTGGGAAACCAAGACAGACCTGAGTCAGGTAATGTGAACAGTTAAGTGCCATAGACAGACCTTCACGACTCGGAAACCAAGCGTTTCCGGACCTATATTGAGATAAACTTTTTTTCTTATCTACCTATGAGGAACTCATTCCTGCAGTTTTCCCGTATATTTTTGAGACACCCTGTATATAATGTGTGTATGTGTGATCAGACCCCCCCTCAGATTTTGAAACATGGCTACGCCACTGCTTCCAAATAATTCTACTATACTGCATGCTCAAAGTGTGGTAGTCAAAGAAGGTATGTAATGAATATATTTGTATAAGGGTTGTTCAATAAGTAGTGAGACTCTGGCTGGAGTGCACTTGTGCTTCCTAATTTTTTCAATGGGTATCGCTAGTGTACAAGCGATTAAGGCTATGCAGCGGCGATTTAAAAGCTCTGCATTGCAGCTTGTTTGTTACTGAAACCATGTAATGTGCTGGACTAATTTTATTGTTCTCTCATAGGAGATGGATACGACCAAAGTTGCTCAACGTGCTGTAATTCAGTTTTTGAAAGCGGAGAAAATGCCACCAAGCAAAATTCACAGATGAATGAAGGCGTTGTATAGAACTGCTTGTCTTCCGCACAATACTGTAATGCAGTGATGCCAGCTCTTTAGTGGTGGATGAACAAGCACTGCAGACCAGCCAAGATCAGGAGCATCACATCATGCTGTTTCAGTGACGACAACTGGATGTGTGAATGCTGCAGTTAGCCAACTAAAAAATCATTATCCGAGAAACTGGCGAACGGTGTGGGTGTGATAATTTGGAACTGTCAATACAATCATGCATTCACACCTTGAACATTGTAAGGTTTGTACCATGTGGATACCAAAAAATCTGTCCAATGAACAGATGAGTCAACGAATGGGACTATTGTTACAGTTACGCTACCATAAAGAAGGTGAAGATTTCCTGCTATGAATTATTGGTGGGGACGAAAGCTGGTGTCATCATTTAGAGCCAGAGTCAACAGAGCATGTAGTGGAAACATGCATCATTGCCATCACCGAGGAAATCACGGTCCACCATTTCCTCAGGTAAGGTGATGGTGACCCTGTTTTTGACTATTGAGGACGACTGCTTCCTGTATGGCTACCAAAAGAATCAACTATCAATGCCAAATCATACTGTCAAACTTTAATGAAGCTTCAACAAGTCATTAAAAACAAGAGACATGGCAACCTCACACTCAGGGGGTTATGCTTCTGCTTGATAACACCCAGCTGCATGTGGCAGTTACCCTGCAAAGGGCATTACAGTGCTGTCACTGAGAAGTCCTTCAACATCCGGCATAAAGTCCTGACCTAACTTCCTGCGAATTTTACATCTTTAGACCAGTGAAAAATTTTCTCATAGGTAAATGTTTCACTTCAGATGATCAGGTGTGTGAAGCTGTAGATAACTGGTTGCAGCAGCAGCCTGCCTCTTTCTATACTGCAGGAATACAAGCACTTGTGCAACAATGGGACTGCTGTTCAAATGCTGGTGGCAGTTATTTTTAGGTATGTCATGCTTTGACTCTTTCAGGTAGAAAGTCTCACTAATTGAACGACCCTTATGTTAAGGATTTTTCAAGTACATGTTGCACTGAAACTTTATTTTGCAAGCTTTCATGCTGGGCAAGTAAAGTGAAGTTTCAATACAACATGCAAAACATATCTGAATTCACAACTTTTCAAAATTTAGGGAAAAAACACACATGCAAACTTGTAACATATTTTATAAATAAATGAATATAAATGGTTCTGTGTATTTTTTATGCTACTGATCTGCAGCTATAATTTCTCCAAATTGGAAAGCCATGGATACATGCTGGAAATATTTGTTTTGCTTCCTTTTCCCAGTTTCACCTATGTTTTTTATGTCTTTTCATATTTTACTGTCTTAAATGAGATGATGATTGGTTAACTTCTTTCCTGTTTATAATTTTTTTCAGAAAGTTGTGTGTACTACAATTTGTCCAACAATTCTCCCATATCCTGAATTAAATATGTGGGATGGATGTGCCAATTTCATTGCTGATTTCTTGCAGTATGAGTCATTTCCTCAACCTACTAAATTTGTGAGCAATTTTCACTTTACTTTTTTTATTAAGTTAGTTTTATATTAAATTAGCATTTTAGTTGTACATTAATTTCTAATTATTTTGTTACTCACAACATGGAAAGAATTGCTGGGAAATCACTAATACTGGAACACATTGTTATTTGATTTGTGGTATCACACCCAAAAATTGCAATTTGCTGTAGATTGATATGCAGTAAAATCCATGTATAAAATTTCTTAGTAGACTAGGGGCTGTGCCTCTAGGCTCGCTACGCTCATTTCTAGAGTAGCACTTGGGCCCTGCAGCCTGATCTTCAAGTATATCACATGAAATAAAAACTGGAAAACACCATCTAGTGACAGAACTGTGAACTATAAAACTCCTCATATACTAACCTAGGGATGCAAGGTCAGGTGATGCGTAACATCACAGCCTCTCCTTGACAAATGTCAACCCCGCCTTCTCGTGGTGCATCCTGTTCCCACTAAAGGGGCTCTGACGACCGCCCATAGCGGTATAACTATACCATCGGGATCAGAGGAAATTCTATCCCACACTCACCAACCCGCTTGGCCAGCGTGGTGAGTTATGGCCAAACCCCTCCAAAATGATTCCACAACTTAAATCTTTACCCTCAGTCTCCGGCAGCTGGAATGTACCTGGCCAAGGCAGCGGCCAGTGCGACATGAAGGCAGAGGGTGCTAAGAATCCCCGGAGGACCGGACTAGGCTGCCATCTGATGCTGACCTTGGCTACTTACAATGGACGCTCCCTATCTTCTGATTCAAGGCTTCTTGAATTGGAAGAGGAACTACAAAGGATCAAGTGGGACATCGTGGGGCTAAGTGAGGTAAGGAGAAAAGGAGAAGATCTCATCGAACTGAAAAGTGGACATCTCTTCTACTATCGTGGGACAGATACTGGCAGAACTAGTGGTGTTGGATTTATAATAAACAAGAAACTGAAGGATAAAGTGGTAGAAGTTGAAAGTTCCTCTGACAGAGCTGCACGACTTGTTATCCAACTCTCGAAAAGATACCAGGCTCAGATTATTCAAACTTATGCACCCACCACAAGTCATCCTGAAGAAGAAATTGAAGAATTTTATGAGGAAATTTGTCATCTAAATAATAAAGGTAAGCAGCACTTGAAAATAATTATGGGAGATTTCAATGCAAAAATAGGGCAACGGCAACAGAATGAAACTTCAGTAGGTAAATTTGGTCATGGCAACAGAAACCAGCGTGGAAATACTCTCGTTGAGTTTGCAGAGGCAGAAGGGTTTTTCATCTTGAACTCCTTCTTCAAGAAAAAGCCACACAGGAAATGGACATGGAGACATCCAAATGGGACGACAAGTGAAATTGATTTTATTATGTGTAACAAAAAATTCGTCATAGAAGACTGCAGTGTGCTAAACAAGTTCAACACAGGTAGTGACCATAGATTGGTGAGATGTAAGATGCACCTCAACACTAAACTTGAACGTGGCAAGCTCATAAGACAAACAAAATCTATTGACATAACCAACCTTAAAAAACACCATAATACCTTCAAGTTGGAACTGAAGAACAGGTTCTCTGCTTTAGAAGGCCTAACATCGGAAGAAGTGGACATCTCTGAAGTTAACAGAAAAGTAACCAAAGCTCTTATGGAAACAGCAACAAAATTAGCTGGGTCTAAGAACAAGTTGCATGTGAACAAATTATCAGGAAAAACCAAAATGTTGATGCAAAAAAGAAGAGAGATGAGGACAACTAAAGAAGATGTGACTTCCAAAGTGGAATATATAGAGCTATGCAAGACAGTAAGAAAAAGTATCACTGAAGACGTAAGGAAATTCAACTGTGAACTAGTGAGGAAAGCAATTGAAAACAACCAAAGCCTAAAGATAGCAAAGGGACATCTCAGTAAGGGAAGAAAACAGATTATGGCACTGAGAAAAGAAGATGGTTCTGTAACAAGAAATAGAGGCGAAATTTTGACAAGAGTGAAAGATTTCTACTCCAAATTATATGAAAGGGATGATATATGCACTCCAGACTTCATGAAAGATACCAGTACCAGAGTTCCTCCAGTCCTTCCAGCAGAAGTTGCACATGCAATCAAGAACATGAAGCGAGGAAAAGCTCCAGGAGAAGATGGAATTACTGTAGACATCATAAAAGAAGCAAGTGGAGAAATCGAAACAGTACTCGCCCAAATTTTCACTCGATGCCTTAATGAAGGAAAGATTCCTGAGGATTGGAACACCGCTACAATGATCCTGCTACATAAGAAAGGTGACATTGAGGATCTCGGAAACTTACAGACCTATCAGCCTCCTATCAGTAGTTTATAAAATCTTCACTAAAGTTCTTTCACACCGCTTGAAGGTAGCACTAGACATGGCTCAACCGAGAGAACAAGCTGGATTCAGGAGTGGCTACAGCACAATAGATCATATCCACGTGCTGAGAGAACTAATTGAAAGAGCGAGGGAATATGAACTTCCATTGTGCATGGCTTTTATCGATTATGAAAAAGCCTTTGATTCGGTGAAACCATCAGCAGTTACAATGGCTCTGAAAACCTGCGGTATTGAAGATGCATACATTAATATTATTAATAACATCTATGAAAATGCAAGTGCAAAGATTAGGCTGTTTGAAAATACAACACACGTAAAAATTGGAAAGGGAGTGAGACAAGGTGACACCATATCTCCGAAGCTCTTTAATGCCACATTGGAGGGTGTTTTTCAGTCGCTGAGCTGGGAAAACAAGGGGATAAAGATTAATGGAGATTATCTAACCCACCTTCGTTTTGCTGATGACGTAGTCATTTTTGCAACTACCCCATCAGAGCTGCAGAGTATGATCCAGGAACTTGCTGACAAGAGTAAAGAAGTGGGATTAAAAATGAACTTTCAGAAGACAAAAGTGATGTTAAATGCTTTTACAAGAAATGAAGATTTATCGATTGATGGAGAAAAGCTGGAGATAACAGACACGTACGTTTATCTTGGACAGCAGATATCAAGTGAGGGTCACATTGATGAAGAAATTAATCGGCGTACAAAACTTGCCTGGAGAGCTTTTGGAAGAAACAGCATAATTTTCAAGAGCAATATGCCATTATGTCTTAAAAGAAAAGTGTTTGATCAATGCATCCTTCCAGTGCTTACGTATGGTGCAGAGACGTGGACCTTAACTAAAAGAGACATACAAAGGCTGCAGACAACTCAAAGAAGCATGGAGAGGTGCATGCTTGGTGTAACCAGGAGAGATAAGAAGAGGAACTCGTGGATCCGAAAAATGACAAGAGTGGAAGACATCATGATCAGAGTTAAATCCCTGAAATGGCAATGGGCTGGACATACTGCCAGAAGGACAGACCATCGATGGACAGCCGAAATTTTAGATTGGATTCCAAGGGACAGGAAAAGACCCAGAAGAAGACCACATAGGAGATGGGTGGATGAAATTCGAAAGTATGCAGGGGTGACATGGAGGAGACTGGCACAAGACAGACCGTTGTGGAGGAAACTTGGGGAGACCTTCGTCCAGCAGTGGATTGATAATGGTTGACAATGATGATGATGATGATACTAACCTAAAGTGTTCTACAAGGTAAATGGCATCCAGTGTTGAAAGAATTTTTAAATTGCATTTGTAGAAGCAGAGATATTGAGAAAAACAGATTAAACATTGGCGTCCCCTTGCAGCAAAATTATGCATTATTTTGGGAAGAAAATACACACAGATTTTTCATAGTTAGTAGTACTGGACTGAAAAAGGATTTTTTCAATCAGGTTATTAGTCCCACACACATACTGACGAAATGAAAATGTTCTCCCAGTTGTTCAATACTTTTTGTGCTGTATCGATTCCAAGATGGCAGCTTGTTTACAGTTTTTGTTTCTCTCCTGGTGAAATCCCTCATGGATTTTTGCGGAACTTTTTTTAATTTCCTTCTATTTTTATTGAAGGACTTTGCTCCATCGCCATTCCAAAGTTTCCGAGTTTTTTTACTGGGGACATCGTTATTTTTGGAAGGGCGGACTTTTGTCGTTTGAACTTATATGTCAGAATTGTCGACAAATGTGTTCGACTGTCTCTTTCCGGTGATGCCATCTGACGAAATGAAAATGTTCTCCCAATTGTTCTTACATGGATATATTTCTTGTTTATATTTCGGCAGTTGTTTATTTTTAATTTCAATTCCTTTAAGGGCCAAGCATTTGTTTATAATTACAATTTGTTATTGTGAAATGATTAATTTGCTTTTATTCCATTTAAGATGCTATTAAACTAATATTTACAACATGAATTTGCCTGTTCATCCCACTTTTCTACAAAGTATATTTTATTTAATTTTAAAATTTCTTGGGAGGATTGCAAACTGCAAATGTTAAAAATTGCATTTGGCACACTAATTTTGCTATGGGTTCCTTGAGCTTAAATGCTGCTCTTTGCAAATGTAGTAACAATGAAGTGAAATAAAGTATGCTATTGGCTTGGGTCTCTTACGCTATATAACAGCCTTTTCAATGCATGAAGAAGCCGCCCCGGTGGTGCAGTGGTCTAAGCGATGGCTTCTGATCATTTTTCCAGGTTCGAATCCGGGTGTGGCATGGATATTGTGTTTGTCTTATGGCACTGGGTGTTTCCCTTCCCTGGAACACAGTGGCCCTAAATTAGGGAAGGGCAACCGCTATAGCCCATAGAGTTGCTCACAGTGGTCGTTAAACCTCCAATCCAATCCCAAAAAAATGAATGAAGAAGAACATCGATGAATACAGAGAGGTCAGTACCATTTTTTCTACTATAAATAAATCTCCAAGTATTGAATTAAAGTGCCATTTTTTGCACTATGAAATAAATCTTCAATACGAATTATAATTATAGCTTACAATATATATTAAAATAAATAAAATAAGCTTGAAATATGCTATTGCCTTGGGTCTCTTGCACTTATATAACAGCCCTGACCTTATTGTAAACTGGTGAGGGCAAGGTTTTATACAAAGCATCCATTGTGTCACTTGTCTGTATCCAATTTTCATTGTCACCTGTGTCTGGAGTGGCGATTGACAGAATGACATTATATTGTCTTCAGCAATAAATCATGTTTTTGTTTGGGGGTCTGGTTTCATGTATGGAAATGACTTGGAGAACAGACCAATTCGAAAGTAATTGTCCAGCTGTGCACAGCTCAAATGACAGGTGTCTGGGGATAAATCAGCCATGATGACTAAACATCCCTTGTGTTCCTGACAAGAAGTTTAACAACTTGGTCTTATGTGGACAGCATCCTGAATGTCTGGCAGCTTGTTTCAGCAAGATAATGCACCTCCACATGCTGCAACGATCTCTAGGGAATATCTATGCAATCTCAATATCCTAGAATGGCCAATAAGATCCCCAGATCTGTCCCCAATACAATAGGCACAGAGCATAGTTGGATTGCATCTCAACACATTCCAGCGACCAGCACAGTCAGCGGCTACCCTGCAATACCGTGTGTAGGAAGCATGGTGAGCAGTGCTGTAGGAAAGTATTCGATGTTTCTATGATGCCATGCCACAATGCATTGCTGAATGCAGAGAGGCAGGCGCAATGCTACAGGGGGGCTGCAAGCCCACCCAACTTTCCTTTGAGCCCACCCTTTAGCCCCCAAAAATATTTAAGCTATTAGAACATATGGCTTGTATAACTGTCTAAGATTTTAGGGAACTTGCATTAATGTACCTAAATTTTTTGAATTCACAGAAATTTCATTATATAAATAGAATTTTTTTTAAAATTTGGTGTTTGTACTTCTTGGAAATGGCGGGAGTCCTCTGAAGAAATTTCTAAAAGAATAGTAAGAACACATCATTTTTACATTAATAGTTTAAAGACGGGGGGGGGGGGATACATATTCTTTGTCAGGTCACAAACTAAAATTCATAAACAGCTTTTTGACAGAAAAAAAAGGGAAGAAAAAACTACTTAAGTAAGCTAAAATTACAAAGTAATAGTACCTTGGCATGGAGATCCATACCCTTGGTTCCCATATTACATACGTTGAATAAATGCTATGTACAGTATGTACCTGATAACTTTTTGTGACTAGGGATAACATTGTCAGCATCGGGAAATCCGTATGAACGGAATTATTTGCCAAAATTTCTGCCTAGCACTTCAAAATTTATGCCCCATCATGCTTAGCCCCCCCCCCCCCCCAATAGTGCTAGTTCTGAGCGGCTGGCGTCGCCACTGCATAGAGGTGGTTGGACTAGTTAGACCTCTTACAGGTGTACTTTATTTTTCATTTTTATCCATTAGTATACTGTAAATTTCATCATGTTTTTCTTGTCACACATACTGTTCCATCTGTGAAAATCAGTGGAATTTTCCCACTTCTCTAAGTATTGGAACTTCAATGTTACAGTGTTTTTAAAGTATCCTAATCATACATTAGTGTCTGGAAGCAAGAAATAATAGAGTTGTGAGATGTGATGAAATTCTTGTCAGTAAAATTTAAATGTGGTCCATGTGTATCTGGGATAGAATTTATAAAAGCAATTTAAATTTTGACTTAATATGCATTTAGCATTGGACCTGGCAGCATGTTTCAGCAAGATAATGGACATTCGCATGCTGCAACAATCTTAGGTAATGTCTATGCAGTCCCAACATCCCAGAATGGCCAACAAGATCCCTGGATCTGTCCCCACTACAGTAGACACAGGACATAGTGAGATGGCATTTCAACACCCTCTGTCTACTAGCACAGACTGCAGCTGCCTTGTAACAAACACCATGTGCAGGAAGCATGGTGGGTAGTACTCCAGGAGACTATCAGATGTTTCTATGTAGTGCTTTTTTTTTTCTAAAAAAATGTTTAGGGGTACTCTCAGCTTGACTCAAGGAAATCATCATTTTATAGTTAAAATTGGGAAAAATAAATACAGTCAATGGACAAAATTACCAGAACATGCATTACCTCATATTACACAGCTTACAGTAACTTCCACATTGGCATGAGGTTGTGTTCACAAACATCTTCCTGATTCCTCTGCTTGCTTTTGGTGTCCGTCGCCAGATGTTATCCTTTCAAAACCCACGAATTTACATGCACTGAAGGCTTAAAAAAACTGAAAGAAGGGCCTACCAATTTTATAAACATTAAGTTGGCTACAGTGTTTAAATGCAATGAAGCTCTTGTTGGAGTCAGTATTAAAATCATCTGAGAGAAGCCACATTCACACTTACTTGTTGAAATTGGATGTTCTTGATTGCGTTTAAAAGAGGCATAAGAGATGACGGAATCTTCTTTTCTGAAAGATACTCTCGAAAACCCCTTAGGATTTGTCTATCGGGAAGTCCAAATCTGTCGCACAAGTTCATTATTGCTGTTTCACCAAGGGTTAAAGGAGGATTATCTGGCCAAGTTTTACAGTCCAGCACCTTGGCCCATTGTGGAATTTCTGCATCTTCTCTTGCTGAAAGTTGGCTCTCCATATGGGTTTTCAGAGCGTCATAGAATTTTACTGGATCGATACGATTTCCCTGTCTATGTCTTGCGGCTCTTGCCCCAATTTCCAGCGAAACTACTTTTAAGTCCAAATTTTTTCCTGCTTTTAAGGCTTACAGATAACAAGGTCCCATGTTTTTCTTCCTTTCATCAAACAATTTAAGTTGTTTGGTTATTTTTTTTTTTTTTTTTTTTTTTTGTGAGCAGAGTACAGTGTGATATCATGGGCTTGCAATTTTGTACTAAGTTCTGCTAGTTCTTGAAGAACATCACACGTCAAGGCAAGATCTAAAATGAAATCGATATTGGTGATTTTTCGTAGCAGTCCTTCATACAAGCTGCGCTCAGTTCTGTCTCTATTCTCATCTACTTTAGCACTTTTGAAATGGGCAACCAAAGCCTCAAAATTTTGCCATACAGCAGAAACACTTCTGAAACTGGAAGAAACCCATCTATTATCTAAAATCCTTCCAATTCTTAAAATTTCACTGTTAAGCTGTTCCGCATGACATTTTAATTCCCTTGCATTTTAAGGGGACTGATGATACAGTTTGTACAGTTTAACAATAAGCGATTTGAAGTGGTTTACTTGTGATGGGAAGTTTTTGTTTATTACATCTGACACAGAAAGTTCTAATCTGTGATTAGCACAATGCCAAAATGAAATTTTGTGAAACCGACTTTTAAGTAGTGTCACTACACCTTTCTTTCGGCCAAGCATTACTGCAGCCCCATCAGTTGCAATTGCCAAGAGATTTTCTTTCAGAAAATCATCATGAAAACCAAGTTCCCTTAAACGGGTCATCAGCTACTTGAATATTCCTTCAGCAGTGACATCTTTAAGTTCAATGATATCAAGGAACATGTTGGTAGGCTCATTCATGTTTGAAAATGTGGTTCTTATGTAAATAATGAGCGAGGACAACTGACTTATTGTAATGCTTTCATCTATAAGGAGGGCGATTTTTTTAGTTGACTCTACTATGTTCTTAATGACAGTGCTTTTCATTTCCACTGAAATATGGTTCACAACATTAATGCATGCATTAGCCAAGTGTAAAATACGGCCCATATTGATTCCATTCAGCTCTTGCACATCAATTTCTGACTCAAAATCATGAAACGCTTGATTCTTTTTAACTACTTTGTATGCTGTTCTAAATATATTGGCGGTTACTTCCTGTTCATTCTCGAAAGCTTTGGTGCATACACTTTCCAAAGATTTAGTTTTTGCTCTTTCCAGTATTGAAAGAGCTGCCTGATTAACTGAACTTTCTTTATGTTCGAAAATTTTCTTTCGGAGAGAAAGCATCTGATCTGATTTATCCTCACCTGTTGCACTAATTGATTATGAAGCCCATTTTTTGAGAAATGTTCATGCCTTGCATTTTGCGCTTTGGTCCCAAAGCACCAACTTCTTTGCAAGCTCTGCAGCCAAGTTTTTTTTATTAACCACTAACCAGTCGTATTTATTGCAGAATTCATTTTTCTTATTAAAATCCCAACATTCAGGAAGATCCTCAGAAGATGGGGTCGCATGCTCGTCAACAGACGACACGATATCACACAACACCATTGTCCCATCTTTTGTTTTTACAGAGTCATCATTCACTTTATTACACTTCTTTGCTGGCTGTGATGATGTAAAATAGTTACTATCCTACTCATATTGAAATACTGCCGCTCAATGAGGCCAAACTTTCATCAGTAAAACACCACACATCCACACTGCTTCATGCATTAAACACTCGCTTCCGTCTGAGACTCTGAAAACACCCTTAAAGGAAATGAAGCCTCCTTCAGAGGTAGCAACGAAAGTGGCCAATCACCGTGCTAGATTCCAACTCCTACTTCAAACATTAAACGAGCGCTTTCATCTGAGACTCAGGAAACACCATGAAAGGAAATGAGGCTGCCATCGGGGTAGCAAAGGAACTGACGAATCACCGTGCTAGAGTCCAACTCCTACTTCACACATTAAACGAGCGCTTTCGTCGGAGACTCAGGAAACACTGTGAAAGAAAATGAGGCTGCCTTTGGGATAGCAACAGAACTGACGAATCACCGTGCTAGAGTCCAACTCCTACTTCACACATTAAACGAGCGCTTTCGTCGGAGACTCAGGAAACACTGTGAAAGAAAATGAGGCTGCCTTTGGGATAGCAACAGAACTGACGAATCACCGTGATAGAGTCCAACTCCTACTTCAGACATTAACCACTCGCTTCCGTCTCAGACTCAAGAAACACCATGAAAGGAAATGAGGCTGCCATCAGGGTAGCAACGGAACTGATAAATCACCATGCTAGAGTCCAACTCCTACTTCACACATTAACCGCTCGCTTCTATCTGAGACTCAGGAAACACCGTGAAAGAAAATAAGGCTGCCATTCGGGTAGCAACGGAACTGATAAATCACCATGCTGGAGTCCAAGTTCTACTTCACACATTAACCGTTCACTTCTATCTGAGACTCAGGAAACACAGTGAAAAAAAAATGAGGCTGCCATTGGGATAGCAACGGAACTGACGAATCACCATGCTGGAGTCCAAGTTCTACTTCACACATTAACAGCTCACTTCCGTCTCAGACTCAGGAAACACCGTGAAAGGAAATAAGGCTGCCATTCGGGTAGCAACGGAACTGATAAATCACCATGCTAGAGTCCAACTCCTACTTCACACATTAACCGCTCGCTTCTATCTGAGACTCAGGAAACACCGTGAAAGAAAATAAGGCTGCCATTGGGATAGCAACGGAACTGACGAATCACCATGCTGGAGTCCAAGTTCTACTTCACACATTAATCGCTTGCTTCCGTCTCAGACTCAGGAAACACCGTGAATGGGAATAAGGCTGCCATTCGGGTAGCAACGGAACTGATAAATCACCATGCTAGAGTCCAACTCCTACTTCACACATTAACCGCTCGCTTCCATCTGAGACTCAGGAAACACCGTGAAAGAAAATGAGGCTGCCATTGGAATAGCAACGGAACTGACAAATCACCATGCTGGAGTCCAAGTTCTACTTCACACATTAACCGCTCGCTTTCGTCTCAGACTCAGGAAACACTGTGAAAGGAAATAAGGCTGCCATTCGGGTAGCAACGGAACTGATAAATCACCATGCTAGAGTCCAACTCCTACTTCACACATTAACCGCTCGCTTCTATCTGAGACTCAGGAAACACCGTGAAAGAAAATGAGGCTGCCATTGGGATAGCAACGGAACTGACGAATCACCATGCTGGAGTCCAAGTTCTACTTCACACATTAATCGCTTGCTTCCGTCTCAGACTCAGGAAACACCGAGAAAGGAAATAAGGCTGCCATTCGGGTAGCAACGGAACTGATAAATCACCATGCTAGAGTCCAACTCCTACTTCACACATTAACCGTTCACTTCTATCTGAGACTCAGGAAACACCGTGAAAGAAAATGACGCTGCCATTGGGATAGCAACGGAACTGATAAATCACCATGCTGGAGTCCAAGTTCTACTTCACACATTAACCGTTCACTTCTATCTGAGACTCAGGAAACACCGTGAAAAAAAATGAGGCTGCCATTGGGATAGCAACGGAACTGACGAATCACCATGCTGGAGTCCAAGTTCTACTTCACACATTAACAGCTCACTTCCGTCTCAGACTCAGGAAACACCGTGAAAGGAAATAAGGCTGCCATTCGGGTAGCAACGGAACTGATAAATCACCATGCTAGAGTCCAACTCCTACTTCACACATTAACCGCTCGCTTCTATCTGAGACTCAGGAAACACCGTGAAAGAAAATAAGGCTGCCATTGGGATAGCAACGGAACTGACGAATCACCATGCTGGAGTCCAAGTTCTACTTCACACATTAATCGCTTGCTTCCGTCTCAGACTCAGGAAACACCGTGAATGGGAATAAGGCTGCCATTCGGGTAGCAACGGAACTGATAAATCACCATGCTAGAGTCCAACTCCTACTTCACACATTAACCGTTCACTTCTATCTGAGACTCAGGAAACACCGTGAAAGAAAATGAGGCTGCCATTGGGATAGCAACGGAACTGACGAATCACCATGCTGGAGTCCAAGTTCTACTTCACACATTAACCGCTCGCTTTCGTCTCAGACTCAGGAAACACCGTGAAAGGAAATAAGGCTGCCATTCGGGTAGCAACGGAACTGATAAATCACCATGCTAGAGTCCAACTCCTACTTCACACATTAACCGCTCGCTTCTATCTGAGACTCAGGAAACACCGTGAAAGAAAATGAGGCTGCCATTGGGATAGCAACGGAACTGACGAATCACCATGCTGGAGTCCAAGTTCTACTTCACACATTAATTGCTTGCTTCCGTCTCAGACTCAGGAAACACCGTGAAAGGAAATAAGGCTGCCATTCGGGTAGCAACGGAACTGATAAATCACCATGCTAGAGTCCAACTCCTACTTCACACATTAACCGTTCCCTTCTATCTGAGACTCTGGAAACACCGTGAAAGAAAATGAGGCTGCCATTGGGATAGCAACGGAACTGACGAATCACCATGCTGGAGTCCAAGTTCTACTTCACACATTAACCGCTCGCTTTCGTCTCAGACTCAGGAAACACCGTGAAAGAAAATAAGGCTGCCATTCGGGTAGCAACGGAACTGATAAATCACCATGCTAGAGTCCAAGTTCTACTACACACATTAACCGTTCCCTTCTATCTGAGACTCAGGAAACACCGTGAAAGAAAATGAGGCTGCCATTGGGATAGCAACGGTACTGACGAATCACCATGCTGGAGTCCAAGTTCTACTTCACACATTAACAGCTCACTTCCGTCTCAGACTCAGGAAACACCGTGAAAGAAAATGAGGCTGCCCTCGGGGTAGCAAAGGAACTGACGAATCACCGTGCTAGAGTCCAACTCCTACTTCACACATTAAACGAGCGCTTTCGTCTGAGACTCAGGAAACACTGTGAAAGGAAATGAGGCTGCCTTCAGGATAGCAACAGAACTGACGAATCACCGTGCTAGAGTCCAACTCTTACTTCACACATTAACCGCTCGCTTCCGTCTCAGACTCAGGAAACACAGTGAAAGGAAATAAGGCTGCCATTCGGGTAGTAAAGGAACTGATAAATCACCATGCTAGAGTCCAACTCCTACTTCACACATTAACCGCTCGCTTCTATCTGAGACTCAGGAAACACCGTGAAAGAAAATGAGGCTGCATTGGGATAGCAACGGAACTGATAAATCACCATGCTAGAGTCCAACTCCTACTTCACACATTAACCGTTCACTTCTATCTGAGACTCAGGAAACACCGTGAAAGAAAATGAGGCTGCCATTGGGATAGCAACGGAACTGATGAATCACCATGCTGGAGTCCAAGTTCTACTTCACACATTAACCGCTCGCTTCCGTCTCAGACTCAGGAAACACAGTGAAAGGAAATCAGGCTGCCATTCGGGTAGCAATGGAACTGATAAATCACCATGCTAGAGTCCAACTCCTACTTCACATATTAACCGCTCGCTTCTATCTGAGACTCAGGAAACACCGTGAAAGAAAATGAGGCTGCATTGGGATAGCAACGGAACTGATAAATCACCATGCTAGAGTCCAACTCCTACTTCACACATTAACCGTTCACTTCTATCTGAGACTCGGGAAACACCGTGAAAGAAAATGAGGCTGCCATTGGGATAGCAACGGAACTGACGAATCACCATGCTGGAGTCCAAGTTCTACTTCACACATTAATTGCTCGCTTCCGTCTCAGACTCAGGAAACACCGTGAAAGGAAATAAGGCTGCCATTCGGGTAGCAACGGAACTGACGAATCACTGTGCTAGAGTCCAACTCCTACTTCACACATTAAACGAGCGCTTTCGTCTGAGACTCAGGAAACACTGTGAAAGGAAATGAGGCTGCCTTCAGGATAGCAACAGAACTGACGAATCACCGTGCTAGAGTCCAACTCCTACTTCAGACATTAACCGCTCGCCTCCGTCTCAGACTCAGGAAACACAGTGAAAGGAAATAAGGCTGCCATTCGGGTAGCAATGGAACTGATAAATCACCATGCTAGAGTCCAACTCCTACTTCAGACATTAACCGCTCGCCTCCGTCTCAGACTCAGGAAACACAGTGAAAGGAAATAAGGCTGCCATTCGGGTAGTAATGGAACTGATAAATCACCATGCTAGAGTCCAACTCCTACTTCACACATTAACCGCTCGCTTCTATCTGAGACTCAGGAAACACCGTGAAAGAAAATGAGGCTGCATTGGGATAGCAACGGAACTGACGAATCACCATGCTGGAGTCCAAGTTCTACTTCACACATTAACCGCTCGCTTCCGTCTCAGACTCAGGAAACACCGTGAAAGGAAATGAGGCTGCCATCGGGGTAGCAAAGGAACTGACGAATCATCGTGCTAGATTCCAACTCCTACTTCACACATTAACCGCTCACTTCCGTCTGAGACTCAGGAAACACCGTGAAAGAAAATGAGGCTGCCATTCGGGTTGCAACGGAACTGACGAATCACCATGCTAGAGTCCAACTCCTACTTCACACATTAACCGCTTGCTTCCATCTGAGACTCAGGAAACATCGTGAAAGGAAGTGAGGCCACCATCGGCGGTAGCAACCTAACTGACGAATCACCGTGCTAGAGTCCAAGAGAGTTTAAATATAACAAAACATCTTTGTTACATTATTATAATAAACATACACGACATAAAACTTACGAAATCACATAAATATGCATAATACGTTTGGAGTTGGTTTAGCAGAAATTCGAACATTTAAAAATTTTTAGTTTCTCCAGTTAGATTCACAAAATGTTTAGAAGTACGTGTACCCCTGCGTCTCCCCAGAAAAAAAAAAAGCACTGTTTCTATGACTCCATGCCACAATGCATTGCTGAATACATAAAGGTGATTGGACCTTTTATAGGCATATCTTGTATTTCAGGTAATGAATTATCTGTTAGTATTGGAAATTTAATCATGTCTTTCTTATCACCCATAATGTTTCATCTGTAAACATCAGTTGAATTTTTTCCACTGCTTCTCTAGGTATTGGAAATTCAATGTTACAGTGTTTTTAAAGTATCCTAATTGTACATCAATGTATGAAAGCAAAAAAATAATAGATGTAAGGAAATTCTTGTCAGTAAAATTTTCATGTAGTCAAAGTGTATCTAGGCTAGAATTTGTGAAATCAATTTAAATTTTGACTTAAAACCGCATATAGCATTGGTCCTTGTTGAAATAAGTTGTTTTCATCTTGTAAATGAATGTTCAGTTCACTTAGTGAATTGTATTATCTGAGAGGCTTAAAATGTGAAGCCAAACTTTATCTTTTATATTGTTTTTTGTACATTCTTCAGTGAGGGGACCACTAACTCACATAGCTGTGAATTTTTGGGGTGAATTCGACAGGCCACTGAAGACTTTTGAGGCCAGTGGACCAAAAGTTGACCATCCTTGCTATGTAAATGTTATTTTTTTCTTTTATGTCACGTAGAAAAATTAAAAAGAAATTTGTTTGCAATTTTTATTTGTTAATTTTATTATCTGTAGGGTTTATTAATTCCTTTCTTTGTTTTTTTTCTTTCTCAGCCACTTTTACTTGCTTCTCCTGAGTTTACTTTTAGCAAGAGAAAAGGATTCAGTGTTGATTTCAGTGTTGTTTTATGCTCAGTGCTCCTAGCTGCTGGGTATGATGCTTACGTTGTTTGTGGATATGGAGATAGAGAGCTATGCTTGATGGATGAAAGGCTTAAACCATGCCCACTCCTAGTTCAGCATGATGAGGTACGTTTTTATGAATGTCTGTGGCAGAGGGTTGTTTAGATCATGCAGTGCATTTAAAAAAATAGCTTTTTTTTTATGTGATGTAGATCGTGTTTTACACTTCTTGATGTAAAAGTGCTTCAAATATTGTAGTATTTTAAGTGTCTACCATAATTTTATAAAATTTTAAATTTGTAATACTATTAAAACCTTACACACTGTAAAAATCAGGGAGATAATTTTGTGATGAAGCATGCATAGCACCAATATTATGTAATGACAATATCGTTTAAAGGTAAAGTTTTTATGATATGTAAAATGTTGTGCAATGTTTTTAATTAAAATACTTTCTTTATGTAATACCATATAAGAACTGTATATACTCTGTAAAAAAATGCAACATCAGGTAGTATTGCCACAGATGCTGCAAAACTTACTGGTTACACAAGGTAATAGATACATCAGAAATTATAACATTTTCTAATAAAAAGAAATAAATGTAATGCTGGAAAAAGAAGGGTTACAGGGCTTTGTTAGTATAAAGTAAATCCTCCAAATGAGTAGTACATTCAATCACTCTTCACGGAATAGATGTGTGCAGATGTCTTATGGTTGACACAGAGTCTGAAGATACCATGCCCACATGTCCTACACATGCTCTATTAGTGACAGATCTAAGGACTGAGCTGGCTAAGGTAGCATGTTGACATCTTGTAGCTGCTGTCTCAATGCATTTGCTGTGTGAAAGCAGGCATTGTCTTGCCAAAACAATGCATAGTTTAACTCTGTCAAGAATGATGTCACAATGGGCTCACTGATTTTTAAGTTTACCAACAGGCCATCAGAGTTCCTGTAATAAACACTAAACTAGAGCATGAATCATAGAAATAGCTCCCCAAACTATGATGCTTGCTGTAAAGGTAATGTGTAATTCGATGGCATTTGCTGGATTGTTGCATTGACCACATCAACACCACACATTTCCGATGACTGTGGTTAAAGGCAGAAGCAAGATTCATTTGCTGTACTCAACACAAAGCCATTTTTCAAACCTGGGTGCTTGGGAGTTGCACCACTCTAAATACTGACAATCATGGTAGGGATCAGTGGAAGGTGACAGATGTGCACCATACATGCAAGCTTTCTTTCTGTAGAAGGCTGAAATTGTTTATCGGGTGACTGAGAGACTTGGCATAACCACTCTTCTTGTGGCTGAAAATGAGGCTGTAAGCTCTGTAATTTGTAAAGGCTGTTACCATAACAGATAGTCTTCTCTTCCTGTAGCCACTGGTAGCAAACAACTTTCAAACTAAAAGCTGCATATGCTTTCCCTCTTCCACTGTGTACAGTAACATGGCTGTGGTATTGTAGAGGCCAACATGAGATGCAGTATACTGAGTGAGCCAACTGGCTTCATACAGGCCAATAATGAATCCTCTATCCATAGGCATAGCATCAGGAAGTGGGGCACAGAGAGGCATGTGCCCCCAGAATTTAGAAAATATAAGTGTGAACCTACGATGGGACAGCAAATATGAATGTGAGGTTTAATGGAGTCTTTGAAAAGTTCAAAAAGGAAGAACTAACAGCTTTATACACACACACGCACACACTGTTCTGCTCACCTTTTAGATTTGGCTAATAACATTATTCATGTATCAGCAAAAAAGTGCTTAATATTTAAAAGAATTATGAGAAAAAAGAGAGAACTTTATTTTTGGAAAACTTAGCATCTTGTCAAAAATATGCTGGACTGTTCATCATCATTCATTATCAGCAGTGATTGAAGAGTAATGCATAACAAAGAACATTTGACATATCATTAAATGGCCAATCACTTACCCGAAGGTTCTTGGTCATTTTTTTCCCCTTTACACTTCAAGCACGTCAATTATATAATTATAATTGACGTGCTTGAAGTGTAAGACCAAGAACCTTCAGGTAAATGATTGGCCATTTAATGATATGTCATTAATGAATTGCATGTAAATATGCGCACTTTGCTGGAGTTTAATACCTTAAAGGTGCAAATATTATGATAAAGAACATTTGTTGTGTACTTAAAAGACCCACATTTCGTGACATGTATGGAGACACTGTTTCTGAGGGTGGCCTACCCACAAAAGGAAAACATCAGTTTCCACTTAGAATGTGGAGAACACTGATGAGTTCTCTTCATTCTACCTAATGTAGAATGTTGCTGAACTCTCTGCATTCTACCTGTGATTTTTTTCCTCCTGGAGTCACTTTTCAACAATTTGTGGCAATTTACTCATATAGATACACGAGTCTCTTAGTCAAGGGTCACCGCATGCTGTTATGACAGCTGCAGCATTTAATACATGGGTATGATAGTGGAAACATTTTCATATATACTCATTACAGTCTAGTAGTCTGTCAATTTCCATATAAATCGCAACTTCCTGGTTTTGCGAAAAATTTTGACAGAGTATATATTTTTGTCAAATCAGCACACCATTTTATGCGAAACCATAGAATAACAAGACATTTGGCTTTATTGAAGTGGATTATTGAATCAATGAAGCATGTAATAAGATACAAATTAATTTAATTTACTAATCTACTGATATTTCCTTCAAATTAAGTTAATCATTTAAAGCTGTTGTGATCTTTTTCTGTGATTCTGTATTTCTTTTTCACCTATTTGAATTTCTGTAATAGACATTGGTTACAGTGTTTTCTGCTGAAGTTCTGAGCTGTTTAATTTCTGTTTTGCTATTCTTTGCAAAACAAGAATTTCGGACGTTATTTTTCGCCAAAAATCTACGAACAAGAAGTGGGGTGTGACTGGGTGCATTATCGTGCAACAAACACCAACTGTTTTCATCCTGATATTCTGGACGAATGCGACGAACTCTGCCCATCAAACGCCTCAAAACATTTAAATAAAACTCACCAGTAATTGTTTGTCCACTCAGGAACACATTCTTTGTGGATAATACCCTTACTATCGAAGAATATAATGAGCATTGTTTTGATTTTCGATGTAACTTTTCTTGTTTTTTTCTTTTTGGCTTGTGGTGAGTTTTTTGACTTCCATTCCGCACTTTGTCGCTTTGTTTTAGGATCATATTGAAAACACCATGTTTCATCACCTGTAACAATCGATTTTAAGAAGTTTGGATCATTTTCAGCAGCTGAAATGATGTCTCTGCAATGTGCACTTCTCCTTGATTTTTGTTCATTGGTTAACATGTGTGGAACAAATTTAGCACAGACTTTTGTTTTGGCCAAATCTTCATGCAGGATGGTTCGAATCGTTTCTTTGTTGATGTTTAAAGACTCTTTCATCATTCTTAGTGACGCACATCGATTGTGTGCCACGAAATCATGCACTTTCTCAATAATCTCAGGTGTCTTAGATAAACTTGGCCGTCCGGTATGCTTATCATCTTCTAGCGTCTCTCTTCCGTCCAAAAAACGTTTGTGCCACAGGAAAACATTTAATCTACTTAAACAAAACTCACCGTAAACTTGTTTCATCATTTGGTACGTTTCTGAGCCACTTTTACCAAGTTTTGCGTTAAATTTAATAACATCCCTTTGTTCCATCTTAATAATCCAACATGAAAAAAATTTTACTTCTCTAATGAATGGCCGTTTCGTTTGAGTTACTTTAACAACTGCGCAGTACTTTTAGCAGAAAGCAAGCAGATGGTCACGGTTTATAATGCATTCGCGATTACACTGGTGGCGCCACCGTAGGCTGAAATCTAGCGCCAGTCTTAAAAATTCTTTGACGCACTGTGTATATCAGCTGACTGCCTGTTATAGATAAAACCATGGATGAATGGAAAATGGGAAGATTCTAGATTATGCAGTAATGGGCAAAAGTTATTCATAAATCGAATACGTTATTCGTGAACCGAGTAGTTATTCGGAAACCGAATAGTTTATTTGGAAACTGAATATTTTATGTGAAAACTGAATACTTTAGTCATAAACTGAATACTTTATTCAGAAACTGAATACTTTAGTCATAAACCGAATACTTTAGTCATAAACCAAATACTTTATTCGGAAACCAAATACTATAGTCATAAACCGAATACTTTAGACATAAACCAAGTACTTTATTCGGTAACTGAATACTTTATTTGTTAGAAGAAAACAGTATTCGGAAACGGAATACATTATTCAGGAACCAAATTATTGATCCGGAAACCAAATGAATGACTCAAAAACCAAACGAAAGAAGTATTAAGCGGAAGAAAGTGCCTTGTTGACCCCTGAAGCTCAGGACTTTGACTCAGTGGTGTCTCTTTCCATCACAGTAGTTAGGCCCCTGGAGTCTATGATGTCACCGCAGAGCACAGTGATTAAGCAACGGTAGCTCAATATACCCCGCCAGCTTTTTATCGCGTCGAACACAACCTGTGCGGTGGGGGTCATAATGTCGATGGTAAAACTGTCGACAGTCAAAATGTCAACACGGTCATAACGTCGACACTCAAAATGTCAACACGGTCCAGAAAATGTCAGCATGGTACTCTAACTTAAACTGTAGACGGTTCTTGGAAGGGGTCGGAGCTCGTGTTCAAGAGGCCCCCATACAAAATTTTCGTAAAATCTACAGTTTTCAATTTAGAACCTCCAAATTTGGTATACTATCTCATGGTACTCTACCTTTGTCTGCAGACGGCTTTTAGAAGGGGTTGGGGCCCGGGGTTAAATTTTTTGATTTAGTTAATTTAATTTTACGAAACAAAGAAGAAAGGAAGAGGAATGGAAACACTTACCTTCGAGGAGACATCTATAGAACTGCAGTACATCTGGCGTGTGCTTCTAAGAATCCTGCAACACTGAAATGCAATGTACCTATGCGTGCATGCGACTTGACGTTGGCATTGATCATCTTTTTGCTTATCGTTTTGAATTTTGAATATCTGGAACTCTCTATTTACATTACAATGTATTTCTTCCTGATGAATCCACTAGTTATGGTGAAAGCTAACATTTATTCATTTGTGTTTTTAATACACCATTAACCAGATATTTTTGCGCTTTGTTGTTATCTACGGTCTCTAATTCGGCCCGTAGATCAGGTATTGGAGTGCTGAATTGTGCTGCAGTCCTTAAGAGTAAAAAATGGGACATTTTACAAAAAAATTGCATGGGGCCCCTTGACCCTGTGACCCTTTCAAAAACAGCGTACGGTCTAAGTTAGAGTACCATGAGATAGTATACCAAATTTGGTGATTCTAAATTGAAAACTGTAGATTTTACGAAAGTTTTGTATGGGGGCCCCTTGACCTTGGCCCCCAAACACTTCCAAAAACCATCTGCAGACAAAGGTAGAGTACCATGAGATAGTATACCAAATTTAGTGTTTCTAAATTGAAAACTGTAGATTTTACAAAATTTTTGAATGGAGCCCCAGGCCCCAACACCTTCCAAAAACTGTCTACGGTCTAAATTAGAGTTTGGTGAGTTAGTATACCAAATTTGGCAGTTCTAAATTGAAAACTGTACATTTTACAAAAAATTTTGCATGGGGGTCTCCTTGACCACGGGCCTCGACCCCTTCCAAAACCGTCTTCGGACAAATAGTACCATGAGATAATATACCGAATTTGGTGGTGCTAAATTGAAAACTGTAGATTTTACAACATTTTTTTTTACTTTTGACATTATGACCATGTCGACATTTTAACTGTCGACATTATGGTGACATTTTGAATGTCGACATTTTTACCATCGACATTATGACCCCCACAGCACAGGTTGCGCTCAACGGGATAAAAAGCTGGCGAGATATAGTCTTGAGGTACCATCGCTTAATCACTGTGCTGTGCGGTAACGTCATAGACTCCAGGGCCTAACTACTGTGATGGAAAGAGACACCACTGAGTCAAAGTCCTGAGGTTCAGGGGTCAACACGGCACTTTCTTTCGCTTAATATTTCTTTCGTTTGGTTTCTGAGTCATTCATTTGGTTTCCTGATCAATAATTCGGTTCTGAATAATTTATTCCATTTCCGAATACTGTTTTCTCTTAACAAATAAAATATTCGGTTTATGACTAAAGTATTCGGTTTCCGTATAAAGTATTCAGTTTCCAAATAAAGTATTCGGTTCACGAATAACGTATTCGATTTATGAATACTTTTTGCTCATCACTAAGATTATGTGCCAAGCCCGGTAGTCCAAGTGGCCTTGGGATGCAATGTGAAAAGAGGAATTGACTGTCATTTTATTTGTGAACAGTAATCAAATATACTAACATAGCAGAGTTGCAACAATATGTTGTTCAAATTTAAACTTTTTTTTTTTCGAAATAGCTAGGACTTATCTCTTACTCTTTCACATTTTAATTGACAGGAATGTACTATTTTGAGATTATTGATTCTTAAAAATCTTATTGTGTATTCAAAATGATCAGGATATCCATTTTCATTTTCTTCTATTTAGTGGTGCTTGATTTCTTCTAAAAGTTTTTTAATTTCATGTCATGCTTTTATGCCTTTGAAAAAAAAAATATGTTTTGAACATGCAGATGTAATAATGAACATTTGTCTTTTCTAGGAGACTACTGTCACTGAAGTGGAAAAAAAATCTAAGTATCTTCCTGAGCCTCCTTTAAACTTCATCAGTGATTATGAAAAGGAACAGAATGAGAAGAGGATTGAAGAAGAAAATGAACAAAAAGAAAAGGAACTTCAAGAACAACTGAAACAACTGGCTGTAACTATGCATATTTGCAAAATTTTCTCTCTTTTCAAAACACAGCTTATATACTATAAATTTCACAAAATTATGGGATTTACAGCTTATATGTTTTTCACTGTGAAATACAGACATCAAAATTCTAACAGAACTTCATAAAAAAAAATCCAGCCATCTTATGAATGTCAAAATATTAAGCTCCATAAACTGGACTAAAAAATTAGTCTAATATTCTGGTTATCTTCATTCATGATGATTCAAAGTAATATTCTGGTTATCTTCATTCACCATTCATGATGATTCAAAGTATTTTGTAATCAATATTTAATGTAGAGATAATTAGCATAGCTCTTCCTTGTGCAAACTTTTTCTGATGTATTCCAGTTAATGATTTTTATACTTATAATAAAAATCATTATACTTATATTATACTTATAATATTATTTATACATAAAATTTTTGGATAATACCTTCCTCAGGACTACAGTTGTAGTAGGTGTTGTCATTCATAATGTAAATTCCAACCTTTAAAATTATTTTATATTGTACCTTTTCTTCTCATTATTTCCAATCCTTCTGCTAACCTTCTTTGGAAAAAGTGAAATTTTGCAAATCGAAGTAACAACACTTCCTGAAGGTAAAAAGATGTTAGTCATTAAAAGAAAAATATGTGCCCACACACTGAAAAAATATTGTTGATTTGCTTGTTTTACAGAAAGCTTTTGATTTGTGGTCTTTAGGTGCAAAAAGGCTGTAGGACCCTTGTTATAATATTGTGATTATTTGTTTTGTATATATATTAATGCCAGCTGTACTTTACATATTCACTAAGGTTTACTGACATGCGCAAAGTCAGTGTTGAGTCTGGTGGTACCATACACTTGAGTGGGGCTTAGGGACACTCTCAAAGGGAGGACCGTATTGACCTTGAGTAGATTAGTATTAGACGCCAACTCGAGAACATGAGGTAAGGGGTGTGCTGGTTGACACGGAGTTATGGCGATGTGTAACTGAAGTTCTGCTGTGTGATAGATATACCTAGTCTTACCATAAATACTGTTACAAAATATTCAATGAAATAACAAAGGCAATTGAAATATATTTTAATATACCTATGATATGACATAAGTAGTACACTTGTGAATACGTGGCCTCGATCACTTTTCAAAATGGCATCCTTTTGCCTTCACGCAGTCCCTCAATCTCTCTGGCCACTCATCAATAGCTTTACACAGGGTCTCCACAGGGAAAGCTGCTACTGCCTGCACCAAAGAGTGTTTAAGACTGTCAATACTGGGATATCTCCTTTTGCAGGCCATGTCCTCCAGTGTGACCCACAGCTTGTAGACCAGTGGGTTGAGGTCTGGGCTGCTTGAAGGCCAATCAGCTGGAGAAATGAAGTATGGCAAATTCACCTAAAGCCACTCCTGGGTTGACTTGGCCTTGTGGTCAGGTGTGGAATCCTGCTGAAAGCTCCACTGTTGGTTTTGGAAGAGGGTGTGACTCACATTTTTAATCACTGGCTCCAAAACTCTGTCCTGGTAGAATTTGGCAGATGTTTTCACTCCTTTCTCACAGAAATAGAGCTCCATGGTACCCCTCGTAGGAGACTCCCCACCAAACCATGACAGAAGCAGGATGATGGACCCTCATGACCCTTGGAGCTTTTTCCTGAGCTTCTCATGATGTTGACACATGTACCCTGTCATTTTGGTGGTTGAAAGCCTCTTCAGTAGTGAAAATGTTTTCATCAGAGAAAAGAATCTGTCTGTGGTGATTGTGTAACGCTGCAGCAAACATTTCACTTTTAGCACCCTCTGATGCTTTAGTTGTGGGGTGAGGAAGTTCTCACCCTTTGGTCACTTCGCAGCATGTGTAAGACCAACATTCTTGAAATGTTCAGCTCACGAGCCATCACTATTATTTTTTGACAGGATTTTGCTGAATATGGGCTGCCACTGCTTTCACCAGACGGGCAGCTCTCACAGTATGCAGCTGATCCTTTTGGGGTGGCCAGCAATGGTCCCAGTCTCAAGAAACCTTTTCATGGTCCAGTAGACAAAAATTCGGCTAATTTTCAGCTTCATTAGCATTTTGAATATCTCAGAAGCTGATTTTACAACTTTGTGCAGCACTATTACAGCAACATGATTCTCATAATTGCCCCACTCCTTGGCAAGTACTTCATGAAACACATTATCTCTTCTGTGACTGAATGCACAATGATTCACTAGCTGCTTCATGCCTCCTGGCTGGTTGGTGACGTTGCACATCGGTTGCGTGACATCTGTCGAACGTTTGTAACAGTATTAATGCTAAGACTGGGTATATGCCAGTGTACTTCAATCAGGACATCCGTCCTGTGATAAAGTTGTTGATTTATCTATTCATGTATTTACAGTTGCGAATTATGATTTTTCACAAATCCTGGTGAATTAAGGACATGTGGTAAAGAAAGACTTAATTAATACAGTGGGGACATAAAAGCAAAAGCAAACTAAGGGACTCGAAGTTATACGGGTCCCTCACAAAGGCTTTTCTCCTTTTTAGAATTATCTGGATAATAAGTTTGATTTTGTTTTGGTTTTCTACACAGTTCATTGATATCTATCTATCTGTCTGTCTGTATATGTGCATGCACACACTCATTCCTTCATTCATTTTTTAAATGAATTTTGACATAAATCAACACTGATTTGTACACAGGTTAAAAAAAAACTTACACTTCTGAATAAGTAAAATTTGTTATTCATTATAAGATCATAAGACATGCATACAGAAAAATGATAATTATTATGGAAACTAAAATAGGTGTACAGAAAAACTAAACACAAAAATTGTCGATCATAATGAAAGCATTAAAATAAAAAAAACATGTGCAGGAAGATTTTTTTTAATTTAGCTGTAGTCAGAATAAAATATTTTAAAAGAAAATCATTTGTCTATGATAGAAAAGTAAGATTTTAAATTTGAATAGGTTGCAGCTGCAATGTACTTAGAAATCAGCTGTTAACTGAATTCTCTTTTCGACCAGTGTTATTCGGGTATCGATACACGAAACAAAAACATGGAAGATATCCCTGCAGTTGTCTCTGTTCCAAGTGAAAAAGACATAAATGAAAAATTATTCAGCCAACTGTGTGGCTTTGATATGGTTTTTATTCCGAATTCACATGTTGGCCACTGCATAGAACCTTTGGTACAAGAAAAAGAGAAAGAAAAAAAATCTTGCGCTTTTGTCATAGTGACATAATTCCTAACTTATTGTATTTTAATATTCTTTGTTGTTTTTATTAAAAATTAATTTTTAGCTCTAGGTTCCTACCAATCAAAATACACGAACATGCATGTCAAGGGTACGGAAATGTGCTGACTAGTGGATTTAGAGAAAAAGCATTTATTTTAAAATTTATGAATTTGCACAAAATTTACATTAATTTTCTCTAAACTCTATATTTTCATGAAAGAAATACGGGATTATGCCATATAATACAAATTTTGAAGATGACAATCCGATTTTTGGCGTAAATGTGACAAGGATGGTAAGTCAGATAATATCCGAAAACTTGAAAATTTTCATCGTCCTGGAGCGGGACTTGAACCCGTGTCTCCCAGAAAACGCCGGGTATGCTAACCACTACACCACCCAGAACGACCAAGTTTCAAGTTTCCGATCAATTTGAATATAACCATCATATATTTTTATATTATCATATATATCAATTGAATATAACCTCTATATTTTTATCTATGCTTCATTTAATAATTCTTGTAACTAATTACATCATGGCTTTCTCTGAAGAAACTGTTTAAAGTAATAATTAATTTTAATGAGTATTAAGAGGAATGAGAGTTGAATAATTTTCCTCAAATTTTGAAATGAGAACCTCATTCATTGTCTGGAGGATTTGTTTATAATAGCCATTAACATTGTTATTAGTTTAAGTTAATATATTTGCCAAAACTAGGTACAAATATAGACCTATAAAAGTAAGAAAAGTGAGAGAGAGAATCTTGGATCCATCCTGAAATGAAATTACGGCTACATCAATAGGTGTAGATCATCCTTTGGTGGCCAGTATTAGTTAAATTTCAGAAGAAACTGTTTTGAGTGTCCTGAAGTAATATTCATGGTGTTTCCATAATCATCAACAACCATTATCAGTCCACTGCTGGATGAAACTCTCCCCAAGTTTCTTCCACAACTTTCTGTCTTGAACTAGTCTCCTTCATGTCACTCCAACATGTTTTCAAATTTTCATTTGGGGAAGTTTGGCCATAACTCACCATGCTAGGCCAAGTGGGTTGGTGAGTGTGGGGTATCATTTCTTCTAATCCTGGTGGTATAATTATACAACTATGTTACAGTTGTCAGAGCCCCTTTAGTGAGAACGGGAATCACCTCAAGAAGGCAAGTTTCATGCTGTACTTATTATTTACTTCGTTGTTGTTTGAAAGATCACAGGAGCATGCTGTAACTCCAGACTTTGTGCCTCTCATGGCAGTAGTTTCTCACAACACTTTCTGAGATCGCATGGTTTCCTACAGCTGAAGAGAATGAAAGACCTCTCTGCATTTTATTTAAGTTAGTATGTGTGAATTCATAATGATATCATCATGCGTTTTAGTCCTGTGCACGTAACACACAGATCCATTAAGAACTGCTGTGCTGCTTAAGAACTGTGGCTTTACCTAATCTCAGTAAAATCTACTGAATGTTTCCAGCAGTTGATTTTTGTTTCATCTGGGATGTTGTGTATGAAATGTTACTTTCTTTTATACTTCTTCTGCATTCTGAGAATCTTTAAGTAGGTATCAGGGATAGGAGATTTAATGGATTCTTTGCTGAACATGAGTGGATTCTCATTTTGCGAAATATCAAGAAAGAGGCACAGAAAGCAGCAGTGCTGACATGGCGAAGTTTGATACGACAACAATAAGTAAAAATATCTGGAAGCTTGTATTTCTTTTTGGAGTTAACCTGTGAATCTCAGAGAACAGCTTAGTGATATGTATGTATGTATATATATATATATATATGGCCAAACCCCTCCAAAATGACTCCACAACTTGAATCTTGGCCCTCAGTCTCCGGCAGCTGGAATGTTCCTGGCCAAGGCAGCGGCCACTGCGACATGAAGGCAGAGGGTGCTAAGAATCCCCGGAGAACCAGGCTAGGCTGCCATCTGATGCTGACCTTGGCTACGTATAATGGACGCTCCCTATCTTCTGATTCAAGGCTTCTTGAATTGGAAGAGGAACTACAAAGGATCAAGTGGGACATCATCGGGCTAAGTGAGGTAAGGAGAAAAGGAGAAGATCTCGTTGAACTGAAAGTGGACATCTCTTCTACAATCGTGCGACAGATACTGGCAGAACTAGTGGTGTTGAATTTATAATGAACAGGAAACTAAAGGATAAAGTTGTAGAAGTTGAAAGTTCCTCTGACAGAGCTGCAAGACTCGTTATCCAACTCTCGAGAAGATACCAGGCTCAGATTATTGAAACTTATGTACCCACCACAAGTCATCCTGAAGAAGAAATTGAAGAATTTTATGAGGAAATTCATCATCTAAATAATAAAGGTAAGTAGCACTTGAAGATAATTATGGGAGATTTCAATGCAAAAATAGGGCAACGGCAACAGAATGAAACTTCAGTAGGTAAATTCGGTCACGGCAACAGAAACCAGCGTGGAAATACTCTCGTAGAGTTTGCAGAGGCAGAAGGGTTTTTCATCTTGAACTCCTTTTTCAAGAAAAAGCCACACAGGATATGGACATGGAGACATCCAAATGGGACGACAAGTGACATTGATTTTATTATGTGTAACAAAAAATTCGTCATAGAAGACTGCAGTGTGCTAAACAAGTTCAACACAGGTAGTGACCATAGATTGGTGAGATGTAAGATGCACCTCAACACTAAACTTGAACGTGGCAAGCTCATAAGACAAACAAAATGTATTGACATAACCAACCTTAAAAAACACCATAATACCTTCAAGTTGGAACTGAAAAACAGATTCTCTGCTTTAGAAGGCCTAACATCGGAAGAAGTGGATATTTCTGAAGTTCACAGAAAAGTCACCAAAGCTCTTATGGAAACAGCAACAAAATTAGCTGGGTCTAAGAACAAGTTCCATGTGAACAAATTTTCAGGAAAAACCAAAATGTTGATGCAAAAAAGAAGAGAGATGAGGACAACTAAAGAAGATGTGACTTCCAAAGTGGAATATATAGAGCAATGCAAGACAGTACGAAAAAGTATCACTGAAGATGTAAGGAAATTCAACTATGAACTAGTGAGGAAAGCAATTGAAAACAACCAAAGCCTAAAGATAGCAAAGGGGCATCTCAGTAAGGGAAGAAAACAGATTATGGCACTGAGAAAAGAAGATGATTCTGTAACAAGAAATAGAGGCGAAATTTTGACAAGAATGAAAGATTTCTACTCCAAATTATATGAAAGGGATGATACATGTACTCTAGACATCATGAAAGGTACCAGTACCAGAGTTCTTCCAGTCTTCCCAGCAGAAGTTGCACATGCAATCAAAAACATGAAGCAGGGAAAAGCTCCAGGAGAAGATGGAATTACTGTAGACATCATACAAGAAGCAAGTGGAGAAATCGAAACAGTACTCGCCCAAATTTTCACTCGATGCCTTACTGAAGGGAAGATTCCTGAGGATTGGAACAACGCTACAATGATGTTGCTACATAAAAAAGGTGACATTGAGGATCTCAGGAACTACAGACCTATTAGCCTCCTATCAGTGGTTTATAAAATCTTCACTAAAGTTCTTTCACACCGTTTGAAGGTAACACTGGACATGGCTCAACCTAGAGAACAAGCTAGATTCAGGAGTGGCTACAGCACAATAGATCATATCCACGTACTGAGAGAACTAATTCAAAGAGCGAGGGAATATGAACTTCCATTGTGCATGGCTTTTATCGATTATGAAAAAGGCTTTGATTCAGTGAAACCATCAGCAGTTACAGTGGCTCTGAAATCCTGCGGTATTGAAGATGCATACATTAATATTATTAATAACATCTATGAAAATGCAAGTGCAAAGATTCGGCTGTTTGAAAATACAACACACATAAAAATTGTAAAAGGAGTGAGACAAGGTGACACCATATCTCCGAAGCTCTTTAACGCCACATTGGAAAATGTCTTTCAATCACTGAACTGGGAAAACAAAGGGATAAAGATTAATGGAGATTATCTAACCCACCTTCGCTTTGCTGATGACGTAGTCATTTTTGCAACTACCCCATCAGAGCTGAAGAGTATGATCCAGGAACTTGCTGACAAGAGTAAAGAAGTTGAATTAAAAATGAACTTTCAGAAGACAAAAGTGATGTTCAATGCTTTTACAAGAAATGAAGATTTATCGATTGATGGAGAAAAGCTGGAGATAACAGACACGTATGTTTATCTTGGACATCAGATATTAAGTGAGGGTCACATTGATGAAGAAATTAATCGGCGTACAAAACTTGCCTGGAGAGCTTTTGGAAGAAACAGCATAATTTTCAAGAGCAATATGCCATTATGTCTTAAAAGAAAAGTGTTTGATCAATGCATCCTTCCAGTGCTTACGTATGGCGCAGAGACGTGGACCTTAACTAAAAGAGACATACAAAGGCTGCAGACAACTCAAAGCAGCATGGAGAGGTGCATGCTTGGTGCAACCAGGAGAGATAAGAAGAGGAACTCATGGATCCGAAAAATGACAAGAGTGAAAGACATCATGATCAGAGTTAAATCCATGAAATGGCAATGGGCTGGGCATACTGCCAGAAGGAGAGACCATCGATGGACAGCCAAAATTTTAGATTAGATTCCAAGGGACAGGAAAAGACCCAGAAGAAGACCTCATGGGAGATGGGTGGATGAAATTCAAAAGTATGCGGGAGGGACATGGAGGAGACTGGCACAAGACAGACCGTTGTGGAGGAAACTTGGGGAGACCTTCGTCCAGCAGGGCATTGATAATGGTTGACAATGAGGATGATGATGATGATATATATAGGCTTGCCCGTAAGAAACACCTTTAGTTTCCAAATGGTGATTAGGTTTATTCATTGTTTTGTTATAAGAATTTGATCTCTCTAATCTCCTTCTGACATGAAGATAGTGCAGCTTCATAAGGTTGCTTAGTTTTGTTTATGATGTCAATTATGCGGAGTTTTATTTCTTTCCTTGTTTAAATACCCATTAATTGTAATTATTGCACAAAGTTCCAAAATAAAATTTGGATAACATTGTGAGAATCATCTAAGCAGCCTCCTTCACAAAAGCCATTAGAAGTGAAATTGCTGCCTTCTGAATTGGGCATGGACTAGAAGGTATGGTCAGTCTTTTTTAGCAGTCAATTACCCTGAACAACAGTGGGTGTGTTGTCCTGGCTTTTAAAAAGCACTGATGTCATTTGGTGATATGGTTCTTCTAAGGCTGGTATTCAACCAAAAAGATTAACTGTGAATCAAAATATGGGTGTAATAATTGTGGGAAATATATTTATTTCCTTCGTCATTTGTGATGTTTATGTAGTAGTAAAAGTTCTCACTTGATTTGACTTTCCCATCTAAAATTGAGAGATGACGGTGATGCAATTATGGGTGTATCATACAGTTCCTTTATCTTTGGGGAATCAACTGAACTAAAACAGCAGTTGAAATAATACTTTCAGAATGTGACGACTAAAGGTAACCAGTAATGATATTGCTTATCTTGTACACTGGTGTCCAGCCCTTGTGAAATTGCGGAAATTTCTACTAGCCAATGTGGCTAGTGGAATAAAAATTTTATTAGCCAAATGACAAAATCTACTGGCCATACGAAATTTAAAAAAATATTAATAATTCAGTAACTTCTCTACTTACGTTTCTATGAAATTAAATGGGTGCATGTTTTTTTTTTTTTTTAATGAGAGTCACCTCCCCCATTAAGTCCATAAAAACAGATGCAGAGCAGTTACTGCATAGGATCATTAGATTGACTGCAAATATTGCATATGCTTTTGTTCCAAAATGATGATTTTTTGATAATTTATTTTCAGTGCTGTAATATCATTACTCTATCTTAATTTACACATAATTTATTTTTGAGAGGACATTGAAGTCAGATGTCTGATTTTTTTAATAATATTTAAAACCTAGGGACAAAAGCTAGGATATATATACATAAAGTGGCACTAATAATGTTGATACAGTTTACCACTGATACGCACTGTGTCTGATCTTCCCATCAAAGGTATCTGCCCACCACAATTGAATAGCATTTTGAGGATCAAAATCTTCAATTGAAGTGTCATTCCATCTAATTATCACTAAGTTGTTTAAAGTGTCACTATTCAGACATGCCCAATTACTGGTTGTTATGAGGTTCATCGCATCAATGGGCTCATGCGTCGCTGCCACCGAAGTGCTTGCACGCCACAGCAATTTTCTTTCGCTCCCTATACTTTCTCATGCGTTCTACTGCGGACATTGCAGTGTTTAACGAAAGCTGACGAGTTGCTCTTTTGCGTAGACTACGCTCGATGTATTTTGGCTTGGCTTTTCGACAAGTATATGCCAACATTATGAATTTTTTTTTATTTTTCAACTGCGATCTAAAGTTTCACAACCAACACTGTATTTGATTTCACTTCTAATGTCTTAAATCTACAGATCTCGACGTTAGCTTTCGTTTGAGACCAATTTCGACGTCGTAGCGCTTTGCAGTGCTGAGTTATACTGATTAGAAGTTTGCGTGGAGCAGAGCAAAATCCCCCCCCCCCCCCTATCGCTGCGCGGTCACTCAAGGTCACTAACAAGTCTTTGTTCTCTTAGCTATTGAATAGGTTGGTTTTGTTCGTGTTGATAATATAGAAATTATTAGACCGAATTCAATGCCCATTTTTTCGTAACGCTCAACTTTCTGTACTGGCCACCTAGTACTGGTCTGATTTCAAAGACGTATTCACATAAAAAAAACCTGCCACATACTTCCTATTGTTCATAAGCTGTGGTGCATTTCTGAGATCCAACAATCCAACACGTGGAACATGCAACCTCTTAATAGCATTGTCGACGCACAGAGGCCCAATAAGAAACCTGTTTAAACATTGTGTCTGCATTGTGATGGGAATGCGGATGGGATCGCTCACGAAGCTAGGATTACTCACCTGGCAGGCGAATTCCCGATTAGCAATCAGCCGATATGTCTCGGACTGAGAAAACCGGTTTGAACAACAGTGCTTGGTCACAGCTTGATGGCGCGCAACGGCAATTACATTGCAAGCATTTACATCACAGTGGTGATGAATCATAGTTTCGTCAGTCGAAACATTGTAACATCGATGTTAATTGGACAAAATAGTTGCTCACTTGGGGGGAAAAAATCTACTCGCCATCATTGGCTACTATACTAAAAAAATTACTAGCCACTATGAAATATCTGGTCGCCATTTGACGACTGGCAACTGACATTCGCGAAGCTTGCTGGTATCCACAATTAAGTCGGGAAGGCAATAGCAGGCAAATAATCTGAAGTGCTCAATGAAATGTTACAATGTTCACAGGGCATATGCAAAAGAAATGAGAAACAAATGCCCGCAGTAAAACTTGTATATCAGTGACAGGATTTGAAAAATACCATGCCCGAGATGCCAGGGGCATGTAAATTATTGGCCTGGGCAGGTAACAACAACAACAACAAAAAAAAAATCTAGTTCCCTAGATCATTTTGGAATACAATTTCCTACTACAAGAAAAAAAGAAAGTTATCGCATGTCATGTTTCAATTCAGTGGTAATCAACGGAAGTTGTATTTTTGCTAACGAGTGCTAAGGACAGAAGAAAATCACTTCTTTAACTATATTATGCTCTAGGTCCAAAAATTGGAACCAAATGTTGTTGGTCGGCAATGGGATACACGCCTCTGATGGAACTAGCCTATATTGTTTAATGACAAAAGGGCAAAAACTTTAACAATAGGAACAGCAGAATCACTAAATTTCTCAAATACTAATCATACTAATTTCAGCATCATTATCTTAAAACTTGAAGTACACACTTTTGTGCATTGAATATTTTGAATACAGACCCTTAAAACATGCCACCCCGATGGCGCAGTGGTCTAAGTGATGGCCTCTGATCATTCGTCCAAAAGGGGTCCGGGTTTAAATCCCGGTCAGGCATGGATGTTGTGTTTGTCTTATGGCACTGGCTCTCTCCCTTCCCTGGAACCAGTGACCCTAAATTAGGGACGGGTGACTGCTTATAGCCCATTGAGTTGCTCACGGTGGTCGTTAAACCTACAATCCAATCCATCCCTTAAAACATAAATGCAAAACATGTTTAAAAAGTTCATCATATTTTTTAACTTAAAAAAAAAGCAAGGGTTCTTTGCTATCTTAAAAGATAAATTTTCATGGGCAGGTAAATAATTTCTGCTCAGCTGGGCATGTAACTTTTCAGATAATTTTCAAGCCTTGAGTGAGCAAAATGCTGTTCAATATGTAAAATGGGTTGCATACTTAAATTAAAGCCAACAGGTAACAGCAGTGACATTTTCTGTTGAAAGCACATGTAAGAAGTGTTCTGGTGGCTTCAAATGCTTTCCTTATGTCTCATACACATGTATCTGATGCTGTTTGTTGGCGAGTGATAGGATGACAAGGAGCAGGCCAATCTCAGGCCCAGTCGTAAGGGACTTGAATACCCATCCCAGAGTGGTTTCACAATTATGGAAGCAATTCAACAACACCGGTGGGGTGTCCAAAGACCTGGCCAAGGTTGTAGAAGGCATACGACACAGCATGGGAGACCTTTATATCACTGTCTGTACTGCTTCATAGGTCCTATATAACCCAGCAATTGCCTTCAGACCTCTCTGCTGCAACAGGGACTATGGTATCAAGACAAACAATATATCAAAGGCTTAATGCAGTTGACTTTTATGCCAGGAGACTCATGGGTTGTGTTCTGTTTACTGTATCTCACAGGAAAGCTCGCTTAAACTGGTGCAGGCAATATCGTTTCTGGAGCTCAGATGAGTGGGCCAGTGTCATTTTACACAGGAATTGAGATTCAGGCATTTCATTTGCAGGGAACAGGGAACCTGTAGTGATTGTGCAAATATCCATTAACAAGACTAGTTCAGAAGAAATGGTCTGCTTGTGTGTGGTGGCATTATGTTCAACCACCATTTATCACTCCACCTAATCACAGGAAGCAATGCGAATGCTGAGCACTATAGGAAAAAGATCCGAGAGCCATATGCCAGACTTTTTGGGGGATCTGTTGGCCCTCCGTTTCTTTTAATGATTGATAATGCTCACACACATGGGGCTCAGTTTGTCAATGATTTCCTGTGGAGTGAGGATATTCAGCTTATGGAATGGCTAGCCAGGTCTCTGAGCTTGAACCCTATAGAGCATTCCTGCGATGCTCTTGGACAAAATGTAGCAGCTCTTCAGCCCCTCCCAAAATCTTTCCAGAGCTACGTACCACCTCATCAAGGAATGGAATTCTTTGGCTCCAGAATTCATCAACAACCTAGTGGTGAGCATGTATCGTCACTGGGAGAGTTGTCTGTCTGTACACAAGGTGACCACACTCCTTATTAAGACATTTTAGGTTACATTCTTGCATTTTACCTTGGTGACATTTGCAGATTGACTTTGCATATGCAAAATATGTATGTATTTTTCTGTTATAAAATGTGTGTTATCTTTATGATTGTGTCTCTATACATGCTAAACATCTGTACCTGCTGTTATGTATTTTCTTTTTATTCCTATGAATGCCTCCCAGACTTTAATTTTGGACACCAGTGTAGTAAATAACCTATTCTTTAGGATGCTGGAACTTGTCATTGTCCATTTATGACACCTTCTTAGCCCACTGGTTCAGAATCACTGCTCAAATACATACCTCTTAAGAATCAGATGAATGGCTGTTCCACGATTTCCACCATTTGTAAAAATTGCTGGTAGTCCCAGTAGCATGTGTTGAGTGAATGCTAGACACATAGTACATTCTCTTAGATTGTTAATGAAATGATAGCTTTTTTGTTGTTTCTTCAGAAACTGAAGTGAAATGGTTCTCTTTTTTTACTGATTGCTAACAGATAGCAAGCTTATACATTAATGCTTATACATTAACATAGCAAGCTTATACATTAAAAATCTCCATTAATGAACACCTCTGAACAACGGTAACCTCCGAGCAATGGCAAGTTTTGATTGGTAAAGAACAGATGCCATAGGATTAACATCAGCGATAACCTCCGAACAACAAAACCTCTCAACAGTGGCCAACAGGCACCCTAATCAGTCCCAAAAAAGATTTAACAGACACCTTCTCCTTTAGAATTGGAGTTCTTTTGATACTTCAGTGAGAGGGATAATATAGGAACAAATTATTATTGCTAAAGAAAGTATGTCTCAAGAAGGGTGGGTTGGACTATGACTGGTACAATGGTGTGCTTAAATGAAAAAAAAAAGGAGTTAAAGTTTAGTTCGATGTGAGGTGAGCTCCAGCTCCTGTATATGTTTCAGTTACAACCTGGTAGTGGTGATGGGGCAGGGGTGTTGTTACTTTAAATGTTTTTTGTTGGTGGCGGTATATCTTTGTTTGGTCCCTGTGGGTTCTGTTCCTATTTTTTGGCTCACAGCCAGCTAACTGTGCAGTTCGACTTCACTGGCTAACATTTTTCTTTTTTTATCCTTTCCTTAGCGCACCCTAAACTTAACCTTTTAGCTTGCTATTTCCAAGGGGAAGCTTAAGACAATGGGCCAGACACCACTTTTCTAAAATCCCCTACACCATGATTTTTTTTAAATTGTTATTTTGAGTTTTATTCAACATTCTGCATTTGGAGAAAGCCCTGGAACCATTTTCTTTGTTCATAAGCTTTGTACAATTATTCTCCTTTTGTCTAAAAACAACAGACTAGCAGCATTAACCTAGGCCTGACCTGTGAACAATGGTACCTCTAAACAATGGTCAAATTTTTTTTGGTCCGAGTAGCGACCATTATTCGGAGGTTTCACTGTGTTTGCTCATTCGTATCATAATATTTATCTTATTCCCAAAGGTATTAATATGTAAAAATCAAAGATGATGGCTACAAAGAAAAGAAAAAAATAGCATTCTAAAAATAAATTATATAGCTCTGTAGCCCCAACAAATTTCAGTTCTTTGGGACAATTTTTTAGTGAGGACAAAAAAACAACAACAAAAAAAAAAACATAACCCAAAGTTAAAAAGAATAGTTTTGGTTGACTTATGTGCCTACATTTTTCTTTTTTGCTCAGACTTAGCAGTGATTATTCATAGGGCTATGAATGAAGAAGTAAAATAAGTGAAGTTTGTATACCTATTTGTTTTTGCATTTCTCTTACACATTTCTACCTTAAACCTTAGTGCATTATTGCATATGTTTTTTTTGGGGGAAAGGAAGCAGTTCGAAGGAGATGTGGTATTTGTAAAATGAGTTTAATGGTTGTTTCAAGAAATTTAATGGAACAGATTTAATTGTCTACCAACCCATTTAAATTTTTTCTGGTGCATGGCATGGTATGATAAGTACTCTTTGAAATAAATGTATTTTACGTGTTAATTTGATGAATGTTTATTGCAGGAAAAGGAGAGACCACCATTAGATCCTATGCATGGACAGAGAGTTCATTTTTGGGTTCTTGTGAGACAAGGAGAACGAGACATTAAGGAAACATTTTTCATTGAACCTTCTACTGGAGAGAAGAGGCTCATTTCTGATGAGCAGTATCTTGGCATAGAATGCATTTGGAATCATAATAATTTTTGGTTTAATAAGCAGGAGACTAAAAAAACTTGTGTGGTTTGTATTTAATACTTCACTATGCCTTTTTTTAATATCATGTATATGTATATGTGTTTTAGTGCAGTAAAACATAAAAAGAATAGCCAAGGGGAAAAGGGGAAATCAAGCTTGTCATTATTTTTTTCACAGGAATGATGAAATCTTTATATTTGTTTTTAAGGGACTGTTTCTGTACTCTGCAGTATTCACCTTTGTTGCACATTAAGGAATCTAAGTGTTAGGACACTTGTTGCATCAGGTAACATAAAAATGAAGGTAAACAAGGCTCTGCAATCAGAAAAATTAAATGCATTGCAGAAAAAAATACAATCGGAGATATATATGCACTGTGTATTAATATTTTATTATGAATACATACAAAGTCAAAAATTAATTTTTGCTTATTTAGTCATGGATTAACTAGAATGAGAATTCACTAATCCCAACTTATTTTGACCTAGTCCGAAGCAAATTAGGATAAAATAAAGCTCTAATTTAGGAAATGTTGATTACATAAACTATGACATGCAGACAAAACACACTTTATCTGCCCTCCCAATATGCATATCTAACCTTAGGGATCTTTTTTTTTTTTTTATCGCTCCCCCAATTCACCAACACTACAAAGCAGGCAACCTTGATCAATACCTCTTGCTTCTTGACTGCTTTCCCCCGACAGCATGAATACTCCACACCACAGCAGATGTGGTTCCTGAAATAGAAATGTTAGGCATCAAAATGGGTAAGGTTCAATAGCTATTGCTCCATCTAATAAAGGAAAGAAGTATGTAAAATATCTGAAAAAATAAACTGGCTTAAGCACCACAAACTTTTAAACAGCAGCCCCAGACTAGTAAAAAATATTTTCCTGTAGTCTGAACTTAAAAACCAATAATCCCAAACATCAGACTAGCCATTTTTTTGACCCCTTGTATGTACTGTATATACTCATGTGTGAGCTGAAAGTTTTTAGAAGAAATCCTGCTTTCAAAGTTGTCGGTTTATACGCAGGTCAGTAAAAATTAGGGCTCAACTCCCATGGAATTTATCGGCGGATTTATGTTTTAGACTGTGTCTTTCCATGCGATAGTTTCCTATCCTGAAAAAAAAAAATGTTTAAAAATTATGAGAATTTCTACAGGAATAAGTGCTGCTAATATGATACGATAAAAACCTAATCCCGTTTCAAATTGAGACCCTGAAATTTCTTGTTTCGAAACATGGATTACCTCATTACTTTCCAAGTGCAATCACAGGATGCCATCAGCACCGTGTAACTCACTTAGCTGGTAAGGTGGGGCACAGCCAATTAGGTATCTCTCTTCTCCCAAGTTTTCACTGCAAGTGTGGGTATGTGTGTCTTGTGCCTCAATATTGAAAGACAAAGTGTTTAACAAAAAGGTAGTAACTTGAAAAAAGGCTGACATGGCATGTTACTTCTTGGATGAAAGAATGTGGGATTCAATTGCACCGGAAATGGTTATAAATTCTCTCAAAAAATACTGCGTAATAATGCAATGGATGCAACTGGATTTATTTGGAAACTCTTACGGTGAATCATATTTTAAAGGTTTTTGCAGATGATAATCTCAGAAATTTGCATAATTAATTTCAATATAAATATATTTCCCAAAATCTTGAAATTTAAGGTCAGATTATATTCAGGGTCAAGATTTTTCACAAATGTTTAGCTTTTGAAGGAGGGGAGTATATGCAAGTATATACATATATTAAATTCTTGTATTCTGTATTCTAAAAATGATTGAAAATATGTAAGTAGAAAAATTAGACTCAATTAAAAATGAAAAACAAAATTAGAGATACTCTTTGTGTTCTTAGACTTTGGCATAAATTCTTCAACCTATGGAAAAGTGGAAAAGACCTCTTGGTTTTATATTGAAGATTATTATATAATAGTCATTGTTTTAGTTAAGAAAAATCCCCCCCCCCTAACAATGTCGCTAGACTTTGAAATCAGAGTGGGCAAGTATTATTTTCGCTGGAGCAAGTTCGATAGCAACTTAATTTACAAAACACTGAAAGAAGTAATCTTTAATGCTTTTTACTACCAGAGTTGGAAACGGGTCAAAAATTTTGGACCCAGGCCCGGATGTCACATAATTGGACCCAACCCGAATCTGTAATTGACCCGGACCCAACCCGAATCTGTATTTGACCCGGACCCAACCTGGAAAAATCTGCTTTGAACTATAATATATATATATATATATATATATATAGGGCGGGGTTTATAAAATCTTCACTAAAGTTCTTTCACACCGCTTGAAGGTGACACTGGACATGGCTCAACCGAGAGAACAAGCTGGATTCAGGAGTGGCTACAGCACAATAGATCATATCCACGTACTGAGAGAACTAATTGAAAGAGCGAGGGAATATGAACTTCCATTGTGCATGGCTTTTATCGATTATGAAAAAGCCTTTGATTCGGTGAAACCATCAGCAGTTGCAATGGCTCTGAAATCCTGCGGTATTGAAGATGCATACATTAATATTATTAATAACATCTATGAAAATGCAAGTGCAAAGATTCGGCTGTTCGAAAATACAACACATATAAAAATTGGAAAGGGAGTGAGACAAGGTGACACCATATCTCCAAAGCTCTTTAATGCTACATTGGAAAATGTCTTTCAATCACTGAACTGGGAAAACAAAGGGATAAAGATTAATGGAGATTATCTAACCCACCTTCGTTTTGCTGATGACGTAGTCATTTTTGCAACTACCCCATCAGAGCTGCAGAGTATGATCCAGGAACTTGCTGACAAGAGTAAAGAAGTGGGATTAAAAATGAACTTTCAGAAGACAAAAGTGATGTTCAATGCTTTTACAAGAAATGAAGATTTATCGATTGATGGAGAAAAAGCTGGAGATAACAGACACGTACGTTTATCTTGGACAGCAGATATCAAGTGAGGGTCACATTGATGAAGAAATTAATCGGCGTACAAAACTTGCCTGGAGAGCTTTTGGAAGAAACAGCATAATTTTCAAGAGCAATATGCCATTATGTCTTAAAAGAAAAGTGTTTGATCAATGCATCCTTCCAGTGCTTACGTATGGTGCAGAGACGTGGACCTTAACTAAAAGAGACATACAAAGGCTGCAGACAACTCAAAGGAGCATGGAGAGGTGCATGCTTGGTGTTACCAGGAGAGATAAGAAGAGGAACACGTGGATCCGAAAAATGACAAGAGTGGAAGACATCATGATCAGAGTTAAATCCCTGAAATGGCAATGGGCTGGACATACTGCCAGAAGGACAGATCATCGATGGACAGCCAAAATTTTAGATTGGATTCCAAGGGACAGGAAAAGACCCAGAAGAAGACCACATGGAAGATGGGTGGATGAAATTCGAAAGTATGCAGGGGTGACATGGAGGAGACTGGCACAAGACAGACCGTTGTGGAGGAAACTTGGTTAGACCTTCGTCCAGCAGTGGATTGATAATGGTTGACAATGATGATGATGATGATGATGATATATAGGGCATTCAAAAAGTCTCTTCCCAGTGGGTGTCTTAGGTTATATGGAAATCAAACAAATATATTATACATAGGTACGTATTAACGTATTATTTACTCACTCACAGTAAGTATTGAAACTGTTATCCTTCATTTTCAAGACAAAACGCTCGCTATCCCTTGTGTTCAAGTCATTCCATTTCATTAGCGCCCATTCAACAGTGTAAAAATTCCATATATCTTTCACCACCTTCAAATATCTATCACCCTAATTAATGTTCATCTCAACGTTTTTACGAAAGACGACGGAACTAAGCATGTACCGGTATTCTTGTGCAACAGACCTAACTACAATAAGCCTAACCTTGTTTTGATAAGGACGATGAACCGGAAGAACCGTGGCTTCTACTGACAACGAAGGAAAGCGGGGTAGTTCTCAAGTGGTAAGCATTAGTATGCTTAATATGTAATTTTTAACTATAATGGTCAATTGACACAAATAATTTTCACCATCGGACGTTACGTATCAGCCAGTCGAACTTTCACAGAGCATAACGTGTGAAACAGAAATATTCAGAAACATCAAATGATTGTTTCAGATACTATATATGTTCCACGTATAATGACACAATTTGGTTAGTACCATAATGTGCAACTAGAATAACATAACTGTTTTACACATGTTTTCAAACACATCTGTGAGAGTCAAAGTCCCTCCGCAGTAACGTTAAGGCTGTTCCACCTAATTTTGATGGCGCTACAGTCAACATTTTTGAATTATTCAACTTCTTGTATGTTTAATTTCAGTTTTTGCTGTTTTCTTAATAACATGTCAAGCTTCAGAATATGTTTCACAGCAACACCAATTTTCACAAGTTTATGATGAGTTGAAAGTTTCCAAAATGTGGATGCTGTTTTTATCATTGCCCTATAAGGAAGGTACACTTTTCCTTCTGAGAACACTCTTCCTTCATATTGCATGACAAATCATTTTTCAGTTCGTGGGCACCAGTATCAAAAATAAAACTGAAATAAAACACAAACCTGGTTGAAATCGTGTCAGGAACACCTTGACCTGACCTGTTTGAACCACTAGAAATTGTCAACCTGCTGACCCATGACCCGTTTCTATCTCTATTAACTACCGACTGCAAAGAATTTGGCACCCACCTCCCTCAGATACACGCATACACACTCACCTGGATCTAACAAGTTATGCCACTGGTAAACCAACAAGATAACATGACAATGACTAGTGGGTTAGTGAGGTACGATATAGTGTTAGTAAAATGTCACCTACCTTTCTCTTGCTGCGAATACATTATCTTAATTGCTTTTCAGAATTTTGCATTTTTCTTATGAAAATAGTAGTCTACTTGAACAATTTTTTAAAGAAAAATGTTCTATTTATGTACCTAAATTGAATTTTAGCATCATCACACACAGACACACCTCTCCCTCTCTCTTAACTCCCTTCCTTCAGTTCATTGACTTTGCCTTTCACTCCTCATCTCCAAAGCAGACCTCAGCCACGTCTCGCTCCCTCACTGCCTCTGTACAATCTTAAGAGTGCTGGTTCAGCTTTAGACTCCCTGTTCCATGTTGAAATCCCCTACTTAGCAGAACAAACAGCAGAGCAATTAGTAATGGCCCCTCTCAGTGAATTTCTGTCCATCCTCTTCATTCGCAACTGGCCATACAAACGTGAAAAAATGGCTTAAACTAAGGATTTCAAAGAGTGAAGAACAATTACATTTTCCTGGCTCTGCTGATGCTATGTTGATAACCTTCCTGCGAAAAAGTAAACAATGCACTTCCTAGAGAAAAATATGTAGGAGTACCCAACGAAAAACATGAGACTCATTATTACTTGGCAAAGTTCAGATTTTATTTTAAAGTTAAATAAAATAAAAAAATTCCCATCTTGAACTGCGTGGTAGGGTGGGCAATAAGAATTTCTGGGTGAGCTCCCACCCAACCTCGCATCCCCTTAGCAACATCCCTGCTCCCCTCACCTCCCAAAAAAGGAAGAACTTTTTAATTGTTTCATAACTTCTTGGTATTATTTTTGATTCAATTGTGAAATTAAAAGAAATTTTTTTGGTAAAGTGTTACTAAAGTTTTTTAAACAGTTCTTTAGAAAGAACAGTTTTAAGAAAAGTTCAGCACTTATCTTTTGGCTTCCCATTTCAGCATCTTTTCAACTGCTTCTCAAATGTTTGTTGATATGTTGATTTAATACGGCATGGGTTCAATAGGGGTACTGATATGGTTCTACAGGTATGTTCATCCAAGCAGATATGATGACATTCTTCAATTGTCAAATGCTCGGTGGAGAAGGATCTCTGTTGCAAATGGCTCCCTCAATCTCATCCCACAGGTGTTTAATTGGGTTAGGATGTTGGAACTCTGGGGGGGGGGATTGAGGAGGTAGCACTTTAAAGTTACTGTTGTTCTCCTGGAACCACTGCGTGATGTTCTGAGGCTTGTGGCGTGACATATAATCCTCTTAGAAGTAACTCTCTCCATCAGGAAACACCATGCACATACACTGGCGTGCAAAAATTAAGGATGAGACGGTTTTTCGAATGTAACGTCGTGAAGAAGTGCTCCACATCGACTCAAATCATACCATAAGATCCCCAAGATGTAAGAATATGGGACAAGTGAGCAAAATTGTCCAAACAAGGAATCCAAAGGATACAAAGGCACTTTATTGAAAAGGTAGCTTCGAGCACAACTGGACAGAACACAGAAACGTCCATGTGACAGGCGGCTGCCAAGAAAAATCCAGTCTTTAGTAGGGCATATGATCACCCCTGACTGCATTGCAGGATTTACAATGTCTGTCCATGCTGAGGACGAGGTTATCAAGGAGCTGTTGAGGCATCATGGCCCATTCCTCTTGTAGCGCCAATTGCAGCTGCGGAATCGTTGCTGGCGGCTGTTGACGTGCTACCAAGCTTCTCCCAAGAAGGTCCCACACGTGTTCGATTGAATTTAAGTCTGGGGACCTTGCGGGGCCAATCCATGCGTTGAATATCTTCACTCTCCAACAGCTCTGCGACAGCCACTGTACGATGAGGTGTAGCGTTGTCGTCCATGAAGAGGAACTCAGGACCCACAGCACCTCTAAAGAGACGCACGTGAGGCAGGAGAACCTCGGTAGAATAGCGGACACCAGTGACTGAAACTCCTTGGAAGATTTGGAGGTCAGTATGGCTACCAAGCATGATACCGCCCCAAACGAGAACTCTGCCACCTCCAAAGCGGTCTCTTTCGATGATGTTGGAGGTGTGATTGCGTGTTCGCTGCTTTCTCCAGATGTGTATACGTCCAGAATCGCTCGTCAGACTAAATCAGCTCTCATCCGTAAAGAGAACTTGGCCCCATTGTTGATATGTCCAGTTCTTGTGTTCCTGGCACCACAGAAACCGCAGTTTCCGATGAGCAGGCGTTAATGGCACACACCGTACTGGTTGTTGTGCAAATAGACCACCTTTGTGCAGCCTCCTGGCCACAGTAAAACGCAATAACGGACATCCAGTTGTCTGTTGCATGTGCCTTGTGATTTCTCCCGCTTTCTGCCATCTGTCTCTTCTCGCCTATAGGACAGTATACCGGTCGTCCGCCACCATGTTTACTCGTGGACGACCACTGCTAAACTCTCGGACAGCTGTTCCTGTCGTTTGAAATGCTCTCCAAGCTCATGAAACGATGCCGTGAGCGATCCCGAACTCCTCGACCACACTAGTCACACTTCGACCTTCTTCCAACTTCCCAATGACGTGACCTCGGGTAAAGTCATCCAGATGTCATCTATTGGATTGTCTGTTGGCCATATCACACGGTGGCTGCAACTCAACATCGTTCAAACTGATGTACACCATGCAATTACCGAATTGCTGAGCGTACACACCGCCCATGTGCTTTATACCCTTCCGACCCCCCCCCCCCCCGTCATGCTGCATATATGCACATGCCGTACCATACCGGAACCTAGTCTATCTCCTGAGTGGTCTTTCGGTCCGTTCTGCCTGCTCGTTCCGCTGTTATGCTAATTTCTCCTCATCGTCCTTATTTTTTGCACACCAGTGTATATGGGCACTGTAGCATCCAAATGCTGTTCAAGAGGTATTAAAGTATCCAATACTTGCCATGAAAACAGACCCCAGACCATTACAACACTTCCACCAGCTTGCACAGTTAATGCTAGGCAGCTGGGATCATGAATTCATGCTGTTGACATCATATTTTGGTCCATCCATTGACATGTATTTATTGAAAATGTGCTTCATTGGAGCAGGTGATCTTTTCCTTGTCTTCAGTGGTTCAGTTTTGGTGCTCCCGAAGCCAAGGTTTTCCAATGAGTAGTTGTATTATCAGAGCTGAATTAAGTCCTTTAGAATTATCTGCCTTATGCAAAGCATATTACTTATTATAGCTGTTTACTACTCAGCAGGTGCTCTGGCTTTTTCAAAGTTTTCGCCATTCCATTCACCACATTAAATTTCTTTTTTCGCCGATTTCTTTTCACTCTCCATTGGAAATATAAAAACCATAAAAGATGAAGTGCTAAATAGCACAAAAACGATAAGTTATAGATTCTTTGCAATTATGCAGCAAAAAATATAGACAGTTTCAATTTTGAATTTATTACTACCTATAAAATTTCTAAACAAAGAATTATTGTCAGGATAAGCTTCAGTTTTGACCCAGGTGGAATGCAAATACCAGAATGACCAATTTGCTGGAAAGAGTGCGAAATGAAATTTTGTGATATCCTCAATAGCAAATAGACATGCAACAGAAATTTATCCTGTCAATAATTCTTTGTTTAGAAATTTTATAGGTAGTAATAAATTCAAAACTGAAACTAAATGTCTATATTTTTTCCCTATTAGGATTCAGAAAACTTGAAAATTACATTGCCCTGGAATGGGAATCGAACCCGCATTCCAATTTATGTTTGAGTATGTTACGGTTACACCACCCAGAACAAGGAACCATCCACAATGTGGGTTCAATTCTCGTTCCAGAATGATGTCATTTTCAAGTTTTCTGAGGCATATCTACTTTGCCTGATTAATTTGGCACCCATCTGCTTGTAACATCTCTTTGATGGTGTCACTGTCACACGAATAGAACTTCTTGTAGTGCTGAAGAGAAGTGAAGACAAAATGTGGGTTGACCACAGAGTTGGGTTGACGTGAGATTAGACTGGCAGGAGCATGGGAGAGAAGGGTCTTATGTCAGCGATGGCATCACCCTTTTCACGTAATCAGTTTCTGTCTCACAGGCAATGTAAATGTAAACAAAGAAACAGTAACTAACATTCGAATTTCATTGAATAAAAATTAAGTATTGTTTTCGCTCAGACATCGTTGAAAAAGGTAATCGCCAATATTCTCACCAAAACTTTTTAATCATTGCCAAAACATTTTTTTTTTTTCAAAATTCTGAAGAATGCAATCGGCAGTATGACCGCGCTACTGCTGATTATGTTCTTTGAAGCATTTATATTATGGAAGATTGTAATAAGATTAACAACATTTGCAAATATCTGATATATGAATATTAATTTGACTATGTGATCAAAGAGTGAGAAAATGTGTAAATGCATGGAATCAGTGCTGGAGGAAGAGGAGATTGTAAAAGGAGAAGGAAGCAACAGAGTTCAGACTAGCTCGGACAATTGGAAGAAAACTTCAGACATACTCTGTGATGGAGGACTTCTAATAATGGGGAAAGTAAAGTTTTCAAGACTGTGTTGAAACCATCTATGCTCTGACAGTACTGAGAATTTGCCACTGACCAGAGTTATAAAGAATAAGTTAAACATTGCTTAAATAAGGTTAAAAAATCTGGGTTTCTTCATGCAGAATATGACAATAGGATTCGGAAAACACTGTTTAATGCATGATGTAGTATCTTGTGATGCAAACCTTCATCAGGTTTTAAAAGGGGTTTACTAAAATTTAGACTACAATATTACACAAGTTAAAAACACACAAATAAACGAGATCTTTCGACCTGACATTCAGTTTATCTTCAGGTTTTGCTGAAAAAACACTGTGGTCATAGATGATCACCCTACATTATATATACCAAGGCAAAAATGATGTATCGCGACATAGCACATGTGCACCAAATGATACAAAATACATCACCAAGAATGAAATATTACGTGGTCTACACTGAAGATACTATTTACAATGTAAGGTAGTTAGTTTTGTTTAAATTGTGATTCTGCTGTTCATTCTGTAATTATTAATACATGATTTCCATGTGGTAGGTATCACGTATGGCATATGTGCTGTATCACGATACTTCACTCTTGTCTTGGTATATATAATGTAGGGTAGGGGGACCATCTATGACTACAGTGTTTTTTCAGCAAAACCTGAAGATGACCTAAATGTCAGGTCGAAACATCTCTTTTATTTGTGTGTTTTGAACTTGTGTAATATTGTAGTCTATATTTTAGTAAACCCCTTTTAAAACCTGACGAAGGTTTGCATCACAAATTACTACATCATGCATTAAACAGTGTTTTCCAAATCATATTGTTAAATAAGGTTGCTGAGGTGGATGCATAGTTTCTTCAGAAAACATAGAATTTTAGGAATGAATTAATAAGTGCAATAGGTAAAGTGATGAAATTTCCAAAGACCCAAGAAACAACTAATGAGTAGTTCTATAGCTACTCTAGTGTTTCATATTCATCTTCAGTGAAATAAAGGAACCCTAGTAAAACCCATATAATTCTTTATGTAACTAAGAAACAAGGTTATGTTAGTATGACTGTGTACTGGAAACGGATGAAGAGTGTAGATTACGAGCAAAGGGAGACCTAAAATGAGAATAACACACTGTATTCAACAACATGATAGAAGCAAAATCAGGATGGGGTCATGCAAGCAGAAACAAGTAGAAAAGAAAGATACATCAACAAACCCACTGAGCTGTGGGACTAATACTGCAGAAGAATTATACTTGTAATCTTTCTGTATTTATATAAACATTTTGGTGCTGCCATAGGTGTGAACATATTATGTCATTAATTGTTTAGTAGAATGCACATAACATGAGTATGTAAGGGTTGGAGGCTTTGCTTACCACACATCCTTTTTGGGGAGCATGGAGTTGCTTATTGAAGGTGCATGCAAGACCACACATGTTCATGATGATATACTTGTTTATTTTAAAATTTTCTTCAGAAAGCAAAAAGATTATTCCAAATTATTGTATTTGCTTTCCTATTGTTTCTTTATGAATCTATTTAAAATGTTCACAGCAGTTCGTTTTCTTTTAATGAGAATAAGGGATCTCATGCTATTTCATCTTCTTGATGTTTCATTTCTAGATGCATACCTATCAAATCATATTAGACAAAAATAAATCATAAAAATTTTGAAATTTTAACTACGAACATATATCCGATATTATCATAAAACAAGTTTTGCAACAGGTTAAAGATTTTATAATGTGAATTATTCTGCCAGTTGAACTTATTTTATGTTATATATATATATATATATATCATCATCATCATCATTGTCAACCATTATCAATCCACTGCTGGACGAAGGTCTCCCCAAGTTTCCTCCACAACGGTCTGTCTTGTGCCAGTCTCCTCCATGTCACTCCCGCATATTTACGAATTTCATCCACCCATCTCCCATGTGGTCTTTTTTCTGGGTCTTTTCCTGTCCCTTGGAATCCAATCTAAAATTTCGGCTGTCCATCTATGGTCTGTCCTTCTGGCAGTATGTCCAGGCCATTGCCATTTCAGGGATTTAACCCTGATCATGATGTCTTCCACTCTCGTCATTTTTCGGATCCACGAGTTTCTCTTCTTATCTCTCCTGGTTATACCAAGCATGCACCTCTCCATGCATCTTTGAGTTGTCTGCAGCCTTTGTATGTCTCTTTTAGTTAAGGTCCACGTCTCTGCACCATACGTAAGCACTGGAAGGATGCATTGATCAAACACTTTTCTTTTAAGACATAATGGCATATTGCTCTTGAAAATTATGCTGTTTCTTCCAAAAGCTCTCCAGGCAAGTTTTGTACGCCGATTAATTTCTTTCATCAATGTGACCCTCACTTGATATCTGCTGTCCAAGATAAACATACGTATCTGTTATCTCCAGTTTTTCTCCATCAATCGATAAATCTTCATTTCTTGTAAAAGCATTGAACATCACTTTTGTCTTCTGAAAGTTCATTTTTAATCCCACTTCTTTACTCTTGTCAGCAAGTTCCTGGATCATACTCTGCAGCTCTGATGGGGTAGTTGCAAAAATGACTACGTCATCAGCAAAACGAAGGTGGGTTAGATAATCTCCATTAATCTTTATCCCTTTGTTTTCCCAGTTCAGTGATTGAAAGACATTTTCCAATGTGGCATTAAAGAGCTTCGGAGATATGGTGTCACCTTGTCTCACTCCCTTTCCAATTTTTATGTGTGTTGTATTTTCAAACAGCCGAATCTTTGCACTTGCATTTTCATAGATGTGATTAATAATATTAATGTATGCATCTTCAATACCGCAGGATTTCAGAGCCGTGGTAACTGCTGATGGTTTCACCGAATCAAAGGCTTTTTCATAATCGATAAAAGCCATGCACAATGGAAGTTCATATTCCCTCGCTCTTTCAATTAGTTCTCTCAGTACGTGGATATGATCTATTGTGCTGTAGCCACTCCTGAATCCAGCTTGTTCTCTCGGTTGAGCCATGCCCAGTGTTACCTTCAAGCGGTGTGAAAGAACTTTAGTGAAGATTTTATAAACCACTGATAGGAGGCTGATAGGTCTGTAGTTCCTGAGATCCTCAATGTCACCTTTTTTATGTAGCAGGATCATTGTAGCATTGTTCCAATCCTCAGGAATCTTCCCTTCATTAAGGCATCGAGTGAAAATTTGAGCGAGTACTGTTTCGATTTCTCCACTTGCTTCTTGTATGATGTCTATAGTAATTCCATCTTCTCCTGGAGCTTTCCCCCGCTTCATGTTCTTGATTGCATGAGCAACTTCTGCTGGGAGGACTGGAAGAACTCTGGTACCTTTCATGATGTCTGGAGTACATGTATCATCCCTTTCATATAATTTGGAGTAGAAATCTTTCACTCTTGTCAAAATTTCGCCTCTATTTCTTGTTATAGAACCATCTTCTTTTCTCAGAGCCATAATCTGTTTTCTTCCCTTACTGAGATGTCCCTTTGCTATCTTAAGGCTTTGGTTGTTTTCAATTGCTTTCCTCACTAGCTCACAGTTGAATTTCCTTACGTCTTCAGTGATACTTTTTCGTGTTGTCTTGCATAGCTCTATATATTCCACTTTGGAAGTCACATCTTCTTTAGTTGTCCTCATCTCTCTCTTCTTTTTTGCATCAACATTTTGGTTTTTCCTGATAATTTGTTCACATGCAACTTGTTCTTAGACCCAGCTAATTTTGTTGCTGTTTCCATTAGAGCTTTGGTTACTTTTCTGTTAACTTCCGAAATATCCACTTCTTCCGATGTTAGGCCTTCTAAAGCAGAGAATCTGTTCTTCAGTTCATATATATTCTATTAAGAAGAGACTGAAGCAAAAAAATTTTTGACTCATACCAAGTCTTATGTTTTCAGCTCTGCTCTTAAGTATATCATCATCATCATCATTGTCAACCATTATCAATCCACTGCTGGACGAAGGTCTCCCCAAGTTTCTTCCACAATGGTCTATCTTGTGCCAGTCTCCTCCATGTTACTCCCGCATACTTTCGAATTTCATCCACCCATCTTCCACGTGGTCTTCTTCTGGGACTTTTCCTGTCCCTTGGAATCCAATCTAAAATTTCGGCTGTCCATCGATGGTCTGTCCTTCTGGCAGTACGCCCAGCCCATTGCCATTTCATGGATTTAACTCTGATCATGATGTCTTCCACTCTTGTCATTTTTCGGATCCACGAGTTCCTCTTCTTATCTCTCTTGGTTACACCAAGCATGCACCTCTCCATGCTACTTTGAGTTGTCTGCAGCCTTTGTATGTCTCTTTTAGTTAAGGTCCACATCTCTGCACCATACGTAAGCACTGGAAGGATGCATTGATCAAACACTTTTCTTTTAAGACATAATGGGATATTGCTCTTGAAAATTATGCTGTTTCTTCCAAAAGCTCTCCAGGCAAGTTTTGTACGCCGATTAATTTCTTCATCAATGTGACCCTCACTTGATATCTGCTGTCCAAGATAAACGTATGTGTCTGTTATCTCCAGCCTTTCTCCATCAATCGATAAATCTTCATTTCGTGTAAAAGCGTTGAACATCACTTTTGTCTTCTGAAAGTTCATTTTTAATTCAACTTCTTTAGTCAGCAAGTTCCTGGATCATACTCTGCAGCTCTGATGGGGTAGTTGAAAAAATGACTATGTCATCAGCAAAACGAAGGTGGGTTAGATAATCTCCATTAATCTTTATCCCTTTGTTTTCCCAGTTCAGTGATTGAAAGACATTTTCCAATGTGGCGTTAAAGAGCTTCGGAGATATGGTGTCACCTTGTCTCACTCCCTTTCCAATTTTTATGTGTGTTGTATTTTCAAACAGCCAAATCTTTGCACTTGCATTTTCATAGATGTTATTAATAATATTAATGTATGCATCTTCAATAAGTATATATATATATATATATAACATAAAATAACAATTGAACTTATATATATACGTGTATATATATATATATGTACAGGGTGATTCAGCTAAGCGTGTACAAACTTCTGTTAGGGGTAGGTTGCACAAAGATAAATCGGAATCACATAGCAATGCAGGGTCGGAAACGCCATCTTCATGTGCTAGTGTACAGAGAAGGCGAGAAATAAAAGAGCAGCACGTAAGAGAACAAAATGATTTTTATTACTCACAAGACAGTTGCGAAATGCATCTACGTTACAGAAGGTGTTCAAAGTTGGGACCATGAGCTGTAACTCACATGCGCGTTAAGTGCATTGAAGCAACCTTCCCATGTAAATCACGCTTCGTCTGTGAACAGCACGGAAGCAGGAAATTGGGGTTCTGCCGCACTCTTCTGCAGGTACCATTGCATAAATGCAATGCTTTGAGGGCAATTCTCAGTGCTTAGTGTCTGAACACGCTACACATGATGTGGATGCAATTGGTCTTTGTGTAGAACCCTCCATACGGTGGATAGGGACAGACCGAGCCGATGGGCAATTGCTCATGTGCTGGCACTTGGAGTGTTTGCTGCTTGACTTAACACATTCTCTTCGATGGCAGGAGCGCATACCCATTACCCATCGTTCCTGACACCTGGCAGGCCCCTGGAAAAAAACAGTGTTGTATAACCCCTCTGATGCAGCCATGCAAACACTTGGTGGTTTGGCGCTCATCTCATCGGGTACCATTCCTGGTCAGTCGCACGGCGGCTCGCCCGTTGCAGTCCGCAGCTCGGTATGCGAGGTGCATATCAGCCATTTCCGCGTTCGTGAACTCATCAGTCCTACTACCTCTGCGTGCGGTTTACAAATGATGGTATCCAGAAAGAACGTATGAGCAGTCTTGCAGCCGAACAACGCCATCTACTGCATGAAGATGGCATTTCCGACCCTGCATTGCTATGTGTTTCCAATTTGTCTTTGTGCAACCTACGCCTCACAGAAGTTTGTACATGCTACTATTTGTTTTTGTACATACTGCTCATATCATCATCATCATCATCATCATTGTCAACCATTATCAATCCACTGCTGGACGAAGGTCTCCCCAAGTTTCCTCCACAACGGTCTGTCTTGTGCCAGTCTCCTCCATGTCACCCCTGCATACTTTCGAATTTCATCCACCCATCTCCCATGTGGTCTTCTTCTGGGTCTTTTCCTGTCCCTTTGAATCCAATCTAAAATTTCGGCTGTCCATCGATGGTCTGTCCTTCTGGCAGTATGTCCAGCCCATTGCCATTTCAGGGATTTAACTCTAGTCTTCCACTCTTGTCATTTTTCGGATCCATGTGTTCCTCTTCTTATCTCTCCTGGTTACACCAAGCATGCACCTCTCCATGCTACTTTGAGTTGTCTGCAGCCTTTGTATGTCTCTTTTAGTTAAGGTCCACGTCTCTGCACCATACGTAAGCACTGGAAGGATGCATTGATCAAACACTTTTCTTTTAAGACATAATGGCATATTGCTCTTGAAAATTATGCTGTTTCTTCCAAAAGCTCTCCAGGCAAGTTTTGTACGCTGATTAATTTCTTCATCAATGTGACCCTCACTTGATATCTGCTGTCCAAGATAAACGTACGTGTCTGTTATCTCCAGCCTTTCTCCATCAATCGATAAATCTTCATTTCTTGTAAAAGCATTGAACATCACTTTTGTCTTCTGAAAGTTCATTTTTAATCCCACTTCTTTACTCTTGTCAGCAAGTTCCTGGATCATACTCTGCAGCTCTGATGGGGTAGTTGCAAAAATGACTACGTCATCAGCAAAACGAAGGTGGGTTAGATAATCTCCATTAATCTTTATCCCCTTGTTTTCCCAGCTCAGCGACTGAAAAACACCCTCCAATGTGGCATTAAAGAGCTTCGGAGATATGGTGTCACCTTGTCTCACTCCCTTTCCAATTTTTACGTGTGTTGTATTTTCAAACAGCCTAATCTTTGCACTTGCATTTTCATAGATGTTATTAATAATATTAATGTATGCATCTTCAATACCGCAGGTTTTCAGAGCCATTGAAACTGCTGATGGTTTCACCGAATCAAAGGCTTTTTCATAATCGATAAAAGCCATGCACAATGGAAGTTCATATTCCCTCGCTCTTTCAATTAGTTCTCTCAGCACGTGGATATGATCTATTGTGCTGTAGCCACTCCTGAATCCAGCTTGTTCTCTCGGTTGAGCCATGTCCAGTGTTACCTTCAAGCGGTGTGAAAGAACTTTAATGAAGATTTTATGAACTACTGATAGGAGACTGATAGGTCTGTAGTTTCCTGAGATCCTCAATGTCACCTTTCTTATGTAGCAGGATCATTGTAGCGGTGTTCCAATCCTCAGGAATCTTTCCTTCATTAAGGCATCGAGTGAAAATTTGGGCGAGTACTGTTTCGATTTCTCCACTTGCTTCTTGTATGATGTCTACAGTAATTCCATCTTCTCCTGGAGCTTTTCCTCGCTTCATGTTCTTGATTGCATGTGCAACTTCTGCTGGAAGGACTGGAGGAACTCTGGTACTGGTATCTTTCATGATGTCTGGAGTGCATATATCATCCCTTTCATATAATTTGGAGTAGAAATCTTTCACTCTTGTCAAAATTTCGCCTCTATTTCTTGTTACAGAACCATCTTCTTTTCTCACTGCCATAATCTGTTTTCTTCCCTTACTGAGATGTCCCTTTGCTATCTTTAGGCTTTGGTTGTTTTCAATTGCTTTCCTCACTAGTTCACAGTTGAATTTCCTTACGTCTTTAGTGATACTTTTTCGTACTGTCTTGCATAGCTCTATATATTCCACTTTGGAAGTCACATCTTCTTTAGTTGTCCTCATCTCTCTTCTTTTGCATCAACATTTTGGTTTTTCCTGATAATTTGTTCACATGCAACTTGTTCTTAGACCCAGCTAATTTTGTTGCTGTTTCCATAAGAGCTTTGGTTACTTTTCTGTTAACTTCAGAGATGTCCACTTCTTCCGATGTTAGGCCTTCTAAAGCAGAGAACCTGTTCTTCAGTTCCAACTTGAAGGTATTATGGTGTTTTTTAAGGTTGGTTATGTCAATACATTTTGTTTGTCTTATGAGCTTGCCACGTTCAAGTTTAGTGTTGAGGTGCATCTTACATCTCACCAATCTATGGTCACTACCTGTGTTGAACTTGTTCAGCACACTGCAGTCTTCTATGACGAATTTTTTGTTACAAATAATAAAATCAATTTCACTTGTCGTCCCATTTGGATGTCTCCATGTCCATTTCCTGTTTGGCTTTTCTTGAAGAAGGAGTTCAAGATGAAAAACCCTTCTGCCTCTGCAAACTCAACGAGAGTATTTCCACGCTGGTTTCTGTTGCCGTGACCGAATTTACCTACTGAAGTTTCATTCTGTTGCCGTTGCCCTATTTTTGCATTGAAATCTCCCATAATTATTTTCAAGTGCTGCTTACCTTTATTATTTAGATGACAAATTTCCTCATAAAATTCTTCAATTTCTTCTTCAGGATGACTTGTGGTGGGTGCATAAGTTTGAATAATCTGAGCCTGGTATCTTTTCGAGAGTTGGATAACAAGTCGTGCAGCTCTGTCAGAGGAACTTTCAACTTCTACAACTTTATCCTTCAGTTTCTTGTTTATTATAAATCCAACACCACTAGTTCTGCCAGTATCTGTCCCACGATAGTAGAAGAGATGTCCACTTTTCAGTTCGATGAGATCTTCTCCTTTTCTCCTTACCTCACTTAGCCCCACGATGTCCCACTTGATCCTTTGTAGTTCCTCTTCCAATTCAAGAAGCCTTGAATCAGAAGATAGGGAGCGTCCATTGTAAGTAGCCAAGGTCAGCATCAGATGGCAGCCTAGTCCGGTCCTCCGGGGATTCTTAGCACCCTCTGCCTTCATGTCGCACTGGCCGCTGCCTTGGCCAGGTACATTCCAGCTGCCGGAGACTGAGGGCCAAGATTTAAGTTGTGGAATCATTTTGGTGGGGTTTGGCCATAACTCACCACGCTGGCCAAGCAGGTTGGTGAGTGTGGGATAGAATTTCCTCTAATCCCGATGGTATAGTTATACCGCTATTGGCAGTCGTTAGAGCCCCTTTAGTGGGAACAGGATGTACCACGAGAAGGCGGGGTTGACATTTGTCAAGGAGAGGCTGTGATGTTACGCATCACCTGACCTTACATCCCACTGCTCATATATATATATATATATATATATATATGAGCAGTGGGATGTAAGGTCAGGTGATGCGTAACATCACAGCCTCTCCTTGACAAATGTCAACCCCGCCTTCTTGTGGTGCATCCTGTTCCCACTAAAGGGCTCTGACGACCGCCAATAGCGGTATAACTATACCATCGGGATCAGAGTAAATGCTATCCCACACTCACCAACCCGCTTGGCCAGCATGGTGAGTTATGGCCAAACACCTCCAAAATGACTCCACAACTTAAATCTTGGCCCTCAGTCTCCGGCAGCTGGAATGTACCTGGCCAAGGCAGCGGCCAGTGCGACATGAAGGCAGAGGGTGCTAAGAATCCCCGGAGGACCGGACTAGGCTGCCATTTGATGCTGACCTTGGCTACCTATAACGGACGCTCCTATCTTCTGATTCAAGGCTTCTTGAATTGGAAGAGGAACTACAAAGGATCAAGTGGGACATCGTCGGGCTAAGTGAGGTAAGGAGAAAAGGAGAAGATCTCATTGAACTGAAAAGTGGACATCTCTTCTATTATCGTGGGACAGATACTGGCAGAACTAGTGGTGTTGGATTTATAATAAATAAGAAACTGAAGGATAAAGTGGTAGAAGTTGAAAGTTCCTCTGACAGAGCTGCACGACTCATTATCCAACTATCGAGAAGATACCAGGCTCAGATTATTCAAACTTATGCACCCACCACAAGTCATCCTGAAGAAGAAATTGAAGAATTTTATGAGGAAATTCGTCATCTAAATAATAAAGGTAAGCAGCACTTGAAGATAATTATGGGAGATTTCAATGCAAAAATAGGGCAACGGCAACAGAATGAAACTTCAGCAGGTAAATTCGGTCACGGCAACAGAAACCAGCGTGGAAATACTCTCGTTGAGTTTGCAGAGGCAGAAGGATTTTTCATCTTGAACTAATTTTTCAAGAAAAAGCCACACAGGAAATGGACATGGAGACATCCAATTGGGACGACAAGTGAAATTGATTTTATTATGTGTAACAAAAAAATTCGTCATCGAAGACTGCAGTGTGCTGAACAAGTTCAACACAGGTAGTGACCATAGATTGGTGAGATGTAAGATGCACCTCAACACTAAACTGGAACGTGGCAAGCTCATAAGACAAACAAAATGTATTGACATAACCAACCTTAAAAAACACCATAATACTTTCAAGTTGGAACTGAAGAACAGATTCTCTGCTTTAGAAGGCCTAACATCGGAAGAAGTGGATATTTCGGAAGTTAACAGAAAAGTAACCAAAGCTCTAATGGAAACAGCAACAAAATTAGCTGGGTCTAAGAACAAGTTGCATGTGAACAAATTATCAGGAAAAACCAAAATGTTGATGCCAAAAAGAAGAGAGATGAGGACAGCTAAAGAAGATGTGACTTCCAAAGTGGAATATATAGAGCTATGCAAGACAACACGAAAAAGTATCACTGAAGACGTAAGGAAATTCAACTGTGAGCTAGTGAGGAAAGCAATTGAAAACAACCAAAGCCTAAAGATAGCAAAGGGACATCTCAGTAAGGGAAGAAAACAGATTATGGCTCTGAGAAAAGAAGATGGTTCTGTAACAAGAAATAGAGGCGAAATTTTGACAAGAGTGAAAGATTTCTACTCCAAATTATATGAAAGGGATGATACATGTACTCCAGACATCATGAAAGGTACCAGAGTTCTTCCAGTCCTCCCAGCAGAAGTTGCTCATGCAATCAAGAACATGAAGCGGGGGAAAGCTCCAGGAGAAGATGGAATTACTATAGACATCATACAAGAAGCAAGTGGAGAAATTGAAACAGTACTCGCCCAAATTTTCACTCGATGCCTTAATGAAGGGAAGATTCCTGAGGATTGGAACAACGCTACAATGATCCTGCTACATAAAAAAGGTGACATTGAGGATCTCAGGAACTACAGACCTATCAGCCTCCTATCAGTGGTTTATAAAATCTTCACTAAAGTTCTTTCACACCGCTTGAAGGTAACACTGGACATGGCTCCAACCGAGAGAACAAGCTGGATTCAGGAGTGGCTACAGCACAATAGATCATATCCACGTACTGAGAGAACTAATTGAAAGAGCGAGGGAATATGAACTTCCATTGTGCATGGCTTTTATCGATTATGAAAAAGCCTTTGATTCGGTGAAACCATCAGCAGTTACCACGGCTCTGAAATCCTGCGGTATTGAAGATGCATACATTAATATTATTAATAACATCTATGAAAATGCAAGTGCAAAGATTCGGCTGTTTGAAAATACAACACACATAAAAATTGGAAAGGGAGTGAGACAAGGTGACACCATATCTCCGAAGCTCTTTAATGCCACATTGGAAAATGTCTTTCAATCACTGAACTGGGAAAACAAAGGGATAAAGATTAATGGAGATTATCTAACCCACCTTCGTTTTGCTGATGACGTAGTCATTTTTGCAACTAGCCCATCAGAGCTGCAGAGTATGATCCAGGAACTTGCTGACAAGAGTAAAGAAGTGGGATTAAAAATGAACTTTCAGAAGACAAAAGTGATGTTCAATGCTTTTACAAGAAATGAAGATTTATCGATTGATGGAGAAAAGCTGGAGATAACAGATAGGTACGTTTATCTTGGACAGCAGATATCGAGTGAGGGTCACATTGATGAAGAAATTAATCGGCGTACAAAACTTGCCTGGAGAGCTTTTGGAAGAAACAGCATAATTTTCAAGAGCAATATGCCATTATGTCTTAAAAGAAAAGTGTTTGATCAATGCATCCTTCCAGTGCTTACGTATGGTGCAGAGACATGGACCTTAACTAAAAGAGACATACAAAGGCTGCAGACAACTCAAAGAAGCATGGAGAGGTGCATGCTTGGTATAACCAGGAGAGATAAGAAGAGGAACTCGTGGATCCGAAAAATGACGAGAGTGGAAGACATCATGATCAGAGTTAAATCCCTGAAATGGCAATGGGCTGGACATACTGCCAGAAGGACAGACCATAGATGGACAGCCGAAATTTTAGATTGGATTCCAAGGGACAGGAAAAGACCCAGAAAAAGACCACATGGGAGATGGGTGGATGAAATTCGTAAATATGCGGGAGTGACATGGAGGAGACTGGCACAAGACAGACCGTTGTGGAGGAAACTTGGGGAGACCTTCGTCCAGCAGTGGATTGATAATGGTTGACAATGATGATGATGATGATATATATACTATATATATTATTTTTTTTTCGATGCAAGTGGTGAGGTGTGATCTTTTTGATTGTGTTACCAGAATCTATTGTTACATTGTGGGATTTGTTTTAATCATTAAAGCTGATAGGGTATTTTTTGTTTTGTTTTTTTGGTTTTTGTCTGCAGTATTTTTTTCATGTTGCACCTCTCCCAGGTTTTTTTTTTTTTTTTTTGTGGGTGGAGAGGGGTATTTATAAGCATAAAGTTCTATATATTTTTAATTTCAGAAACTTCATTTGTCTCTAGAAAAGTATAAAACATAACCACGTGATCTTGAATACAGAACTGCTATGATCATTCTCCAAGCAAAAAATTTGAAAGTGGATAGGTAAATTGAATGGAAGAGAGAGAGAGAGACAGACAGGAAGAAAGAGTCAGCTCAAGCAAAATTCTGTTGGGTGTTTTCCAAACTAAATAAGATAATCTACTGAATTAACCGGTCCAAGAGATTTTTCATGATATCGTTTCAAGATTGAAACTGCCCAAGTCATGCACAACATCATTAGGCCAAGCATTTGTTTCTAAAGAAAGCAGAAGACACTGCCAACAGTAAAAAGTTTGTTTTCCATCAGCCACACAGCCACAAATAATCAGAATATCAAGAATCATGAAAGTAGTGGACTATATTTTTTTTCGATTTTTTTCAATGTTTTAAGTGAAGGAGTGGGTCTGCTGTTCTCAATTATTTTCTCCCTTTTTCATCCCAATTTCTGATAGAAAGTGATAAATTTAGCACTTCTGTAGCCACATGAGCACATTTGCCCATGACATAAATATTTGAAGGATCCAATTAGAAGTGTAACTAGGTTTGGACAGACAGGGGCAGCTGCATCGGGCACAGCACAAGAGAGGGCGCAAAAAATCATTGTTTGGAATCTGATTAAAATTGGAACTGAAACTTCTACACCAGTTTTTGGCACACTTAAAATTGGAATTTCGTCCTCAAAATGTTCAGGGGTTGTTGGTTGCTCCCATTCAGTAATGAAGGCATGCTATCCCACCAAAGAACCGCAGCCCTCGTCAACAACAATGGAACCTGCAGTATTTCTTTAGTTTGATAGACTGTAAGTGCGTTGCAAGATAAGGGTGTCATTCACATTGTTAAAGATTCTCTGGGGTTATTCAATGTTTATTGTGGCTGCATGCCACAACTGTTGGTTACATTTGGTCCGTTTAATGAGGCACCAAAGGTCTGAACTCTTAAGCAGTTGTGAAAAGCTGTACAAACAGTCATTTTGATTGTGCCTTTACATGCCCAGTTTCTTTAAAAATTCATTTGTATGATTTGTTTCCTTTGAAAGTATTTCTCACATTGTTGTGTTTCTGAATTTGTATCTGATTTTTGTCAACTTTAATTTAAAGCTATTTCTCTTGAAAATCCTTCTCTTCTGCAGCTAGTGCTCACTTAGATTTTTGATGTCATTATGCTGTTGTTGTTCTTTTGGTTTATATTCATATATGTATATGCATGTATGTATGTACGTATAAGCATACACTACCTGTCATTATTACTAATTGAAAATTTAATAAAATAGTTTTGTGTGTGTGTGTGAGAGAGAGAGAGAGGGGGGGGGGATTGTGGTTTGTTCTGGACACAGAAATGCCTAGTTACACCTCTTGATCTGATGGTTCATTGGTATATACCATTTTCTAAGAATTGGAATTTTCAAAATAGTAATATATTTATTATTACTTCTGAATATGTATTTCTCAAGTCTCTTGTGCTTTATATTTAGGGCATTTCTTTTGATGTCAGTGATATTGAAAGTTGGGAACCCTTTGTACCTGTTGATAGGAATGGCATACCAATAGCTCAAAAGGAACATGGAATGGTTTGTTCATTTTTATATAGTGTTTAGTCCAAATACATTTGATTGCACAGTGACCTCTTGTATCATGATCATATGGCAACATTTTTAATTATAAGTGAACTAGCTATACCCGGCCACGCGTAGCTGTGGCACATTGTGGTTGCATGGATGAGAAATGAGGAACAAAACAAAGCATACGTTTCATAGAAGTTTAATTTTGCAATACTTGTGGATACACAATATTTTTTGTTTTTCCATTCTCTGCGTAGATATAAAGGCTATCTGGTTTGCCGACACGGGAACACGCAACATACAGTTGTCCATGTGAGAAGCAATCCGCATCTAAATCTAAACCACACAATTCTAAAGATTGACCTTGAGCTTTATTGATTGTGATTGCAAACACCATTCGAATTAGGAATTGCAATCTTTTAAACTGAAATGGTGTATCGGTCGGGATCATGGGAATTCGAGGGATGAGGACATCTTCACCTTCGAAAGGCTCCGTTAAAATCGTTGCTTCCACTACATTTTTCATCAGTTTTTTAACTGCGAGTCGCGTGCTGTTGCAGAGTTTTGGCTGATTAATATTCCGCAATATGATAATTGGCACACCTATTTTCAATTTTAATATGTGTGGTGGCATCCCTGGCAGATCAAGTGAGTTCAAAAATTCCGTTGGATAATTAACTACTTCATCTGCTTCCACAACTGTATCTATCGACTTGTATGTAATTTCCTCACTTTGAATGCTGGATTGAATAACATTATTAATTTGATAGACATCTTTATTCTTCGCGGCAAGGATAGCTCGTTCACTGAGCCAATCGTGATTCTTATAATTAATTTGAATATTAGGAAATACTTTTTCGATCAGTTCTTCTTTCGATGTTACTAAATTACAAAAATTATCAGGAAATGATATTCGTCTTGACGTCTCATCGACTGGCAGTTGTCCGTTCCCAATGTCCAGTAACTGTCGTGAGAATGCCTCGGCTGATTGATCGTTCTGCAGCTGGACACGCATATTCGTAGTCAACTGCAATGTACGTACGTGTCACCACAATGTTGAATATTTCAGGCAAGCATTTATTTCGTCCGCTGGTGTCGATCGAGAAATTACAGGCAATGTTTGCCTAAAATCTCCTGCGAGCAATATCAATGCATTCCCGAATGGTTGAACGTTTCCACGCAAATCTCGCAACGATCGATCAAGAGCTCCAAGCGATTTTTTATGTGCCATCATGCATTCATCCCAAACAATGAGTTTACATTTTTGTAATACTTTTCCCATACCGGATGCTTTGGAAATATTGCACGTGGGAGTCTCGATGATTCGCATGTTTAATGGCAACTTCAGAGCTGAATGAGCAGTCCTTCCACCTGGTAACAATGTCGCAGCTATTCCAGACGAAGCGAGAGCTGAGGCTATGTCATTTTTTGATCGAACCGTTGCCAGAATCAATCTGATAAGGAATGTTTTCCCAGTTCCTCCTGGCGCATCCAAGAAGAAGGCTCCCCCAACTCCGTCATTTATCATTTGCATTATGCGATCATAAATGCCCTTCTGTTCACACGTTAATTTGGGAATGTTTGATTGGACATATGACTGGAGATCACCGGTGTTGTAACTCTGTTCACAGCGCAAATCCACATCAAATGAAGCAGTCGTAGTTCGGTTGGGTGCTGGCATTCCCAGTTGACTAAGAACTTTATTTGCAATAGCTAAGCACTTGTCTTCAATATTTATCAATGTTTCGTTGTAAATGCCTTCTGTAAATTCCATGGTCATATTGGCATTTTCTAGGCGTACTCTATGCAAAATATCCTCAGCCATATGCGATCGATATCTTTCCCATAACTCTGTGGGAGATGAAGGGAAGCAAGCGGTCAATATAATTGCGAATAGTGCTCGGATTTGGTTTGGATGTGCAGTGTTGCACGCGTCACTAATACATATATCCCACTGTTGGTCGTTTTCTAATAAATTAAGAGCTTGACACGCACTGCGGAAAGTGGCATATGTGACGCCGTCAACAATTTTCAATTGCTGGAAAGATCTAGGACCAGGCACATTTACCAACAGCATGCGAAGGAAAAAACATTCATCTTGATTAGGATGCACTGTATAAAGTCTACCAATTGTATTTTCTCTGAAAATGCCAGGTTGACCTACGACTGGCTCCCTCGTCTGCGTCGTACGAATGCTTTTTAGTTACATTCCACGTGTAATAAGAGGGCACTTCTGTGTACATCAGTGTTCTGGCGAAAGCGTCTTCCTGACATAAGGTGAAGAAAGCAGTCAGAATTGTACCAGGTGGATTAAGGGCTCTTTGTTGCACATTTGCATCTGTGAAATAAAGACGCTGTCAATTCTCTAAATGTACTGCTAAGTGAACCACAGCTGGATTGCGTTCATGCATGGGAAATGAAAAATTCGCCATGCAGCCTCATTGCTGCTTATGTATCTTCCAGCCTGGTATTGTGCAATTTCATCGATAACTCGTACTGCATTTCTGTCACTATTTTCTGGTTGCACACCAAAAACTGCCATATCGCTGCATTTATTCACATACTTACAGATGTATTTAATCGATTTGACCGAATTGCAATATTCTACGTTTATGTGCGCTTTGTATGTTTTTGACAACAGAGGCGAATATGGGACCACCCAACGGTCGTCTACATCAATATCACCATTTCGCATGTGTATAGTTGCCGAATTCCCGCCATCTTCAGTTGATCGTCTCCTATACTGAGGATATCCATCGTCTCCTGTTACTGTGTTGGCTGCGAATGCTCGAGGATATTGCTTAGAACATTTCCCGTCTACCATGCATGGTGAATTCGGATTTAGTGTACCGCATGGTCCATGTATCATGTTTTTGATAACAACTGCATGCAAATCCTTATCGACGTCGGCCCGTGGAATCTCAGCGCATATCACATCGTCGATTTCGTCTGAAGTTATTTTATCGTATAGCCAGATTAGTATACGCGCATGTGGCAATCCTCTCTTTTGCCATTCTACTGAATACATCCAGCAGCGCACAGATCCAAACACTTCATGTTTCACAATGAAATCCATCAGCGACTTAAGCTTTTGTCTGAAAACACGTGCTGTGATGTCATGCCTATCCACGGGTGATTGCCCAGGAAGTAACAGCTGCTGTATCTCGTCCCAAGCTGGATTGCACGTGAAGGTGATAAATAAGTCTGGACGCCCGTAATGACGAACATATGCCATTGAATCTTGAGCATATTCCTGCATGTGACGTGGACTGCCTATGTATGAAGATGGCAAAATAGTAAGCTTTCCAACGTTGGTTGTATTACCGTCATTCACAACTGCATCTCGCAAATGAATGTATTCTTCGGAGCGGAGTTTGGTCTGATTCAAACGAAGAAATAGCAAACGTTCCATTTCAATTTTTGCATACATATCCACAATGTACTCGTGAAACAACTGACGGCATTTCAAAATATAATTGTCCTCGTTCCTCCGAATCATTAAGCGGTAGGCGTAAAAGTTCATTGCGCTGCACTTTTTATTAATTTCTGCACCATTCACTGGGTTTATCATCTTCACATTGAAATGATATCCATCGGCACCATCTCAGAAGATAACTGGATATTGCAAAGCATCGTAACAACGGTGAGTTTCTGCGACGTTTATCAATTGATCGTTTCTTCGATGGAGAACAATATCTCTAGGTTGGAACTGATCTCCGACTATGACAATTGCTACTTCGTCTATAGTTGGAGCATTATATCTTCGGACATGTTCTCCAGCGGGTGTTTTGTCGGCGTGAATGACAATCTTGTGGGTATCTGATGGCATCATATCCATTGCCGTTTTGAACAAACGCACCAAATTGTTCTTTTCGTGAAGGAGCTCCTGTAGTTGCGAAATGATGGATCTTCTTAGCGAGGTATGTATTCCACAACGTGCATCGACTTCATCTCTATCATCACAGATGACGTACATTTGAAAGAATTTATGGTCACTATCTCGGAACGGGAGCAGGGAGCCAGCTTTGTGATATATTTGTCCTTTGATTTTAAAAGTTGGCATGAATTGAGCAGTCACAATTTCCGCACCAAATGACGTCATTTGGTAGCAAGAGTTATATTTCCTGATGTTCGATAGGAAATGCTTCGATTCAGCGGTAGATCCAGCAAGTAGAGTTTTCAACGGCTCTGGTGGTGCTTCAAGTTGAGGCAATTTAATTTTTCCGCCAGCGCAACACATCCCATTCGTTTCATTATTGAACTTTAGAGCCTGGCAGTAGGTACAGACATGACTCATCTGGCCAATGACAACATGCGGACTTGAACTATAATCAACAGCTGGATTGTACCGGAATGCAAGACGATTGTATTGCAGAATCAGATTTGCTGTTCTTTGGGTACGTGTTTCAGCTATCCTCGACGCCTCGCGTTCATTCCGTTGAGAACGAACCAAATCTGTTGCTGCAGAACGCGACTGCCGTGCTCGCAATCGTGCATCCTCAAGTCCGGCTGCTCGTCTTTCTGCTGGTTCCGTGTTACGCATCTGGATGGTGCTTAGTCTGTTCCTCTCTCGTACGTATGCCCGCTCTTCCTCAGTCATATTCGAAAGCCGTCTTCTCGATCCTTCTGTGTGGCGAGTGCGACGACCCAAATTCGTTTTTTTGTGAGGCATTATTTCGGTTTTCACTGGAACAGAAGGAAAGGATAAGATTATAACCTCTTATGGCTCTCACAGCTCTAGGTTGAAAACCATGAGAGATAAGAGACAAAACATAACCTCTACTTACGATTTGGTGAACGGCGCAGCTCAATCATGACACGATCACCTAGTATGGAGAGTGTTCCCCTCACTTCCAGCAGATGGCGCGTTTGCTGGTACACAGCTGACCGTTGAAAAAGCTGTTTTCATCGCGGTCGCAGGTATGTAACTGATGCGAAAAATAGATAAAAACAACACGATCACCTAGTATGGAGAGTGTTCCCCTCACTTCCGGCAGATGGCGCGTTTGCTGGTACACAGCTAACCGTTGAAAAAGCCTTCGACCATATATACTGATAGACTGCGCATGGCATCAAAATTTCTGGCTCCAACATCGCAAGCCACGAAATCACGTGACTTCGGGCAAAAAGATGGTTAACTCGTGCTGTGCTCATCATGAATTTTAAGAGTTTCTTTTTTAGAATTCCATTACGACTTTTCATTCGTGAATACATTTATTACGCTCTGATGCAGCTATTGCCAGTGCGCAGTCCATTAGTATATATGGTCGAAGATAAAAGCTGTTTTCTCATGATCGCAGATATGTTACTGACGCGAAAAATAGATAAAAACAATCTTTGAAGCGGGTTGTATATCGTGTCAAAATTTGAGCTCAATCGGTGCAGAACTTTTTGAGTTTTTGAAGCGTACACAAACCAATTTGACATTTATATATATATAGATATATGTTCAAAGTATGAAATGGGCATTGATATTGTGCTAGTGTGTGATTAAACTGTTTACAACACATGCATATGAGAACTGTTGCAAAAGTGTTCAGGCTGATGAAATCACAAATAAATAAATAAATAAATAAATAAATAAATAAATAAATAAATAAATATGGATGAATGAATGAATAAGTAAGCAAACAAGCAAGCAAGCAAGCAAGCGAATAAATAAATAAGCAAGCAAATAAGCAAACAGACAGACAGACAGACAAAGCTGATTCAAGGTTTAGGGCTAAATTTCCTCCAAAGTGAACATATGAAACTTTGCTTTTTACACTTTGATCCTGCTGCAGTTTGAATCAGTTTTTGAATGGCCTGATGTTGTTTCAATATAGTTAAGTCTTAAAATTGCTTTGTTCCTGAATTTTTGTAGGCTGTTTTGCCAATATAAGTCTCAGACACAGAATCAAATCTGCTAAATTGAATATGGCCGACTTATATCAGTTTGTATTTTATGTGCTGGGTGCTGCAGCTCTCTGTTAAAGCAATAGCATTCAAAAGTTGAAACAACTTCTAGGTGGATGGAATGTTGGGACTGCAAAATGCTTTATATCAACATTCCTATGAACCCTTAAAAGTTAAACGTCCTTTAGGTGTTGCAAGTGCATCATCCAATGACACTTTGTCGAGCGATTCATAGCGGATGCCACGGAGCAGATTTTTTAACTTTGGGAAAAGATCAAAGTCGGGTGGACTGAGTTCAAGGCTGTACAGTGGGTGGGATAAAGTTTCCCAGTCATATTTTGACAAAAGTCCTGGTACCGATGTTGCACCTTGACACAATGCGTTGTCATGCTGCAAGATTGCTCCTGCTTCCAAGAAGTTGGGGCAATTTTGAGGAATTTTCGATCTCAACTTTGCCCTCAGAAAGAAATTGTGCTTTTGACCAAGAGTTCCTTCCCCACAAACTTCTTGAAAGGAAGTGTAGATCTATGTCGGAGTTTTTCTCTATAGAGTTTCTATTTTCACATATGAGCACAGGTCTAACCCCATGACTCGACCTGAAGAGCAGCACGCTTCCATTTCCAAACCCTCCCATGTCAACACAGCAAATGATGTCATTCTGACACCACTGCATTGCTGAGAGTTTGGCCTTGACATGACGCAATCATTTTCCCAATTGCATTGTCTGCTTTCATTTTAGATTAACGTGTGCAGAACTTTTGTTATGACCCTCGTTGGTGTTATTGCTGCATATTAAAGTAACTTATTGAATAAGTGGATGGCAAGAAATATGCAGTTTTTTTTTCTTTTTTAATGACATGAGATCTCCCATATTTCAAGGGTCATCATGAATGGAATGGCACTTCTTTATTGTAAAACTGTCACTTTTAAGTTGAACTTGCTCAGTAATGTCATTTTTCTATCATTTTAGACAAGTAAAAAAAAAAGAAAAGAAAAATGGTGTCATTGAACAGAGAAAGAGCAAGATATTTAATACCCCACAAAATTTAATTTATTGCCCTGCGCTGTATTTCTTATCATTTATTTTTCTGCTAACATATTTTTTGCTAGTGAAGCATAAGTCACCCAAGTGGAAGAACATTTTGAAGTACACATTGCACAAAGACAAGAAATGGTGGAAATCCTCATAACAAGTTGACAATAGAAAGATTCACAGAGAAGTATTCCTGTGATTCCATGCTTTTTAGTTATGTAAATAAAATTGTTAAATAGTTATGTAAATAAAATTGTTACATTGTTCTCATATTGTATATTGCCCAGTTGAAGAAGGTAGCAGTCATTAGCGAAACACCCTGTATAACAATTTCATTTACGTATCTGAAAGCATGGAATTCATTCCCAATGTCATATTAGGAATATTTCTCCATAAATCTCCCTAGTACACATATTTTATCTCAGTAGTTTTTTAAAGATACACCTAATTCATAGAAATTAAGGAAGAAATATTTCTCAGAAATACATGGAAAATTCACTGGTTTATTCAAAGCAATCACAATTGTGTACTGAGTTGCCTGTAGTTTACTGGTGTCTCCATGTAACATCTCCTCAGAAAACATGAAAATTACATTGCCCTGGAGTGGAAATAGAACCTGCATCTCCCGAATTTCATTCGAGCATGCTATCCATTACACCACCCTGGACAATGAAGTTCCAAGCAACTAAGGCTTAAGATTTTATAGCTTTGGAATCTGAACCTCAGATCTTTGCTAATCAAAGCAATCCTGCTTCACCGTAGCATCAATGACCCATTCACATCAAGGCACGGATATAGTTTTTTTGGTAAATGGTTCCAATGCTTCCTTTCATCCTCATTGTTGCAAAATGTTTGGTGTTCAGTCTAGTGACCACTTTTAAAAAATTCAGTTTTATTGCTTTACGTTTTAATGCACCAAAAAGCTTCTTCCTAGATAGCCAGTTATATGGTTCTTAAGAGTCAAAACACTACATAATTTCAAAATCATTTCATTTTGTCCCAAAACTATACCACATTTCAAAGACATGGTAGCATCTCTTGTTTTATGAACACCTGTGGTCATCAAGTTCTATTAGTTATTATCACTAATAGCCTTGTCATCATTTGTTTCCTGTCAATTAGTTCCTGAATTTTCATTTAACCAGTCATAAAATATTCATTCCATGTGTTAAATGTGTCATTTATCAGCATGAAGAGCTGCCCATCAGAGTCAAATAAATCATGTGTTAAAGCAGTTTTCCTTTCTCTTGCATTTAGCAAGACTCCAAAGCAGTAAATTAAGGATGTGCAAACTACTTCTGAACAATATCACATTAAAAAAAAAAACTTTTGTTGTCTACAAAATGTGAGCCTTGCCTTTTGCTGCATAATATGTTTCCATGCCTCTAGCAACACATTAAAATTATCTTTGCTGATGAAAGTGAAAAATTTTGTTTCTGTTGTTTTGTGTGTTTTTTTTTTTTCTTATTTATTAATGATGTTTACTTGTGGTTTGATAATACAGGAAGATGAAGAAAAACTTTCTGTGTCAGATATGCCTGGGTCCTGGGTTATGCCACTAAATGTGTCTAATGATGGTAAGTTTTAACTTTTTTGCTCATAAGAGTAACTTGAAAATAAGTTCTGTTTTTGTTTTTCAGCATTATTTTGTAAGTCCAGTTTCATGTTTCTCACTTTTCATGTAAGCATATTTTTCTCAAGCCAAGAAGTAAATTTGTAAATATTTTAACTTTTTGTTAAGAGATCACATTTTGTGGAGCTACATGCATGAGAATTGTAATAAAGATTTTTCTATGAACAAGAAATTCCACAACTGGGCAAATACATTAAAGACTGAAAAAACACTGATGAAAGCTGTTTTGGGGGGAGATATACTGCTGTTTGACACACTGGAAAACGTGAATTATTTTGTGTGTAAACAATCTGCTGCAAGGAAATATTGCACATTGCCTTGGAATAATGAACTGTGATTTGATTGAGCAATTGTAACAGGATTTTTTTATAACTGTTGTTTTCTCTTGTATTAGAGAAGTCCAGAGGTATAGTCGACATCTCTCGTTGAATATAAGGAGAAAGTTTTGAGGAACATGAAGGAGTATAAGAACTGAAAATTATTATTCCTAAAAATGAATATATTTTATATACTTTGTGCTTTATTCTCTGTCTGTCTGTATCTCTTTTTTTAAGAATGGCAATAATTGTTTGTTTAAAAAAACCAGCGGTTTATTATGATTCTAAAGGCACAAGCAAGCATCAGCCTTAAAACTTGTATTACATTTCTTTTTATGTATTTTTGTTTCACCTCTCTGATGACACATGTTTTGTTTTTTGTCTTTTCAGTGTTTTAAAAACTTTTGTGGCTTAAATGACTTCACGAGGAAATATATATGGTACAAATAAATGGTAGCCTTAAAAGTTCAGTATTTGCTTAGTGGAAAGTTGATGAAATCAAACTTTTCATTTTGTAAGTACTGATTGAAAAAGCACAATCCAAATAATCAAATTATCCTTATAATAAAGTAATTTAATAAAGTAATAATTTTAATACTAATAATAATTATTATTATGGCATGAAAGGGTTTGTGTTATAGACTTCAATTTCTGAAAATGTTGAAGGGTGCTCAAATTCTAAAGGCAAATACCATTTCCAGTGTTGAAATTTTAAATGTTTAAAAATCGGTACTTAGTCCATTATTGTGTCATTCACTGCAAACATGTGTACCTTACAAAGTATCTTGTAAAATATTGTGTAAAAGATTAATTGAATGATATAATGAGAAAATATTCATGCAATTTATTTAATGAAATTTTATATTCAGATTTTTGCTCCCAGGGTGAATTTATTTGTATTCACTGCATTAGCATGCTTGTATTCACTGCATTAGCATGCTTCTTCACCCATATCAACATATTATTTAAATGCTTATCAAATTGAATACATTTTTCTCAAAGTAGAGCTCCATGACTTATTCTTGTCACTCATTGAATCCATGATTTCATTTGAACATGTTATTGTACAATTTCAATTAAATTCATCCTTTGCCATCATTATTCTGCATACAAGCTCATCTATTGAAGGATTGAGAATTTCATCCTGCAAACTTCTTTACCCCAGAGCACAGTTAGTTGACCAGTTAACGTGAAGCATTGCCTTTTACATTTTTAAAACTGGGTTTCCTTGAATGGATACATTAAATTCACTTTAAATGTTGGCAAAGAGGTAATATTTGCTTTAAATCTTGAACTTAAATCATCCAATTATGAAATGTAAAGTATTTTCAGCAAATTTAAAATTTCAGAGTCTAACTCATTATGCATAAATTAAATCAATAAAAACATATGAGATAGCATTTTTCATATTGCTTTAGTTTTATTCATCTGTTGATTACTATAAACAAAGGGTAGCTTGGGCAACTTTAAACATTTAGCATGACAAGGTACAAGGAACATCCTCTACTGCACTTTCCAACCATTCTGTTGGTTGACAGTCTTGTTTCTTAAGAAATCATTAAGTAGTGATGCACAATTTCTTGAAAAAGATATTTAATTTTTTTCATAGTAACCGAATTCTTGATCTCCATTTTGGTTCTTCCAATTTAAGTTTTCTTAGTGTGAAAACAAATATTGATGGGGTATGGATGTTTTGTTTATCCTATGACACTGGTGTGTAACCTTTTGTGCAATCATTGGCCCTAAATTAGGGAGGGACACACATGCACCTACGCACACACACACGCACACACTTAATTCTGTAATATTAGACATAAAAAGTGCTGTCAGATGCACTTAAGGAGAATTCCATAAAAAACCTGAAAATTGTGCTATCTTGGAGAGGAATTACACCCGCACTTTGCAAATTTAAAAATTACAATTGATGATTCAGCTTAAAATTCTTGCTTTGTTAGAAATCTGTTGTCCTGCCTAGGGTAATGAACAGATAAAAAAATTCATATGTGGACCTAAAAAGAATTCATATGTGGTTCTGATTTGTGTTCCAGGATAGTACGATATTTATTGTGTCTTTTAAGGATGCAGCATCACCTTATCTCTTTTTATGTCCATTCAACTGTTTTCTAAATGGTTCTTGTTTACTGACAAAAAGAACTCAATGGTAAGTCTATTCAATTAACCCATTGAATTTATGAAATAAAAACAAGATTGAGGAAAAAGCTGTTCCAAGGTAAGATCAGAATAAAAAAAAATCCTGTGGTATTGAAGATGCATACATTAATATTATTAATAACATCTATGAAAATGAAAGTGCAAAGATTCGGTTATTTGAGAATACAGCACCCATAAAAAATGGAAAGGGAGTGAGACAAGGTGACACTATATCTCCCAAACTCTTTAATGCCACATTGGAAATGTCTTTCAGTCACTGAACTGGGAAAACAAAGGGATACAGATTAATGGAGATTATCTAACTCACCTTTGTTTTGCTGATGATGTAGTAATTTTTTCAACTATCCCATCAAAGCTGCAGAGTATGATCCAGGAACTTGCTGACAAGAGTAAAGAAGTGGGATTAAAAATGAACTTTCAGAAGACAAAAGTGATGAACAATGCTTCTACAAGAAATGAAGATGTATCGATTGATGGGGAAAAGCTGGAGATAACCAATATCTACATTTATCTTGGACAGCAGATATCAAGTGAGGGTCACATTGATGAAGAAATTAATCGGCATATAAAACTTGCATGGAGAGCTTCTGGAAGAAACAGTATAATTTTCAAGAGCAATATGCCATTATGTCTTAAAAGAAAAGTGTTTGATCAATGCATCCTTCCAGTGCTTAGGTATGGTGCAGAGACATGGACCTTAACTAAAAGAGACATACGAAGACTGCAGACAACTCAAAACAGCATGGAGAGGTGCATGCTTGTTGTAACCAGGAGAGAGAAAAAGAGGAACTTGTGGATCAGAAAAATGACAAGTGTAGAAGGCATCATGATCAGAGTAAAATCCCTGAAATGGCAATGGACTGGACATATTTCCAGAAGGGCAGACCATCGATGGACAGCCGAAATTTTAGACTGGGTTCTAAGGGACAGGAAAAGATCCAGAAGAAGGCCACGTGGGAGACGGGTGGATGAAATTCAAAAGTATGCGGGAGTAACATGGAGGAGACTGCCAGAAGACAAACCGTTGCGGAAGAAACTTGGGGAGACCTTCGTCCAGCAGTGGATTGATAATGGTTGACAATGATGATATATATATATATATATATATATACTCTATTAAGAAGAGACTGAAGCAAAAAAAAATTTTGACTCATACCAAGTACAACATAGAAAAAGTTACCTATTGACCGGTGTGAGTAAAAAGAGAAAAAAGAACAACTGAATGCAGAAAGTGTCGAGAATACTGAGCCTTGGCTTTATCAAGGACTAGCAAAAACTCTGCATTTTCTCACTTCCACAAAGACCTATTTGGAAATGGGTTTCTGCAAAGTCATGGATGCAAGTAATAAGCCTGCCAAAAAATTTATATATATATGTCATGACCTCCGCAGAGTTGTATAGCCAAGCTTTAGTTAACAATTTAGCTTGTATCCATAACCTTCCTGGCCCAACCCATGCTCTTCATCTGTTACTATTAAACAGAAAGAAGATGATTATAGAAACTCAATTTGTAAGAGTGACATAATGAACCAGAAATAATGTTCAGTAATAACCAATTGCCAAGTTCGCCTGAGAGAGAATTTAAACCTGAATAGCAATACAAAAGTATTTCAAGTTCTTAACATTGCAATAAAAAATGAAATATTAATATATTTTCTAAAGCAGAGATTCTTGAAAGAAAACTGGATTATAAAAAACCCCTACTACACTACTTCTGACAACACAAAAACGAAAATAAAATAAAGACGATAATAAATTAAACAAATGCTTTGTGAAGGTTATGTGACATAAACAATTAGTTGCAATATGTACAAAGTATTTCAGAAGTGCTTTAAGTGCAAAATTAAGTAGTTATTAAGACCAATGAAACGGCAGGCTGCTTGGCCTTAGTTCCCTAAAAAACGCGCAAAAATACCAAGAAAAGAAAGAGTTAAAATATGCAAAAAAGTTAATAGACTTGCTAGTGCCTAAAAGCTTAAAGCAAAAAAAGAAAAATGTTCAAGAAGTTCAAAAATTGAATTTATGTCACATAACCTTCACAAAGCATTTGTTTAGTTTATTATTGTCTTTATTTTATTTTCGTTTTTGTGTTGTCAGAAGTAGTGTAGTAGGGGGTTTTATAATCCAGTTCTCTTTCAAGAATCTGTGCTTTAGAAAAAATATTAATATTTCATTTTTTATTGCAATGTTAAGAACTTGAAATACTTTTGTATTGCTATTCAGGTTTAAATACTCTCTCAGGCGAACTTGGCAATTGGTTATTACTGAACATTATTTCTGGTTCATTATGTCACTCTTACAAATTGAGTTTCTATAATCATCTTCTTTCTGTTTAATAGTAACAGATGAAGAGCATGGGTTGGGCCAGGAAGGTTATGGATACAAGCTAAATTGTTAACTAAAGCTTGGTCATACAACTCTGCAGAGGTCATGACATATATATATATATAAATTTTTTGGCGGGCTTATTACTTGCATCCATGACTTTGCAGAAACCCATTTCCAAATAGGTCTTTGTGGAAGTGAGAAAATGCAGAGTTTTTGCTGGTCCTTGATAAAGCCAAGGCTCAGTATTCTCGACACTTTCTGCATTCAGTTGTTCTTTTTTTCTCTTTTTACTCACACCGGTCAATACGTAACTTTTTCTATGTTGTACTTGGTATGAGTCAAAAAAATTTTTTTGCTTCAGTCTCTTCTTAATAGAGTGTGAATTCTGAATTTTCATAACTGCTGCGTTGCGCGTTTTGAACTTCAGGTTAATTTGGCAACTTTCGTTTTAAATTAAAATATTTTTCTTATGTTTACGGCTTTGCTCTTTAGTATATATATATATATATATATATATTTTCTTTACTGAAAAAGTCACTTCTCAGTTTATCATCACTGGCTGTAGCCTTACTTTCCATAAAAATTACTTTGTGGATTATCATGAAGTGTAAATCAAATAAAAATTATCTTCTATAATATTACTGTTACCAATTTCCTCACAGGTATATATTTATTAATAAAGTTGACTCTTGATAACTTGAACTTTGGTAACACAAAATTCTTGATAACTCGAAAAAAGTAAAATTCTCTGCAAGGGTCCTATGTGTATGAGAAAATTATGGTCACAATAATAAAAAATTTTCTGGTGGTCTTGTTGAGATCTTGAAATGAAAAATACCCCTAAATAGCCTCCAAAGTTCAAACAGCGGTAGGATTTGATGCATGGTTGATTGATAACAATAGACAATGGAGGAAAGCATTCCATGCTGACCTCTTTGACCTAGAAAAAGAGTGGGGTAGAAACAAATTCTGCTGCCTTTAAGCCAGCAACAGACTGACTCCCTACAGTGTGTATTGCATTTACCAACTGTAAGAGGTCAATAAGTAATCTTTAACTGATCTTTGATAGGAATTTCCGATGTACCATCTTATCATTCACCCTAACTAACAAATGGTGTTCAATAACAATTTTTGATTAAAGTGTGTTTCGTGCTCTTATTCTGAACAAATTTAAGAATTGTTTCTTTAAATTTTGCTTTCTAAACTTATGGCTTCAAAATTCAAGTTGAACACATTGTCGATCTCTGATAAATTTAAGGTGATTAAAACTGTTAAAGGTGATATTAAGAAGGAAAAAGAAGTTGCAAAGGATTTTGAAATACTAAGTAGTACACCATCTACTATTCTAAAGAAGAAAGAGGCAATTAAAAAAATGTCCAAGGAAGTTGCAGCAAAAGATAAAGAGTGAAATGTGCAGCATATCTGGATATGGATGAATGCTTGATGAAATGAATTATTCAGTATAGAGATAAAAATGTGCCACTGGGAGGATCTATATATAACAAGAGAGAATGCTGAAGTCTTTGATAAGTAATTAGATAAAAATGATTTAAAGGCAAAAAATTGCTGGTTTCAAACTTTCATATAGCATTATAATATCAGACATAGGGTTTGTGATAAAAGTGCAGCAGTGGATGAAGTGACATATTTTGAATGGCTGGAGAAATTTCCTACCATTTTAAAGGATTAATGGCCTTAATGACGTTTTTAATGGCAGCAAAATGGAACTTTTTTAAATGTTTGCCTGACAATACTCTGTCTTTGATAGGTGAAACAGTTCATGATTGGAAGCAAAACAAAGATCGTGTGACATTACTTTTAGTAGCCAACATGAAGAGATCTGAAAAACTGAACCCATTTATTATTGGCAAATCGAAATAGCCTAGGTGTTTTTCTCAAGTAAAATCTCTACTCATTGATTATCTATCAAATAAGAAGGCCTGGATAACCAACAAAAGTTTTTGAAACAGGGTGAAAATGTTTCATAAAAAACGTTGCTGCATAGGCATAAAGCGATTATCTATGTTGATAACTGTACTGTGCCTGGATACATTATGAAATCTGTGAATGTTCAGTTTTTAAGAGCCAATGCAACATCAAAATTACAACCAAGGAATCATTTAGAACTTTAAGATCTTTTATCGGAAATAGATAAAAGATCTTAAAGTTCTAAATGATATTGATGAAGATCGTAAGACATCTGACAACTTGTTACAATCAATAAGAATGGATAGCAGCATTTCGAGAGAAGTGACAAAAAATGAAATAAAAAACTGTTTTATGAAAATTTGCTTTTTATCTGATGATGGTGGTTAAACGAAAACTCCTGTGAAGATCTGGTGGAACATGAACGTGATGAAAAATGGAAAGTAATTCTGCAAAATTTTAATTTAGATAAAAATAAACATTTTATGTACTTGCAAATTTTAGTGTTGAAGTAGGGCCATACCTGGAACAAGTGATGAAACTTTTAATGCTACTGCACATGTAAAAAATGTAAAATGCAAAAGAACAATACAAAACAGGAGACTCTACTAACAGATTTCTTAAAGCAGTAGCCATGCAATTCAGTATTCTTAATTTATTTTTATTCTGTTTTATTGTGGTAAATCAAACATTTTGAAAACATTTAAAAATATCTGCATTAAAAAAATACAGTTAAAAGTGTAAAATAAATGCACATTTAAAGATGTGGCTAAATATGCAATTAAATTTGAATAAATTTCAGTTTTTTCAACAACTTGGATTTTTTTTTTTTGTGTGTGTGTGTGTGTGTGTGTGTGTGATCTCTTCAGATTTGACTTGTTAACAGTCATCTGTACTTAAACATTACAGGAAATGAACCAGAAAGCTATTATGATCCTGCTTCCAAAATATTCAAAACCCAGAAATTTAAGAAGAGTGGATTTCCAGCATGTGTTTTTTTGTTTGTTGTGATGTTTCTGAAATCATCCCATTTTAACAGAGGGATAATGAGAGCAATATAATGTACTGATTATTCATGAAATACAGATAGGCTATTCATACTGGAATTAAGAAGTTATTGTGTGATTTTCATATTAGATGTTTGAGATTGGTTGGGGTTTTTGGATAGTTATAACTTCTTCATTCTGTTCTAGTCTGAGCCAGATGGAGTTCTAAGCTTACTTTTCTTCAGCTATCATATCTATGAGATATGCTCTGTACAGCTTTACAGTGTAGTAACATAAAAAAAAAAAAACATACACCTTCAAATATGGTATGTACACCTGAGTGCTGCTTTGCACCCAGAGGCTTGCAGCTAAGTAAGGTCTGTGTTGCACTGAATTTCGTAAAAAGCTGTCAGTGTCCATGTTGTTTAAATATATACTCTCTGATCAGAGGGGAATTCTTAAGGTGGTGGTTAGCAGTCATTATGTCAAAAGATTTTTGTGACATATTCCTATACACACTGAGGACTCATTACATTATGACCACTTACTTAATAAGCTGTAGGACACCCTTTTGCCCCCAAAACAGCAGCCACTTGGTGAAGCATCGATTTGATGAGGTGGTGATAGGTATCCTGGGGTATCTGGTACCATAATGCCAACAGCAGGTCCTCCAGTTCCCATACATTTCAGGGTGGTGGTGATGATTTAGCGTGAACCCGCTTTTCCAAGTCAAACCACAAATGTTTGATTGCGTTCATATCAGGTGAATTTGGAGGCCAGGGCATTAACATAAAGTCACCAACATGTTCCTCGAACCACTCCTTGATGATTCTAGCAGTGAGACATGGGACATTATCTTGTTGGTAATGACCATCACCAGCAGGAAACACAGTTGCCATGAATGGATGAATTTAGTCCGCAATGATGTTTAGATACCTGACAGCTGTCAGGGATTGTGCTATTTGGGTAATGGGGTCTAAAATGTTCCAAGAAAATATTGCCCACAACATAATACTGCCGCCACTGGCCTGTTTCCTCCCAACAGCGCATTCCAGGTGCCATAGCTTCTGTTGGTAATTGGTGTATCCATGCTCGGCCGTCTACGTAATGCACCAGGAATCTTGATTTGTCAGACCAGGCCACTTTCTTCCAATCATCCATGGTCTAATCTCAATGATGTTGGGCCCATTTCATGCATTTTTGGTGATGACGTGCCGTGAGCACTGGGACCTGGCTGGGTTTTCGGCTATGCAGGCCCATGCACAGAAGGCTGCGATGAACTGTGTGCTGTGGCACATTTCCCTAATCACCACTGTTGTAGCTATGGGTGATTTGTTGCACTGTGGCCCTGTGGTCGCATGACACATGGCTGGACGACAGTTCATTGTTTGGCCATCTGTGCACCGCTTTTGCTATGTACTCACTACAGTGGCACATGAACAACCCACAAGCTGCTCCGTTTCCAAGAACATAATCCCGAGGCGCCATGCCACCACAATTTGTCCTTTATCAAACTCTGATAAATTGGTCAGGCTTTCCCATTCTGACTCGGAACACTCTACTAAATGAAAGAGGGTCCTCGGGTTGTATATATACTGCTTTGTGGGCTTCACCACTGTTCGGTTTCCAGGTGCACTCATTTCTCTAGGTTGGAGGTGGTCATAATGCATGGCTCTCAGGTTTTTTACTTCTGCAAAAGTGTTTTGTTCTCAGGTGCACTCATTTCTCTAAGCTGGGGGTGGTCATAATGTAAATGGCTCATTGGTGTAAGGTGCGCTCATTTCTCTAGGCTGGGGGTGGTCATAATGTAATGGCTCATTAGTGTAAGGTGCACTCATTTCTCTAGGCTGGGGGTGGTCATAATGTAATGGCTCATTAGTGTAAGGTGCACTCATTTCTCTAGGCTGGGGGTGGTCATAATGTAATGGCTCATTAGTGTAAGGTGCACTCATTTCTCTAGGCTGGGGGTGGTCATAATGTAATGGCTCATTGGTGTAAGGTGCGCTCATTTCTCTAGGCTGGGGGTGGTCATAATGTAATGGCTCATTAGTGTAAGGTGCACTCATTTCTCTAGGCTGGGGGTGGTCATAATGTAATGGCTCATTAGTGTAAGGTGCACTCATTTCTCTAGGCTGGGGGTGGTCATAATGTAATGGCTCATTAGTGTAAGGTGCACTCATTTCTCTAGGCTGGGGGTGGTCATAATGTAATGGCTCATTAGTGTAAGGTGCACTAATTTCTCTAGGCTGGGGGTGGTCATAATGTAATGGCTCATTAGTGTAAGGTGCACTCATTTCTCTAGGCTGGGGGTGGTCATAATGTAATGGCTCATTAGTGTAAGGTGCACCCATTTCTCTAGGCTGGGGGTGGTCATAATGTAATGGCTCATTAGTGTAAGGTGCACTCATTTCTCTAGGCTGGGGGTGGTCATAATGTAATGGCTCATTAGTGTAAGGTGCACTCATTTCTCTAGGCTGGGGGTGGTCATAATGTAATGGCTCATTAGTGTAAGGTGCACTTATTTCTCTAGGCTGGGGGTGGTCATAATGTAATGGCTCATTAGTGTAAGGTGCACTCATTTCTCTAGGCTGGGGATGGTCATAATGTAATGGCTCATTAGTGTAAGGTGCACTCATTTCTCTAGGCTGGGGATGGTCATAATGTAATGGCTCATTAGTGTAAGGTGCACTCATTTCTCTAGGCTGGGGGTGGTCATAATGTAATGGCTCATTAGTGTAAGGTGCACTCATTTCTCTAGGCTGGGGATGGTCATAATGTAATGGCTCATTAGTGTAAGGTGCACTCATTTCTCTAGGCTGGGGGTGGTCATAATGTAATGGCTCATTAGTGTAAGGTGCACTCATTTCTCTAGGCTGGGGGTGGTCATAATGTAATGGCTCATTAGTGTAAGGTGCACTCATTTCTCTAGGCTGGGGGTGGTCATAATGTAATGGCTCATTAGTGTAAGGTGCACTCATTTCTCTAGGCTGGGGGTGGTCATAATGTAATGGCTCATTAGTGTAAGGTGCACTCATTTCTCTAGGCTGGGGGTGGTCATAATGTAATGGCTCATTAGTGTAAGGTGCACTCATTTCTCTAGGCTGGGGGTGGTCATAATGTAATGGCTCATTGGTGTAAGGTGCACTCATTTCTCTAGGCTGGGGGTGGTCATAATGTAATGGCTCATTAGTGTAAGGTGCACTCATTTCTCTAGGCTGGGGGTGGTCATAATGTAATGGCTCATTAGTGTAAGGTGCACTCATTTCTCTAGGCTGGGGGTGGTCATAATGTAATGGCTCATTAGTGTAAGGTGCACTCATTTCTCTAGGCTGGGGGTGGTCATAATGTAATGGCTCATTAGTGTAAGGTGCACTCATTTCTCTAGGCTGGGGGTGGTCATAATGTAATGGCTCATTAGTGTAAGGTGCACTCATTTCTCTAGGCTGGGGGTGGTCATAATGTAATGGCTCATTAGTGTAAGGTGCACTCATTTCTCTAGGCTGGGGGTGGTCATAATGTAATGGCTCATTAGTGTAAGGTGCACTCATTTCTCTAGGCTGGGGGTGGTCATAATGTAATGGCTCATTAGTGTAAGGTGCACTCATTTCTCTAGGCTGGGGGTGGTCATAATGTAATGGCTCATTAGTGTAAGGTGCACTCATTTCTCTAGGCTGGGGGTGGTCATAATGTAATGGCTCATTAGTGTAAGGTGCACTCATTTCTCTAGGCTGGGGGTGGTCATAATGTAATGGCTCATTAGTGTAAGGTGCACTCATTTCTCTAGGCTGGGGGTGGTCATAATGTAATGGCTCATTAGTGTAAGGTGCACTCATTTCTCTAGGCTGGGGGTGGTCATAATGTAATGGCTCATTAGTGTAAGGTGCACTCATTTCTCTAGGCTGGGGGTGGTCATAATGTAATGGCTCATTAGTGTAAGGTGCACTCATTTCTCTAGGCTGGGGGTGGTCATAATGTAATGGCTCATTAGTGTAAGGTGCACTCATTTCTCTAGGCTGGGGGTGGTCATAATGTAATGGCTCATTAGTGTAAGGTGCACTCATTTCTCTAGGCTGGGGGTGGTCATAATGTAATGGCTCATTAGTGTAAGGTGCACTCATTTCTCTAGGCTGGGGGTGGTCATAATGTAATGGCTCATTAGTGTAAGGTGCACTCATTTCTCTAGGCTGGGGTGGTCATAATGTAATGGCTCATTAGTGTAAGGTGCACTCATTTCTCTAGGCTGGGGGTGGTCATAATGTAATGGCTCATTAGTGTAAGGTGCACTCATTTCTCTAGGCTGGGGGTGGTCATAATGTAATGGCTCATTAGTGTAAGGTGCACTCATTTCTCTAGGCTGGGGGTGGTCATAATGTAATGGCTCATTAGTGTAAGGTGCACTCATTTCTCTAGGCTGGGGGTGGTCATAATGTAATGGCTCATTAGTGTAAGGTGCACTCATTTCTCTAGGCTGGGGGTGGTCATAATGTAATGGCTCATTAGTGTAAGGTGCACTCATTTCTCTAGGCTGGGGGTGGTCATAATGTAATGGCTCATTAGTGTAAGGTGCACTCATTTCTCTAGGCTGGGGGTGGTCATAATGTAATGGCTCATTAGTGTAAGGTGCACTCATTTCTCTAGGCTGGGGGTGGTCATAATGTAATGGCTCATTAGTGTAAGGTGCACTCATTTCTCTAGGCTGGGGGTGGTCATAATGTAATGGCTCATTAGTGTAAGGTGCACTCATTTCTCTAGGCTGGGGGTGGTCATAATGTAATGGCTCATTAGTGTAAGGTGCACTCATTTCTCTAGGCTGGGGGTGGTCATAATGTAATGGCTCATTAGTGTAAGGTGCACTCATTTCTCTAGGCTGGGGGTGGTCATAATGTAATGGCTCATTAGTGTAAGGTGCACTCATTTCTCTAGGCTGGGGGTGGTCATAATGTAATGGCTCATTAGTGTAAGGTGCACTCATTTCTCTAGGCTGGGGGTGGTCATAATGTAATGGCTCATTAGTGTAAGGTGCACTCATTTCTCTAGGCTGGGGGTGGTCATAATGTAATGGCTCATTAGTGTAAGGTGCACTCATTTCTCTAGGCTGGGGGTGGTCATAATGTAATGGCTCATTAGTGTAAGGTGCACTCATTTCTCTAGGCTGGGGGTGGTCATAATGTAATGGCTCATTAGTGTAAGGTGCACTCATTTCTCTAGGCTGGGGGTGGTCATAATGTAATGGCTCATTAGTGTAAGGTGCACTCATTTCTCTAGGCTGGGGGTGGTCATAATGTAATGGCTCATTAGTGTAAGGTGCACTCATTTCTCTAGGCTGGGGGTGGTCATAATGTAATGGCTCATTAGTGTAAGGTGCACTCATTTCTCTAGGCTGGGGGTGGTCATAATGTAATGGCTCATTAGTGTAAGGTGCACTCATTTCTCTAGGCTGGGGGTGGTCATAATGTAATGGCTCATTAGTGTAAGGTGCACTCATTTCTCTAGGCTGGGGGTGGTCATAATGTAATGGCTCATTAGTGTAAGGTGCACTCATTTCTCTAGGCTGGGGGTGGTCATAATGTAATGGCTCATTAGTGTAAGGTGCACTCATTTCTCTAGGCTGGGGGTGGTCATAATGTAATGGCTCATTAGTGTAAGGTGCACTCATTTCTCTAGGCTGGGGGTGGTCATAATGTAATGGCTCATTAGTGTAAGGTGCACTCATTTCTCTAGGCTGGGGGTGGTCATAATGTAATGGCTCATTAGTGTAAGGTGCACTCATTTCTCTAGGCTGGGGGGATCATAATGTAAGGATGGCTCATTGGTTTAAGGTGCACTCATTTTTGTAAGCTGGGGGCTCATAATGCAATGGCTCATTGGTGTAAGGTGCGCTCATTTTTGTAGGCTGGGGGGGTCATAATGTAATGGCTCATTGGTGTAAAAGTCAGTGGTGGGTGTGTCTGCTATTTTCATATCACTTCTGCAAAAGTGTTTTGTTTTTGACTCTTTACTCTTCACTAATTTTGTTTGTGTTTTCTTTTCCAACCATGTACTTTGTATATAAAACCTTATTTACAAAGTTGATTATGAAATACCTTTTTTTTTTTTGTCTGTGGTTTTCCGTAATGGATCATTTAGATTTCCACAATTTTTACATGTTTTTTTCTGTGCTTTCAGATTTTGAGCAACGTTATCTTGGTGGAATAAAAGTAAATTACTACAAGTGTGTCAAGACTGAAAAATTTTCCCCATATTTGTTGCCAAATGGAGTCATCTTGAAAATTTCCATCTATAAAGACAAAGACAGTATGCATTTTATTCTTCTTCATGTCTTTCTTTAAATTTGTATTTGATAAGCATTTTTGTTTTAAACAAAAAAAATTGCTTTGTTGTTTTCTAGATTTTGGCTATCTGCATTATCTTGTACAAGATAATAGCCTAACACATAGTTAATTGTAAGGTATATATTATGGATATATGTACCTTATTTTTATTTCTGTACTACACACTATTTCAGGATCCTATATACCTCTTTGAGTCCAGTTGATATATTTAAGAGTATTTCTTCAATATTTTTACGTATCTTAGTATGAAATCTGTTCTGGAGGCTTCCAATTTTTTTACTTTAATTCTTCTTTTCTTTGGGTCAAAACTTTGTCTGTTTTTTTAGGCTAAATGTTGTCCATGCTGTTATTCCTAACCTAGCACGTTTTGTGCTCACAACTTTCATCAGTACTTCATACTGTCTTTGTCTTTGGAAAAGGATAAAAACGTCAATTGCAGTGCTGACTTAAGTTATGAGAGCGAACATACAAGATTAGGCATAGCAGTATGGATGACATTAGGTTTGAAGAGCATAAACGTTTAGCTCTAAAGAACTGAAGAGTTAAAGTGGGAAGATTTGGAACCCTCCAGAACAGATTTCAAATTAATGTATGTAAAAGTCATTGAATAAATACTCCTTAATATGTCAACTGATCTCAAAGAGGCATATAGGATCCTGAAATAATGTGTACTACAGAATACACAGAGTGCTCATAAAGTTCGATTTCATCTGCAAACAATCATTACAGTATTTCATCACCATGTGAATGTGTGCACATTTGTGTGAGTCCTATGAAAGATGTGCATGACTCTATCACATCCTTTCCAAGCTATGCACACAAAGACAACATATTGTATGTGTGCATACAAATTGATGAGGTACAATTCATGCCATGTAGTTTTGTGTGATACTTCAGTGTCAGAGGCTGTTGGAGCCTCCTGAACAATCTGCCGAGTCATTCAGGTTTGTTAGTATTCACTGGTTTGAGCAATTGAGATTGATTCTTTTATCTGTATGCATCTGAATTCGAAGCTAATTGCAGAGGTAAGATACCTTGCTGGGATATGCAACAAGTCGTGTTCATAACTAATCATTTGTCATGGCTGTTGTTGTACAATTACTGGGGAACTGTTCACATAATGCCAGAGGATCATTTATGTTTTGTTTATTAATTATATTGATTAGTGACCACTACTTGGACAGAGTTAATTCATTTAACAAATGTAAATACTCTTTTCTCAAATTGGCCACCATTTTAGTACTAGGATGATTTACATCTGTGCATTATGTTTGCGGTCAGTATATACGTGCTCTGGATCATAGTTTGTGTCTCATCCTATTATCTAGGCTTTTCTGAAGTCTGCTGTTTGTCTTTTATTGTTGTTAACTATAATATTCTAATGGATATACAAGTTATTATAACATCCCTATAAAAAAAATATTCTTAATCCTCCTACCAAAAAAAAAAAAAAAAAATATTGAACATGTTTCAATCATTTATGCAAATTTATTGATAGCAGGCATATAATATTTACTAATCAAACATGTGGAAAGAATTTCGATATAGCTCAAGCTTAGGTTAAGCCTGTTGCTGGACTACATGGCAAAAAAATTGTTAATAGCAATTTTGAAGAATATATTTCGTGCTTCTAAACTTTTTCCATCTGTTTCACACGTTAAAATTCTTCATTTCTGACTATGGAAAGCAGTGTGTACAATTATGTAAGGGAGTTTTTTTAAAAAAATCACTTATATAGGGTGTCCCACTCACTTTCGAGCCCGGCATTTCTTTAATAATATTAACACCAATGAAGATATTGCAACGAAATTTGAAGTGGACTTACCTCATTTCGTGCGAAATGTAATGACATCACAACATGTGCTGGAAATGGCAACCATTTGCGTCCTCACAGCTTTGAACCCAGTGCTGTCTGCCAGCCAGCCGGAGTGCTCCTTCGTGGCAGATACATTCCTAAGTGTGGCGTCACTGAGGAGCAATCCGCCAGCCAGCCGGATGCGCCTCTCTGCTGCTTTGTTATGCCATTTCACTGAGCGTGACTACACAATACGGTTGTTGATAGTGAGTGTTCTTGCTCGTGGATGTTCACGTGCTTGTGAAAATGTATCAGTATACTCCGGAAGAGCAAGTGTTTGTTGTTCACGCTTGTTGGAAAACAGAATCAGTAAAATCTTGTCAACAGCAATTCCTAGAGGTTTGCAGGCAGACATCTGCCGGGCAAGTGCACCATTTGGGCATTGTCGTAGAAATTGGAAACCAAGGGGACTTTATTAATAGACGACCGTGCAGGAGGTCATTCACAAATGTCTGAGGAAATGATCCAGAATGTAAAGGGCCAACTACTTGCATCTCCCAGGAAGTCACTTCGCCAAATGTCACAGGAAACAGGGTTGTCCAAAAGTACTTGTCAATGTGCTGTGAAAAAAGCGAAGCTTCATGCATACCGTATCTCCGTGGTCCACGAACTGAAAGAGCCTGTCCACGTGAAACGAGTGACATACTGTCAGTTGTTTCAGACATTTCTTCAGGAAAATCTGGGGATTCTGGACTACACGTGGTTCTCAGATGAGGCATGGTTTCACCTGTCCGGATACGTCAATTCTCAAAATTCCCGTATTCGGGCCAGTGAAAATCCCAACGCGATACACGAAGAACCCCTTCATTCACAGAAAATTGGTGTTTGGTGTGGGGTGACCTGGCGCCACATAATTGGTCTCATCTTCTTTGATACAACCATCACAATAGCTGCATATATGGAAATCCTCAACACCTTTGTAAATCAATTGGATGACGAAGAACTCTCCATTGGATATTACCAGCATGATGGAGCGAGATCACACACATGAAACACCAGTGTGGCAGAAATTCAGTCCTTTTTCAGTGATCATGTCATTTCAAAGGGTCTATGGCCACCGCGCTCGCCTGATCTGACGCCTCCTGATTACTTTTTATGGGGATATCTGAAAGGGAGAGTTTACCAAAAGAAACTGCAAACCATAGATGCCTTGAAAGCAAACATCACCGAGGAAATTCAGGCAGTGACGGCAGACATCTGGCAAGGACTTTCCACAATATGGTGCACCGGGTTCTGCTGTCTAGACGCAAATGTTGTGATGTCATCACATTTTTCTAGCACATATTTGTGATGTCATCACATTTTGCACGAAATGAGGTAAGTTCACTTAAAGTTTCGTTGCAATATCTTCATTGGTGTTAATATTATTAGAAAAATGCTGGGTTCGGTAGTGAGTGGGACACCCTGTACCAATAATGCGAAAATGTTAACTCACCTTCGTTCTTCTTGGACTTCGTGCTAGTTGTTTGATGTTCCCACAATATATATTGCCTATTCGATGATATTGGCATAGGCATAGATGACTAGGCAGTTGGGACAAGAACATTGCCGGCCACTGACGAAGACTGCGACTTCGGCAGTTAAAACACATATGGAATGACTGAGAAGGTGTGTGTGTGAACAACATAAGCATATCTGAAGTTTTGGAGGATTCATCATTGGCGTTTTTTAATTCGTTTTTTATCGTAATTTTATTCAAATTTTATTCTGATTATGTTTGAATTTTATTTCAATTTTAATGGCTTTTATCTCATCCTGGTTCTTACTAATACATCAAATAAGGGACATTGGTTCATCTGGCTTATGCCAATATCATCGAATAGGCAATATATATTGTGGGAACACCAAACAACTATCACGGAATCCATAAAGAACGAAGGTGAGTTAACATTTTCGTGTTATTGGTGTAAGGAATTTCATAAAAAAACTCACTTACATAATTGTGCACACTGCTTTCCATAGTCAGAAAGGAAGAATTTTAACGTGTGAAACAGAAAAGTTTGGAAGAATGAAATATATTCTTCAAAATTGCTATTATGTGCAAAGAATGCCATTCTGTATTATTTTCCTTTGTTTTGGACTCACAGTTAAATTGTAATGTACCGAACAAATGAGTCGTGTGATGTGACAAGCAGTTTTTTGTTGTTGTTGTTGTTGTTGTTGTTTTAAACCTAGAGTGAAAGGTGATGATGCAGCCGTATGTCTCATAAGACATAATGACAAAATAACATGGACAAGATGGCACAATCGCATTTTATGAGATAAGTTTGTGAATGACAAATTTGTAAGGCTATATACACTGAGTGGCCACTTTATTATGACCACCCCCTCACTACTTCATTGGGCCACCTTTTGCCTTTAATATTGCGTCGATTCTTCTTGGCATGGACTCCACAAGATGTTGATAGGTGGTTTGTGGAATCTGTGACCATGCTTGATGAATAGCATTTTCCAGGAGTGTGAGATTGCAGGGTTGTGGATCCAGCTATTTGATGGCTCGTTCAACTTCATCCCACAAATTCTCAATGGGGTTGAGATCTGGAGATTGTGGGGACCACCTAAGCAAAGTAAACTCACCTGCATGTTCCTGAAACCAATCCTGTACAATACGAGCACTATGGCAGGACGCATTATCTTGTTGAAAGTAGCCATCGCCATTGGGATAAACCATCCACATGACAGGATGCACTTGGTCCGTTAAGATATGATGTGCCAGTCAGACATGAAATAAAGGGCACAAAGCATGCCAGGAAAACATTACACAAACCATATCATTGCCTCCATTAGCTTGAAGGTTTGTAGCAATGCATTTGGGGTCCATGCTTTCGTGCTGTTTCCGCCAAATTCTCACTCGGCTATCGGCATGGTACAATTTAAAACGTGATTCATCGGACCACATAATTTGTTTCCAATGATCGACTGTTCAATCCTTGTGCTCCTGTGCGAACTGGGGACGTTTTCTCTTGTTAACTGCAGACAGCAAAGGTGTTCGAACAGGCCTTCAGCTGCCATAACCCATCTGATGCAGTGTACGGCGAACAGTGAGTGCAGAAATGATTTGAGGGGATCCTTGATTAAGATGGTCTGTAATTTGCTGCACTGTTGCCCTTCTGTTGTCTGTTACCAGTCTCTACACTCTCCGTTCCGCCCGAGCAGTCACTAGTCGATGACGACCACACGTTGCACGTAGAGACCCAGTTTTTTGGCTGACAGTCCAGTCTTTAAACGCTTTAACAACAGCTGCTCCGGAACATTTCACGAAGGCGGCGGTTTCGGTGATACTCGCTCCATGGCTCCGAGCTCCTACAACCATCCCACGTTGAAAGTCCGTCAAATCACATTTTTTACCCATCTTGTCACCCAAAAATCACTTCTACTACCTGCCTCAAGCACTAAGCTTTCCCCTTTTATACTAGCCTTGCCCACTGGCGGCAACAGCGTGCAGTCATAGCTCATTTGCTTAAAACTGTTAAGTGGTCATAATAAAGTGGCCACTCAGTGTATAAAAATTGTGCATTTTGAATGCCCATTTTTAAGTGATGGAAGCAAATTAAATAAATGTGGTGGAAATGTGGGCATTAGCTAGAGTGTTTAGTGAAAAGAATAAGTGTTTGTGAGGAAAACATGAATATATCAGAGAAATGTACATACAGTATTCTACAAAGTATTTGCACAATACTGTCTTGAGTGGCATTAGAGCAGAAAAAAGCCCACATGTCATGCTTGCAGTTCAAGATCATGCTTGTTTGAAGGAAAAGAGCTCAACTGTGTGGCCTGACAATGCCCTAAGACATGATTGCTCAGTGTTCATCACTTCCTGGCTAAGAAATCAATTACCAAATTAGATCATCCACCCTATTCACTTGACTTAGCCACTTGTGATTTCTGGCTCTTCCCCAAAAAGTAAAAACTGCCATGAAAGGATGAAGATTTTCAGACATTTCTGACATCCAGAATAACATGACAAAGGAACTCGAGAGTATTCTAGAAACAAAGTTACAGGTATGTTTCCAGCAATGGCAACAATGTCTAACTAAATGCATAGCAATGAAAGGGGATAACTTCTATGGTGACAGTAGCTACTAAGCACAGGAATGCAAATTAAATTGTCACGCCTTGAAGATTTTTTCCATGATCTTCTATGATCTCCTTTTGTTCTACAGTTATTTTTGCATGATTCTATTTCCAACTCTCATGAGAAAGTTCTAGATTCTTCTTCAACCAAGTTATCTTTTGCTGGTATGCTAGATATAATTTTTTTTTCTTTTTCTTTTTTTTTTTTTTTTTGGCTATTCATTCATCCATTCATTATCTTTGAATCAAGCTCCTTTGTTTAGCATTCGTTTCTCTTATTGAATCATTTCACTTAAGATTTGCAAAATGTGAACTGCAATAGCTGATTTTTTTCTTCTTGGTGATGTATCTTAGCAGAGTTGGGTGTTTGATGTCGAAAACCAAGTTTTGACATGACAGGGGTATAAAATCAATTTAAACTATAAAAAAACTGGGTAAAACTGTCAAAAATTACAAGGGAAAAAAAAAGCCTTACCTACTGCTTTTAAACAGATTATTAGCATTAATAGATTTATTAAAAGTTTGGAACTCATGTTCTATATACACTGAAGAGCAATTGAATTAGAGATACCTGTCTGGTAACGTGAAGCACCACCTTTCGTCCTGATGACGTCGGCGATTCGTCTTGGCATGGACTCGACAAGACACCGGAAGCATTGCGAAGCCATACAGATCCTCAACCCCTGAACAAGCTCCCACAGTTCACGAAGATTTGATGGAGGAGGGGTCAGAGCCTCAAACATCTCTCTCGATGACATCCCAGATGTGCTCGATGGGATTGAGGACAGGTGACCTAGCTGGCCAAGGAAGCAAGGTCACGTCGGTGGAGTGTTCATCCAACCATTCGGATACAATTCAGGAGCGATGGCACGGTGCATTGTCTTGTTACAGGATGAGGTCCCCAGTGGGATGTTGAAGACGCTCAAACGGGAGTAAATGGTCGTCCAGGATATCCTGGTAATGTTGACCTGTGAGGGACAATGTCACATGTACCAGGAGTCCCATTTCAGTCCACGTAAACAGTCCCCAGACGAGAATGCCACCCCCACCAGCTTGAAGAGTGCCCTGCTGGCAAGAAGGATCCATCACTTCATGTGGTTTGCGCTGTACTCGTATCCTGCCATCCGCATGTACCAACGTAAATCTCGACTCATCAGTCCAGGTAACATTTTTCCACATGTCTAGGGTCCAGTGACTATGTTCCTGCACCCATGCTAATCTTTGCACCCTGTGATGTGCGGTCAGCAGCGGTACCCTCGTGGAACGATGGCTTCTGTACCCCATAGCGAGGAGATGGTTCTGGATGGGGTGGCTGCTTACACGTTTTTGTGCACCAGCGTTAAATTGCTGAGTGATTTCTTGCACTGTGGCCCGTCTATCCACTGTTACAATGCGAGCTAGCCGACAATGACCCCGCTCATCCACATGCTGTTGTCCACGGATGTTGGCCTTTGCAGGGATGGTTTTACCGGATTCGATGTACTCACAGTGCACCCGTGACACAGTAGCTCATGAAAATCCCAGTGCCTGCCGACTTCCGAGATGGAGTGACCCATTCATCGGGCCCCGACAATTTGCCCACAATCAAATGTGCTTAGATCCTTCGTCTTACCCATACTGCATCCGACTCTTACTGATTCCCGTCACATCACTCCTTATATTGTCGGATCGCTGCATACGTCATGTCGTTTCCGTTTACAGGGCTGCCCACAGCACAACATTTGCATAACGGGCCAGCTGTCTCTAATTCAATTGCTCTTCAGTGTATAATATATATATATATATATTCTTTTTGCAAATTTTGTTATAGAAGAAAAGAAGTGTTATTTTTTATCAACTTTTTAATATTTTTTTCATATGTGCAGGATCAATTGCTTTAACATAAAACTATGCAGAGTTATTATTAATTATAATCACAGATCTAATGGTATGGCTCATTTTTCCCCCTCATAGCACATAATAGCACATTTATAAATGATGTCATACCTTAGAGTGTATAATGCCAAAGGTAAAAAACATTCTTTCTTTGAGACAGAGCTGGCAGGACCTGATAGCAAAATTATTGCTATTTGAACAGGTTCAGAAGCAGAAGCAGTCATAAAACCTCCACATTTGGAAATTCCTTTCTGCCAGATCACAGGATTGGTCATCTTTCCATTTTTGCTGAAATAGGATAGAAGGAATGGCACTTCCTCAGCTTCATAAGAAATTAGCCAAAGCAAATACCCACTAACTCTTTATGCCACCCATGTGCAGGCAGATTCATTTCATATGTTGGTTAACTCTTTGCATATACACTATATTGACAAAAGTCATCGGACACCCCTTCAAAAGCAAATGAACAGATCCGCTGTATTGTTAAAATGCACAGTACAGCTGCAAATGGTATAAAAACAAGCCTGCAGCTGACCACAATCATATTACACTGTGAGGTTGAGTGAAAATGTTGCGGTGGGAGAGAACTGACTTTGCAAAAGGAAAGATTGTTGAGTGTTATATTAGTGGGTTGTCCATAAGAGAAACCGAGAGGCGTTTAAACATACCCAAGTCATCTGTTTTGGATGTACTGAATAAATGGAAGACACATGGCATGCCTGAAGCAGCAAAATGTACCGGCAGACCAAAGAAAATCAGTGATAGAGGACGTCGAAGCCTCAGGAGAGTCATTACAGCTAATCGAGGGAGTACTGCACAAGACCTCAGTGTACAGGTGAGTAAAAATGCTGGAACCTCGGTATGTACACGTACCATTCCCAGAGAACTTCATTCCATGGGTTACCGTGGTCGTGCGGCTGCTCATAAGCCTTTCATCTCCACTCGGAATGCTACTCCTTGTTTAGCATGGTGTAAAGAACATTTATTGTGTATCGTAGATCAATGGAAACGGGTCCTATGGATTGATGAATCCAGATATGCAATCCATCAATCTGATGGCCATGTGTGGGTATGGCAGCAGCCGGGGGAATGCTATTTACCACAGTGTACTGTTCCTTTGGTCAAGTTTGGAGCTGGCAGTGTACTCGTGTGGGGCTGTTTTTTTGTGGTATGGTCCCAGCCCATTGGTTATCGTGGACAAACCTGTTAACCAGCATGTCTACCTGAGATATTCTGGACAGTTATGCCCTACAAACTCTGTGGCAATACTATGGAACTGAGCCTTGTTGGTACCACCGGGATAATGCACCGAGCCATAAAGCAAGGACTGTTACGGCATGGTTTGATGATAATTCTGTATCGTGTGTGGACTGGACAGCACAGAGCCATTATCTTAATCCCATAGAGCACCTATGGGATGATTTAGAGAGCCGCATAAGAAGTTTGGAACTAAGGCCTACTACTAAGCAACAGTTAGCGGCAGCATTATGTACTGAATGGAAGCGCATACCTATTGCTGTGTTCCAAAACCTTGTCGAAAGCATGTCTCGAAGGGTCAGTGCATGCATTAAGGCCAAAGGTGGACCGATACTGTACTAATGTATGTCAATAAATGCTATGTTGTGTTTCTCTTCTAGGTGTCCAGTGACTTTGGTCAATATAGTGTATGTTTAAGGGACAAAATGTAACCCAAATAATGAAGTGGTTTCAGGATTTGCTCCATTCCTGTTTTCACCTTTTCAATATGTGGTCTAAGGGAACTTTCTTTCAGAGGACTAAACCAAACATATCATGCATCAGCAGTTGTGGCTGATCTTACTAGAATATTTAATATCACATATTGCATAATATAAATTTATATATTGCATAATATAACCTTACTACAGGCAAACATTATGTAAATGCCTACCTGCAGACATGCCGTAGCACATCCTTTAACATTTTAGGCATGTCAAAACTTTCCCGGTCGTGAGATCTGTACAGCAGTTGCAAAACAATTATTTAATTCAAAGCCTATGTTCTCCAAATCTACTCCCTTAAGCATATTCAAATGTTTAATAATACTTGTTAATAATTATATTTAATTTGAATATGCTTAAAGGAGTAGATTTGGGGAACATAGGCTTTGAATTAAATAATTGTTTTGCAACTGCTGTACACATCTCACCATCAGAAAAGTTTTGAAAGTTTTGATGTGCCTGAAATGTTAAAGGATGAGCTACAGTATTTCTGCTGATAGGCTTATCACTTGTATTATTGTGATTTTGAGTTGCACGTGTTTCGTGAAATGTCTGCTTGAACTTTTGAACTCAGACAGCATATTTCATTTTGGAATCTTGCTACAGGCATTGTATTGTATTACTCAATGTTAATGTCAAATATTATATAAATGCTATCATAAAGGGCACCTTTCTTGATAGCATTCAACAATGTTTTTAAATTATATTGGGATATTTTTATTATTTTATTATTTTTTTTTTATTGGAGGTTTAACGACCACCATAAGCAACTCAATGGGCTATAAGCAGTTGCCCATTCCTAATTTAGGGTCACTGGTTCCAGGGAAGGGAGAGAGCCAGTGCCGTAAGACAAACACAACATCCATGCCTCATCGGGATTCGAACCCAGACCCCTTTCGGACAAATGATCAGAGGCCATTGCTTAGACCACTGCGCCACCGGGGTGGCTTGAGGTTTTTGCTACCAGAATTTTTTACATCAGTGACAGTTTAAATCACAGTAAACACCATCAAAAACTGTCATTTGTTAAAAACTTGCCAACCCTGTGTCTCAGTATTAGTTTATGCCACAGATTGCATTCTTGATAAAGGTCCCTGCATCATAACTTTTTAACAAACAAAAAGAAAAAAAAAACCCTTCTTTTAAGTATCTATTGCAAGAGGTCTCCCACTAAAGCATGTATCAATGAAAAGTAAAAATATACACACTTTCACTAAAATTCCAGCTTGTGTGACTCTGATTGCAGAACAAATAGTATTTTCATAATTGTGAGCCTGTAGCAAGAGTAACTGAGCCCTTGGTTATCATTTTCACAGTGAAGAAGTACTCTTGACTGAATTGGTTTTGAAATTTCAAGATTTTTTTCAATTATAGTAGATTCTGGTTATACTCAAGAGATGCATATAGCATATTAAATACGTTTACTTTTGTGGTGTAGTAAGCACAAGATTTGCCACGCTTTCGCACTCCACTGGGAGGCTTTTTCAAGGCAATGGTAGACATAAAAATGCAGGGAATTGGAACACGTAAGGAACAAAGATGATTTTTGATAATAACGTGGGTGACCATGAGCATATTACATGAATTTTTATCATGCAATTTGTGTAATATGCTCATGATGTCACCCACATTATTATCAAAAATCATCTTTGTTCCTTACGTGTTCCAATTCCCTGCATTTTTGTGTCTACCATTGCCTTGAAAAAGCCTCCCAGTGGAGTGCGAAAGCTTGGCAAAACTTGTGCTTACTACATCACAAAAATAAATCGATTTAATATGCTGTGCATCTCTTGAGTATTCACAGTCTGGTGTGCTTATAATAACACTAGATTCTGGTTAATTGGGCCATCGACTAATTGGGACAATTTTTGAAGAACATCCCAAAATAACTTTTTGAGATAAAGCTTCACATAATTGGAACAGCCACTTGATTAGGCCAAAGCATTGTAGCCCTGATGTATCTTAATTAACCGGAATCTACTGTATTTTTAAATCATATTCATCTTTGCAACGTTTGTATTTTATATTGAATTTATGTCACTAAAGGTGTTTTAGCATGCTTTATTCAAACAACTTTTGTATTCTGTAATAAACAACTTTTGTGTTCTGTAACCATATTCTTTATTCCAAAGTTAGTTTCACTATTTGAAAAACTGAGCAAAGCTTTTCTTTACAAGGTACTGAATTAAAAGAAACATGTGAATATTACTTGAATAGAGTGGATCTATTAGTGGTTTGCAAACGACAATTAGAAGAAGGCAAAGTAACTGAGCAGTTTAAAGAAGGTCGTAAAGATTGCCTTAAAGGTAAGCTTTGATTTTTTCTTTTTTGTCATATATTGTGACACTGCATTTCTTTGTTTCTTTTTAATAGAAAGATGGACACAAAGTATATGCCAAGTTGAAGTTTACTAGCTCTGCTTTCACTGTAAGGAACTGGCTGAATAAGAACAAAATGTGGCATTTATAAAGATATTTTTTGTATCCAGAACAGTAGATAAAAGTAAAGTGAATTAATATTTAGATGTGTGTGTGTATTTACAGCTCTAAATAAGGTTTTATTTTGCATAGTTGAGCCCACTGAAAACATTATTCATTTGATTTTAACCTGTCTAATTTTGATGCCACCAAAGTCCAGTGTGAAATGAGCCCACCTTTTGAGTAGAAGAACCAATTTCAAGCATTGAACAGCATTTTAGTCATGTGAAATCTCCTAGATTTCAAGCCAATAATATATCCTCTGTGCAAACAAACAATAAATGCTAGTTTTAAATGCTTGTATTATGTGTTGCATCTTTACCTTCAAAAATTAAAAAAAAAAAAAACTGAAAAAAGAAGAAAAGATATAATTAAGAATCACAATTGCTGTAAATATGACTTAATTTATTTTGATTAATTTGACATTTTAGGGTATCATACATTTGAGGTGCAAGCGTGATATCCTCCTACCAAAAAAAAAAAAAAAAAAAAATACATGTATATGTCATCATTATCATCAACCATTATCAATCCACTGCTGGACGAAGGTCTCCCCAAGTTTCCTCCACAACGGTCTGTCTTCTGCCAGTCTCCTCCATGTCACTCCCGCATACTTTCGAATTTCATCCACCCATCTCCCATGTGGTCTTCTTCTGGGTCTATTCCTGTCCCTTGGAATCCAATCTAAAATTTTGGCTGTCCATCGATGGTCTGTCCTTCTGGAAGTATGTCCAGCCCATTGCCATTTCAGGGATTTAACTCTGATCATGATGTCTTCCACTCTTGTCATTTTTCGGATCCACGAGTTCCTCTTCTTATCTCTCCTGGTTACACCAAGCATGCACCTCTCCATGCTGCTTTGAGTTGTCTGCAGCCTTTGTATGTCTCTTTTAGTTAAGGTCCACGTCTCTGCACCATACGTAAGCACTGGAAGGATACATTGATCAAACACTTTTCTTTTAAGACATAATGGCATATTGCTCTTGAAAATTATGCTGTTTCTTCCAAAAGCTCTCCAGGCAAGTTTTTTGTATGCCGATTAATTTCTTCATCAATGTGACCCTCACGTGATATCTGCTGTCCAAGATAAATGTACGTGTCTGTTATCTCCAGCTTTTCTCCATCAATCGATAAATCTTCATTTCTTGTAAAAGTATTGAACATCACTTTTGTCTTCTGAAAGTTCATTTTTAATCTCACTTTTTTACTCTGGTCAGCAAGTTCCTGGATCATACTCTGCAGCTCTGATGGGGTAGTTGCAAAAATGACTACGTCATCAGCAAAACGAAGGTGGGTTAGATAATCTCCATTAATCTTTATCCCTTTGTTTTCCCAGTTCAGTGATTGAAAGACATTTTCCAATGTGGCATTAAAGAGCTTCGGAGATATGGTGTCACCTGGTCTCACTCCTTTTCCAATTTTTATGTGTGTTGTATTTTCAAACAGCCGAATCTTTGCACTTGCATTTTCATAGATGTTATTAATAATATTAATGTATGCATCTTCAATACCGCAGGATTTCAGAGCCATTGTAACTGCTGATGGTTTAACCGAATCAAATACTTTTTCATAATCAATAAAAGCCATGCACAATGGAAGTTCATACTCCCTCGCTCTTTCAATTATTTCTCTCAGTTCGTGGATATGATCTATTGTGCTGTAGCCACTCCTGAATCCAGCTTGTTCTCTCGGTTGAGCCATGTCCAGTGTCACCTTCAAGCGGTGTGAAAGAACTGTGGTGAAGATTTTATAAACCACTGATAGGAGGCTGATAGGTCTGTAGTTCCTGAGATCCTCAATGTCACCTTTTTTATGTAGCTAGATCATTGTAGCGTTGTTCCAATCCTCAGGAATCTTCCCTTCATTAAGGCATCGAGTGAAAATTTGGGCGAGTACTGTTTCGATTTCTCCACTTGCTTCTTGTATGATGTCTACAGTAATTCCATCTTCTCCTGGAGCTTTCCCCTGCTTCATGTTCTTGATTGCATGTGCAACTTTTTGTGGGAGGACTGGAAGAACTCTGGTACCTTTCATGATGTCTGGAGTACATGTATCATCCCTTTCATATAATTTGGAGTAGAAATCTTTCACTCTTGTCAAAATTTCGCCTCTGTTTCTTGTTACAGAACCATCTTCTTTTCTCAGTGCCATAATCTGTTTTCTTCCCTTACTGAGATGTCCCTTTGCTATCTTTAGGCGTTGGTTGTTTTCAATTGCTTTCCTTACTAGTTCACAGTTGAATTTCCTTACGTTTTCAGTGATACTATATATTCCACTTTGGAGGTCACATCTTCTTTAGTTGTCCTCATCTCTCTTCTTTTTTGCATCAACATTTTGGTTTTTCCTGAAAATTTGTTCACATGCAACTTGTTCTTAGACCCAGCTAATTTTGTTGCTGTTTCCATAAGAGCTTTGGTTACTTTTCTGTTACCTTCAGAAATATCCACTTCTTCCGATGTTAGGCCTTCTAAAGCAGAGAATATGTTCTTCAGTTCCAACTTGAAGGCATTATGGTGCTTTTTAAGGTTGGTTATGTCAATACATTTTGTTTGTCTTATGAGCTTGCCACGTTTGAGTTTAGTGTTGAGGTGCATCTTACATCTCACCAATCAATCTATGGTCACTACCTGTGTTGAACTTGTTTAGCACACTGCAGTCTTCTATGACAAATTTTTTGTTACACATCATAAAATCAATTTCACTTGTCATCCCATTTGGATGTCTCCATGTCCATTTCCTGTGTGGCTTTTTCTTGAAAAAGGAGTTCAAGATGAAAAACCCTTCTGCCTCTGCAAACTCAACGAGAGTATTTCCACGCTGGTTTCTGTTGCCGTGACCGAATTTACCTACTGAAGTTTCATTCTGTTGCCCTATTTTTGCATTGAAATCTCCCATAATTATCTTCAAGTGCAGCTTACCTTTATTATTTAGATGACGAATTTCCTCATAAAATTCTTCAATTTCTTCTTCAGGATGACTTGTGGTGGGTGCATAAGTTTGAATAATCTGAGCCTGGTATCTTCTCGAGAGTTGAATAACGAGTCGTGCAGCTCTGTCAGAGGAACTTTCAACTTCTACAACTTTATCCTTCAGTTTCTTGTTTATTATAAATCCAACACCACTTATATATATATATATATATATATATATCCTGAGCTGCTCAGTCTGAAACCAGCTTTGTATAACTGTCCATGTTTCAATACATTCCCTTGTAAATACAGACAAATCTCGATTTAAAGAACTTCAAGGGACCAACAGTCTTGTATGTAAAATCGCGGAATTCGCTAAATCGACGAAGCGTTTCGAATGAAACATTTAAATTAAGCTAGTGTTCATAACAGAATATGTAAGCAGCTATGTTCTCTTTCTTTCAGTGACATTTAAATTATGTATAGTACTTTTAATTACGATTTTTATATAAAAAAATGTTATAATACGTACACATTTATTTTGCATATTAAATACATAATTCGTAGATATTAGACTTCAATATGTAGCATCAAAATTTAAGCATACTTTAAAATTGCAAGAAAAATACCATAGTTGATTTTTTCCCAAGCATTTGACTTCTTAAATAATGATTTCAGTATCCTAAATTGCATGAAACAGAACATGAATTAGTACTAATTAACTTGTTGAAACAGAATATGTGTTGATTACCTTTTCACACTGTGGAAAATAAATGCTTTAGAGAAGATTGCTTATGTTTTTTCTGAACGTTTAGCTTTATAAATTGCAGCTTCAATTTTATGAACTGCATGAAAAATGTCATTAATATCGAAGGGCATCAAGTACTTTTTAGTACATTCTATACTGTTACCAGCAACACTAAAGCAGCTAGCTTTCAGTTCTGTTTCATCTTCTTCATCAGTTTTTGATGCATTTAGTCCAGTCTGTTTATCGAAAACATCATCAAGGGATTGGATTTGGGCTAACTTTTAACGTAAAAATGATGGTTAGCATAGTTTTGTGGTTTAAAAAATAAAAAAATGTTCACAAAATTGAGGAAATGTGTTCGTTAAATTGGGAAACGCCAAGCATTAATTTCAGTGTGATTCCGTCAGGACCATAAAAAATATATGTAAAATTGTGGAATTCGTTAAATCGTAGTCCGTTAAATAGAGGTTTGACTGTACACACTTACATGCTTCAATATTTTACCTTGGGCCCTATTAATTGTAAATGCAGACTGAACGTATTAAAAAATTAAATTTTTCTCTTAACCAAAAATGTAACTTTGGTAGAACACACCAGAATGCATAGAATCATTATCAAATCATTTGTTTCTGTAACTTCTTTGAGGATCATATGGTGATGAAGTAAAGATTTTATCACTGAACTGTAATAAAACTGCATTATTATGAACAGATGGAATAAACAATGTAATCTGCAAGTTTGGTTAAACACTAATACTGATCATGAAAGAAATACGGGATTATGCCATATAATACAAATTTTGAAGATGACAATCCGATTTTTGGCGTAAATGTGACAAGGATGATAAGTCAGATAATATCCGAAAACTTGAAAATTTTCATCGTCCTGGAGCGGGACTCGAACCCGCGTCTCCCAGAAAATGCCTGGGTATGCTAACCACTACACCACCCAGAACGACCAAGTTTCAAGTTTCCGATCACTTTGAATTTAACCATCACAGGATTCGCTAGTCGAAGCAACCGGCATTCTGGGTGGTGTAGTGGTTAGCATACCCAGGCGTTTTCTGGGAGACGCGGGTTCGAGTCCCGCTCCAGGACGATGAAAACTTTCAAGTTTTCGGATATTATCTGACTTACCATCCTTGTCACATTTACGCCAAAATCGGATTGTCATCTTCAAAATTTGTACTAATACTGATATTTTTAGGTAGTATGCATACACACATTATCATTAGTGTTTAATTCAACTTGCAGATTATGTCACACTGCATCTATGTGCAATACTACAGAAGTGCTGGCTCAGGTCGTCCTCTTTGCTCAATTTGAAGTTTACCCTCATATCAAAACAGAGCAAATGGTGTCTTTTCAAACAGTTTATTAGTGATATCATTCTTTTTAACTCACTAAATACACTTCACATCCAAGAAACAAAATGTCACACATTTTAATTCACTAACAAGCATTAACTGTACGACAAACAACTAAAACAGCTGGTGCAGAACATGTACTTTCTAAAGTAGCTGTTGGACTTGCTCCATGGGCGTAGCTCTATGCTCGGTGAATCTTTGAGAATGCATTCACAGATAGCCCTGCATCCTGCCGTACATTGTTGTTATGGGCCTGCAATGGTGATTCTGGCTTGCTGGGCTTCAACATCAGTCAGCAAAGACATGGCATACACAGAATGTGCTAGCAATGTAGTTGCTAGCCATTCAAATGCATAAATAAATTTATGCAAATGATTTTGTTTCTGTTTTTTTAATTATTTGACTTTCTTGGGGTTCATAGCTACCCTAGCTAATCTAGAATATATGCCACTTCCTCAACATATACATTTTCATATCACTGTTGTTTAACATATTCAAATTGTTGGGATATGGAAATGCATGAGTCTATGTATCATCTACTAAAACAAAAGTTCTATACGTTGTGCAGTTTGTGAAGGACATTGAGATGAAGTTCAACGTTTACTGGACTTTGGTCGCACAAAAATGACTACGAATACCAGCTCAATGACAACATGCGTGTACATACAACTGAGGGTAATGACGGCTTATGAAGAATTTCTTGAAGACACGGACTACACCTTCCATTGATTTTGGCAAACGAAGCTGTTTGGTTACAAAGTGTTTTAACTTCAATAGGAAGATTTTAACTTTAAACTTGAGCATTTCTTCACAAAGTGAATGAGGAGAAACACTCTTCCTTTTAAATACTCTGTCTTCGTGGAATTAGTAATGTACGTACGAAAGATATGTCTTTCAACGGAAATGTATGGCGTTCATCAAATTGGCGACATACATAAAGAACTAAGAACAACAAGATGCAAGACTCAAGGTAAATGCATTTCTTTATTTAAAACAACAACAACATATGAGCAATAAGAACTAACAAAATATGTGGAGCTCCCCTAACAAAGGTCTAGAGAAACGTGAGCAGAACAATTTGACAGCTTATGTCACAATATTAAAAAAATATTCACATTGAATTTTTTAAACTCTTTGTCTGATTCTACATCTTTCCCATTGTGACTTTTTTCATCAAAAAGTTTTTTATTTGTTAATTATTTTTCATACTTCTGTGTCATTATACTGTGTATAGTGTTTTGACTAAACATTCTTTTCTGACATCTGTGCAATAATTTTGCATTTTTTTTTTCTGTAGAGCTAATTTGTGTCACTTCCTTGTCTGGAACTACTGAAAAGATTATTATGCAGTATTACTCCAGTGTGAGAGCAGATGGTCTTTCTGAAAGAGATGTTACTCCTTTGCAATTTAATGAAGAGTTTCATGACAGAAAAGATTTCCTCTCTTTGCGAGAAGTTGATTATGAAGAGTATGTGGCACCTGAAGAGAACATTGAGGAAGCACCTAAAAAATCTCTTAGGAAGTCTGAGGTACAAAGTGAGGAAGATGGTGATGCAAATCAAGAAGATAAAGTTGTTGAGAATGTAGAAGAAGATAAAGATATTGAGAATGTAGAAATAGTTGATGAAGATCTTGCTTCAGTTGGACAAAATTCAGCCAAAACAGAAGCTACTTCATCTGAGATTACTGTCAGAACTGATGATGAAAGTTCATTGGTTACTATAAACAAGAATGAATGTACCATTAAGACTGAAGAAGACAGAAATGAAAACACTGTGCAAGACAAGGAAAAGCAACGCAAGGGAATACGGGTTAATATTTTTTATTAATTTTTTTAAATATTTTTTATTAATTTTTTATTAATTCTGGCATTTGTTTCTTCTATGCAAACTGTACATTTTTAAGAAATTTGCAAATGATATAATAGGGGAAGAAATGTAAGGCACCCAGTCACCATGTTACCTGAAAATTTTAACCTGGCTACTGAGTTTTAAAATTTTATTCTGGAAATTTAATATTTCAGAATTTGAATTTCTATTATGAAGCATCCATCTCTTTAATAAAAGAAAAAGTACAGAATACAGATTTTTTTTTTCTGTTTGTGTCTTTTTTTTTTTTTTTTTTTTTTGTACACTACTTACCAGAAAATCAGAATAATGAAGATGCCTGTATAAATTTTTGACCCTATCACCAGTAGAGTTATTTATTCTGCAGCAAAACTGGCAGTAGTGTTTTAGGCCAAAGTTCTGTGGTGCAATCCTAGAGAGATAGTGGGAACATGCAGAGGAAGCATCAGAAATTTTTGCAGCTATGACATTGATTTTGCATGGGGTGCTTATGAGTTTATTTTTCCATTTGCAGTTTTGTTGAGTGTTGTACACCAGATGACAAAGCTAAACTTTTTGAAATAAAAACCTATTTTGAAATGCAATTATTACAATATGTTCCCTAGTTTTAGTTTTGGACATTGCACTGAGTTATTAAACAATATCTATGAAATAATGCATTAATTTTGATCATAAATGAGTGGTAGGCAATGCACGTAACTAACACACTAATTAAGAAGAAGGTAGTGTAGAACACGCTAAGTTATGTACAAAAGCTTAATGCAAATATATTTCAGCCATTACTATGACCTTCATCAGTGCAACTACGATTGGTTTACGTTGCCAGATTGGAAAGGCAAGTTTTGTAATGGTAACTCCGGGTGACGTAATGCAATGAGGGATTTCCAGATGTAAGGAACGAAAATGGGGAGCTCAAAGTTCCAATTTTTGGAAAATAAAATTTCCAAACTTTCTCTAAACCTCAGAGCATATCGATTTTGGAAGGGAGCCAACTTTTTAGTATCGGACCAAAGTGGAATAGCAGAAGTGTCAGCCATGGTAAGGAGATAAGGCAGATGAAGGTTTTCCAAATTTCACATCAGATTTGTGTTCCTGAAGTCTTGAGAGAATTTTCCTTAATGAACTTCCTATGTACGTGGTTAATCCAACGTTAGTCTTGATTGGAATTTTATACACTCCAGGCAGAAGAAAATGGAGGTTTTGGGTCTCTCTCATTACAGAGTATAACAGAAATTGAAGGGAAAGAACGAATGGCAAGTCTATATCCTTTTCTTTTGAAGATACTGATGAGCTTGTAGGCAGAAGGTTCATGGAAAGGGATTGAGCCAGCAGATGTTAGTTCCTTTTTTGGTTAAACAGGTTGAAGAACAACTGGTTTTTTCTTAGCATTTTGAATTAATTTAGAAACCAGGAGAGGGGGAAAGCCATGTTGAGTAGCGATCAAGCGGATGTTTGCTAAATCATTTGTTAGATTAACTTCAGTGTTACAAACCAAATGAGCTCGATGAATGAGAGACTTGAGGGCTGACAGTTTATATTGGTGGAAGGTATGAGAATTGAAAGGAATAATGCTATTGGTAGAAACTGGTTTTTGGTAGACAGAAGTGGAAAGAAGATTATTACATTTTGAGATGCTGACATCCAAGAAATTTATCTTGCCATCAATTTCTTCATTAATAGCGAATCTAATGGATGGGAATTTTTCAGTGATTAAATTTGTGAGTTGCAATAGATCTTTTTGAGGATGAGGCCAGATGACAAAGATATCGTTGACATAACAGAGCCATAAGGTTGGTTGTTGGTCATGTTGCATCACTATTGATTGTTCAATATTTTACAGGTATACTTCAGCCAAAAGTGGGGAAAGAGGTGACCCCATCGGTACACCTTGGTTTTGTTGATAGCATTGATTATTAAAAACGAAGAAACTGTGTTGACAAAGAGAATACAGGCAATCATACAAATCCTTGGTTAAAGTGCCATCCATGGGGAATTGTTCTTTGAATTTATGAATGAGTAGCATGTGTGCTTCAAATTGAGGCACACAAGGAAAAAGTGATTCAACATCCAGGGTAAACATACTATTGCAACTCACAAATTTAATCACTGAAAAATTCCTGTCCATTAGATTCACTATTAATGAAGAAATTGATGGCAAGATAAATTTCTTGGATGTCAGCATCTCAAAATGTAATAATCTTCTTTCCACTTCTGTCTACCAAAAACCAGTTTCTACCCATAGCATTATTCTTTTCAATTCTCATACCTTCCACCAATATAAACTGTCAGCCCTCAAGTCTCTCATTCATCGAGCTCATTTGGTTTGTAACACTGAAGTTAATCTAACAAATGATTTAGCAAACATCCGCTTGATCGCTACTCAACATGGCTTTCCCCCTCTCCTGGTTTCTAAATTAATTCAAAATGCAAAGAAAAAACCAGTTGTTGTTCTTCAACCTGTTTCACCAAAAAAGGAACTAACGTTTGCTGGCTCAATCCCTTTCCACGAACCTTCTGCCTGCAAACTCATCAGTATCTTTAAAAGAGAAGGATATAGACTTGCCATTCGTTCTTCCCCTTCAATTTCTGTTATACTCCGTAATGACAGAGACCCAAGACCTCCACTTTCTTCGCCTGGAGTGTATAAAATTCCAATCAAGACTAACGTTGGATTAACTGCATACATAGGAAGTTCATTCCGGAAAATTCTCTCAAGACTTCAGGAACACAAATCTGATGTAAAATTTGGAAAACCTTCATCTGCCATATCTCTTCTTACCATGGCTGACACTTTTGCTATTCCACTTTGGTCCGATACTAAAAAGTTGGCTCCCTTCCAAAATCGATATGCTCTGAGGTTTAGAGAAAGTTTGGAAATTTTATTTTCCAAAAATTGCAACTCTGAGCTCCCATTTTTATTCGTTACATCTGGAAATCCCTCATTGCATTACGTCACCCGGAGTTACCATTACAAAACTTGCCTTCCCAATCTGGCAACGTAAACCAATCGTAGTCGCACTGATGAAGGCCGTAGTAATGGCTGAAATATATTTGCATTAAACTTTTATACATAACTTAGCATGTTCTATACTACCTTCTTCTTAATTAATTTTGACTATTGAAAGTCACAATTTTGTATGTGTAGTTTTTGTTTGGAACTGGCAGGAAAAATGATCTGGTGCCTGAAAATTTTGGGATTTATCTACCCCTGATATATGTATCAAAAATTTTCTACTATGCACGTGTGTGTACATGCACAGTTCTATTCCAGTATGTGATTCATTAATTTATGACAACCTAGTTTTACAGTGTTACTATTACTATGATTCTGCTTTTATGTTACTATAGATCAGGATCATAGTAATAACAACACTAAGACATTTGAGTGGGCCCCTAGGCTGAGGCATCCAAATGGGTCCCTAGGCTAAGGTATCTGAGTGGGCTCCCCAATGAATTTATGACAGAGAATAATTATAAAGTCTGTTAAAACATGAAAGTGTAACAATAGGCTTGTGATAAGTAATAATACATAGTGCATTTTTCAGACTAGTAAATTATCTGCAGAGTTTTCATAACAAGTCACTGTATTTTCTATTGTTCTCACAACAGCATGAAGTAGAAGCTTAAGATCCCTAGATTTTGTCTTGGATTTTTTAATGATTTAGCATTGTATACTTTTTTTAGTGCATCTGTTTTTTTTTTTTTTTTTTTTTTTTTTTTATTATGCAATGTGAAGCCACAGGGGATTTTGACCATTAGCGGTTCCAAGCACAATTAGAGAGGTGTGGTGTATGGTGGTGAAAAAGCTGAAACTGTCTCTCTGACTTTGCTGTACACAGCGATGTGAAACCCTTAGTCAGTCATTGCCTTGAAATCTGGTCGTCTTCCAGCCTCTGTTTGTGATCAAGTGGAAATCATACAAGACAAAACTAAAACTATTTTATAAATCTCTCCATCTATCAGTTGTGTATCATGTGTGGTGTAGCAGAATGCCTCCAGAGCCCTTGGCAATGGTGAGTCCCTAGGCTATTGCCCCTTTAGACCCCCCCCCTCCCCTTAATCTGGCCCTGCTATAGATGGGTGTCCATTAAGAACAAAGGATGATAGAATGATAGAAAAAAGAGTTTTTTTCTGTGGAAAATTCCTTAATTTGCGGTACAGCAACAACTAAGTGCTCATAGTATGTTGATAAAAATATATCCATAACATTAACCTGTATTGATATATATCATCATCATCATCATTGTCAACCATTATCAATCCACTGCTGGACGAAGGTCTCCCCAAGTTTCCTCCACAACGGTCTGTCTTGTGCCAGTCTCCTCCATGTCACCCCTGCATACTTTCGAATTTCATCCACCCATCTCCTATGTGGTCTTCTTCTGGGTCTTTTCCTGTCCCTTGGAATCCAATCTAAAATTTCGGCTGTCCATCAATGATCTGTCCTTCTGGCAGTATGTCCAGCCCATTGCCATTTCAGGGATTTAACTCTGATCATGATGTCTTCCACTCTTGTCATTTTTCGGATCCACGAGTTCCTCTTCTTATCTCTCCTGGTTACACCAAGCATGCACCTCTCCATGCAGCTTTGAGTTGTCTGCAGCCTTTGTATGTCTCTTTTAGTTAAGGTCCACGTCTCTGCACCATACGTAAGCACTGGAAGGATGCATTGATCAAACACTTTTCTTTTAAGACATAATGGCATATTGCTCTTGAAAATTATGCTGTTTCTTCCAAAAGCTCTCCAGGCAAGTTTTGTATGCCGATTAATTTCTTCATCAATGTGACCCTCACTTGATATCTGCTGTCCAAGATAAACGTACGTGTCTGTTATCTCCAGCTTTTCTCCATCAATCGATAAATCTTCATTTCTTGTAAAAGCATTGAACATCACTTTTGTCTTCTGAAAGTTCATTTTTAATCCCACTTCTTTACTCTTGTCAGCAAGTTCCTGAATCATACTCTGCAGCTCTGATGGGGTAGTTGCAAAAATGACTACGTCATCAGCAAAACGAAGGTGGGTTAGATAATCTCCATTAATCTTTATCCCCTTGTTTTCCCAGCTCAGCGACTGAAAAACACCCTCCAATGTGGCATTAAAGAGCTTCGGAGATATGGTGTCACCTTGTCTCACTCCCTTTCCAATTTTTACGTGTGTTGTATTTTCAAACAGCCTAATCTTTGCACTTGCATTTTCATAGATGTTATTAATAATATTAATGTATGCATCTTCAATACCGCAGGTTTTCAGAGCCATTGTAACTGCTGATGGTTTCACCGAATCAAAGGCTTTTTCATAATCGATAAAAGCCATGCACAATGGAAGTTCATATTCCCTCGCTCTTTCAATTAGTTCTCTCAGCACGTGGATATGATCTATTGTGCTGTAGCCACTCCTGAATCCAGCTTGTTCTCTCGGTTGAGCCATGTCTAGTGCTACCTTCAAACGGTGTGAAAGAACTTTAGTGAAGATTTTATAAACTGCTGATAGGAGGCTGATAGGTCTGTAGTTTCCGAGATCCTCAATGTCACCTTTCTTATGTAGCAGGATCATTGTAGCGGTGTTCCAATCCTCAGGAATCTTTCCTTCATTAAGGCATCGAGTGAAAATTTGGGCGAGTACTGTTTCAATTTCTCCACTTGCTTCTTTTATGATGTCTACAGTAATTCCATCTTCTCCTGGAGCTTTTCCTCGCTTCATGTTCTTGATTGCATGTGCAACTTCTGCTGGAAGGACTGGAGGAACTCTGGTACTGGTATCTTTCATGATGTCTGGAGTGCATATATCATCCCTTTCATATAATTTGGAGTAGAAATCTTTCACTCTTGTCAAAATTTCGCCTCTATTTCTTGTTACAGAACCATCTTCTTTTCTCAGTGCCATAATCTGTTTTCTTCCCTTACTGAGATGTCCCTTTGCTATCTTTAGGCTTTGGTTGCTTTCAATTGCTTTCCTCACTAGTTCACAGTTGAATTTCCTTACGTCTTCAGTGATACTTTTCTTACTGTCTTGCATAGCTCTATATATTCCACTTTGGAAGTCACATCTTCTTTAGTTGTCCTCATCTCTCTTCTTTTTTGCATCAACATTTTGGTTTTTCCTGATAATTTGTTCACATGCAACTTGTTCTTAGACCCAGCTAATTTTGTTGCTGTTTCCATAAGAGCTTTGGTTACTTTTCTGTTAACTTCAGAGATGTCCACTTCTTCCGATGTTAGGCCTTCTAAAGCAGAGAACCTGTTCTTCAGTTCTAACTTGAAGGTATTATGGTGTTTTTTAAGGTTGGTTATGTCAATAGATTTTGTTTGTCTTATGAGCTTGCCACGTTCAAGTTTAGTGTTGAGGTGCATCTTACATCTCACCAATCTATGGTCACTACCTGTGTTGAACTTGTTTAGCACACGAATGTGTAACAAAAAATTCTTCTATGACGAATTTTTTGTTACACATAATAAAATCAATTTCACTTGTCGTCCCATTTGGATGTCTCCATGTCCATTTCCTGTGTGGCTTTTTCTTGAAGAAGGAGTTCAAGATGAAAAACCCTTCTGCCTCTGCAAACTCAACGAGAGTATTTCCACGCTGGTTTCTGTTGCCATGACCGAATTTACCTACTGAAGTTTCATTCTGTTGCCGTTGCCCTATTTTTGCATTGAAATCTCCCATAATTATTTTCAAGTGCTGCTTACCTTTATTATTTAGATGACAAATTTCTTCATAAAATTCTTCAATTTCTTCTTCAGGATGACTTGTGGTGGGTGCATAAGTTTGAATAATCTGAGCCTGGTATCTTTTCGAGAGTTGGATAACAAGTCGTGCAGCTCTGTCAGAGGAACTTTCAACTTCTACAACTTTATCCTTCAGTTTCTTGTTTATTATAAATCCAACACCACTAGTTCTGCCAGTATCTGTCCCACGATAGTAGAAGAGATGTCCACTTTTCAGTTCGATGAGATCTTCTCCTTTTCTCCTTACCTCACTTAGCCCCACGATGTCCCACTTGATCCTTTGTAGTTCCTCTTCCAATTCAAGAAGCCTTGAATCAGAAGATAGGGAGCGTCCATTGTAAGTAGCCAAGGTCAGCATCAGATGGCAGCCTAGTCCGGTCCTCCGGGGATTCTTAGCACCCTCTGCCTTCATGTCGCACTGGCCGCTGCCTTGGCCAGGTACATTCCAGCTGCCGGAGACTGAGGGCCAAGATTTAAGTTGTGGAATCATTTTGGAGGGGTTTGGCCATAACTCACCACGCTGGCCAAGCGGGCTGGTGAGTGTGGGATAGAATTTCCTCTGATCCCGATGGTATAGTTATACCGCTATGGGCGGTCGTCAGAGCCCCTTTAGTGGGAACAGGATGCACCACGAGAAGGCGGGGTTGACATTTGTCAAGGAGAGGCTGTGATGTTACGCATCACCTGACCTTGTATATATATATAATGATAGTTAATGCTGCATGCATCACTTCATTCAGTGTACTCGTGTGATGTTCACTCTTTTTTTTTTTTTTTTACCTTTGAATAGCGGTTTCAGTGAATGGACTGCCAGAAGTAATGCCAGTTCATAAAAAAAAAAAGTTTACGAAGTTTACTTTTTGCTAAAAAGAAAAGTTTGTAAGTTGCCTCATTTTCTCCTGCTTTTAATATTTACTGAAACATTAAAACTATAGCTACTGAATTTCAAAACACTAATTGTATATTTCTAGCCTCATCTTATACTCAGGATCAACTTATCTATGAATCAAAATAAGGAAATTAAGAAATTTAATACATTCAGCTTATATTTATATTAACTTATGAGCCAAAAATATGGTTTAAATTAAATAGGAGATGGGTCGCTAAGCCAAATCTAGTGATATGTTGAACTCTATTTTCCATAGTAGAAAAAAATTTTCCTTTTCCGTTACTTAATTACTAAATAAATATATAATTCCGTGTTTATTGGTGTAGGAAAAACAATATAATATTCCACAAGCTTTTCCCGTCAACGGACGGCTTCATCAGGCGGTTACAAAGGAAACAGAATCATACTAAAATAGACTTGATTCTGTTTCCTTTATAACCGCCTGATGAAGCCGTCTGTTGATGGGGAAAGCTTGCGGAATATTATATTGTTTTTCCTACACCAATAAACACAGAGTTATATATTTATTTGTTGTTGCTTTGGTGTTGACAACCCACGATTTACTCATACTTAATTACTATTTTGCAGAATCTTGAAGTTAACTGAAGAGCAAGGTAAATGTGTAAACCTTTTACTTTAGCCTTGTAATTTTAAACAGGGTTTGAAAAAACCCAGAAAACTTTTTTTTCCGGGGTTTTATTGTTGGTTTTTTTTTTCGGGGTTTTATTGGGATTTTTCGGGTTTCATTAGGCTTTGTCAGGTTTTATTGGGTTTTTTCTAGTACTGTTGCAAAAACAAGGAAGCAGCAATCAATGAGTAAATTCTGCCCTAAAACTGCAAAAGGGCAAAAGGAATCTCTTGATAAAACCGTTGCTGTTTTTTTTTTTATTCTGCTAACATACCAGCAGAATTGGATCAGTTTAAAATTATGATCGAAACACTGAGACCTGTATATCAACCACCCTTAGCAAAAGCCATTGGTGGAAAATTGTTTGATACTGCAGCAGAAGAAATCGAATCTCAGCTTTCAGAAAAAATAAAATCAGGCAGTTTGACTCTCACCCTTGATGGCTGGTGCAGTGTGAAGAATGAGCCAGTCCAAGCTATTGTGGAACAGAAAGTTTTTTTGCTGTATGCTGATGATACTGGATTAGAAAAAAAAAAAAGCAAAATATTGTGCTTCTAAATTAGAGGCGGCCATAAAGGAATGCAAAGAAAAATTTAGAAAACCTGTTTTTGCTGCTGTAACTGACAGCAAAAACAGAAAAATGATAAAAATGTCGAAAATTTTTAATGAAAAATATCCAACTCTCATAACATATGAATGCCCAGCACATTCATTGAATTTGGTAGAAAAAAATGTTTCCCCAAATGCTGTTTTAAAACAGATTGCAGAGGTGCAAAAATATTTTCGTAACATAGGCTTACATCAACCACATGGATGGTTCAAAGAAAAGCCTGGCTTAATGATACAACTACCTAACGAAACAAAGTGCAGCTCTCATCCTGACTGTTAAAACATTTGTGGCCAATTATCACAAATGCAGAGAAATATTTTTAGATCATATTGAGGAATTTGATCAGTCTATTGAAAAAAATCTTGGATAAAATGGGCATTTATCATGATGCTATGAATCTGGAAAAACAGTTATCCATTGTTACTAGCACACTGGACACACTCAGAAAAACACAATATCTAATTCAGTTGCTGTTGAAATATGGCTGGATTTACTACAACAAGAAATCCTGCACCCTACTATCTAGATTTTAAAAAAAGGTTTGAACAAGCAATTCTTGCACCACATTTTCTAGCAAACCTCATGGATCCAAAATATAGAGGTCAGAAACTTAACTAAGAGCAGGAGAGTATTGCAGAAGAGTGGATATCCAAATTTCCCCCTGATTACACAGTTGAATAATATGGCCACACCCGGAATCACAGTGTACATGCCCAGCTGCGTCACAGAGTGCATGTGACAAGGTCGAAAATATGGAGATATAAGCCGCTGGTCAGGACAGAAACAGAGATATAAGCGGCTGGACAGGGTGATATTTGTGTAACATGAGCACAGTGGGCAGAAGTAGTGATCTGCTGGCATTCAAAGAGGAATGATTATCAGTTACCGACCGCACCAAGGGTGCAAGCATCTCAGAAACAGCAGTCTTCATGGGCTGTTCACGAGGTGCTGTAGTAAGGGTGTACCAAGAATGGACTGCTTGCACGCCAAGTACCTCCCGACATAACTGTGGAGCCCGAAAGGCCATCAACTCCAGAAGAGAATGTCGCCTTTATTGACTGGTAAAGGACAATCAACGCACGACAGTGCAGCAATTGACCACACAAATGAACACTGGGGCGCCCAGGTACGTGTCCCCGATAACAGTAGAGCGAACCCTGCTACACATGTGTTTCCGGAGTCAACGCTGCGTCAAGGCGCCCATGCTAACCCAGGTTCATCGGCAATGACACCTGCAGTTCGCATGGGACTACTGTCATTGGACAGTGGAAGAGTGGAAAAAAGGTTGCTTTCACCGGCAAATCATCAAGGTTTCTACTCCACAGAAGTGACGGATGGTGGTAGACACGGGGTTAGACACATGAGAACCAACACCCAGACACGCTTGTTGGTCAAGTACTGGACAAGGTGTGCATGTCTGGGGAAGTATTCCTGTTATGCCCTGGGAGCACTAGTACCACTTAATGAGTCCCTGAATGCTAATGGCTACCTGTCCATCCTCGCTGACCACATGCATCCCTTCATGTTGGACGTTTACCCTGGTGACTGGTGATGGTGTCTAAAGGACAATGTGCACTGTCAAGTTGCTAAGGGAGTGCATGACTGGTTCCAGGAACACGACAGCGATGTCTCCATTCTTCCTTGGGAGGCAAAATTGGCCAACCTCAACCTCTGTGCTCTGCTGCAGTCCAAATGGGCACATGTGCCTCAGGCAATCTTCCAGCTCCAGGGCCTCATTGCATCCATGCCACGCCATCTCGCCACTGTCATTCTGGCCAAGGGTGGTTATTCTTATTATTAGGTAGGTGGTCATATTATTCTGGTATGACAGTATATTTGCCTGGTGCAATGGCTTTCAAAATTAATGACACAGACTAACATCAATGATGAAAGAAAGTGTCATCAGCCAGTTTTCTTCCATAAAATGGTGGCAAATCATCGCAAAAAGTCTGAAAAGGGTTCAAATTCAAAATTGCCTGCAGGATTTTGTGACTTTTTTTTGTAAGCCTACATTCAGCACAAGCTTCATCTGCCTCCATTGAGAGAATTTTCTCTATGTTTCAATTACACTGGCAGAAAGTGAAAAAAGAACACCAAGAAGGAATTGGCGGATGATCATGAAATTTACATATGTTAATGGGGTCGAGTTTATGCAGGTGTGATGTAAATTTCGGGACCAACCGGGTAGCGCTTACGCCACAGCACGGCATAATATGCAAATTATCATCGGTGGTATTTAAGTAGTACGGCGAAGTGAATGTAATCAGTCGTCGACGTACAGACACTAGCGAAGACCCTGAAGAAGCTGCAATTCCTGGACATGGAAGATGTGTACGATTTCAGCAGTTATCAGACTTTGAGCGAGGTCGTCTAGCCGGACTCCGCGAGGTCGGGTGGTCGTATCGTCGTATTGCGGAGCGAATTGGACGGGAAGTATCGGTGGTGGTACGATGGTGGCGTAGATGGTCCGAGTAATATTCCTACACGAGAAGACGTGGAACCGGGAGTCACAGACAGACTGATGAGCGGACCGATCGACAAATAAGGAGAGCGGCGTTGTCAAGCAGAACATCCACTGTGATGCAAATCCGAGCTGCTGTTGCACCTGAGGTGACTGTGCGAACAATCCGCAACAGTCTACTGGATGCAGGATTACGTGCACATGTGCCTCTGGCATGTGTACCTCTGACTCCAGCCCACCGTCAGGAATGGCTGCAGTGGTGTCGCCAACGTCTGCACTGGAGAACGCAATGGCGATCTGTTGTGTTCAGCGATGAAAGCAGATTCTGCTTGGGAGCCTCCGATGGCCGTATGCGTGTTTGCAGACGCACAGGGGAGCGTCTTCACCCTTCTTGCATCCGCCAGCAACACACAGGGCGTACACCTGGTCTCCTGGTGTGGGAAGCGATCAGCTGTCACTCCCGTACACTACTAGTGTTTGTACTGGGTACATTGAACAGCACCTCCTACATCAACAACATCATTCAGCCCGTTGTTGTGCCATTTGTAAGGTCGGTCCATCGTGGTGTTTTCCAGCAAGATAACGCACGCCCACACACAGCACGTGCAATGCAACATGCACTTCAGCGTGTGAGACAACTTCCATGGCTTGCACGTTCACTGAATTTGTCCCCCATTGAGTACGTGTGGGATTTTATGGGACAACAACTTATCCGGTCTCCACAGCCAGCCACGACCATCCCCGATTTACACGTCCAGGTTGAGCTCAATACCCCAAACTTACATCCAACATTTGTACGACAGACTCCATGCCAGAATTGCACAGTGTGACGCAGTTCATGGCATTTCAACCTCGTACTAACCACGTTACATGGAAATGTTATTTTTCAGTTTACCAGCAAATACAGCTGTATTTTGCCATAATGTTTTGATCACGTAATCCTCTGTATTCCTTTATTATGCTGTATAAATTTCGTTGGTATCAGACGTCTCCTTCTTGGTGTTCTTTTTTCACTTTCCGCCAGTGTAGTTTAGAATTATTTACAAAATAGGCTTGGGGTAGAGAAAGCCACAAAACTTGCTCAGTTTATACATTTTTAAGATCACAGCATGGATCAAAATTTCCTGTAGATTGGTAGTTTTGTTTCTGGCTAAAACCCCTGAGATTACATTAATTATTTTAAATGTGGCTGTTTTGCATTTAAAATAATTAAAGTAATCTCTGGAGTTTGGGGTTTTTTTTCAAAGGTTTGAAAATATTTGAAAATTGTGTGAGTCACAAAACTATTATAATTTCAGCCTGCTTTTGAGGTTTTAGTAAAATACAAAGAAAAAGTACTTTATTATCTGTACCATTGTTTAATTTTTAGGCAATGCTTGTAAATAGTCAAAAATCACTGCAGTATACATGCTGCACACAAATTATATCTCAGGTAAATTTTTTTTAAAGATAATATTTAGTTAGAAGCTAAGTATGTTATATTCTGTTTCTCTATTTTTTTTTCTACAGTATGAATAGATAATGTTGGTCTATTCTATAGTTATTCTTTATATGTGGAAAGCTATTTATATGCAACCATTTATTATTTTCAGGATTATTGTTTAATTTTCTTATTTCAGATCAGTTGCTTTGTCAGCTGATCTGAAAGGTTTGTTTTGTGTTGCTGAATAATAAAATCGGCAAACCATCTTCTTTGAGAAGGTAAGAAAGTGAATCTAGTCATTATTCCTATTATTATTAATTGTAAAAGAAAATATTTTATTGGGTGCTGATTAAATTTAGAATATTGTAGAAGCAAAAATAGAATCTAATTTTGAAAAAACCTAGGGTTTTTTTTGTTTTTTTTTTGGTGGGTTTTTTAAACTGGGCCCACCCTGGCGAACCCTGCTTTTAAAGCTTGCACTATTTTTTAGGGGGGGGGAAGGTGTTTTTATTTATTTTTAGTATGTCTTTTGTAAAAAACGATCGTGCTTATGTTATTTATCGCTTTGTCTGTCTATCTGCCTGTCTGTGGACACCATATCTCTGCAACTATTAATCTGATTTCAAAAATTCTTTTTGCATTGGAAAACTTGAAATTTGAGAATGATGATCCTCTCATTCCATTTTTTTCTGATGCATTACTTTGCCACTAGAGGGTGGAAATGCAGGTGTTATCAAATTCAAGCTGCATTTTGTGCTTCAAAATATACAATTGAAAAAATTATTTTTCCTTTTGATGCTATTTATATTGAAGACTATTTTAGGTGCAGTCTATTTTTCAAGTAATGCATACATTTTTTGCTAGGGGTGTAAAAGTAAATTGCGCTTTCCCCGATATCTCTGCTTCTAAAAGTCCGATGCGAAAAATTCTTCCTGCATTGGATACAGCTCCTGATGAGAAATATTTTACATATAATTTCTCATTTTTGGTTGAGAATAATTTGGCCACCAGGGGGCAAGAGTTTTTATTTTTGCTTCTGATGTATTAACAGCAAAATCTGAACTTCTGAAAACTTGATTGAAAAAATTCTTTCATGGATCAATACCGTTCACCTCAGAAAATGTTTTGAGAATACCTCCTGCCTAAAATAGTGCATAGTTTTTCCACCAAGAGGTGCAGATATATATTTTATTTTTGCTGATATCTCTGTTTCTAAGAGTCCGATTTGAGAAATTCTTTCTTTGTTGGAGAGCATTTCCAGTGTGAAATGTTTTTCATATAATTTCAAATTCTTCTTAATGCATAAGTGTGCCACTAGAAGGCGCAAGTTTGCATTTTTGTTTACAGCAATATCTGTGGGACTAAAAACACTATTGAAAAAAGAATTTTTTGTTCATATCTACTAACTATGAAAACTCTTTGTGTTTATTTTCTTCCCAAAATAATGAACAATTTTGCCGCTAAAGAGTGCAAATGTTTAATCTGTTTTTCTCAATATCTCTGCTTCTAAATGTGCAATTTAAAAATTATTGTAACTGATACCATTTACCTTGTCGAACACTTTAGGTTTGTTTTTGAGGAGTTTTGTGGTTTGCAGTTCTGTCACTAGGTGGTGTTTGTGTGCATCTTTTTGCAGCTGTATCTCCGCTTCTGAAAACCCTATTGAGAAATTTCGTTTTTCATGGTATGCCATTCGCTATGATAAAGATGGGGAGCATTATCCTCTTTACATAATGCATAGCTTTTTCACTAAGGGGTGCAAAAATCAAAACCGTTTTCTCGCTGTCTCTACTTTTGGGAGACATGTTTGAAAAGTTTTTTTTTTCCTTAGCATAAATTTTTTCCATTAAGAATACTTTTCGCCTATTTGCAACTTTTCCATTATGCAAAATTCTTCCACTAGAAGGCATATAGTTATATCATTTTTCCTTCTATGTTTCTTCTTTTAACTGTTCAATTTGAAACTCTCTGTCTGTAATACCTTCCTTCTGCTATTGGAAACTTTTTGTGCACCATTTGTTAATTTTTTTAATTTTTGTAATATACTTTTTAGCCACTGGTGGAAGTAAGAAGCTGTTTTTATTTCTGGGTGTTTTATCGATGTAGAAATCTGGTCGATTTTTTTTTCTAACCAGTTCTGTTGACTTGGAATAACTTTGATAAATTTTATTCACGTTGGAAAGGATTCAAAAGATGTGCTGATTACAACCGAAAATTCAGTGTCATCTGTCTTGCTTATTTATGCAGTTCATTTGCTATTATGTTTAAATGTTCCCATAGAAGTACACATGTAAACCTGAATAAAGTTATTAACATATTTACTAAAGGAATTTACATCCATTTAATTATATCCAAAGCTTTAGGAATTGAACATCATAGATAATTCCTTGGTTATTTGATGTTTTAGGTGAAACTCTTGCCTTTTTGGACATTCTGCATGCATTTGTTGAAGATATATGTATATTAATTTTAACGCATATTTGTATGTATGTTTCACTTATGTAGAAAATTTAAATGTGATATTTAACAGCAGCAAACTACTGTTTCTGAAAATGTAGATTTTAAGGGTATATCTTGTTGCCATCCATTTTTTATTTTAAACATTTTAATTAACATGAAAATAATTGTAAAATTTTTTGTCTCATGTAAACTGATTTATTTTTTACAGAAAATTGTTGAAACATTTAAAAGAAATCATTCTGTTCATGCTGATGAAGATATTGAAATCAAGACATTTTCTTTGGAAGAAGAAGTAATTCGAGTTAATTTCCACACACCAGATGAACGAATAACATCATCATTCATAGAATTCATAAAGCCTTCTGCTGACAAAGGAATTGAATTCCCTTTTGAAGAAAACATGTGGACTGGATTTCAGGTCTATTGTTTGCTTTTATTGATGATGTATGATCTGGAATATATATTCTTCAAATTAAAACTTATGGATTTTGCATTAGTTGTACAGATTACAACTGCACACATCATCCCTCTCTCTTGTCACACACACACACACACACGCACGCCCATCCACCCATCCATCTCTTTCTCTGATAATAATATGATAGTGTGAACAGAAAAGATATTTGTTTGTGAGGTTCTGTGATGTAGACCAGAAAATAACTCTAAATTGAATGCTGACAGACTGGGGTGGATTGCCTCATGGCCGTGTTGCTATCGCTAGACTCTGGATCACCAGTGTGAATGCCAAATGTCAATTGCAATGGTGCCAGCAGCGCAAATCGTGGACGTTGGACAACGTGAAATGTGTATTGTTCTTGGCCCACCAAGATACTGGGATGAATACTCAAGAAATGGCCCGCTATCTCTTGTTCTTTTTGTCCAAATGGTTTGGAAGGAACAAATAATTACCTTGGTACTTATGAATAATAATTGCTAACTTTATTTCTGCTGTAAAGTAATTTCCTTAAAAAAAGTACCATTTTGTCTACGTATGTGTTGAACATTTTCTCTAGAATGACAAAGCATCATCTGTACTTATGTGAGAAAAGTGGCATCAGGCCTAGGCCACTGTTTTAAATGATAAGTTAAAGCTAAGTATGTTTAGACATAGGTCGTTTGACTTGGAGCCCAGGGTCTTTGGTAAACCCTACATTTCTTTTGTAATCTTGAAGGAGACACTAGTACCTCATTATGATGCTCCATCATCCCCATTCCTTTATCCACAGACTGACACAGAGTACAAAGTGATTCTCTGACTGAGATATTCTGAAATCCATATTCTACCCACATTTATCTTAAAAGAAGCAATGATTTACCAATATTTCTTCATGTGTCAGAATAATGGTTAGACTCAAGAAAGGTATCTACTCAAGGAGGGGATACCAATACCATTGTGCAGGAAGTGATCAGTGACCAAACAAATATAAAAATCAATTGTGTAGGAAAGTTTCTATGTGGGATGTGCACATTTCAACTTTTTAGTTAGAAATGGGGTCTTCAAGAGTCAAGTGATGTTTTGTCTTCTTTTTCTTTTTGTGAAAGCCAAATTTTTCAAAGGAAAATAATTATCTTATTCAACATCCCATTTTGAGTGTGGTTTAATGTGACATTCAATCATGAGTGGATTCTTAAAATTCTTTTGCCATGAAATTATTGTTAAAATTTGCTCATGGCTGAATTCATTTAACAAAGCATATTTCAAAAGTTTTCGTTTATCCAGGTTCTAAGAATTTTTTTTCCTCAAGAGAATTTATGAGGTGTTTCTCTGTAGGTACATGAGTTTTTATAGTGGACCATAAGACTAAATTTCCCAGCCTGGTTTGGTCAGCCCCTACTGACAAATTATGCTTTAGTTCGAAAATTTGACAACCAACTTTGATGAAAAATAACCTCTATAAGACCCGTAAAAAAGTTATTCCACAAAAATTATGTTTTACCAATATTTAAAAAATCCTCATTTCTTTAAATTTCTGTTGCATTTTGCTACTGGATGAGTCCATTACAGTTAAAATATCAACACATGGTCTAGAAAAACAGTATTCTAATCTTTCTCCTATTAAGGTACTATTAAAATACATTATGTAACTGCTGTTTAGTTAATGGAAATTAATTAATAACTAGGAACTGTACACCTATGCATGAAATAGCAAAACTGTAGTAGTAATCCGATTTATTGGTGTAAGAATATAAATAAATGTTTCCAAGCTTTCACACATCAACCAAGTGGCTACTTCAAGGAAGGTAGACAGAAACTACAGTTTCTGTTTATCTTCTTTGAAAAACCCATCTGGTTGATGTGCAGAAACTTGGAAACATTTATTTATATTCTTATGCCAATAAATCAGATTATTAGTATAGTTTTATTATTTAATTAATTGAAATGAGATTTGCACTCTCACCTAAAGACTTGCCAGTAAATTGAAGGTTGCTCATAGAAATATGGAAAGAGCTATTTTGGCATTTAACTCAGAATCAGGTGCATAAGCAGTTGACTCTATGGTGAATGTTTATAAAGTTGCAAGGTTCCCACAGTCCTTATAAATCCTTAAAAGTTCTTCAGTTTTGTAGGGTGTTTAAAATTCCCTTTTTTTTTTTTTTTTTTTTTTTGACAAAAAACATCAAGAAGTACTTAAAAGGTATTTATTTTTCCTAATGGCTGTGCAAAATCCAGAAATTACGATTTAGTGACTAAAGCTTCTGTTACTAGTTGGTTATGTTGATGACATCATGTGATGTCAGCTAAAAGCCTGTGGGAGAGCATCAGGGTCGTGATATTTACTGTAGTGTGCCTTTAAGACAACAGATGTTTGGTGATTGGCTAGCGGGCATTGAAGGCCATTCCCACCATTACTCAGTGCTTCATCCAAAGGTATAAACAGTATGGTTTCCATGTTTTCGGACGTCCTGGATTGTGTTAGTTAAAAACATTCACTACAATTTTAAAACCAACCTGTTGTTTTTTTGCAACAACATATAATCAATTTTTAGTAAGGCTTGCTGATGTACACGTTTTCAAAAGAGAAAAATGTGGGAACATCATTTCCTGAGTTTCCATCAGAGCAGAACCTGAAGCAACTGTGATTGGAAGCAATATCTTGACAAGATTTTCAACTGAATGACTAGTCATCATCGAGTGTTGTTTGTGGTAACATTTTTCATTCTGATAATTACATGTAACGTATGGTATAAGTGCTTGAAAGGAGATGCTGTACCATCTATATATTTCCAGGTTATCCACATTATATAGAAAGTGTCTCCTACAAAAATAGCAGATGTTTTCTTAAGAGAAGGAATGATGCTGATGATTATTGCACTATTATAATGATGAAAACAAGGAGTATAACATACTTGGATAATACATAATTATTAGTTCATTTTATAAATACTGTCAGGAATGACATTAGTGACTGATTTCATCCAGTTTTATGGGTATTTCACTAGTAGCCATGTTAAGCTTAGCTAGCCTTAATAAAGAGTTTTGTGAAAAAAATTCCAGTTCGTGTGTTTTAGTCTGCAAACTATGTAATATTTTTATGACCTATTAAAGGAGGACTGAGATTTTTATATAAATTACATCAGTTCTTGTAGTAAAATTCACTTGCCATATGATATGAGCTCAGAATTTAAATAAAATCCTCTGTTCGAATGATGTAAATAATGATACAGCAACAACGTACTTGTTTCTGTGTCACACATTAATAGATGGCACTGTGTCTTGACTCCTTCCTTTTGTCCTTGATGTTTTGACTTAATGTTACAGCCTGATAGGTGACCTAGTTCAGTCTTAGTTTGAGCAGCAGGGAATGTCTGCCTGACATTAAAAAAAAAAAAAAAAAAGTCACCATGGAGGACAGCCGTCAATGTATCATAAGTACTATGTGTGTTTGTGCTGTTAATATATGTCTCTGTTTGGACTTTTTGCTGTTAAATATATGTACTATGTCTCGTGCTTAGCATGAACACTTTGTGGCTCAGTTGTACCTATCTGCACTACAATGTAGAGGCTGGTGCTGATAAAAGCAGCCAAATTGGCATATGCTACCTATTGCGATAAGAAACAAAAAAAAAAAAAAAAAGGAAAAAAGAACTATCACAATGTGTATTTCTTTTTTTTTTTTTTTTCCAGTGCATAGAACACCACTGAAATATTCAGCTGTGTTAATTAACGTTGTTGTTCTTCTTGTGTGCCAAACATCCATCCTCTCTTAGAGTCTATCAATTTACCTCCTTGTCATTGGCCTGTAAGTTCAATGGATTTCAGATTTTGATGTAAAGAAATAGTAATTTGAATTCAACACCAAGAATTTCGTGCTATGAGTTTCACACAGGAATATTCTGCCTTCGAAGCACGATTAACACAAATTAAAATTGTATCATAAATTAAAAGCATTTAATATATACAGGTTAAAAAATACCTTAAAAAACATGAGTACTTTCAGACTCACTATGGGTCCATCATCAGATGTTAGTACACTGTGGAACATAGTTCGAAGCTCATGTATATAAGCATTACAGTTAAAACATTGTGACTTAAAAGCATAAAGTGTGGTGGAAACAATGTTCTGCACATTTGTCACGGACCAAAGTCATTATTATTTTTGTTGGTTGATTTTATGCATTTCGTGGTGAATTATTTGTCTCGTCGTTTTCAGTTTTATCCAGTAGGCGTTTCCAAGCTTGTGATATATATAGAGGTGTGGAGCCATTGTAGCATAAATGTATATTTATGATATTTGAAGCTCAAAAATATCAGTGTATGCATATTAACAAGTTGAAAAATCTTGTTGCTCGAAAAGTTAGCTCAAGAGATAACCCACACACTAATCGTGCGCAACGGTGCTCGATGAGTGTATAACCTAATGTCATCAATTTTAGCTCGTATCAACTTAATCCTGTTCAATTACAGGCTTTAAACAGAGGTACAAAGTTTGCTTATCCTGTAAATGGTATAAACAAATTTAAACTGATCCCTGAAGTGGAATAAATTATAAAATCACTTCCACTAGCAGAGCAAGAATCTTCCAGACATGATGTAGTTAAAGCCGAACAACGTGCAAAAAAAGGATATAGGTGTCCGGAGCTCAAGACATATAAGAATGAATGACAACAACTTAGAATTCTGTGCAACAACCCCAACTTGGCTATAATAACTGCTGATAAAACTGAACAAATTATTATTTTAAATAAAACTGATTATGATAGTAAAATGGTTGGAAAAAAATACCACACAATGTGATCCGTGGTGACCCTGTGGCCGCAACTTTAGCAGCTGCAAGTAAAATAAAAAAATCATGACAATCTTCATACTTCGATCATTGAAAATAAAAAATACCACACAATGGGATCCGTGGTGACCCTACGGCCGCAACTTTAGCAGCTGCAAGTAAAATAAAAAATCATGACAATCTCCATACTTCTATCATTGAAAATATGCAACAAGTTAATGGACCTCGAATCCCTGAGATGTATGGAAAAATTAAATTACACAAAGACGATAACCCCCTCAGACCGTTGGTTTCTGGTTACCCGAGTCCAACAAGACCATTAGAAAAAGCTTTGAAAAAATACCTGATGCATCTGACAGAAAACTCCAACTACTCCATAAAAAGTTCTACCGAGGCATGACATCATATTTAATCATTCCAACACGGCAGTGAACCATATATAAGGGCATCTTTGAACGTGGCATCTCTGTACCCAAATGTACATCTTGACATTACACACGACATTATTTCTTTGAAACTCCAGTCTGAGGGTCATGCCTCCGATACCAAGATACAAGCTGCATTAAACGCTTTAAAGTTAATCCAAAACCGCACACACTTCAAATTCAATGGAATAATATATCAACAGACTGAAGGGGCGCCCATGGGTTCCTCACTCTCCCCTGTATTAGCAGAGCTGATCCTCCAGGACTTGGAAAATAAAGTACTTACCGAGTATAAAAGGGGACCAGCGTTATACATTCGCTATGTAGATGACATCCTGATATTTTGGAAATATTCACGTGAGGAATTACATAAATTTGCAGAATACATGTCCTCAAGATATGCTACAATAAAATTCACTACAAAATTTGAGACTAACTACTCACTGCCTTTTTTGGACATACTACTCAAACGTGACCGTGAAACGTACAACATCCGACATTCTGTGCACAGGAAACCCACTGCATGCACAACAATAATTCCTGTAGAGTTCTTCCACCTGATGAGATATAAGAAATCAGCAATTCCTTTTATGTTAAATCGGGCATTTACGCACTTCTCTTCCCACTCATCACGACGGCACAAGATTAACAACATCAAGGATATTGCAGCAAGACATGGATATGACAAATCTATCATAAACAGTGTACTTGGTAAAATAAAAAGAGCCCAACAAACCACGCTATCCCGGGACAACAATAAAAACAGGTTTGTTGGATCACTTGATTATAACCCCTGGATTATACCTGTTGTGAAAAATGTTTGCAAAAGAAACCATATTGATTTTGGTGTTAAAACAATATATACTATCCATGATAAAAAAAGACAGAGATCCCATCAAAATGTCAAAGAAATTTGGTATATATAAAATTCCTTTGAAAGCAGAGTCATCTACAGCAGCCGATAAGGTGTACATAGGATCGACTTCTCATTCCCTAGAAACTAGAATTAGGGAACATCGTTATAATGTTAGTACTGGGTCAGAGGCAATAGCCCTCTCCTGATTATTGAATGGAGGTGAATATTTCCCCAACTGGAATGAGGCCTCAATCTTAGTCACACCCTTTAAAAAATCATCCTTGCTATTTACAGAAAGCCTCATCATACATAGCCCAGGATATTTATGCTGCAATGACTCCACACCTCTATATATACCACAAGCTTGGAAATGCCTACTGGATAAAACTGAAAACGATGAGACAAATAATTCACCACCAAATGCATAAAATCAACCTACAAAAATAATGACTTTGGTCAGCGACAAATGCGCAGAACATCGTTTCCTCCACACTTTACGCTTTTATGTCACAATATTTGAACTCTAATGCTTATATACATGAGCTTCGAACTACGTTCCACAGTGTACTAACATCTGATGGTGGACTCATAGTGGGTCTGAAAGTACTCCTCATGTTTTTTAAGGCATTTTTAACCTGTATATATTAATGCTTTTAACTCGTAGTACAATTTATATATGGACAACGGAATATTCCTGTGTGTAATTTGAATTGTAGGATTTGTTCACAAACAGCATTGCCTCTTTCAATAGCATATCTCATTTCCTAGAAAATTACAGTACTTACTTATTCCTATGATCCCTCTTGACATTATCATGAAATTTCACCATGGACCACTTATGAATGGTAATCCAGTTTCTGTTTTCATTATTGCAGTTTCTTCATTAATCATCTCTTGAACTACAGCTGTCTTATTTCAGCTCTTGTGCACATATTCTTGACATATATGTTTTCTTGAACATTTTATCAAGAAATTGAGTTGAATTACATGTTACCAACCTTCGGTTGTTTTGTTTATTGTTTTCATTAGCATTTTTCACGAATTCTTATTTTTTTGTTTTTTTTTTTAAGGTACATGCACATGAAGACAAACAGAAGTTATTTTTTTCTTCGGTTCATTTCACCTATGCCAGGAATACTTAAATCCACTGATATTGCCTGTATTTTATTATATGTGTTATCACGTAATAGGGATAAAAAGAGTAGCTAGTGTATGTATTCAAAAATCATAAAAGTCATTTATAATAGTCTTTGTAGTATATCATACACAAATAGTTATGAATTTTCACCAATTGAGACTTTACCATAGGAGAATACAGAATTGACTCAGAAAAAGAAACTGAAAAAATGTTTAAATTTACAAAGTTAAAATGCTGCTTCATTATGTTATCACGTGATCTCATTAATGTCATAAAGACAGAAAGAAAAAATTAGCATTTCAGATGCATTGATAACTTGCTGAGCATGTTCCCTATGTGATAAAGTCATGTGACAGTGGTAAGGTTCATCTCATTGATCTCTAGAATCTTGTGCTAGACTTCCTGGGAAGCCTCATAGCCCTGAATAAAGAAAATATGGATGCTCAGGGCCGGCTTTTAGACAATGCAGGCACCATGTTCAGTGGGGCATCATGCTCAACAATTTTATTTTATTATTGTTATTTTTTATTAAATGGTAAAGTATGTGAAAGTTGATAAGGCAAATTAGAAGAAATGCCTGCATTTACACCAATGAGCCATTAAATTATGACCACCTACCTAACAAACTGTAGGACCCCCTTTAGCCCGCAAAACAGCAGCCACTCCGTGAGGCATCGATTCGATGAGGTGGCCATAGGTATCCTGGGGTATCTGGTACCATAATGTCAACAGCAGGTTCTCCAGTTCCCGTACATTTTGGGGTGGTGGTGATTTAGAGTGAACCCGCTTTTCCATGTCGAACCACAAATGTTTGATTGGGTTCATGAAGGCCAGGGCATTAACAGAAAGTCACCAACATGTTCCTCGAACCACTCCTTAACGATTCTGGCAGTGTGACATGGCGCATTATCCTGTTGGTAATGCCATCACCAGCAGGGAACACAATTGCCATGAATGGGTGAACTTGGTCTGCAATGATGTTCAGATGCCTGACAGCTGTTAAGAATTGTGCTATTTAGATCATGGGGCCTAAAGTGTCCCAAGAAAACATCGCTAACAACATAACACCCCCGCTGCCAGCCTGTTTCTGCCCAACAGCGCATCCAGGTGCCATATGTTGATAGTACAAAAAAAAAAAAAAAAAAAAAAAAGAGGAATATATATATATATATATATATTGTATCTCCCTAGTATTTATTTATATTTATTTAATTGTATTTTGTTTTTGTGTATCATTGTAAGATAATAGTGTATAAGGTTGCATGTATATGTAAATCAGCTACAGTCCAGTAGATGTCTGATGTCACCAGTACCAAGAATGCATTGATGGATACTGGGGCATGCTGGTCTGGGTGACCAGGTGGTGCTAGCTTTGCTGTCAGTTTTTTTTGCATGTTGTCCTCTCACACAGGTCTTGTTCAGTTAACTTACTCTGGTGTCAACTATTCTTCATTTTAATTTTTCATCAGCTCAAGAGTAAGCTTGAATGTTAGTATGTAGTCTGTATACACCCTAAACGAAAAGGTCTGTAAATTGTTTTTTGTATTAAAGTGTTTACATTCAAGAAGGAATAATGTCCACGATTTCAGTACTGAAGCAAAGTTACAGTCACTTTGCTTAAAGATTTTCATCCACTAATGTATTTGCAGTGTATTTAAAACTTTATTTCCAACACCATAGCCTCCATTGGTAATCGGTGAATCCATGCTCTTCCATCTACGTGATGCACCAGGAAGCTTAATTCGTCAGACCAGGCCACTTTCTTCCAATCCATGGTCCAATCTCGATTATCTTGGGCCCATTTCATGTGTTGTTGGCAATGACGTGCCGTGAGCATGGGGACCCAGCTGGGTCTTCAGCTACGTAGGCCCATTCGCAGAAGGCTACGATGAGCTGTATGCTGTGACACATTGCCCTGAAAACCACTGTTGCAGCTGCATGTGATATGTCGCACTGTGGCCCTGCTATCACTGTGAAAAATGTGCAACAGTCTCCGCTCCCCTCTGGCATCAGTGAGCTGCAGATGACACACGGCTGGACGACATTTGGTCATTTGTGCACCACTTTTGATATATACTCACTACAGCAGCACGTGAACAAGCCATGCCATTTCTGAGATCGCAGTTCCTAGGTACTGTGCCATCACAATTTGTCCTTTATCAAACTCTGATAAATCAGCAACTTTTTGCATTCTAACTCCAAACACCCTACTAACCAAAAACTGGTCCTCGGGTTGTATATATACTGCTCTGTGAATTTCGCCTGTGCCACTGTATCAGGGTTCATACTCGTTTTTGAAAATGGAAATTAAGGAGTTCTTAAGGACCTTCAGGCTATTTTTAAGGACCTTTAAATATTTTTTAAGGACTTCATAATTGCTGCATGCAAATATACACAATATACAAAATGTGAGTTAACTATTACAACATAAGTCATTTTAACACAATAAATCAATTTTGTTAAAACTAATGAATATTCCATTGCACAAATATATGAATTAAAATTAGTTCTACTAAAATAAACCTAAATACTCCAACAGAAAAACCAACTAACTTAAAAGTTCCTTATATACATTATTTACTGGTAATACTGGATCCATTATTTGTCCTGAAGCATATTTTTGCATCTACAGAACTAACACTCTGCTTCTTCATATTGTGGTGTGAAGCATAAAATTTATTTACTTTGGAATTTCAATTTTCAACAAATTTTCACCCATTAATTGTGATTATGGGCCCATCTTTGTGGTTTGGGAAACTTTTTAAATTTGCATTTGTTTTTCCTTCAAAGTTTATCCGAATTTATATTTTTTTATTTATTTACAAATTCGTTTTAACAAAAACAGTATTACAAATACAGCTTAGAATTTCATATGGCTGTGATTGTCAGTCTTTAAAATTTTTGGTATCTTTACCTTTCCATTCAATAACTTAATTCCTTCCATTAGAATTACTTTTACAAGTATGTAGGGACACAGGCTAAGAAACTAAATGCATTAATTCTGTGGGTGGCATCACTACAAGTGCTGCAGCTGGAAAAATAACACTTTTATAAAAATACAGCTCAGCTTGTTAAACCTGTTTTAGGTTAATGAAGCAAGTAAACACACTATCTAAATCAAATCGAAACACACAAGTTCATCGTAACTTAAATCATATCATCAGAATTGAAAGCCTTAAGTTCAATAAAAATGTTTGCATAAATTTCAAAACTACATTGGCAGAATTCAAAGAATCAGTACTGAACAGTGAAGCATCACTTTCTTTTAAGTATTTATTTATTTATTTATTTACTTCACAGCTTCCGAATTCCCAAATCTGGAGAAAAATTTGGTTTTCGTAGATTTGGATGAATAACACATTTTTGCTTGTGTAACTGTTGCATTTTTATTTTTATTTTATTTTTAAATTCTACAGCTGTAGCCCTTGTAGTAACTTCTTCCATACACTTAATGCAGGTTGGTTTTCAACATTTGGTAATAGCAGAGTTGTGAGTGCCCCTGCCATGTTTTGGAGCAATTCTTGGAGCAGGGAAATATGTAATTGGGAGCAAAAAATTTGCATTTTGGAGCAGAACTTAGCTTTTGGAGCAGCTAATGATAGTATTTTTAATTGTTTTAAGTCCATGCTGTGCTTTAAGTTATGTTTATATACTGAATTACCATTATTTTATGAACTATGAAAAAATGTTATATTTCAGGTTTGTTGACATTTTACTGCTTCTCTTACGACTGTTAATTAGCATTTCTGTCGTTCCTACAGTGAGATAAATAGGAAAACAATTATACTACCCACGATTTATTGAAAACTACATGACCTGCAATATTTTAAGCGTAACACATTAATATCACGGATTTTCTTCTGAATGCATTTGTTTCGCTGTAACACAAATAGGATGCTGCCACGTCCAAGAACTGTTGCTATTGATACTGAACGCTTACGAATATACGCTTAGGAAGAATAAATAATATGTATTTACTGTTTGTTGTTTGGTTGGTTTTTAGCAGCATATTTTTCGAGATTCATGGCATTCAGATTAAAATACATTATTTCTGAAACCAACCAACTGGCAAGCCACGCATACGTGGTTTGCGTGTTCATCACAAACTCCTAAGGTTTTCTGAAGGAAAGCATACCTTCGATATAAAAGGAAAACTAATGTAACATTTAATAATCAAATTGGAACCAAAACTATAAGATAACAGTGAAAACTATATGCATCATCTTTAAGCAGTTGCACCATGATACTCTTCATACAATGTTTTTTATCAAGTAATTATCAATGTCAAACTTTAGGTATTGCTGTGAACAATTACAACTGGGACCAAAACTATAAGATGATAGTGTGATTTAGTAAAGTTGGTTAGATAAAAGCTGCTTCTATCGCTTAACGCTTGCACAGTGACGTTTTGGCACGAGATCCCCCCCTCTCTTCAGTAGTAGAATCAGTGTATGACTTTTTTGTTGCTGTCTGAAAGAGCCACTGTTCTTGCATACATGGGATCCTGCATGTATGGACATGGACATTAAGCAGACGATTGCGAGTTAGTAAGTGGTTCAACGCACCTTCCATCTGGAAAAAGAAAAGTGTGAGGGTGAAGATGTTCCCCAAGGTAGATCAAAATGAGAAAAAGAAAACCTAAAATTTCTGATCCCTGAATGTACGGGGCAAAATTCAGACTTTAAGTAAGAACCAAAAGATCAGTATTCCTGATAATTGACTACAAGTTATGCGATATAAACAATCCTTTCATTTATCCATAGCGCTCGTGAGCGATTTTAATTAACATACATGAGACTGACGAAGAAAAACACAAAGCTGTACTTTTTAATTTGGTGAAAAATCAGACTACATGGTGAGAAAGTGTGAATATTACAAATCATGAACAAAACTGAATCGTGTACTGTAATTTATTTATGAAAATATTTAACTCGATCACACCTCTGTATTCACAATTATAAAATTAGTGAATTCCAAACAAAATAGGGTGGTTTTGAAAGAGAGCTTCAAACAGTTTTTTTCCTGGTTTTGTTCTTGTACTTGCTAAAACATTAGCTCTGGTTTCCTCTTGCGAGCAAACCCTACTTTCTTCTCAGCAAGTTCCACGGCCATATTTGTCTTTTGTTGACTCTGCCACTGCACAGCATCCACTGTTTATTTATTTTTTTCTGCTCATAGTTTTCCCTTTACTATTTTTCTTTGTTATTTTTCTTTCTTTTTTCGTTTTTTTTTTATTCCCTCAGATGACAGTTTTATCCATCATGAAAGAACTTTCAGCCTGAGAACCATGAATTCTGATATCAGAGCTTTAACTATTTTTGATAAATGGTGTAATTTTCAGAGAATGAATACTGTTATTAATAATCTAAGGCAACTTATGGGAATTTACTAGGAATTTTTTTCCATTTATAGCAAATTTTCGGAGAAAACTCTTCTCCTTCTTCAGGCTCTCTTGTTGTTGTCACTTTTTGCTTGTCACTATCATGGTTACGGTTTACCTTGACGGTTACGGTTAACCTTGACGGTTTAGGTTATTTTTCAACAAATCCTGCCAGATGTTAGGCAGGGAAAATCCTTTGCAGTCATTGATGATGGAATTTTGATTTTTCTCAATCTCTATTCCTTCTTTCAGTTTTCTTTTTTGGAAATTGCTTTGGAAACTGATTACTTTAAGGGAATTCCAATCCATGCTGTGCCCAGTTTCTCTAACATGCCTATCTAATCCAGTCTTGTTGGAGCAATTTTTTATAGCTGCTTTATGCTCAGCTATACGAGTTTCTAGTCTGCGACCTGTTTCACCTATGTAAGATAGTCCACAACTACAATTTACTTCATAAACTACTCCTTGCATTTTTAAAATATCTTCTTCTCTTTGAACTATTTTAGGGAAAAAATTTTTAACTTTGTTCTCTAAACTTGGAGCTAGCCTAATATTGTATTTTTTACTAATTCTCTTTAAAGCCTCAAATAAACCTTTGTGATAAGAAATTTTTCTAGTGAATTTTACTTCTTGCTTTTGTGGGTTCTTCGTACCATTAAAATTCAGAAGCTTCTCAATTTCTTCTTTAGGATAGTTATTTTCTGCAAGTATGACTTTAAGCTCTTCTTTATGGGCTTCTTTTTTATCTGCAGTAGAAACTATTTTATTAATTTTTCTAAAAACTGACTTGCTACATTTTTCTTAATAGAAACTGGATGATACGAATTGAAATCCAGTAGTCTTTTTGTATTCATTGGTTTTTTATACCAACTAGTGAGGAATTTTCATCTTCATAATAGATAGTAATATCTAAGAAGTTTATTCTTCTTTCTTTTTGAAGTTCAATAGTGAACTTAAGGGAATCATCTAATTCATTGAATGAGTCTAGAATTCTTTCTGGAACAATTTCTGAGCTATCTATTATAAATAAGATGTCATCCATGTATCTGCTATATAAGCAGAAGTATGTGGGTTGTACTAGTATCTTTTCTTCTAGTTTTCCCACGTAATAGTTAGCTAAGAGTGGGGAGAGTGGGGAGCCCATAGCTAGCCCCGATTTTTGAATGAAAAAAAGTTTTCCCAAATTGAAAGTAGTTGTTCTGCAAAGAGAAAGTAAGCATTTCGAAAATTCCTACTAATATGTTTTTTTCCTTGTTGTGAAAAACTATTAGGTCTGCCAAGTCTTCCGCTATAAAGTCTATAAGTTGATCTATATTAATGTGAGTATACTTAGACACTATATCTAAACTACCCATAATAGGAGAATCTAATTTAGGAAGAAGTTCTAGTTTTCTTTTAGCTGCATTGAGTTTTTAATCAAGTTAGGTGGCTCTTTTAAAGATTCTGAAGGTGTGACTTTAAAAATAGTTTAGATTTGAAAGAATAGAGTTTTTTGAGTCTATTATTGGTCTAATTGGTTGGTGTTCTTTATGCAGTTTGACTATTCCATATATTTGAGGTAATCTGAACTGTAATTTTGAGAATTGTTTATAGTTTTCTGGAAGCTGGTTTTTCTTTTTTTGAAGTGAAATAAGCTTAGAGACTTTTTTAATCAAATCTGGTAGTGGGTTTTCTTTTACTTCTTCATACATAGGTTTTTTTAGTTCTTCTTCCATCTTTTCTAGATAATCTTTCTTATCCATAATAGTAATCAACTTACTTTTGTCTGTTTTCACAGCAACTATACTTTCATTTTTTCTGAAATCTTTAAGAGCTTTTAATTGACTATTATCAAAATTTTTTTGAGGTTTCCTTACTTGCTTCTGGAATTTTGTAAGGCTATTGTAGTAATCTTTTCTGAGGAGGTCTGCTTTAATTTGGTCCTCTTTTTTCTAAAGTGCTGCAGATGCTTTCCAATTCAATTACCAATTTTTCTGGATTTATTTTTCTTTGGATAGATTGAAGTTACTTCCTTTATTTATCACTTGTAATAATTCTTGGCTAACTCCAGTAGCAGTGTTGTCCTTCACATGACTAAGAACTGCAGTTTTTTTGTTTTTACTTGAATAGTTTTTCTTCAAAAATTTTTTCTTCTTTAAGGTTCAGCTTTTTAACAAATTTCTTATTTTTGTTGCTTACTCCAATTTTTTAGCCAGTCATCCAATTCTGCTTTTACTGTATCCCTTAAGATTCCAGAAATTTTCTTTTCATTTTCTACTTTTACTTTTTTATAATAAGCAACATTTTTATATTTTGCTTCAATACTTCTTTTTAACGTTTTTTGCTCTATTTTTCTTATGAAGTTGGCTGAAAGTAAATCTTTAAATGGTTTTCTAAGTCTAAATGAATTTGGAATAAAGTTATTTACCTTGCAATTTTTCAGGAACTTGATTTGAGCTATGGATCTTTCCATCTTCAATGTAGCATGTTGAACTTTCTTTATTGTTGTAGTAAGGAAACCTCAAAAAAATTTTGATAATAGTCAATTAAAAGCTCTTAAAGATTTCAGAAAAAATGAAAGTATAGTTGCTGTGAAAACAGACAAAAGTAAGTTGATTACTATTATGGATAAGAAAGATTATCTAGAAAAGATGGAAGAAGAACTAAAAAAAAACCTATGTATGAAGAAGTAAAAGAAAACCCACTACCAGATTTGATTAAAAAAGTCTCTAAGCTTATTTCACTTCAAAAAAAGAAAAACCAGCTTCCAGAAAACTATAAACAATTCTCAAAATTACAGTTCAGATTACCTCAAATATATGGAATAGTCAAACTGCATAAAGAACACCAACCAATTAGACCAATAATAGACTCAAAAAACTCTATTCTTTCAAATCTAAACTATTTTTAAAGTCACACCTTCAGAATCTTTTAAAAGAGCCACCTAACTTGATTAAAAACTCAATGCAGCTAAAAGAAAAACTAGAACTTCTTCCTAAATTAGATTCTCCTATTATGGGTAGTTTAGATATAGTGTCTATGTATACTCACATTAATATAGATCAACTTATAGACTTTATAGCGGAAGACTTGGCAGACCTAATAGTTTTTCACAACAAGGAAAAAAACATATTAGTAGGAATTTTCGAAATGCTTACTTTCTCTTTGCAGAACAACTACTTTCAATTTGGGAAAACTTTTTTCATTCAAAAATCGGGGCTAGCTATGGGCTCCCCACTCTCCCCACTCTTAGCTAACTATTACGTGGGAAAACTAGAAGAAAAGATACTAGTACAACCCACATACTTCTGCTTATATAGCAGATACATGGATGACATCTTATTTATAATAGATAGCTCAGAAATTGTTCCAGAAAGAATTCTAGACTCATTCAATGAATTAGATGATTCCCTTAAGTTCACTATTGAACTTCAAAAGAAAAGAAGAATAAACTTCTTAGATATTACTATCTATTATGAAGATGAAAAATTCCTCACTAGTTGGTATAAAAACCAATGAATACAAAAAGACTACTGGATTTCAATTCGTATCATCCAGTTTCTATTAAGAAAAATGTAGCAAGTCAGTTTTTAGAAAAAATTAATAAAATAGTTTCTACTGCAGATAAAAAAGAAGCCCATAAAGAAGAGCTTAAAGTCATACTTGCAGAAAATAACTATCCTAAAGAAGAAATTGAGAAGCTTCTGAATTTTAATGGTACGAAGAACCCACAAAAGCAAGAAGTAAAATTCACTAGAAAAATTTCTTATCACAAAGGTTTATTTGAGGCTTTAAAGAGAATTAGTAAAAAATACAATATTAGGCTAGCTCCAAGTTTAGAGAACAAAGTTAAAAATTTTTCCTAAAATAGTTCAAAGAGAAGAAGATATTTTAAAAATGCAAGGAGTAGTTTATGAAGTAAATTGTAGTTGTGGACTATCTTACATAGGTGAAACAGGTCGCAGACTAGAAACTCGTATAGCTGAGCATAAAGCAGCTATAAAAAATTGCTCCAACAAGACTGGATTAGATAGGCATGTTAGAGAAACTGGGCACAGCATGGATTAGAATTCCCTTAAAGTAATCAGTTTCCAAAGCAATTTCCAAAAGAAAACTGAAAGAAGGAATAGAGATTGAGAAAAATCAAAATTCCATCATCAATGACTGCAAAGGATTTTCCCTGCCTAACATCTGGCAGGATTTGTTGAAAAATAACCTAAACCGTCAAGGTTAACCGTAACCGTCAAGGTAAACCGTAACCATGATAGTGACAAGCAAAAAGTGACAACAACAAGAGAGCCTGAAGAAGGAGAAGAGTTTTCTCCGAAAATTTGCTATAAATGGAAAAAAATTCCTAGTAAATTCCCATAAGTTGCCTTAGATTATTAATTCAATTAAACTAGGAAGCCATTTCTCAATATGAGCTTTATTCAATGAATACTGTTTTTTTAACACCATGCATCAATTCTTACAAATTTCCAAACTTCGTCACTTCTGTTTTTGGAAATTTCCCCCACCCTTATCAAGTTAAAATGCACACACATTTATGAGGGTGATGACATTTAACAACTACATAGGAGTGGAAACATCGTGGGGAAGGGGGGCGATACAATTACGGAAGAAATCTTCGCTCCGTCTGACATCAGTTTTCGGAAATTTATCCAACATTTTCAAGCTGAAATACAATTATTTATGGAATAAAATGATATCTAACAATACTGGGTAGACGAAACATCGCGAGAAAAAAATTACGATTACCAGAGAAATCTTACCTCCGTCTACTTTCCGTTTTCGAAGGATGAAATTCCGTCCTCCGACGGAGAATACGACCCCCCCCACCATCACCACCACCAATCCTCCCAAAATTTCAGTTCAGTTATGCATCGATTTCGTACATGGTCCAAATGATAACAAAAAAAGACGGAATTCTTCGAATCAGCGTGAGAATCTCGTCGCCGAAGATTACGGGGAAATTTTCGGGCGGCCTAACTTCCGTTTTCGGAAATCGTTGCCTACAATTTCAAGCTGAAATTATGCAATGAAATTATATTTAACAATATTGAACAGAAGCAACATCGCGAGAGAAAAAAATATGATTACGGGAAAAATCTGCACTTCGTTTAACTTCAGTTTCCGAACGTTTAAAAAGACAAAATAACGTCCCCAGACGGAAGACAACCCTCCCCCCAACTAATATCCCGAAAATTTCTTTACTTTTGCATCGATCATGAAAATGACAAAAAAAAAAAAAAAAAAAAAAAGAAGACGGAGGGGACTCCGCGAATCCGCGGAAGGATCTCACGTACGAATTAACCGCTGAATCGATTTCGAATGTCGTAAGATAACGCTAAAATATCGATGACCGGTAAATTTTAACTCTTGGCGCAAAATTGGCGCAGATTTCGTCGAAATGGCGATTTTTTAGCAGAATGGCGCAAGAGCAACGTTTTGGTGCGGGCTGGCGCAATTGTAGCAGGTCTGGCAGCCCTGCAATAGTGTATAGGTGTAAAAGCTAAAACAAACTGCAGTAACAACAAGACACCTATGAAATTTCCTTCAGAATTTTTACTTCTATTATACATCTTTTTTGCTCTTAAACTTAAAAAACAGTAATGCAATTTAACAATGACTGCAAGGAAATTATATAATGTACATATTCACTTTTTTGAGGTCAAACAAAGGACGTAGGCCTACAATGAAATCAGTTTTTCAGCTCCTTTTCGGCTACTACTGACATGGTAATTTCTGCCAATTCTTCATATTTTTCCTTTATTAATTTTCAAAAACTATTTGATTGAAGGAAGCAGTTCATATCTCTGATCAATTCCCCTTGGGCAGCATGGTCATCTGCATGTTTCTCTAATTCTCGGCAATATTTTTTAATTTTTTTCTACTTTCAGTTTTTTCGTACTAAGCATTTGCAATTCCTCCTCAATCAATTTACGTTTCCTCCCAGATGTTGCTTGGCACATTTTTTTTTATTTTTCGGCATCTAAATATTGAATGTATTTCTGTCTAGCTGAAAAGACAGAAGCTCTAAGCTCTTTACTTATTAGTACCACATTCTCTAATAAATAACAGAAGATAACGATATGAACTGCACTGACCCCGCGCAAAAAAAACAAGATGCCAGCAAGAAATCTAATCTAAACCAAAGGGATTTGAAGGTAGCTGGTTGGCTAACTGCCAAAAGCAATACAGAACATGGTGACATAAAACCATCATCAGTACCAGCTGACCTGCATAACACGCACATTTCTTTGGTTAAAAAAACAAAAATTACAACCTTTTTAACGACCGAATATAATATAATTACGGTGTTTTCAAGGACTTTTTAAGAGCCCTTAAAAACAGAACAGAAATTAAGGAGTTCTTAAGCGCCCTTAAAAAAGGTAAATGGAAATTAAGGAGTTCTTAAGGACTTTTTTAAGGGCCCTTAAAAAGGCAAATGGAAATTAAGGAGTTCTTAAGGACTTTTAAGGACCGTACAAACCCTGTGTATGGTCTCTAGGCACGCTCATTTCTCTAGGTTGGGGGTGGTCATAATGGAATGGCTCATCAGTTTACCTTGAACAACAGACATTAAGGAAATATCATGCTGAAGAAAAAACAAATAGGCATATAAGACTTGGTTGGAGAGCCTTTGAAAGAAACAGTACAATTTTCAAGAGCAATTTACCATTTTGTTTTAACAGAAAAGTGTTTAATCAATCATGCCTCCAGTTATTACTTATGGATCAGAGACATGGATGCGAACTGAAAAAGACATGCAGAGACTGCAAGCTACTGAAAGAAGCATGTAGATATGGGTGCTGGGTGTAACCAAGAAGGATAGGAAAAGGAACTTGTGGATCAGGAAAATGACTCAAAGTCAAAACCCTCAAATAGCTATGGGCTGGACATATTACTAGAACTGCCCACATTGTTGGACAATTGAAGTATTATATTGGATACCAAAGGACAGGAAAAACTCAGAAGACCACGTGGATGAAATTCAAAAGCATGTTTGGGTGATATGGCAGACACTGGCTCAGGACAGAAAATTGTGGAAGAGAGTTGGGGAGACCTACATCCAGCAGTGGATTGATAATGGTTTTATAATGATGATAAAAAAAAAGTCCTGCAAGTGTTGTATTTAAAAAACAATGAACATGTGATAGTAAAAAATGAAAGATCTAACTGTCACTGGAATAATTCATATATTATCGTCACAATAGAGTATTATTAAAATTAAGTGCAAAGAGAAGCATTGTTTTTGGTATTGACCTTGGGATAAAAACATGCTACCACTAATTTGTGTTGCATGTCTTCCATGTGTGGCTGAAAAATCATAGAATGCAACACACACATACGTGCACTCACAAAGTCTGTGAAGGGTGTCAACAAACATTGCTCCCACTAGGAGCCATGAATTTTAAAGCAGGCCCTGAGGATGTCATCTTTGAAGAAAAGACAAATCAGTTTGTAAAGCCATTCCTCTCTACATAGGATATACCAGTTGATGAAAAATCTTTTTATTTTTGAAAAGCTCTGTGTTTTAGGATTTGGCTATAACTTAGTATGAACTGTCTTATATAGCTCTGCTTTTGTAAAGCACTGAACATTGAAGAATAGCAAGATGTCATAAATATCTGTTTTCTGATAAAAACTCAAGATATGAGAATAGTATTGTTTGTTCTTATGTTTTTATTTCAAAGAAATGTCTGAAATATATTTTAAAGTTACATCTGTTTGATATGTATTCTTTTAAGATTTGAATGGGAGTTATAGTTAAACAAAGGATTACATAGAAGACAAGGCTTTCAGGTTTGCTTGAATCCTAATGACCTGTAAATGTTTAGAGTGAGACTGGTCACCAGATTTGTATTTTGGAAGAAAGCTTTGCAATTGTTGTCAAACAATAGAAGAAAGAATCAAGAAAGACCTAAGCTGGATTAAAGGCCTTCTGTGTAATTCCTTGTTTAAATGTAAATAACATGAATATTCACTTGTGTACCATTCATTTGGTACATGCAGCTGCATTGTACTTATATTTTTAGGATTATATATTTTGTTTGGTTTACCTTGCAATTACTCCTACATAAAATATAGTGACATGATATGTAACTTATAATTTTTTCAGGCAGATCATGATGCTAAGCCACTTTCAAGGCTCTATTTGTACCAGACTTTGGTGAAGCTGATGGAGGAAGAAAAGATTGCCATAGAAAATGTTCAGAAAGCAGAGGATGAAGTTAGCATGTATTTCTGTATTAACATTACAGTACATATAAAATAATTATATATATATTTTATAGATGGTGTTTCTAATTGTAGAACACACATGCACTTATGATATTCCTTTCTTTGAATTTTTTAGATATTTCATATATTAGGAATGGGAAAGGGGTGGGATTAAAATTTCCATTTTTAGGAAAAGGAAAGAATTGGTAGTAAAAGGAACTCATGGATTAATACACTTAAAAGTTCATCCAGCATTGAAGCCCCATTTAAGTTTAATGTTCTGATATATTCATATTAGCATGGGCAGCACCTACCATCATGTCATGTTCGAAGTCACTTGAATCTTTTTGTGCTGCCCGTTCTCACATCTGATCATCAGAGACCGACTTAGAAATTTTGGGGCCCTGGGCACAGCCAAATTTGCGGTCCCTAATAATTTTTTAAATGCCCTTGATTGCCCCTCACAGCATTGTTAATGTTGATTTGAAATATATTTATTTTATAGTAAACACTATTTTAACAGATACATATCTGAAATTGTCTATTAACAAATGTCTGTGTTTCTAAACATTTGTACTGTTTCAAATAACAAACCCATTACTTTGTACTGACCTACAACGGTACAAATGTACACAGCCCACTGAAAATTTAATTTCACTGGTGTTGCTGACTGACCATTGAGCAGTAAAATATTTCAGCCTATTTCTACCCCTCAAATACTTGTTTACTGTAATTATTTTAACACTTTTAAACCATTTTTAAATTTCTATAGAGTGTCACCTGTTTTAATGTTTGATTGAGTTAGTTATTACTGAAATTAATTGGTATGAACTCTTAGCATTTGTGTGGTGAGATACGTTTCCCCACGACACTATCATAAAAATAATTGTGATGCTAATAAATTAAAAAAAAAAAACGTTAGCTAAAATGAGTGATCCAGAATTTACTAACATGTTCAGTTTGTTTTTTAACTAAATTAACCACTACACCTACGAACTACATTTACACCTAACCTATGAACTAACAACTTGCCTATGAACTACATTGGTTTCTTCCTCAACTTTAAAGCTGCAAAATTTAAGATTATATCATCATATTCTAGTTCTTAAGCAACATCATTTTCAATACACAATAATGACAATGCGCAAGGTTTGGTTTGTTCCATTCCAAATCGTAATGGGGATTTCGTTCATTTTAACAAAGAAAATGACCTCTCCCCAGAACAATTTGACATCAGGATAGTCAAAAACATTCTGAAAACTGTTTCTAAATTTGGAAACACAGATATCAAATTATCAAATTTAAGATCTTCAGCTTTTTCAGAATATGGGAAACTTGATCACCTTTATCCACAAGACAACTAAGCTGCTAAAGCTCATCACAAAACTCTTCCAACAGATCGTTAGGATAATATTTTTGTAAACGTTTTGCTTCTTCAGTTACTGGTGTTTCTGATTTTAGGTTAAATAGACAAAAAATTTGCGGGCAAAATTGTCCTACGGAATTTTTTGTTTTGACTACTGTGCAATTAAATTATCACAAAGCACATAATGACATGTGATAAATTTCATTCTTGGTGCTAAGTCTGCTTCAGGCGTATTTGTATCGTCTAAATCTTTGCTTCATGGAACAGTTCGCTTCCTTGATAATGCACAGTCATTAGTTTCTGACATACATTTTGCTTTTTTTCATATTCAAAATTATTTCTCACAAATTGAACAATGTCAATTAATGATGTAAAGAGTGCAGAAACTTCGGAAATATTTTTCAAAGGATTCTGAAAGACCTTGTTCAGGCGTTGCAAAATAGTGTCCCAAATAACAGTATTCAATGCAGTTTCAAGCTTCAATTTTTTAAGCAGACCCCTTGTTTCAGTTTTCGTTACTGCTTTTGGCTAAGTTACGCAGTGTTTCTTCGATGCACCTGAAATGTTTTCTGAAAGCTTTTGTTGCATTTGCTTCTGAAGACCACCTTGTTGTTGAATGACTTTTCAGTGTGGCCTCAGAAGATTTGACTGCGTTTGATAAACCCTGCCAATGCTGTGTGGATGCAGAAAAAAATATATATATAAATCTGTTGAAGTACAGAAAAAAATCATCACTGTTGTACACTTTTCTACAGCACTTACTCCAACTAAATTTAATAAATGCGCTGCATAAGGCACAAACTCTGCCAATGGATTTATTTCTTCGATTCTCGCTTGTAAGCCAGAGTACTTGCCTGCCATGTTGCTCGCATTATCATAACTCTGGCAGCAACAATTCATGATATCAAGACCCAATTCTTGCAGACAAGCCAGGACTGTACCTTCTAACCCCTTGGCATCATGACCATTAATAGGCACAAAGGTCAAAAAACACTCAACCGGTTCATCATCAATAGCAACATATCTAATTACAAAACATAAACGGTCTATATGCGTAATATCTGGTGTTGAGTCAACTATGAGTGAAAAGTACTTGGCTACCTTAATTTCTTCAATTATTTTCTCTTTCACTTTCAGTGACATAAGTTCAATAAATTTGTCAATTGTAGTTGACGACAAATAATTTGTTTGAATAAAGCTCATGTTGAGAAATGGCTTCCTAGTTTAATTGAATTAATAATCTAAAGCAACTTTTATGGGAATTTTACTAGGAAATTTTTTCATTAATAGCAAATTTTCGGAGAAAACTCCTTCTTCAGGCTGTCTTGTTGTTGTCACAAAGTGACAACAACAAGCCTGAAGACAGCCTGAAGAAGGAGAAGAGTTTTCTCCGAAAATTTGCTATTAATGAAAAAATTTCCTAGTAAAATTCCCATAAAAGTTGCTTTAGATTATTAAAATAATTTGTTTTTCCAGAACCAGGATTGCCATATTTTTGCAGATGTGTCTCTAAAAATGGATCAAACTCTGAAATTAGTTCCAAGCATCCCAAGAAATTTCCATTGTTCACAGATCCTATTGTTTCATTTCTACGAAAAAACGCAGGCTTCTTTTTGGCAAAAACAGAACAGTGGCTACAACTCTTTTTAAAACATCGCGCCAATATCGGGATTCAGTTTTATGTTGCAAAACTACACGGGAGTCAATTCGCTGTGACGACTGCAATCGGAGCGACATGTTAACTACTGCCTCTCGATGAGAAATGGAATTTTCATGTTCTGCTAACCGCACAGATACATGTTTTCAGTCATTGTACCCTGACGTTGAGAGAGCACTGTTTTTCTTCTTACTCAATGCTTCCGCAGAGAAAACACCAGCCACCGTCTACTAGCAGACTCATTATTTTGCTTTATTCGGACAAAATGATCCTTGGTCAAACACCTTTTCTTTCCTAAAATTAATCTTTCTGTTTCCGAGACTAGGTGCACATTTTGATTTGGAGGATTGCTGATGAAATGCTCTCCTAAATCAATCATTATGTTAGACCAACATGCTGGATCCAGATTATAACCCTCAGCAGCAGTCCCATAGCTTCTTTCAGTACTAGCAGCAACAGGTTAGACAGGACTGGGTAAAGATTCGTTTTCACATGTACAAGTAGTAGGATTACAGATATGAGTATCAGGGTCATGATGCTCGATAGGATTTTTCTCTGCAAGTGATAGTCCACCATGTGGTTCTTTACAAATAAACTTTTGCAAACTATCCTTAAAATCATGAAAGAACTGACTTACTATCCTTGTCACATTTACGCCAAAAATCGGATTGTCATCTTCAAAATTTGTATCCTTAAAATGTTCATCTTCGGCTTTCCTTTTATCCAGTAACTTGCATTTCGCTGCGCCCGACTGATACTTTCTAGGCATTTTTTTCCACCTGATCCTACTTACTAATCTTCTTTCCTTTTACTTAAAAACACTACTTTTTATGTTTAATTTTGTTTAAACAAATGTAAATCACATTAACTTACCAAAATAACTAGAAGGAAGTTAAGAACTAAGTTGAAACTTGAACGGACAAAATAAAAGTTGTAGTAAACAAAATCAGCTGTAACGGTCACGGTTAATGACTTTAATGTGAAGGTAACTGGCCATTTGTGGGTTAGGTGCATTTATATTTTGAGTGCTTTTAAAGTATAGCAGATGGCTGGTTGAATCATCAAAGCTGACGTCAGCAGTTCCGCATTCTGATGTCACATCTGCCAGTTAGAGTTAGCAGCATCTCAGCATCAAAGTGGCATTTCGGAGGTGTCACAAGCAATTGGATTACAGATGTGAACATATGATCACGTGAAGATCATGAATATCAGATTGGCTTTGCGAGTATCTTATTATTATTTTTCTTTATCTCATTATTCATTTGTTTTTACTAAAGTAGTCTTACATTAAATATTATTTTCAAGGTTGATATATTTACATTGTAAAATTTTTTTCATTAATGATGAATAATTACTAAAAAAAAACATGCACACAATTTTGGGCCCCCCTAAAAGGAGAGGCACGGGGCCCGCGTGCCCCTGCGAAAACCAGCCCCTGCTGATCATCAGTTTTAAATAGCATTGGTATGAGCGTTTGATGTTCCCACTGATCTGGGAAGGTGTACCAAATAAGACGGCAACTTTATGAAATAGGAAGGTGCAACAAATAAAGTTGCCACCAAGTGTGCATGCATGCAGTATAGTTTCAACTAAATGGTCAGTGAGTAATAAACATAAATTTGTACAGTAATGGTGGTTTCAGTAGATTCAAGACACCCCACGTTGTCATACCCTAGAATGTTACACTGCCTTCCACTGGCACACCTCAACTCGACAGTTGGAGTCAATGGCCTCATGTGATCTAATACACATACACCCACCCATTGATGTGTTGTATTTGGAACCTCAGTTCATCAGACCAAGTTCCTAGTCTGCCATGGTCCAGTGGTGATATTATTTTGCCCTCATAGCCCAATGATATGTTGTTAACAAGAGCATTTGATTGACAAATGCATTAAAGTATTGATAAGGCAATCGATGTAAAAGTTATTTAAAAACTGAATACAATTGTGAAATGGAGACATTTTGGTATCTATTTGTACATTCGTCAGCCATAAAATGAGTGAAATAACACAAGGTGAATAAAATATTTTGACAGGTTTTGAAATGGATTTCCAAAAAATAGGGATTTGATGAGGTGAGTCCATATTACAGGTATTAGGGGGAAAGGAAAATTTCTATACTTTTACAAAACGTAAGGGAATTTCAAACAAAGGTCTTCGCTCTTTCCACGTTCATAAGTGAGTCACGGAAAAAATTCTCATTGGCCGCCACCGGGAGTCGAACCCAGGATCTTCTAGTTACGTGCTGGATATGCTTCCACTACCCCACAGCGGCCTCGAATTCCTTCAGACTCACACACGCTAACTGCCAAGCCAAGTTGGCAGGTTGCTTCTTGGAGCCCCGCACAATGCTGGGGATTCACCAAAGATGGTAAGCAGCAACTGAAGAAATATTTAGAAGGCGAATGAATAATTAATACAGACATTTAGCATATCCGGAGCGTAACTGGGAGACCCTGGGTTCAACTCCCGGTGGCGGCCAATGAGAATTTTTCCGTGACTCACTTATGAACGTGGAAAGAGTGAAGACCTTTGTTTGAATTTCCTGGTCCACATTAAATGTCTGTGTTAATTATTCATTCACCTTCTAATTATTTCTTCAGTTGCTGCTTACCATCTTTGGTGAATTCCCAGCATTGTGCGTGGCTCCAAGAAGCAACCTGCCAACTTGGCTTGGCAGTTAGCATGTGTGAGTCTAGAAGAATTCGAGGCCACTGTGGTGTAGCGGAAGCATATTCAGCGCGTAACTGGAAAACCCTGGGTTCGACTCCCGGTGACGGCCAATGAGAATTTTTCCGTGACTCAGTTATGAACGTGGAAAGAACGAAGACCTTTGTTTGAATTTTCTGGTCCACGTTAAATGTTTGTATTTACATACGTAAGGGATTTTTTTTATTGAAGAATGGATTGATTTGGTGTTTTTCCAATCAGGAAGAGTAGAAATATCAATAATGAAAGAGAAGTAATGAGGCTACTTCTCTTAACATCAGACTTATGTTCATATAGATGCCAATTGATACTACGACGAGTAGTTCCCATTTAGTATGTAAATCCTGCTGTGGTGTTGACCAGAATAAAATAAACACTAAGTAGGTTAAGGGGTTTGTTAGGTTCTCAGTCTTCAGGAAAAAGATTGGTCAGTTGTGCAAGATGCTTATCTGCAACATTCCCTTAGGTATCGTGAAGGTATAGGAATTTTTCTTTCCCCTGATACCTGTAATATGGACTCACCTTATAAAATTCCTATTATTTGGAACTGCATTTTAAAATCTGGCAATATTTGATTCACCGTGTGTTATTTCATTTATTGCATGCTCACAAATGTAGAAATAGCTACTGGAACATCCCTACTTCATAATTCCATTCCCTTTTTTAAGTAACTTTAGCATCAATTTCCTAATCAATACTTAATGCATCTTTGTTAATTGTTATTGTGTTATGTGGTTTCTGCTATTTCTTTTCATTAGAGTACTAAATATGTGGGTGTCGTTGGCCATATTCCAGTCATGACATTGTATGTTGCATGGCTTTTGCACAAGCCTTCGCAGGTGCCCCGTCATTGAATGCTGAAGCTATCCTTTCTAGTATGGCCCTGTGTTTTGACATTATGATGTGAGAGAGAGAGAGTAGGTACTCACCTCAAACATCAACTGCCATTTATGGGCACATTTTCCCTGGTAGATGTCAGTTTTGATGGTGTGCATGCATGATGGTGGCAAGCGGAAATCCAAGATGCTGTACAGTCATGGAGATGGGGCACTCGATCTTCCTCACACCGATTATCTTCCCACAGCAGAACTCACTCAGGTCGCTGTATTTAATCATCATCACAATATTGTGATGACATAAATAATTCCTTCTTGGGAGTTAATTCATCGTTCATGCAAAAGAGTAATTGGACCATTCCAATGAATGATCCAATTTACAGGTTGTCACTATCCTCACTGAGTAAATCATTCAATGAAGGGATCCTGTGTTGCATTTTGAAGGCCCCACCAGATTTTAGGCTAACTGCCCCAAATGAGTGCAAGCTCTTCAAATTTTTGTCATTCACAATGAGTGATTTGCCATGAGCCAGCTCTTGGCAAACAGTTCATGCACACCATTCAAATGAATGGTATTCATGTGTCATTCCTATTCTTAAATTACACCATTAGCACCTAGCTTACTGATGGCTGCTCATTCACATAACAGTGGGTACTTGTTAATTCTATACATTGCTTTTCATATTGGGAATTTGTTTCCAAACTCATACAGGTGAAAGAAACATGCTGCAACTTCATTGTGTGTCACAGTAATGGCAGATTGAATGATCATTCTCAGTGGTGAAAGCAAACTATACATAATTCGTGGTAAAGAGTCATTCATTGTAAATGAATCATTCACAAATGGCCCATCACTACTCACAGTCACAGGTATGTTGTACAGCAGGTAAGTTTCATATTTGTTTATATCCCCCAGGAGTTACATGCTGGCTGCATTATTGTGGCAAAATAGGGCAGCTTTGTGGATGGGTGAAGCATGTACAATAAATTATGCTTTCAGTATAATATTTATTTGAGAAAATGATGTGCAGTATAATCCTATGGACATGCATTGAAAAGTTGGACAAATCACCACAAAATTTTGTTGCAGAGCACTAACCAAAAATCAAAAGAGTAGCACATAGCTAATAAAATGAGATAAATTAAAAAATGAAGAAAGTGTGATGGTGTGGGAATTTTTTTCAAAATCATCAATCATTAGCAACAGTCAATAACTGGAAATTGAAAAGAAGTAATTAGGGAGTCACAGTAACTGCTCACAAGTGAATTGGTATATCCATCAGACAATTCTTTGATATTTTAAATCTGAGCCATGGTTATAGTGTGGCATAAGAAGAATACTGCATCATTAATGATCACTTGGGTTTATTTATGCTGGAAGTGCAGCCCAGTGTGGTTAACTATAACTTTTATAGGAATGGTGAGTCATAGTAATAAAAGCCAGCTGGATGCAGATGACAGAATGTCTTTGAAAATCAGTTGTAGTTAAAAACTACATTATAGTGGGAAACTCATATAAACTTTGAAAATCAAGCAAAGGTTTTAAATTAATCATCATCACCATCATCACCAAACATTATCAGTCCACTGCTGGATGAAGGCCACCCACAGATATTCTGTCCTGAGCCATTCTCTTCCACACTACTCCAGTATGCTTTCAGATTTCATCTATCCATCTTCCACGTGGTCTTCTTTTAGGTCTTTTCCTGTCCTGTGGTATCCCCTTGTAGTATATCAGTTGTCCACTGGTGGTCAGTGTTTTGGTAATATATCCAGCTCATTGTGACTTGAGGGTCTTTACTTTGATCATGATGTCTTTACTTAATGTAGTCTTGTCATTTTACTGATCCAGGTGTTCCTTTTACCATTTTCTTGGTTACATCAAACATGCATTTCTCCATGCTTCATTGAGTTGTTTGCAGCTTCTGTATGTCTTTTTTAGATAAGGTCCATGTCTCTGATCCATAAGTAAGAACTGGAAAAATGCATGAATTTCCTTTTAAGACATAATGGTATTTTGCTCTTTAAAATCATAGTGGTTTTTTTTCAAATGGTCCCCAGTCAAGTTTATGCACCTAGGTAAACATAGGCATCAGTTACTTCTAATTTTCCCCATCAACCTCTAATTCTGTGGCTCTCATATAGGCATTGTACATCAATATTGTTTTCTGTAAGTTCATTTGTAATCCTACTTCTTCACTCTTGTCAGCAAGTTCCTCTTTCATATACAGTGTAGCTCTGAGAGGGTACTTGCAAAAATGATTGGTGCCAGCAAAACAAAAGTAGGCTAAATAATCTCTGTTAACCTATATCCCCTTGTCTCCCCAGTTAAACAAATGAAAGACATTCTGCCATGTGGCATTGAAGAGCTTCAGTGATGTGATATCACCTAGTCTCACTCAGTTTCCAGTTTTTTATATGTGCTGTGTCCTCGAACAGTCAAGCCTTAAATATCTAAGTTTAAAATGAAGTTTAAAATAACCCCCCTATAACCTCCTAATTATTCACTGGATGCACTAATCCTTTGCTACAAAAGTCAATTTTTATATGGAAAATTTTAATTTCTTACTATAAATGTGATAAGAATTTCAAAGCTCTGTTGTGGTTCTTAATATTTTGGATGTTTCTAGGTTGAGCAGCTGCTAGAAGTAAGGCAGAAGGAAAATGCTGAGATATGTTTGACAGTGGTTCCATATGATCCCACCAGAGACAATAAACTCCAAGAATGGCGGTCAAAGCAGGTAAACTTTTTTACTAGAACAATGTTCCTTCTGCCTCTTCGATTCATCTGTATTGTAACTATAATATATCAAAAGATGTAATATTCTAATAATATTTAAAAAAGATGTTCTCTTTTCCTTGAAGAATTACAGAAGTCAAATTATTGTTCTTCTGATCCAACTCTTCACATTTTTTGTTCTAAAAGATTCTTGTACATGAAGGGCACAAGGTTCTTATGCCTGTTGAAATTTAAAGAGAACTCCATAGAAAACAGTAAAACTATACTAGTAATCTGATTTATTGGCGCAGGGATATATAAATAAGCGTTTCCAAGCTTTCACACATCAACCAGATGGCATTTTCAAGGAAGTTAAGACAGAAACTGCATAATTGTACATAATTCTACATAAATGGTGTACTGTTCCTCATTATTAATTTGAGAACTCCCTAAATGTGCCTTTTTCTCCTTGTTTTCCCTCTTTTTCATAAATTAAATTTTGACTCTTGGAAATTATTGTACTTTGGATGTTTTTGATGTCAGACTTTTCATTGGTCATTTAGCTGGCTTGTTTATTAGATGATTTTTTGACATCTTCATGCTGTTCTCTGGCTGAAAATGTTTGGAATTGAAAGAAATTATTGTTCTAGCAGAGATGAGAATGTTCCATGATTTTCAGAATTTCGAATTTTTTGGACAAAGCTGTGTCCCCTCCCTTTCCCTTCATTTCTCTTCCTGATTATTTTCTTATTTTTCTAATCATGTCATGTTTCTTGTTTATAATATTGTTGGTAATTATGTAACATGTAAATGGCGTCTAGAAGGTTCACAATTATACTTTTCTGTCCGGGTCGTACACAGAAAATACAAATATTAGTCCCAACTGGAAAGACATCATTTGTCACTGAAGAAACATTTCTGAATTCAGCATCAAGTGTATGGAATCAATATATATTTCCAGTACCAATGACTACAATGATGATCCACCTCATGCAGTGGCATGGAAATTACTAATGCTAAGAATAGAATAATTCAAAAACTACCGAAAAAATCAGCGGACACGAACTAAAGTTTCAAAGCCATATTGGACAAGATGAATGCACCCACACACAACCGTTAACAGAAGAACCAAGATCAGTATGATAACAGCTCAACTTAAAATAGAACAAGGCATGATGAAACTTGAACAAACATTGACCACAGTGGCTGAAGTTGCAAATATGGATGTGAGAAAATACCATAATTTTTCGAAGGCTGAAAACTTTTATAACAAAACACTTAATTAAAAATGGTGAAACCTTAAAAAAATTGAGGACTGTTGAATTTTTTATTGTTAAAAATATTTAAAACTTGAATCTTTTTTTTTCCAAAACTGCACATTATTTTTTTTTTGTGCTGGTTTTTTTTTTTTTTTTTTTTTTCATCTCTCATGTTTAGATACTTTTCTAAACAAAGTGAAACTAATTTGGAAAAGCATTTAGAAACTACTCTACTGTTTCAGCAACCCATGTGAATCAATTAAGTATTAACATGGGTTGCTGAAACAGTAGATATTGATATCTTCACAAGCCTTATGCATTCTGAAATGATTCAGAAGTATATCTGAGTTGAAAATAGCTCATTTACTACTAGGCAAAAAGAGGGTGGGTGTGGCTCACATGCATGTAAGTGATTTTCTGAATGACAATTACATGGAGAAATAGGGGAGTAATGGAATTGGGATGTGGTGTAAGGGAAAACAAGAGATAACAATTCCTGGTATTGTGCCCATTGTCCCCTTTTACCCTCCAAGTGAGCTTTGCATTTAGAGGATCGGAGCTGCTTTTGTGTCATGTGTATCGTTAAACAGTTGTCAGTCTCACATATCCATCAAGTAGAAAATCCTAAGCTTTTTAAAAGTGACAAAATGTCTAAGGTAAAAATGTTATCCATAAATGACAAAGTAGCTATCATTGGAGAGCTAGAAAGTGGTGCAAAAATGTTACCATATCATGAAAGAAATACAGGATTACACCATATAATACAAATTTTGAAGATGACAATCCGATTTTTGGTGCAGCAGGATGATGAAATTTTCAAGTTTTCGGATATTATCTGACTTACCATCCTTGTCACATTTACACAAAAATCGGATTGTCATCTTCAAAATTTGTATTATATGGTGTAATCCTGTATTTCTTTCATGATTTATCTGCTCCTCCGAGCAATCACGGGATAGGATTCTTAACCTCCAGATTCACTAAACATAAATGCTGGTTGCTTCGACTAGCGAATCCTGTGATGATTACATTAAAATTAATCGGAAACTTGAGACTTGGTCGTTCTGGGTGGTGTAAGTGGTTAGCATACCCGGATGCTATCTGGGAGACGCGGGTTCAAGTCCCGGTCCAGGATGATGACATTTTCAAGTTTTCGAATATTATCTGACTTACCATCCTTGTCACATTTACACCAAAAATCGGATTGTCATCTTCAAAATTTGTATGTTACCATATATTATGATAAAGTAAACATATATGCATATTGTCACATATGCATATTTTTACATGGAAGGATTTTTCACTCCAAAATGGATTAGCAAGCACCCAGATTTAGTGAGAATATCTGTTGGTCCATAGTCCCTTGTTATAAGCAGGTTGTACTGAATATATCTGTGTGTATTACATGCCTTCAAATTGAATTCAAGTGGAGGGTTGCTGTGATATTTTTAAGGGTGGGGATTGGATGTGTGCATAAATCCCTGCCATAGATTATCTTTTTAAAAAGTTATAAATTTAAGCTCTGTGGATAATACGCCAGGTTTTTTTAAAACTTATTTGGTTTTTTAAAAAATCCACGTCATAATTGTCAGGAGTGGTCGTATAACTGGAAAATTACCAAACATGAGTGAACAATAGAAGGATGTAATGTGATGCAGTTGGGAAGGATTGTTTTTTTTTTACTACGAGCATTTTGATGGAAAATACAATGTAGCAAAAGTGGTATTATTTGCTCTCATGGACAATAACATGCTGTGTGATGTTCAATGTCACACACTGAAGATGGTGCTACAGATCTAACTAGTCTACGAAACTGCAGTAATGCCGAAAAAGCTCATGATTTTCGCACTCTACTCACTTGAAAGTAACACTGAAACACTTAAAAAATAACGATTTTGTTTTTAATAAGAACATAATTTTTTCCTTTTTCATTGGATTACTGGGTCATCCTGTAAATCGCAACTTTTCTGCAGGAAATTAAAGTACAGGTGTGAATTATATGGTGATTTGTTTCTCTTTTTTTCTGAATTTCACAGTTTGCTGATTATACGGAGGGAAAAAAATCCTAAATTTCAAGGGCTATAGATTAGACATTATATTGACAAAAGTCACCAGACACCCCTTCAAAAGCAAATGAACAGATCCGCTGCGTTGTTAAGATGTGCAATACAGCTGCAAACGGTATAAAAACAAGCCTGCCGCTGACTGTGATCATATCGCATTAACTCAGATATTTCAGATATTTCTGTCCTCTAGTTGTTCTTCAAGGCTTATCATCAGCATAAAAGTGATGAAAGTAGAGACCAGAAACATCTGTTGAATGAAAATGTCATGGCGGGAGGAAACTGACTTTGAGAAAGGAAAGATTGTTGGGTATTATATTAGGGAGTTGTGCATAAGAGAAACCGAGGTGCGTTTAAACATACCCAAGTCAACTGTTTTGGATGTACTGAATAAGTGGAAGATACATGGCATGCCTGAAGAAGCAAAACATACCAGCAGACCAAAGAAAATCAGTGATAGAGGACGTCTAAGCCTCAGGAGAGTCGTTACAGCTAATCAACGGAGTACTGCACAAGACCTAAGTGTACAGGTGAGTAAAAATGTTGGAACCTCGGTATGTACACATACCATTCACAGAGAACTTCATTCCGTGGATTACTACGGTCGTGCGGCTGCTCATAAGCTTTTCATCACCACTCGGAATGCTGCTCGTCATTTAGCATGATGTAAAGAACATTTATCGTCGACCGTAGATCAATGGACAGGCCCTATGGACTGATTAATCTAGATACATGATCCATCAGTCTGATGGCAGTGTGGAGGTATGGCAGCCTGAAGGAATGCTATTTACCACAGTCTACTGACCCTACGGTCAAGTTTGGAGCTGGCAGTGTACTTGTGTGGGGGTGTTTTTCATGGTATGGTCCCGGCCCATTGGTTATTGTGGACAAACCTGTTAACCAGCACGTCTACCTCGATATTCTGGACAATTATGGCCTACCAACTCTGTGGCAATATTATGGAACTGAGCCTTGTTGGTACCAGCAGGATAATGCACCGAGCCATAAAGCAAGGTCTGTTATGCTATGGTTTGACGATAATTCCATATCATGTGTGGACTGACCAGCACAGAGCCCTGATCTTAATCCCATAGAGCATCTATGGGATGAATTAGAGTGCTGCATAAGAAGTTTCGGAACCAAGGCCTACTACTAAGCAACAGTTAGCTTCAGCATTATGTACTGAATGGAAGCGCATACCTATTGCTGTGATACAAAACCTTGTCAAAAGTGTGTTTCCAAGGGTCAGTGCATGCATTAAGGCCAAAGGTGGACCAACACCGTACTAATGTATTCCAACAAATGCTATGTTTTTATTCTCTTCTAAGTGTCCGGCGACTTTTGTCAATATAATGTATGTTGCTGCGGATTATATGAAGAAAACTACAGTACTCTAACAAAAATTGTATCATAACATGTTAAACAGTGCTAACATAAATGTTAATGTGTATCTACTACATAATCAATCATTTTTTGCTAATTTGATCTGCATTTGTTTATATTTCAGATGAAGTTTCTAGAGAAAGACATTTTATGGAGAAAAAGAATGTACGATACACTCACACCCTATCTTGCCAGACTTGATTTTCCTGAAGAACTGACTCATGATCAGGCAGAAGCAATTTACAGTGAATGTTTGGACAATTTTGTTGCAAGAATGGTCACCACTGCTAACAATTTGCAAAAACAGCTCAACAAGGTAATAAGCTAGGAAATTTATATTTCTTTTCATTTACACTAAAATTAATGCATCTACATAACTTGAGAATATTTTAAATATCTTTCTCAAAGTACAAAAAGACAAACAAGATTCTCTAAAATGCTGAATTTTTATTATTTGAACTCAGATATTTCTGTCCTGTAGCTGTTCTTCAAGGCTTGTCATCAGCATAAAAGTGATGAAAATAGAGACTGTGGAAGCATCTGTTATTTAAATAATAAAAGCTTAGCATTCTAAAGAATGTCTTTTTGTCTCAGTTTGTTGGAAATATTTTAATTCCTTCCTGAGTAAAACCCAAACATGATTTTTTGAGAATATTTTGTAATGCATTGTTTTCATTGCATGCGAATATTTAATAAGATCTCCCAGTGTTATGCTCACCAAAATCTGTCTGCAGGTTCTTTTTACAAAATACCATTTTTTTATACAAAAGTACATGAGAAGTATCGAACTTCAGTGAAACAACAGCATAAGGTTAGAATAGTCTGTAATATATTAGGCAGTGATTGGAAAACTACTTTTTAAAAGTAGCTTACTACTGCTACTACTATTGGGTTGTTGGAAAAGTCATGACGTATTTTGGCACTCGATGGTAGTTGGGCGGTTTGGGAAGTACTAGAGGCATGCGCAGGTCTGTTATCATTATAGCATTCGACAGATGCCAGCTCTCGCTGTAGCCTAAAGGAAATAGTGAGTGATTTGGTTGATTTGCGGAGATTTGACATCAAGTTGAAAACGGAAGACTAAACTGTGCATTTTCGCCATATTTTACTGTTTTACTTCCATAAAGAGAAGAACGCACGTCAAGCTTGTGAAAAGTTGTGTAAAGTGTGTGGTGATAATGCTCTACAAGAACGTCAGTGCCAGCGGTGGTTCGCAAAATTCCGTGCTGGTGATTTTGATCTCAACAGTGCTCCTCGGTCCGGGAGGCCCACCGAGGTTGATGACGACCAAATCAAGGCATTGATCGAGTCAAACCCATGTTACATGACACGAGAGATTGCAGACACATTGCACATCCATCATTCAAGCGTTCACGACCACCTGAAGAAGCTGGGATACGTAAGCAAGCTCAATGTGTGGGTTTCCTCATGAACTCAAAGAAGCTCAATTGACGGCGCGCATAAACATCTGTGATATGCTCATTAAACGTGAGGAAAACGATCGTTTTCTGAAGCGACTGATAACTGGTGACGAAAAGTGGATTGTGTACAACAATGTGCTGCGCAAACGGTCTTGGTCTCGACGTGCTGCTTCGCCTCAAACGACATCCAAAGCAGACATTCATCAGTGAAAGGTTCTGGTCTCAGTGTGGTGGGATTTTAAAGGTGTCATGTTTTCCGAGTTCCCACCACGGAACCAAACAATCAATTCGAATATGTACTGTGGGCAATTGGACAGTTTGAACGAATCCATCATCCAGAGATGTCCAGAGCTGTCGTAAAGCTGTTGTGTTCCATCAAGACAACGCGAGACCACACACAAGTTTGATCACCCGCCAAAAATAATTGGAGCTTGGGTGGGATGTGTTGCCACACCCAGCATACTCGCCTGACCTTGCGCCGTCAGACCTCCACTTGTTTCACTCTCTTCAACAATCCTTGCATGGTATAACGTTCAATTCAGATGAGGCTGTAAATCAGCACCTTGTACAGTTTTTTCACCACGAAAGACAGGTTCTTCTATGAACGAGGCATTCTGCAGCTCACTGACAGATGGCAAAAGGTCATCGAACAAAACGGGCATTATATCATTGAATGATCTTTGTTCTTTTTATCAATAAATGACCTTTGCAAAACATGGCTAAAATACATCATGACTTTTCCGACAACCCAATACATTCCCAAAAAAGTAGCTTGCTACAGCTACAACTACTGTTTCTGAAAAGCAGCTAGTTACACTACTTTTGTTGAAAAGTAGCGACTTTCGCTACTTTTTTATTTCTATCTTTAGGTTTAAATTAAAGGTGATACTTATATATGTACATTCTTAAATATGGCTCTAGAGCAAAATACCAAGGCAAATTACACGAATAATTTGTCTTTGAATTTGTCTATTAGCTGTAGTCACCATATGAAACAGATTTTAATATATTAAAACAGAGACTGTAGATTTCTGAGGGTCAAAATACAAAATAATATTGATAGAAAGGTGTATCTTTTGAACACTACATATTCAGTTATTCATCATTCCTTTGGAAGGAGGGGGTTTAACGACAAGCATGAGCAACCCCAAGGGCTATAAACAGCACCTTGCATTTGCAGCGTCGTGGTGAACAGCACCTTGCATTTGCAGCGTCGTGGTGAACAGCACCTTGCATTTTGCAGCGTCATACTGGTCCAACACCAAGTATCATGGTTTGGGGCACCATAGGGTTCAATTTGCGATCTCTGCTGGTGTGAATTGAGGGAATGTTCAACAGCTAGCAATTCATCAGGGTTGTTTTAGAGGTAGAGGTAATACCCTTCCTTCAGAGTTTTCTGGCTCCATACTCCAGCAGGACAATGCTCGGCCACATGCTGCCGAGCATTGCAGGGTGTCCACAATGTCTTGTTACCCCCTCCCCCTGTAATAAGAAATGTAAGTGAGCTATGTATCTGTTGTATGATGTATATGTTCAGTTATGGTCTGTATTGTGTTTATTTACAGATTAGTTACCGGAACCATGTGTGATACCAGCGAATACATCCTGGAACAGCGGATTGTTGTCAGTGTCTGGGTACACGAACGTCCACACATAGGGAAGACAATGTGTGTCGTGCATGCCGATTTCCAACAACGATTCAACAAAGAGGCCCCTCCAAAACAGACTCTTCTACGGTAGGAACATAAACTCTTCGAAGCAGGCAACATCAAGGATAAACCACAAATGGGAAGACCATCAACCAGAGTGCAACAGTATCAAGCGGTCGAGGAATCAGTTATCAGGTCACCGACGAAGTCGCCTCCACAAACGATCAGCAGAGCTTGGAATACTACGATCGACACTGCATAAGCACATGAAGAATGACCTGAATTTGCACACATATCGCCTGACGTTCGTTCAGAAGTTATCAGACATGAATTTAAACTGCAGACGGGATGCATGTGTAATGATGCTTCAGACATTTGCCACAATCCCAAAACGTGGAAAGGTCATTTTCAGTGATGAATGTGCGATATACCTCAGCTGTCGATCACGGAACGTTGTGCTCTGGTGCAAGGAAAACCCACATTATGTCGAAGAATTGGAACCATCCTCCGCATGTCATGAAATGGGCTGCAATGAATAGTCGACATCTGTTTGGACAGTATTTCTTTGATGGTCCAGTGAATCAGACAACTTATCTGGACATGTGCAAACCTGGTTTGTGCCACAACTTGGAAATCTTGGCATTCTGAATGACGTATGGTTCCAACAGGATGGGGCACTCGCCCATTACGCAATCGCTGTTCGGGAATACCTTGGTGAGGTTTTTCGGGATCGTTGGATCGGCCGAGGTTCAGCAGTGCTGCCCGCTCCACTTGAATGGCCACCTCGAAACCCAGATCTCTCAACGTGTGATAATGGCCCTTTGGGGTTTCATAAAGGAGGTTGTTGCACAGCAGTGCTACCACACCACTGATGAACTTAAACAAGCAGTGAGACGTGCTTTCTCTCGTATCACCCCGCAACTGCTTCGGAAAATGTCCCACAGAACATGGTGTAAAATTACTCTATGTCACGTGAATGACGGAGCCCAAACAAATCCACTGGATGTTTAAGGATGCCTCAACATATGACTCAACATATACATCATACAACAGATATATAGCTCACTTACATTTTTTATTACAGGGGGGGGTTAACAAGGCATTGTGGACACCCGACTTGGCCTCACTTACACCCTATAGTTGCACATTTGCGCATTAAGAAAATTTGGAAATTATATGCTAAACAGTGGTAGACAATGCTCGTAACTAACAAACAAATTAAGAAGATGGTAGTATAGAACACGCTAAGTTACGTATAAAAGTTTTAAGGCAAATATATTTCAGCCATTACTATGGCCTTCATCAGTGTGATTACGATTTGTTTCGTTGCCAGATTGGAAAGGTAAGTTTTGTAACGGTAACTCCGGGTGACGTAATGCAATGAGGAATTTCCAGATGCATAAAACGAAAATGGGAAGCTCAGAGTTGCAATTTTTGGAAAATAAAATTTCCAAACTTTTTCTAAACCTCAGAGCAAACCGATTTTGGAAGGAAACCAACTTTTTTTACTTGTCCCAACTTACCATAGCTGACACTGTCTGCTATTCCACTTTGGTCCAATTCAAAAAAGTTGGCTTCCTTCCAAGATCGGTTTGCTCTGAGGTTTAGAGAAAGTTTGGAAATTTTATTTTCCAAAAATTGCAACTCTGAGCTCCCCATTTTTGTTCCATACATCTGGAAATCCCTCATTGCATCACATCACCTGGAGTTACTGTTACAAAACTTACCTTTCCAATCTGGCAACAAAACAAATCGTAGTCGCACTGATGAAGGCCATAGTAATGGCTGAAATATATTTGCCTTAAAACTTTTATACGTAACTTAGCGTGTTCTACACTACCTTCTTCTTAATTTATATGCAAAACACTTCGCAGAAGAAATGCTCTTTTGCAATAAAAGATCTCAAATTGGACTCTTAGAAGCAGAGATATAGTCAAAAACAAGATATATATATTTACGCCCCCTCACACTGTTTTAAGCAGAAGGTATTCTCAAAAGGGTTTCTGCGGTGCACAATATCTGGCCACAAAAAAAAAAATAATAATAATAATAATAATAATAATAATAAAAAATTGAGTTTTCAGAAGCGGAAATAGAACCAGAAATAAACCCTTATGCCACCTAGTGGCAAAACTCTTCTTTACCAGAAATCAGAAATTATATGCAGAACATTTTCCTCCATCAGCTTTATCCGATATAGAAAGAAATTTTCAAATTGTACTTTTAAAAGCAGGGATATCTAGGAACTCACGATTTAACTTCAAGCCCCCAAGCGGGAAAACCATGCATCATTTGAAAAAACAAAACAAAAAAAACACAAAAGCAATACTCAAAATAGTGTTTGCTATAAATGGTATCGAATGGAAGAAATAATTTTTTGATTCAATATTTAGAAGCAATTATATGGAATAAAAACATTTTTTGAATCCGACAACATCAGCATTTGCACCATCTAGCGGTGAAGTTATGCATTTTAAAAGAACTCGGAAAGCAAGGATCATCGTTCCCACATTTCGAGCTTCCAATGCACAAAAATAATTTTTCCAGTCGGTCTAATAAGTGAAGAGATATGGTGTCCGGAATGATGAAATGATACTTTTAATTAAGAAAGTTTTTTTGTTTTGTTTTGTTTTGTTTTTGCAAAAGACGTGCTAAAAATGGTAAACTGTTTTGTTGGTTGACAATGTTAGGCACGTATTTATAGGTAGGACACACTCAGCCCCTGTTCCAACCAATAACTCTTCAGAAAATTTGGAAATATCACGTGATTTGATGAATTATTTTTTTCCGCCATTTGTTAGAAGTAGTACAATTTGTAGCATGATTTCCGCTACAAGCTACTAGATTTTGTATGTGCTACTGCTACAACAAATTTTTTTATTTGTAGTGATGCTACATACAACGCTACTCTAAAAGTGGTGCGCTAAAGTAAAACTGCTACTTCTGATCACTGGTATTAGGTATAGATATGCGAGCATAATATCGCTGAAAATTAAATTAAGGTGGACTGCAGTGAGTCGTAGAACATAAATCCACCAACTATAATTATCCTGTCCTATATGAGTGTTCTACCTACTTTTTCTCATTTCATTTTCCTCCATGCTTTCTATGCATCAATTAGTGATCTTTGTTCGTTTTTCAAGCTATAAAAATTTACAGTTACTTGGCATAAAATAATGTATTGGAAAGCATAAAGAAATGGTCATTGATTATAGAAGTTAAAGAAGAAATATTCTTCATAAATACATAGAAAATTTGCTAGATTATTCACAGCAATCGGATTGTGCTACTGAATTGCTTAAAGTTTACTGTTCACCATATAACATCTCTCAGAAAACTTAAAAATTACACTGTCCTGAAACGGGAATCAATTCTGCATCTCCTGATTTCCGTTCAAGCATGTTATCCATTACACCACCGTAGACAAAGAATTTATGCAGAATACATATATTTCTTCCACTATCAAAAGGAAAATTAAAATATAAAGGGGGTGAGATAAACTATGAGATTCGATGTGTTTTTTTTTACAGGACATTAATATTTTTAAAAACAAAATCAGCCTGTGATTTTATAAAAACATCCAGAGAGATTTTAGTTCCAAACATTTATAAAAACAAATGAGAAATTAGCTGGGTTACTTAAACAAAGAGCAAGTGCAAAAAATAGATAAATAAAGGCACTAGAGATTATACATTTCTGTATTTTTATTTATTTTATTTTTGATAATTGTTTTAAACATTTACTAAATATCACAAGATCATATCAAACAAAATATGGGGCTGACAATCCAGTTTCTTATCAAAGGAGCAATGTTGAATGTGGAAAAAAAGTTTACTTATTTTGTTATTTATTAATTTTCTGAAATAAATTGCTTTGGCCTCATAAGGTCCACCTTATGAGGCTAAAGCGATTATTTAATTAAACAGGTCGAAAAATATTGGTGGGCACTGCCCCCCAGTAAAATTATTGGAGGGGAAAGATTCACCTTGCCCTCCCCTCTTTCCCGGCCAAATCTTTGGAACGATTAAACCTTTATAAACCAGACAAACCATTAAGGCCTATTGTGGACTCAAAAAACTCTCCCTTGTTAAATCTTTAATATTCAGGCCTGCCAACCCTCCAGGTTTAGGCCGGCAATGCCGGATTTCATTATATTTCCCGGAATTCCGGATTATAAATTAATATTGCCAGACTCCATCATGTTTTCCGTAGCGTAAATTAAAAAAGTAACGAGGAGAAAAGTTTAAAGTTCTCCGATGATTACCGTAGCATAAATTAAAAAGTAACAAGGGGAAAAGTTCGAAGTTTTCCGAGGCATTGGCTCATTAGCGGAGAAGCGACCTTTCTCCTCTGAGTCAGCCGTTCTGCTCTGCCGTTGGCGGCGATGTTTACTCTTCTGTCCGCTAATGATCTCTGGCGCTGCAGGAACAGGCTTGGTGGTGTTGGTGGGAACCGTGGATTTTCTACCAGACCTTACGATCGCTGTGACACGCGATGATATCATTTTTGACTCACTGGCTTCGTGGCGTCGTGCGGTAGTTCTCTTTCCACGGGAGTGATCAAGTGATTTACCGAGTCTAGAGTTCGCCAAAATGCGTAATTACGCGTCTAGTACTTATCGAAATTTTCCCAACGCGTAAAAATACACATAGGGAATTTTTCTCGATGCGTAAAAATATGCGTCAGGAATTTTTCTCCGCGCGTAGGACTACGCAGCGAATAATTTTACCAATTCGTAAAAATATGGGTCGGGAATTTTTCTCCGCGCGTAGAGCTTCGCAGCGAATAATTTTACCAATTCGTACAAATATGCATTGGGACGGAACTTCGTCTTTCAGAAACGGAAGTAAACGAAATAAAGACTTTTTTTTTTTCGTAATCTTTATTTCTTTTTCCTGTGATGTAGCCTCTATCCAGTATTGTTAAACATAATTTTATTCCATAAATATTTGTATTTCAGTTTGAAAATGGAGGAAAATTTTCTGAAAACGGAAATTTGACGGCGAAAACATTTCGGTGTAATCTTTAGGCATGAGAGTGTGACGGCTTCGAGGAATTTCTCCTTTTCCATCATAATTTGGGTTACGCTCGAGATCAATGCATAACTGAACAAAACATTTTTAAATATTTTTTAACAGAAAAGTTTTTACATTTTTTATATGCATTAATGTAACATTAGTGCTTCAAATTATGTCCATTGATATTTCAAACATACGAAAGTATGCTTGCAGGATTTTCATAGAAAATTGCAGGATTTTTCTCTTCTTAAGGTTGGCAAGTCTGAATATTATATCCTGAGCTAACTGAGAAATTTTTTTACAGATCCCTCTGTTTTGCTAAAAAACTCAAAAGATCTCATAGTTAAGTTAGAAGGCCTTCCAAAACTTGATCATCCTATAATTGCTAGTCTCGACATTAAATCTATGTACATTAGTACAGATACGGATCATCTTTTAGGATTCCTCCCAGAAGATTTGGCTGACAAAGTAGTCTTTTATAACCACACCAAGAAAGAACTGACAGGTCTTTATGAAATTCTGATGTTTGTTTGAAAAAACAACTGTTTTCAATTTGGCAGCAATTTCTACAAGCAAACTTCTGGATTGACTATGGGCTCACCGGTTGCACCATTTCTTGCAAATTAGTATGTAGGAAAACTAGAAGAAAAGGTTCGGATTACTCCTTTAATCGCCAGCCTTTATGATATTATTTTCATTATAGACAACAAAAATGTCTCTCTTCCATATGACATACTAGACTAGTTCAACTCCCTGGATGGCAAATTGCAATTCACTATTGAACTGCAAAAAGATAATCAACTCAATTTTCTAGGCATCATTAGTCATAAAAGAAGGAAAAATTGAAACAAGGTTATACAAGAAACCTACCAACAATAATAAAATGTCAGGCTATCAGTCAAATCACCCTAATTACATAAAAACAAACTTCGCCACTCAGTGTTTGGAAAAGATTAACATTCTAAATTCTTCATAATTGTTAAAGCATGTTCAAAAGGAGGAACTGAAAAAAGTTTTGGAAGATAATAATTACCCTTCTCTAGTAGTCAACAAAATTCTTAATAAAAAAGAAAAGAGGCAGAAGTCAAACACTAAATTGTTTGAGTTAGCTAGAAAAGTTACTTACCATAAAGGACTGTAAAACTTCAGAGTATTAGTGAGAAATTTCTAATCATACTGGCTCCAGGATTACAAAATAAAATTAGTAACTACCTTCCAAAATTAAAGCAAAAAGAAGAAAACATCCTGTTATGTGAAGGAGTGGTCTACAACATAAAGTGTGAGTGTGGTCTCAACTATGTGGGAGGAACAGGCAGACAGCTTAAGACCAGAATAGCAGAACATAAAGCTGCAATTAGAAATTTGACAAACAAAACAGGTTTGGACAGGCATGTTCAAAATACAGGACATAAAGTGCTTTGGAACTCTGTAGAAGTTCTGACACATCAAAAGCACTTTTTAAAGACAAAATTGTCAGAAGAACTGGAAATTGAAAGAAGAAGAGGTAAAACATTAAATGATATGAAAGGTTGGAATTTAGCTAATGAATAGCAACACCTACTATAGTGTAGTCCTGAGGAAGGGTAGGAGTGCTACCCTAAAATTTGACTGTAAGTAATTTCCTTTATTCATGTGTAAAACCCATAATTCAGTGAAATTTGTACTGATTATCTTTTTCTGCACATTTGTGACAAAGTTTAGTAACCAGGCTTTTTTTAGTTCAATTTAAATGAAAATTTAAACTGTAATGTTTTTATTGTTTATTCCCAAAATAATAAATTTGTATAATTCATATATGTTTTAATGGCAGTGTATAATATTTATCTATACTTGTAGGAAAAATCTGACTATAAACAAAAATCTGATTATCTTTACCACCACCGAAGTCACATGACAAAGAAGCAAAAAGATGAATATGCAGAATATTTCAAGAAAGCTGACTTAAAAATTAGAGCTTTAGATATGATGCTGATCAGGTTAGTTGTGTTGTTCATGAAAAAAAAAAAACATTTATCATATTTTTCTGTGATTTTTGCTATTTTTTTATTTTATTTTGCAATGAATTTTCAAAAATAACCAGTCTTTATCTTTTGGGTACTGATTCTGCTATACAAGCTTAGTTGCAGTAATTATAGTTAATCACCCAGAATCACTGTTCTTGTAGTACCAACCTATGTAATTATTGTCTATGAAATCCCTTTACATTCTATACCTCATTGATGTTTAATCATTTTAAGTGATTCCCAGTTCATTTTGTGACCAATCTATTGTACATGCTAATCTTATTGATTAAAAATATTTTTAATCAGTGATTTATTTTCTGCCTGATGAGTTTTCAGTTGTTAACCGGTATTTCCAACACATGAAATTCCATGCAGTGTTGAATAAGCTCCATTCTATGTTTTTGTGGTCTTTGTTTATGTCATGTCATTATCCTTAGCCATTCTTAATCCACTGCTGTATGAAGGTCTCCCTAAGTCTCTTCCACAACTCTCTATCATAAGCCACTCTCTTACACGTCACTCCAGCACGCTTTCTAATTTCATCCATGCATCTCCCACGTGGTCTTCTTCTGAGTAATTTCTTTTCCATTTGTATCCAGTCTAGTACCTCAGTTGTCCAACATGGGTTATCTTGAGCAATATGTCCAGCTCATTAACACTTGAACGCCTTTACTTTTATCATGTTTGTATCCACTCATGTCATTGTCCTGACGATAAGTTTTGTTTCTTATCATTCTTGGTTACACCACACACAGATCTCTCTGATTCTTTGAGTTATCTGTAGCTTCTGTATGTCTTATTTAGTTGAGAGTCATGTCTCTGATCCATAAATAAGAATTGGAAGGATTCATTGATTAAACACTTTTCTTTTAAGACATAACAGCAAATTGCTCTTGAAAATTGTTCTGTTTCTCACAAACATTCTCCAACCAAGTTTTATATGGCTATTAATTTCTTCTTTGGTAAAGAAGAAGAAACCTCCAGATTCGCTATATATGAATGCCGGTTGCTTCGACTAGTGAATCCTGTGATGGTTATATTCAAATTGATCAGAAACTTGAAACTTGGCCGTTTTGGGTGGTGTAGTGGTTAGCATACTCAGGCACTATCCGGTAGATGCGGGTTCGATTTCCACTCCAGGATGACGACATTTTCAAGTTTTTAGATATTATCTGACTTAGCATCCATGTCATATTTACACCAATAAGCGGATTCACATTTTCCAAATTTGTATTCTTCTTCAGTGTTGCCTTTGCTTGATGTCTATTGCTCAAGGTAAATGTAGGCATCGGTTACATCTAGATTTGATCCAACAACCTCCAAATCTTTAGTTCTTTCAAAAACATTATACATCAATTTTGTGTTTTGTAAGTTCAGTTCCAATTCCACTTTGTTATTCTGTGCCATATGTACTTCTTATGGCTTATAAGCATAAACAAAAGAAACATGTTTGTAGCAGTTTCTGAGAGATCATCAGATGTTTTCTGAAATGATTAAGTAGTTTTTGGTATGAGGACCATGTCAACCAAAGAAGAAATAACTATAGTGTGTGACAAGGGTGTATATAGAATTTTTTTTTTTACTAGGGGGAGCAACGAAAAATGGAAGTTTTTTAAATTCATCAGAACACAATTAAAGTTAATGAAAAATAGAAATTGATGCATTTTTATTTAAATTAAGGCATTTTTTCTAATGTAAGTCACATTTTAACCAAAAACTAAAAAGAATGAAACACTTTTGGGGGCCAAGATCTCCTTGCCCCCCCCCCCCTAAATACTCCCCTGGTGCCTGAAAAGTGTTTTTATGTCCTTACTGCCAAAACCACTTAAGCAATGGATGTGAATGAAAACAGAAATTCAAAAGGAAATAAAATAAAATAAAATAAAATAGGAAAGCAATTTAAAGTTCAATCAATGCTGTCTTTTTTTTTTTTTTTATTTTTTTAATTGCTAAAATGTTTGTAGAATTTGCCAACAGCAGTTCTCGGGCTGTTCATAAGTAAAGGAGTTGAAAATTGTGGATTATAATATGAAAATGAACAGTCCTTACCAATTATGAACATTTTTGTATTGAAATACAAAAAAACTTTTATTCCTTCACTCACTTCATCATGATTTTTTTTTTATACGAAGGGCATCCTGTAAGAAATGCCTTATCCCTCACAAGATTTTTATTTTTAGAAGCAAAAATGTGAAACTTGGTGGCAAAATACTTAGACATATTGTTAATAATGCTAGCCTATTCAAAGTATTGTCCATCTCTTTCTATAAATTTCTGCTATCTTTGAACCCATTGGTAAAATCCATTTTGGAAAAATTCCTGAGGCTGTCATTTCACCCATGTGTTCCCAGCCAGTTTAACGTCTGTCACATCGTCGAAATGTTCCCGACAAAGGGTGTTTTTCAAAGGGGCAAACAGGAAAAAGTCTGAGGGAACCAAATCAGGACTGTAGGTGGGTTGGGGCATCTCTGTCCACCCCATTTTGGCAGTAGCCTGTGAAGTCTCCATTGAGGTGTGGGGACATGTGTTGTCATGGTGTAAAACAACACTAGGAAATGAATGTCACATCTTTTCCTTCTGATAGCTTCCTCTAGCTTCTTCAATGTCTGCACATAATGAGCACTGCTTATTGTTGCAACTCCTATATGGTGACACAATGATCGGCTGTGATGAGGTCTTTCACTTGTTGCCTGTTGGTATCTGTCACTGCAGTTGTGGGTCTTCCACTCCATTGTTTGTCTGACACTGAACTTTTCCCTCTCGAAACCTCTTCATCCATCTTTGGACATCACTGATATCGACTGTGACAGCTCCATACACCGCCAGGAGTCCTTTGTAGATTTCTAGAGACTCACATCCCCCTTTTTTCAGGAATTCAATTATGGCTCGGTGCTTTTCTCTGTCATTCATGATCTTTATTTCCGATTCTGAAAAAAATTGTTCACACATTGATAACATATCATAGTAGATATCAGTGCAGTTTCATTAAAATCTCTTCAAAATTTCAAAAGTTATTAAGGAGGAGGCATTACTTTCAGGATGCCCCTTGTACATTCTGCACATGTTTCCACATATTTTTAACATAATGTGATGACATGAAAGCTTATTTAGTTGTAAGAAAATTGTTTATTGTCAAATCTTTATTTAAAACATTAAAAAATTATCGTGTTTTTCTTTTCTTTCAGACACAAAGAAAGTGCTCATGCAAGATATTTAGCTTTAGAGGAAAAGTTAAATGCTGATCCTCGACTTGCAGTGTATGTTAATAAGCTTGGTTCATAGGAATTCCTCATATTATTGTACATTGTAAATTATTCTTATACTTTTATATCTGTAAATGTATATATTTATTTTGTTTTGCAGTTTGTATCTATGTACATAAAATTTATCCAATTCTGTATAAAATAATGATTTTAGAAAAGAGCAAAGTGTGTTGTTTCTTTCAGTAGTTATACAGAAAAGCATTATCTCACATGTATGTATACACACACACACACACACACACAAGCATGTGCGCGTGCAGACAGAGTATCATTTAAGATTAGCAAATTAGTTGAAATAGTTATTATTCATTTCAAATGTTTGATATATACCACATCCTACCATGTGTTTTCTAACATACTGAGGAAATCTTCCTAGTTATTTCACTTACCTCTGGCAAATTTTAACATGCTCTTGAAAACAGACATGAAAGATTACAGAAATTAATTATTATTTAAAATAGTATCACATTTAATTCTGTAAAATAATGTTCTTCCAAGCAAATTGTTTGTAACTATTTTTCACTTGTTCTTCTTAGCCTGGGTGTTGCCAGTGTTTCCAGAGATGCCTATGTTGTCTTTTGTTTCATTATTATTGCGTATATTTGAGGTCAAAAATAGTTTGTGAAGTCGAATTAATGAAGCTAAGTAAAACAGACATCCACTACAATGCCAGCCAGCAATCCATTCTGAGAAGAAAACAATAAGAATTTCCAGCAATCCATTCTGAGAAGTGCGGAAATAAGAATTTTCAGGGTTGGCTTTCGTATTACTTACTCTTGATTTAAATAGCTGAAGCTTTTATATTTTTGAAAAGATGTAATAAATAAAGTAATTCCAAAGTTTCAATGCAAAAGGAAATAAACTTTTATTTCAACAGTTTAGGCTTTTTAATATGTCTAGGTAACAAATTCATATGAGCTGATTTTATCAGTTGTTTTATTTACTTTGGCCCATTGCAATCTAACTGATTCGTTTTTTATTTATCATGATGGCATTAATTTTTAGTAGAGCATATTCCCATAACCTACCAAAAACTAGAATCTTGGGAGAATATTTTTTCAGTGATATGTGGTGATCCCACTATGTAATAATTAATACTTATAACTATTTTGACTGAGATTCTGAAAGTGCATTCAAGGGTCTTTATTCATATTCTAAATAAATGGAAAATATATTTTAGCTGACTTTGGCATGAAATGCAAAACTGACATGTGGTGAAAAGCTTTTTAAGTCTTCACACTCACCTTATTGTACAGACCAGAAAGGACATCACTAAATTGGTGTGAACTGGACTATCTTCCTGAAGTGGAAGGCAGTTCAGTTTTCTGCAAGGAAAGCTTGGTTGATGATAACATTGCCATGTGTAAAAGGAAGTTGATCCAGACAGGAGAGAATACTCTGTGGCCAAAGAAAATCTGGCACTCATTAAAATACATGCAAAACTTCTAAAAGTGAAAGAAAACAATAAAGATTATATCAAATTCTTGGGTGTAATGATCGCCTCATTTGAATCCTTTCCAAAACACACACGCATGCACACACATTTTTGAAGCAGATTTAATAAATGTAGAAAATCAATGTTACAAAAGGAATTTTTTCAACTGTATTCCTAGAATCAGTAAAATATTTGCTAACAGAAATAGCAGCATGTGCCTATTAACAACAGAAAAGAACACTATGAAAAATCGCAAATTGTTTGCACAATCTTCCTCATACCAAAATATATCTTAAACAAGAATATTTTTTGCAGTAAGAAAATTAAAAGTACTGATATAGTGAAAAATCTAATACAGCTTCATGCTCTCTAGATGCAAAACTATGCATTATTTGAGGACGAAAGTCAACACAAAAATGTTCTTCATAGTAAAGGGCATCCTACAAAAAAAAAAAAACAAGTTTCTTTCCATCAGCTTTTTTACAGTTGGAAATACTCTTACAAATGGAGATATATGCTGATGTCTCCTAGCAGCAGAACTGGGCATTATGAAAAAGAAAATATACACAAAGTATTCTTCATAGTGGGAGTTATCTGATGAAATAGAATTTTTAAAATATAATTTTTGTTAATGCATACATGCCCCCTAGCAGGGAAGTTTTGCATTATTTGAAGAGGATAATATGTTTGCATTTCGTATCATAGCTAATAACATGCAGTACTTAATGAATTTTTTCAACTGGATTTTTAAAAACTGATATAGTCACAAACAGAAATGCAGACTCATGCCACTTTGCTTCAGAACTGTACATTAAATGTTATTCTGTCAGGTGTTTAGACATATAGATACAGCTGCAAATATGTTGTAAACAGAAAGATGCAATTATGATTGCCACATTTTTTTGAAATTATGTTTTTGAAGCAGAAATAGTGGAGAAAGTGTGATATACATTTATGCCCCTATCAGAAAAACTATGTATTATGTTGAAGAGGAAATATGAACAAAATATTTCCTGTTCTGAGTGTTGTTTGATTAAAAAAGAATTCTTTCAATGGGCTAGATGCTGCTGCAAATGTGCTGCAAACAGAAATATGCACTTGTTCCCCCTTGTGGCAAAATAGTGTTCACAAAAAACTAGAAATTATAAGGAAAGTATTCTTTACTATGAACATCTGAAAAAAAAAAAAAAAGAAAGAAAGAAAGAAAGAAAGAAATTCAAATTGGACTTTTAAAAGCAAAGGTATTGAGAAAATTGTGATGTACACTTATGCTAATGACAAAACTATACACTACTTGGAAAAAAACTATGCAAAATAATCTTCGCATTAAATGGTTTCAAAGAAAAAAACCAGAATTGTCTCCATTGAATTTTTAGAAGCAATAGTATGGAGTAAAATATAGCCAAAATTATGCATTGTAAAGAGACAAAAATACAAGGATCAGAGCTCAATTTTTCCAATGCAGAAACAATTTTTCAAATCAGACTAATACGTGTAGAGATAAGTGTCCACTGATAAGTGGATGGACATCAGTGGTATAACTACCACCTAGGATGACCTGGCATGTGCCAGGGGACTCAGCATTGAGGAGCCCGGCAAGTAGTGGTCCGAAGGGAACCCTCACGAGCTGGGACACCCAAATACCTATATAGAATGCATATTTTTAAACAGTTGCTACATTTTTAATTTGACTGAAAAACAGTAGCACATGGTTACATGCAGAGTTGCAATTCTAGGAAATCATAAGCCATGGCCACAGTACAGTGTAAACCATACATTTGATGTTTACATGTTCACAATATTTAACCTTCACAAATGATGCTATTTTCATATTCTAACATTAAATGCATTATATTATACAATGTATAAGTATTCTTTTAAATGAAATACTACGACTTGATTTGGGAGGGGGGGCACTTATTTGTAAGGATCCTCCCTGGGCACAAAAGTAAGTGCCTGGGGACAACTTTCATTTAGTTACGGCACTGGTGGGCATAGTGATAACATGAGCCTGAACTGTTTTCAAAAGATATGCTAAAAAGTCATGTACAAAGGCAGAGGCGGAGCTAGGATTTATTTCACCAGGAGCAAAGGAGATTTTGGCGCCCCCCCCCCCCCACTCTCCTTACCCTTCCTTCATCGACAAGATATTAACTAAAATTTATTTTTAAATTTTTGAGATTACATCTGCTAGCATTTCGTTAAATTTTACAATTGCACCTGATTTGCGGATTTGTTTTTTCGAGGTTCAAAAGGAATAAAACTCGTTTATTAATATCGTAACAATCATGAGTTTTTGTGATATGGAGCACAAACGACTTATTAAAGAAATTATCAGTTTATTCTCTTTTTTTTTTTTTTTTGCTTGGAGGTTTAACAATCACTGTAAGCGACTCAATGGGCTATAAGCAGTCGCCCATCCTTAATATAGAACAATTGGTTCCAGGGAAAGCAGGGAAGGGAGGGAGCTAGTGCCGTAAGACAAGCACAACATCCATGCCTCACCGGGACTCGAATCCGGACCCACGAGAACGAATGATCATAAGCCAACGCTTAGACCACTGCACATCCGAGGCGGCCAATTTATTCTTAAACCACTAATTTCTTTGAATGAATCTTAACAGTTAATAAAATCAAGAGTTCTTTTACAGTAAAAACAATAATTAATTTAATATTTTAGTCTTAACCAATTAATAAGTTTCCCATGTTCAAAAACTGGTCAACTGGTCTTTCACCACACTGTTCTATAACTGTAACATTAATACACTGTTCACTAAAACAACACTTAATTCAATATACAAACTATTTTTTATTCAATACACAAACCTTTGGGTTTTACGTTTTAAACATTTGTATGACATAAACATTAGACATTTGAATACAGCTGTGCATTACAATTTAAGATGAAGCCCAGTTTTTTAAACTTTGAGAAAAATTTCCAGGGACAGATATGTCTATAGCTTGACTTCTCTGGCAGCAAAAGTCTTTATGGTATCATCATAAGAAAGTTTTGATGCAAACTCATGTTCTACAGATACCACACTTAAGTTAGTTAATCTCTGTTGGCCAGCTGTGCTCCGCAGATATGTTTTGATAAGCTTCAGCTTACTAAAATTTCTTTCATTGGAGCAGCTTCTATCTTTGAGGACCACCTTGTCTTAGATCGGGATTCGAGGGACGTTTTTACACGTTTCTGTAATATTTCCCACCTAGCTGTTGAAGACACAAAAAATAAGTAGAAACAGTGGAGAACTCGAAAGTAAGTATCTGCGTCTGGATTTACACTTGAAGTTTGAACTCCCACTTGATTAAGAGAGTGAGCTGCACATGGCACGAAAAATGCAAGATTACGTTGTTTAAGGATACGTGCTTGACCCCCCCCCCTTCTTTGCACCTTCCTGCCATGTGAGCTCCATTGTCGTACAACTGTCCTCTGCAGTTTGCGAGAACTAAACCATCGTTTTGCAATTTTCTGACTATTGCTTCAGCAAAAGTTTCACCTGATTTTCCACTGACTTAAAAACTGAACAAAATTCTCTGTGACCCAACGACCTTCTTCCTACATCTTCACATAACTTATTACCTGAAATATCTGATCTTTTTGAGTATGACTAACGTCAGGTGTCGGATGTCATGTATAATTTGTTGCCTTATCTTTCCAGCAATGATTTCCAAGAACTCATCCAGAATTTCATGAGAGAAGTAACCAACTTGGCCCCTTTTCTGGTACTCCAAATTATCCTTAAGTGGATGATTGTAGTGAGAAACAAGTTCAATGGTGTACAAAAATTTTCAACTTCGAAGACCTCCTAAGTAGAAATCTTTCTTCGTCTGATCCACATAGTGCTCTTCCTTGCTGTGCCAAGTACAAGAGGACATCAACAACCAAAAACAACAGCATACATGACAGTATCTATCTTTACCTACGGTGGCAGCCAGTAGGTGATAGCAGAGAATTTTGGAGCAATGAGGGAGGCACGCGTGACATCACTGACAGAAAAATCGTCTTCGAGCTGTCCCGTCCACAGAGCGGAGTATGATAATTACAGCATCATAAGTTGAGCAGCCTTTACTTTACTGTGCAAATAAGCTCAGTGATCTTATTCGTACAGTTGTGAAGGCTGTTTATTTTACCAAAGTTTACAACAACTGCTCTCGAGCCATTACTTTCTTTCGCTGAAAAAAATACATTATGAAATTGGAAATGCAATTCAAAAACATGTAAGGGGTTTATGAGCATCTGCATCCCATCTCTCCATGTCGGCCGGCCTGGCGCCCCCTTATCACTGGCGCCGGGCCCCGCTGCCCCCCCAGCTCTGCCTCTGACAAAGGCTGTTCCATAAAAACTGAGAGTAATTTTTTTTTGAGTTGACAGCAATGTGAAGGGGGAAATAGCTATGCAGATGACTAACTGAATTAAGGAAGTATCTACGGCAGCAGTTATTAGCCATGGCAGACAATTCTGGTTTTGTTATTGCGCAATTGTTTAACGTACGTCTGCATTTCACCATATAGCTATGGAGGTGACTGATTCATAGTTAAGAAGTGAAATGCATTGTGCGATAAAATTTTGCTATCATTTGAGTAAAATGGCTCCAGAAACAGTTGATTTATTGAAAAAAGCTTACAAAGATACATGTTTGGGTGAGTTAACGATTTTTACATGGCACCGTGATTTCAAAAAAGGGCATTTGTTGGCAGAACTCGCTCCTAGGCCTGGTCGACCTGAAAGTGTTGTTACAGAGCATATTGTTAACAGTGTTTGAGCAATCCTACAAGAAGATCGACGCGTGAAGACATAGCGACGTCAACCAATATTTAAAAAATGTTGACATTCCGCATTCTACGCGACAAATTACTACTGCATCGTATGTGTGTTCCAGATGAGTACCTCATCACCTGACGAGATAACAATTGTTAGCCAGAGTTCAGGTGTGTCATGAGTGGAAACAAATGATTGCAAAATATCCAAACTTTCTAAACACAGTAATAACTGCCGATGAAACATGGGTCCACTATTTCGACCCCCTCACAAAGCACGCAATGAGTGTCTGGAAGCACACAGGCTTGCCTCCTTCGAAAAATGTCCTCCAAACCAACCAAACCAAATCAGCTTGGAAGGTGGTGATGATAATTTTATTTGATCATAAATGTGTAGTCTACTAGCATGCCATTCTCCCACAGATGATTGTCAATGCTGAGTAATACATTTCAGTCTTGAAGCATCTGCAGCTACACATATCAATTAAGTGACTGGAACTGATGGGCAAGTGGACCCTACACCATGATAATGCCCGTCCACATGTGGGTGCTTGTGTTCAACAGTTTCTTACAGACTGCAGCATTGAAATCATGACACAGCCTGCCTGCAGTCCTGATCTCAACCCGTGCAATTTCTGGGTGTTTCCAACAATGAAGGAGAAGTTCTGTGGCACAACATTCAACACAGATGCTGACGTTATTCAAGCTGTACATAGCTCGCTAAAGCAGCTTCCACAAAATGCCTTCGCCACATGCTTTGAAAAATGGACTGAATGATGGAACCATTCCATATCATCCAAGGGAAGATACTTTGAGAAAGAATAGCATATATTTTGCTGTACCTATGTTCCTTCATTTTTGTGTGATTTTACTGTCAGTTTTTATGGAATGGCAGTTGTATATTATTGTTTTGATGAAGGTGTACATCCTCAAAATAAGAATTTCTGTAGACAATTCATATATGACTTTTTGAGTGACCCATCTTTCTATGATGGGTTATGAATTTATTGTAATTGTGATAAAAGAATAACATCAGTTTGTTCTAAATTTTATTACAAGATGAAGGTTTTTAAATCACAGAACACACTCTCTTGAATCAGTAAATGCAGACAAACATTCTCCCATACCTAAATAAGCAGTTACTTTAAAAAACAGCATCTTCACACCCTCTTCCTAGCAATAACATCCTTTCTTCTAATGAAATGTGTCCCACAAGCTCTGGGGCTATATTTTTCCTCAGGTATCTGAAACAAAGTAGCCATTTATTGAATCTCATTTAACAACAAAATAATTATAGTAGAACCAGCTTATAAAAAGCATCTCAGGGCTGACAGAAATCCTTGCTAAACTGGGGTGCTTGTAAATCCATTTTGGGGTGAAAAACACAAATGTAAAAATATTAAATTCATATATGCAGGGTGATTCATAAAGAAGTATACAGTTTCCAGGTGCTGTAAAACAGTAACAGTTGAAGACACGGACCACAACTGCGAACCGTTAGGTAGATGTACTCATAAAGTTTGTGTCCCCCTACTGAGGGAAGTGACGTAGGTGACAGCGCGTGTCACATGACTAGTCAGTCAAAATGGCAGCTTCTGCAGTGGAGAAGGCATTTTGTGTTCTTGAATTGAGCAAAACGGAATCTGTAACTATTGTGCAACAGCATTTTCGATCACGATTCGGAAAAGATCCTCCAACCAGAAAATCTATCTACGATTGGCATAAAAAATTTGAAACTACGGACTGTTTGTGCAGACTTAAAAGTCCTGGATGACGTATCGGAAGAGGCCGTCGATAGTGTTTGCACCATCATTCAATGAAGCCCGGGAAAATCAATGCGGAGGGTGAGTCGTGAAGTGCAGATTTCACAGCCCACTGTCTGGAGAATTTTAAGAAAGAAGCTGAAAATGATTCCATACATTTTCAGCTTCTTTCTCAAAATTCAGTTATCTTACCTTGCGTTTGGGCGGAAATGGCTTACCGGCTCGATGTGTGTCGTGGGACTATGGGTGCACACATAGAACAGCTGTGACTGTCTCTAAAAAAACTTTAAACATTCCCCTAAAATTCTGTTACAGGTAACATAAAATATCTTACATTGTTCTTGTTTTATAGTGTGTTGAAACTGTATACTTCTTTGTGAATCACCATGTATATATACACTGCCGGAAAGTGAAAAAAGAACACCAAGAAGGAATTGACGGACGATCATGAAATTTACATATGTTAATGAGGTCGAGTTTACGTAGGTGTGATGTTAATTTCGGGACCAACCGGTGAGCGCTTACGCCACAGCACGGCATAATATGCAAATTATCGTCGGTGGCATTTAAGGAGTACGGCGAAGTGAATGTAATCAGTCGTCGACGTACGGACACTTGCGAAGACCCTGAAGAAGCTGCAATGCCTGGACATGGAAGATGTGTACGATTTCAGCAGTTATCAGACTTTGAGCGAGGTCGTCTAGTCGGACTCCGCGAGGCCGGGTGGTCGTATTGCGGAGCGAATTGGACGGGAAGTATCGGTGGTGGTACGATGGTGGCGTAGATGGTCCGAGGAACATTCCCACACGAGAAGACGTAGAACCGGGAGTCACAGACGGACTGATGAGCGGACCAATCTACGCATAAGAAGAGCGGCGTTGTCAAGCAGAACATCCACTGCGACGCAAATCCGAGCTGCCGTTGCACCTGAGGTGACTGTGCGAACAATCCGCAACCGTCTGCTGGATGCAGGACTACGTGCACGTGTGCCTCTGGCATGTGTACCTCTGACTCCAGCCCACCGTCAGGAACGGCTGCAGCGGTGTCGCCAACGTCTGCACTGGAGAACGCAATGGCGATCTGTCGTATTCAGCGATGAAAGCAGATTCTGCTTGGGAGCCTCCGATGGCCGTATGCGTGTTCGCAGACGCACAGGGGAACGTCTCCACCCTTCTTGCATCCGCCAGCGACACACAGAGCATAAATCTGGTCTCCTGGTGTGGGAAGCGATCAGCTATCACTCCCGTACACAATTAGTGTTTGTACCGGGTACGTTAAACAGCACCTCCTACATCAACAACATCATTCAGCCCGTTGTCGTGCCATTTGTAAGGTCGGTCCATCGTGGTGTTTTCCAGCAAGATAACGCACGCCCACACACGGCACGTGCAACGCAACATGCACTTCAGGGTGTGAGACAACTTCCATGGCCTGCACGTTCACCGGATTTGTCCCCCATTGAGCACGTGTGGGATTTTATGGGACAACGACTTATCCGGTCTCTACGGCCAGCCACGACCAGCCACGACCATTCCTGATTTACGCGTCCAGGTTGAGGATGCTTGAAACTCAATACCCCAAACTTACATCCAACATCTGTACGACAGACTCCATGCCAGAATTGCACAGTGTGACGTAGTTCATGGCGGTTCAACCTCGTACTAACCATGTTACATGGAAATGTTATTTTTCAGTTTACCAGCAAATACAGCTGGTAATATATATATCATATATATATATATATATATATATATATATATATATATATATATATATATATATATCATCATCATCATTGTCAACCATTATCAATCCACTGCTGGATGAAGGTCTCCCCAAGTTTCCTCCACAACGGTCTGTCTTGTGCCAGTCTCCTCCATGTCACTCCCGCATATTTACGAATTTCATCCACCCATCTCCCATGTGGTCTTTTTCTGGGTCTTTTCCTGTCCCTTGGAATCCAATCTAAAATTTCGGCTGTCCATCTATGGTCTGTCCTTCTGGCAGTATGTCCAGCCCATTGCCATTTCAGGGATTTAACTCTGATCATGATGTCTTCCACTCTCGTTATTTTTCGGATCCACGAGTTCCTCTTCTTATCTCTCCTGGTTATACCAAGCATGCACCTCTCCATGCCCCCTTTGAGTTGTCTGCAGCCTTTGTATGTCTCTTTTAGTTAAGGTCCACGTCTCTGCACCATACGTAAGCACTGGAAGGATGCATTGATCAAACACTTTTCTTTTAAGACATAATGGCATATTGCTCTTGAAAATTATGCTGTTTCTTCCAAAAGCTCTCCAGGCAAGTTTTGTACGCCGCTTAATTTCTTCATCAATGTGACCCTCACTTGATATCTGTTGTCCAAGATAAACGTACGTATCTGTTATCTCCAGTTTTTCTCCATCAATCGATAAATCTTCATTTCTTGTAAAAGCATTGAACATCACTTTTGTCTTCTGAAAGTTCATTTTTAATCCCACTCATATATATATATATATATATATATATATATATATATACTAAAGAGCAAAGCCGAAAACATTCTATGTTGTACTTGGTATGAGCCAAAAAAAATTTTTTTGCTTCAGTCTCTTCTTAATAGAATATATATATATATATATATATATATCTCATCATCATCATCATTGTCAACCATTATCAATCCACTGCTGGACGAAGGTCTCCCCAAGTTTCCTCCACAACGGTCTGTCTTGTGCCAGTCTCCTCCATGTCACCCCTGCATACTTTCGAATTTCATCCATCCATCTCCCATGTGGTCTTCTTCTGGGTCTTTTCCTGTCCCTTGGAATCCAATCTAAAATTTCGGCAGTCCATCGATGATCTGTCCTTCTGGCAGTATGTCCAGCCCATTGCCATTTCAGGGATTTAACTCTGATCATGATGTCTTCCACTCTTGTCATTTTTTGGATCCACGAGTTCCTCTTCTTATCTCTCCTGGGTTACACCAAGTATGCACCTCTCCATGCTGCTTTGAGTTGTCTGCAGCCTTTGTATGTCTCTTTTAGTTAAGGTCCACGTCTCTGCACCATACGTAAGCACTGGAAGGATGCATTGATCAAACACTTTTCTTTTAAGACATAATGGCATATTGCTCTTGAAAATTATGCTGTTTCTTCCAAAAGCTCTCCAGGCAAGTTTTGTACGCCGATTAATTTCTTCATCAATGTGACCCTCACTTGATATCTGCTGTCCAAGATAAACGTACGTGTCTGTTATCTCCAGCTTTTCTCCATCAATCGATAAATCTTCATTTCTTGTAAAAGCATTGAACATCACTTTTGTCTTCTGAAAGTTCATTTTTAATCCCACTTCTTAACTCTTGTCAGCAAGTTCCTGGATCATACCCTGCAGCTCTGATGGGGTAGTTGCAAAAATGACTACGTCATCAGCAAAACGAAGGTGGGTTAGATAATCTCCATTAATCTTTATCCCCTTGTTTTCCCAGCTCAGCGACTGAAAAACACCCTCCAATGTGGCATTAAAGAGCTTCGGAGATATGGTGTCACCTTGTCTCACTCCCTTTCCAATTTTTATGTGTGTTGTATTTTCAAACAGCCGAATCTTTGCACTTGCATTTTCATAGATGTTATTAATAATATTAATGTATGCATCTTCAATACCGCAGGTTTTCAGAGCCATTGAAACTGCTGATGGTTTCACCGAATCAAAGGCTTTTTCATAATCGATAAAAGCCATGCACAATGGAAGTTCATATTCCCTCGCTCTTTCAATTAGTTCTCTCAGTATATATATATATATATATATATATATATATATATCATCATCATCATCATTGTCAACCATTATCAATCCACTGCTGGACGAAGGTCTCCCCAAGTTTCCTCCACAACGGTCTGTCTTGTGCCAGTCTCCTCCATGTCACTCCCGCATATTTACGAATTTCATCCACCCATCTCCCATGTGGTCTTTTTCTGGGTCTTTTCCTGTCCCTTGGAATCCAATCTAAAATTTCGGCTGTCCATCTATGGTCTGTCCTTCTGGCAGTATGTCCAGCCCATTGCCATTTCAGGGATTTAACTCTGATCATGATGTCTTCCACTCTCGTCATTTTTCGGATCCACGAGTTCCTCTTCTTATCTCTCCTGGTTATACCAAGCATGCACCTCTCCATGCTTCTTTGAGTTGTCTGCAGCCTTTGTATGTCTCTTTTAGTTAAGGTCCACGTCTCTGCACCATACGTAAGCGCTGGAAGGATGCATTGATCAAACACTTTTCTTTTAAGACATAATGGCATATTGCTCTTGAAAATTATGCTGTTTCTTCCAAAAGCTCTCCAGGCAAGTTTTGTACGCCGATTAATTTCTTCATCAATGTGACCCTCACTTGATATCTGCTGTCCAAGATAAACATATGTATCTGTTATCTCCAGTTTTTCTCCATCAATCGATAAATCTTCATTTCTTGTAAAAGCATTGAACATCACTTTTGTCTTCTGAAAGTTCATTTTTAATCCCACTTCTTTACTCTTGTCAGCAAGTTCCTGGATCATACTCTGCAGCTATGATGGGGTAGTTGCAAAAATGACTACGTCATCAGCAAAACGAAGGTGGGTTAGATAATCTCCATTAATCTTTATCCCTTTGTTTTCCCAGTTCAGTGATTGAAAGACATTTTCCAATGTGGCATTAAAGAGCTTCGGAGATATGGTGTCACCTTGTCTCACTCCCTTTCCAATTTTTATGTGTGTTGTATTTTCAAACAGCCGAATCTTTGCACTTGCATTTTCATATATGTTATTAATAATATTAATGTATGCATCTTCAATACCGCAGGATTTCAGAGCCGTGGCAACTGCTGTTGGTTTCACCGAATCAAAGGCTTTTTCATAATCGATAAAAGCCATGCACAATTTAAGTTCATATTCCCTCGCTCTTTCAATTAGTTCTCTCAGTACGTGGATATGATCTATTGTGCTGTAGCCACTCCTGAATCCAGCTTGTTCTCTCGGTTGAGCCATGTCCAGTGTTACCTTCAAGCGGTGTGAAAGAACTTTAGTGAAGATTTTATAAACCACTGATAGGAGGCTGATAGGTCTGTAGTTCCTGAGATCCTCAATGTCACCTTTTTTATGTAGCAGGATCATTGTAGCGTTGTTCCAATCCTCAGGAATCTTCCCTTCATTAAGGCATCGAGTGAAAATTTGGGCGAGTACTGTTTCAATTTCTCCACTTGCTTCTTGTATGATGTCTATAGTAATTCCATCTTCTCCTGGAGCTTTCCCCCGCTTCATGTTCTTGATTGCATGAGCAACTTCTGCTGGGAGGACTGGAAGAACTCTGCTACCTTTCATGATGTCTGGAGTACATGTATCATCCCTTTCATATAATTTGGAGTAGAAATCTTTCACTCTTGTCAAAATTTCGCCTCTATTTCTTGTTATAGAACCATCTTCTCTTCTCAGAGCCATAATCTGTTTTCTTCCCTTACTGAGATGTCCCTTTGCTATCTTAAGGCTTTGGTTGTTTTCAATTGCTTTCCTCACTAGCTCACAGTTGAATTTCCTTACGTCTTCAGTGATACTTTTTCGTGTTGTCTTGCATAGCTCTATATATTCCACTTTGGAAGTCACATCTTCTTTAGTTGTCCTCATCTCTCTTCTTTTTTGCATCAACATTTTGGTTTTTCCTGATAATTTGTTCACATGCAACTTGTTCTTAGACCCAGCTAATTTGGTTGCTGTTTCCATTAGAGCTTTGGTTACTTTTCTGTTAACTTCCGAAATATCCACTTCTTCCGATGTTAGGCCTTCTAAAGCAGAGAATCTGTTCTTCAGTTCCAACTTGAAAGTATTATGGTGTTTTTTAAGGTTGGTTATGTCAATACATTTTTTTTGTCTTATGAGCTTGCCACGTTCCAGTTTAGTGTTGAGGTGCATCTTACATCTCACCAATCTATGGTCACTACCTGTGTTGAACTTGTTCAGCACACTGCAGTCTTCGATGACGAATTTTTTGTTACACATAATAAAATCAATTTCACTTGTCGTCCCAATTGGATGTCTCCATGTCCATTTCCTGTGTGGCTTTTTCTTGAAAAAGGAGTTCAAGATGAAAAATCCTTCTGCCTCTGCAAACTCAACGAGAGTATTTCCACGCTGGTTTCTGTTGCCGTGACCGAATTTACCTACTGAAGTTTCATTCTGTTGCCGTTGCCCTATTTTTGCATTGAAATCTCCCATAATTATCTTCAAGTGCTGCTACCTTTATTATTTAGATGACGAATTTCCTCATAAAATTCTTCAATTTCTTCTTCAGGATGACTTGTGGTGGGTGCATAAGTTTGAATAATCTGAGCCTGGTATCTTCTCGATAGTTGGATAACGAGTCGTGCAGCTCTGTGAGAGGAACTTTCAACTTCTACAACTTTATCCTTCAGTTTCTTGTTTATTATAAATCCAACACCACTAGTTCTGCCAGTATCTGTCCCACGATAATAGAAGAGATGTCCACTTTTCAGTTCAATGAGATCTTCTCCTTTTCTCCTTACCTCACTTAGCCCGACGATGTCCCACTTGATCCTTTGTAGTTCCTCTTCCAATTCAAGAAGCCTTGAATCAGAAGATAGGGAGCGTCCGTTATAGGTAGCCAAGGTCAGCATCAAATGGCAGCCTAGTCCGGTCCTCCGGGGATTCTTAGCACCCTCTGCCTTCATGTCGCACTGGCCGCTGCCTTGGCCAGGTACATTCCAGCAGCCGGAGACTGAGGGCCAAGATTTAAGTTGTAGAGTCATTTTGGAGTTGTTTGGCCATAACTCACCACGCTGGCCAAGCGGGTTGGTGAGTGGTTATATATATATATTCATATTACATTTTTATATTGTATATCCATAACAATTGGATATACTTGAAGGATTCAATCAATTAACTACAGTAGTATAAATTACAGTAAAATAAGCACTTATGTGCATATATAGTAGCAGCAAAAATCCTGAAGCAAACTACTTGGAAAAATTAAAAAAAAAAAAAAAAAAAAGAAGAAGAAAAACAATTTTTTTTTTTTTATGTGTACAATATGTTCCCTTCATTTATGCTAAATAATGCATAGTACATTAAATACCTCATCATCACTAAAGTCTGTAGCTTCAAAACAAGTCGGAGATTTTCCTTGTGAGAACTTCTCTTCAATTTCTCAAGCAATGCTTTTTTGTCAACATTTTACCACTAGCACACCAAGATTCCCCAATGTTGTTGCAGTTTTATCCTATGCCACCGTTGCTTTTCCTTTACTCCAGAACCTTGTGCAGCAAATTTTCTCTGACTCATTAAATATGGAATTTCATTAACCTCTGTTACATTGCTTGTTAATCTTAGCTTTTCTCTCCCTCATTAAATCCAGGGATTTCATTGAATTTTGGTTGTTTGAAGCAATTAAATTAGATTTGACTTAACATTATACCAAATAGAAGTTCCTGATTTGCTCATTAAAATCGGGATCTTGCTAAATATGGGCTCGTTATAAACTGGTTCTACAGTATTTATTTGATTACAAAAGTATTTTGATAATTGTTTTGGCAAGCAATACACACATTTATTAACCATTTCCTCTTATATGTTTGATTTTGTATGACAACCTGAATTTCTTCTTCATATCAAGCATTTAAATACACTGAGTGCCCCACTACATAATGGCCACCTACCAGGGGCATGAATAGAATTTTATTTTTTTTGGGGGGGGGGGGCAAAAAAATGAGACAATTTGAAACCCACTAGAATAAAATTAATGAAAAATAGAAGAAAAAAATTAAAGCATTTTTTTCAATGTAAGTTTTTTTTTTTTTTTTTTTTTTTTTTTTGATTGAAGGTTTATAAGGTTTAACGACCACCGTGAGCAACTCAATGGGCTATAAGCAGTGGCCCGTCCCTAATTTAGGGTCACTGGTTCCAGGGAAGGGAGAGAGCCAGTGCCGTAAGACAAACACAACATCCATGCCTCACCGGGATTCGAACCCGGACCCCTTTCGGACGAATGATCAGAGGCCATCGCTTAGACCACTGTGCCACCGGGGCGGCTCAATGTAAGCTGATGCATTTTTATTGGTATTTTTTCACTTACGTGTTGCCCCTCCCTCTAAATATGCCCCGGTCATCTACCTATTAATTCATTGGCCCTCCTTTTGTCTGAAGAATGGCACCATCATGCATGGCATCAACTCCACGAGGTGTCTGTACAGTTGTGTGGGAATCTGCAACCAAGCTGTTTGTATTGCGGTACACAGTTATGGTGTGGAGCAGTGTTGCATGTCCAACTGTCTCACCTGGCATTCCACAACATTTTACAGATGTTCAATTGAATTGAGATCAGGTGAATTTGGGGGCTATTCGAGATGTGTAGTACAAAAATATAGTGAGTAAATTGTCCACTTTAAATGTAATTTGTAGTGTCATTTAAGTAAAATGATAAAAAAATTTTAAGATGAGAGAGAGAGAGAGAGAGAGACGGACGGACGGACAGACAGACATCTATATACATACACATCTACAGACAGATAGATAGACAAACAGACAGACTGATTGATTAATTGATTAAATATCTTACATAAAGAGGAATAGTCCTAGGCTGGGAATTCCAAATGAGAGCAGAAATACCACTCCTGGTATATTAGCTTCAAAGCATAGTTCTTGTAGCTTGTGGTAAGATGTTGTTGCGACCAGCTGTGTTACCAGAATCACAAAGCCTATTCCTGCAAACATGCCACCTAAAAGAATAATAAATGTTGTTACCAAATAAAATCAGAAAGAAGCAGGTGTGTGTAGATAGGTATACAGTAAACAAACACTGATATTGAAGATGAACATCGGGCAGGCAGGATATCAATGAGTAAGACATTTCGCTCATTAAGGTAATTGTTCTTGAAAACAGGTAAGGTTGCACAAAAGATCAACTTGTCGATAAAATCACTTTATTCCAGATGAGGAAGTTCGTCAGAGGGTGCGTGTTTGTAAATGAGTCTGGGCACATACTTCTTCTTTAAAGGATTTGATAAACTTATCAAACGGTGGTACAAGTGTCTCAATAAATTTGGAGATTGTGTGGGAAAGTAGTTCATGTTCACTTCGTGTGTGTAATTTCTACTTCCTGTGATTAGACATTAAGAAGAACAAAGACGCATTATGGTACTTTTAAAAAAAACCTCGCACTTTTATTGCAATGATGCTTGCCTAATTTTTTTCAATTAAAGGGTTCTATATTTGAATTAAATTCCCCTGGATTTATAGCGAAGCATTACTGAAATATGCCACAAAACTGGTTCGAAACCTTTACCCGGTCTTATCATAAATACTGTTACAAACGTTCGACAGATGGCGCGCAAGCGCAAACGGTGTGCAACGTCACCAACCAGCCAGGAGGCATGAAGCAAGCAGCTAGTGAATCATTGTGCCAAAGCGAGACATAACTAGCGCCGCCATATCTTCAGAGAGAAAAATGCAGTGCACAGAAGCCAACATACAGGCTGATGCCGGAGCAGACTGCGCATGCGTATTTCTGTTGACTTCAATTCTTTGGGTTTTGGTAAAGAACAGTCAGCCGAGTTACTCACAGCACGTGATTTTCACCTTCTCGGTAGCATAATCACTTCGCAAATCGGATATGTTAGTTTTGTTACACCAATTGGGTTAGTTAAGGCTTTTATTTGTTCTTCAGTTTTTTCAGAAATTTTCAGTAATGTCAAATACTTGGGAATGTCTGCATTTTGTACGGATCCTTACGCCTTACTGTAATATTTGCTGAAATTTAATTTAAATAGTAATACTAATGTTCTTGCATATGTTTCTCACCAAAATAAGGGATGGGTGGGCTATCAGAAAACAGCAACAACAACAAAAAACTCTAAGCAAATAGTCATCAGATCGAAGGAAACCATCGTGGATCAAAGAAAAGCTTGACCGCCGTAGTCCCCCTAACGTATTTTGCTCCTGAATGTTAACTTTCCCACAGAGCACATTACCTCTTAAGATGTGGTGGCGCTGTTGCCGCCTGTTTTACGTTATCTCTATGAGAGTTGACCTTCTTTAAGCGTTAGAGATTCTTTGATTGTGCGTTCAGTCACAGAGGAGATAATATGTTTCGTGAAGAACTTGCCACTTGCCATGGAGTGGGGCGATTGTGAGAATCGTGTTGCTGTAATAATGCTGCACAAAGTTGGAAAATCAGATTCCGAGATTTCCAACATGCTGAAGAAGCTGAAAATCAGCCGAATTTTTTGTCTACTGGATCATAAAAAGGTTCCTTGAGACTGAGACCGTCGCTGAACGCCCCAGAAAGTGTCGGCCTCATACCGTGAGCACTGCTCACCTGGTGAAATTAGTGGCAGTCCGTATTCGACGAAATCCTGTCAGAAAACAATCAGTGATGGCTTGTGAGCCGAACATTTCAAGAATGTCGATGTCACACGGGCTGTAGAGTGATCTGCGGATGAGAGTTTACCGGCGACGTACAGAACACTTCCTCATCCCACAACTGAAGCGCTAGAGGGTGTTAAAAGCGAAACGTTTGCTGCAGCGTTACGCAGACAATCGCCACAAACAGATCCTTTTCTCTGATGAAAAAATTTTCACTATTGAAGAGGCTTTGAACCGCCAAAATGACAGGGGGTATGCGTCAACCTCACGAGAAAGCTCCAAGGATTCAACATGAGGGGCCGTCATCTCCTACGAGGGTACGACGGAGCTCCATTTCTGTGAGAAAGGTGTGAAAACATCCACCAAAGTCTACCAGGACAGGGTTTTGGAGCCAGTGGTAAAAAATGTGAGTTACACCCTCTTCAAAAACCGACAGTGGAGCTTTCAGCAGTATTCTGCACCTGCCCACAAGGCCAAGTCAACCCAGAAGTGCCTTCAGGCGAATTTGCCACACTTCATTTCTCCAGCTGATTGGCCTTCAAGCAGCCCAGAGCTCAACCGTATCGTAACTACAAGTTGTGGGCCACACTGGAGGAAATGGCCTACAGAAAGAGACCCCCCCCCCAGTATTGACAGTCTCAAACGCTCTTTGGTGCGGGAAGTAGCAGCTTTCCCTGTGGAGACCCTGCGTAAAGCTGTTAATGAGTGGCTACAAAGACTGAAGGGCTGTGTGAAGGCAAAAGGATGCCATTTTGAAAAGTGATTGCTGCCATGTATTCACAAGGGTAGGCCTACTACTTACGTCATATCACAGGTATATTAAAATATCTTTACATTTCTTTTGTTATTTCATTCAATACTTTGTAACAGCATTTATGGTAAGACTAGGTACTTACTATACATGATATTCTTCCGCGGATTTCCGGAATTCCGCTTTTTTTTTTGTCTTCACGTAGGTTATTGTTGAAATCAATGCAAAACTGAAGAAAATTTTGTGGAGTATGTGTGTGTGTGTGTGTGTGTGTGTGTGTGTGTGTGTGTGTTTGTTTAGAGGGGCTCGTTTTCTGTTTGGGGATGACATTTCGTCTTTCAAAAATTTAGAAAATGGAAGTTAAACGGAGTGAGGATTTCTTCCCATAATCGTAATTTCTTTTTTCTTGCGAAGTTACTTCTGTCCATCATTGTTGTTAAATATCATTTTAGTGCATAAATGTTTGAATTTCAGCTCGAAAGGGTTGGCAAAAAATTCCGAAAACGGAAGTCAGACGGCACGAAAATTTCCCTGTAATTTTCAGGCATGAGATTCTCCCACGGATTCGAGAAATTCCGCCCGTTATCATTTGGGACATTTCCGAGGTCGATGCACAACTGAAGAGAATTTGGCAGGGGAGATTGGTTGTGGTGACCATGGTGGTGTTGTTTCTCCGTCGGAGGACGGAATTCCATCTTTCAAAAAACGGAAGGTAGACGGAGTGAAGATTTCTCTCTTAATCGTTTTTTTTTTTTTTTTCTCGCGATTTTTCTTTTGCCCAGAATTATTGTTAAACATTGTTTTATTCCAAAAATATTCTTATTTCAACTTGAAAATGAGGGAAAATTTCCAAATACGGAAGTCGGACGGAGCAAAAGATTTCGCCTGTAATCGTAAGTTTCTTTCCCCCGCGATGTTTCCACTCACCTGTGTTGTTCCCCTCATAAACGTTTGCATTTAAGTTTTATAAGGTAGGGAACATTTTCCGAAAATGGAAGTGACAAAGTTGGAAAACTTGTAGTGTTCACACAGAAGTATTAATATTCTCAAAATTGCACCATTTCTCTAAAATAGTCAAAGCTTTGATATTGTGCATTCATGGTCCTCAGGCTGAAAGTTATTTCAGCATGATGAATGAAATTATTGTCATCAGTGGGAATAAAAAAAAAAAAAAGAAAGAAAAGCAGCAATGAAGAAATGGGAATGGAGAGATATCAGCAGAAAGAAAAACTAAGCAATTGATGCTGTGCAGCTCGAGTCAACAAAAGACAAACGGAAGGTAGTCCGCGTTATATTCGCACTTTCTCACCGGACGTTTTGATTTTTCATCCCGTTAAAAAGTATAGCTTTTTTTTTCTTTTTTAGTCGCAAGAATGCTTTATACACTGTACAGTTTATTTGCTCTCATATTCATTTTCCCTCACCAAGATTAAGCAAAAAATTGGGGTGACGCTGATGGCCTAGTGCTCAACGTTCGTGACTGCCATGGAAATGTCTCAGGATCGATCCCAGACAGGTACGAACGCTCTAACCACTAAACATCCGGCGTTCGTCGGATGGGCAGGGCCTTCGCGCCTCGTGTGCTGGCCTCCATGTTATAAATAAAGGCCTCCTTTCTACCTCGCTTCCGTTAGGGCCGCGGGTGACCTAGTTGTCAACGTTCGTGACTGCCACGGAGAAGACCTCGGGTTCGATCCCAGGTAGGTATGAACGTTCAAACCACTAGAAATCCCCCGTTCGTCGGATGGGCAAATTAAGCCTTCGCGCCTAGTGTCTGGCCTCCAGGTTATAAATATGGGCCTCCTTTCTACCTCGCTTCCGATACGGCTGCGGGTGGCCTGGTGGTCAACGTTCGTGACTGCCACGGAGAAGACCTCGGGTTCGATCCCAGACAGGTTCGAACCACTAAATATCGGTCGTGCATCGGATGGGCACGTTAAGCCGTCGTACCCCAGGTACTGGACTCCCTGTAGGAAATAAGGGCGTCTTCCTCCCCCTTTCTACCTCGCTTCCGTGTCATTTTCCTATCGCGCACTCTAGCCCAAATCTCCTAGCTTTCTATTTCTAAGGGTTGTTTAAGACCTGGGGTCAGACACTCCCTTCCCAAAATCCTCTACATGTGATCTGATCTAATTTGACCTCGCTTCCGTGTGACTTTCCTGTCGGGCACTCTAGCACAAATCTCCTAGCTTCAAACTTCCCAAGGTTGTTTAAGACTTAGAGTCAGACACTCCCTAAAATCTCTAAATCTCATATTCATTGTGCTTAATTTTTGGTGAGGTTTTACATGTTCATCTAATCAAATACATATTCTTAAGGCAGTATAACAGCCCCATGTTACACGTGTATTAGAAAACTAAAGATGTAAAAAACTGAAGATGTAAAACAAAAACAAAAATCAAACTAGTTATTTTTTATGCCAAGATAACAAAAAAATGTGTGCAAAAGGAGAATATTAGCTTTTCATCCGCTTTGTTACCGAGAAATAATTATATAAAAACTTTGTATTTATTTAAAAGAAAAACTTCTTACCGGTTTCGTTGTGCTCTGCTAGCTTTGACAGTATGGATATCACAGCAATAGGAATCATCAGTGATAAAATTCCACATGGCAGAGCTGGAAAAAAAATCTGATTTTTTAACAAAAGTGGACATCATATATTTTTTGTGCTGAATTCTGCTATATAAACAGCACAAAAGGAAAAGAAAATCTTGTGTAGTAATTAAATAATTTCTGCATGTATTTAGATAAAAGAAGACGAAATGTTCAGCTGATATCATGCCATAAAGGAAAGTGTCCTGGGTATTTTTTTTAAATGCGTTTTTCATATTTACTTTAATTCTTTTTCTGACATGACCCACATAGTATTTTTGTGGGAGCAGTAATTTCACACCATGTGTAAGTGTTAGAGTGTACACATGTCCAGTGTATTAGGTGTCAACTGCATTTTTATTAAAATCAGTGTATCTGTAATTGTGAAACTGCAGTTGATGATTAAATAAATAAGATTGTTTTGCGTTAAATTTTGATGTGTCTACTCTAATGTAACCACTTTCTTATGATAGCACTGTTGTCATAAGAAAGCAGTTCTGTGTTCCATGCACATTTAATCCTGTTACAATGAGCTTCAAGGCATTGCAGATTTTCTTGTACTGAAATAATAAAATTTAGGTGCATATTCTGTTGGGATATCGTTTCAGTTGTTTGGAAATTATTATGAACAGGTAATTTAGCTCTTTCTTTGAGGTGTTATACCGCTGAATGGGTTGTTCCTTGCTTGAACATCTTGAAACTAAAGAAAAGCCGCCCCGGTGGCGCAGTGGTCTAAGCGATGGCCTCTGATCATTCGTCCGAAAGGGGTCCGGGTTCGAATCACGGTGAGGCATGGATGTTGTGTTTGTCTTACGGCACTGGCTCTTTCCCTTCCATTTTACCAGTGACCCTAAACCGCTGATAGAAGATTAGTAACCCATTGAGTTGCTCACGGTGGTCGTTAAACCTCGAATAAAAAAACAACTAAAGAAAAATAGCTCTTTTTCTGTCATCGTATTATGAACTGAATATCTTTTGGTGGGCCCTAAGACTTTGTATTATTTTTCTTTCGTTTTAATTTTTTTTTTTAATTGGAGGTTTAACAACTACCGTGAGCAACTCAATGGGCTATTAGCAGTCGCGCCCGTCCCTAATTTAGGGCCACTGGTTTCAGGGAAGGGAGAGAGCCAGGGCCGTAAGACAAACACAACATCCATGCCTCACCGTGATTCGAACACGGACCCCTTTCGGACGAATGATCAGAACCCATCGCTTAGACCACTGCGCAACCGGGCGGCTGTTTTCAATTTTAACTATATCTTTTGAGATCGTACACTGTGTTGAAGGCGGTATAAGAAATTGACGTATAAAATCACATTTTCTTTTTCTAGAATCTACAATTATTTTTTTTTTATATTTATTTTGGGCTGAGAGGTAATTAAAAATAAATTTTCAAACACAACAGCAGGTGAGACAAAGCCGCAGGCATCTGAGTGAGGTGGGAGCTTTCCCGGAGTTTTAATTTTTTATTTCGGAGTTTAACGACCTCCATGAGCAACTTTTATGGCGCTAAGTAGTCACCCGTCCCGCATTTAAGGCCACTGCCGCGGGTGGCCGAGTGGGCAACGTTCGTGACTGCCACGGGAAGGGCATCAGGTTCGATTCCAGGCAGGTACGTACGCTCGATCCACTAAATACCCGCCGTGCGTCGGATGGGCACGTTAAGCCGTCGGACCCCGGGTACTGGCCCCCGGTAATAAATAAGGGCGTCTTCCTCCCCCTTTCTAATTCGCTTCCGTGTCACTTTCCTATCGGGCGCTCTAGCCAAAATCTCCTATAGTTTCCTATTTCTAAAGGTTGTTTAAGACCTGGGGTCAGACACTCCCTTCCTAAAATCTTCTACATATGATCATGATCATTTAGGGCCGCTGGTTCCAGGGAGGGGATAGAGCCAGCAGCATCCAGGGCTTCAGCGGCATCAGATAAAGGTACACCCATGCCTAACCGGTGATGGACCAGACTACTCTCCCCTACGTCACCTAGCTTCCGGTATTCGGTGCGCGGGCCTGTAAAGCTATTAGGGGGTGATGTCTGAACGTCGGACCCCTGCTGTGACGTCACTAAAGCTGCATTGAGGCTCGATCAAGTATAGCAATGGCTCCGGTTCTGTTAGCACCTACAGCAGCTCACCGCTGGTACGCATTACGGGCACATTGACGGCACGCCGTTATGTGGACAAGGTGCGCCCGTGACACTACCGCATCTGCAGAGCATCCCAAACGCCGTTTTTCAACAGGATAACTCCTGGCCGCAATACCGCTCGGATCAGCCTGAATGCTTTACACGGTGTGCGGATGCTTCCGTGGCCAACACGATCCCTCGACCTCTCGCCCATCGAGCATCTGTGGGACACGCCTGGACGTCGGTTGAGTACCTTCCCAACCCCGCTAAATGAAGACGAACTGTGGACTCAGATCAACATCACATGGTCCACGATAACCCACGACTCTATTCGGACTCTCATTGCCTCGATGCCACGTCGGATTCAACGCTGTATCGCCCTAAATGGGGGGCCTACACTCCTTATTGATCATCCTGTATATTCGCCCACTGGAGCCTATAGTCTGTATGTAACAATTAGATCATTTGTTCAGGACCTACTTGGCTATCTGTGTGTGCAATTTGGTCTATTTTCGAGCGTTCCTTCATGGTGTGGCATTTTCTCTGTCAGGCAGTGTAAGATATAAAACCAGATGGGGTGGCAATGTTTTTGCTCCAGGCGCAGGAATGCTTAGTTACGCTTTTGGAAGACAAGGTGGCCCGTGTTTGTACTTATCTCAGGTAAAATGCGTATTAACAACCTTTTCCAGTTTATTAAATGATAAACTTACTAAGTAAGATATTTCTCATCCTAGGGCTGACAAAATTAAGAACTCTAGGTCGACAGCTATTAGAAAATTGCAATCTGACAGTTAAAGCAAACTCGTCGTCACAAAGGAATAAGTTCATGTTTAAACACTAACAGTTGTATTCACAATTTTAAAAACTCTTAAACGTTTACAAAATGAATACCAAAAAAAAAAAAAAAAATTACACCCAGACGTCAACGAAAAATCACTCATTTTCCTTGACCTAATTATGATATCTTGTGTTTCTTGGTTCTGGTGTCAAAAATAAATAAACGAATTTAAATAAATAAATATTTGGAACAGATTGGCTGTCGGGAAGAGAAGAACACAAGAAGTTGTGTTCCTTCTAAATGTTTTAAATCATGATTTTTCAAAGGAAGGGTTTCTTCCTTCATTTTGTTCAGCGATTCAGGTTTTAGATGTGAACTTTTAAACTAAGTGTGCATTAAATATTTCGGTCGCCCTCCAAAATTTTAGAAACACAAACAAACTGAATAGCATTGTCTTTTTCATATTAGCGATGTAAATGAATAGAAAAATATTTTTCCTCATGGTGAGGCCATTATGAATGGCTCGTATGCATATTTAGCTTTCATTTTGAAGAAGCTTTTGATTATGAGTAGACGCACTCGGTGTTTTGTAATGACCAAACAAATGTTCGAAGAAGTAACACAGCTTGAAAGAAAGCAATTTTGCTTAGTTCTGGGCAAATGTGAATCTCGGCATTGAGCAGACTTTGTAAATTTACAAGACTTAAAAAGTAGGGTAACGTAGCCTGTAACCATGTTTCTCTGCAGAACTTCCCCGCACGGGGATAACTGGTTTTCCAGTTATTTGGGGAGCGGCGCCCCCACGGCCCGAGCTGACCTTGTGACTGGTCAACATCTGATGTCATGCCACCGCTTGTTTTTTGTTTCGGTTCTGTTGGTGTTTGCAGGGACGGCTGTTCATCCAGCTGTTGGGGAGTCGCGGCCCCACGATCCCGAGCTGGTCTTGTGTCTCGCTTTTTCGTTTTTATTTATTTTCTCCACTGGCTAGTTGCCCGTGTTGTGTTCTCTACCTAATCTCTACCACGTTATGTACTAACACCCCGGTCTTGTGGTTTTGTTACCCTCCACCACTAACTGATTTATATTAACCGCTCAGTTCGTAGGTTGCTGAGATTCCGTTTAGGTTCCCTTCCAGGATTTGTCTTCTTTGGATTTCTTTTTTTCCTTTTAACTGGTTTGGGTGCTAGACCTACCTGCATGTTTGCCGCGTGCGGAGACCCGTGAGGCGGAAATGGGATGTCTGGCGGCTGAGGTCGCAGGAGACCGGATAAGTGCCTCCTGTGTACCAACATTCCTCTTCGACCCCGGCTTCGCTGTAAACGGGAGGCTAGAGACTAACCCACCTCTAGTCAGAAGTCTTGTACCAAGGTGTGTACAGGGCTTTAGCGGCTTTTTTGTCGTATAGCACGGCAGGGTGAGCCCGGGGGCTGTGGGATCATGCCAAAGGCGTTGGCATGACGGTACCAGGAGGCCGAAGTGTCCGCCGAGTGCGTGTGATCACAGCCAACGGACTATATCTGCAACGTATAAGCTCCAGAACTGTGTCTAGCGTCATTTTCTTGGCTTGCGGACCTCCAGTTCTCCCTTGTAGGGCTCGGTGGTGGGTGGAGTAGTCTGCAGACGAATCTTCCTTCTCTTTTCCATGGGTAGAAACAAAAAACAAAACTCCAAATTTAGGTCACCTGTGAATATGATAGTTGACAACGACTCTCCTTCGTCTTCTCAACCTACCAAGTCTCATACCCTTAAACGGTCTTTAGACCATGACCTGGACCAAGACTGTGGAACCTCTTCTTCGGCAGCTGTACCAGTAGCTCCGAAGCGTCGTCTCCCCTCGATTGCTGTGAATACGCATGCTACACACTTAGTTGTAGAATCCGTCGATCCGAATGAGAGACTGTCCACCAGATCTCCATTTTTCATTTCTAAAGCTTTGGACGCTGCAGTTGGCCCCTTGAAGTCTGTGAGGAAGCTTCGCTCTGGGGACCTGCTTGTCCAAACTTGCAGTGTTTCTCAGAGTAACACTCTTATGCACCTCACTAGTCTTCAAGGCATTCCTGTCAAAGTGGCACCTCACCCGTTTCTTAACACCTCTCGGGGTGTTATTTCTGAGTTTGATCTCTTGCCATGCAGTGAAGAAGAATTGGTGACTGAACTTGCGGATCAAGGTGTTATTGCTGCACGTCGTATGATGTTCCGGCGCGATGGTTCTTTAATTAAGTCTAAAAATGTTATCTTGACTTTTAACTCCCCGAAGGTTCCGACCGAAATCAAGGCTGGCTACTTGGTCTGTGGAGTTCGCCCGTACATTCCCAGTCCTCTGCGCTGTTTCAGGTGCCAGAGGTACGGGCATTCACAACGATTCTGTAAGAGTTCCGCTCGTTGCGCTAATTGTGGCTCCGGTGAACATGACGGGGAAGGTTGCACTTCTGCGGCCTGCTGTGTTAACTGCGGTGAGGCCCATGCAGCTTACTCCCGCAACTGTATGAAATGGAAGGACGAGATGGCGATCCAGCGCCTCAAGACCCTGGAAGGCCTCTCGTACCCTGCTGCCAAGGCCAAGTTGGGTATACCCACCACCCGACAGCGTACTTTTGCCGCAGTAGTTAAGTCTCTGCCACCACCCGTGCAGCCCTTTGTTCCGCGCCCTGTAGCTCTCGCCGCACTTGCCAAGAGATCTACCGTTGAACAGGCGACACAGGTGGATTTCACGGAGCTCCAGCTTATTCGACCAGCTGAGTCTGCGCCTTCTCTTTTGAAGACGCCCGCCTCTTCCGGTTCCCAGCAGACAGCCTGCACGTGCAGAAGACCCGGCCCTCAATCCGCAAAGGTGTGCAGTGTCCATCAAACTGTCTCGGCCTCAGCGAGGTCCCCACCCTCAACCAACATCATAGAGGAACATGGGGGGAGGAGAGTGACAGTTCGTCCCCAGCCTCAACCAGCATTGCAGAGGAACATGGGGGGAGGAGAGTGACAGTTCGTCCCCGCCCTCTGCCAGCATTGCAGAGGAGTGTGGGGGGAGGAGAGTGACGTTTCGTGTCCCTCAATTAGTGAATTTTTTTATAAATCTGATTAACTACCTTGTCTTCCCAGCTTTCATCATACTCTTTTTCAACTTTTAACAAGCCTGTCTGCTCTTACTCATTTTCCACGCTTTTAAATTTCTGTGGCTGATAGTTCTTTGTCTGGCGCTCTTTGGCCAAACCTGGCCCTTGCGCCACTAAAATCCACTAACCAACCAACCAACCGCAAAGGTGTGCAGTGTCCATCAAACTGTCTCGGCCTCAGCGAGGTCCCCACCCTCAACCAACATTATAGAGGACCATAGGGGGAGGAGAGTGACAGATCGTCCCCAGCCTCAACCAGCATTGCAGAGGAACATGGGGGGTAGGAGAGTGACAGTTCGTCCCCGCCCTCTGCCAGCATTGCAGAGGAGTGTGGGGGGAGGAGAGTGACTTTTCGTGTCCCTCAATTAGTGAATTTTTTTATAAATCTAGTTAACTACCTTGTCTTTCCTGCTTTCCTCATACTCTTTTTCAACTTTTATCAAGCCTGTCTGCTCTTACTCATTTTCCACGCTTTTAAAATTCTGTGGCTGATAGTTCTTTGTCTGGCGCTCTTTGGCCAAACCTGGCCCTTGCGCCACTAAAATCCACTAACCAACCAACCATCTGCAGAACTTCAACGTAAATGACCCGGAACAAGACGAAAGTATAAGATTCTATCCTTTCCGACAGAATCGAGCGTCGGTGGTATAACGGTTAGCATAGCTGCCTTCCAAGCAGTTGACCCGGGTTCGACTCCCGGCCGACGCAAAAGTTTTATTTTCCTTCATTTTCATAACTGAACTCAGTGGGATATTTTAAAATGCCATGCAATTGGTGTCCTGTTCTAAAGAAACGTCCCCTACGTGAAATTTCACGTAAAAAAAAAAAAAATTAGCTCTAGATACTCCGTTAAGTGCAGTTCTGCTTTGCCTTCCGCTTTGAGAAATAACATGCAGTTCGAAGGAAATTTTTCAAACAAAAACAAATTTCAACACTAAACGTCTTGGAAAAATTGTGGTTTTAAATTCTTCTCCCTCGATACAATTTTTATCCTCTCAAAAAAAAAAAAAACTTTGGCGGAATTGTGTGCTAAATGATGTGGTTCGGATGGGAGAGCGTAATAAAGGTAAAAACGAAGAATTACTTTGAACAAAATAACTTTCAACTTCAGTTGACCGACACAGAATGTAGAAACGCATTTTACCTATGAAAACACGTTATCAACACAGACGTGTTATGTACTTATTAAATATCCGTTTCGGGTATATAGAATCACATATTTACATTGATTTTAGGAAAAGTGTGTATTTCCAGCCTTGCACTTTATTAAATGAGAGTTTCGGTGTAAAACATTTCAACATTCGCAGGCTGAATTTTTTTTTCTTTGCGAACTCTGAGCCGACAGGGATTAGCAACCAGCAAGTTGAGATTCGTGGAAAAGACATTCTCCTAGTTTGTTTGTTTGGAAGCAAAACTGTAAGTTAGCAGCATATCCATTATAGCACGATGATTTGGGAGCGCAATTTTTCTGTAAAACCCAGGACTCGCAGCGTCAGTGCGGTATGACAGCTAGCACAGCTGCATTCAAAATAGTTGATCCAGATTGGACTGCCTGCCAAGTGCCAACGCATTAGGAAATCTGTGCTTTGTGGTACTGAAATTACCATATTTACAGCACCCAAGGAATTTCTCCTCACGTCTTCAATACGTTTAGTCTCCTGATTTTTCCTTTGGTCTGACCACGTAGGGCATGGAAATCTCTGACAGCGAAATGTGAGACATCTTGCTAAACGTTCCTTTCACTTACTTTGAATGAAGTGACAATGTGCAGTTTAAATGCATTTTGTCAGTCTTTTTTGTCTGCTAGAGATCCTTTCGCAGAGAAAAGTATATAGATTTGCTGAAATAGCGGTAGAATAAAAAAAAAATACATTTCTTAGAAATTTACGATTTTTCACACTAAGCAAATAGAAAACGAAGGAATGTATTTCTTTGCTTTTTTAGAAAATTTTTGGTAACTGATTGGAATTAATGCTCCTAAATCGTTGTAACACTAGGTATTCTTGTTCAAAAATTTGGATAAATGATGCAGGTCTATGTCATAAAATGGAGATAATAGCTTTGTCGGGGCTTGCAGAGATACTCTAAAATTGAAATTTACAATTTTGTAAATGCAAAATGTTATCCCAGATTTACGCGGAGATTATTAAAACCCCTTACTGGTAAACTGACCATAGGGTTTTCACTCAAATTTCAGTTCGGGAGCGAGATTTAGGTTTCAGGCAAATTTTTGTTTCATGCCAAATACGTCTTTTGAATTCTCTGTGATTGAACAATTCAGTGAGTTAAATTGAGTTCATCTGTAATGTGGAGAAAGCAGTTATTGAAATAATTTCCTCTGATCAAATGATGCAATCGGTAAACAGCAATTATTGAGTGTTGAAGAAATAGTAATTTTAATTTAGTCAAAATGTACATTTTCGAAAAGATCCTTGAAGAATGTTTCTCTTTTCAAATGAAACAAACTTCAAATTTTACTTAAAGTTCCTCAAATGAAAATTTGTTGAACTTTTTTTTTTTTTTTCAAAAAAATTTTGTTTGACAAGCTATTATTATGCGTATTTTCTTTTGCAAGAAAATCTTAGAAAAAAGAATTTCAGCGTCAAGAAATAGGAATACTCTAAATACATTAAAACGGCACACCTTCCCCAACCACATTAACATCGCAGATTATTTTACAACCAATAATCGTCTAAAAAATCTCAAAAACGCGGTATGGAAACGTTGACAACGGGATCTAAAAGTGTAAATTAAAATTCTCGATTTCGGTAAGAAACGAAATATCTTAACTTTATGATCAGGATAAGTTTACATTTTCAACGGGAATGATAAGAAACTTGACGAGATCAACGTTTTCAGAATGCCAGCCGTTCCCCATAACAGGACCGCCCTTGTGTCCAGGCAAGTTAGGCACGTGTTCTAGCACCTCTTCTCATGCAGGTGGCCGCGCTCTTTAGAGGATCCCGCTTATCATAGTCACAAAAATTCAGATAAAAATGAAATATGCAGAATAAAACAAAAACAAATATATTATGAATGATCTGCACAACCAAGCTAATGCTACATTATTTCATTTGTATGGTATATCATCATCATCATCATTGTCAACCATTATCAATCCACTGCTGGACGAAGGTCTCCCCAAGTTTCCTCCACAACGGTCTGTCTTGTGCCAGTCTCCTCCATGTCACTCCCGCATATTTACGAATTTCATCCACCCATCTCCCATGTGGTCTTTTTCTGGGTCTTTTCCTGTCCCTTGGAATCCAATCTAAAATTTCGGCTGTCCATCTATGGTCTGTCCTTCTGGCAGTATGTCCAGCCCATTGCCATTTCAGGGATTTAACTCTGATCATGATGTCTTCCACTCTCGTCATTTTTCGGATCCACGAGTTCCTCTTCTTATCTCTCCTGGTTATACCAAGCATGCACCTCTCCATGCTGCTTTGAGTTGTCTGCAGCCTTTGTATGTCTCTTTTAGTTAAGGTCCACGTCTCTGCACCATACGTAAGCACTGGAAGGATGCATTGATCAAACACTTTTCTTTTAAGACATAATGGCATATTGCTCTTGAAAATTATGCTGTTTCTTCCAAAAGCTCTCCAGGCAAGTTTTGTACGCCGATTAATTTCTTCATCAATGTGACCCTCACTTGATATCTGCTGTCCAAGATAAACATATGTATCAGTTATCTCCAGTTTTTCTCCATCAATCGATAAATCTTCATTTCTTGTAAAAGCATTGAACATCACTTTTGTCTTCTGAAAGTTCATTTTTAATCCCACTTCTTTACTCTTGTCAGCAAGTTCCTGGATCATACTCTGCAGCTCTGATGGGGTAGTTGCAAAAATGACTACGTCATCAGCAAAACGAAGGTGGGTTAGATAATCTCCATTAATCTTTATCCCTTTGTTTTCCCAGTTCAGTGATTGAAAGACATTTTCCAATGTGGCATTAAAGAGCTTCGGAGATATGGTGTATTGCCTGGGATATAGGGACTCCTGAATACACGTAAGTTAAGTCAGCCAATTGTCCTCGATTAGACGGGATAGTTTCAGATTCCGATAGCTCCGGATCCCCGTGTTTACTTTTTGTACTAACTCATTTTCAAAGTTCAGTATTTCTTTAAGAATTTTATTGACAATTCCAGTAGTTACTGCTGCCTCAGTAGAGAGAAGTTTCTTTGCATTGAAGTTAAAAAAGCTATCTTTGATCTACAATGGCTCAAGAAAGGTCATCTAATTTTGTATTACTGTCAATAGGATATACATTGTATGAAAATCTGGATTACAACTAGATAATTAACGATTTTGCTGAAATGAAGACAAGAAAAATAAAATTTCTAGAATAAACTTGTGATAATTTATTAATTTTGTACGCCATTATCTTACATCAGCTGGTCTAGGAATCAAACATCCAAATATACGCAATCTTGTATATAAAACAAAGGCTCTGATTTGTAATCCGCATTTATGGGCGTACTGATACAGGGCCGGCTAGAATCTAAGAGGAGTCTCAGCGGCCCCGATTACATGCGGTGTAGCGGCATGCCTCCTGGGCCCTTGGAAATGGTGGGCTCCTAGGCTATAGCCCCGTTAACCTCCCCCCCCAATCCGACCCTGAATGCAGTGATTACAGTCTAAAGGGTTCAAGAGAGCACTGATTGGACAATAAAAAAATGCGTAACTACCACTTCTCTACAGTGGCGTGACTAGCACAACGTGCGACCCCCCCCCCAGGGTTTCTTTCAGAACTTTTTCTCCGGGGGGATGAAACCTTGGAGGGGGGAAATTTCAAGGAACTAAATTTTTATTTTTTTGTATATACACTGAAGTGCCAGAAAAACTGGTACACCAGGCTAATACTTGGTAAGTCCCCCACGGGAGCGCAGGACTGCAGAGATACGACGGGGCATGAACTCCACTAGCTTCTCGAAATATACTGTAGGCAATGCACACCATACTTCCTGCAGGGCGTTCCACAATTCGGGTGTATTCTCGGATGCCTGTGTCCGATAGCGCGTTGCATGGCATCCCAAATGTGTTCTATCACGTTCAGATCTGGGGACTTGATGGGAATGGACACACCCCAAACTCAGATGAATGCTCCTCTAACCATAATGTGGCGTCCCGACACTTGTGTGGAGGTGCATTGTCTTGTTGGAACACGCCCAACCCATCAGCATGAATGCAGGACATGAACGGGTGTACCTCGTCAGAAAAGATGCGCACATAGCGTTGGCCGGTCACAGACGTTTGTAGACGTACCAGGCAGGGGTCACAGTGAAGTCCAGCTAAACACACCCCATACCATTACGGACCCCTCACCAGCCGGTACAGTTCCCTGTTGTCAGGCGGGATCAATGGCTTCATGGGGTTTGCGCCACACACGAATCCTTCCATCTGCACGATACAGCTGGAAACGCGACTCGTCAGACCAGGCTACTTGTTTCCAGTCATCAAGTGTCCAGTGGCGGTGTTGCCGTTCCCAAGCGAGGCGTATAGCTCTGTGTGGTGCACCCATCAAGGGGACTCGAATTGGGCGTCGGCTTCCAAAACCCATATCGTGCAGGGTACGTTGCTCTGTCCGGACGCTGATGCCTGTTGAGGCTCCAGCATTGAATTCCGATGATACCTGCGAGAGTGTTGCTCGCCTATCGCGTGAAACGATTCTTGACAGCCGACATGGTCACGTTCACCCAATGTCTTTTTACGACCACACTGGTATCGTAGGTTGGAGGTTTTCCCGGAATTATTGTAGTTACGGTACACCCTTGCAATGGTCTTCCGTGAAAATCCGAACTTCGTTTCTACCTCCGAAATACTATGGCCCATCTCACGAGCGCCAACTATGACACCGCGTTGAAAATCACTTAAATCATTATTACTTGTCATTCTCATGCCGAAAAGAGCCCTGACAGCTGGCAAGGATGTCTATTGCTATATATACGCACTGGAGGACGCAACCGAGTACGCGCATAGGTGACGTTGCTATGTATTTTGCATAAGCTCGTCTGTACCAGTTTTTGTGGCACTTCAGTGTATATATACATGTTGACGGAAGAACGGACTGCCGATGGACAACCGAAATTTTAGACTGGATTCACACACAACACACACACACACACACGTAACTGAAATCCCCTTAATACTGAAAGTTGGAATGAAGACCCGGAGAAAGTAAACGAAAAGAACTATCATATACAACCGAAATGATATATATATATATATATATACACTATCTACCAACAAGTAATTGGACACTTGTGATAGCAAGGGAAAACAAAGTTTATTCACCTTCAATAGTTGGTGGAGCCTCCACGAGCGGCGATTACAGCTGCGACCCTCCGGGGCGGCGTTGTACGACGGCTAGCGGAATTTTCTTCCACTCTGCTTGGAGAAGACAGGTTGGTTCCTTCACCGATTTCGGACGGTGAGGGCATCCCTTAAGTCGACGCTCCAACTCGTCCCAGAGGTGCTCGATAGGGTTAAGGTCCAGGCTCTGCGCAGGCCAGTTCATTCTATTAACCCCACTGTCACCATACCAAGCCATGGTGGACCTCGCAACAAGACAGGTGGCATTGTCATCCTGAAAGTAACATGGGTCCACCCCGCAAAACTGCCACAACGTAGGAAGCGCATGGTCATCCAAAATGGTGCAGTAAGTCTCGGCGTTGAGTCTACCAGGAATTGCGACCAATGGTCCCGTGCCATACTAGGAGAAACACCCCCATAGCATAATTCCACCGCCGCCGAACTTCATAGTTGGCACAATACATTCCGGCAGGAGGCGTTATCCAGGCAGACGCCAAACCCAGACCCTGCCATCCGAACGGTAGAGGGTGAACCTTGATTAGTCACTCCAGAGAACATATTTCCACTGTTCAACGGTCCACTGTCGACGTTCTTTGCACCATGTTAGCCGAGCAGCGCTATTGGACTTGGTGATCGAAGGCTTGTGGGCAGCAGCACGTCCATAATAACCGAACAGATGGGCTTCCTTACGGATGGTATTCATCGAAAGAACACTCCCGGATGCCTATTGAAACTCCTCGCGGATGTGGCCCATCGATTTGGTGCAGTTCTTCCGAATTTCTCTGGCCAGCACCCGTCGGTCTCTAACTCCCAGTTTTGTGGGTCTTCCGGGTCGGGGCACATTCCGACAGTCACCTCTCATCTTCCATTTGCCAATCACGTAGGCCACTGTCGATTTTGGGTACTTCAACTCTCTGGATGTGTCACGTATGTATCGGCCATTTCTGTGATACCCGACGATTACACCTTTCTCGAAATCAGAGAGCTCCGAACTGCGTGGCATCTTGCATGCGACTGATTGCGTTGTTGCTTCCCACACGATATGTAACGGCGGCGGCCGTGACGTGTATCAGGACCGCAGATATCGTCGATTGCAGGGGTGTCCAATTAATTGTTGGTAGATAGTGTATATATATGTAATCGGCGTATAAAACTTGGCTGGAGAGCTTCTGCAAGAAACGGTACAATTTTCAAAGAGCAATATGCCTTTATGTCTTAAAAGAAAAATGATTAATCAGTGCATCCTTCCAGTTCTTACGTATGGAGCAGAGAAATGGTTATTAACTGAAAAAGACATACAAAAGCTGTGGACAACTGAAAGAAGCCTGGAGAGATGCATACTTGGTGTAACCAGGAAAGATACGAAAAGGATAAGGAAAATTACAAGAGTGGAAGACATCATGATCAGAGTAAAATCCCTGAAATGGCAATGAGTTGGACATGTTGCCAGAAGAACGGACCACAGATGGACAAGTGAAATTTTAGACTGGATTCTAAGGGACAGAAAAAGACCCAGAAGACCACACGGGTGATGGATGGATGAAATTCGAAAGCATACCGGAGCAACACAGAGGAGAGTGGCTCAAGACAGTCAGTTGTGGAAGAAACTTATACAGAAACCCATTTCCAACTAGGTCTTTGTGGAAGTGAGAAAATGCAGAGTTTTTGCTGGTCCTTGATAAAGCCAAGGCTCAGTATTCTCGACACCTTCTACATTCAGTTGTTTTATTTAATTTTTTTTATCTTTTCTCCTTTTACTAACACCGGTAGATCATCATCATCATCATCATTGTCAACCATTATCAATCCACTGCTGGACGAAGGTCTCCCCAAGTTTCCTCCACAACGGTCTGTCTTGTGCCAGTCTCCTCCATGTCACTCCCGCATATTTACGAATTTCATCCACCCATCTCCCATGTGGTCTTTTTCTGGGTCTTTTCCTGTCCCTTGGAATCCAATCTAAAATTTCGGCTGTCCATCTATGGTCTGTCCTTCTGGCAGTATGTCCAGCCCATTGCCATTTCAGGGATTTAACTCTGATCATGATGTCTTCCACTCTCGTCATTTTTCGGATCCACGAGTTCCTCTTCTTATCTCTCCTGGTTATACCAAGCATGCACCTCTCCATGCTGCTTTGAGTTGTCTGTAGCTTTTGTATGTCTCTTTTAGTTAAGGTCCACGTCTCTGCACCATACGTAAGCACTGGAAGGATGCATTGATCAAACACTTTTCTTTTAAGACATAATGGCATATTGCTCTTGAAAATTATGCTGTTTCTTCCAAAAGCTCTCCAGGCAAGTTTTGTACGCCGATTAATTTCTTCATCAATGTGACCCTCACTTGATATCTGCTGTCCAAGATAAACATACGTATCTGTTATCTCCAGTTTTTCTCCATCAATCGATAAATCTTCATTTCTTGTAAAAGCATTGAACCATCACTTTTGTCTTCTGAAAGTTCATTTTTAATCCCACTTCTTTACTCTTGTCAGCAAGTTCCTGGATCATACTCTGCAGCTCTGATGGGGTAGTTGCAAAAATGACTACGTCATCAGCAAAACGAAGGTGGGTTAGATAATCTCCATTAATCTTTATCCCTTTGTTTTCCCAGTTCAGTGATTGAAAGACATTTTCCAATGTGGCATTAAAGAGCTTCGGAGATATGGTGTCACCTTGTCTCACTCCCTTTCCAATTTTTATGTGTGTTGTATTTTCAAACAGCCGAATCTTTGCACTTGCATTTTCATAGATGTTATTAATAATATTAATGTATGCATCTTCAATACCGCAGGATTTCAGAGCCGTGGTAACTGCTGATGGTTTCACCGAATCAAAGGCTTTTTCATAATCGATAAAAGCCATGCACAATGGAAGTTCATATTCCCTCGCTCTTTCAATCAGTTCTCTCAGTACGTGGATATGATCTATTGTGCTGTAGCCACTCCTGAATCCAGCTTGTTCTCTCGGTTGAGCCATGTCCAGTGTTACCTTCAAGCGGTGTGAAAGAACTTTAGTGAAGATTTTATAAACCACTGATAGGAGGCTGATAGGTCTGTAGTTCCTGAGATCCTCAATGTCACCTTTTTTATGTAGCAGGATCATTGTAGCATTGTTCCAATCCTCAGGAATCTTCCCTTCATTAAGGCATCGAGTGAAAATTTGGGCGAGTACTGTTTCAATTTCTCCACTTGCTTCTTGTATGATGTCTATAGTAATTCCATCTTCTTCTGGAGCTTTCCCTCGCTTCATGTTCTTGATTGCATGAGCAACTTCTGCTGGGAGGACTGGAAGAACTCTGGTACCTTTCATGATGTCTGGAGTACATGTATCATCCCTTTCATATAATTTGGAGTAGAAATCTTTCACTCTTGTCAAAATTTCGCCTCTATTTCTTGTTATAGAACCATCTTCTTTTCTCAGAGCCATAATCTGTTTTCTTCCCTTACTGAGATGTCCCTTTGCTATCTTAAGGCTTTGGTTGTTTTCAATTGCTTTCCTCACTAGCTCACAGTTGAATTTCCTTACGTCTTCAGTGATACTTTTTCGTGTTGTCTTGCATAGCTCTATATATTCCACTTTGGAAGTCACATCTACTTTAGTTGTCCTCATCTCTCTTCTTTTTTGCATCAACATTTTGGTTTTTCCTGATAATTTGTTCACATGCAACTTGTTCTTAGACCCAGCTAATTTTGTTGCTGTTTCCATTAGAGCTTTGGTTACTTTTCTGTTAACTTCCGAAATATCCACTTCTTTCGATGTTAGGCCTTCTAAAGCAGAGAATCTGTTCTTCAGTTCCAACTTGAAAGTATTATGGTGTTTTTTAAGGTTGGTTATGTCAATACATTTTGTTTGTCTTATGAGCTTGCCACGTTCCAGTTTAGTGTTGAGGTGCATCTTACATCTCACCAATCTATGGTCACTACCTGTGTTGAACTTGTTCAGCACACTGCAGTCTTCGATGACGAATTTTTTGTTACACATAATAAAATCAATTTCACTTGTCGTCCCAATTGGATGTCTCCATGTCCATTTCCTGTGTGGCTTTTTCTTGAAAAAGGAGTTCAAGATGAAAAATCCTTCTGCCTCTGCAAACTCAACGAGAGTATTTCCACGCTGGTTTCTGTTGCCGTGACCGAATTTACCTACTGAAGTTTCATTCTGTTGCCGTTGCCCTATTTTTGCATTGAAATCTCCCATAATTATCTTCAAGTGCTGCTTACCTTTATTATTTAGATGAGGAATTTCCTCATAAAATTCTTCAATTTCTTCTTCAGGATGACTTGTGGTGGGTGCATAAGTTTGAATAATCTGAGCCTGGTATCTTCTCGATAGTTGGATAACGAGTCGTGCAGCTCTGTCAGAGGAACTTTCAACTTCTACCACTTTATCCTTCAGTTTCTTGTTTATTATAAATCCAACACCACTAGTTCTACCAGTATCTGTCCCACGATAATAGAAGAGATGTCCACTTTTCAGTTCAATGAGATCTTCTCCTTTTCTCCTTACCTCACTTAGCCCGACGATGTCCCACTTGATCCTTTGTAGTTCCTCTTCCAATTCAAGAAGCCTTGAATCAGAAGATAGGGAGCGTCCGTTATAGGTAGCCAAGGTCAGCATCAAATGGCAGCCTAGTCCGGTCCTCCGGGGATTCTTAGCACCCTCTGCCTTCATGTCGCACTGGCCGCTGCCTTGGCCAGGTACATTCCAGCTGCCGGAGACTGAGGGCCAAGATTTAAGTTGTAGAGTCATTTTGGAGGTGTTTGGCCATAACTCACCACGCTGGCCAAGCTGGTTGGTGAGTGTGGGATAGCATTTCCTCTGATCCCGATGGTATAGTTATACCGCTATTTGCGGTCGTCAGAGCCCCTTTAGTGGGAACAGGATGCACCACGAGAAGGCGGGGTTGACATTTGTCAAGGAGAGGCTGTGATGTTACGCATCACCTGACCTTACATCCGGTAGATACATAACCTTTTCTATGTTGTACTTGGTATGAGTCAAAAATATATATGTATTTTTTTTGCTTAGGTCTCTTCTTAATAGAATGTGAATTCTGAATTTTCAAAACTGCTGCGTTGCGCGTTTTGATCTTCAGGTTATTTTGCAACTTTCGTTTTAAATTCTAAAGTTTTTCCTTAGTTTTCAGTTTTGCTCTTCAGTATATATATATATATATATATATATATATATAACCGAAATTTTAGGATTCCGAGGGACCGAAAAAGACCCAGAAGAAGACCGTATGAGAAATGGATGGATGAAATTCGAAAGTATGCTGGAGTGACATGGAGGAGAAGGCTCAAGGCAGACAATTGTAGAAGAAATTTGGGGAGACCTTCATCCAGCAGTGGAGTGGTAATGGTTGACAATGATGATGATAGATATAAAGAGAGAAACTTTGTATGTTTATTTGAGGTAATCTCAAAAACTGCTGAACCGATTTGGATAATTCTTTCACCAATGGAAAGCTTATTTATTTCCGGTGGACATAGGCTATTCCGTTTATTTTTTATTATTTTTGGCTGTACTGCCGAATCAGAACGCTTTCAAGTATAGTTCCCGATTTTCCGTGTATCGTTCCACTTTGTTTACATACAACCTGATCACACCCAACGTCAGAGAAAGTATTTCACGATAGTGTACGGATTTCTTTTTACTAATCTCGAAAACTACTGAACCGATTTGGATAATTCTTTCACTGTTGGGAAGCTGTTGGAGCACACAAAGTTTCTCTCTTTATATATATCATTCTTTCCCGTGGACATAGGTTATTTCGTTTATTTTTTAACTTTGCCAGAAATCGTGAAAGGAACACGAGCAGACATTGTTAAGGCGTGTTTAAAATCCTCGCCAATGTGGAATAATATTGAAACGCTTCATTCACGAACAAATATGAGAGCTCATTTAGGAGGTCGAGATATCCAATTTTCTACTCTGTTACTACGTGTTGGTGGTGATGGCCAAGTACCTAAACAGAACAGTTTGATTTCAGTGTAAATAGTAAATTGGGAAGCATTGTAAGATCTATTAATGAATTAGTTGACAAAACTTATCCTAATGTAAGAAATTTGCTCCAAAGAAGTCACAACTGGATGTGTGAACGAGCTATCGTGTCTCCAAGGAATGAATACGTTGATAAAATAAACGATGCTATTTTGCAAAATCTGCCCGGCGAATACAGAACTTACACATCAATCGATACTGCCCTTAACTTGGAAGATACAGTGCATTATCCACATGAATTTTTTAATTCTTTAAATCCATCAGGACTTCCACCGCGTTGTCTCAAATTAAAAGTTGGCATTCCTATAATATTATTACGGAACCTGAATCCTCCAAACCTGTGCAATGGTACAAGATTACAGGTCAAAGCGCTGCGTAATAATATTATTGAAGCCATTATACTAAATGGACCAGCAGCTGGATAAATGACACGTATACCCAGAATCCCAATGATTCCGACGGACTTCCCTTTCACGTTCAAAAGATTACAATTTCCTGTTAAACTATCCTTCGCTAAAACGATCAATAAATCCAAAGGCCAAACTTACAAACATGTGGAATTGGATTTGCGTCAAGAAAGTTTCTCGCACGGGCAGTTATACGTCTGCTTATTGAGAATCGGCAGTTCAGACAATCAATTTATTTTGATAACGGCTGGAAACGAGACAAAGAATGTTGTATATACAGAGGCATTATGAATTATTTTCAAAAAATAAAATAAAACTTATGTATTTAAATTTATGTAAAAATTAATTACAATTTTACTTCACGTAAAAAACGCCGACCATTTAATATTTCGGCCAATTTCCTCCATAGGTTGCTGGGTGCTTTGAAATTCAACAACAGTTCTTATGGATGGATAGGATTACAAGCGTTATAATTGCCCTGTTTTTCAGTGATATCTTCCACGCGATTGAAGTCGTGCGCACAGCTAGTATATGAAGGAGGATGAGTCTGAGAGTTGTATAGAAAAAGTGAAAAAGGTATATTTAATATGGAACTTACACTTCCTAAATCACATCGGGTTTCACAAATCACGAAAAAAATAACAAGCACAATAAAGAAGAGAAATTCATCGACCGTTAATCCAGTAATGTTAATTGGAGCATCCCGTAAACCAGTAATGGTAACTAGCGAAAAAAAAATTAATATTCGCTCTTAAGGCTGTTTGTTCTGCGACAATCAAAGGTGGAACTGCAGCTGAAAATGTGTAATTTCTTTATACTACATCTTTAATTAGGTTTTTTTTTTATATTTCTGCGTCAATATGTCAAGACTAAGAATATTATTCACCATAATTCGAATTTTCACCGATTTCGATGAATTAGACATTTCAAAAGAGTGAACTTCGGTGATAGACGGAAAAGTCCCCCACAGAAAAATTATCCCCTGAGGAAAAGTCCCCCACAGGAAAATTATTCCCCTCAGGAAAAGTCCCCCACAGGAAAATTATCCCCCTGAGGAAAAGTCCCCAGATTAAAAAAGTTCCTCACAGGACCCTTCCCCCCACAGGGGAAAGATCCCCCAGATTTTTCAGTCAGGGACCGTGCACAAATTGTAGTTTACACAAAATATCGAATGTGGAGGATATTTCCGGGGTCACCATTTCCATTTTCACGCTGTTTAAAACAAGATGCAGCCGTACAAGTAGCACGAATATGTGAGGGAAAAATTTCCGTGGCCGGCATTTTTTATTTCATTGTGCTCATGTTCATAACGTTTACGTAAAATCTCAAATTAGTAATTTGCGATATTACTCAGAAAAGAAAATATTATTAGACCTAACGTCTTGGCCCTTCTAAAAGTTTTCATTCCGTCATTCCCATTTTCCTAAAATTTACATAGCAAGCAATGTCAGTAATATTGCGTTTCTACTTATGCACTATACATTGACTAATAGACCGTAGGTCTAGGGTTTTTCAACACTTTTCTTCGCCTATGCGATATTCGCAAAATTTACAGAAAAGTCAAGTTAATAGCTTTGCACTTTTACTACGCATTCAATATTAATTACTAGGCCTGAGGTCTACAGCCAATGAACTAATAATTAGTGCTTAAGTAAAAGTGCAATACGATTAACTTCAGTTCATGCATAAACTTTATGAATATGACATCGGTAGAATAAAAACTGTCAAAAGGGCCTAGTAATTAATATTGAATGCCTAAGTAAACGCGCAAAGCTATTAACTTGACTTTTTTGTAAACTTTACGAATATCACATAGGCGAAGAAAAAAGTGTTGAAAAGGCCTAAAGCCTACGGCCTGTTAATGTATGGTGCATAAGTAGAAGCGCAATATTATTGGCATTACATTTTAGGAATATGGGAATGACGGAATGAAAGCTTTAAGAAGGGTCTGGACGTTAGGCGTAATAATATTTTCTGTCTGAGTAATATCGCAGTCTTGATGATTTGAAATGTTACGTAAACGTTATGAACTTGAGCACGATGGAATAAAAATGCCGACCCCGGAAATTTCCCCCACCCCTTCCAGCTAAAAAAAAGACCGTTTTTTACTATAAACTGCGTAAAAGTTGAAATGCCGACACCGGCAATTTTCCGCTACCTGTCCAGCTAATTGTAAGACTTATTTTTACTACGTATAAACCGCGGTAAAAGTTGAAATGACGACCCCGGAAATTTCTCCCACATATTTGGGCTCGTTGTACGACTGCATCTTGTTTTAAACAGCTTGAAAATGGAAATGGTGACCCGGAAATCTCACCCACATTCGATATTTTGGGTAAACTAAAATTTGTGCACGGTCCCTGACTGAAAAAGGTGGGGAACTTTTCCTGAGGGGGACTTTTCCGATTACCAACTTCGATTTCATCATTACCCTAACAATGGCAAAATAAACATTCACATTTTTGACTAAACTAAAACATCAACATGAGCTAAAATTAGTGTCATGGTGTAAAACACTTTCATGCTTGAATAATTGCCGAAAAACAGCAAAAAAGCAGAGTAAAACATGCAAAAATAGTACAATTAATTGCATATTTCGATTGCAGCCCCGTCGCACATTGCTAATAAAACGACATAAAAAGAAAATAGGTTAAAATGTTAACTTGAAATAGCAGATTCGCTAGAAAAACTACTTTAATTTTCATCAACAGAACTTCTACCTAGAAAATAGCTGCGGCGTACTACTTTGCCTATTATATGGTCTAAATTACATTTACACAAAATACGATACATTTCAGTTTTAAATCACACGAGTGTGCTAGAACAAAATTATAATTTAAAATGCAAATGTGAAATTAAAACTATAGAATGGAAGTAGCGCTAGCTGGGGCTTCGGAGTAGGCTAGATTAGAATAATGGTTTATTACTTACACTTCACGGATACGGCATAGTTACTGTCAAGGTAATCCCTGTAGTTCACTAACACTTCTATAACACTGAATGTTTGTATGTCCGTTACACTGAATAAAATTTTACAAGTATTGCAATTTGCAACATTATTCGCAGCGCTCAGCGTAATTCTTTGCAATTTGCATGCTACATAAGACGAATTCTTCTCGGTTTCCTAGTCTCATACAAAGTAATTACTTCTTCCAAAAATTCTTCATCGGGATCTTCCTCGCCTTCGATGCTAACAAGCATACAATGTTACAAACTTTCTTCATTTAATCTGGCTCTCAGCTTTGTTGAAATTCTATTCATTGTACTAAATGTCCTTTCTACACTTACCGTAGAAACAGATATGCACATCTTCACAAAGACTTGCTAAACTACTATAGCCTACGTTTGCTGAAAAAAGTATCGCAATAGGCGAATCTTTAGCACCGTATCCTGAACTTTTGCTTTTCATCATTGACTTAACGAAAAAAGTAAATGACTTTATATTAGCGATATCTGATTCTGCATCAATCCCTGGAACATATTTACATAAATTTGTACTTGTTTTTCGGAAATATTTACAAAGTTTTCAAAATGTGACGCACCTTTCATTATGCTAATGGCTTTGCCATTAAATCTATTCGAGATTTCATCGTTGGTGGATAATCTGTATTGCTGCACGTGTCTGAAGGTTTGCTTGGGGTTTTCGTCTGCAAAGTGTAGTTGTTTTGTCCAAAACTAAACTTAATTACTTGAAGAAATCACCCTCTTATACACAGCAGATCTGTGGCTGCTGTGAACAAATGTTGGCGCCTGTCGTGTACCTAATCCTAGGTGATTGACTGTTTTCGCACATTTTCCACGGGGAAGTCCCTACGAGGAGATGCTGAAAAGTTCTCGGCCTAACCCACTTCCTGTAATTGTACATTATTTTGCCACTGCAGCTCTAAAGAGTGTTCTTTTGCATTTGTAAAGTGCCAATTTTCAGACTAATCGCTCTTTTTTTTTTTTTTTTTTGCAAATGTTTAACGTCCTGAACTGAATCATGTCAATGCAAAGTGTTGAATTTTAGAATGTGGAACTCCGGGCTGTCATGCAATTTCTGTTCCTGCAGAAGAAAACTGCAAAGGAAATGTATGAGTGTATGACGCAAACATTAAGTGACAAGTGCCCTTCATATTCCACTGTGAAGAAATGGTGTGCCAATTTTCAGCGTGGAGACTTTGAGATCAAAGGTGCAGCAAGATCTGGGAGGCCTTCAACAATGACAACACCCGAAATTGTTGATCGTGTTCATGACTTGATTTTGTCAGATCGGTAAATCTCGGCTGAAACAATAGCTGAGACCCTGGAGATATCCAGGGAATATGCTGGGTTCATAATTCATGAGCACTGGATATGCAGAAGATGTCAGTCAAATGGGTGCAAAAATGTTTGAACACCGATGAGAAACGAAAACGTGTGGACACTTCCAAATCGGTTTTGGAGCATTTTGAGCGATCTGGTGATAATTTTTTGCAGCGACTTGTCACTCTTGATGAAACGTACGTGGTTACATCACTACGATCCAGAGATGAAACAACAGTCCTTGCAGTGGCGGCACTCGGGTTCTCCATGGCCAAAGAAATTCAAGACTCAAAGGTCTGCAGGAAAGATCATGGCAACGGTTTTTTGGGATTCGGAAGGCGTTTTACTATCTCCCAAAGGACCAAACAATAAATGCTGAATACTATTCCAACTTGCTGTGCCGATTAAAGGAGGCGTTGAAGGGGAAAAGGCGAGGAAAACTGTGGTAAGGTGTTCTCTTTTTGCAGGACAATGCGCTGGCTCACAAGGCTGGCAAGACAACAGATATTTTGAGGGATCTGGGATTTAAGTGCATAGACCATCCACCCTGCTCACCAGACCTTGCTCCATCAGACTATTTCCCGTTCACAAACCTTAAAAAAAGCTTGAAAGCTAAACATTTTTCGAATGATTCGGAGGTGATATCAGCAGCAGAGCAGTATTTGAGTGATCAGACTTCAGAATTTTTTTTTGGAAGGGTTAAAGAAACTCCAGGAACGCTGTGCCAAGTATGTTGTACTTCGGGGTGAATATGTGGAATAGTCTGTAAGTTTCATGGCTCTAGCCCATTTCCTTCTTGGTGAGGCCGAGAACTTATCAGCATTCCCTCGTATATGGCCTTACACTCTTCCCCATAGCGCAGCAAGAGGGCGATTGGAGAGCAATCGTATTATATTTACAACCCACTGTACTGTATAGAGCGATGGTATTACAATTTACAACCCAGAGCCAAAGGGCCAAATAGCTTCAAGCTGTAGGACAATCAGTGTTTTAAAAGTGAAACCTGACATTTATTTAGAAAAAGGTAAATATTTCTTAAACAAAAATATGAACTTTTGGATTAACTATTTGTTTGTTTGTTTTCGTGCGTGTTCGGATTTTTTCATAAAACTGTAACTGGCAGCTGCAGTACGCCCCTTTGTCACCTGCGCCCCCCGCAATCTTCGGGGGTGGTTGTTACGCCACTGCCTTATTCTAAATCTTCATCGGTAAATTAGTACAACTCATATGGGCACATGAATTTCGCAATACATTTTTAATCAAATTGTTTACATTGACAGGGGCCCGAAAAAGAAATATTTGCCCTACGCTCCACAAACTCTAGGGCGACCCAGCACCTTAGAATGTGTTCATGTTTAGGAAATAAAACAAGAAAGGTAAAGAAAAAAATTGAATTCACAATCTTAAAATACGTCAGATGTAGGCTTTGGAAATAGACTAACGCCTGAATATTTTTTTCAACCTGGTGAACGTCTACAAAATGAATGCCCACCATCCACCAAGAGATTTCACATACACGACAACAGAAAATCATTTGCTTCCCTTGATATGATTATGACTTCTTGGATTTTTCCATTCTAGTGTTGCCAAAAATAAATAAATGATTTCAGCGTTCAAATTACCCAGTGGTCCGCTGGCAATTAGCCAGTAAAATTTCCGTCGGACCACTGAACTACTGATTTTACTGGCTCGGATAGCCAGTAAGTTTTTTTTTTTTTCTAATTTGTCACAAGTTAAAAAATGAATTTCTATTTCTTTTACCATGCTGTACAGTTTTCTTTTTAGGTTGCAAACTGGTAATTGGTTCATGAAATGCTTTTGGTTAACAGCTATATTTTTTTATCCCTCATGATTTGTAAAGAGTGGAAGAAACAACAAATACAGAAAGGCAGTTTCCCAGTCTTTGTCTTGTAACGGCAACAGCAGTCTTTTGTTACCTCCATCCCCACCATTCGAAGCTAAACAACAAAACAGTGAAAAAAGGCTGCAAATGTATATGAATTTTTGTACTCGTGGAATCTCCCCATTCCCTTCTTAATTAAAAACAATTTTGGAATGCAGTCTTACTCTGCTATATCCCCATTCCATCGGAATCTTATTTTGGAAACATTCTTTGTCCTGTAGCAGTTTCAAGTTAAATGTTTTAAAAACAAATATTGGAGATAAGTACATTGATATTTCCTACATACATTGTAAATGTCTTAAGTTTTTTTTTTTAGTTTTTTTACGGACCAGTGGGCATGTTAGTAGGCCAGTGGTTTGAAAATTCTAGTGGTCCGCTGGGCCAGTAGAAGATTTATTTCTAATGCTAACACTGTGATTTTAAATAAAAAATAATAATTAGAAAGGGGTGGGTGCCAGAAAGAGAATACAAGAAGTTGTGTTCCTTGTAAATGTTTCAAATAATGATTTTTCTCAGGAACGGTTTGTTACCTTCATTGTGTTTAGCGATTCAGGTTTTTGATGTAATTTTTCAAACGCAGTTTGCATTAAATATTTCGGCCGTCCTCTCAAATTTAGGAAGTAAAATAACAGTGAAAAAGATTGATGCATTGGCTTTTCCATATTACCATATTACGGAAATATGTCTTCTCCGCAGTGCAGTTATTATGAAAGATTTGTATACATTTTTGGCTTTTATTTTAAAGAAGCTTATAAGAGTAGTCGTACTCTATATATTACAATGGCCGGACGAATTTTAGGAGAAGTAATACAGTTTGTAAGGAAGGAATTTTGCTTTGTTCTGGGCAAATGTGAATCTCGGCATTCAGCTGACGTTGCATATTTACAAGTCTCTTTAAAAGTAGGGTAACGTAGCCTGTCAGCATGTTTCTCTGCGGAGTTCCAAGGCAGGCACGAAACAGGACAAAGGTGAAGGATTGTATTTCTTCCCGCGAGAGAAGTACTCGAGCGTCGGTGGTATAACGGTTAGCATAGCTGCCTTCCAAGCAGTTGACTCATCAATTTCCTGAGGAGTGAAAGCTCTCTCGCCTTGTCAGCCACAAATGTAATTCATCTTTAAATTGTAAATAAAGTTTGTTTTGAAAAGGGTTCGACTCCCGGCCGACGCAAGAGTTTTATTTTCCTTCATTTTAATAACTGAACTCAGTGGGATAATTTAAAATGCCATGTAACTTGTGTCCTGTTCCGAAGGAATGTTTCTCTGTGAAATTTCATGTAGAAAAAATTAGCACTAGATACTCGCTAAAGTGCGGGTTTGCTTTGTCTTCCGCTTTAAGGATTTACATGCAGTTCGAAGGGGAAAATTTTTAACAAAAATAATCGCTTTCACAACACTAAATATCTTGAAAAACTTTTGGTTTTAAATTCTTTCTTATTACAGACAATTTGTTACCCTCACGAAAAAAAAAAAAAAAAAAAAAAAAACAGAAAAAAAAAAAAAAACCTTTTGCAGAACTGTGTGCTAAATGACGTTTTTTAGATGGGAGAGCATAATAGAGGTAAAAACGACGAGTGCTTTTGAAGAATAAAAAAATATTCAACTCTAGATGAGCGACGCAGAATATAGAAATGCATTTTACCTAGGAAACATGGTGCCGGCATAAACCTGTTTTGAATGTACTTGCTCGGTTTCGTGGATATGGATGCTTATATTTATTTTCATTTTCAGGAAAAGTGAGTATTTCCAGCCTTAAAAATAATTAAATGATACAGTTCCGGAGTAAACCATTTATACATTAGATGGGTCAATTTTTTTAGGGGGTGGTGTGGAATCTGAGACGATAGCGATTAGCAAGCATCAAGTTGCGATTCAAGGAAAAGACATTCTCGCATTTTGGTTGCAAGCAAAATGGTCCGCTAACACACACATAACACGATGATTTTGGAGCCCAAGGTTTCTGAGAAACCCACGGCTCTCAGCGCTTATAGTTCATCTAGTAGTTAGCAAAGCGCTTATAGTTCATCTAGTAGTCAGCATGTTTCTCTGCGGAAAAACATGCTGACTACTAGATGAACTTCCAAGTAGATGATCCGGGTTAGACTCTCTGCCGAGGCATTAGGAAATCTGTGCTTTGTCTTACTGAATTTACCAAATTTACAGCACCCAAGGATTTTCTGCTTCACACGTCTTCTACCGATTTTTTTTTTTTTAGTCTGAACACAGAGGGTATTTAAAAGGTTGTTCCACCTGAAATCTCTGCCTTATGTTTCCCAGTGCAAACTTCTTTACATATTTTCTTCGCAATTAATGTATTAACAAGAATGAAAATTTGCACATCGATAAAACTAACTTTAAGTTATGGGGGTGCTCAGGGGCTTGAGCACCCCTTGATATTATTTGGTGCTCCGCACCCTCAGAGTTTTTGTTATATGTACTGGATTCATACTTAAATATTTAGTTCCATTTTACATAAAATTAAATAAGATAATCGGAATATAGAACAAATACTGGTTTCTATAAAAAAAAATCAATATCTTAAAAAAATCGTATTTTAACTACCGATACCAAATAAACACTTAAGAAATAAGACAGCCAAGCAAGCGAGAAATTGGGGGTGTGGGATGTGGTTTGTACCCTACCTTGTTTAAAGCTACATATTTTATTTTTTTCTCAGTCACATTGCTTGACATCGGTAAGTTGTTAGCAGCTCACAATGCATGCAATGAGCTTCGGTAGGGTCATAAAGCCATAAATGTCAGAGCGGGAGTAATGAATGACTGTCCGAGAGCAGAAGACACACAGCGAGACTGCGAATGATCTTTTCTCGCTCAAAGGATCATTTTGAAGGTTCTTTCTTTCTTTCTTTTTTTTTTTTTTTTTTTTTTTGCTGTTGTTGCAGTTATTGTTTGTTTGACATAATTCTGTTGAGGCTTTTTTTCTCCCCAGCTTTATAAAACATATAAGCAGCTGCCAATAGTAACACCAATCAATCCACGCAGGGGTGATGTGCCAAATCGATAACAACCGGTTCACATGGACTGCAAGATGAATGATGGCAGGGTGGGGATGGAGATTTCCAAGTTACACTTGTAGATCAAAGAAAAAAATTCACTGTGATATATGCTGCGTTATACGTTAAATGATAACAATAACAAGTAAGGAAAATAATACAGTGCAACGATTATGAAGCATGTTCCATTCCAACACTGAACACGTCAGTTTATTTGTTACTGCTAGAGCGAGCTCCTACTGTCTGTTTCGACAAATGATATATACTAAAAATCTCAGCCTTTTTCAACAGGTTTGGTTTTCTGGTAGTAGTCCCGAACAAAATGCTCAAATTTTGTCCAACAGAAAAAAATATATATAGGAGCTCTTGTGCGCACATTACAGAAAATTAAATTGGAAGAATTAAAACGGGGTTCGAGAATTTGGTTGCTATAAAGAAAATGTAATATCTTTATCATGAAATCATGTACTGGTTTGTCTGCATTTACACTGAAGACAAGGTCCACTTAAACATCTAAAATTTCAACACTGGAAATGGTACCTGCCTTTTGAATTTCAGCACCCCTCGCATTTTTCAGAAGTCGGCGCCTATGATAGCATGGGGTACTTAACACTTGCCAAAAGATAACCATAATTATATTAAAAATCAATCATTTTTCTTTGAACAATGTTCAGACCTGTTAACAGATGGCGCGATCTGTACATTAATGACGTCAGCAGACAAACAAATGTTGGATTGCTTAGTTATGGTTACGTGTTAGCAAATATTAAGTATCCATGCTATAACTTAAAGTTAGTTTTACCGATGTGCAAATTTTCATCCTTGGGAATACATTAATTGCGAAGAAAATATGTAAAGAAGTTTTACCATTGGAAACATCAGGCCAGTGGCGGATTTCCAAAAAAGCGCACTAGGCGCGCGCCTAGGGCCCCAGAGCTTGAGGGGGCCCCAAAAATGTATAATTGGGTTGCCAGTAATGTTTCAGTTTTCAAGGACCGAAACAAATAAATCCTTAAAGCGAGCACTTTATTTGTATTGTGAATTGATATTTCATTTTATCGTGTTAGTAACATATATTTTTTCTTTCTGTTGTTGATACACCAAATTTTCAAGTTCTTATCGATGTCCTGGTTTTGAAAGGAACAGTTAAAATAATTTAGCTTTCCATTAGTGATAGGTGAAGGAAGAAAGAATTCACGCTTCCCACACTTTTCACTGTGTAAGGCGAATACCTAACCGTCCTGCTGTTACATAAACTACATCCATGCTACTCTAGCCAAAGGAAAGCATCTGTCATCGAACCTACTTCCTACCTGAGTTGCGAAAAGGAGTACTTGTAGAAACTGACTTGATGATCGGGGGTATTTGCTGTTTATTGCCTTTTCTGTTTGGTGTAAGGTAATCAAATTCTTCCTCTGCCGTAATCTTCCCTAAATCAGTCTAAACCCAAATAGCTAATATTTAGGTTGAAAAAATAAAGAAATTGGAGAATGTCATAGTATTTATTTTTTTTCTTATGCAATTGTGTAAAAAGAAATTTCTATTGCATTGCAACAACATTTTTTTATTACTTTCTCCTTCCCTGGTTTAATACTGATAATTACCAAGTATTCTCACTTTTTTTATTCCTTAAATCGACGCAAAATAAACTTTTGAAAAAGCAATAAAAGTTTCAATGGTACTCTTACTAAAGATTCAGGGGGAGGGCCCCTGCATCTTTTAGCGCCTGGGGCCCCAAAAGATCTAAAGTCGCCCCTACATAAGGCAGAGATTTTAGGTGGAACCACCTTAAAATCTCTGACATGGAAATGTGAGGTATTCTTACTAAACGTTCCTTTCACGTACTTTAAATGAAGCTACAGTACAATGTGCAGTTCAAATGAATTTTGTCGCAGCCTTTGGGCCTATTAGAGATCCTTCCACCAGTGGCGGCTTTTTCAGGTGAAGTAGGTGAAGTGCCTCTTCACCTATTTTATTTAAAATAAGGTTTTATTTAATAATTTCGTATAATATATTCTTTTTTGCCTTTATTGCGTGCTAAAAATACCCAAAATTTTGATTAGATATCAATTCACAATGCGCGTCCAATACGGAAAACAAGTCCTTATACGCAATAATTCATGGTTTTCTCACCAAGCGACGTAAAGTCACATCTTATTTTTGTCGATAACTCTGTTTCTAAGAGTTCGTAAGCTCACGATTCCGTTTACAGCAATATCTGAGGGATTAAAGACCCGATTGAAAAACTTCTTTCTTCCGTCAGATACTATTATTTTCCATACCGGTTCCATTGACTTTGAATAGCTTTGATAAATTTAATTTGCGTCAAAACGGATTCAAAAGACGTGTTTATTACACCCGAAAATTCGGTGTCATCCTTCTTGTTTAGTAATAAAATTCGGCGTGGAATAAAGACAATTTTCAGATTTCTTAAATATAAAACGGTCACTTCACAAACGTGGTGATTCTAGCGAACACCTGAAATGCGAATTAATGCTAAATAATTTTGAAAAGAATCAGAATACCATTGCCGATGCCCTGAGGGAGAATGCTAGGCTTTTGAAAATGCATTTCAGCAAAAGCGTTCGTTTAAATAGACTTTTCCTGCAGACAATGATTGATGCAGTACTGTATTTCAGTAAAGAAGAACTAGCATTCCGTGACCATGACGAAGGCATTGACTCGATAAATCGTAGAAATTCAAGGAATTGCTTTCATTGTTGATATCAAGAACTCTTTTAAAAATTCTAAATCAATACGAAACGATAGAAAATGTCTTCACAGGTGACTCAAAAACTATTCAAAACGAATTAATTGAATGCATTTCTGAATATATAAACGATCACGTCAAAAATGAGATAAATGAAGTTCAATGCTTTTATATTCAAGTAGATGGAAAGACATAACCAGACTTCCGAGTGCTCTTTAATAATAAGATCTGTTGATTCGGAAGGTGTATCGGTTGAGCGATTTTTGGGTTTCCATGGTGTGAGTGAAGATAGAACGTCAGAAGCTTTATACAAAATGCTAGACAAAATTTTGGATAAACTTCAATTGCCTGGCTTGCTGACACAAACAAATTCGACCAAGTTAATTCATGCTTTTCCTCTCACGCGTTTGAAAATCTACAACATTTTTACGGAAAATTTTTTACTAAACACCAGCGCCTTAAAGATGAACTGAGTCTTGTATATGCTGATAAAAAATTAAGGAATATATCTACTCGTGAACTTTTTCGAGTGCTTCTTGGAGATAAAGGCATTTTTACAGAAGCTTATAAATTGGTTTCCCTGATTTTAACAATTGCATCTGCAAGTGTTTCAGTGGAAAGAAGTTTTTCTTGCCTTAAAAGAATACAAACTTACTCAAGAAACACTATTTCTCCAGACAAACTTGCTTCTTTGGCAAATATTTCTATTCAGAAAGACATTTTCTTGATGTCACGAAGAAACAGCCATTTTCTGACGACATAATCGACGAATTTCCAGCTTTAAAGGGAAGAAGAATTGATCTAATATATAAAAAAATAGGTAAGTTCTCATTAACTGATTTTCATTGAAGACAGTAGATATCTTTTCATATTGCTCTTGTAGCTCTTCACCTATTTTTCCTAACACGAGCCGCCACTGCCTACCACAGAAAAAAATTATATACATTTGCAGAAACGATAGAATTAAAAAAAACAAGGTCATTTCCTAAAAATTTATGATTTTTTACATTCTGCTTAAAAAAATAGAAAACGATGGGTCGTATTTCTTTTCCAGAAATTGGGATTAAATGCGTCCCTATGTAGTTGTAACAATAAGTATTATTTTTCAAAAATTAGAATAAATAATGCAGGTCTATATTACAAAACTGGAGATCGTAACTTTGAAGAGGCTTAAAGAGATACACTGAAATTGAGATTTACAATTAGGTCAATATATAATATAATCCCAGCCGTGCGTGGAAATCTTTAAAATCACTCACTGGTAAACTGACTAGAGTTTTCACTCAAATTTAAGATCGGAAGCGAGATTTAGGTTAAAGCCAAAATTTTGTTCCCTGCGAAATACGATTTTTGAAATCACTGGGACTTCATAAACCAATGATTTTAAATTGTGTGCAACTATAATGTGGATAAAGTGGTTATTATAATAATTTTCTCTGATTACTGACGCAATCGGAAATAGTAATCGTTCAGTGGTGACGAAATAGTAATTTTATTTTAGTCAGAATATGCATATTTGGAAAAGATTCTTGTAGAATTTTCCTCTCTCGATGATGTAAACTTCAAATTTTGCTTCAGGAAAATTGTCAACAAATTTTTATTCGAAAAACCATTATAATACTTATTTCGTTTTGCGAGAAAAGCATAGAAAAAATAAAACTTTGTGTGGTAGGAAATAGGAATACTCTAAATGTATTAAAAGAGTACACCTTACCCCACAACATTAACATCACAGTTTATTTTATAAACAATAACTGTCAATAACATCTATAAAAAGCGGGTAAGGAAGTGTGCTTGAAAATGAGATCTAAAACTGTAACTTAAATTTTTCGGTTTCGGTAGGGAACTAAATATCTTACTTTGCGACCGAGGTAATTTTACTTTTTCAATCGAAATGATAAGAAACTTGAAGAAATCCACTTTTTGGAAAACCTGCCGTTCACCGCAGAATGAGGTCATGTAAAAATTTAAAAAAATTGAATTCACGATTTTAAGATATGTTAGGTGTACGTTTCGAAAACGGACTAAGGCCTGAACATTTTTTTCTTTTTTTACATCAGTAACAGAACTGTTGATACACCAAGTATACAAAACTAAAGTAACTATCCGTTTATTGGCATAAGGAATTAAACTTACCAGGGGTGCACCAAGAGAACTTGCCCCCGAGTGCAAGCTCAGATTTGCAGCCCCTTAGACTTTTAAATTCAGAGTGGATTAAGTATTTCGGCCGCCCGTCTCCAAAATTTAGGAAATATAATAACTGAGTGAAAAGACTGATATATTGTATTTTCCATATTAGCAATATAAAGAATTAAGATAATGTTTCTTCCCTATGGTGAGGCCATTACGAAAAGTTCAAATGCAGATTTGGTTTTCCTTTTCAAGATTGGTTATTAGATAGGTTGTACTCGTTATTTTTAGAAGGGTGGACTAATTTTCAAAGAAGTAATATAATTTGTAATAAAGCCATTTTGATTTGTGTTGGGCAAAGATGAATTTCGGCGTCGACCAAGCGTTGCTAAGTTGCGAACATGTTTAAATGTAGGGTAGCGTAGCCTGCAATCATGTTTCTCTGCATAACTCCAAGGTAAATGACCCGAAACGTGGATAAAGCATAATAATTCTTTCTGCGGAAAACACTTCGAGCGTCGGTGGTATAACGGTTAGCATAGCTGCCTTCCAAGCAGTTGACCCGGGTTCGACTCCCGGCCGACGCAGGTTATTTTTTTTTCATTCATCTTGGTAACTGAACTGACTGGGATGTTTTAGTATGCCACGTGATTTGTGTGCTTTTTTTAACAGAATGTCCTCTCGGTGAAATTTAATGTTAAACAAAACGAAAAAAAAATAGTACTAGATACTCCGTAAAATCTCTACACGCAATTAGAAGGAAAAAAATAAATTTCAACACTAAACGTCTTGGAAAAATTATAGTTTCAAATTCTTCCTCATTCGAGACGATTCCTTTGCCTAAAAAAAAACTTTCGCGAAATTGTGCGCTAAAGGATGCGTTCTGGAAGGGTGAGCGTAAATAAAGGTAAAACCGAGCAGTTCCTTTGAAGAAAATCATCTTCACATTCAGTTCACCGACGTAGAATGTAGAAATACATTTAGTCTAAGAAATACGGCGCGGGCACAGAGGTGCTATGTGCTTTCCCGGTTTTAGTTTTTAGTGTATTGATGCGAATAAATTTGTATTCACTTTAGGTAAAGTAGGTACTTTCGGTGCTTTTTATTATTATTATTTTATTTCTCTTTTTGATTGTAGCAAAAATTTCAGAACTCTGTACCGAGAGCTATCAGCAATCAGCAAACTGAAATTCAAGCAAAACATATTCTCTTATGTATTATTGTCAGCCAACACGCCCATAACACGATGATTTGGGAGCACAATGTGTTTGTGAAACCCACTGCCCTCAGCGTCCGATGCATGACAGTTAGAGCAGCTGCTTTTCTAGTAACTGATCCTGGTTAGTCTATACCTGCCAGTGGCGCATCTTGGGCTATCTCCCCCCTCCCCCCCCTCCGGTACTGTTTTATAAAAATTGCAAAGTTTATTTTTTAATTTTTAAGTAATAGATGTAAAAAAATTTTTCTAAATTTTAGGTACATGCTATTGCTAACATGATACCAAATAATTATGAGGATTAGGATTTGAACACTTATTTGAATATGAACTCCATTCTTCTTTTCTTTTGTGGGAACTTGAGTGTTACGTTTTCACAAAAGTGTTTCTTCCGAGTACTTCTTCATATTTAAAAATAATGTTTTACTCCATTAACAAACCAGCCAAGTTGCTCTAATGTACATGTCCTTGTGTGGCTCTAAGATATATCTTGATTCTTTTTAATACGGAAAAACTTCTTTCCGCAGTTGTAGTTGTTGATGGAAAGTTTAACATTAGATCTGCCAATTTGTACACCTCAATAAATACTATGCCCAATTATTCAACTTTATGTAACAAGTAATGTCTCTTTCTGATTTGTTTTGCATTTATCAAGGGAATAAAACACCTTCAGTTCATTTTTTAATCGAGCTGTATCAAAATTTGAAGCATAGATTTCTTTAAGCTCTGATAGTAGATGTTCAGGGAAGCTTTCACAAAATTTATCAAAACAGTTTGAATCCGACAAAGCCACGAATTTAAGATATAACATCACTGATTTTAATTCACTGACATTTCACACCAACTGAAACAACTCTCGCGAAACACGCGCAGTTAAAGACGGAAACATGGAGGGACTGAGGTAGACCGAAGTCTTCTCTTTTCTGAGCGAACCGTTGCACAAAGCAATAGTCCATTAACCTCCATACGCTTATTCGTGTTGTCATGGAAACGCTAGCAGGCGATCGTATCGAAGTTCTTCCAATCAGAACAGCGAAGACTCTCGAAGACCTGCTTGCGTCATGGCGTTGGTCATCGCTCGCCAGGTTGTTTCTCATAATCGAAAGAAGCGAATCCTCTCGCGTTTTTTCCCCACCGAAAGCATCGATAAATCTTAATACCGTTGAAAACTGCCTTTAATTTGTGTATATTTAATTGACTTTTATTTGTGCATTCTCTGGGATTCGCTGCCAGCCTAGCTAGCCTCGAATATACGCCACCAATACCTGCCGATGCATTAGGCATCGGCTGGTATTGGGGGCGTATATTCGCCACCAATACTGATTTTTAATTCATTGAAGTGTCAACGAATTAAAATCAGTGTTTTTTCGCACCGAGTTTGCTAAATATACAGCACCCGAGGATTTTGTTTTTTAGACTTCTTCAGTGCGTTTAGTCTCTCGATTTTTCTTTGGATCTGAACACAGGTGGCGTGAAACTCTCTAACAGCGAAATATGAGGTATTTTTACTTAACGTTGCATTCACGTCCGTCGGATGAATCGACAATGTGCAATTTAAATACATTTTTACATAGTCATAGAGTCTTCAAGAGATCCTTTCGCAGAGAAACGGCTATATATTTGCAGAAACCATAGCGATAGAATAAAGAAAAGAATAGTTTTTTTCTAGAAATTTATGATTTCTCCTACTTTCTTTAAGCTAACGCAAAAGGAAGTGGTGTTTTTACTTCAGAAATATTTTAAACTGATTGAGATTGAATGTACCTCTATCACTGTAATAACAAGAATTCTATTTTTTTTAATTCATAAAGAGAGCGTATCTATGTTATATATAGGAAATCATATCTATGGAGAGGTTTACAGATATTCGCTGAAATTTAACTTTGCAATGATCTTAATTTAAAATGATATGGCAGCTGTGCTTGCAGATTTTTTAAATACATGGCTGGAAAATTTAATGGTGTCCCTCGCCTTTCAATTTGAGATTAAGCTTTTCTTATAAAAGCAATTTCTATTTTCTGCGAAATTTTTCAATGTAAATGGCTATCACAGAACTAGATTGTGTGTAGTTTATTGTGGATAATTTTGTTATTTTGATCATTTTTTGTTGTTGATTGCAACAATAGGAAACAGCAGTTATTAAGTTACGAAGAACTATTTTTTTAAGTCAAAATGTGTTCATTCGGGAAATTGTCGCCGCCTGGTGCCGCACTGGTCTAAGCGCTAGCTTCTGACCATTCGTTTGAGAGGGGTCCGGGTTCGAATCCCAGTGAGGCATGGATGTCGTGTTTGTCTTACTGCACTGGCTCTCTCCCTTCCCTGTAACCAGTGTCCCGAAATTAGGGACAGATGAATACACGTCTATAGCCCATCTAGTTGCTCATGGTGTTCGTTAACCCCCCCCCCCTTCCAATTGTCTCGAGCAATAATCATGTTTCAAGCGATGCAGCCTTCTAATTTTGCTTTCTGAAAATGCCTATCAAGTCATTTTAGGAGAAACGATCCATATATGTAAATGTAATATGCCAAAAATACCTCAGAAAAAATTACGTGTCCAGAAATTAGAATACTCTAAATAAATTAATACGGCACACTTTCTCTCAACTATTTAAAATAGAGGTTTATTTTGCACACAGTAATATTTAAGAATGTCTATAAAATATTTTTAAAGGATAAATGCCTTGCAAGGAGATCAATAATTGTAATTAAATATTCTTAATTTTACTTAGAAGCGAAGTATCTTGCTTTACGATAAAGGCAATTTTGCACGTTTTTAGCAGGAATTATAACAAACTTGTAGAAATGCAGGTTTTTGGCTAACCTGAATTTCATCAAGGAATAAATTCGAGTTTGAAAACTAACGGCTGAGTTCATAATTTAGAAAAGTGTTAGATGTAAGTTTAATAATAGAATCTGGGGAGAATATCGATTTTTTTTTTCAAATTACTTAATAAGCTGATTCAAAGCTCGAAAATACTCTACATTCCAGAACCCAGTCGACAATTTGTTTTACAGCCAGGTCTTAGGAGTCACTGGTTTATTCATCGTATACGTAGTGCGATTAAAAAGTTCCGAGACTAGGTACGTAGAGCGCCAACAGATGGTAGTACGCGGATGCGCGAGCAGCGGTCGAGGGCAGTGACCTTCGTGAGTTATTGTGCCAAGTAGCGTCGTTCTGTGAACATCGAGAGCTGTGCTACACGATATTTGGTGACCACGTGCAGAACACAGCTGCGATTTCGGCATGGACTGCAAACTATAGAGCAGCTAGCGAACATCAAATTCTGCGTCAAACTCGACAAATCGGGAACGGAGATGCATTAAATGTTGCGGCAAGCATATGGCAATGAAGCAATGAGTCGTGCGAGGTGTTTTGAGAGGCACTCGCACTTCAAGATAGGCATAACGGCACTGGAAGACAATGAGAGGTCAGAGCGCCGTCCACGAGCAAAACCCCCGAAAATGTAGTCAAAATTAGGGAACTGGTGCATGAGCATCATGCATCGGACAACCATTCAAGACATTGCTACCTTTTTCAGTGTGTCATACGGAGCAGTGCAAGACATTCTGACGTCGGTTTTGAATATGCACCGCACTGCTGCAAAGTTTGTGCCAAAGATTCTGAACCTCGAACAGAAGGCGGCGCTCCGTGTCGAACTCTGTCAAGGTCTTCGTCAGCAGGTGGTGAGTGATCCAGCGTTCCTGTCATCCGCGGGGACGAGACTTGGGTCTAGGGTTACGACCCGGGGACGAAACTTGGGTTTAGGGTAACGACCCGGGGACGAGACTTGGGTCTAGGGTTACGACCCGGGGACGAGACTTGGGTCTGGGGTTACGACCCAGGGACGAGACTTGGGTCTAGGGTTACGACCCGGAGACCAAACAGACCATGCCGGGCTCTTCACTGAGACCGATGCTGGGCTCTTCACTGAGACCGATGCCGGGCTCTTCGCTGAAACCGATGCCGGGCTCTTCCACTGTGACCGTCGTCGCAGTGAAAGAGCCCGGCATCTCCACGACCGAAGAAGACCCGACTGGTCCGAAGCGCAACCAAAAGCATGCCCATCGCGTTATTCGACATTCGTGGGGTTGTACACCGTGAATTCGTCTCCCAGGGCCAGACCGTCACTGGTCTTTTTTTACTGCGATGTTCTGCTGTATCTTAGGGATGACATTCGCCGCAAACGCCCTGAAATGTGGCGCAGGGGCGATTTCCTGCTCCATCACGACAATGTAGCAGCTCACAGAGTGTTAGCAATACGCCAGTTTTGCAGCCGCAACAGCATGACTACCCTTATTCACCCGCCTTACTCGCCGGATCTGGCCCCCTGCGACTTCTTTATGTTAACGAAGCTGAAGCTTAAGTGTCGCCGTTTTGAAACCGTGGACGAGATCCAGCGCGAATCGCTGACGGCTTAGTAATGTGACACGATTAGCGAACAGGACTTTCAGGGAGTTCCAACAATGGCAAAAACGCTGGCAGCGGTGTATCGCTGCCCAATGAGACTACTCTGAGGGAGATCATAGCCAGACTTATAAGTAACGTAAGTACTTTGTTGTATATCGGCCTAATCTCGGAACTTTTTAATCGGACCTCGTATTGTGATTAGAACTTATGTAACAATACGAAGATTCTATTTGTTAGCATCATCCACATAATACTAAAAATCAAAATTAACATATTCAACAGACACTTTGAAAAATTTATATTGAATATATTATTTTAGTATATAGAAATCCTGTAATATATCAGGTATAATATCATACACTGCCGGACAATTGCTAAGGACGGATGACAATAGCAACGATAGCAACCATAAAATGGAAGGCAGAAAAATGTGGAAATTAGCATAAGTGCGAGATACAGTAAGACGTGTTGTGCGTATGCAAATTTTGGATTGCCGAACTTGTTCGTGACGTCATAGCGCTGATAAGAGATATAAAGGATTTGACGCGTATTGACCGTTGTTGTTCAAACGCAAAGTTGAAAGGGAAAGAATCAATTGACGAATTTGCAATTTTCAGTATGTCTTCCCGACATCACCTAGATGATTTTACGCGTGGCCGTATTATTGGCAAGATTGAAGAAGGGCGAAAGATAACAGATGTTGCCAGAGAGTTCGACGTCAGGCACAGTGTTGTTTCAAGGCTTTGGAAATCATTTCAAACAAATGGAGAGTGTAGCAAACGTCACGGGGGAGGTCGTGTTCGCAATACGACACCAGCAGAAGATCGGTACATAGTGCTATCAACAAAAAGACACCGGCGCAGCACAGCTAGTGAGGTAGCAAATCAGTTTATGGCTGCTACTGGCAAGCGGATCTCCCGAAAAACTGTCGCCAGACGTTTGCATGAAGGAGGACTATACGCTCGCCGTTATGTTGTGTGCATCCCATTGTCCAGACGTAACCGTACCGCCCGTTTGCAATGGTGCCATCAACATCGCAATTGGACTGATAACGACTGGTCTGCTGTCCTCTTCTCAGATGAGAGTAGATACAGTCTATCGTCTGATTGTCGACGACAACAGATCTGGCGTGATAGTGGTACTGCATATTGTCCAGCAAACATACAGGAAAGGGACCGATATCCGACATGTAGTGTCATGGTATGGGCTGGCATCATGATCAATGGCCGTACGTTCCTCTATGTGCTTCCAACTGGGACTATGACTGGCCAACGATACATTAATGATGTTCTGCTACCTCATGATCGCACGTTCCGTGGTGCTGTCGGTGATAGATTCATTTTCATGGACGACAACGCAACATGTCATCGAACAGTCGCCGTCCAGGAGTGTCTTGAGAGCGAGGATATTCAACGCCTCGTATGGCCAGCACGTTCTCCAGATCTGAATCCCATTGAAAATGTGTGGGATGCTTTGGGGAGGAGTCTTGCTGGTCGCCAATGCCCTCCAATAAACAAGGACACCCTCATCCTTGCACTGACAGAGGAATGGGATAAATTATCCCAACAGCTGCTTGATAATGTTGTGCAAAGCATGACACGACGTGTGGAATCTTGCATCGCCCTCCATGGTGGCCATATCCCGTATTGACATCTTACGCCGGAACGCCTGCGGACGGTAATTGCATTTTTTTCACGTTTACGTTTTCTGCACAAAATGGCCTGTTTGTCCCTTGAACACGTTCCAAAGCCTTCTGGATTTCAGAGCACAATAAATTGTCTTTCTTGTAATGTCCTGGCATTCTGACATTATTTTATTTCACTTGGCATCCAACCACACTTACTTTTTTTATGCGCTATATAGCCGTTTATGATCCGTCCTTAGCAATTGTCCAGCAGTGTATTATGCTGAATTCAATACAACAAACATTTTTCAGATCCATTGAAAAATTAAACTGTCATTAAGAAAAATACGAAGCAAAGCAAGAAGCCGACCAGGTGGCCAGCTAGCACGAGGCGGTGGTTACCAATCGTGCTTCTGAATTCGATCCGGGTACCAATCCCCAATCCCGGGTAGCCTCCTTCCTTTCCTGGAATCAGTGGCATCAAATTATGGACCTGAGATTGTTTATGTAGTCCATTGTGTTACTCACATTTCTTGAATCCCAGTAGTAAAAGTACAAGAACTTTTTTCGCCCGTAATATATAATATTAAAATTTATTCACGAGCATGAGGATTCAATGAAAAACTGGCATTACTTAAAAAAATATTCAAAAATTTACTACTGGATAACGATTAGTATAGCACAATTTTATTTATTTTCAAGAAAACTAGTATATAGACGTCATTGGGATTTTTTCTCTTATTTGTTGAGCATGCCCGGAGTTTTAAAAAATTCTACGCCTGTGCCTCTCAGTAAAATAGAAGTTTTAGCGCCACTACAAACGCTTAGTAATATAAAAGATTCAGCACCGCTGCAAACTCGTAGCAACGTAAAAGTTGCATCACAGATCGAGAATATGTGATATATTTCCCTTGCGCCACTAAACTCAATTAACTAACTAACTTTTTTTTTTCTTGCGTTAGCATAAGGCCTACCGACCCAGTCCCAGTATACGGCGGCCCACCGGGAATCTCCCGCTCGCGGTATCCCAGCTGTCCAGTCCGCGCCTGCTTGCTACTAAACACACCGGTATAATCTGGAACAAACGAGTAAAGCATAAAGCCAAAGGAGATAAATCAGCGCTGACGTATTGCCATCTATCGGTACTTGAAAATTAGGTGTAGTGGGTTTATTTCTGAAGATCAGTAAAGATACGTGAAGCGTGAAGTACATACATCATCTTAATGAGAAACAGGGGCGTATATAGATTTTTTTTTTCGGGGAGGGCCGACCGAAAATGAAAGTGTTTGAAATCCACCAGGACAAAATATCAACTTACAATAGAAAATAGTGCTTAATGTTTTTCTTCTGTTTTTTATAAAAGTTAATAAAAAAACAGAAGAAAAAATAAAAGCACTATTTTCTGTTGTAAATTGATGTATCTTTTATAAAATTAAAACATTTTTTCTAATGTCTCATTTTACAAAGAAATGAAAACTTTCAGGGAGAGCAAAGCCCCCTTAGCCCCCTCTAAATACCCCCTGATGAGAGAACTCCAAGGTCTCTCCTACCCATAAAGTACTATCTCTGTTTACTTTCTGTCTCATTCCCACTGTACGGGTTGAGCAAGTAAAGGTAATCAATGTTGCAGAGAAAACACCGGAGCATTAAATTACTTACGATAGTAATATGATAGAAATGTTTTCATTAACTTCAAATCACCCTCCAACTAATCGCGTGGTCAGAATCGCCTCAATCACGAATCCGTATATACACTTACTAGCAGTCGTGCCTGTTCTCTGAACGGTGATATAACGAAAAGTAATTAAGGGAAAGAAAAGTCATTTAAGATCTATAACTGTTTTGCGATTTAGAACAGGGTGGTTTGGCGTAAAACGGAGCAGGCTTTGGCGGCCCTTAAATTTAAATCAAAATTTCATGGAATTTTTACAGCTTTTCAACGTTTCTGGCATAATTATCTTTAAACCTATCAGCATTTTGAACAGTAAAGCTAAGCCACCCCTTTTGTTTCCAGACTTTTCTAGGTGTAGTAGTGGTAGAAAACTTCATGCACACAATATGCCAAAGCCGCCATTTTGATTTTTTGGTTTTCGGACTTTTCTAGGTATCCGGACATTAAGACCTATCAGCATGCCAACTTTCAGATGTCTAGGTCATTTAGAAGTGGTCGAAAAATTCGCGAAGAATTCAAGCAGACAAATGTTCTAAAGCTGCCATTTTGATTTTGATTTTTTTCATTTTCAGACTTTTCTACAGGATGTTAGGATCTACCAGCATACCCAATTTTCAGAACTCTAGGTTATTTAAGGTGGTTCCATCTAAAATCTCTGCCTTATGTTTCCAATGATAAAACTTCTTTACATATTTTCTTCGCAATTAATGTATTCCCAAGGATAAAAATTTGCACATCGATAAAACTAACTTTAAGTTATCGCATGGGATAGTTAATACTTACTAAAACATAACCACAATTAGGCAATACATTTGCTTGTCTACTGACGTCATCAGTGTACAGTAGGGGGAGCAAAAACACTTTTTTTTTTTTTTTGAAACGTCACCATGTGCAATACTTGCGATTTTATTACTGAAATGACCCCCGAAATATGGATGATATTATTTGATATATTAGGCTGCCCAAAGAACCTCGAAGTTTGAAAGTTATAGGGAAAAATAGTTTAAAAACACTCGCTTTCTCCATTTTGTAAATATAAAAAAAAACTGTGTCACCATGTTATTTAATATCACCTTTGAGTGTATAAACACGGGTAAAAGTTCAACAGACATGAGTTAATTTCTTAGGCTTCCCCAGATCCCTTAAAGTATGTAATTTTTGCCAAAAACGGCATGATAAGTTGCGTAAGCATGAAGTTCGACAGCAGCCTTATTGTTACCAATTTGGGCTTAATATTAACAATCCCCCCCTCTCTCTCATACTTTCTGGAAACCTCTTGTTGATTTTCAGAAACATGGCTTGCTGTTTTGCGCTCTGCTTTGTTTTTGTTACCTTTTTCATCTCAGTCCACTCCTTCTCTCACAGCGGAGCTCTGTTTGCGAACTCGCTGAGTCATCTCATCACAGTCGCACAGGTCCGTTTAGGAGAGAGTGTTGGTGGGTTTGCGTCATAATGATGCATCAGTTTCTTTCACTCCTGGTGACGTTGATTGGATCTTACCAGCATTTTCGTTTTGTCGTCCAACTACTTAAGATGGCTGAAACAAGAAATGAAGCTGATTGCCCCATCCTCGGGAGTTATAAGGAGATGCATAAAAATGTGTTGCCTACGTACGAAGATGTAATGCGCAATTACTACATAATTTGCACCTTCCTGCTCCTCTTAGGCAGGAAGGTGCAAATTATGAGCCTGCTGCAGCAGAAATAGCAAGTATTGTCGCGGACAAAGTGCTAAGTATATGGAAAAAAGCATCTCTTCCTACATCTCTCCACAAATCTGTTGCAAAGCGTATTACCGCATACAACACTGAAATCCGAAAGCTGAAAAAACACGCTGCAAGAATGGATGAAACCTACCGAAAGAAGATTGAACAATTTCGTGCAGATTCGCAACGTATCTTTGACATATGCTCATGCAAGTGCAAATGTTTTAGAACCTGCAAATGCAGCTCTGCAAAAAAGGTACCCGTGAAAGAGCGAGGCTTTCTGATGGACCAGAGAACAAACAGAAGAATGATAGTAGGTGGGCTTGACGCAAAAACCACCAGTGTACTGAAGAAAAGATCAGCTCGAAAGAGTGATAGGGAAGAGCATGTCCGTAGGAAATTACAGAAAATTGCATCACTGAAATCAGCCCTGCGAGTCGAGGATGATCCTTCAGAAGATGATAGAAATACAAATTCTGCAGGAAAACCAGACGAGCCGGGTCCTAGTCATTTGTTGGCCTCGGAAAAAGATTACGATTTAACTCCGCGTCGTTTTTCGAAACCTAGGCGTCAGATCACACTGTCTGCATTTTCTAGAAAGAGCGATAGGCGATGCATCAGCAACCGAGCGGCAGCTGATCTTGCGTCGGCGTTGCTTCATGATGTAAGTGAACCGGTTCATACGAAAGAATGTAATGTATCTGTTATTGACCTGCATACAGTACGACGAGAAAGGAAAAAGACCCGTCAAACAATTCAAGATGAGGTAAACTTGACTGGTCTCAAGATTGTAGCTTTATTTTTGGACGGAAGAAGGGATGAAACTCTTACGAATACACAGACAGATAATGGCAAGTGGCACAAGCGAAAAGAATGGGAGGAGCATATTACACTTGTTGAAAAACCGGGTTCAGTCTATTTGGGACATTTTGCACCGAAGAGCAAGATTGCAAGGGACATTTCCGACGGTATCTTCAGCTTATTGAACGAGAAGGCATTTGACTTGTCGGAGTCAGTCTTTATTGGAAGTGACGGGGAAGTGACTAATACCGGCACAAATGCAGGTGTAATTAGGCGCATCGAAGAGAAGCTCAATTCTCCCGTACACTGGATTATATGTCAACTTCATTTTAATGAACTGCCTTTACGCCACCTTACAGAAGCACTTGATGGGAAAACATCAGGTCCAAGAGGATTTAGTGGATTGATTGGAAAGCGCCTGAAGACGTGCGCAAACCTTCCTATCGTAAATTTCCAGAAAATTGAATTTTCGCTTCAGTCCGACATTAACTATGGAGATCTTAGCTCGGATCAACTTTATTTGTGGGAAATTTGTAAGGCAGTCTCTGCAAGTGATTGCCCACAAGATCTGGCAAATCGGAATCCTGGAGCACTTGCACATTTCCGTTGGCTGACCATCGCAAATCGCATTCTGCGTTTGTATGTTGGAACTGGTGATCCAACACCACAACTTGTCTCATTAGCCACCTTCATAATGAAAGTATGTGCACCATCGTGGTTCACGATCAAATGTAACGGTACCTGTAAAGATGGTCCAAGAAATTTGCAGCTTTTTATATCTAGGTTTTAGCATCTTCCAGATAATTTAAAGGATATTGTAAAAAGAGTCGTCCAAGACAACGCGTATTTTGCCCATGCAGAAAACTTTCTCACTGCAATGTTGTTTGACGACAGAAGGTATGTCCGTGAGCTTGCTGTTCGACGTATCGCGAAGGCCAGGAAATCTTCCGAACAAACAACTACCATTAGGAAGTTTCGGATTCCTAAGCTGAATTTCCAGAGCAATGATTACATCGACCTAATCGACTGGCAAGAGTATAATGTGACTGAGCCTCCTATCACACGGAAATGGAAAGACGATGAGCTTCTGGAATTACTACAGTCGGATAAATATCCAAGTTCTTGCCACGAATTTACAAAAATACCCTGCCATTCTCAGGCAGTAGAGAGGATGGTTAAGATTGTAGCAGATTCTTCTGCTCATGTGTGAGGCCTTCTTGCAAGAGATGGATTCATCAGAACCAAAATTTTGGATAGGAAGCTGATGCCAAGTTTTGAAACAAGTCTGATTTCCAAGTGAAATAAACTCACTCCTCAAGTTATGCTACTAGGTAAGGCTGGTGTCTATCATATTTACACAACTTATGCCATTTTTGGAGAAATATGACAAATCTTGAGCTCTTTGGGGAAGCCTAAGAAATTAACTCACGTCTGCTGAATTTTTACCCGTGCATATACACTCCAAGATGATATTAAATAACATGGTGACACAGTATTTTTTTATATTTACAAAGTGGAGAAAGCGGGTGTTTTAAAACCATTTTCCTTATAACTTTCAAACTTCGAGGTTCTTGGGGCAGCCTAAGATATCAAATAATGCCATCCATATTTCGGGGGGTCATTTCAGTAATAAAATCGCAACTATTGCACATGGTAACGTTTCAAATTAAAAAAAAAAAAAGTGTTTTTCGCTTCACCCTAGTGTACAGGTCGCGCCATCTATTAACAGGTCTGAACATTACTCAAATAAAAATGATTGATTTTTAATATAATCATGGTTATGTTTTAGCAAGTATTAAGTATCCGATGCTATAACTTAAAGTTAGTTTTATCGATGTGCAAATTTTCATCCTTGGGAATACATTAAATTGCGAAGTAAATATGTAAAGAAATTTTAACATTGAAAACATAAGGCAGAGATTTTAGGTGGAACCACCTTAAAAGTTGTCAAACAATTAGCGGACGGAAACACGCGCATTTTCCCACTTTATATACAGTTATGAAATACACTTCCCGGCCCGTTCAACAGTTTCAACTTATAACTCAGCTGGTTCATTTCAAATATAATTAATAAACGCGTTCAGTTCGTGATGCACTTCCACGTCTTCCGTTTCATTCTGGGATGTTCATCGCCACTAGCCACTACACATTCCTAAGGGCAATTAAAGCGAATAGGAAACACCATGGAGTAAAAACAAAATTTAATTTCAACTTTTCAGATTTTAGTTTCTTAACTGGATGGAACAGGAGTGTGACTGGTGGTGATGGGCAAGGGAGAGACTGCAAGACGTTGGCATTTCTATTAAACAAATCTAAAAGAAATGCCTCTTAAAAAGCATGTACTTCGAGGAAATCAGCTTTCAGGTGTAAATAAAAAATTTTTTTTTTCTTTTAAGAAATCAAGTTCGAATTCATTACAACTGTTAATATGAATCAGTACGTGCTATGGAAAGAAATACATAGAACAACTGATTATGTCACAAGTCAGTTACCATTTTGCCAGCCACCGTGGTTTTTTTTTCTTTAATCTAGCATTAAAATGCTGTATGTTCTGGCCCAGGCGATGGGCGATGAGTTTCTTCTGGCTTACGGGTAGGGTCGGGCTCCCAGACACCCTCAACTGCGATGGAAATAAAATTTCTCGGAAGAGCCCATACACCATCTAAATCAGAGGTTCCCAAACTCATTGGCCTACCGCTCCCCTTTTCAGAAAAGAAATTACTCAGCGCCCCCTGGAAATCTCCTTCTTTAAGCGAACAAACAAAAAGGTTCAATCACAAATTTGAGTTCTTTTATGCATCTATATTTCTACCTAAGTCCAACAACATAGTAAAGATAGATGTTGTTCTAAATAAGACACCTTGAAGCTTCAAATAATAAAATTATTTATTAAAATCAACCATAGTAACATTTGCATTACACAGAAAATTAAGATAACCAAGGATAATATTAAAGTAAAAATTAGGATAAGGCTACTACCACCACTACGGATCGTTCCAGCGCCCCCCCCCCAGGCGACGGTATCGCCCACTTTGGGAAACATGGATCTAAATTATCAGAGGCCTTTCAAGATTCATCGTTTTCATCGGAGAGGAGTTTGTATATTTCACGATCACAACACTGCCGCCTGTCGCTTTCGAATCCTAGCGCAATTAATCGGATAAACGTTTTTCCTGCTCAGTACACTGTAAAAAACAAGTGGCGTGAATTCACGGAAAATTCCTGAAAATAACGTGCAGCCGGTAGATGTCTGTTTCTTAACGAAATTTTCGTTTTTAAAAGTTTCCGTTTCTTCTAACTTTCGTATTTTGACAGGTTTTCCGTAGTCAGAAATTGTGTTTATTTCAGAAAAGTCCGTTTCGGGGTTTAACGTATTTATACAGAAATTTCGCAAAATCGAAGACGCTGAATTTTTCAGCCCTTACGCCGGAGAACCCTTTCGTGTCGGGGGCTGATGGGTTCAAACTCAGGTCCATTGGGTTAGGCATACACAAGCCGCGCGTCTTAACCACTGAGCCAGAAAGTCTTACGAGCTGCACTCACGTTCAAGGTAAAACTGATCTCGCGATGATATATTTTTTCCTTTCTTTTTCTTTTCATTAATGCGAGTGATTGAGTCATTTTATTTTCTGTTGAAGCTTATTATTTTTTTGAATACATTTGCAATATTTTCATTTTTTTCTGTAGGAGGACTTATCACAAATTAAGTATTTTTTTTTCCAACGTGATATTTCGAAGCAACAGAATGCTTCAGAATTTGAGATATTTTTTTACTGACAGTAACTTTCATGCATCTTTTAGAAATGGTGGAATGTATTGTTTTATAGCGTTATTTCACAAAACTTCTGAATGTAAAATTTGCTCTTGACAGCTATAATAGCTTTTGTCTTAAGGATTCCACAGACTGATACATAGACATCGTACAATCACCTGTACAATAATTTTTACTCGGTTTCTTACGGTGACGCAATATATAATAACTGATGCACAAAATAGGGGAGAGGAGAACAAATATCTCGTGCCACAATAATCAAAATTCATGCGACATGCTATCCACAATATCCGATCTCGCTACAGAACTTTAAAATCAGTTGCTTTGACAAACGATTAAAATTTAACAGTTAATGAAACCTCAAGTATTCCCGCGAATCTCTCCAGAATGTTTTTGTCATATGTATACGGAAAAGTGGGAACGGAAATTTCCCGTTAATATACGAAAGAAATTGCAGAAAGGTTTCTGAAATTTCAGAATTTTCCGTTAACGCATAGTAAAAATGAAAATTTACCGTCAATATAAGAAAGGAATTGCGGAAAGGTCTTTGATAATTCAAAATTTTCCTGTCGTACGAAAAAACCGTAAAATTTAGGTTTCTTTCCGTCATTTCACGAAAAAGGTTGTATGATAAACATGCTTCATTAATTCGCGAAAGGAATCACGGAAAGTAACACGTGAATTTCAGAAATTTTTTTTACAGTATACAGTAATCCATCGCTATTCGCGTATTTTTTTTATCCGCGGATTTGGGTATACGCTTTTGTGAAACTATGATAAATATAAAAAAAAAAAAAAAACTAATTGAAAAATATGGACAATCAATCAAGTCTAAAAGGCGAGCGAGCACTTTCGGTCCACTCAAGTGGCCATTATCAAGACAACAAGTGAGCTCAGATTACCTGTGAGTGGGACTATAATACATACAGGGTTAGTCACGTGTAGTTACCATAGCAACGCAAAGTAGCAATAACAACGTGGTAAACATATATAGTTTTTATATCTTAAAGTCTTTAGGTTAAGTTAAGTGTTCTTAGGTGGTCTAAGTGTTCGAATGTATTGTCTTCATGGGTTTGGTACATAACATGGTAAATCTTCGTTACAGCATGAATTATCGTACTATAGAATAAATAAGGCTTCATTGAAAAAGGTATCAGTGTTGTTTTCAGTATATGCCAAATGTCTGATTTGTTCCCAAGCTGGGACAAAATGTTCCACTTTAACTTTCTTGGCTAAGGAGGTCGACATCGCCTTTGTAGAAATATCGTATTTATGTTCAGACGTTCTCAAACCCAACGTCCTGAGGGTGGAGCCTATATAATAACAAGGTTGAACTTCATGTTTAGGAGACTGAAGCGGTATACAGTATATTCCATATTTGTCATTTATTTTTACTTGATCACGATCACAACAAACCATATTGAAAATATTTGTTGTTCGTAGTCCACATTGTACCTGGTGTTTATTACAGAAACGCTGTAGAGCATTTTTAATGTTAGGGCTATAATCTAACGATCCAACAAATGTTTTATTTACTATTTCTCTTGTCAGCGTAGTATGTTGCAAGCGTTGTTGTTTCCCAATCAGTTGTGAGATATATGTTTCTGGGTACCCGAACTGTTTCGTGGTCCTCAGAATATAATTAAGTTCTTGTCTTGACTGTGTAAATGAGGAATGTGTAAACGCTCTTGCGATATGTGACCGCACTCCTGCTAGTTTGTGTTGTAACGGGTGGTTGGATGCAAAAGGAATATAAGTCGGAATATGCGTAGGTTTACGATAAACTTCAAATGAAATATCATTGGTTTTTGAGTGCCTAGACAGAAAGGACATCCAAAAAAGGTAGTGATAAATGTTCTTCAAATTCTATTGTAAAATTAATGGTTGGGAATACTGATGACAATTCCTAGGTAAAAGATCGAAGTAATTCAATGGTGTGCGGCCAGAAGACCAGAACGTCGTCGACGTATCTCATATATAACAGAGGTTTGTACATACATTGATCAAGTACTGTGCTCTCTACTTTCTGCATGACCACCTCTGCCAAAAGTGGAGAGAGGGGTGATCCCATAGGGGTTACATCTAACTGTTGGTAGATAATATTGTCAAAAGTGAAAAAAGTTCGCCGAGCAATGAGCTGTAATGCTTTGACAATAGCCAAAACTTCAGAGTGTTGGACACCAGGTATTAAAGTCAATTTCTCTTCTATCCTCATGAACAGGGACATTTGGAAAGAGTGATGAACTTCTGGCCACGGGCGTCAAAGTCACGAATTTTATGTAAGGCTTGTGAAGCACTTTGAATTGAATACTTTGGGTATTGAAAGTGAGGCGCTAGATAAGAGGCAAGTGCTTTTTCCAATGTTCTAGTGGGATTATGAAATCCCGAGACCAGTGGTCGAACAGGATTATCTGGTTTATGTAATTTTACCTTTCCAAATGCTAGTGGTAATTTTGGTCCATTTGGGGTGTGCATTTGTAAAGAGATAGTGGTAGGCAGAAAACCTTCTTTTTTTCAGGTCATTCACACGGGAGATTGTAGCAGCGGTAGGATCTTTTTTAATAACTTTGTGTGGAATAACTTTAAAGGCATCCTTCATCTTGCCAATATACTCGGTCTTGTCCATAATTACAATTTGATGTGTCTTATCTGCACACAGAATGGCCAATTCTGTATTCTTTTTTAATGCCATTAGTTGTTCTCTTTCATATTGAAGTATCCGTAGTTCGGGTTCAATAGGTCTCTTTTGTTCTAATTTAAGGGTACTTAGACCACCTAAGAACACTTAACTTAACCTAAAGACTTTAAGATATAAAACCTATATATGTTTACCACATTGTTATTGCTACTTTGCGTTGCTATGGTAACTACCCTGTATGTATTATAGTCCCACTCACAGGAAATCTGAGCTCACTTGTTGTCTTGATAATGACCACTTCGTTGGACCGAAAGTGCTCGCCTTTTAACTTTTTAATATGCTCTTTCTTAGCTGTACATAGATGTTTTTAATTTTGAATAAAAGTGTTTGTTCATTGAAGACGGGTATGTGCAGTTGTAGAGTACCTTTGTAATCGTGCTTAAGACAGATCTTTATTGCGTCCAAGATACATACTGTGCACGAGTAAAATAGTAAGTTCTAAAACGTAGAGCTTCGATGTTATTAATACGACGAACGTAGGAGAAAGGGTCACAGGAAACGAATGTGTAAAACTAACTTCGAAAGAATTAGAAGAATTGATTAGCGATCCACAGGAAAGGGAATGCGAAGATGAAACAGAAATGAAAGTTCTTAAGCCACATTTTCGTATAGAAACATTGAATGAAATTTTTTCATTGGGTGGTCAATTAACTGATAAAGTTTTAGATTTAGAGCCTTTTATGAAAAAGGACTGAAATTTAAAAGAGGTGTAGAAAGACTACTTCAGTCTTATCAAGAAATTCGAAAAGAGCTTAAAAAGAAGAAAAAACTAACGTCAACCAACCGTTTTTTTTTTTCGCCTCGTTAGCCTACCTGCGTATCTGCGGTTTAGCCTCCGGTAAATGCCTTCATATAAAACACTCTTCATAATTAAATGTTACCTTGATATGTTCATATGTTGGTAAATGTCTAAGTTAGTAGCTTCGTTTCTAATTTATACTATAATCTATGAAATAATAGAAAAATGTTGTGCTATTTATAAGTAAATTGTGACAGGTTGTACACATAATCCCTGTTTTTGTATAGACGCTTTGTCTTATTATCAGCAGCATGCTGGCGCAACGTAACTCTCACGGATAACGAAGGGTTACTATATACGCGTCATAGGCGTGCTCAGAGTTGCAACAATGGGGGTGCATGACGCAGGTTCAAAAAAGACTTTGTCAGCAAAAGAACAAAAAAAAAAAAAAAACGGTGAAGTAATAAGGAATTCATATTTTGGGGGAACAGCGGAGCTGTATTTCAAATGCTTAATGATATATGCTATAAAAAAGGTTGTTCTTACTATCTGGTTCTTATAAAACATAAAATTTAAATTATATTGTTACAATCATATTGCTTATACAGAGTGAGTTTTTATACACCCCTCCTTCATATTTGTATAACTTTTGAATTGGTGGATGGAATTTTGAAATGATACTGGATTTGGATATCTCACGAAATTAGCTTTCTAACGGTATATCATACAATATCCCCTTCCATTTAAAATTTAAGTCTGTGTGCGCCGTAACGCCGTGGTTTGTCAAAAATTAATTCATTAGAATGCGCATGAAAAATTACTAAAGATAAGCAAGTTTCATTTAAAAATAAATCGAATGACCCAGTCAAAAATAAAACCGGGTGGGGTTATAAAACCTCTATCTGTACGTTATATGAAATCGCAAAAGAAAAGAAACAAATGTATTCACATTGTATTTACAACGACAACATTCGTCGGTCAAATGGAACCATGTTTCGGAATTCGTCAATCACATTTTCCAGCTGTGTGGAAATAGCTAGTGATTGTTCAATACACAGTAGAGGTCTGCACGGGCCTAATTTGGTGAGCCCGGCTCGGCCCGTTTCAAATATCAGACACTCGGCCCGGCCAGGGCCCGTCAATTGCAGCTCTTATTTAGGCTCGGCCCGGCCCGGCCCGTGATGTGCAATTTGGTATTATTTTGTTTGCCTATTGTATTTTATTAAAATGTGAAAATTAAATAATGAAATGAGACATTATTCAAAATATTTAGTTGAATGTAAGCCTAAAAATATTAACTAAACTTTGACAATTATCGAAAAATATAACTTTTAAAAAGAGAGAAAAAGGAAGACTACGCGCGTTCAGAATCTCCCTTTCTCTGAATTAGTAAGCTGTAACACTACAAAAGTCAATCCCTATATCGATTAGGGATAGGAGAAAAAAATCCATGTCGTCCCACTCTCTCATACAAATACACACACACACACACTCACCCCACTGCAGACACCATCCGTCCTCCACTCTACACAACACAGACACTCGCTACGGGACGAATCTTTTTGCTGTCAACAGGCCTCCAAATGGTTTTACCATCTTAATCAGGGCTGTAGTGAAGGGTGTACGGCGGTAAACGCCGTATACCCTCTGCTTTTTTGACAGAATAGCGTATACCTTCAATGTCCATATTATCAACAGAACTTCAATCTCGAACAACATCGCTGCCAAGAGCTGAACATCTAATAAAAAGAACCACAAGAATTATAGAGACCTTAGGACAAAATCCTGGGGAAAAAACTCATTTAGCATTAGCAGCGAACGAGGAATAATTTAAAAAAATCATATTGATTCTTAACAACAAAATTGTACCTATTAACCAAACCAGTTTATTCAAAGCACGGTTGACAGGATGAAATCAAGACTGTGTTCAGATTCAAACAGTGAAAACGTACAATTTCTTAAAGATATTTCTTCATTAGAGCGAATAAATATTAAAACAGACTACGTGCACTATATGGAGAACTAGAAACAAGGCGAATCTGTAGACGTCTTCATGTTGATGAAATGCAAGCTATTCAGAGACTGAGAGAATATACTGAAAACATCCAAAGATCAGATCATATGTAGAGGATTTTAGGAAGGGAGTGTCTGACCCCAGGTCTTAAACAACCCTTAGAAATAGGAAGCTAGGAGATTTGGGCTACAGTGCCCGATAGGAAAGTGACACGGAAGCGAAGGAAAAGGGGGGAGGAAGACGCCCTTATTTATTTCCGGGGGCCCAGTACCCGGGGTCCGACGGCTTAACGTGCCCATCCGACGCACGATGGATGTTTAGGGCATCGAACCTGAGGTCCTTTCCGTGGCAGTCACGAACGTTGCCCACTATGCCACCCGCAGCCTGTAAACATCCAAGTTGTACCAGAAAACTTAAAACCCCTCTTAAGAACGATTTCAACTCTGCCTTGTTCAACAGCTGAATGCGAACGAGGATTCAGTTTAATGAACAACATTATAACCGATCTGAGAGCATCTTTGTTAATCTCCAACGTATCTAATCGGATGTTCATAAATAGAAGTGGATCGCCCATTGAACGATTTAATCCAAAAAAATATGTAAGATCTTGGTTGATGAATCATCGTTCAGCAACTGATAGTAGATCAAGAGTTTCTTCTAGAGAAGAACAGTGCTGTAAGGAATTATCTCGTAACGCTTTGTTTATTTATTTATTTATTTATTTTTTGATTGGAGGTTTAACGACCACCGTCAGCAACTTAATGGGCTATAAGCAGTCGCCCGTCCCTAATTTAGGGTCACTGCTTCCGCAGAAGGGAGAGAGCCAGTGCCGCAAGACAACTGTCAACACAACATCCATGCGTCACCGGTATTCGAACCCGGACCCCTTTCGGACGAATGATAGGAGGCCATCGCTCAGACCACTGCGGGTTATTTCAATAAAAATTAAAATAATCTTGTGCATGCTCTTCAGCATGTCATAATTGACAGGAGAGAGGAGAAGATACTTTATTCATAACGTTAAGTGAGCTCATATAGTCATAATTGTTTAAAAGGTACGGTACCCCCACGAGGGTACCGTGCCTTTTTTTTTTTTTTTTATCCATATAGTATAACTTCTGATTTTTAGGATTTTCACATAGTATATATACCCTCTGCTGATTTTACGACTACATCACTGATCTTACTCCCTACAGATTGGTAAAAACACTGTGAGTGCCTCTCCTTGCTCTTCTGATTACGCCCTGGGCTATGTCATGGAAATAAGTAAAGCCAGCGAAACAGTTAAACACACCAGGAAATCGGAAAACACGACTTTTTTCTTTCTTTACTATTCCGATAAAAAAGACTGGGCAGACTTGGCCCGGGAGTAAATGTCTGGGGAAAAGCCCGGGCCGTTGCTTTGTTCTCTAAACCAAGAAAAAGCCCGGCCCGCGGGCCTGGTCGGGTCGGGCCGGGCTCGGGCTTGGCGGACCAGCACGGCCCGTGCAGACCTCTAATACACAGTACCATCAATGAGCTCAGCCTTTCCTGTGTCACCGTAGAACGCAGTTTTGTCTTCACGAATGAAAGTTTTGAGAAGCTCCTATCACAAGAACAACTAGTTACTGGGATTAAGTAAAAGCAGAAAGTTAAAAAAAAAAAAACTATTAAATGCAGAAAATACTAGTAAAAGCAGAAAGTAAAAAAAAAAAAAATATTTAAATTATAACTCATCAATTTGCTGTAAGTAAAAAGAAAGAAATATCAGCTAGCTAACTTTCTAATTGCTCGGTATTCTGATCTAATGTTGGCAAAGGGATAATATTAATGTTTTTAATTTACAAATAACTGGCAAAAATATTAGTTTCTCCCAAGTTTTGCAGATTTGTCGTGACAAATTCTAGGGCTATGGCGCACCCCCTGCACCACCCGTGCGCACGCATATGTACGTTGTGTTAATGATCAAGGCGGAAGGCAAAACAGTTAATCACTTCACGTATTTAGTACTAAAATTCCATTTACATACAATTAAATCGACGGACTTGCATTCAGAACTGGCCGCCATGAATGCATCATCTTAAAATATCACATTGATTTCGGTAATCAAAATGGGCAAAAAAAAAAGAAACAGTAAAAACGGTGTCATCTGCTTTGAAGGAAACTATGCTAACCGTTATGCCGCCGATGCGTGGAATCTTCCTCACTGGAAAGGAAAAGAACTTACTTTTGTCGTGTTGCAGGTCAATAACCTTGGAGCTCGGCAGGTTGCTACCCTACCTTTAAAAAGACTTAAATGAGGACCTTCTGTTTCATGCCGAGATTCACATTCGCTCAAAACAAACTGAAACTTCTTTATTGCAAATAATATTACTTCTTTGCAAATTTATCGAGCCTTTGTAAAGCACGAGTAAGGTTATTAAGCTTCTTCGAAATGAAAGCCCCAAAGGCACGCAAATTTGAGTTGCATTTCCATGGGTAAGGAACATTTCCCAATTATTTCCATCGCGGAGGTATGAAAAGACATTTCCTAGAGTTTTTTTTTTAATTATTTTCTTTCTTTTCGGGGGGAGCAGTAATAATGCACACTCCGTTGGAAATTTTACATGGAAAACTTGAATTGCTGAGGACCAGCAAACAAACAAACTGTGCCTGAGAAAAGCCATCATCTTAAAAATTCCACAGATTAGATCAGATCATATGTAGAGGATTTTAGGAAAAGGAGTACCTGACCCCAGGTCTTAAACAACCCTGAGAAATAGGAAGCTAGGAGATTTGGGCTACAGTGCCCGATAGGAAAGTGACACTGAAGCGAGGTAGAAAGGAAGAGGAAGACGCCCTTATTTATTGCCGGGGGAGGGGAGCAAGTACCCGAGGTCAGACGGCTTAACGTGCCCATCCGACGAACAGCGGATATTTAGTGGTTCGAGCGTTCGAACCTGAGATCTTCTCCGTGGCAGTCACGAACGTGGACCACTAGGCCACCCGCGGTTCAACATTCCACAGGAAAGACAAATCCTTCTTTCCATCTCTCGATTTGTATTTACTTTTATTCATTTATTTATTTCTGGCAATAACAAGATCCCAGGACACAAGATGTAAATACCCGTAATTTTCGGTTGTGCCCTCTATGAAAACCCCTTGTGAGCTGTGGCACACTCACGGGGAGGGCCGATGCAGGCGCAGACTGGGCAGCCGGTATATGCCGCCATGTTTTGGGCCGCTTGCTTAATGCTAACTAAAAAAAAAAAAAAGAAAAAAAAAGAGGAATAATAATATAATAAAAAAAAAAGAATTTACGTATAGGTATTTGTCCTTCACCACACCAAGTTTATAGAAGTAAACCAAGTTATACTAGAACGGCAAAGTTTGTTTACTAATTGACGGCTTCCAAAAAAGAAAAAAAAAATTGTCCCACTGAGCCGCAACATTTTGATACAAGCCCCCACTCTCCTTCTCGACTTTGAAATTTATGCTGCTCGGTTCCTTTCGGCTGATTTTCTGTACGTTAAAACGCTTTTGCTAATTGAAATTGAGGCTGATTAATCAATCAAATAATATAATCAAATATACTATAAATAATCAGGGATAGAAACTCGAAATTCGTTGGATATACGTAATTGCATTGAGGCTCGCTAACGTTTACCGTTAGTTTTGGCTTGCTTTACACGTATGTAAACGTACACGCTTTGCTTTTAAACGAAATCAGCATCTGATTTACCATTTTTTTCGGCCTTACAGTTATATGGGTTTTCGAACTACAGTTTTGGTAAATCTCTTTAGCTACAGCGAAAAATACTGCACCGATTTGAATGTAACTAAAAACACTGCTTTTCGCATCCTTTACTTTCTCTTACTTTATAAATTTGCATTGAAATTCTGCAATTCTAGAAATTTCTAATTCTTGTAAGACAGTTTTTCGCGACTGTTTTTGTTCACAATAGGTAAGTTCTGCAAAAACAATTAATTTTTGCTCATTTGGATATCCCTTCTTACTAAAAGCGAAGAGAATATTTCGATTTTGAATTCAGCTTCCCCAATAAAATTCACAAGAATATCTTACTCAGTCTCTGTCAGAGAACGTACCTTATCTACCGCTTCACCAATAGAAATAATTTCTTTCTTACATTAAACTCAACTAAGGATATCTTATCTGCGATCAAAAGATAAAAAAAATAGGTAAAATGTTAATACAAATAGACGATGTCATCCCTTGTGGGCAGTGGCGCACCCACGGGGAGTGTGCGCCACTGGGTAAAATATAAATGTTAGTTGGTTCATGCCTTAATACAAGCATTGCAGTAATTTGTAGACTTGTGTTGAAATGGTAATGCTGATGTACCGTTAATTTTATGGTTGGGGTATTTTGATTTTTTTTTTTTCAAAAGTGGGCCGCAACAAATCCGTTTCCAGGGCCGTTTATGAATCGCAAGTCCGTCCCCTTGGGCTGACAGAACAGAAAATTATCACGCCAAAGCTGGGGCGGATCCAGGATTTTTGTGAGCGGGGGGCGTAAGTGTCGGGAATAACCGGGGATCTTTCTGATATTTTTTTTCAAAATCAAAAAGTGCTCTAAGTATGTCTATAAATTCTACAAATTCGTTAAGGAAAGTAATATACTTTTAAGTAATACTTTCTTTCACGAAAATTTATTCAATTTGTTATTAAAACCTAACAAATCGAAGCTTTTCCTAGGTCCTGAGGGTAGGGAGCGCCCCCCCTGGATTCGCACTTGCGTCGAAGTTTGAAAAAAAAATCACGATACGCGATCTACATATACTTCTTAATCATGTAGCGTATAATTAAAACATACAATAATTATAAAGGAGTTGTTCTGTTAAATAAATTTAGAAAAAATTAGCCATAAAAAGAACTTCATCTACCGCTTCTTCTAATCATTAAAATTTCTTGTACTGTAACATAACTATACTCGGGGCAAAGCCAACCTGATTACCCTGTTAAGGTTGTGAATTCGATTCACCGAAATGAAATCTCTTGTTTATCAGCATTTCTCTGCGCATTAATGAGGTGCTACGTATACTGTTCTAGTCTGCTTCCCCTAAGGGTGGCTAAGGGCGAGACTAAAGGGAACTTCCCTCGTTCTATCACGATGTCACTCTTCACCCCCAAACCTTCTCAACCTTGCCAACCACCAGACAAACGATTTCCGAATGAGTATTTCAAAACAGCAACCGCGAAAAAAGGACTAAGCTCATTACAATGAGCAATCCAGCCATTATCACTCCGCCTCCGGCTAAGAATGCTCCCTTCCCAGTCGCAGTAAATATCCTCGTGTTAACTGTATAGCCTCTCTGAAGCAAAACAGCACTGACAATGATGCCGCCAAAATGCGAATAAATGTTTTTTTTTTTTTTAGAAACGCGACCGAAACGGGGGATTTTCATTTTTTTTAAATGTGCGTACGTACGCCATTTATAGAGCCTCTGTATGACCATGTGTAGTAGATCTCCGTTCAAGCTCGAACACGGGTTTTATACTAGGACTATATTATGCAGTGGAAGTACACGCTCCGTAACTTAAACTCCATAGTCAGGTTAGCCTTGCCCCGAATATAGTAACTGAATAAAAATAAATTTACAAAAGTCAACCTCCTTCTTTGTTTGTCATGGCACCTGACTATTTTTCCCGTTAAATTTATGGAGAAAATTCTTCGCCCCCCCCACCTTGGGGAAATTTCTGGGTGTGCTACTGCTTTACTGCTTGTGGGTATTCACTTTTGAAGACGTTCAGTCTGACGAATACTGCCCTAACATTCCCTCTTTGTTGAATTTCGACTCATGTAAATTCTAGTTACTTCTCGTTATGTTTTTCATGATGAACGTCATGTCTGAACTCTCATCAGTTTTTCTTGTATGCCCTACGATTGTATTCATTTAAGTCATGATAACTAACATAAGTAAAGAGATAACGCAAACTGAAAGCCCACTACTAATTGGAAACTTCTCTCAAACTAGAGCTTCGTCCGTCTATACATGTGCTACTATTATAATTTTGTGGATCTGTGGTGTAACTCCTACGTTACTACGAGTTTGTAGTGTGTTGAATCTTCTACATTATTAGGCGTTTGTAGTGGTGCTGAAACTTCTATTTTACTGTGACTCACAGGCGTAGAATTTTGTAAATCTCAGGGCGTGCTAAAAAATAAATAAATCCCAATAACGTTCATACGCTAATTTTCTTGAAAATAAATAAAAATGTGTTATACATTGTTGTCCAAAACTTAAGGACGAACACTGTTTCGAAAGGTTACAATCACAAAATCAGACACAACAACTTGCGACAATTTGCTTAACTGAAGACGTTCAGTAGAAAGCCGGTGCGCGTGCAAAATGTCGAATCGTGTGCACAGAAGGTCACGTGGTATCACTTAAGGCTGTCGTTGAATGAGTGTAAAAGGAATTCTATCCTATAACTGCAATGTAAATCCTTTTGCACACATTTTCTCGAAGACTATTACTTTGTAGTGTTTGAAATTTTGAGCACAAATAAAAACGACCCATAGCTAATATATATGCCACAGTTATTATTCCGAAAAATTTGTAAGAATTTTTTTTTTAAATTCAATTTCCAATTTGGCGGTAGATGGTTAGATAAGTAAGCTCAGCAGTGTTTCTGTCTGGAAGAAACGAAATCTCTCATTTCTGTCTGATTTTTTTTATTATCTAGGCCAAATAGAAATAATTGAATTGGGCCAAAAGTGAAACTGCAATCTTGTCTTCCATAAATGATCAGAAATCCTACTTCACGTTCATTTTTTGAAGAGAAAATGTGTACATTTGCCGAGAACCCCTGAATTTGAGCTACAAAAACCCTGCCTACTTACTGAGCTCCACCCCAAATAACGTCATTGGTTAAAACGTAACCGCACGTATTTTTTCTTTTCATTGTGGAGCCAACGAGAGACCGCTTCCATTCTGAATATGGTGAGGCCTGCAGTGATTCGCTAACGCCAACTTCTGGGACCGTCAATCAAGACGTAAAAGCCACACCCAAGGAATGATTTTTGCGCCATTTATCGCAGAAAATGAACTCTAAAATTCATTCAAAGACAGCCTTGAACGGATAAAAGAGAAAAGGGCGTGGTAGACGACATGTGTTTGAAGGAAAATGTGGACGTGAAAGCATAAAGGTACGAAGGTGTAATTTACGTTATGTCTCAAACGGGGACGCGGGGAAGAATTATAGGGGAGCTGGAAGAAGGCCGCCGAGTGAGGGATGTTGCCAGGCAGTTTGGAATTGCTCACAGTGTGGTATCCAGGCTCTGGGCAGTGTTTCAAATCAAAAAAATGTCTCCCAGACACATGATAGGAGGTCGTACTCGCTGTACTACAACGCACGAAGACAGATTTTTAGTTGTAACAGCAAAACGTAATCGCCGCACCATGGCTGGTCAGCTTGCGAGTCGTCTCCATCCCAGCACAAGAACACGGATATCCCGACAAACTGGGGCATGACGTCTGCGACATATAGGGCTATATACTCGAAAGCCTGTAATCCGCGTCCCTTTAATCCAGAGCTCAACGTAGCGCACGTTTTCACTGGTGTTGTATCCTCAGAAATTGGACACGTCATCAGTGGGCCGTATTTTCTGGGGCTATTCTATCATTACCGTGAGCCACCCCGGTGGCGCAGTGATCTAAGTGCTGGCTTGTGATCATTCTTCCGAGATAGTGGGGCATGGAGACTGTGTTTGTTTACGGCACTGGTTCTCTCCCTTCCCTGGAACCAGTGTCCCTAAATTAGGAACGAGCGACTGCTTAGAGCCCATCGAATGACTCACGGTGCTCGTTAAACACTTAAACAAAAAGGACGTCATTACTGTGTCTGCGAGCTACGCCAAGCTGCATTTAGTCCGTGTGGTGAGGTACCAAAGGTCGGAACTATAGTGATAAAAGCTAAACAAGCAGTCGAAGTTTTTTTTTTTTTTTTGCTTGGTAATTTAATCAGCACTGTGAGCAACTCACTCAATGGTCTGCAAACGTCGCCTGTCTCTAATTTAACTAATTTAAGAGCATTTGCTTCAGTGAAGAGAGAGAACTATAGCGCCGTAAGACGAACACATTATCCATACCTCATTTTGGATTCGAACCCGGATCCTCCTTTTTTTTTCCTTTTTTGGCTGGAGGTTTAGCGACCACCGTGAGCAACTCAATGGGCTATTAGCAGTCGCCCGTCCATAATTTATGGTCACTGGTTCCAGGGAAGAGAGAGAGCCAGTGCCGTAAGACAAACACAACCTCCATGCCTCACCGGGATTCGAACCCGGACCCCTTTCGGACGAATGATCAGAGGCCATCGCTTAGACCACTGCGCCACCGGGGCGGCCCGGATCCTCCTTGAACGCATGGCTAGATGTTAGCGTTCCAATTCTAGGGACGGGGCCCTGCTTTGTAGCCCTTAGAGTTGCTTACTGTGGTCATTAAATCCCGAAACAAAAACAAACGAGCAAGGGGGAAAAAAATAGAAAAAAAAAAAAAAAAAAAGACAGATGAGGCGCAATATTTTGTGGTTTGCCCCGAGCGCTGATATGCCTAGTTACGCATCTGTGTATAAGAAAAACAATACATGACCACAGCAAACGGGGAAACAATTATATTGCCAGTATGCGGACACGTGAAAAAAACACAAAAAATTGTTTTTAAATGGACGCACAAATTACACTGTAATCAGTGTTTATGCAAAAGTTACTAATATCCGAAGGACATGGTTGGAGAATGGATGTACAGTGCTTACCGGTAACCAAGCGGAGAGACATTCAGTATGGAATATGTCCACTCCGAACTGCGATGCAGCTCTTACAACATCAGGGCATGCTTCAGCACCAAGTGATCCAGGAGTCACTGAGAGACAAATTGGTGCACTCCTCCCTCAGAGCACTAATGAGGCCTTGCTTGTTTTCTGAAAGGGGATTTCGAGCATCAGTGCGTCTCTCCATTGCATCACAGACTGTTAGATGGAATTGAAGTCTGGGAAGCGTGATGGCCAGTCGATGCGATAAATATCCTCGTTCTCCAGAAGTGTCTGCCCTGTTCTCGTACGACGAGGTGTCCCGTTATCAGGGACGTCGACAAATCCCACCCCGAAAATTATGTTGCCCACCCTGCCGCTCACCCAGTTCAAGATGTGACATATATATATTTTTTTAACTTTAAAATATAATCTGGAATTCACTAAGGAATAATGACTCCGGTGTTTTTCGTCGTGTATTTCCCCCTAGAAGTGTGATTTCTTCTACGTATTTTCCCTTAGAAAGTGCGTTTGTCCTTCTCCGTAGAAAGGTTACCAACATCCGCAGGGCCACGAAAATTCAGTTATTCTCTACTTGTCCAAATCCTAAATTTAAGCCTTTCTTCAAGTTAGTATGACCAGGGGAGAATGAAGAGGGTGAATAATAATGCACTGAGGTCATTAGTAATTGCCCTGCTGTTTGTGCAACTAAGCAGGATATTCCAACACGGAAAGTGAAGACTGCTCTACGGTGATGAGAGCGCAGATCGTATAGCTGACGCCTACTTTGGAAGTGATGAGTGCAAGACAAAGTTGCTGGCTTGAAAAAAAGGAGTTAAGGTGGGTAAAGGTATTGTCTGCGTGTTGGAATCATACACTGGTGTGCAAAAACTAAGGACGAAGAGGAGAAATTATCATAACAACGGAACGAGCAGGCAGAACGGACCGAAAGACCACTCAGGAGATAGACTAGGATCCGGTACGGTAGGGCATGCACATATATGCAGCATGACGTACAGGGGGGTGGGGGTGTCGGAAGGGTATAAAGCACATGGGCGGTGTACGCTCAGCAATTCGGTAATTGCATGGTGTACATCAGTTTGAACGACGTCGAGTTGCAGCCACCGTGTGAGATGGCCAACAGACAATCCAATAGACGACATCTGGATGACTTTACCCGAGGTCACGTCATTGGGAAGTTGGAAGAAGGTCTAAGTGTGACTAGTGTGGCCGAGGAGTTCGGGATCGCTCACAGCATCGTTTCCCGAGCTTGGAGAGCATTTCAAACGACAGGAACAGCTGTCCGAGAGTTTAGCAGTGGTCTTCCACGAGCAACCACGGCGGCGGATGACAGGTATATTTTCCTACAGGCGTATGAAGAGACAGACGGCAGACAGCGGGAGAAATCGCAAGGCACATGCAACAGACAACTGAACGTCCGTTATCGCGTTTTACCGTGGCCAGGAGGCTGCACAAAGGTGGTCTGTTTGCACGACGGCCAGTACGGCGTGTGCCATTAAGGCCTGCTCATCGGAGACGGCGGTTTCTGTGGTGCCAGGAACACAAGAACTGGACACATAGCAATGGGGTCGAGTTCTCTTTACGGATGAGAGCCGATTTAGTCTGACGAGCGATTCTGGACGTATACACATCTGGAGAGAGCAGGGAACACGCAATCACACCTCCAACATCATCGAAAGAGATCGGTTTGGAGGTGGCGGAGTTCTCGTTTGGGGCGGTATCATGCTTGGTAACCGTACTGACCTCCACATCTTCCAAGGAGGTTCAGCCATTAGTGTCCGCTATTGTACCGAGGTTCTCCTGCCTCACGTGCGTCTGTTTAGAGGTGCTGTGGGTCCTGAGTTCCTCTTCATGGACGACAACGCTACACCTCATCGCACAGTGGCTGTCGCAGAGCTATTGGAGAGTGAAGATATTCAACGCATGGATTGGCCCGCAAGATCCCCGGACCTAAATCCAATCGAACACGTGTGGGATCTTCTCGGGAGACGCTTGGCAGCACGTCACCAGCCGCCAGCAGCGATTCCGCAGCTGCGATTGGCGCTACAAGAGGAATGGGCCGCGATGCCTCAACAGCTCCTTGACAACCTCGTCCTCAGCATGGACAGACTTTGTAAATCCCGCAACGCAGTCAGGGGTGATCATATTCCCTACTAAAGACTGGATTTTTCTTGGCAGCCGCCTGTCACATGGACGTTTCTGTCTTGTGTCCAGTTGTGCTCGAAGCTACCTTATCAATAAAGTGCTTTTGTATTCTTTGGATTCCTTGTTTGGACGGTTTTGCTCACTTGTCCCACATTCATACATCTTCGGGATCTTATGGCCTGATTTGAGTCGATGTGGAGCACTTCTGCATGACGTTACATTCGAAAAACCGTCCCGTCCTTAATTTTTGCACGCCAGTGTACTAACCTGAACTTTTGAGGGGAAATGTGCAAGTTAATTATATACTAACTTTAACATTTCCTCTGAACCGTAATACACGTAAACATTTGCTTTAAGTCCTTTCTCCTAGGCATGAAATTTTTTTCTAATCAGGGCGTGTTGCTGGCGGCAGTGTGTCATGTTCAACATACGGGTATGTAACTCTTTAGGTTTACTAATTTTATTAAAAATAGATGGATGGAATGTTAGGAAAAAATGGCTCCAAACTTTAGATTCTTTTGTATTCCAAAAAGTGAAGAAACTTCAACACCGTTCCAAACTTATCCCACCCAAAATAATACTCGCTCACCCGTCGCCCATTATAATTTCGAAGTCTAGCGATGTCCCTGCCCGTTGTCATCATTGAACAGAAATTCTCCAACAGAATCACGGGATAATCGAACATGACGTACAAGAATTTCGTTGCAATATCGTTGGCCAGTCATAGTCCCATTTTCCAGCACCTGTAACTCGGTGCGTCCATTAATCATGATGCCGCCTTACACTAACCCAGGCACCGACCAGGCACCGTCACTAACCCAGGCACCGTCGCGTCGTATCTGCCCCTTTTCTGCGCATTCTAGCGCTGAAACGCAGTACCACTTTCACGCCACATCACCTGACGTCCAGAAAGAAGCCCGAGGACAGACTGAAATGAATTTCATCTATGAAAATAGTCCACCCAGTTCTGAGCGGCTGGCGTTGCCACTGGTGTAACTGTCGGATTTCCAGAGAACACTGCTTTCATCTGTTACTTCACATCATTTGACAATTCTTCCCTGACAAAAAAATGAATATAGTCGATACTTTTTGCTTTTTGCGGGATAGTCATATTCACATTCATGACGAAAAAAAAATGAAAAAACTTTAGCGTCAGAATAAATATTTCGGTGTGGGGAGACACTTTTCAATGTCAATGGTATTTTCAATGGTCAACCAAAATCCAACAGTTCGTTTTAAGGCACTCTCACAACAAAACCAATCACCATGGGAACTGAACATTGGCCAATACTAAGTCTTTGATATTCATTTCACAACAGAACCAATCGCCATAGGAACTCAACTAACATGCTGCCATCTATTGGCCAATACTGAGTGCTTGATATTCTTTTTTGTAATTAGAGGTTTAACGATAACCGTGAGCAACTCAATGGGCTATAAACAGTCGCCCGTCCATAATTTAGGGTCACTGGTTCAGGGAAGGGAGAAAGCCAGTGCCGTAAGACAAACACAACATCCATGCTTCACCGGGATTCGAACCCGGTCCCCTTTTGGAGGGATGATCAGAGGGCAGTTAGCCCCTTAGTGAAGCAGTCCTCAGTTTTAATATTAAGATGTATTCATCTGAGGAAATGCAGATACTGCTTGTGATACCGCAGACAAAATTACTTTGCAGTAAGTTCTTCAACGCGATCATTTAGCACAATATCCTAAGTGACCTCACCAGTGGCGCACCCAGAAATTCCTGTTGGGAGAGGGGGCATAGGGCGTAGCCAAGGATGGGGAATCCCCGGGTCCGTGCCCCCTCTTGAGAGGGATTCAGTAGGAATTTAATGCTATATATATATATATATTTATTTTTTTCCCTGGAGGCTTTAACCGATGAATTAAATTCATGGACTTTCCCCTTAAGAAATTTCTGGATACGCCACTGGAGGGTTGGGGACTATGTGTGTGTCTGTGTGTGTTTATAAATATAAAGTGTGTCTATAAATGAAGTATATAACTTCAGTATGCTATTAAAAAAATACAATAGAAGAAAGATTACTTTAAACGTCAAGAAATGTGGTAAGTGTTAAAGTTTGTTAAGTCAGATCGTTGATGGCGCCAGGTGTCTCACGTAATGAAAAATCTCGTCAAACACGGAATACTGCATACATGACTTCCCCAGTGGAGAAAGCAACGTGCGTATTTTGGTTTGCGGAATCAAAATCTCTAGCAAACAGTTCAGCGTAAGTTCAGAACGAAGTACATGAGACAGCTGCCGACACGAAGCAGGGCCGTGGAGAGCGAGCTCGGGCCCCAGTGCGATAAAATCTCCATGCCAACCCACCTCGGCTCCTCCACTAACCACATAATCCATATTTCCGTTTCCTCACCTACCTGCCGCCCACCATTCCCCTACTTCCCGACAACCCAACCGGTTGCAACCCTTCAATCTTTTTTTTTGCGGTGGATAATTTTTCATATTCTCCCCTCCGTAAACAAAACCTCGAACCCTCCCTTTCGAGAAAAGAATTTTCTCAGAAAACTCTTGAACGCCGTCTACCGATAGACATTCTCATTTTTCTTAGTACTTTTTCATAATCATCACATTTTTCACCTTTCATTTTTAGAGTGTAATATACGTCTAAAGATGCAGCCCTAGGAAAGTATCCACAAAGAGTTTTCATAAGTAAACATTAAATTTTGTGTTTTCTCTTTTAAGTTGCCGCTGTGAACAGGACGACTTCATCGGTCATCGGAATAAAGGAACATAAACGAAGTCGGATTTACGCACAAAGACACTATATTCATTTATAAATATTGCCGCAATGCAAAAATCATGAGTTGAGCATAAAATAAAAAGACAAAAGATGCCGGCTTCTGGTGGGAAAGACAAAGTGACAAAATCCGCATGATGATAATTGTCTGCATCCTTTGATGACTAGCAATAGCATTGTATATCATACACAATGATCTGTGTCGGCGAGTAGCAAAGCAACACGGTGAACCCAATGTGTGGTGTTGGCGTGTAGTTGGAAAGAAAAGAAGAAATGAAAAACGTAATATGGAGAACTTATTTGATTTGCCGCAGGTAACCCACGCACGTGTTGCAGTTAGCCTGGGAACTCAAGTAACATTGAAACACTTCGTGTTTTTTTTTTTTTTTTTTTTTGTCTTTAAAGCAAGTTTTGAAGTTTTTACAGTGACGGCATAAATTACGCATTTTTACGCGTATTGTAAGCGTCACGTAGAAAATATTTTTTCAAGCGTAACTTCCCAACCCTGGTGACAGTACAACTTGAAAAAAAATTCAGTCACCATAAAATAATAATTAGAAGAAAAATTACTTTAGAAACGGGCTCTGGGCTCCCTTAGGGGGAGCGAGCTCCGGTGCTACAGCACTACCCCCCCCCACCACCACATCCTACTCTTGTCAGGCCTGACACGAAGGAGCATCAAACGATGGGTAAATAAATTCAAAGCAATAGGAAACGTCTTGAAAGACAAAGCACTGGGAGACCTTCCATTGCGGATGAAAATGTTGAAGACTTGCGTAAGGCTCATGGCTGTAGCCAAGGGGAGGGATTTTAGGGACCGGTCCCCCTCCGAAATCCCAATCAATTTTTTCGAAATTGAACTTCAACAAATAATGCTTTTGTTTTTTTTTATTTCGCCTTGTACGTCCATTGTGAAGAACGTTCTCTACATTTGGCACTAGGGGATCCTTGTACAATTTCATGTACGCATATGAAACTGTATAGGCACAATTCAGTCTGTTGGAACCTTTTTTTAGCTCATCTGCGAAAAATGACGATGTTATCAAAGGTTTCATCAAGTAAGTATCACCAGCTTCCAGACACACGACATTAATATCAATGTGCGAAACACTTTGGGTTTACAAGCAAGCATGAAGCTTTATTGAGATTCCGAGAAATCTACGTTGTAGTAGTTCTATCGTTACAAAATTTGCAAGATATAAAAAATCGCAAATCCTTCCAAAAATCTCATCAGCTATTATGTGTAATAACCCAAGGCCAGTTTGTAGTCAAACTTTGCACACTTGACTTTGTATTTTCGTGGACATTACCGCTGTCGAAAACTCTTCAAAACGTTGACTGCAATTCAATGACATCACTGGAACATTTTGTTCTCGTGGTAACTTTTCTCGACCATCTAAGAAGTAACGCCATCGATAAATTAGTGCTACTTTTAATGCAGCGTCAAAACTGATCACATAAGTTGATGGAGTTATCGCAATGCCAAGAGTTACATCCCGGATGATTCAAAGAGGGAATATTTCATCAGAAATTCCAGAAATATATTTCCGGAAGAACCTTTTCGTGCCATTTGTTGACCACGTGCGAACACAAATTAATGATCGATTCGAGACTCACAAGACATTAGTCATAGCGCTTCAAATATTTCTACCTCGTCATGTTATGTTACACTGCGAAAGAGAGCTAACGACTTGAAAAAGATTTTATGAAAACATACTTCCAGAGAGCAGTACTCTCATAGTCCGTTTGGCGAAACAAATGGATCAACATAAATGATAATTCAAGACCTGGTAACGCAATGGAGGCCCTTTAACAATGCGATTCAAATCTTTTCCCAGCTCACACACCTTGTTGCAGATTCCTGCTATAGTTTCGATTTCCACAGCTACGCCAGAAAGGACATTTTCAATACTTAGACGATTGAAGGCATATTTAAGAAACTCAACGGGAAAAAACAGACTAAGTAAATTAGCAGTTTTAGCAACCCATTGCAATACTGAGGTGCAACCGGACGAAATTTTAAATCGGTTGATTAAATCTTCAAGGCACGATAATTTTTTATAAGGTGAGTGAAAATGTAAACCTTATTTGTTCTTCTTAACGTAAAAATTTCTTGAATTTGCTGATTTGTACAAATTGTATTATACTTGTGTTAAATGTTTTAATTTTCGCCTTAAAATTTAAAACTTTCAATCGATACATACTGTAATTGTTATTGCTTGTATCAAAACATTGGTTCAACATAATTTTTAATTCATTAAAAACAGTTATCCAAAGGAATGACCTCCCGTTGTGTTTGATTTATGTTTATTGTAAATTTACAGGGGGAAATTTTACAAGTAACGCAAATTTATGAGGAAAATTTTACAAATACTAATCCCAAAAATGGGTGGGGGAAGGACGGGTTGGTATAGTTTTTTGAATTGTAAACTAAAAAAAAATTAGTTCCTATTCAATCATCAAAAGAAATGAATACTTCACCGATAAAAACATTTTGGTCCCCTCCCGAAAAAATTCTTGGCTACGGCCTTGGAAGGCTTGTCTAAGAAGCCCGAAGTCCGTTCGCGTCGCCAGTCGTGAATTCGAAATACTGCGAGCAACAATTCACAAGGTTCAGCATGAACGTGTCCGCCTATATGCATGAAAAGTGTAGTTAGTGCAAAAACTTCGACCGAATGATCAACCACGTTGAAAAGCATTTGCGGTAGACATGCTTAATCCCATTGGCGAAGACCCCACGCTATCTCCATGTGGACGTAGCACGCGCGAGAGAGAGAGCCCGAAGGTTAATGTCTGATTTCGCTTAATGGAAGACAAAGTGATAGGGCTAAACCAACCGTTACTGGCATAACGTACCTGGACATGTTACAATTCGCAATTCCACAACTCCAGGATATTCAAGTCATATTTTTTTCCAGAAAGATGGCGCGCCTCCGCACTGGTCTTTGGATGTACGAAGATCTTTAGACTACCATTTTCCAGGGCGTTGGATTGGACTTTCGGGTCCGACGGCATACCCATGCGATTTTTTTCCCTTTGAGGCGTTATTAAGGACATTATGTACAAGAAAAAGGTTACATCTATCACTGAGCTCAAAGAACGCATTACTGCAGCCTTCCTCCTTGTCACACCTGACATCCTGCAGCGTACGTGGGTGGAACTGGACTATCGTTTAGACATCCTTCAGCGTACGTGGGTGGAACTGGACTATCGTTTAGACATCCTGCGAGCAACCACCAGAGCACACGGGGAGACCCACTGACGTTTTAAAGACAAACTTTCACAGTTACCATGTGTTTTGACATTAAAAGTAAGTTGTTATTTATTGCAGTTTTTTTTTCAATAGCATACTGAGGTTGTATACTTCATTTACGGACATCCTGCATATATGTGCGCGCCCGCTTATAAATATAAATAGATATCGATATGCACGTAGTGTTAGAAAGATAGATAGATATACGTGTCATGTTCTTGGGGCTTTGGAGGGCTTAAGCCCCAAAGCCTACCCGTGGGTGCTTCAATGAATGTCACAGTGAATTTCTTAGCAGGCAGAACTTTCCACGGCAGAAGATATAGTTATTTCCGTCACGCGACTCTCTCCTCTTAGACCCTGTCCCTACGTTGTCTCCAAAACAGCTCTGAATCAATGGCGTGCATGGTCGGAATCGCCTCAATCGCGATTCCGTATACACACTTATGAAATACGCGCACGGGAAGGGTCATGAATTGGTAAGTCTGAAACTGGACGGGCACAGGCACGGACAGGGCCTTAAACTTTCGAAGTGTCAGTTATGGCCCAGGACGGGTTTTCCAAGTTATGGCCCGTTTAGATCTCTTCCCCAAACCACTTTACTGTCTCTTATACCTCGAAAAATGGGAGCTATACAATAAAATACATCTATGACTTTGTGAATTCTATATAACTCCACACTTGATGTCACCGTTCAACCTAAAGAGCATGTAACACGACCTAATCACACGCCACCTATCTTATTCTTTAGCGCTCGGTTGCTCCGATACTGGCATCATATGGGCCGCGGATGGCCTAGTGGGCAACGTTCGTGACTGCTATGGAAAGGACCTCAGGTTCGATTCCAGGCAGGTACAAACGATCGATCCACTAAATATCCGCCGTGCGTCGGATGGGCACGTTAAACCGTCGGACCCTGGGTACTGTTCCCCTCGGTAATTAATAAGGGCGTCTTCCTCCCCTTTTTACTTCGCTTCCGTGTCAGTTTCCAATCGGGCACTCTAGCCCAAATCTCCTAGCTTCCTATTTCTAAGGGTTGTTTAAGACCTGGTGTCAGACACTCCCTTCCTAAAATCCTCTACATATGATCATTTGATCATCACTGGTATCATATGAATGTATTTAATCGGTTGGGTCAGGAGATGTAATGCTTATGGGGTCATTTCATGGTTCCAAAACTGCATACCATTCAATTCCTTAAGTATTGCTCTTGTTGGTACGAATTCATCGTGTCATTCAGCACTCTATCTATCAGCTGCCAAACTATGGCGCTATTCTGCCCAACAGTGAGGGCTGTTCTCGATAGTATCTCATAGTTCACAATAAATTGATCAGGAAATATGTGCGTGTGTGTGTGTGGCCGAGTGGTCACTTGAATTCTGGAGCAGTTCCGCCATTGCAGCGGATGCAGAATAGCATTTTCGCCTGAGAAATAGCAGACAAACATAATTTGAACCATGTTTTTAGAAAAAAATTGTAAACTCCAGATACAATGCACATGTTGGATAGTATTTTGAAAATAAAGCGAAGGACTCGTGACGCATGCAATTAAAAGGATTAAAAAAGTATTATTGATTCCGAAAACACAAAACTTACCTATGCACACAGAAATGTAGCTGCTGCTGAGAGCAAGCAGTAAGGAGCTAACTGCCAGGGAAATGCATCCCGCTATTCCAAGCGAAGCATCTAGGAAATGAAAGGCTCTCGCAATGGCTATGACCAGAACAGAGAAGGACGACAGAGCTATCAGTCCAATGGCTCCCAACATTTCCGTGCCGTAGGAATTCCACTGAAAACCCTTTATGAGGTACACTGGGATCGTCTCTTCATTTCCTGAAAACGAACAAATAACTCCACACTCATGATAAAGAATACAAAATAAGTTATACTGTGTTCACTACATTTCTGCAGACGAATTACGACGAAATTTATACCAGTTCGATAGATTTCAGAATTTGTAGATCTCACGAAGTTCTTGAACTTATTTTTGTCAGACTGGTTGGAGAAAGTCAGAGGACGACAGAGCTATCAGTCCAACGGCTCCCAATATTTCCATACGGTAGGAATTCCACTGAAAACCTTTTATGTGGTACACTGGGATCGCCTCTTCATTTCCTGAAAACAAATGAATAACTCCACACTCATGATAAAGAATACAAAATACATTAGAAGCATCCAGGAAATGAAAGGCAAAGTAGCGGTAGTGGGATAGTAGGGAATCAGGTCATACGTATAAAGTCGTGTACTCGGTAGATTTCTTGGAGAGTCAGCTTTGTTTTATTTAATTCTTGAAAGCGATAGGCAACCGTTCGTTTCTAATTTAGGGCCGCTGTTTGTAGAGGAGGGACAGGACTAGTGGCATAAAATAGAAAACAGCATTCACACCTTATTTGTGTCATCAAAGAAGATAAATGCCTGCGCATTAACCTTTCTATTATCGGCACCACGAGAAGACTGAGTTAAACTTACTTCTCTGCATGCTTACCGTCTTAGTGAATTAGGAAACCTGTTGTCGTGGATTTGTTACACATTAACTACAAAATTTTAGACATTCCTACTATGCAATGCATCCTTCCAGTGCTTACGTATGGTGCAGAGACGTGGACCTCAACTAAAAGAGACATACAAAGGTGTGACGTATATTCTAGATTAACTTTCCTTTTTTAGTTTCTTTCCCTATGTAATTCTTGAGTTTATTCTCAGTATTTTTCCCGCTTAACGAAATATCTTTTCCTTCAAATGAATACGTTTGGCAACACAATTGAGGTGGAATGCACGTGACGTATGCATGTAATAAGATAAGAACAAGAGATAAAAAGCCACTACTGATCTGTTGTATGAGAGAGGTGTTGATATTATTGAGGTGTGTTAATAAGAGCGATTATTGAGAGCTATTATTGTGAGCGATTATGATGAGCGTTGTTAAGAAAGTGCTGTACGAGAGAATTGAAGAGTGTTGAGATAAATGTGTGGAGAGTGTTGTGATTACATTCCGAATAAAGGACTGTTTCCGTAAGTTGACTTCTGGTTATATGTTTTGTCTGGCCGTTAAGGTTTGTTTCAGTTAAGAACAATTTATTAGTATGTTGATATTTTAAGTTAGCGTAAAGGTACAAGACTTACTTTTACGCCACAAAGGCTGCAGACAACTCAAAGCAGCATGGAGAGGTGCATGCTTGGTGTAACCAGGAGAGATAAAAAGAGGAACTCGTGGATCCGAAAAATGACAAGAGTGGAGGACATCATGATCAGAGTTAAATCCCTGAAATGGCAATGGGCTGGACATACTGCCAGAAAGACAGACCATCGATGGACAGCCGAAATTTTAGATTGGATTCCAAGGGACAGGAAAAGACCCATAAGAAGACCACATGGGAGATGGGTGGATGAAATTCGAAAGTATGCGGGAGTGACATGGAGGAGACTGACACAAGACAGACCGTTGTGGAGCAAACTTGGGGAGACCTTCGTCCAGCAGTGGATTAATAATGGTTGACAATGATGATGATGAATGATGTACATTAATGAATATTTTTTTTATATACTGTGACGTACCTGCCAGCAGGACGCACACGACATAAAGGCACATAGCAATCAGAATGAACGTCTGCGTAGCTCAGTTGGTAGAGCGACTTGTTCCGGAATAAGCGGACTCGGGTTCGAATCCCAGCGTAGACCAGAAATGACGGAGAAATTTACTTCGTTATAATACTAGCTTACCGAACTAATACTACTGTTGTGTAACTGAAGTACATTGTTAAAAATTTTGTGGTAGCTTGCGCCAGAAGTGGTACTACACTAGCTGCACCACTTTCTGAGAAATGATACGCTTTTGTGTGATGCAAACAAAACCCAACAACATTGTGCAATTTTGCACCACATTTACGCTGCACTTTCGGATACAGTTCACACCATGCTTCCTGAAGAGCGTCCCATAATTCCGTAATATTCCCCAGTGGAGGATTCCTGACATTGACGGCACATTGAACAGCATCCCAAATGTGTTTGATGGTGTTTAAATCTGGAGAAAGAGGGGGCCAAGTCAGGATGCCAAACTATGTTCCTCCAGCCCTAATTGGACGACTGTGGACCTGCGCGGCGGCGCATTGTAGTGCTGGAAGAAGTCGTACCCGCAGGAAAAGTTGCATGACACGAACGCGTGCAAATGATCTCCAAGAATGGTTACGTAGCCTCCACGGGTCAGAGAGGTCTGCAGACGTATGAGGGGTCCTAATGTGCGTGCCAGCTGAAAACACTCCACACCATTACATAACCACCGCCGGCCTGCACTGTACTATGTAAGCATGCGGGATCCATTGCTTCGTGGGGTTGTCCTCACAACCCGGAGTCGGCCATCTGCCCGAAAACAGTTGGTACCGCAATTTGTCGGGTCAGCAATGACACTCGAGTGGGCCGTCGGTTCCGGAGCTCCATAGAACACAGAGAACGTTGCACTGTCCGAACGCTGACGCTACTACTGGCCCCCAGCATTGAATTGCACTGTGAATTGCGGAAATGTCGCACGTCAGGCAGATGTTACAATGCGTGCCTGACGTCACTGTCCACGATTGTCCAGGGCTTTTCGACGGCCATAACGGTCTAGCACTCTATATGTTTTCCCTTATTTTTGTAGCCCAGGCGCACCCTTGAAAATGTTGACAGTGTAACGTATATTCTATTTTAACTTTCCTTTTGAGATTCTTTTCCTCTGTAAATTTGAGTTTGTTCTCTCAGACATTTTCAAATCTTAACGTTATGTCTTTTCCCTCAAACGAGAATAATGTTGGCAACACCCTGAAGTCGGAACAAGAGTGACGTATGTGTGGCCGGATAAGAACGATAGATAAAAAAGGCAATGTAGCGGTTGTTTACGGGGGGATTGATGTTATTGATGAGAGACGTGATGTTATATTATGATTGGATATTGATGATAGATCACTGATACTGTATTGAGTACGCCAATAAATAATACGTGAGTGTAGAGTCAACCAATGCAAGCAAATAAAAGTATTTGTAAGTCTGTCAAACATCTTTCTTGTAAAGAGTGTGGGTACTTTCTAATACACTGCCGGACAATTGCTAAGGACGGATGACAATAGCAACGATAGCAACCATAAAATGGAAGGCAAGAAAATGTTGAAATTAGCATAAGTGCGGGATACAGTAAGACGTGTTGTGCGTATGCAAATTTTGGATTGCCGAACTTGTTCGTGACGTCATAGCGCTGATAAGAGATATAAAGGATTTGACGCGTATTGACCGTTGTTGTTCAAACGCAAAGTTGAAAGGGAAAGAATCAATTGACGAACTTGCAAGTTTCAGTATATCTTCCCGACATCACCTAGATGATTTTACGCGTTGCCGTATTATTGGCAAGATTGAAGAAGGGCGAAAAATAACAGATGTTGCCAGGGAGTTTGACGTCAGCCACAGTGTTGTTTCAAGGCTTTGGAAATCATTTCAAACAAATGGAGAGTGCAGCAAACGTCACGGGGGAGGTCGTGTTCGCAGTACGACACCTGCAGAAGATCGGTACATAGTGCTATCAACAAAAAGACGCCGGCGCAGCACAGCTAGTGAGGTAGCAAATCAGTTTATGGCTGCTACTGGCAAGCGGATCTCCCGAAAAACTGTCGCCAGACGTTTGCATGAAGGAGGACTATACGCCCGCCGTCCTGTTGTGTGCATCCCATTGTCCAGACGTCACCATACCGCCCGTTTGCAATGGTGCCATCAACATCGCAATTGAACTGATAACGACTGGTCTGCTGTCCTCTTCTCAGATGAGAGTAGATACAGTCTATCGTCTGATTGTCGACGACAACTGATCTGGCGTGATAGTGGTACTGCATATTGTCCAGCAAACATACAGGAAAGGGACCGATATCCGACATGTAGTGTCATGGTATGGGCTGACATCATGATCAATGGCCGTACGTCCCTCTATGTTCTTCCAACTGGGACTATGACTGGCCAACGATACTTTAATGATGTTCTGCTACCTCATGTTCGCATGTTCCGTGGTGCTGTCGGTGATAGATTCATTTTCATGGACGACAACGCGACATGTCATCGAAAAGTCGCTGTCCAGGAGTGTCTTGAGAGCGAAAATATTCAACGCCTCGTATGGCCAGCACGTTATCCAGATCTGTCTGAATCCCATTGAAAATGTGTGGGATGCTTTGGGGAGGAGTCTTGCTGGTCGCCAATGCCCTCCAATAAACAAGGACACCCTCATCCGTGCACTGACAGAGGAATGGGATAAATTACCCCAACAGCTGCTTGATAATGTTGTGCAAAGCATGACGCGACGTGTGGAATCTTGCATCGCCCTCCATGGGGGCCATATCCCGTATTGACATCTTACGCCGGAACGCCTGCGGACGGTAATTGCATTTTTTTCACTTTTACGTATTCTGCACAAAATGGCCTGTTTGTCCCTTGAACACGTTCCAAAGCCTCTGGATTTCAGAGCAGAATAAATTGTCTTTCTTGTAATGTCCTGGCATTCTGACATTATTTTATTTCACTTGGCATCCAACAACACTTACTTTTTTATGCGCTATGTAGCCGTTTATGATCCGTTCTTAGCAATTGTCCAGCAGTGTATTACAAAACGTAATTACTACCGTAAGGACTAAGTTACAACGGAAAGCAAATTACGTTATAAAGCTGTGTAAATCCAAATTTCGTGGTAATTTCCGAGATGGAGTGACCTATTTCCCGGGCGCCGATCACCATACCACGTTCGAAATCGCTCAAATCCTGATAAACTACCATCTGAACTGCGAATGCTACGACCTGAGCATGCGCAAGTTCGATACACAAGAACACGAACGGAAGATTCAAACATTGAGGCAACCCCAATCGTTCATAACCTATCGTACGGTTGACGCATCTTGCCCCTAACCATAGATTTAGTCGACTGCATGAAGGCTGCAGACAGCTATGACATTCGGGGTAAAGACGTGACGCCGTAGGTCCAGCTGCTTTAGAAAGGAGGAAGGAGCAGGTGCTCCACAGGAAAGATCAGAATGAAAAGAAGGTGAAGAGAGAGAATGAGAGTATATGCATCGCTAAAGCTGAATGCTAAGTGATGAAGCAAGCTGAATAAATCCAGACATGGAGCAATAACTCTGCATTACTTAGATTAGATAATTTTGGCCAGGCCGGTAAATTAAATTGATAGGGGTGAGGCAATTTGAATTTAATTAACTTGCAATGGTGGTCCAGGGTATAAATGTTATATATTGTATGTCTTGTGTCGTCTTGCAGAAGCTGCTATGTTAACATGTTAGTTGGAGTATTCATTTGTAATGATTTATTTGAAAGGCTGCAGACAAGTCAAAGAAGCATGGAGAGGCGCATGCTTGGTGTAACTTGGAGAGATAAGAAGAGGAACTCGTGGATCCGAAAAATGACAAGAGTGGAAGACATCATGATCAGAGTAAAATTCCTGAAATGGCAATGGGCTGGACATACTGCCAGAAGGACAGACCATCGATGGACAGCCGAAATTTTAGATTGGATTCCAAGGAACAGGAAAAGACCCAGAAGAAGACCACATGGGAGATGGGTGGATGAAATTCGAAAGTATGCGGGAGTAACATGGAGGAGACTGGCACAAGACAGGTCGTTGTGGAAGAGGCTTGGAGAGACCTTCGTCCAGCAGTAGATAGATAATGGTTGACGATGATGATGATTTGGCTAGTTTGTGGAGGTTATAGTAATATAGAGAAGGATATACTTTTTCTTTATTCCTTTCTTCAGTCTACAATGTATTGTACATTCATCATTATTTGTCATCGAAGAATGTGTCAATTTGAAGTTGTTTATTATTGATGGTAATATACACTGACGGAAAAAAATCCCAACACCAAGAAGGGGTTGTGTTAGATAAACGACAGTTGGTAGGCGGTGAGAGTACATCTGTAAGATGCCGTCTATGCAAATTTCGTGCTCGGCGCATACGTGTGGCGCTGGTAGCGCCCCTCGGAACATGCAAAGCAGGTTTGCTGTAAATACGCGCTGTAACGTTCATGAGCGTTAGTTATCGTTGAGATTCGACGTAGTGTGTTGATGTTAGTCAAGAATGCCTTTAAGAAGACGAAGAAGCCATTATCAACAGCTCACGGAGTTTGAACGAGGTCGTGTATAGGGCTACGAGAAGGTGGATTTTCTTTCCGCAATATTGCAGAACGACTTGGCAGGAATGTAGCCACTGTGCATGATTGTTGGCAGCGGTGGTCAAGGGAAGGTACTGCCTCAAGAAGACCGGGTTCCGGCCGGCCACGTGGCACTACTGAGAGGGAAGACCACCGTGTACGGCGTATGGCCGTGGCGCATCGTACTGCGTCTGCGGCAGCAATTCGGGCTACAGTTGCCCCCACAGTGACACAGCGAACTGTTACAAATCGGTTACTTGAAGGACAGCTCCGAGCCAGACGCCCTGTAGCGTGCTTTCCACTTACTCCAAACCACTGCCGTTTGCGACGTCAGTGGTGTCAAGCTAGAGCTCATTGGAGGACGGAGTGGAGATCTGTTGTGTTTTCTGATGAAAGCCGGTTCTGCCTGGGTGCCAGTGATGGCCGTGTGTTGGTTAGAAGGTGGCCAGGGTGAGCGCCTGCAACCAACCTGTCTGCGGCCGAGACACTCTGGACCTACACCTGGAGTTATGGTCTGGGGAGCAATTTCCTATGACAGCAGGAGCACTCGCGTGGTTATCCCACGCACCCTGACGGCACAGTGGTACGTCGGTCTGGTGATTCAACCTGTTGTGCTGCCATTCATGAACAGTATTCCAGGGGGTATTTTCCAACAGGTTAACGCTCGCCCGCATACCGCTGTTGTAACCCAACATGCTCTACAGAGTGTCGACATGTTGCCGTGGCCTGCTAGATCACCAGATCTTTCACCAATCGAGCACGTATGGGACATCATTGGACGACAACTCCAGCGTCACTCCCAACCAGCATTAACCGTCCCTGTATTGACCGACCAAGTGCAACAGGCATGGAACTCCATCCCACAAACTGACATCCAGCACCTGTACGACACAATGCATGAACGTTTGCGTGCTTGCATTCAACAATCTGGCGGTTACACCGGTTATTAATGTACCAGCATTTCACATTTAAAATGGCTCTTCTCGCGCTTACATTAAGCTGTGATCTTGAAACCTTAATCGATTAAATATGTTACCTATACAAATGTACTGCCGCCATTTCATTCCTCTACAACTATTTTTTCGTGGTGTTGGGATTTTTTTTCCGTCAGTGTATTTTGGAATTTCTTTTTCAAAGGAATAGAACGTTATAATTGTTCTTGGTCATTCGCTATTGTACCAAAATAGTCTTTCAGTATAAGAGACTTGCAAGTTGGCTTTAAGGAAGTGATCAGAGACTTCTGTCGTTGATATCGATAAGGGTACTTCTTTGTTTATGTATTTTCTTTGTCTTTTTGTCGTTTCAGTTTCATTGTTATCTTAAACTCCAATAATCTAATCAATTTTTCGGTTGATACTGTCTTTGATTCTTCCCTTCATGAATGCCGATTTTACTGTATTTCTAATTGTCTCCTCATGAAACTTCTTAATTTTTTCAATTTGCTTGTTATTTCATTGTGTAGATTATTGTGCCTTTTTCTTATTCAGCTTACGGTTTTGCTTATGTACCGCTTATGGTTTTGCTTATAGATATATGGACTCAGTGATAGCATAGTTTGCAGATGGATGGTTGCAATTAACATTAGATATAGTAGGTTTACTACTTACAGTTGTTTGTTGGATTGGCTTGTACTTCCTCTTAGTATTACTTTGTTTATTTGAGTTTTTAGTCTTATAGTTTGTTCGTTGAGTAATACCCAACTTTTAACATCTATTCGTTATCGTATTCTGTAGTGTTTTTACCAAATGTAAAGGTCGACTGTATTTTATATATATCTCAGAAGAGTAATTTACTTCTTCATTTGGGTGTGTTATAGTTCTTTCATAAAAATTTTTACTGACATCTAGTATAAATTTCTCAACTCTTCTAATATTATATTTGTTCATAAGTTTTAACATATTTTCCTTTGGCTTTGGTGTAAGAATTTGCCGTATTACACTATTTTGAAATTTTTGTTGCTTGTTAAGCTGTTCCTGTGAGCAATTGCCCCAAATAGGTGCTCCATACGTGATTGTTGGGAGCAGATAGACGTTCCATATCATTATCTACCTGAGCTTGCGGAGATATCTGCCTCTATATATACGTCGCTTGCGGACGATACCATTTTCCGCATGGGTCTGGTGGCATGTAATGGAAATGGCAGAGCACTTCCCAGTTTTTCTGGCACCTCAGTGTATCGTGAACAGATGTTTAATTTTACGAGATAAATCAATGGTCGTCTGTTTAGCGCTCTTTATGTTCAGTCCCGGTAAACGTTTAAACGAAGTTTTCATTGTAAAAATTACGAAATATCAAATATTTCAATTGACTACCACAGTCTGCTAGGTTAGGTGACTTCATTATTAGCTTACCCAGATATTTTGCTACCTCAGCTTTGTTGTATTACTGCAAGTTTGTCGTTAAGTGTCAATATGATTTTGTTAAAAAATCCGAATTAGTTCTTGCTTCAACTAATCTACTTTTTCATCGTTGTGACTTCTACTTACTCAACTGTCAGGCTTCGTAAGCTGCTTATAACTAGTGCACAAGCAACAAATAAAGACAGTTGTGGTCGTCAAACTGTAAGCGATGTGTGTGTGCGCGTTACCTTCTCTTTATTTAAACCTTGAGTGAACAAAAATACTTTCAGGTAAATTTTGAGATGTGATCCTATTTGATGCCATTTGAACACAATGAAAAAAACACTTGTTCAAAAACACATCTAGTCTACAGAAAATGTGTCATTGTTTTGAAAGAAATACGGGATTACGCCATATAATACAAATCTTAAAGACGACAATCCAATTTTTGGCGCAAATGTGACAAGAATGGTAAGTCAGATAATATTCAAAAACTTGAAAATTTCTCATCGTCCTGGAGCGGGATTCGAACCCGCGTCTCCCAGAAAACGGCCGGGTATGCTAACCACTACACCACGACCAAGTTTCCGATCAATTTGAATATAACCATCACAAGATTCGCTAGTCGAAGCCAAAAATCGGATTGTCATCTTTAAGATTTGTATTATATGGCGTAATCCCGTATTTCTTTCTTTCATGATTTATCTGCTTCTCCGGGCAAACACGGGATAAGATTCTTAACCTCCAGATTCGCTAAACATGAATGCCGGTTGCTTCGACTGGCAAATCCTGTGATGGTTATATTCAAATTGATCGGAAACTTGGTCGTTCTGGGTGGTGTAGTGGTTAGCATACCCGGGCGCTTTCTGGGAGATGCGGGTTCGAATCCCGCTCTAGGACGATGAGAATTTTCAAGTTTTCGGATATTATCTGACTTACCATTCTTGTCCCATTTGCGCTAAAAATCGGATTGTCATCTTTAAGATTTGTATTATCATTGTTTGCTGAAACCTTTATTCCTTATGACGGTTTCTAGTCTCTCTACCAGTTTTTTTGTAAATGTCCGCCAATATGTTCTGCTAGTCGGCGTTCAAAGCAGTGACCAGTTCAACTTTCTTCGTTGGGCGATCGCTTTTTCACGCCCCCAACCATCCAATTCGTCCCGGAAATTCTCTCCAACTTTTCGACGCCCATATCCTCGAACTAATCTGTAACTACGTGAGAAGTATGACATGGAACGTTGTCCTGCTGGTAGAGGTGAACGGGTCTTCCCCAAGATATTTCCACAATGTTGGCAGTGCGTAATTATCCTGGACGCCTAGACAGAGCTCAAAATTCATGGTTTTGTTCAAAATGACTAATGGGCCCAAGCCGAACCACGAGAAACAGTGCCATACCATCACGCGAACTACACCAAACTTCATTGTTGGGACAATACACTCTGGAAGGTCCTTTCTCCCCACATCAGCCACTTCAGGAACGACCACCCGACTTGTAGACTGTGTACCGTAACTTGACTGTCTAAAGAACAGTTTTCCATTGTCTACTGTCCAACATTGACATAAATTGTGTACAGTTTGAAGTGCAATTTCCCACTGTCTACTGTCAAAGACCGACATAGACTGTGCACCGCGACTCGACAATCTAATGTACAGTTTTTCCACTGTCTACTGCCCAAGATCCACATAGACTGTCGAGTCTCAAGTCTAACAGACTCGACAGTCTAACAGTTTTCCACTGTCCAAGATCGACATAGACTGTGTTCCGGGACTCGGCAGTAGAAAATATAGTTTTCCACTGGTCTGATATCCAAGATCGACATACGCACGACATTGACATAGACACGTTGTCCAATATCGACCCCTTGACTCATCAGTCTAAAGTACAGTTTTCCACTGTCTACTGTACAGGATCCACAAAGACTGTTTACCGTGATGCGACAGTCTAATGTAGTTTTCTACTGTCTACTGTCCAAGATCCACATACACTGAAGAGCAATTGAATTAGAGATACCTGTCTAGTAACGTGTAGCACCACCTTTCGTCCTGATGACGGCGGCGATTCGTCTCGGCATGGACTCGACAAGACACCGGAAGCGTTGGGAAGCCATACGAATCCACGACCCCTGAACAAGCTCCCACAGTTTACGAAGATTTGATGGAGGCAGGTCAGAGCCTCGAACATCTCTCTCGATGGCATCCCAGATGTGCTCGATGAGATTGATGTCAGGTGACCTAGCTAGCCAAGGAAGCGAGGTCACGTCGGTGGAGTGTTCATCCAACCATTCGGATACAGTTCAGGAGCAATGGCACGGTGAATTTCCTTGTTGCAGGATGAGGTCCTCAGTGGGATGTTGAAGACGCACAAACGGGAGCAAGTGGTCGTCCAGGATAACCCGGTAACGTTGACCTGTGAGGGACGATGTAACAGGTACCAGGAGTCCCATTTCAGTCCACGTAAGCAGTCTCCAGACGATAATGCCACCCCCACCAGCTTGAAGAGTACCCTGTGGGCAAGAAGGATCCATCGCTTCATGTGGTTTGCGCCGTACTCGTATCCTGCTATCCGTATGTAACAATGTGAATCTCGACTCATCAGTCCAGGCAACATTTTTCCACACGTCTAGTGTCCAGTGGTGATGTTCCCGCACCCATGCTAATCTTTTCACCCTGTGATGTGCGGTCAGCAGCGGTACCCTTGTGGGACGATGGCTTCTGTACCCCATAACGAGGAGATGGTCCTGGATGGTGTGGCTGCTTACACGTTTTTGTGCACCAGCGTTAAATTGCTGAGTGATTTCTTGCACTGTGGCCCGTCTATCCACTGTTACAATGCGAGCTAGCCGACGATGACCCCGCTCATCCACACGCTGTTGTCCACGGCAGTTGGCCCTTGCAGGGATGGTTTTACCGGATTTGATGTACTCACGGTGCACCCGTGACACAGTGGATCGTGAAAATCCCAGTGCCTGCACGACTTTCGACGAGATGGAGTGAGTCATTCGTCAGGCCCCGACAATTTGCCCACGATCAAATGCGCTTAGATCCTTCGTCTTACCCATACTGCGTCCGACTCTTACTGATTCCCGTCGCATCACTCCTTATATTGTTGGATCGCTGCATACGTCATGTCGTTTCCGTTTACAGGGCCGCACACAGCGCCACATTTGAATAACGCCAGCTGTCTCTAATTCAATTGCTCTTCAGTGTAGACTATGTACCGTGACTAGACAGGTTAAAGTACAGTTTTCCACTATCCAAGATGGACATAGATTGTGTACTGTGGCTTGACAGTCGAAATTCCAGTTTTGCAGTGGTCTGTCCAAGACCGACATTCCTAACACAACGCTAATCGAGGTGTGACATTAGTCGAAGTGATTAGCTGCTTGTAGATGACTGCTAGACCGTGGTAACCCATGTAGTGCAGCATCCTAAGAAATGTACTTGTGCTAACGTCAGTCCTAATTGTCTCACATAGGGCGTGCGTGATATCAGACAATGTTCATTTGCATTGTGAGCGGCCAGTTAGATGCAGAGCTCTCCCGCCACGTTCTGTTATTTTCATAGGTCTACTAGATCTTTTCTTGGCAGGTTCAGCACCAGATTTTACTATTTGCATATCACATCACCAACCGTCTATCTAGAAATCTTCAATGTCACTGAAAGTCACGTACGGAGTGATTTCATACGTGGAACCCTATTATCAATTCGCGCTGAAAACTAGTTAACTCTGTCGATCAAGGCATGTTGCATTCAAAGCTGTGCTATTTATCTGTGACGTGGTGTTTGTATAGGACCTAATTCAATACCATTAGAGGAACGTCAAGATATCAATGGTAGGAAATTATATTTTATAGTTACATCTCTTGAAAAGCAGAAAGAAGTACTTACCATACCATACTGTGCACCAAAAGCAAAATGCCATCAGGCAAATTATGATGAAGAAGCGAACGTTGGATATCCTTTTCTTGAAGACACAGTGAACGGCATCTGCCACGTTAATGGGAGCAATAACATTTTTCCATGGATTCCCGTTGAAATCCCCCAGAATAAAAACTGATTCAGACATCATGACTTTGATCACAATGACTAATAGGATCTCTATCATAATTTTAGTGAAGAACACAATTAGAATCAGCCGCGAAACAGAGAAACCTGCTTCTTGAAAATCACAAAGTCGAGGAACAAGTTTCCCAATTCCTTCTCCCATGTAAATCAAACAGAAAAGCAATCCAAGGTTCCATGTTCTGGAACGGAAGTCTGTCCTGTCTGTAATGTAGCAAATGCACCCAACGGCTGAGAGCACTGAGGTACCGGAGAGCCCGTACGTTGCTGAGGGGAAGAGCATCCAGTACGATGGCACTGACGAAAAAACACTAAGAGCAACGATCTGGATGTCGTAGAAGACGAGTCCCAGAAGTGGAAGAATGAGCAACAATTTGCGGCCATGTCTGTCGCTCCAGGATGGCAAGAACACACAGGGTAACAGAGCAATCAAGTTCTGGATCAACAGCCCGTGAGATACACAGGAGCTCAACTGTTCGCCTCCAGAGCTTGAATCTGTCTCGTCTCCAAGAGAGTAGTCGGAGGCATTCGAGCAGTTTCGGAGTCCATGAAAAGATCGCACTAGTTGAAAGCTCGATGTCTGCAGAAACGCTGTGGCAAACCCTAATGCTATAGCACCTTTCTTTGACTGTCGTGCTTGGGGCATGTTCAGGCAAACGTCTGCGGAAAACTTCCGGATTATTTCCATGAAGCGGCAAAAACCCTGCAAAAGGAAGTAGCAATATTAATAACGCAATTACACAACAGTTTTATTACTTAAGATTTATTGCCACGGCAAGCCATTTGCCGGTGGCGGAAATCGAACAAGCATCCTTCTTCTCCGGAGCCGAATGCTTTCCCGACTAAGCTACACCGACGAAGCTTGTCGCTGGATTCCTTGAGAAAGGGCTGGGACGGAATCGTAGGTTTCCGGGGCAGCTGGCAAACCACACTTGAAGGAGAGCTCACTGTAGAAGGAATTCTCACTAATTCCAGACTGTGGAACGAACACAGTACATGTCACGTATATCTCCCCTTGAGAAAGGGTTGGGGCGGAATCGAAGGTTTGCGGGTGAGATGGCAAACTACGCTTGAAGGAGAGCTCACTGTAGAAGGAATTCTCACTAATTCCAGACTGTAGAACGAACACAGTACATGTCACGTATATCTCCCCTTAAGAAAGGGCTTGGGCGGAATCGTAGGTTTCCGGGTGAGATGGCAAACTATGCTTGAAGGAGAGCTTGCTGTAGAAGGAATCCTCACTAATTCCAGACTGTGGAACGAACACAGTACATGTCACGTATATCTCCCCTTGAGAAAGGGCTGGGGCGGAATCGTAGGTTTCCGTGTCAGCTGGCAAACCACGCTTGAAGGAGAGCTCACTGTAGAAGGAATTCTCACTAATTCCAGACTGTAGAAAGAACAAAGCACATGTCACGTGTATCTCCCCTTGAGAAAAGGCTGGGGCGGAATCGTAGGTTTCCGGGTCAGCTAGCAAACTACGCTTGAATGAGAGCTCACTGTAGAAGAAGGATGACGTCATTCATGTTACTCCTCAGATTGTTTCTTCTCAACAGTTTATCGCTTCCACGAATATCCTTAGACATTTCGGCGACACTGACAGTGGGTTAAAGAGTAATTAAAAATAATACACTGCCGGACATATGCTAAGGACGGATGACAATAGCAACGATAGCAACCATAAAATGGAAGGCAGGAAAATGTGGAAATTAGCATAAGTGCGGGATACAGTAAGACATGTTGTGCGTATGCAAATTTTGGATTGCCGAACTTGTTCGTGACGTCATAGCGCTGATAAGAGATATAAAGGATTTGACGCGTATTGACCGTTGTTGTTCAAACGCAAAGTTGAAAGGGAAAGAATCAATTGACGAACTTGCAATTTTCAGTATGTCTTTCCGACATCACCTAGATGATTTTACGCGTGGCCGTATTATTGGCAAGATTGAAAAAGGGCGAAAAATAACAGATGTTGCCAGGGAGTTCGACATCAGCCACAGTGTTGTTTCAAGGCTTTGGAAATCATTTCAAACAAATGGAGAGTGTAGCAAACGTCACGGGGGAGGTCGTGTTCGCAGTACGACACCTGCAGAAGATCGGTACATAGTGCTATCAACAAAAAGACGCCGGCGCAGCACAGCTAGTGAGGTAGCAAATCAGTTTATGGCTGCTACTGGCAAGCGGATCTCCCGAAAAACTGTCGCCAGACGTTTGCATGAAGGAGGACTATACGCCCGCCGTCCTGTTGTGTGCATCCCATTGTCCAGACGACTGGTCTGCTGTCATCTTCTCAGATGAGAGTAGATACAGTCTATCGTCTGATTGTCGACGACAACTGATCTGGCGTGATAGTGGTACTGCATATTGTTCAGCAAACATACAGGAAAAGGACCGATATCCGACATGTAGTGTCATGGTATGGGCTGGCATCATGATCAATGGCCATACGTCCCTCTATGTGCTTCCAACTGGGACTATGACTGGCCAACGATACATTAATGATGTTCTGCTACCTCATGTTCGCATGTTCCGTGGTGCTGTCGGTGATAGATTCATTTTCATGGACGACAACGCAACATGCCATCGAAAAGTCGCTGTCCAGGAGTGTCTTGAGAGCAAGGATATTCAACGCCTCGTATGGCCAGCATGTTCTCCAGATCTGAATCCCATTTAAAATGTGTGGGATGCTTTGGGGAGGAGTCTTGCTGTTCGCCAATGCCCTCCAATAAACAAGGACACCCTCATCCGTGCACTGACAGAGGAATGGGATAAATTACCCCAACAGCTGCTTGATAATGTTGTGCAAAGCATGACACGACGTGTGGAATCTTGCATCGCCCTCCATGGGGGCCATATTCCGTATTGACATCTTACGCCGGAACGCCTGCGGACGGTAATTGCATTTTTTTACGTTTACGTATTCTGCACAAAATGGCCTGTTTGTCCCTTGAACACGTTCCAAAGCCTTCTGGATTTCAGGGCACAATAAATTGTTTTTCTTGTAATGTCCTGGCATTCTGACATTATTTTATTTCACTTGGCATCCAACCACACTTACTTTTTTATGCGCTATATAGCCGTTTATGATCCGTCCTTAGCAATTGCCCAGCAGTATATATACTGTATATATATGCATAAAAGAAAAAAATCAAAACAATTACTGCATAAAAGAAAAATCAAAACAATTACTGCATAAAAGAAAAATCAAAACAGTTACTGCATAAAAGAAAAATCAAAAAACATTTACAGAAATCACCTTAATACTGAAAGCTGGAAAAACTGATTCAGGGGGGAAAAGGAGAGATCTAACAATCACGGGGAGAAAAGAAAGACTAATATAGAACTATGGCAAGCTGTTATGTATGATTTCTTCAAGGGCCAGGCACAGACACCTTTCATACCTTTATAGAGACTAAAAAAGTGTGAGTTTCTGCACTATCCAGTCTGCTACAAGACGGCAACAAGCCAAACGACAAAAACAAAAGCAAAAGAAAAGAAAAAATAAAATAAATAGAAAAATAAATTTAAAAAATGAATCCAAACAAAAAACTAACCCCCCCCCCTGATCCCCCAAACAACCCTAAAAAATAAAAAAGAGAATTTTTTTTAAATACGAGAAAAAGAAAACCACGCAAAAAAAAAAAAAAAAAAGGAAAACACGAAGCCCCCCACACCCCCAGCAGACTGAATTAGTCGAAGCCCGACCTCACACTCGACCCAGGCAAAAAGCAACCAACAAACAAAACTCAAGAAGTATAAAATACTGAGGACTAAGAAAACACTGTTACATCCATACACGAAAACCGTAATTATTTGCAAGAAAATTAACGAAACTTAAAAAATGAAAGAAAACTTGAGATTAGTTGCTTATTTGCAAGAAACTGAAAAAAGTGTGTTTCAAATGGAAAAAGAAGGAGAAAAGAGCAAGCCAAAAGGCACTCGCCTAAAGCAAACTAAGACGAGGCTTGAACAAAGGGGCACATTAAACGATTACCTGCTAACCTCTAAACGGAGGAGAGAACTAACCAACAAATTCCTAGATGCTTTCAAAAAAGGACGAACCTCAATCCTATTTTTTTTTTTTAAATAACAATAGCAAACAAATTACGCAAAATAAAACCACTTACCGAGTGGAGAATATTCCTTGCCTTGACGATGTAACGATTCAAACCGACGCTCCTAAACGCAGCAACGCCGACAGCGCCACCTGGCATACGAGAGGGTAACCATTTTTCCAGAATGTGCTGTGGTTATGGTCAAAGCAGTAAAAATCCCAAACAGTTTTAAAGTTACTATAAACTGGACAGAATACTTTAAAATACCAGTTAGGAACAGTTTGAGCTGTACCCAACCGGCGTTAAAAGTATTAAAATACCCAAAAAACTAAAACACTACCTGCCTTTTAATTAATTAAATTATACTATTTTTTTCTTTAGTTTTTTAACACATACTTTTTTTGTAATTTTTTGAATTTTAAAACTTTTTGTGTAAAACTTTTTTAAAACAGTTTTAAACTTTTTTTAATTAAAAGGAAAAGGAGTAGTGAGAGCATGTTGGGTTCCTAATTAAGTAATAGTAACCACATCATCATCTAAACTTCTATGTTATAGCTTTCATTTAGATGATTCATTCAGTCACTAGGTTGTTAAATTAGAGTAGGTCGGCAATCCTGACTCTATACTTGAGAACAATTTTCTTGAGTGTGGCTTTGAGGAAAGCCCTTGGAACCTGGTTATCAATAAACTGACTTATTAGTAATTGAACATGGTGTATAAAATCTTCTTCCAAGCTGCAAATTCTGGACGCAAATTCGTGTATAAAATCTTCCTCCAAGCTGCAAAACCCTGCAAGACAAAGACATTCTCGACAACCTTGCAAGAGATATTACTTAACCAATTAATGAATTTGAAAATTTAAGTTACTTCTCTTATCATACAAACTAATAACTGGGTTACCTTCATTAAGATTAATAGAAAAATCTAAAAAACCAAATTCCTTGTTATTAGTATTAGTTTTAATTAACTTAAAGTAGCTTGGATAAATTGCAGAAAAATCAGCTTCAAGAATTCCAGAATTATTTAAGCAGAGAAGGTCATCAATATATCTGTAAGTACACTGCTGGACAATCGCTAAGGACGGATCATAAACGGCTATATAGCGCATAAAAAAGTAAGTGTGGTTGGATGCCAAGTGAAATAAAATAATGTCTGAATGCCAGGACATTACAAGAAAGACAATTTATTGTGCTTTGAAATCCAGAAGACTTTGGAACGTGTTCAAGGGACAAACAGGCCATTTTGTGCAGAATACGTAAACGTGAAAAAAATGCAATTACCGTCCGCAGGCGTTCCGCCGTAAGATGTCAATACGGGATATGGCCACCATGGAGGACGATGCAAGATTCCACACGTCGTGTCATGCTTTGCACAACATTATCAAGCAGCTGTTGGGGTAATTTATCCCATTCCTCTATCAGTGCACGCATGAGGGTGTCCTTGTTTATTGGAGGGCATTGGCGAACAGCAAGACTCCTCCCCAAAGCATCCCACACATTTTCAATGGGATTCAGATCTGGAAAACGTGCTGGCCATACGAGGCGTTGAATATTCTCGCTCTCAAGACACTCCTGGACAGCGACTTTTCGATGACATGTCGCGTTGTCGTCAATGAAAATGAATCTATCACCGACAGCACCATGGAACATGCGAACATGAGGTAGCAGAACATCATTAATGTATCGTTGTCCAGTCATAGTCCCAGTTGGAAGCACATAGAGGGACGTACGGCCATTGATCATGATGCCAGCCCACACCATGACACTACATGTCGGATGTCGGTCCCTTTCCTGTATGTTTGCTGGACAATATGCAGTACCACTATCACGCCAGATCAGTTGTCGTCGACAATCAGACGATAGACTGTATCTACTCTCATCTGAGAAGAGGACAGCAGACCAGTCGTTATCAGTCCAATTGCAATGTTGATGGCACCATTGCAAACGGGCGGTACGGCGACGTCTGGACAATGGGATGCACACAACAGGACGGCGGGCGTATAGTCCTCCTTCATGCAAACGTCAGGCGACAGTTTTTCGGGAGATCCGCTTGCCAGTAGCAGCCATAAACTGATTTGCTACCTCACTAGCTGTGCTGCTCCGGTGTCTTTTTGTTGATAGCACTATGTACCGATCTTCTGCAGGTGTCGTACTGCGAACACGATCTCCCCCGTGACGTTTGCTACACTCTCCATTTGTTTGAAATGATTTCCAAAGCCTTGAAACAACACTGTGGCTGACGTCGAACTCCCTGGCAACATCTGTTATTTTTCGCCCTTTTTCAATCTTGCCAATAATACGGCCACGCGTAAAATCATCTAGGTGATGTCGGGAAGACATACTGAAAATTGCAAATTCGTCAATCGATTCTTTCCCTTTCAACTTTGCGTTTGAACAACAACGGTCAATACGCGTCAAATCCTTTATATCTCTTATCAGCACTATGACGCCACGAACAAGTTCGGCATATATATATATATATACACTATCTACCAACAAGTAATTGGACACCTCTGCAATCGACGATATCTGCGGTCCTGATACACGTCACGGCCGCCGCCGTTTAATATCGTGTGGGAAACAACAACGCAACCAGTCGCATGCAAGATGCCAAGCAGTTCGGAGCTCTCTGATTTCGAGAAAGGTGTAATCGTCGGGTATCACAGAAATGGCCGATACATACGTGACATATCCAGCAAGTTGAAGTAGCCAACATCGACAATGGCCTACGTGATTGGCAAATGGAAGATGAGAGGTGACTGTCGGAATGTGCCCCGACCCGGAAGACCCACAAAAATGGGAGTTACAGACCGACGGGTGCTGGCTAGAGAAATTCGGAAGAACCGCACCAACTCGATGGGCCAAACCCGCGAGGAGTTTCAACAGGCATCCGGGAGTGTTCTTTCGATGAATACCATCCGTAAGACGAATCAAGGTTCACCCTCTACCGTTCGGATGGCAGGGTCTGGGTTTGGCGTCTGCCTGGAGAACGCCTCCTGCCGGAATGTATTGTTCCAACTGTGAAGTTCGGCGGCGGTGGAATTATGCTGTGGGGGTGTTTCTCCTGATATGGCACGGGACTCTTGGACGCAGTTTCTGGTAAACTTAACGCCAAGACCTACTGCACCATGTTGGATGACCATGCGCTTTTTACGTTGTGGCAGTTTTACTGGGTGGGCCCATGTTACTTTCAGGATGACAATGACACCTGTCATGTTGCGAGGTCCACCATGGCTTGGTATGGCGACACTGAGGTTAATCGAATGGACTGGCCTCCGCAGAGCCCGGACCTTAACCCAATCAAGCACCTCTGGGACGAGTTGGAGCGTCGACTTAAAGGGTGCCCCCACCGTCCGAAATCGGTGAAGGAACTGACCTGTCTTCTCCAAGCCGGGTGGAAAAAAATACCGCTAGCCGTCGTACAACGCCTGGTTGAGAGTATGCTCCGGAGGGTCGCAGCTGTAATCGCCGCTCGTGGAGACTCCACCAACTATTGAAGGTGAATAAACTTCGTTTTCCTTTGCTATCACAGGTGTCCAATTACGTGTTGGTAGATAGTGTCTATGTAGGGTTTCCGCTTATTCAGATAGACTAATTACTTGCAATGACAGTTCTACCTCACAGGTGGCTGCACAGTAGCTCTACACATCTACGCACTAGTTGCAGAGAAGAGACGACGCCCAGAGCAGAAGAGAGGAAGTGAAGAGGGGAGATGGTTGTTGTTTGTTGTGCAGAATGAATCCGTTTAAGTAGTTAATTATTGTCTTGTGTTACTTGTGTTGCGTTCGAATAAAGTGTTAAGAATATGATGGCTGATTGTAGTCGCAGTGCAAGATGGAATTCCCTTAGGCGCCACGAGTTCTACAAGAAAAAGTGGGGGCTTGTCCTAGACTTGATTCCAAGGAGAAATGAAAAGTTCTAAGTTGGCCATGTTGTTCTGTGTCGCCTTGACACGTACGGAGTTGTAAGTCGGCCATGTCGTTGGGTGCCGCCCTGGCACGTACGGATTTTTTCCTGTTTTTTGAGAGTCGTCCTGGCTCGACAGTGTTGCTGAGTGTCACCCTGGCACATGTGGAATTGTGGATCGATTCCTGTTTCCCAAGGAGACACCCAGACTCGACGGCTATAGCGAACGTCCTGCTCGAGTGCAAAATATAATATTTCAGTGGGGCAGTTTTGCCCGAGAGATTCAAGTTTTGGTGGAGCAATCTTGCACTGCACTAGCGGAACGGTATTATAGATTTTAAGAGAGTAATTCTTGAAAGTTAAAATTATAATGAAGAGATTTGCAGGGAGATGTTGAACACGATCATAAATACAAGGGAAAATTCCATTGAAGAAAGACGAAATGGAACTTGAACTCGCGAAAATAAAAGTCGAGGTTGAGTCTAGACAAGATGGGAGGGTTCAGGTTGAAAGTACCAGAACTCCAAGAAAAGAGTTTAAAAACTTAATTCGGAAATTTGGTATGGGAGACAATATGAGCCTGTACCTAGTGCTTTTTGAGCGGCAAGCCCGTCGTAGGAGGAAAGGGTTACTCATCTTTTGGGACTCCTCCCCCACAAAATAAATCAGCTGATTGCTCGTGAGCCAGAGGAAAAAGTCGAGAGTTATGACAGAAATCAGCCAGCACATGCTGGTATAGCATACAGCGGTTAAGGACCTCTCCAAACACACAAAGGGACCTAACATGTCTCACGAAAAGGCTCCCAAACCCATCACAGAGCCACCACTGCTTTTAACAGAGCCGACCTGTCACAACGGAGGCATGGCCCTCAAGCTGTCAACGCCACAGCACCCTCCTGTCAGCTCGGTGCAGTTGAAAACGGAATTCCTTTGACCTCACGACGCGGCGCCACTATGCAGAGCTCCAGTTTTAATGTTCCCGGCATCAAGCGAGGCGTAATTTCCGATGAGGAGAAGTCAATAGTGGCACACTTGTATAGGGCGTGGGCTCCGGTAGCCCAGGGTATCCAGCGTGCGTCGTACCGTTTGCTCGCTGACGCTGCTTGGGTTTCCGCAGTTTAACCTGGATGTGATTTGTGCTGTACGAGCTTGTATAGTCTGCGTCAACTCCGTCCATCAGTGGCGTGCGGTTGGCCACCGCTTGTTCTCTGGGCGCTGGTACGTCCGTCGATGATATACTCGCAGTACATCCTTGATATGGTTGCCCTCGGGAACCCTAGGGTTCTTACCACTTAGGCGATAGAATGACCCATCCGTCTTGCGCCGAAAATGCGTCCATGATCAAAGTCGCTCAGATCACCATGTTTGTCGATTACGATATACTGTTGGAAAGCCCTACTGTTTGGTTTGGCTCTATTGCACTCAGCGCGGGGGATGCCCATGCCAACCGCCCATTACCACTATCTTTAATGTTTTGTCTACTGAGAGTATATATCAGTCTAATGTCTCTTTTTGGGTTACAATAATTAATGTTCAAATGATTGCAACCCATGATAATACATCTTTGCTCTAGCTTTGTACAGGTGAGCATTTAGATATGAGCGTTAGAAAAAAAAAAGCCAGTACAAAAGCGAAATACTCGTGTGTAGTTTTGTAAAAGATTCCCAGATTTAATTATTCTTAACAGTGAAAATTCCAGAGCTCTCCATTTTTTTAAGTTTTTCCTCATTCATAATTCTATGCATAAAGCCTATAAATATCACTATATTAATTTTCAGCCCTCCTGAAATATATTTATATGAAGCACCCCCTCCCCTACATTTTTCCAATCCATGCCCCACCCCCTACCGTTTGAAATTCCTGGATCAACTCCTAAACGTAAGTGCTAATTCTTTCACATTGGCCGTTTTATTCCCTTATTTCCAGAGTGAGATATATGATCAATGAATTAATTAAGGACATTAGTTTTTTTCATGAATCAATTATTCAACAAGTTCACTAAGGACTGATTAAGGACTTAAGGACACGAACTAGTTAGTTCAACAATTCCAAGAGTAATAAGTACACTACAAAGCTTCTTTCAAAAAAAAAAAAAAAAAAAAAAAGCTTTCTTCGGAGCTCTTTGGAAATTCTTTAGTGGAAATATAAGATATTAATTATATTCTGGAAGTAGACCAAAATCCTGATTTAAAAATGGCAAAGATCTTATTCAGAAAGCTTTATGCAGACAATTTTCAACATAAGCTTCACGTATGTTATTCTCTTTAACTATTTGATTGCCTCAAACATTTTTTAAATATTCTTTGAATCATTTTTTTTATTGTTGTTTTAAAAACGTTTTATGCCTCGTTAGATGCTTAAATTTCCTTCATTTTTCTCCTGCTCTTTTATTCATAGGGCTTAATTGACATTCATCCTGCCATATAGGGGGCCCACCCGGGTATCATTGGAACAGGGCCCCCGAAATTGCGGCCCTGTCTGTGGGAACTGCGCAGGTAATTGTTACGGCCCCGGTTGTTAGCTGTGATGTAGTTCTAAAAAAAGAGTGCCTTAGCAGTGAACGGACTAGAAAAAACACTTTTGAAATATTCTAAATCTGATTCATTGTTTTTATTATTATTTTTTTAATTTTCATTACTAATTACCAACATCAGTTTATATTCAAACTGCTTAAAACTGTGTAATCTGAGCAATTTTAAAATAACAGGAAGAATTTAACGTGAGCGGCATAGGCTAAGATTATAAAATTTTTGTTTAAATACGGCTCTGTGTCGTTCTGTACGATTTTAAATATGCATTGGGAATATTTGGGAGCTAACAGGGCAACATAAATTCAATATGACTACTGCGCCGTTTATTACGCTTTCCAATAGTAATTTGAAAAAGCGTATATGCTCCAGCTTTGTCCGTCCGCACGATAACTCGCGTAAAAATTGTTCGATTTCGATGAAATTGTAGTATGTGGTAGGAGACCACCTCCGCACGAACCCTATTGAAAATGGACGAAATGGGGTCAAAGGTCACGACATTAGAGCGGGATACATTCCATTACCCTCATAGTTCATAACTTGAGTAAAAATGTTTCGATTTCGATGAAATTTTACTATGTGGTAGGGAATCACCTGGGGTCAAATTTCATTGAAAACGAACGAAATGGGGTCAAAGATTAGGACATAGGAGCGGGATCCATTCCATTGCTCTTATGCGTCATAGCTTACGTAAAAATGCTTCGATTGCGACAAAACTTTATCATGCTGTTCCAGAGGTATACTGAACAGGTTCTATTGAATATCATCGAAATGGGGTCGAAGGTCAGGACACAGGAGCGAGATTTATTACACAGCCATTATCCTCATAACTTGACTAAAATGCTTCGATTGCGACAAAACTGCATCATGTTGTTTCGGAGGTATACTGAATCGGTTCTGTATAATATCATTGAAATGGGGTCAAAGGTCATGACGCAGGAGCGATATTTATTTCACAGCTATTATCTTCATAACTTGAGTAATGATTTCCGGCATGTTGGAAAGCGTGTCATAATCAATGCATTGTATGATTTAACTAACTTGCTACTATTATGTGGTACATGTGGAAGATCTTTATATTGCCTGTAAGGAGTCAGAGAGTGAGCTCAGGAGAATACTTTTATTGGAGTCGATACCAGTAGTGAGTTGTTTAATACAAATGTCCATCACTATACCGTTTTCTCTCTGAGCTCTACAATCTCAAACCTACGAAGTAGCCATCTCCTACAGATTTGTTTTGACTGTCTAGACAAAGGAGTTCACATTCTCTTTGTGATAGAATCTTATGATTTATGAGGCACCCTATTGCGTTATCGAACTATGTAAATCAATTTATACAGTATTTTTTTTGTTTGTTTGTTTGTTTCTGCGTTTAACAACTCCCATGAGCAACTCGTATGGCTATAAGCAGTCACCGGTCCTTAATTTTGGGTCATTTGTTCCAGAGAAAAGACAGATCCAGCCAGCACCTTTGTGGCCATGCACATCACCCATGGGACTCAGTTTTAGATCGGAGCAATGGTCAGAAGCCCTCGCCTCAGACCACTCCACCACCGGGGCTGCCATTTCTGTATTATGAGCATTCGGTTAAGATACGAGTATGTTTGCATACAGAACACAGTTTTACCTACATATTTTTGCATACATGATCGTTTAAAAAAGTTCCGGTGCCCACATTCTATTACCATGTAACCACGAAAAGTGCCTTAGCGCCGTTACGCCCCTTCTACATCACTGGTTGTTAGCCTCAGTAGCATTACTAACACCCTGCGCTCACTTCCCCCCTCCCTTTCCTTTTGATTAGGGGTTGAAATTATTTGACCTGGTGGTACAGATACAGGATAAACAGACATATTTGTACAGTATTGTCAGGCAGACATAGACAGTAGAGATGAGTTCGGGCTCAATTTTAGGAGCCCGGGCCCGGCCCGCTTTCTTTGATTACATGTGTTTGCTGAGTCCGGGCCCTGATTCTTGGAAAATTTTGCTTATCAAGGCTTGCATTTATGTATTATACACTGGCCAAAGATATGGCCCAAGCAAGGATTAGTTTAAAAAGTTTAGTTCAGTTAATCCACTTCACAATATTAATATGTTTTTAGAAATACTACGCATAAAGCCAAATGTTCTAAAATGTGGATTTGAAAATAAATAAATAATCAACGTGCCCTTCGACCGTATCAGGGGAATCAGTAGTTTTGGTAAAAGCTGAAGAAAAGAAACATTTAGAAACAAAAAATTTCATTCGTTATTTCTCTTTGATTTCTAAATTTACTTTTATTTTGAATAAATTGCATTATAAAACGTACAACGCCGTACAGACACTTGCAAGTGTTTGAAATTTTGATTCTAGAAAACTAATCTTTGCAATATAATTTACATATATGCTAATTGGTAAGGGTAGTTTAGAGTTATGTAGTAGAATATAAAAAAAAGCATGTAGGGAAATTTCCAAAATTAAAAAAAGAAAGAACGTAAAAGCATTCCAGACCAGATTATTCTGCATTTTGTAACATTAACAAAGCTTTGCGCTTAATAGTATAATAATCACAATATTATCATATGTGTGTGCAGTTTCCAGATCAAGTTCATCATGAAAAAAGAGAGAGAGAATTGCATCTAATGCCTCAGCGCTTCAAATTGATCTTCTTTTCTCTAAAACTCGACCTGCTGCACTAAAAACCAACGTCACCCCAAAAATCGCGGGAGTGTGGAAATAAAAAAAAAAAAAAAAATAACGATACTTCTAACTGCACAATTTTGAAAATTAATACATCATTTTAAAGATAAGATTCTTGATTTTTAATAAAATACAAAAAATGGGAATGTGATTTTTTCGATACCAAACCTCCTGATACTAATCCTTGCTTGGGCCATAGCTTTGGACAATGCATAATGCAAGTCTTGCTAAGCAAAATTTGTCTTGCAATGGCAATTGAAAATCCTTCCACCATGGTAACAAATCCACAATGAAATTTAACACGTGTAATTCCGAGCCTGGGCCCGCGTTTTTCGGTAGTTAATGAATTCTGAGCCCGTCCGAGCTCATCTCTAATAGATAGTATATTCATTACATCAACAGTGTAATAAATATACATATCGAACACGGTATACAGTATGCCAAATGATCAAGTTACACAGAGAGGGCCAGTACTGATCAAGTAACACATAAACACACACCAGTATGCCAAATTATCAAGCAAAACAGAGAGAGCCAGTGTTTATCAAGCAACACATTAACAGCCAGTGCCGAAAGACAAACACAAATATCCATGCCTTACCCGGGATTCGCACCCAGCTCCTCCCTGGACAAATGATCAGAAGCCATCGCTTAGACCACTACTCTCACCGTTTACGTTTGGGCTGCTTAGGCGCGAAAAATGAAATTCCCGCCGTACGTTAAATCATAGTTTCGCGACGATAATCAGTTGAAAGCTGAGATTCAGAAGAATAAATTACTCACCCTTTATTCGAACAGCATTTTTAGGATGAAAGAAGGCGAAATCCAAGTCATGCTATTAGCACAGAGTATCTAAGAGTACTTCAAAATGCCTAACGACTTTTCTTGACCCTGAGGATCTTATGCAAAGAACGATCCGATGAGTTTGTTTAGGCCGGAAGTCTGATAATAGGATGTTGCCGGTGTACAATTTCGAGTGAAGCTTCAGTTACACGCGCAGCAAGGGCGATGTGCTTGCTACCTCTCAAATATCTCTCTGATAAGCATGTGATCCAAGAGTGGAAGGTTTTCTTGTTTAGCCGGTTCAAGTTTTCAGAAGTTCGGCACTTTTATCTTGTAATGTAATGTTCTCAACAACTTGTATTTTGTTGCCCAACAGTCCTTTTTTCAAAACGACGTAGTTCCATTGTGGTGAAATACAAACTACTCATTTGCGTCCAGGAACGAAACATCACCTTTGCTCCCTCACCAACGCCCATTTAGGGGGGGGTGCAGTCCTGGGCCCCGCATTTCCAAGGGGCTGCCCAGAATTATGCAGGATGCTTGAAGAATCGACAGAGTGCTTCAGTTTTTGTTTTTTTTTATTTTGCAGATTGCATAGCGAAAACTATAAGAAACCATACCTTGTGAAAAAAGAAATTTTTCTAGGAGTCCGCTTAAAATATAATCGCCCCCAGTCCATCCTCAAGTCTTTCGAAAGCATTACAGATGTTGTTGTTTTTTCGTTTTTTTTTTTTTTTGTACACTCTGAAGTTCTCTGTAGAGCCTTTTTATCGGGCGGCCCTCCCAGTTAATTTTGTCTGCCGCCCGGCTATATTTCCTTTAATGAATGTTTTCACAATGTGCATAATAGTAAGAATGAAAAACTTCTTAATACGTACACCATCAGTGTTCATAAAAATTGGCTGAAATTTGTGTCACCTTCCTGGTGGCGCAGTGGTCTAACGCTGGCTTGTGACCATTCGTCCGAGAAGGGTCCGGGTTCGAATCCCGATGAGGCATGGATGTTGTGTTTGTCTTACAGCACTAGTTCTCTCCCTTCCCTGGAACCAGCGGCCCTAAATTAGGGACAAGCGGATTTTCCGAATATCCGGACAGGCTGTGGTCCGAGTTAATCCGGATATTTAGAGTTGTATTGTACTTGAAAGAAGATGATATGAACGTATACACTGTAAGAAAATTTCTAAAATTAACCAGTCACTTTCCGTCATTTCTTTCGTGAATTAACGAAACATATTTCTGATACAACTCTTTCCGTGAAATGACGGGAAAAAAATCTGTATTTCACGTATTTTTCGTAGCACGGGAAAATTCTGAATTTTCAGAAATATTTCCGCAGTTTCTTTCTAATATTGACGGTAAAAAAATCTGAATATCACGGATTTTTCGTACCACGGAAAAATTCTGAATTTTCTGAAACATTTCCGCAGTTTCTTTCTTATATTGAAGGTAAATTGCCGTTTTAGAGATGTATTAACGGAAAATTCTGGATTTTTAGAAACCTTTCTCCAATTTCTTTCGTATATTAACGGGAAAACTCCGTCCTCACTTTTTTCGTATGACGAGAAATTACCGATAATAGGAGTGATTGGTGAGAATACTCGAGGTTTTATTAACTTTTAAATTTCAATCGTCTATTGAATTTTGAAATTCCGTAGCGAGATCGGATATTGTGGATGGCATATCGCATAAATACGATGTTTATGTATCAGTCTTTGGACAACTTAAGACAAAAGCTACTATAGCTATCAAGAGTAAACTTTATATTTAGGAGGGGTTTTTTTGTGAAATAATACTATAAAAAAGTACATTTCAACTTTTTAACGCTTTCCAACCGTAGGTTGAAGAAGCGTATATGCTCCAGCTTTTTAAGTCCGTCCGTCTGTCCGCCTGTCGGAACGATAACTCATGTAAAAATGGTTCGATTTCGATGAAATTTTAGTATGTAGTAAGGGACCACCTGGGGACGAACCTGATTGAAAATGGGACAAATGGGGTTAAAGGTCACGACATAGGAGCGGGATCCATTCCATTACCCTTATGCCTCATAACTTGCGTAAATACGGTTCGATTTCAATGAAATTTTTGTATGTGGTAGGGGACCGCCTGGGGAAGAATCCTATTGAAAATGGGTGAAGTGGGGTCAAAGGTCAGTACATAGGACAGGGATGCATTCCATTGCTCTTATGCGTCATAACGTGCGTAAAAATGGTTCGATTTCGATGAAATTTTAGTACGTGGTAGGGAACCACCTGGAGAGGAACCCTATTGAAAATGGGATAAATGAGGTCAAAGGTCAGGACATAGGATCGGGATCCATTCCATCGCCCTTATCCCATACTATTAAGGTGGACGTCAAGTAATTTTGCTTCCTATATTTCTAATGGAAAAACTTTTGTGCACATTTCCTTCACAATTAGTGTGTTCCCAAGGATGGAAATTTGAACAGCGATTAAAATAACTTCATATTATAACTTGGAATACTTAACATTTTCTAAAACATAACCATAATTATATTAAAAAACAATAACGTTTCCTTTGGTGGTGTTGAAACCAGAAAAAAGATGGCGCGACCTGTACTTTGATGACGTCAGTAGACAAATAAATGTTGGATTCCATAATTATGGTTATGTTTTAGAAAATATTAAATATTCCAAGTTATAAAATGAACCTATTTTAATCGATGTTCAAATTTTCATTCTTGGGAACGCATTAATTGTGAAGAAAATGTGTACAGAAGTTTTTCCATTGGAAGTATGGGAAGCAAAATTACTTGACGTCGACCTTAAAGGAGCAATTCTTGTATCTATGTAAATTTTATTTTGAAAACGGCTCTAAGTATTTTGATGAAAGTCGTTAACCACCGTTTTCTAGTACTACAAATCGATTTAGCTTGATCTAGACTTTAGGAAAATTCGTTTAGTGGGTTAAATAACCAACCCGAAATACCACGTTTTTAGTGTCATGGCGTCGTCCCATTAATGTTACCCATACTTAGAAACCTTATGATGTCACAAGCTCGCGATTGAGATGTTGGCGCCCTGTCACGCCATCAGTCTCATTACCTCACGCGTTGTGTGTGGATCCTATTAAAGTTTTATGACGTCACACTCTTTCGAGCAGATGGTCGCGATTCTCATCTGCCTCATTACGTCACGCGTTGTGTGCGTATGTCCGTCCGCAAGATAACTCGCGTAACCATCGTTCGATTTCGATGAAATTTTAGTATTTGGTAGGGGACCACCTGGGAAGGAACCCTATTGAAAGTGAACGAAATGGAGTCAAAGGTCAGGACATAGGAGCGGGATCCATTCCACTGCTCTTATGCGTCGTGACTAACGTAAAAATGGTTCGATTTCGATGAAATTTTAGTATGTAATAGGGGACGACCTGGGGACAAACCCTATTGAACATGGGCGAAATGGGGTCAATGGTCAGGACATAGGAGCGGAATCACTTCCATCGCTATTATGCGTCATAACTTACATAAAAATGCTTCGATTTGGATGAAATGTTAGTATGTTATAGGGGCCTGCCTGGGGACGAATCCTATTGAAAATGGGCGAAATGGGGTTAAAGGTTAGGACACAGGAGCGGGATCTATTCCATAGCCCTTATGCATCATAACTTACGTAAAAATGCTTCGATTGCAACAAAACTTTATCATGGTATTTCGGAGGTATACCGAACCGGTGCTGTTGAATATCATCGAAATGGGATCAAAGGTCAGGGCACAGGACCGAGATTTATTCCACAGCCATTATTCTCATAACTTAAGTAATGATTTCTGGTATGTTTGATAGCGTATTACAGTATAACAATGCATTGTATGATTTTACTAACTTGTTTAAAGATAATTGAAAGTCATTGACCGTTCAAAAAATAAAGTTGCAAAGCATTTTGCTGCTTCGAAAAATCACGATGAGAAATGCGTAATTTGTGAAAAGTCTTTGCACAGACTTTTCACAAATTAAGCATTACAGAAAAAGAAAAAGATATTACAAACCTATTCAGAAAAATGAGCTTCAATAGAAAATAAAATTATTAAAAGCACACACATTAATGCCAAAAGAAAAAAGTCATCGTAGCGCAATTTGTTTTATGATGTACGTGGCTCGATTTCTGGAGTACTTGTGGCTCAGTGGTAAAAGGCATGAGTTTCCTGCTGAACCAACCCAAACAACAGGGGTTAAATCCTGTATGCGCCTGAAGGATTATCTGGGGAAAGGGTTGAAAAATGCAGGTTCGTCGGTATTTGCGGAATTTCAGTTTAAATACGTAAAAACCTGAAATGAAGCTTCTTGTTATTAGCGGGTTCTACTGAATGTATATCTATTATATATACAGTATTTACTACGAAATAACATATTTGTCATTAGCTTTACGAATTTCTATGAGGAATTTTAGTAAAACTCACTTCTATCAGATACAAGAAATATTTTTTAACCTAATTTCCAGAAGTGAAAGTAAAGTGTTCATGCAAAAATGGAAGCAGAGACACAATTATGGCGTATGAGATGCGCTAAAATTTAAGAAGTGTGCATGTTCAATACGTTCCCCTCAGCTATGAGCTTCGAACTAGTTCAGCACACTATTAAATCACATGATTTAATATCAACAAATTTTAGTTTCAAAAACATCTTGAGATATTGAATTCGCCACATTTCTCCTATGATAAAACAAATAAGCGAACAAACAACAACAACAACAACAACAAAACCAAGGAGAGAGAGAGAGAATTAAATTACACAGAATGAGAAAGAATTCACTACACAGAATTTGAATAACTGTGTTGAAAGCGCAGACAGGTACAAAAAATGGAAAGTAATTAACATAAATTAAAAAAGTAATATTACCGTCTCCTTGGCTGTCTAGTGGAATGCCACTATTAGCTTAAAATTTTGATCTTCGGAGTATAATGCAGGGGTAGTGGATGTTTTAAGGCACTTGAACCGCGATAAAAATAGCTGCACACGCCGAGTAATTCAAGAACAAAAGCATAATACAGTATCAGACGTAAATTATCTGCTCAGTAGTTTCTTGAGCTCATGACCTTGAAAAATAGAAAAAATAAGTGTTAAGAGCCAACGTCAGAAACCTCATGAGATAATTTTTCACTCATGTTCTGCTGAACCCACTTAAATGTGTTGCAATTAGAACGAATTCGCAGGAAAACAAGGCAACTTGAAAGACTGGATATCCGCATCGTGCGAGTAGATCGTTTCTGATCACTTGTACGCCGGGAATGAATTATGACGTCACGTCATATTTGTGCAGACAGCTGTGCCAATAATTATGTAGATTGTATATAAACTTAGTAGACAAAATATTCGGGATAGGGATGATGGGCAGTTGTCATGGGAATCCTCCGAGCAGAGTGGAACGCAGACCCGTTGACTGCGATACACTCTAGAGAAGATCAGATCAGATGTAGAGGATTTTAGAAAGGGAGTGTCTGACCCCAGGTCTTAAACAACCCTTAGAAATAGGAAGCTAGGAGATTTGGACTAGAGTGCCCAATAGGAAAGTGATACGGAAGCGAAGTAGAAAGGGGAAGGAAGACGCCCTTATTTATTACCGGGGAGCCAGTACCGACGGCTTAACGTGCCCATCCGACGCACGGCGGATATTTAGTTGATCGAGTGTTCGTACCTGCCTGGGATCGAACCTGAGGTCGTTTCCGTGGCAGTCACGAACGTTGCCCACTAGGCCACCCGCGGCCCCACACTGTTGGGAAGCCCTGCTGTCTCCCTATTTATCACCCTGGGTGATAAATAGATTGTCTGCCAATCACCTTGGGTAATAAATAGGCGGACAGCAGGGCTTTCCAACAGTGTATATCGCAGTCAACGAACATGGGTAAACCTGATGATCTGAGTGGCTTTGATCGTGGACGCGTTGCCAGGGAAAGACAGATGGATCATTCTATCTCCCAAGTATAAATAGTAAGAACTCTAGGGGTTCTGAGGGCAACCGAATCAAGGATGTACCGCGAGTATACCATCGACGGAAGTACCAGCACCCAGAGTGCAAGAGGTGGCAGACCACACTCCATTAATGACCGGAGTCGACGTAGAGTATCCAGACTTGTACAGATTGGCCGCTTGGCAACGGAGGCGCAAATCACATCCAGGTTAAAGGTCGGAGGACAAAGCAACGACAGCGGACGAACGCTACTGCGCATGTTCATACCCTAGTTTACGGAAGCCGATGCCCTACCCGTGTGCCACCGTTGACAGCTCTCCATCAGATATTATGCTTCGTCTGGTGCTGGGAACATCAAAACTGGACCTCTGCAGTGTGGCGCCGTGTAGTGTAGTCACATGAATCCCGTTTTTAGCTGTATCGAGCTGACGGGAGGGTGCGGGTGTGGCGTCAACAGCATGATGCCATGTCCCCATCGTGCCAGGTCGGCCCTGTTCAAGGAGGTGGCGGCTCTGTGATGGTTTGGGGAGCCTTCACATTGCGCACATTAGATCCATTAGTGTGCATGGAGAGGTCGTTAACCGCTATCGCTAACCAGCATGTGCCGACTGATCACATACATGCTTTTAAGGCTTTCGCACATCCTGCGGACGATGGTCTGTTTCAGCAAGAAAATACGCTGCACCACCGGGCTACAACCACCCAGGCATGGCTCGAGGAAGACTAATCTGAATTCGGAACCTTCCAATGGCCCCCAAGGTCCCCGGATTTAAACCCTGTGGAAGCTATCTTTGATGCCGTGAAGCAGATCATTAGATCCATGAATCCTGGACCGACGTTTCGGGCGAAGTTGTGGACAGTGCTGCAACAGGCATGTGGTGGTGTCCATGCCTTGGCGTATTCAGGCTGTTAGAGAGTGTGAGTAGAAGGTTTTGCAATATTTGAATAAACGCATGCGCTGTGGCGAGTATGTCACGTGTTTACACTAGTTCACGTAGCTCACAGCAGTCAGTCGAAAGGGATATAAAACGTTTCTCGTTGCTGTGAACAGCCTTGCATGTCGTCGTTGCATCTGTGGTTGGGACGCCTAAAAGATGAACAGCTACAACGGGCTAATCAGGAAACTTTTGCTTTACGAGTTTGAACTCGGCCATAAAGCTGCTCATGCAATACGAAACATTTGTCATGCGAAAGAGGAACGTTTTGTGGACCAGAGCACCGTAACCAGATGGTTCAAGAAGTTTAGCTCATGTGACAGAAACCTCGACGATTAGCCAAGGTCAGGTAGCCCGCGAACCGTGGATTCGGAGGACGTGCGCCAAGCCGTTGATGCAAATCCGACAACCAACACTCGGAGATAATCAGGAGAGCTGGGCATATCCCAGACCACCGTGCTTTGTCACCTACAGGACCTAAGCCAGGTCTACAGCAGCTGCCGCATTGTTTCTCACAAACTAACTCCACCTGAAGCAAATCGAGTGGAAGTGTGTACGAAACTCCTAGAAAACCCTCGCGATGTACGTTTCATCAAGAGAATTGTTACGTGCGACGAAAAGTGGGTCTATTTCCGTAATCCTAAAACACAATGGCAGTGGTTGAGCCTGGGCCAGTTTCCTGAACCTATTGCCAAACGCAGGCGCTCCGAGCACAAGGTGATGCTCTGCGTCTGGTGGCATTTCGATCCATTAAGAATTTGTTCCAGACGGTCGGACCATCAACGCCAACCTCTACTCTGAACAGCTGGAGCGGATGTATGCCGTGTTGCAGGAGAAGTACCCGGCACTGGTGAAAAGAAAGCGCACTCTCCTACAGCACGACAACGCTCGGTCTCATACAGTACGAACGACCCGGGCAAAACTATACAGGAACTTGAGGGCATCAAACTGATACCACATCCGGCATATAGTCCGGATCTTGCTCCGTCGGATTATTACTTGTTTCGGTCCATGCCCCACTTCCTTCGTGGGAGGCACTTCAACAACCAGGAGGAAGTGTCAGCTGGGGTGAAGTAGTTCTTCGCCTCGAAGGGCAAGACCTCGTACCCCCGCCGAATCGAATAACTGGCAGACAGATGGCTAAACACGGTGCAACACGATGGTCCATACTTTTAATGCTGGTCAGCTTTCATCGTAAAGGTACGTATGAAGACATAAAGTGATCCAAGTATTGCAAAACTTTCGACTCACCCTCTGTAGAATCGAAGAACTGGCAGACAGATGGCAAAAGACGGTGCAACACGATGGTCTATACTTTGAATGCTAGTCAGCTTTCATCGTAAAGGTACGTATGAAGACATAAAGTGATCCAAGTATTGCAAAACTTTCGACTCACCCTCTGTAGAATCGAAGAACTGGCAGACAGATGGCAAAAGACGGTGCAACACGATGGCCTATACTTTGAATGCCAGTCAGCTTTCGTCGTAAAGGTACGTATGAAGACATAAAGTGATCCTAATATTGTAAAACTTTTTTTTTTTTTTTTTTTTTTTTTGATTGGAGGTTTAACGACCACCGTGAGCAACTCAATGGGCTATAAGCAGTCGCCTGTCCCTAATTTTGGGTCACTGGTTCCAGGGAAGGGAGAGAGCCAGTGCCGTAAGACAAACACAACATCCATGCCTGACCGGGATTCGAACCCGGACCCCTTACGGACGAATGATCAGAGGCCAACGCCTTAGACCACTGCGCCACCGGGGCGGCGTAAAACTTTCGACTCACCTTCTGTAGAATCGAAGAACTGGCAGACAGATGGCAAAAGACGGTGCAACACGATGGCCTATACTTTGAATGCCAGTCAGCTTTCGTCGTAAAGGTACGTATGAAGACATAAAGTGATCCTAATATTGCAAAACTTTCGACTCGCCCTCTGTAGAATCGAAGAACTGGCAGACAGATGGCTAAAGACGATGCAACACGATGGCCTATACTTTGAATGCTAGTCAGCTTTCGTCGTAAAGGTACGTATGAAGACATAAAGTGATCCAAATATTGCAGAACTTTCGACTCACCCTCTGTATTAACGCTAGAGGAGGACCAACACGCTATTAGCTATAGGTAGCTCTGATGTTTTGTCCATTGAGTGTACATACATTTTTGTTTCGGAGTTTTACCTCCACAGTGCACAAATAAGGGCTATAAGTAGTCGCTTGTTCCTGATTTAGGGCCACTGGTTTTAGGAAGGATGGAGAGCCAATGCTGTAAGCAAAACCGTAGCTGTCGGAGGAGAGGCGGGGGGGGGTTGCCCTCTCACAGCGGTCTTACTAGGGATGTAAATTTATGTTCCGAAGGGCGTAAAATACCGAAATGCGTAACACTGAATAAATGTAATGTCATTTATAACTGAACAAGTTAGTAAAATCATGCAAAGCATTGATTATGATACTTTTCCCAACATACCAGAAATCATTACTCAAGTTGAAACGAATCTCGCTCCTGTGTCCTGACCTTTGACCCCATTTCGACGATATTCAACAGAACAGGTTCAGTGTATCTCTGGAACAACATGACAAAGTTTTGTCGCAATCGAAGCATTTTTACGCAAGTTATGACGCATAAGGGCAATGGGATGGATCCCACTCCTATGTCCTGACCTCTGACCCCATTTCGCCCATTTTTTGTAGAATTCATTCCAAGGTGGTCCCCTACCACATACTCAAATTTCATCGAAATCGAACCATTTTTACGTGAGTTATCGTGCGGACAGACAGACGGACAAAGCTGAAGCATATACGCTTCTTCAACCTACGGTTCGAAAGCGTAAAAAAGGAAGTTATACACTTCAATATTAAATCATCTTCCTATTGTTACGTTCACTATCTGGTATTCATTTATTCTCTGCTGGTTGGTTTTTAATTCTGCATTTCTTCGAAGTGCGGTGTTGTCGGCATGCACAGAACTTTCGCATGATATTTACAACCGCTGGGTCTGGGTGTTTTGGATAGTTTTCACATTTTTAGTAAAACTGTGTCAAAAATCGGGGGGGGGGGGGGGTGAGTTTTGAACGATCATAAGAATTTCCTATAACGGAGGTATGAGCAGTACGAAGCCTGGATTTCTGCGTGGGTATTTGGGGGTGTGGGTCCAGTCCAGCCGGAATCAGGGCCATATTCAGGAGGGGTTAGGAAGGAGAGATAAGTCTCCTAATATACATTGTATATTCCATGAAGATTTCAGAAAGTGGATGAAGGACGAAAAAAAAAGAAGTTTGTCACTAGTTTAGATAGTTGGTTTCAAAAAGCGACAATAGTTGAGAAATTGTCAAAATCGAAAGAAAAGTAATCGAACTGTAATTTTTTGTTCTTTTGTTCACTGTCTTTTTACTCTCTCCATCTCTCAAGAAGCCGTTAGACTTAATTAACATCAAAAATCAAATTCTCACTTTGTCGTCACCCTAATGTTTTAGCTACGACTGAATTAGGTAAAGAAATAAAAATTACGTCTCCGGCGGAAGGAGCGAGAGGGGAGGGTGGGGGGGGTCTTGTTGGCCTTACTGGCTGCGCCACTGGGTATTATAAAGTAAAAACTGTGTACTATGTTTTTGAGTGGAAATGGGAAACTTTTGAAATCGAGGGTTCGTAATTTCAACTATCGCCCCCCCCAACCTTCATGGGTAAAACTTGCTCCAGCCGTAAGACAAAACTAATACACCACCTACAGAAGTGGCCAAAATTGTGAAAACCTTTTGGAAATAGTGTATTTTTGAAGTTTGATGGGTCATAACACCACTTTTTTTTTTTTGGAGTAATACCATAAAATTATATATCAATGGAAAGAAAATTTCATCAAAAATGTAATGCAATAACTTTTATGAAGGATTTTGTATTAGAACAGCAGTTATAAAGAAGAAAAGTGAAACACACAGAAAAAATGAGATATACAAAATTCTCACCATGTCAGTTAGTACTTAGTTGTGTAACCTTTACGTTAATCACGGCCTTACAACGTCTTACCATGGACTGAACCAAGTTTTTTAGCTCTGCAGCTGTTATAATGTGAAACCACGATTGAATTATTGCTTCTATTAATTGGGTTTTATTGCTGGGTTTCTTCTGACTAACAAGTTTCTTTAGTCGGCTCCATAGATTTTCGATGGGGTTAAGGTCTGGGTTATCCCCATGCCATTCCAGCCGTGGAATATGATTATCTTGAAACCACCTTTTACACACAGCAGCAATATGACATGGAGCTGAATCCTGTTGAAATATAAATGCTTCATTATCTTGGAAAAGATCACGTGCGGAAGACTTCAGTTTGGGCTCAAGTATTTCATTAATGTATTTTTGGACATTTATATTCCCATTAATCACGCAAATTCTGCCCACACCTTTTGATGCCATACAACCCCAGATCATAACACTAACTTGGTGTTACACGGTACATGTAATGCAATCAGGATGCAAACCTTCTCCGATGCTTCTCCTTACGTATTTTATGCCATCACTACCAAACAGGGAGATTTTGGTCTCATCACTCCAAATAACAATGTCCTATTGTTTCGCTGTCCAGTTAACATGGGGTTTAACCCAATTTAATCTTTTCAATCTTTGTGTGAGAGATAAAAATGACTTTTTTAGTGGAATTCTAGCTTTTAGACCAAATTCCTGCAGTCTGCGCCGAATAGTCTTTGCACTCAACTTCACATTGCATTGCGCCATTTCATCTTGTATACAATCAGATTATTTTCTTCTGTCACCTAGGCACAGTCTCTTCATTCTTTTATCATCACTTGCTGTTGTGCACCTTTTCCTGCCTTTACCAGTCTGGTTTTGTAGTGACTGAGTCTCCTTATATCTCTTCAAAAATTTAGAAATGCCACCTTTGGTTAAGTTTCCACCAATTTTTCTTCTAATTTCTTCATAACTGAAGCCTTGTTCACTTAATAGTACTATTTTACATCGCTTTCTGGGTGACCAATCACCTCTTTGCGCCATTTCTTTAATTTTATTACGTTTTACAAGCTCACTAAATGAAAGGACACAAAGAAACCAAACCAACTTTATAGCAATCGCATAACACAGAGACAAATGTCCTCCTCTCAGCTCCAATACATGACATTAATAGCTGAATCGTACTGTGACCTTATTGGCTCATTGCCAAAACAAGATGACCCCTGATTGGCTCTATAAACACTCATGCTCATTGGCTACATTCAAATGAAGGAAAGCTACTTCATATCAACCTAAGCAAGTTGTGCTTCCTTTTTCTGGTTCTTTGGCTATAACTTTTTATAGAATACATATAATTGAACAAACTTTGTTGCATTACAGTCTTGATAAAATTATCTTTCCATGGATATATAATTTTATGGTATTACTCCAAAAAACAATTGGTGTTATGAACCATCAAACCTCAAAACTACAGTTTCCAAAAGGTTTCCACAATTTTGGGCACTACTGTATATCGCATCTAGGACTCCGGCACGGGTCCACGCGAACGAACGGTCACAGGTTAGACCACTGCGCCACCAGGGTGGCATAAATGACATAAAAAAATGTTTTGGGACTGGGTTATCTAAACACTAGGATTGACAAAAAGTCACAACAATCAGAAACATTTAGCAAGCATGCTGTCCAGGAAATACAGTTTTAGAGGTAATAAATTTCCAAGAAAAAAAATGCTATACCAAGTACACAGGCACATGGTGTAATAAATAAGTTACGGAAACTGAAATTTGCAGAGTTTTTTTTTTTTTTTTTTTTTTCTGTGTGTGTGTGTGTGTGTGTGTGTGTGTGTGTGTGTGTGTTTGTATTTGAACGACCGCCATGTATAACTCTTTGGGCCACTGGTTTCAGGAAAGGGGACATAGCCAATGCCGGAGTACAAACACATCGTCTATGTCTTATCCGTCATTCGAAGCCAAACCCCAGTTCGGAAGACTTGTCAGAAACTTGTGTCTCTAACCACTCACCGACCGGAGCGGCCTGATGTGTCACTACATTCCGAAAGCGCCTGAATTTTCGTGGAAATCGCCGGGCAGAGAAAATATCGTGCTCACCGGCAGACACTGTCGTGTTTTTTTTTTTTTTTTTTAATAAACTGCTTTGGGCACAGATTTGTGATATCAACAGAAAGGCTTTCTAGGTCCAAGTCTTAATCGCATTTACTATAAATAAGCGATAAACCGCAAAAGGAGCTTATTTCCCAAAAAGCAGCTTGCATATACACTCACGGACAATGAAATTTGCGCACCAAGAAGGCAGCATCGGATTGAACTGAAATTTTATGGACGTAATGATACAGATGAATGATACACATGATGGCAAAAGAGAGCTGCAGGGCAATTACAGAAGGATCTGTGGCACGCAGTCAGGTCATCTTCAATAGCGCGTCGCACCCCTCGTGCGGCGATACATGCTGCAATACGGTCCGGCATGGAGGCGAACAGACGCCTGATGTTGTCCTGCGGCAGACTGGCCCACACGTGTTGGATGGTGTGCTCCAAATCCCGGATAGCGCTGCACGGCGGCAGCTGGCGCTTCAACTGGTCCCACACATGCTCGATAGGGGAAATGACCTTGGAGCGGGCAGGCAATGAAAGTGTCTGGACATGACGCAGGTAGTCCTGGGAAACCCGAGCCGTGTGCGGGCGGGCATTATCCTGCTGGTATAGCGCACCTGGAATTCCAGCCAAGAATGGGAGCATATGGGGCAGTAGGATCTCATCCACATACCGCCGGCCCGTCAATGATCCACGTACCACTACTAGAGCTGATCGGCTATCGTAGGCAATGGATCCCCAGACCATAATGCCTGCAGTGGGGGAGGTGTGGCGCTCGATAGCGAGGTTGGAATTATGCCGTTGACCCAGGGACCTCCACACCCGGACACCACGATAATCTGTCCCCAAAACAAAGCGGCACTCATCGCTAAACAATACACGTCACCAGTCTGTGGCGTTCCACGTCACCCTGGCCTGACACCACTACAAACAGAGCCGGCGGTGTTCCGGTGTTAATGGCAGCACACGTAAGGAGCGCTGGGATCGCAGATTCGCTTCCGCGAGGCGTCGGTAAATGGTTCGTGGGCACACAGGAGCTGCTAAATCTGCCTGTATATAGTGGACTGGGTCCCCGTGGGATCCGTTCGTGCTTGGGGAACGATCCGTCGATCCTCCCTACCGGTGGTCCTCCTGGTCCGTCCGGAGCCACTCCGCCGTGTGGCAGTGCCTTCACTTGTTCACTGCTCCCAACACAGTCGGACAGTATGGTCAGAACGATCCAAGTGACGACCTATACCACCCTGCGGTTTTCAGCCCGATGATCAGGCCTCTCTCAAAGTCCGTAAGTTGCGTAAATCGACGTCTCTGGCTTCTACCCGGCATTCTTGTCACTTTGTATACTCTTGCTTGCGTCGGCCGGTACTTTTCGCTTTTATGGGTCATCGACTACACACCGTTGTATAAGGCCGTCGGTTCGTGTTTGCAGCGTCACCACAGGGCGTGCGGTCGTGCGCAATCGCATCAAACGTGGATCATTTGCATACCACCACGCACTCTAGCTATTTGTAAAGTTTCGCGGTTGTAGCATGTTTTCTTCTAGGTGGCAAATTTCATTGTCCGTGAGTGTACTTTCTTTTCTGAATTACCTTACCATTCTTCAAATTTTAAAGAAAGAGCTTCCGTCGTTGACCGTAAAACCGTTCTGTTAAACAAGGTGAGGAAATAGGATTGATGTCATAAGGGTAACGAGGACTGGGGTACAATTTCGATGTAATCCAGAATACATTATATTAGCGCTTTAACGAATCTTTTAGAGACGGTGATAAACGAATTTAACCAATCTTTCTTAGACAAAAGAATAAAAACCAACAAACACACAACATATGCAAGTTTATTCGTTCAGAAAGATTTGAATCACTCTTTCTTCAAAAATTAATGTTAATAGAAAATTAATGCCAAAACCTGTTGTTAGAAATGTTAAAATAAGTTTCTGGAAATCAATCTTTATTTTGCTGTTTAATCTCATGTAATGACGTAATTGTTCATATGTTATTATGTTTCTTAATTCAAGTCAAGTGAGATGTGTATATATCACGTCACGCTTTATTCTCGTGACAAGCACTACTGATGTACGTGCTATAACGGCAAAATGTATATTCAGAGTTGTTCCTACCTTCGGGGCGTAAGGATGAAGTCAGTAGCCATAGCCGTGTTCTATTATTGTTTGTTTTTAAATGTTTACAAGTTATTTTTATAGCGACAATAAATAATAGATTTATATCACTCAATCATGTCTTCAGTTGGCGATAATCTCACTGTGTAAAATATGTAGCATTTACAATGCTTCAATTCATTCTCCTACATAAGTAAATGTCTGTTTAAAAGAATGTAGAACACGTGGGTGTTTTAAAGGTATGTTAACAGAAAACAAAACAATTGCCGAGGAAATTGATTGCGAAACAGAATTTCCAACTGTTGAATTGGTTAGACTACGTAAGAAAGAAAAAGAAAGAAAAAGAAAGAAAAAAAGAAACAAAAAAAGTGGGTGGGTGGGGGAGGGGGGGGTACCAAAATACGGATGAGATATTGATCCGCCAAAAAGATATTAAAAAAAAAAAACTTTCCTATTTTTTTGATACAACGATAGGAACGTTTCGAACACCTGAACAAGCATGACATGGACTTGCAAATAAAATTGTAAGGTATTGCACAAAAAGAATATGATATAATCGCTTCAGATTTGTGTGACTAAATTGAAATTCTTTGGATTTACGTTAAACATCACATGAACAGATAAAGTGCTTTAGAATAACACTTTATGGGTTTGATGCTTTTTATTTTCAAATAACTCATTAATATTCTTGATCTCAAAATTCAAATTGTATATGACATCATAAATGGTGTTTACAGTCACGTGTTTTGGTTAGATGCTTCCACACGCTTGATAGAAATGGCGCGGATGCCATGTCAGTAACAAGTTGCGAAGACTTCTGATATACACTGAGTGGCCACTTTATTATGACCACCTGACAGTTTTAAGCAAATGAGCTATGGCTGCACGCTGTTGCCGCTAGAGGGCGAGGCTAGAATAAAAAGGGAAAGCTCAGTGCTTGCGACAGTAGTAGCAGTGATTTTTGGGTGACCAGATGGGTAAAAAATGCGATTTGACGGACTTTCAACGTGGGATGATTGTAGGAGCTCGGAGCCATGGAACGAGTATCACCGAAACCGCCGCATTCGTGAAATGTTCCAACGCAGCTATTGTTAAAGTGTTTAAAGTCTGGACTGTCAGCCAAAAAACTGGGCCTCTACGTGCAACGTGTAGTCGTCATCGACTAGTGACTGCTCGGGCGGAACGGAGGGTGTCCAGACTGGTAACAGACAACAGAAGGGCAACAGTGCAGCAAATTACAGACCATCTTAATCAAGGATCCCCTCAAATGATCTCTGCACGCACTGTTCGCCGTACACTGCATCGGATGGGATATGGCAGCCGAAGGCCTGTTCGAACACCTTTGCTGTCTGCAGTTAACAAGAGAAAACGTCTCCAGTTCGCACAGGAGCACAAGGATTGGACAATCGGTAATTGAAAACAAATTATGTGGTCCGATGAATCACGTTTTCGGTTGCACCATGCCGATGGTCGAGTGAGAATTTGGCGGAAACAGCACGAAAGCATGGACCCCAAATGCATTGCTACAACCCTTCAAGCCGGTGGAGGCAACGTTATGGTTTTGGGCATGTTTTCCTGGCATGCTTTGGGCCCTTTAATTCGTGTTGATCAACGTCTGACTGGCACATGATATCTAAACATCGTTGCGGACCAAGTGCATCCTGCCATGTGGATGGTTTATCCCAATGGCGATGGTTACTTTTAACAAGATAATGCGTCCTTCCATAGTGCTCGCATTGTACAGGATTGGTTTCAGGAACATGCCGGTGAGTTTACTTTGCTTAGGTGACTCCCACAATCTCCAGATTTTAACCCCATTGAGAATTTGTGGGATGAAGTTGAACGAGCCATCAGACAGCTGGATCCACAACCCTGCAATATCACACTCCTGGAAAGTGCTATTCATCAAGCATAGTCTCAGATTCCACAAACCACCTATCAACATCTCGTGGAGTCCATACCACGAAGAATCGACGCATTATTAAAGGCAAAAGGTGGCCCAACGAAGTACTGAGGGGTGGTCATAATAAAGTAGGTACTCAATGTATATGAAAAGCTTCCAAAATATCAAGTTTGGCGGTTGAATCTGGCTTGTCAATTAGTCTTGCCTTTTTTTTAAACCCATAAACAAAATGAGATTTTTAGGATCAAAGACTATATGTTGAAGAAAAAACTCGTTGGGAATTTATAAAATTCCATGTGAGTGTGGCGCTTCATATATATAGGACAGACCCGTAGAGCCTTGCGTTTTCGATTGAAGGAGCACAAGACCTACATTCGGAATTGTGATCTAAAGAAGTCATCGATGGCTAAACACTGTTACGAAAAGGACCACAGATTTCTCTTTGAAGAAGTAAAACTATATATATATAATTGACAAGCCAGCTTCAACCTCCAAACTTGATATTTTGGAAGCTTTCCATATATATCAGGAGTCTTCGCAACTTGTTAATGACATGGCATCCACGCCATTTCTATCAAGCGCGTGGAAGCATCTAACTAAAACACGTGACTGTAAACACCATTTATGATGCCATAAAAAATTTGAACATTTACGTGCCATTCGTCCTGATGAAGCTACTAGGTCAATACCCAGCGAAACCATGGTCGGCTTGAAAAAAAAAAATTGTGACAAACTACGTTGTATGTATTACCTTAATACATTGCTGGCCACCCAAAATGCAACACCAAGAAGCACACGAGATAGCAACGCCAGATTTACTGGACACATAACAACAGATACAAAGATGAAACGATTGAGCTTACAGGCCCGTGCGACTTGCGGAACACGCAGACATCAATAGTTCGTGGGGGCCCCATGGCTGGCAATAACGGCCGCTACACGCCGCGGCATCGAACGAAAGAGGCTTTGGATGTGAGCTTGGGGTATGTCGGTCCAGGCTGCTTCCGCACGTTGCCACAGTTCATCAGGCGTAGCCGCGGGTCGCTGATAGGCAACCGGGCCACCCGGTTGCCTATCAGCGACCAGACGTGTTCGATGGGCGACATATCGGGAGAACAGGTGGGCCACGGAAGCAGTGACACCTGGTGGGCCGTGAAGAATTGTTGCACGATGCGTGCCACGTGCGGGCGCGCATTGTTCTGTTGAAACGTGGCCGCTGGAAGGTCCTGCAGGTAAGGGAGGACTACAAGCTCCAAAACGTCAGAGATGTAGCGGTGGCTGTTGAGTGTACCGGTGATGCATAACAGAGGGGTGCGGGTTTCATATCCAATTGCGCCCCAAACCATAACGCCAGGCAACGGACTGGTATGGCGATGCATAATGCAGGCGTTCGCTCGCCGGCAGCCACATGTGGATCCGGCCATCGTGGTGTTGCAGGCAGAAGCGGGATTCGTCAGAGAAGACAATGTCGTGCCTTTCCGTAGTCCAGGTGCGGCGTTCAACGACCCACTGCTGCCGCACTCGCCGGTGGTGTAACGTCAATGGTAATCGGAGCAATGTAACGCCGTGCGACAAGTCCCCGCTCCTGCAGACGACGTCGAACGGTACGTGCTGACAGAGGTTGTTGCGCAACACACCCTAATTCCTGCGCTAACGTTCGTGATGTGGCGGTGTGAGCTGTCAATGCCCGCCGCACAACATGCCGGTCCTGTCGTTCGGTGTTGTGCCGCGGCTGCGGCAATCGCTCACGTCGGTCCGTCCGTCTCTCCTGCACCCACCGAATCCATACTCGGCTCACTGTGGCTGGATGTTGTCCCACACGGGCACCGATGTCTCGGTACGATAAACCGCTGTCGCGATAAGCCACTATTCGTCCTCTGTCGAACTCCGAAACGTGCTGGAATGACTGCCGTATTCTGCGATGAGGCATCAGGAAGCTTCCCACGCATAGGTCCGGCAGCACAACACACTTCCACTACTTACACCCCGCCTTCTGTGCACCCTTCTTATAGTGCTTCTCGATGGCGTACCGGGCTCACATGATTTGCATATGCCCTGCAATGCTAATCGTTTGCATGTCCTCTCGCGGGCGATGCATGCTACGAATTTCAGGCCAATCGGATGCTTCCTTCTTGGTGTTGCATTTTGGGTGGCCAGCAGTGTATATAAACTCATTAATATGTTTTCCAAATAATTCAATAGCTTTATGAATATTTTTGACGCCTGTACGGTTGGATTGGGGAGGGGAGCATATATCCCATCTAAGTTAAAGGGGAAAAAATTGTGGATTTTTACACTGCCTAAAAATAAACATTTTTCTTTTTCTTGCTTGAAAGCGAAAAAGGTCTTTAAAATCACAATATGGTGCACAAAGCCCCCTTTTCAAATTTTTACCGTCTGTTACAGTGGCTCACAGGGAAAGTTCGTTTTCCAAACTTAAAATCGCAAAGAGTTACTTTCGATTAAATGTGAAACAGGAACGTCTCTCAAATTTCATATAAATATTTCTAGTAAAGAAAAAAAAAAAATTGCTACAGACTTAGACTATTCGGACATTGTCAATAAGTTTGTAATGAAAAAAAATCTACAAAAGTTAATTTTAGCTGACACTATGCGTAGTATTGTGCTTTCTCGAAACTTCAGCTTTTTATTTATAGGAAAAAATATTTTTATTTAATGCGAAAACCAGTTATTTTGAATTCTGCTTTTAGTTTTATGCAACTTTTTTGTGTATGTACACATATGAGAGTTTATTTGGTTAGAATAGTTAAATGGACGCAAACTTATGCTTTAAGAAAAATTAGGAATCATATGCAAAACATTTCATACCAGAAATGCTGTAATGCAAAGTAAGAATTTTTCAAATCGGCCTGTTAGGAGCAGAGATATCGAGAAAAATAGGTTATGCATGTACGCCCCCTGACGGAAAAACTGCTCTTTGTTTTTATGAAAAGGAAAAGTCGGAAATCCGTGATATTCGAAACCTGACCGAAGAGTTCTTCAAACGAGTTTTTAGGAGCGCAGATAGTGCTGAAAATACATTCGATTCTCGATAAATTGAACACGAAGGGAGTGCGAGAAATATTCATGATATCGGAAATTCAAGTTGTCGAGGAACAGAAATTTATTCGAATTTTTTAGTTAAATGTTTAGCTATATTTTAAAACGCACATTCATTTTACACTTTTAACAGCATTTTTAAGCACACATATTTTTAAATGTATTCGAAATGTTGCTTCACTTATCGCAGTACTTACAAAAGAACGAAAATAAATTAAGCATCCTGAATTACCTGGTTACAGTTAAAAAAAAAATCGGGTAATGGAGTGTGACGTTTTTTATTGTTCTTTCGCGTTCAACAGCAGTTTCTTGGTGCGCAGGCACATTACGAGTTTCATCACATGTTCCAGGTAGGGGGCGGGGCGTAGCCGGCGGGGAGCTAAAGGGGACTCAGCTCAGCTTCCCTCTTCGCAAGGCAAATAACCCCTGCCCAGGAAAATGACCGTTGTTATAAATTCTCTGAATTATTTTTGATGGTTTATGAAAATTTCTTTTGTATTTCATTACAAACATAAATATTTTACCTTACTGATTTGTGTATTGCACGTTTTAGAAAAAGGCAATTTGAAATGATAGAGCAACCATGAATAACTCAAAAGAACATACTTCTAAAAGTGAATCAGTAGGAACAGTTCCACCAATGATTCTCGGCCACATGGGCACAGGATTTTGTAAGCCAACAGGGCCGTGGAGAGCGAGCTGGGGCCCCAGTGCAATAAAATCTCCGGGCCAACCCACCTCGGCTCCTCCACTAACCACATAATCCATATTTCCATTTCCTCGCCTACCCCGCCCCCCACCCACCATTCCCCTACTTCCCGACAACCCGACCGGTTGCAACTCTTCAATCTTTTTTTTTTTTTTTGCGGTGGATAATTTTTTATATTCTCCCCTTCGTAAACAAAACCTCGAACCCTCCCTTTCGAGAAAATAATTTTCTCAGAAAACTCTTGAACGCCATCTACCGATAGACATTCTCATTTTTCTTAGTACTTTTTCATAATCATCGGATTTTTCACCTTTCATTTTTAGAGTGTAATATACATCTAAAGATGCAGCCTCTGGGAAAGTATCCACAAAGAGTTCCCATAAGTAAACGTTAAATTTTATGTTTTCTCTTTTAAGTTGCCGCTGTGAAGAGGGCAACTTCATCGATCATCGGAATAAAGGAAAATAAACGAAGTAGGAATTACGCACAAAGACACTATATTAATTTATAAAAATTGCCGTAATGCGAAAATAATGAGTTGAGAATAAAAGAAAAAGACAAAAGATGCCGGCTTCTGGTGGGAAACACAAAGAGACAAAATCCACATGATTAAGCCTTTGATGACTAACAATAACGTTGTATATCATACACAATGGTCTATGTCGGTGAGTAGCAAAGCAACACAGAGAGCCTAATGTGTGGTGTCGGCGTGTCGTTGGAAAGGAAAGAAGAAATGAAAAACGTAATATGGAGAGCTCGTTTGATTTGCCACAGGTAACCCACGCGCGTGTTGCAGTTAGCCTGGAAACTCGAATAACATTGTAACACTTCGTTTCTTTTATTGTATTTAAAGCAAGTTTTGAATTTATTACATTTTTTACATTTATTACATAAATTAGGCATTTTAACGCGTATTTTACGCGTCACGTAGAAAATATTTTTTTGAGTGTAACTTCCCAACCCTGGTAACGGTATAGCTTGAAAAATATTCGGACATCATCATCATCATCATCATTGTCAACCATTATCAATCCACTGCTGGACGAAGGTCTCCCCAAGTTTCCTCCACAACGGTCTGTCTTGTGCCAGTCTCCTCCATGTCACTCCCACATATTTACGAATTTCATCCACCCCATCATAAAACAATAATTAGAAAAAAACTTCTTTACAAAAGGGCTCTGGGCCCCAGTGCTACAGCACCGCCTCTCCCCCCCCCCCCCATCTCGTCAGGCATGTAAGCCAAGGGTCAGGGAAGAGTGAAATTCTTTTTTCTTTCTTTTTTTTGAGGGGGGGGGACAAAAAATACAAAAGAATAGTACAAAAAGAGAGAGAGAGAGAAAAGAGGAGGTGGAAGCGTAGTTGCCCTTTCGGATGAAACAATGCTCGTCACTTAGTAAGCGAAAGAAGAAGTATCGTCGTGGGAACGTTTTAGCTAAATGTTTCCTTCTATGCTATGTAAAACAGTGCTAAAGTTAAATATTTGTGTGAGAAAGAAAGGCGCCTTCAATTTCTTTTTTATTCGGGGGAGGGGGTTAACGTCCACTGAGAGCAACCCGATGGGCTATAAGCAGTCGCCTGTACCAAATGTAAAGTCACTGGTTCCAGGGAAGGGGGAGAGCCAGTGCCGTAACACAAACACAACATCTATGCCTTACCGGGATTCGAACCTGCACCATCTCGGACGAATGGTCAGAAGCCAGCGGTTAGATCACTGCGCTACCAGGGCGGCCCAACTGCTTCCTGATCATTGTTTTGCGGTGCATGTGTGGGAAGTGTTTATTGGCAGAAATCTGAGAACTTTTGGTTTTTTAGTGGGGGAAGAGAGATATGGCTGTTGACCACGGTAAGAAGATGCCTCCTCCGAGCTAGATCCGTAGTCAAACAGAAAATTTGAAAGGGGTGGTTGTTGATTGAGGTCAGGCAAAGGATGTAAAGGATATCGGGCAAGAGATATAAAATAAATCGGGCACTGGACTGTAGAATGAATCAATAAGACGGCCGAAAAGAAACGCAGACCGGGCTCTCTTTCTGGCTAGCTACAGCCCTGCTCCGAGCACTAGGTAAGGAGAATGCTCGATTAAAGATGAGATAAAATTCGGCGTCAGTTATTCCTCGATGCCGATGCGTGGATCGAGGGAAAACAACTACACTGACGGGGAAAAAATCCCAACACCAAGAAGGAGTTGTGTTAGATAAACGACAGTTGGTAGGCGGTGAGAGTACATCTGTAAGATGACGTCTATGCAAATTTCGCGCTCGGCGCATACGTGTGGCGCTAGTAGCGCCCCTCGGAACATGCAAAGCAGGTTTGCTGTAAATACGCGCTGTAACGTTCGTGAGCGTTAGTTATCGTTGAGATTCGACGTAGTGTGTTGATGTTAGTCAAGAATGACTTTAAGAAGACGAAGAAGCCATTATCAACAGCTCACGGAGTTTGAACGAGGTCGTGTAATAGGGCTACGAGAAGGTGGATTTTCTTTCCGCAATATTGCAGAACGACTTGGCATGAATGTAGCCACCGTGCATGATTGTTGGCAACGGTGGTCAAGGGAAGGTACTGCCTCAAGAAGACCGGGTTCCGGCCGGCCACGTGGCACTACTGAGAGGGAAGACCGCCGTGCACGGCGTATGGCCGTGGCGCATCGTAATGCGTCTGCGGCAGCAATTCGAGCAGCACTTGCCACCACAGTGACACAACGAACTGTTACAAATCGGTTACTTGAAGGACAGCTCCGCGCCAGACGCCCTATAGCGTGCATTCCACTTACTCCAAACCACTGCCGTTTGCGATGTCAGTGGTGTCAAGCTAGAGCTCATTGGAGGACGGAGTGGAGATCTGTTGTGTTTTCTGATGAAAGCCGGTTCTGCCTGGGTGCCAGTGATGGCCGTGTGATGGTTAGAAGGAGGCCAGGTGAGCGCCTGCAACCAACCTGTCTGCGGCCGAGACACACTGGACCTACACCTGGAGTTATGGTCTGGGGAGCAATTTCCTATGACAGCAGGAGCACTCTCGTGGTTATCCCACGCACCCTGACGGCACAGTTGTACGTCGGTCTGGTGATTCAACCTGTTGTGCTGCCATTCATGAACAGCATTCCAGGGGGTGTTTTCCAACAGGATAACGCTCGCCCGCATACCGCTGTTGTAACCCAACATGCTCTACAGAGTGTCGACATGTTGCCGTGGCCTGCTAGATCACCAGATCTTTCACCAATCGAGCCCGTATGGGACATCATTGGACGACAACTCCAGCGTCACCCCCAACCAGCATTAACCGTCCCTGTATTGACCGACCAAGTGCAACAGGCACGGAACTCCATCCCACAAACTGACATCCAGCACCTGTACAACACAATGCATGAACGTTTGCGTGCTTGCATTCAACATTCTGGCGGTTACACCGGTTATTAATGTACCAGCATTTCACATTTAAAATGGCTCTTCTCGCGCTTACAATAAGCTGTGATCTTGAAACCTTAATCGATTAAATATGTTACCTATACAAATGTATTGCCGCCATTTCATTCCTCTACAACTGGTTTTTCATAGTGTTGGGATTTTTTTTTTCCGTTAGTGTAGAATAGTTTTTCAAAAGTAAATAGTTTAAAAAATAAATAGTTTTTCTCATGCTAGTTGTAAGTTATCTTTCCCCCAGCGAAAATGAACCTGGAACTCAGCCACCGTCAAACAAATCCCGATAATACATTTTTTTTTATATTTCAAAAGAATTCAGTTTTCTTCAACCCTTCCTCCTTTCTCATATTTTAAATAATTAATTAATTATTCTCTCTCTTTCTCTCTGTTTTTGGCATGGAGAAATTGTTGACTATACTGAAGAAAACTTGCAAAGCAAAGCAAACCAAAACTTATATCTGTGTCCGGAGATGAATAGTTTGTTACACAAAACCCCCATAGATGCGTTTTAAATCCCCCCCCCCACCTCTGGTTCTGAGACCTAGGTACGGTCATGCATGAGAAATGTATCATTTGAAAACTGGAAAACCAGAAATGCGCACTTTTTTCTGACAAATGTGCGCCTACATATCCTCAAAACGCAATCTCAACAAACACGTAACACGTCTGTGTCTGTGTCAGCACCTTGATTTACAGGTGAAATGAATTTCTTCTTTCTGCGGCTGTGATCTGAAGTTGAAAATTATTTCTTTTTCCAAATGAACTATTGTTATTTACTTTTATTGAGCTCTGTATCCAGGACACATCATTTTGCACACAATTCGCAGAATGTTTAATTTTTTTCGTGAACATAAGAAATTGTTGAAATGAGAAAATCTTCCAAATTATAATTTTCTCAAGATCTTCCTGCAGCGTTGCAATTTATGTTTTTTGTTTGAAATTTTATCTTCAAAGTGTGAATAAATCCTCAAAGCAGAAGCACTTACGCACTTTACGCCGTATCGCGTACTAATTATTTTCTACATGCAAATAAATGGAAGGGATATGCTTATAGTACAGGGAGCCACTCCCATAGCATTTTAAAATTTCGTACTGATATCAGTTATTAAAATCAGTGGGGTAAAAATTTCACCTGCGTCGGCCGGGAGTCGAACCCAGGTCAACGGCTTGGAAGGCAGCTATGCTAACCGTTATACCACCGACGATCGGCTTTTGATGCAGTGGAAAGGATTCCTTACTTTGCCTACGTTTCGGGTCATTTACCTTGGAGTTCTACAGAGAAACATGATTACAACCTACCCTACATTTCAGCAGATTGGTAACTTAGTAAAGTCTGCTCGATGCCGAAATTCATCTTTGCCCAATACAAATCAAAATGCCTTTAATACAAACCACATTACTTCTATGAAAACCAGTCCAGCCTTTGCAGATTAGCGGGTATGGCTTACTTAATAATCTACAAGATTAACTCTGAATGTGTATGGAAATCTTTCACAATTGCAAGTCAATAGAGAAGGACCATTTCCCTAATTATTTCTAACTCAAAGATTTAAAAGATAATGCATAAAAAAAATTATTGTTATTTTATTTTATACTTTTATGGGTACGCCAAAAAAATTTAATGAATACTCTGTTTTAAATTTTATATCAAAACTCTTAATCTCACTTGCAATCAAAAACACTTTCTGAAAAAAATTACGAATTTAAATAAATTTACAAGAAAAGCCAATTCTTATTCTCTTTCGGGTTTCAATTTGTTTCACGATTTTTATTTTTTCTTAATTTATTTATTCATTTCTGGCAATATTCAGCTCCCAAAACACGACAAAAAAATTATAAAAGTGTCAAGGGAAGCAAATGGCTTTCCGTTGCGTCTGTTTGAAAATCTCTTTGTATGTGTTGACTTTTGTAGACACTCATTAAGTAAAAATACGATATTCAGGCATGTATCATTTCCCAGAGCGCCCACCTAACGCTTCTTAACATTGTGAATTCAAATGTTTGTTTTAAAACATGATCCTTGGTGAACAACCGCTTTGCTAAAAGCTTCCATTTTCATAAGTTTGTTTCATTAATGTTGAAAGTTTATAATTATCCTGATAGTTTATTTCGATACTTTGCTTCTCAGCAAAACATGATTTTAAATTGCAGTTTCTAACCTCAATGCCAAGCATATTTTGACGTAGTACGGGGCGATTTACGGCCGACCGCCTGTGACAAAAGTAGGTATAAACTGAAATCAATATAGTGTTAAAAATATGTGCCGCACACTAATCGTGTTAGCATATTCGTAAGCAGGATGGAGTCCAATTCGCGCAGTGCGCAATACATCATGCGTGCGACGCTTTCCTCTTTCCCTTTGCGCGGGGGTGTGGGGGTGGAGACTATGCAATATTGTTGGGTGTGCCGCCGCGTTTGACTCAGTCTATCTCGTCAACCATGAGCGCAACACGACAGTGCATGGTATCGTGACGAAATCTATGCGAATGTACGAAGAACATTTCGCAGTGGTTTGAACTATACATTTTAAAAATTGTTTTCTTGTGAACCGGTGAACAATTTTGACAATATCGCGGTTTATCTGTACAACCGTGAGTGCAAAACGACTGTGCGTGGTATCGTTTTAAAACTCTCGACGAGATCTATTCAAATATATAAAAAAACATATCGCAGTGGTTTAAACTAAAATAAAAAAAAATGTTTTCGTGTGAACGGGTTAACATTTTCGACAATGCCGCGGAATTCGCAGAATGAACGCAAGCAAAAGTGGAGAAAATTAAAATGGGTGGCAAAAGCAAGTAATGAGGAATGTAAGAAGCCTAAGAAGACAGAGCACCACGTTGGGTAATTCGTGTGTCGATCTGCTTTGTGTTCGCAATATATCCAGCATTATTTAAAAAATTATGTAAGCTACTTTTCATATCATCGACTTGTGTTGGCCATAACAAATTAAATAAATGCTTTGAAACCATACTCGACTAGCTCATTTCAACTCCCCGATCTGCAAGTCGGAGTGCTGTACGTTCCAAACTGACGGCTCAATCAGAACTGTGCCTACCTGTATTTTACTCGCATTTTTTTAGAGATATTCTGTTTGATTATTTTGTGAAAATTAAAGCTATTTTTAAGAGATGGAGGAAAGTGTGCATTTTAATTTATTTTGACTATTCTTATTTCCTGCCGCCGAAATTTTTTTTACTCTCTGCATCTGATAGAAAGAAGAATAAATGTGTCGATCGTTTTTCGAACAAATATTGGATGGAAATTTTCTTTAAGCAAAATTTAAAGGTTGCGTCATTCGAGAAATGAACATTCTTCAAGGATCTTTTCGGGAAAAGCCCATTTTGACTAAAATAATATTACGATTTCGTCACCACTGTTTTAACCTTATTGCTTCATTTAACCACAGGAAATTATCGTAATCACATCATTATCCACATTAAAGCTGCATACAATCTAATTCATTTAATTTTGCTGTCATGGAGATTTAATAAATGAAGTATACAACTTCAGTATACTATTGAAAAAAAAACTACAATAAATAACAAATTACTTTTAATGTCAAAACACGTGGTAACTGTGAAAGTTTGTCTTTAAAACGTCAGTACATCTCCCCGTGTGCTCTGGTGGTTGCTCACAGGATAGTCCAGTTCCACCCACGTACGCTGCAGGATGTCAGGTGTAACAAGGAGGAAGGCTGCAGTAATGCGTTCTTTGAGCTCAGTGATAGATGTAACCTTTTTCTTGTACATAATTCCTTAATAAAGTCCCAAAGAAAAAACTCGCATTGGCTAACATCAGGCGAATGGGGTAACCTCCACGTCCAATCCAACGCCACGGAAAATGGTTTTCTAAAGATCTGCGTGTATCCAAAGACCACTGCGGAAGCGCGCCATCTTGCTGGAAAATGATGTCTTGAATATCCTAGTGTTGTGGAATTGCGAATTGTTCTAACATGTTCAGGTACGTTATGCCAGTAATGGTTCGTTCAGCGAAGAAAAAGCGCCCTATAATCAGCGTTGCATTCAGAGAGTTTTTTTCCGGGGTGGGGGGGGGGGCAAACACAAATTTCGAAGGGTCTGAAACTTGTTGACAGATTATACACATATAGTCACAAATTTGTTATTAATATATCATCATCATTGTCAACCATTATCAATCCACTGCTGGACGAAGGTCTCCCCAAGTTTCTTTCACAACGGTCTGTCTTGTGCCAGTCTCCTCCATGTTACTCCCGCATACTTTCGAATTTCATCCACCCATCTCACATGTGGTCTTCTTCTGGGTCTTTTCCTGTCCCTTGGAATCCAATCTAAAATTTTGACTGTCCATCGATGGTCTGTTCTTCTGGCAGTATGTCCAGCGCATTGCCATTTCAGGGATTTTACTCTGATCACGATGTCTTCCACTCTTGTCATTTTTCTGATCCACGAGTTCCTCTTCTTATCTCTCCTGATCACACCAAGCATGCACCTATCCATGCTGCTTTGAGTTGTCTGCAGCCTTTGTATGTCTCTTTTAATTAAGGTCCACGTCTCTGCACCATACGTAAGCACTGAAAGGATGCATTGATCAAGTACTTTTCTTTTAAGACATAATGGCATATTGCTCTTGAAAATTATGCTGTTTCTTCCAAAATCTCTCCAGGCAAGTTTTGTACGCCAATTAATTTCTTCATCAAAGTGACCCTCACTTGATATCTGCTGCCCAAGATAAACGCACGTTTCTGTTATCTCCAGCTTTTCTCCATCAATCGATAAATCTTCATTTCTCGTAAAAGCATTGTACATCACTTTTGTCTTCTGAAAGTTCCTTTTTAATCCCACTTCTTTACTCTTGTCAGCAAGTTCCTGGATCATACTCTGCAGCTCTGATTGGGTAGTTGCAAAACTGACTACGTCATCAGCAAAACGAAGGTGGGTTAGATAATCTCCATTAATCTTTATCCCATTGTCTTCCCAGTTCAGTGAATGAAAGACATTTTCCAATGTGGTATTGAAGAGTTTGGGAGATATGGTGTCACCTTGTCTCACTCCCTTTCCAATTTTTATGTGTGTTGAATTTTCAAACAGCCGAATCTTTGCACTTGCATTTTCATAGATGTTATTAATAATATTAATGTATGCATCTTCAATACCGCATAATTTCAGAGCCATTGTAACTGCTGATGGTTTCACCGAATCAAAGGCTTTTTCATAATCGATAAAAGCCATGCACAATGGAACTTCATATTCCCTCGCTCTTTCAATTAGTTCTCTCAGTACGTCGATATGATCTATTGTGCTGTAGCCACTCCTGAATTCAACTTGTTCGCCATATCATCATCATCATCATTGTCAACCATTATCAATCCACTGCTGGACGAAGGTCTCCCCAAGTTTCCTCCACAACGGTCTGCCTTGTGCCAGTCTCCTCCATGTATATATATATATATATATGGGATGTAAGCTCAGGTGATGCGTAACAGCCTCTCCTTGACAAATGTCAACCCCGCCTTCTCGTGGTGCATGCTGTTCCCACTAAAGGGGCTCTGACGACCGCCAATAGCGGTATAACTATACCATCGGGATTAGAGGAAATTCTATCCCACACTCACCAACCCGCTTGGCCAGCGTGGTGAGTTATGGCCAAACCCCTCCAAAATGATTCCACAACTTAAATCTTGGCCCTCAGTCTCCGGCAGCTGGAATGTACCTGACCAAGGCAGCGGCCAGTGCGACATGAAGGCAGAGGGTGCTAAGAATCCCCGGAGGACCGGATTAGGCTGCCATCTGATGCTGACCTTGGCTACGTACAACGGACGCTCCCTATCTTCTGATTCAAGGCTTCTTGAATTGGAAGAGGAACTACAAAGGATCAAGTGGGACATCGTGGGGCTAAGTGAGGTAAGGAGAAAAGGAGAAGATCTCATCAAACTGAAAAGTGGACATCTCTTCTACTATCGCGGGACAGATACTGGCAGAACTAGTGGTGTTGGATTTATAATAAACAAGAAACTGAAGGATAAAGTTGTAGAAGTTGAAAGTTCCTCTGACAGAGCTGCACGACTTGTTATCCAACTCTCGAAAAGATACCAGGCTCAGATTATTCAAACTTATGCACCCACCACAAGTCATCCTGAAGAAGAAATTGAAGAATTTTATGAGGAAATTTGTCATCTAAATAATAAAGGTAAGCAGCACTTGAAAATAATTATGGGAGATTTCAATGCAAAAATAGGGCACCGGCAACAGAATGAAACTTCAGTAGGTAAATTCGGTCACGGCAACAGAAACCAGCGTGGAAATACTTTCGTTGAGTTTGCAGAGGCAGAAGGGTTTTTCATCTTGAACTCCTTCTTCAAGAAAAAGCCACACAGGAAATGGACATGGAGACATCCAAATGGGACGACAAGTGAAATTGATTTTATTATGTGTAACAAAAAATTCGTCATAGAAGACTGCAGTGTGCTAAACAAGTTCAACACAGGTAGTGACCATAGATTGGTGAGATGAAAGATGCACCTCAACACTAAACTTGAACGTGGCAAGCTCATAAGACAAACAAAATGTATTGACATAACCAACCTTAAAAAACACCATAATACCTTCAAGTTGGAACTGAAGAACAGGTTCTCTGCTTTAGAAGGCCTAACATCGGAAGAAGTGGACATCTCTGAAGTTAACAGAAAAGTAACCAAAGCTCTTATGGAAACAGCAACAAAATTAGCTGGGCCTAAGAACAAGTTGCATGTAAACAAATTATCAGGAAAAACGAAAATGTTGATGCAAAAAAGAAGAGAGATGAGGACAACTAAAGAAGATGTGACTTCCAAAGTGGAATATATAGAGCTATGCAAGACAGTAAGAAAAAGTATCACTGAAGACGTAAGAAAATTCAACTGGGAACTAGTGAGGAAAGCAATTGAAAACAACCAAAGCCTAAAGATAGCAAAGGGACATCTCAGTAAGGGAAGAAAACAGATTCTGGCACTGAGAAAAGAAGATGGTTCTGTAACAAGAAAGTAGAGGCGAAATTTTGACAAGAGTGAAAGATTTCTACTCCAAATTATATGAAAGGGATGATACATGCACTCCAGACATCATGAAAGATACCAGTACCAGAGTTCCTCCAGTCCTTCCAGCAGAAGTTGCACATGCAATCAAGAACATGAAGCGGGGAAAAGCTCCAGGAGAAGATGGAATTACTGTAGACATCATACAAGAAGCAAGTGGAGAAATTGAAACAGTACTCGCCCAAATTTTCACTCGATGCCTTAATGAAGGAAAGATTCCTGAGGATTGGAACACCGCTACAATGATCCTGCTACATAAGAAAGGTGACATTGAGGATCTCGGAAACTACAGACCTATCAGCCTCCTATCAGTAGTTTATAAAATCTTCACTAAAGTTCTTTCACACCGCTTGAAGGTAACACTGGACATGGCTCAACCGAGAGAACAAGCTGGATTCAAGAGTGGCTACAGCACAATAGATCATATCCACGTACTGAGAGAACTAATTGAAAGAGCGAGGGAATATGAACTTCCATTGTGCATGGCTTTTATCGATTATGAAAAAGCCTTTGATTCGGTGAAACCATCAGCAGTTACAATGGCTCTGAAAACCTGCGGTATTGAAGATGCATACATTAATATTATTAATAACATCTATGAAAATGCAAGTGCAAAGATTCGGCTCTTTGAAAATACAACACACATAAAAATTGGAAAGGGAGTGAGACAAGGTGACACCATATCTCCGAAGCTCTTTAATGCCACTTTGGAGGGTGTTTTTCAGTCGCTGAGCTGGGAAAACAAAGGGATAAAGATTAATGGAGATTATCTAACCCACCTTCGTTTTGCTGATGACGTAGTCATTTTTGCAACTACCCCATCAGAGCTGCAGAGTATGATCCAGGAACTTGCTGACAAGAGTAAAGAAGTGGGATTAAAAATGAACTTTCAGAAGACAAGTGATGTTCAATGCTTTTACAAGAAATGAGGATTTATCGATTGATGGAGAAAAGCTGGAGATAACAGACACGTACGTTTATCTTGGACAGCAGATATCAAGTGAGGGTCACATTGATGAAGAAATTAATCGGCGTACAAAACTTGCCTGGAGAGCTTTTGGAAGAAACAGCATAATTTTCAAGAGCAATATGCCATTATGTCTTAAAAGAAAAGTGTTTGATCAATGCATCCTTCCAGTGCTTACGTATGGTGCAGAGACGTGGACCTTAATTAAAAGAGACATACAAAGGCTGCAGACAACTCAAAGCAGCATGGATAGGTGCATGCTTGGTGTGATCAGGAGAGATAAGAAGAGGAACTCGTGGATCAGAAAAATGACAAGAGTGGAAGACATCATGATCAGGGTTAAATCCCTGAAATGGCAATGGGCTGGACATACTGCCAGAAGGACAGATCATCGATGGACAGCCGAAATTTTAGATTGGATTCCAAGGGACAGGAAAAGACCCAGAAGAAGACCACATGGGAGATGGGTGGATGAAATTAGAAAGTATGCAGGGGTGACATGGAGGAGACTGGCACAAGACAGACCGTTGTGGAGGAAACTTGGGGAGACCTTCGTCCAGCAGTGGATTGATAATGGTTGACAATGATGATGATATATATATATATATATATATATATATATATATTCTATAAAGAAGATACCTAAGCAAAAAAATACATATATAATTTTGACTCACACCTAGTACAACATAGAAAAGGTTATGTATCTACCTGTGTGAGTAAAAGGAGAAAAGATAAAAAAATAAAATAAAACAACTGAATGTAGAAGGTGTCGAGAATACTGAGCCTTGGCTTTATCAAGGACCAGCAAAAACTCTGCATTTTCTCACTTCCACAAAGACCTAGTTGGAAATGGGTTTCTGCAAGGCCATAGATGCAAGTAACATTCCCACCTAAAATAGTTTAAAAAATATATATATAAGTCATGTCCTCCGTAGAGTAGCATGACCTAGCACTAGTTAACAATTTCGCTTGCATCCATTAACCTTCATGGCCCGACCCATGCTCTTCATCTGTTACTATTAAACAGAGAGAAGAAGATTAAAGAGAACTCAAGCTGTGAGAGTGACATAATAAATAGAAATGATTTTCAGCTATAACGAAATTCCAAGTTCGTTTGAGAGAGAATTTAAACCTGAAAAACAATGCAAAAGAAATCCAAATTTTACATTGCAATTAAAAAAGGAAATGTTAATTTATAACGAACAGATTTTTGAAAGAAAACTTGAGTCTAAAACCCCCTACTCTACAACTTATGACAGCACGAAAACGAGAATAAGTTAAAGATAATAATTAACTAAAGAAAACTTTGTGAAAGTTATATACCTTAAACAGTTAGTTGCAATATGTACAAAGTATTTCAGCAGTGCTTTAAGTGCATAATTAATTAGTTATTAAGAACTTAACTACTTTGAAAAAACAGCGCATAGACAGCGCATAGAAAAGGAACAAGCTTAGCCTTCTTCTGTTCCTAAAAGGTACCCCAAAAGACGCTCAAAGTTACAAAGAAAAAGTAAGAGTTAAAACCCGCATAAATGTTAACAGACAAACCAATGCTTAAAAGCTGAAAAGCTAAAAAACGACAGAGAAAAAGGTACATAAAGTACAAACATTGAACTTATAAAACCTAGAACCCAAAAACAAGGAAGAGAGCTTACCTCTTGTGTGACAAAAACTTTTCTCCTCACAAGAGGAGAACATGGCTGACCCCTTCCGCCACTCCCTAGACGCTGGGGGGCAGTGAGGGTGGGGCTGATGGCCTCCTCATACAGCAAGAAACCAACGCGCGGAGATTTTAACCAGAGACAAAAATATATAAACTTAAGACTGTGGATCTGTATGATCAGAATGAGCAGAATTAACTCTCCAGAATACATGAGAAATATTATAAAATACACGAGCAGTTTATTTAATAATCTTTGCATGTATTAAATCACCTTAGTGAGCTTCTATAGATTAATCAGAATCTTATTAATTTTAATGTTGGTTTTACTATTTTTAGTATAGCTATCCTAGTGATGAATAACTAGTTTTCTTTTTTATTCGTTTTTATTTTCTTTTATAAACAGATTTTTAAGCTTTTTTTGTGATTTTGTTTATATTATTTAATTTTTTGTTTTAATAGGACCGTCATATCCATAGCACTAAGGTTCCTTTAGGTAGTTAATAGGCATCCTCTAGCCAACTTCCTTACGGCTTTGATTGGTCAGAATCATATTATTAACTGTGTAGAAAATTAAAGCAGATCTGCTAACCTTACTCTATTATTCAGAATAATTTTTCTTAAAGTTCTTTTGATGAAAGAAGAAGGAATTTCGTTCTCTAGAAAACTTTCTAATAGTATATTAATGTGGTAATTGAAATCCAAATTGTTGCTGGAAATTCTTGAAATTCTTAGGACCTGAGAAATTAGTACATTCTCAATTACTTTGGTTGAAATGTTATTATTCCAGTGTAGATATTTAATTACTTTGAAAGGAAAATTAACTCTTTTATCAAAGAGGCTAATAGATGGGTTACCTCTGTTGAGCTTAATGCTTAAGTCTAGGAACTCAAGTTCCTGATTACTGTGGTTGGTTTTACATAAGTTAAAAGAGCTAGGATAGATATTATCAAAATCACTCTCTATAACTTCTGAATTATTGATACACAGCAGATCATCAATATATCTAAAAGTGTAAAGGTAGTTATCTGAGCAGGTGGGGTGATTTTTAATGAATTTATATTCCTTAAAGAACAGGAATAGATTAGCGATATTTGTGGACGTTGATGTTCCCATTGGAATACCGTTCACTTGCTTATAGAGAGTATTATTATATATATATATATGTATATATATATTCTATAAAGATACCTAAGCAAAAAAAATATACAAATATAATTTTGACTCACACCTAGTACAACATAGAAAAGGTTATGTATCTACCTGTGTGAGTAAAAGGAGAAAAGAAAAAAAAATAATAAAACAACTGAATGTAGAAGGTGTCGAGAATACTGAGCCTTGGCTTTATCAAGGACCAGCAAAAACTGTGCATTTTCTCACTTCCACAAAGACCTAGTTGGAAATGGGTTTCTGCAAGGCCATAGATGCAAGTAACATTCCCACCTAAAATAGTTTAAAATATATATATATAAGTCATGTCCTCCGTAGAGTAGCATGACCTAGCACTAGTTAACAATTTCGCTTGCATCCATTAACCTTCATGGCCCGACCCATGCTCTTCATCTGTTACTATTAAACAGAGAGAAGAAGATTAAAGAGAACTCAAGCTGTGAGAGTGACATAATAAATAGAAATGATTTTCAGCTATAACGAAATTCCAAGTTCGTTTGAGAGAGAATTTAAACCTGAAAAACAAATTTTACATTGCAATTAAAAAAGGAAATGTTAATTTATAACGAACAGATTTTTGAAAGAAAACTTGAGTCTAAAACCCCCTACTCTACAACTTATGACAGCACGAAAACGAGAATAAGTTAAAGATAATAATTAACTAAAGAAAACTTTGTGAAAGTTATATACCTTAAACAGTTAGTTGCAATATGTACAAAGTATTTCAGCAGTGCTTTAAGTGCATAATTAATTAGTTATTAAGAACTTAACTACTTTGAAAAAACAGCGCATAGACAGCGCATTGAAAAGGAACAAGCTTAGCCATCTTCTGTTCCTAGGTACCACAAAAGACGCTCAAAGTTACAAAGAAAAGCAAGAGTTAAAACCCGCATAAATGTTAACAGACAAACCAATGCTTAAAAGCTGAAAAGCTAAAAATACAGAGAAAAGGTACATGAAGTACTAACATTGAACTTATAAAACCTAGAGCCCAAAAACAAGGAAGAGAGCTTACCTCTTGTGTGACAAAAACTTTTTCTCCTCACAAGAGGAGAACATGACTGACCTCTTCCGCCACTCCCTAGACGCTGGGGGGCAGTGAGGGTGGGGCTGATGGCCTCCTCATACAGCAAGAAACCAACGCGCGGAGATTTTAACCAGAGAAAAAAATATAAACTTAAGACTGTGGATCTGTATGATCAGAATGAGCAGAATTAACTCTCCAGAATACATGAGAAATATTATAAAATACACGAGCAGTTTATTTAATAATCTTTGCATGTATTAAATCACCTTAGTGAGCTTCTATAGATTAATCAGAATCTTATTAATTTTAATGTTGGTTATATATATATATATATATATATATATATATATATATATATATATATATATATATATCATCATCATCATCATTGTCAACCATTATCAATCCACTGCTGGACGAAGGTCTCCCCAAGTTTCCTCCACAACGGTCTGTCTTGTGCCAGTCTCCTCCATGTCACTCCCGCATACTTTCGAATTTCATCCACCCATCTTCCATGTGGTCTTCTTCTGGGTCTTTTCCTGTCCCTTGGAATCCAATCTAAAATTTCGGCTGTCCATCGATGGTCTGTTCTTCTGGCAGTATGTCCAGCCCATTGCCATTTCAGGGATTTAACTCTGATCATGATGTCTTCCACTCTTGTCATTTTTCGGATCCACGTGTTCCTCTTCTTATCTCTCCTGGTTACACCAAGCATGCACCTCTCCATGCTTCTTTGAGTTGTCTGCAGCCTTTGTATGTCTCTTTTAGTTAAGGTCCACGTCTCTGCCCCATACGTAAGCACTGGAAGGATGCATTGATCAAACACTTTTCTTTTAAGACATAATGGCATATTGCTCTTGAAAATTATGCTGTTTCTTCCAAAAGCTCTCCAGGCAAGTTTTGTACGCCGATTAATTTCTTCACCAATGTGACCCTCACTTGATATCTGCTGTCCAAGATAAACGTATGTGTCTGTTATCTCCAGCTTTTCTCCATCAATCAATAAATCTTCATTTCTTGTAAAAGCATTGAACATCACTTTTGTCTTCTGAAAGTTCATTTTTAATCCCACTTCTTTACTCTTGTCAGCAAGTTCCTGGATCATACTCTGCAGCTCAGATGGGGTAGTTGCAAAAATGACTACGTCATCAGCAAAACGAAGGTGGGTTAGATAATCTCCATTAATCTTTATCCCCTTGTTTTCCCAGCTCAGCAACTGAAAAACACCCTCCAATGTGGCATTAAAGAGCTTCGGAGATATGGTGTCACCTTGTCTCACTCCCTTTCCAATTTTTACGTGTGTTGTATTTTCAAACAGCCTAATCTTTGCACTTGCATTTTCATAGATGTTATTAATAATATTAATGTATGCATCTTCAATACCGCAGGTTTTCAGAGCCATTGTAACTGCTGATGGTTTCACCGAATCAAAGGCTTTTTCATAATCGATAAAAGCCATGCACAATGGAAGTTCATATTCCCTTGCTCTTTCAATTAGTTCTCTCAGCACGTGGATATGATCTATTGTGCTGTAGCCACTCCTGAATCCAGCTTGTTCTCTCGGTTGAGCCATGTCCAGTGTTACCTTCAAGCGGTGTGAAAGAACTTTAGTGAAGATTTTATAAACTACTGATAGGAGGCTGATAGGTCTGTAGTTTCCAAGATCCTCAATGTCACCTTTCTTATGTAGCAGGATCATTGTAGCGGTGTTCCAATCCTCAGGAATCTTTCCTTCATTAAGGCATCGAGTGAAAATTTGGGCGAGTACTGTTTCGATTTCTCCACTTGCTTCTTGTATGATGTCTACAGTAATTCCATCTTCTCCTGGAGCTTTTCCTCGCTTCATGTTCTTGATTGCATGTGCAACTTCTGCTGGAAGGACTGGAGGAACTCTGGTACTGGTATCTTTCATGATGTCTGGAGTGCATATATCATCCCTTTCATATAATTTGGAGTAGAAATCTTTCACTCTTGTCAAAATTTCGCCTCTATTTCTTGTTACAGAACCATCTTCTTTTCTCAGTGCCATAATCTGTTTTCTTCCCTTACTGAGATGTCCCTTTGCTATCTTTAGGCTTTGGTTGTTTTCAATTGCTTTCCTCACTAGTTCACAGTTGAATTTTCTTACGTCTTCAGTGATACTTTTTCTTACTGTCTTGCATAGCTCTATATATTCCACTTTGGAAGTCACATCTTCTTTAGTTGTCCTCATCTCTCTTCTTTTTTGCATCAACATTTTGGTTTTTCCTGATAATTTGTTTACATGCAACTTGTTCTTAGACCCAGCTAATTTTGTTGCTGTTTCCATAAGAGCTTTGGTTACTTTTCTGTTAACTTCAGAGATGTCCACTTCTTCCGATGTTAGGCCTTCTAAAGCAGAGAGAACCTGTTCTTCAGTTCCAACTTGAAGGTATTATGGTGTGTTTTAAGGTTGGTTATGTCAATAGATTTTGTTTGTCTTATGAGCTTGCCACGTTCAAGTTTAGTGTTGAGGTGCATCTTACATCTCACCAATCTATGGTCACTACCTGTGTTGAACTTGTTTAGCACACTGCAGTCTTCTATGACGAATTTTTTGTTACACATAATAAAATCAATTTCACTTGTCGTCCCATTTGGATGTCTCCATGTCCATTTCCTGTGTGGCTTTTTCTTGAAGAAGGAGTTCAAGATGAAAAACCCTTCTGCCTCTGCAAACTCAACGAGAGTATTTCCACGCTGGTTTCTGTTGCCGTGACCGAATTTACCTACTGAAGTTTCATTCTGTTGCCGTTGCCCTATTTTTGCATTGAAATCTCCCATAATTATTTTCAAGTGCTGCTTACCTTTATTATTTAGATGACAAATTTCCTCATAAAATTCTTCAATTTCTTCTTCAGGATGACTTGTGGTGGGTGCATAAGTTTGAATAATCTGAGCCTGGTATCTTTTTGAGAGTTGGATAACAAGTCGTGCAGCTCTGTCAGAGGAACTTTCAACTTCTACCACTTTATCCTTCAGTTTCTTGTTTATTATAAATCCAACACCACTAGTTCTGCCAGTATCTGTCCTACGATAGTAGAAGAGATGTCCACTTTTCAGTTCGATGAGATCTTCTCCTTTTCTCCTTACCTCACTTAGCCCCACGATGTCCCACTTGATCCTTTGTAGTTCCTCTTCCAATTCAAGAAGCCTTGAATCAGAAGATAGGGAGCGTCCATTGTATGTAGCCAAGGTCAGCATCAGATGGCAGCCTAGTCCGGTCCTCCGGGGATTCTTAGCACCCTCTGCCTTCATGTCGCACTGGCCGCTGCCTTGGCCAGGTACATTCCAGCTGCCGGAGACTGAGGGCCAAGATTTAAGTTGTGGAATCATTTTGGAGGGGTTTGGCCATAACTCACCACGCTGGCCAAGCGGGTTGGTGAGTGTGGGATAGAATTTCCTCTAATCCCGATGGTATAGTTATACCGCTATTGGCGGTCGTCAGAGCCCCTTTAGTGGGAACAGGATGCACCACGAGAAGGCGGGGTTGACATTTGTCAAGGAGAGGCTGTGATGTTACGCATCACCTGACCTTATATATATATATATATATATATATATATATATTCTATTAAGAAGAGACCTAAGCAAAAAATATATATATATTTTTTTGACTCATACCAAGTACAACATAGAAAAGGTTATGTATCTACCGGTGTGAGTAAAAGGAGAAAAGATAAAAAAATAAAATAAAACAACTGAATGTAGAAAGTGTCGAGAATACTGAGCTTGGCTTTATCAAGGACCAGCAAAAACTCTGCATTTTCTCACTTCCACAAAGACCTAGTTGGAAATGGGTTTCTGCAAGGCCATAGATGCAAGTAACAAGCCCACCAAAAATTGTTTTAAAAAATATATATATGTCATGACCTCCGCAGAGTTGTATGACCTAGCACTGGTTAACAATTTCGCTTGCATCCATAACCTTCCTGGCCCGACCCATGCTCTTCATCTGTTACTATTAAACAGAGAGAAGAAGATTAAAGAGAACTCAAGCTGTGAGAGTGACATAATAATTAGAAATAATTTTCAGCTATAACGAAATGCCAAGTTCGGCTGAGAGAGAATTTAAACCTGAAAAGCAATGCAAAAGAAATCCAAATTTTTACATTGCAATTAAAAAAGGAAATATTAATTTTTTAAAACTCAGATTTTTGAAAGAAAACTTGATTCTAAAACCCCCTACTCTACAACTTCTGACAACACAAAAACGAGAATAAATTAAAGACAATAATTAACTAAAGAAAAGCTTTGTGAAAGTTATATGACTTAAACAATTAGTTGCAATATGTACAAAGTATTTCAGCAGTGCTTTAAGTGCATGATTAAGTAGTTATTAAGAACTTAACTACTTTGAAAATACAGCGCAAAGAAAAGGAACTATGCTTAGCCATCTGCTGGGCCTAAGTATCCTACAAGACGCGCAAAGTTACCAAGAAAAGAAAGAGTTAAAACCCGCAAAAATGTTAACAGACAAGCCAGTGCCTAAAAGCTGAAAAGCAAAAAACAACAGAGAAAAAAAGTACAAGAAGTACAAACATTGAACTTATAAAACCTAAAACCCAAAGACAAGGAAGAGAGCTTACCTCTTATGCAACTAAACTTTCTCCACACAAGAGAAAAACATGGCTGACGTCTTCCCCAAACGTCCTAACACTTCTGCCACTCCCTAGTCGCTGGGGGATAGTGTGGGTGGGGCTGATGGCCTCCTCATACTGAAAGAAACCAACTCGCGGAGATTTTAACCAGAGAAAAAATATATATATACTTAAGACTGTGGATCTGTATGATCAGAAAGAGCAGAATTAACTCTCCAGAATACATGAGAAATATTATAAAATACACAAGTGGTGTATTTAATAATCTTTGCATGTATTAAATCACCTTAGTGAGCTTCTATAGATTATTCAGAATCTTATTAATTTTAATGTTAGTTTTTCTATTTTTAGTATAGCTATCCTAGTGATGAATAACTAGTTTTCTTTTTTATTTGTTTTTATTTTCTTTTATAAACAGATTTTTAAGCTTTTTTTTGTGATTTTGTCTATATTTTTTAATTTTTGGTTTTAATAGGACCTTCATATGCATAGCACTAAGGTTCCTTTTAGTAGTTAATAGGCATCCTCTAGCCAACTTCCTTACGGCTTTGATTGGTCAGAATCATATTATTAACTGTGTAGAAAATTAAAGCAGATCTGCCAACCTTACTCTATTATTCAGAATAATTTTTCTTAAAGTTCTTTTGATGAAAGAAGAAGGAATTTCGTTCTCTAGAAAACTATCTAATAGTATATTAATGTGGTAATTGAAGTCCAAATTGTTGCTGCAAATTCTTGAAATTCTTAGGACCTGAGAAATTAGTACATTCTCAATTACTTTGGTTGATATGTTATTATTCCAGTGTAGATATTTAATTACTTTGAAAGGAAAATTAACTCTTTTATCAAAGAGGCTAATAGATGGGTTACCTCTGTTGAGCTTAATGCTTAAGTCTAGGAACTCAAGTTCCTGATTACTGTGGTTGGTTTTACATAAGTTAAGAGAGCTAGGATAGATATTATCAAAATCACTCTCTATAACTTCTGAATTATTGATACACAGCAGATCATCAATATATCTAAATGTGTAAAGGTAGTTATCTGAGCAGGTGGGGTGATTTTTAATGAATTTATATTCCTTAAAGAACAGGAATAGATTAGCGATATTCGTGGAGGTTGATGTTCCCATGGGAATACCGTTCACTTGCTTATATAGAGTATTATTATATAAGATATGGTTATTTTTTATGCAGCAATTGAGATAAGAGTTCCAAGCTCCTACATTAACAAATTGGTTAAGTTTAAATTCTGCATACAGCTCTTTAAAGGTAGTGATTATATCTGATAGAGGCAGATTAGTATATAGGTTCTCAAAATCATAACTATTAATATCTAAGGGACATACTTTGAGTATAGTAGAAATTACTTCTGCATTATTATTAATTATCCAAAAATCTCTGTACATCAAATTAGTACAGTTTCTAATGTGTTTCAAAACCTTCTTTAAGACATCTTCAAAAGCAAGATCTATTTTCTTTTTATGACTCCTTACTCCACTAGCTATGAACCTGAACTTCACAGGATCTTTATGAAACTTAACCGTTGCAAAAAGAAATGGAAATTCAGGCTCATATCTTCTAGTTTGTGGAATTTTAAGTTTCTTGAAGAATGCCTTAAACCGATTTTCTAACTGCTTGGTAGAATAACTTACGGGCTCGTACGTTACTCTATTATTGAGTTCCATAGTTAACAATTCAAAATAGAACTTCTTACAGATAATTGCAAAATTATTGCTAGCTTTATCCGTAGTGGTAAAAATAAATAGGTCTTGTAGTTTGGAGAGTGACCTTTTAGCATCTCCAGAGAATACAATTTTTCAGTCGCTATGCGTTGTTTAAAAAATAACGTGGAAAGAGTGATGACATCGTCCATTTACATTATCTCCACGTATTTGATATATATTAACCATTTCTATCGCCCTTTGAATTTATCAGCTACAATTAAAATAGCTGTTGCGTTAAATGCCACCAGATGACGACATCTCAGTTGCTGAGACCATCAATACGCATTCGTGCAGTCAGATGCTGACTGATAAACCACGCATTGCGCTGAGAATTGTTGGCGCTGTAGCGTAAATTCGAACGCACTCGACTAGTTATCGAGAGTTCTGGGGTTCGATCCCAGCAGTGCCGGAATAACGTGGAAAGAGTGATGACATCGTCCATTTGATTAAAATGTAAAAATGTTGTACCTTTGCTTTAATTCAGAAATGCATCAAGGATTTCATCATGGGGTGGTGTAAAATATTGAGGATGCTGGTAAGACAAAGCTGTGGTGGAGAATTCCTCCCTTGCCCCCGAAGCACACACATCAGGAGCGATAAAAATGTCCTCGCCTTACTACAAGCGTGTTCCTGATTATTAAGGAATCATTACAGTGTTACCTGAAAACGTATGACTTAAACCTGCTATTTGATTTCAGCCCCTTTAGATTATTAGATTAGCACATACTAGTAAAAAAACAAAAAACAAACTAACTAACCGTTTGGATGCCAGTTTAAAGTGTCTCGATTTTTTTTAAATTTTTTATTGATTTTTTTTTTTTTGTCACAGAGTGTAAATTACCCCCGCCAGAAAGAAAAAAACACCTTTTTACGGGAACAATTTCTAATAATTTGCTATTGTTGAAAATCAGATAGCAAATATTTTCTTGCATTGGAAGTACTGACGTCATGTTAGCTACGCTGAAGCTTAACCGTAAGATGGAAAGTCGGCATCCAGGAGACTAAAAAAAAAACTCAATGCCAGCTTCCAAAATATGATGACGTATTGCAGTGAAAACACCTCTACTCTGTGGAATTAGGTTTTTATTGCGGAAGTAGTCTGAGTTGTCAATGCTTCAGCGAGGACTGTTTAATGTTTTATTGAAGGATGAGAGAAATTTCAAATTGAAGTCCACGTGGATGTTTTTTTTTATTATTATTATAATATTTTCTCTCATTTTCCTAAGCTTTTTTTAGAGTTAATTTCTCCAAATTATCCCCTAAAGTCTGGGGGGGGGGAGCACCCCGAAAAGATGTCTGAATACATCCCTCTTTCTTCCATGAGGCCAGCCCAGCCACATGGGGATTTTTCGTGTCGCAGATTCGACAATTATGTTTACTCACACTGGCAGAAATATGGAATGTCGATTCATTGCTGAAACCGATGTGTGAAAGGAGTGTTGGCGCTGTGTGTGTGTGTGTGTGTGTGTCTTTGTCAATGTGATTAAGCATGTTTACGGCAAATGCATTTTCATGTGGTTTACGGCAAATGCATTTTCATTTGTAAGTTTCATTACATGAGACATCTGGCGCCATCTATCATCTGATTTAACAAACTAGCTTTAGCACTTGGCACGTCTCTTGACGTTTAAATTAAGTTTTTTTCTCTATCGTATTTTTTTTAATAGCAGAGTGAAGTTGTATGCTTCATTTATAGACACCCTGTACTTAGCAGGAAAAGAAAATTTGCTTTACACCTGAATTCCGATATCGAGCGTAATTTGGTCGAAAACTGCAGTAAACGACTAGCAATGGATTCCAGAAATAACGGACATCTGCGATACCGTTTTGCATTAAGATACTTGTGTAATTAAATTGTAACCTATCTCCGGAGACCTTCATTATTTTTAGAAATAATTAAACCAGAATTCTTATTGTTACACGGCTTTAGAGACACATTCCAAAAATCATCTCAATGTGTTTCGAAAAATGTATCTCGTAAAAAAAAAAAAACATCCTGTCGTCTTCCGAGAAAGTTCAGAAAATTATAAATTTCTAAGAAATATATTTATTACTTTCATTATTATGTCTCTATTGTTTCCAGAAAATCTATATCCGTCTCTCTTCTCTTGAAGGATCTCTGGCTGACGCTAGTGATTGTGACAAAATGTACTTAAACATCATATCTTCCTTTCATTCAAAGTACGTTAACCGGACGTTTTGTAAAAATATCTCATCTTTCGCTGTCTGAGATTTTAATGTGTCCTGCATTCATACCAAGGAAAAATCAAGAGATTAATATGTTCTAAAGACGTATGAAAGACAAAACCTTTGGGTGCTGAAAAATTCGCAATCTGACTAAGACAAACCACAGACTACATAATGCGTTCGTTGGGAATCCAACCCGGATCAACGCTTTGAAAAACACTTGATGCTTGCAGATATACCACAGACTTAGAGTAGCAACGGTCTCACAGACGCGTTGCCTTGTAAAATCACCGTTCTATATTTGTATTCTTTAGCAACATCCTCTAAAAGTATGTTCTCTCCGCATAATTGCATGCATTAAAAAAATAATAATAATAATAATGTTACGTTCAAAGCGTAAATGCTTTGCCTTCAGCTTTTATGACTCAAATCTCTTCCTTAACTCTCAGCTTGCTGCTTGCTAATTGCTGTCAGCTAAGAGCTCTGAAATTTCCTCAGCCCTCGAAAAGAGAAATATTTTGGATGGGAAGTCTAACATTTAACAAACTGGAAGACAGAAATACGAACCTTTTCTGAAAGGAATGCAAATGTGCTCATACATATCCTCAAAATGGAAGCTGAGCACACACGTAACACGTCTGTGTCTGCACATTGATTCATGGACAAATCTTTCACTTTCTGCAGCGGTGAACTGAAGCAGAAAATTATTTTCTTCAAATGATCTGCCTGCTCGCATTTACATTTATTACGCTCTGCCACCAGAGCACATCATTTTGCACACAATTTGGCGAAAGTTAATTATTTTTGTCAGTGTAAGAAATTGTCGATTGAGAAAGAATTTGAAATCATAACTTTCAGCGTTGTAATTTCTAACATTTACTTGAAATTTTACTTTCAAAGAGCGTATCAGTCATCAAAGCTGAAGGCAAAGCATTTGTGCTCTGTACGTAGCGTTATTTTTTTATATGCATGCAATTATGTGGAGGGAACGTATTTTTAGAACAGAGCACTGCTCCCATGGCATTTTTAAATATCACACTGATTTCGGTTATAAAAATTACTGGAGAAAAAAAGTTTACCTGCGTCGGCCGGGAGTCGAACCCGGGTCAACTGCTTGGAAGGCAGCTACGCTAACCGTTATACCACCGACGCTCGAAACTTTTCTTAATGTAGGAGGATTATTTATGTTTTTAGCATTCAGGTCATTTATTTAGGAGTTCTGCAGAGAAACATGATCGCAGGCCACGTTTTTCTGCATTTAAACAGATTGGTAACTTAGCAACATCTGCTCGATGCCCAGATTCATATCTGCATAATACAAAACAAAACTCTTTTATTACAAACCATATTACTTTTTTAAAAAACAGTTCACCCTTTGGAAACTAATGATTGCAGATTATCTGGTAATTTTTTAAATTAACGCTAAATTCATATGCAGATCTTTGATAATGGCAAGTCAATGGGGAAGGAACATTTCTCTAATCATTTCCAACTGAAAGATGGAAAAGACAATGCATCAAATGCTTTTACTGTTATTTTATTTTATACTTTTAGGGGTATGGGAAAATATTTAATGAACACTAAGTTTAAAACTTCATATCGAAACCCTGAATCGCTACTTGCAATCAAAGGAGTAAAATACTTCATGAGGATTTACAAGAAAAGCCACTTCTTTTTCTGTTCCATCTACCAATCTCTTTCACATTTTTTTTAAATTTATTTATTCATATTTGGCAATATTAAAAACCCATAATGCAGCTAGAAAATATAATTAAATAAATAGTTTTCCGCTGCAGTCTTTGTACGCATTCACTTTTGCAGACATAGTGATTCAGCTATTAGTTTTAAAGCATGAACTTAGTCCTAGATAAATAGCAGGTTTTCTAAAAGCGTCCATTTCAATAAGTTTATCCTTACTGTTCAATGTGTATAATTATCCTGGTAATACATTTCGATTCTTCGCTTCTCAGCAAATCGTAATGTTAAATTACAGTTTCTAATTTCGTTGTCGAGCATTTTCCCTCGCTCCCTTCTTAATGATTACTGTGTGGAAGTTAAATCGTTATTTTTTCCCCCCAAGAGGTGAAGGACAGTGTGCGCTTTAATTTATTTTGGGTATTCAATGTAAAAAAAATTCTGAAATCCACGAGCCACTTTCCATGACTCCTTTCATGAATTAACGAATTTCTGATACTAAAAAAGGTTACACTGAGAATCTCAGGAACTATATAGGATCATTAGCCTCGTATCAGTGGTTTATGAAATCTTCACAAAGGTTCTTTGCCGCCCCGGTGGCGCAGTGGTCTAAGCGATGGCCTCTGATCATTCGTCCGAAAGGGGTCCGGGTTCGAATCCCGTGAGGCATAGATGTTGTGTTCGTCTTACGGCACTGGCCCTGGAACCAGTAACCCTAAATTGAGTGGCCGAGCGACTACTTATAGCCCATTGAGTAGCTCACGGTGGTCGTTAAACCTCCAATTAAAAAAAAAAAAAAAAAGGCTCTTTCACATCGCTTGATGGTAACACTGGACATGGCTCAACCGATAGAACAAGCTAGATTCAGGAGTGGCTATATATATAGATTATATCCATGTGCTGAGAGAACTAATTGAAAGAACGAGGGAATAGGAACTTCCATTATGTATGGCTTTTATCTATTACAAAAGGGCCTTTGATTCCGTGAAACCATCAGCAGTTACAATTGCTTTGAAATCCTGCAGTATTAATGAGTATTATCAGCAACACCTATGAAAATACAAGTGCAAAGGTTCGGTTATTTGAGGATACAGCACCAGTAAAAATTGGAAAGTGAGTGAGACAAGGCGAAACCATATCTCCCAAACTCTTTAATGCCATATTGCAAAATGTGTTTTAATCATTGAACTGCGAAAACAAAGGGAACAAGATAAATGGAGATTATTTAACTCACCTTCGTTTTGCTGATGACGTAGTCATTTTTGCAACTACCCCTTCAGAGCTGCAGAGTATGATCCAAGAATTTGTTTGACAAGAGTAAAGAAGTGGGATTAAAAATGAACTTTCAGAAAACAAAACTGCTGTAAAATGATTTTACAAAAAAACCTACATCCTGGGGGTTCATTCAACAACTGTGAGATGTTTGTAATGTTTTGCTTCCAGAGATTCCAACCCTGACTGGAAATTTTCAGTAGCAAACACTAAAATATTCGTAGTTTTTAGCGTTTTTCAGCAGTCAAAACTTCAAAAATACGTAGTTTTTAGCGTTTTTCAGTAGTAATGAATAAAATTGTATTGCTTACTCTGTAACAAAAAAAATTGTCGGGACAGTAAAATGAGAGCGTAAATTCATAAAAAAGCGAATTCCGATTTGAAAAATTCCTTCTTTGTTGGAGAGCGTTTCCGCTACGAAATGTTTCTCATATAATTTCAAATTTCCCTTAAAGCTCAAGTCTGCAACAAGAAGGCGTAAGTTCACGATTCCGTTTACAGCAGTATCTGCGGGATTAAAAATCCGATTGAAAAACTTCTTTCTTCGGTCAGATACTACTGTTTCCCATACCAGCTTCATTGACTTTGAATAGCTTTGATAAATTTAATTCGCGTCAGAAAAGACGTGCTTACTACACAGCACGTTAAATTTATTCGCGTAAGAAAAGACGTGCTCACTAAACCGGAAAATTCGGTGTCATCTTTCTTGTTGAATTTTAATTTCGCTTTAAGCAAGAGGAAAAAGCACTTGCTCTGTCCTCCGATATAGCAAGAAGTGACTAAAAAATGTGGAAAGCTCACATTTTAAAGGGAAATTAAATACGGAAAAGCAGTACTGCGTTGTTCACCCTTCCGTGAAACAATTTTAGAGTCACGGAAATGACGCAGATTCCACCATGTACATATTAAGTAACGGTTTAAAATTTAATTTTACTTAAAAAAGGGGGACCGGAACAAAAATGCTTGTTCTCTACTGATTGGTTTTAAGAAGATACTATGAGAAACAGGAAAACACACAGTTCATTGGAAAAAAAAAACAAACAAAAAAACTAGGAACATGTTCACAAAAATTCAAAAAACGCGGAAACGGAAAATGACGGAGCATCTTCATCGCTGCTAAAGCAGTCATTTCCGGCAGAACTGTCTTCGGTTTTTCCAATCGCTGGCCACCCTATCTCAATTTTTCGACCTGTTTCTTAAAACTTTTCTTTGCCGGAAAGAATTCTAGAACTACAAAAATTAAAGACTTTCCAAGATCTAGGAAGGAAAATAAAATTTCAGGACGTTTCTGGGACTTCAGGAGGCCGTGATCTCCGTCACGTTACCGGAGATGCTTAAGACATCAAAAACATATTGATAAAACATTGAAGAAATGCCACGATATTGAAAACACCCCCTCCCCCCCCCCAAAAAAAACACTACCCAAAATGTTTAATGAATGTTACAATCTTAAAAACACTAAAATAAGCTGTACGCACATAATTAAAAATGTTATTTCACTTCCGTAATACAGAGGGTGCGTCGCAAGTTTTGCATCATTTGCATAAACACATATGCTGCGGCGGTTATGTCACGTGTTTAAACTAGTTCAAGTCGCGCACTGCAGTCAGTCGAAAGGGATATAAACTGGTAGTCGTTGCTGTGAACAGCATTGCATGTAGTCGTTCTGTCTGTGGTTGGGACGCCTATAAAGGATGAACAGCCACGACCGGTTAATTAGGGAACTTTTGCTTTACGAGATTGAACTCGCCATAACGCTGCTCAAGCAACACGAAACATTTGTCATGCGAAAGGGGAAGGTTTTGTGGACCACAGCACCTCAACCAGATGGTTCAATAAATTTCGCTCAGGTGACAGAAACCTCGACGATCAGCCAAGGTCAGATAGGGCGCGAACCGTGGATTCTGAGGACGTGCGCCAGGCCGTAGATGCAAATCCGACAACAAGCACTCGGAGATTATTAAGCGAGCTGGGCATATCACAGACCACCGTGGTTCGTCACTTTCAGGACCTTGGCAAGGTCTACAGGAGCTGTATCATTGTCTCTCACGAACTGACACCAGCTGAAACAAACTGCCGAAGGGAAGTGTGCACGAAACTACTAGAAAACCTGCGCGATGTACGTTTCATCATGAGAATTGTTACGTGCGACGAAAAGTGGGCCTATTTCCGTAATCCTAACACACAACGGCAGTGGTTGAGCCTGGGCCAGCTTTCTGAACCTGTTGTCAAACGTGGGCACTTCGAGCACAAGGTGGTGCTCTGCGTCTGGTGGAATTTCGATCCATTAGGAATTTGTTCCAGATGGTCGGACCATCAACGCCAACCTCTACTCTGAACAGCTGGAGCGGATGTATGCCGTTTTGGAGGAGACGTACCCGGCACTAGTGAACAGAAAGCGCGCTCTCCTACAGCAGGACAACGCTCGGCTTCATACCGCGCTAACGACCCGGACAAAACTCCAGGAACTGGAGGGCATATAACTGTTGCCACACTCAGCATATAGTCCGGATCTTGCACTGTAGGATTATTATTTGTTTCGGTCCATGGCCTACTTCCTTCGCGGAAGGCACTTCATCAACCAGGAGGAAGTGGCAGCTAGGGTGAAGGAGTTCTTCGCCTCGAAGGACAAGAGCTATTACCGCTGCGGAATCGCAGAACTGGCAGACAGATGGCCAAAGACGGTGCAACACGATGGCCTATGCTTTGAATGCTAGTCAGCTTTCGTCGTAAAGGTACGTATGAAGACATAAAGTGATCCAAATATTGCAAAACTTTCGACTCACCCTCTGTAGAATCGAAGAACTGGCAGACAGATGGCTAAAGACGGTGCAACACGATGGCCTGTACTTTGAATGCGAGTCAGCTTTCGTCGTAAAGGTACGTATGAAGACATAAAGTGATCCAAATATTGCAAAACTTTCGACTCACCCTCTGTAGAATCGAAGAACTGGCAGACAGATGGCTAAAGACGGTGCAACACGATGGCCTATGCTTTGAATGCTAGTCAGCTTTCGTCGTAAAGGTACGTATGAAGACATAAAGTGATCCAAATATTGCAAAACTTTCGACTCACCCTCTGTAGAATCGAAGAACTGGCAGACAGATGGCTAAAGACGGTGCAACACGATGGCCTATACTTTGAATGCTAGTCAGCTTTCGTCGTAAAGGTACGTATGAAGACATAAAGTGATCCAAATATTGCAAAACTTTCGACTCACCCTCTGTAGAATCGAAGAACTGGCAGACAGATGGCTAAAGACGGTGCAACACGATGGCCTATGCTTTGAATGCTAGTCAGCTTTCGTCGTAAAGGTACGTATGAAGACATAAAGTGATCCAAATATTGCAAAACTTTCGACTCACCCTCTGTAGAATCGAAGAACTGGCAGACAGATGGCTAAAGACGGTGCAACACGATGGCCTATACTTTGAATGCTAGTCAGCTTTCGTCGTAAAGGTACGTATGAAGACATAAAGTGATCCAAATATTGCAAAACTTTCGACTCACCCTCTGTAGAATCGAAGAACTGGCAGACAGATGGCTAAAGACGGTGCAACACGATGGCCTATGCTTTGAATGCTAGTCAGCTTTCGTCGTAAAGGTACGTATGAAGACATAAAGTGATCCAAATATTGCAAAACTTTCGACTCACCCTCTGTAGAATCGAAGAACTGGCAGACAGATGGCTAAAGACGGTGCAACACGATGGCATATACTTTGAATGCTAGTCAGCTTTCGTCGTAAAGGTACGTATGAAGACATAAAGTGATCCAAATATTGCAAAACTTTCGACTCACCCTCTGTAGAATCGAAGAACTGGCAGACAGATGGCTAAAGACGGTGCAACACGATGGCCTATGCTTTGAATGCTAGTCAGCTTTCGTCGTAAAGGTACGCATGAAGACATAAAGTGATCCAACTATTGCAAAACTTTCGACTCACCCTCTGTAGAATCGAAGAACTGGCAGAGAGATGGCTAAAGACGGTGCAACACGATGGCCTATGCTTTGAATGCTAGTCAGCTTTCGTCGTAAAGGTAAATATGAAGACATAAAGTGATCCAAATATTGCAAAACTTTCGACTCACCCTCTGTAGAATCGAAGAACTGGCAGACAGATGGCTAAAGACGGTGCAACACGATGGCCTATGCTTTGAATGCTAGTCAGCTTTAGTCGTAAAGGTAAATATGAAGACATGAAGTGATCCAAATATTGCAAAACTTTCGACTCACCCTCTGTAGAATCGAAGAACTGGCAGACAGATGGCTAAAGACGGTGCAACACGATGGCCTATGCTTTGAATGCTAGTCAGCTTTCGTCGTAAAGGTACGCATGAAGACATAAAGTGATCCAACTATTGCAAAACTTTCGACTCACCCTCTGTAGAATCGAAGAACTGGCAGAGAGATGGCTAAAGACGGTGCAACACGATGGCCTATACTCTGAATGCTAGTCAGCTTTCGTCGTAAAGGTGCGCATGAAGACATAAAGTGATCCAAATATTGCAAAACTTTCGACTCACCCTCTGTAGAATTGAAGAACTGGCAGACAGATGGCTAAAGACGGTGCAACACGATGGCCTATACTTTGAATGCTAGTCAGCTTTCGTCGTAAAGGCACGTATGAAGACATAAAGTGATCCAAATATTGCAAAACTTTCGACTCACCCTCTGTAGAATCGAAGAACTGGCAGACAGATGGCTAAAGACGGTACAACACGATGGCCTATGCTGTGAATGCTAGTCAGCTTTCGTCGTAAAGGTACTCATGAAGACATAAAGTGATACAAATATTGCAAAACTTTCGACTCACCCTCTGTAGAATCGAAGAACTGGCAGACAAATGACAATAGACGGTGCAACACGATGGCCTATACTTTGAATGCTAGTCAGCTTTCGTCGTAAAGGTACGCATGAAGACATAAAGTGATCCATATATTGCAAAACTTTCGACTCACCCTCTGTAGAATCGAAGTACTCGAAGACAGATGGCTAAAGACGGTGCAACACGATGGCCTATGCTTTGAATGCTAGTCAGCTTTCGTCGTAAAGGTACGCATGAAGACATAAAGTGATCCAGATATTGCAAAACTTTCGACTCACCTTCTGTAGAATCGAAGAACTGGCAGACAGATGGCTAAAGACGGTGCAACACGATGGCCTATACTTTGAATGCTAGTCAGCTTCCGTCGTAAAGGTTCGTATGAAGACACAAAGTGATCCGAATATTGCAAAACTTTCGACTCACCCTCTGTAGAATCGAAGAACTGGCAGACAGATGGCTAAAGACGGTGCAACACGATGGCCTATGCTTTGAATGCTAGTCAGCTTTCGTCGTAAAGGTAAATATGAAGACATGAAGTGATCCAAATATTGCAAAACTTTCGACTCACCCTCTGTAGAATCGAAGAACTGGCAGACAGATGGCTAAAGACGGTGAAACACGATGGCCTATGCTTTGAATGCTACTCAGCTTTCGTCGTAAAGGTACGCATGAAGACATAAAGTGATCCAAATATTGCAAAACTTTCGACTCACCCTCTGTAGAATCGAAGAACTGGCAGACAGATGGCTAAAGAAGGTGCAACGCGATGGCCTATACTTTGAATGCTAGTCAGCTTCCGTCGTAAAGGTTCGTATGAAGGCACAAAGTGATCCGAATATTGCAAAACTTTCGACTCACCCTCTGTAGAATCGAAGAACTGGCAGACAGATGGCTAAAGACGGTGCAACACGATGGCCTATGCTTTGAATGCTAGTCAGCTTTCGTCGTAAAGGTACGCATGAAGACATAAAGTGATCCAAATATTGCAAAACTTTCGACTCACCCTCTGTAGAATCGAAGAACTGACAGACAGATGGCTAAAGACGGTGCAACATGATGGCCTATACTCTGAATGCTAGTCAGCTTTCGTCGTAAAGGTGCGCATAAAGACATAAAGTGATCCAAATATTGCAAAACTTTCGACCTCTGTAGAATCGAAGAACTGGCAGACAGATGGCTAAAGACGGTGCAACACGATGGCCTATGCTTTGAATGCTAGTCAGCTTTCGTCGTAAAGGTACGTATGAAGACATAAAGTGATCCAAATATTGCAAAACTTTCGACTCACCTTCTGTAGAATCGAAGAACTGGCAGACAGATGGCTAAAGACGGTGCAACACGATGGCCTATACTTTGAATGCTAGTCAGCTTTCGTCGTAAAGGTACGTATGAAGACATAAAGTGATCCAAATATTGCAAAACTTTCGACTTACCCTCTGTATATTCGATGCTTTCCGTAATCCGTAGCGGAATGACGATTTCCGTAGTTGCTGGAGTCTCTGTGCTTCACTTCAAACAAAATTTGAGGATCAGACGTAGTTTTATTCGTGAGATAAGAACGATTCGTTTAAAAAAGGGAAAGCAAAGGAAAAACAGTATTTTGATCTGTGTTAAGCCTAATTGTTCTTTCTTGTTTCTGTTGTTCTTTCTATCGTATTCTGTTACAAATATAAACCAAAAATGTTGTTAAATATAAGTGCAGAAGCCTATAAAGGAAGTTTATGTTTTCAACATCGTATGATTTTGTAATTGTTTTCAATTTTATGTGCACATACCTGTACAATCTTTGAACTAGTAGGCGAGGGCGCAGTGCAGACGAAACTTTGTAACCGTATAAATATTACATACGCTGTGTATTCCAGAAACATTCACTGTTTTTTAAATTTCCTGTTGAGGGGGCGGATTTGTTCATTACCTAGAACAGTTGTTTTGGCACAAAATAAAAACGCGCACAAAAGTGACAGAGGGAACCCCCTCCCCCCGTGTTCACGTCAGCCACAAACTTCGTCAAAATCCTAGCCATTCCTATCGAAAATTTCCGGATCTGACAACAGTACTTTTACGAAAATGAATATCCAAGAAAAGATTTTAATACAGACGGCAACGGAAAACAATTCGTTTTCCCTGACAAAATTACATTTTCTTACGTTCTTGGATCCTAGTATTACCTATTGCCAAAAAGGAACAAATTAATTTAAAAAATTAAAATTGAGAAAGAGATTGGTACCTGGAAGAAGGGAGCAAGAAATGATTTTTATATTTGTCATTTTCTTGTAGGACTTCCGTCCACAGTAAATAGAGTTTTAGGTCCCAGCCCACCTACAGCGAGTTCGCCTTTTGGGCAGCACAGAGAAACGGAAGGAATGAGAGCAAGTCCAGAAACTTTGACAGAACAGTTTGTAGTGAAATTATAGCACAGTAGATGGCACCACCGTACAAGTACGATGTTGCACATAGAGGGGTGAGAGAATTTTAGGGGGAGGGGCATAGGAAAGGATACCCATTTAACCAGTGGGTCCAGCCTGGGGGCCGTCACTTAACGTGCTCGTCCGATATTCAGCGCTTGTTAGTAAATCACACCATCTCTGAAAGATCAGCCCAGGATCGAACCTGAGGAGCTTGCATTGACAGTCTGACTCGCTAACCACTAAGCTATCCGCGGCTCAGCAAGAAATGATTTTTCTTGTAACTGTTTAAACTCATGATTTTTCTGAGGAAAGGTTTACTCCTGTGGCGTCACTATATTTCAGGGGGAGAGGTGAAGCCCTACCAATCACATTTGAGAAGCCTCTCCCTCCAATAATCTTACAGTAATTTCCAAATAATTTTTTTCACTTTTTTAAAAAAAGTTTAGAATATCATTATTATTATTTTAGATCAATGATCAATAAGAAAGATAGATAGAACACAAAAAAAGGAAATGACAAATGTACAGTTGGCCATTATATGCTACCTAAGGACGCGTAAAGAACCTCTTTTTGATCAGCAGGGTCTTATTTGGCGAGCCTGGCCTCGACCCAAGCCCGTGATGTGCCATTTTGTATTATTTTGTCTTTCAATTGTATTTTATTAAATTGTGAAAATTAAATAATGAAATGATATATTACTGAAAATATTTATTTGAATGCTAGCCTAAATATATTAACTAAACTTTGGCAATTATCGAAGAATGTAACCTTTAAAGAGAGAGAGAAAAGAAGACTAAGCGCTTTCGCCGCCCTTTTGGCACAGTGGTTTAAGCGATGGCTTCTGATCGTTCGTCCGAGATGGGTCCGGGTTCGAATCCCGGTTAGGCATGTATGTTGTGTTTGTCTTACGGCACTGGTTCTCTCCCTTCTCTGGAACCAGTGGCCTAAATTAGGGACGGGCGACTGCTCATAGCCCATTGAATTGCTCACGGTGGTCATTAAACCTCCAAAAAAAAAAAAAAAAGTAAAAAATAAAGCGCATTCAAAATCTCCCTTTCTCTGAAGTGAAGTAGCAAGCGGTAACACTACAAAAGTGAATCCCTGTACAGATTAGGGATAAAAGAAATAATCGATATCGTCTCACTTTCTGTTACAAACCCACACGCGCTACACCTCATTACAGATCCCCCTCCTCGCCGCCCGTCTCCCACTATACACAACACACATACACTACAGCTCGGGGTCGAATCTAGGTATTAAGGCGGTAAAACCAAAGTGGTTTTACCGCCTTAATACCTACAGATGGTAAAGACATTGAGAGTGTCTCACCTCGCCTCTGTGATTACTGATTACGCTCTGGGGGTAAGTAAAGCCAGCATGGAAGTAAGTAAAGCCAGCAAAACAGTTAAACAGATCAGGAAACACGACTTTTTTCTTGCTTTACCATTGCGATAAAAAGAATGGGTGGACTTGGCCCGGCCCGGCCGTAAGTGTCTGGGTAAAATATCCCGATAAAATGCAAACCCCTAAGGCAAGGCCGTCTAGAAAACACAAGACCATGACATTAGAGAGATGAGTTCCCTCTTTCAGTGGCGTCACGCAGAAACCAAGGTTTATGATTGGCTAACGCTCTCGTTTTGACGTCAAACATGACATCTACGTATCAGGCCGTGTAAGATGAGAGTGTAGTTACCAGTGGAGAAAACTCATCTCGCTAATGTCATATGGCCTCCGCCCGATCGTCGGGTGTGTAATGCGGTTTGTATTTTTCTTTTTTCTTTTTAACTTTTTAGCCATCGGTTTTTTTTAAGAGTTGGTAATACTGTATGCGTCTGATGGAGGTGGAGATCAATGGACCTTATTCGTGTGACGTCAAAAGCGGATTTCTGTGGACCAACATGGCTGTTGATTCAATGTTGTCACTATTAGATTACCCCTTACTGTTGGCCGTTTTTTAAAATCCTAACATCTTGGAGTAAGCTGGCGAATTAGTAGAACTACAGGGCGAAGGAGAAACGAATTTCGTAAAAGAACAAATCAAGGTTGCACAAATACACGAAGACAACTTCGTGTTCGATGTTTATTTGAAAGTGATGCAGGACAACATCGCCGTCAGTCATGGTGAAGATTTTGATGAAGTATTTCTCCTACACGGTAAATTAAATTTTCACGTTCTTATTGTTAGACATTGATTGGCGAAACATCTGAAACATAAATCTGGGATTTTTTTTTGTAAAAACAATATTTAAAAGCTCAGACAAATACGTAATATGGAAAAAAATCGGGGTTAAAAAGGAAAAAAAAAACATTCCACTGTCAACGCTTTCACGCTGGAAAATCGATTTAAAAATAAAACGAATGCGTAACATTAAACAAAAGAGAAGTTATAGATATGTCACGTCTTTTAGAGGAAAGAACGTAGAACTTAATTCGCAACTTACCGATCCCAATATGCAATCAGTTTTCTCCTGCACCCATCCCATTTTTTTGGAAAATAAAATTCGAAGGAATACTACCAGGCTTTAACTGCCTTCGATTCCTAGTGTCATAATACTCAACATCTTTCTCGTTAAAGTGCGCAGAATATATATTCGGTACTGCACATAGGGATGGAAATCATTACGTCTAATTTTACCAGACATTCATTTTCAACAGTTCCGGGCTTTTCAGAGGAAACTTATCCACCCCTTTCTGTATACATTTTAGATGACAGGATTTGTTAACACAGCCATACAATAAGCAAAAGTTAGGCGTGTCGTTAACAAATGCATGAAAAATCGCGATTTTCTTAAATCCCTGCAACGTAGTCCTTTTTAAGCAACGGAAAAATGGATGTAAACAAATCATCGCTGGCCCGCAAACGAACATATTTCCCATGATGCAATGCCAGGTAAATAAGGTCCATTGGGATGCGGATGGCCTAGTGGCCAACGTTTGCGACCGCCAATGACAAACCTTAGGTTCGATCCCAGGGAGGTACGAACGCTCGAACACTAAATATCCTCCGTGCGTCGGTTGGGCTTGTTAAGCCGTTGGATTCCGGGTACTGCCCTTCCGGTAATAAATAACGGTGTCTTCCTCCCCCTTTCTACCTCGCTTCTGTGTCACTTTCCTATCTGGCATTCTAGCCCAAATTTCCTAGCTTCCTATTTCTAAGGATTGTTTGAGATGGTTTGGTCCCAACTGTGGAGATCTCAGTTGTGGACAAAGGGAAAAACAGTGCCAATTGCGGGCAGATCCAGTTCTGTCCGTAACTGGGAAAAGAGGAAGAGATTTAGTGAAAGATTAGGTAAACACCCCCTTTGGCGAAAAAATCAAGAACTGGGATTAGTGAGTGAATATAACTATAAGGAGGAGATAAGGCAACACCTCCGAATGTGTGCTTCACTGGCCTATCTTTCTGTGGAAAATGTAGGAGATGGTTGGATATGCATTCAAGAAACCAGTCCCATTAATGAAAACCATCAGAATTTTTATGACTATTTCTTAAATAACTGGCTGGAAAATTCGGTAATAATTGTAGAAATGTGGAATTGCAACAACAAACAACAAATAATGTCGTCGAAGGCTGGAACCATCGGTTAAATGCAGCTATCAAAAATTCTCATCCTAAAGTCGCGAAGTAAATAACGTGCTTGAAAGATGAAGCGAGGCACAGCGACTTCCGGTACGACAGAAAGTGCCTAAATCTCGAGGGCAAGAAAAGACAAAAAGCAACGATCAAACTGGATGAACGGATCAGCAAAACTATGGCAGAGTTTTACACAACCGCGATTATCCGACGTTGTTTGAAGAATCTATCGTTCATTCAGAAGTTGGAATAATGAAGAATAAATCAACAGCTACCTTTGGTTTCATAATTTTATTTTGAAACTAATATACAGTATAGTTATGTTTTTTATGAGAATATTTGTGTAATCAATTTCAGTTTTTGTTTTGAATTAAAGAAGGCGAATAAAATAAAACAGATAAAAAAAATAACTTTTTCAGAAATAGGGGTTGAAAAAAGTTATAGCTAGACTAAGAGTTTATTCTCATAGATGGACTGGCCCCGGTTGTATGTTGTATAAATTTAGGTTTTTACACTCTACGGTTTTCTGTTAATAACCCACAGCAGCGTACAAACACACACACACACACACACACACACACACACACAAAACATGCTTTTTCAAATAGGTTGATGAGAAAATATTCAAATAGAATGAAATAAATCGCCCATTTGTCCGTATAACACTTTTCCAATATTTGAATGACTTCAAATAAAATTAAACTCTTCTGGTGTGCGATTAGGAATGGGGTGTGTTTTCCTGTTTCCCTATTCCCTCACTAGTCCTTTCCCCTTTTCCCAGTTGCGGACAGAACGGGGACCTGTCCGCAATTGGCACTGTTTTTCCCGCTGTCCGCAACTGGGATGTCCGCAATTGGCACTGTTTTTCCCGCTGTCCGCAACTGGGATGTCCGCAATTGGGAAGACACCGTTTGAGACTTGGGGTCAGATACTCCCTTCCTAAAATCCTCTATATATGATCTGATCAAAGAATGCGAACTGAGCTGCCGTACTCTGGGCCGGTAGGTCCCATGATAATTAAAAAAATATATTCATATATATATATACAGTATATATTGTGCTTCACCATGCTTATGAAAGAAAAGTATGTCATGCTGAAAAGACACAATTTGTTTACCGCCTTAAAGGCTTTGAAAACATAAAAAAAAAGAAAAAAAAAAAAAGTCCTACTTGCCATAAAGTCTGTAAGCTAAACACTTTTTTATGCAACCCCCTCCCCTGACTTTCTAAGTTGAGCTTCTTCCATTTTGGCTTATTTCCTGTGTCGCACCGGGCATTCGCTAATTGCAGTTCAATAGCCCTGAAAAAAAAAAAACGGGTGTTTTCCGCTGGTGAATATTCCAGTATGTCCTGCCTGCGCACTTGTTCTGACAGCGGTAGCCGAGGGGTAATAGTAACTATGACATCAAAGGCATCACTGGTGAACCCAAGGAGGCGGGGGGGGGACTGTGGGGCTTAAGCACCTCCAAAGCCCCGTACGTCAACTCTTTCACCTATCTATCTAATGTATATCTGTCTATCTTATGCACTATATACCAGTATACGTATACATATAGCATAAATATCTATATATATATTATATGCATTGTGACGTGCCTGCCCAGCAGGATGCACATGACATAAAGGCAGATAGTAGTCAGAACGAACGTCCGCGTAGCTCAATTTGTAGAGTGACTTTTTCCGGAATGAGGGGACCCGGGTTCGGGCCCCGGCGTGGACAAAAATGACGGAGAAATTTACTTCGTTGTAGCATACATACATATATATATATATACACTATAAAGAATCATAGTATCTTCAAATTAGAACTGGGGAACAGATTCTTTATTCTAGAAGGTCTAACGTCAGAAGAAGTAGACATCTCTGAAGTTAGCAGAAAAGTAACCAAAGCTCTTATGGAAACAGCAACAAAATTAGCTGGGTCTAAGAACAAGTTGCATGTGAACAAACTATCAGGAAAAACCAAAATGTTGATGCGAAAAAGAAGAGAGATGAGGACAACTAAAAAGAAGATGTGATTTCCAAAGTGGAATATATAGAGCTATGCATGACAGTACGAAAAAGTATCACCGAAGACGTAAGGAAATTCAACTGTGAACTAGTGAGGAAAGTAACTGAAAACAACCAAAGCATAAAGATAGCAAAGGGGCATCTCAGTAAGGGAAGAAAACAGATTATGGCACTGAGAAAAAGAAGATGGTTCTGTAACAAGAAATAGAGGTGAAATTTTGACAAGAGTGAAAGATTTCTACTCCAAATTATATGAAAGAAATGATATATGTACTCCAGGCATCACGAAAGGTACCAGTACCAGAGTTCTTCCTGTCCTCCCAGCGGAAGTTGCACATGCAATCAAAAACATGAGGCGGGGAAAAGCTCCAAGAGAAGATGGAATTACTGTAGACATCATACAAGAAGCAAGTGGAGAAATTGAAACAGTACTCACACAAGTTTTCACTCGATGCCTTAATGAAGGGAAGATTTCTGAGGATTAGAACAACGCTACAATGATCTTGCTACATAACAAAGGTGACATTGAGGATCTCACGAATTACAGACCTATCAGCCTCCTATCAGTGGTTTATAAAATCTTCACTAAAGTTCTTTCACACCGCTTGAAGGTAACACTGGACATGACTGAACCGAGAGAACAAGCTGGATTCAGGAGTGGCTACAGCACTATAGATGTGTACTGAGAGAACTAATTGAAAGAGCGAGGGAATATGAACTTCCATTGTGCATGGCTTTTATCGATTATGAAAAAGCCTTTGATTCGGTGAAACGATCAGCAGTTACAATGGCTCTGAAATCCTGCGGTATTGAAGATGCATGCATTAATATTATTAATAACATCTATGAAAATGCAAGTGCAAAGATTCGGCTGTTTGAAAATATAACACACATAAAATTTGGAAAAGGAGTGAGACAAGGTGACACCATATCTCCCAAACTCTTTAATGTCACATTGAAAAATGTCTTTCAATCACTGAACTGGGAAAACAAAGGGATAAAGATTAATGGAGATTATCTAACTCACCTTCGTTTTGCTGATGAGGTAGTCATTTTTGCAACTACCCCATCAGAGCTGCAGAGTATGATCCAGGAACTTGCTGACAAGAGTAAAGAAGTGCTTGGGATTGAAAATTAACTTTCAGAAGACAAAAGTGATGTACAATGCTTTTACAAGAAATGAAGATTTTTCAATTGATGGAGAAAAGCTGGAGATAACAGATACGTACGTTTATCTTGGACAACAGATATCACGCGAGGGTCACATTGACGAAGAAATTAATCGGCGTATAAAACTTGCCTGGAGAGATTTTGGAAGAGGCAGCATAATTTTCAAGAGCAATATGCCATTATGTCTTAAAAGAAAAGTGTTTGAAATATATAAATACAACGCTCTTTCCACGTTCGAGAAACACATGGCAACCGAAAAATTGTTTTCAGCCGCCGCAGTGGAATTGAACCACGGAACTCTCGATATCTAGCCGAGCGCGTTAACTTTACATCACGGTGGCCAACAATCCACGGTGCTATGTGTATTTTTAAGTCAGCTTCTTACATCATAAATCCGTAAGATGGGCTCAGCTACTGAGACGTCTCCATCCGGTGGGCATTAACGGCATTGGCTATATATATATAATATAGCAGTTAAATCCAAAGGGCGAGATCCAAGGTGAAAATCCTCCAAATACGTGGCGTCAGTAAATAAATAAATACATCACTCTTTCCACGTTCCAGAAACACATAGCAACCGAAAAATTGTTTTCAGCCGCCGCCGTGGAACTGAATCACGGAACTCTCGATATCTAGCATTGATCAATGCATCCTTCCAGTGCTTACGTATGATGCAGAGACGTGGACCTTAACTAAGAGAGACATACAAAGGCTGCAGACAACTCAAAGCAGCATGGAGAGGTGCGTGCTTGGTGTAACCAGGAGAGATAAGAAAGGGAACTCGTGGATCCGAAAAATGACAAGAGTGGAAGACATCATGATCAGAGGTAAATCCCTGAAATGGCAATGGGCTGGACATATTGCCAGAAGAACAGACCATCGATGGACAGCTGAAATTTTAGATTGGATTCCAAGGGACAGGAAAAGACCCAGAAGAAGACCACATGGGAGATGGGTGGATGAAATTAGAAAGTACGCAGGAGTAACATGGAGGAGACTGGCACAAGACAGACCGTTGTGGAAAAGGCTTGGAGAGACCTTCGTCGAGCAGTGGATTGATAATGGTTGACAATGATGATGATGATATACATATGAACTATGTGCGTATATACACATACCTAAATATACATCTAACCCCCCCCCCCCCCCACCACCACCACCAGAAATTTCTCGGTGCGCCACTGAAAGGTATGCTATTTTTTAATCAAACTCACATGCCAAAATAAAACTTTGTTCGCTAGCGTTACCACGCAAGCGAATTAGGCAAAGCTGCGAGGTGAAAGCTAGGAAGTTTTTTTTTCTACTATGACATTCGAAGATTCTCAAGGATCCTCAGGCAATCAGGATAACGCTGCCTTGGAGTTTTCGTTTTCTTTCAAGACTTTCGAAGGCTGAAACTATAAGGGTTGAGGGGTTATGTACGGCTCTTCTTTTCTGTTGGTATTTGAAATTCCTAAGCTCATTCTGCCTCAAACTTTGCTTGGTAGTCTTGTGTCTCAACCATTGCCTAGATCGATTCTTTTTTGCTTTTTGTTATTCGAGATAACAGCGAGAAAGCATCTGAACTGCGCAGTTTCAGTTGGAAATATTTTATTATTTCAGCAATAGTGCTTCACGTATAATTGTAAACTATTTCGTTAGAATAGGCGTATCATATAGGAATTTACGTGAAAAAAGAAAAAATGGAGCTGCATAAAAGAAAATATTCTAATCCCAGGAAAAGAAAAGGAGGAGACGAAAAACAGAAAGTTTTGAAAAATCTTCTTTTTGAAAAAACCTGTCGTCGCTTCATAAGTAAGAGGTAGAAATAAACGCAAGAGATTAATAACACTAAATTTTCCTTTTGTAATGGAAAGAATGTATTTTTTAATATGTGACGGAGAACACGAAATTTGTGTATAAATTAAATCCTTAAGTTTCATTTATTTTAACACTTCTATGTTGCTTTATTTATAAATCCCTTAAAGATTTTTTCATTGATTTACTGAATATGTATACAATTAGAATTACCGGTTTGGATAACTGGTCACACGGAAAACTGAACACATGCAATTTGAAAGCCATGAAGTTGCTCTGTATATAAAAAAAAAATTAGCGTGGTTATATTCCCCCTACATGAGTAATTGTTGTGCACAAAAATATCTTTTTCATACCTTACAATAATTAAGATATTTTTGTTGTTTTCAAAGCAAACAACTGGCAACATGCACTAGAGAACCGCATAAAAGCTTTATTTTTGATTTCTACTTGTACATTTCCACGCAGGCTGACAATAAAAAGGTTAGATGGTCGTATAAAAACTGTACTTCTGGTTTCGCCGTGTTCACTTCCCCTAGGTCGCCTGTTAAGATTACAACTTTATTGTGGCCACCTCACCGTGCTCGTCGCACTTTGGTGAAATGAGAAAATAAATTACTCGTATTTGTATCGATATCATCACCATCATCATCAACCATTACCAGTCCACTGCTGGATAAAAGTCTCCTCAAGTCTGTTTCTCAACTTTCTCTCTAAAGTCAGTCTTCTCCGTGGCACTCCGGCATGCTATCAAATTTCGTCCGCCCATCGCTCACGTGTCTTCTGTGTGTTTTTCTTGTCCCTTGGAATCCAGTCTAGTATTTAAGTTGTCTAACGGTGATTAGTTCTTTACATACGTTTTTGTGAATTCATTTTTGGCAGAGAGAAAAAGAATTAAGTAACATGTTGGAGTGACTTGGAAAAGGGTGGCTCAAAATAGAAATCGTCGAAGAGATTTGGAGAGACGTATGATATGTGGGTGCCGGTCAAAACACCGACACCCAAAACACCGACAGGACAAAAACACCGACACCCAAAACACCGACACCCAAAACACCGACAACCAAAACACCGAAAGGACAAAACACCGACAGGACAAAACACCGACAGGACAAAATACCGACAGGACAAAACACCGACAGGACAAAATACCGACAGGACAAAACACCGACAGGACAAAACACCGACATCTCGTTTCTATTTTGTTTCTCCAACAGCAGTCGGCGCTGTATGTCAAAGATCAAGTAATATCAGAAAGTTTGTACGACGGCTTTTAACGGCAAAACAAAAATTTTGTGGCATTGCTGTTTTCAATTTAGAACTACCAAATTTGGTGTACAATCTCATAGTACTCCAAGTTAGACCGTAGACGGATTTTGGAAGGGGTCCGCACAAAATTTTCTTAAAATCTACAGTTTTCAGTTTAGAACCAAATTTGATATACTACCTCATGGTACACTAAGGTAGACTGTAGATGATTTTTGAAAGGGATTAGGGTCAAGGGGGCCCCATACAAAATTTTCATAAATTCTGGTTTTCAATTTAGAACCACCAAATTTGGTATACTATCTCATGGTGCTCTAAGTTAGCCCGTAGACGGTTTGAGGAAGGGTTCGAGGCGGGTCAGAGAGGCCCCCATACAATATTTTCGTAAAATCTACAGTTTTCAATTTAGAACCACCAAATTTGGTATACTACCTCATGGTACTCTAAGTTAGACCGTAAACCCTTTTAGGAAATGATCGGGGTCCAGGGGCCCCCATACAAAATTTTCGTAAATTCTTCAGTTTTCAATTTAGGACCACCAATTTTGGTATACTACCTCATGGTACTCTAAGTTAGACCGTAAACCCTTTTTGGGAAGGGATCGGGGCCCAGGGTCAAGGGGCCCCCATACAATATTGTTACAGTGGACCCCCCCCCCCATTCCAACCTAAAACCCTAAAGAAAACTTTAAAATTTGTCCGCCATGTCGCGTATTGTATGAGGCAGCTAGGAATCACAGTTCGGCAGGCTCACATGTTCTTTTACAGTTCAGTTTTTTTTTATTTATTTCTCATTTACGTTGTTTTTTTCTTTCGGATGTTCTCTAAAATTAATTAACAAAATTGCGGGATAATTAGGAAGTCGCTCCAATGCTCTTGAAGGCAAGAAACGCAATATTTTTGCCATTTTGAATTGTTTCTACCTGTGGGAAAAGGTAGCACTCAATGGTTGCTCTGGAAATTGATAAGAGCAAAGCGATAGGCCCAGAAGAGGACTTCTGGATTTCTTGAGGAGGGGCCGATGTTACGACCCACCCCCGCCATTAATTTAGTAATTAATGGGCGTGGTTGATGTGTGAAATTAATTAAGTATTAATTATGTTCGAGGCTTGATTGGAGTTTAAAAGTGTAAACAGCAGATAAAGTTTTATCTGGGGGTTTGGAAAGAAAAGAGGCGAAGAATTCTCTCTCTGGCTGGGTGGTCTCAGAATAGCTCTGTTAGGTCATAAATATCAGGGCGCAGCTGACGGGAAGCTAAGCAACACGGAAAGAGGTACCTTTCGAAGAGGGGTCCACTTGAGTAAATGAATGAAGATGGGGACAAAACATTTAGCGAATAATCGTAAATTTGTCGATTGTTTGGGGCATTTTCGAGAACAATTGCTCTCTGTGTGGTCCGTGCAGAAAAATAAGATTTCGCACTTAGCGTGAAAATAAGGAAGAAAGTTTAGTTGTCCGTACGCTCTCAGATGTGAAAGGCTGGATGCCTTGAATCTGCAAAAAATGAATTGGGAAAAATGAAGCAGCAAACCTCCCCGCATTTGGTAAGAAATGGAGACAACTCGAGGCAGCTGGAGATGCCAGTTTGCCATAAAGACAGCAGAATGCCTAAATCCGCGTAATAACGCAGAAATTTCTAGGCTGGAGCGTAATGGAAATCAGCGACTGTTTGGACTAATGAAAGCCAAGTTACAGGGGAATTAAGAAGTCTGCGAGTGGACAGTGGTCATTCCAATGAGAAGCGAAGCCAAGCAAAGTCGGGTTCGGATGCCAACCACTGCAGTGTGGAATCGTCACCCCCATTCATCCCCTACTGTGGAGGAAGTGAAGAGATGCGCTTGTCTTACGGGGCGAAGCGAGGCCCCATGTGTGCGTGTGTGTGGTCACGTAAGCAGCGAAGCCACTACGTGTAAGTGCGACGGAATAAAAACATGGCGAAAGAAAAATATGAGCGTAAGAGCGGTGGCTTCGATACCTAACAAATATACAGGTGAAATGTTGAGTTGCCGATATACGCTTAAGGTAAAAGCACGTCTGATTTCGCTCGGCCGAGAAAATTAATCTCAGGGCTGGCGGTCGCAACTCGATAAAAAAATGGAAACAAAACCTGCGAGTGGCATATTTGAACTGCGTACTCAGGCAGGGTAGATGGTTTGCTAACGGAAAGGAACTGACTGAATTGGGAATGAACGGTCAAAAAGGACGGAAGGTAGCGACGGACGGAATCAACTATAGCAGCAGCGGAATTGAATGTGTCCCACTCTCCCAGCAGTCGACGTTCACAATTATTTCTTCACGACAACAGAAATCATTTCCCAGGAACACAGAAAATCAATCTTGGAAACCGCAACAGCAGATGTGAGAGGGCCTATTTTGCTTAACGGCCACCTTCAAATCGTCACGAGAATAGATCAGTGTGCACTCTAATCATTGCAACAAAGTGCGGCGTGATATTACCATTTTAATTGTGTGCTTCATTTACATCAAGCGTCAAAGTGAAGTGTTGAATAATCGGTGCTGCCACATGGTGCAAGTGTCTGTGTGTGCGTGTTTTTTTTTTTGTCGTGTGATATTATGTGATGCACAACGGATTTGCACAGCAAAGTCACGAAACTGTAAGTAGATGAATATTTCCTTTTTCTTTCTTCGCACATCTGCGAACTTGTGCCATCCCGACACCCAAAGCTGCATGGACATAGATGCAGTAATGCTGAGTGACTGAACCTCAGAGGAAATACCTGCACATACAGATTTCAATTTCTTACAGGGCCCATTTCCTGATTACTTTTTTACATGAATAAGGGAGAAGGTGTGGCCACAAATTCCGCTGGGCGGGACAGTTTCTTTTAACTTTGGTTCAGGGCCAAAGCGAGTGGAGAAGGGATCTGCATGTGCATGCTTATTAGATTTAGTTAATTAACTTTGGCAGTATTTCGCACCTATAATCTTATACCGCAAATTAACGTGCTTGTGTATTTTGTGTCGCGAGTATTTTTAATGTGATCGTTTGCATATAATTTTTTTTTTCATTCTCTAAGCAATTGTATATGAATATCACCTGCAGCTCTATTTAGTGTGTTAAAGAGTAGTATCTCTTGTTCAGATAGTCCGGTGGAGACTCAGACGGTTGTGTCTTCCGACAGTAATGTGTGACACTGTATGCTGCCCACATAAGAGGGGCAATTGTCTATGCGCCTAGAGAGCGCCGGATCTGTTTAAATCTCGCAGAACGTTATTAAATGTTGTGTTGTGTATTTGAGAATCATGTGTTATTTGCGAAAGTGAGTGTTGTACTGGCTGGTTGGGGATTGAATGTACCGGAGTAAGATCCGGACCACTACACTCAGTCACGAATTGGTGATTGCGGGTGAACCTCATCACAACTCTGATCCCAAAGTATCATTTTTTTTTTAGATTATTTTATTTTTTATTTGTTGTTGTTATTTTGTTCACAAGGTGGATTCACCCAAGCCTTATGCTTCGGGTCATTCTTCAACTTTTCATTTTTTATGTTCTGGTGTGAATCTTTGAGTGCAGCAGTGCACCTGAGATTCTCACCTGGTGCCGCGGCCAACTAAATTGTACTTCAGGTCTCAAGCACCGTTACCGGCAGACTCGGCAGGAACACTGCTAGTGCCGTGTAACAATATTTTCGTAAATTCTACAGTTTTCAATTTAGTACCACCAAATTTTGTATACTATCTCATGGTGCTCTAAGTTAGCCCCTAGACGGTTTGAGGAAGGGGTCGGGGCCCGGGGTCAAGGGGCCCCTATACAAAAATTTCGTAAAATCTACAGTTTTCAATTTAGAACCACCAAATTTGGTATACTATTTCATGGTGCTCAAAGTTAAACCGTAGACTGTTTTTGGAAGTGGTCGGGGCCCGGGGTCAAGAGGGCCCCATACAAAATTTTCGTAAATTCTACAGTTTTCAATTTAGAACCGCCAAATTTGGTATACTACCTCATGGTACTCTAAGTTAGACCGTAAACCTTTTTTGTAAGGGATAGGGGCCCGGGGTCGAGGGGGCCCCATGCAAAATTTTCGTGAAATGTACAGTTTTTAATTTAGAACCACCAAATTTGGTATACTACTATCTTATGGTGCTCAAAGTTAAACCGTATACCGTTTGTGGAAGTGGTCGGGGCCCGGGGTCAAGAGGGCCCCATACAAAATTTTCGTAAAATCTACAGTTTTCAATTTAGAGCCACCAAATTTTGTATAACAGCTCATGGTACTGTAAGTTAGACCTAAACCCTTTTTGGAAGGGATCGGGACCGGGGTCAAGTGGGCCCCATACAAAAATTTCGTAAAATCTAGAGTTTTCAATTTAGAACCACCAAATTTGGTACACTATCCCATGGTGCTCTAAGTTCGACCGTGGACAGTTTGAGGAAGCGGTCGGGGCCCGGGGTCAAGGAGGCCCCATACAAAATTTTCATGAAATCTACAGTTTTCAATTTAGAACCACCAAATTTGGTATACTACCTCATGGTACTCTAAGTTAGACCGTAAACCCTTTTTGGAATGGATGACCACCAAATTTGGTATACTACCTCATGGTACTCTAAGTTAGCCTGGGTCAAGGGGGCCCATACAAAATTTTCGTAAAATTTACAGTTTTCAATTTAGAACCACCAAATTTGGTATAATATCTCATGGTGCACAAAGTTAAACAGTTGACCGTTTTGGAAAGTGGTCGGGGCCCGGGGTCAAGAGGGCCCCATACAAAATTTTCGTAAATTCTACAGTTTTCAATTTAGAACCACAAAATTTGGTTTACTATCCCATGGTGCTCAAAGTTAAACCGTTGACCGTTTTGGGAAGTGGTCGGATTTCGGGGTCTGGAGGGCCCCACACAAAATTTTCGTAAAATCTACAGTTTTCGATTTAGAACCACCAAATTTGGTATATTATCTCATGGTGCTCTAAGTTAGCCCCTAGACGGTTTGAGGAAGGGGTCGGGGCCCGGGCTCAAGGGGCCCCATACAAAATTTTCGTGAAATCTACAGTTTTCAATTTAAAACCACCAAATTTGGTATACTATCCCATGGTCCTCAAAGTTAAACCGTAGACAGTTTTTGGAAGTGGTCGGGGCCCGGGGTCAAGAGGGCCTCATACAAAATTTTCGTAAAATCTACAGTTTTCAATTTAGAACCACCAAATTTTGTATACCACCTCATGGTACTGTAAGTTAGACCTAAACCCTTTTTGGAAGGGATCGGGGCCTGGGTCAAGGGGGCCCCATACAAAATTTTCGTAAAATGAATTAAAATTTAGTGCCTAAGTAAAAGGGCAATGCTATTAACTTGGTTGATGTGCAAACGTTATGAATATGACATTGGTAGAGTAAAAATATTAAAAAGGCTTAGACCTTAGGAATTAATATTTCGTTCTTAAGTAAAAAAGCGCGATATTATTGACTTGATTTGATAGGTAAACGTTATGAATGTGACATCGGTAGAATAAAAACGGTTAAAAAGGTCTAGGCCTTGGCCTTATGAATTAATATTTCGTGTTTAAGTAAAACCACAATATTATTAACTTGATTTGATATGTAAACGTTGTGAATATGAAAACGGTAGAATAAAAACTGTTAAAAGAGCCTAGGCATAGGTCCTGTGAATTAAAATTTAGTGCCTCAGTAAAAGCGCATATTAACTTGATTTGATACGTAAACGTTATGAATATGAAGTCGGCGTATTAAAAGCTGTTAAAAAGGCCAAGGTGTAGGGCCTATGAATTAATTCAGTTACAAAAAAATATTACAAGCTGGACATGTTATGTAAATACTTAACGCCTAAGTAAAAATTCAACGTTTTTAAAAAATCCCATCTTATCGTCCTTTTCTGAACACAGCGTGAGTCGTGCTGTAGTTCCGTCGAACACTGCACACCGTAGTTTAAAGAAATGTACGGAGTCCGGCTATTTATTTCGTCAAATTAAAGTACAGTTCTCGTTTGGCTTACATATTATAGAGTTCCCAATTCAATTCTCAATATAGTCCAAGAAATAGCAATCTTTATACCCCCCCCCTTCCCCGAACTTTTATGGCCAGTTGTGAGCCGGCATGAAAATTCAGACAAACCAAAGAGCTCCTTTCCGTCGTGAGGCAGCTTGGAAAACTGCCACACATAATTCGGGAACTTGGAAAACTGCCTGACTGGAAATATGCCACACATTCAAAGTGTTCCCCAAGGGAACAACAATTTCTGGCCAGCCCCTTAGTAAAAAACATGTGGCAATTTTCCTGTGTGACACTTTGTCAATGTGTGACAGTTTTCCACGTTGCTGAAAGATGTGTGGCGGTTTTCCTGTGTGTCAGTTTACAGTGAACCGCATTTGTGCACGACGGCCCCTTAGTGAAAACTATGGGGCAGTTTTCCTGGGTAACAGTTTTTCAATGTGTGGCATTTTTTCCAAGTTGCTGAAGATAATGTGAAGCTTTTCTTGTTTGACGGTTTACCGGATATCTTATAAAACATCTGAAAGTTGCGGGAAAAATGGAAATGCCGATCCCGGCAATTCACCCTCCACATATTTGTTTTAAGCAGCGTGAAAATGGAAATCACAAGCAAGCCCAGAAATCTCCCCCACATTCGAGGTTTTGAGTAAAATGCAATTTGTGCGCTATACCTGACTCAAAAAGGTGGGGAGATTCATGTGGGGGAATTTTCCTATGTGGGGGACTTTTTCGTGCACCTGTATGCAACATATTGCCATTTATTGTGTCGACAAGTAAACCGAAACATCTTACGATTGGTATGGTTTCTCAAAGTTATTTATGTTTATTTACATTTTGTAAATTTTTCTCTTGCATCACAAACATGCAAAATCCGTTTGGCAGTTCACCAGAACATAAGGGCTCATTACGTCAGCTAAATTATGTAAAGGAACATTAGCAACTAGCAACGGCTCCACTGCAAAATAATTTTTGCCGAATATTTTCGTAGGTTGCCGGAAAACCGCCACACAGGAAAATTGCGACACGTTTTTCAGTAACTTGGAAAACTTCCACACAGGAAAATTGCCACATGTTTTTCATTAAGGGGCGGGGCACCAATTGCCGTTCCTCCGAGGGAAACTTTGAATGTTCAAGGGGGGGTATAAAAATTGCCGTTTGTTGGCCTATATGATGGAGAATTGGATTGGGGACTCGAAACAAATTTCGAGAAAACTTTCTATGTAAGACAAGCGAGAAATGTACTTTAATTTGAAGAAATAAATTGCCGTGACTTAGTACATTTCCTAAAACTACAGTGCCCCCCTCCTCCCCCTGCTGGTGGCGCAGGCATATGACCAATCGTCCAAGTAGGTCCGGATTCGAATCCCAGTGAGTCATGGATGTTGTGTTTGTCTTATGCAGAAGCGCCGACTATGGAGGCGCAAGGCGAATCTTGCCCCCTCAATAATTTTACTGGAAGAGAAGTGCCCACCTAGTGTCTTTCATTCTGTTCAACTAAATAATCGCTTGGTTCTCATAAAGTAGACCAAGCTCCATTTATGAGGCCAAAGCTCTTTATTTCCAAGAAAATAATAAATAGCAAAATAAGTAAAAACGTTTTTTACATATTCAGTATTGCTCATTTGATAGGAAACTTGATTGCCATCCCCGTATTGTGTTTGATATGTTCTCACGATGTGTGGGAAATGTTTAAAACAATTATCATAAATAAAATAAATAAAAATACAGAAACGGATAACCTCTTGCGCCTTTATTTCTCAATTTATTTTTTGTGCTTCTCGTTATTTGTTCGAGTAACCTCACTAATTTCTCACTTTTTTTTTTTACAAATGTTTGGAAATAAAGCATTTCTGGATATTTCTATAAAATCACAGGCTCAATTTTATTTTTAAATAAAAAGAATATTTCTGTTTCCTTGTGCATTTACTAATGAACAATTACAATTGTGTTTTAAAATATACGACGTTGACGTAGTTTATCTTTTTGCCTTTTTTTTATTGTTATTTTGAGAATAGAAGAAGCGTGACCCCAAATTTGGTGAAGCCCCCGCCCCTGGTTTTACGGAACTGGCTCGCTCCCTTCCATGGAACCAGTTGCATTAAATTAGGGACAGACGATTGCTTATAGCCCACTGAGTTGAGTTGCTCTCGGTGGTTGTTAAACTCTCAACAACAACAACAACAACAAATCCCTTATATGAGAAAGTGTAAGAGTTTATCGGTACAAAACTTTTTCCATATAGAATTTTTTCGCCAAACGTCCAAAACCACATCGTGAGAACTTGCAGTTACAATGTGCCTCTCTCCCCCAATCACTTTAATACTGATATTTTTCATTTTTGCACTGATAAGGTTTTAGTTTCAATTTTATTGGTTTTTAGCATAATCAATTAAATATCCCTTTCTAGAGATTTGGCTATTTAGAAGAAAAGCGAAAAGGAAACATACATGTGTAAGTTTTTTTACAAAAAGTAAAGCAAATTGTTCAGTTTACGTGAAAGCATTCCGAGTAGTGAACTACTCGGCATTCTTCGCGGTGTAATAAGAAAAAGACGAACTGTTAGCTCCCCATCCATTCATATGGATGGACGGAAGAGTCCCCCACCTCTTTCAGTCAGGGACCGTACAGAAATTGCTTTTGGCACAAAATATCGAACGTGTAGAAATTTTTGGGGTCGGCTTTTCCTTATTTTTTAATGCAACCTACATATGTTTACCACTTTTACAGTAGTTTATGTTAGCAAGATGGGGTGGGGGAAATTTCCGGATTAGTATTTCGACTAGTATCGCGGTTTTCAGTGAAAAACGATCTTACAATTAGTAGGCTGATGGGGTAGGGGGAAATTCCGGTTTTGGTAATTCCGTATTCACTGCAATCTACAAATGCTTTGTAAGTAGTAGAAAAATGTGGGAGACATTTTCGGGGACGGCACTTCGACTTTTATTCTACTGTAGTTTGTAGCAAAAAAAACGATATTACAAGTAGCAGGATGGGGTGGAAGAAATTTCCGGGGTCGGTTATTCTTTCTTGAGGTCTGCAATGTCGTTATACTGAAAGCCATGCGCAACAGCCGAATAAATTAAAATCAGGTTATCCTCTGAATCGATGGCGCACACATTTATTTCTTCTCGAAAGTTTTCGGTTGCAATTTTCTTGTTGTTTGAGGAGTTGCCATTGTTTCACGATTTTGATAGAATCACCTGAAATTTCAGGATTTGTTAGAATATAAACATTGCATCCGTCGGTTCGCTTGCGTTCACTTACGAAACATGTGGTGTTCATAAACTCTGTATTTCATATAGATGTAGCCATTAGCGCACCCACGGAGGGGGCTTTGGGGGCTTAAACGCCCTCCAAGGAGATTATGAGCGACGTACGTCACAATTTAAACATTCAAAAATATTATTTTACTAGTTCAAAAAATTACATAGTGTCTGACATAATGTCTTCCATTACATGGTGTCTTCTTTCCAAAGCCACAAGGAGATTAAGAGCGACGTACGTCACAAATTAAACATTATTTTACATGTTCAAAAAATTACATAGTGTCTTCTATTACATGATGTCTTCTTCCCAAAGCCCCAAAGAGATAAGGAGCGACGCACGTCATAACCGTATATAAACAACAGACGTACACTATATATATATATATATATATAAATGTGTGTACACACATTGTGTGCGTATACTATATATACGTATATATAGCCCCCCTCCGATACATGTACTCCAGACATCATGAAAGGTACCAGTACCAGAGTTCTTCCAGTCCTTCCAGCAGAAGTTGCACATGCAATCAAGAACATGAAGCGGAGAAAAGCTCCAGGAGAAGATGGAATTACTGTAGACATCATACAAGAAGCAAGTGGAGAAATCGAAACAGTACTCGCCCAAATTTTCACTCAATGCCTTAATGAAGGGAAGATTCCTAAGGATTGGAACAACTCTACAATGATCTTGCTACATAAAAATGATGACATTGAGGATCTCAGGAACTACAGACCTATCAGCCTCCTATCAGTGGTTTATAAAATCTTCACTAAAGTTCTTTCACACCGCTTAAAAGTGACACTGGACATGGCTCAAGCGAGAGAACAAGCTGGATTCAGGAGTGGCTACAGCACAATAGATCATATCCACGTACTGAGAGAACTAATTGAAAGAGCGAGGGAATATGAACTTCCATTGTGCATGGCTTTTATCGATTATGAAAAAGCCTTTGATTCGGTGAAACCATCAGCAGTTACAATGGCTCTGAAATCCTGCGGTATTGAAGATACGTACATTAATATTATTAATAACATCTATGAAAATGCAAGTGCAAAGATTCGGCAGTTTGAAAATACAACACACATAAAAATTGGAAAAGAAGTGAGACAAGGTGACACCATATCTCCGAAGCTTTTTAATGTCACATTGGAAAATGTCTTTCAATCACTGAACTGGGTAAACAAAGGGATAAATATTAATGGAGATTATCTAACCCACCTTCGTTTTGCTGATGACAGTCATTTTTGCAACTACCCCATCAGAGCTGCAGAGTATGATCCAGGAACTTGCTGACAAGAGTAAAGAAGTGGGATTAAAAATGAACTTTCAGAAGACAAAAGTGATGTTCAATGCTTTTACAAGAAATGAAGATTTATCGATTGATGGAGAAAAGCTGGAGATAACAGACACGTACATTTATCTTGGACAGCAGATATCAAGTGAGGGTCACATTGATGAAGAAATTAATCGGCGTACAAAACTTGCCTGGAGAGCTTTTGGAAGAAACAGCATAATTTTCAAGAGCAATATGCCATTATGTCCTAAAAGAAAAGTGTTTGATCAATGCATCCTTCCAGTGCTTACGTATGGTGCAGAGACGTGGACCTTAACTAAAAGAGACATACAAAGGCTGCAGACAACTTAAAGCAGCCTGGAGAGGCGCATGCTTGGTGTAACCAGGAGAGATAAGAAGAGGAACTCGTTGATCCGAAAAATGACAAGAGTGGAAGACATCATGATCAGAGTTAAATCCCTGAAATGGCAATGGGCTGGACATACTGCCAGAAGGACAGACCATCGATGGACAGCCGAAATTTTAGATTGGATTCCAAGGGACAGGAAAAGACCCAGAAGAAGACCACATGGAAGATGGGTGGATGAAATTCGAAAGTATGCGGGAGTGACATGGAGGAGACTGGCACAAGACAGACCGTTGTGGAGGAAACTTGGGGAGACCTTTGTCCAGCAGTGGATTGATAATGGTTGACAATGATGATGATGATGATAGCCCCCTCCAACAAGAATTCCTGGGTGCGCCACTGGATGTAGCCATGTAAAGCTACTTTAATTCCCCGCGTATGTTAAAGAATTTTTCCATTGCTAAGGATGTGGAGTCTCTCAACTAAATGAACGACCGGAAAGTCAGGACTCGGGAAAACTATGGGGGAAACCGGAAGTCCCTCATCAAGGACAGAGAATTTTCGGGTGTAGGAGAAGTGGCCACCGGAGAACTGACCACAAAAATTTAAAAATTTTAAGGGGTCGTATAAAAATTGCGTTTTTGACCGCTTCATGCTCACGACACCCAGAGGTTAATTATCTGAGTCATATAAAGTTTCCGTAATTTCGTCTTTTCTTAATTGCGATAATTAATGTAATTTTTTTTTTTTAAATTTTATGATCTACATTTCAACAGAAGATTTCAGGGTTTTCAAACTACAAGTCTTCGAATTATCTGAGCGCATGTGCTGACTCAGGAAACTTTTCGGGGGAAGGGGGGTGCCAAAAGTATAAAATATAAAGCATTTCTCGACCGATCCGAAGATTTTCAGCATTTACAAGCTACAACTCGACACATTATCTGAGCGTATGTGCCTACTCTGGAAACCTGTGTGTGTGTGTGTGTGTGTGTGGTGGTGGTGGTGGGGGGGGGGGGGGGGTGGTAATACCAAAAAGTTTAACATATGAAAAATTTCTCGTCCGATCGGAAGATTTTTCGGCATTTATAAGCTACAACTCGGCAAATTTTCTGACGGCATGTGCCTACTCAGCATACTGTCAGGGGTGGAGGGTGGGGGTGGAATTACCAAAACTGTAAAATATGAAAAATTTCTCGTCCGATCCGGAGATTTTCAGCATTGAAAAGCTACGTACAACTCGACACATTATCTGAAGGCAAGTGCCTACTCTGCAAAACCGTCCGAGGGGGGGGGGGCAAGGGGGTTAGTACCAAAAGTGCAAGATATGAAGAATTTCTCGTCCGATCCGAAGATTTTTAGCATTTACAAGCTACAACCCCCCCCCCGACAGGATTCCTGAGCAGGCACATGCCTTCAGATAATGTGTCGAGTTGTAGCTGCTAAATGCTGAGTATTTACAGTTTTGGTATCCGCCCCCCCCGGACAGGTTTTAATGAGTGGGCACATGCCTTCAGATAATGTGTCGAGTTGTAGCTGCTAAATGCTGAAAATCTCCCGATCGGAAGAGAGAATCTTCCTATTTTACACTTTTGGTATGCCCCCCCCCCCCCCCCCCCCCACACACACACACAGGTTTGCTGAGTAGGCACATACCCTCAAATAATTTGTCGAGTTGTAAATGCCAAAAATCTGCCGATCGGACGAGAAAATCTTCATATTTTATACTTTTGAAATTAACCCCCCCCCGGACAGGTTTGCTACGTAGGCACATGCTCTCAGAACAGAAAATTTGTCGAGCTGCAGCTTGTAAATACTGAAAATCTCCCGATTGGACCAGAAAGTCTTCATATTTTACACTTTTGGTATCCCCCTTCCCCCTCACATACACAGGATTGCTGAGTAGGCACATGCCTTCAAATAATGTGTCGAGTTGTAGCTTGTAAATGCCAAAAATCTCCCGATGGGACTAGAAATTTTTGATATTTTACACTTTTGATCCCCCCCCCCATCGCCGACAGGTTTCCAAAAAGTGCACATGCGCTGAGAAAATTTGTCGAGTTGCAGCTTGAAAATGCTGAAGATCTCCCGATCGGAAGAGAAATGAGAAATTTTTGATATTTTACGCTTTTTGGTATCTTTTTTTTTTATTTTGATTGGAGGTTTAACGACCACCGTGAGCAACTCAATGGGCTATAAGCAGCCCTCGCCCGTCCCTAATTTAGAGTCACTGGTTCCAGGGAAGGGAGAGAGCCAGTGCCGTAAGACAAACACAACATCCATGCCTGACCGGGATTCGAACCCGGACCCCTTACGGACGAATGATCAGAGGCCAACGCCTTAGACCACTGCGCCACCGGGGCGGCATTTTTGGTATCCCCCTCCACACACACACACACACACACACACTACTTTCCTGAGGCAGCAGACGCCCTCAGGCAGGCAATTCGATTACTTGTAGCTTGTAATGTCTGAAAATCTCCCGATCGGACCAGAAATTCTTTATACTTCATATTTTAGGTTTTAAGCACCCCCTCCCCCCACCCGACAAGTTTCCTGGGTTTGCTCATACTCGCAGAGAATTTGTGTAGTTATAGTTTATAGAAAAATATCGTAAATAAAAAAATACGAAATTACGGACATTTTATGTGTGTCAGATAACCAATCTGGAGGAGACAGAGCAGCCCAGAACACAATTTTTGTACGGCCCCTTAAAATTTTTTGGCCAGTTCTCCGGTGGCCAGTTCTTCGCATAGTCTTAGCTCCGAAAATCATGGAAATGTCTAAATTTCTTGCTGAAAATGAAATATTAAAAAAAAAATTATGAACAATAGTTGCTCAAGTAGTGGAGAATATAGCCACACGAAATTTGTCTATGCAGAACAATTTTATGGCACTGAATTTGCAATGTTTCCAGTTCTACGGTGGCCACTTCTCCGGGGGCCAGTTCTCCGTACCCGAGAATTTTCAGCATTGGAACTAAAATTACCAGTAGCAAAACCCAGGGAGCAAAACCTTCGACTGCGATTAAGAAAATGTGTGGTGTTACTTTTTCTACAATCCAATATACCCGTCCGAATCCTGTGGGGAAGGGGGGGGGCTTTACTGGTAATATCAGATGGGGAAGAAAAGAACTTTTCTTTCTTCCGCGAAACTATACTCTGAGCAAAGGTAAGCTGATTACACTGTCAACGCTGTGAAACCGATTCACCCACGAGTTCGTATCTCTTGTTTATCTGTATTTCTCCCCGCACCCTTCCCCTTAGGACCCTAAGGGTGATGGGAGGAAAAGACAAAAGGAATCCTCCCGCTCATGCTTCCCTCAACTAACAACCACCAGACAAACGATTTTTTCGTTTTCAAAAACGCATCTGGGTGGATAAGATACACCTTCGTTAAACATATTCCTTACTATTCCATTTCATCAGTTATACATAAACTTTAGGTGTTCCAAAGATATTTTTTTAGTTACATGTTGAACGTGTATGCAGTACGCATTTTTTAATTTATTTTTTTTAGAAATACAGTGGACTGCGCTACGTTTCCAGATGTACTGAGAAAATAGTATGTTATCTCTGTGGGAAATGATATTTTATTTATTATTTAGCTAAAAAAAGTTTTTGAATGAATGAAATGGGAAATCCACTGTGCAAATGTTGTATAAAGCACAGAAATTTCTCAAAGGTTTTCGAATGTATTATTTGGTTTCTAGCACATTACAGCGATACGGAAACTCCTGGATTCAGGATTATTTCTTAATACATACTCTCAGGGCCGCCTGGACGATCGGTGCAGTCGCCCAGGAAGCGCACTTACGAGGCCCTGCAGTTAAAAAAATTAAAACAAAACCTTTTGGGGAGACTTTCTCATTTATTATTATTACGTTTTTTTAAGTTTTATGTAATGTTTTCTTAGTTGCCAATCGCCCCGATTTTCAAATTGTTATCGCCCTTTGTCATACAAATACCGAAATTTGCAGATTTTGAATTATTATTATAACCACATTAATCGTTTCCCCATTCGTTAAATAGCAAATTAAACGTGTGGCTTCCTTCTGATATATTCTACAATTTGTGTGTAAACCAGGTACTTGAATTTAAGAAAACATAAAGAATAGTATCAAAGTTGTTTGGAAGCTATTGCAGTATTATATATGGAGGCCAATTTTTCAGTGACTTTAAACATATTACTGGAAAATTAATATATATATATTATAACGAAGTAAATTTCTCCGTCATTTACTATTACTGTTTAAAGGCCTAGGCTTTTTAAACAGTATTTATTCTACCGATGTCATATTCATAACATTTACGTATCAAGTTAATCATATTGACATAACTGGGAAGTATAAGAAGAGGGAGGTCCGGACTAAAGCCCACAGGACACTTGCCCACCGGACACATGCCCACTACGGATAATTTGTAGATAATGCGTAACGTCTGAGGACGTTTCCGATCTAGTGTAAGAAAACTGATCAAATAAATATTTATGAACCTTATAAAAATTGCACTTTGTTTTAGAAATGTTGAAATTTAAGGGCGTTACCCCCAAACCTAAACTAATATATATTACCTTTCTTATGGGTTCAAGAAGCTCAAACTTAAAACATTAGACAACGCTATCAATAGACGAAAGAAAATTTTGAATTAAGGGGTGTTAAACCCCTAAAGGTAAACTAACATATATGATATTTTTCATGGGCTCTAAAAGCTCTAACTATATCTAGGTTGTAACTTGAAATCTAAAAAGGCTCGCGGCCAAGGTGCTTTGTAAAGAACCGCGAAATAATTTGTTGAGTACTTTTTATTAAGTTTTATAAACTGTTAACAAGGATATCTAAGTTGCATAACAAATATCTAAGTTGTAACTTAAATCTAAAAAAAGCCGGCTGCCTAGGCGCCTTGTAAAGAGCTGAGAACTGATCCATTGAAATAATCTGTTCAGTGACTTTTATTATGTTTTATTAAATGTTTACAAATACGAAATATCAAGGTTGTAATTTAAAATGTTCGAAAAAGGCCCGTAACGTGGGTATCTTGTCAACACCTGAAGATCGATTTGTTGAGTCCCTGTAAATTAGCCTTTATTGCATGACATGCGAAATATTAAAGCCATAACTCAAGATTTAGTGAGTGGCAAAGCTTCTACATAAACCTTGTGTCGTTATGATCTTACAAACGCATTTATATCCCTAGGAAAACACGTACATTTCGTTTTGTTCTACTAGGAAAACTTCCACACTTTGACAAGATCTGTGAAAGAAACGCAATTGCGGCGTATGCATTTTGTCTATGACCCCGTAACGTCGCTGATCGGGGCGGGGGCGAATTTGCCATTTCCCGTAGAGATCTGGTGTGTTGTTTTTGATTTGCATTGCATTTGCTTTATTTTGGGATCCACCCTCCCCCCAGCTGAGACAAGTCGGATTCTTTTTCAAAACGTGTGTTGGGTCACACTACATGCAAATTAAAAATTCGGCGGGTGGACAAATCACGTGGGTGCACATCATGTCCCAAACGTGCGTTGGGCCACACGGCATATACGAAATTAAATTTTCGGCGGGTGTACACCATATCCCAAATTCAAAGCAGGTCCTGATGCTTAAATTTCGACAATATGATAGCACATACCTGCCAAGTTTTACGATTTACCCGTAACATTTACGGAACTTTTTTATTTAACTTAATCCATTCAAAGTAAAGCACCGATGTAAGTTACGAATAACTTTTCAGTTACATGTGTTTATGTGGGAACATTTGCAGCAGTTTTTCCACGGTTTAGGTTAATCGTTTTGCGTTGTTTCAGACACTAAAACAGTAAAACTTGCGCCGCGCTTAAACTGGACTGCGCCAACTAAGTGGTCTTGTTTAATCTTGGGCTTGGTTCTGTCCATCTCTCTCTATTTCTCTCTCGCTATGCCCCCCCCCTTCCTCTCCTTTTCAGACAATGCGTTGTTCGTCCCCCGGGTCGCAACTTCTCAGTAGGCCAGCGTGGGGTGTGTTTTGCATTCCAGCACGTGTCTTTATTTCTCCCAGTTCAAAATTCTATTTCAGAACGTAGTTATCGTAGAAAAAAATTCAAACGGATTTTAAATCTGTGGAATTTTTAAGCCCAGATCGATACCCAACATGACGAAATTAAGCAAAAGCTGCCAGTTTTGTGAAATTAAGAATGCGTTGGGGCATGGTTTCGTAACTTCTTCTCTTGCAATAAATTTGACCTAAAGAAAGAATGTTACTATAAGAGGAAGTTAAAAAAAAAAAAAAAAGTAAATCCAATGTTCATTCGAGCCACTGCTTCTTAAGTTTTCTACGCTTTCCAACCGTGCTTTGTTCGTCGCTCGTTAACGTGCATAAAATGTCTTGGTATATTCAATTAATATGTTGGGGTACTATTTTTTCTTCTGCAAATTGCATCTCTTTAAGCGGTTATTGTTTTACTATATCAGTTTTACTTGCATTTTTTTCAAGTGTCAATAAATTTAATATTAGTGATTCGCTATGAGCAGCAATATAAAGGGGGATTGGGGGGGGGGGTTACTATAAAATATTCCGTGATGCGTGTTCTGCGGAATTCTCGTGTATTGCAAAATCTTCAAAAAAATGAAAAACATGCATTTTGCACTACGTGTTGATGTAATTTCAGCTTTTCGCGTGGTGGAAAGAATGATATTGCTAATGATGGACGGAAAAGTCTCTCACAGGAAAACTTCCCCACAGGAAAACTCCCACTCAGGAAAACTGTCCCTCATTCGGAAAAGTTCCCGACATTGAAAAAGTTTCCCTTAGGAAAAGACCTCTACCTTTTTCAGTCAGGGACCGTGCACAAATTGCAGTTTACACAAAATATCAATTGTGGGAGAGATTTCTGAGGTAACTGTAGGGGCGAACGTACCCAGCTAATTATGTGGCCACGCCCTAAATTATGTTTAGCAGTCGTCTACGTTATAGGACCCCCTCACAGCCAATAGAAGCACCAGGTTCGTTCATATGAACTTACCCCAATATTAATATTGAGTGAACGGACGCTCCTCCCCACTTTACTATAAAGAATATTTGTGAACCAGGAGGATAGATTGAGACTGCCGAAAAACTACAGATAAAAACTACCAATGACTACAAAGTAATTGCTGAAAGATTTGATTGAAATGTAACAACATTTAATGAATAATATGGGAGGCTTTTGCAGGTAAGCTTGTCCGTAGAAAAAGAAGCGCTCTCCGTAGTGATAAATCAAATGTCTTTCTTCCAGTGTAAAGAGAAAAGTTTGTAATCGGCCAACCTATAAACTGGCGCCTATCATTTACCGATACTCGTGAACTAGAGAGAGAGTCTTTCTCGATAATGCCTAAAACCTGTATCTCTCCGTGGTTTCCTATCTACCTGAAGAACAACGCAATCGGTGAGAGTTCCCGTCTCGGGGACCTGTTTCACCAAATTTCTAAGTTACGCTCTCCGGCTAACGGAAGAAATCGCGAGAGTCTGTCTTCCTGAGACCTGTGCCGCCGATTTTCCTTAACCTAGAAAATAATAGTTCCATCACCGTATATGGTATGACTGGACCATCTCGTACCTTTACTCTGAGTACACACGCACCCGAAAAACCTTCGAGTCGCGTCAGCTGAAGCTTCCCTGATCCTCTCCGTTCGTTCCGTGAACAACCGACAGACTACCCTTTTCGCCTGGCGCTCTGTCTTCGTTCGCTTCCTCACTGTACGTACGTTACTGCCGCTTCCTGGGCCCGAGGGCTTACTACTACTCTCCCTGTTGGCAAGCGAGGTCCTCGTGGCCAGCGCGTTTGCTCCTTTTCCCCTCGATGGCGTCGACGTGCCTATCCGTTCTGCGGGCGTTTATTCTTTCCACTGGATAGCCGGATCGTTTGATCGGTGGCGTTTCTTAGACGGGCTTAACCTACCGCAAGAGATACAAGCATATATGAACGCAATACATTTTCCTGTCCACATACAATGCTGATGTGTAGACAGCCAGACTTCTCGGCGTCTGTTCTTCGTTAAACAAAGTTTGCCGGATGCCATTATCTTAATGTGTCGATCTTTATCGTACTCGAGAAAGGTGTATCTTTTCCTGAGCGTGAGTACTTCTGGCTTTCTTTGTAGCCTTCAAATATTTTACAAAATGTTCTGGAACTTTCGAAAGTTCTTTGTCTTTGTGGAATACATTCTAGGTTCCATTAGAAAAATACATATATGGAGGTTTTTCGTCGTACACCCATACAACATACGTTAATTTTTGTATTACATTATAAAACCTAATGTATTTTTTACTAGTTCATTTCATGTGTGATTTCCTGATTACACAGGCTTAATGTTCCATTAATTATGTGTCGTGCATCAGTGAAGTTCCCGCTCTCACAGTAACCATTTTCATGCTGTTTAAAACAAGTTGCATCCTTTCAACGAGCACAAATATGTGGGAGAATTTTCCGTGGTCGTCATTTCAAATTTTACCGCCGTTTATACAAAGTAAAAACAGTCTTACAATTAGCTGGACCGGGTGGGGGAATTTCCGGTGTCGGCATTTCGACTTTTACGCACTTTTTAGTAAAAAACGGTCTTACAAGTAACTGGATGGGGCGGGGGAAATTTCCGGGTTAGTATTTCAACTGTGACCACAGTTTTTAGCGGTTTTCCTAAGTTTTTTAGTGTAATTTCACCGCAGTTTACAGTAAAAAAACGGTCTTACAATCAGCAAGCTGACAGGGTGGGGAAATCCCGGGGTCTGCATGTTTTATTCCATCGTGCTCATGTTCAAAACGTTTACGTAACATTTCAAATTATTATTACCGCGGTACAACTCAGGCAGAAAATATTATTAGGTCTAACACACTTAGGCGAAGAAAAAGTTAACTCGCCAAGCTTATTAACTTGACTTTTTTGTAAATTTTACAAATATCGCATAGGCGAAGAAAAAGCTCTAGGCCTACGGCCTATTAATCAATGTTTGGTGTATAAGTAATAGCGCAGTATTACTGACATTACTTGTTACGTAAATTTTAGGAATATGGAAATGACGGAATGAAAACTTTTAGAAGGGCTTAGGCGTTAGGCCTAATAATATTTTCTGCCTGCGTAACATCGCAATATTATTGACTTGTTACGTAAACATTATGAACATGAGAACGATGGAAAAGAAATCCGGACCCCGGAATTTCCCCTCACCCTGTCAGCCTGCTGATTGTAAGACCGTTTTCCACTAAAAACCGCGGTAAAAGTGGAAATACCAACCTGGACATTTCCCTCACCCAACCCTGCTAATTGTAAACCGATTTTTACTCTAAACTGCGGTAAAAGTTTGAAATGCCGATCCCGGAAATTTCCCCCACATAATTGAGCACTTTGTACGGCTGCAACTTGTTTTAAACAGCGTGGGAATAGAAATGATGACCCCGGAAATCTCCCCCACGTTCGATATTTTGTGACAAATGCAATTTGTGCATGGTCCCTGACTGAAAAAGATGAGAGACTTTTCCTGTGAGGGCATTTCCGATGGGGGACCTTTTCGATGTGGGAGAGTTTTCCTGTTGGGGACTTTTCTGATTGCCTAAGGTGAACACATCCCCCTGTGCAAATTTCTACTGTCTGAAACAGTGGCTTGAGAGAAAAGATCGTTTTCCGAACTTAAAATCACGAAAAATTACTTTTGATCTAATATGAAACAGAAACGACTTTCAAATATAAGTATCGTTAATATTGAAAATAAAATTGCCACGAATTTGGGAAAAGTTTGCAACCGGAAAAAAAAAAAAATAATAATAAAATTAGAACAGTTCATTTTAGCTGAAACTACGCATAATTGCTTGAGGGCTTTCTTGAAGCCTCAGTTTTCAGTTTATGGTTATTTAATATCAAAACCAGTAATTTCCAATTCTGTTTTTAGTTTTATACAATTGATTAGTATATGTCCCCATAAGAGATATTTTTTGGCTACAATAGTTAAGGAGACGCCCGTCATGTATGTTCAATGTTTTATATATATATTCTTGTAGAAATGGCGGCATATCTGGGCTTGCGTGGGCGCTAAGTGCTCCTCACTTTTCCTCATTTTTATTATATCCCTAAATGGGAAGTCAGATAAATATTTTAAATCCTGTATTTCTTGCCATTTAAAATTCCGTATGATAAAGCTAAAGAGTATTATTTTCTATTTCAATTGCTTAATCTTCTAAAACTTTGAATGTTTTAATGAAATCCCTAAGACACGACTCTGAAAAAAAGGCCCCTGCCTATAGGTTCCTTGGAAAGACCTGATAAATGATACGACGAGTGATTTATATTAGGTTTTATAACATATTTACAAATACCAAATATCTAGGTTGTAACTTAAAAAATATTGTAAAAAGGCCCGCTCCTAGGTGCTTTGCAAACAGCTGAGAAATGCTCCATTGAGTGCCTTTTATTAGGTTTATGTAAAATGTTTACAATTACCAAATATACGGAAATGCTCTTTCAAAAGGATATAATAAGCAGAAAAATTTAAATCATTATTCCTTTCTGGAAAATAGAACAGTTTATCGTTGGTAAGATGATAAAATTGGACGAATCGGCGTTGGACCAATCGTACTATTGGACGAATCGGCATTGGACCAATCGTACCATTGGACGAATCGGACATTGGACCAATCGGCATTGAACCAATCCTCGTTGGGCGAATCGCCCGGAACTGGTTGAAACACATTCGTCCCGTAGGGCCGACCTTTGCACATGGTCTCGTAGCATGACAAATCGTAGTCCTATTCGGCAGAGACAGTAGAGAAATTTCTTGGTAAGCGAGCCGTTGCTGCATTGAATAACCCACGGTATTATACTGATCTGGCGCCGGCTCAGTGAGTGATCCCCCTCCCCTTCGATATCAGCACTAAAAAGAAGAAATTCATTGATATTTCTAACATTCAAACGGCGTGACAACCCAGCTGAAGAAAATAACGAAAGAGGCCTTTTACCACAGCTTTCAGTAATTATACGAACGATGTCAAAAGTGTATTGTATGAAGTATTTTAAACGCCAGTAAATTAAATGTTATTAAATATTACCTGTTGTTTATTTTTACTGTGCATTCACCGAGTTTTATTGAAGAGACATCACCGAATAGCGGTAACTTCTAAACAACGGTGAGTTTCAGATGGTACAGAATATGTGCACTACGAATAACATTAACAATAGCCTGCACACAATAGAACATCTTAACAGCGGTTAACGGGCACTCCCTTCAGTCATGAAGAAGAAGCAACCGTCATCTTGTGCCCTAATAACGTATCACTTCCGTACTTCGTTGGAAGCGATACGTTAGGGACAAAGAACATTGCTAAAGAAACTTCGATTCCGTGGACTGAGCCGGCAAACATTGATATGAGTGGATAAAAAGAGCTGTTGAAGAATTTCATAGTTGACGTGAATATTAATAAAGCCGTCTTATTTGGTTTCACCATTCAAGCCTCCTGAATAGTGGGGGAAAAGGTATCAATAGAGAAATAAAATGCGTTTATTAATATACACATGTAAATACATTTATACGAGAACATCCGTTAAAATCCTGGCTTTCAACTCGAATTGCAAGATGAAACGAACTGTTTCTTGTGAATTGTTTTTCCAGTTGTTTTAATTAATGATTTTCACATAACACTGAAATTTAACATTTGAAAGAATAATGTAGAGTGTAGTACGTTCATGCGGTTTAAACCCAAGCTTGTACTAGTACGATTACAACTTCCTAATGTACGATATTTTCTATGTAACTGAAAACGAATTCTTACAAATTCTGAGAAATGAAAATCCGCTTTTCAAAACTGTATTTAGAACGGTACAAACACATTTTATTTCAGCAGTTAAAGAAGAAAATTATAACTTCCTAATGTACGACATTTTCTATGTAACCGAATACGCAGATTCTTATGAATTCTGGGAAATGAAAATCCGCTTTTAAAAACTGTACAGACAAATTTTATTTCAGCAGTTAAAGAAGAAAAGCTTGAATCCAAAATAAAATTCTTACTATGAAATGTATATAAAATAGAAACCTTTATCAGGAGTTTTAGTTTCAATATATAAGCACTGTAAAATACACTGCCTGACAGAGAAAATGCCACACCATGAAGGAATGCTCGAAAACTGACCAAACTGCACACACAGATAGCCAAGTGGGTCCTGAACAAATAATTTAATTGTCACATACAGACAAAAAAAATTATAACAAATGATTTAATTGTCACTGTTACATTCGGTACCCTACGCAGCCCTGGAACACCCTCCAGTGGCCGAATATACAGGATGATCAATAAGGAGTGTGGCCCTCATTTTGGGTGATACAGCGTTGACTCCGACGTGGAATCAAGGCAATGAGAGTCCGAATAGAGTCCTGGGGTATCGTGGACCATGTATGTGGTGTTGATCCGCGTCCACAGTTCATCTTCATTTTGCGGGGGTGGGAGGGTACTCAACAGACGTCCAATCGTGTCCCACATATGCTCGATGGGCGAGAGGTCGGGGGATCGTGCTGGTCACAGAAGCATCCGCACACCGTGTAAAGCATTCAGGTTGATCCGAGAGGTAGGCGGCAGGGCGTTATCCTGCTGAAAAACGGCGTATGGGCTGCCCTGCAGTCAATGTTCAGTATTACGTACCAGCGGTGAGCAGCTGTTGGCGCTGATAGCATCCCACACCATGATGCTACATTGTCGGGCCGTGTGGTCCTCCACAATGGCAGAGGAATCCGCCGTTGGCCACGTCTTCTCCAGACTCTCACACGGCGATCATCCGTGGTGAGACAAAACCGCGATTCACTGTAAAGCACTATAAAAAGCACTGAGTGCGTGGGATCACTCCTGAATTCACTGACCACAGAGTTGGTGGGAAGATTGGCTCGTTTCGCCGTTCTTCACCGCTACGTGTTGTACGACGAACTTTTCCCAAGACATAGTACTCTTCAAACCATTTGACTAAATCTTCCGCTTCGTCATCAAACAATAGTTTTATCTCGTTAAAGGCATTATCAATATCTTCAGGAGGAAGAAAAACAAGCGCCGGAAGATGTCGAACTATCAAGCTGAACTCTTCATTACTACAATATCTCGATTGCAGGCAAGGAGTAGCCTGAACTTAGCGCCAAATGTTTTGCCCAAGATAAAAGAAGCATCCGTGGTGTCTAGCGCCTGGAAAGGCGGCCCTTACAGCATTGATGACTGACATCTCAAAATCAGTGATCGCCCACTGTGGATCTAAAATAATATCTTTCTGAGTGGCAAATGTCTTTAGCTCTTCAAAGAATGAGAAGTAACTGGTTAGCGATTTGCTAGTCATCAGAGCGTAAACTAACGGCAAAACTCTACAGTTGTTCATAGGACCCACGGGACCGTGAATGGAATACAGCTGTTTAAAAATATTGGGCACTGTTTTAAAGTCCCATCCATCACCCAAAATGCAGCTTCACTCAACATTTTGAGGTTAGCTTCTGTTGAAAAAATTAAACTTTTTTCATTCCTCTCATAGAAGTCTTTTAATAGGAATAATTCCCCTTCCTCTGTGTATTTTAAGAACTCAGGTATATTTAGTATTTCCACAGTTGCAGGTTCAGGTGGCATTTCAACCCTCCTAGTTCTTTTTATCAATTTCCTCTGTGCTTCTTTCGACGGCATGCTCTGATGAGCCACAAGAGACATTTCGGAGGCTACATCCTGTATAATTCGCAGGGGTAAATCGTTGGTGGTTCTGGCCTTCTCTTAGATGTCCGCAATCTTCTGGGCTACTTTAGATCGAGTGATACGACGTGGTTTGGTTGTTAAGATATTATTCTATTACGATGATGAACTTACTTCTGAAAAAATGCAAATATTACCAATTTTATTTTTAAAAAGAAGAAAATGGCCGGTGATCAATCTAGGGACCCCAATTAAGAATTTTTTCATCAACGACTAACACCCCAGGTACGATCCTTAAAAAACTCCCAGTAAGTGGAAGGTGATTCCACCACCACCGACAAGAGAAATTCACATACGACACAAAATAATTTGATTAAGCATTATGTTCCAGGTTAACTATAAATTTATTTTGTGCTCCCAGGCACAGGTTGGAAAAACACTTGATACAAGAAAACTTTAGGTGGCTAGGCCGAATAAAAAAAAGAATTTAGCTATGAATTTTAGAGTCCAGAGTATGTTGACAGTCCTAAATAATCCTCTAGAAACCCTGGTCTGCAAGCCAAGTAGTTTTCACCTGTGTGGTTTAGAGGATGAAGGAGGTAAGTGGCACAATTTGGTTACCAGCCTGCCTTACAAAAAATCTTTAAAGAATGTGATCATTCACTCAAAGAGTGCTAAGAGCTTAATGCTCCATGTGCATATCTAATAACTGTTGAACTTTGAGCTAAATGCTCTTTACAATTTAGATTTGGATGGTTAAGAGTGACATTTTAAAATTTCCCTTTTTTTTTTTTTCCACAACACACCGCTTTTGATCAGTTACCTGGAAAAATCTTTTCTTAATTTACAGTAACACATTATACTACATTTGTTGGTTCTGGCCAAACCTTACACACACTCAAAATAATAAAAAAAAAATTTCAATTTCTTTACTCCCCTCTTTGTTTAATAATTTTCCTTTCCCTTTTCAAAACAAGGAATATCTTTCTACAAAATCTTCCCCTATATATATATATATATATATATATATATATATATATATATATATATATATATATATATATTTTTTTTTTTAATGAAATAACATCGTACCATTTTTTTTTTTTCACATTAAAACCAAAAACAATTAGGTGGTCGCCGAAAGAAAGTTTGCCGTTGATGACGTTTTTTTTTTCCCCTTCTTGTTTCCTTGTTTGCTTTCCTCTCTCTCTCTCTTCTCTTCTCAAGGAAGCTTTGTCACTTAAACAGCATAGAAATGTTTGAGCTGAGCGGAGGAATTACGGTTTTTTTTTTCTTTTTTCGTTAACTGCTGAGGTTCGGCGTCACGGAGTCTGTCCGTCGCCGTGAATTTACGCAAGTTTCCTTGCTTGCTTCCGAACTGCGTGGACATATATTTCCCTGCCCTTCAAGTGGGCAATAAGAAAGGAATTAGAAGATTTCCTCGGACGAAGGTTCAAACTTAAGTAACAATGCTTGTGCCGCAATTTCTCCGGCGTCTCCGTGGGACTCCCGAACTTGGCGAACTTGGCGGGTGGAAGATATCCAGCCCAGCTACAATTCTCTGTGAGAATAAGGGCTTTCAAGTAGCTTCCTCTGTTTTGGCATTTAAAAACAAATTAAAAGGTCCTACCATGACGCTGACATCTTTTTCCTTCGTCCTCCCGGAATTTGGCGGCATTTCCGATTTAGAAGCGCGGTCTCTCCCGCATAGCTTCTTTTTCCTTCCCTTTCTTAGTGCTTGGTGGTTTCTAGCTCAACTCTCTCTCTCTCTGCATCTCTGCATCTTCTCAGCGTACCAAAAAAAAAAAAACGATGCCTTCGCCTTACGCATCGCGCATGTGCGAGAAAGCGCCGACTTTCCAATTGGCTGCGTGAACGCCAGGAGGCAGAAACTTCCTCGATGGATGACTGACCTTTGACCCACGAAAACGGGCGCTGCGGTGAACTTCGCAGAATTCCACCCAAATCCCGAAGTGTTCCTGTGCAAAGCGAAAAATGCCTTTTCGAAGTAAACAAGAGCATAAATAAGTCGGACTTTCTGCACTGGTAAAGCTGGGAAAACGTCCTCACAGATGCCATTCTACGAATTTATCGCTTTTAGAAAAGCGACACCAGAACTGTAGCCATTTTCGTTCTTTCTTTCTGAACAAAGACTTTTGGAGACCACCTTTACAAAAATTCATTAAACAAATTAACTAACATTGACGAACATCGTTACAATTAACTTCGTAACGCATAAAAATCGAATTCTCTCTAGCTACAGGTACGACGATCGGAATTACGAAAAAATAGCGTAACGCAACAATGTGTTATTTTGCCCTGATGCATTAAGCCACAATTTTATTCTTTTACTAAATGACTATTAAATATCCTTGACGATAGCGCACGCGCAATTAATTTACGAAAGTCTCTTCGTTACGGAGCGATCGCCGACCCGCTTTTTCTATCAGTCGCTGAATTATACTATCACTAGTTAATACCAAGTAAGATTCATACTAAAACCAACTAAATATTAATACTAGGTAAGATTTTAATTACGAAAGGTTACTAAATTAAGCCCGATACACACAACAACGATTTTAATTACACGCTACTGACATGGCATAAACACGCGTTTTTTCTCATTAGATACAACTACAATACGATAAAATACCTCGTACACTATATGTTTACAAATTACTTTTCAATTATTAAAGCTTACAGAATAATACAATAAAAGAAATCGCGATAACGACGGTAAATACGGAACTACAACCTTACGATTTTTTTCTTTTTTATCGCTGTTATCCCGACGATCAATAACGCCGATAATTTTAAACTGATACATCTAACACTATACATATATAAACTGCACTACACACTTAAGAAACTAAGGCAAATCAATTCCTATACACTACATCATATACTGCACTAAAATAAACTTCACTAATATCACTTCCCTGAAAGTAAACAGTGCACTAAAAAATGCAATGGATGGAAGAAAAAAACATTGCATGAAAGAACAACAAAAAAACCAGCAATATAGCATGATGTCAAACTTCCTTAAATCTACTTCCCAGCTAGTTACACCTCCCTTAACTAGCAACAGACATCACAAGGCTAACTTACTTAGACCTATTCACATAAATTTAACTACATACACAGAGATCAACACTTCACAGAGAAATCAGAAAGAAGAGAAAATAAATGAAAAGAATTTACTTGATTTTTCTTGACTCTTAAATCTTTTTTTTTTTTTTTTTTTTTTTTAACTCCCTCCTTGCCAAAGGGATTTGAGATCATCTCATGACAAAAAATTATCACTCTCATTGAGAGTGCGTGGATCTGGTGACGTGTTTTCCGATCCAAAAATATTGGCCCATTAATTTAGAGATCGGAAAAACGTCAACAGATCATCACATCCTCCTCCGAAGCGAAAAGAAAAAAAAAAAATTTTTTTTTCTTCCATTCCAAGAACTAAAAGTCCAAAGGCAAGAACAAGATGTATTCACACTCACACCAGAGATACAAAAGAAACCTACACATGACGCAAACGGAAAGCTACACCAACAAAACTTCTAATGCTATGCAATACTGAACATGGATTACATAATTCCAAACACCATAAAAAAATACACAGAGAAATTTTTTTTTCAACACTATGCAAGGCTTATCCCACAGAAACAGACCAGTAAAAAAAAAAAAAAAGGAAACTATCAACATAGGATAGAATTTGCAAATCCTGTTTTCCGTAAGGGTAAGGCTTAGAAAACTTCTGCATCAGTTTTCTCTTCCCATGCACTGAACATGTCTCACTCAACATAATACCTGGTAAAATGCCACACCATTCTCACTTTTGGAGTACTTATGCAGGACTCACCTTGATCTGGTCACTTCCAGAATACCATTGTGCAATACTACATGCTACCAACCACAACAGAGAATAAAAAAACATCATCTAGTTATCCCTAAATACCATCCTTATGTTACATAATAATTTCACGTACAAATCTCACAAAATTCTCATCTGATTCACTGACTCACATTATTCCTGGATTCACTTTCCCCAGAAACATCTCTCACCTCAATACCATCTCGAGGCACATCATAAACTAACCGCTGAAGTCTTTCTCTTTCTAACTGCTGAAGTCTTTGTTTTTCTAACCCCTGAAGTCTTTCTCTTTCTAACTTCTGAAGTCTTTCTCTTTCTAACTGCTGAAGTCTTTCTCTTTCTAACTTCTGAAGTCTTCCTCTTTCTAACTTCTGAAGTTGTTCCTGTTCTAGCCTTTCTTTTCCTAACTTAAAGAACAAGATGCATTCACTCTCATACCACAAGCAAAAACTACACTCAAAAGGAACACCCCCAATTACACTCAGAAGAAGCCCATGGGCTTAACACAATTCAACAACTGTTTCTACATACAAGGTGCACCTTTACCACTGTACAAGTATATACAAATGAAGCTTCTATATAACTTTCTTGCAAAACAAAATTCTCACACATGGTTTTGTCTGATCACAAAACCACGGCTGTCCCGGGGCGTAATACATATCTCGACGGATTGGTGTTAACCACATTACTTCTTAACCTTCTCTCTCTTGGAGCAACTATTTGGCTCGGAGACTGTGACACATGAGTGCTACTTCTCGAGCTTTTCTGAGGAGCGATGAACTCTGGATTTCCTCTGAGAATAGGTATATTTGTACTCCTCCTTTGAGCAGGAAAATACAGAACTGTATCACTAACATACTCCTCTGGGTCATTCTCCTGCTGATTCTCAGCTTCCTGGTGCTCTTCTTGTTGCACCGGACTGTGTGAACTACTATCTTCTCCTGAGAAAACAATTCTGTCCCTAATTTTTGTAAGCCTATCCACATGCACTCTCTCTCTTCGACGAGGATCAGCGATAAATACAATTTCATAGTTTACTGGGGATACACATTTTGTAACTCTAAATGGCCCCGTACATAACTTGCTCAACTTCTTTGATTTACCTGGTTTCACCACAGGACTGTACAGATAAACTTTGTCTCCCAACTTAATGTGCTTATCCACAGCTGTTTTTGCCCGTTGCTTCTCTTGCAGGTCTGCAGCCTTTTCCAAATTCTGCTTAACCGCCTCAAAAGCAAGGTTAAGTCGATTGGTCATTTCATCGCAGTATTCTAACTGTGATGCGTAGGTACGAATAGCAGGGCCTCCAATTAGGTTATAAGGTAATACAAGATCTCTTCCATATGTCAAAAATGCAGGAGTCTCTCCTGTACTAGTATGTATTGACGTGCGAAGGGACAATAAAGCCAGAAGGAGGCATCTATCCCAATCTTCTTGACTCTCAGAAACTAAATGACTAATGGCCTGTATAAGCACATGATTGAGTTTCTCTACCTGCCCATTTGTCTGGGGCCTAAAACTCAGAGTTTTTAGTTTCTTTATGCCTAACCTTTCATAGAGATGCATCATTACCTTTGAGAGAAAATTCGACCCCCTGTCCGTCAGAATTTTATCCGGGATTCCATGGGTGGCGATAAAATTTTCCACCAAAACTTTGGCGATCGTTTCACTTTTTACATCCTGCAAAGCATATGCCTCAGGCCACCTAGTAAAATAATCTGTTATCACCAGAATATATTTGTTCCCAGAAAAAGTAGTTGTAATTGGACCTACAATATCCATCGCTACTTTCTCAAAAGGCCGGCTAGCTAACTGAGACCTTATCAGAGCTGCCTTCATATTTGGTTTGTGCCCCCTCTTGCTTAAGCAGGAGTGGCAAGTATCAACATAATTTTTTGTAATGACATACATGTTATGAAAATAGAATTGTGTCCTAATTCGTTCCAGTGTTTTGTGAAAACCCTGATGGGCAACTGCATCATGACATGCATTTAGTACCTCTGGAATCATTGTTTCAGGCACGACTAACTGTTCAACTGGCTGATTCCTAGTGTTCCCTGATTTCGGAAGGGCATAATGCCATAGCATACTATCATCCAAATAGAATTCATCTGAGATTTTGCATTTTTTTCCATCACCCATTCCCTCAAGCAGTTCAATCTGCTTAGACAATTTTATCTTTTCGCTGAAGTTCTCTAACCCTAGCTCGCTCCAAAGTCACGTTGGAAATTTTCTCTTCTACTTCATTTGCCTGTACATGTCTAGATAAATAATCAGCTACTACATTAGATTTTCCTGGACGATGAAGTATGGTAAAATCAAACTGTTGAAGAGACATGCACCACCGTGCAATACGAGAAGTAGGATCTTTCAATTTGAAAACATATGCCAAACTAGCCTGATCAGTTATAACAGTGAAATGACGGGCATACAAGTACTGTTTAAAATAATTTATAGCAAATACCACGCTTAACATTTCCTTTTCGACTACAGAATAATTTATTTCTGCGCCCTTTAATTTACGGCTAACAAAAGCAACGGGGTGTAATTTCCCTTCATATTCCTGCTGCAGGACTGCTCCGATAGAGCTCTGAGACGCATCACAAGCCAGTGTAAATTCCTTTTCAAAGTCTGGGAGCTTAATACAGGGTTCTTTCAGCAAAGCTTGTTGTAATTCCTCAAAAGCACATTGAGCTTCAGGGGTCCAACTGAATGTCTGTGATTTCTTTATCAAGTTAGTGAGAGGTAGTGCAATTTTAGCATATTGTTCAATAAATCTACGATAAAAACCGGTAAGTCCCAGAAAAGCTCTTACTTGCTTAATTGTTCTGGGGACTTTAAAATTTCTCACTGCTTCTATGTTTCGAGGATCGGGTTTTACTCCGTCCTTACTCACAATGAACCCTAGGTAGCGAATTGAAGACTGCAGGAAGTGGCATTTATCTGGTTTAAGTTTGAGATTGTGATATTGGAGCCTTTGAAAAACAAGTTCAAGTTTCTCAAGGTGTTCCCCAACTGTTTTACTGGCCACTACGATATCGTCGATATAAATGCCAATTTGGAGAGGTCTGAGGCCAGACAAAACTATCTCCATCAGACGCTGAAAACTGTTGGGACTGTTTCTCATTCCGAACGGTACCCGCAGCCATTCATACAATCCTCCATCTGTCACAAAAGCAGTTTTGTATGCATCTTCAGGATGTAAAGCCATTTGAAAAAAACCTGAAGTGAGATCGAGGGTACTGAAATAAGTTGCCCCAGCTAATGCGTCGACCATTTCAACTAAATTCGGAATGGGAAAAGAATCGGGAACTGTCTTCGCATTGAGGCGCCGGAAGTCGGTACAGAGCCGAAAAGTGCCATCAGCTTTTCGTACCAAGAGTACTGGTGCTGAGTATGGACTGTCACTAGGCCTAATTATGCCTGCCTCTAATAATTCATTTATTTGCCTGTCCAGCTCAGGTCTTAAAGCATAAGGTACTCTATAGGGGCGCTGTCTTACTGGAATATCATCAGTCAAACGAACCTGGTGCAATAAAGTCTCGCACTTTCCCAATTCGAGCACACTCTTCGCAAAAATTTTGTGGTGTTTGTTTAAAAATGCCAATAATTTTTCCTGTTGGTGGGGAGGTAAATGGGACACATCAAAGTTATTTGTCCAAGATGAACATTCATCAAGTTGGCTTTCCACTGAAGCGACTCTTCCCACTTTAATGGATTCAGCAGTGACCAATTTCATATGTTTATTCACATGAATGCTTTGATCAGAGGTATTGATAACCTTAATGAATGTAACCTGTCCTTTGGTATCATTTACTGACCGAGCAACCCACAATGAATTTATACGGAGAGTGTTAACTGGCTGTAAAAGCATAATATCTCCGAGGACTGAGCAATTTGGAACATGGATAGGAATGAGTTTCTCACACCGTGGTGGTACCATTACCTTTTGAATAACTTTCCCAAATAACACTGGGCTCGGTAACTGTTCTGGGTTTTCAAATTTCTTCCAAGGGAAAGGAATTTGGCGAGGTACCAAGGAGCTAATCACAGTAATCAACCAAACAACATACGAGACAAGAACTTGACATGTCTGATGAAGGTAACGGAATGCGTTTAACTGAGTTGGTTTCACAGGTGTCATTTTTGCCTTTCTTTCTCTTTTCTTCCTGAATTTTGGGTTTTGTTTATATCTGGAAGCAACATTCTCACCCAAGTCAGAAAATGAATTTCCAGCTGTAACCTTACATGGAGCATGCCCTTGAGATGATGACTGAGTTAACTCGGGATTCGTATGGGTGGAAGGTTTACACGGGGTTGTGTTTGCCCCTTCCCTTTCACTGTTATTTTGCTTTTGGACCAACAACTTCCTTTACTAATGCAATAGCTTGTTCCTTTTCTATTTCACATTGTGGACTTTTACTTTTTCTTTTCCATATACACCCAGTGGCAGCATCAAAAATGAATTTTTGAGATTTCAGAAGGTCAAACCCTATAGTAGCATCATAAGCTAAAGACAATTTTGCATTTGTTACATACATAGGGTGAACAAATTTTTCTCCTGCGAACTCGAACTGGAGCTTGACACAACAATTGATGGGCAGGGATGTCCCTGAAACACCCTTGACTATCAGGTTTGGGCAGTCTACCCACAACTTGTCTCCCGGAAGAGAACTCAAACATTTATCTGTGATGAGACTAATGGTGGCTCCGGTATCCACTAAAAGTCGCAGGGCTTTTCCATTTACCAATCCCCGAACCACTGGCATTGCAAACTGCGCTTGATCTGCATGGCAGGACTCAATAGGAGCCTCTACAGCAGGGGGTTTCTTAATAGAAGCGGACTCCTGGAAGCTTCTCCCCCTATTAGTTTAAATCCCTATTATTACTGGAATGTCCATTTCTTTCACTTTGGGTTCGCTGTTGGTTATGGTACTCTCTTGACATACTCCTGTTTCCTTGAGGACCTCTGTTTGCAGGTCTTGGATTTCCTCTACCCCTGTCATCATACTGTTGTTGTGGCTGATAACTACTCTCACGGCATTCGTTAGCATAGTGCCCCAAGCGCCTACACCTGTAACAAGTAACTGTGGAGCGATTACTTCTCCTGTATCTCTCTGGTGGACCAGATTGAGTGGAACGGCTTCCGTCCCTGAAATCCCTCGCCGGAGAACTTTCCCTATTTTTGCATTCTGAACTTCGTAGTGACAAATCATTTAACTGATCTTTTATTTTCCTCACTTCTCCCACCAGAGCCTGAATTGCTGTCTGGCTTTTTCTTGCGACCTCTGCAAAGTTTCCTGAGGAAGCTTCGTTACCTTCTTGTTGCTCTACCTCCGCTTCAACGAAACTCACGCTCCTCACACCGCTTCCCATACATGCCTCATTATTCTCTTCCAACAAGGCCTTTTCTTTGGCCTGCTGGTAAGACTGTGGATTATGAGATAGTACCAATCTCTTTATCTTGGGTGTTAACCCTGCAAGAAATTGTGAGAGAAGACTCTTGTCCCTGAATGAACCTACAGCAGCTGAATCTGATTCCTCCTCAAGATACCTAAATGCTAGTACTTCTAAGCGGGAGGCAAATTGTTTCACCGATTCCCCCAGGGCTTGTTTACAGCCCGTGAATTTCCCCATGCGTACTGCCAAAGGAACTGCGGACGAAAACCTTTCCAACAATGCTTCTTTCAAACCTGCAAAAGTCAACCTTCGTTCCCTGGCCAACAAGCCCCTGACAAATTGTTTTGCCTCTCCCTTGCACTTGCATTTCACCACTAGCAATCTCTGTTCATCTGTCCAACCATCCAAACCTGCTACATCCTCTACTGACTCAAAAATTCTCCAATAGTAACACTATCTGATCCCCCTGAAAATGATGAAACTAAACTCATCAAGACTGGAATGTTGAGGTTTGCATTCCCCCCATTATTCCCTACTTCTGCTGAACCAGCTGCTCCCTCTGTCCCTGGTATCACCATCTTTCCTACAGCTCTGTACACACACACAAATGAAAATACACTGTAAATCTAAACAAGGTACACTATACTATGATTGCTGTTACTGTAATGATTTACTATCAATGATTACTTTTACCCAAGATTAGTGAGCTATAATTATTTTCTACCTGAGCCTAAAGTTATATCTTACTCTTTTTCTTAATTGAAAATAATTACCTCAATATTTCTCACCAATGTAAACAAAAGCACAATACATAAATGCAATACACTAAAATTCAAATGCCAATTCACACTTAAAAAAAATTATGATTGCAAGCACTTGATACTGACTAAAATTTCGAAAATGAATGCCTAACATGAAGAAAATTCTCCCAATTAACTATGTTCTATGTCAAAACCTTATCCTTTAACTGTTGCTAGAGGAATTTGATCTTTTTTTACAATTTTCACACAGCATTACCTAATATCAGAAATAGCAAATCATAAATGTGAATCTCTCTGGTACAGTGGGTGGAATCCTGGTCACGGGAACCAGTTTGATACGACGTGGTTTGGTTGTTAAGATATTATTCTATTACGATGATGAACTTACTTCTGAAAAAATGCAAATATTACCAATTTTATTTTTAAAAAGAAGAAAATGGCCGGTGATCAATCTAGGGACCCCAATTAAGAATTTTTTTTCATCAACGACTAACACCCCAGGTACGATCCTTAAAAAACTCCCAGTAAGTGGAAGGTGATTCCACCACCACCGACAAGAGAAATTCACATACGACACAAAATAATTTGATTAAGCATATGTTCCAGGTTAACTATAAATTTATTTTGTGCTCCCAGGCACAGGTTGGAAAAACGCTTGATACAAGAAAACTTTAGGTGGCTAGGCCGAATAAAAAAAAGAATTTAGCTATGAATTTTAGAGTCCAGAGTATGTTGACAGTCCTAAATAATCCTCTGAGAAACCCTGGTCTGCAAACCAAGTAGTTTTCACCTGTGTGGTTTAGAGGATGAAGGAGGTAAGTGGCACAATTTGGTTACCAGCCTGCCTTACAAAAAATCTTTAAAGAATGTGATCATTCACTCAAAGAGTGCTAAGAGCTTAATGCTCCATGTGCATATCTAATAACTGTTGAACTTTGAGCTAAATGCTCTTTACAATTTAGATTTGGATGGTTAAGAGTGACATTTTAAAATTTTCCTTTTTTTTTTTTTTTCCACAACACACCGCTTTTGATCAGTTACCTGGAAAAATCTTTTCTTAATTTACAGTAACACATTATACTACATTTGTTGGTTCTGGCCAAACCTTACACACACTCAAAATAATAAAAAAAAATTTCAATTTCTTTACTCCCCTCTTTGTTTAATAATTTTCCTTTCCCTTTTCAAAACAAGGAATATCTTTCTACAAAATCTTCCCCTATATATATATATATATATATTTTTTTTTTTTTTTTTTTTTTTAATGAAATAACATCGTACCATTTTTTTTTTTCACATTAAAACCAAAAACAATTAGGTGGTCGCCGAAAGAAAGTTTGCCGTTGATGACGTTTTTTTTTTCCCCTTCTTGTTTCCTTGTTTGCTTTCCTCTCTCTCTCTTCTCTTCTCAAGGAAGCTTTGTCACTTAAACAGCATAGAAATGTTTGAGCTGAGCGGAGGAATTACGGTTTTTTTTTTCTTTTTCGTTAACTGCTGAGGTTCGGCGTCACGGAGTCTGTCCGTCGCCGTGAATTTACGCAAGTTTCCTTGCTTGCTTCCGAACTGCGTGGACATATATTTCCCTGCCCTTCAAGTGGGCAATAAGAAAGGAATTAGAAGATTTCCTCGGACGAAGGTTCAAACTTAAGTAACAATGCTTGTGCCGCAATTTCTCCGGCGTCTCCGTGGGACTCCCGAACTTGGCGAACTTGGCGGGTGGAAGATATCCAGCCCAGCTACAATTCTCTGTGAGAATAAGGGCTTTCAAGTAGCTTCCTCTGTTTTGGCATTTAAAAACAAATTAAAAGGTCCTACCATGACGCTGACATCTTTTTCCTTCGTCCTCCCGGAATTTGGCGGCATTTCCGATTTAGAAGCGCGGTCTCTCCCGCATAGCTTCTTTTTTCCTTCCCCTTTCTTAGTGCTTGGTGGTTTCTAGCTCAACTCTCTCTCTCTCTGCATCTCTGCATCTTCTCAGCGTACAAAAAAAAAAAAACGATGCCTTCGCCTTACGCATCGCGCATGTGCGAGAAAGCGCCGACTTTCCAATTGGCTGCGTGAACGCCAGGAGGCAGAAACTTCCTCGATGGATGACTGACCTTTGACCCACGAAAACGGGCGCTGCGGTGAACTTCGCAGAATTCCACCCAAATCCCGAAGTGTTCCTGTGCAAAGCGAAAAATGCCTTTTCGAAGTAAACAAGAGCATAAATAAGTCGGACTTTCTGCACTGGTAAAGCTGGGAAAACGTCCTCACAGATGCCATTCTACGAATTTATCGCTTTTAGAAAAGCGACACCAGAACTGTAGCCATTTTCGTTCTTTCTTTCTGAACAAAGACTTTTGGAGACCACCTTTACAAAAATTCATTAAACAAATTAACTAACATTGACGAACATCGTTACAATTAACTTCGTAACGCATAAAAATCGAATTCTCTCTAGCTACAGGTACGACGATCGGAATTACGAAAAAATAGCGTAACGCAACGATGTGTTATTTTGCCCTGATGCATTAAGCCACAATTTTATTCTTTTACTAAATGACTATTAAATATCCTTGACGATAGCGCACGCGCAATTAATTTACGAAAGTCTCTTCGTTACGGAGCGATCGCCGACCCGCTTTTTCTATCAGTCGCTGAATTATACTATCACTAGTTAATACCAAGTAAGATTCATACTAAAACCAACTAAATATTAATACTAGGTAAGATTTTAATTACGAAAGGTTACTAAATTAAGCCCGATACACACAACAACGATTTTAATTACACGCTACTGACATGGCATAAACACGCGTTTTTTCTCATTAGATACAACTACAATACGATAAAATACCTCGTACACTATATGTTTACAAATTACTTTTCAATTATTAAAGCTTACAGAATAATACAATAAAAGAAATCGCGATAACGACGGTAAATACGGAACTACAACCTTACGATTTTTTCTTTTTATCGCTGTTATCCCGACGATCAATAACGCCGATAATTTTAAACTGATACATCTAACACTATACATATATAAACTGCACTATACACTTAAGAAACTAAGGCAAATCAATTCCTATACACTACATCATATACTGCACTAAAATAAACTTCACTAATATCACTTCCCTGAAAGTAAACAGTGCACTAAAAAATGCAATGGATGGAAGAAAAAAACATTGCATGAAAGAACAACAAAAAAACCAGCAATATAGCATGATGTCAAACTTCCTTAAATCTACTTCCCAGCTAGTTACACCTCCCTTAACTAGCAACAGACATCACAAGGCTAACTTACTTAGACCTATTCACATAAATTTAACTACATACACAGAGATCAACACTTCACAGAGAAATCAGAAAGAAGAGAAAATAAATGAAAAGAATTTACTTGATTTTTCTTGACTCTTAAATCTTTTTTTTTTTTTTTTTTTTTTTTTAACTCCTCCTTGCCAAAGGGATTTGAGATCATCTCATGACAAAAAATTATCACTCTCATTGAGAGTGCGTGGATCTGGTGACGTGTTTTCCGATCCAAAAATATTGGCCCATTAATTTAGAGATCGGAAAAACGTCAACAGATCACGAGCACTTTACGGAGCATGGTTATGCTCGGACGCACTTATAAGATAATGTTCTTCACCTGCAAGTGATGTAATTGCTCTACTTCTGCAGCCATTACTCTTCTGATCGCATATCCAGTAAAATTTATTACACCGTTGTCTTTCTTTAAGGAAAAGAAATCAATTTAAACTCAGTTTTTTCCCTCCCTTTTGTGAATCGACAAACGTACATATTTCCGACGTGGTTGTGCTTGGAACTTCTTCAAAACCTCTGTTACTCATGGAACTGAGAAACAGACTGATTACAAAAAAGACTAGTGGTCTTAGGTAACGTGATTTTTCCTCGTTCCGAGGATTTGGGTTCGGTCCAAGGTTAACGAATTTAATAACCTGCTCCCCTCTCACCTTTTCGTAGGAGTGTAAGTAAATGAAGGTCATTAGATAGTTGGGAGGCAGCTCTGGGTGGGAGGTAATAGCTTTCATTGCAAGATAATTTTTCGGCCGCAGTTTGTTGCTTATCTCTATCATACCAACAAAGCGCATTGTGAGGCTGGGAGAAACTGGGTTTCTCCCAGGGTTTTTTCCTGTGGTTAAAACTTGCAGTACCCCGCAGCACCCTGGGTGTTGTACGTGGGCAGTGATGTCTCTGGGGTGTTTCCTGCTAGTCCTTGGCTGAAGGGAGAAATCTTATTCTTTCTTCAATACATTGTCTGCTTATCTTTTCTATTACATCTCTGAGCTTTCGTAAAGGTGGCGACATACCAGGGCTATAGAAAAAGAAGGGCTGGATCGTTCCTTTGTTTCAAGATTAGTATTCTAAGCTTCTGCAAAGAACGGTTCATGGGGGCTGTGACGTCATAGCGAGAACCAGAGACGTGCCAAGTAGCCAAATTCCAAGGGTAGGCAAGAATCCCAAATAAAATTTTACGTTTAATAAATTAATAACAGAGACATGGCAAAAGCTATAAAAACGCTTTATTGTGAAAAATGGAAATGCTACGTGGCACGTTGATTTTTTGTAAAAATTTACTTCATTATATAATTCAATAGAAAACGACTTAAAATCAGAGCAAAATGATTTATTCTTTTGTTCACTAACGGATACCACGGGCAAAGGACTAACATTTTATTTTCAATTTTTTTTTGAATTTTGAAGATTTCAGCTTTCATGATATGCGTGGCCAGGTCCAATATGATGGAATAAATGGGGGCCAGTATGAAGGAAAAGCACAATGGACTTAAAAAACATAATTTTTTTTTTTGATTGGAGGTTTAACGACCACCGTGAGCAACTCAATGGGCTATAAGCAGTCGCCCGTCCCTAATTTAGGGTCACTGGTTCCAGGGAAGGGAGAGAGCCAATGCCGTAAGACAAACACAACATACATGCCTCACCGGGATTCGTACCCGGGCCCCTTACGGACGAATGATCAGAGGCCATCGCTTAGACCACTGCGCCACCGGGGCGCCCATAATTTTTGGACAATCACTTAGGCATTTTATGTACGTTTAAAAGCATTAACATGTCTTGCTATATAAACGTTATGAACATGAGTACAGGTGACTAAGAATTGTTGAAACTGCCCAGGTCCCCGCGATTAAAAAATACGAAATTAAAAACGTAACCTATGTAGCTGAGAAAAATCTGCAAAACCGAGGTAATTTATATCTCAAACTAGCAGGGGTACCCGGTATTTCCCGGGTAAATATTACTATTCGTGGAAACACCAAGCTCACCTGGTGAAAGTTAATATATTAAAAAGGTATTCCTGTAATTTTCCAGTAAATTTATTTTAATTCATTTAGGTTATTGCTTTTTGATAAACTCTACTTTTAGTTTATCAATTGGGAGCAAAAATGTAAAGAGTTTCAGGATTGCCAACCCTTGAGCACGCAACGTTAAGTTGTCCATGTGAAAAGCAGGGTTCTTCCAAATTAATGCCCGCCAATGCCAGTGTCTGGCTGATGCAGTAGTATTTCTGCAAAAAAAAAAAAAATAGGAGCAGGGATGGCTGAAATTGTGAAAAAAAAATTGATTTACTTAATTTACTTATACGAAACAAAAAAGAAAGGAAATGGAGTGGAAATATTTACCTTCGAAAAGACATCTATAGAAGAGCCGTGCACTGGCGTGCGCTTCTGAAAATCCAGCGACACTGAAATGCAATGTACCTATGACACGTCGAGTGCATGTGACTTGACATTGGCATTGATCATCCTTTTGTTTACCATTTTGAATATCTGGAACTCTCTTTTTACATTACATTGTATTTCTGCCTGATGAAGCAGTCCGTTGGTGGTGAAAACTAACGTTTACTCATTTGTGTTTTTAATACACCATTAAATAGATATTTTCTCACTCTGTTGTTATCTACGGTCTCCAACTTAGACCGTACATCGGATATTGGAGTGCTAAATTGCGTTGAAGTTCTTAAAAGTACAAAATGGAACTTTTTACGAAAATTTTGTATGGTCCCCCTTCACGCCGGGCCCGACCCCTTCCAAAAACCGTCTACGGTAAAACTCAGAGTACCATGATATAGTATACCAAATTCGGTGGTTCTAAACTGAAAACTGTAGATTGTATGGAAAAGTTTGGGTGGGCGCCCTGTGACCCCGGGCTCCGACCAATACAAGGCTCCAACTCCTTCCCAAAACCATCTACTGTGTAAGTTAGGGCACCATGAGATAGTATATAAAATTTGGCGGTTCTAAGTTGAAAACTGTAGATTTTACGGAAATTTTGTATGGGCCCCCTTGACAACGGGCCCCGACGACCCCTTCCCCAAACCGTCTAGGGGCTAACTCGGAGTACCATGAGATAACCAAATTTGGTGTTTCTAAATTAAAAACTGTAGATTTTACGAAAATTTCGTTTGGGGTCCCCTTGACCCCGGGCCCCGACCACTTCCAAAAATTGTCTACGATTTAACTTTGAGCACCATGAGATAGTATACCAAATTTGGTGGTTCTAAATTGAAAACTGTAAATTTTACGAAAATTTTGTATGGGACCCCCTTGACTCCGGGCCCCGATCCCTTCCAAAAAGGGTTTACGGTCTAACTTAGAGTACCATGAGGTAGTATAAAAAATTTGTTGGTTCTAAATTGAAAACTGTAGAATTTACGAAAATTTTGTGAGGGGCTTCCTTGACCCCGATCCCTTCCAAAAAGAGTTTACGGTCTAACTTGCAGTACCATGAGGTAGTATACGAAATTTGGTGGTTCAAGAGTGAAAACTGTAAATTTTACGAAAATTTTTTATGGGGTCCTCTTGACCCCGGGCCCCAACCACTTCCCAAAACGGTCAACGGTTTAACTTTGAGCACCATGGATTCTAAACCAAATTTGGTGGTTTTTAATTGGAAACTGTAGATTTTACTAAAATTTTGTATGGGCCCACTTGACCCCGGGACCCGACCCCTTCCAAGAACTGTCTACGGTCTAACGTACAGTACCACGAGGTAGTATGCGAAATTTGGTGGTTCTAAATTGAAAACTGTAGATTTTACGAAAATTTTGTACGGGGCCCTCTTGAATTCGGGCCCCGACCACTTCCCAAAACAGTCAACGGTTTAACTTTGAGCACCATGGGATAGTAAACTAAATTTGATGGTTCTAAATTGGAAATTGTTGATTTTACTAAAATTTTGTATGGGCCCACTTTACCCCGGGCCCCGACCACTTCCAAAAACGGTCAACGGTTTAACTTTGAGCACCATCAGACAGTATACCAAATTTGGTGGTTCTAAACCGAAAACTGTAGATTTTACGAAAATTTTGTATGGGCCTCCCCTTGATCCCGGGCCCCGATCCATTCCAAAAAGGGTTTACGGTCTAACTTAAAGTACCATGAGGTAGTACACCAAATTTGGTGGTTCTAAATTAAAAACTGTAGATTTTACGAGAATTTTGTATGGGCCCCCTTGACAACGGGCCCCGATGACCCGTTCCCCAAACCGTCCAGGGGCTAACTCGGATTACCATGAGATAACCAAATTTGTGGTTCTAAATTAAAAACTGTAGATTTTACCAAAATTTCGTATTGGCCCCCCTTGACTCCGGGCCCCGACCACTTCCAAAAACTGTCTACGGTTTAACTTTGAGCACCATGAGATAGTATACCAAATTTGGTGGTCCTAAATTGAAAACTGAAAATTTTACGAAAATTTTGTATGGGACCGCCTTGACTCCTGGCCCCGATCCCTTCCAAAAAGGGTTTACGGTCTAACTTAGAGTACCATGAGGTAGTTATACCAAATGTGTTGGTTCTAAATTGAAAACTGTAGAATTTACGAAAATTTTGTGTGGGGCCCCCCTTGACCTCTGTCCCTTCCAAAAAGAGTTCACGGTCTAACTTACAGTACCATGAGGTAGTATACGAAATTTGGTGGTTCTAAATTGAAAACTGTAGAATTTACGAAAATTTTGTGTGGGGCCCCCTTGACCCCTATCCCTTCCAAAAAGAGTTCACGGTCTAACTAACAGTACCATGAGGTAGTATACGAAATTTGGTGGTTCAAAATTGAAAACTGTAGATTTTACGAAAATTTTGTATGGGGCCCTCTTGACTCCGGGCCCCGACCACTTCCCAACATGGTCAACGGTTTAACTTTGAGTATCATGAGATAGTATACCAAAATTGGTGGTTCTAAATTGGAAACTGTAGATTTTACTAAAATTTTGTATGGGCCCACTTGACCCCGGGCCCCGACCCCTTCCAAAAACTGTCTACGGCTAACTTAGAGCACCACGAGATATTATACCAAATTTGGTGGTTCTAAATTGAAAACTGTAGAATTTACGAAAATTTTGTATGGGGCCCTCTTGACCCCGGGCCCCGACCACTTTCCAAAACGGTCAGCTGTTTAACTTTGTGCACCATGAGATATTATACCAAATTTGGTGGTTCTAAATTGAAAACTGTAAATTTTACGAAAATTTTGTATGGGCCCCCTTAACCCGGGCCTCGATCCATTCCAAAAAGGGTTTACGGTCTAACTTAGAGTACCATGAGGTAGTTTACCAAATTTGGTGGTTCTAAATTGAAAACTGTCGATTTGTATAGCGGACATACAAACAAACAATTTTAAATATACAGGAAAAAATGAAATTTTTATATAGCTCCTTACTGCAGTTTTAACAAAGGAAATTTTGCATTGGTACTGCAGCGCCGACTATTGTCAAAGAAGTACGATACAAGGCTTGAAGTTTAAAACTGTTGAAGTAAAATGTTGACAGTTTGTCGGTGTTTTGTCCTGTCGGTGTTTTGTCCAGTCGGTGTTTTGTCCTGTCGGTGTTTTGTCCTGTCGGTGTTTTGTCCTGTCGGTGTTTTGGCTTGTCGGTGTTTTGTCCTGTCGGTGTTTTGGTTGTCGGTGTTTTGGGTGTCGGTGTTTCGGGTGTCGGTGTTTTGTCCTGTCGGTGTTTTGGGTGTCGGTGTTTTGACCCAGACCCATGATATGTATATATCATCATCATTGTCAACCATTATCAATCCACTGCTAGATGAAAGTCTCCCCAAGTTTCTTCTACAAAGGTTTGTCTTGCGCCAGTCTTTTCCATGTCACTCCCGCATGCTATCGAATTTCTTGGATGAAATTCGAAATTCTAAAGCATATATATATATATATATATATATATATATATAGCAAAAACATATAAAGGAAAAAAGCAAAAAACCAAGAACAAATTTAAAATTCCAAAGCGCCAGAGGCTGCACAGAAGAAAGATAAAATAACATAAAAATGTGAAACTAAAGAGCAAATTTTGAACAAAGAAAAAAACAAAAATTCGGGGAACGAGAGGAACAACAACAATCTCCACTTTCCAACCATCCGAAGCAGGCGAGCTTTAAACGATGGAAATTAAACGAACAGAAGAATGCAGGGAAGCATATTAATGACTGACTCTCTGTTGGCTTCGTCAAGGGCAAGCAATAAGAAAATCACTCATTAATCTACTGAGACCAGGGAATTGTGGGTTTCTGCTATTTTAGTTTACTATAAGGACCGATTAAATTTAGGGGTGAAATTGTCAAAATAAAAGGGATTTCTAAAAAAAAAACATATATATATATATATATATATATACACTGAAGTGCCAGAAAAACTGGTACAGACGAGCTTATGCAAAATACATAGCAACGTCCCCTATGCGCGTACTCGGTTGCGTCCGCCAGTGCGTATATAAAGCGATAGACATCCTTGCTAACTGTCACAACTGTTTTCGGCATGAGAATGACAAGTAATAACGACTTAAGCGATTTTCAACGCGGTGTCACAGTTGGCGCTCGTGAGATGGGCCATAGTATTTCGGAGGTAGAAACGAAGTTGTTCGGATTTTCACGGACGACCATTGCAAGGGTGTACCGTAACTACAAGAATTCCGGCAAAACCTCCAACATACGATACCAGTGTGGCCGTAAAAAGACATTGGGTGAACGTGACCATCGTCGGCTGTCAAGAATCTTTTCACGCGACAGGCGTGCATCACTCTCGCAGGTATCATCGGAATTCAATGTTGGAGCCTCAACAAGCATTAGCGTCCGGACTGTGCAACGTACCCTGCACGATATGGGTTTGGGAGCCGACGCCCAACTCGAGTCCTCTTGATGGGTGCACGACACAGAGCTATGCGCCTCGCTTGGGCACGGGATCACCACCACTGGACACTTGATGACTGGAAACAAGTAGCCTGGTGTGACGAGTCGCGTTTCCAACTGTATCGGGCAGATGGAAGGATTCGTGTGTGGCGCAAACCCCATGAAGCCATGGATAACGCCTGTCAACATGGAACTGTAATGACATTGGGTGTATTTAGCTGGACTTCACTGGGATCCCTGGTATGTCTACGAACGTCTGTGACCGGCCAACGCTATGTGCGCATTCTTTTTGACGAGGTACACCCGTTCATGTCCTGCGTTCATGCTGATGGGTTGAGCCTGTTCCAACAGGACAATGCACCTCCACACAAGTGTCGGGACGCCACATTATGGTTAAAGGAGCATTCATCTGAGTTTGGGGTGTTGCCATTCCCACCCAAGTCCCCAGATCTGAACGTGATAGGACACATTTGGGATGCCATGCAACGCGCTATCAAACACAGGAATCCGAGACCTCGGAATACACCCGAATTGTGGAACGCTCTGCAGTAAGTATGGTGTGCATTGCCTACAGCATATTTCCAGAAGCGCTAGTGGAATCCATACGCCGTCGTATTTCTGCAGTCCTGCGCTCCCGTGGGGGACCTACTAAGTATTAGACTGGTGTACCAGTTTTTCTGCACTTCATTGTATATACAAACCAAAAGCTGTCTTATTACGCTCTTTCGGCAGCTTAGGGAACACACTATGACAGGTTTATGGTTTACGCCAGTATTTGCTGTGACTTCGAAAAGCTGCATATCAATGCCGGCGTTCCCCTCACGAGATCGGCATGTTTTATTTGTATGTGAGATTGATATCCTGCAGTTTGTATCTTGGGTATGTTCCTCTTGAAAAAAACTTCTTTGAATTCTTGTTTTCAGTTGGGTTTTTGGTCCGGAGTTTGTGCATTTGGGATGGGGTCGGGGCGTTTGGTCCTTGTGGTTCGTATTCATTGTGCTTGGGTATTGTGTTTTGTCGTTCGTGTAGGTTTTTGAGCATCATTATTTCTCATATATATGCATAGATATTAGGCCATTTGAGCAACTTTTAACCGACAGTACTCATGTTAGGAAGATAGATATAAAAAATAAAAAATAAAAATCATACACTTATACTCAGGTACGAAACATCAATTATAAGGTCATTAGCCTTGGCCTATTTAACAATTTTAATCTGCCGTTCCCGTGTTTGTAAGGTTTACATAAGTCAACAAACATAATTACAGGTCTTTGACCTATTTAGGAAGTTTTAAGTCACCATACTGATATTCATGAGGATTACGTAACAAAAATCAAGCTAATAATGCTACGTTATTACTCAGGCATCAAAAACTAACTATACCCTAGGACTTCGGCCTGTTTTCTAATGTTTTGTTCCTGAGTAAAAGCGCGATATTATAACCTTAATTTGTTATTTGAACATTATGAAAATGAGCTCGGCTGGGTTAAAAATAGTGCCCAGGACTAATAATTGATGTTTCGCGCCTTAGTGAAAGCGCTACATTAGAAACTTAACTTGTTATGTAAATATGAATACGAGTGGATAAAAATTGCCGAAAAGTCGAGGCTTAAAGCTTTGCAATTTATGTTTTGTGTCAGTATAAACATAATAAAGCGAGTAAAACGTTTGTGCCTGTATAATAATAGCAGAGCGAGTAAAAATTTTGTGCTCGATAAAACTTGTTATATAATCTTTAAAATAAAAAACTATATTCGAATTTATTGACGTGAAATGGAAATCAAACTTTCCAAGCTTTTTGCACATCAGCCTATAGCGTTTTCAGGGAAGGTCGACAGTTAACCGTAAACTGAATAATAAAACGCTTCCTAGCTTGAAGCGTTTTATAAGAGTCACCCAAATGAAACTGAGACTGTAGGTTTTCTGCCGTAAGGGTTTATAGGTTGGAATATGTGAACATACAGGAAGTAAGAGTGATGCATGCGGGCTACATACCCGTTATACATAGTCGCCGCCTTGTTGTTTCAAGCAAGTGTCCCAGCGCGGCACGAGATTGTGAATACCCTGAGCGAAGAATGTCCGTGGTTGGCTGTGGAACCAGTCTTCAACGGCATCCCCGACCTCAGCGTCGTTAGTGAACCGGTGGCCCTTGAGAGTTTTCTTCAGTGGCCCAAAGCTGTGGTTGTCGCAGGGCGACAGATCGGGGCTATAGGGGGGATTGTCGAGGACCTCCCAGCCGCAGCAAATCTTGGCACGCTGTCGCCACATGTGGGCTTGCGTTGTCGTGCAGCAGAATAACCCCATTTGACAACATACCGGGTCACTTACGCTTGGTTGCCGTTTTGAGGTTGCGTAACGTATTGCACTATGTGGTTGCCTTGACAGTACTGCCTTCGGCTAGCCAATGCAACAGCAATGGGCCATTTTCATCGAAGAAAACCGTGAGCGTCACTTTTCCAGCTTTTAAGGAGGACTGACCTTTTTTTGGGCGTGGAGAGTTGGGTTGCCGCCATTCCATAGTCATCCGTTTTGTGGCCGGATCGAAGTAGTGGTATCAAGTTTCATCTGCGGCTCCAATCTTAGACAAAAACTGTTCCCCCCTCTGCGTGGTAACAATGCAGATGCTCCAGGCAAGCACTCATTCGCCGAGTCTTCCGCTCCTCCTGGAGATGCTTAGGGAACCATTGTGAGCAAACCTTGCAGTATCCCAATCGACGATGGAGAATGGTGTTAACAGTTTCCTTACTCACGGACAATGCTGCAGCAAGCTCGCGGGTGGTGATTCGACGATTCTTCTTCGCAAGGTTGTCCACGGCAGCAATCGATTCCATGGTGACTGCCACGTGTGCTTGCCCAGGTCTCGGCATGTCCTCCGTGCTCACACGTCCTTTACGAAATTCACTACACCAGCGGATCACTGTACACCGTGGCTGACACTCATTCCTATACACATCCTTCATACGATACGACAATAAATTTTGGCTCCACTAACACCTTCTGCCGTCAAAAATTGCATAATTGCCTGCTGGGCCTGTTTGGACGAATCCATGTCAGGACCCTATGTAGTCAACTAGGCTCCGCACGAGCAAACAGCACACTGACACGTGCCGCCGATAACAGCGTGCTTCCTGACATGACACGCCATCTACCGGTGCAAATGCACGACTCTGTGTAATTATACAACGACGCTATTACACGAGTCTCACTTTCATTTGGGCGACCCTTATATTATTAAAACTTGAAGTGTTCTGTTATTCAGGTTTCAGTTATCTGTCTACCTTTTTTGAAAATGCCATCTGGTAGGTGTGGAAAAGCTTGAAAACTTTTATTTCAATTTCATGCCAATAAATTCGGATTATAGTTTTACTATTTTAAGTGTAGTTGGTGTACAGTTCCTCGTCATTAATTTGTTATGTAGTCCTTATGAAAATGAGCACAGCGGATTCAAAATTCCTAAGAAGACCCAGGCCGAGCGCCTTATAATTAAAGTTTTGTGCTTGAGTAAAAGTGTGATTCTTCACTTCTCCGAAAGAGCTGGTCTTCTTAGAAGCGGTAAGGTCACTTACACATTGTTAAAGCAAATATTTAGCACAAACAATTTAGCAGACAAAATATCAAAATATCTGTGGTAAATATTTGTTAAAACAAATATTTAGGACAAAGAAAATCCTACTTTATAACCCTTTTCCGAAATAGCATGAGTAACGTTATAATTCCGTTGTTTCACGCATCTACAGTCAAATGATGGCCAAATTTTCACATGAATTTCTAAAGGAGTTCAACAAAGCACATTTTCCATTCGTATAAAAGTAACTTATATAATTTGATGGCATCTCCAATCAATTACAAAATTATCATTGATAATGATATTTGTTGCTCACGTCAGATTTACTCAAAGGTACACTGGCGTGCAAAAATTAAGGACGAGACGGTTTTTCGAATGTAACGTCGTGCAGAAGTGCTCCACATCGACTCAAATCATACCATAAGATCCCCAAGATGTAAGAATATGGGACAAGTGGGCAAAACTGTCCAAACAAGGAATCCAAAGGATTACAAAGGCACTTTATTGAAAAGGTAGCTTCGAGCACAACTGGAGAGAAGACAGAAACGTCCATGTGACAGGCGGCAGCCAAGAAAAATCCAGTCTTTAGTAGAGGATATGATCACCCCTGACTGCGTTGCAGGATTTACAACGTCTGTCCATGCTGAGGACGAGGTTGTCAAGGAGCTGTTGATTCATCGCGGCCCATTCCTCTTGTAGCGCCAGTCACAACTGCGGAATCGTTGCTGGCGGCTGGTGACGTGCTGCCAAGTGTCTCCCGAGAAGGTCCCACACGTGTTCGATTGGATTTAGGTCCGGGGACCTTGCGGGCCAATCCATGCGTTGAATATCTTCACTCTCCAACAGCTCTGCGACAGCCACTGTACGATGAGGTGTAGCGTTGTCATCCACGAAGAGGAACTCAGGACCCACAGCACCTCTAAACAGACGCACGTAAGGCAGGAGAACCTCGGTACCATAGCGGATACTAGTGACTGAAACTCCTTGGAAGATGTGGAGGTCAGTACGGCTACTAAGCATCATACCGCCCCAATCGAGAACTCCGCCACCTCCAAACCGGTCCCTTTCGATGATGTTGGAGGTGTGATTGCGTGTTCCCTGCTCTTTCCAGATGGGTATACGTCCAGAATCGCTCATCAGACTAAATCGGCTCTCATCCGTAAAGAGAACTCGACCCCATTGCTGATGTGTCCAGTTCTTGTGTTCCTGGCACCACAGAAACCGCCGTCTCCGATGAGCTGGCGTTAATGGCACACACCGTACTGGTCGTCGTGCAAATAGACCACCTTTGTGCTGCCTCCTGGCCACGGTAAAACGCAATAACGGACGTACAGTTGTCTGTTGCATGTGCCTTGCGATTTCTCCCGCTGTCTGCCGTCTGTCTCTTCTCGCCTGTAGGACAATATACCTGTCGTCCACCGCCGTGGTTGCTCGTGGACGACCACTGCTAAACTCTCGGACAGCTGTTCCTGTCGTTTGAAATGCTCTCCAAGCTCGTGAAACGATGCTGTGAGCGATCCCGAACTCCTCGGCCACACTAGTCACACTTCGACCTTCTTCCAACTTCCCAATGACGCGACCTCGGGTAAAGCTATCCAGATGTCGTCTACTGGATTTCCTGTTGTCCATATCACACGGTGGCAGCAACTCGACGTCGTTCAAACCGATGTACACCGTGCAATAGCTTTCACCGAATTGGTGAGCGTACACTGCCCGTGTGCTTTATACCCTATACCGACACTCCCCGCCCCCTACGTCATGCTGCATATATGCGCATGCCCTACCGTCCCGGACCCTAATCTATCTCCTGAGTGGTCTTTCGGTCCGTTCTGTCGGCTCGTTCCGCTGTTATGCTAATTTCTCCTCTTCGTCCTTAATTTTTGCACACCAGTGTATTTGTTTTGCTATGTAGGTAAGTGAAGTGGCCATGATAGTGCAATTTTTACACGGCCTCCTATAAAGTGTGTGGCCACTTGAACTGAACTGCAATTTTGAAAGTTGCATCTACAGCAAAAATACAATTTTCATTTGAAAGTAGCTAAATAAACAATAATTTTCACGTTCTTGAATTTCGCTCACTTTGTAAATTTGCTTTTAAATTCTTTCAGTGCAAAAAAATTCAATCCCTTAAGAAGATGTTTTTCGTAATATTTTTATTTATGGTAAGTAAGCCTTCAAGAAGCTCAATTTGCCTCAGATGGATTTTTCGTCTCACTAAAAACGAAGATACTTTTACAGTTCTGAATTCAACGGTTGCAATAAAATTCATAAAAAGGGAACAAAAATTTCGACAATCTCTCTTAGAGAACGTTCTATGTCTATTTTATATCAACGAAAATAATGTAATGTTTTGTATTTCAATATTACAGTTTACTAGGGATACCTAATGAATACTATATTCCAGAAATATGATAAAAGGTTACCAAACAGAAGTCATCGCTCTTTCCACGTTAATAAATGAGTCACAGAAAAATTCTCAACCCAGGGAATCGCGTCTCCAGCATAGCGCCCGAGTATGCGAACCACTACACCACCCAGAAAGCCGAAGTTTCAAGTTTCCGATTAATTTGAAAAAAAAAAGCCATTACAGGATTCGCTAGGCGAAGCAACCAGCATTCATATATAGCGAATCCGGGAACTTGAAACTTGGTCTTTCTGGGTGGTGTAGTGGTTAGCATACTTGGGAGCTATTCGGGAGACGCGGATTCGATTCCCGTTTCAGGACGACGGAACTTTCAAGTTTTCGGATATTATGTGACTTAACATCCATGTCATATTTATACCAATAAACGGATTCACATCTCACAAATTTTTTTTGTATTGTACAATGGTGTAATCCCGTATTTCATTCATTGAAGACTAGATTTCTAATCCAGCGGTGAGTTTCTCTCTCTCTCTCTCTCTCTCTCTCTCTCTCTCTCTCTCTCTCTCTCTCTCTATTGCTATTGATTGCCCTTAACTCCACTGCAGCATTGCTCAGTACTCCTCAACGCAGCAAAACTTTGTCCTCAAAAGCCAGGAACTCCGTAGCGTATCCACACCAATAAACCAGACCACCCAGATGCTGACGGAAAAACGCAAATAGCACCGTGGATTGTTGGCCACCGTGGTGTAAGGTTGACGCGCTCGGCTAGATATCGATAGATTCGGGATTCATTTCCCCGGCGGTGGTCGAATAACAATTTTTCGGTTTCTGTGCGTTGCTTAACGTGGAAAGAGCAATGTCTTTGTTTATTCACTGACGCCACGTATTTGGAGGATTTTCACATAGGATATTCCCACCAGAGGTAGATTGGGTCGACGAAATCAGGCCGAGAATTTCAGTCTTGTGGTCCACTACAGAAACGCATGTTCCCACAGCGAAACACTTCACAAACTCATTAATGGAAAAAAAAAACTCTGTTAACTCCTGGAAGAGAACTTTTGAAATATGCATGGTAAAACTGGTTCAGTCGTGAACAAATTTTAACAGCAATTTAAGGGAGAAATAATTTTAAAAATCCAATCATGATTGGATGTAACATATGAAACCATACTCAAAACGGGGTATTCTACCAAATAACTGTACTGTACTTATTGGTCATTGATCGTCTATTGCGCAACGGTATTCGCACCACCTCCTTGAATAGATGTCTTTTTTATCTACCCATTATTTTGACTAATGAACTACCATTTTGATTCGTGAACCAGTACCGGTAAATCGCTGTTTCTTTAATGATTAATGTGAGTGAGACGCGGATTTCGGAACATCTCTGCCAGAGGATCTCTTTGTGCTCTGCACTATATTTATAAAAGTCACCGGACACCTAGTAGAGAAACACAACATAACATTTATTGAAATGCATTAGTACGGTGTCTGTCGGTCCACCTTTGGCCTTAATACATGCACTGACCCTTCGAGACATGCTTTCGACAAGGTTATAGAACACAGCGATAGGTATCCGATTCCATTCAGTACATAATGCTGCCGCTAACTGTTGCTTAGTAGTAAGCCTTGGTTCTAAAATTCTTATGCGGCGTTCTAATTCATCCCATCGGTGATTTATGGGATTACGATCAGGGCTCTGTGCTGGCCAGTCCACACACGATACGGAATTATCGTCAAACCACGCCGTAACAGTCCTTGCTTTATGGCTCGGTGCATTATCCTGCTGGTACCAACAAGGCTCGGTTCCATAGTATTGTCACACAGTTGGTAGGGCACAAATGCCCAGAATATCGAGGCAGACGTGCTGGTTAACAAGGTTTGTCCACGATAACCAATGGGCCGGGACCATACCACGAAAAACACCCCCATACGAGTACACTGCCAGCTCCAAACTTGACTGTAGGAACAGTACACTGTGGTAAATAGCGTTCCCCGGCAGCCGCCATACCCACACACGGCCATCAGACTGATGGATCGTGTATCTGGATTCATCAGTCTATAGTACCCGTTTCCATTATTCTTCAGTCCACGATAAATGTTCTTTACACCATGCTAAACGACGAGTAGCATTCTGAGTGGAGATGAAAGGCTTATGGGCAGCCGCACGACCATGGTGACCCATGGATTGAAGTTCTATGCGGGTGGTACGTGTAAATACCGAGGTTCTAGCATTTCTACTCACCTGTACACTGAGGTCTTGTGCATTACTCCATCGATTAGCTGTAACGACTCTCCTGAGGCTTCGACGTCCTCTATCACTGATTTTCTTTGGTCTGCCGGAACGTTTTGCTGCTTCAGGCACGCGATGTGTCTTCCTCTTATTCAGTACATCCAAAACATTGACTTTGGTATGTCTAAACGCCTCTCGGTTTCTCTTATGGACAACCCACTATAAATATAACACTCAACAATCTTTCCTTTTTTAAAGTCAGTTCTCTCTCGTCGCGACATTTTCACTCAACCTCACAGTGCGATATGATCGCGGTCAGCTGCAGGCTTGTTTTTATACCGTTTGCAGCTGTACCGCGCATCTTAACAACACAGCGGATCCGTTCATTTGCTTTTGAGAGAGTGTTCGGTGACTTTTTTCAATATAGTGTATGTCCGTAAGTGGATAAGGGTGTGGGGATCATGGACTATTATAATTGTTACTAGTCCTTCTTCAACATTATAAAAGGAGGATAGGGCCTACCTATGTCCCTTTGAAGCCAAGTTAGGTTATTTATAACAGCGTGCTTGGTCCCACGGCAAATTTTTCACTGAAGTAGAGATAATTTTGCTTTGCCATTTTAAAGTAAACGCCCAAAAAGATAGATCGATAGAAGGAAACTACTTTTTAAGATAGTAATGTTTCAGACAGATAACAAAAAGCTCATTATGAAATTAACGATTTTTATTCATAATTACCAAAATAATTATTGGTTCTTTCCATGCAATCCAGACAAAGAGGATACAGAAAAGTGGGCCATTTCTCGAGGTGACCACCGGGAAATATCCTGGTGTCTCGGTGGGCCAATCCGCCCCTGATTCACACTGTTCCATGTTTGAATTGCGAGTGATATAAAACTAGTAGCTTGGCTTCCATAGTATCTGCATGCAGAATTTGTTGCGCGTCCTGACAAAGCCCACAATTAAAACTCCTCCTGAACAGAAGAAAGGCGACCCAATTGCAACATTACTCAATACTGCTTACCGCAGCAAACAACTACGGGGGCATCTCCATATTCTCAAAATCCTACAGAAGATGGGGAAAAGATCGATCAACATTTAATTAATGCTACGCTAAAATTAATCCCAAAACTGAAGATCTCGGGGTTACATTCACTGAAAGCGAAAATGAATTAATTTTAAATTCAAAATATAATTTATTTAAAGGTTGAAACTATTACTTTTAAAATTACGCAGTTCTATATGTTTTTCATTACGGAAGAGGGTGTCGGTGCGAGTACTAAATAGTGAAAAAAAAAAAAAAAAACTGAGCCCTTCTCCTGCTCCCTCTCCCCTATTTCTTTTGGTTTAGCAAAGATCCTGGTTTACTTCCTTTATCGTACGTAGCAATTCAGGTTTTCTTTACAAAAAATTCAGACTGAGTGTACGTTAAATATTTCTGCCGCACCCCTAAAAGTATAAAATAAATTAGGAATAAAAAGTTTGATGCATTGCGTTTTTTATTTTTCAGCCGGAAATAATTAAAAAAACATTCCTTCCTCATTGACATGCCTCTGTGAAAGATTTGCATACAAATTTATGGTTAATTTTGAAGCTTACGAGAGTAACTGTACTCGCTACTTTTCAAATGCTTGACTGATTTTCAAAGAAGTAATATGGGTTGCGATATAGGAATTTTGATTTGTATCGGGTAAATGTGAATATCGGCGTCGAGCCGACGTTGCTAAGTTACCAGCCTGTTTAAATGTAGGGTAACGCAGCCTATGATCATGTTTCTCAGCAGAACTCCAAGGTAAATGACCCGAAATGCCAGTAAAGTAAAATTGTCTCCACGGTAAAAGTCCTTGAGCGTCGGTGGTATAACGGTTAGCATAGCTGCCTTCCAAGCAGTTGACCCGGGTTCGACTCCCGGCCGACGCAAGAAATTTTTTTTTCTACTAATTTAGAAAACCGAAATCAGTATGATATTTTAAAATGGCATGCGAATGGTGCTTTGCTGTATAGGTAGTCCCCCCTCCGTTTAATTTCGTGTAGGAAAAATTAGTACTTGATACTATGTAGAGTGCGTAAATTGAGGTCTTTTGAGGTCTTATAAGCACTTCGAAAATAAAATTTCTAACAAAATTTTTAAATTACAACTCGAAAGGTATTCAGGAAATTATTATTGAAAATTTTTTCTCATTCGAAGTAAAAATGTGTCCTACCTATGAAACAATGTGTAGACATAGGCGTGTTAAGCAGCTTTACGCTCGTTCAGACGGCTGTCGTAGCGCTCAGCATCTCAACTTCGTTTTTGGATTAATCCTTGGTTTATTCACTTTATTACTGTGCCTATGTGCTCCATAAAGGTGCGTGGATTAAGCTGAGTCTATCATCTGTACCGGTGAGTACCTATTTTTCTCACTTTACGCATGTCTTTGTGCCTCCTGGCATAAGCCTAACGTGGCAATCTGAAGTTTTTCGACGGCCATCATGGAAGCCAACTCCTCCTCTCCGATGGAACTCGGAACGGAAGCCACCAGTGTTGCCAACTCACTCATTCCAAAAGTCTCCAAATCAGTGATAAAAAGTCTCCAAAAAGTGAAAAAAAGTCCCTAAAAAAAACGATTTTAATTATGTCGAATTTTTGTACGCCATTTAAAATTTAATGACTCATTATTGTTATTATTAATTTGGCACTTTAAATTAATAACATGAAAAGAACTGAATGTGTTTATATTATTATTTAATATGGCTAAATAGTATATGTATGACGCCCCCATTGGCTCAGTGGTCTAAAGACTGGCTGCTGACCATTCGTCCGAGATGGGTCCGGGTTCGAATCTAGGTGAAACATGGATGTTATGTTTTTTGTACAATCTCTCCCCCTTGCCTGGGACCAGTGGCCGTAAATTAGGGATGGGTGATTGCTTATAGCCCATTGAGTTGCTCACGGTGGTCGTAAAAACCAAGGAGGTTAGAAGTAAGAGGAGGTGGCAACAGCCCTCTCCCTGTGCTTCTGGCGTGACGTCCCTTTTTATCAGCTGACTACGCCAATGCGCCCAACCTAAGAATCTCCTGTATATCTCTATGGGGGAATCTCGATTTTGAACGGGTTTTTCGGACCCGTACTCTACCCATACAGGCATGAAAAAAATTGAGGCTGAAATATTCATTCCCATAATAAAAAATTTCCGGAAAAAAACAGGAAAATATGTGTTGGTATTTCTTTAAAAAATTGAACAAAATAATGATTTTTTGAGCGGAAGTGCATAGTTGGCATGGTTACTTACTGCCCATGTGCAAGTAACTATGTTTAAAATATAACCAAAAACCTAATGTTAAGAAATAAGAAGTCCTAAATATTCCTTCTTTCCATCCTTGGTTTGTATGCGCTAAGCAAAATTGCTTAAGCCACAGGAAGTGACGTCACGTTCCCGAACTCCGCAGCGCAGACTCCCGCCACCTCAGAGAGGAGACAGAAACAGCTGATGTGTTTTGACTTTACTCAAAACGGGTCCCTTCACCTCCTCTTCTTCTAACCTCCTTGGTAAAAACCCCAAACAAACAAACACACAATTTATATAGATCATCATCATCATCATTGTCAACCATTATCAATCCACTGCTGGACGAAGGTCTCCCCAAGTTTCCTCCACAACGGTCTGTCTTGTGCCAGTCTCCTCCATGTCACTCCCGCATACTTTCGAATTTCATCCACCCATCTTCCATGTGGTCTTCTTCTGGGTCTTTTCCTGTCCCTTGGAATCCAATCTAAAATTTCGGCTGTCCATCGATGGTCTGTCCTTCTGGCAGTATGTCCAGCCCATTGCCATTTCAGGGATTTAACTCTGATCATGATGTCTTCCACTCTTGTCATTTTCCGGATCCACGTGTTCCTCTTCTATATATATACACACACATATATATATTTAGGGGGAGAGAATACGGCAACAATTTTTAAATAGCCAAGATGACTAGCTATGCGCACTTAGTACGTGCAGTATGGTGGACCAATAAATTATAGCATTGGAGGTGAGCTTATTTCTCGCACAAGAAAAAAAAAACATTTTCTTCCCAGTTATATGTCACTGTTATTTTGATGTAAATAAAACATAACTTTTGTTTTAATGATACAATATTTCTGCGAATGGAAACGCAGAAGTGAGTCCCACCACTATCGTATTCACAGCCTAAGAGATACCACGAAAACTCAACGGTAATAGGCAGGCGTCCTATGCCTGATAAGACGGAGAAAAAAGGGAATTGGCCGCCCCGGTGGCGCAGTGGTCTAAGCGCTGACTTATGGCCATTCGTTCGAGAAGTGTCAGGGTTCGAATCCCGGTGAGGCATGGATGTTGTGTTTGTCTTACGATATTGACTCTCTCCCTTCCCTGGAGTCAGTGGCCCTAAATTAGGTACGGGTGACAGCTTTATAGCCCATTGAGTTGCTCACGGTGGTCGTTAAACCTCTAATCAAAATTGGAACTATGGAAAATTAAAGACTCTTCCAATTTCAAAAACCGCATTTTAAATACTTGAAATCATAAACGAAAAAAGGCCCTGAAATAATTAAAGAAAAAGTCACCTAAAGTCTAGTAAAAATGTAGGTAATCCCAAAATAATATTTTTGTGACAAACTCCAATCCAAACTCCCCTGAATTTAGCGACTTTACCCCTAATTTGGTAACACAAGTCAGAATACGATGCACCCAGATGCTCACCCCCAGCACTAACCTGAGGGAGAATTATAAGTAAACAGAAAGTACGGGAAAAAGAGAGGAAATGCATTAGAAACCAGCAACGGGTATTTACGAACGATCTTGTTGGATGAGATGTCAACATGGGCGACGAAGTTTGATAACGATTACGATTAGTCGTGAACCAATTGGCATTTGTTGCTTTTACGAAAGTTTAAGTACTAGCGGTTACGTAATGTTTGTATAAAATTTAAGCCTTGGAAACTAGAAAAATACTTTGTCTCAAAGTTTATGGAAAAAACAGCTAAAACGGAAAAAGGCGCTTAAGTCCCCAAAACCACGAGGAAAATCCCCTAAAAAAGTCTCTAATCCCAAACCAAAATTTTTGTCTCTAACGTCAAGCGAAAAGTCCCTAAATTTAGCGACTTTTCCCCCAAATTGGCAACACTGGAAGCCACGCCCACTGACGCCGCAAGAGATCCAGCGATGACGTGCTCCTCCTCGACGTCATCTGCCGCCGACCTCTGTATGCCTCTGTGCGCGCGCATCTTACTCTGCCCCCGCCAGCAACCCAGCTGCTCTCGAAGTGACGTCACGCTCAGACTCTCCCGCAAATCCTCCCACTCAGCAAGCAGCGCGTGCCCCATCGTACGCTGCGGCAACCGCTAGCCGAACGGCGCACGCCATCGAATCTGCCGATCTCACGCAGCACGAAAGGACCTTAAAGGTACTATCCCTGTGAGCTCTCCAACAGGACAGACTTTCGTCTCAAAACTGCGCCTTGGAATCTCCTTCGACTCCCTGAGAGAAACCACCATCAAAAGATACTCACGGGCACTAAAAGAGTATATTCCCCCTGAAGCCATCATCAACACGGCACGCAGGGGCCGCTTCATTTTCGTGTACCTCTCAAGTCTCCCGATGGTTGAAAAAGTCCTCAGCAAAGGGATTAACATCGGACCACACCATCTAACAGCAGAACCCTAGTGGAAAAACCCATCCTAGTTTCTATGTATCCCGTGCCACCCGAAGTCTCCAACGCCGTTCTCAACGTAGCCTTCGGAAGATGCGGCCGCATCGTCGGGGTTTTCATGACACTCTCAGCCGCGCCCCGAGACCCAGAAGACCGGCACATTGCAGGATGGCGCCGACAGGTGAAAATAATCTTCCTCTCGGAAGAAGCCATCCGCAACTGCCCAAATGTCATCGAAATCCTATGTGGAACACACAACCACAAGATTGATATTATAACCTCCCTTCACTGCTTCCAGTGCAAGGGCTATGGGCACCAAAGAAATCAATGCCCCCAACCCTCAACCAATCACACCCAACGGGCCGAGACAGAGCCCCACCAGCTACAAAGGAAAGAGAGCAACCTCCTGCCAAGGAAAGCCAGCCCAGCGGTCAAACATCAACATCCATAACAACTGATGCCGCTAACACAACTGGCACTCTCCCGACCCCTTCCACGGAGGACAACGCCACGGCAGCAAACTTTCAACCAAACCACCTCACCGAACCAGAAATGCAACAGCCTAACGATACTTCCGCCGCAGCAGCCCCAAAACTCAACGGCAACCATCCTGAAGTGCTCTCCACGCCAACCCCTGAAGCGCCAACCTCCACAGAGCCCCGCCACCTCCACTGCATTGGAAACCAATGCACTGACACCCACCACCCGGATGCAAGAAACCACATCCTCAGCCCGGGAACCACCACAAGCCAGTGAACCACACCTCTCTGATGCCGAACCACCCACGTAAACCTCCTCCATTCGTGATCGGTCCCCACACCGATCACAGTTCTCTTCTCCTCCCCCATCAGCAGAGACCCCTCAAGGTCTGCCGTGTGGTTCCGGATGAGCTAAACTAAACCAGATACCATACCCACCTTTTCCAAAGTCAAGCCAACACAGGAATTCCCCCTCACCCAGAACCAGATGATCAACAGACTCGCTGACGGCCCCATCCCTCACTCCGAACTCACTCGGCTCCTCGCCTTCCCCCTTTTAAACAACTGGACGACGCCTATATCCTGGAGACGCACAGATCCTCGCTCGTGGAGGCCATTACTCAGCTTGGAAAATTCAAAGAACAAGTAACCAAACACTACGGCGAAAGCGGAACAATCAGCACATTTATCAAAGCCCTCATCCGCTGCATTGCCTACCTGACACGCCTAGCCACAAAATAAGACCTTCACCCAACTAAGGACATTCAATTTAAAAATTATTAGCCATAACTGCAGAGGCTTGGCCTACCCCATGGCCAAAGCCTTCGCTTTCGAGGACATCGCCCCCCAAAATGCAGACATCCTCCTCCTCCAAGAGACTAACTGCCTCCCCAGCACTGACTTCTCCAAATGGAACTACCAATTCTTTCATGCTTACCGACTCACCCACCAAGGCGGGACCGCCATCGCTCTTCATGAACGCCTCCTCACTCCAGAAATCACCATCACCACCAAGAACATCTACAGAGACCTGCTACAGCTTCTTACCCTCGACCACCACAAATTTCACATCTTTAACATCTACGTCCCCCATCAACCTGAATACGTGACTCCCCTCTTCTCGCACCTCTCCACTAAAATCACCTCTCCCGCCCAACTCAACCATCATCTTAGAAGACTTCAACTGCGTCCTCTCCACTCATCTCGACAGCACCTCCAACCAAGAGCGCAACCAACTCGCCGCTCGCAAGCTTGCAACTGTAACCCATAATGCAGCACTCCACGACACATACCAGGAATTCTTTCCCTCTGCAACCTCCACCTCCGCAGCGAGACCAGACAGGATCTATGTCTCAGGAGACCTGCTCCCCAGACTCGCCACGGTGAGACATGCTCCCACGGTCTCTTCGGACCACAGCATCGTTTTTTTCACCCTCAGCATCACCTCCTCGCCAGCCAAGAGCATCCGGCACTGGACTTTTGACCCCATCCTACTTACCGACTCCAAGTACTGCGACTCCATCACAAGCATCCTGCAATAAGCCATCGCTGCTCTCCCCTCTGTTGAGTGTCCCATCCAGCACTGGCTCTCGACCAAAGATCGCATCCGCCTGCTTTCCAAGCAAACGTCGTTCACCCTGAGAACTCAACAACGGATGCACACTGATAACCTGCAGAACCTTCTGAACCTCACCGACATGTCCTCACCCACCTACCTCATCTACCAAGCTGAGCTGCATAAAGCCCTTGAACCCCTTGCTCAACAAGCCATCCAGAGAATGAAACTCGTCCACATCAGCGCGGTTGACCATCCTCAGGAGTATTTCCTGCAGCTGGAGAAGAACCGCAAACCACCTCCCTCAGCCTTCTCACCCTCCCTGACGGATCCCACACGGATGATCCCAAGGAAATTTGTGCCCAGGTACACAACTACTTCTCAGATCTCTACAAACCTTATCACAACCCCTCTAACGTCTCTCAATCCCCCTCCACTCCTTACCCCAAGTCCCCAACCACCTTCACTCTATCCTCTCCAATACTGTAACACGCCAAGAAACCCTCTCCTCTCTCCTCGGCTTTAACCAATCGGGCTCTCCGGGACCCGACGGGCTAACGGCCACCTTCTATCGCACCTTCTCTAACCTCCTCCTGTCGTGCTACCACTCCATCTTTCCCTCTCCCTCCCTCCCTTCTGATTTCACTGTTGCTCACATCACTCTACTGCCAAAAAAGGGACCCCTTTCTGATCTGAACAACTGGCGCCCAATCAGCCTCATTAACCTCGACAACAAAATCTTCACCAAAATCCTCTCAGCCCGCCTCAATCATGCCCTCCCACTCTTAGTCCACCCGGACCAATCGTACACCATCCCCACCCGGACCATCCATGAGAATATCCACATTCTCCGGGACCTCACCTTTATTGCCCACTCCAATAAAGAGCCCCTCTCTTTCCTCAACCTTAATCAACAAAAAGCTTTCGATAACATCTCCCACCGTTATCTCTCTGACACCCTTCAGAACTTCGGCTTCCCTCCAATCTTTACCTCTGTCATCCTCTCCCTCTATAGCAGCGCCACTGTCCAGGTCAGAGCGAGGACCTTCCTCACCGCCCCCATCCCCTTCCAAAAAGGCATCCGTCAGGGATGCCCACTCTCTGGTCAACTTTTCGCCCTCTGCATTGAACCCTTCCTCCGCTCTGTCCGTAATACCCTTGCTTCCACCCAAACTATCAAAACAGCCAGCCAACGCCACCACGCCATCTCAGTGTCTACCTACGCAGACGATACAACCTTTCTCATTCTTCAAGACCGTCAATTCCCTCTTCTGCTGAACCTGCACAACGATTACGCTCTCCTCTCCGGCGCATCACTTAACATCTCTAAAAGTACCGGACTCTGGTGCGGAGCTTGGACTTCCAGAACAGATGCCCCATGTGCAGCCCAATGGTCATCCAACTATCAACGGGTGTTAGGCACCAACATCGGGAGAAACCAAGCCTCCGACGCCGCTACCTGGCCACCCCTCATCCTCAAGCTCAAGCAGACCATCGGATGGTGGTCCGTCGCACAGTTCTGTACCTCACTCCACAACAGAGCCAACATTGCCAACAGTATCCTGATGCCTAAACTATACTTCTCCTGGACCAACAGACCTGCCCCCGCCTACATCCTCTTGGAATTCAACAGGATTCTCAACAACTTCATCTGGACCAAGCACCACTGGATTGCAGCCAACGTACTCACCAAGCTACCCACTCACGGTGGATTAGGTTTGATAGATATTCCTCTAAGGTACAAAGCTTTTTGCCTTATCTCCTTCTTCTCTGCTCTCCTCTCTAACAACCCCGCCATCTCCTCCCCCCCACCCCCACCCCGGAACCCGTCTCTCACTCTTCTGACTTTTCTCCTGATAGACAAGTACCCCCACATGCCTTCCCGCCTCTCCCCCACCTACTGTGAAGCTTTCTCCCTCTTCCGCGCCCTCTCCACCACCCGTCTTCCACCCTCGTCAACCCTCGATCTTCTCGCCGAACCTCTTTTCTTCTCTTCTTTTCTCCACCCGACCCATCTCCCCTTCTTCCACTATCCCACTTGGCTCCAAGCCGGGATAGTCACCGTCCGTCAACTTGTTCATCCCAACCTCTCCTGGAAGCACGTCTCCGAACTGTCCCCCACCCTTCCCTGCTCCAACTCCAACAACACTAAGTTCACCGCTCTCAAAGACACTATCTCTCCTATTCCCGGCTCTCGCCTCCTCTCACGGGCTCCGCACTATCCCCTCTGCCTCTCTTCCTCTCCCCTTCAACTTAACCTACCCCTCCACTGTCATCCCCATCCACGCTCTCACTGTTAAAAACCTGTACAACTTCCTTCAATTACCCTCTCTCTCCTCCCAGCCCTGCTTTCTCTCTGCCTCCTAACCATTCTATCCCCGTTTGGACCGCCCTCCGCTCTCTTATCAATCACCCCCATGAAATCAACGTTCAGTGGCTCTTTCTCCACACCCGCCTCCCAGTCCCCACTACTCTTCACCAAATGTCTATCCTGTCCTCCCTCCTCTGCCCTTTCTGCCCGGAACCCGGCTCTATCCTCCACTCCTACCTCTACTGCCCCATTCTTCTTCCCCTTTTCCACCTCATGTTCACCTCCGCCTCCAATACCTGCACCGCTTCTCACTCTATTAACCACTACCTGTACCTTAGAGAAACAAACCAACCTCTCCATAACCCGAACACCTGCACCTACTTCTTTGTACTAACCAAGTACATAATTTACCAAATGTACTCCGGGCATACCAACTCCAATCAGCTCTCCGAGAAACCCTGATCAACCAAAGGAAATGGTTGATCAGAAACCCTGATCAACCATTTCCAGAACAGAATCACGGCTAGAATCCAAGCAGACTACACAGAAGCTCTGCGAACCTTTACTCTCCCCACCTTCCAAGCCTGCTGGACCCCCACCCGCCAGTGGTTCAACATTAACAACAACCGGGTCAGCCTCGCACACCGCACAACCTACAACCAACGTTCTGCACACACTTCCTAGAAGTGCGCCTCTGGACTCTTCACGATAAACAAACTCTCAACGAAACTCCAAAACTTTCTGTGTCATACACCGAGATCACCAAACTATTGACCACAATCTGTATAGACTTTCATGACTATGTGGCTGTTAAAACATCTGCTGTGCACCGAGAGAACTCTCACAACTCCAACTCAAGGACTGTGCATGTTACAACAACAAACAACTTCCTCTCCTTCTAGCACAATTAATCCTCACCTCAAACTACTTTTGTGAAATCACCGCATCATGTATCATCATCATTCTTTTGTACATCCAATTTCCTTCAAACCAAATGTAAATACCTCGCTGTAAATACTTCTTCCATCATGTTGTCACCACTCATCTGTAAACAATTCATCTTCAATCACTGTAAATACTTCATAATCACACCCACCCATGCTTGGGTGCCATTTTCTAGCCAACATAAGCCTAGAACCAATGTTTAAAACCATGTAACCTCTCTTAGTTTCAATAAAGTTCATTTTGAAAAGTTGACCCGGGTTCGACTCCCGGCCGAGGCAAGTGAATTTTTTGTTTTTTTCCATTTAGTTTTCAAAACCGAAATCAGTGTGATGTTTTAAAATGCCATTTTTGTGCTGACCTATTTTAAATTCATCTTCCTCTGCTTAATCGCATATTAAAAAAAAAATCTCAGTACTATAGATATTACGTAAAGTGTGTTATGTAATATCTATAATACTGAGATTTTACGCACTTTGAAAATAAAGTTTCAAACAAAAAAATTAGGAATTGCAACACTAAATTTCTTGGGACAATTATAGTTTCACATTTTTTCTTTTTCGATTATTTCTTACATTCACAAGAAAAATTAAACTTTTGGCGAATTGTGCGCAAAATGATATGTTCTGGATTAGGGATGGGCGATAGTATTCGCACTATCGACAGCCCAGTTTCGAATAGTTTAGTCTTCTGATAGTATCGCGATAGTTTTTGTAAACTATCGACTGTTCATGTTATTCGCTTGGTTATTCGTTATAAAACCGTTGCCTAAAACGCTGCGCGATAGGTTTTGGAAACTATCGACCATCTAATTATCGACAGTTCATGTTATTCCTTGTAAAATCGTTGCCTAAAACGTTGAACATTTTAAAATGTATGGATAGTTTGATGATTATCTAACGAATGGTTCTACATTTCGAAAACACTGGTAGTTTTACACACTGTGAGATCAACTGTCGAATAGTTCGTAATTTTGGAAATGCTGATAATTTGTCCTGAGTGACAATGAAATCTTTTCCTTTCAAGTAATTTATTAAATGTGACAGAGCGATCGTCGAGTGTCTAAGACTACGCAATTCAAGAACACTGATGGTTTTACGATGAGATCTATTGTGGAATAGTTCCGCATTTAGAAAATAATAACGATAAATAAATAAACGATAGTTTCACACACAATGAGCCCAACTATCGAAAAAAGAATTTCCCATTTCTAAAACACGACATTTAGTATGCAGTGAAATTAGCTATCGAATGGTTCTGAATTTTGAAAACACCGATATAGTTTGCCATAAATGACCGGCAGGAATCCCTGAAACAATGCCTGCAGAAAAAAATACTCACTGAAAATGACACTTCTTGGTATCTGGAAAAATGCCCAAAATATCAAGTTGTAGACGTGTGTGTATGGTTTTTTTTATGTAGGAGGGAGGGGGTGAATGATCACTGTGAGTAACTTTATGTGCTGTAAGCAGATGCCAGTCCCGAATTTAGGCTCATATTGGTTCCAGATAACGTAGAGACAATGCAGTTAGACAAGCACAACATCCGGTGCCGCCCTGGCCCCTGGTAATGCAGTGGTCTAAGCACTGGCTTGTGGCCATTCGTCCGGCCTCGAATCCCGGTAAGACATGAGTGTGTTTTTTCATCTTACAGCACTAGCTCTCTGCCTTCCCTGGTGTCAGTGGCTTAAGATAAGTCAATAAGTATGGCTACAGCCTATACTACTTAACTCCAAGTAGTATAGAAATACTTTTTAGTATCTATAGTACCTAAATCCAAGTAGTATAGCCATACTTTTTTTAGTATTCATACTTGAAGAAGTAATAATATATATGTATATATATGGGTGTGACATGGAGAAGATAGGCTCAAGACAGACAATTGTGGAAGAAACTTGAGGAGACCTTCATCCAGCAGTGGATTGACAATGCTTGATGATTATATATATATGAAGAAATTAATCGGCGTGTACAACTTACCTGGAGAGCTTTTGGGAGAAACAGTATAATTTTCAGGAGCAATAGGCCATTATGTCTTAAAAGAAAAGTGTTTGATCAATGCATCCTTCCAGTGCTAACGTATGGTGCAGAGACGTGGACCTCAACTAAAAGGGACCTACAAAGGCTGCAGACAAGTCAAAGCAGCATGGAGAGGTGCATGCTTGGTGTAACCAGGAGAGATAAGAAGAGGAACTTGTGGATCAGAAAAATGACAAGAGTGGAAGACATCATGATCAGAGTAAAATCCCTGGAATGACAATGGGCAGGATATATTGCCAGAAGGACAGACCATCGATGGGCAACCAAAATTTTAGACTGGATTTCAAGGGACAGGAAAAGGCCCGACCTCATGGGAGATGGGTGGATGAAATTCGAAAGTATGCAGGAGTAACATGGAAGAGACTGGCACAAGACAAACCACTGTGGAAGAAACTTGTGAAGACCTTCGTCAAGCCGTGGATTGATAATGGTTGATGATGATATAGATCCTGATCCTGTTTGTGAGGTGGGATTTTTGATTTCGCATGTATTTAAGATTCATTCACTTCGGGAGTTTCGTTAAAGCCGCCTCCCTTTTAATACGCCAGTTCCTAATTCCCGGCGAGAATGTTGGAAGCATGTTTTGCCTTAAACATAGTTACGCTTCTTGGAAGAACTGAGAACGTGTGACTTTGAACAATGTGCCTGTTTTGTCATTTAGGAATAAAACACGATGCCCTTTGCCCTAGCACTCATTGGATTTCTGAAAAGTCAATGCCTAATATTATTGGTGTCACAAAAGTGCCGTATTTTCACCGTGTCCATGTAGTTTAGAAAACTTGAAGATTACATTGCACTGGAGCAAGAATCAAACCCACGGCTCCTGTATTGGTTTCCATGCATTTGTGAAGAATTCTATCTTCAGGGAGGTTCATTTCTCAATTATATGCAAGATAATCAATACCTAGTTTAGATTCATTCATACAGTCTCTTGTTACAGCATCTTCTTCATATGCACAGAGATTCCTTGTAACAAAACCTTCAATTAGTGCTGAATGACCATTTTAAACTTGTTCACTCGGATGAGCTCAGAAATATTCTTCTGAGCCTTTTGTGATCTTACATTTCTTTACAAACCAATGGTGTGTTATTGATGTCTCATTTGCTGGAATTCAGGCTTACATTTTTTTTTTATTGGAGGTTTAACAACCACCGTGAGGAACTCAATCGGCTATAAGCAGTCGCCCGTCCCTAATTTAGAGTCACTGGTTCCAGGGAAGGGAGAGAGCCAGTGCCGTAAGACAAACACAACATCCATGCCTGACCGGGATTCGAACCCGGACCCCTTACGGACGAATGATCAGAGGCCAGCGCCTTGAACCACTGCGCCACCGGGGTTGGCAGGCTTATATTTGCATCCTGTTGATTTGCAACTTAAAAAAGAAAGACGTACCTGTTGATTTATTTTAGGCTTACATGCTATTGCCATATTAACTTGTTTGCAAATAACATTTGTGGCTGATCATATACATGCTGAACAAATATACATATGATTATACAATTTCAATTGCTTAATTTTTATGCATGAAGATAATTCTTTATAAGATTTCTTTTGCCTTCAGAGGATAATGCTTGCTGGTATTGAATAGATGCCAGTGTAGTGATTACCTTTTTGCTACTTTGAATGAAAGGTTTGATATTTACTGCATGGGTTCAATTAAATCATTTAATTTGCTGTCATTTTCATGGTTTTTCAGAAAATGGTGGAGAGTGTGTATAGTTTTATCATTTGTATAGTACACTTTAGATACTAATTATGATTTTTTTAGTCTGTCACCAACAGGGCAGTAATGTTTTCAGTAATTTGGTATAAATTCATTGATCTCATATTTTTTACTTGTCACAAACTGTATTTTTTTTTTTTACTTGTTGGTGTTTTGACAACCATGAGCAACTTAATGGGCTATAAGCAGTTGTCTATTCCTAATATAGGGCTACAGGTTTTAGATAAGAGAGTGAGAGAAAGCCAGTGCTGTAAGATGAACACAACATCCATGTCTTACTGGGATTCAAACCCAAACCTATCTTCCATGAATGATCACAAGCCAGCACTTAGACCACTGCACCATCACAGCAGTGAAGTTGTTTCTATTGTGCTGCTCTTTGTTACAGCACAGAATTGTTGGCCCCAGCCATTGAATTCCATACTGACAGTTTCTTTAGAAAATTCAAAAAAAAAAAAAAAGTTTTGCCACAGTAATTTTTATACCAATTTTTTCTTTTTGACCAGTCATAGCAAAGTGATATCTTCTACAGTAGTTATTAAGTAACCCAAAAATGTACATCACTCTGGATCAGTCCACTTGTATCAGGCAACATTGTTTTCAATATGGATCACAAGTACAAGAAGCTGCTCTGTAAAATAAAAAATGCTTTTCAGGTGGAAATAAAAATATCTCAGATTTGTAAGTTTACCATTTGTGTGTGTGTGTGTGTTGTGTGACAATCACCACGAGCATATCCATTGGTTATAAGCAGTTGTCTGTCCCTAATTTAAGGTACTTGGTTCCATGGAAGGGAGAAAGAGAAAGACAAACACACTACTCATGCCTCATTCAGAACTCAAAACACAGATCCAGCAGACTAGTATACCACTAAGATGGTCATTATATTTCAAAAACCCATTTTAACACCAAATCTGCATAATAATTCCAAACACAAAACTTCTTACTATTGTACCATATGTAGCATGAATGCTTTTTGTACTTAATCACTTTAATACATAAGATTAACATTACTGACATACATTAAAAATAGAGCAAACTGGTCTTTTTTTTTTTTTGATTGGAGGTTTAACGACCACCGTGAGCAACTCAATGGGCTATAAGCAGTCGCCCGTCCCTAATTTAGGGTCACTGGTTCCAGGGAAGGGAGAGAGCCAGTGCCGTAAGACAAACACAACATCCATGCCGCACCGGGATTCGAACCCGGACCCCGTTCGGACGAATGATCAGAAGCCATCGCTTAGACCACTGCGCCACCGGGGCGGCCAAACTGAAGTCAATATTTTTACTTTCTGTGAACAATTATGAAGTATTCAAGATGCCATTTCAGTTTTTTAAATGAATAAAACTCTTGAAAAATCTTATCTGCTGCAGAAATGTTTTTTACAGTGCCATGTTGATTTCACCAACTTCCATTTTTCAAGCTATTTTTCATTGATTATGGCATTAATGGAATCAAGCATGTTGGGAAAAAAATATTTTTGGTGAGAAACAACTGTGGCTACAGTCCATCAACCAGTGGCAGATATATCAAGGAAGGTAGCTTTTATTGTTGAGGAAATGCAAATGAGTGCTAGCACAACATGGTATTTGCATTTCTACAATTTTTCAACCAGAACTATAAAAATTCGGATGCATGACACCCAAGTCTTCAAAATTTGTTGAAACCAAAAAAAAAAAAAAAAAGCAGAAATTTGAAAAAACTTCCTTAGCAGTTGGGAAACATATATATACACACATAGACATAGTTTTCGTTTTTTAGGTGCTTTATATTTTCTCCTAAATTTTTTTTGGGGGGTGGGGGTGGGGCGGTTATCTGTGGGGTTTTTTTAGTTGTTTTGGAGTAGGTTGATTTTATTTTAATTTTTTATTTGCATTTTCTGTTTATCATTTGCTGTTTTTGTAGCAGACTGGATGATGCAAAATCCACACTTGTTGGTCTTTACAGAGGTATGAGGTGTTATCTGTGCCTAGCTCTTGATGAAACCATAGATAGTATCTTGCCATAGTTCTACATTCCTTTTTCTTTTCTCCCAGTTGGTTGTTAGATCTGTTCTTTTGATTTCTCCAAATCAGTTGCTACTGCTTTCAATTTTGTATGTTTTTGATTTTTCTTTTATGTAGCCTCAGGTGCTTTGGAATTTCAAAAGCTGTTTTGAAAATTTACATGTAACCTTTATTATGCTTATATATATATTCTGTATATAGTTATTTGCTTTTTTGTCATCAGCTTACTTTATATTAATACGACCATTCTTTGAGAACCTGCTTTCCCTCTTTTTGTGACGTTAAACTACTGATCAAGGTCAAATAGTGAGTACACTTGTGCAAAGAAAAAAGAAAATTTTCTCATTGTTTACATGATTTTATTACAAAGCAAAGCCAATGCGCACCCACAGCAACTGTACTCATCATTATAATCAAGTAAAATGTCAATACTAGGAAGTTTTCATGTTTACTACCCTTACTTATAATTAAAAGCTAAAATATGACAGTTCATATTTTTATTTAACAGATGAACAGTATAATCAAAATGGATAACATACCGAATTTACAAATTTTACCAATACTGTGAAGTATAAATTTTTGCTTTCTTTTCCATTACAACACAAAATGCATACATTACAAATGACATGAATAACAAATTTATATATAATTATTATAATTTATTTAGTCTGGTTGACTTTATCAAACGACAATCCTGTTTAAAATGAACTTCAAATTTCTTGTCCTCAGCAAAACATGTACCAATGTAAAAATGCAAATCATTTGGAGAAAATTGAAATGCTCAGTTTGTTTGTAATATAAGGAATGACACTTTAATATCATGATATCAAACTTTAGCAGATGACAATGAGATATAGAAACTACAAATTTCCCCACAACACTACCAATTGGGATGATTTATATAACATTTTTAATTACAACACAAAAGACATATATTGCAAAATACATAAAAAATAAGAAATTTACATTGAACTATTAAAATTTTGTTTACAATCTGTACCAAACAACACTAACACTTAAAATAAACTTTAAATGTTCTCCTCAGCAGAAAGTGACCACCAATAGATAACTGAAACATCAGACTGAATACCAAAAAACAGAAGACCACATCTAAATGTTCTCCTCAGCAGAAAGGTAGCAATATGAAAACACATTTTGGAGAAATTCAAATACTCAGTTTGCTTTAATAAAAAGGAATGAATTCTAGTTGTCACTGTACATTACATTCTGTGACCAAATATCATGTCTTCTAAAACTATAAGCAATGCTATTTTAAATGTGAGTAACAGTTGCATGCAACAGTAATAAAATGTTTTTTACACTCCCATAAATCATAACATTGCACTAAAAACATATACAATTTGTGACTGTAGTTACAAATTTTGATATAATATATAAGGAATGAAGGATCAAACTTTAGAACATGATAACAAGAGATTCAAAGCACACATTTCATCACAACATTGACTTTTTTTTTATATTTTAGTTACTGTACAAAAGCATACATTGCAAATGATATGAAAAATAAGGACATTATATTTAAAAAGTTTAAAACTTTGATATCAGGAAATCAAATTTTAGAATTCAATAGTGAGATTAAATACCCCAGATTTCAACACACTTCTTCAATGAATTGACAGCCTTGCGTGGGCCCTGGCTTTCTCAATGAGCATTTTTGTGAGATTTTGTAACATTAACCCCACGTCTAACCCCCCCCCCCACCTTGAGGACCAAGGGACAAATTGCATCCAGGGACAACTTCACAGGGAACCATCCACACATTCAGGTCCCCAAACACAGGGAGTCTGTGGAAAACAAAGACCAGAAAGCCGGCAGGACCGGGATTTGAACACCCATCAGAAAGTGCCTCCCAGACAGTGCATAGTGAATTAAAGCAACTGCACTATGCTGGTGGTTCATCACAACACTGTGACAATTTATAAGATTTTTTCAATTACAACACTAAAGGCATACAGTGCAAATTACATGAAAAGTAAGAAAATCATATTCAATTACAAACAATTTATTTATGGTTTGGATGATTGTGCCAAACAAAATATATCTTTAAATAAACAACTAATTACTTATTCTCAGCAGAAAATCTAGCAATATAAAAATGCAAAATGTGGGAGAAATCAAATGCTTTGTTCATTTTAATACATAAGAAATGAAACTTATATCGAGAAATCATATTTCAAAATGTGATAATGATATGAAACCCACATTACATCACAACACTGCAAAGTGTGACAATTTGTACAATATTTTTTATTACAACGCATAAGACATACATTTGCAAATGACATGAAAAAATGTATTGAATTGCTAGAATTTTACGTACAATCCAATTGATCATATTCAAATAATTTGTCCTTAGCAGAAAATAGTTAGTATAAAAAATATAAAGCACTGTGAAAAATCAGAATTTTTTTTCTGATGCTTATGAAACAGGAGATATGGTCTAGACACCGAATTTCAAAATATGATGTGATGCCAAATCAGATTTACATAATTCACGGAATGAAGAGTAACTTCTACAGGGCCACACATCCACTGTAGAGCTTAATGTAATCAAATGTTCTGAGATCTGTCATTGACTTGAAACTGACATTACTTTATTTCTTTTTAACCAATAATCAATATAAAACTAACATCATCATCACTGTTAACCATTATCAATCAACTGCTGAATGAAAGATTCCCCAAATCTCTTCTGCAGCTGTGTTGAGCCACTCTGCCCCATATTACTTTGGTATGCTTTTGAATTTCAACCACCCATCTTCCGTGTGTTCTTCTTCTTCTGTCCTTCGGTATCCAGTCCAATATTTCATCCAATTATTTATCGGTGGCAGTTCTACAGATATTGTCCATAATACACACACACACACATATATTATAGAACTGACCACCAATAGATAACTGAAACATCAGGCCAAATACCAAAAGACAGAAGACCACACGGAAGATGGGTGGGTGAAATTTGAAAGCATGCCGGAGGAAAATGGAGGCAACTGGCTCAAGATAGACAGTTGTGGAAGACTTTAGTCAAGGCCATATAGAAAACACAAGGCCATGACATTTGAGAGATGAGTTCCTTCCGTTTATGATGTCACTCTCATGTTACATGGACTGATGCATTGGTGTCGTGTTTGACGCCACACATGACAGCGTTGGAAACCAATTGGTAGTCATGGTTTCTGTGCAACATCAAAAGGAGAGAGAACTCATCTCTCTAATGTTATGGGCTTATGTTTTCTAGATGGCCTTGCTTTCATTTAGCAGTAGACTGATAATGATTGCATTTACCTTGGGCAACAGGTATCATGCAAGGGTCACATTGATGAAGAAATTAATCGGTGTATATAACTTGGTTGGAGAGCTTTTGGAAGAAACACATTTCTCAAGAGCAATATGCTAATTACTATTATTCTTAAAAGAGAAGTGTTTAATCAATGCATCCTTTCAGTTCTTATATATGGGGTAGAGACTTGGACTCGACTAAAACACACATACAAAGGCTGCAGACAACTAAAAGAAGCATAGAAAGATGCATGTGTGATGTAACCAGGCAAGATAAGAGGAACTTTTGGATCAGGAAAGTGACAAGAATGGGTGGCACCATGATCTGAGTAAAATTCCTGAAATACTAATGGGCTGGACATATTGCCAAAGGAATAGACCACTGAAGGACAACCGAAATTCTAGACTAGATTCTAAGGGAGAGGAAAAGACCACACGGGAGATAGGCGGATAAATTTCAAATGCATGCGGGCATGACATGGAGGAGATTGGAACAAAACAGACCATTGTGGAAGAAACTTGGGGATACCATCAAACAGTGGATTGATAATGATATATGCAATATCATCATCATCATCATTGTCAACCATTATCAATCCACTGCTGGACGAAGGTCTCCCCAAGTTTCCTCCACAACGGTCTGTCTTGTGCCAGTCTCCTCCATGTCACTCCCGCATATTTACGAATTTCATCCACCCATCTCCCATGTGGTCTTTTTCTGGGTCTTTTCCTGTCCCTTGGAATCCAGTCTAAAATTTCGGCTGTCCATCTATGGTCTGTCCTTCTGGCAGTATGTCCAGCCCATTGCCATTTCAGGGATTTAACTCTGATCATGATGTCTTCCACTCTCGTCATTTTTCGGATCCACGAGTTCCTCTTCTTATCTCTCCTGGTTATACCAAGCATGCACCTCTCCATGCTGCTTTGAGTTGTCTGCAGCCTTTGTATGTCTCTTTTAGTTAAGGTCCACGTCTCTGCACCATACGTAAGCACTGGAAGGATGCATTGATCAAACACTTTTCTTTTAAGACATAATGGCATATTGCTCTTGAAAATTATGCTGTTTCTTCCAAAAGCTCTCCAGGCAAGTTTTGTACGCCGATTAATTTCTTCATCAATGTGACCCTCACTTGATATCTGCTGTCCAAGATAAACATACGTATCTGTTATCTCCAGTTTTTCTCCATCAATCGATAAATCTTCATTTCTTGTAAAAGCATTGAACATCACTTTTGTCTTCTGAAAGTTCATTTTTAATCCCACTTCTTTACTCTTGTCAGCAAGTTCCTGGATCATACTCTGCAGCTCTGATGGGGTAGTTGCAAAAATGACTACGTCATCAGCAAAACGAAGGTGGGTTAGATAATCTCCATTAATCTTTATCCCTTTGTTTTCCCAGTTCAGTGATTGAAAGACATTTTCCAATGTGGCATTAAAGAGCTTCGGAGATATGGTGTCACCTTGTCTCACTCCCTTTCCAATTTTTATGTGTGTTGTATTTTCAAACAGCCGAATCTTTGCACTTGCATTTTCATAGATGTTATTAATAATATTAATGTATGCATCTTCAATACCGCAGGATTTCAGAGCCGTCGTAACTGCTGATGGTTTTACCGAATCAAAGGCTTTTTCATAATCGATAAAAGCCATGCACAATGGAAGTTCATATTCCCTCGCTCTTTCAATTAGTTCTCTCAGTACGTGGATATGATCTATTGTGCTGTAGCCACTCCTGAATCCAGCTTGTTCTCTCGGTTGAGCCATGTCCAGTGTTACCTTCAAGCGGTGTGAAAGAACTTTAGTGAAGATTTTATAAACCACTGATAGGAGGCTGATAGGTCTGTAGTTCCTGAGATCCTCAATGTCACCTTTTTTATGTAGCAGGATCATTGTAGCATTGTTCCAATCCTCAGGAATCTTCCCTTCATTAAGGCATCGAGTGAAAATTTGGGCGAGTACTGTTTCAATTTCTTCACTTGCTTCTTGTATGATGTCTATAGTAATTCCATCTTCTCCTGGAGCTTTCCCCCGCTTCATGTTCTTGATTGCATGAGCAACTTCTGCTGGGAGGACTGGAAGAACTCTGGTACCTTTCATGATGTCTGGAGTACATGTATCATCCCTTTCATATAATTTGGAGTAGAAATCTTTCACTCTTGTCAAAATTTCGCCTCTATTTCTTGTTATAGAACCATCTTCTTTTCTCAGAGCCATAATCTGTTTTCTTCCCTTACTGAGATGTCCCTTTGCTATCTTAAGGCTTTGGTTGTTTTCAATTGCTTTCCTCACTAGCTCACAGTTGAATTTCCTTACGTCTTCAGTGATACTTTTTCGTGTTGTCTTGCATAGCTCTATATATTCCACTTTGGAAGTCACATCTTCTTTAGTTGTCCTCATCTCTCTTCTTTTTTGCATCAACATTTTGGTTTTTCCTGATAATTTGTTCACATGTAACTTGTTCTTAGACCCAGCTAATTTTGTTGCTGTTTCCATTAGAGCTTTGGTTACTTTTCTGTTAACTTCCGAAATATCCACTTCTTCCGATGTTAGGCCTTCTAAAGCAGAGAATCTGTTCTTCAGTTCCAACTTGAAAGTATTATGGTGTTTTTTAAGGTTGGTTATGTCAATAGATTTTGTTTGTCTTATGAGCTTGCCACGTTCCAGTTTAGTGTTGAGGTGCATCTTACATCTCACCAATCTATGGTCACTACCTGTGTTGAACTTGTTCAGCACACTGCAGTCTTCGATGACGAATTTTTTGTTACACATAATAAAATCAATTTCACTTGTCGTCCCAATTGGATGTCTCCATGTCCATTTCCTGTGTGGCTTTTTCTTGAAAAAGGAGTTCAAGATGAAAAATCCTTCTGCCTCTGCAAACTCAACGAGAGTATTTCCACGCTGGTTTCTGTTGCCGTGACCGAATTTACCTACTGAAGTTTCATTCTGTTGCCGTTGCCCTATTTTTGCATTGAAATCTCCCATAATTATCTTCAAGTGCTGCTTACCTTTATTATTTAGATGACGAATTTCCTCATAAAATTCTTCAATTTCTTCTTCAGGATGACTTGTGGTGGGTGCATAAGTTTGAATAATCTGAGCCTGGTATCTTCTCGATAGTTGGATAACGAGTCGTGCAGCTCTGTCAGAGGAACTTTCAACTTCTACCACTTTATCCTTCAGTTTCTTGTTTATTATAAATCCAACACCACTAGTTCTGCCAGTATCTGTCCCACGATAATAGAAGAGATGTCCACTTTTCAGTTCAATGAGATCTTCTCCTTTTCTCCTTACCTCACTCAGCCCGACGATGTCCCACTTGATCCTTTGTAGTTCCTCTTCCAATTCAAGAAGCCTTGAATCAGAAGATAGGGAGCGTCCGTTGTAGGTAGCCAAGGTCAGCATCAAATGGCAGCCTAGTCCGGTCCTCCGGGGATTCTTAGCACCCTCTGCCTTCATGTCGCACTGGCCGCTGCCTTGGCCAGGTACATTCCAGCTGCCGGAGACTGAGGGCCAAGATTTAAGTTGTAGAGTCATTTTGGAGGTGTTTGGCCATAACTCACCACGCTGGCCAAGCGGGTTGGTGAGTGTGGGATAGCATTTCCTCTGATCCCGATGGTATAGTTATACCGCTATTGGCGGTCGTCAGAGCCCCTTTAGTGGGAACAGGATGCACCACGAGAAGGCGGGGTTGACATTTGTCAAGGAGAGGCTGTGATGTTACGCATCACCTGACCTTACATCCCTTATAATAACTCTGTATATATGCAATATATACAGAGTTATTATAAATCAAATAGACAATTTCAACACCAAATACGTATACATATATATACAATATATGTGAAACAAGCAAACTAACAGATAACCACCATTATAGGGGGAAAAAAATGATGAAATGATAAATTATGCTTTGCAGCTTTCCTGCATAGCAATTAGTACAAGTTAAGCCAGAGGAATATTTTTTTTCTGATATTTCTGCTTTATCCTGACACATTTTTTAAGACAATTTTTTAAAAATGGAAACTAATTCATGGTAGTTGGAAGTTTTCATCTCCTATCACTCTGTGCAACGTATACGGGTACTTATAATATTTATCTAGATTTTTCAACTCATATTGTTTCACATTACAGACCTGGGTAACAGGGCCGTAGCCAGACAGAGGAATTAGAGGAGGCAGTTGATGACTGAGGTCGGGCAGAGGATATAAAACAGCTCTGGAAGTGGACTGTAGTGAGAGTCACAGAAGCGTATCTAGGGATTTCTGCGCCCGGGGTAAACCGCAAAATATTGCGCCCCGATCTGTCTTTCTATTTTCTACAAATGCATATCTATATATGTATATACAGTACTTGATCCGAACTCCAAAACATTATATATATCACTTAACTTAAAAAACTGTAACCTGTAAATTGCAAACAAATGTAATATGATTTCTGCAAAACTACACCATGCTGCAGGTTTCAAACATAATCAGCATATTAATGAGTTCAACCATAGATAAATTACAATCGTAATACAGAATCCAATAGCAACATCCCTAAACTCCTAACAAGAGGGAATATCCTTCAAAAATCAAATAACCCCCTTCTCCTCCCCCTTCTTCACCACCAAAAGAAACCAAACATTTTTTAATAATAATATATAACTGTAGTGAAGACAGATTGCATAAGGTAGGGAAGACAGAGTGCATGAAAGAGATATTTTTAAGAAATTAATTAAGATATCTAACTATTGGCTTCAAAATTTAGCACTCTCATGAAACCTGAACCTCTACCCCAGGGTACCAGATGTCTTTCCCTGATGAGTGATCTGGTGTTCTGGGGTACAGTTATATATTATTATTAAAAAATGTTTTTTTTTTTTGTGGTGATGAAGGGGGGGGTATTTGATTTTTGAAGGATATTCCCTCTTGTTAGGAGTTTAGGGATGTTGTTATTGGGTTCTGTATTAGGATTGTAATTTATCTTTTTTTAAACTGAACTCATTAAGATGTATATATATATATACAAGAGTGGAAGACATTGTGATCAGGGTAGAATCCGTGAAATGGCAATGGGCTGGACATTCTGCAAGAAAAACAGACTACCGATGGACAACTGAAATTTTAGACTGGTTTCCAAGGGACAGAAAAGGATCCAGAAGACCACACAGGAAATGGATGGATGAAATTCAAAAGCATGCCAGAGTAACATGGAGAAGATAGGCTCAAGGCAGACAGTAGTGGAATAAACTCTGGGGAACCTTCATCCAGCAATGGGTTGATAATGGTTATGATATATATCATCATCATCATCATTGTCAACCATTATCAATCCACTGCTGGACGAAGGTCTCCCCAAGTTTCCTCCACAACGGTCTGTCTTGTGCCAATCTCCTCCATGTCACTCCCGCATATTTACGAATTTCATCCACCCATCTCCCATGTGGTCTTTTTCTGGGTCTTTTCCTGTCCCTTGGAATCCAATCTAAAATTTCGGCTGTCCATCTATGGTCTGTCCTTCTGGCAGTATGTCCAGCCCATTGCCATTTCAGGGATTTAACTCTGATCATGATGTCTTCCACTCTCGTCATTTTTCGGATCCACGAGTTCCTCTTCTTATCTCTCCTGGTTATACCAAGCATGCACCTCTCCATGCTGCTTTGAGTTGTCTGCAGCCTTTGTATGTCTCTTTTAGTTAAGGTCCACGTCTCTGCACCATACGTAAGCACTGGAAGGATGCATTGATCAAACACTTTTCTTTTAAGACATAATGGCATATTGCTCTTGAAAATTATGCTGTTTCTTCCAAAAGCTCTCCAGGCAAGTTTTGTACGCCGATTAATTTCTTCATCAATGTGACCCTCACTTGATATCTGCTGTCCAAGATAAACATACGTATCTGTTATCTCCAGTTTTTCTCCATCAATCGATAAATCTTCATTTCTTGTAAAAGCATTGAACATCACTTTTGTCTTCTGAAAGTTCATTTTTAATCCCACTTCTTTACTCTTGTCAGCAAGTTCCTGGATCATACTCTGCAGCTCTGATGGGGTAGTTGCAAAAATGACTACGTCATCAGCAAAACGAAGGTGGGTTAGATAATCTCCATTAATCTTTATCCCTTTGTTTTCCCAGTTCAGTGATTGAAAGACATTTTCCAATGTGGCATTAAAGAGCTTCGGAGATATGGTGTCACCTTGTCTCACTCCCTTTCCAATTTTTATGTGTGTTGTATTTTCAAACAGCCGAATCTTTGCACTTGCATTTTCATAGATGTTATTAATAATATTAATGTATGCATCTTCAATACCGCAGGATTTCAGAGCCGTCGTAACTGCTGATGGTTTTACCGAATCAAAGGCTTTTTCATAATCGATAAAAGCCATGCACAATGGAAGTTCATATTCCCTCGCTCTTTCAATTAGTTCTCTCAGTACGTGGATATGATCTATTGTGCTGTAGCCACTCCTGAATCCAGCTTGTTCTCTCGGTTGAGCCATGTCCAGTGTTACCTTCAAGCGGTGTGAAAGAACTTTAGTGAAGATTTTATAAACCACTGATAGGAGGCTGATAGGTCTGTAGTTCCTGAGATCCTCAATGTCACCTTTTTTATGTAGCAGGATCATTGTAGCATTGTTCCAATCCTCAGGAATCTTCCCTTCATTAAGGCATCGAGTGAAAATTTGGGCGAGTACTGTTTCAATTTCTTCACTTGCTTCTTGTATGATGTCTATAGTAATTCCATCTTCTCCTGGAGCTTTCCCCCGCTTCATGTTCTTGATTGCATGAGCAACTTCTGCTGGGAGGACTGGAAGAACTCTGGTACCTTTCATGATGTCTGGAGTACATGTATCATCCCTTTCATATAATTTGGAGTAGAAATCTTTCACTCTTGTCAAAATTTCGCCTCTATTTCTTGTTATAGAACCATCTTCTTTTCTCAGAGCCATAATCTGTTTTCTTCCCTTACTGAGATGTCCCTTTGCTATCTTAAGGCTTTGGTTGTTTTCAATTGCTTTCCTCACTAGCTCACAGTTGAATTTCCTTACGTCTTCAGTGATACTTTTTCGTGTTGTCTTGCATAGCTCTATATATTCCACTTTGGAAGTCACATCTTCTTTAGTTGTCCTCATCTCTCTTCTTTTTTGCATCAACATTTTGGTTTTTCCTGATAATTTGTTCACATGTAACTTGTTCTTAGACCCAGCTAATTTTGTTGCTGTTTCCATTAGAGCTTTGGTTACTTTTCTGTTAACTTCCGAAATATCCACTTCTTCCGATGTTAGGCCTTCTAAAGCAGAGAATCTGTTCTTCAGTTCCAACTTGAAAGTATTATGGTGTTTTTTAAGGTTGGTTATGTCAATAGATTTTGTTTGTCTTATGAGCTTGCCACGTTCCAGTTTAGTGTTGAGGTGCATCTTACATCTCACCAATCTATGGTCACTACCTGTGTTGAACTTGTTCAGCACACTGCAGTCTTCGATGACGAATTTTTTGTTACACATAATAAAATCAATTTCACTTGTCGTCCCAATTGGATGTCTCCATGTCCATTTCCTGTGTGGCTTTTTCTTGAAAAAGGAATTCAAGATGAAAAATCCTTCTGCCTCTGCAAACTCAACGAGAGTATTTCCACGCTGGTTTCTGTTGCCGTGACCGAATTTACCTACTGAACTTTCATTCTGTTGCCGTTGCCCTATTTTTGCATTGAAATCTCCCATAATTATCTTCAAGTGCTGCTTACCTTTATTATTTAGATGACGAATTTCCTCATAAAATTCTTCAATTTCTTCTTCAGGATGACTTGTGGTGGGTGCATAAGTTTGAATAATCTGAGCCTGGTATCTTCTCGATAGTTGGATAACGAGTCGTGCAGCTCTGTCAGAGGAACTTTCAACTTCTACCACTTTATCCTTCAGTTTCTTGTTTATTATAAATCCAACACCACTAGTTCTGCCAGTATCTGTCCCACGATAATAGAAGAGATGTCCACTTTTCAGTTCAATGAGATCTTCTCCTTTTCTCCTTACCTCACTTAGCCCGACGATGTCCCACTTGATCCTTTGTAGTTCCTCTTCCAATTCAAGAAGCCTTGAATCAGAAGAGAGGGAGCGTCCGTTATAGGTAGCCAAGGTCAGCATCAAATGGCAGCCTAGTCCGGTCCTCCGGGGATTCTTAGCACCCTCTGCCTTCATGTCGCACTGGCCGCTGCCTTGGCCAGGTACATTCCAGCTGCCGGAGACTGAGGGTCAAGATTTAAGTTGTAGAGTCATTTTGGAGGTGTTTGGCCATAACTCACCACGCTGGCCAAGCGGGTTGGTGAGTGTGGGATAGCATTTCCTCTGATCCCGATGGTATAGTTATACCGCTATTGGCGGTCGTCAGAGCCCCTTTAGTGGGAACAGGATGCACCACGAGAAGGCGGGGTTGACATTTGTCAAGGAGAGGCTGTGATGTTACGCATCACCTGACCTTACATCCCTTATAATAACTCTGTATATATGCAATATATACAGAGTTATTATAAATCAAATAGACAATTTCAACACCAAATACGTATATATATATATATACAATATATGTGAAACAAGCAAACTAACAGATAACCACCATTATAGGGGAAAAAAATGATGAAATGATAAATTATGCTTTGCAGCTTTCCTGCATAGCAATTAGTACAAGTTAAGCCAGAGGAATATTTTTTTCTGATATTTCTGCTTTATCCTGACACATTTTTTAAGGCAATTTTTTAAAAAATGGAAACTAATTCATGGTAGTTGGAAGTTTTCATCTCCTATCACTCTGTGCAACGTATACGGGTACTTATAATATTTATCTAGATTTTTCAACTCATATTGTTTCACATTACAGACCTGGGTAACAGGGCCGTAGCCAGACAGAGGAATTAGAGGAGGCAGTTGATGACTGAGGTCGGGCAGAGGATATAAAACAGCTCTGGAAGTGGACTGTAGTGAGAGTCACAGAAGCGTATCTAGGGATTTCTGCGCCCGGGGTAAACCGCAAAATATTGCGCCCCAATCTGTCTTTCTATTTTCTACAAATGCATATCTATATATGTATATACAGTACTTGATCCGAACTCCAAAACATTATATATATCACTTAACTTAAAAAACTGTAACCTGTAAATTGCAAACAAATGTAATATGATTTCTGCAAAACTACACCATGCTGCAGGTTTCAAACATAATCAGCATATTAATGAGTTCAACCATAGATAAATTACAATCGTAATACAGAATCCAATAGCAACATCCCTAAACTCCTAACAAGAGGGAATATCCTTCAAAAATCAAATAACCCCCTTCTCCTCCCCCCTTCTTCACCACCAAAAGAAACCAAACATTTTTTAATAATAATATATAACTGTAGTGAAGACAGATTGCATAAGGTAGGGAAGACAGAGTGCATGAAAGAGATATTTTTAAGAAATTAATTAAGATATCTAACTATTGGCTTCAAAATTTAGCACTCTCATGAAACCTGAACCTCTACCCCAGGGTACCAGATGTCTTTCCCTGATGAGTGATCTGGTGTTCTGGGGTACAGTTATATATTATTATTAAAAAATGTTTTTTTTTTTTGTGGTGATGAAGGGGGGGGTATTTGATTTTTGAAGGATATTCCCTCTTGTTAGGAGTTTAGGGATGTTGTTATTGGGTTCTGTATTAGGATTGTAATTTATCTTTTTTAAACTGAACTCATTAAGATGTATATATATATATACAAGAGTGGAAGACATTGTGATCAGGGTAGAATCCGTGAAATGGCAATGGGCTGGACATTCTGCAAGAAAAACAGACTACCGATGGACAACTGAAATTTTAGACTGGTTTCCAAGGGACAGAAAAGGATCCAGAAGACCACACAGGAAATGGATGGATGAAATTCAAAAGCATGCCAGAGTAACATGGAGAAGATAGGCTCAAGGCAGACAGTAGTGGAATAAACTCTGGGGAACCTTCATCCAGCAATGGGTTGATAATGGTTATGATATATATCATCATCATCATCATCATTGTCAACCATTATCAATCCACTGCTGGACGAAGGTCTCCCCAAGTTTCCTCCACAACGGTCTGTCTTGTGCCAATCTCCTCCATGTCACTCCCGCATATTTACGAATTTCATCCACCCATCTCCCATGTGGTCTTTTTCTGGGTCTTTTCCTGTCCCTTGGAATCCAATCTAAAATTTCGGCTGTCCATCTATGGTCTGTCCTTCTGGCAGTATGTCCAGCCCATTGCCATTTCAGGGATTTAACTCTGATCATGATGTCTTCCACTCTCGTCATTTTTCGGATCCACGAGTTCCTCTTCTTATCTCTCCTGGTTATACCAAGCATGCACCTCTCCATGCTTCTTTGAGTTGTCTGCAGCCTTTGTATGTCTCTTTTAGTTAAGGTCCACGTCTCTGCACCATACGTAAGCACTGGAAGGATGCATTGATCAAACACTTTTCTTTTAAGACATAATGGCATATTGCTCTTGAAAATTATGCTGTTTCTTCCAAAAGCTCTCCAGGCAAGTTTTGTACGCCGATTAATTTCTTCATCAATGTGACCCTCACTTGATATCTGCTGTCCAAGATAAACATACGTATCTGTTATCTCCAGTTTTTCTCCATCAATCGATAAATCTTCATTTCTTGTAAAAGCATTGAACATCACTTTTGTCTTCTGAAAGTTCATTTTTAATCCCACTTCTTTACTCTTGTCAGCAAGTTCCTGGATCATACTCTGCAGCTCTGATGGGGTAGTTGCAAAAATGACTACGTCATCAGCAAAACGAAGGTGGGTTAGATAATCTCCATTAATCTTTATCCCTTTGTTTTCCCAGTTCAGTGATTGAAAGACATTTTCCAATGTGGCATTAAAGAGCTTCGGAGATATGGTGTCACCTTGTCTCACTCCCTTTCCAATTTTTATGTGTGTTGTATTTTCAAACAGCCGAATCTTTGCACTTGCATTTTCATAGATGTTATTAATAATATTAATGTATGCATCTTCAATACCGCAGGATTTCAGAGCCGTGGTAACTGCTGATGGTTTCACCGAATCAAAGGCTTTTTCATAATCGATAAAAGCCATGCACAATGGAAGTTCATATTCCCTCGCTCTTTCAATTAGTTCTCTCAGTACGTGGATATGATCTATTGTGCTGTAGCCACTCCTGAATCCAGCTTGTTCTCTCGGTTGAGCCATGTCCAGTGTTACCTTCAAGCGGTGTGAAAGAACTTTAGTGAAGATTTTATAAACCACTGATAGGAGGCTGATAGGTCTGTAGTTCCTGAGATCCTCAATGTCACCTTTTTTATGTAGCAGGATCATTGTAGCATTGTTCCAATCCTCAGGAATCTTCACTTCATTAAGGCATCGAGTGAAAATTTGGGCGAGTACTGTTTCAATTTCTCCACTTGCTTCTTGTATGATGTCTATAGTAATTCCATCTTCTCCTGGAGCTTTCCCCCGCTTCATGTTCTTGATTGCATGAGCAACTTCTGCTGGGAGGACTGGAAGAACTCTGGTACCTTTCATGATGTCTGGAGTACATGTATCATCCCTTTCATATAATTTGGAGTAGAAATCTTTCACTCTTGTCAAAATTTCGCCTCTATTTCTTGTTATAGAACCATCTTCTTTTCTCAGAGCCATAATCTGTTTTCTTCCCTTACTGAGATGTCCCTTTGCTATCTTTAGGCTTTGGTTGTTTTCAATTGCTTTCCTCACTAGCTCACAGTTGAATTTCCTTACGTCTTCAGTGATACTTTTTCGTGCTGTCTTGCATAGCTCTATATATTCCACTTTGGAAGTCACATCTTCTTTAGTTGTCCTCATCTCTCTTCTTTTTTGCATCAACATTTTGGTTTTTCCTGATAATTTGTTTATATGCAACTTGTTCTTAGACCAGCTAATTTTGTTGCTGTTTCCATAAGAGCTTTGGTTATTTTTCTGTTAACTTCCGAAATATCCACTTCTTCCGATGTTAGGCCTTCTAAAGCAGAGAATCTGTTCTTCAGTTCCAACTTGAAAGTATTATGGTGTTTTTAAGGTTGGTTATGTCAATACATTTTGTTTGTCTTATGAGCTTGCCACGTTCCAGTTTAGTGTTGAGGTGCATCTTACATCTCACCAATCTATGGTCACTACCTGTGTTGAACTTGTTTAGCACACTGCAGTCTTCGATGACGAATTTTTTGTTACACATAATAAAATCAATTTCACTTGTCGTCCCAATTGGATGTCTCCATGTCCATTTCCTGTGTGGCTTTTTCTTGAAAAAGGAATTCAAGATGAAAAATCCTTCTGCCTCTGCAAACTCAACGAGAGTATTTCCACGCTGGTTTCTGTTGCCGTGACCGAATTTACCTACTGAACTTTCATTCTGTTGCCGTTGCCCTATTTTTTGCATTGAAATCTCCCATAATTATCTTCAAGTGCTGCTTACCTTTATTATTTAGATGACGAATTTCCTCATAAAATTCTTCAATTTCTTCTTCAGGATGACTTGTGGTGGGTGCATAAGTTTGAATAATCTGAGCCTGGTATCTTCTCGATAGTTGGATAACGAGTCGTGCAGCTCTGTCAGAGGAACTTTCAACTTCTACCACTTTATCCTTCAGTTTCTTGTTTATTATAAATCCAACACCACTAGTTCTGCCAGTATCTGTCCCACGATAATAGAAGAGATGTCCACTTTTCAGTTCAATGAGATCTTCTCCTTTTCTCCTTACCTCACTCAGCCCGACGATGTCCCACTTGATCCTTTGTAGTTCCTCTTCCAATTCAAGAAGCCTTGAATCAGAAGATAGGGAGCGTCCGTTGTAGGTAGCCAAGGTCAGCATCAAATGGCAGCCTAGTCCGGTCCTCCGGGGATTCTTAGCACCCTCTGCCTTCATGTCGCACTGGCCGCTGCCTTGGCCAGGTACATTCCAGCTGCCGGAGACTGAGGGCCAAGATTTAAGTTGTAGAGTCATTTTGGAGGTGTTTGGCCATAACTCACCACGCTGGCCAAGCGGGTTGGTGAGTGTGGGATAGCATTTCCTCTGATCCCGATGGTATAGTTATACCGCTATTTGCGGAACTCCGAAACATATATATATATATATATATATATGATATATATATATATATATATATATATATATATATATGTTTCGGAGTTCGGGTTTTCAATTTCACATCAAATGGGCCGAAATTGTCAGGCAGTCATGGCTCGTAGCCACAATAATGATCGAATATCCCCAAGAGAATCTTCAATGTGAATGACATCCTTATCTTATCCATCCAACTAAAGAAAAACAGCGGGCACCATTCTTATCAACAAAAGCTGTGGTTCTACTTTAGTTAGACGAACTGTACAACTACGTCTTCATTTACAAATAAAGGTAACTTGATCACGCTAGTTACGTTAAATGAAAACTTTTACAAAAAGTTCGTAAGTTGGAAGCTTTCGACCTTATCTTAGGTCTTCATCACGCCAATGGAGGACTAAGATTGTTGCCAGATTCTACTTTTGAATTTTTCCTATTTTTGTTGCCAAAACTTAGAATTGATCTCCAGATCATCGGAATGTAGAGAGGAGATTCGGAATTGCAAGTCATTGAGTTGAAAATAATTTCCAGGCTTTCACAGTAACGGAGGGCAGAACGATTGTCAAAAGAAGCAATTCGTTTTGCTTCGTTCCGGTGGGGAACTGCAGAAGTGTCTTTAAATGAAAACTTTTACAAAAAGTTCGTAAGTTGGAACCTTTCGACCTTATTGGGCAAAAGGAAACCCAGCTCAGGCTTTGCTCATCTTGGCCCTTTTCTGGCTACAGCCTTGCTGGGTAAGACCATATTAGACTGAAAGCTTCCAACTTACGAACTTTTGTAAAAGTTTTCATTTAACGTAACTAGCGTGATCAAGTTACCTTTATTTGTTAATATTGTTACGTGTTTTGCCCATCATCGTCATACGTCTTCATTTCTGAATGTAAGCAAATAGCATCCTCTTAACATTTTGAGAAAGAAAATTGAACTGTAAGTGTACCCGAAACTGGTGAAGTTTCAAATATAAATTAAAGCAGATTGCAAGCAGTAATTTTTGCACCTTCTCTTGATCTGTGGCCGGGTCAATTTTTCCCGCCCTTACGCCTCTAGTGAGTCACTAGGTTGGGCAAAAGGAAACCCAGCTCAAGCTTTGCTCATCTTGGCCCTTTCCTGGCTACAGCCTTGCTGGGTAAGACCATATTATACCAGACGAACAAGCTTCACTGTAGTATAGAAGAGCTGTGAGCATGTTAGGTTATTTAGTCATGATGACGTGTTGTTGGCTTTACCACAAAACTTAATGCATGTTGTGTTGTTATTTTTTTGTCTTCTAAATAGCTAAAATGCTTACTGTGGGTTACAGTGAACTACTTTGAATAAATATTACATCAAAGCATACTGGATCCTGATCTCCTTTGTGTAGGTTAGTGATGTTTGATAAACTGTATAAGTTTCTTTTACCTATAATGAGTTCACATGAACAGAAAACGAAGTTACATATTTCCTGAGTTTGTATTCTCTATGTACCAGCATGGACTTTCATACGCATTGTGTTTCAGAGACTTTCACCGCATCTTCTTCCTACATGTTTTGAACAGTTCCTGCAGTGTCGTGTTTCACTGGTCTACTCCCTTAAGCTACTGCTGGTTCTACAGCATTCATTGTAATTATTATAATCAACCTTTGTACATACACTTTATTGTATTTACCATTTCATGTTTCATTTTCTGCCTTCCATCACACTGCCTGTGTTGCTGGCATGACTGTGTTTCATGTATTTTTGTAACGAATAAAGCGAATTTTGAAAGAGTGCTCTGAAATGAAAACATTGACCATTATTATAAAAAAAGGTTATGATGTGAACAATTTATATGAGAAATATTTTTTGGTTTTATAACACTTTTTTTCTTTTGTCAAATATTAACCCTATGGTAGCAAGTTAAGAAAACTTAAAAATGCATAATCAAGAATTTTACAAATTCAGTCTAAGAAACTTACACTGCCCACATAAGTAAAGAAATCCATACTAGATAGTATATCTGGGAGTGAAATTATGGAAATTTACTCAAAAAGGCTTTCTTTTAGGCACACTGCCAGCAGGTAACCTTTTGAATTCAAACTTTGGAGAAAGCTGGCAAAATAGAAATAATATCAGTTAGCCATATATAATGAAAACATTTTGCTTCCCTTTCCCAAGAAAGCATCATGGAGCCAGGACTTGGTCAGGGATTTAATTAAAATGAAGCTGTGGAAAGTGTGTGCCAGGATTCGTACTAACAGACAAAAATTCTGAATTTATAACTCTGATTTAGAACAACCAATTCCATAAAGTTATCGTTTCATGTGATTAAGATATGATCTCATCAAAATAATTATTCTCACTACATACATTTCCAGGGATTGTATTAACAATGAGTTTTCAATTTTAATTTTTATGTAATCCTTTTAACAATTACTCTATTTACTGCAGTGGTTTAAACTATGATTAAATTTTGCTTATTTCCTGAGAATTAAGAAAATACACTGAGTTTATGTCTAGTAATTCATATAAACAGCAGTTTTTGACCATGCTGTGTATGGTCTTGATCACCCTCAACAGAATCAGAGGACTGGTTGCCAGATTTTAGGAGACATCCAAATAAGTGGGATTTGGTGAGGGATATCTGAATTGCAGTTTTTGGTTAGCAATATTTCAATTTAATACTTTCTTGAAAATGTAGAAATACTTTGTTCATAAAGGAGGTAATTTTTTTCCCAAGGGGACTGCAGAAATGTCTTCAGTTAGTAATGATAATGCTGTTTTTGGAAGATCATCTGGGCACATACTGTTTATGTTCACACAGTCTTGTGTTGATGCTTCAGTACGAGTCACCAAGGTATACTGACAGTCCCTAGGGGGATGAAATAGGTATGGCATAAACTTTAGGGGTGTCTAGGGGTAGAACAGGATCTCTGTTTTTTTTAGCAGACACTTTATAATAACAGGTTAAGAAGATGGGGCCCTGGAGAGTTTACAGATCTTATAAGAAAATGAACAATGCTAAGGGACTGAACCAATAAATAGGGTTCTATTTTAGTGTTAGTGTAAGAGTTGGAAGTTTTTCATGTGAAAATCATAGAGAATTTTGTTTATTATAGATGGTGGGTATTGATGGGCTTCAGAAATTTTCTTAATTGTAGCAACTTCTTGTTTGAAGGATGATTCACTGTTGCAGACAATCCTGGCACAATTAGTATTTTAAAGCAATAAATTTGTGAGTAGTGGTGGAATGGCATGCACTGGGAATATACCAAAACATCAACACAAGCCTGTGTGAGAACAAACAGGATGTGTTAAATGGTCTTTCAAAAATAGGGTTATCAGCACTAAACCTTGAAGGCATTTCTGCAGTCCCCCTCCCCCTTTGGAAAGAAAAAATAAAATAAAAAAAACTTGACACCTTTATAAAGAAAGCAACTCTATGTTTTCAAGAAAGTATTGAAATATTGGTGACTACGAACTGCAATTCATGTATCGCTCACCAAATTCCATTTATGTAGATCTATCTACTAAAATCTGATAATTGTTTCTGCATCGCCAATTCAAGTAGTACTTCTGGCAACCAGTGTTTTGATTCAGTTGATCGCAGGTGATCAAAACTATAGCTCAGTCAAGAGCTTCTGCTTATATGAATTTAATTACTATACAAAACTTTGTGTATTTTTACTTACTTTTCACATAGTTAATGTTGCATGATGACTGTTGTTTCAAACTATCCTGCTTATTTGATATCATAACAGAGGTTTGGTATGTTTGTATCTTTTTTAAAACAACTTTGAAATTTTAGGTATTTTACATATGTACTATTTCCGAAATTTATACGTAATATCTGTTATGTTTACTTTTCTTGCCATTCCTGATGACTACAATTTGCCATGATAACCAGCTTCTCTAGTCGTTTGGGATGAAGTCTGTTACGTTTTGCTGTCATCACATTACCAGACTTTGAGAAGAGCCTTTCAGATGGAACTGAAGTTCCAACAATGCACAAATATTTTTGTGCAAGATCATAGAGCCCAGGATATACATATTTACATATTTATTCCTTTCCCAGAACAACGATGGGTTTTCATTGCGATCTATAACTGGAAGTTGCAGATATTGCCTCAAGGAAACACTTATGCCACCCATAGTGTCACTGCTTGAACAATTTGTGCTAACCAGATTGTCATGAAAAGCCCTATATGCTGTCTGTGCTTTGTACAGGTGACACAGGTGTTTCAGTAGCCTTCTCATGTTCATGCAACAAAGAATTAAGGCCAGTAATTGCACGTGAGCAGAACAAAACATTCTCAAAATGCAATCGCTTAAATCTTGGATCCAAGATTGTTGCCATGGCAATGCATTTTACATTTTCAACTGCCCCAAAACGTCTAGTGAAATTTTCGAGCAATGTTTTCTTTAACAGTTCTGCACCATGTGCAACTGGTACATTTTGAATTGCCTTTTTGCAACAGCGCAACAAGGGAATTAAAGCACTCACAATTACATGATTTTGTGAAGATATTTCCCTTGTCACTTCTTCCACAGCCTTTAAAACTAACATGATGCTCTTTAAATTCATCAATCTGGCTCTTGTGCAAGATCGGTGGTCCATCCACAACAGTTAAAGCAGTTGCTATGTAGCCATATAATTGTATAAATCTCTCTAACATATAGAAAGTACTATTCCAACGGGTGCCTACTTCTTGAGTAAGTTTTAGTGTTTGCCCTTCAGCGACACCATCCTTCATTTGCTCAGCATGGAGCTTTTCTGTTGCACTTGCACTATGCTTGAAAAAAGTAACTGTCCTTTTTACTTCTCCTAATAAGTTTTTTATAATTTCTATAGCATTCAGAGAGTCTACTGCAACTAGATTTAGCAAATGTGCCACACAGTGTAAATGCCTGTGTTGTGAAAACATCTGCGCCGCCCCGGTGGCGCAGTGGTCTAAGCGATGGCCTCTGATCATTCGTCCGAACGGGGTCCGGGTTCGAATCCCGGAGAGGCATGGATGTTGTGTTTGTCTTACGGCACTGGCTCTCTCCCTTCCCTGGAACCAGTGACCCTAAATTAGGGACGGGCGACTGCTTATAGCCCATTGAGTTGCTCACGGTGGTCGTTAAACCTCCAATAAAAAAAAAAAAAACATCTGCTGAGCTGCTTTCACAATGTTTGCACCACCATTTTTTTTTTTTTTGATTGGAGGTTTAACGACCACCGTGAGCAACTCAATGGGCTATAAGCAGTCGCCCGTCCCTAATTTAGGGTCACTGGTTCGAGGGAAGGGAAAGAGCCAGTGCCGTAAGACAAACACAACATCCATGCCTCACCGGAATTCGAACCCGGACCCCTTACGGACGAATGATCAGAGGCCATCGCTTAGACCACTGAGCCACCGGGGCGGCACACCACCATCAGTGACACAGCAAACAACTTTCTCATTAGTGATGTGCCACTCATTCATAACCTCCCGAAGAGCACTTTCGCCGCCCCAGTGGCGCAGTGGTCTAAGGCGCTGGTCTCTGATCATTCGTCCGTAAGGGGTCCGGGTTCGAATCCCGGTCAGGCATGGATGTTGTGTTTGTCTTACGGCACTGGCTCTCTCCCTTCCCTGGAACCAGTGGCCCTAAATTAGGGACGGGTGACTGCTTATAGCCCATTGAGTTGCTCACGGTGGTCGTTAAACCTCCAATCAAAAAAAAGAGCACTTTCAATGTTCTCTGAGGTATGTGGCGCTTTTTTTTTTTTTTTTTTTTTGATTGGAGGTTTTTTTTTTTTTTTTTTTTTTTTGATTGGAGGTTTAACGACCACCGTGAGCAACTCAATCAATGGGCTATTAGCAGTCGCCCGTCCCTAATTTAGGGTCACTGGTTCCATGGAAGGGAGAGAACCAGTGCCGTAAGACAAACACAACATCCATGCCTCACCGGGATTCGAACCCGGACCCCGTTCGGACGAATGATCAGAGGCCATCGCTTAGACCACTGCGCCACCGGGGCAGCAATGGCGCTTTAAGAGGCTTTACAGCCAAATCCATACTTTGAGCATTACATTTGGCAGTGAAATGTGCAGTAACACCAATATAACTCTTGCTATTTATATCAGTCCATATGTCTGTTGTGCGACACAACCACTTGGATTCCTCCAGTCTCTTAGATAAACCAATTTTTATCAGCTCATATTTCTTATCCAATATGTTGTGATGGTTTTGCGAGAGGGCACCTTGTACCTGGGATTCAGTTCCTTAACAAATGTTTTAAAACCTTCCCCAGATACTACATCCAGGGGTAAAGCATCTTTTGCTATAAAAAACAGCAAAGTATCAGTTATTCGTTGAGACCCTGCTCCAGTAGGTGTCATTGCTTGCTGCTGGGTCAAAGTTTCGAAGATTGTGGGTTGCCTTGCTCTGGAATGAGTTTCGTTAAATTGCCCAGAAACTGATGGCACTTCACTGTTTAATTGATCGTTCAGTACCTGAACATCGGGTGCAATACTACTGGTGTACATGTTTCTGTGCTTACGTTTAATGTGGTCCCACAAGTTTGAGGTATTTCGCGAATATGAAATTTGCTTTTCGCAAAGCTTACATTTTACCTGCGTGTTAAACTAACCTGCTCAAAAAATTCCCACACATTGCTTTTCCTTCTTTTAGAAAACGTCGCCATCTCCGTTAATCGACAATTTAAAAAATCGAACAGGAAAAAAACAGAAAAAGTAAAGTAAACGTGAAGAACTGTGACACAAAAACGGTAAATTTGAACTAGCACTTTGAAAAACTGAAGGAGAAAATTATTCGTGAAAACTATTCGTGAAAACTATCGATAGTTTCGATAGTGTTACAAAAACTGTCGATTGTCTGTCGAGAGTTTTTACAAACCAGTCGATAGTTTATCGATAGTTTTATTTGGTCTATCGCCCATCCCTATTCTGGATGGCAGGGTGTAATGAAGGTAAATAAAAACAGATCATTTAGAAAAAAAAAATAGTTTTTTTTAACTTCAGATCGCCGCAGAAAGTAAAAATGTATTTTACCTATAAATCAAGGTACAAACACAGACGTGTTTATATCTATTAGCTATCAATTGTCGAAACTTTTTAATTCCATGTTATAAACTACGTTTTATGGGCAGTTTAATAATTCAGTTCTTTGGAACCAACAGATATTTTTCGTAAAACCAAATTGTTTGCATTATATTGCGTGTAACACAAATGTGCATGTTGTAATTAAATGATTGTTCTGGTTTTATATCATTTTTTTTTTTTTTTTTTTTTTTTGATTGGAGGTTTTACGACCACCGTGAGCAACTCAATGGGCTATAAGCAGTCGCCCGTCCCTAATTTAGGGTCACTGGTTCCAGGGAAGGGAGAGAGCCAGTGCCGTAAGACAAACACAACATCCATGCCTCATCGGGATTCGAACCCGGACCCCGTTCGGACGAATGATCAGAGGCCATCGCTTAGACCACTGCGCCACCGGGGCGGCGTTTTATATCATTACAAAGTACTACAAAATACTTACGCCAAAGATAATCATATACTGTAAATTATATTCTTTTAGAGAACTAAGGCCAGTCTATTTGAAGGGCCTCACGATATCACATACACAAAACATGCAACTGCCTTGTGACATTGTCTAATGACCGTTTCCAATTTATACGAAAATACAGGCTCATAAGTAAGCAAGTAAATAAGTAACAGTTAAAAATTATGGAGCACAAAAAGCAAAACTACTTAAATCATTTACTCTTCAATATACAGGGTGTCCTAGAATTATTGGACACATTACAAAATTATGTACAAAAAAAAAAAAAAAAAAGAAACTATGAGCATTGTCTGTTTTTCTATGCCACGTATTACTAACACCGTTTCTAAGTTTTAGTTTCGCAGAATTGTTATTCCCAGAATCCGATAGATGGCGCTAGGTGTGGCCTGATGAGGAATGTATGAGAAATGCGCAATCAGTAGTCATGTCATCCATACAACAGAAGGCGATGTGTGTGTTATGGCTTGCGGAATTAAAGCCTGTCATTAAAGTTAAAAGACGGTACCGTTTAGAGTATGGTTGTAATCCTCCGTCAACGAATTCAATTAAGCAGTGGATGAAACAGTTTAAAGAAACTGGCAATGTGGAACATCGTGGAGGAGCCGGGAGGCCTAGTGTCAGCGGTGAAACGGTTGGCCAAGTTTATGAAAGTTTCCGACGAGGCCCCAGGAAATCCGTTTGTAAAGCAAGCAGAGAACTGTGCATTGCGAAATCGACAGTTCACGATATCTTGCACAAGAAATTAAAGTTTCATGCTTATAAAATTCAAATAGTGCAGAAGATGCATGTAAATGATCACACTCTGCGATACGATTTCGCTGTGTATATGCTGAATCGAGTGGAAAACGACGAAAACTTTCTCAGTACTGTAATTTTTAGTGATGAATCCACATTTCATGTATCAGGTATCAAAAAGAGAAGTGATTGGCCCTTTCTTTTTTCTGCAAAAGAAAAAACATAAATGGGGACATTTACTGGGATATGCTAGAAAATTTCGCTATACCCCAGATCAAAAGATATGACAACGTCGTTTTCCAACAAGAAAACGACGTTTGGTCAACGTGTGTACGTAAGTGCCTAAATGAGCATTTCCCCAACAGATGGATTGGGCGTGGTGGTCCCATTCCGTGGCCTCCTCGCTCTCCAGATCTAACTCCATTGGATTATTTCATGTGGGGTTATGAGAAGGATCGTGTCTATCAGACGCCTTGTACTGATTTGCAGGAACTGTGAAGCAGCGTATCACAGCTGCTATTAATTCCATAACTCCTCAGATGCTTGCCAATACATGGCATGAAATCTAGTATCGCTTGGACGTACTACGAGCAACCAAGGGATCTCACATCGAATTTTTTTTTTTTTTTTTTTTTTTTTTTGATAGGAGGTTTAACGACCACCGTGAGCAACTCAATGGGCTATAAGCAGTCGCCCGTCCCTAATTTAGGGTCACTGGTTCCAGGGAAGGGAGAGAGCCAGTGCCGTAAGACAAACACAACATCCATGCCTGACCGGGATTCGAACCCGGACCCCTTACGGACGAATGATCAGAGGCCAACGCCTTAGACCACTGCGCCACCGGGGCGGCCGAAATTTATTAACTTGTGTAGTTACATTGTAAATTAGTACAGTCAGTTTCTTCCTATCTGTTTAACGTGTTTTGTTTTATATAATTTTGTAATGTGCCCAATGATTATCGGACACCCTGTATTACGTGTACAAATAAGTTTTAAAGCGTTTTTTGTGTGACGTATACCGCTAATTTACATATCCGACATTCCCCCGCGTTGTTGTCATGGGACCGTAACTGGTCCAGAGTATAAAATGTGACACGAAGTTTGCCCAACAGTCAATCAAAGGAACTTGCACATCGATAGGTGAAAGATGGCAAGCGATATTGCATTTATTCGACACTGCACTCGTTACGAATTTCATCAAGGAAAAAGTGCTGCAAAAGCATGTGCATCGATCTGTTCTGTTCTTGGGGAGAATATTGTATCGAAAAGCACGTGTGAGTTTTGGTTTAGACGGTTTAAAGCACGTGATATTGATGTTAGCGATCGAGAACGTAGCGGTGCCCTTTAGAAGGCTGCGCACGAGGAACTGCAAGCATTGCTGGATGAAGATTCGTCTCAAATGCAAAAAGAACTAGCTTAACATCGGGGTGTAACTCAGCAAACCATTTCCAATCGTTTACGCGCAATGGGAAAAATTCAGAAGGAAGGAAAATGGGTGTCACGTGACCTGAGCCAGAGGAACAAGGATGAGCGTGTCATGAAGTGTTTGAATCTGTTGAATAAACAACACTGAAAGTCTTTCCTGTAGAAAATTGTTACTGGTGATGAAACGTGGATATGGTACGGCAATCCCAAACGCAAAAAACACAGGGTAGACCCCGGCGAAGCAACAACTTTGACACGGAAACGCAATATTCACTCCAAGAAAGCTCTGCTTGCATCTGGTGGGATATGAAGGGTGTGCTATATTATGAACTATTAGAACAGATTCAGACTGTTACTGCTGATCGCTACAAGCAACAATTGCTGCGATTGAACCAAGAAATCTGTCGGAAACGTCCATTGAGAGGTAAAGGATTGTGTCCCGTGAAATTACTGCACGACAACGCTAGACCACATGTCGCGAAATCTGTCAAGATAACATTATTGGCTATTGACTGGGAAGTTTTGGAGCACCCGGCGTCTAGTCCCGACATAGCCCCTTCAGATTATCATTTGTTCCGATCGATGCAACATGGTTTGTCTGCTGTACGGTTTCGGACATGTGACGAAGTGCAAAAATGGGTTGACGACTTCATCGCGTCACACGACGAAGTATTCTTCATGGCTGGAATCCGTCAGCTGCCCGACAGATGGCGGAAGGTGATAGGTAATGGCGGCGCATATTTTGATTCCCGAAGTTATTGTTGTTTTCTCTCAAATTACATGTTGCGTTGTCTTAAGACGCTTTAAAACTCATTTGTACACTTAATACACAACGGTTTGTGAAAATTGTAACAGAATGAAGGACTGCTGGTATTAGATTCGCTTGAAACTTACAGAATATGTATAAATGCTGGGACATTGAAATGACTAAAGTGCCAGTAAAAATGCGCATGCGGTGTCGGAGCAGCGCCCTCTGAACTGTCCGGTCTTTGGTATATAAAGAGTTGTCTCAAACGAGATGTTGCAATTAGTGAAGAGCCGACATTGAGTCGTAAGGGTGTTCCTTGTGTCTCACTATGCCCCGTCGCCGACGAAGGTGGTATTATGAACACGTGTAGGACTTTGCCCGAGGAAGGATTGTTGAGATGAGAGAAGCTGGATTTTTCTACCGCGAAATTGCCACTCGTACGGAACGAAACGCCAGTACAGTGATGCAAACGTGGTGTTAGTGGACAAATGAGGCTCGGGTGCACAGAAATCCTGGAAATAGACCCCAAAAATCGCACGATTGCGCTTGATGAAACTCTACCACATGGTAGTGACCGATCGCACAGCGACATCCACGGGTTAACGCAGCAGTGGAGCACTGTCATAGGACAGGCTTTGTCCTCCAGCACAGTTCAACGTCGTCTGCTTAACAGAGGACTGATCGCTAGCAGCCCATTGCTGCCCTTCCTTTGACTCTCAACCACAGACGCCTCTGGCTGCAGAGGGGTATCGAGCAGCCATTAGCATGCTGATTCGTAACAGCTCGTGTTTTCTGACGAGTCACGATTCAACTTGATGCACCATGATGGTCGCATACGTGAAAATCATCTAAATACGTGGCGTCAGTTGAGTAAATAAATCCATCGCTCTTTCCACTTTAAGCAACCAACGCACACCAACCGAAAAATTTTGACGGCGGCCGAATAACAATTTTTCGGGATGGATTTATTTACTCATGGTCGCATACGTGTTCGAAGACATCGTGGTGAACGACACTTTGCAGCGTCACACAAGCCCAACACCAAGCGTCATGATTTGGAGCTCCATTGGGCTCAATTCCTGATGCAAATTGAGGGAGCCCTCAACAGCTAGCAATGCATCAGGGATGTTTTAGAGGCAGAAGTGATATCCCTTACTTCAGAGCTGTCCTGGCTCTATATTCCACCAGGATAACGCTCGGCGCACATGTGACCCGGAATGTCCAAGACCTCTTCCATGCACGGCAGATACCGCTTCCTCCCTGGCCTGCACGTTTGCCAGATATGTCCCCAATCGGACATGTCTGAGACATGGTAGGTAAGCGAATGGCCCGTCAAGCGCCTCCGCCAGTCACCACATATGCACTCTGGTCTCACATTGAAACAGCTGCCAGGACGATATCAGCAACCTCTTCCATAAAATGCCACGTCATGTAGAGGCTGTTATTTTTGTTCGAGGTGGCTTCACACGATACTGAGTTTTGAAGCAAAAATATCTTGTATAGCTTTACAAATGCAATCAGTTATCTGCTGTAACATGAGGAGTGATATAAATTTCATTTGAATAGCGCACTTCTTTCTTGGTGTTGCAATTTTCACAAACAGTAGTATATATGAAACACAAATAACATAATGCCACAACGTTTTGTCGCATATATAGTGAAAAATTTTGCCCTTAACTCTGTTATAAAAAACAAAACAAAAAACGACGCAGGTCTCTGTTTCTTCGTCCCCCGAAGAACACCTTTCTGTTCATTAAATTCTGAAGGATGTGTATAGTGTAAACACCTGTAAGACACAACACCTTATAAAAATTGCATTCATTGAACTGGTATTTCTTTCACATTCTCTTGTTAATGCACATACATAGGGACTATTACTGTGGCTGTAAAAAAAAAAGGCCTCAAGTTGTCCGGATTAGCAGCTTTCCCGTCATCCAGTTTTTAGCACGTCTATTGTAAAAAAAGATCGTGCTTATGTTACCGGTTTGTCCGTCCGTCCGTCTGTATCCACGATATCTCTACAACTATTAGTCCTATTTGAAAAATTATTTTTGCATTGGGAAGCTTGAAATATGCGAATGATTATCCTGCATTTCGTTTTTTTTTTACTATGTACAATTTCGCCGCTAGAGGGCGTAAATGCAGATGACGTGGAATTCAAAAATACGTTTTATTCCACATATTTGCTTCTAAACATCCGATTGAAAAAATTCTTTTATCTTTCGATTCCATTTATGTCGAAGAGTATTTTAGATATATTTACTTTTTCAAATTACCAATAGATTTTCCGCTAGGGGACGTAAAAGTAAATTACATTTTTCCCAATATCTCTTCTTCTAAATTTTCGATTTGAAAAATTTTTTCTTCAGTGGATACACCTCCGGAAGGAAAATCTTTTGCATATAATTTCAAATTTTTGGTAAAGAATACTTTAGCCACCAGGGGGCGTAAGGTAAAATTTTGCTTCTGATGTATTTGCCATAAAATCTGAGCTTCTAAAATATCGATTGAAAAAATTCTTTCGTGGACTGATGCCACTCACGTCGATAAACCTTTTCGGAATATTTTATTCTTAAAATATTCCATGGTTTCTCCGCCAGGGGGCGTAGATGTATATCTTATTTTGTCAATATCTCTACTTCTTGGAGTCCGATTTGAAAAATTCCTTCTTTGTTGGATAGTGTTTTCAGTGTGACAAGTTTTTCACATAATTTCAAAATTTTCAAGTAATTCATAGACTTTCCGCTAGGGGCGTAGAGATAAATTCGTTTCCCCCTATATCTCTGCTTCTAAATCTCCGATTTGAAAAATTCTTTCTACACCGGATACAGCTCCTGATGGGAAATCTTTTGCACATAATTTCTATTTTTTTTATTTGTAAAATGGCTTGGCCACCAGGTGGCGTAAGTCTTAATTTCCGCTTCTGAAGCATTTGCAGCAAAATATGAGCTTCTAAAATCTTGATTGAAAATAACGTCGTTTGTTGACCGGTACTACTCATGTCGACAAACCTTTTAGAAACATTTTCTTCTTAAAATAATGCATGGTTTCTACGCCAGGGGGCGTAGATGTATATCTTATTTTTGTCAATATCTCTACTTCTGGGAGTCCGATTTGAAAAATTTCTTCTTTGTTGGATAGTGTTTCCAATGCGAAATGTTTTCCCTATAAATTCAAAATATTCACGTAAATCATAGACTTTCCGTTATGGGGCACAAAGGTAAATTGCGTTTTCTGCATTATTTCTGTTTCTAAAACTCCGATTTGAAAAATTCTTTCTGTATCGCATACAAGGCCTGATGGAAAATATTTTTCACATAATTTCTAATGTTTGGTAGAGAATGGTTTGGCCACCAGGGGGCATAAGTGTTAATTTCTGCTTCTGATGTATTTGTAGCAAAACCTGGGCTCCTGAAAACTCGACTAATTTTTTTTTTTTTCTTTGACCGTTACCGCTCATATGGGAAACCTTTTGAGAATACTTTCTTCCTAAAATAATGCATGGTTTTCCCACCAGGGGTCGTAAAGTCACATCTTATTTTTGTCAATATCTCTGTTTCTAAGAGTCCGATTTGAAAAATTATTTCTGTGTTGAGAGAGCGTTTCCGGTGCGAAATGTTTCTCATATAAATTCATGTTTTTCTTAACGCACAAGCCTGCAACCAGAAGGCGTAAGCTTACGATTCTGTTTACAGCAATATCTGAGGGTTTAAAAACCCGATTGAAAAACTTCTTTCTTCCGTCAGATAGGCCTACTATTGTTTTCCATACCGGTTCCATTGACTTTGAATAGCTTTGATAAATTTAATTTGCGTCAGAACGGATTCAAAAAACGTGCTTATTACACCCGAAAATTCGGTGTCATCTTTCTTGTTATAAACTAAAACCACGAAAATCAGTTCCAATATTTTAGTGAAAATGTTTTAGTCAGTGAATAAACAAATACATCGCTCTTTCCACGTTTTAGCAAAACACAGCAACCGAAAAATTGTTATTCGGTCACCGCCTGGGAAGGCTAACGCGCTCGACTGGATATCGAGAACTCCGGGATTCATTTCCCCAGGGGTGACCGAATAACAATTTTTCGGTTGCTGTGTTTTGCTAAAACGTGGAAAGAGCGATGCATTTTCTTATTCCAAATATTTTAGTTATTTATTGAAAAAAATACAAAAAAAATCTTTTATTTTTGTTACTTCATTCAAAGCTGCCGTAAAACAATTCCTAGCTATTTCTTTAACTAATTTATAGGCAGTTCCCGCAAAAAAAAAAAAAAAAAAAAAAAAAATGGTAAAATCTCTTTCGTGAGTATGGAGCCCCCTCTCCGCAATGCTGTGGTTTACGGGACTCAGTGCGCCCCTATTTGCAGGTATAGCTTCTAGCCCGCACACATACACAGTCGAGTCACATTATTATGACCACATCGTACTTTTGACGTCAACAGCGCGCAGCCAATGAAAGAAGGCACGTGGCTGAGTTGGCTTAGAGGGTATGTAAGGTGTGCTGTGGGCAATCTGAAAACATGGCCCGCGGGTGGCCTAGTGGGCAACGTTCGTGACTTCTACGGGAAGGGCCTCAGGTTCGATCCCAGGCAGGTACGAACGCTCGATCCACTAAATACCAGCCGTGCACCGGATGGGCACGTTAAGTCGTCGGACCCCGGGTACTGGCCCCCGGTAATAAAGAAGGGCGTCTTCCTCCCCCTTTCTTCTTCGCTTCCGGGTTACTTTCCTATCGGGCACTCTAGCCATAATCTCCTAGTTTCCTATTTCTAAGGGTTGTTTAAGACCTGGGGTCAGACACTCCCTTCCTAAAATCCTCTACATATGATCATTTGATCTGAAAACATATCACTCGTTGCTGTCATGCGGATAAAAGGAGCCATTTATCAGATTTACAAAAGGGATGATTATCGGCGTTCGGGCCAAGGGTAGCAGCATTTCTGAAACAACGCAGTCTGTGAACTGTTCGCATGTTCCTGTGGTTAAAGTGTATCGTGATTTGGAGAAATGGCAACATTGCGAATAAGCGATGTGGAAACTGCGGAGCACCATGTGACATTGATCTGAGAGGTGACCGTCGGATTCGAAAGTGCGTGACAGCCGATTGACACGCTACGGTAAATACGGAAAAATCTGAAATGGACTTTTCTGAAATAAACGGAATTTCTGTCTACTGAGAATCTGTGAAAATACGGGTTAAAATAAACGGGCACTTTTAAAAACGGAAATTTCTTGAAAAGACGGATACCTACCGGCAACTTTGCTGCACATTATTTTCAAAAATTTCCGTGAATTCACACTACTTAATTTTTACAGAGTGTGGTAGAGGACAATCTGGGGACGAACCCTATTAAAAATGCGCGAAATGGGGTCAAACATCAGGATATATCCGTTCCATCGCCATTATGCGTCATAACTTATGTAAAAATGTTTCGATTGCGACAAAACTTCATCATGTTGTTCCGTAGATATACTGAACCGGTTCTGTTGAATATCATCGAAATGGGGTCAAAGGTCAGGGCACAGGAGCGAGATTTATTCCACAGCCATTATCCTCATAACTTGAGTAATGATTTCTGGTATGTTGGAAGCGTATCATAATCAATGCATTGCATGGTTTTACTAACTTGTTTTAATGTAAATTTGGGTCTCTTGATTGCCAATTAAATTTAAGTGTTGAGATTGTGGTAAAAATAGATAACTAACAAGAAGGCACAATGGAAGTCTGCATATGGTGTTTTTAGTGCTCGAAATGGAAATTTTGAAGTGCCGGTATGCTCATATTTAGCTAAAAATCATCTGGAAAAAATACCTCCGCCAGAAAATCACAAAAACTGAAAAAGTAAAAAAAAAAAAAAAAAAAATCTCTGGAGGAAAAATCTCTATGTTTTAAAATGTAATTGACAATTCCGGGGATACTATTGCACCATAAGTCAGAAACGATAGCTGTAGATTTCAGTTGATTGGTTGGTTTGTGGATCCAGTTGATTGGTTGGTTTGTGGATACTTATACTACGTCGCGGACTGATGGATTTACGAGACTTCTGAACCTGGGTTAATCATTGATTCAGCTGGACTTGAACCCAGAACTTTCAGGTCCGATGCCGAGAAGACAGCCCCCTTCCAATAGGGATTTTCATGAAGTAGAAAGACGGATAATTAGAATCTCCGTAATCAGAATGAATATGCAGTTTTTAATTAATAGCAATCTCACCACTCTAAAAAGTCCGAAGTGGGGAAAAGTTTATACTCATTGCTGCAAAACTATAATTTCTGTTTAATCTATTACTCCCAATTCTTCATTCTATAAAGAAGTTTTTCAAACTGAATATGTTAAATTAATGACATTATGAAAATTACAGACGTCTTAAGTGGGATGAACGGGGGCTTGGGCAAGATGTGATCATACCCTACGCGTAGCATCATTCCGTCCTTTGAAGGATTGAACTTGTAGCTCATGTGTAGGCTACACCACTCCCCTGTCCTATACAATTCCCACAGACCTATTTCTCAAGGGCAAGAGGCACATAAGGTTTCTACGGTATGTTTAAGAATGAGCGCTCATAAGTCAGGGACAAAAAAATAATATATATATATATATGTATATCATCATCATCATCATTGTCAATCATTATCAATCCACTGCTGGACGAAGGTCTCCCCAAGTTTCTTCCACAACGGTCTATCTTGTGCCAGTCTCCTCCATGTTACTCCCGCATACTTTCGAATTTCATCCACCCATCTTCCATGTGGTCTTCTTCTGGGACTTTTCCTGTACCTTGGAATCCAATCTAAAATTTCGGCTGTCCATCGATGGTCTGTCCTTCTGGCAGTATGTTCAGCCCATTGCCATTTCAGGGATTTAACTCTGATCATGATGTCTTCCACTCTTGTCATTTTCCTGATCCACGAGTTCCTCTTCTTATCTCTCCTGGTTACACCAAGCATGCACCTCTCCATGCTGCTTTGAGTTGTCTGCAACCTTTGTATGCCTCTTTTAGTTAATTTTTACACGTCTCTGCACCATACGTAAGCACTGGAAGGATGCATTGATCAAACACTTTTCTTTTAAGACATAATGGCATATTGCTCTTGAAAATTATGCTGTTTCTTCCAAAAGCTCTCCAGGCAAGTTTTGTACGCCGATTAATTTCTTCATCAACGTGACCCTCACTTGATATCTGCTGTCCAAGATAAAAGTACGTGTCTGTTATCTCCAGGTTTTCTCCATCAATCGATAAATCTTCATTTCTTGTAAAAGCATTGAACATCACTTTTGTCTTCTGAAAGTTCATTTTTAATCCCACTCCTTTACTCTTGTCAGCAAGTTCCTGGATCATACTCTGCAGCTTTAATGGGGTAGTTGCAAAAATGACTACGTCATCAGCAAAATGAAGGTGGGTTAGATAATCTCCATTAAACTTTATCCCTTTGTTTTCCCAGTTCAGTGATTGAAAGACACTTTCCAATGTGGCAATAAAGAGCTTCGGAGAAATGGTGTCACCTTGTCTCACTCTCTTTCCAATTTTTATGTGTGTTGTATTTTCAAACAGCCGAATCTTTGCACTTGCATTTTCATAGATGTTATTAATAATATTAATGTATGCATCTTCAATACTGCAGGATTTCAAAGCCATTGTAACTGCTGATGGTTTCACCGAATCAAAGGCTTTTTCATAATCGATAAAAGCCATGCACAGTGGAAGTTCATATTCCCTCGCTCTTTCAATTATTTCTCTCAGAACGTGAACATGATCTATTGTGCTGTAGCCACTCCTAAATCCAGCTGGTTCTCTCGGTTGAGCTACGTCCAGTGTTACCTTCAAGCGGTGCGAAACAACTTTAGTGAAGATTTTATAAACCACTGATAGGAGGCTGATAGGTCTGTAGTTCCCAAGATCCTCAATGTCACCTTTTTTATGTAGCAGGATCATTGTAGCGTTGTTCCAATCCTCAGGAATCTTCCCTTCATTAAGGCATCGAGTGAAAATTTGGGGGAGTACTGTTTCGATTTCTCCACTTGCTTCTTGTATGATGTTTACAGTAATTCCATCTTCTCCTGGAGCTTTTCCCCCGTTTCATGTTCTTGATTGCATGTGCAACTTCTGCAGGGAGGACTGGAAGAACTCTGGTACTGGTACCTTTCATGATTTCTGGAGTACATGTATCATCCCTTTCATATAATTTGGAGTAGAAATCTTTCACTCTTGACAAAATTTTGCCTCTATTTCTTGTTACAGAACCATCTTCTTTTCTCAGTGCTATAATCTGTTTTCTTCCCTTGCTGAGATGTCCCTTTGCTATCTGTAGGCTTTGGTTGCCTTCAATTGCTTTCCTCACTAGTTCACAGTTGAATTTCCTTACGTCTTCAGTGATACTTTTTCGTACTGTCTTGCATAGCTCTATATATTCCACTTTGGAAGTCACATCTTCTTTAGTTGTCCTCGTCTGTCTTCTTTTTTGCATCAACATTTTGTTTTTTCCTAATAATTTGTTCACATGCAACTTGTTCTTAAACCCAGCTAATTTTGTTGCTGTTTCCATAAGAGCTTTAGTTACTTTTCTGTTAACTTCAGAAATATCCACTTCTTCCGATGTTAGGCCCTCTAAAGCAAAGAATCTTTTCTTCAGTTCCAACTTGAAGGCATTTTGGTGTTTTTTGTCGGTTATGTCAATACATTTTGTTTGTCTTATGAGCTTGCCACGTTCGAGTTTAGTCTTGAGGTGCATCTTACATCTCGCCAATCTATGGTCACTACCTGTGTTGAACTTGTTTAGCACACTGCAGTCTTCTATGACGAATTTTTTGTTACACATAATAAAATCAATTTCACTTGTCTTCCCACTTGGATGTCTCCATGTCCATTTCCTGTGTGGCTTTTTCTTGAAAAAAGAGTTCAAGATAAAAAAACCCTTCTGTCTCTGCAAACTCTACGAGAGTATTTCCACGCTGGTTTCTGTTTCAGTGACCGAATTTACCTACTGAACTTTCATTCTGTTGCCGTTGCCCTATTTTTGCATTGAAATCTCCCATAATTATCTTTAAGTGCTGCTTACCTTTATTATTTAGATGACGAATTTCCTCATAAAGTTCTTCAATTTCTTCTTCAGGATGACTTGTGGTGGGCGCATAAGTTTGAATAATCTGAGCCTGGTATCTTCTCGAGAGTTGGATAACGAGTCGTGCAGCTCTGTCAGAGGAACTTTCAACTTCTACAACTTTATCCTTCAGTTTTTTGTTTATTAAAAATGCAACACCACTAGTTCTGCCAGTATCTGTCCCACGATAGTAGAAGAGATGTCCACTTTTCAGTTCAACGAGATCTTCTCCTTTCCTCCTTACCTCACTTAGCCCCACGATGTCCCACTTGATCCTTTGTAGTTCCTCTTCCAATTCAAGAAGCCTTGAATCAGAAGATAGGGAGCGTCCATTATACGTAGCCAAGGTCAGCATCAGATGGCAGCCGAGTCCGGTCCTCCGGGGATGCTTAGCACCCTCTGCCTTCATGTCGCACTGGCCGCTGCCTTGGCCAGGTACATTCCAGCTGCCGGAGACTGAGGGCCAAGATTTAAGTTGTGTCATTTTGGATATATATATATAATAATGATTTCTGCAGTTCGCACTACTAAAATTAGTGCCAGTATGTAAATTCCGGGTAAAAAAAGAGCCGGTATGAAATACTAGGAAAAAGAAGTGCCGGTATGCTATACAGGCGTACACCGTCCAAGCGCTATTCCTTAGCGCTTCAGCCCATGAGACACGCAGCCGAGCTTGATGACGTAGCTGCTCCGGCTGGCCTTCGGAAGTCATGAGCTATGGGGAACTGTGCTCTAAAAGAGCATCATAGGAAAGGCAGTTTCAGTCAATGTTATTACCGTATTTAACATGTTACAGTGTGTCATCTATTGCAATGCGCACTAAAATATTAGAAATTGTCTTTTTCGAAAACAAAAGTTAAGGATTTTGGGTCCTAAAATCGGAAAACATTGATGTAATAGTGTAAATGCGATAATTTTAAATGAACAATTTCTGTCATTAATGCTTTTTTTAAAAGTATTTTGCTTACTATACTAACTACATTTTTCTGATGTCAAAAACTCAGTGTATCATCATTTTTTTTTTTTTTTTAGTAATTTCCTAGAAAAGTTTAGTGGTTTAAAACCTTTTTCTCTCTGTCACAAACACTAGTTGTTTAAAACTTTTAAGACACGGAAAGTTATTGAGTTCTGCAAACTCCGCAAAAGTAGTTCAAACACCCCGTTAATGTATAAAATAAAAATTATTTACTTACATTTTGTATCCATCATGATTTTTGAAGGACACTGAGTTTAAAAAGCGGTGAACAAAATTTACTTCATGAAATGAAGGTATGCTCGTTATTGCACAAACTGGAAAATGTTTTTTTCCATTGTACAAAATGTAAAACTGTTTTCTTCATCACCCAAATGAAAAAATAAAAACAAAAAAAACCATGTTTTTTCTGACTGCATTTGAGTCAGCCCAGTTTTTTCTTCATTTTTTGCTTAGCTTTCCTGCGCCGCACTAATAATGAATTTTGTTCAGCTAACGAATTCGAATAAATGTTCGTATTCTGCAAAACCGACAAATAGCATCTTTGTTGACAGGTAGAAAACTTTTTTATCGATCATTTATGAGTTCCCTATAACACCTTTTCCTTTTTTTTAAATGTCCTGTCGTGAACTGCGCAGAAAATCTTTTCAAACTGTTTAATAATATTATTCCAAGAACATGATGGTATACTGTCAAACAGCCAACAGATATTATCTTGAACAGAATTAGTTTCGGGGCAGTTTTTTAAAATAGTTCCTAAAGAAGGATCTTTATCGGGTTCCGATAGAGGTCCTTCTTATAAACACGAAAGGACATGGAAAACAATGTCCTGTCCTTTCGTGTTTATATGCGTATTTCAGCACGTCACAGCGGCACATGATGTCATTTCGTTAAAAAACAAAACAAAAAAAAAACGGAAATAATAATCAACACTAAGTGTACAACTTAAGTAAAACACAACGTGAAACGAATGCTATATACAGGGTATCCCGGAACTTCGTGTACAAACTTGGAGGGAAGGTAGAGAACAGCGTTAGGAACCAGAACTAAATAGGAAAGCATGGGCGGAAACGTCACCCCCACGTGAGAAAGAGACACAAAGACACAGTAAGGCCACAATACAGAAAGCAGTGTAAAACGCTTTATTACACAACAAAAGAGTACAATGTAGGACTTACAAGCATCACAGGAGGTGTTCGAAATTGCGCCCATTGGCCTGGATGCACGCATGACACCTACGCGACATGGATTGGCGAACATTGTCGAAGATACCTGGCGTTTCACGGATCGTAGCAGCAGCGATGGAGATTCGTGCCACCAGGTCCATTTCAGAATTTACTGGCGTATCGTACACAATGCTCTTCATGGCACCCCAGAGATAATAATCAAGAGGAGATAAATCAGGTGATCTGGGGGCCATTCGACGGGACCGCCACGCCCAATCCACTTTGTTCCAAATGTCCGGTCCAAATGGTCACGTACGCACCTTGCGTAATGAGATGGCGCCCCATCATGTTGCAACCATATTCCGCGTCGAACATGTGCGGGGACATCGTGCAGCATTTCCGAAAAAACCTCCTGAAGAAAGACGAGATACTTGCGAGCGTCCAGTCGAGGTGGTACGATGTATGGCCCGACTGAACTGTCCGCCACGATACCCGTCCACACATTAACAGTGAAACGTTGTTGCGCGGCTCGTTGTCGGCCCACATGTGCGCGTTGTGCGTGTTGAACACCCCGTCACGTAAAAAGGTTGCTTCATGACTGCTTTCTGTATTGTGGCCTTATTGTGTCTTTGTGTCTCACGAGATACTTGCGAGCGTCCAGTCGAGGTGGTACGATGTATGGCCCGACTGAACTGTCCGCCACGATACCCGTCCACACATTAACAGTGAAACGTTGTTGCGCGGCTCGTTGTCGGCCCACATGTGCGCGTTGTGCGTGTTGAACACCCCGTCACGTGAAAAGGTTGCTTCATGACTGCTTTCTGTATTGTGGCCTTACTGTGTCTTTGTGTCTCTTTCTCACGTGAGGGTGACGTTTCCGCATATGCTTTCCTATTTAATTCTGGTTTCTAACGCTGTTCTCTACCTCCTCCAAGTTTGTACACGAAGTTCCGGGACACCCTGTATATAAATAAACCAAGAACAAGCGCGGGCGTGCAAAACCATAATAGACGAAAATTTGGTCTTGTAGGGAAGTTGACCAACGAAGCTCAGGGAGCAGGCCAGCGCAATGACGTAGGGCACAAGTAGTCAACCTGTTTTCCACCCACCCTTCCAGACACGGGTCGGCATTCAGTTCCTCAAAGGGACGGACTAGCCCTTCTCTCTGTAAAGCCTTGACACCGTCCCATTTCGAGCACTGGGTGTTTGTATATGTCATTCTTAGTTACAATTTCTGTTTTTGCTGCCCCGGTGGCGCAGTGGTCTAAGCGCTGGCTTATGATCATTCATCCGAGAAGGGATGTGGGTTCGAGCTCTGATGAGGTATGGATCTTGTGTTTGTCTAACGGCCCTGGCCCCCTGCCTTCCCTGGAACCAGTAGCCCTAAATTAGGGACAGGCGACTGCCTGTAGCACGCTGAGTTCCTCACGGCGGAAGTTAAACCTTCAATCAAAAGAAAAAAAAATATGTTTGCCCCATCTTGAAAACTAAGCTGTAAACGCCTATGCTTGTGTACTTTTTACGACAGCAACGGAAATTCCTGAAGGTATAACTATCATTGGCAATGCTTGCACACCCATTTTGGAGCGATTGTGGAAGAGGATTGTTCGTGTCACGTCTGAGTACAAAGACGGGCAATGGTTCTTTCTTCATGATAACGCACCCGCACACAGAACAGTCAGTGTACAGCAATTCTGGCACGAAAACAAGTGTGTGTACTCAACCCCCCCCCCCCCCATCACCCTATCATCCAGATTTGTCACTGTGTGACTACTTTCTATTTTCTAAATTAAAGCTTCTTTTAAAAGGAAAAGTCTTTCAAGACTTTGAAGACATACAAAGAACTGTGACATCCGCTCTTTACTCCATATCAAAAGATGACCTCTGCAAGTTCTCCTTTTCGTCGGCTGATCGTGCCACTTGTATTAAAGCAGGAGGAATGTACACTCAATGCTGTAGTCGTAAAATCAGCAGATATACAAAATCAGCAGATATACTATGTGCAAATCCTAAAAAATCAGAGGTTTATACTACATGTATAAAAAAAAAAAAAAAAAAAAAGGCACGGTACCCTCTTGGGGTTACCGTGCCATTTTAAAAATTATGACTATGGTATGAATAAAGTATATTCTACTCTCTTCTGTCAATCATGACATGTTGAAGAGCATGCACAAGATTATTTCCAGTGACCCTAAACTAGGGACGGTCGACTGCTTATAGCCCATTGAGTTGCTCACGGTGGTCGTTAAACCTCCAATAAAAAAAAAACTGACGAGATAAGTCCTTACAGCACTGTTCTTCTCTAGAATAAACTCTTGATCTACTATCACTTGCTGAACGATGATTCATCAACCAAGATCTTACATATTTTTTTTTTTGGATTAAATCGTTCAATGGGCGGTCCATTTGAATTTATGAACGTCAGGTTAGATGCATTGGAGATTAACATAGATGGTCTGAGATCGGTTATAATGTTGTTCATTAAACTGAATCCTCGTTCGCATTCAGCTGTCGAACAAGGCAGAGTTGAAATCGTTCTTAAGAGAGGTTTTAAGTTTTCTGGTACAACTTGGACGTTTTCAGTATATTCTCTCAGTCTCTGAATAGCTTGCATTTCATCAACATTAAAACGTCTACAGATTCGCCTTGTTTCTGGTTCACCATAGCGCACGTCGTGTGTTTTAATATTTATTCGCTCTAATGAAGAAATATCTTTAAGAAGTTGTACGTTTTCACTGTTTGAATCTGAACACAGTCTTGATTTCATCCTGTCAACGGTGCTTTGAATAAACTGGTTTGGTTAATAGGTACAATTTTGTTGCTAGGAATCAATGGGATATTTTTAAGTAATAATTCTTCTTTCTCTGCTAATACTAAATGAGTTTTTTCCTCAGAATTTTCATCGAAGCTCTCTATAATTCTTATGGTTCTTTTTATTAGATGTTCAGCTCTTGGCATCGATGTTGTTCGAGATTGAAGTTCTGTTGATAATATAGACATTGAAGGTATACGCTATTCTGTCAAAAAAAAAAAAAAAGCAGAGGGTATACCGCCGTATACCCTCCACTACAGCCCTGTGTACACTGTAAAAAAAATAAGTGGTGTGAATTCACGGAAATTTTCTGAAAATAACGAAATTTCTGAAATTTTCTGAAAATAACGTGCAGCAAAGTTGCCGGTTGGTGTCCGTCTTTTTCAGAAATTTCCGTTTCTAAAAGTGCCCGCTTGTTTTAACTTCCGTATTTTCACAGATTTTCCGTAGTCAAAATTTACTTTTACTTCAGAAAAGTCCATTTCAGGTGGTTCCGTATTTAAACTGGAATTCTCTCAAAATCGACAACCCTGCATTTCGCAGCCCTTATCCCAGATAATCCTTCCGCTAGAGGATCGAACCCCCGTCATTTTGAATGATAAATAGTCTTGGTGGTGGTCAACAGGCAACGCATGCCTTTAACCACTGAGCCACTAACTCTCGGGAACCCCATTCACGCATATCATGAAACAAATTGTGCGACGATGATTTTTTTTTTTGTCGTTAATGTAAGTGATTTAGTTATTTTGTTTACTGTTGGACCTATTATTATTCTGAATAGGTTTGTAATATTTTTTTTTTCTGTAAGACTTTTCAAAATAAAGCATTTTTCATCGTGATTTTTCGAAGCAACAAAATGCTTTGCAACTTGATTTTTTTAAAACTAACAATGACTTTCAGTTATCTTTTAAAAAAGTGAAATGTACTTTTTATAGTATAACTTCACACACACACACACACACACACACACACACACACACACACACAAACTAAATATAAAATTTACTCTTGATAGCTAAATAACTTTTGTCTTAAGTTGTCGAAAGACTGATACATAGACATCCAATAATCATTTGTACAATAAGTCAAGTACCCGATTTCTTACAGTGACACAATGCATAATAAAAAGCTGGTGCATAAAATAGAGGAGAGGAGAAGAAATATTCTGTGCCACAATAAACAAATTTCATATGACATACTATCCATAATATCTGATCTCGCAAGGGTACTTCAAAATTCGACAGACGATTGAAATTTAAAAGTTAATTAAACCTCAAGTACTCTCACCAATCGCTCCTATTACCGGTAATTTCTCGTCATACGGATACGGAGAAAGTGAGAAAGGAGTTTTTCCGTACGAAAGAAATTGTGGAAAGGTTTCTGAAAATTCAGAATTTTTCGTCAACGCATCTTGAAAACGGTAATTTGCCGTCAATATAAGAAAAAACTGCGGAAAGGTTTCTGAAAATTCAGAATTTTCCTGTGGTACGAAAAATCCGTTAGATTCAGGTTTCTTTCTGTCATTTCACGGAAAAGATTGTATAATCATCATCATCATCATCGTAATCAACCACCATCACTCCACTGCTGGATGAAGGTCACCCCAAATTTCTTCCACAATTGTCTGTCTTGGGCCTGTCTCCTCCATGTCACTCCAGCATACTTTCGAATTTCGGCCTTCTTCTGCGTCTTTTCCTGTCCCTCGGAATCCAGTCTAAAATTTCGGTTGTCCATCGGTGGTCCGTTCTACTGGCAACATGTCTAGCCCATTGCCATTTCAGTTATTTCACTCTGGTCATGATGTCGTCCACTCCTGTCATTCTTCTTATTTTTCCTGGTTACACCAAGCATGAAATCCCTCCACGCGTCTTTGAGTTGTCTGCAGTCTTTGTATGTCTTTTTTAGTTAAGGTCCATATCTCTGCTCTATACGTAAGCAGTGGCAGGATGCATTGATTAAACACTTTTCTTTTGAGACATAATGGCATACTGCTCTTAAAAATTATACTGTTTCTTCCAAAAGCTCTGCATCCAAGTTTTATACGCCGATTAATTTCTTCATCAATGTGACTCTCACTCGATATCTGCTGTCCAAGATAAATGTAGGAATCGGTTGTTTCAAGCTTTTCTCCATCAATCGATAAATCTTCGTTTCTTGTAAAAGCGTGGTACATCACTTTTGTCTTCTGAAAGTTCATTTTTAATCCCACTTCTTTACTCTTGTCAGCAAGTTCTTGAATCATACTCTGCAGCTCTGAAGGGGTAGTTGCAAAGATGACTACGTCATCAGCAAAACGCAGGTGAGTTAAGTAATATCCATTAATCTGTATCCCTTTGTTTTCACAGTTCAATGATTGAAAGACATTTTGCAATGTGGCGTTAAAGAGCTTGGGAGATATGGTGTCACCTTGTCTTACTCCCTTTCCAATTCTTCTTTGTGCTGTATCCTCAAATATCCGAACCGTTGCACTTGCATTTTCATAGATGTTATTAATAATGCTAATGTATGCATCTTCAATACCGCAGGATTTCAGAGCGATTGCAACTGCTGATGGTTTCACCGAATCAAAGGCTTTTTCATAATCGATAAAAGCCATGCACAATGGAAGTTCATATCCCCTCGTTGTTTCAATTAGTTCTCTCAGTACGTGGATATGATCTATTGTGCTGTAGCCATTCCTGAATCCAGCTTGTTCTCTCGGTTGAGCCATGTCCAGTGTTACCTTCAAGCGGTGTGAAAGAACTTTAGTGAAGATTTTATAAACCACTGAAAGGAGGCTGATGGGCCTGTAGTTCCTGAGATCCTCAACGTCACCTTTTTTATGAAGCAAGATCATTATAGCATTGTTCCAATCCTCAGGAATCTTCCCTTCATTAAGACATCTAGGGAAAACTTGGGCGAGTGTAGTTTCAATTTCTCCACCTGCTTCTTGTACGATGTCCACGGTAATTCCATCTTCTCCTGGAACTCTTCCCCGTTTCATGTTCTTAATTGCATATGTAACTTCTGCAGGGAGGATTGGAGGGGCTTTGGCGCTGGTACCTGTCGTAATGTCTGGAATAGATGTATCATCTCTTTCATATAGTTTTGAATAGAAATCTTTCACCCTTGTCAAAATTTCGCTTCTATTTCTTGTTACAGTACCATCTTCTTTTCTCAGAGCCAAAATCTATTTTCTTCCCTTACTGAAATGTCCTTTTGCTGGCTCTGGTTGTTTTCAACTGCTTTCCTCACTAGTTCACAATTGAATTCCTTTATGTCTTCAGTGATACCTTTTCGCACTGTCCTGCATAGCTCTATATATTCCACGTTGGAAGTTACGTCTTTATTTGTCCTCATCTCCCTTCTCTTTTGAAACAACATTTTTGTTTTTCCTGAAATTTTTTCACACGTGTCTTGTTCTTAGTTCCACTTATTTTTGTTGCTGTTTTCATAAGAGACTTGGTGAGTTCTCTGTTAACTCCAGAAATATCCACTTCTTCCGATGTTAGGCCTTCTAAAGTAGAGAATCTGTTCCTCGGTTCTAACTTGAAGGTATTATGGTGTTTTTTAAGGTTGGTTCCAAGTTATAATATGAAGTTACTCAAATCGATGTTCAAATTTTCATCCTTGGGAACACACTAATTGTGAAGGAAATGTGTACAAAAAGTTTTTTTCATTGGAAGTATAGGAAGCAAAATTACTTGACGTCCACCTTAAGGTGAATCCACTTACAATCTGTACCTTGTATTTGCAATGGGCAGACTTCTGTAGCCATGTTCTTCACAATTAAAGCGTTCCAAAAAGAGAAAATGTGAACATAGATAAAAATAACTTCATATTATAGCATAGTATACTTAATATTTCCAAAAACGTAACCATAATTATATTAAAAATCATTATTTTTTTCTTTTGGTGCTGTTGAGACCATAAAATAGATGGCGCGACGTGTGCATTGATGACGTCAGTAGAGAAACAAATGTTGGATAGCTTAATTATGGTTAAATTTTAGAAAATATTAATTATAGGCGGCTATAATAACGAAGCTATTTTTATCGATGTTCAAATTTTCATTCTTGGGAACGCATTAATTGTGAAGAAAATGGCTACAGAAGTTTGCCCATTGGAAATACAAGGCAAATATTTTAGGTGGATTCACCATAATATTGCCAAAAATGAACAAATGAATTTAAAAAAATAAAAATTGTGAAAGAGATTGGTACCTGGAATAGAAAAGAAGTGGCTTTTCTTGTAAAGTTTAAGTTAATGATTTTTCTTAGGAAGTACTCGTATTTTACGCCTTTGATTGCAAATAGTGATTCAAGCCTCAGGGTTTCGATATGAAGTTTCAAACTGGGTGTTCATTAAATATTTCCCGTACCTCTAAAAGTATAAAATAAAATAACAGTAAAAGCATTTGATGCATTGTCTTTTCCATCTTTGAGCTATACTAATAAAATGACGCCGTCTGTGCACGATATACACTAGGGCTCACCGTGGAACCTCCAGTTACGTTTAATTAAAATACACTGAGTATAAAGAACCTATAAGATCTTTCGGACACCCCGCAACGGGGTCCATCATCAGATACATAAAAAGAGGTAATTGGGCTGGATACAGACAATTTATAATATCACATTTGACGCAATTGCGAACTGCCATCTGGTCTTCAGCTGTAAATAATTGCAGAAATGTTCCTTCCCCATTGGCTTGCGATTGTCAAAGATCTACATACCTATTTAGCGTTATTTTTGAAACTTACTAGATAAGCTGCTCTCATTATTTTGCAAAGGGTAGACCGATTTCCAAAGAAGTAATATGGTTTTTAATAAAGGAATTTTTATTTGTATTGGACAAATATGAATCTTGGCATCGAGCAGACGTTGCAAAGGTAAAAGTGTGTTTAAATGTAGGTTGACATAGCCCGTAATCATATTTTTCTCCCGAAACACAAGAAAAGTGAAGAACGATTTCGATGGATGTAAGCGTAAGCGTCGGTGGTGTAACGGTTAGCATAGCTGCCTTCCAAGCAGTTGACCCGGGTTCGGCCGACGCAAACGGTGTTTCTTTTTTTTTAACCAAAAGTAGTGTGATATTTTAAAATGCCATGGTAGTCTTGTCCTGTTTCCTCCGTTTTATTGCATGTAGAAAGAAAAGGATGCTGCATAAATTGCGGTTATGTTTTGCCTTCCGCTTTTAGAATTTATACGCACTTTAAAGACAAAGTCTAAACAAAACTTTTAAATTGCAGGACTAAAGGTCTTCAGAAAATACTAATTTCAAATTCTTTTTCATTCGACAATTTCTTACACACTGTGACGTACCTGCCATCAGGACGCACACGACATAAAGGCAGATAGGAGTCAGAATGAACGTCTGCGTAGCTCAGTTGGTAGAGCGACTTGTTCCGGAATAAGCGGACTAGGGTTCGATTTCCACGTAGACCAAAAATGGCGGAGAAATTTACTTCGTTATAATGGCGCCCGAACTTTCCGGATGACCCGGCCGTTCAAAATCTCGCATTGATGTGATTTTTTTTTCCACACCGCGAGATAGGAAAAATCAGAGAATCCCTTCTCCAGCGCTTCGAAAAATAAAAATGTGTGATGTTGCATTCCACACACTAGATTGACTGGGAGTTCTCGAGTGCACGTTCTACAGCGGATGGCTGCCTCCAACGATTCATGGTCACGGCTGACCCGTGGGCCATGCCCCCGGCCCTCTTTCGGGGGGGGGATGTGACGTACCGACATAAAGGCAGATAGCAGTCAGAACAAAACGTCCGCGTAGCTCAATTGGTAGAGTGACTTATTCCGGAATGAGGGGATCCGGGTTCGAATCCTGGCGTGGACAGAAATGACGGAGAAATTTACTTCGTTATAACACATGAAAAAAATTTAACATTCACCGAATTGTGTGCAAAATGATGTGTTCTGGATATCAGAGCGTAATAAAGGTAAATAAGAAGACAGTTCATTTGAAAAAATAATTTTCAAATTCAGGTCACTGCACAGAAAGCAGAAATGTATTTTCTTATGAACCAAGGTGCAGAGAGAAACGTGTTACATGTTTGTTGAGCTTCTGTTGTGAGGATATGTATGCGCATGTTTGTATTCATTTCAACAAAAGTGCGTATTTCCAGTATTTTTGTAACAGCTAGAATTCTTATTCAAAATTTTCCCAAAATAAGGTAGCTCTGTGTCATAAACAGTAGAACAGAATAGTCAGGGCCAGATGGAGCTTTTGTGGAGCCCTGGGCGAAATTTCCTTATGGAGCACCTGGTGAAATTTCATTGAGTGTCCCGTAGCAAAATTTAATTGCAGGACCCGGAGTAAAATTTCATCGAGGGCACAAGAAAATAAATCTCATATTTTAAGGTGGACGTGTTGTGATTGTGCTCCCTATATTTCCAATGAAAAAAAGTTCGACCATATATCCTCCATATATCAAAATTAGCCCACTGATAGAAACATCCTAACTTATATTTTACAATCAATTTTTTGCAAAAAACTTTCCTGAACTATATTAAAAATCAATAACTTTACTTCGATGTAGTTATGATACTTGCTTACAGGTGGCGCCATTCTTCCATACCTCTACATCGAAGTAATGATATTGATTTTTAATATCGTTCAGTAAAGGTTTTTGCAAAAAACACCGATTGTACAATCTAAGTTAGGATGTTTTAAATTAGTGGGCTAATTTTGATTCATGGGAAATCTTTCTTCGCTGAGGAAATAAGGTTAAAAAAAAAAGGCATTTAGGCTACTTTAAACTTAAGAAAAAGACCATAATATGGATTGAAAGTTCCAAGGAGAGAGAGAGAGAAGGTAAAAAGTGTTAAAATCAACGATTTTCTTACCGGGGAGAGGGGGTTGAAGTTGTAGTGTGACTCTTATAAATACTTCTTCACAAAAAGATGAAAAGACCCTGCGTAACGAAATTTTTTGCGTGTATATTTTTGTGTAGCAAATAATAAGGATCCCTCTAAAATAAATTCGTATAAATAGTTTTTTACCCCTTGATACATATCTTAGTGATTGATTTTTAGTGCAAACTGGAGTAACTGACAAATTAGTGATTTTTTTAACTTTTATACACGCTCATAAATGAAAATCGCTTTTTTTTCTAGTGATGTTTTTAAAGTCACTGAATGATTGGCCTCCATATGTAGCCCGAAACCTAAGGCCGGATTAGGGGATGCGGGGTCTATAGGGGCTATAGCCTTGGGTCACACCATGACCAAGAGCCAATGAGGCATGCCTGGGCAAGTTAGTCATACGTTCTTTGGAGGCACACTCAGATGTCTTAGCCTATGGGCTCAATCAGGGGCGGTTTGGTTCACTGGGACACCGGGAGATGTCCCGGTGGCCCACTCGAGTAGTGGCCCACCTTGTCGTATTCGTTTTGTTTGGAATTTTGGAATGAACGTATAATTGTTTTGGTACTTATGAATAATAATCGTTAACTTCATTTGACATTTATTTCTGCCTGAAAAGTTACTTCCGTAAAAAGCATTTTATTCTATCAATAGTTTCGGCGTTTTTTCTAAATTGACATAGCAAAAATTTTCTGTATTTATGTGAGAAAGATGCCAGTTGATTAAGCACGATGTTATAATTAAGCAAAAGCTAACTAATGTTAGACGTAGGTTATTGTACTTGGAGTCCAGAGTCATTGGTAGGCCCTATCCTCCTTTTATAATATTGACAAAGACATTTCTTATGGTGGTGGTCCATCATCCGCATACCCTTATCTTGAGGGAGACACCTGTATCCGTTGTTGTGGTGCACCATCCTCACACCCTTATCCACAGACCGACGCAGATCACCAAGTAATTCTCCCACAAGATATTCTCCAATTCGTATCCCACCTACATTTATCTTAAATGAAACAATTTACCAGTCCTGATGAATGTGTCATATTAATGGGTAGACTTTAAAAAGGCGTTCGTTGAAGGAGGAGATACCAGTAACATTCCTCAGTAGGCGATTAGTCGCCAAATAAAAAAAAATAATTGCGTATGAAATTTGCTCTGTGGCACGTGCACATTTCAACTTTCAAAATGATATTTATTGTGATTCAATTATAAATAGGGTCTTCAGAAGGCTCTTACCATTACTTTTTTCGGCAAAACCAAGTTTTCCAAAGAAAAATATCTGGTACAAGACAACGTTGTGAGTTTAATTTGATGCTACATTCAATCACGAGCCGATTTCTGAAATTCTTTTACCGTTAAATTCTTGTTAAAATGTCTCCATGTTTGAATGCGTTGTACAACGCATATTTCAACACTTCTCTTTCATCCAGAATTTAACAGAATTAATATCATGAGGGAATTTATCAGGTGTTTTCCTGTAGGTACGTGCGTTTTCATCGTGACCGTAAGTCTAAAATTCGCAGCCTTGTTTGATCATCCCAATCCGCCCCTGGGCTCAATCAAATGTATTAGCCTAGGGACCAACTAAGGTCTTAATGCGACCACGGTCTCGTATGATTTTCACTTGGTCAGAAACAGAGGCTGGAAGATGAACAGATTTCAAGGCAGCTACTCACCTAAGGGTAAAGATTTCATGTCGCTGTGTACAGCAGGGTCGGAGCGACAGTTTCAGCTTAATCCGGCCCCGGTGTCGTATGATTTTCACTTGGTCAGAAACAGAGGCTGGAAGATGAACAGATTTCAAGGCAGCTACTCACCAAGGGTAAAGATTTCATGTCGCTGTGTACAGCAGGGTCGGAGAGACAGTTTCAGCTTAATCCAGCCCCGGTCTCGTATGATTTTCACTTTGTCAGAAACAGAGGATGGAAGATGAACAGATTTCAAGGCAGCTACTCACCAAGGCTAAAGATTTCATGTCGCTGTGTACAGCAGGGTCGGAGAGACAGTATCAGCTTAATCCGGCTCCGGTCTCGTATGATTTTCACTTGGTCAGAAACAGAGGATGGAAGATAAACAGATTTCAAGGCAGCTACTCACCAAGGGTAAAGATTTCATGTCGCTGTGTACAGCAGGGTCGGAGAGACAGTTTCAGCTTAATCCGGCCCCGGTGTCGTATGGTTTTCACTTGGTCAGAAACAGAGGCTGGAAGATGAACAGATTTCTAGGCAGCTACTCACCAAGGGCAAAGATTTCATGTCGCTGTGTACAGCAGGGTCGGAGCGACAGTTTCAGCTTAATCCGGCCCCGGTGTCGTATGATTTTCACTTGGTCAGAAACAGAGGCTGGAAGATGAACAGATTTCAAGGCAGCTACTCACTAAGGGTAAAGATTTCATGTCGCTGTGTACAGCAGGGTCGGAGTGACAGTTTCAGCTTAATCCGGCCCCGGTGTCGTATGATTTTCACTTGGTCAGAAACAGAGGCTGGAAGATGAACAGATTTCAAGGCAGCTACTCACCAAGGGTAAAGATTTCATGTCGCTGTGTACAGCAGGGTCGGAGAGACAGTTTCAGCTTAATCCAGCCCCGGTCTCGTATGATTTTCACTTTGTCAGAAACAGAGGATGGAAGATGAACAGATTTCAAGGCAGCTACTCACCAAGGCTAAAGATTTCATGTCGCTGTGTACAGCAGGGTCGGAGAGACAGTATCAGCTTAATCCGGCTCCGGTCTCGTATGATTTTCACTTGGTCAGAAACAGAGGATGGAAGATAAACAGATTTCAAGGCAGCTACTCACCAAGGGTAAAGATTTCATGTCGCTGTGTACAGCAGGGTCGGAGAGACAGTTTCAGCTTAATCCGGCCCCGGTGTCGTATGATTTTCACTTGGTCAGAAACAGAGGCTGGAAGATGAACAGATTTCTAGGCAGCTACTCACCAAGGGCAAAGATTTCATGTCGCTGTGTACAGCAGGGTCGGAGCGACAGTTTCAGCTTAATCCGGCCCCGGTGTCGTATGATTTTCACTTGGTCAGAAACAGAGGCTGGAAGATGAACAGATTTCAAGGCAGCTACTCACTAAGGGTAAAGATTTCATGTCGCTGTGTACAGCAGGGTCGGAGCGACAGTTTCAGCTTAATCCGGCCCCGGTGTCGTATGATTTTCACTTGGTCAGAAACAGAGGCTGGAAGATGAACAGATTTCAAGGCAGCTACTCACCAAGGGTAAAGATTTCATGTCGCTGTGTACAGCAGGGTCGGAGCGACAGTTTCAGCTTAATCCGGCCCCGGTGTCGTATGATTTTCACTTGGTCAGAAACAGAGGCTGGAAGATGAACAGATTTCAAGGCAGCTACTCACCAAGGGTAAAGATTTCATGTCGCTGTGTACAGCAGGGTCGGAGAGACAGTTTCAGCTTAATCCGGCCCCGGTGTCGTATGATTTTCACTTGGTCAGAAACAGAGGCTGGAAGATGAACAGATTTCAAGGCAGCTACTCACCAAGGGTAAAGATTTCATGTCGCTGTGTACAGCAGGGTCGGAGCGACAGTTTCAGCTTAATCCGGCCCCCGTCTCGTATGATTTTTACTTGGTCAGAAACAAAGGCTGGAAGGTGAACAGATTTCAAGGCAGCTACTCACCAAGGGCAAAGATTTCATGTTGCTGTGTACAGCAGGGTCGGAGAGACAGTTCCAGCTTAATCCGGCCCCCGTCTCGTATGATTTTCACTTGGTCAGAAACAGAGGCTGGAAAATGAACAGATTTCAAGGCAGCTACTCACCAAGGGTAAAGATTTCATGTCGCTGTGTACAGCAGGGTCGGAGCGACAGTTTCAGCTTAATCCAGCCCCGGTGTCGTATGATTTTCACTTGGTCAGAAACAGAGGCTGGAAGATGAACAGATTTCAAGGCAGCTACTCACCAAGGGTAAAGATTTCATGTCGCTGTGTACAGCAGGGTCGGAGCGACAGTTTCAGCTTAATCCGGCCCCCGTCTCGTATGATTTTTACTTGGTCAGAAACAAAGGCTGGAAGGTGAACAGATTTCAAGGCAGCTACTCACCAAGGGTAAAGATTTCATGTCGCTGTGTACAGCAGGGTCGGAGCGACAGTTTCAGCTTAATCCGGCCCCCGTCTCGTATGATTTTCACTTGGTCAGAAACAGAGGCTGGAAAATGAACAGATTTCAAGGCAGCTACTCACCAAGGGTAAAGATTTCATGTCGCTGTGTACAGCAGGGTCGGAGAGACAGTTTCAGCTTAATCCGGCCCCCGTCTCGTATGATTTTCACTTGGTCAGAAACAGAGGCTGGAAAATGAACAGATTTCAAGGCAGCTACTCACCAAGGGTAAAGATTTCATGTCGCTGTGTACAGCAGGGTCGGCGAGAGAGTTTCAGCTTTTTCACGTTATTCCCACACCTCCCAATTTGCACTTGAAACAGTTAATACTAATAGTAGAAGTTCCTTGTGTCTTCACATTGCATGACAAAAAAGATGCACTAAGAAAAGTATACAATGCTAAATCATTAAAAAATCCAAGACAAAAAGAGGAATTTTCAGTTCAATAAGTGGGAACTATACACCAATTATGCTCAAAATAATATAACTAAACTAATAATCCGAAATTTCTTGGCGTAGAACAGAAATAAAACTATGCTCATCTCCAATTGATGTGCGAAAGCTTGGAAAGTTTCATTTCTATTCTACGCCAAGAAATTTCGGATTATTAGTCTAGTTATACTATTTGGGGAATCTTAAGCTTTTAACTCTGTTCTTATGAGAACAATGAAAAATATTGTGACTTATTATGAAAACTCTGCAGATAATTTATTAGTTTGAAGAATGCACTACTTACCAGTGGCGCGCATATGAGTAATTTTATGGGGGGGGGGGGAGGATAAGAAAAATCCTTACCTTCTTCAAGGCTGTCAAACATTTTGGTAAATGTAGAAGATAATAAAATAAAAAAAATACTTAATAAAATCAATCATTAATATCTTATTATTTTTAAAAATGCTTAAAAAAGGTTTCGTCTACTTCAGTGTTTTAAATTTATCAAAAAATTGGCTATACCAACGGCTGGGGGAGGGGATTCAGCCCCCCCCCAGCCGAACGTAGCAAGGGCACCCATAAGGCGTGCCCTTGCTACGTGCTAATTATCACAATCAGAATGCTGCACCTTCGTGTTTTAAAGGACTTACTAATGATTCCCCGTCATAATTCTTGAGGGCTCACTCAAATGTCGTGGCCTTGGGGCCCATTCAAATGTGTTAGCTAGGGGCCCACTAAGGCCTTAATCCGGTTTTTTAAATATTTGGCTTGCACACAAAAAAATTGTTGAATATATAAAAGTAGGGGACCACAAAATGTTAAAATTGAATTTGCTACATCAAGAATGCGGAAAATATTAAGCTGTTACAATAACCATTTGAAATCTTCAACTCTCATTATCTGTATGGCGAAGGACGATGACCTATTCGAAAATGAAGAGGGATTAAAAAAAACCTTAAACTTACAAAAAAAAGTAATTATAAAAAAATTCTACCGAAAATGGTTTTGTTTTTATCTCTCCCGGTTGCCCCTATGATCCAGCCGGCCCTGAGAGTAGCGGAAAAGCTTACAGAGTTTCAGTTTGATAGCGAGATTTGGGTGTAAAGAAAATTTCTGTTTCCTGTTCAATATATATATATATATATATTTTTTTTTTTTTGGAATCGCCGTGACAGCTCAGCTCAATGAATTAGATTGTGTGCAGGAATGTAGTTATAAATAAAAAAAGTGCCTTAGCGGTGAATGATTTAAGAAAAACAATCTGGGAACAATTTCTTCAAAAGTTTCAAAAGTCCTGTGAAATTAAATTTGTTGTTTTTATTATTTAGTATCTTTATTAGATTTTTATTACTGATTACTTTCATCAATTGATATTAAAATTGCTTAACACGAGCAATTTTAAATAGATGAAAGAATGCAACGTGAGGGTTACATGCTAAGAATATCAAATTTTTATTTAAACATCGCTGTCGTTTTATACGACTCGGTACTGAGAATAATACATATTACTTACTTTGAACTACAAACGCAACTAACACAGTCACATTAATTCAGCATGACAAATACGCAGTTTTTCCTAAGATTATGAAGTGGATGTTGCAGAGTCCTTTTGTGATACCCGTTCTACTATATAATCTGCTAGAGCCCTCCTCCTCATCCGTGCCACTTTTTAAGTCGTCATAGCAACGAAGAGAAACAAATGTTTGTGACGTCACGCTTAGCTTTTCGTGTAGGTGATGTCATCATCTACACGCGCACAGTCCACGCGTATACCACTTATAATACAGTCCCTGGCCATAAGACCTGTTGGAATTTCGAGGTGGACGAGTTTTCTCTTCAGATCCTGATAGGGCATGCCCAAAGGAAGGATAAAATCTCGGGTAGAGATGTGGCAACCCGGGCATACATTTTATAGGACGCCATTTTGTTTTGGGTATACACGAGCACTAGTTAGTATTGAATTTCGCAATTTTCTGTTCTTTTCAGTATACCTATACAAAATACAACATGTTTTTCGGATTCCTCATAAAATTTCCTATAAGATAATAAGATAAGACTATTTTTACTCCTCTGGGACCATGGCTGTGAATATTGAAGGATAAAACAAAAAGAAAACGAAAAAAAGAAAAAAAAAAAAAAAACCGGACAAGATAGGAATAGATAATAATGTATTGAAGTATTACTATTAAATTACCATACATAAAGAATCACATATTATACGCAGTGTTAAACGGTCATTTTAAGCATTTTATACATGTTTCTGAATGTCATAAGACATGTTGCATTTGCAAAAGGACGTACGAGAAACATTGTTTCTGCGGCACCTGCATCGTTTTGTATCACAGCTTTTGCAAGTACTAATGCAAGGGTCTGGCGAAAATGATGAATCATCAGCATTGATTGTCCATCCAAAATCAGTTGAGCCTAATGGGTCGTCCATCATTAAGACGGTAGAGCCTGAGTATACCATGCAAAATGATCTTTTCAGGTGACTTTGAAATGAAGAGCTTGTGCAAAGGAAGCCTAGTAAGTTTGGAATGACAGCTTTGATCATTATTCCAAATCTAAGTGCATCAAATGTCTTGCACACCGAGCCTGGTTTTAAAACCTTCGCCAAGTACTCCTCGGCTAGCTTAAAGGATTGAATACTTGGAGGATAACACCTACCAAAATTGTGGAGATATTTTTCAGGTTCTGCCTTGAGCGGTGACAATTTGGTGCCTATCTTACTGGTCACATCAGAGCCTGTAAGAAAATGGTTAACAAGAAAGACTTCTGGGGTATCTATCCTGTCCACCAGAGTATGAATTGTTATGATATCTGATCCCGACTTTCTCATCCATAGTTCAGAGAGTCCATTTTCGTTAACAAACTTATAGAAATGAGTGAGTATCACAAAAACATCTGTGTGACTTGAAAGCACAACGATACGCTGTAAACCTTCTTTAATAGCGTGGAAAACACGAGTAATGCGTAAGACGGCCTCCGCAACAGTTACTAGAAGGGTATCCTCGATTTGTGTGAAGCTTCCATCTTTTATTGCTAAGGTTGGAGCAGGTCCACTTTCAGGCAACACTCCGCTGAGGATACCTTTCCATTGTCAATTAGCTGATACCTTCTTCACTCTCTTGCTCAGGGCATCTTGAGTCAGAATTTTGTTGTCATCTGATGCCCAAAGTCTTTCCACCTGTACCGGAAGCTTCGTAGTAGTGGCAATGGATGTCAACGGTAGTGGTTTCACAAAAGACCTTCTTTCTCTATCAGCAGTTTTGATTGACGATTGAAGGTAGCTCACAAAAACATAGTTTACACGATTGAATTTACAAACATTCTTAACATTGCTGTCAAAGATTTTAAACATATATTCAAATGTGTCATTTCCGTTAACTGACAACCTTCGAAACTGATTTATGACATCAACAACCACACTGCCTTTCAGGGTATGCTCTTTTAGAAATTCATGTCAGGAGTATCTAATATTTTGGTTAACTCAGACATCAGTTGAGACTTCATCGGTTTGACAGTAGCACCATTATCATTTAATAAGGCAGAACATGAAAAATCGTAGGTTTGAATTTCTGTCATTGTCATTCCTCTGCTTGGCAATATCAATTTTTCTGTGAATTTGCAAATGGTCTTTGATAGCATTTTTCAGTTTGCTTTTTTGTCTCCACATCTTGTTGAACTACACTTAGAAAAGAGGGTAGCCTTTGCTGACGAATAGGCGCCGATAGGGGTTTTGAGCGTGTTATAAACCTTTCCTTTTGAAACACGCAAAACACTTCTTGTGCCGTCATCAAAAATGGGAGCATCTTCTTAGCATTCAATGCTGGAACACATTCAATCGTAGTGAAGCCTAACTTCACCTTTTACAAGGTATGGGCTTTCTCTGATTTCAACATACTACTAGAGCATCTCTTCGATGTTGGCTTCCATTCTATATCCGAGGATTCCTGTTAACTCATTCATTATCAGCTTATATTCAACTGGTGTAATGTTCAGCAGCCTTTGAAATGTTTTTTTTAATGAGAAGGACTTCATGGTAAGCAAGCTCCCATTCAGCAATGCACTTCTTCCTTTTTATTTGGCCAATGATCCCTCCGGCCTACTTCTCAGAGCAGTTTATTGTTTGTTCGAGAGCCATGTAGATCCACACAGCATTAAACTTTTCATTTGTTCTTTGAACAACAAAAGGACCTTTTTTGAAATAGTCAAATACATCAGCATTACGAGTCTCAAGGTTAAGCATTTGCTCGAACAGTGAACCCCATCTCAAATAGATGACTCCATCAAAAATTTTAAACATTGGAAGGATTTCCTACACTGTTTGCATGTAGATGCTCCAGTTCCCCTCCCTGTCAGCTCTTATGAGGTTCTTCAAAAGACTGAGCAGATGCAAGAATCCCTCCAGTATTTGCACTGCTCGGAATTTTTAACTTGCTCCTGTATTAACAATTTCAGTATTTCTTCTTATGTTGCGATCAGCTCTTGGAACTTGAGTTGTTCTTCTTCCGTTGTTGAGCATTGCATAGAGTTGAGCACATCACTAACATTCGTAGCTAATTCGTCATCTTCTTCGATTGTATTTAAAAATGATTTCTGTTTAAGCCTCTCTACCACTTCTGCTAGCATAAACATTCCTTTTACTGACCTTACGTAATTGCTACCTTTGAGGACACTACTACTTTTGGACCAAATGCATGGTTTTCAATGAAAAGCTTTTCTAATCCGCTGCCCTTTATGTATTTTCCAATACATGCACGTATAATTTTTGTCATATGGAAAAATCCCAGAAGTAGCACAAGGTCTGGGAATTCACTTGTAATCAACTGGATTTCAGAGGCAGTCATCACATGAAAGTGGCAGTACTTGTTGATAGAGATGTAAAAGCAAGCTTTGGAAATTCTTCATACATGAATACACACAATCATATGCTGTCATTGGGTAAGGCAGTATTGGGAGAAAGCCGATACTTTGTAACGGAACATTTGCCTTTGAGATGATAGCATGAATTCCAGACTATGTCAATGTACTTTGGTTTGTTAATCCCCTAACACTTTGCAACATACTTATCAATGCCTCTTTTTTTTTAAATCTGCTTCCGTTTCATTAAGAGATGTGACGTACCTGCACCGCAGGACTCACATGAGATAAAGGCAGATAGCAGTGAGAGCACATGTCCGTGTAGCTCAGTTGGGAGAGCGACTTACTCTGGAGTGAGGGGCCTGAGTTCGATGCCCGGCGCGGGCAAACTTGTACGTTATACAATGGTACACGAACTCAGAAGCACGCCCGAGGAGTCTGATACGTTTAAAAACCTCACTTTGTCGTATTTCAGCAGCAGCCAAGATTTTTTATCTTCCTTCTGTTGTAGTTGTTGTCTTCTTTTCGTTGTGTTTTTGGAATAAAATACATTTTGAAATGTCCACATTTATTGAAGTTCCACTCGCTTGGCACAGCTGTAGGCAATCAAGTTGCTTGTTATCCTCCATTTCATTTACTCAGTCGAAAACAAACAAAATTCACATCAGTTAAATTTTTGGTTTAGAGAAATATAAGTATCCTTTCAAGAAATCACTAAATAAAATACAAAAAATGGTTAGCTTTTCATAAACTTGTTTTATTACTGGTTAAATAGTCCTATCTTATAGGAAATTTTATGAGGAATCCAAAAAACATGTCATATTTCCTATAGGTATATTGGAAAGAACAGAAAATTACGAAATTCAGTACTAGTGCGCGTATTGCCCAAAACAAAATGGCGTCCTATAAAATGTATGCCTTCCTTTGGGCATACCCTAACAGGATCTGAAGAGAAAACTCGTTCACCTCAAAATTCCGACGGGTCTTATGGCAAGGTACTGGACTATTAGCAACAAACACAGCTGCTGGTGTGACGTCATCTAATCCAAATCATTCTCACATGACGTCAGGGATGCGTTACGTCACACTGTCAACTCTAGAAACACGAAAAGTTTTTTTGTTTTTGTTTGGAGGTTTAACGACCACCGTGAGCAACTCAGTGGGTTATAAGCAGTTGCCCGTCCCTAATTTAGGGTCACTGGTTCCAGGGAAGGGAGACAGCCAGTGCTGTAAGAAAAATACAACATACATGCCTCACCGGGATTCGAACCCGGACCCCTTTCTGACGAATGATCAGAGGCTTAGACCACTGCGCCACCGGGGCGGCTACAAAAAACATTACATCAGGAATTTTAATTCACTACCTGAACCGGTATTTAGCCATATGTATGTGGCAACCTTAAGAGCACGACGATTTGACGACGTCAAGATAGAAAATATATCACGAAAAAGAACAGGGGAAATTGATACAGGGTTCGCAGTCAGTGTATACGAAAAATGTTGTGTACAAGGAAGTGCTGACGACATAGGGACTAAAAGTTTTGCAAAACACATAACAAACAGTCGTATCAAATTCCAAAACCGACTGCTTCGGAAATTTTCAGAAGGCTGTGAGCCAACGACGCCATCTGTTGACGTGGATCTCAAAAATTTAATAATTAAATGTCAATAATTTCTGTATCATAAATTTTATTTTCGTCAGTTATTATTGACGGGCTTTCATCTAGTTAGGAATAGGAGATTGAGCTCAGGAGTTTAGGTTGATTAGAGCCAACAGCCGGTGGCGAGCAGTTAAGTACAAAAGCAGTTTAGTTCTTGGTTTAACGACCACCAAGAGAAAGATGTAGTCATGTAGGGCTTTAGCAGTCATTCGACCCTAATTTGAGACCACTGGTTCCAGGAAAATGACAGAGCCAGCGCCATCTGACAAAAGCATCTCCCATGCTTCGAAATAGGACACATCTTTGGTAAATGGCCAGAAGTCAGCGCCTCAGACCACTCGACCATAGACATCTCTGAAGTGCGAACATTTGATTAAGATACTAAGTACGTTTGTATGGCGAACACAGGTTCCCTAATTTTGTATATTTGATCACCTAAAAAATTTCCTTTGCCCTACTTTTCTTTCCAGATAATCGCCTCAGCGCCGCTAAACCTCTTCTACATCACTGGTGCTGGCTATTGCGTTCGTTGTGTGTGTCTTTCATTAGAGAGGCTCAAAACTCTTCAGGGTAGGCGGCCCTCAAGCTACAGCACTGAGTCGGATATTTAGAAACAATAAACAATACAAAATTTGTCATAAATGAAACATCGAGCGGATCAAAAATTTATGTGCGTGAAAGCTTTATCAAATTTTGACATCTGCAAACACATTTAAATGCTAAATGAATATGAGGCATTGTTTTCAGCTTTACCAATCAGCCTGAGAAAATCAATTATTTCACTTTAATGTCAAGAGATGGCAGTAGCATATCATGTTAGCATATCTATGAATTAGTTAAATACTATTTTAGGAAGCTTAAAAGTGGATATAGCTGAGCATAACTTTTAGCTCTCTTCTTTCAGCGCAGTTGAATTATTGATAAAATGCAATCAAGACCTACAGTTTTTCTTTCTTTTAATACAGTCTACAACGGTTATAACTGTGAAAGCAATAGCACTTTTTTAATCTAATCATAGATGGCAGCACATGACCTATGCTTTAGATTTGAGAATAAGCTTTGGCATTGGTTTGAGATATTATTATACATTTATTAAAACGGAAAGTACATACTTGTTTTCGTTGGTTACGATCTACTCTTCTTTTTAATTAGCGTAACAATTTTTATTGCGCTAATTGACTCGGGTTTTAAATTAAGTTTTTCTAAACGATGCAATATCGTCTCAGTCAAATATCTGAAATGTACTTATTTCTTTACAAAAGCAAGAAACACGAAGTTTTTAATATTTATTCATAATACTTTTCGCATTATTTATTTACCGTTGCTAACAATTCTGCCTTCTTTTCAAAAAAAAAAAATCGTTGACTGATAATGAATGTAAATCCACAGGTCTAAATCAATGTTTTAAGCTACTTTTTTTTATGTAGATTTGAAGAATAGGTAGATAGATACGAGTACATATACTGATTGAAAATAATTTTGAAATATTAAAAAAAACTGATTATTTCCGGTTAATATTTATATACTTTGGTCATAAAAGCTGTTGTTGCTTATACATTTTATAGATCATTTTTAAAATTAGAAGAGTAGACGGAGATTTTATTCGTGTATTCTCTTCTACTGGCCAGAAATCCATGTCCATATGCGCTATTTTTTATATCTTTTAAAAGACTAAATGATGTTTTATAAATTTCAAGTTTTTTTTTAATATATATACCTGATCGGAAATCTAAGTTTTATTATTAAGTCGAACCTCCAAGTAAAAAAAAAAAAAAAATGTGGAACTGGGTCTGACTATATCGGCTGAGCTGTTCAATGCCTGCTATTCACAGATGCGATCCCACTACTAGTCGACGCGGAAGCTTTTGTCTGCTGCGTTTCCGCCCTGGACCGGTTCGCTCCGCCTTAGACGACCTGTTCACCTGAAGTTCCCTCCAAGTGACCATATCGACGCCGACCTTAGCGCGGACACCTGATCAACATAGACAGACAAAGACCAGGTCTCCCAACCTCAAACCATCCACCAGTTCCTGCCTCCAAGTAGCTGGATTACAGGAGCACGCCACAACTCCCAGCGAGACGAAAATGCTTTTTTAGGCATTTATGTTTGACACTGCCAAAATAAAAGAAATTTCAAGTTTTAATGAATAACCAGAAATTGACTATAATATTTCACTCCGCCTTTTTTTCATGTTTTCGTTTCGAAAAACGATGTAATTAATGTTGAATTTGCTTTGTTTTAAAATATATCGCAGGCGTGTTTACTTTTGCGCGCCATCTGTCGTTCAGTTTTAAAACAATACTTCCGGTAAACTGACCTGGAGAATCGGAAATCTAAGTTTTATTATTAAGTCGAAAACCTATGTTTATAACAACAGGAGTAATTAGCAGTGGTCCTCCAAAATGGATGAAAATTTTATAAAAAAATTGAATGAAATATTTCGTTTTTATTTAGTTTGTTTATTTATACTTTATAGAATTTGGAATAATTTAGAAACATTTAACTGCTTTTAAATTACAACCTCTCAAAGTATTTTTGTTGTTGTTGTTGATTACGTCTGTGAAGTTCGAAGTGTTATGGTGGTAAAGCAATTTACAAACTTAAATTCAACAACAGAAAAGTATTTGATTTCAGCGGATGAGTTCGTCAAAAGATTCTTTTCCCTTGAATATTACTTTGTGACCATCGCCATCTAGTGGTCACTACGTAATGTAACAACAAATGATCACATTAATGTAATGTAAGAAATTATCATATGCAGTGATGTAGTTCTAAGAGAAAAAGTGTCTTAACGGTGAACCGGTTAAATGAAACAAATCGAAAAAGAAGGGCCTTAAGAATTTCAAAAGCAATTTAGAATTTGATTTGCTGTTTTCAGCAGTTATTTTTATAAATAAAAGATAAAATTTTACGTAGGTGTCAGATGCTGAAAATGTTAAGTTTTACTTTAGATGCTGTTCTGTCATTTTGAACGGTTCCAACTATTCAGTATGAATAATATGTGTCAGTCACACTGAATACATGCAACTTATATGCCACTCTTTTTAAGATTACGGAGCGGCAGTGGCAGATATCTTTTGCTTTACTTTTTTTTTTTAATTTCTGGGTATAGTGATCACTGCCGTCATCACGAGCCGTAGTGGCCGAACTCTGATTTGCAGCCACTGCTTTCGGGAATGGACAACGCAGTAGGGTGGCCACTCCTCCGTAGCTCGAGCGATTGGCCAGAAGCCAGTGTCTCTTACCACTCGGAACCCGGAGCGACCTTTTCGGAACCCTGATTCTCATAAGGAATCAGGGGATTACTTTTGTTTGGTGCCGGTGAAGAGTTTAGCTGAAATGAACTTTTAACCCGGAGGGCTGAAGACCTCTATGGGGAAATCTAAAAGGCGCAGTGGTCTAAGCGGTGGCTTCTGATTATTCGTCCGAGGTGGGTCCGTCCGGGTTCGAAGACATGAATGTTATGTTTGTCTTACGGCGCTGGCTCTCCCCATTCCCCAAAACTAGTGGCCCTAAATTAGGGACGGACGACTGCTTATAGCCCACTGAGTTGCTCCCAATGGTTGTTAAACCTTCAAAAAAAAAAAAAAAAAAAACTGTAAGGGATATTAGCAGCCGTTTGTCACTAATTTAGGTTCACTGGTTCCAGCGAAAGGAAAAAACAGTGCTGTGAGACAAGCACATTACTTATGCCTCAACTGGGACTCGAACTCCAGCCCATCCAGAAGAACAGTGAGTAGCCTACGACACCGTAGCTGCCAGTTGTCACTCTGTCTACATCAGTGGTGCACACACAGGGAGGATCAGCCGAGTCCAGACCCCTCCCCAGAACACCCAAGTCCTTCATTCATCAAAAGAAGGAAAATAAATTATTTTCTTTTAAAAAAACATTTCGAATATGGCTAAATTAAAAAAAGATTATGCTCTTAGTTTTATAAATTTAATATTTTTGTTATCATCAATTATTTTTCTGTCCGTCTTAATTTTAGTTTTTCTAATGAAAAAATTCTTTGTTCAAATGTAACCAGAAGTACAATATTTTTGTCCGAAAGTTTGCGTATCATTTCGAATGGTAACACTTGTAATATTAACATGTCTGCTTATATACCAAACCCATGGAGACGGTTGGTAACTCCCTCTTCTATCGAGAGTGAAAACTAGAACTACCTTTGACTTGTATAATTATTTTTTGAACGTTAGTGTTTGTGTTCTAATGTTGGCCTTAGTGTTTGTGTTCTAAGTAAAAGAGACGTGTGACGGGAATGCTTTGTGGATGTATATACAATTATACATATATGAGATGGCTCCTCATGCTTCGTGGCACTTGGGCTTGATGACATGGGAGCCCTGAAAGTACTTTCCTTTGTATTTAAAAACAGTGTTTTTAATTGTAAGTAAATGTGTTTTAATTTGCAGTTGGAGAAGCGGTTTGTGTTGATCGTACGTGAGACAGCATACATCTAGTAATTGAAAACTGTAGTTTAAAATTCTCAGTTTAAAATAATTCTACGTTTTCAACTGAGATAATAAACTTGTGGGAATAGACGCATTTCGCAAACTTGTCGTTCAACATTCATCTAGTTCATGTTTTAAAAATAATAGTTGATTCACGATGAACAAAAAAACATTTTACGTACGCTTTGGTAATTGACTCAGGCCTGAATAATGTCTTTCTACTTAGTCAGGGTCTAGAAAATGTAATACCCTCAAAGAGATTTTCATACAAATGCAATTTCTTGTTGCGTTTTGGGATCTTAAATATGATAATATTGCCAAAAATGAATAAGTAAATAATAATTTTTTAAAGGGATTGGAATTCGGAAGAGAAAAAGAAGCGGCTTTTCTTCTAAATGTTTCAATCCACGATTTTTCTCAGGAATGACGTAATTTTTTTCAGGAAAAAGTAACATGGTTTACTACTTTGATTGTAAGTAGCGATTCATTCAGATTTCGGACATAAAGTTTCGAATGGTGTGTGCATTATAAACATTTTCGCCGTATTCCTATAAATATAAAATAAAATAACAATAAAAAATTTGATATGTTGTCTTAACTGTTGGACATAATTAGGGAAATGGTCCTTCCGAAACTTGTTGACTGATTATATACATATAATCCCTATTTTGTTATACATTAATATATATAAAAATTTTATATAGAGTGTAAAAATTTTCTTATGTTCGTATATCGCAAATGCAAATTCCGAGTAATATACACATATAAGTGACTAAAAATGTTATACCTTTGCTTTAATTCGGTAAATCACCACGGATTTCACCATGGGGTGGCTGAAAATATTGAGGATGACAGTAAGATAACGCTGTGGCGGAGAAAATTCCCCCCACCTAAACCCTAAAACATTAGAAGTGATAAAAATGTATTCGCCTTACTACAAGCCTGTTTCTTATTATTAAAGGAATCATTACAGTTTTACCTGAAATCGTATGGTGTAAACCATTCCACTGCCGTTTGGTTTCAGCCTTTTTAGATTATTTAGATTAGCACATAGTAGTAAAAAGAAAAAAAAAGATAACTAACCGTTTGGATGCCAGTTTGAGATGCCTCGATCTTTTTTGCTATAGAGTGTAAACCACCCACCGTCAGGAAAAAAAGAAAAACACTTTTTATGGGAACAATTTCTAATAATTTGCTGTTGTTAAAAATTAGGTAGCAGATATTTTGCTGTATTGGAAGCACAAACGTCACGTTAGCTACACTAAGGCTTAATCGTATACATGGAAAGTTGCCAGCCAGAAGACTGAAATAAAGGTGAATATGATGATGAATATACACAGTGCGTCAAAGAATTTTTAAGACTGGCGCTAGATTTCAGCCTACGGTGACGCCACCAGTGTAATCGCGAATGCGTTATAAACCGTGACCATCTGCTTGCTTTCTGCCAAAAGTACTGCGCAGTTGTTAAAGTAACTCAAACGAAACGGCCGTTCATTAGAGAAGTAAACATTTTTTCATGTTGAATTATTAAGATGGAACAAAGCGCTGTTATTAAATTTAACGCAAAACTTGGTAAAAGTGCCTCGGAAACGTACCAAATGATGAAACAACGGTGAGTTTTGTTTAAGTAGATCAAATGTTTTCCTGTGGCACAGACTTTTTTGGACGGAATAGATACGCTAGAAGATGATAAGCATACCGGAAGACCAAGTTCATCTAGGACACCTGAGATTATTGAAAAAGTGCGTGATTTTGTGGCAAACAATCGATATGCGTCACTAAGAATGATGGAAGAGTCTTTAAACATCAACAAAGAAACGATTCGAACCCTCCTGCATGAAGATTTGGGCAAAACAAAAGTCTGTGCTAAATTTGTTCCACACACGTTAACCAATGAACAAAAATCAAGGAGAAGTGCACATTGCAGAGACATCATTTCAGCCGCTGAAAATGATCCAAACATCTTAAAATCGATTGTTACTGGTGATGAAACATGGTGTTTTGAATATGATCCTAAAACAAAGCGACAAAGTGCGGAATAGAAGTCAAAAAACTCACAACAAGCCAAAAAACAAAACAAAAAAAAAACAAGAAAAGTTCCATCGAAAATCAAAACAATGCTCATTACATTCTTCGATAGTAAGGGTATTATCCACAAAGAATTTGTTCCAAGTGGATAAACAATTACTGGTGAGTTTTATTTAAATGTTTTGAGGCGTTTGATGGGCAGAATTCGTCGCATTCGTCCAGAATATCGGGATGAAAACAGTTGGTGTTTGTAGCATGATAATGCACCCAGTCACACCTCACTTCTTGTTCGTAGATTTTTGGCGAAAAATAACGTCTGTGTGTTGAATCATCCACCATATTCGCCTGATTTAGCACCCTGCGACTTTTCTTTGTTCCCAAAACTTAAAATGACGTCAAATGGGTGGGGTTTTTTATGATATTTCGACCATACAAACAACTTCGACGCGTGCTTTGGAGGCAATTCTGCAAAGTGAACTGGAACAGGCATTCGAATCATTATGAAATCGCTGTAACAAGTGTATTGAAGCCGGAGGGACTTATTTTGAATAACAAACCAAAACAAATTATAATTTCTTGTTTCTATTTCATTTTACAGACCCAGTCTTAAAAATTCTTTGACGCACTGTGTATATAGGTGAATATTTCCAATATATGATGATGTATTGCTTTGCAAACATCCCTTCTCTGTAGAATTAAGTTTTTGTTGCGGAAGTAGTCCGAGTTGCCAGTGTTTGAAAATTCACCCCTTCAGCGAGGACTATTTAATGTTTCATTGAAGGATGATAGAAATTTCAGATTGAAGTCCACGTGGGTGTGTGTTTTTTATCATTATAATATTTTGCCTCATTTTCTTAAGTTAATTTCTCCGATTTTTCGGCTGTAAACGAAAACAATTAGACTAAATTTAAGGAGAGATCGCCCAGAAACCTAGGGGGTGGTCATGGATTTTCGGAGGGGGAGGCACAACACCCCTGAGAAGATGTCTGAATACATCACTGTAGTCCCTATTGACTTGTCATTGTGAAAGATTTGCATACACATTAAAAGTTAATTTGTAGTTTACTATGTGAGCCGTACTCGCTATTCTGCAAAGGCTGGACTGATTTTTACAGAAGTAATATGATTTGTAATAAAGGAATTTTGCTTTGTTTTGGGCGAATGTGAATCTCGGCATCGAGCAGACGTTGCTAAGTTACGAACTTGTTTAAATGTAGAGCAACGTAGCCTTTGTTCATGTTTCTCTGCAGAACTCCAAGGTAAATGACCCGAAACGTAGGTAAAGTAAAGAATTCTTTCCACTGAGGAATAGATCGAGCGTCGGTGGTATAACGGTTAGCATAGCTGCCTTCCAAGCAGTTGACCCGGGTTCGACTCCCGGCCGACGCATGAAATATTTTTTTTTTCTACTAATTCAGAAAACCGTAATCAGTATGATATTTTAAAATAGCATGGGAATGGTGCTCTGCTGAAAAGGTAGTCCCCCCTCCTTTTAATTTCGTGTAGGAAAAATTAGTACTTGATACTATATAGAATGCGTAAATTGAGGTCTTATACGCACTTCGAAAATAAAATTTCTAACGAAAATTTTGAATTACAACTCGAAAGGTCTTCAGGAAATTATTTTTATTGAAATTTTTTTCTCATTCGAAGTAAAAATGTATCCTACCTATGAAACAATGTGTAGACATAGGCGTGTTACGGGAAGATTTGCCGTTTTCTAATTTATTAAACGGTACATTACCCACGTAAAACGTTTGCCCTTTTAAGTGCTGTGGAATTTATGGACTGCGGTTACCAAGTAGCAAGTTGATAGTTAAAGAAAAGACATTCTCGCAGGATGTTTGCTGGTATAGTTGTCAGCCAACACACTTATTACAGAACGATTTTGCGAAGCAAAGGTGTCTGTGAAGTCCATTTCTCCTTGCGTCGTGATATAACGCTTAGCATCAGTGACGTCGCCAGACTTCGATATCAAGGCGGATTTACTTTTTTGCTGGTGCAAGTTTAGGAGCATTTTTAGTTACCGGAACAATAAGAGAAATAATTTTTAATTCTTTTTACTACCGGCAGCATTGACGCACCCACGGAGGGGGTTTAAGCCCCCTCCAAGGAGTTTAAGAGCGACGTACGTCACAAATTAAACATTCAAAAATATTATTTTACATGTTCAAAAAATTACATAGTGTCTTCTATTACACCGGGTCTTCTTCCCAAAGCCCCAAAATGATTTACGTCATAAATTAAACATTTAAATATATTATTTTACATTCAAAGGGCGAGATCCAAAGTGAAAATCCTCCAAATATGTGGCGTCAGTAAATAAACAAATACATCGCTCTTTCCACGTTTTACCAACACACAGCAACTGAAAAATTACTATTCGGTTACCGTCGGGGAATTGAATCCCGAACCTCTCGACATCCAGCCGAGCACATTAGCCTTACACCACAGTCGCCAACAATCCACGGTGCTATGTGTGTTTTTCTGTCAGCTTCTGACATCATAAATCCGTAAGATGGGCTCAGCTACTGAGACGTCTGCATCTGGTGGGCATTAACGGCACTGGCTATATATTAATTATAGCAGTTAAATCCATAGGGCTCCAAATACGTGGCGTTAGTGAATAAACAAATACATCGCTCTTTCCACGTTTTACCAAAAGAAAACAAAATGGTTCAATTCCCCGACGGTGACCGAATAACAATTTTTCGGTTGATGTGCGTTGGTAAAACGTAGAAAGAGCGATGTATTTGTTTATTCATTATTTTACATGTTCAAAAAGTTACATAGTGTCTTCTTCCCAAAGCCCGAAAGAGAATAAGACACAACCGTATATAAACTATAGGCGCACACACTATATATGTATACACAATGTGTACGTATACTATATACATACAGCCCCTTCCAACAAAAATTCCTGGGTGCGCCAGTGACAGGCTGCAAAGGAATTCGTGGTTTTACACCTGTGGAGATGTATGGGTGCCCATAGCTTACAAAGAAGACGCTGAAAGGAAAGGTACAAGAGCCTACGCACTCACTGAGCCTCCGGGGACGGCCGAAAGTTATGTTCATGCACGTCACTCCCCACTGTGTCCTGCTGTTTGCAGCTGTCAATCACTTCCCTCATCAACTCATTGGCACAGTCACTCTCTGGTTTAATTAAAACACAGTCACTCTCTGGTTTAATTGTTGCTGATGAGGGCGTTTTAAGGGGCGGATTTCCCCCTCATTAATGCTTAAAATTCGTTGATTTAGTAACAGTCTGAGCGTACCTTTTAAATTTCGCCCGAATATGTTGAAAACTTCCCGAGTTAATTATTTTCCCCATCTTTTAAACTTTTATCGGCGATTCTTTCGATGCCGCTCTTATGGTTACTATTTTTTTTTTTTTTTTAATCAAAGTGGGAGAATTATGGGAAAGGCGGATACCTTCATTCCATGCATATGCCACTCAGTAATTTGCGGGCATATGAAAATACTTTTCATCCTGATCTCAAAAGTATAAATTTCATTTATGACTTTGCCATTACACACACGCGAGCACACGCATACACACCGACATGGATGTGTGTATGCGTGTATTTGTGTTTCATGATTATTTGTTGTTGTTGTTGTTTGTTTCTTTTTTTTTTTATGTATCTTTTATTTTTTAAATTTATTTTTTTTTATCATCTTTTAATTTTTCTCATTTATTATTTGCACATAAAAATTCTGACAATGATTACATAATATTTATCAGAAGAAAAAAAGATATCCGCAGTATAAAGATTGGAAGATCTTTGTCCAGCAGTGAATGGCTGCTCCAGAAGGTGAAAAATGTAATTTTTTTTCCACCTTTCATACTATTTTGATAACCTCTCTACGGAAAAATAAAAAAACACTTCCTAGGGTAAAATACGTAAAACTACACGACGAAAAACAGGAGACTCGTTATTACTTACCAAAGTCTAGATTGTGTTTTAAAGTTAAAAAAAAAAAAAAAAAAAAATAGCAGATCTTGAGCTGGGTGGGGGTAGGGGAGGATCTCGATCTGGGTGGGTGGGGGGGGGGATTCAGGGTGGGCTCTCGCATGCTCTTGGCGACTTACCTGCCTTGCATAGCTACCTTAAAAGCACTTTGTCCGCTTTCGACTTTGGGCCGACGCGTTAGGTATTCTGCAGTCCATCCCATTGAATTTGCGAAATTTACAGCACCCGAATTTTTTTTTTCCTTCAGATGTCTCATAACATATAACATTTTGGCAGTGGTAAGACTCGAATCATGTCTTTCTACTCCGAAGTGGCTGATCTTCCAAGGGAACTACACCGGCAAGGCTTTTCGCTGTAGCTTTGCCGATTTGACTCATACGTCATCGCGGTAGTATGTCATCTATGTCCTGTTACGTAGTATGTTACATCATCACCACACACTCACTTAAGAAAGGCGGGGGAATGAAATCGCAGGTTGCCGGGTCAGCCGACAACCATGCCTGAAGGACCAGTTCATTTTGTTTGGAAGAATCATCACATATATTTATAAGAATCCTGGTTAAAATAATTCTATAAATAATGCATGCATAAGCCATAAACTTTGAAGTTACGCAGCTTCATGTGCAGTCATCACCTGGGAGGATGATCATCCACACCTTCAGTGAGCTGCTTGTTTGCCTTATACCCCTGCTTCAAAGATTGCTCAGCCATTTGAATAATTCAGTTTACATCACAGACATGTTAAGTCACGTCTCCTTCTGCATTGACCGACGATTTACAAAAAACAACAAAAAAAAAAAACCGGCATTTTAAATCTATCGTTAAATGTTGCAACTTCTCATCGCTGTTGAACTGGGACCACACGTATACAGGGCCCGATTATCGGTGTAGTGGCGTTAGCGGACGGAAATGCAATGAGTAAGAAATACCCACCCCTTTTCAGACACAGGACGAATAACGGCGTAGAGGGTTGGATTTGAAAAATAATAGTAATTGTAAACCAAAATCAACCAAGTGTGCAGTTGCTAGTGTACATTTTAAAGTAAGAAGCAACGAATGTTTCGTAGAGTTTGAAAGTTATAGATTTGGGACAAGTAGTGGAAAAAAAAGGGGGAAAATAAGCTGGACAGAAGAATCGAAAATATTATTACGGAATTCGAGCGCTCAAATGACCTGAAAAAATGTATGAGAGCCTTAAGCTACGTTACCAAAATGCATTAGGAGTATGATATTTCCTTATTTATTTTTAATTTGCAAATTTGTTCCATATGCGTATAAAAAATCTCAAAATGAAAAAATACAAAAAAAAAAATACAACAAAAAATTAAAAATATGAAAATGAAAAAATACAAAAGAAATACAAAACGCATGTAAGGTGTCTAAGCACGAACACTTTAGATCAAACCAATTGCAACACTCAGATGAAGATAAGACGTATCACCAGTATCAAAAGTATACACAGTTAAAAATTATGACGACACGAATAACTCATTCGATTGAGGTTTAATGTTAAAAAACTTGCGATATCTTTCGAACCTACGACTTATAGGTTCATCATCAGGCACCAAAACTCGCAAGGCGCATGATCATATGTAGAGGATTTTAGGAAGGGAGTGTCTGACCCCAGGTCTTAAACAACCCTTAGAAATAGGAAGCTAGGAGATTTGGGCTAGAGTGCCCGATAGGAAAGTGACACGGAAGCGAAGTAGAAAGGGAGAGGAAGACGCGCTTTTTTATTACCGGGGGGCCAGTACCCGGGGTCCGACGGCTAACCCTTAACGTGCCCATCCGACCCACGACGGATATTTAGTGGATCGAGCGTTCGTACCTGCCTGGGATCGAACCTGAGGTCCTTTCCGTGGCAGTCACGAACGCTGCCCACTCGGGCACCCGCGGCCCTCGCAAGGCGCATATGAAACGCAGTGATTATATACACGTGTGGTTATGGGCAGAAATCGCGCATGCGTACAAGTCGGAACAGGATGAGGTCATAAAATACATACATTTGAAATCACATGTAAGGTAAAAACACATAATGGTTGTCATAAATATAAAAAATATTAAATGAAGGTCAAAGTTCTTTCTCCTGAGTTTTATATATGTACAATAAAATCAATTGTTGTCTAACCTTGTTTCTTGGTTCTTCAGTAGGTATCTCCAAGGTGCTGGTATATTGGATGGAACTTCATCATTACAACATTGTTCATTCAAATGATAAATATACAAGCTCTCGAGAAACAACAGGCCAATTTTGGTTTTGGTCGTCGATAACAGTTCTACATTGTCCCAGTCTGGATAGTGCTCTCCTTTTAGTACCTCTCGTGCTAAAGAAGTTGTTGAGGCATGTGTACGAACACTGTATTTGTGTTCTGTTATTCTTGTCTTTAATGATCTACAAGTGGATCCCACGTAAGAAGTAGGCTGTGAGGAAGTTGAAATAGAGTTCAGTGGTTCGGAATAAACACCGTATTTATCTAGGGTTGATGTCCGGTCTCGGTCTGATTTGGTCAAATTGAACAAACGTTCCGAAGAAATACCAAAGGAACAATCGTATTTTTTGCATGAATTTTGTAAGATCGGTACAATGGTTGGGTGGTAGGGAACGGATGCCACGTATTTTATGGTCACTTCATCACGTATTGGTTGTAACGTTGTGGAGATCCGTCTATGATACCTGCGTAACAATTTTGTAATTAGATATCCGGGATAACCGGAGACCTTTGTTAGATTTGAAATCCTGTGTAATTCCAGTTTTAAAGATCTTTTGGTGGAAGAATGACTATAAGCCCTACGGATTAAAGATGTAATAGAACTATGTTTATAGGGAAGTGGGCGTCATCCCAAATTTTTTACGCCTGAGAACCGCTCCACGTTCACTATCAGATGCTAAGTTACTACAGGGAACTGAATCTAGGCGTTTAACAACAGAGATAAGAATAAAATACGGCCGGATTGATTCCCTTAACCGAAAAACATACAACGCCTATGGTTTCCTTGCTCACAACACCTCTTTAATTATCTTTGGCAAATTAATGATGGTAAACTATGCCAAGATTACTCACGAGGTGGAAATGTACTAGCAGAGACAAATACGGACATTGAGGGTCTTGGTGCACGAGTCTACAATTAGAAAAAACTCCTTGACAAAACCTAACCTAATGACCTTAACGAATGCATTTGTGAATTTGAGCGCAAGACAATTAACTGAGGACGAATGCAGGGCACTAAACCGAGGATTTAAGTTCTCGTTTCCTGTGCTCCAACCAAAAACCTTCAAATACATTACCCAACTTGAACAGGTCATAAAGTCATTGCCGATTCATGCACGGGACCCACTTAGATATAAAATCTCGCGTACTATTGAAAAGGGATCTACCCAACCACCAACTGAACTTAAGCATATATTAAAATATGACCGTGCTACTTTGCTATCCCTTTCCGGAGACACATCATTGGCAATTGTTTCTGCAGATAAATCGGACCAAATAGTTATACTTGATAACCTTACCTATATTAACAAGATGACCGAAGTTATAAATCAGATCCCACATACAGTATTATCTCGTAACCCTATCCCAGCTACCATTAATGCTCTTGCAAAACTTAAAAATAGTAATACCCTACCCGCAGCCATTTCAAATAATATGCAACCTCCTTTTGGTCCACGTACCCAGATTTGTTTGGCAAAATTAAACTTCATAAACCGGAACACCCCATCCGTCCTTATTATCAGGCTATACTAACCCCACCCGAAATCTGGAAAAATCCCTTGCCTCAATCCTTTCCCCCTTAACCACATCTTCACCTTTCTCAATTAAGAGTTCTACGTCCGCCCTGGAACTGATCCATTCCGCTACATCGGGTATTCCATTTAAAATGGCCAGTCTCGATGTAGTTTCCCTGTTTCCTAATGTCCCCGTGGATATTGCCATTGACCTGATTACCCCATTACTTCCATCCTTAAACTTCTCTTCTACTGAATCCACTGCTATAGTTTCAGCCCTGAACCTCATCAAGAACCGGACTTATTTTAAATTTAATAACATCACCTACCACCAGGATTTCGGTACCCCGATGGGGTCACCACTTTCCCCGTCCTGGCGGAAATTGTACTGCAACACGTCGAACATACCGTATTTCATAATAGTACATAGTTCCAACCATTACTTTATATACGATATGTCGACGATGTTTTAGTTTTTTTGGCAATATTCACTTAGTGAGTTAGACACTTTTGCTGCCTCTTTATCAGCCGTCTTTCCCGCTATTTCTTTCACCGAAGAGTTAGAAACATCCCACTCCCTTCCGTTTTTAGTTATTTTATTAAGACGCACCCCATCAAATGACATTCAAACCTCCGTCTACCTAAAACCCACTTGTTCGCCTACCCTTATTCCATACAATTCATACACCCCACTTCCGTATAAACATAGTTCTATTTCATCTTCAATCCGTAGGGCTTAAAGTCATTCTTCCACCAAAAGATCTTTAAAACTGGAATTACACAGGATTTCAAATCTGACAAAGGTCTCCGGTTATCCCGGATATCTATTTACAAAATTGTTACGCAGGTATAAACGACGGATCTCCACAACGTTACAACCAATACGTGATGAAGTGACCATAAAATACGTGGCATCCATTCCCTACCACCCAACCATTGTACCGATCTTACAAAATTCATGCAAAAAATACGATTGTTCCTTTGGTATTTCTTCGGAACGTTTGTTCAATTTGACCAAATCAGACCGAGACCGGACGTCAACCCTAGATAAATACGGTGTTTATTCCGAACCACTGAACTCTATTTCAACTTCCTCACAGCCTACTTCTTACATGGGATCCACTTGTAGATCATTAAAGACAAGAATAACAGAACACAAATACAGTGTTCGTACACATCTCAACAACTTCTGTAGCACGAGAGGTACTAAAAGGAGAGCACTATCCTGACTGGGACAATGTAGAACTGTTATCGACGACCAAAACCAAAATTGGCCTGTTGTTTCTCGAGAGCTTGTATATTTATCATTTGAATGAACAATGTTGTAATGATGAAGTTCCATCCAATATACCAGCACCTTGGAGATACCTACTGAAGAACCAAGAAACAAGGTTAGACAACAATTGATTTTATTGTACATATATAAAATTCAGGAGAAAGAACTTTGACCTTCATTTAATATTTCTTATGTTTATGACAACCATCATGTGTTTTTACCTTACATGTGATTTCAAATGTATGTATTTTATGACCTCATCCTGCTCCGACTTGTACGCATGCGCGGTCTCTTCCCATAACCACACGTGTATATAACCACTGCGTTTCATGTGCACCTTGCGAGTTTTGGTGCCTGATGATGAACCTATAAGTCGTAGGTTCGAAAGATCTCGCAAGTTTTTTAACATTAAACCTTTTAAACCTCAATGGAATGAGTTATTCGTGTCGTCATAATTTTAAACTGTGTATACTTTTGATACCGGTGATACGTCTTATCTTCATCTGAGTGTTGCAATTGGTTTGATCTAAAGCGTTCGTGCTTAGACAGCTATCTTCCTTATATGTGTATCAATTAGCACGATAGTGTCTTCATCATAACTAGAAATACAAAATATGAATAAAAGTACAAAAAAAGTGTGAAAAAAAAATTAAAAAAATAGGAAAAATCATGCAAGAAATGCAAAAAAAAAAAAAAAAAAAAAAAAAAAAAAAAATTAAACCGCCGAAGTCATCACAATCTGTTTCTGGGAAGGGATGGGTGTTTCCTATTCATCGCATACCCGTCCGCTAATGCCACGTCCGCTAACGGCACGGAACCCGATTATCGGCAGGGTAGACGGGGAACTTGCCCGGGCCCTACAAATTTAAAGGGGCCTAAAATTTCTATTCTTGTGTCATACACATGCTTCATTGGCAACAATTCGCAACCCATCGTTAAACGTATCCTCGAACATCGAAAGTCAGTTAACCAAACACTTAATAATAACGGAACACCAGAGAAAACTTTGAACATATGAGAAGAAAGCAAAGTTAATTATAATTAATACAAATGCAGTTACAAATTATGAAACTACAAGGAAGAAAAGCGTTCGAAAAAGCAAGGCTCTTCATGATGGAGATGCTCCTCCAGTATATATCTATCCTTGAGATAATTTTCGAGTGACATGTCACTATATGCTCTTGTGACGCATAAATATCACAATTAACATCAAGGAAAGTTCCATACGAAAATAGTGTAGACAAATTTTCTGTCTTAATCTTGGAAGGCACTTTCTTTTAATCTTGTAAAGCAACAAATTTACAAATTTCCCTTTTTAATCTTGTAAAGCACGTACTTTTCAGGAGCATTATACTGTTGATTTAGATGATGATTTTGCTGAAGAATATCAGCAGTTTTTACCCTTTAAAAGGAAAACTGAAAACATTTTTAGACACTTTACAAAATTTACATAAACTAAATATGAGAGCAATATTTCCAAATGTTGAGACAGCTTTGAAAATATTTCCAATTTTACCTATTGGCAACTGTACAAGTGAACAAAGTTTTCTATTTTGAAAAGACTAAAATCATCTTTAAAAATAATACTAGTCAAGAAAAACTTTCTACGTTGGCAATACTTTCTCTTGAAAATGACATAACTTCTAATGTATAATGACGTAATTTGGGAATTTGCAGCTCAAAAGAAGATAAGAAGTCATTTCAAAGATAACACAGGCGACAGGCCAACAACAAGTTTTTTTTTTTTTTTTTTTGCCACAGATGTCTGGATGGTTTTAGTGTATTTTGACGGTGCTGGATAAAAAACTTTTTAGGGTATTTTATAATATGGTGTTACACATATCCCCATCAAATTTACATTACATGAAGTCCAATGTTGGGTATGAAATCATATTTTGACAAAGTTACTACTTTCATTTTGAATTCACCTTGGAGGAAAATAGATCGAACTGTTACATGTACTGCATATTTTTAGAAATAGCTAGGTAAACGTACCTTGCCGCCGCAGTGGCCCAATGGACTAAATGCTGGGTTATGACCATTCGTCCGAGAAGGGTCCGGTTTCGAATTCCGGTGGGGCATGGATGTTATCTTTGTCTTACAGCACTGGCTCTCTCCCTTTCTTGGAACCAATGACCATAAATTAGAAACGGGAGACTGCTTATATTTTAAAACTGTGACCGATGAAAATACTTTGCATTTTCTTAATGAAATATACACTACTATAGTGTATATATGCACTATATTGACAAAAGTCACCGGACACCCATTCAAAAGCAAATGAACAGATCCACTGAGTTATGAAGATGCACGGTACAACTGCAAACGGTATTGACCGCGATCCTGCAGCTGACCGCGATGATATCGCACTGTGAGGTTGGGTGAAACTGCCACGGCGGAAGAGAACTGACTTTGAGAAAGGAAAGATTGTTGGGTGTTATATTAGTGGGTTGTCCAAAAGAGAAACCGACAAGTCAATTGTTTTGGATGTACGGAAAAAGTGGAAGACACATGGTGTGCCTAAAGCAGCAAAACGTACCGGCAGATCAAAGAAAATCAGTGATAGAGGACCTCAAAGCCTCAGGAGAGTCGTTACAGCTAATCGACAGAATACTGCAGAAGACCTCAGTGTACAGGTCAGTAAAAATGCTGGCACCTCGGCGCGAATGCTTTTTGAGCAATCCACTAGTCCAAGATTTGAAGTTGCTGGCATTCACAGGGAAGGATATATGTGGTAAAAAACGTTTTCTAACAGGAGGTAATTTTTTCAGAATAAAAAAAAAAATAATGAGAAGGTAAAACGCGACTGGCTTCTTTTATCGCCATCAACTTGTTTACTATTCTGCTGGATATGCAAATTGTATGCTAGGAGCACTACAGCATTAGGATCCACAGGTTTTTCTGACTGGAAGCATGCAAGTTAACGTCTTACAGAGCATAAAAATTCACACATACACAGGCAAGCAGTTTGGGACTATTCATCACGCATCAATGCTTCTGCACGCATTGACTGTCAGATAGTTATGCAGTATCGGAATGAATCCAAGTACTGGCAAGATGTTTTGCATAGAGTTGTTGCAATAGTTAAGTATCTCTCAGTTCGTGGGTTGCCAATGTATGGAGATGATGAAACAATTGGATCAGTTCAGAATGGAAATTTCCTGGGCTGCTTAGAATTAATTGCAGAATTTGATCCATTCTTAGCTCAACACTTGGAAAAATGTGGGAATCCAGGAAGTGGTAACACCAGTTACTTATCTTCAACATGTGTGGATGAATTTGCTGAATTAATGGCTGTACGTGTTTTTAATGCCATCACTGATGAAATGAAAATGTCAAAATATTTTTCTGTCATAGTTGACTCTATTCCAGACATTACACACATAGATCAACTGGCTGTTATCATAAGGTATGTCAACAAAGATTGTAAAGCAAAAGAACGGTTTTTGACATTTATTCCATTCCATGGACATACTGCTGAAAACATTACAAATACCATGATATCGTTTCTACAGGAGGCTGGCCTGGATATTATGAATGTCAGAGGCCAAAGCTATGACAAAGCCAGCAACATGTCTGGGAAGTATTCTGGTGTTCAAACACGCATTAGGGAAATCAATCCACTAGCGGAATATGTGCCATGTTCTGCTCACACTTTAAATTTAGTTGGTGTGAATAGCATAGATAGTTGTGGTAAAGTTCTCTCTTTTTTCACATTTTTGCAAAAACTCTATACTTTTTTTCTGCATCAACTCACCGTTGGAAGATGCTTCAGGAGAAAGTCCAGGAAGCACATGGAAATTCATCACTCACAGTGAAGAGTCGGTCAGTTACCAGATGGTGTGCAGATGCTGCAGCTATATGATCAGTGTGGGAAAATTATCGTGAAATAGAGAAAGTTTTAGTATTTCTGTCAGAAAATGTAGATGATTCTCCACAGACAAGGATGAAGCAAAATCACTGCTGAAGAAAATGCGAACAATGGAAATATCGACCAGCACAGTTTTTTGTGACACAATACTTCAGAGATTAAACTGTGCAAATCAAACTTGCCGGAATCCAAAAGGAAATATTTCTAAAGTACCTAAAATTTTCCAGTCATTAATTGAATTTATTCAGTTCGTGAGGGAAAATTTTGAAGTCTATGAAGAGGAAGCTAAAACATTAGTGTCTGAAAATGTGCAATACCATGGTCATGATTCCCGAAGAAAGAAAGTGTCCAAGAATAAACACCTAGATGAATGTAACAGTGAACATATAGAACTCAGTGCAAGGGATATATTTAGAACTCAGGTTCATTTTGTGCTTTGTGATGCTTTAGTCACTCAGCTTTCAGGCAGAAAAAGTGTTTACGAAAATATAAGAAAATCTGAATTTTTTACGAAAAAATCAAGATCTGAAATTTTTGAAGGGGCAAAAGCATTGCAGGAATACTATAACAATGACCTTGACGACCAGTTTGCAGATGAGTTTTTTCAATTCTCCTCAATGATGGGGGAGCATGCAACCATTCCCCAGATGCTGCAAACTTTAAAGGTAAACAATTTAGAAGCCACATTTCCGAACACTGAGACTGCACTTAGAATGTTCATGACATTACCGATTTCAAATTGTACAAGTGAGAGATCATTTTCTTTGCTGAAAAGACTTAAAAATCCCTTACGATCAACCATGCGACAAACGAAACTGGCATCATTAGCTGTGCTGTCTTTGGAGAGTGATGTGACACAGTCTTTAAATTATGATTCTCTGATACATGACTTTGCATCTAGGAAATGTAGAAGAAAAAATATTCAACCCAACTGTTTCGTCCTGATATAGGAGGTAAATTTTCAATTGTTTTTATTCATTCCTAAAAATAAAGAATAGTAACCGAGTTATTACAAATAAAAAGATCTGGTGCTCAAACACAGCACTTTGTCATCGTATTGTAAGTTTTGTTTGACATTGGACAATTTATACATTCATGTCATTATGTGCTCATTATATTTTGGTAAAAATTGGGTAAATGTGTAGTTTAGCGTGGTAAATTATTTGGTCAGAAAAGTTGTAAAATTTCTAAAAAGTGTGACCTACAGATTCTAAAATATGCAATTAAAGGGGAAATGGTGAAAATTTTTTATCGTTAGAATGAATATTAAAGATGTTTACCGAAAAACTTGAACTCCAAGTATGACGAGTCAGCAGACGCTGCGGGAGGCCTTAAACAACGCTGAGGAGTTGACATGAAGCTGTGCTCCGTTGAAAGGAAGGATCGCTGCAGCCAGGACATTCACGGACGGAATAGTACAACAGGAACCGGGTACGTTGTTGTCAGGAAAGAGTGTAGTGCTACGCTACAGAAAATAGTTAATTTCGGTGTCAGTTCTTGACATCGCAATCAGACAGTTTCTTGTTTTTTTCACATGGGATTCTTTGATGCTGAATGTATGAACTCATTTCTCCGTGGAAGCTTTTTTTTTAATTTAGTAATCAAACTTTCACCTTGAGACTTGCCATCTAACTTCTGTTAGAGAGAATGCGACACCTACTCTAACGCTTTTCTAGAAACAAGAAAGGCATGTGCATACTTACTATTTCGTATCACGGAATTACATGCCAAAGAACGAAGACAGTCTCTGCATGTTTCTTTAAGAAGTGAGACAGAAATTACAAACTACATTCTTTAGCGTAGCAATATATTCTGTTACTCTTTCCTGACAAGAGCGTACCTGATTCCTATTGTACTCTTCTGCCCATGAATTCCTAGCCGCAGCAAACCTTCCTTTCAAAGGAGCAAAGCTTCAGGTCGTCGCCGCAGCGTGTGTTTACTCATCCTACTTGGAGGTAAGTTTTTCGGCAAACATCTTTAATATGCTTTTTTTTTAATTTTACTTTTCTGACCAAATAATTTAGGACGTCGAAGTACAACACATTTACCAAAAATTGAACTGGACTAGGTGTTCCCCTCAGCTTTTCAGATTATTATTATTATTATGTTTTTTTTTTTTTTTTTTTTTTTTTTTGTGTGTAACTCAGACTCTTCCTCATCAACACAAAATATTATGTTTTGCAGTTTTCTGATATATTGATCATGATGCGCTGAATTGATCTTGGTAGAAACCGGGAAGCTGGAAGTAGGAGTCCCCATAGCACTTCTTCAATTTTTTATGCAGCTTCACATCTCTATTTATGAGGAAGTCCAGTGGAGGTCACCATGGATTTTTTTTCTTGTTTTAGTTCACATTTTTTGTTGGATGCATTGTTCTCATGTTCTAGATGCAAGAATCAGTACATTGCAAGACCACAATATTCACTAAAATTAAGATGTCCATCCACTTTGTCATAGATATATTGTTATACTTAGAGTCTATGGGGGTCATTAACACCATAAACTACAGATCAACCAGTTGTCCCCGCACAGCCAGAGTTGTATAAAAATAAAATGTATCTGCGTACACAGCTATTGAAACAGAAGACTCGCTGCCAACCCGCAAACCATGATAACAATAGAATAAGATAATTTAAAGGAAAATTAATAAAACAAATAGTTATTAAAACATTTACAGATTCCAATGAGGACAAAATAGTACATTCTAATTGAATGTGCAGCAATGTGTGTAAAATAGACTTTTATGGCAAAATATTAAAATATTGGACCACGAACCTCATAAAAACAAGAGATTAATTAAAGAAAGTTTTTATATCCAGAAAAACAGTTCCATCAATGAACCTTCAAAAATTATAAATATGATTTTCAACAAGTTAATTCAAAAATACTGGACTTACAAAATGTATAAGGAAATATTTTTTATTTAATTGGCAACTGAAAGAGGAACCTGGCAATAAAATTTAAATTCTGTGTAAACAAAACTTTTAATACAGTTCGTATACATTGAGAACAGGCTTTGATAAAATCTAGAGGCCAAAAATGTCTGTGAAAACAAAAGAGCTCAGAAGATGTGAAAAATAATTAAATTCTTCAGTTAAAATAGAATTAAGTATATTAATCTGTGTAAACCCTTGAGTAAGTGTTTTAATTGCTGTATATAGAATTAAGGGATGTAAGGTCAGGTGATGCGTAACATCACAGCCTCTCCTTGACAAATGTCAACCCCGCCTTCTCGTGGTGCATCCTGTTCCCACTAAAGGGGCTCTGACGACCGCAAATAGCGGTATAACTATACCATCGGGATCAGAGGAAATGCTATCCCACACTCACCAACCCGCTTGGCAAGCGTGGTGAGTTATGGCCAAACACCTCCAAAATGACTCTACAACTTAAATCTTGGCCCTCAGTCTCCGGCAGCTGGAATGTACCTGGCCAAGGCAGCGGCCAGTGCGACATGAAGGCAGAGGGTGCTAAGAATCCCCGGAGGACCGGACTAGGCTGCCATTTGATGCTGACCTTGGCTACCTACAACGGACGCTCCCTATCTTCTGATTCAAGGCTTCTTGAATTGGAAGAGGAACTACAAAGGATCAAGTGGGACATCGTCGGGCTGAGTGAGGTAAGGAGAAAAGGAGAAGATCTCATTGAACTGAAAAGTGGACATCTCTTCTATTATCGTGGGACAGATACTGGCAGAACTAGTGGTGTTGGATTTATAATAAACAAGAAACTAAAGGATAAAGTGGTAGAAGTTGAAAGTTCCTCTGACAGAGCTGCACGACTCGTTATCCAACTATCGAGAAGATACCAGGCTCAGATTATTCAAACTTATGCACCCACCACAAGTCATCCTGAAGAAGAAATTGAAGAATTTTATGAGGAAATTCGTCATCTAAATAATAAAGGTAAGCAGCACTTGAAGATAATTATGGGAGATTTCAATGCAAAAATAGGGCACCGGCAACAGAATGAAACTTCAGTAGGTAAATTCGGTCACGGCAACAGAAACCAGCTTGGAAATACTCTCGTTGAGTTTGCAGAGGCAGAAGGATTTTTCATCTTGAATTCCTTTTTCAAGAAAAAGCCACACAGGAAATGGACATGGAGACATCCAATTGGGACGACAAGTGAAATTGATTTTATTATGTGTAACATAAAATTCGTCATCGAAGACTGCAGTGTGCTAAACAAGTTCAACACAGGTAGTGACCATAGATTGGTGAGATGTAAGATGCACCTCAACACTAAACTGGAACGTGGCAAGCTCATAAGACAAACAAAATGTATTGACATAACCAACCTTAAAAAACACCATAATACTTTCAAGTTGGAACTGAAGAACAGATTCTCTGCTTTAGAAGGCCTAACATCGGAAGAAGTGGATATTTCTGAAGTTAACAGAAAAGTAACCAAAGCTCTTATGGAAACAGCAACAAAATTAGCTGGGTCTAAGAACAAGTTGCATGTAAACAAATTATCAGGAAAAACGAAAATGTTGATGCAAAAAAGAAGAGAGATGAGGACAACTAAAGAAGATGTGACTTCCAAAGTGGAATATATAGAGCTATGCAAGACAGCACGAAAAAGTATCACTGAAGACGTAAGGAAATTCAACTGTGAGCTAGTGAGGAAAGCAATTGAAAACAACCAAAGCCTAAAGATAGCAAAGGGACATCTCAGTAAGGGAAGAAAACAGATTATGACTCTGAGAAAAGAAGATGGTTCTATAACAAGAAATAGAGGCGAAATTTTGACAAGAGTGAAAGATTTCTACTCCAAACTATATGAAAGGGATGATACATGTACTCCAGACATCATGAAAGGTACCAGAGTTCTTCCAGTCCTCCCAGCAGAAGTTGCTCATGCAATCAAGAACATGAAGCGGGGAAAGCTCCAGGAGAAGATGGAATTACTATAGACATCATACAAGAAGCAAGTGGAGAAGTTGAAACAGTACTCGCCCAAATTTTCACTCGATGCCTTAATGAAGGGAAGATTCCTGAGGATTGGAACAATGCTACAATGATCCTGCTACATAAAAAAGGTGACATTGAGGATCTCAGGAACTACAGACCTATCAGCCTCCTATCAGTGGTTTATAAAATCTTCACTAAAGTTCTTTCACACCGCTTGAAGGTAACACTGGACATGGTTCAACCGAGAGAACAAGCTGGATTCAGGAGTGGCTACAGCACAATAGATCATATCCATGTACTGAGAGAACTAATTGAAAGAGCGAGGGAATATGAACTTCCATTGTGCATGGCTTTTATCGATTATTAAAAAGCCTTTGATTCGGTGAAACCATCAGCAGTTACCACGGCTCTGAAATCCTGCGGTATTGAAGATGCATACATTAATATTATTAATAACATCTATGAAAATGCAAGTGCAAAGATTCGGCTGTTTGAAAATACAACACACATAAAAATTGGAAAGGGAGTGAGACAAGGTGACACCATATCTCCGAAGCTCTTTAATGCCACATTGGAAAATGTCTTTCAATCACTGAACTGGGAAAACAAAGGGATAAAGATTAATGGAGATTATCTAACCCACCTTCGTTTTGCTGATGACGTAGTCATTTTTGCAACTACCCCATCAGAGCTGCAGAGTATGATCCAGGAACTTGCTGACAAGAGTAAAGAAGTGGGATTAAAAATGAACTTTCAGAAGACAAAAGTGATGTTCAATGCTTTTACAAGAAATGAAGATTTATCGATTGATGGAGAAAAACTGGAGATAACAGATACGTATGTTTATCTTGGACAGCAGATATCAAGTGAGGGTCACATTGATGAAGAAATTAATCGGCGTACAAAACTTGCCTGGAGAGCTTTTGGAAGAAACAGCATAATTTTCAAGAGCAATATGCCATTATGTCTTAAAAGAAAAGTGTTTGATCAATGCATCCTTCCAGTGCTTACGTATGGTGCAGAGACGTGGACCTTAACTAAAAGAGACATACAAAGGCTGCAGACAACTCAAAGCAGCATGGAGGTATAACCAGGAGAGATAAGAAGAGGAACTCGTGGATCCGAAAAATGACGAGAGTGGAAGACATCATGATCAGAGTTAAATCCCTGAAATGGCAATGGGCTGGACATACTGCCAGAAGGACAGACCATAGATGGACAGCCGAAATTTTAGATTGGATTCCAAGGGACAAGAAAAGACCCAGAAAAAGACCACATGGGAGATGGGTGGATGAAATTCGTAAATATGCGGGAGTGACATGGAGGAGACTGGCACAAGACAGACCGTTGTGGAGGAAACTTGGGGAGACCTTCGTCCAGCAGTGGATTGATAATGGTTGACAATGATGATGATGATGATGATATAGACCTAACATTTTTATTTTTTAAATCTACATGCAAAAACTATCTGCAAACCTGCTAATGATTTGGAAACTATCAGCGTATGCATGTACGTCTACATTCTGCTACTCTGCACACAGTGACTATTATTTGGTCGATAGAGAATAAGGAGGGGGGCCCCGGAAATGTTTTGTGCCCTGTGCCTCGCATGTAGTAAATCGGGCCCTGGCAGTAGCATATCATATTAGCATATCTATGAATTAGTTAAATCCTATTTTAGGAAGCTTAAAAGTGGATATAGCTGAGCATAACTTTTAGCTCTCTTCTTTCAGCGCAGTTGAATTATTGGTAAAATGCAATCAAGACCTACAGTTTTTCTTTCTTTTAATACAGTCTACAACGGTTATAACTGTGAAAGCAATAGCACTTTTTTAATCTAATCATAGATGGCAGCACTTGACCTGTGCTTTAGATTTGAGAATAAGCTTTGGCATTGGTTTGAGATATTATTATACATTTATTAAAACGGAAAGTACGTACTTGTTTTCGTTGGTTACGATCTACTCTTCTTTTTAATTAGCGTAACAATTTTTATTGCGCTAATTGACTCGGGTTTTAAATTAAGGTTTTCTAAACGATGCAATATCGTCTCAGTCAAATATCTGAAACGTACTTATTTCTTTTCAAAAGCAAGAAACACGAAGTTTTTAATATTTATTCATAATGCTTTTCGCATTATTTATTTACCGTTGCTAACAATCCTGCCTTCTTTTCAAAAAAAAAAAAAATCGTTGACTGATAATGAATGTAAATCCACAGTTCTAAATCAATGTTTTAAGCTACTTTTTTGCTGTAGTTTTGAAGAATAGGTAGATACGAGTACATATGCTGATTGAAAATAATTTTAAAATGTTAAAAAAACCTGATTATTTCCGGTTAATAGTTTTATACTTTGTTCATAAAAGCTGTTGTTGCTTATACATTTTATAGATCATTTTTAAAATTAGAAGAGCAGACGGAGATTTTATTCGTGTATTCTCTTCTACTGGCCAGAAATCCATGCCCATATGCGCTATTTTTTATATCTTTTAAATGACTAAAAAGAATGTTTTATAAATTTCAAGTTTTTTTTAATATATATCTGATCGGAAATCTAAGTTTTATTATTAAGTCGAAAACCTATTCCTCCAAGTAAAAAATAAATAAATGTGGAACTGGGTCTGACTATATCGGCTGAGCTGTTCAATGCCTGCTATTCACAGATGCGATCCCACTACTAGTCGACGCGGAAGCTTTTGTCTGCTGCGTTTCCGCCCTGGACCGATTCGCTCCGCCTTAGACGACCTGTTCACCTGAAGTTCCCTCCAAGTGACCATATCGACGCCGACCTTAGCGCGGACACCTGATCAACATAGACAGACCAGTTCATGCCTCCAAGTAGCTGGATTACAGGAACACGCCACAACTCCCAGCGAGATAGAAACGCTTTTTTTAGGTGTTTATGTTTGACACTGCCAAAATAAAAGATTTCAAGTGTAAATATTACCAGAAATTGTTTTAAAATAATTACCAGAAATTGACTATAGTATTTCACTCCGCCTTTTTTTCACGTTTTCGTTTCGAAAAGCGATGTAATTAATGTAAATGGACGATGTCATCGCTCTTTCCACGTTATTTTTTAAACAACGCATAGCGACTGAAAAATTGTATTTCGGCACCGCTGGGATCGAACCCCAGAACTCGCTTATGCGTTGTTTAAAAAATAACGTGGAAAGAGCGATGACATCGTCCATTTACATTATCTAAACGTATTTGATATATATTAACGATGTAATTAATGTTGAATTTGCTTTGTTTTAAAATATATCACAGGCGTGTTTACTTTTGCGCGCCATCTGTCGTTCATTTTTAAAACAATACTTCGGGTAAACTGACCTGGAGAATCGGAAATCTAAGTTTTATTATTAAGTCGAAAACCCATGTTTATAACAACAGGAGTAATAAGCAGTGGTCCTGCAAAATGGATGAAAATTAAAAAAAAAATTGAATGAAATATTTCGTTTTTATTTAGTTTGTTTATTGATACTTTATATAATTTGGAATAATTTAGAAACTTTTAAATGCTTTTAAATTACAACCTCTCAAAGTATTTTTGTTGTTGTTGTTGTTGTTGATTACGTCTGTGAAGTTCGAAGTGTTATGGTGGTAAAGTAATTTACTTATGGTGGTAAAGTAATTAAATTCAACAACAGAAAAGTATTTGATTTCAGCGGATGAGTTCGTCAAAAGATTCTTTTCACTTGCATATCGCTTTGTGACCATCGCCATCTAGTGGTCACTACGTAATATAACAACAAATTATCACATTAATGTAATGTAAGAAATTATCATATGCAGTGATGTAGTTCTAAGAGAAAAAGTGTCTTAATGGTGAACCGGTTAAATGAAACTAATCGAAAAAGAAGGGCCTTAAGAATTTCGAAAGCAATTTAGAATTTGATTTGCTGGTTTCAGCAGTTATTTTTATAAAAGATAAAATTTACGTAGGTGTCAGATGCTGAAAATGTTAAGTTTTCCTTTAGATGCTGTTCTGTCATTTTGAACGGTTCCAACTATTCAGTATGAATAATATGTGTCAGTCACACTAAATACATGCAACTTACATGCCGCTCTTTTTAAGATTACGGAGCGGCAGTGGCAGATATCTTTTGCTTTACTTTTTTTTATAATTTCTGTTTATAATGATCACTGACGTCATTACGAGCCGTGGTGGCCGAACTCTGATTTGCAGCCACTGCTTCCGGGAATGGACAGCGCAGTGGGGTGGCCACTCCCCCGTAACTCGAGCGATTGGCCAGAAGCCAGTGTCTCTTACCACTCGGAACCCGGAGCGACCTTTTCGGAACCCTGATTCTCATAAGGAATCAGGGGATTACTTTTGTTTGGTGCCGGTGGAGAGTTTAGCTGAAATGAACTTTTAACCCGGAGGGCTGAAGACCTCTATGGGGAAATCTAAGAGGCGCCCAGGGGGCGCAGTGGTCTAAGCGGTGGCTTCTGAATATTCGTCCGAGGTGGGTCCGTCCGGGTTCGAATCCCGGTGAGACATGAATGTTATGTTTGTCTTACGGCGCTGGCTCTCTCCATTCCCTAAAACTAGTGGCCCTAAATTAGGGACGGACGACTGCTATTCATTTTTTGGCAATTTAACAACTCAGTGGGCTATAGCCATCTGAGTTGTTCACAATGGTTGTTAAACCTTCACTAATAAAAAAAATAAAATCTAAGGGATATTAGCAGCCGTTCGTCACTTATTTAGGGTCACTGGCTCCAGCGAAAGGAAAAAAAAACAGTGCTGTGAGACAAGCACACTACCTATGCCTCAACTGGGACTCGAACTCCTGCCCATCCAGAAGAACAGTGAGTAGCCTACGCCACCGTAGCGGCCACTCGTCACTTTGTCTACATCAGTGGTGTACACACAGGGTGGGTCGGCCTAGTCCGGACCCCTCCCCAGAACACCCAAGTCCTTCATTCATCAAAAGAAGGAAAATAAATTATTTTCTTTTAAAAAAACATTTCGAATATGGCTAAATTAAAAAAAAAGATTCTGCTCTTAGTTTTATAAATTTAATATTTTTGTTATTATCAATTATTTTTCTGTCCGTCTTAATTTTAGTTTTCCTAATGAAAAACTTCTCTGTTCAAATGTAATCAGAAGTACAATATTTTTGTCCGAAAGTTTGCATATCATTTCATATGGTAACACTTGTTGTAATATTGACATGCCTACTTATATACCAAACCCATGGAGACGGTTGGTGACTTCCTTTTCTACCGAGAGTGAAAACTAGAACTACCTTTAACTTGTATAATTATTTTTTGAACATTAGTGTTTGTGTTCTAAAGTTGGCAACACAGGATATATATGTATATACAGCCACAAAGGGAATACCTCGCTTCTCTGTGGGGAATACTTTGTGGCTGTATATACATATATGAGATGGTTCCTCATGCTTCGTGACACTTGGGCTTGATGATGAGGATATGGGAGCCCTCAAAGTACTTGCCTTTGTATTTTAAAATAGTGTTTTTAATTGCAAATAAATGTGTTTTAATTTGCGGTTTGTGTTGATCGTACGTGAGACAGCATATATCTAGTAATTGAAAACTGTAGTTTAAAATTCTCAGTTTAAAACAATTCTCCGTTTTCAACTGATAAAATAGCAAACTTGTGGGAATGGACGCATTTCGCAAACTTGTCGTTCAACAGGCATCTAGTTCATGTTTTAAAAACAATAGTTGATTAACGATGATCAAAAAAACATTTTACGTACGCTTTGGTAATTGACTTAGGCCTGAATAATGTCTTTCTACTTAGTCAGGGTCTAGAAAAGGTAATACCCTCAAAGAGATTTTAATACAAATGCAATTTTTTGTTGCGTTTTGGGATCTTAAATATGACAATATTGCCAAAAATGAATATGTAAATTATTACAAATTTTGAAGATGACAATCCGATTTTTGGCGTAAATGTGACAAGGATGGTAAGTCAGATAACATCCGACTTACCATCCTCCAGGACGATGAGAATTTTCAAGTTTTCGGATATTGTCTGACTTACCATCCTTGTCACATTTACGCCAAAAATCGGATTATCATCTTCAAAATTTGTATTATATGGCGTAATCCCGTATTTCTTTCATGATGTAAATTATTATTTTTTAAAGGGATTGGAATTCGGAAGAGAAAAAGAAGCGGCTTTTCTTCTAAATGTTTCAATTCACGATTTTTCTCAGTAATGAAGTAGTTTTTCTCAGGAAAAAGTAATATGGTTTACTACCTTGACGGTAAGTAGCGATTCATTCAGATTTCGGATATAAAGTTTCGAATGGTGTGTGCATTATAAACATTTTCGCCGTAACCCTATAAATATAAAATAAAATAACAATAAAAAATTTGATATGTTGTCTTCTCTGTCTTAACTGCTGGACATAATTAGGGAAATGGTCCTTCCGAAACTTGTTAACTGATTATATGCATATAATCCCAATTTTGTTATACATTAATTTATATAAAAATTTTAAATAGAGTGTAAAAATTTTCTTATGTTCGTATATCGCAAATGCAAATTCCGAGTAATATACACATATAAGTGACTAAAAATGTTATACCTTTGCTTTAATTCGGTAAATCACCACGGATTTCACCATGGGGTGGCTGAAAATATTGAGGATGATAGTAAGATAACGCTGTGGCGGAGAAAATTCCCCCACCTAAACGCTAAAACATTAGAAGTGATAAAAATGTATTCGCCTTACTACAAGCCTGTTTCTTATTATTAAAGGAATCATTACAGTTTTACCTGAAATCGTATGGTGTAAACCATTCCATTGCCGTTTGGTTTCAGTCTTTTTTGATTATTTAGATTAGCACATAGTTTGGATAACAGTTTGAGATGCCTCGATCTTTTTTGCTACAGAGTGTAAACCACATACTGTCAGGAAACAAAGAAAACACTTTTTATGGGAACAATTTCTAATAATTTTGCTGTTGTTAAAAATTAGGTAGCAAATATTTTGCTGTATTGGAAGCACAAACATCACGTTAGCTACACTAAGGCTTAATCGTATACATGGAAAGTTGGCATGCAGAAGACTGAAATAAAGGTGAATATGATGATGAATATATACAGGTGAATATTTCTAAAATATGATGATGTATTGCTTTGCAAACATCCCTTCTCTGTAGAATTAAGTTTTTGTTGCGGAAGTAGTCCGAATTGCCAGTGTTTGAAAATTCATCCCTTCAACGAGGACTATTTAATGTTTCATTGAAGGATGATAGAAATTTCAGATTGAAGTCCACGTGGGTGTGTGTCTTTTATTATTATAATATTTTGCCTCATTTTCTTAAGTTTTTTAAATTATATTCTGCGATTTTTCGGCTGTAAACGAAAACAATTAGACTAAATTTAAGGAGAGATCGCCCAGAAACCTGGGGGGTGGGTCATGGATTTTCGGAGGGGGAGGCACAACACCCCTGAGAAGATGAGAAGATGCCTGAATACATCACTGTAATCCCTATTGACGTGTGATTGTGAAAGATTTGCATATACATTTAGAGTTAATTTTGCAGATTACTATGTGAGCCGTACTCGCTATTCTGCAAAGGCTGGACTGATTTTTAAAGAAGTAATATGATTTGTAATAAAGAAATTTTGCTTTGTTTTGGGCGAATGTGAATCTCGGCATCGAGCAGACGTTGCTAAGTTACGAACTTGTTTAAATGTTAAATGTAGGGCAACGTAGCCTGTGATAATGTTTCCCTGCAGAACTCCAAAGTAAATGACCCGAAACGTAGGTAAAGTAAAGAATCCTTTCCACTGAAGAAGATATCGAGCGTCGGTGGTATAACGGTTAGCATAGCTGCCTTCCAAGCAGTTGACCCGGGTTCGACTCCCGGCCGACGCATGAAACATTTTTTTTTTTAGAAAACCGAAATCAGTATGATATTTTAAAATGGCATAGGAATGGTGCCCTGCAGTAAAGGTAGTCTCCCCTCCGTTTGATTTCGTGTAGGAAAAATTAGTGCTTGATACTATGTAGAGTGCGTAAATTGAGGTCTTATACGCACTTCGAAAATAAAATTTCTAACAAAAATTTTGAATTACAACTCGAAAGGTCTTCAGGAAATTATTATTGATTTTTTTTTCTCATTCGAAGTAAAAATGTATCCTACCTATGAAACAATGTGTAGACATAGGCGTGGTACGGGAAGATTTGCCGTTTTCTACATTTGCCCTTTTAAGTGCTGTAGAATTTACGGACTGCGGTTACCAAGCAGCAAGTTGATAGTTAAAGAAAAGACATTCTCGCAGGATGTTTGCTGGTATAGTTGTCAGCCAACACACTTATTACAGAACGATTTTGCGAAGCAAAGGTTTCTGTGAAGTCCATTTCTCCTTGCGTCGTGGTATAACGCTTAGCATCAGTGACGTCGCCAGACTTCAATATCAAGGCGGATGTAATTTTTTGCTGGGGCAAGTTTGGGAGCATTTTTAGTTACCGAAACATTAAGAGAAATAATTTTTAATTCTTTTTACTACCGGCTGCATTGAGGGCTTTGGGGGCTTAAGTCCCCTCCGTGGAGATTAGAGCGACGTACGTCACAAATTAAACATTCAAAAATATTATTTTACATGTTCAAAAAATTACATAGTGTGTTCTATTACACGGGGTCTTCTTCCGAAGCCCCAAAGAGATTAAGCGCCTACGCACGTCATAAATTAAGCATTCAAAAATATTATTTTACATGTTCAAAAATTTATATAGTGTCTTTTATTACACGGGGTCTTTTTCCCGAAGCCCCAAAGAGATTACGTGCCTACGTGCGTCATAAATTAAGCATTCAAAAATATTATTTTACATGTTCAAAAAATTACATAGTGTCTTCTATTACACGAGGTCTTCTTCCCAAAGCCACAAAGATTTTAAAAGCGACGGACGTCACAAATTAAACACTCGAAAATATCATTTTACATGTTCAAAAAATTACAAAGTGTCTTCTTTTACACAAGGTCTTCTTCCCAAAGAGATTAAGAGCGACGTATGTCACAAATTAAACATTCAAAAATATTATTTTACATGTTCAAAAAATTACATAGTGTCTTCTATTACATGGGGTCTTCTTCCCAAAGCCACAATGATTTTAAGAGCGACGTACGTCACAAATTAAACATTCGAAAATATCATTTTACATGTTCAAAAAATTACATGTCTTCTATTACACGGGGTCTTCTTCCCAATGCCCGAAAGAGATTAAGAGCGACGTATGTGACAACCGTATATAAACTATAGGCGTACATACACACATACATATCACTAAGCTGTTCTCTGAGATTCAGAGGTTAGCTCCAAAAAGAAATACAAACTTCCCGATATTTTTACCTATTGTTGTCGTATCAAACTTCGCCATTTACAGCGATCTTGACATACAACTCGTGCTTCACTGATATCCATTACACGCCGTACACAAGATCTTCTATACTTCATACTCATAATCTTTTTCTCATGCAGACACTCCTGAATCTGATCCACCCATGTCTTCCTTGGCCTTCCTCTGCCTTTCCTTCCTGCCACTTGGGCTGAAAATATTTTCTTAGTAAGCATTTCATCACTCATTCTTTCAACATGGCCAAACCACCGAAGCATATTGGTCTCCACCTTGCTAACAACATTTTGCTTCACATCACACAACTGCAATGCATCTTCATTCCTCACACAATCAGATCGTGTCTTGCCACAAACCCCACGTAAGTAACGCATTTTCTAGCACACAAACGACTCCTATGCTTCTTCTGCAGTACCCAGGTTTCACTGCCATACATCAGAGTAGGAACAATTACTGTTTCATACACAGCCATGCGGGACTCTCTAGAGAACCCATCATTCCTGTAAAAACCTCCCAGAGCAGCTATGACTTTCAAAGAAGAATTCACTCGCCTACTGATTTCACCATCCAACTTGTTCGCTCTGTCAAACATGCTTCCTAAATACACAAACTCACTCACCTGGTCAATCACAGTGCCATTTATACTTACATTACATTCAGTGCTACCCATTCCTCTCTCAAACACCATAACTTTGGTTTTTCCCTTATTTATACTCAGTTTGAATTTCATGCAAACTTCGTGCATCCGAGTCAACATACTCTGCAACTCACTTTTGCTCTCTGCCAACAGGACAGTGTCATCAGCATACAGCAATCTGCACACACGGATATCACCAAGACATAAACCACTATTATCTATTTTGGCCTCACGCATGCATGCTTCCATAAATATATTAAACAGCCATGGTGACATTACACAACCTTGTCTAACTCCTGCACCAATGGAAAACCATTTTGATAAAACACCATTCACTCGTACACAAGCTCTACTACCAGCATACATGGTTTTTACACTATTAAGTAGATTCCCAGTCACACCATATTCATTCAATACCTTCCACAAAAGTGTCCTATTGACTCGGTCGTAAGCTTTCTCTAAATCTATGAAGGCAGTAAAAACTTTCATCCCAACAGCCAGATACTTTTCAATCATCATGCGTAATGCAAAAATCTGGTTAGTGCAGCCTTTACCAGGCATACAACCACTCTGAACATCCCACATTTTCTCTGATGTAAGACCCTGTATACAGGGTCTTACATCAAGTGTTTGGTAAGGCTGTTATTGAAAAAGTATACTTTTTCAATAACAGCCTTACCAAACACTTTTCCTGGCACACTCACTAGGCTAATACCACGATAGTTCTTGCATTCAGTCTGATCACTTTTTCCCTTATACAAGGGAGCAATGATAGCACCCTTCCAAACCCGAGGGAACATTCCTAACTCCCAGCACAACTGGCAAATTTCAGTTAACCAGTCAATTTTAGAGTCCCCACCATACTTCAACATCTCTACAGTTATGCCATCAACTCCTGGAGCCTTACCATTCTGAAGAGATTTTAGAGCTTTGCACACTTCTTCTCTTGAGATCCCTCCTGTGCTTTCATCCCTCATTGTGACATCATCTGCGTCTGTCTCAGAATCACTTTTGCTCTCTTGATCTAATAACTCACAGAAGTATTCGCTCCATCTGTCACCCAACTCATTGGGCTTCCATATCATTTTCCCCAATCTCATTCTTCACACAACTTACAACTTTGTTTCCCCTATTTTTCCTGAGTCTCATGTACTTCCAGAAGGACTTCCTATCTTTTCAAAAAGCCAGTTCATGCCTTTCCACTTTCTCCTTCCTATCTTTTGCCTTACTGTGGCGAACCAGCTTAGCAGCTTCACGCTTCTTACAGCGATATTCATCCACAGAGACTCTACCTTGCAACATCCCCAAATAGGCTTCCTTCTTCTTCTTTACTGCCTCATCAATCTCACTATTCCACCATGCATCACCTCTATTGTTACCCACTATTGTGGTGCCACAGACCTTTTTAGCAGCAGTAAAAACACAGTTCTTAAAACATTCCCACTTCTTTTCTACATCCCTCTCACCAGACTTCAGATCCTTCAGTCGTTCTCTGAGTAAGTCAGAATACCACTGATGATCTTCAAGAAGCCTATCAACCTTTATTCTTTCTATTCTGTGTCTCTTCCTATTCCTTTTCCTCCAACCAACATTAAGTTTCACTCGTGACACTACCAAGTAATGATCAGAACCAACATCCGCACCTCTCATCACACGGGTGTCAATAACTAAGTGTTTCAAACGCTGATCGTAAACAACAAAATCTATCACACTCTTTTGACCAAGAGTACGATTTTCCCAAGTATATGTGTGTATATACTTGTGGTTGAAAAATGTATTAGATACACACAAACCATTCTCAATGCTGAGTTCAATTAATCTTTCACCATTATCATTCACACAAGGATCATTAAACTTACCCAGAACATTGTCAGAAATTGCATTCTGCACACCTACTCTAGCATTGAAATCCCCTGCTATTATAACTTTTTCTTTAGCACCAAACTGGCTCAAAACAGCTTTTAGCTCATTCCAGAAATCTTCTTTCTTATCAGAAGGTTCCGAGTCACAAGGAGCATACACTACAACAATTACAATTCTCTGAAGTTTCACTTTCAAACGAAGCCAGAGAATTCTCTCACTTATGCAACTATAGTGAATCAAGTTGTTCTTCATCTTTTCACTTAAAATCACACCTACACCATCCTGTCCTCTCATATTATCCAATACTCCAGACCACACACTCACCGTGCCATTCACTTCTTCTACCCCAATTTCCTTCTTTTTGGTTTCACTTACACACAGCACATCCAGTCTATACTTATTCATCTCCTCAATCACCTCACTCATCTTGCCATTTATACCTCTAGTATTCCATACACCAATCTTACATTCACTCAGCCGAGATCGCTTTCTCATACGCTGTTTAGAAAGTCCAGGTCGATTCCGTGGTGGACCGTCCTTCTCAAGTGTAGTAGGTGCACCATATCCCACACTTGAGTCATTCTTAATATTTCTTTTTAATCAGGTAAGTACATCAGGGGGAGGGGGATTAGCCCACAGCTGAGGGTTCCAGTTGGTCATTCAACCTAAGGATTCTGGAACGAAACCCAGTGAGTATCTTAGAGTCTTGTACCTTTCTTTTCAGTGTCTTCTTTATAAGCTATGGGCACCCATGCATCTCCACAGGTGTAAAACCACGAATTCCTTTGAAGCCGGCCAGTGCCGCACCCAGGAATTCGTGTTGGAGGGGCTGTATATACAGTATATTGTATACATATATATAGAGTGTACGCCTATAGTGGTTTTCCACTATAGGCGTACACTATATATATATATATATATATATATATATATATATATCATCATCATCATCATCATTGTCAACCATTATCAATCCACTGCTGGACGAAGGTCTCCCCAAGTTTCCTCCACAACGGTCTGTCTTGTGCCAGTCTCCTCCATGTCACTCCCGCATATTTACGAATTTCATCCACCCATCTCCCATGTGGTCTTTTTCTGGGTCTTTTCCTGTCCCTTGGAATCCAATCTAAAATTTCGGCTGTCCATCTATGGTCTGTCCTTCTGGCAGTATGTCCAGCCCATTGCCATTTCAGGGATTTAACTCTGATCATGATGTCTTCCACTCTCGTCATTTTTCGGATCCACGAGTTCCTCTTCTTATCTCTCCTGGTTATACCAAGCATGCACCTCTCCATGCTTTTTGAGTTGTCTGCAGCCTTTGTATGTCTCTTTTAGTTAAGGTCCACGTCTCTGCACCATACGTAAGCACTGGAAGGATGCATTGATCAAACACTTTTCTTTTAAGACATAATGCCATATTGCTCTTGAAAATTATGCTGTTTCTTCCAAAAGCTCTCCAGGCAAGTTTTGTACGCCGATTAATTTCTTCATCAATGTGACCCTCACTTGATATCTGCTGTCCAAGATAAACGTACGTATCTGTTATCTCCAGTTTTTCTCCATCAATCGATAAATCTTCATTTCTTGTAAAAGCATTGAACATCACTTTTGTCTTCTGAAAGTTCATTTTTAATCCCACTTCCTTACTCTTGTCAGCAAGTTCCTGGATCATACTCTGCAGCTCTGATGGGGTAGTTGCAAAAATGACTACGTCATCAGCAAAACGAAGGTGGGTTAGATAATCTCCATTAATCTTTATCCCTTTGTTTTCCCAGTTCAGTGATTGAAAGACATTTTCCAATGTGGCATTAAAGAGCTTCGGAGATATGGTGTCACCTTGTCTCACTCCCTTTCCAATTTTTATGTGTGTTGTATTTTCAAACAGCCGAATCTTTGCACTTGCATTTTTATAGATGTTATTAATAATATTAATGTATGCATCTTCAATACCGCAGGATTTCAGAGCCGTGGTAACTGCTGATGGTTTCACCGAATCAAAGGCTTTTTCATAATCGATAAAAGCCATGCACAATGGAAGTTCATATTCCCTCGCTCTTTCAATTAGTTCTCTCAGTACGTGGATATGATCTATTGTGCTGTAGCCACTCCTGAATCCAGCTTGTTCTCTCGGTTGAGCCATGTCCAGTGTTACCTTCAAGCGGTGTGAAAGAACTTTAGTGAAGATTTTATAAACCACTGATAGGAGGCTGATAGGTCTGTAGTTCCTGAGATCCTCAATGTCACCTTTTTTATGTAGCAGGATCATTGTAGCGTTGTTCCAATCCTCAGGAATCTTCCCTTCATTAAGGCATCGAGTGAAAATTTGGGCGAGTACTGTTTCAATTTCTCCACTTGCTTCTTGTATGATGTCTATAGTAATTCCATCTTCTCCTGGAGCTTTCCCCCGCTTCATGTTCTTGATTGCATGAGCAACTTCTGCTGGGAGGACTGGAAGAACTCTGGTACCTTTCATGATGTCTGGAGTACATGTATCATCCCTTTCATATAATTTGGAGTAGAAATCTTTCACTCTTGTCAAAATTTCGCCTCTATTTCTTGTTATAGAACCATCTTCTTTTCTCAGAGCCATAATCTGTTTTCTTCCCTTACTGAGATGTCCCTTTGCTATCTTAAGGCTTTGGTTGTTTTCAATTGCTTTCCACACTAGCTCACAGTTGAATTTCCTTACGTCTTCAGTGATACTTTTCCGTGTTGTCTTGCATAGCTCTATATATTCCACTTTGGAAGTCACATCTTCTTTAGTTGTCCTCATCTGTCTTCTTTTTTGCATCAACATTTTGTTTTTTCCTGATAATTTGTTCACATGCAACTTGTTCTTAGACCCAGCTAATTTTGTTGCTGTTTCCATAAGAGCTTTGGTTACTTTTCTGTTAACTTCAGAAATATCCACTTCTTCCGATGTTAGGCCTTCTAAAGCAGAGAATCTGTTCTTCAGTTCCAATTTGAAGGTATTATGGTGTTTTTTAAGGTTGGTTATGTCAATACATTTTGTTTGTCTTATGAGCTTGCTATGTTCGAGTTTAGTGTTGAGGTGCATCTTACATCTCACCAATCTATGGTCACTACCTGTGTTGAACTTGTTCAGCACACTGCAGTCTTCGATGACGAATTTTTTGTTACACATAATAAAATCAATTTCACTTGTCGTCCCAATTGGATGTCTCCATGTCCATTTCCTGTGTGGCTTTTTCTTGAAAAAGGAGTTCAAGATGAAAAATCCTTCTGCCTCTGCAAACTCAACGAGAGTATTTCCACGCTGGTTTCTGTTGCCGTGACCGAATTTACCTACTGAAGTTTCATTCTGTTGCCGTTGCCCTATTTTTGCATTGAAATCTCCCATAATTATCTTCAAGTGCTGCTTACCTTTATTATTTAGATGACGAATTTCCTCATAAAATTCTTCAATTTCTTCTTCAGGATGACTTGTGGTGGGTGCATAAGTTTGAATAATCTGAGCCTGGTATCTTCTCGATAGTTGGATAACGAGTCGTGCAGCTCTGTCAGAGGAACTTTCAACTTCTACCACTTTATCCTTCAGTTTCTTGTTTATTATAAATCCAACACCACTAGTTCTGCCAGTATCTGTCCCACGATAATAGAAGAGATGTCCACTTTTCAGTTCAATGACATCTTCTCCTTTTCTCCTTACCTCATTTAGCCCGACGATGTCCCACTTGATCCTTTGTAGTTCCTCTTCCAATTCAAGAAGCCTTGAATCAGAAGATAGGGAGCGTCCGTTATAGGTAGCCAAGGTCAGCATCAAATGGCAGCCTAGTCCGGTCCTCCGGGGATTCTTAGCACCCTCTGCCTTCATGTCGCACTGGCCGCTGCCTTGGCCAGGTACATTCCAGCTGCCGGAGACTGAGGACCAAGATTTAAGTTGTAGAGTCATTTTGGAGGTGTTTGGCCATAACTCACCACGCTGGCCAAGCGGGTTGGTGAGTGTGGGATAGCATTTCCTCTGATCCCGATGGTATAGTTATACCGCTATTGGCGGTCGTCAGAGCCCCTTTAGTGGGAACAGGATGCACCACGAGAAGGCGGGGTTGACATTTGTCAAGGAGAGGCTGTGATGTTACGCATCACCTGACCTTACATCCCTTATATATATATATATATATATATATATATGTATATACATTGTGTACGTATACTATATATATATGCAGGCCCCTCCAACAAGAATTCTTGGGTGCGGCGCTGACCGGCTGCAAAGGAATTTGTGGTTTTACACCTGTGGAGATGCATGGGTGCCCATAGCTTATAAAGAAGACACTGAAAGGAAAGGTACAAGAGCCTACGCACTCACTGAGCCTCCGAGGACGGCCGAAAGTTATGTTCATCCGCGTCACTCCCCACTGTGCCCCGTTGTTTGCAGCTGTCAATCACTTCCCCCATCAACTCATTGGCACAGTCACTCACACTGTCTCTGGTTTAATTGGGCGTTTTAAGGGGCGGATTTTTTTCTCTTAATAATGCTTCAAATTCGTTGATTTAGTAACAGTCTGAGTCTACCTTTTAAATTTCGCCCGAATATGTTGAAAACTTCCCGAGTTAATTTTTTTCCCCATCTTTTAAACTTTTATCGGCGATTCTTTCGACGCTGCTCTTATGGTTACTATTTTTTTTTAAATCAAAGTGGGGAAATTATGGTAAAGGCGGATGATACGGATGGACAAGCGTTATAGTGATGGACAATGCTCCGTACCGAATGATATGTCCATCACTATAACGCTGTTAGGTTTCAAATTTGGCAAAAGTTTGGTTTGAAACCATTTTTCAAAATGGTCACCATCCATTTCTTCATGGTAGTCGCCTGACTTGTTGCCCTCGAAGACATCTGCTGCATCTTTGACAAAACCATCTTCACTCCCGGCGTGTGTTACAATAAGGCGGCTGCCTTTTCCGTTAAATGGTTTCTTTTCGCTTGCTGGCTGCTCTTAATTGTTGTATCGACCCACACTTTGGTCCTTATGTGTCCCGCATTCACCCAAGTTTCATCCAAATAATAAATATTTTTCTTCAGGTCTCTATACTTTTTTATGTCTCGAAGATTGTTTCTCCTTCACAAAACAATATCTTCTCTTTCAATTAGCGCTGCCTGTCTGGCACGCTTTTTGAATGAAAATCCCAAGTCTTTAAGCAGTCGGTTCAACGTTGATTTACTAATTTTTTCTGGGAAAATATCTCGCTCGTTGTTTAGGTCCAGCAAAAAGTTGTTGAGGGTAGGAATTTCATTTCTCATGTAAAAGGAATGCACTTTCCGACGAATGCATGAGAGTGTAAAATTGTCATATCGCGATAGACGGGTTTTATGGACTGCACCCGGTCTTTTTTTACGGGGTGTGGAAGGATGTTTACCTTTCGCTGCGCCGGCAATGATTCTGAACATCGCCGAACGTGACACTCCCGTCAACTTCGCAGTTTTATCGGCAATGCTGCTGATACTTTCCAGTGGAATTTCCTCGCAGAACTCTGCAATGGCTTTGCTTTGACACTTGACAAAAAGAATCGTTCAGGATAACCTGCGCTCGTTGACGCCAACGCTAACGTTTCGATCACAAAATAAAAAGATAAGACAATAATTACAGAAATGACTGAAAGGCGCACTGAAACAATGAACTGCGTTTCACTTGTAGATTTTAAAATATTATAAAATACAAGCTACTGTTTCCTTCCAATCGAAAAATCAAAGAATATGAGACAAAAATACCAGTAAATGAGAACAGCGATGTGAAAGTCGGAAAAAGAATGAGTTAGTTACTGAAATGACATGCCCAACCCTTGCTTGGACAAATTGTTTCGGCACAAAAGTCACTCCTGTCTCCAAACCTCCCCACCCCGTTGCAGCAGCCCCTTCAAGGAATTATTTCTCCTGCACAGCAGCCCAGGAAGGATTAGTGGTGGTGGAGGAGGGGTGGAGGGTGGGGGTGGAGCATTGTCTCCCACACTGCATACCTACGCATGCGTGGGTTGGTCTAATTTTAAAGGCCGCGGGTAGCCTAGTGGGCAACGTTCGTGACTGGCACGGAAAGAGCCTCAAGTTCGATCCCAGGCAGGCAAGAACGCTCGATCCACTAAATGCCTACCGTGCGTCGGATGGGCACGTTAAGCTGTTGGACCCCGGGTACTGCCCCCCTCCCCCGGTAATAAATAAGGGCGTCTTCCTCCCCCTTTCTACCTCACTTCCGTGTCACTTTCCTATCGGGCACTCTAGCCCAAATCTCCTAGCTTCCTATTTCTGAAGGTTGTTTAAGACCTGGGGTCAGACACTCCCTTCCTAAAATCCTCTACATATGATCATGGTCTAATTTTAAAACTTCATTTCAAAAAATAGATCATTTTTATTTGATTTATGTCTAAAATAACCATATAGCTTATGAGTAAACAGCTAGGGCAGCATAAAGTATGATTCGGGCAATAAATGCGTTGATTTTTACGGAAAATGTTGGGAACTACTTGTAGTTGCGGAGGTAGGTTTCACGTATACCTTTCACTTCAGTCTCTTCTTAGGGTGAATCGAAATATAGGTTTCACGTACCTTTCGCTTCAGTGTCTTCTTAGTGTGTATTGAAGTATAGTTTTTAGAAGGGGGCAAACAAAAATTGTAACTACGAATAACACATACGAACACCACATACAAATGTCCACTGTAAAATCTTGTTATCGAGCCGTTTTCACCGCACTCTCAGCAAATCAATTAAACTGAAAATCCCAAAACTCAAAAACTACATAAAAGCAATGGATAAATTAAATTAAACAGCTTACTGATGGTACAACACATTTGTTGTTGTTGTTGGAAGATCATCTTTTCCACTGAGGAAGAGTGCGAGCGTCGGTGGTATAACGGTTAGCACAGCTGCCTTCCAAGCATTTGACACGGATTCGACTCCTGGCCGACGCAGGATGTTTTTTTTTTCTACTAATTTAGAAAACCGAAATCAGTATGATATTTTAAAATGGCATGGGAGTGGTGCTCTGCTGTAAAGGTAGTCCCCTCCGTTTAATTTCGTGTGCGACAAAATAGTACTCGACACTATGTAAATTAGTATTAGGAGAATTCTATTCTTGTGTCACACACATGCTTCATTGGCAACAATTCCCAACCCATCGTTAAACGTATCCTCGAACATCGAAAGTCAGTTAACCAAACACTTAATAATAACGGAACACCAGAGAAAACTTTGAACATATGAGAAGAAAGCAAAGTTAATTATAATTAATACAAATGCAGTTACAAATTATGAAACTACAAGGAAGAAAAGCGTTCGAAAAAGCAAGGCTCTTGATGATGGAGATGCTCCTCCAGTATATATCTGTCCTCGAGATAATTTTCGAGTGACATGTCACTATATGCTCTTGTGATGCATAAATATCACAATTAACATCAAGGAAAGTTCCATACGAAAATAGTGTAGACAAATTTTCTTTCTTAATCTTGGAAGGCATTTTCTTTTAATCTTGTAAAGCAACAAATTTACAAATTTTCTTTTTTAATCTTGTAAAGCACGTACTTTTCAGGAGCATTATACTGTTGATTTAGATGTGTAACGTACCAGGAGATGTGACGTACCTGCCAGAAGGACGCACACGACATAAAGGCAGATAGCAATTAGAATCAATGTCCGCGTAGCTTAATTGGTAGAGCAACTTATTCCGGAATGAGTGGACCCGGGTTCGAATCCCGGCGTAGACCGAAAATGACGGAGAAATTCACTTCGTTATAGATGATGATTTTGCTGAAGAATATCAGCAGTTTTTACCCTTTAAAAGGAAAACTGAAAACATTTTTAGACACTTTGCAAAATTTACATAAGCTAAATATGAGAGCAATATTTCCAAATGTTGAGACAGCTTTGAAAATATTTCCAATTTTACCTATTGGCAACTGTACAAGTGAACAAAGTTTTCTATTTTGAAAAGACTAAAATCATCTTTAAAAATAATACTAGTCAAGAAAAACTTTCTACGTTGGCAATACTTTCTCTTGAAAATGACATAACTTCTAATGTAGATTATAATGACGTAATTTGTAAATTTGCAGCTCAATTTAAAGATAACACAGGCGACAGACCAACAATTTTTTTTTTTTTTTTATTGTTGCCACAGATGTTTGAATGGTTTTAGGGTATTTTGACGGTGCTGGATAAAAAACTTTTAGGGTATTTTATAATATGGTGTTACACATATCCCCATCAAATTTACATTACATGAAGTCCGATGTTGGGTATGAAATCATATTTTGACAAAGTTACTACTTTCATTTTGAATTCACCTTGGAGGAAAATAGATCGAACTGTTGCATGTACTGCATATTTTTAGAAATAGCTAGGCAAACGTACCTTGCCGCCGCAGTGGCCCAATGGACTAAATGCTGGCTTATGACCATTCGTCCGAGAAGGGTTCGGGCTCGAATTCCGGTGGGGCATGGTTGTTGTGTTTGTCTTACAGCACTGATTCTCTCCCGTCCTTGGAACCAATGACCATAAATTAGAGACGGGTGACTGCCTATATTTTAAAACTGTGGCCGATGAAAATACTTTGCATTTTCTTAATTAAATATACTATACATGTATATATACACTATATTGACAAAAGTAACCGGAAACCCATTCAAAAGCAAATGAACTGATCCGCTGTGTCGTAAAGATGCGCGGTACAGCTGCAAACGGTGCTGACCACGATCCTGCAGCTGACCGCGATCATATCGCATTGTGAGGTTGAGTGAAAATGTCGCTGCGAGATAGAACTGACTTTGAGAAAGGACAGATTGTTGGGTGTTATATTAGTGGGTTGTCCTAAAGAGAAACCGAGAGGCGTTTAATCATACCCAAGCCAATTGTTTTGGATGTACTGAATAAGAGGAAGACACATCGCGTGCCTGAAGCAGCAAAACGTACCGGCAGACCAAAGAAAATCAGTGATAGAGGACGTCAAAGCCTCAGGAGAGTCGTTACAGTAAATCGACACAATACTGCACAAGACCTCAGTGTACAGGTGAGTAAAAATGCTGGCACCTCGGTATGTACACGTACCATTCGCAGAGAACTTCATTCCATGGGTTACCGTGGTCGTGCGGCTGCTCATAAGGCTTTCATCTCCACTCGGAATGCTACTCGTCGTTTAGCATGGTGTATAGAACATTTATCGTGGACCGTAGATCAATGGAAACAGGTCCTATGCACTGATGAATCCAGATACACGATCCATCAGTCTGATGGCCGTGTATGGGTATGGCGGCAACCAGGGGAACGCTATTTACCACACTGTACTGCTCCTACGGTCAAGTTTGGAGCTGGCAGTGTACTCGTGCGGGGGATGTTTTTCGTGGTATGGTCCCGGCCCATTGGTTATCTTGGAGAAACCTGTTAACCAGCACGTCTACCTCAATTTTCTGGACAACTATGCCCTACTAACTCTGTGATAATACTATGGAACCGAACCTTGTTGGTAGCAGCAGCACAATGCACCGAGCCATAAAGCAAGAAATGTTACGGCGTGGTTTGACGATTAGCCAGCACAGAGCCCTAATCTTAATCCCATAGAGCACCTATGGGATGCATTAGAGCGCCGCATAAGAAGTTTGGAACCAAGGCCTACTACTAAGCAACAGTTAGCGGCAGAATTATGTACTGAATGGAAGCGCATACCTATCGCTGTGTTTTCAAAACCTTGTCGAAAGCATGTCTCGAAGGATCAGTGCATGCATTTAAGGCCAAAGGTGAATCGACACGGTACTAATGTATGTCAATAAATGCTATGTTGTGTTTCTCTTCTAAGTGTCCGGTGGCTTTTGTCAATATAATATATATATATATATATATATATATATATATATATATATATATATATCATCATCATCATTGTCAACCATTATCAATCCACTGCTGGACGAAGGTCTCTCGAAGCCTCTTCCACTAAGGTCTGTCTTGTGCCAGTCACCTCCAGGTTACTCCCGCATACTTTCGAATTTCATCCACCCATCTTCCATGTGGCCTTCTTCTGGGTTTTTTTCTGTGTCTTGGAATCCAATCTAAAATTTCGGCTGTCCATCGATGGTGTGTTCTTCTAGCAGTATGTCCAGCCCATTGCCATTTCAGGCATTTTACTCTGATCATGATGTCTTCCACTCTAGTCATTTTTCGGATCCACGAGTTCCTCTTCTTATCTCTCCTGGTTACACCAAGCATGCACCTCTCTATGCTGCTTTGAGTTGTCTGCAGCCTTTGTATGTCACTTTTAGTTAAGGTCCACGTCTCTGCACCATACGTAAGCACTGGAATGATGCATTGATCAAACACTTTTCTTTTAAGACATAATGGCATATTGCTCTTGAAAATTATGCTGTTTCTTCCAAAAGCTCTTCATCCAAGTTTTATTCGCCGATTAATTTCTTCATCAATGTGACCCTCACTTCATATCTGCTGTCCAAGATAAACGTACGCATTTGTTATCTCCAGCTTTTCTCCATCAATCGATAAATCTTCATTTCTTACAAAAGCATTGTACATCACTTTTGTCTTCTGAAAGTTCATTTTTAATCCCACTTCTTTACTCCTATCAGCAGGTTCCTGGATCATACCCTGCAGCTCTGATGGGGTAGTTACAAAAATGACTACGTCATCAGCAAAACGAAGGTGAGTTAGATAATCTCCATTAATCTTTATCCCTTTGTTTCCCCAGTTCAGTGATTGAAAGACATTTTCTAATGGGCATTAAAGAGTGGGAGATATAGTGTCACCTTGTCTTACTCCTTTTCCAATTTTTATGGGTGCTGCATTCTGAAATAGCCGAATCTTTGCTCTTGCATTTTCATAGATGTTATTCATAACATCAACGTATGCATCTTCAACACCGCAGGATTTCAAAGCCATTGTAACTACTGATGGTTTCACTGAATCAAAGGCCTTTTCATAATCGATAAAAGCCATGCACAATGGAAGTTCACATTCCTTCGCTCTTTCAATTAGTTCTCTCAGTACGTGGATATGATCTGTGGTGTTGTAGCCACTCCTGAATTCAGCTTGTTCTCTTGGTTGAGCCATGTCCATTGTCACCTTCAAGCGGTGTGTAAGAACTTTAGTGAAGATTTTATAAACCACTGATAGGATGCTGATAGGTCTGTAGTTCCTGAGATCTTCAATGTCACCTTTTTTATGTAGCAGGATAATTGTAGCACTGTTCCGATCCCCAGGAATCTTCTCTTCATCAAGGCATCGAGTGAAAACTTGGGCGAGTACTGTTTCATCTTCTCCACGTGCTCCTTGTATGATGTCTACGGTAATTCAATCTTATCTTGGAGCTTTCCCCCGTTTCATGTTCTTGATTGCATGTGCAACTTCTGCTGGGAGGACTGGAAGAACTTTGGTACCTTCGTAATGTCTGGAGTACACGTATCATCTGTTTCATACAGTTTTGAGTAGAAATCTTTCACTCTTGTCAAAATTTCACCTCTATTTCTTGTTACAGAACCATCTTCTTTTCTCAAAGCCATAATCTGTTTTCTTCCTTTACTCAGATGTCTCTTTGCTCTTTTCAGGCTTTCGTTGTTTTCAATTGCTTTCCTCACTAATTTACAGTTCAATTTCCTTACATCATCAGTGATACTTTTTCGTACCGTCTTGCATAGCTCTATATATTCCACTTTGGAAGTCATATCTCCTTTAGTTGTCATCATCTCTCTTCTTTTTTGCATCATAATTTTTGTTTTTCCTGATAATTTGTTCCTGTTCAACTTGTTCTTAGTACCAGCTATTTTTGTTGCTGTTTCCAGAGCCTTGGTTAGTTTTCTGTTAACTTCGGGGATGTCCACTTCTTCCGACGTTAGATCTACTAGAGCAGAGAATCTGTTCCTGAGTTCCAATTTGAAGGTATTACGATGTTTTTTAAAGTTGGCAGTCAATAATACACTTTGTTTGTTTCATGAGCTTGCCACGCTCGAGTTTAGCATTGAGGTGCATCTTACATCTTACCATTCTATGGTCACTACCTGTGTTGAACTTGTTTAGCACACTGCAGTCTTCCACGACAAATTTCTTGTTACACATAATAAAATCAATTTCACTTGTCAATCCATTGGGAGGCCTCGATGTCCATTTCGGCCTTTTCTTCAAAAAGGAGTTTATGATGAAAAACCCTTCTGCCTCTGCAAATTCTATGAGAGTATTTCCATGATGGTTTCTGATGTCGTGACTGTATTTACCTACTGAAGTTTCATTCTGTTGCCGTTGCACTAGTTTAGCATTGAAATCTCTCATAATGATCTTCAAGTGCTGCTTGCCTTTATTATTTAGATGACGAATTTCCTCATAAAATTCTTCAATCTCTTCTTCAGGATGACTTGTAGTGGGTGCATAAGCTTGAATAACCTGAGCCTGGTAGCTTCTCGAGAGTTGGATAACAAGTCGTGCAGATCTGTCAGAGGAACTTTCAACTTCTACAACTTTATCCTTCAGTTTCTTGTTTATTATAAATCCAACACCACTAGTTCTGCCAATATCTGTTCCACGATAATAGAAGAGACGTCCACTTTTCAGTTCAATGAGAGCTTCCCCTTTTCTCCTTACCTCACTCAGCCCGACGATGTCCCACTTGCTCCTTTGTTCTTTCAATTCAAGGAGCCTTGAATCAGAAGATAGGGAGCGTCCGTTATACGTACCCAAGGTCAGCATCAGATGGTAGCCTAGTCGGGTCCTCTGGTGATTCTTAGCACGCTCTGCCTTCATGTCGCACTGCCCGCTGCCTTGGCCAGGTACATGCAGCTGCCGGAGACTGAGGGCCAGGATTTAAGTTGCGAAGTCGTTTTGGAGGGTTTGGCCATAACGGACCTAACCAAGTGGGTTGGTGAGTGTGGGATAGCATTTCCTCTGTACAAGATACTAAAATACAACAAAAATAATTGATACAATCAATCATTAACATCTTATTTTTTTTAAAATTGCTTTAAAAAAAGATTTCGTCTACTTTTCAACTTTAGTGTTTTAAATTTATCAAAAATTTGGCTATACCAACGGCGGGAGGGGGGGGGGCTCGTTCCCCTACCCCCTTATGGGTGCTTTTGCTACGTGCTAATTATCACAAGCATAATGCTACAGCTTCGTGTTTTAAAGGACTTCCTAATGATTCCACGTCATAAATGTTTGAGGGTTCACTCAAATGTCGTAGCCTTGGGGCCCATTCAAATGCCTTACCCTAGTAGCCCACTCAGGCCTTAATCCGGTTTTTTAAATAATTGGCTTGCACACAAAAAAATTGTTGAATATATAAAAGTAGGGGGCCAAAAAATGATGAAATTTAGTTTGCTACTTCAAGAATGCGGAAAATATAAAGGTGTTACAATAACCATTTGAAATCTTCAACTCTCATTATCTGTACGGCGAAGGACGATAACCTATTCAAAAATGAAGAGGGATTAAAAAAAACCTTAAACTTACAAAAAAAAAAGTAATAATTATAAACTATTCTACCGGAAATTATTTTGTTTTTAATCTCTTCTTAAACTGCCGGACCTCTTAAAGGCGGGGGAGAGGGGGGGGCGAGGGCCCCGGTTGCCCCTATGATCCAGCCGGCCCTGAGGGTAGTGGAAAAGCTTACAGGGTTTCAGTTTGATAGCGAGATTTGGTTGTAAAAAAATTTCTGTTTCCTGTTTAATATCCTTTTTTTTTTTTTTTTTTTTTGAGATCGCCGTGACAGCTCAGCTCATTGAATTAGATTGTCTGCAGGGATGTAGTTATAAATAAAAAAAGTGCCTTAGCGGTGAATGGGTTAAGAAAAACAATCTGGGAAGAATTCCTTTAAAAGTTATAGAAGCCCTGTGAAATTGGATTTGTTGTTTTTATTATTTATTATTTTTATTAGATTTTTATTACTGGTTACTTTTATCAATGGATATTAAAATTCCTTAACACGAGCAATTTTAAATAGAAGAAAGAATGCAACGTAAGGGTTATATGCTAAGATTATCAAATTTTTATTTAAACATCGCTGTCGTTTTACACGACTCGGTACTGAGAATAATACATATTACTTACTTTGAACTACAAACACAACTAACACAGTCACATTAATTCAGTATGACAAATACGTAATTTTTCCTGAGATTATGAAGTGGATGTTGCAGAGTCCTTTTGTGTTTCCCATTCTACTATAAAATCTGCTAGAGCCCTCCTCCTTCCGCCGAACCACTTTTTAAGTCGTCATAGCAGCAACGGAGAAACACATGCTTGTGACGTCACGCTAAGTTTTTCGTGTATGTGACGTCATCACCTACACGCGCACAGTCCACGCGCATACCACTTAGCAACAAAGAACACAGCTGCTGGTGTGACGTCATCTAATCCAAATCATTCTCACATGTCGTCATGGATGCGTTACGTCACACGGTCAACTCTAGAGATACGAAACCTTTTTTTTTTTTTTTTTTTTTGTGGAGGTTTAACGACCACCGTGAGCAACTCAGTGGGCTATAAGCAGTCGCCCGTCCCTAATTTAGGGTCACTGGTTCCAGGGAAGGGAGACAGCCAGTGCTGGAAGACAAACACAACATCCATGCCTCACCGGGATTCGAACCCGGACCCCTTTCGGACGAATGATCCGAGGCCATCGCTTAGACCACTGCGCCAAAAAATTTTACATCCGGAATTTTGGTTCACTACCCGAACCGGTGTTTAGCCATCTGTATGTGGCAACGTCCAGAGCACGACGATCTGACGACGGCAAGATAAAAAATAGTTCACGGAAAAGAACAGGGGAAATTGATACAGGGTTCACAGTCAGTGTATACGAAAAATGTTGTGTACAAGGAAGTGTTGACGACATAGGGACTAAAAGTTTTGCAAAACACATAACAAACAGACAGACAGTCGTATCAAATTCCATAACCGACTGCTTCGGAAATTTTCAGAAGGCTGTGAGCCAACGACGCCATCTATTGACGTGGATCTCAGAAATTTAATAATTAAATGTCAATAATTTCTGTATCATAAATTTTATTTTCGTCAGTTATTATTGACGGGCTTTCATTTAGTTAGGAATAGGAGATTGAGCTCAGGAGTTTAGGTTGATTAGAGCCAACAGCCGGTGGCGAGCAGTTAAGTACAAAAGCAGTTTAGTTCTTGGTTTAACGACCACCAAGAGAAAGATGTAGTCATGCAGGGCTTTAGCAGTCATCCGACCCTAATTTGAGACCACTGGTTCCAGAAAAATGACAGAGCCAGCGCCATCCGACAAAAACATCTCCCATGCTTCGAACCAGGACACATCTTCGGTAAATGGCCAGAAGTCAGCGCATCAGACCACTCGACCATGACAGTGGACATCTCTGAAGTACGAACTTTTGATTAAGATACTAAGTATGTTTGTATGGCGAACACAGGTTCCCTAATTTTGTATATTTGATCATCTAAAAAATTTCCTTTGCCCTACTTTTCTTTCCAGATAACCGCCTCAGCGCCGCTAAGCCTAAAAAAATAGTGTCTTGGCGCCGCTAAACCTCTTCTACATCACTGGTGCTGATTATTACGTCCGTTGTGTGTGTGCAAAAATATGAGTGCGTGAAGCTTTATCAAATTTTGACATCTGCAAACACATTTAAATGCTAAATGAATATGAGGCATTGTTTTCAGCTTTATCAATCAGCCTGAGAAAAATCAATTATTTCACTTTAATGTCAAGAGATGGCAGTAGCATATCATATTAGCATATCTAGGAATTAGTTAAATACTATTTTAGGAAGTTTAAAAGTGGACAAAGTTGAGCATACTTTTAGCTCTCTTATTTCAGCGCAGTTGAAATATTGGTAAAATACGATCAAGATCTACAGTTTTTCTCTCTTTTAATACAGCTACAGCGGTTATAACTGTGAAAGCGATTGCACTTTTTTAATCTAATCATAGATGGCAGCACCTAACCTTTGCTTTAGATTTGAGAATAAGCTGTGGCTTTGGTTTCAGATATTATCATACATTTATTAAAACAGAAAGTACGTACTTGTTTTCGTTGGTTACGATGTGCTCTGCTAACAATTTTATTGCGCTAATTGACTCGGGTTTTAAATTACGTTTCACCAAATCGTACTATATTTAAAAAATGAACTTCGTTAAGTCATTTAACCATGTATTATGTTTTTAAATTGAAACGCGGCAATATTAAATTTCTAAACGATGCAATTTCGTCTCAGTCAAATATTTGAAACGTACTTATTTCTTTACAAAGCATTTACACGAAGTTTTTAATATTTGTTCATAATACTTTTCGTATGTATTTATTTACCGTCGTATTCGCTAAAAAAGCAATATTTCTTCGCTAAAAAAAATCATTGATTCAAAATGAATACAAACTTTTTTTTGTATAGATTTGAAGAATGGGTAGATAGGAGTGATTGAAAATAATTTTGAAATATTAAAAAGAAAATGATTATTATTGAAATATAAAAAAAAACAGTTTTTGTATGACTGTTTTATAAATTTCATTAAAAAAAAAGTTACCTCCGAGTTAAAAAAAAAAACGTAATGAATGAATGGTCAGAAAAAAGGGTGGAACTGGGTCTGACTATAACGGCTGAGTTGCTCAATCAATGACTGCTATTCACAGATGCGATTTCATTACTAGTCGACGGGAAGCTTTTTATCTACTGCGTTTCCTCCCTGGACCGGGTCGCTTCGCCTTAGACGACCTGTTCACCTGAAGCTGACTGCAAGTGACCATATCATACCGACGCCGACATTAGCGCGGGCACCTGATCACCATAGACAGACAAAGACCAGGTCTCCCAACCTCAAACCATCCACCAGTTCCTGCCTCCAAGCAGCTGGATTACAGGAGCACGCCACAACTCCCAGCGAGATGGAAACGCTTTTTTTAGGTATTTATGTTTGAAACTGCCAAAATAAAAGAAATTCGAAATTTTAATGAATAACCAGAAATTGACTATAGTATTTCACTCCGCCTTTTTTTCACGTTTTCGTTTCGAAAAGCGATGTAACTTAGTGTTTAATTTGCTTTGTTTTAAAATATATCACAGGCGTGTTAACCTTTGCGCGCCATCTATCGCTCATTTTTAAAACAATACTTCAGATAAACTGAGCAGGAGAATCGGAAATCTAAGTTTTATTATTAAGCAGAAAACCAATGTTTCTAAATGGCTGAAGATTTAAAAAAAAAATTGAATGAAATATTTCGTTTTTATTTAGTTTGTTTATTTATACTTTATAGAATTTAGAAAGTTAGAAACGCATCTGCTTTTAAATTACAACCTCTCAATTTTTTTTTATTGTTGTTATTGATTACGTCTGTGAAGTTCGAAGTGTTATGGTGGTAAAGTAATTTACATACTTAAATTAAACAACAGAAAAGTATTTTGATTTCAGCGGATGAGTTCGTCAAAAGATTCTTTTCACTTTGTGACCATCGCCATCTAGTGGTTACTATGTAATGTAACAACAAATTGACACATTAATGTAATGTAAGAAATTATCATATTGTGTGCATCTGTTATGTGGATAATGCATTCACTGCTGGAATTTCCACTGGCTGAATGAAGCAATGGGGAACAGTAATTGTTCAGTGGTGAAGACATCGTCATTTTGTTAGAGTCAAAATGTGCTTATTCCGAAAAGATCCTTGAAGAACGTTCCTTTCTCGATTGGTGCAACCTTCAAACTTTGCTTACAGAAAATTTTTAAACAATTTTTGCTCGAGAAACGATCAACGCCCTTATTTCGCTTTCTGCCGGAAAAGCGTAGAATAAATAAAATTTTCTTCTGTAGGAAGTAAGAATGTTCAACATAAATTTAAGTGGTACACTTTCGCTCATCTGTTAAAAATAACAGTTTATTTTAAACACAGTAATCTTTAAGAATATATAACAAAAAAGCGTGAAAAAAAATATTTCTAATAATTTGCTGTTGTTAAAAATTAGGTAGCAAATATTTTGCTATATTGGTCACAAACATCACGTTAGCTACACTAAGGCTTAATCATATACATGGAAAGTTGGCATCCAGAAGACTGAAATAAAGGTGAATATGATGATAAATATATATAGGTGAATATTTCCAAAATATGATGATGTATTGCTTTGCAAACATCCCTTCTCTGTAGAATTAAAATTTTTGTTGCGGAAGTAGTCCGAGTAGCCAGTGTTTGAAAATTCACCCCTTCAGCGAGGACTATTTAATGTTTCATTGAAGGATGATAGAAATTTCATATTGAAGTTCACGTGGGTGTGTTGTTTTTATTATTATAATATTTTGCCTCATTTTCATAAGTTTTTTAAATTAATTTCTCCGATTATTCAGCTGTAAACGGAAACAATTAGACTAAATTTAAGGAGAGAACGCCCAAAAACCGGGGGGGTCATGGATTTCTTTCCGGAGGGGGCACAGTGCCCCCGAGAAGATTCCTGAATACATCACTGTAATCCCTATTGACTTGTCATTGTGAAATGTATTTGCATACACATTTAGAGTAAATTTTGTAGATCACTATGTAAGCCGTACTCGCTATTCTGCAAAGGCTGGACTGATTTTCAAAGAAGTAATATGATTTGTAATAAAGGAATTTTGCTTTGTTTTGGGCGAATGTGAATCTCGGCATCGAGCAGACGTTGCTAAGTTACGAACTTGTTTAAATGTTAAATGTAGGGCAACGTAGCCTGTGATAATGTTTCCCTGCAGAACTCCAAAGTAAATGACCCGAAACGTTGGTGAACTGAAGAATCCTTTCCAGTGAAGAATAGATCGAGCGTCGGTGGTATAACGGTTAGCATAGCTGCCTTCCAAGCAGTTGACCCGGGTTCGACTCCCGGCCGACGCATGAAACATTTTTTTTTTCTACTAATTTAGAAAACTGAAAGTCCAGGTTCAGTATGATATTTTAAAATGGCATGGGAGTGATGCTGTACTGTGAAGGTAGTCCCCCCTCCGTTTAATTTCGTGTAGGAAAATTTAGTACTTGATACTATGTAGAGTCCGTAAATTGAGGTCTTATACGCACTTCGAAAATAAACATTTCTAACAAAAATTTTAAATTACAACTCGAAAGGTCTTCAGGAAATTATTATTGCAAATTTTTCTCATTCGAAGTAAAAAATGTATCCTACCTATGAAACAATGTGTAGACATAGGCGTGTTAAGGGAAGATTTGCCGTTTTCCAGTTTATTAAACGGTACATTACCCACGTAAAACATTTGCCCTTTTAAGTGCTGTAGAATTTACGGACTGCGGTTACCAAGCAGCAAGTTGATAGTTAAAGAAAAGATATTCTCGCAGGATGTTTGCTGGTATAGTTGTCAGCCAACACACTTATTACAGAACGATTTTGCGAAGCAAATGTTTCTGTGAAGTCCATTTCTCCTTGCGTCGTGGTATAACGCTTAGCATCAGTGACGTCGCCAGACTTCGATATCAAGGCGGATTTACTTTGTTGCTGGTGCAAGTTTAGGAGCATTTTTAGTTACCATAAGAGAAATAATTTTTAATTCTTTTTACTACCGGCAGCATTGACGCACCCACGGAGGGGGCTTAAGCCCCCTCCAAGGAGTTTAAGAGCAACGTACGTCACAAATTAAACATTCAATTTTAGTTACCGAAGCATTAAGAGAAAAACATTTTTAATTATTTTTACTACCGGCTGCAAAGGAATTCGTGGTTTTACACCTGTAGAGGTGCATGGGTGCCCATAGCTTAGGTTTTAGAAAGGGGGAAAAAAATTACAACTACGATTAACACATACGAACACCACATACAAATGTCCACTGTAAAATCTTGTTATCGAGCCGTTTTCACCGCACTCTCAGCAAATCAATTAAACTGAAAATCCCAAAACTCAAAAACTACATAAAAGCAATGGATAAATTAAATTAAACAGCTTACTGATGGTACAACACATTTGTTGTTGTTGTTGGAAGATCATCTTTTCCGCTGAGGAAGAGTGTGAGCGTCGGGGGTAGAACGATTAGCATAGCTGCCTTCCAAGCACGCAGGATATTTTTTTCTACTAATTTAGAAAACCGAAATCAGTATGATATTTTAAAATGGCATGGGAATGGTTCTCTGCTGTAAAAGTAATCTACCCCACCGTTTAATTTCGTGTGCGAAAAAATAGTACTCGATACTATGTAAATTAGTATTAGGAGAATTCAAATTCGTGCATAAATAGTCCAAAGTAATCGAGGTAGTTGCCTTCAATGCACGATCTTATTATTATTTTTTTTAAAGAACTTTCGGGTTTCCCTAGAACCCATCATCAGATACAGAAGAAGGAATAAGTTTAAATAGAGTGTTACGTGACATAATATTGATATCAGATATTAATATGACATAATGTCACATGGCATCAAATTGTCAAACAACGTGGCATGTATCATGAATTAAAGAAAATACAGAAAATGGAATGCAGGTATACATAAAATACTGCATTGTAAAAATAAAGGAAGGTTAGTAGGTAACTAAATTAATTGTGTTGTTCTCATCTGGAGATACAACAAGAAGCACTATAGCAGAAATCGAGATTAAGTGATTTCGTCCTCAGTTTGCCTCGTATTCGGACCTGTAAATAGTTTCCAGTTTGTAGGTATAGATACTGGAATATTGTCATTACAGCATAAATGTCTCTGAGTAGCAATTACAAGGCTCTCAGTGAACAGCAATGAAGAGACAGCACTAGGTGTTACGATGATGGAAGCATCATTCCAAATTGGATAGTGCAGGCCATCGCACACGAGTCGAGACAATGCAGAATTTTTAAGTCCATTCTTTACGGCGTATTTATGTTCATTCAGTCTTGTTGCTAGTGTACGTTTTGTAGATCCTATATATTTACTATCGGGAGTGTCACCATCAATACATCAATACTTTTTAAGATCGTGCATTGAAGGCAACTACCTCGATTACTTTGGATGTAAATTAGTATTTGATTCTTTAGATTTGCGTCTTTTGGCCATTTGTGTTCCATGCCCCACAAGATTCCAGCGGCCACTCAATCGAACATCAAGAAGAAGAAAAGATATTCACAGTACAAAGTTCGGGAAAATTTTTCAGGAGATCTTTGTCCAACAGTGAATGGCTGCTGCAGAAGATGAAAAATATACTTTTTTTATTTTTTCACCTTTCATACTATTTTGATAACCTCTACGGAAAAATAAACAACGCACTTCCTAGGGTTAAATACGTAAAGCTACACGACGAAAAACAGAGGAGACTCGTTATTACTTACCAAAGTCTAGATTGTGTTTTAAAGTAAAAAATAAAATAAAAATAACACATCTTGAGCTTTGTGGGAGAAAAAAATCTTGATCTGGGTAGGGGGCAAAAATCCACCCTCGCACTCTTTTGGCAGCGTTCCTGCTTTGCATAGCTACCTTAAAAGCACTTTATCCGGTTTCGACTCCGCACCGACGCAATAGGTATTTCACAGAACCGGAATTTTTTTCCTTCAGACGTCTCAGAACATATAACATTTTGGCAGTGGTAAGACTCAAAGCCATGTGTTCCTACTCCGGAGTGGCTGATCTTCCAAGTGAACTACACCGGCAAGGCTTTTCGCTGCAGCTTTACCGATTTGATTCATACGTCACCGCAGTAGTATGTCATCTATGTCCTGTCACGTAGTATGTTACATCATCACCCCACACTCAATTAAGAAAGGCGGGGGAACGAAATCGCTGGTTGCCGGGCCAGCCGACAACCCTGCCTGAAAGACAAGTTCATTGCAGATGAAATTTTTATAAATTTCCTATGATGTGTGGAAGAATCATCACACATATTTTCAAACCTCACAGTAAGGAAATTCATTTACGTTCGGGCGCCGATATAACCTTTTGCCTGCGGTGGAATTCGAATCCAGGTTTTCCTACCCGAGATAAGCTGTTCTTCCAATTGAACCACGACGGCAAAGATTTTTCGCTACAGCTTTGCCAATTTGACTCATATACCACCGCAGTAGTGCGTCATCTAACTCACGCTACGTAATAACTTACAGTCTTCAGTACATTTAGTCTCCCGATTCTTTCTTGGGTCTGCACAGGGGTTATTAAAACCACTGATAACTAAACATGAGCGATTTTTCCAAAACATTGCGTTCACGTAATTTGAAAGAAGTGACATCGCGCATATTAAACGCACGTGGACACCATTACTTGTGTCAGTTAGCAGTGTCGTCTCAACACTTTTGGGGGCCCTGGGCCGTCATATTTTTCGGGGTCCTGACCTTGTATATACACTGCTGGCCACCCAAAATGCAACACCACGAAGGACACGAGATAGCAAAGTCAGATTTACTGGACACATAACAACAGATACAAAGATGAAACGATTGAGCTTACAGGGCCGTGCGACTTGCGGAACACGCAGACATCAATAGTTCGTGTGGCCCCCATGGCTGGCAATAACGGCCGCTACACGCCGCGGCATCGAACGAAAGAGGCTTCGGATGTGGGCTTGGTGTATGTCGGTCCAGGCTGCTTCCACACGTTGCCACAGTTCATCAGGCGTAGCCGCGGGTGGTGTTTGCCGGGACACTCGGTTGCCGATCAGTGACAAGACGTGTTCGATGGGCGACATATCGGAAGAATAGGCGGGCCACGGCAGCAGTCACACCTGGTGGGCCGTGAAGAATTGTTGCACGATGCGTGCCACTTGCGGGCGCGCATTGTACTGTGGAAACGTGGACGCTGGCAGGTCCTGCAGGTAAGGTAGGACTACAGGATCCAAAACGTCGGAGATGGTGCGATGGCTGTTGAGTGTATACCGGCGATGCGTACCAGAGAGCTGCGGGTGCAATATTCAATTGCGCCCCAAACCATAACGCCAGGCGACGGACCGGTATGGCGATGCATAATGCAGGCGTCATACAGTCTCTCGCCGTTGTGCCGCCACACGCGGATCCGACCATCGTGGTGTTGCAGGCAGAAACTGGATTCGTCGGAGAAGACAATGTCGCGCCATTCCGGAGTCCAGGTGCGGCGTTCAACGGCCCACTGCCGCCGCACTCGCCGGTGGTGTAACGTCAATGGTAATCGGAGCAATGGGCGCCGTGCGACAAGTCCCCGCTCCTGCAGACGACGTCGAACGGTACGTGCTGACACAGGTTGCTGCGCAACACACCCTAATTCCTGCGCTAACGTTTCTGATGTGGCGGTGCGAGCCGTCAATGCCCGCCGCACAACATGCCAGTCCTCTAGTACGGTGGTGTGCCGCGGCTGCGGCAATCGTTCGAGTCTCCGGCACCCACCGAATCCATGCTCGCCTCATTGTGGCTGGATGTCGTCCCACACGGGCGCCGATGTCTCGGTACGATGAACCGCTGTCGCGATAAGCCACTATTCGTCCTCTGTCGAACTCCGAAATGTGCTGGAATAACTGCCATATTATGCGACGAAGCATCAGGAAGCTTTCCACGCACAGGTCCGGCAGCACAACACACTTCCACTACTGACACCCCGCCTTCTGTGCACCCTTCTTATAGTGCTTCTCGGTGGCGTGCCGGGCGCAAATGATTTGCATATGCCCTGCAATACTAATCGTTTGCATGTCCTATCGCGGGCGACGCATGCTGTGAATTTCAGGCCAATCAGATGCTTCCTTCTTAGTGTTGCATTTTGGGTGGCCAGCAGTGTATATATAGAACATATACAACATATGGTATTATTACAATATGTGGTTATATTTTTTATTCACACATGGCATTATTACATTATATGAAACATATGGATATATATACAACGTATGATAATTATTATACACTGAGTGGCCACTTTATTAGGCCACCCCCTCAGTACTTCGTTGGGACACCTTTTGCCTTTAATACTGCGTCGATTCTTCGTGGCATGGACCCCACGAGATGTTGATAGGTGGTTTGTAGAATCTGAGACCATGCTTGATGAATAACACTTTCCAGGAGTGTGAGATTGCAGGGTTGTGGATCCAGCTGTCTGATGGCTCGTTTAACTTCATCCCACAAATTCTCAATGGGGTTGAGATCTGGAGACTGTGTGGGCCACCTAAGCAAAGTAAACTCACCGGCATGTTCCTGAAACCAATCCTGTACAATACGAGCAATACGGCAGGACGCATTATCTTGTTGAAAGTAGCCATCGCCATTGGGATAAACCATCCACATGACAGGATGCACTTGGTCCGCAACGATGTTTAGATATGATTTACCAGTCAGATGTTGATCAACACGAATTAAAGGACCCAAAGCATGCCAGGAAAACATTCCCCAAACCATAACGTTGCCTCCACCATCTTGAAGGGTTGTAGTAATGCATTTGGGGTCCACGCTTTCGTGCTTTGGGTCCTTACATCCGAATGAAAAAATTCTTTTACCTTTCGATTCCATTTATGTCGAAGAGTATTTTAGGTATAGCCACTTTTTCAAGTTACAGCTAGGAGGCGTAAAAGTAAATTGCGTTTTCCCCGATATCTCTACTTCTAAAACTCCGATTTGAAAAATGTTTTCTTCAGAAGACACAGCTCCTGACGTGAAATCTTTTGCATATAATCTCTAATTTTTGGTAAAGAACGGTTTGGCCACCAGGGTGCGTACGTGTTAATTTCTGCTTCTGATGTGTTTGCCACAGATTCTGAGCTTCTAAAATCGCGACTGAAAAAATTCGTTGGTGGACCGATGTCACTCACGTCATAAACATTTTTGGAATATTTTCTTCTTAAAATATTGTACTGTTTTCCCGCCAGGGGCGTAGACGTATATCTTAATTTTGTCAATATCTCTGCTTCTAATAATTCGACTTGAAAAATTCCTTCCTTATTGAATAAAGTTTCCGGTGCAACATGTTTTTTCATATGATTTCAAAATTTTCAAGTGATTCATAGACTTTCAGCTAGTATATGAATCACTTGAAAATAAATACTATACTCATGTTGGGGCGTAAACGTAAATTGCGTTTTCCCGATATTTCTGCTTCTAAAACTCCGATTTCAAAAACTCTTCCTGTATCGAATACAGCTCCTGATGGGAAAAGTTTTTTATATAATTTCTAATATTTGGTAAAGAATGATTTGGCCACCAGGAGGCATAAGTGTTCAATTTTCCTTCTGATGTATTTGCAGCAAAATCTGAGCTTCTGAAAACTCGACTGAAAAAATTCCTTCCTGGACCGATAGATCACATCGAAATACCTTCTGAGAATACATTCTTCTTAAAATAATGCATATTTTTCCATCCAGAAGATGTAGCCTAGATACATATCTTATATTTGTCGATATCTTTGCTTCTAAGAGTCCGATTTGAAAAATTCTTTCTTTGTTGGAGAGCGTTTCCGCTGCGAAATGTTTCTCATATATTTTCAATTTTTTTAACGCACAAGTCTGCAACCAGAGGGCGTAAGTTCACGATTCCGTTTACAACAATATCTGCGGGATTAAAAACCTAATTCAAAAACTTCTTTCTTCGGTCTGATACTATTGGCTTTGATAAATTTAATTCATGTCAGAACGGATTCAAAAGACGTGCTCATTACACCCGAAAATTCGGTGGCCTCTTTCTTGTTTTACTTGGTATACGTCTACAAAAATTTATACCCACAAAGTAGTGGCATACCAAGGATTTCTTCACAGGGGTAGCCCAAAATATTGAAGATGCAAATGAAAATACCTTGAAAAAAATGTCTCTCAAAATATTGGGAAACGATAAAAATATCTCCTCCATATCGAAGTGCATTTCCAATGATTCGTAAAACTATATAATATATATATATATATATATATGTTTTTTAAAAATATGCAATTTTTTTTTAAAATATGCAGACAAAGAACGAAGGACCAAGTGATACCTCATGGGAAGGCCGGAGGCCCCTGGGCCATACCCACTGTGTGCTGCACTGCGAAAAAGATATTTTTGTATAGACTCAACGGAAAGCCATTGGTTTCTACTGACAGAATTATATTTTCTTATTGTGTTTTGGGATCTTATTATTGTTAAAAATGAATAAATAAATTTAAAAAAGTAAAAATTCTAATAAGGAGATTGGAACCCGGAAGTGAACAAGAGGTGGTTTTTCTTGTGAGTGTTTAAATTCATATTTTTTCTTAGGAAGCATTTACACCTTTGATTGCAAGTATAGATTCGGGGTTTCGATATAAAATTTCAAACTCAGTGCTCATTAAATATTTTCGCCGTACCCAGGCTGTAGCTAGCGGGGAGCTAGAGGGTGCTTAGCCCCCGTGCAAGTCAAATAAGCCCCTCTGGAAATTAGACGTTGCTGTAAATTCTCTAATCGTTGATTAAAAACCACTTTTGTATTTTATTACATGCATAAATACTATACTCATGTTGTACTTTTGTTTAAAAAAACAAAACAAAACAACATTAAAATGCCATAGGGCAAACGATGGATAACTCAAGAGAAATGATTTCTCCAAGTGAATCAATAGGAACAACTGCGGCAATAATTCTCTACCATATAGGCGGAGGACATCTTCGTGTCAAGAGTCAGAGGAGAGAGAACTGTCCTTTTTTTTTTAATGAGAAACGTAAAATTTGGAAGAAAATGATTAAAAAAGAGAAGCAAAGGTGGAGGCGTAATTCTGAAACACTGTTCTTCGGTAGCTAAGCGGCTACGACATGCTAAGCTGCTGTTAAAAAAAATCCTCGTAGTTAATATTGGTGGGTAATCTCTGTTAGAGAGAGAGAGACAGAAAGAGAGAGAGAGGAAAACTGTTTTCTGTTCATTGCTTTGTTGTAAGCATGATTAGTTCTATGATCCTTTTTGTGGAAGAAAAGGGATCTGTTGGGAACAGTCTCTTAAAGGAAAAAAAGAATGAGCGATTAAAGATGGTGAAAAAAAATGGAACCCTAAGCTTAAAGAGGAGCAGAAAGAATCCATATCAATGACTCTTCGACGGCATGTATAAAACTATCAGAATATTGAAACACTAATATACAGTGGTTTTTCCATTTCAATTGGGAGTTATTTTGCCCAGGCGATAAGGATGCTGAAACTAAACAGCCACCAAGCAAAATCAGATGATATGATTTATTTTTTATATTTCAAGAAAGTTAAGTTTTTCTATCTCTCGCCTTTGTTCATATTCTTGTTTTTACTTTTTGACAGGGAGAAATTATTCATTATTCACTAGTAAAAAAATTAACCCCCCCCTCCCCAAAAAAAAAGACAACAACAACAAAAAGCGGAACTTGCATGTGCATTCGTGGAAAAATCTAGCTTGTAGTTGAACACAGAGTCCCCGGAGATGACCCTTCAGCCCTACATACGGCCCTAGCCGCACCAAAATCCCTGAAACGGGGTTTTGGCCGTACTCCTAAAAGTATAAAATAAAATAACAATATAATATTTTTATGCATTCTCTTTTCCATCTTTGCGATTGAAATAATTAGGGAAATGTTTTTTCCCCATAGGCCATTGTGAAAGAAAGATTTGCATAGACATTTGGAATTAATTTTAAAACTTACGAGATTAGAAGCTGTTCTCTTTTTTTTTTTTTTTTGCAAAGCCTGGATTAAATATCAAAGATGGAATATGGTTCGCAATAAAAGAATGCTGATTTTTTTTTTTTTTCTTTTTTGGAGGGTGCGGATGTATATCCCACCGACGAGCAGAAGTTGCTAAGTTACCAGCCTGTTTAAATGTAGGCTGACGTAGCCTGTAATCATATTTCTCAGCAGAACTCCTAGGTAAATGACCCGATACACAAGAGAAGCAAAGAGCCCTTTCCACGTGGAACACTGAGCGTCGGTGGTATAACGGTTAGCATAGCTGCCTTCCAAGCAGTTGACCCGGGTTCGACTCCCGGCCGACGCAAGTTTTTTTTTTTCCCCCACTAATTTTAATAACCGAAATCAGTGTGATGTTTTTAAATGCCATGGGAGTGTTGCCCAGCTTTAAAGGTATGGTCACCTTCATTTATTTGCATGTAAAAAAAAAAATAATAATAATGAGTACTACGTAAAAAAGTGGTTGTGCTTTGCCTTTTGCTCTGAGAACTTATACGCACTTTGAGGACAAAAATTTGAAATTACAACACTAACGGTCATCAGAAAATTATTATTTAAAATTCTTTCTCACTCGACAATTTCTCACACTCCCGAAAAAAAATTAAACTTTCACCGAATTGTGTGAAAAATTATGCTTCATAAATTAAAAAAATAAACAATTGCAACAGTAAAGGCCCTGAGAAAACAATAATTTCAATTCTTTAGCATTTGACAATTTTTTACACTCACCAAAAATGTAAGCTTTCGCCGAATTGTGTTCAAGATGATGCTTTCTGGATGACAGAGCATAATGAAGGTAAATAAAAAACCGTTCATTAAAAAAATTGTTTCCGATTTTAGATCATCGCCGCAGAAAGTAGAAATGCATTTTTCTTATGAATTAAGATGCAGTCAAAGATGTGCAACGTGTTTGTTGAGCTTCCGTTTTAATGATATGTATGCAGACATTTGTAATCATTTCAAGAAAACTTCGGATTTCTGGCTTCGTTTCCAGTTTGTTAAGTGTTACATTCGCTATGCAAAATATTTCTCCTTTCGAAAGCTGTGGAAATTTCAGAGCTCTGAGCCGACGGTAATTAACATGTAGCAAGCTGAGAGATAAGGAAAAGATAGTGTCACAGGACGTTGCTGGCGAACGCAAAGATAAAACAATGATTTTACAGTGCAGTGTGTCTGTGAAACTGTTGCTGCATAGTCGGTGGTGAATACTTTTAGTTCCGTGAATTTTTCTTGGTTATGAAGGCAGGAGACATTAAAATCTAAAGCAGAGAAAGATAAGATACTTTTACAAAACATCCGGTTCACGTACTTTGAATGAAGGAACAATGTGCAGTTTTAATGTATTTTGGTACTGTTATTAGTGGCACTCAGAGATTTTACTCGACAGAGATAGAGAGACGCATATAGATTTGCTGGAAACAACAGCGATAGAATAAGGCAATAGTAAATACATTTCTTAAACGTTTTTGATTTTCCACACTTTCTTTAAGCTAAGGCAAAACAATGGGACGTCTTTTTTACCCCAGAAAACTTTGGAAACATCACGTTGAGATGATTTTTTCAATATGTCCCAAAAGCTTTGCAGAAGTAAGAATTCTAGTTCAATTAAATATTTCCATAAATAATAAAAGTCTATGTCATAAACCGTAAACCATAGCCACGGGCAGTGCTCGAAATGATCCGGTATAGCATACCGGAACTTCTTTTTTCCTAATATTTAATACCGGCACTATAATTTTATTAGTGAGAACCGCAGAAATGTTTTTTTTTCGTCACTGACTTACAAGAGCGCATGTTTAAACATACGCTCTTGATATTGCTGAGTTACCAGTCTGCTTAAATATAGGGTAACGTAGTCTGTGATCATGTTTCTCTGCAGAACTCCAAGGTAAATAACCCGGAACGCACCAAAAGAAAAAGAACTCTTCCCAGTGAATGAACTCCTGAGCGTCGGTGGTATAACGGTCAGCATAGCTGCTTTCCGAGCAGTTGCCCCGGTTTCGACTCCCGGCCGACACAAGAGGACCTCTTTTGGTATTCATTTTTGTAACCCAAACCAGTGCGATATTTGAAAATGCCATGGAAATATCCTGTTTCCTACGTTTTATTGCTTGTAGAAAGACAAAGATGCTGCGTAAATTGCGGTTATGCTTTTGCCTTCCGCTTTTATAATTTATACGCGCTTTATAGACAAAAAAATCCAAACAAAAATTATAAATTGCAGCATTAAGGGTCTTCAGAAAATTATAATTTCAAATTCTTTCTCATTCGACAATTTCTTACACACATGAACAAAATCTAACTTTCACCAAATTGTGTGCAAAATGATGTGTTTTGGATGTTAGAGCATAATGAAGGTAAGTAAAAACACGGTTCATTTGAAAATATTGTTTTCAACTTCAGCTCACAGTCACAGAAAGTAGAAATGTATTTTACCTATGAACTTGCCTTCATCACTTAACGGGAAACCGTGTACGCCTACAGTTCTCATTTTTCCCACACTTATCTATTTTTACTTTCCTATATCAGGGCACCTTGCTCTCGCTTCTGAAGTTAATTTTGTTCTCTCTCTATCTTCTACCAAAAGGCGCAGCGGCTGAAGGATTAGGATACTAAATCTAAGTTAGGACTTTATTCAGTCAACCAGTCGTGGGTTATTCCAGAAGTTTTCGCAATGCGCGTAGGTAGTTCGTTTGCATTTGGTGAGTGTGTAGTTGTTACTCCCGTGGACTGCAGTGCAAATCTGAAGTTTAGAGCGCATTTCGTTTATTCTGCGCAAACTGTGTTGCAGTTATGGGAAGATTAGGTGATATTTCACCACGAAAAACTTCGCGCATGATGACTTTAAGTGAATTCGGCAAAAGCAATGCAGAAATCGCCCGGATAACAGGGGTGCACAAAAGTACAGTTGGACGGCAGCTGGCGAAGATCCGTGATATGGGTGGAATCAAGAATGACAGGCTGGATGAATGTGGCCGAAAAATGAAAACTCCTCCTAGAAATAACAACGCGTTGAAACGGTTATGTCTGCGAAACAGGTTCGTCTCATCAACTGTTCTTGCCAAAGAATTGCGGGAGAGCTATGGTGCTGTTGTTTGTCCTCGAACAGTGAGGAACAGGTTACGTTCTATGGGTCTGAAGTCTCATAGGGCAGTAAAGAAGCCATTGCTAACCAATGTACAATGCAAAAACGTTTAGAATGGGCAAAGGAACACATGGAGTGGAACACTGATAGGTGGCTTTAAGTGTTATTCAGTGGTGAGACAAAATTGAACATCAACCGTAACGATGCGGGGTGCCGAGATTTTCGACGAAACAACGAGGCGTTGCACACTTAAGACAAGAAAGTATCCATGCAAGGTTGTGATTTGGGGATATTTTGCTACTACTGGAGTGGGCAGAATCCACGTGTGTGACAGCACTGTTAATGCACAGGTGTACAAAAGTATCCTCCAGGGCAAGATGGTGCTTTCAGGATATGATTTGTTCCAGGTCAGGCCATACATCTTCCAGGACGATTCTGCCGCATGCGACCATGCAAAAACCATTAAAGCTTTTGTGACGTCTTTAGGCAATGCTGTGCCTCTTCCTTGGCCTGGTAATTCCCCAGACTTGAACCCGATTGAGAATTTGTGGCGCATTCTGAAAAGAAAAGTGCCCGAACGTCACCCCACAAATAAAGTGGAACTGATTAACGCAATTACTGACGTTTGGCACAGCTGTATTTCATCCGCTATGTTGCGTAAGTTGATTGACTCCATGTCCAACAGTCGTGCAGTCGTCATGAGCGCCTACAGGGGAGGGGGGGCACAGGGGTCACTTGGACCCATTGTAGAATAATTTCCCCCTTTATTTTATTTTATTTCTTATTTATTTTACACTCACAGAACTGGGTCACAAGGAGAGATGGAGTTTGGGGCGTTTAATTTAATATCCCAATTTTATTGGAAATTTGGAATTGGAAAACGATAACGTGAAAGCGGAAAACCTAGCAAGCCGTAAGGTAGTACGCCCAAACATCTTCCGCTAAAAGGCTTGGCGTGGACCTGCTCGACACTGTTTATCATTTTGAAAACAGTTACCAATGTACATGATAATCATGACTATTACTAACATACACTTTCTTCAAGAGCAGCCTCAATTATTATTAATAATAATAGTAGTAATAGTAGTAGTGTTCTAGTGTAGTAAGTAAGTAGTAGTAATAGTATTAATCTTTCATTTTCACGAATTACTGTTTTCTACATATTAGTCAAATCTTAGTTAATTATACTTGACCCCCTTGAAAAATTTCCTGCAGGCGCCCATGGCAGTCGTCAAATCAAAAGGTCACCCAACGAAATATTAGGTACATAATTGTATTTAAATTTGAGCATGTTACTTTGCCATGATTTCTGTTTCACAGCACGTTTCTGTTCAAAACTTGAGTTCTGTTAAAGATATTCCCATTCTGTAAACTGATTTGGCTTCTGCATGAAACGTGCTTTAAAATGGTGTATATACTGTATATATTGTGAACATTATATGCATATTTACTTTTGTAGCAACACTGAAAGCCCAAAAAAATCAGAAATTTCCAGAGTTGCTATTGATTTTTCCGTAACTGTATGTCTTCTCGGATCAGAAATAACCAGAAAAAAAAGTTTTGACATTTACGCCCATTATCAGGAAAACTGTGCTTTATTTAAAGAGAACAATACCCCCCCCCCTCCCCTCCCCCAAAAGAATTCTTCAGTAGGATTCTTAGGAGCAGAGATACAGTTGCACACATACATACATACTAACACCACCTAGCCCCAGAACTGTGAACTACAAACAACTCATGAGCACATTGTTGAATGATACTTGGTGTTAAAAGAATTTTTAAAATCGTACTTACTTTAGAAGCAGAGACATCGGGAAATTCAAGGTAAAACATTTCCGCCTCTAGCGGGAAAATTGTATATTATTTTGGGAAGTAAATGCGCATAAAATATTTTCGTAGTTAGTAGTATCTGACCAAAAACGGATTTTTTCAATCGGGTTTTTAGACGCGTAGATTTTGCTGCAAATTAAAACATAAACTTATGTCTTCTAGTGGAAGACTTGTGCATAAAGAAAAATTGGAAATTATATGCAAAGCATTCTACCTTTTCATATTTCGGGGAAGCCTGAACTCGGACCCTTGCCATTTCGTCCATTTCAGACGATCCATTTCGTCGCTAGGTGGCGTAAGAGTACATTGCATTTCCCCCAACATATCTGCAAAGTCGTATTTGAAAAATTCGTTTTGTGCCAAATAGTTTGTAGTGAGAAACGTTTCAAACATCTAATTTTTCGGAATGCACAATTTTGTCACGAGAGGGCGTAAGTGCTTATTTCTGTTTCAGATATGTTTGCAACAGTATTTGCGCACTCTAAAGCTGAATTACACTCTACGTCAAAAAAAAAAAAAAAAAAAAAAAAGTTGCACTCAGAAGGAAGCAACCGACAGCAATGAAACTTGGTGGGTAGGTTTGACATTGTGAGACATGCTAATGATTCAAGTATCACGCTCGGCCGCGCATGTGACGCAAGCAAGTAGGGGTTGTAGCGCTGTGCCTGACCGGCTATATAAGGTTCTCACGTTGCGCACGCTTGCCATTCTGACTCTTTCTGTTGCGTTGGTTGCATCCTTTGCAAGTGAAGTATGCATCGGAGAAAAGTTCGGAGGCAATTCGAGCAGTTGGAGGAGTTCGAGAGGGGCCGCATCGTCGGGCTCCGGGAAGGGGGATGGTCTTATCACCGTATTGCGCTCCATACCGGTCATGCGGATATCACCATAGCACGCTGTTGGCGGCAGTGAGTAGAGCAAAGCACGGAGCACCGACAGGAAGGGTGTGGAAGACCTAGACGAACCACGGAGAGAGGACCGACGGGTTGCCCGAAATGCGCGGAGTGACCCGACAACCACGATTGCGGATATTCAGCGAGCAGTGGTGCCCTCCATGCATCGTCCGATTAGGGCTAGCACCATTAGCAGACGGCTGCACGACGTAGGACTACACGCACGCAGACCGTTACGACGACTGCCCTTAACACCATTGCATCGTCGCCAAAGACTGCAATGGTGTCGTGCCAGACTGTCATGGAGCCTCTCAGAATGGCAGCGGGTGATCCTCAGTGATGAGTCCCGCTTTTATCTTGGAGGGGACGACTAACTAATCCGTGGGTGTGGAAACACCGTGGTGAGCGCAATGATGAACGGTTTGTTGTCGAGTGCCACACGTCCAGAAGGCCTGGTGTCATGGTGTGGGATGCAATCACCTTTGGTGTTCGTTACAGGCACTTTGACAGCCCAACGTTACGTTAAGGAGGTCCTGCAACCAGTGGTCCTACCTTTTCTGAATGATCACTCTGGTGCGATTTTCATTCAGGACAACGCTCGTCCTCATACTGCTGCTCTGCCAGGGTCAGCCGCATCGCCGATTGAAAATGTGTGGGATACTATTGGACGCGCAACCCACACTCCACCCCTATCGCGCAATCTGCAGGAACTGCGTGGGAAGATTCAAGCTGCCTGGGATGACTTATCGCAGGACACCATTAGGAACCTATACAACTCCATGCCGAGACGTCTGGCATGCTGTGTGAGCAAACTTGGCGGCCCAACGCCATACTGAGTTCTGAGAGACAATGTTTATTGGCGTGTAGCTCAATAAATATTGCCCATATCAGTCTCAATGATTAATCATTTATTGTTCCTGGTAACCTTTACCTTTCTCCAAAATAGCATTGCAATCCGACACGTTCTTCTGGGTGCAACTAATTTTTTGACGTAGAGCGTAAAAAAAAAAAAAAAAAAAGAAAATCAGTCAGATAGTGCTCAATTTTTAGCCCACATCTTGCTCATAATAACGCACAGCTTTTCTGCCAGGGACAGTAGATAAACAACTTACTTTTTTTTTTAGCAATATTTCTGCCTCTAAAAACCTGATTTCATTTTCTTTTTGTCAGACAGGGTTCCTTGTGAAAACAAAAACACGACTTCTAATTTTTCTTAATGCACAATTTTGCCACTACAAGGCATGAGCGTACATTTCTGTTTGCAACATATTTACAATTGTACCTGCACCTCAAAAAATCCGATAAAGGACTTTTTTCCGCGTCAAACACTGCTCCGCCCGCTCACCATGAAAGTATTTCATGTGCAAAATAATAAACAATTTCGTCGCTATGGAGCGCGAACGTATAACCCTTTTTTTTAGATATCTCCGCTTTTAAAAAAATTTTCTAACATCGGGTGCTATTCACTTTGTAGAATATTTTGCATGCACTCTTGGATTTTTCATGATTCACAGCTCTGATGCCAGGTGGCGTTATACAGTGCATTTATGTTCGCAACTGCACTTCTGTTCCTAAAAATTCCATTGCGAAAACTTTTTGTACTGTATATCATTTGTTACGGTAAAGGTAGCAAAGATTATGTCTTTACATAACGCCGTTTCCTTGCTGGGGTGTATATGCTGGGGTGTATATGTAAAAACTTTTTCTCCCTATATCTTTGTCTGCTTCTAACAGTCCTACTTGAAAAAAAAATTTTTCACTGCATAGATTTATTTGCTACAAAGAACTGCTCATATATTTTGTTTCATGGTTCACTACTAAGCCGCCCCCGCGCGCTCATTTGTATACACCTTTGCAAAAAAAAAAAAAAAAAAAAACTCCGAAACACCCAGAAGGAAACGTTCAATCGAGGCGAAAATTGGTATGTGCAATGTGCATGTATGAAAGGAAATTGCAATTACTGAGCAGTTGGGCCATTCATTCGAATAAAGTGGCTACACGAGTGGAATAAGTCAGTGCTTTGTAGCGCCACCTCTGGCTCGGATGCAAGCGGTTACCCGCGTGGGATAGGCGCATACAGTTCACTGATACTTTCCTGAGGTATAGCATGGTGTTTAAATTGAGGTATAGCATGGTGTTTAAATTGAGGACAAGTTCGCGGATATTCCTTGGATGGTCGTGTAAGTGGCGTCCCATCATGTTCGAACGGTGAGATGTCTGGTGATCGGGGTGGCCCATGGAAGGGTGTCGACATTGCGGAGCCGTGCCGTGTGTGGCCGGGCATTATCCTGATGAAAAATTGCTCGGTGATGCTGCGATAGGAAGGGCAACACAACAGGTCGTAGAACGTCATCGACGAACTATGAGGGTGGTACGGAGGACTAGCAAGGGTATCCAGCTCGTCTTCACACACGTATGCGCTTGTCACCGGCGCCAAGTGCAAACTGTGACTCATCACTGTAGACAATATGACGCCACGGGACACAATCCCACGTTAACTGGTACCGGTGATGCTCCCTGGTCAGTGGTAGGCGGCCGAGTGGTAACCTCGAATATGGTCTCCGTGCCTCAAGTTGTTTGGCAACGGTTCGGATGGCCACTTCCGTACCTACAGACGACGCCACATGACCACGGATGGTTGAGATCGACGAATTCGGTTATGTTCGTGGGCTCTCACAATCGCTCGATTCTCGCGTTTTGTCGTTGCTCTCGGCCGTCTACTTCCCGCTGGGTTGATGCCCTCCTCGACCGATTGGCGCCAACACCGTCTGACTGCCGCACCGCTCTGACCCTAATACCAGGCGATACGGTGACTTGACAAACCGGCCTCTTAAACCAATTATGCGCTCTCTCTCAAACTCACTCAACTGCTCGTAGTGTGAACGGATCCGACGTCGAGGCATTCACACAGTCCGTGGACGTTACTACAACCGCAATCCGCTGTTACAATTATCCCTGCTTGCAAGCTTTGCTCTTGATATAACATCCACTATGGGCGGTTCCCATGCGCTGTGGCGAGCCGGTATTTAGTTATTGGACGTTATCTTTTAATAATTTGCATGTTCGGTTCTGAGGTACTTGCATGCGATTCATCTGGATCGAACGACTTTCTCGGGGTGCTTCGTTTTTGTTTTGCAAAGAGTGTATACAGAGGGTGTCCCACTCGCTACTTTACCCAAGTTTTATTAATAACAACGTGAATAATTAGAGCAACTAAATGATATTTAGTAAGAACATACCTTCATCTATGGAAAACAGAATCATATCATAAGAGATGTTGAAAGTGTCCGCCCTGTGCATTGAGAGAGTTGAACATGAGACTCCATATTTCGGAAAGTGTGCGCCACTGCCCCGCAGGTTGTTCCTTAATGCCTGTTGGCTCGCTCGTTGTGACCTTGGACGTCGCCCATGTCAGGTTCGTGATTCACCGAGGTTAGTTCAGTTGTTTGTTTGTCGCGAGGATAATCGTATGCGTTAACGATGTCATCCGCCGCTCTGGAAGCGATGGCTTCTGATCGTTCGTTCGAAAGGGGTCCGGGTTCGAATTTCGGTGAGGCATGGATGTTGCGTTTGTCTTACGGCACTGGCTCTTTGCCTTCCATGGAACCACTGACCCTAAATTAAGGACGGGCTACTGCTTATATCCCATTCAATTGCTCACTGTGGTCGTTAAACCTCCAATAATAATAATAAAAAAACCCGTGTATTCAGCAACTGGTTAAGAAGTTGGAGACCCATGGAACATTACATGATTTGCATGGAGGGGGCCGTCACGAAATGTCAAACAGTAGCGCAGGACGTCCAGCAAAGACTTCTTTCTTGCTTCACCATGGAAATCTTTGTGTAACTTGCCTAGGAAACCGGTAGGTTAAACAAAGGTCAAACAGCACCTGTCATAGAGCAGCGAAAGGTGTAATTTATCCGCACCGTTTGTCTGCTGTTCACGAAATGAAAAAAGAATGCGGTACTGTCAGTTGTTTCAGGCATTTGTTGCGGAACGGCGGGACATCTTGAACACCTTTTTTTACGACGAGGCGTAGATTCACTTATCGCGATAATTAAATGTGCAAAACACGCGTATGTGAGCAATAGCAAATCCTCACGAATTTATCGAGAAACCACTTCACGCACAAAAAATTGGAATCTGGTACGCATTGTAACTTTCGCGGATCATTGGACCCCATCTTCTTTCAGGATACGCTCACAACAGCCGTCTGCATGGAACATTTTCAGGCATTCCTTAACCAACTGCACCCTGAAGAGCTGACCACTGGATATTTTCAACAAGATGGGGCAACTTGCCACACATCATATGTGAATATAGCTGAAATTTAATCATTCTTTGGAAATTGCGTGATTTCTAAAGGAATGTGACCACCTCGATCTCCTAATACTCATCCCCGCCCCCAAATCTCTTTCTCTTGGGAGGTATCTCAAATCAGTGGCGTTCCGAAACAAGCCGACAACCCTTTGAGCATTGAAGAACATATGCGAGGCAATGGCAGCGATTACATCAGAGCAACTGGCGCAAACTTTCCGAAATATGGAGTCTCATATTCAAGCCTGTCTCGATGCACAGGACGGATACTTTCAACATCCCTTATGATATGGTTCTGTTTTCCATGGATGAAGTTACGTTTTTAGAAAATGTTCAATTACTGAAATTATTCACGATGTTATTAAAAACTTGGGTAAAGTAGCGAGTGAGATACACTGTATATTACATTGACCAAAGTCACCGGACACCCCTTCAAAAGCAAATGAACGGATCCGCTGCGTTAAGATGCGCGGTACAGCTGCAAACGGTACAAAAACAAACCTCCAGCTGACCGCGATCATATCGCATTGTGAGGCTGAGTGAAAATGTCGTGGCAGGAGAGAACTGACTTGGAGAAAGGAAAGATTGTTGGGTGTTATATTAGTGGGTTGTCCATAAGAGAAACCGAGAGGCGTTTAAACATACCCAAGTCAACTGTTTTGGATGAACCGAATAAGTGGAAGACACATGCCGTGCCTGAAGCAGCAAAACGTACCGGCAGACCGAAGAAAATCAGTGATAAAGGATGTCGAAGCCTTAGAAAAGTCGTTACAGCTAATCGACGGAGTACTGCACAAGACCTTAGTGTACAAGTGAGTAGCAATGCTGGAACCTCGGTATGTACACGTACCATTCTCAGAGAACTTCATTCCATGGGTTACCGTGGTCGTGTGGCTGCTCATAAGCCTTTCATCTGCACTCGGAATGCTACTCGTCGTTTAGAATGGTGTAAAGAACATTTATCGTGGATCAATGGAAACGGGTCCTATGGACTAATGAATCCAGGTACACGATCCATGTGTATGGGTATGGTGGCAGCCGAAAGACCGCTATGGTCCCGGCCCATTGGTTATCGTGAACAAACCTGTTAACCAGAAAGTCTACCTCGATTTCTGGATAATTATGCCCTACCAACTCTGTGGCAATATTATATAACCGAGCTTTGTTGGTACCAGCAGGATAATGCACAGAGCCATAAAGCAAGGACTGTTACAGCGTGGTTTGATGATAATTCCATGTCGTGTGTGGACTGGCCAGCACAGAGCACTGATATAAATCCTGTAGACCACCTATGGGATAAATTACAGTGCCGTATAAGAAGTTTGGAACAAAGGCCTACTACTAAGCAACAGTTAGCTGCAGCATTATGTACTGAATGGAAGCGCATACCTATCGCTGTCTCAAAATCTTGTCGAAAGCCTGTCTCGAAGAGTCAGTGCATGCATTAAGGCCAAAGATGGACTGACACTGTACTAATGTATATCAATAAATGCTATATTGTGTTTGTCTTTCAGGTGTCCGGTGATTTTTGTCAATATAGTGGGGTTTTTTGTTTTTTTATTGGAGGTTTAACGACCAATGGGCTATAAGCAGTCGCCCGTCCCTTAATTTAGGGTCACTGGTTCCAGGGAAGGGAGAGAACCAGTGCCGTAAGACAAACAACATCCATGCCTCACCGGGATTCGAACTCGGACCCCGTTCGGACGAATGATGAGAGGCCATCGCTTAGACCACTGAGCCACCGGGGCGACCAATATAGTGAATATAGAATATTCTATACTGCCATTCCACCTTGATTGCTGCACTGTGGAATTAGGGGTGACTTTAAGTTTGTTTCTTGTATCACCAATTTTTATATTTGTGTGTACCCAATCTCAACATAAATACTGTTACAAACGTTCGACGGATAGCGCACAACCGGTGTGCAACATCACCGACCAACCAGGAGGCATAAACTAGCAAGTGAATCATTTTGCGTTCAGTCAGAGGAGATAACATGTTTTGTGAAGTGCTTGCCATGGAGTGGGGGAAATTATGAGAATCGTGTTGCTGTAATAGAGCTGCACAAAGTTGGAAAATCAGCTTGAGAGATGTTCAACATGCTGAAAATCAGCCGAATTTTCGTCAGCCTGGCGCTAAAACGGTTCCTTGAGACTGCCCCAGAAAGGGTCGGCTGCGTACCGTGAGGACTGCTCACCTGGTGAAAGCAGTGGCAGCCCGTATTCGATGATATCTTGTCAGAAAACAATCAGTGATGGCTTGTGAGCTGACCATTTCAAGAATGTCGATGTCACGCATGCTTCGGAGTGACCTAAGGGTGAGAGCGTACCGGCGGCGTACAGGGCACTTCCTCACCCAAAAACTGAAGCAGAGAGGATGCTAAAAGCAAAACGTTTGCTGCGGCGTTACGCAGATAATCACCACAGACAAATCCTTTTTTCAGATGAAAAAATTATTTTCTCACTATTGAAAAGGCTTTCAACCACCAAATTGACAGGATGTAAGCGTCAACCGCATGAGAAAGCTCTGAGGACCATCATCCTGTTTTGTTTTTTTTTTTTGATTGGAGGTTTAACGACCACCGTGAGCAACTCAGTGGGCTATAAGCAGTCGCCCGTCCCTAATTTAGGGTCACTGGTTCCAGGGAAGGGAGAGAGCCAGTGCCGTAAGACAAACACAACATCCATGCCTGACCGGGATTCGAACCCGGACCCCTTACGGACGAACGATCAGAGGCCAGCGCCTTAGACCACTGCGCCACCGGGGTCGGCAGGCTTACATTTGCATCCTTTTACTTTGCAACTTAAAAAAAGAAAGACGTACCTGTTGATTTATTTTAGGCTTACATGCTATTGTCATATTAACTTGTTTGCAAATAACATTTGTGGCTGATCATATACATGCTGAACAAATATACATATGATTATACAATTTCAATTGCTTAATTTTTATGCATGAAGATAATAATTCTTTATAAGATTTCTTTTGCCTTCCGAGGATAATGCTTGCTGGCATTGAATAGATGCCAGTGTAGTGATTACCTTTTTGCTACTTTGAATGGAAGGTTTGATATTTACTGCATGGGTTCAATTAAATCATTTAATTTGCTGTCATTTTCATGGTTTTTCAGAAAATGGTGGAGAGTGTGTATAGTTTTATCATTTGTATAATAAACTTTAGATACTAATTATGATTTTTTTAGTCTGTCACCAACAGGACAGTAATGTTTTCAGTAATTTGGTATAAATTCATTGATCTCATATTTTTTACTTGTCACAAACTGTATTTTTTTTTTTTTACTTGTTGGTGTTTTGACAACCATGAGCAACTTAATGGGCTATAAGCAGTTGTCTATTCCTAATATAGGGCTACAGGTTTTAGGTAAGAGAGTGAGAGAAAGCCAGTGCTGTAAGATGAACACAACATCCATGTCTTACTGGGATTCAAACCCAAACCTATCTTCCATGAATGATCACAAGCCAGCACTTAGACCACTGCACCATCACAGCAGTGAAGTTGTTTCTATTGTGCTGCTCTTTGTTACAGCACGGAATTGTTGGCCCCAGCCATTGAATTCCATACTGACAGTTTCTTTAGAAAATTCAAAAAAAAAAAAAAGTTTGGCCACAGTAATTTTTATACCATTTTTTTCTTTTTGACCAGTCATAGCAAAGTGATATCTTCTACAGTAGTTATTAAGTAACCCAAACATGTACATCACTCTGGATCAGTCCACTTGTATCAGGCAACATTGTTTTCAATATGGATCACAAGTACAAGAAGCTGCTCTGTAAAATAAAAAATGCTTTTCAGGTGGAAATAAAAATATCTCAGATTTGTAAGTTTACCATTTGTGTGTGTGTGTGTGTTGTGTGACAATCACCACGAGCATATCCATTGGTTATAAGCAGTTGTCTGTCCCTAATTTAAGGTACTTGGTTCCATGGAAGGGAGAAAGAGAAAGACAAACACACTACTCATGCCTCATTCAGAACTCAAAACACAGATCCAGCAGACTAGTATACCACTAAGATGGTCATTATATTTCAAAACCCCATTTTAACACCAAATCTGCATAATAATTCCAAACACAAAACTTCTTACTATTGTACCATATGTAGCATGAATGCTTTTTGTACTTAATCACTTTAATACATAAGATTAACATTACTGACATACATTAAAAATAGAGCAAACTGGTCTTTTTTTTTTTGATTGGAGGTTTAACGACCACCGTGAGCAACTCAATGGGCTATAAGCAGTCGCCCGCCTCTAATTTAGGGTAACTGGTTCCAGGGAAGGGAGAGTGCCAGTGCCGTAAGACAAACACAACATTCATGCCTGACCGGGATTCGAACCCGTACCCCTTACGGACGAATGATCAGAGGCCCGCGCCTTAGACCACTGCGCCACCGGGGCGGCCATCCTGCTTTTATCTTGGTTTGGTGGGGAGTCTCCTACGAGAGTACCACGGAGCTCTATTTCTGTGAGAAAGGTGTGAAAACATCTACCGAAGCCTACCAGGACAGGGTTTTAGAGTCAGTGGTCAAAAAGATGAGTCATGCGCTCTTCCAAAACCGATAGTAGAGCTTTCAGCAGGATTCCGCACCTGCCCATGAGGCCAAGTCAACCCAGGAGTGGCTTCAGGCGAATTTGCCGGACTTCATTTCTCCAGCTGATTGGCCTTCCAGCAGCCCAGACCTGAACCCACTGGACTACAAGTTGTGGGCCACACTGGAGGACAAGGCCCGCAGAAAGTCACCCCAGTATTGACAGTCTCAAATGCTCTTTTGGTGCGGGCAGTAGCAGCTTTCCCTGTGGAGACCCTGCGTAAAGCTATTGATGAGTGGCCACAGGAATGTTTTTCCAGGACTGTGTGAAAGCAAAACAATGTCATTTTGAAAAGTGATTGGTGCCATCTATTCAAAAGTGTATTACTTATGTCATATCACAGGCATATTAAAATTTCTTCCGTTATTTCACTGAATACTTTGTAGCCGCAGTGGTCTACGTGATGGCCTCTGATCATTCGTCCGAAAGGGGAATGGGTTCGAATCCCGGTGAGGCATGAATGTTGTGTTTTGTCATACGACACTGGCTCTCCCTCCCTTGGAACCAGTGACCCTAAATTAGGGACAAGCAACTGCTTATAGCCCATTGAGTTGCTCACGGTGGTCGCTAAACCTCCAATCTCCTAAAAAAAAATAATTTCTTTGTAACATTATTTATAGTAAGACTAGGACAGTGTGTGTGTGTGTGTGTGTGTGTGTACCTAGTCTTACTATATATATATATATATATTCTAAAAAAATTAACTGCCGCCACTCTTTTAGAAATGGTCGCAGCGCAAAACGTATTGAACACAAAAATACGAAATTTACATCGTTTGTAGATAATTGCTTGGAGAACACGCTGAAATAAATCGTTTTTCGATTCTGGCGATACTTCAAGAGTTATTGTATTTCAAAGTTAAGGTAAGCAAAAAAAGTGCTATCAGGTCGCGTCCCGGAGACACTAACAGCAACAGAATCATGAAACTTTGTAGGCCTGTAGTGGCTTGACCGAATTTTTGCACCTCGTCGCCCTTTTTTTTAATTTCGATTTAGATTAAGAGAAATTAAATTTTTAAATTTCACAAAGGGATCCATTAAAAAAATGGATATATGGCAAACTATAAATCATAATGCATTGCAATTTTTACAGCATAAACTTACAACTATCATCCCCTTTTTTACAAAAATAAAAAATAAAAATAAGAACAAGTAATTTTCTGATTTTTAAGTATTTTTTAAAGACACAAAGGAAAAACGAACGGTTTGTCTGTCTTCACGATAACCAGAGGAACGTTCTGGTCCCGTGACCTGCTGCCATGGCGACGCAGATAATTTGTTTGCATGCTTTGTTGGTAAAGCTATCTCAGTTGTTTAACGGTTTAGCATAACGGTTTATGGAAATGCTTTTTGGACCCCTCTTGTTTTCTTAGTGGTAAATTTTGTACGTGCCATAAGTTCAAACGACAAAAATTCCGCTCTTCCAAAAATTAATGACAGTAAAAAAAAAACTCGGAAACTTCGGAATGGTAGCTGAGCAAAGTCCTTCAATAAAAATAGAAGGAAATTGAAAAAAGTTCCACAAAAATCCAACAGGGAGTTCACGGGGAGCGACGCAAAAACTGTAAACAAGCCGCCATCTTGGATCGATACAGCACAATTGTGTATTGAACAATTCGGAGAACATTTTCATTCCGTTGCGATATACTTGAGGATCAGGCTGCAGGGCCCGAGCACTACACTGGAAACGAGCCTAGAGGTGGAGCCCCTAGTGTGTGTGTGTGTGTGTGTGTGTGTGTAACTTAAAACAAAACTTGAGCAAAAACCAAATTTTAAAATAAAAAATCATTTTTTTTTTACGTTATAACATTCTGAAGACCAAAACGCGCAAAAGCAGTGGTGAATAACACTCAGAAATAATAACCAACAAAGAAGAAAAAAACAACAAAAATACTTAAAGAAAAATGAATAAAAATAAAAAATAATATAAAAGAACAAACTCAAAGCCAACAAGGTAGGGAGAAAACAAAAACCGAGAAGCAGAAAGTGTCGAAAATGCCGGGCCTTGGCTTTCTCAAGGACCAGCAAAATCTGCATTTACTAACTTCCACAAAGACCAAGTTGAAAATGGGTTTCTGCTAAGCCATAGATGTAAAATTAAGTCCCCTAAAAATTCCAAATTAACATACACGCCCACAAAGGTGCGGAAACATTAAAATTAAGCTAAAGCACAAGAACTAAACTTTCCCACTAGGAGTACTAAAGTTTCATTAGTCACATTTCCCACCATTTCTTCTAATTGTTTGATTTGAAAAATCCCTCCAGCACCAAATAGTTTCCATCATGATGAATATTTTCTTATACAATTTGCGATTTTCTGTAACACTTAATTCTGGTCTTTAGTGGGCGTCTTAAGTAGTTATTTCTATTTGTAAATGTTTTACTGATTGCAAAAATCTGGTTCAGTTTTTTTCTTCTCTCTTTTGAGTAACTGGTTCTATTTAGTATGAAAAACATTGCACAAACATTACATATTTTAAATAATGCATATGTTTCCTACTAGATAGCATAAATGCATACTCTTTTTTGCTGAATCTTTTCTTTTGGTAAAAATTTACTTTGAAAAATTCCATTCATGTCTGAAAGGATTCAAAGGAGGTACTCATTACAACAGATAATTCAGTGTCATCATACCTGTTTTTCATTGCCTTGCATAAATGCCAGATCTCTGAAGTGCATGCTAAGATCGAAAGTACCTACTGAATGGTTGACAAATTTCATTTTGAGAGAATTTGGAATGTTTTTCCAGAATACATCGATTCTCATTTAAAAAAAACAACAACAGGCCTTTAATTGTTTTAGATTTTTGTCTCTTTTAAACATTTGACCCAGGTAACAAAGAATTTACTATTTGAATGGATTTCCACTACAGATATTTGAATAAACTGTAGTGTATTTATTTCTCATTACCTACTCCAAAATTACGGAGTACAGATACTTTGAGGCAAAATCTTTAATATGAATGAGCAATTTCACATTTCTTTTACACAAAACTGTAATATTCAACAATATTTCTGTAATGAAGCACAGTTGAGATAAAATTTTAGTAGCAACCTACCTTTCTTTCACCCATTTCATCTCTGTACCTAACTCAAAATTTTTTTAGTAACTTAATATACAGGGTTGTCTTGAGAATTATTGGACACATTACAAAATTACGTACAAAAAAAAAAAAAAACTATGAGCATTGTCTGTTTTTCTATGTCACATATTACTAACACAGTTTCTATTATTTTTGTTTTGCAGAATTGTTATTCACAAAATCCGATAGATGGTGCTAGGTGTTGCCTCATGAGGAATGTATGAGAAATGCGCAATCAGTAGTCATGTCATCTGTACAGCAGAAGGCGATGTGTGTGTGTTATGGGCTTGTGGAATTAAAGTCCCTCATTAAAGTTAATAAATGGTACCGTTTAGAGTATGATCGTAATACTCAGTCAACAAATTCAATTAAGCGGTGGATGAAACAGTTTAAAGAAACTGGCAATGTAGAACATCATGGAGGAGCCGGTAGGCCTAGCGTCAGCGATGAGACGGTTGACCAAGTTAATGAAAGCTTCCGACGAAGCCCCAGGAAATCCGTTCGTAAAGCAAGCAGAGAACTGTGCATTCCGAAATAGACAGTTCACGATATCTTGCACAAGAAATTAAAGTTTCATGCTTCAAAAATTCAAATAGTGCAAAAGATGCATGTAAATGATCACACTCTGTGATACGATTTCGCTGTGAATATGCTGAATCGAGTGAAAAACGATGAAAACTTTCTCGGTACTGTAATTTTTAGTGATGAATCACATTTCATGTATCAGGTATTGTGAATCGTCACAACTGTAGGATATGGAGCAGTGAACCGCCTCATATGCTGCTATTGAACTGGAACGTGATTCCCCAAAAGTTAATTTGTGGTGCGCCCTACCAAAAAGAGAAGTGATTGGCCCTTTCTTCTTCTGCAAAAAAACCATAAATGGTGACATTTACTTGGATATGCTAGAAAATTTCGCTATACCCCAGATCAAAAGATATGACACCGTCGTTTTCCAACAAGATGGCGTGCTTCCGCATTGGTCATCATTTGTACGTAAGTGCCTAAATGAGCATTTCCCCAACAGATGGATTGGGCATGGTGGTCCTATTCCGTGGCCTCCTCGCTCTCCAGATCTAACTCCATTGGATTATTTCATGTGGGGTTATGTGAAGGATCGTGCCTATCAGACGCCTTGTGTATTGATTTGTAGGAACTGAAGCAGTGTATCACAGCACCTATTAATTCCATAACTCATCACATGCTTGCCAATACATGGCATGAAATCGAGTATCGCTTGGACATACTACTAGCAACCAAGGGATCTCGCATCGAAATTTATTAACTTGTGTAGTTACATTGTAAGTTAGTACAGTCAGTTTCTTTTCATCTGTTTAATGTTTTGTTTTATGTAATTTTGTAATGTGTCCAATAATTCTCGGATACCCTGTACATTATATTCTTAACAGCTATGAATATTTTCATCCATTGGTTGCTCACAAAACATTAAGACAAACAGAAAAAGTTAAATTGGTTCTAGGTCCAAAATGAATGCTTATGGAATTTACAATTTAAACATTGTTTAGGAATAAAGACGATATAATTTCCTGAGACAAAATATATTAAGCAATGCATTATGCCAATAACAAGCCTAAATTTCTAAACCATTTTTTTTTCACTGTTTTGAAACAATTTTATTTGATCTTTCCTAACAGCCCACCACACCAACAAAAATATTCGATTCCAATTGAAGTGACAAATACCTTTTCATTCATGCACTACAAAGACAAACACACACTCAAGAATACAAAGACAAAACAAAAAGATTTACAGTTCATTGTTACATTTATTATACATCATGACAAGAAGTATTTATAACAAATAACAAATTTAAAAAACAAGAAAATTCAACAATATCAACAACAAAGAAAAAGAAAATAATCTTATCTGCCAGCAGATAAGTAACAATAGATTCATCTTCAAAATTGTTTGCATAAGTAAACTTTTTGATTTCATTAAAAATCTGGTACTACATTAAATAATTTTATGGAATGATGCCATTAAAGAGAGATAAAATGTTATGTAGAACTGAATAAGGGATGTACATTCTGTACAAAATATACACGTGATGATTTACTTTGTCAGCAATGAAATGAAAGTTTCATACTATGCACAGAGTTTTGAATACAGAATTTTTCACACCTGGTTCATAAATCATATAGTAACAAAGTATAACTAGCAGAACAGAATTTGAGCTTTAGCATCTGAAAATCTCAAAACCATCTGCTTTACCCAAACATGTGATTTATTTTATAAAATTATGTCATCAACAGGTTAAATCTTGACCATAGGGGAACAAACATTACTGGGGAGTCAAAAGTTATTGGTTGGTAAAGATCAGAGGTGTAAGTAGGCATTTCTACGCCCGGGGCAAATCACATAATATTGCACCCCCATCTGTCTATATAAAAATAAATATATATAGGTTAGGAAAATGGCGAGTGTTGGTGACATCATGAACCAGGTAAAAGCCCTGAAAATGGAACTGGGCTTGAAAAATATTGCTAGAATGATTCACCACCGTTGGACAACTAAAATACTTAAATGGATTCCACGGGACAAGAAAATACCCAGAAGAAGACCATGTGAGAAATGAGCGGATAAAATTCGAAAGCATGCTGGAGTGACATAGAGGAGACTGGCTCAAGAGAAAGTCGTGGAAGAGGCTTGGAGAATCTTTCATTCATCAGTGGATGGATAATGGTTGATGATGGTGATGACAGTACACTTAAATATACAAAATAAAATTAATGTTACTCTCCAATATGATTTTTTATCTCTATGTGGGAGGTACAACGAAACTACGACTGCTTCCTGTACAGCTTTCCCCAATTGCTTCGGGCACCACATCAAACGGACTGAATGCATCTGGAAGTCGTGGCTCGTGGTCACAATAATCGGCGAATAGCCTCCTGAGAAACTTTAAAAATGTGAACTACATCCTTATCTTACAATATATTGCACCACTGAGCCTTCATTTCTGAATGTGAGCCTGAGCATTTTGATGAAGAAATGCAAATTTTAAGCTGTCAAGGCTACAGAAACTGGAGAAACAACAAATGACAAAGTATGGCACGAAAAAATTTCACCAAAAACTGGTGCAAAAGTTTCAATTCCAGTTTTAATCAGTTCACAAGCAGTGACTTTTGGGCCTCTTTATTGAGCTGCGCCCAGGGCAGCTGCCACACCCTAGTTATGCCTCTGGTAAAGATGTTCGTGCATGATCACAGGCAGACCTAAGAGCTATGGTGATTAGAAATATTATAATCTTGAGGGATGGAGGTAGCACAGAAGTAAGTATGACTGTCTCTTATAGATTTAAATAAAATACAACATACTTTGTGCCACATTCACTATTAAAGAAAAAAGTACAACATATACAGTTAGAGTACAACTTTGCTTAAATAGTGTGCTTCACCTTCATTTTACAATATTTTCATAAATGACTGCTGAAAAAAAAGCATACATTGTTAACCTACATTACCTGAAAATGAAATATGATACTTCCACACAAATTTTCATTACTTAAAAATTGTGGTAAGCTATAATTTTAACTCTATTAAAAGTTATACTGCAAATGCTTTTTCTTTTCTCTGCCCAAGCACAAATATTGATCTTATACCTCAAGAAGAAATTCTGCGGCAAATGCAGATGTTGATACTTTTAGAGAAAACAATTTCAGTGATAAATAAGATACTCTAGTGATAAACCAGACTCGTAACCTTTGACTAAGAATGCATGTTATGTTGATGTACTTATCTTTAGAAAAAAAAGCACAAACTAGTGAGATTAAGCACATGATGTAAATTATAAACCATTTATAGTACTTATATTATTATCAGGGCATGGAAAACCCAGCATTGTTAAGAGTTAGTGAGTAAGCTAATAACAGAGATTTTTATAAGTCAGAAATACTTTTGAACTGTTTTTTGTAATGCCTGTTAATAAGGATGTTCTACTAAACAAAGACTTGGTATGCCAAGATAATACTGTGTACTATAATTTTTCATGAGGCTTTCCTAAGAACTGAAAAATGAATGATGACACACACACACGACATCACACGGTGTTTTGATTCAGCTGCCCATTCTCAAATTATTATAGGAACATCTAGCATGCAAAAGAATAAAAACATAAACAAAATAAGTACAGTCGAACCCACTTATAATAAGGTCACATAATACAAAGCTCTGCATAAACCGAAGTCATTTTTATATCTCTTGAACTTCATAATATTTTCTCTTGTTATTTAAACTTGCTAATAACATGTTTTGGAGAAACTGCATATACTGAAGTTCAGAATGGTTACCAGCAAACAAAATAAGTGACATTCACCTAGTTTTTACCCCTTCCTCTTTCACCAAAAAACTACAGATTATGGGACATTTCCAACATTCCTTGGTTTCCCTTACAGACAGCTTAGTGTGCATGAAGACACAAATGTTTAGGTACTTTTTTTCAGCTCATGCACACATCTTCTGGCTAAAATGATGTCTTTAATCCTTTCTCCTCACCAGCTTTTAGTCACATAACCTCTGTTTGGGGCTGCTACGAACCTGTTTGTAAAGTGCTGGACAATGGGTTAATTATATCATGCTAGGGATGGGATTTCCAACTAAGATTCCATATCCCTTTGAGGATGTCATTCAGCTCACGAATGGGTGTTGTTCTCCTAGGTAACAAAACATGGTCACATTTGGTACATTTAGTTGGACTTCAACTGCTCAGTTTTGGATTTAAAGCAGCACAAAACTTAAACACTGGGTGAGAAGACTGAAGCAATGAATTTAGCGGGAAACGGGGGGGGGGTAAAAATGTTAAGCATTCAACCAAATTTTTTTCTACAATTTTTACAAAGAATGAATTGAAACCAAAGGTCAGTGATGGTTAATTGAGTGTTGATTCTTTCAACAGCTATTGACAGCAGCTATCATAAGAAGCACAAATGAGTAACAATTGACACATATTACCAACATAACATATGAACAGCCAAACAAATCTAACAACAGAAATTAAAATTTTTCACAGTTACTTTAATTTTTACCCTTAATCATATATGTAAATGTTGCGTATTACAGATCACATTCATATTTTTATTTATAGTTTTTATTTAACAAGTATTAGATACCTTCAAATCAATTGATAAACAGTTTATAACTGATTATTTGGGGACATCTAGTATGTTAATTTTAATCTGACATCCTGCAATATGCCAAAAATAGCCCATTTTTTATCTGTTGGGATATAATGAAGTTCGCATATATCGAATGTTTTTAACTCTCCCTTCAATTTCATTACATACACAACTGTACTAATTAATTAGTTTGACCAAAATTGTATATATACATAGTTTTATAAGATGATTAAGTTTGTTAATGAACCACTCTGATAGGAAAGAACAGGAAACCAATCAAAAGATCAACTCATACTGTAAAACATGCCAATGTTTCTGTTATATTTCATTCCTAAGGAAGGTTTAAAATTTGCTAATTTATAAAAATGAGCAATGAATCTTTCGGGAAAAACGACAAATTTGAAGCAATCATGCTTAATACCTCAGAAGACTTTAAAACTTCTATAAGTTTGATTCACAGACATTGGTATCCTGTTCTTGTCGTGCAGAAGGATTATAAACCTTGGACTTACCAATAACAGTTCCCACAGCCTTGCTATAGGCTTAGAGGATTGTAACTAAATTATTATCTGCTTAGCAGAATAATTCCGACTGCTAAACCCACGATTTTTTTGTTGAAAATAGCAGGCAAGTGGAGAATGTAAAATCTGCTGTTCTGAAAGACATCTAAACTGAATTCCTGTTTTTTTTTTGTTTTTTTTTTCAGGAATAAATACTGAAAGATCAAATCACTTCAAACATTAGCACACTAAGTACTCATCAGATGCATTCAAAACTCTGTGCCACTGGTGTAAAATCATTTAAAATTAAATATACTCTCATCACATTATATAAATATACTGTATATATATGTATAAACCTTAATGAACTAGTTAGATATTCATTTGGCTCATGAGAATGATAAATAACAGTGCAGCACCATGTTTAACACTGTAAGAAGTTTAGCTTGGAATAATTGTGAAGTTCACCCGAACTGTCATAATTGTACCAGAATAAATACTAAATGAATGAGAAAGCCTGCACAGCTGCAAAACATACAATAATACTTTTGAGTCCTTTTCTCTCTCCAGTTTAAGCTTTTGCAGACTCCCTATTAGGAGAGACGTGAAAAAAAAGCATGACGGGGGTGGAGGGGTGTGTCTTTCTTTTTAAATTTCAGGACTTGCATGTGGTCATTTTCTGGAATGAAGAAAACTTACACACACAAAAATATTTTATCTGATCATATTTTTCTCTACTTTAGTGGATATGTGAGAATAGATCAAGTAAAGAAAAAATAATTATTCTTAAACTACACTTCCAAATTATATAGAATGGAACATCACAAATGTTCAACAGAATTGTGGATAAGCTGATCATAGGGAACCAACCCAAACTATGATTGTATGATACATTTTATTGAAAATCTGATACTACCTGGCAAATTTGTGATTTTTTGTTGTTGTTGCTTCTTTATGATTTTGTCCAGTTTAGAATTTCCCATAGACAACATCATCTGGACAACCACCCTTATATTATTTTCTTTAACACCACTGCATAATTTTTTTTAAGCTTCAACCAAGAGCTTATGTGATGCATCTTGTTCAATCACCAAGGATATCTCTGCATCCAATAAATCAGCTATTAGTTCCTCAAGTTTTGCACAGCTTTTCTACATTTTATGCCATTAACATGTGAAAGTATTTGTAGAGGTCCCATATTATAAATGCTTAAATTTTTGTTGCATGTGAATTTTCACTATTCCCAATTGTAGCTACTTCAATAGATATAAAAGGTCAAACTTTAAAAGTGAATAATTCTTCTTCCAAAATTTCAGGATTTTCAGGAAAAATCATGAAAATTAAGGACTTTCAGGACATAAAAAAAGAAAAATCAGGAATTTCAGGACAACTCCTACCCTTGAATTCACTGAGTTAGTTATACAACATCTATTCTGTCATTAACACATTTATGCCCGACTACAACACCCAAAACTTGAAATTCTCTACCATGCATTATATTTTTTATACACTGTTAAACTTTGAGAAGAGAGAGAGATTGTGCTATATGCTAGTGTTTCTTTTCATGATGAGTCCTTCATTAGAAAAGAGGTGAGGGGGTTTGTACACATACAAATAGTTTAAAACAGTTACCTCTAACTGAAATCAGATGCACAGCAACAACACAATATACATGTTTGTAGAAAAGACTAAATTCTAGCTTTTGCATTCAGCTTTATCTTTTAGTTTGCTATTCTGAGTGCTGAAGTTCTCATTTCACCATCTTATGGACCATCTGCCCTGTGCTATGAAAAGGCAATTAATAACTGTTTATGAAGTACAATGCTTAATTGAGGGCACTTAATCTGTAAAAAAAAAATTATGGTTTTGATGTGAGAATTAAAATATAAAAGTAATTTATCAAACGAACCTGGTTTTCAGCTGAAAAGAAAAAAAGGGGGTTGGGAGTTCCCACATCAAACAGTCATTTTATTCTACAATATGCACATGTTCAATAACAACAGCTCCATGCTAATTAAGGTGCTGGTATCAAATTAATTAAAACAGATAAGGCACTGGTTTAGCAAGATAAAAGAAAAAAATACAAAACAGTGGTGCAAACATATAATTTTTCTTTGTTTTGGGGTTAACAAGCACTGTGAGCATCTAAGACCATAAGCAGTCACCCATCCTTAATTTACAACCACTGGCTCCAGGAAAGGAGCCAGCAGCTCTAAATTATTTTTTCCCAACTGGGATGATTGGCCAAAAGCCCACAACTCAGCCAATAGGGTGGGATAAAACTTTGTATCAAAATGCAAACATCCACAAGGTAAATTATGGAAATAACATTTGGAAATTTCAAATGATTCCAGAACTCAAGAATATGAAATGTTTTTCTGGAATTTCTAATAATTCCAAAAATAAATCATTTCATTTATTAATAATAAGTAGTAGTAAGCACTTTTGTCTAAGAATATCATGTTTAGTTTGCAACTCTGCTTTAGTCCATTTTACCCTTAAATGCCTTAGACTGGTAAGGCTAGGGACATACAGAACTATACTACGATATGGATTCAGGGTTATGAAAATTCAGCATGCTTTCAGCTTTGTTGGTAAGCTGTATGTGTGCATGTGTGTTAAACATTCAAAAATTTCACCAAAACACTATGATCTGGTTCATAAACTGCAAAGCAAACACTAAAATGTGATTAAATGTCCACCAATATAATCTGAAACGAACAACAAATAATTGCAGTTTTATGTGCGACTAGTCTAATGAAGGTATCACTAAACACACTTCACTCACTCTGTTTTTGTTTTGCTTAACAAAAATAAAGAATATAATTTGTTACCTACAAAAAAACAAAACAAAAAAACAACAACCCCAACTTCAGTTAAGTAAAAACCAAAAATAAACGAACAATGCGATGAGATCATAGATGTCTGGATTTTCCTGCGATACACGAAAACATGTGCCGCTTCTTACAATGTTAAATATAGCACATTAAATTCCATTCATCAATAAAACAAGGACATAAACTTTTCAACGAACCACTGAATGCAATAAAAATATTTAAAAATCAATTTTTCTACAAAAGTAATTATTCACCTCTAGTGAATTCTACAGAATCTTGTGTGTTATTGCTTTCTTTCTCTATCAGAAGTGGAAATGAAATTTGCACACATTTTCAAGCAAGTTCCTATAAATTTCTAAGACATTTACGACAGTCATATCACAAAGAAATAAAAGATCTCATAATGATAATTTTATAAAAAGCTCTACTGGTGGAAAAATTTGAAAAAATTTAAAGCTGACACATCACAAGAGATCACATCCTTTTCTTTTTGCAAAAATAAATAAGCTTTCTTAAACTAAGACAATAAATAATACAACTATGATGAAACAGGTATCCAGCCAGCCAGCTGTACATAGAATATCACATTGTAAATAAAAATTATGCTTGCATGGATATGTAGTACACACTAGAGGATAGCACGGGCCTGACTCCTTCCCCCCCCCCCCTTCTTTTTTTTTTCTATCAGTTAAGTTGAAAATTTCGAGCATGGGCAGAATCCTGAAGGTTTAGCATTTTGCTCCTAGATTAAAACTAGATTAAAAAAAGTCTTGACTCACAAAACAAAGACAGACTGACTAGTTAAATAATCAAATGGCGAAAATCACCGAGAGAAACGAAAGACCTGGAAGTACACCAGCGACTGGATGCTTTGATTAATTAGTGCTGAAATCCAAAAGCCAGGCTGTAATGGGCTGGTTTATTTCTTTAAAGGTTGAAATCAAATTCTGTTTTTTTATTTTCTGAGAAATGTTTACATAAACAGACTTCTCAGCTTCATGAAACCAGATGACCAAGCTCCTGGTATGAATCATTACTACAACAGAGACGAGAAAGTTCAAAGTATTTGTTTACCTATTTGGGGATAGAGACTACCTTGTTTATACTTAAGTGTGGAAGAGGAAATTCATTTACATTTGTAACAGAAGGAAGTAGTCAGGTCTAAACCTCATCCGTGGGAGAAATTCCTACGAGAAATGGAAGTCTCCCAACGTTAGATTCTGTTTACTGCTAAGGTTGTTCAGTTCAGTAGAGCAAGCTTTGTTTTTCCAGAGAAAGGAAGCCTTGTGTAATTTGTAATAAGTAGCAAAAAATGCATGATAAAAGTCTGAAACAAGCTGAGTAGTAAACTGGACAGGGTCCCTTACAGTTTGGATCCGGGCCTCACTGGGCTTTTCAAACTAAGGCCAATGCAGACCTCTAGTACACACTCCATACCCCCCCCCCCCCGTCCCAAAAAATTCATTTTCTAGACCAAAATGGACAACATACAATTTTTTTTTAAATTGAAAATGTTACAATAAACAAATAAAGATAAAACTTACGGACATGGGATGGTCTGTAAAAGACAATAAAAATCACAGAATATCTGCCAAAAGCAGCACAATAAATTAATATTGGTAAAAACAATTACTGCACATGTCAAAAACATGAATATAAATGGGTAAAAAATACATGACATGTAATCACAGTAAAACTTTACAGAATACAAAAAATATGAAACAGGGTGACAGACACACTGATCGAGGTGCGGAAAAAAACCAAAAGTTACACATCATAAAATACCAATGCTTATATTTCCGGATATTTTCCATTACTTTTATTTTCCTACAAAGAGTAGATTTTTGACATCATACGGCAACCTACAATTTATGTATTAGTTTTCCGTCTCTTTGGTAAAAATCCCCCTCTACTGCAGATTACACCTTACACAATAACTTCTATAGTTTACAGTCGGGTCAACATTTGTATTTGTTGTGCCTAGGCTTTTAATAAATGATGAAAAAATTCATAAAGTACATACTTATGCTTCAATCAGTGGAAAGAGTTACTGAAACAAAATTATTGAAAGTGGCTTAGCTGTTTAATTCAAAGCTGTAAATACCTTGCGAAGGGATATTTTAAATACTGAAGCCTTGTTGGTTAAATTTAAGCCAGTTAATTTAAATTTGCACTTTGAGATTAAAAGAATTTGGCCCCAAGAAGCTTTCACTAAAGTGAAACTGTCTATTTGTTCCTCATGCCTCTTTCTGCAGATTTATGAGGTATGAAATGTGAAAAAAGGGTTTAAATAACAACAGACAATTAGTTTTTTATGATTAGGAAATTTTTAAATGACTGCTTTTTGTTTTGGGTGAATCCTTACCTGTGGAAAATTCTCATGATACAATATAAAATAAGGCAGCACAGCACATTTCCTACAGTTTCATACTTGTTTTAACAATGTACCATTCTTAAATGTGATAGCATAAAAGAAAATGAACATAACTGCAATACTTAAGCAATAATAATTAGAAAATTTAAATAACAGAGAAAGAGATATTTCTATGTTACAATAAAATCAAGGAACTGTGAATTTAACTAAACCAAGTGTGCACACATTAAAAACTTCAGTAATCAACAAAAGGCAAGTAAAAAAATTACATATATTTTCACAAAAAGGAATGGCAATCTCTCTAATAGCACATAAAAGATGGCAGGATGCTCTCTTCTACTGACAAATTAGATATTTACAGTTAGAAAGTATCTTTACTTGAGCTGGTGACTTCTTGAGGCTACTCTCAGTTTCTGTGCTCCAAAAGAATTTGCAGTGGTATATCTGATGCAGTTTCAGAAAGCAGAAAGAATGTGTATGTGTGTGCAACAGATAGAGACACGAATCTTTTACAGAAGTGAGTATATGGAAAGTTCATGGCTACATCAGAGACAGAATGTGCATGTATGTGCAGGCACCTTTCAAACATGATTTACAATAGAATAAGCATTCATGAAATAGAATTACTTCAGATAAACAAACAGCATGCTTTGTGAAATTCATTACAGAATGAAAGCATGTACTATTAGTAACTGTACATCATGGATAAAATAATGTGCAACAACTCACAATTCTTCAAAGGAGGAGCTTTCAAAAATGCCGTACTGCACACTGATGCCCACTGTGTCACAGTTCACAGGGGAAATGTCACATAAAATGGAGGTGTGCCACTCTACCAATCAGGCATCAAGACTAATAAATTTCCTTATGAATGACACAATGCACCCAGCTGATGGCAATGGTTTCAGCAACAGTCAGATTTTTTTTTTTTTTTGAGAACCAAATCAAACAATTAAGGAAATGAACATAATGACAACTCTTGAATAATTAACAACATGCAATTACAGTAAAGCACCGTTTATACGTTTCTCAGTTATTTGTCTTTTACACTTATACGTCATTTCAGGTCGGTCCCGATTAATTCCTATTTATTTTAATAGTACAACATTCCGTTTATACGACGCATAATTTTCATTATACGTCGTCGTTTTCCCTCATTTGTTAATCGAAGTTTGCCACTGAGGTCAAATATTTCTTACCCGAGTCATTCTTTGACACCCTTTTTGAATGCAGGCACGAGGCCTGTTTCTTCAGCAAAGACAGAAGAACTGTCCACTGACCAGTGGGAGCTACGAAGATAGGGCGTATGCGTGAAGGTACAGGGGCTCCCCCTTTCTGTTAGAAGACCCTAAATGAAGGGGATCGGATTGCTTCGTTGTTTCGTCAAAGGAGGTTTTCCAGTCTTGGAAGCAAACGTAATTGCCGACGGTTACGAAAGCAATAAAAAAAAACTGTGACTATGGATGATAAGGATTGGAAACTCGTGGGAGAAGACATAACCTTCGAGGGATATGTAAATTGCGATGCTGATATGATCACTTCAAAACTATGCACATTAGAAGAATTAATAGACGCTAATTTGGGGAATGGACATTCCAGCAGCAGTGATGAAAGTGAAGAACCAGTTCGACCATCCTTTCAAGATGCAATGCATTGTACTGATACACTGAGAAATTTCTTTGTTTTTCATGCCAACACCAGTGAGAAAATGTTTGGAGAACTTAATTCAATCCATAGTACTCTCCTTAGAATGCAAAATCAAACAACCATGCAAACATCACTAAAAGACTTTTTCAAATGAATTTAAAAGTGCTTATTAACGATCGATGCGATCCAGCATTTCTTTTTTTGTTAGAAAGAAAGTTAATCAAGATGTGATACTGAAATAAAGGTATGAATTTTTCTTAGTTGCATGTCATTTGTATGTAATTTGAAATTTGAGTACAATTTGATTTTTTAAAATTAAACTTTAAAAAAAATTCTTCAAAATATAGTATAATTAGCATTATAAGTGTAAATATTTATACATAACAAAATATATTTTCATTATATGTAACAAGTACTACAGTAGGTACTGTACACATTATACATGTGTACCAAAGAAATTTGCTTTGCATTTTAGACTTTAATTTCAGTTATACGTCCTTTATGAACGGTCCCTTGAAAGACATATAAATGGTGATTTACTGTACTTCATAGTGATTAATTTTGAAAAATAAAATTTGTTCAGAGATCAGTGGTTTAAATTCCGCTGCTTAGCGACTCTCTCTGTATAAGGGATGGCCCAAATAAATATTAAAGGAAGACTAGATAAAATATTATGACTATCTACTTCTTAATTCTTTATGATATTTAATACTAACCAGCTGAAACCTAGCCATCACCCTTCTCTCTCTCTGTTTAGGGAGAAGGATTTCACATTTGTTTTCAGAAGAATGACACAATATTATGGCATTAATATCTTTAAAGACTGCATAAATGCTGCAAAACAACTCTATTAAGGTTGTTATTTAATCTGCAATTACACTATAATGGAAATGTTCTCTTTCAAGTCAATGATTTAGTGACCTCTGTAGGACTGTTCCTTTTTTTTAATCATTAGGATGAGAAATGTGCTAAACTGAGTAGATCTGCTGCCACACTAAAATTATACCCACACAACTACAGTCACTTTCTTAGTTTGGTACCTTACTGAAATGTTATACATGCTTTTTTTCTATGTCATTTAATCAGTGTCATAATCCACTGGAAAGATGGTCATGCTCTGCAGAGTTGATTACTTACTCTTTTACCTACACACCAGTAACTCACAAAAACAATAAAGAGACACAAACTTATACTTTTCAAGACCATTATGGTACTGTTTGAAACCTACATGATGGAATGATAGTATGCACTGTATAGTAGAATATCACTACCTCACTTTGCTGAAATCCAGAAGCTATGTCCCCCTTGATACATATCCCTCCATGCCTATATCTTTCAAACCTCACCCTTCTGTAATGATGCACCCCTTTAACAGAAATTAAAAATGATTGCTAGTTAAATAGTTACAGGCATGAAATGAGTGGTACTAGCATTTGCAGAAGCTCATAATGTACCTAGTCCTCCTTCCAAATCTATCCTAAGTATAGGATGGAGCAGAAGAATTATTTAGGTGTCACTGAAAGGGAAGTTGAAAAACAAAACAAAAAATGTTTCATACAAATCTACAGTTTTCAGCCCAACACATACCACAGACTAAACACTCAAATCATACAAAAGGAAAATTGACTGCTTAACCAAGACTGTTATGCATATCAACTGACAGGGTACAAACTTAACAACACCATCCAGCAAATCCCCAGACTGCCAACTTATGTCTACAGAATCACAAATTTTGGAATTCCTTTCTAGGTGAAGTATTCTTGAAACAATGTGATCTTCAACTGATGGATAAAATCATTCAAATTCTGCAGATGCTCATGGATTAAGGTAACAGTTTGAAGAAAACACCTCCCCCCCCCCAAAAAAAAAAAAAACAAACTTCGACTCACTGATGATGCAGAATGCTGCAACATCTATCATCTGACCCAGCCACAAGTCTTGCCAGCTAATAAGCTATACAGTAAAGCAGAATTGGCTGGAGGAAATGCTGTACAGCAAGAAATGAAACGTGCTTATATAAAAAAGAAAGCAGTAAAAAAGTCAAGATAAGAATGCACTCTTCTTAAAATATGAAGCACTGCATAAGTAAAATTCCCAAGCTGTTGTTGTCATGTGGTGTGTGGTTCCTAATGCAATTTTGCACATATTATAAAACTAAATAAGGTAATACATGGAATGCAATAATAAGCCTTGCTGCTCTCAATCAATATGTTGAAATCACAGTTTTCAAGGAATTCAGGCCTTCTAAAAGGAATTTACACAACACCAATAGATATACAAACTACACTCTGTTTTGAAAAGTTCAAATTAAATGTTTCTCATTGAATGGGAATTAGCACAAATCAGGCTCCTCCTGCATTGTTTTCTTTATACGCAGAAGTATATTTGTATACCACGAATCTAGGCGGGATATGGAATCGTAATCCTTGACAGCGTCCGTGAATCCATCTATATCTTGCTCTTCGAGTTTTTCCAGCAATGTCTGAAAAAAAAAAAAAAACTATGATTACTGACAGAAGTCTAACACAGTGGTGAAGAAATGTTGTACAGTGAATGCAAAATAAGTCTCCATCTAAAAAAAAAAAGAATTTTGCCTAGAGGCAATTTCTGATTCCTCATGAACAATAAAACCTGAATATCACAACTGGAACATGTATTTTTGCGAATTTAAATTACAGTACACAATAAAATTAAAATGTATATGAATTTTCAACATAGGAATCAGGAATCCACAATGTCTGTATTGCAAAACATTTAAAAGCTGGAGAAAAAGATCGTAAAATACGAAATCCGATCAAAAAGTTCAGAGACTAGGCTGATATACAACAAAGTACTTAAGTTACTTAGGCCTGGCTATGATCTCCCTCAAAGTAGTCTCCTTGAGCAGCGATACAACGCTGCCAGCGTTTTTGACACTGTTGGAAAGTTCCCTGGAAATCCTGTTCGCGAACTGTGTCAAGCACCACTTGCGATTTGCACTGGATCTCGTCCACGGTTTCAAAACAGCGACCCTTGAGCTTCAGCAACAGAAAGAAGTCACAGAAGGCCAAATCTGGTGAGTAAGGTGGGTGAGGAAGGGTAGTCATGCTGTCGAGGCTGAAAAACTGGGTTTGGCACGAAGCGCCTTCTGTTCGGGTTCAGAATCTTTGGCACAAACTTTGCAGCAATGCGGTGCATGTTCAAAACCGACGTCAGAATTTCTTGCACTGTTCCGTATGACACATTGACAATGGTAGCAATGTCTTGAATGGTTATCAGACGTTTCTCATGCACCAGTTCCCCAACTTTGTCCACATTTTCGGGGGTTTTGCTTGTGGACGGTCGCCTTGACATCTCGCCGTCTTCCAGTGCCATTCAGCCGCTCTTTAAGCGCGAGTGCTACCCAAAACACCTTGCACGACTCATTGCTTCATTGCCATAAGCCTGCCGCAACATTTCATGCATCTCTGTTCCTGATTTGCCAAAGAATTTAATGTGTGCTTGCTGCTCTAGTTTGCAGCCATACCGAAATTGCAGCTGTGTTCTGCACGTGGTCATCAAATATTGTGTAGCACAGCTCCCGATATTCACAGAACGACGCCACTCGGCACAATGACTCATGAAGGTCACTACCCTCGACCGCTGCACGAATATCTGCGTACTGCCATCTGTTGGCGCGCTATGTACCTAGTCATGGAACTTTTTGATCGCACTATGTAATTACACCACCAGCTTTCGATGGCTATCGGGATCTTGTTATTAAAAATAACTGAAAAATCTCTGAATCACACACACAGTACTAGTGGTTAAAAAACAGACCATTTATTTTCCTGAAGGAAAGTTTTTTAAGACTGTCAAAAAATATAAAATTTCAATGGTGGCAGGCCACAGAAATTTTGAATAAAAAACACTAGGAATTTCATAATATTTTAAATTAACAGAATCATAGGAAACATATACACTTAAAAAGCACAGAGTTATAACAAGAGTAACAAGCAGCAAAAGCTTTCAAGTTCTTTCTCTTTTCAGCTTTTGCCACATGATCATATATGTATAGGATGAGCTGCTAACTATTTCCATGCTATATCCAATTCATCAGTATTGTTAAGCAACATTTCAAGACTTTTCAGATCAGCCTTTTTTTTTTTTTTTTTAATCCTTTTCCAAATTTTTGCCTGACACTGTCCTCACACCATATGTTTTCAAGGAATACTGTATTTATTGGCGTATAACACACACCCTAATTTTAAGAAGGAAGTTTGAGTAAAAAAACTTAAATTTAAAATAGATGACTTGGGAACTTTGAACATTTTTTTAGATAACTCAACACACATGTTTATTAATATTTATACCACTTATAAGGCAAATAATGTGAAAGAAAAAGCATGTGTTTGAACGAAAAATCTTGGATATTAGACCTGTTACAAACATTTTTAATCAGAATCACTGCTATCTTAGAAAGTGATGAGACAGACTAAAAAATTAAAAACAGCCAGAAGTCTGGTTTCCTTAAACTGACGCTGTTTGCCGATAATGCATGGTCATCATTGTGATAAATGATACCCTCCAACCAGCAAATAATACCACAAACACACACTGACTATTTTTATCACCAACCATTAGCCACAAAGTTTGGACATCTGGAAGTTTCTTCATATTTTCCCTGAGCAGCTGCTACTTAAGCAGGTTGTGCCATGAAAGCAACTTAATGAGAGCAGATGCTTAGGCTTAACATGGCAACTCGCGTTCACTGCTGAAGTGAGTGAGGTTAAGGGCGCTTAAAAAAGGTAAATCAGGAGACTATCTCAAATTCTTTTGTGCAAATCTTCTTTCCAAAGAACTGAAGATTGTATTGATACCACTTTTAACAAGATCAGTCAAAAACCAGAACAGATATGCATTAGAGAAACATCTGCAGTTAGAGTAAAGTGATGCCAAACTGTTAACATTTGGCAACGTCGGGATACGTCACACTCTCAAGCAGTATTAATTTTACCTAAGTTTAAATAAAAAAAGTAGTATACGCATATAACACGCAGGTAGAATTTCAGCCCTAAATTTTTAGGAAAAAACAAACTGCGTGTTATACACTGATAAATACGGTATTTTTTCACACATTTCTCTATTCCTGAATCCGTAACTTTATTTGGAATGCTCATTTGTGTTCTACTAAACTGATTTTCAACAATATTTCCATCCCACCCAACTGTGCAGATGCTGAAGTGTGATACCTTAAATAATTATTTCATCGAAAACAAATAAAAAAAAGAATGCTTGAAAGCTGAAAAAGAACAGGAAGCCACCTTTAATAACCAAACATTTTTTTAAAGTTTCCACATGCTGTTGCAACTCCACCTGTGCACAACTGCTATGCTAAAAACCAAGGTGGCTCAAAATATGACACTTAAAACATCTTGCACTCCAGCATCACATAAGATGAAATCACGTCTCCACACTCCATGGAAGGAAGTGATGTCTTTGCGAGCAGATGTCTCAAGGAGCTAGAACATAACTGTGTAAGCTGTACAGCCATGCTAAAATTGTGGAGATACAAGGAAAGGAAGTAAGTGGTTGCTGTCTGACTGGAGCAGGGAGAGTGGTGGATAACCTTTGTAGCTTATGAAGAAGTAAATTACGAGAACAATCAATTAAGTGGGTGGTGTAAGATTCACTAGCACCTAGGTCATAAAAAAATAATTGTAAATATGTATGTGTATATTCATTCTCTGCATGGAATTTCTTTGATCGCATCATTTTCAGCCAGCATCACATAAGATGAAATCACGTCTCCACACTCCATGGAAGGAAGTGATGTCTTTGCGAGCAGATATCACAAGGAGCTAGAACATAACTGTGTAAATGAATTTATGGCCCCTCTATTCATAGTGATTGTGGAATAACTTCTTTACGGGTCTTATAGAGGTTATTTTTCGTGAAAGTTGGTTGTCAAATTTTCGAACTAAAGCCTAGTTCGTCATCAGGACTATGTCACTGGTGTAGTTGCTGCCACTCAGTTGGAAAAGTCCATCCGCAATTATTGTTAATAGTGGTACTTCTTCTTGCTATTTCGATCCCTTCTTCTAGTTTCCTCTTTACTAAGTTTGACTGGTGGGCGATTATTTTCACTGAGTCCCAATTCATGGAGTGTCCACTTGCTTGTATATGTCTGTCTAGCCCTGTTTTGTTCCCAATCTTCCTAATAGCTGCTTGGTGTTCTTTCATTCGAACCTTAATACTTCTCCCTTTTTCTCCAATATAGCCGAGTCCGCAGTTACAGTCGATGCAATAAATTACTCCTTCTTGCAATTGGATGTCCAATTCTTTCTGCTTTACAGCTGGCAGGAATTTCTTTATTTTGTTATTAAGATCTGGAGCTAGCCTGATATTATATTTTGCTCCGATCCTTTTCAGTTTCTCGAAAAGTCCCTTGTAGTACGTAATTTTGCTGGTGAATTTGAAGTTGGTTTTTTCCTGCTTCTTTTTTGGCACTTCTCTAAATATTTTCTGCCAATATTTCCTTTAATTCTTCTTTGTGAAGATCTTTTTGAGTAGCTGAAGAGACCAGGATTTCAATTTTTTCCAAAAATTGTCTCGCCATATTCGATTTAATATAATCAGGGTGGAATGAGCAGAAGTCTAACATCTTCCCTGTGTTGGTGGGTTTTCTAAAAAGCTGAGTGAATATTTTTCCCTCTCTTGAGGTCAAGGTTAAATCTACGTAATTGATGCTATGGTCTTTTTCCTGTTCCAGGGTGTACTGCAAGGTATTCTCTAGTAAGTTAAATTCTGCCAGAATCTGAGAGGGTAGAGACTGGTCCACAGTATCTACTATTATTAGGACATCATCCATGTACCTTACATAGAGAGCAAACAAGGAGGGTTGTATAAGGATTTTTGCCTCTAGTTTACTTATATAATAATTTGTTAGCAGAGGTGCTAGTGGAGAACCCATTGCAAGTCCTGAAGTTTGCCTGTAATATTTCTTTCCAAACTGGAAGAAATTTATTCTTGAAGGAAAATAGGAGCAGTTCATATATGCCAAGTAGTATTTCTCTATTGTGATTATGGAATACTATTTTTTCCGCGAGGTCATCTGCAATGAATTCCAGTAGGAGGTCCAGGTTAATGTTGGTATACATAGAGACTATATCGAGGCTTGCCATTACTGGATGAATTAATTCTGGCAAGTTGTCCAGTTTTCCTTTTAGCTGCATGGAATTTTTTAGTAGGTAGGGAGGAGAAGGGAAAATATCTCTGAGGTGACCAAGTAAATAATAATTAATGTTGGAGAGTGGCGAATTCCTAGTGTCTATTATAGGTTTTATTGGATGGCCTTCTTTGTGAACTTTTATTGTACCATAGATCTGTGGAACTCTTGACTGAATTTTGGAGAAGTTTTTGAAGAGCTCATTAAGCTGTTTTTTATTTCTTAAAGAGCTGATTAATTTCTTAAGATTTTTGACAGTTTGATCTATAGGGTTACCATTGAGTTCTTCATAATAAGGCTTGCTCAATTCAGCTTCCATTTTATTGTAATACTTCTCTTTTTCTACCAATACCAAAACTTTGCTCTTATCTGCTCTCAGTGCTACAACTTTATCATTGGCTTTGAATTTTTTAAGGTCAGTAATGGCATTTCTATTAAAATTGTAATAAACTTTTACTGGGTTTTTTACAAATTTTGAGACGCAGTCTGAGAATTCTTTCCTTAAAGTAGCTGCTGTATTTTCATCTTCTCTTTCGACCTTACTACAGATGCTTTCTAAATCAATCAGCATACGTTTTTTATTAAGTGTTGCGGAGGAAAGGTTGTAATTATATCCCTTATTGAGGAGATTAATCAGGTTTTCATCTACTCCTTCTTCCGTCAGATCTATGACATGTTTGTTAGTGGGGGATGGTATTAACTGTGGGCCAGGGGCTGTAGACATTAACTTTGGACTCAACCACTTATTCTCTTTAATCTTCAATTTTTCCTTAAACTTTTTGTTATTATCTCTCACTGCTTTAAAGCAGTGAGAGATAAAAACAAAAAGTTAAAGCAGTGAGAGATAAAAACAAAAAGTTTAAGGAAAAATTGAAGATTAAAGAGAATAAGTGGTTGAGTCCAAAGTTAATGTCTACAGCCCCTGGCCCACAGTTAATACCATCCCCCACTAACAAACATGTCATAGATCTGACGGAAGAAGAAGTAGATGAAAACCTGATTAATCTCCTCAATAAGGGATATAATTACAACCTTTCCTCTGCAACACTTAATAAAAACATATGCTGATTGATGGATAACCTTTGTAGCTTATGAAGAAGTAAATTATGAGAACAATCAATTAAGTGGGCGGTGTAAGATTCACTAGCACCTAGGTCATAAAAAAATAATTGTAAATATGTATGTGTATATTCATTCTCCGCATGGAATTTCTTTGATCGCATCATTTTCAGGCAGAGTGGACGAAATCAGCATATTCAAGGCCGTTGCTGTCAGATACATGTGATTATCCGCATTACAATTGGCTTAGTACATAAGTATTTGAGGTGTATTGTACCTGCCTTGTGTGGCAATGGAATTATATTGAGGATGCATTAATGAGTGAAACACAAGATTAAGAGTGTTTGTGGGCAGTCCCAGGTAGGTGAGATTAACTGAAAACTCTGATAGTGAAGCTTTTCTGAAGTTTTGTGAGAGAATGGGACTTTTTACTTTTGAAGTGGAAGTGAGACAGATGGGACCAGAATTTTGGAGAGACAGGTTGGGTCAGGAATTTTGGTATCGATAGTAGCTGTGACGTTGATGGACAGAAAACACGAAGTTCGGGTTTAGTGCCAATAGCACGAACAGAGACCAAGTAAAATTAAACATTCAATTAACCTACCTTCGAGAGGTCCCGAGCCACAGTTTAAGCAAAATAAACTGTCTGTTTTTGTTACGAAGGTTCTAGATTCTATAATTTTCTTTCAAGCAGTGATACTTTTGAGAATGAACCAAGAAAATTATGTGACGGCTCTTGCTGGATCAGCCCTATGTTGAGTAAAAGCTAGGAAGGAGCAAGGGTCATTACAGGTACGGTTACCATATGTTGTCAGAAAAAATAGCAATAGCTCAAAAGAAAGGGGGCAATTTTACATTTTTAAATGAATTTTCCTAATGAAATGCACATTTCCCCATTCTTTACAATGTTTTTGTTCCTGTATCAGTCAATGGAACAAGTGTTCTTGATTTTTTTTTCTAAAAATGAAATCAAAGTTGAAAATTATTAATTACCTTGTCCATCCTAGAAGCAGTGCCATTTTTGCAACCCACAATGTGTTCATGGCAGCCGCAGTATTGATTTTTAAAATTTCATTCCACTTGAAATTAATGTTTCCCCCATTCCTTAGTCACTCCTTGCTATATCAAGAAATGCGGCAAGTTCTTTTCCTTCTCTTTAGAGCAAAATTCAAGTCCAAATTCAGAACTTCCTCGAGTCTCAGTCGCCATATTTCAGGAACCACAAGGATAGTTTTCTCTGCATGACAAGCAAGCAGTAATGCTTTTGAACGGTGAAAAAATGAGAAAGACTTGGAGAAAATGCAAATAATCGATGACATTGCTCTGTCCACATTATAAGGTGTGTTGCATAAATATAGAGACAGTCTACTTTGCGCCATGAATGCAGTGCGAATATAGATAGGAAGCTGAAGTGGTACCTAATTAGACATAACCCTACAACAAACGTTTCGATTTGTCGAGATGACCGGATTGTGTGAAAAGAACACCACAAAATGAAATAGTGTAATTTTAGGTGTCTCATAATTATAAAGACAACTATGTAAAGTAGCCACATGCAAATGAGATGTACAAATTAGCATATTGTATGTACGCGCATGGGCCATAATTCGGTCCAGCCTACAAAAGACAGCGGACCTGCCGCCAGACATTCATTTGCTGAAATGCCATGCAACAGTCAACTTTCTGGTGAGGAGGTGCAGAAGATTTGGAGACTGAGAGCAAACGGATTGCCTGTAGTGAAAATTTGTAAAGCAATGGGGAGGAGTAGGGCAGTCATTTATAAGACTATATCGAAACGCGGTGCGTAAACTGCCAGAAAACGGCCTGGAAGGCCTCAAATAACAATCAAACGAGGTGATTGTGCCATTATATGCTTAGTTTTATCCCAAAGATGATCACTACGTCAAGTTTCTCGGACTGTTGGTGTCACCATCTCAAAGGACGCAGTTGATTGACGAATCAAGGAAAGTCGCAACATTGTGATCCATAAAATGCGCCGTCTGCCGCACCTCACGTGGCGCCACAAGGAAGCTAGATTATTATGGGCAAGCAGCCAATGCACTGGACAGATGAGTGGACCACAACTATTTTCTCCGATGAGAAAAAGTTTAACCTGGAACGCCCTGACTGTTGGAACTGCTATTGGCATGATTTACGACGCGAGCCACGCACCTTCTTCAGCATACAGAAAGGAGGGGGATCTGTGATGGTTTGGGGAGCTTTTGCGTTCAATGGGACAATGGATATCACTTTCCCACAAGACGGCAAAACTCCGAAATGTATCAGGACATACTCAGCAGCCACCTTCTACCGTTTTCCGAACCTCTAGCGGGTGTTGATTATCTGTTCCAGCAAGACAATGCCTCTATCCATTGGTCTGTATCAACGAAAAGTGTGACCCTAATGGATTGGCCAGCACTCAGTCCAGATCTGAACCCTATCGAGAACCTCTGGGGTATCCTTGCTCGTGATGTGTATGCGAATGGATGGCAGTTTTCAAGTGTGGTGGCATTGAAAGAGCAGACTGAATGAAGCCGGTACCCACTCCATCCAGAACACTTGCATCACTTGGTCGACAGCATGCCCAATCGGGTTTTCAGTGTTATTCAGAACAACGGCGCCACTATTCGTAGCGGAGGTGCACATAACTAGTAAGTCTTTATATTTTTGAGACAGCATATTTCTGTTTTTTTCTTGTACTTGGCATTGGAATTGTTATGTTTCCGTGAAATTATTGTGCAGCTGTGTGTCCTATGCTATTTTTGCTATAAATATGAGGTGTACATTTCAGCTCGTTGTTTTTTCTTTTTTATTCGAGAATTTGTTCTGTCTCTATATTTATGCGACACACTATAATAAACAATACATAACTGAAAAATTGCTCATCCAACACTGCTGGGATCCCCGGAACTCTTGAAACTAGCAGAGTGCATTCGAATTTTCGTCACAGTGCCAACAATTCACAGAGCTATGTGTGGTTTAACAGTCAGCACCTGACGTGGAAAAGCGATGTCATCGTCTTTTTGCATTTTCTTCACGCCTTTCTCATTTTTCACCATTTCTTTTGTCCTTTCGATTTATCAGCTGTAATTTCGTAGCTTGCACTGTTGAATGCCACAAGGTAGCGACACATCAGTTGATGAGCTCATCCATATGGATTTGTGTTGTCAGATGCTGACTGGTAAACCACGCATAGCACTGTGAATTCTTGGCACTGTAGTGCGAATGTGAACACACTTGACTAGTTATTGAGAATTCTGGAGCTCGATCCTAGCAGTGTCGGATGAACAACTTTTCAGTTGCTATGCATTGTTCATTATAACACGGACAGAGCAATGTCATCATCTATTTGTATGCTCTTGAACTTTATTTTTTCTTTCTAAAATTAGCACAACTATCAGTCACTTAGCCATGTAAACAACTTTATAGGTCACTAGGAAATGGAACTGGCTCCATTATGCAGAGGGTAAGAACTAACTTTGAAATTTAACTTCACCTTGAAAAAAAAAATTGCTTTTACCGTTGATTGATGTTAAAAGAATAAGCTATAAGAAATAGGAAACCATTTCATTAGGAAAATTTATCAAAAAATATTGTTACTTTTTTGTACTATCACACACATAGAAAAGAAAAAATGAGATAAAAAAAAAAAAAAGAGGGAAAACTCAAGATGGGAAATAAACAAAATAAGTCAGAAAAACTGCAGATCCACTGAACATTGCTCTGATTATGACTTACAGACTAAATCAGCCATTGGAGATCTTGACATGAGGAAATGGCTACAAAGAGGTAAAGAAATCCAAGGCACCTGAAAAATTTCAACTGGTGCTTAAGTTTTCAAACTCAATTAGTGGATGTAATGATTTACCGAAAGTAAGTAAAAAAACAATAATAATACAGGAGTGTGGGAAATTGTACACCTACCACTCCTGAGGATGGTTCACCGCGGGAACTAAATGAGAGAGATATCGTATACCAGTATTTATGTAAAATTTGAATACATGCAGAATATCACAATGGAATAAATGAAACAGTTTTCTATTCACCTGAAACAGAACACAAAACAGTGGATATGAAGATAAACTTGATGAACTGAGCATAAAAATAACAGGAAACTTAACAGTACTATAAGATACTGCCATTCGCCAGCAACTACACTGGAGGGTATAATTACAGATCAAGGATAGCTTAAACATGTATACTTTGGTTGCTCCACAGAGAACATGAAATTAAATAAACTGAAGGATTTAAGGATGGCTTCAACAGCTTTCTTGTAGAGCTAACAAAAAACAACAATAACCAAAAAAAAAAAAAAAAAAAAAACACTTATACACGATTTTTTCTGGCAATCCCAGAAAGATTAAGGTAGTGAGTGATATGATGGAGATTTGCATGATTTTCATTTCAAATGCTCTCTGAAGAATGGAAAGCTGTAAACTCAATAGGGAGTGAAATGTTAGACATAAATGGCATTTCTGAAGGGAATAATGCATCAAAAACACACATTCTATGCATTTTCAGTAGAATACATCGATACTCATGACTTTGCTAATGACAAGCAACAAAAGTACAGTTTACATTTCAAAGCTTAAACATACCATGACAAATTTGCATTCTCTCGAGCCGTGAAGTGAAGGACATTGTTCCTCATATTTTTTCAAGGCATGCTGTGAAAAATAAAAGTTTTTGCACATTTAAACAACATGTAAGAATCAGTACATTACTCCACAATAGTTAAAATGAATCAGCACTTCTCTGTACAAGAACAATGTAATTTAATACACAACATTAAGCAACACCACTTTCAGCAATGATATTATTAGGTCTACGTGTAAGTTTCCAGTGTTCCACGTAGCGGATCATAAAAGTGAAACGGTTGAATTTTGTCAGAATTTCATGCAGTGGAGTTAAGGAGGCAACACTGTGTCACATGGCGTGTTGGCAAACAAATCACACATGCAGTGTGCTGAGGAGCTAGGATACAGCAACAGAAAGGGTCAGGGTTGGGTTTCTGCAGGCAGAAACTGGATATAACTGGTTTAAACCAGCAGAAAATGGCAACAACTGGCAGAAACGAAAAAAAAAAAAGTACTTAAACCATTTTTGTATGAATTAGTACATGAAATTTACAGTAAATCAGATGACAAATATTTTCTTATTACAATAATTTAGTATTACAGTAATTTGTAATAATTAATCATTTCAATAATTAAAATATATTACATACAGCTTATATGCTTCATCCAAAGTACATGGGATTTAAATTGTCACATGAGCAAGAAGAAAGTGTTAGGAGATTACTTTTTGACATCAACCCAAATTTTGTGCCTTACATCAGAGCTTTTCAAGCAAAATCAGCTCCTTTTCCTGAAACATATTACTCCAATGAAGTCTTAGAAAATGTCTGAGCTTCTACATGGTGGTCTAGTTTAAAGAAAACAACTGTAAATGAAGATTTCATGGCTCTTGCTTCCACAATGATATTGCTTGAAAGAATATTCTCAAGCTTTTCGTTTATTCACAATAAATTAAGAAATTGTTTGGGTTTGGAAACAGCAGCAAAATTTGTCTTTTGCTATCGACTACTTCACGGAAAAAGTGCACTTGAATGATGAATTTACTGCGATGTAACCTTTGAATAAATGCTTTAACACATTGCAACTGAACTTGTTTTCAATGTAGAACTGCTATTAAAAGCAGCGACAATACTGTTTGTCACATATATTTTGTTTAAGTATGTAGGGTGGAGTAGTTAGGTCCATATAATGATATGAAAATACAAAACGACCATTAATGGTAAAATTTTTTTTACTTACCATAATAATTTCGGCATTTTTCAGTCACTGTGGCAAAGCTTCTGCTCAATGGAATGGACATTTGCTTATTTCTATTGAGCAGAAGCTTTGCCACAGTGACTGAAAAATGCCGAAATTATTATGAGTAAGTAAAATTTTTTTTTACCATTAATGGTCGTTTTGTATTTTCATATCATTATATGGACCTAACTACTCCACCCTGCATACTTAAACAAAATATACGTGACGAAAAGTATTGTCGCTGCTTTTAATAGTAGTTCTACATTGAAGTCTTTGGCCACGTAATATTACGCCATATGCCTTTTTTGCGTATGAGAATATAAGTGAACTTGTTTTACTTTAAAATGCATTTTCCTATGCTATTCATTATATGGATTCATTATATGCCATTTGTGGTACTTCAGTAATTCATTATATGCTATTTGTGGTACTTCAGTAAGTTTTTATTACAAGACAATTATTTTCTGGGTTTCTGCCAGTTATTGCCACTTTTATGGCACAAACTAGTTTCTGCCATGTCGGTTTTAACCGTTTACAACCAGTGGTTTTAACTGCCTTGGCAGAAACTTGCCAACCCTGGAAAGGGTGCGTACTCACCACTGTCTGCTGTTCACATTTAGTCTCGGAAAAATCACTGCAGAAACACAAGAGGGGGGGGGGCATACGGCAAAAAAGCCGCTGATGCAAGCACGTGCGCTTTGTAAAGTTTAGAATTGGTGATTTCAACATGGAAAACAAGCAGTGCAGTGGAGGCCAAAGAAGACACAGAGTGCAGATTTGCAAGCGCTTCTGGACAAAGATGCTGTTCTGTCAACCACAGATCTGGCAATACAGTTAGGCCAGAACCAGTATTACGGTTTGACAGTTGCATTCCACGGGAAAGATTCAAAAAGTGGGAAAGCAGATCCCACATAAATTCACTGAGTGCAACATTGGTCAGAAGTTAAACACATGCTTCACTGCTTGCCAGACGTCCTGAGGCAAATTATTATGGCCGATTCCAACCCCGATTGGAAATTTTCAGTAGTAAACACCAAAAAAAAAACCCCGTAGTTTTTTGCTTTTTTCAGTAGTAAAAACTACAAAAATCCATAATTTTTAGGGTTTTTTTGAGACTCCAACCCCGATTGGAAATTTTCAGTAGTAAACACCAAAAAAACCCCCATAGTTTTTTGCTTTTTTCAGTAGTAAAAACTACAAAAATCCATAATTTTTAGGGTTTTTTGGTAGTAATGAATAAAATTGTATAACACATACTGTAAAAAAACAAATTGCCAGGGCAGCAAAATAACTACTTAAATTCATAAAAAAGCAAATTTTTTGCTTAAAAAATTGTCCATAAATTGAAAACATTTCGTGGGAAAAACTACATGGGCACAATAATTTTTTAAATATTTTTTCCCAGTTTACTTTAAATATACGTGTATGCCCCAATGGGAACCTTACAGTAAACATAGTTAACACTTTCGCTGCCCATGGCTCCGATCGGAGCCATACATCAACGCTAGGTACATGCGGATGACTCCAATCGGAGCCACCGCTGATACGACCTTGAAAGCATTGCATTCCAAGCTCACTGCTCTAAAATAAATGCATGAAGGTTACTGCCCTCAACTGCAGCTCGCGTATCACCCCGACTGCCCTCTGCTGGGCCATGATAGAACGAATCACGGAAACTTATGATACCACCACGTATTGTTGTCTTGTCAATCAGAATGAGAACGGCACTCAAGACTAAGGTATTGTGATTGCATAGGCAATATTAGGTGATCATGTTTATGGTTTGGCGAGTTGAAATAATTCATAGAACTAGTGTAATTAGCTGTGAATGTGTGTACACTAGTAACTATATGTGATACTGTTTTTAGTGGAAATATTTATCCTATAGACAGTATTTGCGATTATTGTTGTGCATAAAAAATGCTGGGTGAGGAAGCGGGCCCATCTCGGGCAAAATGGCCACGTGTTCAAGAATTGCGGAAACCATTAGCACAGAAAGAACTACATTACGATTCGGAAACCGACGAAACGGATGACGAATTAGATTTTCTATCTAGTGAGTCGAATATTATTCCCTCAGAGTCGTCTTCAGAATGTGAAGAACAGCAACTGCATATTGAGCAACAACTGGATGATGATCCATATGTTTCACAGCACAACAATGATACAAAATCTAACTCTGATGCTGATAAATGGTTGGAAATTTCTTTGCCACCTAATAATATGAAAATATTTCCTTTTCGAAAAACACGCCAGTTGTTAGTACTAGTACTTGGAGATAGATGATATAAAGAGATTCAGTATCTCTGTAGAATTACTATTTCACACATCAAAATGTGGACTTGTGATTATGGTGGTGCAGAAAGTTACTGCATTTTTATTAAAAAAAATAAAAACAACAAGAAGGTAAGAGCAATTACTCACATATATTCGTTCCAAGGTCACCATCATTCCTTCACTCGTATATTACTGCAAGTTGTTCAGTCCCAGATGTTCAGCGGCTATGCATTACAAACAGTTCCAACAGTGACCATTATAAAAAAATTAGCAACGCAAAGGTAGTAGTCGGCCTCAAGAACCTTGCCATATAATGCATCGTAAGCTCAAAGAACAATAAAACAAACAGAAAACCATATTACTACGTATACCACGGTCAGGTTGAAAGGCTAAAAATGAACGAATCTAAAAAACTACAATGAACGAATCTATAAGGCTGACGATGAATGAATTTAAAAAGAAATATAACATGAAAAGCCAGCAGGAACGATGAATGAACTATTTACATAAAGTATGCACCACAACCTCACGTCCACCAGCGTCCCTGGATGCGTTTCGCCCTAGTCCTTTCCTAGGCACTTTCAACAGTAATGAAAAGTACGCTGAACATTTCGCACCTCCAGAAGTCATGAACCTGGAGATAAACCTATGGACTTCTTTTACCTACTGTTTGATGCGGATTTTCAGCAGACTATTGTAAAGGAAATGAATGCATATGCTGTCCCCATTTTATTTGCCAGTAAATCCAATCAATCACGAATAGTAGCGTGGAAAGAATTTACAATTGAAGAATTTTGAGCATTCATAGGGCTCCTTCTTCACAAGGGAACAATATAGCTTCCTCGATTGCAGGATTACTGGAAAACAGATACTGTTCAATTTGTCTATTTTCAGAGAACAAATGAGTAAAAACCGATTTCTATTGATACTATGATCTCCCTTTTTTTACTACCCCAGAAGATGATGATAAATGCATGGCGTCTTGCAAAAATAAGACCTGTGATTACATATTTCAACGAAAAGATGGCTTCTGTTTACCAACAAAAAAAAAAAAAGAGCTTTCGTTAGATGAAAGCATGATGTTGTAGCATGGGCGTCTAGCATTTAGACAGTATATAAAAAATAAACACCACAAATATGGTATCATACTATATATGCTCACAGAAACTGATGGCATGATACTCAAATATCATGTATATATGGGAGCACATGATGCCGAACTGAGGGGAACAGGGCATGCTTCGAAAGTTGTAATGAAGTTGATGGGAAGCCCTTTTGAACCAGGGTCATGCATTATATATGGACAACTACTACAATAGTTGTGAATTTGCACAAACACTTCTAGAAAACAAAACTTATTGCACAGGAACGTTGAGGGCTAGTCTTCATGGTACTCCAAAGCAAGTAACAGAAAAAAAAACTGCAAAAGGGGGAAAACATCTGTATTCTAAGGTGGTGTTCAAGTTGGAAAGTGGAAGGACAAGCAGGAAGTGTTACACATTTCTACAGAATTTGGTAATTGCAACAGTGACAAATAAAAGAGGTCAGGAGGTCTCCAAACCTGAAGCTGTTGTTCAATACAACAAATGCATATCTGGCATTAATCATCAAGATCAGATGCAAGTGTATTACACATGTGAACGAAAGACAATTCGTTAGTATAAAAAATTATTTGTTCACACTTTAGAACTCATCATGTTTAATTCCCACAAATTGTACCAACAATATTCTGCGGATAAGAAAGTGCCATTTTATGACTTCAGACTTTCAATAATACATGGGCTATTGCCAAACACAAGACCTCAAGCAATTTCCAAGCCACCTTCTTGAGGCAAGACGCACCATATGATCTGATCACATGCACAGTTATCCACTGCCCATGATTCAGTGGATAACTGTGCATGTGATCAGTGACACTTAAGACACCCAAAACATGTTGAAAAGATCATGGATGAAATGCGACGACACTGAAAGTATCCAAGGAATATGCTCCAGAACGTTTAATGAATGTCAAAATCTTGAAAACTCAAAAATAAAATGTACACACATCATTAAAAAGGTTATTTCACTGGGATTTTTGATTTTCATAGACTATCCGATGCTTTCCATAATCCGTACCAGACCCAACAATTTCTGTAGTAACTACGGATAATCCATAGTAATTGGAGTCTCTGCTGATTAAAAATGGGTTCTCTATGACAACCTGCAGTGCATAAGTTCATGGGAGGGCCTCAATCAGTACATCAACACAGAAGTCTGACACCCATTATATGAAAGTTCTCTGTATCTTGCAGGACATGCAAAGTAAGGTGTACCATGAGCTCATACTGACAGATCTAACAATAACTACATAATGCTACAGTTATCAACTACTGATTTTGAAAGAGGAACTGCAATGGAAATGACCATTTTTTTTTTTTTTTTGGACATGTGCACTTGAAGGCTTTTTGCTGCAGGATAACGCACAACCCCATGTCGCTGCAGCAACTCAGAAAGCCATCATGTGCCTTACTCCTCAGAATTGGCCCTGTTGGACTTCCATTTGTTTTCCTTGAATGCAACACCTCTTCCTACAGGATGCAACTCACCAAAGTTGAGGATCTCCAAAAATGCATCAATGACTTCATCACATCAAAACTGGCATCGTTCTTTCACAACAGCATTCACCAGTTACTGGATAGATGGCACATGGTTACAACTTACAGGGGCTCATACTTTGATGGTTAAATGTGACCTGCTTGTAAGAGTATAACATCTATTATCGTAAAATACTGGAAAGTTATGCACAGACTTGATGCAATGCAACAAAATATAGCACACTGTTAGTGGAAAAGCAACTAAATCATACAATCAACAAAAATCCATGAACCTAACATCTGACACATATTTTTAGTTTTCTTTTTTACCATTCTATACTGGGTAAATAAGGATGAAGCAAGTCAGCTCCAGGACTTTGGTTTGCCAATAAAATCTTTAACATTCTGTGTCCTACTTAATCCAACAATAAAGGCACTTCAATAGCATTATTTTAAGCCAAGCCTTGAAAGAACTTTCACCCTTACTTGGGAAGTCTCATATTAGCACAGTTACTCACAAATACACAAAGAGATACACACAGGGAAATTAGCCCCCCCCCCCCCCCCGATCATACGAAGTGGATCATTTCAAGTTTTTTCATTAGAAGTAGGTGTAAGGGCAACACTGCAAATGGTTTGTTCCACAATGGAATGTCTTAATATACAGGGTGGTTCATCTAAGAGTGCACAAACTTCTGGGAGGGGTAAGCTGCACAAAGACAAATCAGAATCACATAGCAATGCAGGGTTGGAAACGCCATCTTCATGCGGTAGATGGCGCTGTTCGGCCACGAGACTGCTCATACGTTTTTTCAGGATGCCATCATTTGTAAACCGCCCGCAGAGGTAGTAGAATGGCTGAGTTCAATGTGGTTCCAGCACGATGGGGGCTAAACGCCACACGTCAACAATCTGTGGCGTTCCAGAAGAAGCGTATATGCTCCAGCTTTGTCCGTCCGTCTGTCGGCACGATAACTCGTGTAAAAATGGTTCGATTTCGATGAAATTTTATTATGTGGTAGGGGACCACCTGGGGACGAATTGAAAATGGACGAAATGGGGTCAAAGTTCACAGCATAGGAGCGGGATTCATTCCATTGCCCTTATGCGTCATAACTTGCATAAATATGGTTCGATGTCAATGAAATTTTAGTATATTGTAGGGAACCACTTGGGAATGAACCTATTGAAAATGGGTTAAGTGGGGTCAAAGGTCAGGACATAGGATTGGGATCCATTCCATCACTCTTATCCCATACTATTAAGGTGGACGTCAAGCAATTTTTCTTCCTATACTTCCAATGGAAAAACTTTTGTACACATTTCCTTCACAATTATTGTGTTCCCAAGGATGAAAATTTTAACATTGATTAAAATAACTTCATATTATAACTAGGAATACTTAATATTTCCTACAACATAACCATAATTATATAAAAAATCAATAACTTTTCCTTTGGTGGTGTTGGAATCAGACAAAAGATGGCGCGACCTGTACTTTGATGACAGCAGACAAACAAATGTTGGATTTCATAATTATGGTTATGTTTTAGAAAATATTAAGTATTCCAAATTATAAAATGAAGCCATTTTAATCGATGTTCAAATTTTCATCCTTGGGAACGCATTAATTGTGAAGAAAATGTGTACAGATGTTTTTCCATTGGAAGTATAGGAAGCAAAATTACTTGACATCCACCTTAAAGGAACAATTCTTGTATGTATGTAAATTTTATTTAGAAAATGGCTCTAAGGATTCTGATGAAAGTCGTTAACCTACCGTTTTCTGGTACTAGAAATTGATTTAGCCTGATTTCGACTTCAGGAAAATTCGTTTAGTGCGTTAAATAACCACCCCGAATTAACACGTTTTTAGTGTCATGGCGTCGCCCCATTGATGTTATCCATGCTTAGAAATCTTATGATGTCACTATCTCACGATTTATATGTTGGCACGCAGTCACGCCATCTATCTCATTACGTCAAGCGTTGTATGTGGATCCTATTAAAGTTTAATGACGTCACACTCTTGCGAGCAGATGGTCGCGCCCCCACCCATTTCAGCAATGACTTTCGTTATCACTTAAACATGACATTTGGAGATCAGTGGATAGGGTGTGGTGGTCTCGTTCATTGACCTGCAAGATTGCCGGACTTAACATGCCTTGATTACTTCTTCTGAAGTTACATCAAAGGACTGGTGTACGACACCCCCGTTGAAAGTGATGAGGACCTTGTAGCACGCATCTCTGTAGCTGCTTCAGAGGTGCAAGACACGCCAGGAATTTTGCAAAATGTACGTGATTCCATGCGCCGATGATGTCAAGCATGTGTTACAGCTCATGGTCGCAACTTTGAACACCTTCTGCAACCTCAATGCATTTCACAAATGTCTTGTGAGTAATAAAAGGCATTTTGTTCTCTTACATGCTGCTCCTTCATTTCTCGTCCTCTCTGTAAACTAGCACATGAAGATGGCGTTTCTGACCCTGCATTGCTATGTGATTCAGATTTGTTTTTGTGCAACCTACCTCTCCCAGAAGTTTGTACATGCTTAGCTGAATCACCTTGTATAAACAGATATACAAACAAGTAAAACTATTATCCAGTGAAAGTATCGCATGTCCTAGAACAAAAAAAAATGCACGTACCTCATTATGTGTTAGTGACATCTACATTATCTGAAAAGGTGACTCATCTAGGGGGATTTCAACAGCATAATGTACTATTCACTATTTTACTATTCTTATAATTCATTACTGAAAACACTAATTTTTGATAATTCAACACTTAAAACTCAACTAAAAAAGAATATTATTATTAAAAGCTACTTTATTACAATTTAAATTACACTTCAAATAACAATTAATTACATTCAATTAATTATTTATTTTTTGATTAATACTTCTTGGAAAAGGGAAGGAACCAACACATTGCATATATTTTGTATCTTGCTTACTACATTCTCTATGGATGGATCTTTTGTAAGGCCATTAATCAACTTACAAGAATAACCATATGTTATTGTTATCTTTTTAATCCATTGGATTTCCTTCCCTTGAAACTTTTACAACTAGAATGAGTGAAAGCTATTTTTATAAAATTCTATACACCATTAACTTTATGTGCTTTTGGATAGTATGAGTCATATGGAATCATGATGAAACGTAAGATGGTTTCCTATATACTTTGTATTTTAGTTGCCCATCTACTTTTGTTACTTTCACATCAAAAAAAGGGAATGGAATTATTATGCCCTCTTTTCCAGTGTTAATTTAATGGATTGGGTATATTTCAGTGTATTTCTCAGCTAAAACCTTTAAATCATTTCCATGCATCTTATATATAAGAAATACATCATCTACATATCGATAATATAATATTTGTTTTTCACTTAATTTTTCAGTAACTCTTTCTTCTATATGTATTATCCAGTGTTTAATTTACTGGGTCAATTTTCCTTTTAACTGATACCTTTAGCATTCATTCCTTCTTTGGAAAGTAAAATCTGCATCAGAGATGCCAACCTGAGAAAGGGGTCATCAGTAAAAAAAATCCTAAGTTTTCAGTAAACCCACTTTGACCTTCAGTATGTTTTTCAGTATATCAAAAACATTTATTTTAAAATCTCAGAATCGTTTATAACACTTTTTTATAAAATGAATAAGTTACAAAATGTAGTATATATATATATTGGAACTGAAGAACAGATTCTCTGCTTTAGAAGGCCTAACATCAGAAGAAGTGGATATTTCTGAAGTTAACAGAAAAGTAACCAAAGCTCTTATGGAAACAGCAACAAAATTAGCTGGGTCTAAGAAGAAGTTGCACGCGAACAAATGATCAGGAAAAACCAAAATGTTGATGCAAAAAAAAAGAGAGATGAGGACAACTAAAGAAGATGTGACTTCCAAAGTGGAATATATAGAGCTATGCAAGACAGTACCAAAAAGTATCACTGAAGACGTAAGGAAATTCAACTGTGAACTAGTGAGGAAAGCAATTGAAAACAACCAAAGCCTAAAGATAGCAAAGGGACATCTCAGTAAGGGAAGAAAACAGATTATGGCACTGAGAAAAGAAGATGGTTCTGTAACAAGAAAGAAAGGCGAAATTTTGACAAGAAGATTTCTACTCCAAATTATATGAAAGGGATGATACATGTACTCCAGACATCATGAAAGGTACCAGTACAAGAGTTCCTCCAGTCCTCCCAGCAGAAGTTGCACATGCAATCAAGAACATGAAGCGGGGAAAAGCTCCAGGAGAAGATGGAATTACTGTAGACATCATACAAGAAGCAAGTAGAGAAATCGAAACAGTACTCGCCCAAATTTTCACTCGATGCCTTAATGAAGGGAAGATTCCTGAGGATTGGAACAACGCTACAATGATCCTGCTACATAAAAAAGGTGACATTGAGGATCTCGGGAACTACAGACCTATCATCCTCCTATCAGTGGTTTATAAAATCTTCACTAAAGTTCTTGAAGGTAACACTGGACATGGCTCAACCGAGAGAACAAGCTGGATTCAGGAGTGGCTACAGCACAATAGATCATATCCACGTACTGAGAGAACTAATTGAAAGAGCGAGGGAATATGAACTTCCATTGTGCATGGCTTTTATCGATTATGAAAAAGCCTTTGATTCGGTGAAACCATCAGCAGTTACAACGGCTTTGAAATCCTGCGGTATTGAAGATGCATACATTAATATTATTAATAACATCTATGAAAATGCAAGTGCAAAGATTCGGCTGTTCAAAAATACAACACACATAAAAATTGGAAAGGGAGTGATACAAGGTGACACCATATCTCCAAAGCTCTTTAATGCCACATTGGAGGGTGTCTTTCAGTTGCTGAGCTGGGAAAACAAGGGGGATAAAGATTAATGGAGATTATCTAACCCACCTTCGTTTTGCTGATAACGTAGTCATTTTTGCAACTACCCCATCAGAGCTGCAGAGTATGATCCAGGAACTTGCTGACAAGAGTAAAGAAGTGGGATTAAAAATGAACTTTCAGAAGACAAAAGTGATGTTCAATGCTTTTACAAGAAATGAAGATTTATCGATTGATGGAGAAAAACTGGAGATAACAGACACATACGTTTATCTTGGACAGCAGATATCAAGTGAGGGTCACATTGATGAAGAAATTAATCGGCGTAGAAAACTTGCCTGGAGAGCTTTTGGAAGAAACAGCATAATTTTCAAGAGCAATATGCCATTATGTCTTAAAAGAAAAGTGTTTGATCAATGCATCCTTCCAGTGCTTATGTATGGTGCAGAGATGTGGACCTTAACTAAAAGAGACAAAGGCTGCAGACAACTCAAAGTAGCATGGAGAGGTGCATGCTTGGTGTAACCAGGAGAGATAAGAAGAGGAACTCGTGGATTCGAAAAATGACAAGAGTGGAAGACATCATGATCAGAGTTAAATCCCTGAAATGGCAATGGGCAGGACATACTGCCAGAAAGACAGACCATCGATGGACAGCCAAAATTTTAGATTGGATTCCAAGGGACAGGAAAAGACCCAGAAGAAGACCACATGGAAGATGGGTGGATGAAATTCGAAAGTATGCAGGAGTGACATGGAGGAGACTGGCACAAGACAGACCGTTGTGGAGGAAACTTGGGGAGACCTTCGTCTAGCAGTGGATTGATAATGGTTGATGATGATGATATATATATATTTGCAGTAAGGGCCATAACCTAGCAGTGAAAGTTCAGATTTGGCTCGCCAGCCCCAACATACAAGCTATGGAGGCATCAACGGCATGGAGGGTGACACCCGAGCTATTCGGCGAAATAGAAATGCCTCACGAGTGTAGACATGCGAGCTATAGAGGCGTCATCGGCATGGAGGTGACACCTAACACGCAAGATATTCAACGAAAAAGAAACGTCTCGCAAGCTCCAACATACGAGTTATAGAGGCATCATTGCGGATGACACACGACAAGTGAGCTATCTGGCGAAAGAGAAATTCCTCACAAGCGTCAACATGCGAGCTATAAGAGGCGTCATCGGCATGGTGGGTGACACCCGACGACATTTCTTTTTATCAATTTTGTGAAAAGAAATGTCTCATGAGCCCCGACATACGAGCTATAGAGGAGTCATGGGCATGGTGGATGACACCCGACACACGAGCTATACAGCGAAAAAATTCCTCACGAGCGCCGATGTGCGAGCTATACAGGCGTCATCGGCATGGTGCCCACCACCCAATGACATTTATTTTTATCTATTTGGTGAAAAAGAAATGTCTCACCAGTCCCGACACACGAGCCATAGAGGCGTCGTCAGCATGGCTGATGACACCCGACATACGGCAAAAAGAAATTTCTTGCGAGCTTAAAAGACATCATGCATGACGAATGACACCAAACATATTTGGCGGGGAAAAAAATCCTCGCGAGCGCTGACATGCGAGCTACAGAGGCGTAATTGGCATGGTGGGTGACACCTGACATTTCTTTTTATCTATTCAGTGAAAAAGAAATGTCTCGCAAGCGCCTACATATGAGCTACAGAGGCGTCATCGGTGTGGCTGGTGACACCTAACCTATATGGCAAAAAATAAATTCCTCACGAGCGCCGACATGCGAGCTATAGAGGGTCATCAGCATGGCGGGTGACACCCGACAACATTTCTTTTTATTTACTCGGTGAAAGAGAAAGTCTCGTGAGCCCCTACATACGAGCTATAGAGGTGTCTTCGGCATGGCAGATGACACCCGACCTATTCGGTGAAGAAGAAATTCCTTGCGAGTGTCGATATGCAAGCTACAGAGGTATCATCAGCATGGTGGATGACACCCGACGACATTTCTTTTTATCTATTCAGTGAAAAAGAAATGTCTTGCGAGTCCTAATATACGAGCTATAGAGGCGTCATCGGCGTGGCGGGTGACACCCAACCTATTCGGCGGAAAAGAAATGTCTTGCGAGCTCCGACATGCTAGCTATAGGGACTTCATCGCCGCAGCGGGTGACATACAACAGTTGAGCGGAAAAGGTTAAAGCGTTTGAACCGGAATTTTCACAAGCACAAAGCCCCGTGTAATCAATGTAAAGAGTTCACAAAAGGCACTGAGCTGAGCTCCCTCTCGGCTTTTGCGCACGGCACTCTCAAATGGCTGTACGGGAAATCACGTGATAAACAGCATATGATGTAGCATCTGCAGGGCAGACAGTAGGACCATCTGGTTTTTGAGGAACCAAATTTAACTGCAAAATGGAAAGAATGTATCGAAAGTATGGGAAGATATAATACAAAATTGGAAACAAAAAGTTATTCCTTCTTTTCAAAGGCCAAAATTATAAAATCTTTACATTTCTCAAAGTTTTATTACTTTGCCAGAACCTTTGAAATTCCTAAAGGTGTCATAAAAAAGGCAGAACAACTTCCTTTCCGTTTCACTTGGGAAGGAAAGGGGGATAAAATAAAAGGAAACGTAATGTATAACAATTTTGAATGTGGGGGATTGGGTATTGTGAGACCATCTTTGAAAAGCGATTTACTCCGTTTCCTTACACTTTGAATTTTTTTTCAAAATGAGAAGCACCCAACATTTAAAATATTAAAATTTCAGGTCTGTGGAGAAATACAGTGCTTCAACTAATCCACACCTCAAAAACAATTTGTTTATTTCATAGGAAATAAATATGCAAAAATCAGAAGTATTTGAAAGGAAATAACGGATAAATCCATTTTAACAAATATCACCCATGATGATAAATTATGTAAAATATACCTAGTGTTAAACAAAAATCATTCAACAAAATTAGAAGATATACTACTATCTAATACAGTAAAAAAATGTTTGGATACAGCAATACAAAATAAATTTAAGTACTCATACTAGAGACTTACTCTTCAAAATTTCACATAATATTGTTCCCACAAGAAAATGGCTGTTTAAAATTAAAAAAAATTACCTAACCCAAACGGCTCCTTCTGTGTTCAGAGGAAACTCTTGAAAATGTATTTGTTGATTGTAATCAAAACACATCTGGGATTGGTTACAAAAATATTTAAATTATAAAGATAAATTTACTACCCACCAAATCTTGTATCATACACCGTTACACTGCTCTGAATAAAAAAAAAAATTAACAATACATCTTATAATAGCAATTACAAAATATAATATTTGGAAAAAATGAAATGCATTATCCTTTGAACAAAAATCCACAAATACAGAGGAGATAAAAATTTCCATAAAGTGTGACCTCACACTTTATGTCTCTGGTGTTAAATTATTTTTAAAATTTTGGAGTTCTGGAATTTGAAATCAGATCTAACGGTGCTTAAAAAACCTTTAATAAATTGAAAGCATTGGCTCCTGTATTTTATAAAAAATTATCGAAAGTACTAAATGAGATTATTGATTAAACTTTTTAAATTTAAAATATTTGTAGCTAAAATATAATATAACTTAAAGATACCTTATACTCTCGAACATATTTTAGCTCCCAAGATAGTAGCAGTATTTATTTGCAAAAAATAATATATAATATTTAATTCAATTTTGGCTATATCAGTTATATTTCAAGAATTTACTAAAAGTAAATGTAATATACACACTTATTCATTTTAAATATGGGAATATCACCGACAAAGAATAAAAACAATTGTTAACAACAAAACTGATAAACAAATGGATCCATTTATGTTTTTCAATCTTGTCTTTTGTATTTCCTGTTCTATTGTATTTCACCACTTTTTTATCCTTTCATGTTTTAAACAATTATTTTCTTTTCTCTACTTTTTGTCAGTTTTTTTTCCCTAAAATACCTTTGACTTGAACCTCATACGTATGTAGAGTGTTCTAAAAGGAGATTTCTAAATAAATTGTATACTTCCTGTTGCAAGCGGTAACTCTTGTGCAGGCTCCCACCTCCTCAGTTGGTTGTCTGCTCTGAATTGAAGTATGAGAAAATGTTTGTCATTAAAGGATCCTCTTATAATTATCTTATATTTCAAAATTTTAAAAATAATTTAACACCAGAAAATATTGAAAAGGATATGCAAAAAAAAAATGTGTTCTGTTCTTGAAGAAACTTGTAGAACAGCTGAGGAAACGATTACCATCGAACATTTAGATTTTGCAGCATATGTCTTTGTTATCTGTATCAGAATGTTTAAGACCACTGAAGGCTTCTGTTGTAAATTTAGGAGCACATTTTTATCCCAATGCATCTATATTAATGCAGACTGAAAGACAATAGAGAAATTTGACACTGTAAAGCTGTGGTGCGAAGTAGCATCATGCAAGGGACTCGACAGGAGAAAATCCTTTTAAGGAACTTTCTGATTTTGTGTTACATGTTTTAACACTGCCATATTTGAATGCAGATGTTGAACGAGTTTTCAGTTATGTAAATCATGTAAAAAACAAAACCAGTAATGCAATGAAAACTGACACTTTAGCAAAAATTCGCAACATAAACGCTTACATTGTGTTTTCATCTATCTCTCTATATATGTATATATCTATCTATCTATATATATATCATCATCATCATCATCATTGTCAACCATTATCAATCCACTGCTGGACGAAGGTCTCCCCAAGTTTCCTCCACAACGGTCTGTCTTGTGCCAGTCTCCTCCATGTCACCCCTGCATACTTTCGAATTTCATCCACCCATCTCCCATGTGGTCTTCTTCTGGGTCTTTTCCTGTCCCTTGGAATCCAATCTAAAATTTCGGCTGTCCATCGATGATTTGTCCTTCTGGCAGTATGTCCAGCCCATTGCCATTTCTATATATACATATATATATTAATATAACTTATATTTTGCTTCAGACTTGTGTAATACGGCACTGCTGATTTTTTCCTTAAATCTGGTGATTTTCTGGGGATATTTGCTTGTGATTTTGGCGATATAAAGAGTAGATTGTTGGCCGCCCTACATACGAGGAGAAGCTCCGCCTCTGTTAGCAGGGGAAGTCAGAACATTGAAGGCATATAGGGACTACCTGTAATGTGCGTTTTTTCAACCAAAAGATGGTAAAAAAATAGAAAATTGCGTGCATGGGCTTTTCCGTAGTTTTTTGGGTGACTTCCGTAAAACCACAAGATGGAGTGAAAATCTGTAAAAGTTGGCATCTCTGCTGCAGTTATTACCTGCTGAAATGGTTTGCATATCACACTGTCTTGTTCCATGATATAGTGATCAATGTTTTCTGAACACTGCAAATGCTTGAAGATTCAGTATCATAACTAAAAATGGTCTTCATTATATAATACTTTTTGACATGCAAGTGCCTCTATCAACTGTGTTGCATGTGAGAAACTAGAAAATAATAAGTCAGAAAAATAATAACTTATGTGGTTTCCATGTGCTCTGGAAATTAACTAATTAATTTCTACAACACTTCTATGAGAACTGGTGATTTCTAATTTGCATACTTGATGTCATGGTGGATAGTTCATTCCTGCAGGAAAGCAAGTATTTCTGCTGCTCTGAATGACAGCTTTTGATTTAGCTTCTTACATTTCAGGTGCTAGCAATCTCATGATCCTGGGAATGTGAAATGGCTAACATACTCATACAGAAATTAGGAGACACGTTTTCCCAAAATGAAACAATTTTCATTTTTTACAAGCAGTTTAATTTTTGCATATAATCAAATGGTCAGAAAACTTTAGAAATGAGTAATCCACGCCTCCTCTATAAAAAAACAAAACAAAAACAAAGCTGTACAGAATTCATAAAGCAATTTCAAATCAAACAATTCTTTCTGGGATCAGGGATCAACCACATAATCACAGGATGAAATGCATAATTTGAAAAGATAAGTTTAAAGGTTTTATTTGAATGCCTATCTCACAATTTTCTCACTTTTTTTTACAAAGCAAAGACTAGATTGGGAAGCCTTTAGAATGCAGCACTGTTTGGGGGCATGGGGGAGAGGGGGGCTTTCACATGACAGTTTGTTTCACACCCATATACTTCTCACTCTTGTTAAGTTCCTTATTCTTTGTTTCATTCTTTTGTAGATTCTTTTTGAAATACAGAATTATAAGTAACTGTCACAATAAACAAATAATAAATACAGTATTGAGCACACTGAAGGGCATAAACATCTGGAAACAATACTGAAGGAAGTGTGCAATTTTTAAGCTTGATTCCAGTGTTTCAAATTGAAAAATGCAATGCGTTATTAAACTGTGTATTTTATATGGCTTTGAATAAAAAAACCACACACTTTGATTTCCTCAAAAACTCTTTAGTATGCAAGCAAAATTCAGGCCCTGTGAACTTTAAGCATTTCAAGGACACTGTTGCTTCACATATATTCTCTTTTTTCAACACAGACTAAACTTAACTGAACCAAGCCCCAGTCCTGAGCATTAAAACAAAACTTGATCAAGCCTACAGACTAAGGCATCGACTATCCTTAAAACACACACACAAATACAGCAAAAATGGTAAAGACTTGTTTTATAAAAGGGCATTACCTGAGCATTTAGTATATCAACACACATATGAAGAAGGGCTGCATTGAAGTAATACTCTTTTGCACTGTATTTCATTAATGGACTTGCCAGGGAAGCTTCTCCAACCTGAAAAAAATTTACTGATGAGTTTTTCTACAGCAACAGTTTTTTCAAAATTATTAAGCACAGACACTGAGGAAAATTCTGCACATTTTGAAGAACCATATTGAAGTAATATTCATCTGCCCCATATTTCACTAATGGGCTAGCAAGAGAAGCTTCTTCCACCTGGATAAAAAATTACTGATGAGTACTTCTGCAGAAATAAAAAACAAACAAAAAAAAAAAAAAAACAGCACAGGTACTTAGAAAAATCTAATAGGCGTGTTCTGATTATTTTTTTGGGGGAAAAATTAAATGGGTAATTCAGGTACCTCCTGTTAAGATGGTTTCATAAATAGAAACTTCCCTTGAACTTTATAATGAGATTTAAAAAAAAAAAAAAAAGGTCGTCGTGAACATTTATTTTTTGTTATGGGCTCAGCGCCTTTAATTTCTTTCACAAACACAAAAACAGATGCACAGTTACAATGACAATGCACACTTCAAGTTTAGTACAATTTTACAAAGACTGAAATGCTTTCACATTGGCATTTAACAATTCAAAGCAGATTCCTAGCAAACCCATTTTCATGACTTTTATCATCTATAATACAATTACCATCTTTCATGATTATGCAATACATTGTTATGAAATATAAATAATGGTTTATAAATGGTTTGCGAATAGTACATAAACACTTAGCAAAACACGTTTTTTTTAGCAATTTATGCATTAGGTAGAAAGAAGGATGTGTGTAAGACGTTATGGGGAAAACAAACAAAAGGGAATATCTTACAATAAATAAGTTAATTGAATAGATTACCTGATATGCCTGACATTCTACAATTAATCACTTCCTATTCACCTAATACAATTCATATTTATCTTTTACTTCTTTTTTTTTTTCTTTTTTTTGCTTCTTTTGTTTTCTTTGGGAGGGGAGGGGTTGTGAAAGGAGATCAATAATATGCAAGTTCATTTTGGGATATCATTCTGAAAGTGTTATACTTTATTTGCACCACACTTAATTATACAGTCAGCAGAAGAACAGAACTTTAGAGAGCACCATATATTACAGAAGCACAGTTTGGAGAGATCATGATCACGTTACGAAACTAAGAGTCACTTACACAAAGCTCAGCTGCTAACGGAATTTCTAGAACATTTAAAAAATCTCATATGTTGCCCAATCAAAAAACTATGTGACTGACATATTTAAATCAACATTTCTATGTGGAATGGATGTTTGCACAAGAAATGCAGATAGGTTAGTTAAATGAAACTATGTGTCACCTGTGTAAAAATGCAAGTATATATAGCAGGGATCATAGCATACTTCTGGAAAATTTTAGGTAGGAATTTTAGGACTTTTTAGGAAAATTTTAGGAGTGTATTTCAATAAAAACTAGATGTATATTTGTATACATCACGTAAAACAACTTTGTATACATTGTAAAGAGTTTGCTTCACACCCTTCAACCACATATACTGATAGACTGCGCATGACATCAAAATTTCTGGCTCCAACATAAAATCACATGACATCAGTCAAAAAGATGGGTTACACCTGCTGTGCTTATGATTGCTCTGAGCGATATAGTAAAGAAAGTTCTATGATTTTTCATGGGTAAGAAACGAATTAAATACCTAAGTCAATAAAGTTCAATTACTTAACCAGAAACTTGCAACTATTGATATAAAAATATAGTAACTTAAGAAAAAAAAAAATGGAATGCATGTTCCAAATTCTTCGCAAATGTTCATCACATTATAAATCACAAAATGTAAACAACCCGATCATGCATGTATATAGCTCATAAGTAAACTTACCTGAAGAGTTTTCATTATATATGAGGCGCATTCACATAATACACCAAAAACACTGAAGTTCTGCAACGTAAATTAGTAATCATAACAGCATTTTTACACGAAATTTGGAGTCTGATGATGACGTGCCCAATGTTTGAGCCATGGCGGCTTTGATGCAGCTATTGCCAATGCGCAGTCCATTAGTATATATGGTCGAAGTTCACAACCAAATTTTTTGCATAACGTCTAATGTCTAAAGTTTAAGTATGATTTACTTCTAATGTTCAGTTCTTATCTTTTCACGTGTTATTATCATATTCAAGTTTCACTTTGAACATTAATATGCTGTTGAACCAGAAGCAATTCACGATTTTCACAGTAAAGTTTTCAGGTTTCACATTAAATTATAATATCCTAAAAAGGTAATTGAAAACCAAGAACTATGTACAATTGTTCACTGAATTACTTTTTTCATATTATTGTTTTAACTTTTTCCTGATAAGCCTATCTTTTTCTGCTTCCACCACAACTAATTTACTTTCAGTTTTCTTTATTTCAGCTGAACCTTGTATGATCAAGTTAGAGGCAACTGCTATTTCAACAGTATTTTGTTTTTCTACAGCTTTTCTCATTCTTTCTGTTCCCTCTTGAATTACTGCTAGGGAGGCTTCTTTATCTTTTTTAAGCCTATTTATTTCTGTATCGTTTTCTTTTATTTTGTCATCAAACTCAGCTTTTCTTATTTTCTCTAGCTGCTTTTCCTTATTTTCCCTCTCTTTCTGCTTATTTTCTTTTGCCTTTTTTTATTCTTCTTCCTTCAGCTTATCAACATACTCTTTATAAAATTTATGTGAATCACGAACACTATTTAACAAATTTCTTGTTATGGGAACTTTACTTACACATCCATAGTGTTTAATGGCCCCTTTAACTATTCTTAATGATGTCATAGTTGAGTCTTTTAAGTTAGCCTTGTCCTTCCTTAACAGAGCAGTGTTAACCGAAAATCCCCTTTCTGCATCAGCATTACCATGAGGTAAAACTAAAATTGACTTGATGAGTTTAGCAAGATTTGAGTATTTTTCTTTTCCGCTAGTCTTTAATACTAAATATATTATGCCAGTAATGATCAATCCGCACTGGAATATGCCCTTCCTCTGAAAATTTCACTAGTTCATCTAGAGTTGGCTTATCGCAATTTAAAAGTTTCCACTCTTCTCTTACTCTATCAATTTGTTCCTCAGAAAGATGCAAAACACTTGAAATTCTGGTTATTTCCGAAAGTCCTTCAGTGACTGAAAGTTGAGTTGACTCTCTTTGGTTCTTTTACCTTTAAAACTTCTATGTCTCTTAGCTTTTGATTGCAGAATGGCAAATTTGACTTTAAATATTTTGTGGTTGCAATTAGTGATGATCTTACATCTAAGAGAAAAAATTTCTGCCTGGTCTCCTGAACATTCCTGAGGAGATTTTTTGTCTTCATACCAACTTCTAACTCCCCTAGTTTTTTCCATGAATTTTTGTTTTCAAAATCTACATTCTTCAGGTCTTCTCCAAATTTCCCTGCAATAACATCATCTTGGATAAACTGAGCCATAACATTCCTCATTAAAGTATTTAAATCAGAATATAACTAGTGTATTTTTGGTTCTTCACTCTGATAACATAATGAAAACTTTTCAAAATTTTGGTGTGAAAATGAAATTAATGCTAAATAGCAAGGAGTTAGCTCATTTTTCAGGAAACAGTGAATTCTTTTATACCTTGCCGAATTGCGTAGTTGTTTTTCAAATATTTTTTGAGATGGCAAGAAGTTTAAAAAATATTCTGTAATATTTAGCCATTGATCCAAGAGCCTCTGGGCTACAGAACCAACGGTTAACCATCTGTTGCTGACATGACGCAAAAGAAATTTGGCTGTGACCAATGTTATATCCTCGACAGATTTATAATCCTCTCGTCTTGCAGCACTACTCTTTAAAAAGTAATGCATATCAGTAGCAAATTCATCAAAATCTATATTTAAGCTTGTCAAAAAAATTTCAAATGTGTTACTAACAACATGCAGGTTGCAAAAACCTAGTTCCAAAGATTTCTGGCCTGTTTCTTGTTTTACAACTTCATTGAATTTGCGTAAAAAGCACTTATTTACATTTGGGCTGTCCATGGATACACAAATAATTCTGTTCAACGAAATATTGAAGGATGATAACACATCAAGAATTTCTTTTAGCAAAATATCTGCTGTTGCATGACCCAGAAAAACGCTTGTTAGGTATCGGCAAGAAACTGAATTTATTTCTGAAGACCAGTACCTGAGATACACATCCAGCTGCCGTTTCACTTGTGTATTTGTAGTTTCATCAAATGCTATAGTAACCTTTCCTGGGCTACTAGATGCAATGTCTTTTTTCAAATCCTCTTCAAAATATTTTGACAATCCATGTGATATCACATAAGCAACTTTTTTTCTTTAAGTTGCATTTTGGCTGCAATAGCAGAATCACGAAACATTTCTTTGAAAAGTTCAACTGTTTCAGTGCATGAAACAAAAGACATATTGTCCTTAGCAACTTTCATGGCCCATAATGCTTCGGCTTTAGCCAAAAGTGAATCATGACTCAGTACTTCACTAATATTTGTTTTGGGCTGAAGATCCCATCCTCCAAAGGCTTTCAGGATGGACTTATTTTGAAATTTACTTTGAAATTTCTGCAAATGTTTTTTTCCTTTATGATGCGCTTTTACTTGTGAAAAGCCACTATTAGAAATATTGAAAATTTCTGAACACAATATACACTTAGCAGAAAATATTGTTTCAGTTGCAGAACACCATTCTTTCAACTTCACTCCGTCCAATTCTTTGGCAAGCCACGCATCTTGAAATTTTGTTTTGGATTTAGGCATCTTAAACACTTGTATTACTAACCAGAAAATGACAGGGAAGTACAAAAACACGTTCCAATATTGCAAAACCAGACAACTTCCCAAAGTTTGGCTGCGAGGATGTCAGAAGATAGAAAAAAAAAAAAAAAAAAGCAGGTCACCACTAGAGAACTGAACCTGCACACAGCACAGAGAACAACATAAAAGACGCAAAACCCAGAAACTATCATACGCATCTCACGCAAGTTCAGTCAAAGCGAGTCGGAGCCGAGATATATTGTGCATCGAAGGTCGCTGTCGCCGACGCACGATCCAAGGTCAATGATCACGTGCTCTACTGCCTGCCACGATAACACTCAGCTACCATCCCATCGTCATTACCGGAGGTTACGGAAGGAGACCACATGTTTCCTCTTTGCTTCCACCCACCTGCGGTTTACAATAACAAAACATCAGCAGAAAGAGGAGGTTCCACAAGGCATGTACAAAAATAAAGTACGATCTTCTGCGTGCCACGGAGTTCGTCTGCAAAGCTCAAACCAGGGGTGAAAATGACCCCTTCCCTTTTCCCTTAGATCTCTTGTTACTCTAGAAAACTGTCCGAAGGCACAAAAGTGGAGCGCCCACCCCGAAGCAAGTGCATCTCGATGGCATCATTTTTCCTCCCTTCAGCAGCACAGCATATAGGCTGTGTTTCTACAATAACAGGTCTTTTTACCTTACCGTAATGGTAAATTTATTGGCGTTAATAACGGTTGTATTTTTAATAAATAAGCTTACGAAAATTTTAGGAAGAATAGCAAATTTTAGGTATAATTTTAGGAATTTAAGGAGGGTCACAAAATATTAGGAATTTTAGGAGGAATGCGATCCCTGATATAGCACATGCCAGAAATTTGTAAAATGCAACATTTTTTTACCTGATCACAACCAAAAATCAGGAAATACACTATCTACCAACAAGTAATTGGACACCCCTGCAATCAACAATATCTGCGGTCCTGATACACGTCACGACCGCCACCATTAAATATCATGTGGGAAACAACAATGCAACCAGTCGCATGCAAGATGCCATGCAGTTCGGAGATCTCTGTTTTCGAGAAAGGTGCAATCGTGGGGTATCACAGAAATGGCCGATCCATACGCGACATATCCAGCGAGTTGAAGTACCCAAAATCGACAGTGGCCTACGTGATTGGCAAGTGGAAGATGAGAGGTGACTGTTGGAATGTGCCCCAACCCGGCAGACCAACAAAACTGGGAGTTAGAGACAGACGGGTGCTGCCTAGAGAAATTCGGAAGAACTGCACCAAATCGATGGGCCACATCTGAGAGGAATTTCAACAGGCATCCGGGAGTGTTCTTTCAATGAATACCATCCGTAAGGAAGCCCATCTGCTCGGTTATCATGGACGTGCTGCCGCCCACAAGCCTTTGATCACCAAGTCCAATAGCCCTGCTCGGCTAACGTGGTGCAAAGAACGTCGACAGTGGAAACAGGTTCTCTGGAGCAACGAATCAAGGTTCACCCTCTACCGTTCGGATGGCAGGGTCTGGGTTTGGCGTCTGCCTGGAGAACGCCTCCTGCTGGAATGTATTGTGCCAACTGTGAAGTTCGGCGGTGGTAGAATTATGCTATGGGGGTGTTTTTTTCTTGGTATGGTACGGGACCCTTGGTCGCAATTCTTGGTAGACTCAACGCCAAGACCTACTGCACCATTTTGGATGACCATGCGCTTCCTACGTTGTGGCAGTTTTACGGGGTGGACCTATGTTACTTTCAGGATGACAACGCCACCTGTCATGTTGTGAGGTTCACCATGGCTTGGTATGGTGACAATGGGGTTAATCGAATGGACTGGCCTGCGCAGAGCCCGGACCTTAACCCTATCGAGCACCTCTGGGACGAGCTGGAGCTTCGACTTAAGGGGTGTCCCCACCGTCCGAAATTGGTGAAGGAACAGACCTGTCTCTTCCAAGCCAAGTGGAAGAAAATACTGCTAGCCGTCGTACAATGCCTGGTTGAGAGTATGCCCCGGAGGGTCGCAGCTGTAATCGCCGCTCGTGTAGGCTCCACCAACTATTTTTGAAGGTGAATAAACTTCGTTTTACTTTGCTATCACAGGTGTCCAATTACTTGTTGGTAGATAGTGTATATAAAGTAATGAAATGACGATAATAAACAAAAACATCAAATTGTAAGTTAAGAGGTAAAATGCTTAAAGTGAACATAGCGATGTTTATAACACAATCATACATGCCTGTGCTGATCTTTGTTGGTTGATGCAAAAGTTTCTTTAGTGATATTTTCCCCTTTTCCACAGTAATGACATTCTTTAAATCCAGAAATGAGTTAATAGGATTCTGACAAACACCAGATTTCAAATATCCCAACAAAAAGAAATCCAGTGACACTAAGTCAGGTATCACCAGTTCTTCTCACTCCTTTCAATCCACTTGTTAGGAAGGGAAATTTTGTCTAACAATTGGCAAGCACTTGTGGAAACATAATACCAATCATTAGAGAAAATAAGTGATGGAAGGGTAAAACAGGAATTATTGATAGTGAAACAATTTTCAAAATATCTTGTTAGGATTGCAAATTTACATTCTTCGAAAATTAGAGCTCAATGATTTGAATCTTGTAAACACCACAGAATAACAAGCTTTTTACAGCTCTTAAAATTGTTTCTGTGTCTAATGCAATGTTCATAATGAATGCTGACAAATATGATGGTTAACTTGGCCAAACAGTTGGAAAACTGCCTTGTCTGACAAAAATTTTTTTCACCTCTACTGTCTTCATGAGGCAGCACTCATTTAAACAATTCCATCCTGCAGTCACAATTGTTATAACAAAGTAGTTGCACTAAATCTAGGGTTTGTACATATTCATGGAAAATAAGTTGCAGGACTTTTTCATGGATTTTCCATTAGTTAATCAAATAAATAAATAAAAAATAATAATAATAATCCAGGAGTTTAAATTTTTACTAGAATAATAGTGCATTTCTTTGTATTTTAAAAACTGGATTGAAATTTATTATGCATTTAGAATTCTTAGAAAGTCCTATGGGTTCTGTTGTTAGTGTTCTTCAGTGTGTTACACCTTCAATAAAGTTGCAAAATTCCTCCCTATAATGATTGCTTTGTATAGAAGTTATATGAAGTTATCTGGAACCTAGCACAATGATAATAATACAAAACAATTTTGACATGGCAGTAAGATTCCCTATTCCAAAGTCATCTATTTCTACACACACATTGGCGGCAGGGAAGCCAGAAGTCAAACCCCTTCAGCGACGAAAACACATGCTGGAAGGAAGTGCCATCTTGAACTTGCAGGAAGGTTTCCACATGCTGTTGTGACTCCAACTGCACCCAACTGCTATGCCACAAATCAACATGGCTAGAAATATGGCACTCAAACATCTTACACTCCATCATCACGGAGATTAAAGAGATGGCATCACATCTCCACACTCCATAGCAGGAAGTGATGTCATCACAAGCAGATGCTGCATGGAGCTAGAACAAATTGACTCAATCAATCCAAACATTTTGAAACAATTCTTCACCCCCCCCCCTTTTTAATTGCAAGAGAAAGAAATTCACGACTGTTCTAAGACCTTTCCCCAAAATATGAAAAATCAAGGACTTTCCAGGCCTGGAAAAAGGAAAACGAAAACCAAATTTGAAGGCATTGCCCCGATTCCAGGGGCTGTGTAAACCCTGCAAATCATGTATGGAGGGATTTGTGCATAAGATCTGTGGCTGATCCGATATACCTTTATGAGATACCAGGATGACTACTTTGGTCTCAGCCCGGAAGTTGAGGCAAAATGCCTTAAAATGCTTTTTTTGCCTTTTCGGCTAATATTTGAAGAAAATGCCTTTTTATGTTTTTAATGCCTTTTTTTGCCTATACTCAACAAATGCACTATTAAAAAATGATTTCTTCTTAAGAATGCGATAAAATCAAAGTTTTGATAACAATCTAGCATGCACTACGTAGTGTTTCTGGGTAAACACATAATTTTTTTTAAGTTATTCATTTCTTTTAAAAACTCTTTTTTAGGGTATAGGTGTACAAACCATAAAGTAGGTGGCGTGTTCTCTAAAACGAAATCACAGTTGGAAGACATCTGAATGTAAACACGAGTACAATCGGTACATTCAAAACAAGGTGCTCCAATTTAAGCAGTGGTGGCAGACGCATGCGCAGAGTCTGCGATGGTCGGCATCTCATTTTATGTTTTGCTCTCCCTAGAATCCTAGATGATAGTCTCTGTGCATGGCAAAAGTAGCCGAATCCAGTCAGATAACATTGTAACCAATCAAGCTAGAGTGAAAGCCAAGAATGCACGTACACACATAAGACCTTGAACGTAAGTGCAAAACAAGGGAGGAAGATTCTGTTAGTTCGCTACCCCTAATAGATCTCGCCTTGCGTCCAAGTGAAACAATAATGCCGAAAACTCCTTCTTCAACCAGTGCTAAATTAAGTCGGTATGTTCAAGAGTATGGAAGTGATATCTTGTCCACTGATTGAATGGTGTTGTTTTGTAAAATATGCGGTACGAAACTGAATTACGAAAAGAAATTCTTCATTTCACAGCATTTGGCAACAGCTAAACATAAAGCTGCTGTTATTCGGAAGATTGGTGAAAAAAAGACATGTTTGATTTCGTCATTCGCTTCTACTTCGAGCAAGCAGTCACAGTTTGCAAGTGATTTGTGCCATGATTTTATAGATGCTGGAATACCTTTCTGGAAGCTGGAAAATAAGTCACTGAAATTTTTTTTGAGAAATATACAAAGGAAAATATTCCGTGGGAAGCAACTTTGCGGAAAACATACTTAGATTCCTGCTACGTCGGTATAATGAAAGAAATACGAGAAGATGTTGGGGATAAAAATATCTGGATCAGTATCGATGAGACAACAGACGCCACGGGAAGGTATGTGGCAAATGTTGTTATAGGTACAATGGAACCTGCTCAGCCCTCAACTATCTACTTACTTACATCAGAACAACTTCCAAAAACAAATAGTAGCACGATTTCTCAGCTTTTTGCCTCTTCATTAGCTCTTCTTTGGCCTGGCAGAATAAAGTATGAAAATGTACTATTGTTTTTAACAGACGCAGCTTCTTATATGAAAAAGGCTGCCCACAGCCTGAAAAGTTCTCTTTTCAAAAATGCTTCATTTAACTTGTTTGGCTCATGCTCTCCACAGAGTAGCGGAGGAAGTACGTGGGTTATTTCCGGATATTGATGCGTTAGTGAGTAATGTGAAGAAAATTTTCCTTAAAGCTCCTCATCGAGTTCACTTATTCAAAGAGATGGAACCAAATCTTGCTTTACCGCCTAAACCGATTTTGACAAGATGGGGAACATGGATATCAGCCGTTGTATATTACGCAAATAATTTCAACAAGATTGCTGAAATTGTTAACAGTTTTCAAGAGGATGAATTCTGCGCAATACGCAATGCTCAACAGATACTAGCTAAAGATTCCATTCGTAACGATTTAACTTTTATTCAAGCACACTTTTCACAGTTGCCCGATATGATTGCTTTGCTGGAAAAAAGGAACGAAACGTTAGTGAATGCCTTGGAAATATTAAATGATGTAGTTAGTACAATTAAATGTGTTCCTGGGAGAAAGGGTCAAATCGTGAGTGAAAAATGTCAACGAGTTCTTTCAGCAAATAATGACTTGGAGAAAATCAAAGTCATCGCTGAAATAATCCAAGGTGAAAGTTCAACTTCTATTGAAATGGATCCTACAACTGCCTCATGTTTCAAATACGCTCCCATTACCTCCGTAGAAGTTGAAAGATCATTTTTGCTTCTAAAACACATCCTAAGTGACAGAAGGCAGAGTTTCACGTTCGAACATTTAAAAAACACCTAGTACTTATGTTTAACTGCAAAATAAGTAAGTGATAATCTGATAAATGATTTTGCCAATTCAGCTTAACACCTGTGTATGATTCAGAATTTTTCGACCACTTCTATAAATGCCTATTTTTGATGCCTATTTTCACGCTTTATTTCGCTTATTTGCCTGCCTATTTTTAGCATTTTTACTGCCTCAACTTCCGGGCTTTACTGATGAACATTTATTCTTCCCATAGACCGAAATGGTTCACAATTTCGTTCTCGCAGTTGCTGATCTGTTTTGATCACATTTTCAGAGCACCTCTTGCACCAACGAGGTTACAACTATCACAGATATTAATGGCAAATCTTCCTGAAGAAATAATTTTTTACAATTGCATGGTAAGCATATACAAATGTTATAGGCACAAAGGTGTTTCCCATGTAGTCATCTCTCTTCAGAAAACTTGGAAACTGCATCCCTCTGAAGCAGAGATTGAACCCGGATCCCTGTACTTGTATTTCAGCATGTTAACATTACACCACTGGGTGCAATGAAGTTCCAAGTAAGTGAACAAATGCCATCAATGTGGTAATAACAACATTTGTGTATTTCTTCAAGGGGGATTTCTTTACCATTAATATCTGTTATATTCTGTGAAGATTAATGATTTGAAACTTACACTGAAGTGTCAAAAGGCATGGGATATGTACCTAGTATCATGTAAGACCTCTAAGCCTGGCAAAGTGCAGCAACTCAACATGGCATTGATTCCACAAGTGGCAGGAAGACTTCTGCTGGAGACATGTTGAGCCATGCCATCTGAACAGCCGCTCACAGTTTCCTGGTATTTTTTTTTCAGTTTTGCATCGATCTCGAGTATTACCCAAATGATGATGGAGAAAGCGGAATTCCGCGAATCCACAAAATGAATATCACATATGAGTAAGAAGTGACTAAGAAATGGAAAAACACGAATTTTATGGAAAATTAATGTGAAAAATCGATACTGCATTGCTAAGTTTGCTGTAAAGCAATTTTATAGGGCACGGAAACGGTGCGGATTTCACCGCGGACAGATTAAGTGCCGATCTAAAAATTTGATTTCTTTTAATAAAAAGGAAATGGGCAAAAATGATTGGTCTCTATGGATTAGTTTTGAAGAAGTATGCATTAGAAATCGGGGAAACATGCATTTCATTAGAAAAAAATCTTAAAAAATACAAGGTCGCTCCTTTTAACTATTGCCGAAGATATCAAAAATGAGGAACATGATCATAAAACATCAAAAATAAAAATATAATCAGGCATAGGAAACAAAAAAAAGAAAAAAATGGAAACTTGGATGGTAAAATTTATTATGCGGAAACAGAAGACGTGACTTCTCAACACCCAAGAAATATTCCCAAAAACGTTTAACAAGTGTTAGAATCTTGAAAATAAACTTTTCACAGATGTTTAATAACGTTATTTCACTGAGATTTTTTATTTCCATAGCATACTCGATGTTTTCCGTCATCCGGACTGACGATTTTCATACCATATTCGATATTTTCCGTCGTCCACAGCGGATGGAATATTTCCATAGCATACTCAACGTTTTCTGTCGTCTGCAACGGACCGACGATATCCACAACATACTCTATATTTTCTGTCATCCGTAGCGGACCGATGATTTCCATAGCAGACTCTATATTTTCCGTCTTCTGTAGCAGATCGACGATTTCCATATCATACTCGATGTTTTCCGTCGTTCGTAGCAGACTGACGATTTCCATAGTAATTATGTAAAACCCTTCGTACTTGGAATCGCTGAATCTTTCTTTCCACCACATGGTCTTACTCAGTGTCATGCAGAATGGTGTGCACAGAGAATGTAGTGTGCTGAAGTACCGACGGGGCACGGCGATTATGGAGCAAAATCTGCCTTTTGTAGCAAGATGGCGCAATTGGCGCAGAATTCCCATCTAAGGTAACAGCATACGCATTATGCAAAAAATTATCAGTTTAATTTTCTCTGACATTTCCAGGTTTTTGCTAAAATTTTAATTTCTTCCCGAGTTTTCCCTGATTTTTAGTGTTATTTTCGGATACCCCGATTTTTCCCGGCTTCCCGGTTGGCTGGCAACAATGATCATTTTATTTGAAGCCTACAGTGGATTCCATTCAATTTCTAAAAGTAGCTCATTGGATTAACCGAATCTAATATAATAAAATTATTTGATGTAGATGCAACTTTTAAAATAATGGAAAAAGAGCCTTCCTTTTTTTTTTTTTTTTTTTTTTTGATTGGAGGTTTAACGACCACCGTGAGCAACTCAATGGGCTATAAGCAGTCGCCCGTCCCTAATTTAGGGTCACTGGTTCCAGGGAAGGGAGAGAGCCAGTGCCGTAAGACAAACACAACATCCATGCCTGACCGGGATTCGAACCCGGACCCTTTACGGACGAATGATCAGAGGCCAGCACCTTAGACCACTGCGCCACCGGGGCGGCAGAGCCTTCCTTCCAGCAGGCTGTTATCTTGAGAGCTTGTTTGATAACAAATGAAAAAAGAGCCTTTCTTTCAGCAGGCTGTTACCTTGAGAGCTTGTTTGATAACAAAAGAAACACTCACGGTGTCACAAATCGTCTAATTCACCATCTGCTTGGACATGCAGTGTTTTTAATCAAACACAGTAATTCCCAAAGAAAATAGAACTTGAACTTTTATAGTTATCATTTCGTAGCGTTTTTAGAAATGAAATGTCCGAAGCATCACAATTTCTTCTAGAACTTAAAAACCCAGAATTCCGGGTTTAGAATGTGACAAAAACCCAGAATTCCGAGCTACAGCCGGATTACAAACAGGTCTGCTGCATTCATTAGTGATCAAGGCAATTTAACTGGGCACGATTAGAAAACTAATTATAGAAGATGCAAAGTGATTAGTTTGCTCAGAAAATACTAAGAAACAACTACAGTTTCTGATATTAGAAAACAATCTGATTTCATGGCACATTTTTATAGAAAGCATTCACTAGCAAATTTCAGTAAAGGTCAGAATACCCCCCCCCTCCCCTCCCCAAATCAGTTACTTATACTGTCGTCCTAAGCAAGAAAGCAGTAACTCCAATTTTGGCCATTTGGAGTTAAAGCATGCAGCAGGTTCTATATCATTAAATCTAACATCCTACAACACTAGAATGAAGTACAAGACCTTGTTCCTATTGAAATTGTCTACGACATTTGCAGTATGTGTCACTGAAACAGCTGAGAACATAGCTAGAAAGCAGTTAGCGACGTTCACTAAGCTTGAATGTAGTACGTTGTGAATATTACCCCCACAAAATTTGTAAATACATTCCCATAGAAACAGGTCATATTGTAAGAAAAAAATCTTTCAGTTGAATAGTTTCAGTTTTTCTATAACACAATGCAGCTAAGCTTAATGGTGGAATGGCTCTGTTCAAAGAAACATGTTTCAAGAACCAACAAACAAAGGACTTTGATCCATCACTTGGTTGGTTCTCTTGTGAAGTGTTTCTTGAAGCAGGAGCCATTGTGCCAAATTGTTCCCTGTTATAACAACTGCCTGTAGAAATTGAACAAAAGCTTAATTAACTGGCAATTTTAAAAATTCAATTTTGCATCTTTTTTTAGAGAATAAAGGAAATACTTAATATAACTGAAAGTAAGATCTACCAAATTCTATGCAGGCAGTAATCGCAACAAAAGTTTGAAATCTTGAAAAAATTAGTTTTTTTGTCAAAATAAAGTATCCATTGATTTTCACAAAAAAAAAAAAAAAAAAAAAAAAGAAAAAAAGGGTAATTTTTCCTGAGTTTTCCCTGACTTTTACAAAAAAAGGGTAATTTTATCTGAGTTTTCCCTGACTTTTACAAAAAAAAAGGGTAATTTTCCCTGATTTTTGGAACCATATTCAAATTCCCTGAGAATTCCAGGTTTTCCCTGTTTTCCAGGTTGAGTGGGAACCCTGTTCATATAAAATGAATCGCATCGGTCCCAGGCTGTATTTAAAGGACATGGTCGAAGTTGTAGCCCTAGCAAGAAAAGCACACATTGGCCTACAGAACCAGCTTTACTGCAGATGCTTTCTATGTTTTTTAAATTTTTTGAAACTCAAGGCCATCAGTAGGAACTTTGGAAAACCATCAACCATCGCAACTCCAAGAGGCATCACGGAACAGATAAAAAAACGTGATCTTGTAGCACTCGATACCATTAATTCTGGAAAACAGGCATCAGTTTGGAGGAATCTCTCACTCAATAATGATACTGCAGACTTGCGAGTGGAATTGGACGAGTGATTCCGTTTCTTGCACCCTCGCACTCTTTTGCCATAACTGTTTAGAAACATTTAACGCAGGATTCTGTATTACTTTTGCTTTTTTTTTCTTAGATTATTTTCTTTACTATCACTGCATATTAAAAGGGGTTTTATAGCATTTCCAAGAGGTTTGTCATACAAAAACACTTGTTTAAGGTCAATGATAATTCAATCATTTATCTCTCACATTATTGGGATTTGGCACTAATAAAACAACTTCTGACATTTGTTGACTGTTTTAATTTCATCTTCATTTGACCACTTTTTTTACATCATGAAAATGATTTTATACAATGGCTGTTATTTCAATTTTATTCTAGATTTTATATTAATTAAATGTACTCCTTTCATCTTAATATTTCATGCCAGTGTAGATTAGATGTTATTGCACAACAGTGGGTTTCATCCTGGTGATGCATTGCTAAATTGCAGTACATGCCTTTACTGCTATTTAGCTTAGTATTTACCACTATCATGCTGACAATATACTACACTGAAAACCAATAACCGCCACTTTTTTATCTAAATCGTTTAAAAAAATACTTTTTTATGAAATAACATTGAAATGTGTGCCATACTGCATCAAACGTGTCGTTATCACAATGAAAATCAGATTTCAATTGGTGGCCCATCCGCAGAAACGTTGAAGCGTTTTTTCTCGAATCTTCAAAATTGGAGTTACTGCTTTCTTTCAATGGCTAAAAAGTAGGTTACAAAAATTAACAAATGGCACAAAAAAAAAACATTTCCCATAGCAAAAGGAAGGTATTAGAGACAAAAAGATTTTCAAATCGAACAGTTAAAAGAAGAGATACAGAAGGAAACTGATAACTCTATGCCTTTTAGCAGAAGAATTTTGCATGATGGAAAAGTTGGAAACAGGCGAAAAGTATTCTTCATAGCAAAAGCTATGCTCAGGAAAAAGAACTTTTCAAATACATCCCCAGGAAGCTGAGATAGCAAGAAAAACGTTTTGACCTTAACAACCCCTAAAGGGAAAGTTGTACATTATTTAAAGAGGATCTTATTGTAGCAAAAATTTTATTCATTCTCCATCTTTATTATAGCAAATGATATACAGCAAAAAAAGAAATTCCTCAATAGAGTTTTTAGAGGCAGAGACAGGCTGCAAACCTAAGTACACAAACACCACCTAGTGGCAGAATTGTGAACCATCAACCTCCTCAAATACAATCCTAAAGTGTTCTATAAGGTAAATGGTATCTGGTGTTAAAAGAATTTTTTAAATCGAACATTTAGAGGTACAGATATTGAGAAAAATAGATTAAATATTTGCACCCCCTAGCGGCGAAATCGTGCATTATTTTGGGAAGAAAATAAACACAAGGAGTTTTCATAGGTAGTAGTATCTGATTGAAAGAAAATATTTTTCAATCCAGTTTTTAGTCCCGCAGATATTGCTGTCAACGGAAATGTGAACTTACATCCTCTAGTAGCGCACTTGGGCATTAAGAAATATTTGAAATTATATGAGAAACATTTCGCACCAAAAATGTTCTCCAACAAAGAAAGAATTTTTAAAATCGGACTCCTAGAAACAGAGATATGGACAAAAATAGGATATACGTGTACACCCCCTGGTGGAAAAATTATTTAGTATTTTAAGCAGGAGGTATTTATTCTCAAAAAGTTTTCTAAGGTGAGCGGTATCAGTCCACAGAGGAATTTTTTCAATCTAGTCCAGCTCAGATTTTGTAACAAATACATCAGAAGCAAAAAAAAAAAAAAAAACCTTACGCCCCTAGTAGTCAAACTATTCTTTACCAAAAATGAGAAATTATATGCAAAAATTTCCCCTCGAGAACTGTTTCCGACGCAGGAAGAATTTTTCAAATCGGACTTTTAGAAGCGAAGATATCGGGAAAATCGCGATTTACTTTACACCTCCTAGCAGAAAATTTTGTGCATTATTTGAAAAAGGGACTGTAACTAAAAGTCTTCGATATAAATGTCATCGAAAAGAAAAATAATTTTTTCGATTGGATATTTAGAAGCAAATATAGGAAAGAAAATGAATTTTATATTCAATACGGTCTCCATTTGCGCCTAGTGGTGAAGTTGTGCATCAGAAAAAAACCCTGAAACGCATGGATCATCATTCTCACATTTTAAGCAGCCCAATGCAAAAAGAATTTTACAAATCAAACTAGTAATTGCAGAGATATGGTCTCCCTGGTCAGACAAAGTTATAACATAAACACGATACAAAATATGTTAATAATGCAGCTTCAGTCCTCCTAACAGACCAGAAAAAACCAATGCCCCCCCCCCTTTTTGCAGGGGGTGGGGAGGAGAGAAATTTGCCAGACATAAGTTGTGTCAGTAGAAAAATCCTCAACTACAAAACATTGTGCAAGGAGAAAAAGGCTGGAATATCCATTCCTGCCTCATGTAAAAGAATTTTAGGACATTTCCAGGACAAAATGGAATTCCAGGTCTTTTCCAGGACACGTACAAACCTTGTTTTTAGAGCTGATGGATAATTTATATGAACTTAGCAGTTTTTCAAGGCAGATGAAAATGAAAAGTATAAAGAATTTCTAATGGCATATTAGAATTCTACACCTGAAAGTTATGTGACAAAAGTTTAATAGATTAATGTTTCAGTTGTAACTTCTACATTTATCAGCCTCAGAGTGAATGAAGATAATAACAAGGTGGTAAATTTGCATTAATTCACTTGTTGGCAGATTTGAAAAGATATTTCCAAATAATGCAAATACAATTTATGAGTCTATATTGCAAGGATTAACACACAGGTATATTTAAAAACTTTCACAAAACCTAAAAGATTGCCAATTCATGAAAGAGACACTATATTTAGCATTTTTCCAATCAGGAAATGTGAATGTGTCACTTAATAAATCTAAAAATGTAGTAGGATTCACTTTTTTAACAGTGGAAATATGTTCAGCCAAATGATGATTAATACTGTGTTAAGTGCTACTGATGTAATAAGTTAAACCTTGAGAAATGCTGACTGGAATAGAATAAACACCCAGCAAAAACACAAGTGTTCGGAAACTGCTGGCCACTAGCTAGCAGTGATGGGTCACTGCAGGCTGAAATCTGCCACTCACAGCCCGGTAGCAGCATCAGTTGGCAGCCATTGATGGCCCTGCAGCATTGCCGTGGATTGCGGGTCTCCAAGCAAGTGCCACTAGTGGCCCGTAGCTGGCAACCAATGCAACCCCAACACCAGGTGGAAGCAACACGTGCTGTGTCTCTCATAGTACCAGTTAGTTGAAGACGATGCTATCGCCATTGTGTTATTTTAGTGGATGTTAAGAAGAAAAAAAAAACATATGTAGAGAGGTGAATTAATTTCCTATAATGAAATTGCATTCCCATGAATAACAAGAAATAATTTCTGTGTAATCTTTCGTTTTAACATACACTAAACCGCTTGAAACAAAAGTCCTGGGAAAACATTAAAAAAACGTTATGTTGGAAAAAAATAAAGAATTATATGCGTACAAAATTTATCAATTATTAAAAAAAAACAAAAAAAAACCAGCAGTGCTATGTGGATATAATATACTCATCCATGGGTTGAATACCCAAGACCGGAGGAATTCACTACTAAAAATAACAAGTAAAATAAATTATCTTGCCTCTTTAAAAAAAAATATAACTTTGGACAGCAGAAAGGAAAGATGCAACGTTAAAAATGTAACAGAATGTGTGACATGAACAGGTAAATATATTAATTCAACAATCGCCTTTCAAGACGACAAGGACAGCAAGAAACTTTGGAAAGAGCCCTTAAAGTTGGTACACTTGTTGAAAATGAGTGAAGTTCCCTTAAGGTAAAAAAAAACAAACAATCGTTACGCTGAAAAAATAAATTTATGAATTATATGAAATTGACATTTATAAAAAATACCTCGCAAAATTGTAAAATTAAAAAGAGAATTTGTTACACATTCTGCTGGAAAGAGACTCAGCTTTAAGCAAACGCTCAAATCAGTCCCGTTGGTAGAGCGCCCGCTTCCCACGCAGACAGTCCTTGGTTCGTTTCCATCCAGATCCAAACGGGCGTTTTTTCGGTCTGTTGAGAAAATTTCCCCAGCGCAGTGCTATAATTTATAAGTTTTATGGGGGGGGGGGTTGTAGCTTTGGGAAACTGCGGTTATCCTTGATTTTTTTTTTTTAATGGCTACTACTGAGAAATTGGCGGACAAGATTCGGCAAGCCATCCGTTATGCCACGTGATTGCCGGCTGCCGCTGCAGGGAAACTAACGGACCATATTAGGCTAGCCATCATTTATGGCACGTGCTTGCAGGGCCACTCGTTGCAGCTACTGCCTGTGATGGATAACTGATGGGGGTGCGTGCCACTGTTGGCCTGAACTGCTGACCCATGTGGTGGCCGCCGGGACATTTTATTGACGGTTAGGTGGCGGCAACATTGTGCTGGGGCAGTACTGGAAGCCAGTAGTGGCCCAGTGCTGGCCCCGCAAGACGGTTTTTGCTGGGACACCTGGAGAATCAAGTGCTTTAATTGAATCATTATCATCTCAAGGTTCATGTGCAGAATTCTAACATGTCATTAGAAATTCCTCATACTTTTCATCTGTTTCTTGTTAAGAGTTCCTGCTACCTTGTCTTCATGAAAAAATCCATAAAGACAAGGTAGCAAAACACTAGCATGGAGCCAGTGGGCTTCTTAGGGGTTAGCTGGAGAATAGGGTGCAATTTCAATCTTGTAGTACAGAATCTAATAACAACACATTATAATTTTTATTATTATCACTTGCAATAATTAAGGAAAATTTATAACTAAAACTGGAAGCAAAAAATTATACATTTCATTTATATAGATATATTAAACCATAGGCTTTGATTCGGTGAAACCCATCAGCAGTTACAATGGCTCTGAAATCCTGTGGTATTGAAGAAGCATACATTAATAATATTATTAATAACATCTATGAAAATGCAAGTGCAAAGATTCGGCTGTTTGAGAATACAGCACACATAAAAGTAGGAAAGGGAGTGAGACAAGGTGACACCATATCTCCGAAGCTCTTTAATGCTACATTGGAGGGTGTGTTTCAGTCGCTGAGCTGGGAAAACAAGGGGATAAAGATTAATGGAGATTATCTAACTCACCTTCGTTTTGCTGATGACGTAGTCATTTTTGCAACTACCCCATCAGAGCTGCAGAGTATGATCCAGGAACTTGCTGACAAGAGTAAAGAAGTGGGATTAAAAATGAACTTTCAGAAGACAAAAAGTGATGTACAATGCTTTTTCAAGAAATGAAGATTTATCGATTGATGGAGAAAAGCTGGAGCTAACAGACACGTATGTTTATCTTGGACAGCAGATATCAAGTGAGGGTCACATTGATGAAGAAATGAATCGGCGTACAAAACTTGCCTGGAGAGCTTTTGGAAGAAACAGCATAATTTTCAAGAGCAATATGCCATTATGTCTTAAAAGAAAAGTGTTTGATCAATGCATCCTTCCAGTGCTTATGTATGGTGCAGAGACGTGGACCTTAACTAAGAGAGACATACAAAGGCTGCAGACAACTCAAAGTAGCATGGAGAGGTGCATGCTTGGTGTAACCAGGAGAGATAAGAAGAGGAACTCGTGGATCCGAAAAATGACAAGAGTGGAAGACATCATGATCAGAGTTAAATCCCTGAAATGGCAATGGGCTGGACATACTGCCAGAAGGACAGACCATAGATGGACAGCCGAAATTCTAGATTGGATTCCAAGGGACAGGAAAAGACCCAGAAGAAGACCACATGGGAGATGGGTGAATGAAATTCGAAAGTATGCAGGAGTGACATGGAGGAGACTGGCGCAAGACAGACCGTTGTGGAGGAAACTTGGTTAGACCTTCGTCCAGCAGTGGATTGATAATGGTTGACAATGATGATGATTAAACCATATAACATTATTTTAACCCCTTACTCTTTACTCTCTATTAGGTACATTTACGAAAAATGCAATTAATGAGGAAACCTTATGGGTTGTCTTATGTTATAAATGTGCTTTTGAATAAAATATACATAATATCTAAGGTATTTTACCTGATATTGTCAAAGTATTTTGCACGTTGTTTGCTCTGTGAGGCACGTGCTCCCGGCCCGAGAGGTCCCTTACGTTACGGACCTTTGGTTAGTTAGCCCGAGACGGCCCTTACATTACGGACCTTTGGTAAATATATAACCTAACTGTTTTATTTCTGCAAAAATTTTTTTATAACTAACCAAAGGTCTGTACCGTAAGGGACCTCTCGAGCCGGGAGCACGTGCCTCACAGAGCAAACAACGTGCGAAATACTTTGACAATATCAGGTAAAATACCTTAGATATTATGTATATTTTACGTACATTTATCTAAAAAATCACGAAGGACGCATATGATGAAATATTTTTCTCATGAAGACATGGAGTAATATTTCATTTGAGGTTTTGCTTTTTTTTATTTACTGTTTTGGGGGATGTACAGCAAATGTAAAAAACATATAAAACTGAAAGAGAAACAGATTCTTTTTGGAAGCGACAAGAGAATCAAAGGAAGAATTCACATCAACTCTATACTTCTCCAGCATGTGCTCCCAGTGTGATAACAGAGCATTTTTTTTTTTTTATTGGAGGTTTAACGACCACCATGAGCAACGCAATGGGCTATAAGCAGTCGCCCATCCCTAATTTAGGATAACTGGTTTCAGGGAAGGGAAAGAGCCAGTGTCGTAAGAAAAACACAACATCCATGCCACACCGGGATTTGAACCCAGGCCCCTTTTGGACGAATGATCAGAGGCCATCGCTTAGACCACTGTGCCATTAGGACGGCTGATAACTGAGTAGAGGACATATGGAAGAAATAACCCAAACTTCCAAAGTTGCCATAAGCTGTTGAATTGTTGGTGTACACATGTTGACTGTAAATCAATAAAGTGCCAAAACCCATATTGTTCATCTATCTACTGAAGCAAACTGAAGCAGCCCACAAACAACAACCAATGTACTCAATTCATATTGAACTCTGCAGGTACTTATCAACTGGTTATTCTAAGAATGGGGAGACATTCACATCTGTTTTATTGAATAGCAGCAACAATTTAAAACTTTTTTTATCCTTACATTGTTGATGTAAAACAACTGGGTGATGGCACTACAGCAATAAACACAAATGTGTGTGTGTGTTGGGGGGGGGGAAGGCTGTTTGAAAGACTACAAAATGTAAATTAGATACAAACATATGCTGTGATCTTGCTATTTTTTTTTTTTTTTTTTATTTAATATAGATTTGGATAAATTTTGGGTTGCTCTACTTGGATGTTACGTTTAATGTTAGGAATGAAGATGGGTGCAAAATAATACTCTGGAAGAGAGCTCAAGTCCCATGAGCACCCTCTGAGGCTGCAACCCTGAATTACTCAAAATTAGTTTATTTGCCCTGATGTAAGCACATAGGGAATTCCAAAGTTTCAAAGTAGCAAGCATGAATGGGCTGGTAAAACATTTAGTGATTGGTTGGTTGGTTGATTGATTGATTTTAATGGCGCAAGGGCCATGGTTGGCCAAAGAGCGCCAAACAAAAGACATCAAAACAAAACAAAATCAATAAAAAACGTAGACAAGGTTAAAAACAGGCTGATGCGGTAAAAAGGAAATATGAGAGTGAACAAGGTAAAATTTAGATGAGTTTAAAAAAGTCCATTTCTTGTAAAAATGAAAACACTGCTCACATGTCGCAGGCTTCGCCGATAATAGTTTGCAGCGTAGCTGCTCCTTCGTCCAACAGATGAGAGTGAAAATGACGAAAACGACGATCACAAAAATGAACACAAGTACACAAAACATGAAGGACAGTGAGACGACAGTTGCACGCCTCACACACCGGGTTGGTTGGTTGTTTGATTTTTATGGCGCAAGGGCCATGTTTGGCCAAAGAGCGCCAGACATAAGACAGACAAACAAACAGTATTAAAAACGTGCTATGAAGCTTAAAATATGGCTGATCAAATAAAACTGAAGAATGAGAACGATGGAAGGGCTAAAAAAGATAATGAAACAAACATTATTAAAAACATGATACAATGATTAAAATCTAGCTGATTCAGTAAAACTGAGAAATGAGGATAATGACAATACGTTTAAAATAGTCAATTTCTTTAAAAAATGAAAACACGGCAACAGTATCACAGTGGTCATTGAGGAGCTGCTGCAGTGTAGTGGCGTCCTCGGTCAACAAATGAGAATGAAAGAAATGAAAACGTACATCACGAAAACGAACACAGGTACACAGAAGATGAGTGACGGTGAGTCGACAATTGCACGTCTCACACATCGGCACAGTGTCGCCACACAGCAAAAAGCGGTGAGTGAAATGACAATGCCCAATGCGGAGACGTGCAAGCACCACTTCCTCCCTACGGTTCCGACGATATGAGGATTTCCAGACTTCAAGATTAGGTTTAATACGATGCAGTTTATTTTCCACCTGTTGGTCCCACAGACCTTGCCACGTTCGCTTGATATGGTCGCGAACAAGAAAGCGGAAATCCCGGTGAAACAGTGGCAAGGGTGTGACGACCAAAGAGGAAGCAGATCTAGCAGCCACATCAGCACACTTGTTACCCAAGATTCCAACATGCCCAGGAATCCAGCAAAATTGAACACGAAGACCGGCCCCGAGCAAACGACAAAGTAACTGTCTCACATTCACGAGAAAAGGATGGTCACTGCAATCTGCAGATGATAAAGACTGCAGGACACTTAAGGAATCCGTATAGACCATAGCACGATGATAAGAACCCGACTGAACATGGAGAAGGGCGAGATACACAGCATGCATCTCCGCCGAAAACACCGTGGCCTCAGCTGGGATCCGCGCTACTGAAACGTCATCTACACAGACAGCCGCAGATCCAACGACTCCATGCATCTTGGAGCCATCAGTAAATTGAGGTCACGGTGCTCAGCAAAGAGCTGCTGGTACATTGACACAGGGGTTGAGGATTTATCGAAAGATGCAAAGATGGTATCAACCATGACACCAAGTGGGTGCCATGGAGGATCCTCAAAGCCCCTGGTCTCTCCAACAAGTGACAAGCCGAGCCCTACATCACGGGCTACGGCCGCCATACGAAGACCGAAGGTTGAAAAGCACGAGGGCTGGTTCCCGAATAAACGAGCATGCTGGGGATGAAAAACTGCATCGTATAAAGGATGGTCTGGAAGAGATCTAAGTTTCAGGTAGAATTGAATAGACAGCTGCAGACGGCGTAATTCAAGCGATGGTTCGTTCGCGTCAGCGTAAAGGCTGGGAATCGGAGATGTTAAACATTTAGTGAGGAACTCCATCAAGTATGGGCGACCATACTTTTTGTAGCATGACACGGAAGTTCAGGAAGAGGGAAAAAACATGACAGCACTCGAGAGCAATGTCCATATCCACACTTGAAAAAATACTTATAACTGCCAGTGCCCAGCTATGTGAAAAAGATTGAAAAATATGTATAATGTCGTATATATATATATTTGATTGAGGGTTTAATGACCACTGCATGGAACTGGATGGGTTATAAGCAGTCGCCCATCCCTAATTTAGGGCCACTGGTTCCAGGGAAGGGAGAAAGCCAGTGCCATAAGACAAACACAACATCCATGGCTCACCAGGATTTGAACCTGGACCCTTTCTCAGATGAATGATCATAAGCCAGTGCTTAGACCACTGCACCACCAGGGTGGCTTGAAAACCATAATGAAGTGCAATGTTGTTCATCATATGAACTGCTTTGTTTTTCTCACACAGCATCAAAAAGTTTTAGGGATTATCTAGAAGTACAACCTCAAGCATGGAGATTGATACTAGTGGGTTAAATGGAAATACTAAATTATATTTCTGCATATTTGTTATGAGGGATGTAAGGTCAGGTGATGCGTAACTTCACAGCCTCTCCTTGACAAATGTCAACCCCGCCTTCTCGTGGTGCATCCTGTTCCCACTAAAGGGGCTCTGACGACCGCAAATAGCGGTATAACTATACCATCGGGATCAGAGGAAATGCTATCCCACACTCACCAACCCGCTTGGCCAGCGTGGTGAGTTATGGCCAAACACCTCCAAAATGACTCTACAACTTAAATCTTGGCCCTCAGTCTCCGGCAGCTGGAATGTACCTGGCCAAGGCAGCGGCCAGTGCGACATGAAGGCAGAGGGTGCTAAGAATCCCCGGAGGACCGGACTAGGCTGCCATTTGATGCTGACCTTGGCTACCTACAACGCACGCTCCCTATCTTCTGATTCAAGGCTTCTTGAATTGGAAGAGGAACTACAAAGGATCAAGTGGGACATCGTCGGGCTGAGTGAGGTAAGGAGAAAAGGAGAAGATCTCATTGAACTGAAAAGTGGACATCTCTTCTATTATCGTGGGACAGATACTGGCAGAACTAGTGGTGTTGGATTTATAATAAACAAGAAACTGAAGGATAAAGTGGTAGAAGTTGAAAGTTCCTCGGACAGAGCTGCACGACTGCGTTATCCAACTATCGAGAAGATACTCAGGCTCAGATTATTCAAACTTATGCCCCCACCACAAGTCATCCTGAAGAAGAAATTGAAGAATTTTATGAGGAAATTCATCATTTAAATAATAAAGGTAAGCAGCACTTGAAGATAATTATGGGAGATTTCAATGCAAAAATAGGGCACCGGCAACAGAATGAAACTTCAGTAGGTAAATTCAGTCACGGCAACAGAAACCAGCGTGGAAATACTCTCGTTGAGTTTGCAGAGGCAGAAGGATTTTCATCTTGAATTCCTTTTTCAAGAAAAAGCCACACAGGAAATGGACATGGAGACATCCAATTGGGACGACAAGTGAAATTGATTTTATTATGTGTAACAAAAATTCGTCATCGAAGACTGCAGTGTGCTAAACAAGTTCAACACAGGTAGTGACCATAGATTGGTGAGATGTAAGATGCACCTCAACACTAAACTGGAACGGAACGTGGCAAGCTCATAAGACAAACAAAAATGTATTGACATAACCAACCTTAAAAAACACCATAATACTTTCAAGTTGGAACTGAAGAACAGATTCTCTGCTTTAGAAGGCCTAACATCGGAAGAAGTGGATATTTCGGAAGTTAACAGAAAAGTAACCAAAGCTCTTATGGAAACAGCAACAAAATTAGCTGGGTCTAAGAACAAGTTGCATGTAAACAAATTATCAGGAAAAACCAAAATGTTGATGCAAAAAAGAAGAGAGATGAGGACAACTAAAGAAGAGGTGACTTCCAAAGTGGAATATATAGAGCTATGCAAGACAGCACGAAAAAGTATCACTGAAGACGTAAGGAAATTCAACTGTGAGCTAGTGAGGAAAGCAATTGAAAACAACCAAAGTCTAAAGATAGCAAAGGGACATCTCAGTAAGGGAAGAAAACAGATTATGGCTCTGAGAAAAGAAGATGGTTCTATAACAAGAAATAGAGGTGAAATTTTGACAAGAGTGAAAGATTTCTACTCCAAATTATATGAAAGGGATGATACATGTACTCCAGACATCATGAAAGGTACCAGAGTTCTTCCAGTCCTCCCAGCAGAAGTTGCACATGCAATCAAGAACATGAAGCGGGGGAAAGCTCCAGGAGAAGATGGAATTACTATAGACATCATACAAGAAGCAAGTGGAGAAATTGAAACAGTACTCGCCCAAATTTTCACTCGATGCCTTAATGAAGGGAAGATTCCTGAGGATTGGAACAATGCTACAATGATCCTGCTACATAAAAAAGGTGACATTGAGGATCTCAGGAACTACAGACCTATCAGCCTCCTATCAGTGGTTTATAAAATCTTCACTAAAGTTCTTTCACACCGCTTGAAGGTAACACTGGACATGGCTCAACCGAGAGAACAAGCTGGATTCAGGAGTGGCTACAGCACAATAGATCATATCCACGTACTGAGAGAACTAATTGAAAGAGCGAGGGAATATGAACTTCCATTGTGCATGGCTTTTATCGATTATGAAAAAGCCTTTGATTCGGTGAAACCATCAGCAGTTACCACGGCTCTGAAATCCTGCGGTATTGAAGATGCATACATTAATATTATTAATAACATCTATGAAAATGCAAGTGCAAAGATTCGGCTGTTTGAAAATACAACACACATAAAAATTGGAAAGGGAGTGAGACAAGGTGACACCATATCTCCGAAGCTCTTTAATGCCACATTGGAAAATGTCTTTCAATCACTGAACTGGGAAAACAAAGGGATAAAGATTAATGGAGATTATCTAACCCACCTTCCTTTTGCTGATGACGTAGTCATTTTTGCAACTACCCCATCAGAGCTGCAGAGTATGATCCAGGAACTTGCTGACAAGAGTAAAGAAGTGGGATTAAAAATGAACTTTCAGAAGACAAAAGTGATGTTCAATGCTTTTACAAGAAATGAAGATTTATCGATTGATGGAGAAAAACTGGAGATAACAGATACGTATGTTTATCTTGGACAGCAGATATCAAGTGAGGGTCACATTGATGAAGAAATTAATCGAGCGTAGAAAACTTGCCTGGAGAGCTTTTGGAAGAAACAGCATAATTTTCAAGAGCAATATGCCATTATGTCTTAAAAGAAAAGTGTTTGATCAATGCATCCTTCCAGTGCTTACGTATGGTGCAGAGACGTGGACCTTAACTAAAAGAGACATACAAAGGCTGCAGACAACTCAAAGTAGCATGGAGAGGTGCATGCTTGGTATAACCAGGAGAGATAAGAAGAGGAACTCGTGGATCCGAAAAATGACAAGAGGGAAGACATCATGATCAGAGTTAAATCCCTGAAATGGCAATGGGCTGGACATACTGCCAGAAGGACAGACCATAGATGGACAGCCGAAATTTTAGATTGGATTCCAAGGGACAGGAAAAAACCCAGAAAAAGACCACATGGGAGATGGGTGGATGAAATTCGTAAATATGCGGGAGTGACATGGAGGAGACTGGCACAAGACAGACCGTTGTGGAGGAAACTTGGGGAGACCTTCGTCCAGCAGTGGATTGATAATGGTTGACAATGATGATGATGATGATTTGTTATGAAGCACAAGTAATTTGTTTGTTCCCTCTCAAAGTTACACTTTGTACATGTAACTAAAACAGATTATATATATTATATAAACCCTTAAATTAGAAAATAAATTATTTACCTGTTCATAAATATTAATGGCTTTTTCATACTGTTCAAGCTGTGCAGCATATTTTGCAACATTCAACATACATTTATTAGCAGAACTAGAGAAAAAAAAAAAAAAAGAGAATGAATAAAATAAATCGCTACATTAAATAAAGTAGGAAATTATTGGGTATCTCAGTAAACTGGCATAAAAACAAGTAAGATGAAAAAATGAAGTCAATCAAGCAGCACATTACTGTGAAAAGCACAGATATGCACACCCCTTACTAAAATAATTCAATTTCAAAAAATAACATAAAATATTTCTTACTTGAAAAGCTTCTAATATATAGCTTTGCTGTAATGTAGAAACCATATTCAGTGTGATAAAACAATGTGACACAATATAGGTTAAAAAACTACATATAACTTGTTTACAAAAATTATTTACCTTCTTTTTTTTTAATTTACATTGCACATCTCTGAATTATAAACATTAGTTATCAAGCAAACCATGAAAATTAGAACGATTCCATTCAGAGACAAATGCTAAAACGACAGTATACAAACTGAAATTTAGTGGCATTCTAGTTAAAATACGCATAATTTCTTCTTAAATTTATTGTACATTGTTATAATTCAAATATCAACAACCATTCTACAGGCAAACAAAAAAATAAAACAATTTCAAATGTATACTTCACTCTTGAAATTTGTCACAACCCTCTGAATATTCTGGTGAAATTAAGTTACAGATAAAGGGATATGATTTAATAGCACGAAATGTATACTGTATTGATATACATGCTCTTCACGTGACAACACCATAGAGTTAATCTGCCACCCTACAAATACTCAGTTCCCAACTGTTGGTTGGTACACCTATAAAATAGGCATATCTACCCCTCCAACAGGATGTGAAGGTGATCAGAGACACTTGTGACCGTGATATGAATTTTTCACTTGAGAATGGAAAGTAATAAGAACAAGCATCTTTCATTATGGCATAGGCACATCCCTGTGAAGAAGTATAGAAATTGAGGCAACCACTGTAACTAATTTGTTGCAGGATATTTTCAGAAATGACATTTTTCACAGATACACACACTTTGTACAAAGACTTGACCATTAAATAAGTGTTAAAATGTTTTAATGGGATTAATACAAAAAAATATCTTGTCAATATTGTACATACAGAAATGCAAAGAAGTGTGACTGTCATTGTGAAAAGCATAACATTTGTTACAGAGATATATGATACTGTCCAGATGAATGTAAAATAAAATAATGTTGCACCCATATAGTACTTTGTACAGCAAGTCCTGCACCTAAGAGATGCAAAATACCTGACCACTGCTTAACCGTACTTACTATATTTTAACTGAAACCATTCTTTAGATGTTATTTTCTACCCCAATGAAGTACAGTCCGAATTAAGTGGCTATGTATAAAGACAAAATACCAGGTTGTGTGAATTACTATAATTCATTATAAACAATGAAAAAAAAAAAAAAAAAAAAAAAACTTTCATCTGAAAAAAACAAACAAAAAGAAAAAAAAAAAACTCAAACATGGAATGCAGCTGTGTTAGTTAGGTCAGCCATCCTTCAGATAGCTGATCTACCATTTCTTTTGGAAAGTGCAACAGAATGTCATTATGATATCACCAGGTAATTTACACTAAAAACAAATTAAAACCAGAACACAGTGAAAAAATAATTTGATTTTTGCTGATGTGGGTCATCGTGCAAAACATGATTATAAGAACAAATGCCTAAATTTCCATATGTTTAAGTTCCATTTCAGATGTCCATGAAAAATGCAGAGCTGCCAACTTTTCAAAATCGTAAAACGAGACATCAACGCGCATTCAGCGGCGCACATTTACAATTTATAAATAAGAAAATTATATATTACAGGTATCTTTATTTTTTAATACAGTTAATTTCTTAATACAAATAAAGAAATATTGGCAAAAAGAATTAGTATTTTAAGTATAAAATAAGATTAACATACCTTATTAATGAGTTTTATTTTTAGAGAGTGCAGTGGTTGTTGCAGATTTGGCCTTTCTTAGAAATTTATCATCATACTTCTGGGAAAAACATGAACCACTCATAACAGATTTTGACACTAAAATGGCTTGTAGGGTACTATGTTTCATTGAACCACGAAAGTCAGTTTCATTTTGCCGCACTGTACTAAAAACACGCTCACAGGGTGCATTGCTATGTGGCAAAACTAGCACACCCAACATAACTCTACTTAGTCGATGATATAACAGCTTTCCACATGGTCCTTTTTCCATTTTTCCTCACCGAGAATGCACCACTGCTCATCAGCTCTGTTAATATCATTTACATTCTTTGGCAAGCTTGAATGCTGATAACGCAGAAATTCAGTCTCCAGCTCATCCACAGCAGTGAAAGTAGTCCCCCCCCATCCTCTTTCAGCAGTAAGCATGGAAACCTGTCAATAAAAAATTTGACTTAAGAAAACTTGGACTCTTCCCATTTCGAAATATCTGCAACTTCAGCATACTGTAGCACCTCTGATTGTAGCGGAAATGAAGATAGCACATAGTCGCACACTTTGATAAAGCATTTCCGAACCGAGGCGTAAAATTCTTCTTTTTATTTGGTGCCAATGTACTAAAACTATTTCAGTAGTTTCACTCCCTATGGCCAGATCAGCGCCATCTTTTTGATTATCCCGATCAAAATATTCTATATTTAACAAAGACGGGGAATTTGCAACTAAACCAGGTCTTATAAATCGGATTAACAATTCACGGAAAAAATTCTCAAGATCAGCTTTCAACTTCTGACATTGTAACAGTAAGTTATATTTATCAAAGATAGTGATGGCATTTTTAATGAACAAACAATATGCATGGCATAATGCAGAGCTTAAAGAAAGGAAAATGCGTTCATGTCATTGCAAAGACTTGTTTATAAATATTTCTTTAACAGTGCTTGTGTAAGGAACTCCATTCGTATCCCGCTTTTCTTCAGCCATATGGGCTATTAAAAAAAGTACTGTCAGTACCCTTTTTTCTTTTTTGCTCCCAAGACCACAGGTGTTGTACTGTGATAATCAGCTGATTTCTTTTTACAAGTAGGGGAATGTAGATTGTGTGAGGCTCTTTTATTTACACCAGAAATTGAAGGTTGTTGAGATGTTAAATCTACAGGATTTTTAACCTTCGGAATCGTAAAGTCACCTAAACGCGAGGAAAGTTCTGGTCCTTTCCTATCGCTGTTGCATTCTTCTTTGAAATATAACATAAGGCATCTCCATTGCTGTAAAACCCAGTCTAAGCATTTACCAAGAGATAACCATCTCGTACAGCAGTGTTTAAACATTTTTCTGTGATTCCACATTACAAAGAGCCTGAAATTTCTTAAGTTAATTTTTTCTCTTTACACTTTTCTCCAGAAAATAATAAATGGCAATCAAAAATTCATCAATTTGAAAAGTTGTTGTAGACCTCTTTTCAGCAGCCAAATTTAACAGATGGCAAACACAACCAAACACAATAAGATTAGGCTGTTCTTTTTTCAGAAATGCCGTTACACCATTTTTTTCCCCTCACCATAACAGGAGCGTTATCACAAGATAAGGCAAGACAATTCATCCACGGAATATCAAGATGCTGAAAATTCTTTGGACACAAGTTTGACAATATTTTCACCTGTTGAACTGGTTTCCAGGCATGGCAAAGAGAGCAGCATACATCTCACTTGGTTGCAATAATTATCAAAGTATGTTACCACAATTGGATAAAGTTGATAGTCAGCATTATTACTGCCATCAATTACGACAGAAAATGGTCCACTTTTAATAGCACAGAGTACCTTTTTTGAATGATATTCGGCCATTTCTTGAACAATATATGAAGTTTTAATCCTGTCAAATGCATATCTTTTTACTTCTGGGGTGTTAGGAAACATAGCTGACAACAATTGGGAAACATGATCAGCTGCCACTAGTGGTATGTTGTGCTCTAAGAAAAATCCGGTAAACAGAACTTCTGCACGAATCGTTTGAAAATCATTCGGCACTGAAACAAAGTGATCTAAGTAGCACACACTTTTTGAGCTATTGTGATTTTTTACGTGCTCGTTAGTTCCAACATGTGCAACGATGTCTCCGCGACCAGCATGAGAAACAGAGAAATCAGTATTGCACAAAGTGCATTACACATGAAACTCACCCTTACGTGATGGTTTTATAAAGTCAAATTCTTTGGAGTATTTCTTTAAAAATCTTTGGTCCCGACGTTTAGGCCCCAATCTGGGGCTGTGAACTGAAATAATAAGTAATAACTTGCAACAACTTTTTTGGTTTCAAAGATCAAATGAAGTACGGCATCAGCGCTCAACTTGAGCGTTAGCGAACAAACGACTTTCCACTCCCACGAGGCAAACGTAAGGCTCCGTGCGAGTGCCGTGCTCAGCCATGACCTTTGGCTCAGCCAACTGGAGCTCCAAGCCAGCGGTGCCATGGATGTGACATCATAAACCAGTACTTCAACTTTCCAAGCCCCCGACTATCTTGCTATCATTGCGGACACATGACCTTGGTGCTCAAATGCTGTCTGTGGATTAACTGATCATTTGTTTCCATTCGTTCCCAATTCCCACAGCCAGCATTGACGCTGGATAAAAATTATGGCTGATAACATTGAGGAAAAAAACAAAACAATACATAATAAAAGAAAAGAAGAAAATCACAAAACCGGATTTTTTGCAGAAAAATCGGATTCCCGGAAAATATTTTCAAAACCGGACAGAATCCGCGTAAACCGGTACACTTGGCAGCTATGAAAATGCTAATAGTTTTGGTGATTATAATCAGGTGTGACAACTTGCACTTGAATACAAGCACCGATTCTGGCATACATTCATTCAAAGAGCACCGATTTCTACATGAATAGATGCTACAGCATAAATTGACACAACACAGTTTTAGGAATGGGCTCTCATGTTCAGTATAGGAACTAATATTGCACATGTAAATATAAACACTCCTCTCTCCCTTATATGTCAGCTTTATTGCTACAAGATTCTGCTCTACAAATGACATACATTGTACACTCATGAATTTTACTTTAAGAGCACTATACATATATTACAAAGGACAGGGCAATAAAAATATAACACATGACTTTTTTTAATAACCAACAGAAGTCTGTGAAATATATTTGTGCATATTAAAATACAATTTACCTGTTTGATTCTTCACCTTTAAAGTAATCAGCTGCTTGCTCATAGTGATGCATTGCCTAGTAAAAAAATGGCATGTGTATAACTGGGAGAAAGAGATATTACAGTGCATAATTCAAATAAATGGTCTATCTTTATTAAAGAAACAGTAACAGATATAATTACATAGTAGGAATCACCTGAAAACAGACCTTAGTAAAAAGAGTTTATTTGGTCATTAAGGTTTTTAAAAGACTTTTATAACCTTAATTTATGGGAAGAAGAATGTTGAAACCGGGAAAGAATCATCCAGGAAAATATCTTCATGGAAATTCAGTTGACAAAGTGTGGCTGCCAATACTTTCTTATTTCAATATATTTTTCTTATTTCAAGCCATGCCAGTAAAAAAATGGCATTATCTCACTAGGTCCAATATGCCTAAAAATAATTCCAGTAGTTACAAATTCACTATCCTAACAGAAACTGTCAGTTTTTTCATTCCTAGTTGCCACACAGTATATCCAATATTCTTTCAATTTCCCATGTACAAGTGAATAATTATTTCTTCAGGGAAATTCGTTTTCCATTGATATGCAAGATGTCTCCAGTTACAGTTGCAAACTCTATCGTTCAAAACTCAACAATAATAACCTCTTTCTTCTGTTTAGCTTCAAACACCATATAAAACCTCAGAAAAAGAATCCACCTCTTCAGAACCTGAGCTTGCTACAGATCCATTCTTTTGTAGGAATGGTTCGACGAATGCAGTGCTGATATGAGACATTCCAAATGGTCTTGAAACTCCCATAGTCTAAACCCCGACTGAACATCTCTGGGATGTTGTACATCAGGTAAGGCAGCTGGGCACATCATCTTGTTCCATACCATGACTGTGGACCACAATATAAACAGTGGTTGCTGATCCCCACACAACTGTACAGACACCTCATTGAGTTGATGCAATGCTGGGTGGCAGCCGTTCTCAGGATGAAAGGACTCGTCAAGTATTAGGTAAGTAATGGTAATTCAGAGAGTAGGCACACACACACACTCTCTCTCTCTCTCTCTCTCTCTCTCTCTCTCTCTCTCTCTATATATATATATATATATCATCATCATCGTCAACCATTATCAATCCACTGCTGGACGAAGGTCTAACCAAGTTTCCTCCACAACGGTCTGTCTTGCGCCAGTCTCCTCCATGTCACTCCTGCATACTTTCGAATTTCATTCACCCATCTCCCATGTGGTCTTCTTCTGGGTCTTTTCCTGTCCCTTGGAATCCAATCTAGAATTTCGGCTGTCCATCTATGGTCTGTCCTTCTGGCAGTATGTCCAGCCCATTGCCATTTCAGGGATTTAACTCTGATCATGATGTCTTCCACTCTTGTCATTTTTCGGATCCACGCGTTCCTCTTCTTATCTCTCCTGCTTACACCAAGCATGCACCTCTCCATGCTACTTTGAGTTGTCTGCAGCCTTTGTATGTCTCTTTTAGTTAAGGTCCACGTCTCTGCATCATACGTAAGCACTGGAAGGATGTATTGATCAAACACTTTTCTTTTAAGACATAATGGCATATTGCTCTTGAAAATTATGCTGTTTCTTCCAAAAGCTCTCCAGGCAAGTTTTGGGTGTTATATTATTAAAAGATTTTGGGTGTTATATTAGTGAGTTGCCCATAAGAGAAACAGAGAGGCATTTAAACATATTTAAGTCAACTGTTTTGGATGTACTGAATAAGTGGAAGACACATGGCATGCCTGAAGCAGCAAAACGTAGTGGCCGACCAAAGAAAATCAGTGATAGAGGACGTCAAAGCCTCAGGAGAGTCGCTACAGCTAATCGACGGAGTACTGCACAAGACCTCAGTGTACAGGTGAGTAAAAATGCTGGAACCTTGGTACACACACATACCATTCACAGAGAACTTCATTCCATGGGTTACTATGGTCGTGCAGCTGCTCATAAGCCTTTCATCTCCACTTGGAATGCTACTCGTCATTTAGCATGGTGTGAGGAACATGTATTGTGGACCGTAGATCAACGGAAATGGGTCTTTTAGACTGATGAATCAAGATACACGATCCATCAGTCTGATCGCCGTGTGCGAGTATGGCGGCAGCCGGGAGAATGCTATTTACCACAGTGAACTGTTCCTACAGTCTAGTTTGGAGCTGGCAGTGGACTCGTGTGGGGGTGTTTTTCATGGTATGGTCCCGGCCCATTGGTTATCGTGGACAAACCTGTTAACCAGCACGTCAATCTTGATATTCTGGACAATTATGCCCCACCAACTCTGTGGCAATACTATGGAACTGAGCCTTGTAGGTACCAGCAGGATAATGCACTCAGCCATGTTGGTACCAGCAGGATAATACACCGAGCCTTGTTGGTACCAGCAGGATAATGCACCGAGACATAAAGCAAGGACTGTTACAGCATCGTTTCATGATAATTCCGTATCGTGTGGGGACTGGCCAGCACAGAGCCTTGATTTTAATCCCATAGAGCACCTATGGGATGAATTAGAGTGCCGCATAAGAAGTTTGGAACAAGGCCTACTACTAAGCAACAGTTAGCGGCAGCATTATATACTGAATGGAAGCGCATACCTATCGCTGTGTTCCAAAACCTTGTCGAAAGCATGTCTCGAAGGGTCAGTGCATGCATTAAGGCCAAAGGTGGACCGACACTGTACTAATGTATGCCAATAAATGCTATGTTGTGGTTTTTTTCTAGGTGTCTGGTGACTTTTGTCAATATAGTGTACATACAATACAAGCGCGCAAGCACACACACACACACACACACACACACACACACACACACACACACACACACACACACACACACACACTATTACTGTTATTTCCTTCACAGGGGTTAAAATGAGAAATGTGAATTTGGTTTGACTGTGTAATAATTTTCTTTCATGTCATTCTTCCATTGATTCATATAATAAGGCTTGTGCAGACTATGCAGTATGGCTACACACCAGATCAATCTAGCACATTGTTATAAAAGATATATTAAATCAAAAATTCCTTCAAAAATTGCATGAGTGAGAAAAAAAAAAAAAAAAAGAAAAAGTTGATCTATTTATATTTCTAATTAAGTAAACTGTATAGGGTTTTATCAAAACAATCTTTAAAAAGTGAACATTATTTTCCTATTTTACAGCAAACTCTGAGCAACCACTCACCTACAGTAATGAATTCTATATTTATGACTACTTACTGACTTTCTTTAAAAGTTTCACAATTACTTTTCTTGATGAACATGTAGCAGGAAATTAGAAAAAAATAAAAATAAAACAAGAACTGATATCCTTAATTAAATAACACTGCTCTCTGAAAACTCATCTCGCATTTTGAAGCATATATCTAGTACTGAATGACTTGGAACAAATATGTTTAACTTCTGCATATCTTAGAACTTAATAAATTCATCATGAATTGAGAAAAAACAAACAGAAATTTTAAATTAAAATCCCTATAGTGTCAATCAAAGATATATATTATATTTTACCTATTTTTAAGGTTACATTTCTTCATGATAAACTTCAACAAAATATATGGCCAAGCACTATTACAACATGGTGGTCTGCAAGCCCTACTCTTCAGTGCTATTCATGTTAATAATTGTAATGTACTGTATAACAGAGGAGCCACTACCCACATGCATCAATGGAGAAAGTGAATGAGTAATGAGGTGTTTTATTGTGCAAGTTTTTATTTTTATTTTCAGGTGTAGCCATACAGTACCAAATAAACAATGAATTAAATTGGCAGACAGTTTGGACTATGGGGAAAGAAAAACAGATGGTCAGTAGCAACACGACCATTTTGTGATTGAATAGTAGAGTGCTCCATCAATAGGAGACAAAACTGACGAACAATTCTGAAAAGACCATCAACAGATGCTACATTCTGTAGGTCATAAAAGATGGTGGTTTAAAACATGTTAAACCAATAGTGTGGCATCATATATTAAGTGATAGAAATGGCATTTTTTTGGGGGGGGGGGATAGAATAATTTGCATTAAAGTGTATAAAGTGGAAAAGGTCTGTGCTGACCTAAAAGTACCTTTTGTTTTACTGAAAAAAAGCCAAAATTATTTTTATCGCATCACTGTTTATTCTGCACATAATTTCAATGCATATGTATGAAATGACAATGAATGAAGATCCATGTACAGAAAGACTACATTTGCTGTGTGTGATCTTGATGTTAGTACAATGTGGAATCTTTCTATCCAGAACTCTTGGGACTTGAGGTTTTACAGATAAAAGGCTTTCCTGTATTTTTTTTTTATTTTTTCAACATTTTACAACCAACATGAGCAAATTGTAGGGCTATAAGCAGTCACCTGTCCCAAATTTAGGGCCACTTGTCCCAGGGAAGGTTTATCCATGTGTGCAGAATGCTGTACGCTGATGACACAGTCCTGTTGGCAGAGAGCAAAAGTGAGTTGCAGAGTATATTGTCCCAGATCTACAAAGACTGTATGAAATTCAAACTGAGTATAAATAAGGAAAAAGCCAAAGTTATGGTTTTTGAGCAAGTAACTGCTAGTACTGAATGCAAGATAAGTCCAAATAGCACAGTGATTGACCAGGTGAATGAGTTTGTGCATTTTGGAAGCATGTTTGACAGAGAGAACAAATTAGATGGTGAAATTAGTAGACAAATGAATTCTTCATTAAAAGTCATAGCTGCTTTAGAAGGATTTCATAGGAATGATGGGTTCTCAAGAAAGTTCCGAATGACTGTGTATGAAAGTGTAATTGTTCCTACTCTGATGTATGGCAGTGAAACCTGGGCTCTGCACAAAAGACATAGGAGTTGTTTGTGTGCTGGAGAGATGTGTTACTTACAGGGGGGGGGCAAGACAGTCTCTGATTATGTGAGGAATGAAGATGTGCTGCAGATGTGTAATGCATTGCAAACTGTTGTTAGTAGGGTGGAGATTAATATTCTTAGGTAGTTTGGCCCTGCTGAAAGAATGAGTGAGGAGATGCTTACTAAGAAATTTTTTTCAGCCCAAGTGGCAGGAAAGAAAGGTAGAGGAAGGCCAAAAATATTATGGCAGGACCAGATTGATGAGTGTTTGCATTAGAAAAAGATTATGAGTATGAAGTACAGAAGGTTGGTTGGTTGGTTGTTTGATTTTTATGGCGCAAGGGCCATGGTTGGCCAAAGAGCGCCAGAAACAAGACAAACAAATAGTATTAAAAGTGTGGTATAAAGCTTAAAATCTGACTGATCATGTAAAACTGAAAAATGAGAACGATGGAAGGGCTAAAAAAGATAATGGAACAAACAGTATTAAAAGCATGATACAATGATTAAAATCTAGCTGATTCAGTAAAACTGAGAAATGAGGATGATGATAAGGCTAAAATCTAGATACGTTTAAAATAGTCAATTTCTTTAAAAAATGAAAACACGGCAACAGAGTCACAGTGGTCATTGAGGAGCCGCTGCAGTGTAGCGGTGTCCTCGGTCAACAAATGAGAATGAAAGAAATGAAAACGTACATCACGAAAACGAACACAAGTACACAGAAGATGAGTGACAGTGAGTCTGCAGTTGCACGTCTCACACATCGGCGCAGTGTCGCCACACAGCAAAAAGCGGTGAGTGAAACGACAATGCCCAATGCGGAGACGCGCAAGCACCACTTCCTCCCTACGGTTCCGACAATATGAGGATTTCCAGACTTCAAGATTAGGTTTAATACGATGCAGTTTATTTTCCACCTGTTGGTCCCACAGACCTTGCCACGTTCGCTTAATATGTTCGCATACCAGAAAGCGGAAATCCCGGTGAAACAGTGGCAAGGGTGTGATGACCAAAGAGGAAGCAGATCTAGCAGCCGCATCAGCACACTCGTTACCCGAGATTCCAACGTGCCCAGGAATCCAGCAAAACTGAACCTGAAAACCGGCCCCGAGCAAACGATGAAGTAACTGTCTCACATTCACGAGAAAAGGATGGTCACGGCAATCTGCAGATGACAAAGACTGCAAGACACTCAAGGAATCCGTATAGACCATAGCACGATGATGAGAACTCGACTGAACATGGAGAAGAGCGAGATACACAGCATGCATCTCCGCTGAAAACACCGTGGCCTCAGCTGGGATCCGCGCTACTGAAACGTCATCTACACAGACAGCCGCGGATCCAATGACTCCATGCATTTTGGAGCCATCAGTAAAAATAGGAGTGAAGTCAGAATTTAGGTCACGGTGCTCAGCGAAGAGCTGCTGGTACAATGACGCAGGGGTTGAGGATTTATCGAAAGATGTAAAGGTGGTATCAACCATGACACCAAGCGGGTGCCATGGAGGATCCCCAAAGCCCCTGGTCTCTCCAACAAGTGACAAGTCGAGCCCTACATCACGGGCTACGGTCGCCACACGAAGACCGAAAGTTGAAATGCAGGAGGGCCGGTTCCCGAATAAACGAGCATGCTGAGGATGAAAAACTGCATCGTATAAAGGATGGTCTGGAAGAGATCTAAGTTTCAAGTAGAATTGAATAGACAGCCGCAGACGGCGTAATTCAAGCGATGGTTCGTTCGCGTCAGCGTAAAGGCTGGGAATTGGAGATGTTCGAAATGCTCCCGAACAAAGGCGCAGTGCTTGATGGTGAATAGTGTTCAAAGGCCGGAGAACGGAACGACGAGCAGAGCCATACACGATACAACCATAATCCAGTTTTGAACGTATTAGAGAATGATAAATGCGAAGCAACGACATCCTGTCTGTGCCCCATGAGACTCTGGAAAGGATCTTAAGAATAGATAGAGCCCGCAGACAGGAAATCTTGAGCCGCCCAACGTGCGCACGGAATGTAAGCGCACGGTCGATGGTCAGTCCAAGGAACTTGGTCTCCGGCAAAACTGGTATGGCTGCACGGTCTAAAAACAGCTCTGGGTCAGGATGGATGCCGCGCCTCCGGCAGAAATGGACACACGCTGTCTTGTCGGGAGAAAGAACGAAACCATTGCTATTCGCCGCTTTAAAGATCTGGTTAATCACAGACTGCAACTGCCTTTCCATAAAATGCATGCTTGATGACGAGCAGAAAATGTGTAAATCATCAACATAAACTGTAGCCGAAACCGCAGGAGGAAGATTTGTGAGGAGACAATTAATGCGAAGGATGAACAATGTGACAGATAAAATGCAACCTTGAGGAACACCTTGTTCTTGATGGAATGTTGCAGATAGCGTCGTACCCAGGCGCACCTGGAACACCCGATTGCGAAGAAAATTTAAAATAAATGTCGGAAGATTTCCTCGCAATCCGCATGCGTGGAGGTCACGGATAATACTGTGCCGCCACGCTCGATCATAAGCTTTTTCAATATCAAAAAATACAGAAACCAGGTGCTGCCGACGCATGAACGCCTCGCGCACAGATGTCTCAAGGTGCAGGAGATGATCGCGAGGTGAACGATGACGGCGAAAGCCGCTTTGTGATGGTGAAAGAACCTGATGATATTCTAAAAAATGAATTAATCGGGAGTTAACCATGCGTTCAAGAACTTTACACAGACAGCTAGTGAGAGCAATTGGACGATAACTAGAGGGAGACTTGGGATCCTTGCCAGGTTTGGGAAAAGGCAGAACAAAAGCTTTTCGCCAAGACTCCGGGAAACTGTGCTCCGACCAAATACGATTGTAAAGGATTAAGAGATTCTCGAGAGACGACTGCGAGAGATGACGGAGCATGTCATAATGGATGCCATCGGGACCGACCGATGTAGCGCCGGACCGATGCAGAGCCACCCTGAGTTCAACCATGCTGAAGGGGGAGTTATATCCCGTGTCGAGTAAAGGCGCAAAGGAGATTCTCTGGCGTTCCGTAGTGGATTTCATTCTTTGAAAAGAAGTAGGATACGCCAGGTCACTCGACACGGAGGCAAACGCCTCCCCTAAACAATCAGCAATCTCCCAGACTCCAGCATATGTGCAGCCGTTGCTCTCGGGAATGGAGATTTGGTGAGAGCTGTAGTTACCCCGTATCTTTCGAATCCTTTCCCACACACTTTTCGAACTGGCACGTGAAGTGAGAGATGACACATACTGGATCCAAGACTCCCTCTTGCTACGTCGACGCACCAACCGAGCATAGGATTTTGCTCGTTTGAATGTAACGAGATTAGCATCGGTTGGATAACGCCGAAACGTAGACCACGCCTTATGTTGAGCTCTCCTAGCCGCTGCGCATTCAGGGGTCCACCAAGGCTTCGGACTTCTGGAGAGTGTTGCCGATGTTTTTGGTATAGAAAGATCAGCTGCCTGAAGAATACAATGTGTGACTTCAAGAACCGCTGCGTCGATTGACTCCTGGGTCACCATTGTAGAAGAAATCAATGCTGACGGTGTGAAGACCTCCCACCTTGCACGCTCCATCCTCCACCGAGGAGGGCGGGAGGCAGAAGATGGCATGTTCGCATGATGCGAGAGGACAATTGGAAAATGGTCGCTCCCGTGGAGGTCATTACACACCGTCCACGACCAATCAGCAATAATCGATGGTGACCCCAAGGTCAAATTGATCGCACTGAAGGATCTTGTCGGCTCATGGAAGTACGTGTCAGCACCGGTGTTAAAAAGGCACAAAGAGGCCGAGGACAGAAGAGACTCTATGCGACGACCTCTCGTGCTGATGCTGACACTACCCCACAAATGATGATGGGCATTGAAGTCACCTAGTATTAGAAAGGGTGAAGGCAGCTGATCAACCAATCTCTCCAGTACCGAGACGCTCACGTTCTCGTCCGGCGGCAGATAGACACTGCAGACAGTAAGAGGTACAGGCATAGAAATACGAACCGCCACGGCCTGCACAGTTGTGGAAACCGCGACGGAAGATACCGGAACCCTGTGAGGGACGAGAATAGCGACTCCCCCACAGGCTATATTTCCAGACGAGTTATCTGTCCGAAATGCACTGTAACCTCGAACTGAAAGCAGGTCCGATGGTTTAAGCTTCATCTCCTGTAGACAAAGGCACACCGGAGAGTAAAATGAAAGCAGATGTTTCACTTCATCAAAATTCGTCCGAAAACCTCGACAGTTCCACTGAATGATTGAAGCCATGGTTATAAGTGAAATGAAAATGAAAATGATCAAACGAAGTCCGGCTCCATCGCCTCTGGTGGGGGTTCCCCCAGATCTGGAGGCGTGTGACCAGGGGCTAAGATGGGAGCATGTTTTGTCCCAAGTGTCTTACCGGGAGACGCACAACGTTGAGTCGTTTCCTGAGATTTTGTAGGAGAAGAAATGCTTTTCTTATCCTGGGCTTTGGTCTTTTTGTTAGAAGTGGCCTGAAGTCCCTTGTTGGTGGTGGAATGAGTCTGCTTCGGCGAAGTGGTGGGTGGCGCTTTCAGACCCCTAGCTCGAGACTGGAGTGCCTCCAGTCCGGCTGCGATGATGTCGTTAACATTGAATGGACATTTAAGGGGGATCTCAATGTCGGTCTGAGTGGCAACCGTAGATTTGGCAACCACCACTGAAGCGTATGATCGCCGATCAGATGTAACAGGAACCACTTTTCTTCTGGCCTCAGGATAGGAAATATTTTCCACCGTTTTGATCCGTTGGATTTCCTTCTCCTCCTTCCACTTGGGACAATCTTTGGCTGATGCCGCGTGTGAACCCTTACAGTTCACACAAAACTCGGCCTCGGCCACACATTCCTGCAAAAGATGCTCTGTGGCACCACAGCGTGCACACCTAAGATTACTCCTGCACGACTGCTGAGAATGGCCATAAGACTGGCACCTAAAACATCTCAAAGGGTTAGGGATGTACGGGCGTACCTCTAGGTGAAGATACCCTGCCTTGATGGACGTAGGCAGCGAAGGGCTATCAAACGTTAAAATGATGTTGCGGGATGGGACGGACTGTCCATTCCGCCTAAAGAGTATACGCCGCACACCCGTAACTTGTTGACTCCTCAGTTCTTCTAGTAGTTCTTCCTCAGTACACTCAACGAGGTCCTGAGAGGAGACAACACCTCGAGATGAATTTAGGTATCCATGGGGTGTTATTGTGACCGGAGTCTCCAGCAGCGTGGTGGTGTTAATAAGTGTGGTACTGTAGGCCACAGTGGACATCTCTACAAGAAGATCTCCAGATTGGAGCTTTCTTTACGCTCTTGGGAGAACTTGCTATGGATTGCAGTGCTTTGTTGATCCAAAATGGACTTTTGGCACTCAAAGGCTTTGAAGGGTCCAATGAGTGCACAAAAAAGAATCTGGCATTCGAACAATCGGGCACATGCTTTTTAGCAGAAGGAGCTAAGCCTTCCTCAATACCTCTTTTGGTTTTAGGTTCGTGGGAAATTTCATTTAGAGCCATAAAAAGTTTTTAGAATTCATCCGCCGACTTCCCCACCCACAATCGAGCCCAACGAGGGAGAGCCGGAGGTCCGCAAGCCCAAGTGGACGCAGGACACGGCTCTAGGGATAGCAAGCGGATATAGCAAGTTGATAGGGCAGACATGCGCTCGGCGAGCACCCAGACTTTCCCATGCCTGGGGAACACCCCTTTGGCATGCCCACCCTATCCCCAGACTCACCCTGTCGTACGAGACGACAAGCCGTTAGAGGTCTGGGCTCCACTCGGCCACAGACCTCATTGACTAGGAGTGGGTTAGTTCCCAGCAGCCCGTTTAGGGTGAAGCAGGGGGCAAAGAGGAGTGTTGGCAACTGGCGACAACAACACCCAGGCCTCCAGAAACCTCAGCCTCCAGCATCCCCTTTTCCACCTTACGGGTCACCGCACACGGCAAACGTGCAGGCAGGTCTAGCTAACCAGCTCGGAAAAACAAAGAAAGAAACATGAAATGGAGAAGACAGGAAAGAAAACGAGAAACTATAATCCTGAGCTGGCGCATAATCACAACCTCAGCAACCTACAACTGAGGCGGGAGCGTGTCAAGTGAAAAAACAAAAAACATAAAAAATGTGAAAATTCACATCTAGTACATGTCGGCTCGGGCCGTGGGGACGCCATCCCCCAGCAGCTGGATGAACAGCTGTCCCTTCGGTGATGTAATCGTACCATACGAAAAAGAAAGATGTTCCGTCACAAGGTCAGCTCGGGCCGTGGGGGCGCCGCTCCCCAAATAACTGGAAAACCAGTTATCCCCGTGCGGGGAAGTACAGAAGGTCTTGTGTATGACATGAGATGGGTGTCAGTGAAGCTTAAGCCGTGTGCAAAGATCACTGTAAATGGTGATGTTTGATACGGCAACAGTAAGTAAACAATCAGTAAAAACTTATCTAGGGGATTGTCTTTCTTTGTGGAGCTAACTTCTGAATCTCAGAGAACAGCTTAGTGATATGAATATGTATGTACCAGGGAAGGGACAAAAAGAGACAGACACACAAGGACACCATCAAACAGACATACAACCGATGTCTCACCTAATACTCACACCTGGGCCCATCTTGAACAAATGCCCAAAAGCCAGCGTCTCAGGCCACTTAGCCACCAAGGTGGCTTTCCCGCAATTTGGAAAAGCATGCTTAGAATCTGATAAAACACATTGTCAGAATATAATGACTGCTATAACACAGGTTCCATAAAACACAAGTAGAACTCTTGACTTTGTTGTCCTAAGTCACAGAAAGCGATGTCTGCAATAATTAATATATTCAGAGAGTCGCAAATCATGAGTTTACTGTCTACCCATGACTTATGGGGTAGGTTGCTGACTCCATGCATGCATGAGGCTTAGAGTAAGATAACTTTTTTTTTTTTTGTTCAGATGGATCTCATTAGTCCAACCAAACAGCAAAGAATTGCTAAATTAAGTGAATGTTGAAAAAATGATTTTCCCATAAATCTCCACAACTAGGACACATATTGCTAAAAATGTTCCACTAGTGAAGACAGCAGAGTCAGACTATGCTCCTTGGCATTCCTACTTCTATTAAGGGAAAATTATTTTCAATGACAAAAATTATTTGAAAACATAATATCTCCATGCCTTACTTGGCACAAATTTTATTTGCACCGGATACTACTTCACTTGGCACTAATTTTATTTGTAGCTATATTTGTAACTTTTACTTGGCACTATTTTTTTTTTATTTGGAATGGCTACACAAAAAAGATGATAAAAGTAAAGAGATTTATAAGGAAAAAGGAGACCAAAAGACAAATAAGATGTGCGAAGAATAATCAGTGAGAACGGGCTTGTATATCAGTGAATGCACAGTTGGGTTTTAAGAGTGCCTCTGAAGCATGGAAAATACTTACGGGACTCAGAAAACATGTTTATCACAGGTCAAAACTTTAACTGATACAGATGAAAGAGTGGAAAAAATATTCTGAAACTCTACTAACTGAAGAATGGGAGGAATTTATAGAGGAGGAATTTACTTGTGGGGCTTCAGGTTTACAAGTGTCTCAAGAAGAAGTAGCTAGGGCACTGAAAGAAGGTAAAAATGGTAAAGCCCCAGGCCCTGGTGGAATTAATCTTGAATTACTAAAATATGGTTGTAAAAGAGTTGTCACTCTCCTTACTAAATTATACAATAGAATCCTGGATGTTGGAGTACCCCAGGACATGAAACTGGGTTATTTGACACCTATTTTCAAGAAGAGAAACAGAAACTTATGTAGTAATTACAGAAGAATATGTGTAACAAACCCATTTATAAAAAAAATTTAGAAGAATTCTTCGAAGAAGGATTGAAGAACTGTATGAAGGAATTGAGGAGCAGTGTAGATTCATAGCTGGCAGATCATGTACAGATGATATATTTACAATGAGACAGATCTTAGAGAAACAAAGAGAGAAATTGAGAGGTATGGAATCAATATTTATCGACTTGGAAAAGGCTTACAATAGAGTTCCTCGAAAACTACTTTGGAGGGCTTTGAGGATGGCAAATATTGGTGAAGAAATAATCAGTGTTTTTCAAGAGATATATAGTGACCATAAATGTATATCAAGTGTAGACAACAACTATCAAGAAGTTTTTGTGAGTATTAAAGGTCTCTTACAGAGATGCTGTATGTCCCCTAAATTATTAAAGATCTATATTGAGGTTTGTTTCAGAGAATGGTCAGTGAAGTGCAGAAATTTGGGATTACGGATTTGGAATGATTTCGTACACCATTTGCTGTTTGTGGATGATCAAGTCATCTTGGCATAAAATAAGAATGATGTAGCTTATATGTCCTGTGAACTGATCTCAGAATATGACCGTTGGGGACTTAAAATTAACGAAAATAAAACTGAGCACTTGTCCTACGATCCCAGAAACTTCATTGAAATATCTGATGATATTACATACAGACATTTGATGTGGATCAGGAACATCAAACAGATGTCATCCCTCTTTCCATGTTTATAAGTGAGTCACGTAAAAATTCTCATTGGCCGCCACCGGGAATCAAACCCAGGGCTTCCACTGCACCACAGCGGCCTCGAATTCCTCCAGACTCGCATACACTAACTGACAAGCTACTAGGCAGATTGCTTCTTGGAGCCCTGCAGAATGCTGGGGATTCACCAAAGATGGTAATAGCAAGCCACAGCATTGTGCGAGGCTCCAAGAAGCAACCTGCCAAGTAGCTTGTCAATTAGTGTATGCGAGTCTGGAGGAATTAGAGGCCACTGTGGTGCAGTGGAAGCATATCCGGCACATAACTGGAAGACCCTGGGTTTGATTCCCGGTGGCGGCCAATGAGAATTTTTCTGTGACTCACGTATAAACGTGGAAAGAGCGATGACTTCTGTTTGATAATAATATTACATTGAAAACAGTTGAGGAATTTAAATACCTCGGATCCATAATACATCAGGATGGTACATGTCATCATGACATTGATCGGAGAATTGCGGAGGGCAGGAAAGCTCTTTCTGTTTTGAATCCTGTTCTTTGGAGCAGCAATGTCTTTCCAATAGTAAAAAGACATATTTTTATGTGATTGTACAGAGCACCATTTTATATGGTATGGAGACGTGGACATTGAATAAAAGACATCAACAAAGATTATTGGCTACAGAGATGGACTTTTGGAGACATTCTGCAAGAAACCCCAGATGTGAAAAAGTAAGTAATACAAAAATTCGAGATATTATGTGTGTTAAAGTAGATATTATTCAAACTATTGAGATGTAGAGATTGCAATGGTTTGGCCATGTAAGGAAAATGTCATCAGAAAGATTTCCAAAAATTCTGATGGAGTGGGAGGCTCCAGGAAAGAGGGGAAGAGGAAGACCAATGAGAAAATGAATGGAGGAGATTAAGTCAAGTTTAAAAAATAATGGACTGGATGAAGTGATGACCTAGACAGAGAGAAGTGGAGGAAGACCCTGGCAGAACTACATTGATGGAAAAAAAATCCCTACACCAAGAAGGGGTTGTGTTAGATAAACGACAGTTGGTAGGCAGTGAGAGTACATCTGTAAGATGACGTCTATGCAAATTTCGCGCTCGGCGCATATGTGTGGCGCTAGTAGCGCCCTTCGGAACATGCAAAGCAGGTTTGCTGTAAAAACGCGTTGTAACGTTCGTGAGCGTTAGTTATCGTTGAGATTCGACGTAGGGTATTGATGTTAGTCAAGAATGCCTTTAAGAAAACGAAGAAGCCATTATCAACAGCTCACGGAGTTTGAACGAGGTCGTGAAATAGGGCTACAAGAATGTGGATTTTCTTTCCGCAATATTGCAGAACGACTTGGCAGGAATGTAGCTACTGTGCATGATTGTTGGCAGCAGTGGTCAAGGAAAGGTACTGCCTCAAGAAGACCGGGTTCCGGCCGGCCACATGGTACTACTGAGAGGGAAGACTGCCATGTACGGCGTATGACCGTGGCGCATCGTACCGCGTCTGTGGCAGCAATTCGAGCTGCAGTTGCCACCACAGTGACACAACGAACTGTTACAAATCGGTTACTTGAAGGACAGCTCCGAGCCAGACGCCCTGTAGCGTGCATTCCACTTACTCCAAACCACTGCCGTTTGCGACGTCAGTGGTGTCAAGCTAGAGCTCATTGGAGGATGGAGTGGAGATCTGTTGTGTTTTCTGATGAAAGCCTGGGTGCCAGTGATGGCCGTGTGTTGGTTAGAAGGAGGCCAGGTGAGCGCCTGCAACCAACCTGTCTGCGGCCGAGACACACTGGACCTACACCTGGAGTTATGGTCTGGGGAGAAATTTCCTATGACAGCAGGAGCACTCTCGTGGTTATCCCACGCACCCTGACGGCACAGTTGTACGTCGATCTGGTGATTCAACCTGTTGTGCTGCCGTTCATGAACAGCATTCCAGGGGGTGTTTTCCAACAGGATAACGCTCGCCCGCATACCGCTGTTGTAACCCAACATGCTCTACAGAGTGTCGACATGTTGCTGTGGCCTGTTAGATCACCAGATCTTTCACCAATTGAGCCCGTATGGGACATCATTGGACAACAACTCCAGTGTCACCCCCAACCAGCATTAACCGTCCCTGTATTGACCGACCAAGTGCAACAGGCATGGAACTCCATCCCACAAACAGACATCCAGCACCTGTACGACACAATGCATGAACGTTTGCGTGCTTGCATTCAACGTTCTGGCGGTTATACCGGTTATTAATGTACTAGCATTTCACATTTAAAATGGCTCTTCTCGTGCTTACAATGAGCTGTGATTTTGAAACCTTAATTGATTAAATATGTTACTTATACAAATGTATTGCCGCCATTTCATTCCTCTACAACTATTTTTTCGTGGTGTTGGGATTTTTTTCCATCAGTGTATATGGTCAAGAAAATCCACTTGGTAGTGAAAATTACTGATGATGATGAACAGCCCATGCTTCACTGGGCACTAACTGTGTGTGTGTGTGTGTGTGTGTGTGTGTGTGTGTGTGTGTGTGTGTGTGTGTGTGTGTGTGTGTGTGTGTCTATGCTTTACTTGGGGACTAACTTCATTTGCACCTACCCATGCTTTGCTTGGCACCAATCGTATTTGTAATGAAACACTTTGTTTCTTAGAGTGTTCCAAATACTGAGACACATAATAAAAGATCCCATATCACACAATATTTCTGTTGTCAACAAGGCACATTTTCTGTGGAAAATAAACTTCCCTCATACTTTCATGGCATAATGAAAAATGCATAATTTCCACCATTAAAAGTTTTAATGTGAGGTAAGTGAATTCACATTATTAGTGAATTGAAAGCACATCACTATTATAATTTGAAGAATGCACATCATTAATGAACAAACAAAAATACAATTATCACAGAAGTGAATATATTTGCTTTTTTTTTTAATTACAAACTCCATTGCATTTTTATTGAAAAAAAAAGTATTTAGTCACCTTTTCAATGTCAGCTATTTCAGATTCATAAATTTCAGCCACAGTCATGTGATGTTTAGCAGCAATAGTGAATCGACCCTGTGAATAAAAAATATATATATTATCTAAAAGTAATTAATAAAGCACAGTTTAATAACAATCACACACAGAACCAAAGATTGATGAACACACCAGAAAGAAAGAATAAAAATAATTACAGCAATCATGTGAGTTAAGCATATGCTTCAAATTTTCACATTTGGATAGTAAAAAAAAATAAAAAAAATAAATAAATAAACTGCCAGATATGAAATTCAGAAGTGGTCCTGCTTTCATGTTTACTCATTTTCTGTTGAAATACCTTCCTTGCACATACTAAACTAATATCAAATAAAACATTTACAACAGTATAAAGATGTTCAGAGTACTAATTGTGGCCTTTAAAAAAAGTGTAAAACTCTGAATCACAGAAAAAGTCTGATTAGTACTTTATTTGGTTACAGTAAAAATATCTGGTGCCTTAAATCTCAATACAATCAATATTGGTAAAAGCAAGATGAGTCAGCAACAAACATGTGATTAGAACACAACAGCAGTGCAATTTCATGTCTATATCCCACATGCCAATGCAACAAACATTTTACGGTCATTTATGCACAATAGCGATGGGGGGGGGGGTGAAAACTTGATGCAACATGACTTTGATACCCCTGACCTTAACAAATTAACTGAAAGCCAAGCTACTCTGTTCCCCCATGTGTTACAGGACTGTTCCCTGGGTTACACTTGTAAGTGAAAACTTGCTCTTGTGCAGTTGGGTCTTTTGGAAAAGAAGAGATGTCACAAAAATATAGGGGAATAAATTAGAGATGACACTATGAGAAAAGACAAAGACAGCAGATAAAAATAAAGTATTTGAATCACCTTTTCAATGCTATTTTTTTTTTTCAATTTGAACTTAACACACTGAAGAATCACCACAGCTGTCATAATTGCCTAGACAGCTTAAAGGGTGTACAGAGGAGAAAAAGCACCACTGCACATTATATTTACACAGGTATAACAAACACATATTAGATACCTAGACTTGAAATATAGAACTGTTCTACAGAAATATGTGCAACATAAAAAAAAAAAAAAAAAAAATGTACAAAGACTCCCACATGCCAGAAGTAGTGAATGGCTAATTCAAAAACTTGATGTGTGTCAAGGATCAGCATTAAGTCCATTCTTCTTTATTAATATCCTTATACAGGTGTATTTATGCAGGTGAACAAAAAATCAGGAAATATACAATGCATTGAAATCAAATTAAACAAGAAAGATGACACAGAATTTTCGGGTGCAGTAAGCACGTCTTTTGAATCTGTTCTGACGCAAATTAAATTTATCAAAGCTGTTCAAAGTCAATGGAACCGTTATGGAAAACAATAGATCTAACGAAAGAAAGAATATTTTCAATCGGGTTTTTAACCCCTCAGATATTGCTGTAAATGGAATCGTGAGCTTACGAACTCTTAGAAACAGAGATATCGACAAAAATAAGATGTGACTTTACTTCCCCTGGTGGGAAAACCACAAATTATTTTAGGAAGAAAGTATTCTCAAAAGGTTTATGCATATAAGCGGTATCGGTCCAAAAAAAAAAAAAAAATGTCGAGTTTTCAGGAGCCCAGATTTTGTAACAAATACTTCAGAAGCAGAAATTAACACTTATGACCCCCTGGTAGCTAAACCATTCTTTATTAAACATTAGAAATTATGTGAAAAATACTTTCCATCAGGTCTTGTATACGATACAGGAAGAATTTTTCAAATCAGAGCTTTAGGAGCAGAAATAACGCAGAAAACACAATTTACCTTTGTGCCCCCTAGCAGAAAGTCTATGATATACTTGAAATTTTTGAATTTATAGGAAAAACATTTCGCATTGGAAACACTATCCAACAAAGAAGGAATTTTTCAAATCGGACTCGTACAAATAAAGATATGGACAAAAATAAGATATACATCTACGTCCCCTAGCATAGAAGCCATGCATTACTTCAAGAAGAAAATGTTTCTAAAAGGTTTCTCGACATGAGTAGTATCAGTCAACAAACGACTTTTTTTTCAATCGAGATTTTAGAAGCTCATATTATGCTGCAAATACAACAGAAGCGGAAACTAAGACTTACGCCACCTGGTGGCCAAACCATTTCTTACAAAAATTAGAAATTATGTGCAAACGATTTCCCATCAGGAGCTGTATGCGGTGCAGAAAAAAATTTTCAAATCGGAGATTTAGAAGTAGAGATATAGGGAGAAACGCAATTTACATTTACGCCCCCTAGCAGAAAGTCTATGAATTACTTGAAAATTTTGAAATTATATGAACCACATGCCACACTAGAAACACTATCCAACAAAGAAGGAATTTTTCAAATCGGACTCCTACAAGTAGAGATATTGACAAAAATAAGATATACATCTATGCCCCCTGGCGTAGAAACCATGCACTATTTTAAGAAAATGTTTCTAAAAGGTTTGTCAAAATGACTAGTATCGGTCAACAAACAAAGTTTTTTTCAATCGAGAATTTAGCTCATATTTTGTCGCAAATACAACAGAAGCAGAAATTAAAATTTACGCCCCCTGGTGGCCAAACTATTTTTTTACAAAAATTAGAAATTATGTGCAAACGATTTCCCATCAGGAGCTGTATCTGGTGCAGAAAGAATTTTTCAAATCGAAGATTTAGAAGCGGAGATATAGGGGGAAACGCAATTTACCGCTACACCACCTAGTGGAAAGTCTATGAATTACTTGAAAATTTTGAAATTATATGAAAAATATGTCACACGGAAAACACTATCCAACAAAGAAGGAATTTTTCAAATCGGACTCCTAGAAGTAGAGATATTGACAAAAATAAGATGTACAACTACGCCCCTGGTGGAGAAACTGTGCAATATTTTAAGAAGAAAATATTCCGAAAAGGTTTATCGATGTGAGTGGCGTCCACGAAAGAATTTTTTCAATTGATATTTTAGAAGCTCTGATTTTATGGCAAATACGCCCCTGGTGGCCAAAGTATTCTTTACCAAAAATTTGAAATTATATGCAAAAGATTGTGCATCAGGAGATGTATCCACTGAAGAAAACATGTTTCAAATCGGAGTTTTAGAAAAAGAGTTAACGGGAAAAATATAATTTACTTTTATGCCCCCTAGCGGAAAATCTATGCGTAATTTGAAAAAGTAACTATATCTAAAATACTCTTCGACATGAATGGAATCGAAAGATAAGATTTTTTAATTGGATGTTTAGAAGCAAATATGTGGAATAAAACACATTTTTGAATTCGACATCATCTGCATTTACACCCTCTACCCGCAAAATTGTACATCGTAAAAAAAAAAATGAGATAAAGGATCATCATTTGCATATTTCAAGCTTCCGAATGCAAAAAGAATTTTTCAAATTGGACTAATAGTTGCAGAGATATCGTGGGTACCGACGGATGGACAGACAAACCGATAACAGAAGCACAATATTTTTTTACGAAAGACGTGCTAAAAAGATAGCCATTTAAAATACAACTTACTACATGCATTATATAATGCATATAATAATTTATATATTAGGTATATAAATAAGTTTTGAGGGATTTCCATTCGCTGTCGTACTTATTACTGCTTGCATGTATTTTAAGGTGACAACACTGCGATATCGCAGTATGAGACGCCAGCTGTCCGAGGTAATATACGACGTTCGATTGAGGTGCGAAGACGTATTTGTTTTACTCAATGGAAAATGGCAACTTTCGTCCCGACAAAACCGCATTTGCGGGAAGTGTTAGTGCATTACTTTATTGTCAAGAAAAGTGCTGCAGACAGCTATCGCTTAATGTCAGAAATCAATGGTGAACATTCTCCATCCATAATAACATGTGAGTATTGGTTTAGACGATTCAAAAGGAACGATTTTGATGTCAGAGATAAAGAACGTTCTGGACCACCCAAAAAAATTGCTGATGCTGAATTGGAAGCTTTACTCGACGAGGATCTGTGCCAGACCCAAAATGAACTAGCAGCAGCATTAAATGTTAGTCAAGCATGCATTTCACAACATTTAGCTGCCATGGGAATGGTGCAAAAAGAAGGGAATTGGGTTCCACATGCTTTGCAGGAAAGAGACCTTGAACGTCGAAAAACCATTTGCGAATTGCTGCTTCAAAGGCAAAAAAGAAAGTTTTTTGCATCGTATTATTACTGCCGACGATAAATGGATATGGTACAATAACCCTAAATGACAGAAAGCATCGGTGAAGGCAGGTGAACCAGGTCCTTCAACGCCAAAACACAATATCCATGGTTTAAAAGTAATGCTGTGTATCTGGTGGGCCCAGAAAGGTGTGATGCACTATGAACTGCTGAAACCGTCAGAAACTATTACTGGTGATCGGTATCAAACCCAATTAATGCATTTCAAACGAGCTCTCACGCAAAAACGGCCAGAATGGGAGAATAGACACAACAAAGTCATCTTACAGCATGACAACGCAAGACCACATGTTTCTCGACCTGTGAAAAAGTACTTAGAAGGATCCGACTGGGAAGTTCTACACCACCAGCCATATTTGCCAGATATTGCACCATCGGATTACCATTTGTTCTGGTGGATGCAGTTAGCACTTTCTGGAGAACGGTTTAGTTCTTATGAAGACATCAAAAATTGGCTGGACAACTGGATCTCTTCCAAGAAACCGGAATTCTTCCTTCGGGGCATACGTTCACTGCCTGAAAGATGGGGTAAAGTTGTAGCTACAGAGGGAGCATACTTCGATTAATATTAAAATATTGTTTCTGTTCTCCAACAACGTGTTTTGTTCACCTCAAATCCCTCAAAACTTATTTATATACCCTATATATACATATATATATATATATATACTGAAGAGCAAAACTGAAAACTAAGGAAAAACTTTAGAATTTAAAATGAAAGTTGCAAAATAACCTGAAGATCAAAACGTGCAACGCAGCAGTTATGAAAATTCAGAATTCACATTCTATTAAGAAGAGACCTAAGCAAAAAAAAAAAAAATATATTTTTGACTCATACCAAGTACAACATAGAAAAGGTTATGTATCTACCGGTGTGAGTAAAAGGAGAAAAGATAAAAAAATAAAATAAAACAACTGAATGTAGAAAGTGTCGAGAATACTGAGCCTTGGTTTATCAAGGACCTGCAAAAACTCTGCATTTTCTCACTTCCACAAAGACCTAGTTGGAAATGGGTTTCTGCAAGGCCATAGATGCAAGTAACAAGCCCACCAAAAATTGTTTTAAAAAATATATATATATGTCATGACCTCTGCAGAGTTGTATGACCTAGCTCTAGTTACTCAGGAGAACTTGGCATTTCGTTATAGCTGAAAATTATTTCTAATTATTATGTCACTCTCACAGCTTGAGTTCTCTTTAATCTTCTTCTCTCTGTTTAATAGTAACAGATGAAGAGCATGGGTCGGGCCATGAAGGTTATGGATGCAAGCGAAATTGTTAACTAGAGCTAAGTCATACAACTCTGCGGAGGTCATGACATATATTTGTTAAAACAATTTTTGGTGGGCTTGTTACTTGCATCTATGGCCTTGCAGAAACCCATTTCCAACTAGGTCTTTGTGGAAGTGAGAAAATGCAGAGTTTTTGCTGGTCCTTGATAAAGCCAAGGCTCAATATTCTCGACACTTTCTACATTCAGTTGTTTTATTTTATTTTTTTATGTTTTCTCCTTTTACTCACACCGGTAGATACACAACCTTTTCTATGTTGTACTTGGTATGAGTCAAAAATATATATATATTTTTTGCTTAGGTCTCTTCTTAATAGAATATATATATATATATATATATATATATATATACAGGGGTTGTCCAAAATAATGGAAACACCTTGAAACAATAGGTGTTACGCACCTAATATGGTGTGGAAGCACCCTTGGCATTTAAAACTGTTTGAATCCTTCTTGGAATGGATGCATACAAGTCCTGGATGGTGGTAAATGGTATGTTGTACCATTCTTTCTGCAGAAACTGCTCCAATTCCTTGAGAGACGCAGGAGGATGATAACGGGATCACACTCTGTTTTCTAACACAGACCACAGGGGCTCAATGATTTTTAAGTCGGGTGATTGTGCAGGCCAGGGAAGGTGTGCAACTTCATATTCCTCAAATCATGATTGAACAGTTTGATTTCTGTGAATCGAGGCATTATCATCTTGAAAGGTGCAATATCCTGACTGAAACAATGTCTGCACCATTGAATGCACATGGTCTGCCAAAAGAGTGACATAGTCACTGCTAGTGATCCGTCCATGTAAGGTGATAGTGGAACCTGCTGCAAACCACGAGATCATGGCCCAAACCATTACAGAACCGCCCTCATGCTTCACTGTAGGAAGGAGACAGTCTGAGTTGTAGGCTTCTGCGGGGGTTCTCCACACGTAAACGCGTCCTGTGGTGGGGAACAGTGAGAAACTTGATTCATCGGAAAACAAGACATATTTCCAGTGACACGCAGTCCATGTTTTATGTTCCTGGCACCACTGTGGTCTCCGTTTCATATTCACCTGTGACACCAGGGGTTTTGCAATTGTAGCTCTGCCGTAAATATTGTGCTTATGCAATTCCCTTCGCACGGTATGGGTCAACACTGGGTTTTGGAGATGTGCATTAAGCTCAGCAGTCACTTTCATTGCTGTGGTCTTTTTCCTTGCGGTAATAATTCTCTTTAATGTCCTCCTGTCTCTCACAGTAAGTTTGGTTTTCCTTCCACAGTTGTGTCTCGCAGATGATGTTGTACCGTGAACATTGTATGCTGTCATGACCTTCGACATGGTACCTCTCGATACCTCCAATACCTGTGCCACTGTGGTTACAGACGCACCAACTAGACAGGCTCCTACAATCTGCCCTCTTTGGAACTCATTGTGCTTTCACCTGGAATGAAATAATGCTAACACTGATTTACAATGCAATCACACAGACCCTTGAAACTATAAGCAACACTTTTTTACAAAAAAAAAAAAAATGTAGCTACATGTTTGTTTTACCCAAAAAGCAACACATACCAAAGTCACAGTTTTCAGCGAGGTGTTTCCATTATTTTGGACAATCCCCGTATATGAAAAGGTAATTAAAAATGAATGAAGAATGAAAGCTGACTAGAAACATGAATGTGCATAAGCAGCCAACCCATGAAATCAACCAATCGGTGCAGCAGTTTAGTTAAATATAATATGAACATTACACACATTACTAATAAAAGATCTGACAATTTTAATAGTTACAAACTTCTAAATGCTGTTTGAAAGATCGCTTACAGCCGAAGACTTCTAATACCTTAATTATTTCTTTGCTTTCGCACGTCACACTTGCCCTTTTTGCAAACACCATCTAACCGTATTTGTCAAACCTTTGCTTCCAGCATGCAATCCTTGGATTCTCACATTCCTGGTCAGCATTCTCAACATTTGTCGTTTTATTACGATCCTTCAGCAGCTTAGGGAACACTATGGCAGGTTTATGGTTTATGCCAACCTTAGTCATGACTTTAAAAATCTGCTTATTAATGCCGGTGTTCCCCTGATGAGAGCGGCATGTTTGTTTGCATCTGATGTTTACTTCTGCACTTTGTACCTTGGGTACGTCTCTTTTTTGCCGTTTTTTTTTTTTTTTTTTCAATTTTTAGAATCTTGTTTTTAATTTAGGGAATTTGCTGGTGTTTTATTTTGCCCCAGAGTTCATGAATTTTGCATTGGGTTAAGGCATTTGGTCCTTACAGTTTGTTTTCTTCGTGTTTTGAGTTATTTGTTTTGCCATTCGGTGTGTGTTTTTAATTTGTACATTATTACATCTGAGTATATATATCATCATAATTGTCAACCATTATCAAACCACTTCTGGACGAAAGTCTCCCCAAGTTTCTTCCACAACGGTCTGTCTTGTGCCAGTCTCCTCCATGTTATTCCCACATACTTTGGAATTTCATCCACCCATCTTCCATGTGGTCTTCTTCTGGGTCTTTTCCTGTCCCTTGGAATCCAGTCTAAAATTTCAGCTGTCCATCGATGGTCTGTCCTGGCAATATGTCCAGCCCATTGCCATTTCAGGGATTTTACTCTGATCATGAGGTCTTCCACTCTTGTCATTTTTCGGATTCACGAGTTCCTCTTCTTATCTCGGCTGGTTACACCAAGCATGCACCTCTCCATGCTGCTTTGAGTTAACTAAAAGAGACATACAATGGCTGCAGACAAGGTTCACGTCTCTGCACCATGTGTAAGCACTGGAAGGATGCTTTAATCAAACACTTTTTTTTTAAGACATAATGGCATATTGCTTTTGAAAATTATACCGTTTCTTCCAAAAGCTCTCCAGGCAAGTTCTATATGCCAATTAATTTCTTCATCAATGTGACCCTCACTTGATATCTGCTGTCCAAGTAAATATATTGGTTACTTCCAGCTTTTCCCCATCAATCGATAAATCTTCATTTCTTGTAAAAGCATTGTACATCACTTTAGTCTTCTGAAAGTTCATTTTTAATCCCGCTTCTTTACTCTTGTCAGCAAGTTCCTGGATCATACTCTGCAGCTCTGATGGGGTAGTTGCAAAAATGACTACGTCATCAGCAAAAAGAAGGTGAGTTAGATAATCTCCATTAATCATTATCCCTTTGTTTTCCCAGTTCAGTAATTGAAAGCCACTTTCCAATATGGCATTAAAGAGCTTCGGAGATATGGTGTCACCTTGTCTCACTCCCTTTCCAATTTTTATGGGGGCTGTATTCTCAAATAGTCAAATCTTTGCACTTGCATATTCATAGATGTTATTAATATTAATGTATGCATCTTCAATACTGCAGGATTTCAAAGCCATTGTAACTGCTGATGGTTTCACCGAATCAAAGGTCTTTTCATAATCGATAAAAGTCATGCATAATGGAAGTTCATATTCCCTTGCTCTTTCAAGTAGTTCTCTCAGTACGTGGATATGATCTATAGTGCTGTAGCCACTCCTGAATCCAGCTTGTTCTCTCGGTTGAGCCATGTCCAGTGTCGCCTTCAAGCGGTGTGAAAGAACTTTAGTGAAGATTTTATAAACCACTGATAGGAGGCTGATAGGTCTGTAGTTCCTGAGATCCTCAATGTCATTTTTTTTATGTAGCAGGATCATTGTAGCATTGTTCCAATCCTCAGGAATATTCCCTTCATTAAGGCATCGAGTGAAAACTTGGGCAAGTACTGTTTCAATTTCTTCACTTGCTTCTTGTATGATGTCTACGGTAATTCCATCTTCTCCTGGAACTTTTCCCTGCTTCATGTTCTTGATTGCATGTGCAACTTCTGCTGGGAGGACTGGAATAAATCTGGTACCTTTTGTAATGTCTGGAGTACATGCATCATACCTTTCATACAGTTTTGAGTAGAAATCTTTCACTCTTGTCAAAATTTCACCTCTATTTTTTGTTACAGAACCATCTTTTCTCACAGCCATAATCTGTTTTCTTTCCTTACTCAGAAGTCCCTTTGCTCTCTTCAGGCTTTGGTTGTTTTCAATTACTTTCCTCACTAGTTCACAGTTGAATTTCCTTACATCTTCAGTGATACTTTTTCGTACCGTCTTGCATAGCTCTATATATTCTACTTTGGAAGTCACATCTCCTTTAGTTGTCCTCATCTCTCTTCTTTTTTGCATCTGAAGTTTAGTTTTTCCTGATAACTTGTTAGTATGCAACTTGTTCTTAGTACCAGCTATTTTTGTTGCTGTTTCCATAAGAGCCTTGATTAGTTTTCTGTTAACTTCAGAGATGTCCACTTCTTCCAATGTTAGACCTTTTACAGCAGAGAATCTGTTCCTCAGTTCCAATTTGAAGGTATTATGATGTTTTTTAAGGTTTGTCATGTCAATACACTTTGTTTGTGTAATGAGCTTTTCACGCTCGAGTTTAGCATTGAGGTGCATCTTACCATTCTATGGTCACTACCTGTGTTGAACTTGTTTAGCACACCGCAGTCTTCCATGACAAATTTCTTGTTACACATAATAAAATCAATTTCACTTGTTAATCCATTGGGATGCCTCCATGTCCATTTCCTTTGCGGCCTTTTCTTGAAAAAGGAGTTTATGATGAAAAACCCTTCTGCCTCTGCAAATTCTATGAGAGTATTTCCATGCTGGTTTCTGTTGTCGTGACTGAATTTACCTACTGAAGTTTCATTCTGTTGCCCTAGTTTCGCATGGAAATCTCCCATAATGATCTTCAAAAGCTGCTTGCCTTTATTATTTAGATGATGAATTTCCTCGTAAAATTCTTGTCCTGACAGTCCCACGTTTCAAAATTTTGTTTGGAAGAGGCGGTGAAGTGAGGGAATAGTGGCCAGGTTCGTTTACTTCTCAGCCCTGACCAGACAAGCAAAATTTAACAGAAAGGGGAATAATAGGCATTAAACTTCTTTTCTCTCTCTCTCTCTCTCTCTCTCTCTCTCTCTCTCTCTCTCTCTCTCTTGGATTAATTTACTTTAGTAAGTTAAATAAATAAAAAAAAAGGCGAGCAAAAGAAGTCACCATCAACCCGTTTAGAAAACAAAATTATTTGCTATTAATCACGAAATGAAGAGAAAGCGTTTCTGTAAATTTGTGAAAAAAAAAGCTCAAAATCTTTCTTTTAGAATCCACCATTTTTGGGAAAGTTTAAGTGTCTCAAAAAACGTGTCACCAGGAAGTTCTCTTAAGCCAGAGATGTTCTATTTTTAGAACGGGGTCACAACAGCATGCAGGTTACATGGTTCTCTACGCTGAAGGTCAAAGGTTGCTTCCTCAGCTGAAAGTCAAGGGCCATGAGGTCAGTCAGAGTTTTGGCGCGAACTCTTAGCCAATGGCCAGCGAAACCGTTGGTTACTAGGGGAAGTTTTAGCCAATGAGGGGTCAGCAGTTTCAAGCACCCCAGCTTCAGTTTGAGAAATTGTCACACTTTCTCTTTTGTCTCTGCTCTTGCTGGCTTGCAGTGAAAGTGGAAGGCGAATTTTCTCCTCGCCTTTTTGGCGGGGAGGGGACAATCAGAAAGAAATGCACAGGGGTCTGTTGGCCCAGTATCGTTGTAAAAGCTGGGGCGATGTCGTAGAGAGGGCCCAGCTAAAGGCAACGCTACTGCCCACCTACAAGTTGAGGACCAGAAATTAAAACTTTTTCACCACCACTTTTGTCATTTAAAGTCAGACGACTCATCGGACAAATGGAGAGAAAAAAAGAAAAACTTCTAGCAGGGGAGCGCCATATACAGCTGCTAAACTTACTCCCTCGATTGACTCAAGCAAGTTCCTCCAGGCACTGGGAATTCCGGCAAAGCCTATTATGGACAGTTTTGTGAACGACATCTTTGCGCCTTTAACACATCTTTGCGCCTTTAACTGCTGAATTGTCGAGCCTGGCCCACTACTGACTACAACAAGGGGTCCACCATCACCCACAGGGAAATCCAAAATGTCTTTTTCCTGTTGAGTTGGCCAAGCACACTGTGTCAGAAAAAAAAAAAAAAAACTTTTGGATGTGAAAAATCAACCGGGACAGTGGTGCTCTCTCAAGGAGAGGCTGTTTTTATTATTTTTTTTTTTAATTATTCGGCTGTGAAACTTTTTTATTGTTATTCGGCGGTTAGGGTGCTCAAGAGTTGTTGCTGCCCCAATCCTAAAGGTAATTTCTTTTTTCTTGGCATTTTTAAAAAATATTATGTTGTGGTTTCTTTAAAATTATTTAACGAGTGGGCTTTGCAGTGGGGCAATATAGTTCAATTATATGTTTCTGGTATCATTTTTCGAGGCTAGCTGAGCATGGGAAACTCCAGTCATTATTTTTTTTTATTCCTTGAGCTAAGCTATAAATGGATGTAATGTTTTTCTTGTAAAGAGACTAATATCATAATTGTGTTATAAGCTATTTTGAAAAAGCAACTCCTCAAACCAGTTATTATTATAATTACTATTATTATTATTATTATTATTGAAATTTAACTCTTTGGTGCTTGGTAAATTTTAATATATAAATTGCACTTGGTAGTGATAATCATAAAGTAAGAGACTTGCAGTAAGTTTTTTTTTTTGTCTTAAAGGCAGGATATGGTGATTTTTTAAGTTTGGCAAGTAATGGGTGTAAAATTGTTTGTACCATTTAGTAGTAATTGTGACTAGAGACCATATCAGCAAATGGATGTGAAAGTGGATTTTCATGAGGGAAGGATATCAAAAGAAGGCATACTTTGACTAAAGGGGGGCATATGTCTAGTGTGGTGGAGGAGTTATAATGCCACCCTTTGCCTACCCAGCTCGGGGTATAGGTCTGATGAATTCACAACTCATTCACACCTCCAGCCTGAACATTGATTTTTTTCTTTCTGAGTGAAAATTTGGTCTCGAAGGAAGAGGATTTGAGAATCTGATTTGCATAAGGGGGAGGATATCAAAGAAGGTATGCAAGCAGACTAGGACTGTCTGAAAGTGAGGCCTGTTCATTACCTGCGTACAGTGAGATTTCTTTGCAAGGGTTATGATTTCTGGAAGTATAGAGTGCTTTGAGAGTGATAGTGATTTCTGAAAATAGAGAGCACTTCAGGAGGTGATAAGGATTTCTGGAAATAGATATATGTGTTTTCTGGAAAGTGAGATTTATGTGGAGTTTTTCCAGAGATAATGTGAGTTTTCAGATAGTTTTTCTCTGGGAGATAGATGAGTGCCTGGAGTGAGAATTGGGGGGGGGGGGGCAAGAGATCTCTTGCAGGAGAGTTTTCCTTACGTGGACATACTTTGGGTACTGAAAGGGTCCTTATGAAGATGAATTGGGGGATTCGTCTTCGGCCCCGAGTAAAACCGTCGGCCAGTAAGGAGCAGCTCCTGTCAAGTGGCGTACGAGGGTTGTCCCAAGCAAGGAAAGAAATTACAGGGTAATGGGTCACACATATTGGCTTTCCATTTCGTTGCATAGGCTTGGATTGGCTTCACGACCCAATTTCTAGCCTTTAGCCTGATTAATATTTTCTTCGAGATGTAAATCTTATTTTCGAAGAAAAGTAAGTCTGATAACTGAGATGTTTTGCCTACCCATTACCTCAGTGGCTTACCACATGAGTTGGAAAAAAATTGCTAAAAACTTACGTGGTACAGGTTTGACTTTTTTGCTTAATTTGTTTATAAATTGCTGGTCAGAATTAGTGGTGTAATTTTAAATTGTTATAAGCAGTGGGAGTGCAGATACGTATGAATTTGCGTCCAGGAGTGTTGAGAGTTAGTGTTTGCCTTTTATTTACATGGTGGGATATTCAGTACTCAGAGCGAGTTTGTATAGTGAAGTATTTTTGAATTTTTCCAGATGATAGGGTGAATTTTAGGTATATTTGTCAGCATTATTGTGTAATGATAACTTTTGAGGTAATTGAGTAAGGTAATTAGTGCAGTATGTTTAGTAGAGTGATTTTGTATCAAGTAATGCAAGTATGTTGAGTATATTTAATTGTAAGGTAAATATTCCAGGGGAGTGTGGAACCATTTAGTAACGTAACTTTTATTAGTGAATTTTGGTCAGTGGTTGTGATCTATAAAATTAATGTGTTAATAAATCTGGTTTGAGGGGGTTGTTCGAGAAAGTAAATGAAATATGTATTGTTCACACTTTGAGCCATAAATTAATGGCTGCGAGAGAGAGAGAAATAACACTTCAGATATCAGAACCAATCCACAATGTTAAGTCCTACTGTATCATCAGTCAAGTGTTTGTGTTTCGCAAAGCAATATTTTTCTTTGTAAATGATGTGAAATTGAGCTACCCGAAAGGGACAAGCTAGATTTTTTTCTTATAGCATAAAGTTCAATACACTGTTGTATCAGTTTAACTTGAATTGAATGAGATTGTCTGCTTAATGTGAAAGTTTTAAATTGAAGGTACAGAATTGTTATTCACTAGCAGACATATTTGTTTTTCCCTTTCTGAATCAGAAGTACATTAGTTGTGGGTTATGTTGATTTTAATTGAAATAAGGCCGAAGCTCCAAGTTGTGTTTTTGAGCAACAGATGCTGGTTTTTCTTGTTCTGTTTGATGGTTAAGTTTTTAAAATATATGCAGGCCAAGTGGCCTTTCAAAAACCCAAACCTTGTGCAGTGAAGAATTAGTTCACACAGTTGAAGTTCATCGCAGGGTCACATGCTAATCCACCTTAGCTTGCCCAAGGCCAGAAACGACCCTGGAAGTTTGTTTATTTAATTAATGCATTTTGTCCTAACCACAAATTTTATCATCACAGCCTCCTAAAGTTATTACACGTGTACATTGTATACCATCTAAATTTTAGTGTTTACAAATTTGGTACACATGTAAACAATAATTACGTATTTTACACTTGCAGGAGCCTCAATGCCTCAACTTATCGTATATTCAAACAACGCAAACCTTCACTAATAACTTTTGGGAACTTTCAAACATCAGAGTTGCATTTTATTTATATTTTCATTTATCATGGCCTTAAGATAATTGCATTTACTTTTTGTTTCGAAATGCATCCACCCATCTCCCAAATTTTAATTTTCACCTAAATTCAACTTTTACCATAATTTTGATTTGCATAAGTTTAAATAGTAATTACCCACACCTAGCCTTGTCTTGTCATTCTCACCATAACACTAGTATTATATCTGTTTAAAATAATAATTAAAAAAAACATAAAATAAAATCTTAATTTTGTTCAATGTTAGCCTTGCAAACCTGTGGTGTTTCAATACTAAACTAAAATTTTCATTTGCTGATATCTTTGTTTCCCTTCTCATTTCTTTATTATCGCTTTTTCTTTTTAATACCCTTGGATGACAATTTTATCCATCATGAATGCATGACAGCTTTCACTATTTTAGACAAAAGATGAACAGTGTAACTTTGAAAATATAAATACTTTTGAACACCATGCATCAATTTTTAGAAATTTTTCAGCTTCGTCACTTTCGTTTTCTGACCCCCCCATTTATCAAACTGAAATGCAAAACTTTGGGGGGGGGGGGTATTTAAGAATACAGGATACAGTTCTGATCATCGTTGGGGGAAAAAATTACAGTTACGGGGAAACCTCTGCTACGTTCGATTTCCATTTTCGGACATTATCCCTCCATTTTTAAGTTGAAATACAAATATTTATGAAATAAAATGACATTTAACAACAATACTAGGCAGAGGAAACAACACGTGAAAAATAAAATTACGATTACGGGAGAAATCTTTACTACGTCTAACTTCAGTTTCTGAAAGTTTTGAAAGACGAAACTTCCTCTTTCGAAAGTTTAGAAAGTTTCAGGCGGAAAACATCCTCCACCACTACTAATTGCCCCAAAATTTCTATTCAGTTTTCCATCGATCTCGTGGATAACCGAAATTATGATGGAAAAGGAGAAATTCCTCGAAGCCGTCGCACTTTCATGCCTAAAAGATTACAGCAAAATTTTTTCGCCCTCGAATTTCCATTTTCGGAAATTTTTCCTCCATTTTCAAACTGAAATACAAATATTTACGGAATAAAATGATATAAAACAACAATACTGGACAAAGGCAACATCACAGGAAAAACAAATTATGATTACGGAAAAAATCTTTATTTCGTTTTTTCCGTCTCTGAAAGTCGAAATACCGTCCCGACGCGTATTTTACAAATTGGTAAAATTCTTCGATGAGCAGTTTTACGCTCCGAGAAAAATTCACAATATGAATTTTTACAAGTCGAGAAAAATATTCGAAGTGTATTTTTACGCACTGAGAAAAATTACTGCCGCATACTTTTACGCGGCGCGAAAAATTCCCGATGCATATTTTAACTAGTTAGTAAAATTTCGATGCCCACTAGACGCGTAATTAGAATACTCCTTTTGGAGAACTCTGGTCGGCACGTCATTTCAGCACTCCTGTTACAGTGCCTATTTAAGAGGATGGTTGCAGGGGATTGAAATATTTCCCATTGAGCAATCAAAATTAAAAAAATCCATAAAAAAAGACTTCTATCTGTAAATCAGTAAAATTAAGCAGAAATCCGTAAAATTTGGCAAGTATGCAACATCCATACCCCACTGCGATTCGAACCCGGACCCATTTCGGACAATTTGTCGGAAGCAGGCGCTCAGTTTCACAACTTTATTATAGAGCAAAGACAATAACAGCTAATATGTAAAGAAGAAGCAAATTGCCAAAGATATGACATAAAATAAAACATTAAAAGCTGCGAAAGTGGCGTAATGCAAAAGGAAAAAATCTCCCACAAAAAGTAAGCGAAAGGAATGAGAGAAAAAAAATTCACAAACTAAGTGTACACAAAATGCCACAATAGAAGATAAAACAATTAAAGCTGACAATAACAGACTCGCAATTAGAGATGAACAAAGAAGCACATTAATCTTCTACAAAATGCGACGAAGAAGGGAAAAGAGACAAACATGGTGCAAAACAAGAAATAAAAATCTCCACAGTAAAGCAAAACTGAAAAGCACTCCACAAAACTCAAGAAATCATAAACAGAGCTGGCAGCTAAGAGCAGGAAAATGTGAAAAGATAAGTAGGTCACAGCTGGCGCGCAAGTGTGTTTGTAACCAATATGAAACACCACTGCGCCACCGGGTGGGGCTTTCTTTTTGCAGATATGAGGAGAGGAAAAGTACGATACTGACGACTGTAAATGCTGTCTTACATCGACGCAGAAAGAAAAAGATTTCACAAGCGGTTCAAAATCTTTTTCTTCTGCATCGATCATTTCGACCATCGTAATGGCTAATTATCAGGCGAATTTGACATTTATCCGGAGGGCAGGAGGAATAGCTGAAAATCCGGAGAGTTGGCATGTCTGTATTTTACTAAATATCGTACATAGACGGCGAGGTTTTCATTTCATTTGATATATTGGGCAAAGTCATTCTTTTATCGTTATATACTTCAAAATGTTCTTAAAAGTGACTTTTGGTAGGCTCGCAAATACTATGGTACTTTTCTATGGAATTTTCCACATTAACATCACCAACTTACCCAGTAGCATGCAAAGCTTCTGGCAAAGCACAAAACTGCATCTCAGAAAATTTCGAGGAGGAAATTTTTATAACACCGGGATCTAGTGATAAGCCATGAACAAATTTTGTATTTAATTGGGGATTTTTCTTCAAATTATTTGACCACAGAAACAACCAACTTGAGGCATCGAAGACAAAATTGCATCCTAATGTTTTTGTTTATGGTAACTATTGACAAAAGGCACTTACACTGAAATCCAACATTTACATCTTCTGGAAATATTTAATTTTTGTTTGTGATAAGGTTGACAGACACCAATTTTTGAACTGAAGAACATTTCTTCAAAATATCTGACTTAACACACCTACTCATTAAACTTTGTAATAAATTATGAACATCTTATATAAAAAAGGTGAATTTTTCTCAGCAGTTTGAAATTTACAGAGAAATGACATCAAATTTAAAGTGATATTATCACTCTTAAATAGATTAGAAAGATTTGAATAAATTTATAACACCAACTTTTTTACAGATATAGATGATTTTTGTTAGTTTACGAGTTTTATTTACACTTTTCCCTTTTGATCTTTCACCAATTTCCTGACTTTCTAAGCATTTTCCCGAGATCCCCTGGCCAAAATCTGTTTCCCCGACTTTCCAGAATTTATGAACCCTGTACAATAGAATGTAGATGGTCCAAGATAAAATAAATGCCCCAAGTGATGGGGGGGCTAGTTTGTTTATAACGAGGAGTTAATCAACTTAACAAGATATTGGAACTCTAAAAGCTAAAGCTGTATTTGAAATTTCTAGTTGCCACTGGATATCCTTCCTCCTCCCTAGCATCCCTGGGTAATGGGCCTTTGGCTAGCATTGAGCCATCTGCAATCAGGTCATCTTTATGTTTTTACAGAATGACCGAAAATTCTCATTTTTCATATAGTAACTAGCAGAACTTTAAATTTTAGATGCCAGAAAACTTTATACTAGATCAGTTTTTATTGTATCTAGGAAAAAATACATATTTGTTACTTAAAACACTCAGATGTTTTTGAGTTATGAAATGTACACGAAACATGCAATAAACAATAATTAAGAATTTTAGGCAAAGAACCAAAGAAAGACGATAGCCTAACAATTCAGTTAAGCGTTTCCCATTGCATTAATTATTTTGGTTAGCAATGTTAAATAAAATTAATTTAAAAAGTGAATGGGGAAATTAACTTGAGCATCAGGCCTATTTTAGTCAAAGATTTGATATAAGAAAAAGCCCACCTGGCCCGTGCTCATCCCTAGTGTACAGATGATGTGGTGCTTTGTAACAAGAACAAAACGAAAAGCAACAGTTACACAACAAAATTAAAAGATAGAGGGCTGAAAAGATATGGGTAAAAAACAAGGGAACAGCTGTAATGGAAAAGATGATGATAGATATGCTGATACCAATATCCTGGAAGAAGTGAAAAGAATAACAAAATTTAAATACATACCTACAATTAGTGCTGGATGAAGACAGAAGTGTGAAAGGATGAGATAATAGCATAGTGATGCCAAGTTGGATTAACCGGAGGGAGACATCAAAGTATACCGTATGATAGAAGAATACCAATGATGCTAAAAATTAAAATTTTCAAGCATATAATAGGATCCACAATGCTTCACAACATTGTGACTAGGCTGAACACATGGAAAACAAACTAAAGGTTGTGAAATGAAGATGCTGAAATGTACAAGCAGTGTCAACAGAAAGAATAGAGTTGGGAACAAGAGGCTGAAAACAACAGTTAAAGTAACAGATTTTAAAGGATGTTTAAGAAGTAATATTACTTGTAACGTACATACACAGAGAAAGAATGTGAGATTCGTGGGATTTTTCAGTTATGAATATGAAACCACCAGTAAATCAGAGCAAAGATCCCAGAAGAGATGATATTATAGCAGAACTGGGTGTAAGAAGGAAGATCCACAACAGTAATTCCACCTAACTGTGGCACTATTAACGCTAAAAGAAAACCATTAAAAAAGGCCACTGGTGGACAAATATTCTTTTACATAACTAATAAATAAAAAGACAAGCTGAGGTTATGCAATAAGCACATGTAGAGCCTAATTTCAATTAGAACTACTTAGAGCTTGGTACCATAACTTCTTTTGCAATAGAGCCAAGTTTCCAGTTACATCTAAAACTCATTGGATCTTGGCTGTTTTATTGACATTTTAGAGCTCTAGTACTTGAGAGGGAGAGTTTCAGAAATCTGTATTCCAGTGTACCACATCCCATGAACACAGATGCATACAAATAGAGATGTGCACATATGGATATGGCAAGACATTAGTGTCACATATTAATATTTACAGGTTACCACATACATATACTCCTGCACATGAGGTGAACTGCAATTATGATTCAAGTTTATAAGTGTGAGAAAAAAAAAAACAAAAAAAAAAAACACTAATAGTGTAAATGCTTTGTCCCATATTATCAGACATCATAATTTTTTAAATCATAAAACATATAAATTAATTATAGTCCCACACATCAGTTTTGCATACCAAGTATTCCAGAAAGCCAAAACTAGAGGTAGCTTACCATGTCAGTGTAAAACTCGATTGCTTTGGTTATGCACTTAATAGCCTCTGAAAAATAAAGTAAAAATACATAATTACTTTTGTCTATATAAAAAGTTATCAAATATAAATAAAAGCACATAGTTTGTAGTAAGACAAAGTAATGATCTACATGCCAGCCATATGCTTTTGAGATTAAATCTTCATCACCCTCGATGGCATTTTTTCTGAACAGGTGACCTGGATGCCTATCATCTAAATGGAAGATTTGTTGCTACAAGGAGACTAGAAAAGCCTTGACTGCTGTAATTTGGAAGTACTGTATTTTCCTTCATATGGACCACAGCAGCATATAATTTGCAGATCATGAAATTCAGGAAAAATATATATATATATATATATATATATATATATATATATATATATGGGATGTAAGGTCAAGTGATGCGTAACATCACAGCCTCTCCTTGACAAATGTCAACCCCGCCTTCTCGTGGTGCATCCTGTTCCCACTAAAGGGGCTCTGACGACCGCAAATAGCGGTATAACTATAACATCGGGATTAGAGGAAATGCTATCCCACACTCACCAACCCGCTTGGCCAGCGTGGTGAGTTATGGCCAAACCCCTCCAAAATGATTCCACAACTTAAATCTTGGCCCTCAGTCTCCGGCAGCTGGAATGTACCTGGCCAAGGCAGCGGCCAGTGCGACATGAAGGCAGAGGGTGCTAAGAATCCCCGGAGGACCGGACTAGGCTGCCATCTGATGCTGACCTTGGCTACTTACAATGGACGCTCCCTATCTTCTGATTCAAGGCTTCTTGAATTGGAAGAGGAACTACAAAGGATCAAGTGGGACATCGTGGGGCTAAGTGAGGTAAGGAGAAAAGGAGAAGATCTCATTGAACTGAAAAGTGGACATCTCTTCTACTATCGTGGGACAGATACTGGCAGAACTAGTGGTGTTGGATTTATAATAAACAAGAAACTGAAGAATAAAGTTGTAGAAGTTGAAAGTTCCTCTGACAGAGCTGCACGACTTGTTATCCAACTCTCGAAAAGATACCAGGCTCAGATTATTCAAACTTATGCACCCACCACAAGTCATCCTGAAGAAGAAATTGAAGAATTTTATGAGGAAATTTGTCATCTAAATAATAAAGGTAAGCAGCACTTGAAAATAATTATGGGAGATTTCAATGCAAAAATAGGGCAACGGCAACAGAATGAAACTTCAGTAGGTAAATTCGGTCACGGCAACAGAAACCAGCGTGGAAATACTCTCGTTGAGTTTGCAGAGGCAGAAGGGTTTTTCATCTTGAACTCCTTCTTCAAGAAAAAGCCACACAGGAAATGGACATGGAGACATCCAAATGGGACGACAAGTGAAATTGATTTTATTATGTGTAACAAAAAATTCGTCATAGAAGACTGCAGTGTGCTGAACAAGTTCAACACAGGTAGTGACCATAGATTGGTGAGATGTAAGATGCACCTCAACACTAAACTGGAACGTGGCAAGCTCATAAGACAAACAAAATCTATTGACATAACCAACCTTAAAAACACCATAATACCTTCAAGTTAGAACTGAAGAACAGGTTCTCTGCTTTAAAAGGCCTAACATCGGAAGAAGTGGACATCTCTGAAGTTAACAGAAAAGTAACCAAAGCTCGTATGGAAACAGCAACAAAATTAGCTGGGTCTAAGAACAAGTTGCATGTGAACAAATTATCAGGAAAAACCAAAATGTTGATGCAAAAAAGAAGAGAGATGAGGACAACTAAAGAAGATGTGACTTCCAAAGTGGAATATATAGAGCTATGCAAGACAGTAAGAAAAAGTATCACTGAAGACGTAAGAAAATTCAACTGTGAACTAGTGAGGAAAGCAATTGAAAACAACCAAAGCCTAAAGATAGCAAAGGGACATCTCAGTAAGGGAAGAAAACAGATTATGGCACTGAGAAAAGAAGATGGTTCTGTAACAAGAAATAGAGGCGAAATTTTGACAAGAGTGAAAGATTTCTACTCCAAATTATATGAAAGGGATGATATATGCACTCCAGACATCATGAAAGATACCAGTACCAGAGTTCCTCCAGTCCTTCCAGCAGAAGTTGCACATGCAATCAAGAACATGAAGCGAGGAAAAGCTCCTGGAGAAGATGGAATTACTGTAGACATCATACAAGAAGCAAGTGGAGAAATCGAAACAGTACTCGCCCAAATTTTCACTCGATGCCTTAATGAAGGAAAGATTCCTGAGGATTGGAACACCGCTACAATGATCCTGCTACATAAGAAAGGTGACATTGAGGATCTCGGAAACTACAGACCTATCAGCCTCCTATCAGTAGTTTATAAAATCTTCACTAAAGTTCTTTCACACCGCTTGAAGGTAACACTGGACATGGCTCAACCGAGAGAACAAGCTGGATTCAGGAGTGGCTACAGCACAATAGATCATATCCACGTGCTGAGAGAACTAATTGAAAGAGCGAGGGAATATGAGCTTCCATTGTGCATGGCTTTTATCGATTATGAAAAAGCCTTTGATTCGGTGAAACCATCAGCAGTTACAATGGCTCTGAAAACCTGCGGTATTGAAGATGCATACATTAATATTATTAATAACATCTATGAAAATGCAAGTGCAAAGATTAGGCTGTTTGAAAATACAACACACGTAAAAATTGGAAAGGGAGTGAGACAAGGCGACACCATATCTCCGAAGCTCTTTAATGCCACATTGGAGGGTGTTTTTCAGTCGCTGAGCTGGGAAAACAAGGGGATAAAGATTAATGGAGATTATCTAACCCACCTTCGTTTTGCTGATGACGTAGTCATTTTTGCAACTACCCCATCAGAGCTGCAGAGTATGATCCAGGAACTTGCTGACAAGAGTAAAGAAGTGGGATTAAAAATGAACTTTCAGAAGACAAAAGTGATGTTCAATGCTTTTACAAGAAATGAAGATTTATCGATTGATGGAGAAAAGCTGGAGATAACAGATACGTACGTTTATCTTGGACAGCAGATATCAAGTGAGGGTCACATTGATGAAGAAATTAATCGGCGTACAAAACTTGCCTGGAGAGCTTTTGGAAGAAACAGCATAATTTTCAAGAGCAATATGCCATTATGTCTTAAAAGAAAAGTGTTTGATCAATGCATCCTTCCAGTGCTTACGTATGGTGCAGAGACGTGGACCTTAACTAAAAGAGACATACAAAGGCTGCAGACAACTCAAAGAGGCATGGAGAGGTGCATACTTGGTGTAACCAGGAGAGATAAGAAGAGGAACTCGTGGATCCGAAAAATGACAAGAGTGGAAGACATCATGATCAGAGTTAAATCCCTGAAATGGCAATGGGCTGGACATACTACCAGAAGGACAGATCATCGATGGACAGCCGAAATTTTAGATTGGATTCCAAGGGACAGGAAAAGACCCAGAAGAAGACCACATGGGAGATGGGTGGATGAAATTCGAAAGTATGCAGGGATGACATGGAGGAGACTGGCACAAGACAGACCGTTGTGGAGGAAACTTGGGGAGACCTTCGTCCAGCAGTGGATTGATAATGGTTGACAATGATGATGATGATGATATATCCTGCATACTTTCGAATTTCATCCACCCATCTTCCATGTGGTCTTCTTCTGGGTCTTTTCCTGTCCCTTGGAATCCAATCTAAAATTTCGGCTGTCCATCGATGGTCTGTTCTTCTGGCAGTATGTCCAGCCCATTGCCATTTCAGGGATTTAACTCTGATCATGATGTCTTCTACTCTTGTCATTTTTCGGATCCACGTGTTCCTCTTCTTATCTCTCCTGGTTACACCAAGCATGCACCTCTCCATGCTTCTTTGAGTTGTCTGCAGCCTTTGTATGTCTCTTTTAGCTAAGGTCCACGTCTCTGCACCATACGTAAGCACTGGAAGGATGCATTGATCAAACACTTTTCTTTTAAGACATAATGGCATATTGCTCTTGAAAATTATGCTGTTTCTTCCAAAAGCTCTCCAGGCAAGTTTTGTACGTCGATTAATTTCTTCACCAATGTGACCCTCACTTGATATCTGCTGTCCAAGATAAACGTACGTGTCTGTTATCTCCAGCTTTTCTCCATCAATCGATAAATCTTCATTTCTTGTAAAAGCATTGTACATCTCTTTTGTCTTCTGAAAGTTCATTTTTAATCCCACTTCTTTACTCTTGTCAGCAAGTTCCTGGATCATACTCTGTAGCTCTGATGGGGTAGTTGCAAAAATGACTACGTCATCAGCAAAACGAAGGTGGGTTAGATAATCTCCATTAATCTTTATCCCTTTGTTTTCCCAGTTCAGTGATTGAAAGACATTTTCCAATGTGGCATTAAAGAGCTTCGGAGATATGGTGTCACCTTGTCTCACTCCTTTTCCAATTTTTACGTGTGTTGTATTTTCAAACAGCCGAATCTTTGCACTTGCATTTTCATAGATGTTATTAATAATATTAATGTATGCATCTTCAATACCGCAGGATTTCAGAGCCATTGCAACTGCTGATGGTTCCACCGAATCAAAGGCTTTTTCATAATCGATAAAAGCCATGCACAATGGAAGTTCATATTCCTCGCTCTTTCAATTAGTTCTCTCAGTACGTGGATATGATCTATTGTGCTGTAGCCACTCCTGAATCCAGCTTGTTCTCTCGGTTGAGCCATGTCCAGTGTCACCTTCAAGCGGTGTGAAAGAACTTTAGTGAAGATTTTATAAACCACTGATAGGAGGCTGATAGGTCTGTAGTTCCCGAGATCCTCAATGTCACCTTTTTTATGTAGCAAGATCATTGTAGCGTTGTTCCAATCCTCAGGAATTTTCCCTTCATTAAGGCATCGAGTGAAAATTTGGGCGAGTACTGTTTCGATTTCTCCACTTGCTTCTTGTATGATGTCTACAGTAATTCCATCTTCTCCTGGAGCTTTTCCCCGCTTCATGTTCTTGATTGCATGTGCAACTTCTGCTGGAAGGACTGGAAGAACTCTGGTACTGGTACCTTTCATGATGTCTGGAGTACATGTATCATCCCTTTCATATAATTTGGAGTAGAAATCTTTCACTCTTGTCAAAATTTCGCCTCTATTTCTTGTTACAGAACCATCTTCTTTTCTCAGTGCCATAATCTGTTTTTTCCCCTTACTGAGATGTCCCTTTGCTATCTTTAGGCTTTGGTTGTTTTCAATTGCTTTCCTTACTAGTTCACAGTTGAATTTCCTTACGTCTTCAGTGATACTTTTTCGTACTGTCCTGCATAGCTCTATATATTCCACTTTGGAAGTAACATCTTCTTTAGTTGTCCTCATCACTCTTCTTTTTGCATCAACATTTTGGTTTTTCCTGATAATTTGTTCACATGCAATTTGTTCTTAGACCCAGCTAATTTTGTTGCTGTTTCCATAAGAGCTTTGGTTACTTTTCTGTTAACTTCAGAAATATCCACTTCTTCCGATGTTAGGCCTTCTAAAGCAGAGAATCTGTTCTTCAGTTCCAATTTGAAGGTATTATGGTGTTTTTTAAGGTTGGTTATGTCAATACATTTTGTTTGTCTTATGAGCTTACTACGTTCGAGTTTAGTGTTGAGGTGCATCTTACATCTCACCAATCTATGGTCACTGCCTGTGTTGAACTTGTTTAGCACACTGCAGTCTTCTATGACGAATTTTTTGTTACACATAATAAAATCAATTTCACTTGTCGTCCCATTTGGATGTCTCCATGTCCATTTCCTGTGTGGCTTTTTCTTGAAAAAGGAGTTCAAGATGAAAAACCCTTCTGCCTCTGCAAACTCTACGAGAGTATTTCCACGCTGGTTTCTGTTGCCGTGACCGAATTTACCTACTGAAGTTTCATTCTGTTGCCGTTGCCCTATTTTTGCATTGAAATCTCCCATAATTATCTTCAAGTGCTGCTTACCTTTATTATTTAGATCACGAATTCCCTCATAAAATTTTTCAATTTCTTCTTCAGCATGACTTGTGGTGGGTGCATAAGTTTGAATAATCTGAGCCTGGTATCTTCTCAAGAGTTGGATAATGAGTCGTGCAGCTCTGTCAGAGGAACTTTCAACTTCTACAACTTTATCCTTCAGTTTCTTGTTTATTATAAATCCAACACCACTAGTTCTGCCAGTATCTGTCCCACGATAGTAGAAGAGATGTCCACTTTTCAGTTCAATGAGATCTTCTAATTTTCTCCTTACCTCACTTAGCCCGACGATGTCGCACTTGATCCTTTGTAGTTCCTCTTCCAATTCAAGAAGCCTTGAATCAGAAGATAGGGAGCGTCCGTTGTACGTAGCCAAGGTCAGCATCAGATGGCAGCCTAGTCCGGTCCTCCGGGGATTCTTAGCACCCTCTGCCTTCATGTCGCACTGGCCGCTGCCTTGGCCAGGTACATTCCAGCTGCCGGAAACTGAGGGCCAAGATTTAAGTTGTGGAGTCATTTTGGAGGGATTTGGCCATAACTCACCACGCTGGCCAAGCGGGTTGGTGAGTGTGGGATAGCATTTCCTCTGATCCCGATGGTACAGTTATACCGCTATTGGCGGTCGTCAGAGCCCCTTTAGTGGGAACAGGATGTACCACGAGAAGGCGGGGTTGACATTTGTCAAGGAGAGGCTGTGATGTTACGCATCACCTGACCTTACATCCCTATATATATATATATATATAAACAGTCAAACCTCGATATGTCGAACTTGAAGGGAGTACAGAAAAGATTCGAGATATCAAAAATTTTCAAAATTTCATAAAAGAATATGTACTGTATTTTTTACAAATTTTTAAAAAATCACTTACCTTGTCTTGCAGATAGAGAATTGGGTATGTACAGTATTAACCACGAAAATGCTGATAACCAATAAAGCAAAGCTTGAAATGACTGGATACACATTTTATTATACAGTAGTATGTACTGTAGTACAGTACTATGTTATACATACATGTAGTACTGCAGTATAGTACTATGTTTTACATACATGTAGTACTGTATGTACATGTATAGTACATACAAAAATGTAATCTTACATTTCTTCACTTTTCACAATAGTCATCTATAACAGTTTGGTCACAAGGACAAACCATCGATGGACAGCCGAAATTTTAGATTGGATTCCAAGGGACAGGAAAAGACCCAGAAGAAGGCCACATGGGAGATGAGTGGATGAAATTCGAAAGTATGCAGGAGTAACATGGAGGAAACTGGCACAAGACAGACCGTTGTGGAAGAAACTTGGGGAGCCCTTCGTCCAGCAGTGGATTGATAATGGTTGACAATGATGACGATGAACAGTTTGGTAACAGATACTGGATTGTTTAATCACATTTTCCAATTAGGCAAGGGCATGGAAAGTTTCTGGCGTCATATCCGGCATTGACTCTACGAAATTTCGAGGTTTTTCTATTAATGACTTAGCTTCTCAGCAAGTCACTTTTAGTAAAGGTGATTCCTCAATTTCCTCTTCTTCCTGTGATACAACTTTTACTTCAGCAATAATATCTTCATCACTTAACTCCGTAGTCACTGCAACATTTCCATCAACTTCAACAAAATCTTGAAAAGTCCCACTTTCTTCAATATGTAATGCCTTAGAAAGACATTGCTAGTCTTCATTTAGCTGTTGATTGTTTTCATCTTCGCTGAAAGGATCACCTGGTTGCTTTCCATTTTCAGCATTTTGAACGAATCCTGCCTTTTTGAAACAATTAACTATGGTTTCTTCAGTGACGTCCCTCCAAGCTCTGTCAGAGATATGCATCGCCTGCAAAATGTCCATGTTAGTTGACTTTCCTTCATCAATGTCAGCAATGCATTTTTGTACAACTTTGTGACGATATTTTACCTTAAAACTCTGAATAATACCTTGGTCCAGAGGCTGTAATTCAGAAGTTGTGTTTGGTGGCATGAACTCAACTTTTACAGATTTTAATTTAGGCACCCTATTATGCGCTGTACAGTTGTCCAAGAAAAGAACAACATCGCGCTGTTCACTAAACATTTTTCTGTCTAATTCCTTTAACCAATTAGTGAAAATTTCTTCAGTCATCCAAGCCTTTTTGTTCGCTAAATAAGTCATTGGAAAAGATTTGATTCCCGAAAAACATCGGGGTTTGGCAGATTTAATTATCAGAATAGGTGTGAGCTTTTCAGAACCATCCGTATTAACACAAAACAGCAAAGTCAATCTTTCTTTGCTTCTTTTCCTGCCACGACATGCTTCACCTTTAATGGCCGTAGTTTTATCAGGCATACACTTAAAAAATAATCCTGTCTCATCAGAATTGAAAACATTTTTTGAATCGTATTTTTCCAGGATTGGTGACAATACTCTCTTTTTCTAGTCCATGCACAATTCTTGGTCGACGCTAGCACTTTCACCACACATCTTCAGAAAAGTTATGTTGTTTCTTTTCTTGAAGTTCTCGAACCAACCATTACTCGCTTTAAAATCTGTGTGTCCCAACTTTTTCCCAAAATCTTCAGCTTTTTCTTTTACTAGAGTTCCACCAAGAGGCAAGTTCTGTGAACGGCATTTGCTAATCCATTTCATTAAGCATGTTTCAACATCCGGGTATTCAGAGCTTCTAATTTTTTTCCTTTTTCCCATGGTTGTCATCAAAACTCTTTACAATCTTTTCTTTATTTTTCAGAATTGTTGATGAAGTACTGCTTGGGATTTCGAAATCTTTCGCAATCTCGTTTTTCTTTTACCACCTTTCGCTACAGCTTCTATGACTCACATTTTATCAGCTATTGAGAGAATATTCAACTTCCGTTTAGTAGACATTGTTTAAGCGGCATTCAGATAGGCGTCCATTGAAAGAATAGAAGGAAAGCTTTGGCAGCCCAGTGAGTTGCCTTCTTGGGTGGCCTGGTTGCGATGGCTGGGGAGTGGAAGGAGGGGGTAATCTATTGATGCTGAGATGAAACACTTCACGTTCCCACGACTGCCTGACCAACTGTCACCATTCCAGGTGATTTAAACAACTGCGATTTTTCTTCATGCTTCCGCCTGTGTCGGGGTTAGGGGGGTTGCTGAAAGGGTAACTTGGAGGGCTTGAGCTCCTATCAGGTTTCCTACCAGCTTCAAGTTTTTCCTGTGTGACGGTCAAACACTCTTGGATATTCTGGGAGTTCTTTTTTTTTTTTTTTATTCAATGATGACAAAGGGAAAAATTTGATATATCGAGAGTGAGATTAGAAACATTTCGAGTTAACAAGTTTGTTTTACATTAGTTTTCTATTATGCGTGAGAGGAAATGAAAATATTTCGACATATCAAGGTTCGACTGTATATAGTTCTCATGGCAGTGCAGACCATGAAATTCAGTAGGGGGTGGGAGTTGGCTCATAATCAACACCTGTTGTGTTGATCCTGAATTGCAATTTACTATATAGGAAGTACCAATTCACAACAACCCAGCAGTCTAAAGAAATGGGAAGAAATGATCTTATTAATAACAAAATAAAAAAGTGCTTTTGTGTTACTTACAAGAAACTAAAATTATGAGTTTTTTCTGCATTACTACAGCTCTGTAGCAAGATTGGAATCCATAGTTAGTTAGAATCCATAGTTACAACTGTACAGAAAATTAACCCAAAAACATGTGATCGTCCACAAAAGCAAATAATACTGCTTTCACTGCATCATATTTTTTTTTGTCCAAATGCTTGTAAGTAAAATACATTCTTTACAACTGTTTGGCAGACTTTGATTTTCATACTGTGTTACCCTTTTCTGTTGTTAATACATTTTTGGTATTTTTCTAAATATAAGACCACTCCTAACAGTCACAATGTGGATTTTTAAAATCGAAGAACCACAAAAAAGCTTCTTTTTTAAAGAACATAATATCTACAGTAGATCCTAAATTCATAACTTTTAACATATAATCCACAGATTACATATAGAACAGAAATTATGGTATAATCAAACTGGATATGCATTGTTCAGGTAGGAAGAATCACTTTTGTATCAGATAGACGTAAGAAAAATTATTTTTGCATCAGATATAAGAAAAAATTATTTATTTTTTACATCAGATAGCTTTAATTGTGACCAGTATTGCTGGCAGGCTTTCTTTCTCCCTCCCTCTTCCCCACATGCAATTTACCCAGTAGATAGAAGATATCTATGTTTGTTCCAATAGAAACAAAGAATCAAATGAATATTTTATTTTCCGAGTGCATGACTAATATACGGAATAAAAATTAAATCCATGTTCCAGTTTCTGTCAAAAGTATATGTGCCATTATAGTAATGGTCAGGGATCGACAAATATGTTCTAGATCTAGGAGCCAGCTCCAAAATTTAGGCGCCAGGTGAAACAAAGTCAATAACGCATGAACACATGTTTGGTTATGACGCTGAAACGAAAAGTGGTAAACCATATTTGTTGTCATTTTTTTCTTATTACCCAAACCACTTATTGCAAAATAAAGTTCCAATTTGCTTCATCATTTTCTTTTTATATTCTTTCAGTAGATGATCTCAAAAAATTTCAGATTTCGATTTTATTAAAATACTATTTGCGGAAGTCATATTTTTTACATATTAATTTAAAGTGCCATTTTTTTCTTCGTATAATCTGTAAAACACAAAATTCAGAAAAAAAATTTTGTTTGTGAGATCCACAAGGGTATATAATCCCAAAGGCTGTGAAAAAAAAAAAAATACCACGTATAATATGTTGCGGCATATGATCTGTAGATCATGAAACTCTGAGAAAAGCAATTTTTTTCTTTCGCATAATCTGCAGCAGCATGTCGCAGAACATGATATTTAAAAACAAAACAAAACAAAAAAAAAAACAGTCCATACCTGCCAACAGCCTTGTTACTAATAACTATGGCATACATGGACTATTTTATGAAATAATCCATCTCTTTGTAAAAAACAAATATGTGCCTCAACAAAGCATTACAACAAACAAGGACTCTAATCAAACAAACTTAACACGTGTGAAACACAAAAGTTTTTTCCTCAGCAAGATTCGAAACTTCCACCAGTAAAAATCAGTAAGATGCGCTAAGGATTCCACGATGCTTGACAGACAGGAAATTCTCTCCCTACTTCTTCATTGTCACTTTTCTTGTTTTTTATGCCCTCTGATAAAAACCATCAGTCTGAGGACCATGAGTGCATGATATCAAAGCTTCAACTATTTCAGATAAATGGTGTAACTTTGGGAATATTAATACTTTTGAACACCATGCATCAATTTTTAAAAATTTCCGTCACTTCCGTTTTCGGGAATTTCCTTCTTCCTTTAACAAGATTTAACAGCGCTGGAGAGTGGGAACATCGCGGGGGTGTTCGATTACAGTTACAGAAAATCCGTCCGACTTCGGGTTTTGGAAAATTTTCTCCTATTTTCAAGCCTGAAATACAAAAAATTATGCAGTGAAATGATACTTAAAAATGCTGAACAGAAGTAACATCGCGAGAAAAAGAAATTATGATTACGGAAAAAATCTGAACTCCGTCGGCTTTCCGTTTTCGAAAGTTTCGTAAAGATGGAATTCCATCCTCCTCCGACCTCCCCCCTTCAAATTCTATTTACTTGTGCATTGATCTCCTGAGTGGCCAACATAACGATAAAAGACGGAATTTCTCGAATTCGCGGAAGAAGCCTGAAGATTAGGAGGCAATTTTCGCGGCGTCTAACTTCTGTTTCCACAAATTCTTGCTACAGTTTCAAGCTGAAATACGAACATATATGCCATAAAATGATATTTAACAAGAATACTAGACACAAACGCATAATCGGGAGAAAAAAATTATGATTAGGGCAAATTCGTTTTACTACATTTAACTACTGTTTTTGAAAGCTTTGAAACAAAATACCGTCCCCAGACGGAGAAAATGGCCCTCCCCCCACCAAATATTTTTGTTTTTAAACAAAATGAAAATTCGTAGAATCTATAGTTTCGAGCGTGAGTTCTCACGCTCGAAACTCTGAACTCTGAACTCACGCTCGAAACTAAGTCAGACAACAAAATCCGTAGAAACTAGACATTCCGCAATAATTGGCATGTACGACAGTCGTATAATCCGTACCTATCATGTTAATCGTGAATAGTAATTTCCGACAGAAAACTGCGATTCACAGGACCGCCTCAGAAATCCAAAGATGTAAGAAAAAAATGATCGTCTTATTGAAAAAGTAACTGTCATTTTGAAGTACTTCTGTGCTACTTTTAAGTAATTAAAGAACTAAAATCGCTAGCTGTTGCAGCATTATTGTAGGTCATTAGTTACACTAAAAAAAATCCGTTGAAATTGCTGACAGTCCATAGCATTGTCTTATTTCTGGATACGTTTTAACTGAATACTGAAAGTAAAAAAGAATTAACTAACACAATTAGCGCACCAAAACTAGGCAATGCGATTCGTAGAAAGGTTACATGCTACGGAATAGCTTTGCGGGATTCCCGAGAGTAGCGGATTCTCACACCACGTAGGCTTCCGCACGCACGAATAGTAACAACGCCTTCCTTGCATCATATTTTCTGTCAAAATGCTTCTAAAGTATATATATATATATATATATATATACTTAAGAGCAAAACTGAAGACTAAGGAAAAAATTTTAGAATTTAAAACGAAGGGTGCAAAATAACCTGAAAATCAAAACGCGCAACGCAGCAGTTTTGAAAATTCAGAATTCACATTCTATAAAGAAGATACCTAAGCAAAAAAATACAAATATAATTTTGACTCACACCTAGTACAACATAGAAAAGGTTATGTATCTACCTGTGTGAGTAAAAGGAGAAAAGAAAAAAATAAAATAAAACAACTGAATGTAGAAGGTGTCGAGAATACTGAGCCTTGGCTTTATCAAGGACCAGCAAAAACTCTGCATTTTCTCACTTCCACAAAGACCTAGTTGGAAATGGGTTTCTGCAAGGCCATAGATGCAAGTAACATTCCCACCTAAAATAGTTTAAAAAATATAAATATAAGTCATGTCCTCCGTAGAGTAGCATGACCTAGCACTAGTTAACAATTTAACTTGCATCCATTAACCTTCATGGCCCGACCCATGCTCTTCATCTGTTACTATTAAACATAGAGAAGAAGATTAAAGAGAACTCAAGCTGTGAGAGTGACATAATAAATAGAAATGATTTTCAGCTATAACGAAATTCCAAGTTCGTTTGAGAGAGAATTTAAACCTGAAAAACAAATTTTACATTGCAATTAAAAAGGAAATGTTAATTTATAACGAACAGATTTTTGAAAGAAAACTTGAGTCTAAAACCCCCTACTCTACAACTTATGACAGCACGAAAACGAGAATAAGTTAAAGATAATAATTAACTAAAGAAAACTTTGTGAAAGTTATATACCTTAAACAGTTAGTTGCAATATGTACAAAGTATTTCAGCAGTGCTTTAAGTGCATAATTAATTAGTTATTAAGAACTTAACTACTTTGAAAAAACAGCGCATAGACAGCGCATAGAAAAGGAACAAGCTTAGCCATCTTCTGTTCCTAGGTACCACAAAAGACGCTCAAAGTTACAAAGAAAAATAAGAGTTAAAACCCGCGTAAATGTTAAGAGACAAACCAATGCTTAAAAGCTGAAAAGCTAAAAAACGACAGAGAAAAGGTACATGAAGTACAAACATTGAACTTATAAAACCTAGAACCCAAAAACAAGGAAGAGAGCTTACCTCTTGTGTTACAAAAACTTTTCTCCTCACAAGAGGAGAACATGGCTGACCTCTTCCGCCACTCCCTAGACGCTGGGGGGCAGTGAGGGTGGGGCTGATGGCCTCCTCATACAGCAAGAAACCAACGCGCGGAGATTTTAACCAGAGAAAAAAATATATAAACTTAAGACTGTGGATCTGTATGATCAGAATGAGCAGAATTAACTCTCCAGAATACATGAGAAATATTATAAAATACACGAGCAGTTTATTTAATAATCTTTGCATGTATTAAATCACCTTAGTGAGCTTCTATAGATTAATCAGAATCTTATTAATTTTAATGTTGGTTTTACTATTTTTAGTATAGCTATCCTAGTGATGAATAACTAGTTTTCTTTTTTTATTTGTTTTTATTTTCTTTTATAAACAGATTTTTAAGCTTTTTTTGTGATTTTATTTATATTATTTAATTTTTTTGTTTTAATAGGACCGTCATATCCATAGCACTAAGGTTCCTTTAGGTAGTTAATAGGCATCCTCTAGCCAACTTCCTTACGGCTTTGATTGGTCAGAATCATATTATTAACTGTGTAGAAAATTAAAGCAGATCTGCCAACCTTACTCTATTATTCAGAATAATTTTTCTTAAAGTTCTTTTGATGAAAGAAGAAGGAATTTCGTTCTCTAGAAAACTTTCTAATAGTATATTAATGTGGTAATTGAAGTCCAAATTGTTGCTGCAAATTCTTGAAATTCTTAGGACCTGAGAAATTAGTACATTCTCAATTACTTTGGTTGAAATGTTATTATTCCAGTGTAGATATTTAATTACTTTGAAAGGAAAATTAATTCTTTTATCAAAGAGGCTAATAGATGGGTTACCTCTGTTGAGCTTAATGCTTAAGTCTAGGAACTCAAGTTCCTGATTACAGTGGTTGGTTTTACATAAGTTAAGAGAGCTAGGATAGATATTATCAAAATCACTCTCTATAACTTCGGAATTATTGATACACAGCAGATCATCAATATATCTAAAAGTGTAAAGGTAGTTATCTGAGCAGGTGGGGTGATTTTTAATGAATTTATATTCCTTAAAGAACAGGAATAGATTAGCGATAATCGTGGACGTTGATGTTCCCATTGGAATACCGTTCACTTGCTTATAGAGAGTATTATTATATAAGATATGGTTATTTTTTATGCAGCAATTGAGATAAGAGTTCCAAGTTCCTACATCAACAAATTGGTTAAGTTTAAATTCTGCATACAGCTCTTTAAAAGTAGTGATTATATCTGATAGAGGCAGATTAGTATATAGGTTTTCAAAATCATAACTATTAATATCTAGGGGACAAACTTTGAGTATAGTAGAAATTACTTCTGCATTATTATTAATTATCCAAAAATCTCTGTACATCAAGTTAGAACAGTTTCTAATGTGTTTCAAAACCTTCTTTAAGACATCTTCAAAAGCAAGATCTATCTTCTTTTTATGACTCCTTACTCCACTAGCTATGAACCTGAACTTCACGGGATCCTTATGAAACTTAACCGTTGCAAAAAGAAATGGAAATTCAGGCCCATATCTTCTAGTTTGTGGAATTTTAAGTTTCTTGAAGAATGCCTTAAACCGATTTTCTAACTGCTTGGTAGAATAACTTACGGGCTCGTATGTTACTCTATTATTGAGTTCCATAGTTAACAATTCAAAATAGAACTTCTTACAGATAATTGCAAAATTATTGCTAGCTTTATCCGTAGTGGTAAAAATAAAGTGGTCTTGCAGTTTGGAGAGTGACCTTTTAGCTTCTCCAGAGAAAAAGAGATTTCTGTCGAAACAAAAGTCCAGACCTGCCAACTCACCGGTGAAGCTATTGATTATATTATATTTCCATTCTGCGAAGGCCTCAATAGGCTGATTGTACGTTAAACTGGTTTTTACGATGTACTTATTTACATCTTGAGTGAAGCTCTCAAGAATCCTTTCTTTGGAAATTGTGAAGGAAGGTCTGAATTTAGAGCCATACTCTAATAAATTCCTAAGCTTTTCATTTTCAACAAAACTCAAGTTTCCGGTGATAATATGGTTGTAATTCTTATCATAGTGAACTGTTTCTTTATGTTCATCACAAGAACAAGTAGTAATTACAGGAATGTAGCTCGAAGAGTTAAGTTTGTAGTTTTTAACTATTGACCCTAAGGTCTTAACATATTTAAAACTTACAATAGACTGGTGCCTGTGGATGGGAAAAAAAATTGCATTATTGTAGAACAGCTTCCTTACATTGAGATTATCGTAGGCTTTATTTAGGAACCTGATGGTAACATAATTACTGGAAAATTCTTTAAGAGAAATTTTATCTTTAAGAATATGTTTAAGAATGTCCAGAACCAAAGCAAAAACATGCTTATCAACATGGTCAGCAGTTTCATTCCAGAATTTGAAAAAACATTTAAGGACAGAGTGCTTGAAGGACTTGAGAATTTTGAAAGTATTTTTAACAAAATTAGTGCCAGTTTTAACGCTTTCCAGAGTTTTTAGCAAGTTAGCAAAATCAACTTTGCTTGATGTGCGAAATAACCTCTGTCCTCTATTACCTCTAGAGCAGCTCTTATTATTAACAAGAAAGAAGAGTTCACGAATTGAAAATTTATGCTGATTATGCTTATTGTCAGATAGAGTGGAATTAAGGCCATAGGGATAAAGACACTGATGCTGCAAAATTTCAAGGGATTCAGTTTCTAGCCGAGCATAGAGGTCAGGGATAATATGTAGTACCTCTATTTTCACTTTGTCAAAACCATGAGTATGGAAATGCTCTAATTCAAAGGTAGAGTACTGGTTGGCGTTTGTGGAGGGGTTCACTCCTGAATTAGAGAACTTGTTTACTAGAGACCTGTGACCATTAATCCTAAGATGAAGAGGATTTTTACTTTGGCCAATATAGCTAAGGTTGCAGACAGTACAGGTGAGCTTATAGATGGTATTGTAGGCTTTGCAAAACTTGTTGGAGCAATTATCCTCAACAGAAGAATACAGGTTAGGATCTGCAGATTTACATGTCAAACAACGTTTGTCATTTCATAACTTTAGATTACCTTTGCCAGCGAGTTCATACACTATGGGAAAGGGTGCTAGCCTAACCGAGCGGGAGGACTTAAAATATCTGAGCTGACCTCCAATCCTTTCATCGTCCTTAGAACTCCACTTGGGCCAAAACATACAAATTCTGAGCAAACCAACTAGGAAAAACTTTTTAGAAATAAGCAGTCCAAGAAAAGACCAAACTCGAGTATAAACTACACTCCAAAAAGCTGCATCCAAAACATACTAAAAAGAAAAATTAGAAAATGAAAAAAACCTCAAGTAAAAAAATAGTAATAAAAAATAATAATAATAAAAAAAAGGTGTGAGTCAAAATTATATTTGTATTTTTTTGCTTAGGTATCTTTATAGAATATATATATATATATATATATATATATATATATATATATATATTTATTCTTACAATCTCCTCGCGGTCTTTTATTTCGCTGTTACGTTACATTTTTTCTGTTACCGCGTTTTCAGTACTTTCCCAATAACAGCACCTCTCCTGACAATTACCTCGCGGACTTTTTCTTAAACGCCGCATCGGTTTTGTTGTTTTTTTTTTTTCCTTTCGCGGTGTCAGCGTACCTAAATTTATAACTTTTTAATAGATAATCTATAGATTATACAACAGAAATTACAGTATTTACTGCAAATTACGAAATTTCATGTAAGACGAAAATTAGGCGCCTCGGCCCGAATTTTAGGCGCCTGGGCGACCTGGCGCCCAGGATTTGTCGAGCGCTGGTAATGGTACATATACTTTTGACAGAAATACATTACAGTAATGTTAACGTACCATTACTGAAGTGGTACGTACATTACTGTAATGTAATACATACCATTACAGTAATGTATGTACCATTTAAGCAATGGTACATATACTTTTGACAGAAACTGGAACACGGACTTAATTTTTATTCTGTATATTGCAGTCATGTGCTTGGAAAATTAAATATTGATTTGATTCTTTGTTTCCATTGGAACAAACATAAAATAAATATCTTCTATCTACTGGGTAAACTGCATATAGGGGAGAGGGAAGGAGAAAGAAAAAGTCTGCCAGTAATACTGGCCACAATTAAAGCTATCTGATGCAAAAAAAATTTTTTTTACCTCTATCTGATACAAAAGTAATTTTTCCTACCTGACTTCCAGAAGAGGGAGACCATAATGAATAACAACATATGCACTTTCCTAATTTGCCTTCTGTAAGCAGGGGGGGGGTATCATACTAAAAACAAACACGCACACACACACGCATGCATGCATACTGTATGTATATATATATATACTTTATATATATATACACATACATACATACATACAGTATGCATGCATGCGTGTGTGTGTGTGTGTGTGTGTGTGTGTGTGTGTGTGTGGGCTGGACATACTGCCAGAAGGACAGACCATCGATGGACAGCCGAAATTTTAGATTGGATTCCAAGGGACAGGAAAAGACCCAGAAGAAGACCACATGAGAGATGGGTGGATGAAATTCGTAAGTATGCGGGAGTGACATGGAGGAGACTGGCACAACACAGACCGTTGTGGAGGAAACTTGGGGAGACCTTTGTCCAGCAGTGGATTGATAATGGTTGACGATGATGATGATGATATATATACACTATCTGGGATGTAAGGTCAGGTGATGGGTAACATCACAGCCTCTCTTTGACAAATGTCAACTCCGCCTTCTCGTGGTCCATCCTGTTCTCACTAAAGGGGCTCTGACAACCGCCAATAGCGGTAAAACTATACCTTCGGGATTAGAGGAAATGCTATCCCACACTCACCAACCCGCTTGGCCAGCGTGGTGAGTTATGGCCAAACCCCTCCAAAATGACTTTACAACTTAAATCTTGGCCCTCAGTCTCAGGCAGCTGGAATGTACCTGGCCAAGGCAGCGGCCAGTGCGACATGAAGGCAGAGGGTGCTAAGAATCCCCGGAGGACCGGACTAGGCTGCCATCTGATGCTCACCTTGGCTACGTATAATGGACGCTCCTTATCTTCTGATTCAAGGCTTCTTGAATTGGAAGAGGAACTACAAAGGATCAAGTGGGACATCGTCGGGCTAAGTGAGGTAAGGAGAAAAGGAGAAAATCTCACTGAACTGAAAAGTGGACATCTCTTCTACTATCGTGGGACAGATACTGGCAGAACTAGTGGTGTTGGATTTATAATAAACAAGAAACTGAAGGATAAAGTTGTAGAAGTTGAAAGTTCCTCTGACAGAGCTGCAAGACTTGTTATCCAACTCTCGAGAAGATACCAGGCTCAGATTATTCAAACTTATGCACCCACCACAAGTCATCCTGAAGAAGAAATTGAATAATTTTATGAGGAAATTTGTCATCTAAATAATAAAGGTAAGCAGCACTTGAAGATAATTATGGGAGATTTCAATGCAAAAATAGGGCAACGGCAACAGAATGAAACTTCAGTAGGTAAATTCGGTCACGGCAACAGAATGAAACTTCAGTAGGTAAATTCGGTCATGGCAACAGAAATCAGCGTGGAAATACTCTCGTTGAGTTTGCAGAGGCAGAAGGGTTTTTCATCTTGAACTCCTTTTTCAAGAAAAAGCCGCACAGGAAATGGACATGGAGAAATCCAAATGGGACGACAAGTGAAATTGATTTTATTATGTGTAACAAAAAATTCGTCATAGAAGACTGCAGTGTGCTAAACAAGTTCAACACAGGTAGTGACCATAGATTGGTGAGATATAAGATGCACCTCAACTCTAAACTCGAACGTGGCAAGCTCATAAGACAAACAAAATGTATTGACATAACCAACCTTAAAAAACACCATAATACCTTCAAGTGGGAACTGAAGAACAGATTCTCTGCTTTAGAAAGGCCTAACATCGGAAGAAGTGGATATTTCTGAAGTTAACAGAAAAGTAACCAAAGCTCTTATGAAAACAGCAACAAAATTAGCTGGGTCTAAGAACAAGTTGCATGTAAACAAATTATCAGGAAAAACCAAAATGTTGATGCAAAAAAGAAGAGAGATGAGGATAACTAAAGAAGATGTGACTTCCAAAGTGGAATATATAGAGCTATGCAAGACAGTACGAAAAAGTATCACTGAAGACGTAAGGACATTCAACTGTGAACTAGTGAGGAAAGCAATTGAAAACAACCAAAGCCTAAAGATAGCAAAGGGACATCTCAGTAAGGGAAGAAAACAGATTATGGCACTGAGAAAAGAAGATGGTTTTGTAACACGAAATAGGGGCGAAATTTTGACAAGAGTGAAATATTTCTACTCCAAATTATATGAAAGGGATGATACATGTACTCCAGACATCATGAAAGGTACCAGTACCACAGTTCATCCAGTCCTCCCAGCAGAAGTTGCACATGTAATCAAGAACATGAAGCGGGGAAAACTCCAGGAGAAGATGGAATTACTGTAGACATCATACAAGAAGCAAGTGGAGAAATCGAAACAGTACTCGCCCAAGTTTTCACTCGATGCCTTAATGAAGGGAAAATTCCTGAGGATTGGAACAACGCTACAATGATCCTACTACATAAAAAAGGTGACATTGAGGATCTCAGGAACTACAGACCTACCAGCCTCCTATCAGTGGTTTATAAAATCTTCACTAAAGTTCTTTCACACCGCTTGAAGGTAACACTGGACATGGCTCAACCGAGAGAACGTCACCTGACTGTAGAGTGGAAAGGGTTAATACAACCCTCTCTTGTCAGTCCGAAGACTGTTACAATCTGGAACACACAGAAACATGTCCACTCACATGGCTGTCCAGAAAAGAGTCCGGGAAAATATCTCACACATACACAAAGATAAATTATAATATATTTATTGAAAGGGAATAATAGAGAAAATATCACAGGTTTTATGCATGAATTACCAGATTTCATGATCAATAAAAAGGAATGAAAAATTATATAAGACATATCTGTCACTGTTACAATCACACTTAAATACAGTTAAAATGACAAGTGGAGAGAAAAATTACTAACTCAGAATCAAGAAGTTAAAACTTAATATGAATGCAGAAACTATCTTACTAATTTTGACAAGAGTTGCAAACACAGGGAAAGTCTTGTGCCAAAACAGAGCTAATAAATCATGCTTATGCAGACTGCTCATTTTGGGGCAGCATTTCTTACCCAAAATGCAAATTATCAAAAACTGGAACACTTGATGTACACACTAGGTTTTGAATCAACTGACAATATCTTGACAAAATACTAAAAATTTGTTGAGAGGATTCTGAATCAATTGAAACAAGGCAAACATGATGATTGGCATTGCTTCATTGGACAGCTTCTGCATATTGGGGAAGTAATCTGCAAAAGCAAACTTTAAACAATAGTGAGGGTCTTATTTAATCCCTGTTGGAAAAGGCTGATTTATAGAAGTAAATAGATCCAAGGTAGCATGATATTTTCAAAATCTCACAAAACAAAGTGAAAGAGAAGTAATGATGCAGCAAGAAGAACTAGGTAGAAAGAGTTTGGTCACATGGACTCCAGAAGATGTTGTGTAGGAGCCTTGTGTGTCACTTGTTACCAGTGACTGGAAGTAGCATGGTGTTTAGCACCACTGCAAATGGAAAAACATAGTTGTAGCAGTAGCATGCTACAAAATAAAGTAGTTTGTAGCAGAAAATTAAGCTACACAAATTGAGCTACTTTAAAAAAGTACAAAAATATACTTCAAATCATGTGACATTACCAGATTTCCTGAAACATTATTGGCTGAGACAGAGGGAACTGAGTATGCCCTGCCTACAATAACCTGGTGTGACTAGCATTGCAAAAGTTAGCCAAACTGTTAACCATAAAATATTATCTTTCTCACTTTATGTTATTCACAGGAAGGTCTTCTCAGTCAGTCTGATCAGGAAGGTCTTCTCAGTCAGTCTCGATCTTGTATGTGCTGTCTTCTCAGTCAGTCTGATCAGGAAGGTCTTCTCAGTCAGTCTCGATCTTGTATGTGCTGTCTTCTCAGTCAGTCTGATCAGGAAGGTCTTCTCAGTCAGTCTCGATCTTGTATGTGCTGTCTTCTCAGTCAGTCTGATCAGGAAGGTCTTCTCAGTCAGTCTCGATCTTGTATGTGCTGTCTTCTCAGTCAGTCTGAGAAGACAGCACATACAAGATCGAGCCAGCAATTTTGTTTATGACATTTGATAGTGAGATTTGATTCTCCCAGTAAAGAAACTGAATTTGCAGATACTTGTTGATAGTGTTTTTATTTGAGTTCCATGGGCATATCAGCTGGATCAGTTAGCCTGGAATATAAACCAGAAAATGTGATAAATGTGTTACATATGATGATTAGAGCTGAGGTGAATACAAAGATACATTACCTGTGTAATTAATCATTGAATTTAGCTCTGAATTCCATATATAAGAATGTATATATGAGGATCATCTTCAGAATTTGCACTTTTAACTTAAGGATGCTGACAGTAGAGCTTGTGTATGAGTGAATGGTGTTTTATCAAAGTGGTTCTCTATTGGTGCAGGAGTCAGACAAGGTTGTGTAATGTCCCCATGGCTGTTTAATAAATTTATGGATGTGTAATGCCAAAATAGACAATACTAGTTTATGTCGTGGTGATATCTGTGTGGCCGCCTCGGTGGCGCAGTGGTCTAAGGCGCTGGCCTCTGATCATTCGTCCGTAAGGGGTCCGGGTTCGAATCCCGGTCAGGCATGGATGTTGTGTTTGTCTTACGGCACTGGCTCTCTCCCTTCCCTGGAACCAGTGACCCTAAATTAGGGACGGACGACTGCTTATAGCCCATTGAGTTGCTCACAGTGGTCGTTAAACCTCCAATCAAAAAAAAAAAAAAAAAAAAAATATCTGTGTGTGCAGATCGCTGTATGCTGATGACACAGTTCTGTGGCCAGAGAGCAAAAGTGAGTTGCAGAGTATGTTGTCCCAGATGTACGAAGTTTGCATGAAATTCAAACTGAGTATAAGTAAGGGAAAGAAAAACCAAAATTATGGTCTTTGAGCAAGGAACTGTTAGTACTGGATGCAGGGTAAGTCTAAATGGCACAGTGATTGACTGGGTGAATGAGTTTTGTGTATTTAGGAAGCATGCTTAACAGAGAAAACAAATCGGATGGTGAAATTACTAGGCAAGTGAATTCTTCATTGAAAGTCATAGCTGCTCTGGGAGGTTTTCACAGGAATGATGGGTTGTTCTCAAGAGAGTCCCACATGGCTGTGTATGAAAGTGTAATTGTTCCTACTCTGAGGTATGGTAGTGAAACCTGGGCACTACAGAAGACATGTAGGAGTTGTTTATGTGCTACAGAAATGCATTACTTACGGGGAGGGGGGCAAGACCAGTGCCATCTTAACAGCTTTGGGGGCCTGGGCCATCACATTTGTCGGGGCCCCTGATAATCTTATATATCACACACCGCCATCACTATGTTATTCCTATGAGAATAAACATTCAGTGTCCAGTAACATTTTAAATACCACTTGAACGAAAAATGGTACATAACTAGAACTGTAGAAGTCCATAAAGTGTACAAAGTGCACTCACATTTATTTGCTGACTAAATTACAAGAAAATGGGTGCTGAAAGATGTTTCTTCCCCATTCTACAAATAAACCAACCAGCACTGTTTCCAGATAATATGACACACCTGACAAAAATGCCGACACACTGTCCCTGTTATTTATTTAAACAGCGAATATTGAATATATATATAAATAGCTCAGGTCAGCAAACCCCAGTGATAAACATACACTGGCATGCAAAAATTAAGGATGAGATGGTTTTTCGAATGTAACGTCGTGCAGAAGTGCTCCACATCGACTCAAATCATACCATAAGATCCACAAGATGCAAGAATATGGGACAAGTGAGCAAAACTGTCCAAACAAGGAATCCAAAGAATACAAAGGCACTTTATTGAAAAGGTAGCTTTGAGCACAACTGGACAGAAGACAGAAACGTCCATGTGACAGGCAGCTGACAAAAAAATCCAGTCTTTAGTAGGGGATATGATCATCCCCAACTGTGTTGCAGGATTTGCAACGTCTGGCCATGCTGAGGACGAGGTTGTCAAGGAGCTGTTGAGGCATTGTGGCCCATTCCTCTTGTAGCGCCAATCACAGCTGCGGAATTGTTGCTGGCGGTAGTGACGTGCTGCCAAGTGTCTCCCGAGATGGTCCCACACGTGTTCGATTGGATTTAGGTCCGGGGACCTTGCGGGCCAATCCATGCATTGAATATCTTCACTCTCCAACAGCTCTGCGACAGCCACTGTACGATGAGGTGTAGCGTTGTCATCCATGAAGAGGAACTCAGGACCCACAGCACCTCTAAACAGATGCACGTGAGGCAGGAGAACCTCGGTACAATAGCGGACACCAGTGACTGAACCTCCTTGGAAGATGTGGAGGTCAGTACGGCTACCAAGCATGATACCGCCCCAAATGAGAACTCTGCCACCTCCAAACCTATCCTTTCGATGATGTTGGAGGTGTGATTGCCTGTTCCCTGCTCCCTCCAGATGTGTATACGTTCAGAATCGCTCGTCAGAATAAATCGGCTCTCATCCGTAAAGAGAACTCGACCCCATTGCTGATGTGTCCAGTTCTTGTGTTCCTGGCACCACATAAACTGCTGTCTCTGATGAGCAGGCGTTAATGGCACACACCGTACTGGTCGTCGTGCAAATAGACCACCTTTGTGCAGCCTCCTGGCCACAGTAAAACGCGATAACGGACGTCCAGTTGTCTGATGCATGTGCCTTGCGATTTCTCCTGCTGTCTCTTCTCGCCTGTGGGACAATATAACAGTCATACGCCACCGTGGTTGCTCGTGGACGACCACTGCTAAACTCTCGGACAGCTGTTCCTGTGGTTTGAAATGCTCTCCAAGCTCGTGAAACGATGCTGTGAGCGATCCCGAACTCCTCGGCCACACTAGTCACACTTCAACCTTCTTCCAACTTCCCAATGACGCGACCTCAGGTAAAGTCATCCAGATGTTGTCTACTGGATTGCCTGTTGGCCATATCACATGGTGGCAGCAACTCGACGTCGTTCAAACCGATGTACACCGTGCAACAGCTTTCACCGAATTGCTGAGCGTACACCGCCCGTGTGCTTTATACCCTTCCGACACTTCCCCCATCCCACACGTCATGCTGCATATATGCGCATGCCCTACTGTACCGGACTCTAGTCTATCTCCTGAGTGGTCTTTCAGCCTGTTCTGCCTGCTTGCTCCGCTGTTATGCTAATTTCTCCTCTTTGACCTTAATTTTTGCCCACCAGTGTACATCCACTTCTTCATATAGACAGATAACACAAATATCTGAAAGGAAAAAGTGATTCAGAAAACATGAGATCTGTGCGTGGCATTCATGGCCCTAAAGGCTCAAGCCTCACCCACACGCGGAGTCAGGAGGGTGATCGGCTATCTTTGTTTCTTATTTTGTTACCAAAAAAATCCACTCTAACGCTTAACATCCCTCCTGCCTCCTCGGGAAAATCAAAGCTACGTGCAGGGTTTGAAAAAAAAAGCGGAAGAACCTCCAACTTGGTGAAAGTGTTTAACATGACTCTTCGGGCGTTGGGGGCTCCGGTTCAAGTGGGGGCCCTGGGCACCGGCCCCGTTGGCCCACCCCTTAAAATGGCCATGGGCAAGACACGTTCTGATTGTGTAAGGAATGAAGATGTGTGGCAGTTGTGTGATGTGAAGCAAAATGTTGTTAGCAAGGTGGAGACTAATATGGTTCAATGGTTTGGCGATGTTGAAAGAATGACTGACGAGATGCTTACTAAGAAAAAATTTTCAGCCCAAGTGGCAGGAAGGAAAGGCAGAGGAATGCCAAGTAAGTCATGAGAGGATCATATTTAGAAAAGATTATGAGTATGAAGTATAGAAGGTCTCGTGTACGTCGAGTGATGGATGTCAGTGAAGCCCGAGTTATGTGTCAAGATCGCTGTAAATGGAGAAGGTTGATACCGCAACAGTAAGTAAATAATCAGTTAAAAGTTTATCTGGTAGTTTGTATTTCTTTGCAGAGCTAACCTCTGAATCTCGGAGAGCAACTTAGTGATATGTATGCATGTATGTACTAAATGGTGAGTTGACTTTATCAATTACTATTTAAAGATTTGTTAAGAAATGCCTGTTTTTCCAAAAACAGGTGAGTTGTTTTATCATCATACCCAATGGGAGTTTATGTAAACATCTATTAAAAATAAGAAGCAAAAATGAACTGCTTAAAACAGCTCTGATAAACAACAGGAAACAAGTCATATAGTCAAAAAGGAAACTGCTCTACCATGCCTGCATGTAAAGAACAACACTGTAAAAGTAATCTGTACTGCATGTAACAGTGATAGTTATTAATAAAGACATTTGACGTGGACCAAGAACATCAAACAAAGGTCTTCGCTCTTTCCATGTTTATAAGTGAGTCACGGAAAAATTCTCATACAGTGATAGTTATACTGAATACTAACCATGAGGATCTGATTTCTTGTAACAGTTCCCAGCATCGATGAAACATGATGCAGCATCATGAATATTTTCACTTTTCAAGCGCAAATTTGCAGCTTCTGTAAATGCACTTCCAGCCGCTGAAATACAAAAGAACTGGATGCATATAAAATACAACACAGCATTATACTGCACACATCTACAGATCAGTAAATGTTTCAAACTTAAAAAATTGCAGCATTTTAATCAAAAGCTGACCTAAAAGTATTCATGAATACTATATATCTTTGTTATGAATACCAAAGGTTTATTTGAAAATTTAAGTAGCTTCATCTCTGCTATAAGATCAAATGACAATTTCTTTTGTTTGAAATATGAATTACAAAACAAGACAGGAATTTCTTCAGCAATATTTGACTGTCTATAGCTACTTCCAATCCCCCACCCCCTTCCCCCAAAGAATGCTTAAAATTAGACTTTTCATTAGGAGCTTTCTTCCACCACAAGAAACTTTTTTAAATATTGTGCAAAATTAGAAGAAATGATTACCTAATTGCTGTGCTTTAAACTGCCTCATTACTTGGAAATAAAGTGGCATAAGAACTTGGAATCATAAACCACAGTTATATGAATCTGCAAATTTTTTTGAATCTTGCATAAGAAATTTTAACATAAGCATGGTGAAACCTGCAGCTTACAACAAATTTAAATTCTCACATGTACATAGACTGTCAGCATCAAACTATGCAAATATTAAACTAAAACAACCTGAAAATTAATTTCTTTAAGTCATGCTGAAATATTAGAAAAACAAAATAAAAAAATTTTAATTTTTAAAGAAGTACATCATTTTGGCCATTTTTCATTTAAATTCATATTATTAATACACTTTCCTATATCTGTGAATGCACACCTAAGACAAGAGGAATGAGTTATGTATTGGAATTGCTGTCAGGAAAAGTAATATTTGTAAAACAAACTATTGTAGAATTTTAAAATACTACACGAGCATACAAAATTGAAAAAAGAAATCTAGTTAAATAGCACTAGACTATACACTCATTTTTTTCCATATGCAACTGTTAGCTTAAATATTTTTCTCTTATAATAATTACATCAGGTAAACCATAAGATTAAAAACTGATTCATAACATTAAATTCTCACACTTAATAAAGCATGCATTAATCATGAAAACCCATTTTTTAGGTAATCATTGCATAACAATACCAAACATTTAGAAAGCCTTACCTAAGGTTAACCAGGATATACATATTTTGCTGCATGTATACCTTCAAAAATGTTTGAACACTGCAAACACATTCTTGACTACTGTTGCCCAAGCTTTAAAATGTGAAATGATTAAAAATACTAAGAACACCTAAAAATTAATTAGAACACTCGCAACAATACCTAAACTTTATCTTCCATGTTCAGGACCCAAATTCCTCATGGTTTCTTGCCCCTCCCATGGCAATGGGTCTATTGTTTGCTATTTAACACTACATACATAGCAAAAACTACTCTCAGAAATCATGGCTGAGTTATTCTTAAATGTTTTTGTTGGACACCACCAGATGCTAAAATAGATGTTTGAGTTATTGTTAAATGTTTTTGTCCAACACTAAACACCTTCAAAGCAAGCAAAATGACAAAAAAAAAAAAAAAAACAGGTTTAACATTATTCACATGGCATGTTGTTCTAAAGTGACTATCTGTGTGTGAAGCAATGGTGGAATTTAACACTTTCCAATTGGGCAGGATTGCTCACATCTACAGTGTATGACTTTCAAATTGAAGTCTTAAGCTAGAGTGGCTACAGTGCTGCCATCAAGTGGAATTGGTTAAAAACATTATCTTGAATATATGTGTGTGTGTGTGTGTGTGTGTGTGTGTGTGTGTGTGAATTATTCTTTTTTTCCATTTCAATAAATAGTTTAGAACTATAAACAAACTGCAGCAGGCCCAATAAACTACAGAATTCACATAAAAATGGGATTTACTCAGACTCCAACCCTGACTGGAAATTGTCAGTAGTAAACACTAAAAAAAATCCATACTTTTTAGCTTTTTTCAGTAGTGAAAACTACAAAACTCTGTAGTTTTCAGCATTTTTCAGTAGTAATGAATAAAATTGTATTAAACACTTGGTAAAACAACAAATTGCCAGAGCAGCAAAATGACAGTGTAAATTCATAGAAAAACAAATTTTTGCTTAAAAAATTGTCTGTAAATTGAAGAAATTTTGTGAGAAACACTGAATAGCTCCAATACATATATATAAACATATTGAAAATTCATGGAAGAAATACAGGGTTGAGTCACATTATTCTGGTATTCCATCAATTCGTCGCCAACTCAGTTCGTCAAGTTCAAATTCATCGTGCGTCAATTCATTACAGGCAAATTCATTGACTACTCAATTTGCCATGGACAAATTCGTTGTATTTTGACCCCATCAGCAAAATACTTGGAGTTTTCAAGAGGTTTTTGAGCTCTCCAACCTGAAAAAGTCATTCGGAAAATGGTTGGGGGTAGGCTGCCATTACGATTTTGAATGTTGTACAACTTGTGGATCTTTCATGTTCCATTTGACATGTCTCCTCCTTTCTGGGCCCCCAGTGAAGTCTTTTTGAGGGATATAGTGGTTCAGGAGGGTGGAGGCCCCTGTTCCTCTGTTGCTCTTGCAGTATCAAATTTAACTCTTGTACATTGCATTGATTTATTCTTAGTGTACTTTACATTGTTGTGCAGGTCCATGGCACCTTGAGGGACCTCATTATATTCGGGCCACTTATGGATTTGTCCACATTTTTCGTGTTTACTGTTGTATCAAGTGCTAGCAACAGACTACTTGTGGGTATGCCCTTCCCTCAGAAATTTGGTGAAGTCTGTTGTAAGAAGGATCTGAGGTGCTTGGGTTGGGGGCCCTGTCCCCAACTTCCATAATTTTATATTCTGGACTGCTAGAGCCAGTCAGTGTATCCAGGATGTTCCCCCTGAAGCATCCAAGAGGCTTGCGAGCTTTGGGGGCTTCCCCCAAAATGTACACTGAGCTGTAAACATTGGTGCCATGCTTTATATGATGATTCTGTACATGACCACGATTTTTCAGGTGGGTGGGGTGAATACACCCCCCCCCACACACACACAGGTTTCTAAGAGCGGAGACAAGGTGTCCAAGGTAAGTTATTTGCTCGCTATTTCTATGCTTCATGTTGTGTTGAGTGGCAGACTCAACACAACAACTACTCAACTGTACTTGGGTCAGTGTATTTGGGAATATCCCGGATACACTGACCTACCCTAGCAGTCCAGAATATAAAATTACAGAAGTTGGGGGCAGGGTCCCCCAACCCAAGCACCTCGGATCCCTGTTACAGGCTTCACCAAATTTCTGAGGGAAGGGCATACCCACAGTCAAGTCTGCCACTCAACACAACATGAAGAATGGAAATTGGGAGCAAATAGCCCACCTTGAACACATTTGTCTCCACTCCTAGAAACTTAGCAGGGTGAATTCCCCCCACCCTTCTGAAAATTTGTGGTTGTGTACAGAATCATCATAAAAAGCATGGTACCAATGTTTACAGCTCTATGCCCATTTAAACATTTTGGGGGGAGACCGACCCCAAAGCTTGCAAACCTCACGTGGATGCTTCAGGGGGAACATCTCAGATACACTGACTGACTCTAGGTCCAGACTATAAAATTACGGAAGTTGGAGGCAGCGCCCTCCAACCCAAGCACCTCGGATCCCTCTTACAGACCACCAAATTTCTAAGGGCAGGGCATACCCACAAGTAGAGTTTACAACTCGATACAACAGTAAACATGAAAAATGAGAAAAAATCACTTTCATTAGGCTTATACAAATCTCCATCCTGTGATTCCCGGGGGGCCCGAATACACCGAGGTCCCTCAAGGTGCCATGGACCTGCAGAACAATGTAAAGTAAATTAAAAATAAATCAATGCAATGCACAAAAGTTAAATTTAATACTGCAAGAGCAACTGAGGGACATGGGCCCCCAGCCTCCTGAACCACTATATCCCTCAAAAAGACTTCACTGGGGCCCTGGGAACTGGGAAGAACGAGACATGTCACATGAAAGATCCACAAGTTATACGACAATCAAAATCTTAACGGCAGCCCACCCCCAACCTTCTCCCGAATGACTTTTTCAGGTTGGAGAGTTCAAAGACCTCTTACAAACTCCAAAATATTTCACTGAGGGGTATCGAAATATGACGAATCCATCCAAGAGAAATTTAGCGTGTGATGAATTGGTAACTGGATGAATTGTGCACGAGGAATCAACGTTTAACCTATTATTGTGACCACCAGCTAATATCCAGGATAACTGCCATGTGTAGCAGCCAGAAGGGCTGGGAGTAACACAATAAGGTGCTAGAAGGTGTTCACAGGTATGTGAAGCCATGCTGACTGCAGTGCATCTGACAGCTGCTGGAGGGTGCGTAGTGGAGGATCCATAGAGCGAACAACACGATCGAGGTGGTCCCACAGATGCTCAATTGGGTTTCAGTCTGAAGAATTAAGGGGCCAGGGAAGTACTTTGAAGTCTTTATCATGCTCTTCCAACCACTCTCAGGCATTTGTAGCTGTGTGACACGTCGCATTGCCGTGATGAAAAATCCCTTCCGCCCCAGGGAAGACAATCAGCATGTATGGGTGTACGTGGTCTGCAAGGAAGGATTCATAACGAATTCGGTCCATAGTGCCTTTCACAGGTATGAGTGGACCCAGAGAATGCCATAAAAACATTCCCCAGACCATAATGCTGCCCCCACCAGCTTGTGTTTTTCCAGCAATGGTTGAAGATTGTTTGTTCTCCGATGTTTTTCCGCCTTATACGCCAGTGTGCATCCGTTCGATGAAGCAGAAAATGTGACTCATCGGAGAAGGCAATCCTTTGCCAATCAGTGGGGGCCTTTTCTGCCGATGCACCTTCGTTAGCATAGGTGTAGTGACCATCCATCTGCATCTGTGCCCCATACCAGCAGGGTTCACTGAATTGTTGTTTTAGACACACTGCCGGTAGCCCCCTGGTTCATTCGGCCAGTGAATTGCTTCACTGTAGCATGTCAATCAGGCCTCGTGCACCTTTGCATCCGATGTTCACCTCTCACATCAATGGCACGTGGTGCTCCACAGTTTCCACATCGCTTATTCGCAACGGTGCCATCTCTCCAATCATGTAACACTTTACTCACAGCAGCACGCGAACATTTCACAAACTGCGCTATTTCATAAATACTGCTACCCTTGGCCCGAAAGCCGATAATCATCTTTTTTTGCAAATCTGATAAATCGCTCCTTTTATCCACGACAGCAATGAGTGATATGTTTTCAGAGTGCTTACAGCACACCTTATATACCCTCCAAGCCAGCTCACGACACGTGCCTTGTTTCATTGGCTGCACGCTATTGACGTCATAAGTAGGAGGTGGTCACAACAATGTGACTCGACTGTGTGTATTGAAAAATCACGGAAGAAATTAAACGATATTGAAATCATTCAAAAAACACTCTCCAAAATGTTTAATGAATGTTAGACTCTAGAAAACGTGAAAATAAACTTTACACACATCATTAAAAAGATCATTTCAATGAAATGTATGGTTTCTGTAGTATACCCAATGCTTTCCGTAATTCATAAAGAACCGACAATTTCCGTAGTGACTATAGAGAATCCATAGTAGTTGGAGTTTCTGTTTACTTAGGTTATTACTTATGTCAAATTTTCAGGTAGATTATTACTAAAAAGGTTATTACTTATCAGTCAAATTTTTAGGTAGCACCTCCACCCTTTGTACTGTAGTCATGAGGAAGGGTAGGGCTACTACTAAAAAATTTGACTAAGAAGCAATAACCTTTAATTTCTACGTAAACCCCAGTTCTATGTGAATTTTGTAGTTTAAGTCTTTGTATTGTCATGTCATCATTTATTGCAGTAAGAAATAATGCAATTCTCTTTTGACAAATTATATCCCATACTTCTTTACTAATACCATTCACTTAAATGCTACAGTGGAACATTTCTCCAACATTAATAGCATTATATATCATATATATTTTATGGGGGGGGTTATAGATGAATTAGGTTTTCCTTACCACTCCATTTTTTTGCCATCTTAAACATGTTCGCTGCACGAGTATACATTTCACATGCTTCATCAATCTTGGAAGAGGAACTGCAAAAAAGGAATAGCATACTGTATAACCACACAATTTTGAATTTCAATAGTATACAGAAATATATGTAATATACAGGGAGTTATAATGCAGTTATGCAACAATACTTTGAAATATTATTATGACATACAAACTAGCCAAAAAAGAATTTTTATTTAGTACTGCATAGGGACATCTTTGATGTGAATGGCAACAATTTAGGAGTTCGTTGAGTTCGTTCAGGTCCAAAAGATAGCCATCCATTTATGAAGCAAAATATTATGTAACTCAGTCAGTGTTGATGAATGACAAGATCAGATCAACGCTGGACAGTTCTTTTCAGTCCCACACATTTTTAATAGGACTCAGATCAGGAGGCATGGAGTGGGGGGGGGGTATTATGAAGATCCTTCTTTCTCACAAAACCCTTACAGTCCATTTATTTACTGGCATAAAAAAATATATATAGAATCAAGCTTTTGCTCTCCACTGGGAGGCTTTTCCAAGGTAAAAGATAGACATAAAATGCAGAGAATTAGAATGTGTAAGAAACAAATATGATTTTTGAAAAATCACATGAAAGATATGAGTGATATGTATTTATCACAGAATTATACGGTCTGCTGTGATGTGTTTCCACCCTTTGATGATGCATGACAGTTTGCTGGAGAGAAATGACAATATATCAGATCAATTAATACCTACTTTTTCATAGAACTTCATGACAACAAAATCTGACAAGAACATTACATGACTAACCTTTAGATCATACCCCAATTTTGTGAGGTTGCCTATTTGTATCCTGTGTGATATGAGAGTTCCTGAATCTGCTCTTACGATATCTACGGCTAACAATATTTTTCTGATCTTCTGTCAGTTATACAGGGTAATTCAAAATGATTCATCCAATTTCATTAGATCATAGCTCCATAAAAATTAATGTAATAATAGTGTACCACACGTTAAAAGGAAGAGAAATGCACGAAGTTTACGATCGTAACCGCCAGATGGCCCAATGTAACCCATGTATCTGCACCTGGGCGAAAGACTGTCATTGTTCTGCATGGTTTCTTGTACAAAGGTTTATGGCCCTTTCTTTTTCCAGGAACAAACAATAACGGGACACTCGCATTTAGATATGTTGGAGATATGGCTATTTCCACAATTAAATGAAGATCCATGTGACTACATCTTTCAGTTGGATGGAGCATTGCCCCATTGGCATCTGGATGTTTGCCATTACCTTAACGAACAGCTTCTTAACCACTGGATTGGTGGCTGTGGACATGACAAGGCGCTCTACAGGTGGCATGCCAGGTCTCCGGACCTGACCCCTTGTGACTTTCTTATGGAGGTATGTTTAGGATAATGTGTGTGTGTGCCACCATTGCCCACAATGCTAGATGAACACAAAGTTTACATTCATAGTGCTCTGCAGTAATTGACAACAGGCATGCTTGATCACATATGGCAGGAATTTGATAATTGCCTCGACGTAGTTCGCATGACTAACGGAAGTCACATAGAACATTTATAAGGTATGAAAACTAATTTGGACATTTTTTTCTTTATCCTATGTACATTTAATCACTGTATATTTAGCAGCACATAAAATACAGTCATTTGAAATTGGATGAATCATATTGAATGACCCTGTATATTCTTAGTTATGCCCCCCTTCAAATGGGGGCACAGCTGTGGATCATAACTGTCACCTACAGATTATAATTTTTCTCATGGGAAATTGTTCTGCAATTTGTGAAATTAGCTAAGTGTGATACCGCATAAGAGAACTTTGGAGTTAACAATAACATCTTAGAGAAATGCCACTCATTCCATCAGCCAATGGCATACATGTGCTGGAGGAGGAGCTTGTGATGCAACACCACAGTGCAGCCAATGGCCATCATGGTTTGGATAGTCATCCTTGCTACATGATTGATGTGTCGCCATCTATCAGCATTCTGTGGCATACAAACAATTCAAGCAATCGAGGTATAATCTTCAGTTTTACCTAGATTAGGCTTTTGTTTAAGTTCATTCAGTGAGGCTTTTCTTTAAGTTCATTCAGTGAATGTTGGATTTTTCTTTTCACATTATACAGCCATCTTAAGTTTTACTGAAGCTGCAGAACTAGAAAAAGTTATCTATAGCTGCCATCAAATCATGCATTGAGTAAATATAGATATTATTTTAGTCAATACAATTACTTGCTTTATATTGATATTTTTCTAGTTCTGCAGCTTCAATAAAACTTAAGATGGTTGTATAATGTGAAAAGAAAAATCCAACATTCGCTGAATGAACTTAAACAAAAGCCTGAATTTATTATAATTATGGGATTTATAGAAGTAAACTTTAAAAAAAATTAGTGGTTAAATTTTTGAACTAGAACCTAATTCATCTTCAGGACCATCACTGGAGTAGTTGTTGCCAATCAGTTGGAAGTGCCCAACCACAATTATCATTAAGCGTGGTACCTTTTCTCACTATTTCCATCCCTTCTTCAAGTTTTCTCTTTACAACATGTGATTGGTGGATGATTATTTTTATTGAGTGCTTTTTCATTGAGATCATCAGATTCGCAACAGCTACTCCAGTGACGGTCCTGACAATGAATTTGGTTTGAGTTCAAAAATTTGACCATCAAAAGTATTAAAATTCAGCTCTATAAAACACATTAATTTTTTTTTACTGTGATTAATAATGTCATTAATTACTAAAAAATAATCTGGGAATTTTATATCTAGCCCTGGTTTGGGAAAACTGGGAACATTATATAGAAACATTGGTGGAAAGCATGATAAACTGCAATTAGCATAATTTTGAAACGGTCAAAAATGGTAAAACCTCTAATGCACAGTACCACATTTTATTTTCCATTATTGAAATAAATATGAAAATACTTAATTGCAACGATAGACACATCCAAGGCATCCAGTCGCCTGAGTTTTCAAATTCTACTTGGAAAATTCTGTTTCGAAAAATTAGGATTTCAGCATCTCTTTAATAGAGTAACAAAGCTTTTTCTGATTTCATATGCTTTGTAGAATGCTTACCCATCAAATCAGAATAATAAAGGTGCCAATATCTGTATTTGACACTATCGCCTGCAGGGTTATGCATTCTGCAGCAATATCAGTTGCTATGATTCAGGCTGAAGTTTAGAAGTGCAATTCATGACAAATACAAGCATACATGTCGAGCAAGCATCGGAGATGCCTGTAGCTATGGTATTTATTTTGCATGGGGTGCTTATAAGTGTGTATGTATTCATTAGCAATTTTATTGAATGTTACACACCAAAAGACATAGCTGAACTCAGAAATAAAATTCTATTCTGAAATGCAACTATTAATACAACTGTATAACGCATTCCCTAGTTTTAGTTGTGCATACTGTACTGAAGTATTGAACATCTAAGAAATAAATTAATTTTGATTGTTGGTCGCAATTCCATAAATGTGTTCATGAATGGAATATGGGATTACGCCACACAATACAAATTTTGAAGATGTGAATCTGGTTTTTTTTTTTTTTGGGTGTAAATATGACATGGATGGTAAGTCAGATAATAGCATACTCGGGCACTATCCGGGAGACGCGGGTTCGATTCCTGTTCCAGGATGACAACATTTTCAAGTTTTTGGATATTATCTGACTTACCATCTATGTAATATTTACACCAAAAAACAAATTCTTATCTTCAAAAATCCATATATGTGGTTTTTGTTTAGATTGGTTTCTCCTTGAATCTGTGAAGATAAAAAAGAAATCCTGGCCCCTGATGAAAAGGAGAAGGCCTGAAAATCTTGTTTTTTTCTATCCCTGCCTACTTGTTAGCTCATTTGATTTATTATTCCCAAGAACAGCTCAATCTGCTGGTAGCGAGTACAGTAAACAGCAAGTTAGGTTAGGAACAACCATGGATGAAGCGTGCTATGCAAGTCTCCATAAAAGTTTAGAGAAAATGTAATCAGGCAGGGAACTCCAGTTTTGTTACACAAAGAATAAAGAAGTGACTAATGCAATAGCAACATGGACATCAATATCGGGACAAGAAGGAGCATTTGCATTCCTCTAAAAATCGGCACATGCTGTTTCTGTTCTTGTACGGTTGCGATACACTAAATTTACCTACTGAAGTTTCATTCTGTTGCTGCTGCCCTATTTTTGCATTGAAATCTCCCATAATTATCTTCAAGTGTTGCTTACCTTTATTATTTAGATGACGAATTTCCTCATAAAATTCTTCAATTTCTTCTTCAGGATGACTTGTGGTTGGCGCATAAGTTTGAATAATCTGAGCCTGGTATCTTCTCGAGAGTTGGATAACGAGTTGTGCAGCTCTGTCAGAGGAACTTTCAACTTCTACAACTTTATCCTTCAGTTTCTTGTTTATTATAAATCCAACACCACTAGTTCTGCCAGTATCTGTCCCACGATAATAGAAGAGATGTCCACTTTTCAGTTCAATGAGATCTTCTCCTTTTCTCCTTACCTCACTTAGCCCGACGATGTCCCACTTGATACTTTGTAGTTCCTCTTCCAATTCAAGAAGCCTTGAATCAGAAGATAGGGAGCGTCCATTATACGTTGCCAAGGTCAGCATCAGATGGCAGCCTAGTCCGCTCCTCCGGGGATTCTTAGCACCCTCTGCCTTCATGTCGCACTGGCAGCTGCCTTGGCCAGGTACATTCCAGCTGCCGGAGACCGAGGGCCAAGATTTAAGTTGTGAAGTCATTTTGGAGGGGTTTGGCCATAACTCACCACGCTGGCCAAGCGGGTTGGTGAGTGTGGGATAGCATTTCCTCTAATCCCGATGGTATAGTTATACCACTATTGGCGGTCGTCAGAGTCCCTTTAGTGGGAACAGGATGCACCACGAGAAGGCGGGGTTGACATTTGTCAAGGAGAGGCTGTGATGTTACGCATCACCTGACCTTGTCCTCATATGCTGTCTAATTTCATTTATCCATCTCATTTATGTGGGTTTTTTTTTTTTTGGGGGGGGGGTCTCCTTATTTCAAATGAAATTAAAAAAAAATCCTTATTGTTTTCATATGCTGTCTAATTTTATTTATCAATTTCATTTATGCAGTTTTTGGGTCTCCTAGTTTCCAAAGAAATTTATGCATTGAGAGTGCGGTAAAAATAGTTTAACAAGAAGGCACAGTGGAAATTTGTATATGTTATTCAACATTGCAATTTCTCTCCTGAAAACTAAACTGTATGCACACATGAGTAGTGACGGACCATTCTTGAATAATTCATTCACAATGAATGACATCATGAATGGTTCACTCTCACCACTGTGAATTATCATTCAATCTGCCACGACTGCAGCATGTACAATACATGAGACTGATGAAGAAAAAGAAAAGCTGAACTTTTTAACCAGGTGCAAAATCAGAACACATTACAAAACAGTGTGAATATAACACAGCATGAGCAAGATAGAATTGTTCACTGAAAATTTATTTAAATATCAAACTGGGGTAACATCACTGTATTCAAAATATAAAGTTTTTGACATTTAACAACACATGATACGAGGAACATCACAGGGGAAAAAATAATGGATCACAGGCAATACCTTGGCTGCATCTGACTTTCGTTTTCGGAAAATTTCCCCATTTTTAAGCTGTAATGCAAATATTTATGCAATTAAATGATATTTAACAACACTACTGGCCAGAAGAAACATCGCGAGAAAGAAAAAAATTATGATTACGGCAGAAGCCTTCACTCTGTCTAACTTCTGTTCCCAAAAGTTGAAATTCCAACCTCTGATGGAAAATGGCACATCATCACAAATCCTCCGCCCCCAGTTTTTGCTCAGTTATGCATCGATTTTGAGTATCACCCAAATGATGATGGAAAAGAAAAAATTCTTCGAATCCGTGGAAGAACCTCGTGCCTGAAGATTGCAGGGAACTTTCCGTTTTAGGAAAATTTTCCTCCATTTTCAAGCTGAAATGCAAATATTTATGGAATAAAATTACATTTCACAACAACATTGAATCATGAGAAAAAGAAATCACAATTATGAGAAATTATTTTTCACTCAGTTTAACTTCTTTTTCCAAAAGTTTTGAAAGTCGAAATATTGTGCCCAGACAGAAAAACGATCCCCCTCCCTGCCCCTACTAATCCCCCAAAACTTCTCTTCAGTTTTGCATTGATCTCGAGAATGACCCAAATAGTGACAAAAAAACCAACAACTGAATTCCGCGAATCAGCAGTAGAATCTTATGTATTTATATACTAAAGTTACAGTACACTTAACTTTCTTCTGCCTGCATGAGTTTGCAGACAAATTCCCAATGAGAAAAGTAATGCTGGGAATTAAAAAATGTCAACTGTTATTGAGTGAGAAAACAGCAGCCAGCTGGACATAAGGTGGACTTTATAAAAAACATCCTAATATCCTAACTTATATTGTACAATCAGTGTTTTTCGCAAAAAAAAAAAAATTCCTGAATTTTATTAACAAATCAATTTACTTTACTTGGATGCAATAAATTTTGGCAATGGTAAGAAAGAGTGATGCCACCTGTAAGCAAGTATCATAACTACATTGAAATAAAGTTATTGATTTTCAACATAGCTCAAGAAAGTTTTTTTGCAAAAAACACCAATTGTACAATCTAAGTTAGAATGTTTTGTATCAGTGGGCCAATTTTGATGTGTGGGAAATCTTTCTTCACTGAGGAAAGAGGGTAGAAATCTTTTCCATTGGAAGTATAGGGAGCAAAATAACTAGACATCCACCATAATGTGGAAAGTTAAGAATGGAAATCATACGCCATTGATTTGACTGGTGAGCCCGAATCGTTCACCGCAAGTGAAGATTCATTTGTGAAGTAACTGTGAATGGGTCTCCTAAGCTCTTGTTCTTTTGGGCAGTTTCTTTTTTTTTTCTTTTTTTTTTTTTTTGTTGAAGGTTTAACGACCACCATGAGCAAACTCAATGGGCTATAAGCAGTCGCCCGTCCCTAATTTAGGGTCACTGGTTCCAGGGAAGGGAGAGAGCCAGTGCCATAAGACAAACACAACATCCATGCCTCACCGGGATTCGAACCCGGACCCCTTTCGGATGAATGATCAGAGGCCATCGCTTAGACCACTGCGCCAGTTTCCCAAAAAGAACTCTGAATGTGCTTGTTCGCGAATCATTCGTCGCTTTTGAGCAGTTCGCCAATTTCCGCTTGGCCTCACAATCACAGGTGGTTTGGAGCAAAGAATGATTTGCTCAGTGAGGGTAGTGAGACAGCTGGCCAAGAGTAGATGCATAAGTGAATGACTATTCATTTGAATGAGCATTTGCAAATGATGAATGAACTCCCAAGAATGAATTACTTATGTCATCACTACAATGTAGTGTCTAGTCTAAACTACTGGGTTGCCCAGAAAGTACGTGCCAAATTTGCATAGCTTGTAGATGAAGTCGCCCTGTACCACAGTCACTACTTGTAGACGAGGCAGCTACATACACTTGCAATGAAATTTGCGCACCGAGAAAGAAGCATCGGATTGAACTGAAAATTTTTTCAGAAGAATAATGTATGTGACGACAAAAACAGAGCTGCAGGACAATTACAGAGGGATCTGAGCCACGCAGTCTGGTCATCTTCAATGCTGCGGTGATACATGCTGCAATATGGTCCGGCATGGACGCAAACAGACGCCTGATGTTGTCCTTCCACAGACTGGCCCACACGTGTTGGATGCTGTGATCCAAATCCCGGATAGTGCAGCACGGCAGCAGCCGGCATTTCAACTGGTCCCACACATGCTCGATAGGGGACATGTGCGGGGAGCGGGCAGGCCATGGAAGTGTCTGGATGATGTAGGAAAGTCCTGGGCAACCCGAACCGTGTGCGGGCAAGCATTATCCTGCTGGTATAGCAAACCTGGAATGCCGGCCAGCAATGAGGTTATAGGATCTCATCCACAAACAGCTGGCCTGTCAATGATCCATGTACCACTACTAGAGCTAATCGGCTATTGTAGGCAATGGCTCCCCAGACCATAATGCCTGCAGTGGGGGAGGTGTGGCGCTCGATAGCAAGGTTGGGATTGTGGCATTGACCTGGGAACCTCCACACCCGGACACGATGATCATCTGTCCCCAAAACGAAACTGCACTCGTCGCTAAATAACACATGTCGTCAATCTGTGGCATTTCACATCGCTCTCGCCTGGCACCACTGTGCACGGAGCCGCTGATGTTCCGGTTTTAATGGCAGCACATGTAAGTGGCACTGGGATCACAGATTCGCTCTCGCAAGGGGCCGAGAAATGGTTTGTGGGCACACAGGAGATGCCACATCTCCCTGTATAGTGGAACGGGTCTCTGCGGCATTTGCTCATGCCTGGCACATAATCCGTCGATCCTCTCTGCCGGTGGTCCTCCTGGTTCGTCCGGACCACTCCGTCATGAGGCAGTGCCATCACGTGTCCACTGCTCCGAACACAGTTGGACGGTACAGTCAGAACAATCCACGTGGCAGGCAATGTGGCACGCCGACCACCCTGCGGTTTTTAACCCGACGATCCAGCCTCTCTCAAAGTCCGAAAGTTGCGTAAATTGACATCTCTGGCATCTAACTGGCATTCTTGTCACTCTGTACTCTTGCTTGCATCAGCCGGTGCTTTTCGCTTTCATGGGGCATTGACTACATGCCGGTTTAAAAGCCTACTAGTTCACGCTAGCAGCACCACCACAGTGTGTGAAGTCATGCACACTCGCACCAAACGCGGATCATTTGCATGCCAGCACGCACTCTAGCTATTTGCAAAGTTTCGCGGTTGTAGCATGTTTTCTTTTAGGTGTGCAAATTTCATTGTCTGCGAGTGTAAAAGGGCGTGTGAGAAATCCGTGCATTAGTTTGTGCTCGAAGCTACAGAATGAAACTGGCTGTAAAATTGTAGGACGATGAATGACAATCTCTTGCATTTACAACATGCCCGTGCTTTACCTCTACCATAAGGGACTAAACACAATGCAAGCTGCACAAGAGATATCTGATGTGTATAGGGATGGTGCTGTAACAGACAAAACAGCTCGCAAGTGGATTTCAAGATGCAAACTATAACCTCGAATGGTATTATGCACATTGGTATGCAATGTTACTTATTACTGTTTCACACGTTGTATTGTTTCATTAACTAAACTAGTTTCAACTCTTCATTTTGCAAGTCATCCTCAGTAGCGTACGATGTTTGCGTTTCCAAAGAGGTCGTTGTATCACTGGGTCACTGATCGTTCTCATTATCTGCTGTGTCATTGTTGGGCATGCATATTATGGTCGTGGGTTTGTTTGGACATCTTTTTTATTTGCTTCTCACGTTCCACCAAGAATTTCCATGCATATGGCAGGTCGTAGGGGGTGTTATTTACAATTTATATAAAGAGTTTTCTCGATCAGTACTGCTTCTGCCATTAGGATTTGTTGGTGTGTATTGTGTGTTGTTAAAATTTTCGCGTTTTCCCAATCTGGGATAACATCATTCTCTTGGCAGTGTTGGATTAATGCCATTTTCATCTCTCTCCTATTCCAATTTTTGACATGTTCCATAAGGCGTTTTTTTTTTTTTTATGAATCGTCATTTCGTGCTGCCTATGTATATTTTATCGGTGGGATTGTTGTCTGCCTTTCTTGTAGGGATGGAGTATACTCCTGCAGCTTCTAGTGTGGGTTGGTTGTTGTAGTTGTAGTCAGTTGTCAAAAATTTCGATATGTCCTCAACAGTATCATCAATTTCATAATTCAGTTTTTGCATTCTTTTTGAATGCAAGAAACTGAATTATGAAATTGCTGATACTGTTAAAATTATACAACACACAATACACACCAACAAATCCTAATGGCAGAGGCAGTATTGATCGAGAAAACTCGTGATATAAATTGTAATAACAACACCTCCTACGACCTGCCATATGCATGGAAATTCTTGGTGGAACGTGAGAAACAAATAAAAAAGATGTTGAGACAAACCCACGACCATAATACACATACATGCGCAACAATGACACAGCAGATAATGAAAACGATCAGTGACCCAGCGATACAACGACCTCTTTGGAAACGCAAACATCGTACGTTACTGAGGATGACTCGCAAAATGAAGAGTTGAAACTAGTTTAGTTAATGAAACAATACAACGTGTGAAACAGTAATAAGTAACATTGCATACCAATGTGCATAATACCATGCAATTAGCCACGTATTGATGTAGAGCATTTATTGAATATTTGACTCACAAACCACATATACCCTGGAAGATGAAAAGCATCTGAGCAGGCCTTGTGCCACTGATGAGAACCAGCTCCGTGCACAGCTGGGGGTAAACCTCCATCAAACAACATGGAATTTAGCAGAGATACTTAACCCTATTGGAATCCACCATCCATGAACACCTCAAAAGTTTGGCTAAGTCAGTCGGTATGATGCATGGTTCCTACCCAATTAGACCAAGAGAAACTTGCTTGCTTGCTTGAGTTTCCATCTGTGACACACTTCTGAAATGCAACAAACACAATCCATTTTTGAGGAGATTTGCTACTGGTGATAAAAAATGAATAGTTTATAACAATATGGTGAGGAAAAGGTCATGGTTACGGCATGGTGATAAACCCTTAGCGACCCCTAAAGTGGGACTGCACTCAAAGAAGATTTTGCTCAGTCTCTGGTGTGACTGTAAAGGTGCACTGCACTATGAGCTTCTACTGAACAACCAGAGATAAATAGCAATAAATACTGCTCACAGCTGGACATTTTGAAGGCAGCAATCAAGAAAAAGTGCCCTGTTTTAGCAAATAGAAATGGCATTGGGTTCCAGCAGGACAATGCAAGAGGACATGAAAGAAGATGCTGGAGTTCCGGTGGGACGTCCTACCTCACCTGACATGTTTTCTGAACATTGGTCCCTCAGATTACTACCTTTTCAGATTGCTTCAGAATTCACTTAATGGCACGAGGTTCCAATTCTTTGGGTGAGATCAGAAATTACCTAGACCAGTTTTTTATACTGAAACATGTGAAATTCTGGGAGCACAGAATCTTCAACATGCAAAAAAAAACAGATGGCAAAAGATTGTACAACAACAGGGTGTATATATATCAGTGTTAGAATTAGAAATAAATTTTCTACTGGTCCAGTTGGACCACTGGAATTTGCAAACCACTGGTCCACCAAAATGCCCACTGGTCAGCAAAAAAATAAATAAATAAATAAAAAATTAAGACATTTACAATATATGTAGAAAATAACATATTATTTCACTTGAATTATCTTCAATATTCATTTTTAAACCTATCATTAGCGTGTAGCCTAAAAAGGAAACCATAGAGCAAAGTAAAAGAAATAAAAATTCATTTTGCAACTTGTGACAAATTGGGAAGAAAAACAACAAAACTTACTGGCCATTTGGGCCAGTAAAATCAATAGTTTAGTGGCCTGATGGAAGTTTTACTGGCCAATGGCTAGGGGACCAGTGGGTTATTCAAACACTTATATCAATTAAAGCTGTTTTTTTTTTTTTTTTTGCCATACATGATGTTTCTTGGCCCAATATTTCTTGTAGTGAGATGGAAATTATTATAATCAGAGGGACAAGGTCTGATGATTTATTTTAGTGCCAGTGATATCATTAGGTTGACAATGGAAATGGCTGTAGGACATTACAATGTAACAGTGGCGTATATTCTAGGCTAGCTGCGAAACCCAGAGAATGCACAAATAAAAGTCAAATATACACAAATAAAAGTAAATTATCAATGGTATTAAGATATGTCGATGCTTTCGGTATGAAAAATATACTAGCAGATTTTTTTCTTTCGACTACGAGAATCAGTCTGGCGAGCGATGACCAACTACATAACGCAAGCATGCCTTCCAGAGTCTTCGCTGTTCTGATGCAAAGAGTTCGATGCAATAGACTGCTAGCGTTTCCACGACAACATGTATGCGCGTATGAAGGTGAATTGAACATTGCTTTGCGCAACGGTTCGCACAGAAAAAGAGAAGCTTGGACTATCTGTCACTTGCATGCTTCCGCGTGTAACAGCGCATGTTTCGCGAGAGTTGTTTCAGTTTGTGTGAAGTGTCAATGAATTAAAATCGGTGATATTATATCTAAAATTTGTGGCTTTGTTGGATGTTTTGATAAATTTTATGAAAGCTCCCCTGAACATCTACTGTCAGAACTTAAAAAACTATGCTTCAAATTTTGATGCAGCTCGACTTAAAAATGAACTGAAGGTGTTTTATTCTCGTGATGAATACAAAACAAATTAGTAAGACATTACTTGTTACATAAAGTTGAATAAATTGGACAGTGTTTATTGGGGTGTACAAATTAGCAGACCTAATGTTAAACTTTCAATCAGCAACGCCGAAAGAGGTTTTTCTGTATTAAAAAAAATCAAGATATATCTTAGAGCCACACAAGGACATGCACATTCGAGCAACTTGGCTGGTTTGTTAATAGGGAAAAACATTCTTTTTAAATATGAAAAAGTACTCTGAAGAAACATTTTTTTGAAAACGTAACACTCAAGTTCACACAAAAGGAAAGAAGAATGGAGTTCTTGTACAAATAAGTGTTCAAATCCTAATCCTCATAATTATTTGGTATCATGTTAGCAATAGCATGTACCTAAAACTTAGAAAAAAGTTACTTCTATTACTTAACAATTAAAAATTAAACTTCACAAATAAAAAAAAACAGTACTGAGGGGGGGGGGGGGGGGGGTGAGATAGCCCAGGTCTCAGACCCAAGATATGCCACTAATATGTAAAAACTTAAGATGCTTTTGTGTTGTGGTAAAATATGTGTACATTAGGATTCAAGAACTTACATATCACATAATCATATATACATGCTCCACTATTAATATAACACTGCTGGGTAATGCACTTCACAGTACTATGCACAATACATTGAGCTCTAGCTACTCATAAGTCATAACATCCTACATAAAAGACACTGAACAGAACTAGTGTGTAAATAACTTTACCCATGTGTACACAAGCCTGTTTCATGGTTTCCTTTATACCTTCTAGAAGTACCTCTTCCTGTTAATAAGTTTAAAAATAAAAAGTTTATAATGGACATAAAACTGCCACAGAAATAAGAAAAAACTTTCACTACTTATCACAAATCTACAATTTTATCTTCTTTGTTTCCACATTTAATTACTATTGTAGGCATCTAAAGCAAAGAGTATTTGCCCATCTCTAATTCTGGGCAACTGGTCGCACAGAAGATAAAGAGCTAGCCAGTACCATGTGACAGGTGCATTACCGCACAGCCCATGCTTTTGACCACTCGGACATCCTAGGGTGGTGCATGATCTTTTGTTTGTTTGTTAACGCTTTCCAACCATAGGCTGAAGAAGTGTATATACTCCAGCTTTGTCCATCAGTCTGTCTGTTCGCATGATAAATCGCATAAAAATGGTTTGATTTCAATGAAATTTTAGTATGTGGTAGGGGACAAACCCTATTGAAAATGGGCAAAATGGGGTCAAAGGTCAGGACATAGGAGCGGGATCCATTCTATTAAGAGTCTTAACTTACGTAAAAATCTTCGATTGTGACAAAACTTTATCATGTTGTTTTGGAGGTATACTGAACCGATTCTGTTGAATATCATCAAAATGGGGTCAAAGGTCAGGGCACAGGAGCGAGATTTATTCCACAGCCATTATCTTCATAACTTGAGTAAAATTGCTTCCATTGTGACAAAACTTTAGTATGTTGTTTCGGAGATATACCGAACAAATCAGTAGTCAGGGTAGGGAGGAAGGTTTGCCTGCGCTCAATTTCTGGTATGTTGGAAAGCGTATCATAATCAATGCATTGCACAATTTTGCTAACTTGTTTTGGGGTTTAACAATCAGCAAGAACAACTCATAATGCATTTGGCTTAAATGAATAACTAAAAACCTTAGAAATCCAAATCAGTCCTCCAAAACTTTATGCATGTTAAACTGAAGTCAGTAGCATTGCTCCAATGAAAACATAAAAACAAGTTGATTGGAACACATTTACCTGATGACGAAGTCACTAATTGAACCTTCAAACATTGAGATGGTTCAACTAGTGACTCTTTCCGATGACTTCATTGTCAAGTAAGTGTGTTCCAATTGACTTTTTTTATATTTTCATCGGAACAGTGCTACTAAATTCAGTTTAATGTGCATAAAGTTTTAGAGGACTTATTTGGATTCCTGAGGTTTTTAGTTATTCATTTAAGCCAAATGTATTAGTCAATTTAAGCATGTTTTGTAATAAGAATCTCGTTCTTATAAATATCTCTTAATGCTATTAACAGTTACTCAGAATCCTTATTCTAAAGCCACTGGTTCCACAAAAAGAGAATAGACATAGTCATAAGACAAACATCACCCACGCCTCATCCAGAAGTCCAACCCAACTTGGATAAGTATCCTGAAACCTGCACTTTTAATCACTCAGCAACTGAGGCAGCCTTGACTTTTTTTTTTTTTTTGTAAGTAATTTGGTGTGAAAATAGTAAGAACTGGGTAAATTACATTTTCAAGTTCATTCTTTAATAAAAACCTTTACATTTTCCTGCAATTTTTTGTTTCTGTAATCAAGACCACCTGGCTCTATGAAAGAAACACATCACCCATACTTCCTCAGCAACTTGTACCAGGCACATCAGGGATGAAAGCTTGTGTTTGTTGAGGGGTTTAATGACCACCATGAGCAACTCAATGGGCTAAAAGGAGTTGCCTGCTTTCCTAATTTAGGAATACTCTTTCTAGGAAAGGGTGAGAGCCAGTGCAATGACAAACACAACATTCAGGCCTCATGGGGATTTGAACCTGGACCTATCTCAGACGATCACAAGCAGCCCGTGCCTCAGACTATTCGGGAAACAAGGTCCCAGCATTCCGTGTACCTTATTTATGTTTTACCTCATAAGCTTACCTTGAGTTTGATATTTAAAAATATGCATTATTTAAAATAAACATACATTTAAAAAAGAGGAAAATATTTGAAGGTAACTCCTTCAGTTTACGCCTATGTTTAACACCATCACAATAAAACGGCCATTGTTAAAATCTGCATAGTGTTAATTCCCTAAAGGAACCATTTCTCTGTTAAACTCCCTTTACCAACATACATAAAAAAAAAAAAAAAAGTGGGATTGGGGAGAGCAACATTCGGTAAATTTCGAAAATTAAATTTTGTTAGCATAATCTGCAGCTAAATATTCGTTTTAAAAAAGAATCGTCCTAAATTTAATTATTCTAGGTAAAATATCCAGCAGTACTAAAACTCCCAGGGACATCAATGCTTTTTACTAAAAATAAGCATAAATCATACCGGAAAAATGTTCCGAGAAATCCCTGAGCTGATTTTAATTTCTTTTCAGCATCTGCAACTAACTGCATAGCTTTCTGCTCGTTATCTGCCATTTTTGACGCAAATTAATTTCCCTATGCAAAATCTTTACAGTAAAACTCCAAAACCAAAACACTGCAGACTGCGGAAATGTTACGTACGACTGGACTTGACTAGCACTATAGGTAGAAGTAAGAGTGATAAAAGCAAAGATCTTGGAGGAAATAGACTGGCAACCCTTCGGACTTCGGAGGCAAGGCAACGAGCAGCAATTGAGATAGCAGCGCCATCTGTTACCGCGAAGAGTTGGTGAGAAACACATAGCAATTGGAAAGGTACATACAGTGCTTGATTCAACATAATTCAACACATAATATAGACCGTATGCGAGCCTCGACCGTATCGAGGACCGTATGCATCTGACGTCACAGCGAGGTAAACCATTCTAGCAGGAGTCCTGGTGATCAACTGGTGTACAAGCACTGCTTTGATTTGCATTGTGAAGCGTTAAGGAAGATGGTGTTAGCCGCCCCGGTGGCGCAGTGGTCTAAGCGATGGCCTCGGATCATTCGTCTGAAAGAGGTCCGGGTTCGAATACCGGTGAGGCATGGATGTTGTGTTTGTCTTACGGCACTGGCTCACTCCCTTGCCTGGAACGAATGACCTTAAATTAGGGACGGGCGACTGCTTATTGCCCTTTGAGTTGCTCATAGTTTTCGTTAAACCTCCAATCAAAAAAAAAAAAAAAAAAAAAAAAAAAAAGGAAAAAAGAAGAAGATGGTGTTATGTACTATTTTTGGCTACAGTAAACGAAGTGGGAGAGATAATGATGTGTGCTGTTATAGATTGCCATCTGAACAAATGAAGTGGGATGAGAATAATAAAAATTTAATTCAGAAGTGCCAAAATTTGTGGTTATCACGTATCACCAAAGTTGACATTGATGACCGGAAACGAATGAACATTAGAGTGTGTAGTTTACATTTTGTAACAGGTATGTTCATAAATATTCCGGAAATGTTTATCGATTGGGTGTCATCAGTCCACGAAAGAATATTTTCAATCGATATTTTAAAAGCTCAGATTTTATGGCAAATAGATTTTATGGCAATCAGGTGCATACTTGGTGTAACCAGGAGAGATAAGAAGAGGAACTCGTGGATTCGAAAAATGACAAGAGTGGAAGACATCATGATCAGAGTTAAATCCCTGAAATGGCAATGGGCTGGACATACTGCCAGAAGGACAGATCATCGATGGACAGCCGAAATTTTAGATTGGATTCCAAGGGACAGGAAAAGACCCAGAAGAAGACCACATGGGAGATGGGTGGATGAAATTCGAAAGTATGCAGGGGTGACATGGAGGAGACTAGCACAAGACAGACCGTTGTGGAGGAAACTTGGGGATACCTTCGTCCAGCAGTGGATTGATAATGGTTGACAATGATGATGATGATGACATCAAAAGCAAAAATTAACACTTACGCCCCCTGGCGGCTAAAGTATTCTTTACCAAAAATTTTAAATTACATGCAAAAGATTTTCCATCAGGAGATGTATCCGCTGAGGAAAAAAAATTTCAAATTGGAGTTTTAGAAGAAGAGTTATCGGAAAAATTGTAATTTACTCTTACGCCCCCGAGCGGAAAATCTATGCGTAATTTGAAAAAAGTAACTATATCTAGAATACTCTTCCACATAAATGGAATCGGAAGTTAAAATAATTTTCTCAATTGGATGTTTAGAAGCAAATATGTGGAATATAAAACGCATTTTTGAATTCGACATCATCTGCATTTACGCCCCCTAGCGGCGAAATTGTACATCGTAAAAAAAAACGAAATAAAGGGTCATCATTCGCATATTTCAAGCTTCCCAATGCAAAAACAATTTTTCAAATCGGACTAATAGTTGCAGAGATATCGTGGGTACAGACGGACGGACAAACCGGTAACATGAGCACGATCTTTTTTACAAAAGACGTGCAAAAAATGCTATGTGATATGTGCACACATTCCAACTTTCAAAATAATCTTCATGGTGATTTAGTTGAAAATGAGGTCTTCAAAAGACTATATATATATTTTTTGATCGACCTGGAATGACACCTTGTTTTGAGTGTGACTTCATACTAGATTCAATCACGAGCGGATTTTTAAAACCCTATAGCGTTAAATTGTTATTAAACTTTATTCAGGACTGAATCTGTTTCACCATGTGCATTTCGCAATTCTCTTTTATTCAGGGTCTAACAGAATGCTTGTTTTTCATGAGGGAATTTACGAGGTATTTCCCTGTAGGTACAGAATGTTTGTTTTCATGAGGCAATTTATGAGGTATTTTCCTGTAGGTTTTTATAGTGGACCACAAGACTAAAATTTCCGGACTGCTTTTGTCGTCCGCCTCTGTATGTAGTGCTCTTTAGCGAAGATTTATCCGGAAGTAAGCATAAATACTAATTTACCGTGACATCGAAATGTTAGACACTTTTCTAGTAAAAACACTGGATATAGCTCAACGAAGAGAAAAAAAATAGACAAACTCATCGCTCTTTCCACGTTTTTTTTTAATTAACACACAGCAACCGAAAAATTGTATTTCGACACCGCTGGGATCGAACCCCAGATCTATCGATTAACTAGCCGAGTGCGTTCGCCTAACGCTACGGTTCCAACAATCCACGGCGCTATATGTGTGTTTATCTGTCAGCATCTGACTTTACGAATTTGTAGGGATGGGCTCAGCAATTGAGATGTTTCCATCTGGTGGGGCTTAACGGCACAAGATATTTAATTATAGCAAATAAATCCAAAAGGCGAGAGAATTTGTGGTCAGATGCTGACAAATAAACACATAGCGCCGTGGATAGTTGTCACCTTAGCGTAAGGCAAACGCACTGGGCTAGTTATCGAGAGATCTGGGATCCGATCCCAGCGGTGTCGAAATACAGTTTTTCGGTTGCTGTGTGTTAATTAAAGAAAAACGTGGAAAGAGCGATGACTTTGTCTATTTACATTGTCTCCACGTATTTGGAAGAGAAAAAAGCTAAATTCAGGAGTAACTAAAGCACCTAGGTCATATCCGGGTACTGAGAGAATGTATTGAAAGAACGAATTAATATAAAATCTCATTATACATGCGTTTTATTGACAAGGGTTTTGATTCCGTGACTCTATCTGCAGCTACAACATATTTGAAGTTGTATGGTATTCAAGATGCATACGTTAATACACTGCCGGACAATTGCTAAGGACGGATGACAATAGCAACCATAAAATGGAAGGCAGGAAAATGTGGAAATTAGCATAAGTGCGGGATACAGTAAGACGTGTTGTGCGTATGCAAATTTTGGATTGCCGAACTTGTTCGTGACGTCATAGCGCTGATAAGAGATATAAAGGATTTGACGCGTATTGACCGTTGTTGTTCAAACGCAAAGTTGAAAGGGAAAGAATCAATTGACGAACTTGCAATTTTCAGTATGTCTTTCCGACAACACCTAGATGATTTTACGCATGGCCGTATTATTGGCAAGATTGAAGAAGGGCGAAAAATAACAGATGTTGCCAGGGAGTTCGACGTCAGCCACAGTGTTGTTTCAAGGCTTTGGAAATCATTTCAAACAAATGGAGAGTATAGCAAACGTCACGGGGGAGGTCGTGTTCGCAGTACGACACCTGCAGAAGACCGGTACATAGTGCTATCAACAAAAAGACACCGGCGCATCACAGCTAGTGAGGTAGCAAATCAGTTTATGGCTGCTACTGGCAAGCGGATCTCCCGAAAAACTGTCGCCAGACGTTTGCATGAAGGAGGACTATACGCCTGGCGTCCTGTTGTATGCATCCCATTGTCCAGACGTCGCCGTACCGCCCGTTTGCAATGGTGCCATCAACATTGCAATTGGACTGATAACGACTGGTCTACTGTCCTCTTCTCAGATGAGAGTAGATACAGTCTATCGTCTGATTGTCGACGACAACTGATCTGGCGTGATAGTGGTACTGCATATTGTCCAGCAACAATACAGGAAAGGGACCGATATCCGACATGTGGTGTCATGGTATGGGCTGGCATCATGATCAATGGCCGTACGTCCCTCTATGTGCTTCCAACTGGGACTATGACTGGCCAACGATACATTAATGATGTTCTGCAACCTCATGTTCGCATGTTCCGTGGTGCTGTCGGTGATAGATTCATTTTCATGGACGACAACGCAACGTGTCATCGAACAGTCGCTGTCCAGGAGTGTCTTGAGAGCGAGGATATTCAACGCCTCGTATGGCCAGCACGTTCTCCAGATCTGAATCCCATTGAAAATGTGTGGGATGCTTTGGGGAGGAGTCTTGCTGGTCGCCAATGCCCTCCAATAAACAAGGACAACCTCATCCGTGCACTGACAGAGGAATGGGATAAGTTACCCCAACAGCTGCTTCATAATGTTGTGCAAAGCATGACACGACGTGTGGAATCTTGCATCGCCCTCCATGGTGGCAATATCCCGTATTGACATCTTACGCCGGAACGCCTGCGGACGGTAATTGCATTTTTTTCACGTTTACGTATTCTGCACGAAATGGGCGGTTTGTCCCTTGAACACGTTTCAAAGCCTTCTGGATTTCAGGGCACAATAAATTGTCTTTCTTGTAATGTCCTGGCATTCTGACATTATTTTACTTTACTTGGCATCCAACCACACTTACTTTTTTTATGCGCTATATAGCCGTTTATGATCCGTCCTTAGCAATTGTCCAGCAGTGTATTATTAAAAACTAGGGTTACCATAATTTCCATCATAAAAAGAGGATATTTTACACTTATCGGTCATGGAAAAGAGGATATAATAGCAAAAAAGGAGGACAAACAAAGAGGACATATAGGTAGGCAAAATTTTAATAAATTAAGTGAACAATTGGGAAGTTTTGCAGTAAAAATTATATATTATTGATAAATTAAAAAACTCTACAAAATTTCCTTTTATTAAGTCATTTAGCCCTCCAATTTCATCAAGTATTAATCAGTTGGTCCATCTTGACTATTTATATTTTTCTGCAGATAGCATCCAGTGCCCAACCATCAGTTTACGGGCTCCACTGTGGGAAAATATTATGAATGTTCAAAAATCGCATATCCGGTTTAAGGCCAATTTTCACTAAAAATGTGAAAACTAGGTAAATATCCATGAGTCAAGTAAACGCTATGTGAATGCCAACATTTAGTACTCCGCAGAAATGCAGAATGACGAACGAACCAGCACAAAATGAATGGGTATCAGATGGGGAGCTTAACAAGTAGAAGACGTTCGGAGCAGGGCTTGGAAAAATTCCGTTCAAGGTTAAACGCTCAGGGTAGCTTCCTACGATGGAACACAGATGACTAATTAGCTCTTATATCACTTCAACGTATTTGGAAATATCACGGAGGTTATTCATATCCGCAGATTTCCTTGTATGCCGCTGTCCGCTGTTTTGGACAATTCCTTTCGTGTATATGAGAGTTCGCACCTAACAGAGTAGGCTGCTCTATTCTCTGGTTAGCTGTGACTGCCACGGGAAGGACCTCAGGTTCGATCCCAGCAGGTACGAACCCTCGATCCACTAAATATCCGCCGTGCGTCGGATGGACACTAGCCCCCCGGTAATAAGTAAGGGCGTCTTCCTCCCACTTTCTACTTCGCTTCCGTGTTTCTTTCCTATCGGGCACTCTATCCCAAATCTCCTAGCTTCCTATTTCCAAGGGTTGTTTAAGACCTGGGGTCAGATACTTCCTTCCTAAAATCCTCTACACATGATCACATTTCATTTAAAAATTTCAGTAAATCTATTTACACCATCTGTTTTTACGTCACTCAGAGCATGTATTAACGCCCCCAATATGACCATTCTGTGAGGGCAACCGTACTCCCTGCCCTCCCGGTAGCTATGGCCCTGCACCTGATGGACCTAGCTTGCCAGAAAAACTCAGCTCAAGGTTTTGTGTGTATGGTGTCATGGTGTAGGGCACGTTCTGTTGGTGTGGAACGAGTTCTCTGATATTGCTGAAAGGTAGGGTGCCCACCAGTGACGGATTTAGGTCCCCAGCCGCAATTAGGCAGATGCTGCCGCTGCTGTCCCTCACCTTTACATTCACACACGCATTTTCTTCATACTAATTACTAAGGATTCAAATCCAGTTTCATAATTACGAAAATCGTTTCTTTTAAACCAACAACTTAAAAATGGTTACAAAACTTATCTCCACAGTAAGAGTATGTTAAAAAAGTTTAGATGACTTTTAAAATATATTTCCGTATTAAAAAGTTAACAGCAAAACAGTAATCATACATATATTCTTATGAATCTTTAAAAATAAAGAAAGGAATTTCTTTCTCGTTGAAACATTTTCAAAACGAATTCATCAATTTTAATTTAATAATAAAAAATGAGTTCATCACTATATATTAAATGTACAATAGTCTAAGGGTTATACACTATTATTAAAGCACAGTTTTAAAATGTTAACTTACATATTTATGCCAATCCCCCCCCAAGGGGCCCACTCATTAATTATGTTCTCACAGTCAGAGCTGGATTAAGGCCTGAGTGGGCCCCTAGGCTAAGACATTTGAGTAGGTCTCAAGGCTAAGACATATGAGTGGGTCCCTAGGCTAAGATAAGACATTTGAGTGGGTCTCAAGGTTAAGATATATGAGTGGGCCCCCGAAAGAACTTATAACCGGGAATCATTATGAAGTCCGCCGCCCCGGTGGCGCAGTGGTCTAAGGCGTTGGCCTCTGATCATTCTTCCGTAAGGGGTCCGGGTTCGAATCCCGTCAGACATGGATTTTGTGTTTGTCTTACGGCACTGGCTCTCTCCCTTCCCTGGAACCAGTGACCCTAAATTAGGGACGGGCGACTGCTTATAGCCCATTGAGTTGCTCACGGTGGTCGTTAAACCTCCATTCAAAAAAAAAATTATGAAGTCCGTTAAAACACGAAACTATAACTACTAAATTATCTGCAAAGTTTTCATCATAAGTCTCTGTATTTTTCATTGTTCTCATAAGGTTCCCAAAGAACTTATGACGGAGAATCATTATGAAGACTATTAAAACACGAAACGGTATCAATAGGGTGATGATAATTAATACGTAGTGCATTGTTTAAACTAATAAATAACCTGCAGAGTTTTCATAAAGAACCATTATATTTTCCACTGTTTTCAGAAGAACATGAGTTAAAAGCTTAAGATTCCTAATTGGTGTCTTAGATTTTCTAATCATTTAGCATTGTATACTTTTCTTAGTGCATCTTTTTTGTTACACAATGTGAAGCCACAGGGGAATTCGACCATTAACGGTTCCAAGTGCAAATTGGGAGGTGTGGGTGGATGGTAGTGAAAAAGCTGAAACTCTCACTCCGACCCCGCTGTACGCAGCTACATGAAACCGTTACCCTTGGTGAGTCACTGCTCTGAAATCAGTTCGTCATCCAGCCTCTGTTTCTGATTAAGTGGAAATCATACGAGACAAAAGGAAAACTATTTTACAAATCTCTCTCTCTCTCTCTCTCTCTCTCTCTCTTTAGCTACATATCAATTATTTACCTAGGTATGCCTCCTGGGCCCTTGGTCAGGGTAGGCCCGAAGGCTGTAGCCCCTATAGCCTCCACCGTAATTCGGCCCTGCTCACAGTTCATGTTTTGGAACAGTTCGCCTTCGATAGCAAGCAGCGGCAAAGCATTTAACCGATCTTGTCCAATGGAGTTTCGCAAATATTTTTTAACTCTCTTCAGAGAGGAGAAAGCGTTCTCCTGAGTAGTTGGTAGACGGCACTGATAAAAAAAATGCGAAGAGCAATGTCAACGTTTGGATAAATATCATGTAAGTCCTGGTTGCGCGAAACGGCCCACAGTTCTGAAAGTGATATTCTGTCCTCTTTCGTCAAATGCTTTAAATGACCACTCAGATGAATGCATTCGTTGACAAAGGAATTTTCTAAGCCATCGGAAAACTCAACAACTAAATTTTCTGCAAACTTTAAGATATCAGATATATCCATTGATTTACGGTTTTCCAGAAAGTTGGAACATTTGTACAATAATATGTAAACTTTACTCCGGCGTTTCAATTCTGAAATAAGTTGATCAATCACAACATTAAATATGGTTATCTAAAAATGCTTTTTTCCTGCTTTTAAATGATCAATTTCGTCTTCGATTCCTGGATTTTCCCCCAGATCTTTTGCAATTTTTTAGCCTCTTTTTGTCATGCCGATATTAAGCTGTGTATCTATATTTCGAGAATTGTGACTTATAAATTCCTTCACAGTAATCAAATCCATCTCTCACTGTTTTTTGATGAACTCCGTTAAAGAGTTATACAGGGTGATCAGAATCGACCGTACAATAAACCTACCGGACGATTCCTCGTGGAGAAAGAAGCCAAAAATCGTTGTCCGATCGGACGCCGCATTCCGGAGATATACGCTCCGAAAGTTCGTGACGTCACATCCCGTAAGAATACAGACATTAGAAATAATTTACCCAATCACTTTGACAGGAAACATGTAATTTATTGATGTGTACCACTACAGCACAAATAATGAAACACGTGGATTCGTGTCAGATTACACCATGTGTTCAAAATGACCACCTTGTAGTGCGGAACAGGCGGCAGCCAGCCGAGGAATAGACATATGCACGTGTTGCAGCATTGCAGGGGTTACAGTTGTGAGGGATTGTGTAAGGTGGCCACTAGGTCGTGCAGGTGTTGACAGACCATCGATATACCAGTTACTTTAAATGACCCCAGAGAAAGAAGTCCAATGGGTTAAGATCCAGCAATCTAGTGAGCCATGCGAAAGGACCACAACGGCGAAGCCATCAACCGGGATATTCCGTATCCAGCCACTGGCGAACATTTGCAGCGTAATGCGCCGGTGCTCCATTATGATGGAACCATAGATTGCTGAGAACAGCCGATGGTACGTTTCCCAGTAAGTCCGGCAGAACATCACGTAGGAACACCATGTAGTTGGCAGCTGTGACAAGTTCGGGAAGAAGATATGGCCCCACTAGGGTATCGCCCACCAGATATTAACACCCTACCGGACCTGGTAAGCGTGTTCACGTGTTGCGTGCGGATTGTCCAATGCCCAAACATGACTATTATGGGTGTTGCAGATAAACTGCCGTGTGAACCTTGCTTCATCAGTCCATAAGATCCGGCGGATGAAACTATTAACGGCAGCATGTTGCTGTAGCAGCCACTCACAGTATGCCTGTCTTCGAGGATAATCCTGTGGTAATAGGCCTTGCACCCATGTGATGTGATATGGATGCAGGTCTTCGTCGTGTAGAACGGCAAGTACGGTACTTTGGTGCACAACGAACTGTCGCGCTATCGCACGGCTGCTGGTCGTTGGCTCTTCCTCTATAAACTCTAGTATAGCGTTCTCACAGAGGGTCCAGGGCCAATGTCTACACTTGAACGTGGGGCGACATTGCCTGCGTCGCGCATTCGAGCATCAAGCCGCCGTATGACCTGGGCGTCCGGGTGTCGTCGTGCTGGATATCGCTCGCTGTAGGCCCTTGCTGCACGCAATGCTGAACCATGGCATTTCCATAATAGGAGATACATGTCACAATACTCTCTCAAACTGTACGACATATTGCTACCCACACTACTGTCAAATGCACCAACGCAGTATGAGCTTACCTGTTACCGTCGCGAACCCTTTTTTTCCTTACCTGCGGTATCGCGCAGGCGTACAACTGACAGTTTCACGCGACCACGTCCTTCGAATTTGTATACCCACCCCGTGCCACATTTTAAATGTTGATTGCCTTTTTTTTTCATTGTAGGTTTAACGACCACCGTGAGCAACTTGGCTATAAGTAGTTGCCCGTCCTGAATTTAGGATCACTGGTTCCAAGGAAGGGAGAGAGTCAGTGCCGTAGGACAAACACAACATCCATGCTTCACCGGGATTCGAACCCGGACCCCTTTCGGACAAATGATCAGAAGCCATCGCCTTAGACCACTGCGCGCCCGGGGCAGCTTGATTGCCTTGTGATACGTGCGTCTGTATAACTATCCACGTAGCTCTTCAACGAGCATGCGCGTTACCGGATGTGACGTCACGAAACTTTCGGCGCGTACATCTCCGGAATGCGACGTCCGATTGGACAACGGTTTTCGGCTTCTTTCTCCACGAGGAATCGTCCGGTAGGTTTATTGTGCGGTCGATTGTGATCACCCTGCATAATTCTGCAACTTTGATAAGGTTTAACAAACCCATAACTTCACTTCGTGTGTCAGGCTTTTCCTGAGAATCACTAGAAATATCAGTCAAAGCTTGGACTATTTTTATCCAGTTCTGTTGTACAGCTTTGCGTGCATCTTGTCTTCTATATCAACGTGTTTTCGAGAGGCTTTTTATAATCAATGAGAAAGAAATTATTTTCTGACAAAGAATTTCCCATCGTCGTGTGGATTTGGGGTAAAAAAACAATCTGTGCAGTACATCAAAAAATATAACTGCATCCGTGCAACAGCAGGCAGTGCAAGATCCTATTAGGTTTAAAGAGTGTGCCGAACATGGCACATGTATTGCTGATGGGTTTATTTCCTTGATCTTGGCCTGTAGTCCTGAATACACTCCGGATATATTGTTTGCAATGTCATAAGATTGCCCACGACAGTCTTTAATATCTAGATCGTGTTCATTTAAAGTGTTTAGAACAGCTTTTGTTAGCTGATCTGATTTATAACCGCTGTTACGAATGAAGCACAGAAATCTTTTGACCAGTTCTCCACCCTGTTTTTACGTATCTTATAATTAAAGTTAACCGGTTACAATGCGTTATATCAGGTGTTGAGTCCACACTAATTCCAAAATATTATGCTTTTTTCACTTCAACTAAAATAATTTTAATTAGTTTGTTTTTCATTACTTGATTGAATTCTTCGCAGCTAGATTTTGACAAGTACGATGTATTTCCACTTCTCGCTTTTCCATAATGCTGCAGGTGTTCCGAGAGGAAATGATCAAACTGCGCAATTAGTTCTAAAGTCCCTAAAACATTTCCATTATGTAAGCTACCTATACACGCTCATCTGAACCACAGAACGGTAACGCTCGAATAGCTAAACACTTGATGACTGCTGTCACCTATCTCAAAATATTTCTCCAATATTGCGTCTCATCTCGCAGCTGTTCCACAAGGTCTGAATCTATATGCCCTTTAGCAGCATCTCTTATTTTAAGTACGGTGACAGATGACTTATTACATCTTGACATTCAAATTATTTATTGTTGTCTTGTGCCGCACATTACACCGTAGCTTCAATCTTCGAAAAGATAAGACATTTGACTCTTTGCACGTTGTGCTGCCTGAGTTCAAGGTGTGGTGGTCAAGCCTCAGGCTTTTTTTTTTTTTGTGTGATTCTGTTACGAAATTATTTTTTTTTGTTCTGTACATTATTATAGACTGTTTTAGTTTTTTTTTTTTTTTTGGTTGGAGGTTTAACGACCACCGTGAGCAACTCAATGGGCTATAAGCAGTCGCCTGTTTTAGTTGCATCGTTTATTAAAAGTTTACAATATACACTGTTAATCAAGGTTGTATTATTGATAAGTTTTCTTTCTGGGGAAACCTTCAAACGTCCTATTAGAGACACATATTCACAAAGTCATTTTAGTTACATGGTATGAGTAAAAACTTCAAAAACACTAAAAACCTAAAAAACTGAAGATTTGTTACGTTGAGTTTATATTGTCGCTCGAGTCCCACTCAGTGGAAGCCACAAAGAGGTGTTGCCTGGTACTTTGTAACATGTGATGGAAATAACACTTAGGACAATGTCATATGGTACTCACTATCATCAAGTATTCGAGATAAAAACTGATAGTCACTCGCATTGTTGGAGTGCCTATCTTTCTGAAGGAAGTCTGTGACGTATATTCTAAATTAACTTTCCTTTTTAGTTTCTTTCCCTATGTGAATCTTGAGTTTATTCTCAGTTATACTTTACTCTTAACGTAATATCTTTTCTCTCAAACGAATACTGTTGGCAACATAACTGAGGTTAAATGAACGTGACGTATGCTTGGTTTTGATAAGAACGAGAGAGAAAAACGACGACTAAACTGTTACTTAGCGAGCGTTGTTAAAGAGAGTGTTGCAAGTTGAGCGTTGTGTTGTAGAGCGTTGTGTTAAGAGCTGTGTGGAGGGTTTAATGCAATATGCTATGCTATGTTACGATGTGTTGGCTACATCCTTGAATAAAGCATCTTTTCCGTAAGTTTGACTTCTGTTACTTGCATGTTTCGTCTGGCCGTTAAAATTTAATTTAGGAACTATTTCATCTTATGGTTATGTTTTTTTAAATAACGTAGAAGTACGAAAAGACTTCTGCGTCATATTGGCGCCCGAACTTTAGTCGAACAAATTCATAGTAGAAGTCGCGAAAAATGGCTAACCTAACAGATCCTATCGGTCTATTTTATGACTGTTATAGACATGACCATGAGGCTCATAATTTTACAACAGACAATCTACGCACTCAGCGTTATAGAGTTCCAAATAATTCACCTAGTGCTCTGTACGAGGCCTGCGGTTCCAGACAGCGAATACGCGAGGTACGAAGCTTAGGTACCGCGTACTTCGACTGCAGTGCCTCAAGAACATTTACCCCCCCCCCCCCGTGAGAAGGAGCAAAATTCTTGCTCATTACGTACCCCCATGCGAGTTCTATTGTATTCAGGGGAAACGGCGGATCGCTTAGGTTTCTGGAGGACCTTGATGATCATTTTGATCTTTATACTGTTCCTGAAGACTGTCAGATACCTATTGTTGGCACATGTTTGCAAGATACGGCAAAGGTCTGGCACAGACAGTGGCGTCGAATGAACCCAGAGGGCTCATATCCGCAATTTCGAGCTGCATTTTTGGGTGTCTTTCCCTTTGGCACCAATAAGGCCGGCCTTGCACAACAATTGTTTTCCAGGCGACAGCGAGGGTCAGATAGTCCAGTCTCGTTTGCTCTAGAAACAGTTCGACTTTACAAATAATGGGATACCGCTGCAGTCGAGTCTGATATTTGTGACATCTTACTACAGCAGCTAGATCCCTTCCTGCAGGATTTTTTTGTAAGTTCGACGTCCTGTCTCCATTCACGAGTGCCTAAAACTCATTCGAGTCTATGAAGAACGCCACAGCAAAGGGCAATCTTCACAGGTCCAAGAGTACCGACAACCTACGCAGTACCATGAACCTCATATTCAAACTACTAGGTATCAGCAGGCAAAACAGAACTTTCGTCAAGGACAATTTTTCAGTCAGCCTAGGCAGGCTGCTTATCAGTCAAGGGTGGAGAACGCCTATCAGCAGTCTAGATACGCGCCGCCGCTTCGTCGGGCACCAGAGGTGCGACATCCTGATCATCATGGGAACCAGGATAACAACCAAGTTTCTCGTCCCCGAGATAATTACTACCCGTTTGACAACACATATCTAAAACACCGTGCTGGGGGTGGGGGGGGGGGGGCAAGGCAAGCCTAATGATATTAATGCTGCCTCTCCCGCACGTTACTACAATTCAGCACGTTCTGGTGCTTCGCCACATTTCAAGATATTCTCATCAGTTTCACAACAATTTAAACTTCAGCAGGAAGTAGATGGGTCGAGTCTATCTCCTCGTTTTTCTGAAGACCTCAAATCTCTTTTTTTAACTATTCAAGCCCAGCGTTTGCCTGATTTTCTTGTGACCTTGGGTAAAGTAGTGGCGTCGACTAAAGTTGATTCTGGATCTGACATTTCTGCATTAAACTTTGATTTCTGTGCTGCTACCTTTCCAAATGCTTGTGTCGAACCCTCTATGACGTAGAAGTCTTTTCGTACTTCTACGTTATCTAAAAACATAACCATAAGATTAAATAGTTCCTAAATTAAACCTTAACGGCCAGACGAAACATGTGAACAACAGAAGTCAAACTTACGAAAAAGATGCTTTATTCAAGGATGTAGCCAACACATAGTAACATAGCATAGCATATTGCATTAAGCTCTCTACACACCACACAGCTCTTAACAGCTCTTAACACAACGCTCAACTTGCAACACTTCTCCAAGCAACGCTCTCTTTTACAACGCTCCCTTTACAGCGCTCGCTAAGTAACAGTTTAGTCGTCATTTTTATCTCTCGTTCTTATCTTATATCCGGCATACGTCACGTTCATTCAACCTCAATTATGTTGCCAACAGTATTCGTTTGAGAGAAAAGATATTACGTTAAGGGAGTTCGATTCGATTTCGATTGGAGATTTAACGACCAACGTGAGCAACTCAATGGGCTATAAGCAGTCGCCCGTCCCTAATTTAGGGTCACTGGTTCCAGGGAAGGGAGAGAGCCAGTGCCGTAAGACAAACACAATATCCATGCCTCACCGGGATTCGAACCCGGACCCCATACGGACGAATGATCAGAGGCCATCGCTTAGACCACTGCGCCACCGGGGCGGCTACGTTAAGGGAGTGACTGAAACGATGAAAGATTTCCGTCTTTAGCACGATTTAATGGTTAAAAGATGAGAAATATATACAATCAAAACCACGAGCACTTTCGAGGCAGCGGCTGCCTCTTCTTCAGATGTAATAAACAAATGCACATTTAATCTATATATAATACAGATCATTGGATTGTGGGAAGCATGGTAAGTTATTAGCCAATAGTAATCTACATGCGCCAAAATGTTGCGTATACTGTTAGCCCAATGGTCTGAAGAAAAACATGGAAATATATTATAGAAATAAATGGTGTAGGGTGGGGTGAACATTCAATTTTAAGTTTATATTACAATTTATAATTTGCAGTTTTAATAAGGGATTTCCAAACGTTATGTAACTCATAGGTGGCATTTTCATTACAACATTGCACACCGGAGGCCTCTATATACACACTTACTGCAATTAAAAGGTCACCAGGTTTACTAGGAGTATTAATTATGCTTACATTACTCCAGTCGGGATTAAGATCATCTTGTATAACAGATTTGGCTAGGGATGTACAATACATGCTTGTTTTAATATTGTATCTGTGTTATTTAATTCGTAATGCAATATTGCGTTTGGTAGAACCCACATAATTAGAAGCTGCTTGTCCTGTAGTTGCCTTAACCAGAGGGATACGGTAAATACCCCACTGTCCCATTTTGCTGTTCTGTTCACGATCCTTACGAACTACAGAAAATAAGTTTCGTGTTCGTGAAACAAATTTCAAGCCATGTGGTTTACATAGTTGTGTTAAGGCTCTCGTTAAATGTGGATTGTATTGCATAGAGCCAACATATATAGAATTGCAGTTGGAGTTTCTTAACAGGGTAGTATGTAGGGCATATTCGACCTTGCCAAACACTTGCCTAATCAGATATTTAGGGAACTCATATTGCTCAGCCAAACCAAAAATGTAGTTAACTTCTTGTTGAAATAATTCAGTAGTTGATGAATGTGAGTGAGCTCTTCTAAACAAATAGAATAATGCTGTCAACTTATGTTGTTTAGGGTGTGATGAATAATAAGGTATTAAACGCAATATTGCATTACGAATTAAAGAACACAAATACAATATTAAAACAGGCATGTATTGTACATCCCTAGCCAAATCTGTTACACAATATGATCTTAATCCCGACTGGAGTAATGTAAGAATAATTAATACTCCTAGTAAACCTGGTGACCTTTTAATTGCAGAAAGTGTGTATATAGAGGCCTCCGGTGAGCAATGTTGTAATGAACATGCCCCCTATGAGTTACATAACGTTTGGAAATCCCTTATTAAAACTGTAAATTATAAATTGTAATATAAACTTAAAATTGAATGTTCACCCCACCCTACATCATTTATTTCTATAATATATTTCCATGTTTTTCTTCAGACCATTGGGCCAACAGTATACGCAACATTTTGGCGCATGTAGATTACTATTGGCTAATAACTTACCATGCTTCCCACAATGCAATGATCTGTATTATATATAGATTAAATGTGTATTTATTTATTACATCTGAAGAAGAGGCAGCCGCTGCCTCAAAAGTGCTCGTGGTTTTAATTGTATATATTTCTCATCTTTTAACCATTAAATCGTGCTAAAGACGGAAATCTTTCATCGTTTCAGTGATTAATGTCGCACGAGGCTTCAATATTTGTTGCTAAGAGAGTGAAGTATAACTGAGAATAAACTCAAGATTTACATTGGGAAAGAAACTAAAAAGGAAAGTTAATTTAGAATATACGTCACACCTCCCAGCAATGTCTGCGAGGTGCCGACAATAATATTTTTTCAATCTCTGGATCAGTTCATTTACCTGTCAAGATTGGCAAAGTTCAAGTTTCTTATGCTTTCTTTTTGATCCAAGAGTTACCCGTGGATTGCCTTCTGGGGGTGAATTTCATCAAAATGTTTAAGCTTACACTTGATTTCGAGCATGGCCTAATCTTAATGCCTGAGATTATTCCTCCCACCCCAGAAGAGCCTATTTATTTTTCTGCAGTTCTTGCGAGTGACAGATTACTGCCTGAACACAAGAGCCAACTTGGTCAGGTTTTACACTGCAGACCAGGGTTATTTTCTGATAAGCCAGGGCTTACACAGGTGGTGTATCATACCATTGATACGGAAGGGGCTAAACCCATTGCATGTAAGCCTTATCCATGTCCGCACCAAGAAAAAGCTGAGTTCCAAAAACAAATTCAGGACATGCTCCATTCGGGAATAATTAAAGAATCACTTAGTCCTTGGGCAGCACCTGCTTTTCTTGTTCAAAAAAAAAAAAAAACAATCTGGAGAGTATCGCTTTGTGATAGACTATCGTAAACTCAATGCGGTGACTAAAGCTATCAATTATTCGTTGCCTATAATTAGCGATATTCTTCAGGACTTATGGTCAACAAACTGGCTGTCAACTTTGGATTTAGCTAGTGGCTATTGGCAGGTTGCTGTCCACACAAATTCTGCAGAAAAAACTGGATTTATTACCCCGTTTGGAGCATATAAGTTACTGCAAATGCCCTTTGAATTGGCATATGCTCCTGCAACGTTTCAGCGCCTAATGGACTCAGTCTTACGTCCTGTGTTCGGACCTAATGTCCATGTCTATCTGGACGATATACTATCGTCTCTTCTGAGACTTTTGAAGAGCATCTGTCTCTGTTGGACCAAGTTTTCGAACTATTACATAATGCGGGCTTGACTTTAAAACCTGCCAAATGTCAAATTGGACGGGACGAACTAGTATATCTCGGATTGAAAATTACTCCTAATGGTCTTCTAACTGACGACTCAAATGTCAAGCCAATTTCGGACTTCCCAAGGCCTAAGTCGGCAAAAGAATTGTCTAGATTCCTAGGCATGACCGGGTGGTACCAACAGTTCGTTCCGGGGTACGCTACTCCATGCGAACCTTTATTTGCGTTAAAAAGAAAGTATAGACATTTTGTTTGGTCCACGGAGGCAGAGACTGCTTTTAATGCTCTTAAACATGCCTTGGTTTCGCCACCTGTGTTAGCCTTTCCTAACCATGCAGAAATGTTTAATATTTTTACCGATGCATCAGGTGTTGGTCTAGGAACTGTTCTATCTCAACGAGGGCATCCTATTGCATATGCCTCTCGAATTCTTAACAAAGCAGAACGTAATTACTCTGCTACTGAACGAGAATGCTTAGCTATTTGATTTGCTGTCACCAAATTTAAATGCTATCTCAATTATTTAACTGCCAATGTCATTACGGATCATTCGGCACTACAATATTTACCCACTGCAAAGAATCTGTCTCGAAGATATTTAAAATGGACACTGCGACTTCAGGAATATAATGTTCGAATTCAGTATCGCCCTGGTAAATCAAACCAACTGCCTGACGTACCGTCTTGCTGTCCGGTCAGTTCTGGTGGCCAGGCGGTTACTGAACCTCCCTCCCTATTTCTGATTTCGGAAATCACTTCAAGGGAGCAAATAATTTCTGAACTGCCGAATGATCCAGATTTTGGGGAAATTTATAATTTCTTACTCGCTGGTTCTTCTGCTCCTAGTGAACCTTCTTTAGCGGGTCGTAGTCAAAATTATGAGATCATCGATGGTATTTTGTATTATACAAAATTTTTGAATTCAAGAGCTGAGTACCGCCCTGCGATACCTCAGTTTCTCCGCAGGGCCTTATTATTTGAATTTCATGATATTCCTCTTGCCGGCCACTTAGGCATACGAAAAACTCGTACTAAACTTCGAGACGTAGCCTACTGGCCGGGCATGTACAATAGTATACTCGCATACATTCGCTCATGTGAGTACTGTCAAAAGTACAATTATGATAATAAACGACCGGCCGGTCACCTTATTTGTAGTTCAAATAATTGTGTATTTGAAACCATATCTATAGATTTATTGGGCCCTTATCCATTATCAACTAAAACTAAGTCTTGTTATATTTTAGTTCTTACAGATACATGTAATTTTTCTAAATGACTAGAAGCATTCCCCATTAAAGCAGCTACGGCTGATGTAATATGTGATACTTTAATACATAATGTGTTTTCTCGTTTTGGCTGTCCCCGTACCGTAGTCTCGGATCACGGGGTTCATTTCATTCGGAGTTATTTGAGCGAATGTGTGCGAGGCTTCAAATCAAACACAAATTTATAAGTCCATATCATCCTCAAGCCAATCCGGCTGAACGTGTAAATCGCACTTTACTAAAGATGATATCAACTTTCATTGGTAATAATCATGAGCGTTGGGACGAACACGTTGAAATGTTTTGTTTCGCCCTTCGCTCATCATTTCATGAATCAACGCAGCTTACGCCCGCTGAACTTTTTCTAGGGCGCAAAATCCTCACCCCCTTTGAGAATTTAACTGGCATTATCTATGAAATCAACCAAAGGCAAACACCTGAATCTGTAAAACTACTTGCGCAAAAGGCACGGGCTGCTATCAGTCGAGCTCATTTAAGCCAAGCTAGGCACTATAATGCGAAACGGAGAGAACCAGATCTCGCAGTTGGAGATCTGGTCTTTTTAGAAACTCATTTTCAATCCTCTGTTGCACACACGTTCGTAAAAAAATTTGCACCTTTATATGAAGGCCCGTTTGAATTGGTAGAATTGTACAATAATAATATCGTATTAAAGAAGCCAGATGGCTCCCTACATTCTGCCCATGTGCTGCAATGTAGGAAATGGGTTATTAGAAGCAATGATGCAATTATTAACCCTAAATCTAGTAGGAATCCTCAGGCAGAGGGTGGGACTTCTTCACAAGTATGTATAGTTGATGATGAAATTATTGACTCCACCCCTGTCCTGTCCGATTCTCTACCTTCGTCTGAGCTGGTCTTTGTTTCCACTTTTAACGGTTCTCATTCTGACATTATTCCATTCACTCGGGGTACTGCAATTATTTTAACTCCTCCGTCTCCTGCCTTCACAAAAGACGAAAGTTCAACTACTTCCAGTTCCTCTGGAGATTCTTGTCGTATGCAACCAGGTTCTTTTTCATCTGCTTCTCATACTCCAATCGCTCTATTTACTTCTTCACTCATAGTGCCTCCCTTTGGTTTTAAATCAAAAAAGTTAAAAAGAACAAGAACTGACATTTCATCTTCAGGTAGTTCCATCTCTCCTATGCCTAAAAGAGTCGTACCTCTTGCTAAATCTGAATCATCGGACAATATTGTTGAGGTTCTTCAATCTCCAAGTAAAAAAATCCCTCCTTCTGTTTCTACTGAGTAGTTGCCTACTTTAGGAACATTTAATCAATCTGCAGTAGGGCAAAAACGTCCTCTTTCTTCATCTGTGCCATCTAAACCTACCAAGCGTCCGCCGCCTGAATTTCCCCCTCCTGTTCCACAGTCTCCTAGTGCAACTTATAGTGTTGGGCTACAATCCAGACATAGAGTCCAGCATTTGCATCCGCCAGGATTTCGTCCTTGGAATCTTCGGTCGGGACGGTACGGAGCCTATACCTTCCTCCACCGCTCCTCGTCGTTCACGGAAGCGCCCTTCTAGTTTTACACCGCTTCTTCGACCGCCAAAGAAACGGCCGGATCTTCACCCTTCTCAAATTCCGGGTTCATCTCCAAGCCAGCCTGGGACCTCCTTGCTGCAGCCTGGGACTTCCTTGCTCCAGCCTGGGACTTCCTTGCTCCAGCCTGGTACTTCCTTGCTCCAGCCTGGGACTTCCTTGCTCCAGCCTGGGACTTCTTTGCTCCAGCCTGGGACTTCCTTGCTCCAGCCTGGGACCTCTTTGCTCCAGCCTGGGACTTCATTGTTCCAGCCTGGGACCTCTTTGCTCCAGCCTGGGACTTCCTTGTTCCAGCCTGGGACTTCCCTGCTCCAGCCTGGGACGTCTTTGCGACAGCCTGATGACCCTGCTTTTTCTGGTCCACGAGAAATTCTGACACATCCCGGCGATCCAGTGACCTGCAACCTCAGCCTGTGAAGCGGGAAGCTTCGAGAGTACCGTTGTCGCCCCGACAGCAAAGTAAGAATGTCCGCACACGGGTATTCTTTGCTAGTAAAAGGTACTGTTAAAACATTTTTTTGTCATTACAATTGACCTTCAAGCTCAAAGGAACTTTTTACTACATATAGCTTTGCTCTATAAAGACTATTTGAATCTTTCCTTATACTCAAAATGTATCACATAACTTTGCTATCAAAAGACTATTTATTTGAACTTTTCTCTGTACTCAAAGTATCACAGAACTTTTTTGACAGACTTTGAGGACAAAATATCACATACATTATCTCCTTGTCAGTATGTAATGTTTTTTTTTTTTTTTTTTTTTGGTGTGGCGCCACATTAATTTTTTTTTTTTTAGTACTAAAATGCTTGTCAACTCATTTTGTGCATATTGTCTTTTCGGCATAACATAAATATCAGCCATTGCCTTTGTTGATATCTATAAAGATGTTTCACTCCCAGGATAGGGGTTTCCAGGGTTTCCCCTATCCCATCTAAAAATTGATGTGCGAATGCATGGGAGTAGTTCGAAGTCGGCCCTGGCCGCCAAATGTTCACTTAAAGGTTTACGTGTTGTAATTCTATGACTAACCTTTTTGTGTGCTTGACACTTGTTGTGTTTGGTGTTGAATTTTTTTCTGCAAGTGCAGTTTTTTTTTTCAACTAACTAAATTTACACCATGTTACAATGTTCGACTATTTAATTAACTTAGTTTGAATGTTTTGTCTTCCAATGAGAAGTTATCAGGAGTGGACGAATGTGTAAATTAACTTCGTTACAAATGTCTTTTTTTTCCCCTGCCATACGCAGTTCTTTGACTACTATGCTACTTCTTATATGTATATTGATGAGTGTTCTCCGCACGTATTGTGACAAAATATTTATCACCACCTATAATATGGAGATTTGATGTACAGAAAGTTTCTTTTTTCTATGAATATTCGTGGTATTGAACTATTGATGTCTAGAGACTATGTGAACTGAGATAAAGTCAGCTACAGCAACTGATCAACAAATCTCTTCATTCATTTTGAAAGTTCTTCTCTGAAATAGTTCAATGAATGGTCAGATTGTTTGATAGGATAACTCTACAAAATTGATAGGTTCTTGGCAAAAAAAAAAAAAAAGTTACTAGGGAGATGATGTGACGTATATTCTAAATTAACTTTCCTTTTTAGTTTCTTTCCCTATGTAAATCTTGAGTTTATTGTCAGTTATACTTCACTCTTAACGTAATCTTTTCTCTCAAACGAATACTGTTGGCAACATAATTGAGGTTGAATGAACGTGACGTATGCCTGGTTTTGATAAGAACGAGAGATAAAAACGACGACTAAACTGTTACTTAGCGAGCGTTGTTAAAGAGAGTGTTGCAAGTTGAGCGTTGTGTTAAGAGCTGTGTGGTGTGTGGAGCGTTTAATGCAATATGCTATGCTATGTTACGATGTGTTGGCTACATCCTTAAATAAAGCATCTTTTCCGTAAGTTTGACTTCTGTTGTTTGCATGTTTCGTCTGGCCGTTAAGGTTTAATTAAGGAACTATTTCATCTTATGGTTATGTTTTTAAATAACGTAGAAGTACTGAAAGACTTCTACGTCATAAGTCCGTTGACAAGTTGTCGCAATCACAATGATTCAGCGGCATGCCCACTACAAATCTGTGCGATGAACCTCATCATCATCATCGTCAACCATTATCAATCCACTGCGGGATGAAGGTCTCCCCAAGTTCCCTCCACAACGGTCTGTCTTGTGCCAGTCTCCTCGATGTCACTCCCACATACTTTCGAATTTCATCCACCCATCTCCCATGTGGTCTTCTTCTGGGTCTTTTCCTGTCACTTGGAATCCAATCTAAAATTTCGGCTGTCCATCGATTGTCTGTCCTTCTGGCAGTATGTCCAGCACTTTGCCATTTCAGGGATTTAACTCTGATCATGATGTCTTCCACTCTTGTCATTTTTCGGATCCACGAGTTCCTCTTCTTATCTCTCCTGGTTACACCAAGCATGCACCTCACCATGGAGTTGTCTGCAGCCTTTGTATGTCCCTTTTAGTTAAGGTCCGCGTTTCTGCACCATACGTAAGCACTGGAATGATGCATTGACCAAACACTTTTCTTTTAAGACATAATGGCATATTGCTCTTCAAAATTATGCTGTTTCTTCCAAAAGCTCTCCAGGAAAGTTTTGTACGCCGATTAAATTTCTTCATCAATGTGGCCCTCACTTGATATCTGCTGTCCAAGAAAAACGTACGTGTCTGTTATCTCCAGCTTTTCTCCATCAATCGATAAATCTTCATTTCTTGTAAAAGCATTGAACATTACTTTTGTCTTCTGAAAGTTCATTTTTAATCCCACTTCTTTACTCTTGTCAGCAAGTTCCTGGATCATACTCTGCAGCTCTGATGGGGTAGTTGCAAAAATAACTACGTCATCAGCAAAAATAAGGTGGGTTAGATAATCTCCATTAATATTTATCCCTTTGTTTTCCCAGTTCAGTGATTGAAAGACATTTTCCTATGTGGCATTAAAGAGCTTCGGAGATCTGGTGTCACCTTGTCTCACTCCCTTTCCAATTTTTATGTCTGTTGTATTTTCAAACAGCCGAATCTTTGCACTTGAATTTTTATAGATGTTATTAATAATATTAATGTATGCATCTTTAATACCGCAGGATTTCAGAGCCATTGTAACTGCTGATGGTTTCACCGAATCAAAGGCTTTTTTCATAATCGATAAAAGCCATGCACAATGGAAGCTCATATTCCCTCGCTCTTTCAATTAGTTCTCTGAATACGTGGATATGATCGATTGTGCTATAGCCACTCCTGAATCCAGCTTGTTCTCTAGGTTGAGCCATATCCAGTGTTACCTTTAAACGGTGTGAAAGAACTTTAGTGAAGATTTTATAAACCACTGATAGGAAGCTGATAGGTCTGTTGTTCCTGAGATCCTCAATGTCACCTTTTTTATGTAGCAGGATCATTGTAGCGTTGTTCCAATCCTCAGGAATCTTCCCATCATTAAGGCATCGAGTGAACATTTGGGCGAGTACGGTTTCGATTTCTCCACTTGCTTCTTGTATGATGTCTACAGTAATTCCATCTTCTCCTGGAACTTTCCCCGCTTCATGTTCTTGATTGCATGTGCAACTTCTGCTAGGAGGACTGGAAGAACTCTGGTACTGGTATCTTCCATGATGTCTGGAGTGCATGTATCATCCCTTTCACATAATTTGGAGTAGAAATCTTTCACTCTTGTTAAGATTTCGCCTCCATTTCTTGTTACAGAACCATCTTCTTTTCTCAGAGCCATAATCTGTTTTTTTCCCTTACTGAGATGTTCCTTTGCTATCTTTAGGCTTTGGTTGTTTTCAATTGCTTTCCTCACTAGTTCACAGTTGAATTTCCTTACGCTGTGGTTACGACCTGTGTTGAACTTGTTTAGCACACTGTAGTCTTCTATGACAAATTTTTTGTTACACATAATAAAATCAATTTCACTTGTCATCCCATCTGGATGTCTCCATGTCCATTTCCTGTGCGGCTTTTTCTTGAAAAAGGAGTTCAAGATGAAAAACCCTTCTGCCTCTGCAAACTCAACGAGAGTATTTCCACGCTGGTTTTTGTTGCCGTGACCGAATTTACCTACTGAAGTTTCATTCTGTTGCCGTTTCCCTATTTTTGCATTGAAATCTCCCATAATTATCTTCAAGTGCTGCTTACCTTTATTATTTAGATGACGAATTTCCTCATAAAATTCTTCAATTTCTTCTTCAGGATGACTTGTGGAATGTGCATAAGTTTGAATAATCTGAGCCTGGTATCTTCTCGAGAGTTGGATAACGAGTCGTGCAGCTCTGTCAGAGGAACTTTCAACTTCTACAACTTTATCCTTTAGTTTCTTGTTTATTATAAATCCAACACCAGTAGTTCTGCGAGTATCTGTCCCACGATAGTAGAAGAGATGTTCACTTTTCAGTTCAATGAGATCTTCTCCTTTTCTCCTTACCTCACTTAGCCCGACGATGTCCCACTTGATCCTTTGTAGTTCCTCTTCCATTTCAAGAAGCCTTGAATCAGAAGATAGGGAGCGTCCATTATACGTAGCCAAGGTCAGCATCAGATGGCAGCCTAGTCCGGTTCTCCGGGGATTCTTAGCACCCTCTGCCTTCATGTCGCACTGGCCGCTGCCTTGGCCAGGTACATTCCAGCTGCCGGAGACTGAGGGCCAAGATTTAAGTTATGGAGTCATTTTAGAGGGGTTTGGCCATAACTCACCACGCTGGCCAAGTGGGTTGGTGAGTGTGGGATGACATATCCTTTAATCCCGATGGTATAGTTATACCGCTATTGGCGGTCGTCAAAGCCCCTTTAGTGGGAACAGGATACACCACGAGAAGGCGGGGTTGACATTTGTCAAGGAGAGGCTGTGATGTTACGCGTCACCTGACCTTACATCCCATGTACCTCATACTATTCCGTAAGTTCAGGAGTATCCGTGTATTTCAGATTTAGCTATAATGTTGGTCAAGTGGTTGTTGCTGTAGTAGTAAGTAAATGTATTGCAAACAGTTCCTCACTTAGTCACCGTAGATATCCCTCCTCCACCGTGAATATCCAATGGTCAAAGCAAATCATCACAATATGTGGAATGTGATGACAGTCTGGCTATGCATTTCAATATTAACTTATACGATCTTCAAGCCGATGTTTCACCACTTCCCAGATCGGGTTGTGATTTATAACTTGTTATTGGGCGTTCCTGATGTCGACGTCAATGATGCAAACCACGTGATGTCCTTCAATGTGCGTGGTTGACTGTTGGGCGGATACTGTCACTTCTTAGAGAAATAATTACAGAATTTTTTATTTTTATTTTTTTACTATTATTTTCATTATTAATTATACGTTTCCAAGGTAATGGTAAATCGATAGAATTGTTCTTATCGCAGTTAGATCCTTTTGTTTTTTCGATGAGGACTGCTTCTGCGTATCTTATCGTTGCTTCGGTTCGCTGTTTATCAATTATTGTTACGTTTTCAAAAGCGGGTTCGGCCTGATTGTTAAGTCAATAGTGAATAAGAGCTGTTTTCTTTTCTTTTTTTCTCCAATTGTTTTCATGTTGGGTAATACGATATTTCAAATTATTTTCGGTGCTTCCTACGTAGAATTTATTTTGCAGCGTTCGGGTTATTTATTATCTTGGTGGGAATTTCATATACACCATAGGCGTAGCCAAGAGAGGGTGGTCCCCGAGCCCGAACCACCCCCCCTTGAGGGGATATTTAGTATGAAATTAAAGCGATATATATATATATATATATATATATATATATATATATATATACATGGAGGCTTTCACAAATGAACCAAACCCATGGACACCCCCCCTTAAGAAATTTCTGGCTACGCCACTGATATACACCACAGCTATTTGTCATTTTTTTTGGTTCATGATTATTTAAGATAATATCTTTATAGGTTTTAACTGACACTCCAAAGTCAATTTCATTTTTTTTTTTTGACATTCCTTTTTGAGTATCTTGTTAATTGCGGGAATATGAAGAAATCGACTTTTATACGTTATATTTCGATGAACACGTGGTACAGGATGTTTATATTCATAGATTAATTTTTTGATTATAGAAGGTTGGTATCCAAACCGTTTGGCTGTACTGATGATCCATGATAGTTCTTCGTTTTTAAGTTTATTATTACTTGATGACTTATGATCTGACGAATTTTCGTGAAGCTCTAATCGGGCAGTTGCGATTTTCCAGTCATTAATGCCTGTCGTATATACGGAAGGGTTTTTTTTCGAAAAGAAGACAAGGAACACAAACGACATATCATTTACTATGCGAATAAACCAACCATGATCTGGGTTTCAATTCGACGTTTTTCATTTTTCTACAAAAAATATCCTTTGACGCATATCGGACATGGTTTCCATATTGCCGTTTTGAGCTAAGAAAGTCAACGTGGTAATTTTGACACACATTTTGTCGAGTGGCAACATAGTCGCGCGTTTCTTCGTTAACTATCCATTCTGCTGGATCTTCGGAAATAACACGGATAAAAGGGTTTTCACTTTAATTCCTGATTGCGAGTTCATCATCATAACACACTGTATCGAGGTTGTCAGCACCTGCACACATGATTTTTTCTTCAGTTATGCAGCTATCTTCCTCATTCACAGCAAAGCTGCCACTTATCTTTTATTCAATCGCAAGTTGATCATCCACAGGCTGGTCTCAGCTGGAAGGTACTCCCAAAAATTTGTGGTGTAAGGAATTTTTTTTAGCAATTCTGCATGTGGATTATCTTTTTCTTCTTTAATTTTTCTATAACTGCAACCGCTTTCTCTTTTTTTTTTTCTACAACTTCGATTGTCATTCATCTTAAACCGCCTATTGACAATTGACCCCTACCCTCTATGACACCAACTGAGAACTGACTAAACACTAAAGATACTCCCGAGACAGACACTACCCTTTTGTTTATGGTGAGGTGAGGGAGGGTGACGCATGGAATTTTCTTTTGTTTGATTATTTGCTTTTCTATCTTCCGCTTGCTTCCGAAGAGATTTTGCTTCTTGTAAGACCTTACCCTCCTGGGACGCATTAAGAAATTCCCTTACCTATCCCTTTCGTGATCTCCCTCGTCTTGGTTCATCTCGATCCTCCACCCGGAGACCCTCCTCATTTGCCTTCATAAAACAATAAAATAACAAGTGCCCAGCTGCCCACAAATCCTCCCTCCGAGACTGTTCTCGGAGCAATGCTATTAGCTTCAGCTCACTCCCCTACCCAACTACTATAAGGAACTGGATTTCCGGCGTTTCCCCAAAACCATCATTCTTTTCTTTCACGCTTTTTTTGTACCGAAAACGTTTTTTGGCAAAAGGAAAGGCGGATAACAAGAAATCAACCAGCTTCCCAAAGTTATCAATAATATATTTTTTAAATGTAAAATGAAATTACGGCGGCCCCTCCTGTGCGGTCGACTGTCTATCGTGCATAGTTATAAATCCGGCCCTTGTGCCCTCCAAGTATTACCTGAACATTGTTTCCGATCAAGTCCATCTTACAATATTACTTTTTATCCAGCAGGCTGTCTCATGGACTGTAACGTACCAGGAGATATGACGTACCTGCCAGAAGGACGCACACGACATAAAGGCAGATAGGAGTCAGGAAAAACGTCCGCGTAGCTCAATTGGTAGAGTGACTTGTTCCGGAATGAGGGGACCCGGGTTCGAATCCTGGCGCGGATAAAAATGACGGAGAAATTTACTTCGTTATAGGACGACAATGATAATGTCCATCTCTCAAGATGTGTTCAGCGCATGCGAAAGTGCCTTCCACCATCTTTACTGGACACCCAAAGCGACTTTCACCATCTTTCCTAGACACCCAAAACTCAGGTTTGAACTATATTGAGAATGTAAGGAACATGTTAGAAGAACAGAACCAGGAGCAAAGTCCTGTTCCGTCACATTTGAGCCAGTTAAAGGAGCCCAGTATGCTGTAGACGTAGATGCACTTAAAGAATCAATGCCAAACCACATACGTGATGTAATTTGGGCTAATGGAGGCCCTACCCGGTATTGAATAAAAGTTTTTAATTCAGTGGTCGGTATGTGTAGATGAGATAGAACTGTTGAAATATGCATTGTAAAACGAATTCAGTTGTAAACCAATTTTAACAATTTAATGGTGAAAGAATTCCAAAATCTACTCATGATTGAATATAGCATCAAACTAGTGTTGCACCAGATAATCATTTCCTTGAAAAATTTTGTTTTGACAAAATCGCGTGTCTCTTGAAGACCCCATTTCTAACTAAACCGTCGTGAAGATCATTCTGAAAGTCGAAATGTGTACACGCTACATAGCAATCATTTTTAATATTTATTTAATCACTAATCACTCACTTCGCAACGGTGTTGGTAACTCCTTCTTGAGCAGACGCTCCTTTTAAATCTACCCATTAATATGGCCCATGAACCAGAATTGACGAATCATTGTTTATTTTTAAATAAATGTGTGTGGGACAGGGATTTCAGCCATGCCGGATTAAGGTCTTAGTGAGCTTCTAGGCTAAGACTGGCCCCCAAGGCTAAGATATCTGAGTAGGCCACCAAAGAACTTGTGACGAGGAGTCATTATGAAGTCCCTTAAAACACGAAACTGTAGCAATGTGCTTGCGATTATTAATATACGTAGTGCATTCTACAAACTAATATATTTGCAGAGTTTTCACAACAAGTCACTGTATTTTCCATTGTTGTCATAAGAACACAAGTTAAAAGCTTAAGATTCCTAGATTTCTGTTTTGGATTTTCTGATGATTTAGAAAATCCAAAAACCAAATTTGCGAATTGCATACTTTTCTTAGTGCATCTTTTTTTGTTACGCAAAGTGAGGCCATAGGAGACTTCGACCCCATTAACGGTTTCAAGTGCAAATTGGGAGATATGGCTGGATGGTGGTGTAAAAGCAGAGCCTGTCTCGCCGGCCCCGTTGTTCACAGCTACATGAAACCTTTATCTATAGTGAGTCACTACCTTCAGATCTGCTCGTCTTTCAGCCTCTGTTTCTGACCAAGAGAAAATCATAAGAGACAAAAGTAAAACTATTTTACAAATCCCTCCACTCACTCTCTCTCTATTATTTGCCCTGGTATGCCTCCTGGGCCCTTGATAACGGTGGGCGCTAAGGCTATCTCTATCGGAGAATCACTTTTTTTCGTTGCGTCAATGTGAGGATCAAGGACGTGGGGATGATAAACTATTATCGCTCGGGTTCCTAATTGGGTTCACCCGGCGTAATATTGGGAGCCAAGGGGGTGTCGAGTGGATTGTGATTCTGCGATTCCCTGATTTAGGGCTGACGCAGCTTCAGAATCCACTGACGGGGCGTTGTGTTTCACACAGCAGATTTTCCTTTGGGAGTCAAAGGGTCCGCTGTGTGCCGCAATATTTTTGTGAACGTCTAGATTTAAAATAAAAAGCATAAATGAACAGATTTGCTAAGTTCCGGTTCCAAAAGTTATATATATTCTCCAAATAATCTAGGGTTGAGCACACATATTGTAGTTAACGACACACTCATCATGGAACTGAGACAAAATTAACAACAAAAACAATTTATTGGTTATGATTTGGCATAATAATAAATATACGCTCATGATATTAGCAAAAATGATTTACGACTCTCTGACAGGAACCTGTACTCAATTAGCTATTTGCTTATAAAAAATATTAATTCTATGTGTGGACTGCTCCGATAAAGATTTTATGAGGGGACACCAAAGAACGAATAGGATGGATTTCCTACCTTAACATCCGAATCTGGCCTAGATATCGCGCTGCTGACCACTCCTGATCCGGGAGAATTCTCGTCCGCTGGTTATTATAGCTTCCATCCGCAGTTGCGACCGTCGTATGGGCCCTAATGGTCCTTAATGGGGGTCCGTTCATCCGGAAACCGCGGATTCGATCTTACATCGGCAGCTTGGACAATTGTCTGCCGCTTCTTAGGTGACAGTCATGGAGGACAGTGCACGCGATGCACGCCGCGAAACCAGCCAAGGTAAAGTTTCGTGCAAACACTGTAAACGTGTAGTGACTCGTGTAAAAATTAAACGTGAAGTGACTAAGTTCTTCTCCTTCCCTTGTTTAATCTTTCGACGACCCCCAAGAAGACCCACACTACCTCAAAACATCCCATCATCCAATCACTAGCTGGCAAACGCAAGCCTCCCTGAATTAAATTCCCCAGTGTAAATCCTACTGGTCAGAGAATTAACATTTTGATCTTCCATTCGCTATAGGGGGTCAAGATTCCTACCCGTTCCAGTGAAATTATGAGAACCCCTCGTTACGTTTCCCGCGTGATACTACTCCCGGCGTAAATTCTCTACCCAATTAAACTGTTAACCCCGGTTCCAACAAGTCTCCGGTCTGCCCAACACGCATTGTGGATTCTATAGACGGTGGACACTTCTATTGCCCCAATAAAACATACTACAAAGCCAGCTCGCCGATGGCTGTCGCCAGCGTTTACTCCTTACAGTGTCGGTCTGTCCTGTGACGCCTTGTGCTGTCTAGCTAGTCTTACGCCTTGTGCTGGGAGAGGGGGAACGGAGAGAAAAAAACAAGAAAAGATTCACCCGAAAGTATATGGCAAAATAAAACGTACTCCTTCTTCAAAAAAATACATGAATTAATAAAAATGAATAAATACATAAATAAATAAATGAATAAATAAAATAATTACATAAATAAATAAACTAGGGAATGGGTTCTCGACTAAATGTCAGCGCTCGAGTTTGGGCGCTGTCACAAAACCAACGTAGTGGGTAGCAGTTAGTGTCACTTCAAAATTGTAAAAGGAGGATAGGGCACACCAATGATCCTGGGCTGCAAGTCAGTCGACCTGCGCCTAACTGTAGTTGGCTCTACCTTAATTAATTTATGACAGTGTGTTTGATTCGGTGGCACTTTTTCTCACATAATTACAGATAATTTCGCTGTCATTTCAGAACGAACGCCCATGTATAGATAAAAAGAAACGCTTTTTTTAAGGAAATAACTTTTCAGAAAAGGGTACAGAAAAGGTTTTTGATAGAAGAAAAAAAAAAATCGAAAAAGTAGATGTATGCATTTATTTAGGTCAGGTAATCAGGTTTAAAGAAAGACAAGAAAGAGGAATCAGTAGAAGCATAGGCGCCGACTTTTCATGAATGCTACGAGGGCGAACCAAAAAATCACGAGAAAGTAGCATCCACTTTTGAAATTGTTCGTCGTTTAAACAAACACATGTACAAGCACATGCGCACTAAAGCAATAACATATATGGTCCAAGAATAATAATATATTTCAACTTCATGTTCGATGGAATTTTAGATTCCCAGATTATTTATACTTTCGACGGGGCCTGCAAATATCGTCTTTGAGTTTTATGTACATACACTATATTGACAAAAGTAGTCACCGGACACCTGGAAGAGCAACACAACATAGCATTTATTGACATACATTAGTACGGTGTCGGCCCACCTTTGGCCTTAATGCATGCACTGACCCTACGAGAAATGCTTTTGACAAGGTTTTGGAACATAGCGATTGGTATGCTCTTCCATTCAGTACATAATGCTGCCGCCAACTGTTGCTTAGTAGTAGGCCTTGGTTCTAAACTTCTTATGCGGCGCTCTAATTCATCCCATAGGTGCTCTATGGGATTAAGATCAGGGCTATGTGCTGACCAGTCCACACACGATACGGAATTATCGTCAAACCACGCTGTAACAGTCTTTGCTTTGTGGCTCAGTGCATTATTCTGCTGGTACCAACAAGGCTCGGTTCTATAGTATTGCCATATAGTTGGTAGGGCATAATTGTCCGGAATATCGAGATTGACGTGCTGGTTAACAGGTTTGTCAACGATAACCAATGGGCCGGAACCATACCACGAAAAACACTCCCACACGAGTACACTGCCAGCCCTAAACTTAACCGTAGGAACAGTACACTGTGGTAAATAGCGTTCCGCCGGCTGCCGCCGTACCCACACACGGCCATCAGACTGATGGATCGTGTATCTGGATTCATCAGTCCATAGGACCCGTTTCCATTGATCTATACTGTCCACTATAAATGTTTTTTACACCGTGCTAAACGACTAGTAGCATTCCGAGTGGATATGAAAGGCTTATGAGCAGCCGCACGAGCACGGTAACCCATGAAATGAAGTTCTCTGCGAATGGTACGTGTACATACCGAGGTTGCAGCATTGTTACTCACCTGTACACTGAGGTCTTGTGCAGTAGGCCTACTCCGTCGATTAGCTGTAATGACTCTCTTAAGGCTTCGACGTCCTCTATCACTGATTTTCTTTGATCTGCAGGTACGTCTGCTGCTTCAGGCACGCCATGTGTCTTCCACTTATTCAATACATCCAAAACAGTTGACTTGGGTATGTTTAAACGCCTCTCGGTTTCTCTTATGGACAACCCATTGATATAACACCCAACAATCTTTCCTTTCTCAAAGTCAGTTCTCTTCCGCCACGACATTTTCACTCAACCTCACAGTGCGATATGATCGCGGTCAACTGCAGGCTTGTTTTATGCCGTTTGCAGCTGTACCACGCATTTTAACAACGCAGCGGATCCGTTCATTTGATTCTGAAGGGGTGCCCGGTGACTTTTGTCAAAATAGTGGATAATATATACATATGTAAAATTTATTTATAATGAACCAAAAACGAAATATAGTCTCTGTGTATTGCACATATACATACACTCATTTTTTCAATTTATTCGGAGCACCACCATGTTATATCCTTGTGAGGAGAAACATTCAACGACCAGTAACTTTTAAATACCATGTGAATGAAAAAATGCCGCACAACAAATATTGTTCATCTCTATGAAACGTTCCAGATTTCAAAAGAAGCATTACTTGCTAATTGAATTAACAGGAAACGGAGTCTGAAAAATGCAGGCGGCGGGATCCTTTTCTGAAGCGATCTTAAGGTTTTCTTCGAGTTAGGTAATGATGCTCACTGTTATCATGAAACATATGCTTAAGCAGTGAATGAAGTTATTCTCCACAATCGTTGGTATATTTGTTTTCTGTTTTAATTGAATTTCTATTAATAATTTATAAAAAAGGGAAGAAACCGTGTATCTTTCAGTATCTATTTTCTCTTAATTTAATAAGCAATTGATGTTAAATTTTGGTGTATTTGGTATATTTCATTGAGTTGTACAGTTTTTGCTCAGTTCCCCTTTTCTATTAAAATGCTAGTTAAAATTTTACTGGACATTGAATGTTTCTTCTCAGAGGAATTACATGGATGCGTTTTTATTAAACTGGTCGGTGAGTATATTCTATCTTCATTCACATACCTTACAAGGTCATTATTATTATTTTAAGGGGGTTGTCCGGATCCGTTTGTGCTCAACTGTGAGGCAGAGAGAATTTCTGCTTGGTGGAATTATCCACGTAATTAGAGAAGGCTCAGGAGGGGAGGAGTGCTGAGCCCCAACTGAACCTTCCCCGAATATATATTTTTTAGAAAGTTTTTTATCCAATTCTTATTTAAATTGATTCAAATTTAACTCAACAGGAAGCTTAAATCTTCTATAAGGTTCTGAACTCCGAGTTTGCAAGACTTACATCAGAAAATTTCATAAGATTTTACATCAGAAAATTTCTTTGACTGCTTTATTCTTAAATAGAGCGTTATTTGACAGATTTCGTTAATTTTTTCGCTAATTCTTATTTAAATTGATTCAAATTTAACTCAACAGGAAGCTTACTCTTCTATAAAGTCCCGAACTCCGAGTTGGCAAGACTTACATCAGAAAATTTCCTTGACCACTTTATTCTTAAATAGAGCGTTATTTGACCGATTTCGTAATTTTTTTGCCAATTCTTATTTAAATTGATTCAAATTTAACTCAACAGGAAGCTTACTCTTCTATAAGGTCCTGAACTCCGAGTTGGCAAGACTTACATCAGAAAATTTCCTAAGATTTTACATCAGAAAATTTCCTTGACCGCTTTATTCTTAATAAATAATTTTAAACGAAATTTGACCGATTTCGTTTAAAATTAACAAAATTATTGCTTTTCAATACGTGTCTAAAACATCAAATTTGAGATTTGTAAACCAAGCCATTGAATGACTGAAAGCATTTTGTATTAGAAAAGTTTTAGACCAGTGTTTATTTTAATCGAAAGCGCTTGCCTGATTTTGCTCAAAATCGATGGGATTGTCCCGGTAATGGAGCAGATCAAAAATCTCGAGTTATTAGCTTCATTCGTTCGAAAGTCATAGTTTGTACAGACAGACGCTACGAAAAAAAAAATCACACATAAGTTTTCCGTATACACAAATGTATATTGATGACAAGGGACAATGCTGGATGTTCCAGACAAAACATTTCTGGATGATCACTTTTTAATACTAGTGTACACTATACTGTACAGCATTTCATAACTTCACTTGTTTGCGATAATCGGCTCTCTTTGGCGTGCCTTCTGGTCCAAATATTTCAACTAAGAAGATTGAATTATTTAAAGAAAAAAAGTTTTGGGGTTGGACCCACTACTGGCTGCGCCACTGGAACAGTAGGGAAAATGAGTTAATCAAAATCTACAAAAAGAAAACAATATTTTTACTCAGCAATTTTATCACTACAGGAATTTGGAAGCTCAGTGCGCTTCAGTAAAAAGCTTTATAGTAAATGTTAATACTGTATTTTTAAATGCGTAAATTTTTATGTCATGTTGTTGACTGACTTTGTGAAACACAAAAGGTGGAGTGACGTATTATTTACAGAAAATTATTCATTTCTTAAAATACACTTCATACCTTTAAGCTACCGTATTTCTGGTAGAGCCTAGCGGCGACAAGCAGATCACTTGAAAGTATCATTGTCCTGGCATGCCTTCTGGTAGAGCCTAGAGGCGACAAGCAGATAACTTGAAAGTGCCATTGTCCTGGCATGCCTTCTGGTAGAGCCTAGAGGTGACAAGCAGATGACTTGAAAGTATCATTGTCCTGGCGTGCCTTCTGGTAGAGCCTAGAGGCGACAAGCAGATGACTTGAAAGTATCATTGTCCTGGCATGCCTTCTGTAAGAGCCTAGAGGCGACAAGCAGATGACTTGAAAGTGCCATTGTCCTGGCGTGCCTTCTGGTAGAGCCTAGAGGAGACAAGCAGATGACTTGAAAGTATCATTGTCCTGGCGCGCCTTCTGGTAGAGCCACAACAACAGTGATTCTTCCTAAGACATTGGATGAGGGCTGGGATGAGGGGTAGGAACAGGAAAGCGCTAACGGCATCAAAGGGTCGATCCCGATGACTCCTGTTTACAATTTCCCTACCGAAAATAGCTTACGGTGGTCGCTCGAGCACCCCAGTATCTCTCCTTCTCTCTTTGTAGAAAGAGTACAGTTAAACTAAAAGAAAAAACTCAGCATTGTTAGATAAAATCAAAATGTTGATACAAAACCAACATATTTAAAAATTTTAAAACCATGCATTTCCAGAGGAGGCCGAGGGGGCCAAAACATACTTTTGCCACCGCGGTCTAATGATTGAGGAGGCGATTGCTCCCGTTGCCCCCGCGTTGTCGGCGCCTATGAATAGAAGAATTATCCAAGGTCCTTTTGGAGACTTAAAGACTCTTTAACTGGCGATCTTCCATTGTGTGTTTAAGAAGAAAAATCTTCAATGCATGTATTAACCCCGTATTTGCTTAAGGAAGTGAAACGTGGAGTGTTACAGAGTGACAATGAGAAATAATAAGAATATTGGCAAGAAAGGTATGAGAGAAGAATGTTGGGAATAACAAGGAGAGACAGAGTTAGAAATGAGCTTATAAGAGAAAGAACAGAAATAATAGATATTATAAAAATAATGAAAGAATCAAAGTGGAGATGGGCTGAATATGTTGGAAGACAAAAAATGAAAGATGGACATGTTCAGTGGGGTACCTAACCCCCCCCCACCCCAAATATCTTCGAGGCTCTTTTGCAAAAATCTATTTACTTTCAATTACTAAAATTTTTAAATTCGATATTGTAAACTAGTTTTCCGAGCGTTTTAATAATTCGAATTCTTTTGGAACCTATACGCATTTTTCGTGAAACCAAAACTGTTGCACTTTATTGCGTGTAACACAAATGCACGCGTTGTAATTAAAATTAATTCTCTAGTTTTTTACCAATACAGTGTTACGAAACACTTACGCCAGACTTAATGATGCCATACAAATTATAATCTTTTAGAGAACTAAGGCTCTAAAAGAATAAAATTGAAAAATGCCTCACGATCACACACCAGACACACGAAACTTATAACTGCCGAGTGACAGTGTATAATGACCTTTCGCGATTTATACGAAGTAAGCAAATAAAAAAGCAACAATTAAGAATTGTGGGACAAAAAGAGTCAAATTATTTATTATTTTTGAATATAAAAACACACGTTTTGCACAAAGTAAAAATCTTTTCTTTTGACTCTATTATAGGAAAAATGACAGTTCTCTGTCTTTCGTTTAATCAAAGAACACCTTTCAGCTCATTATATTCTGAAGCATGCGTGGTTATGTGCATACAAGTGTAATTAATACACAACGCCTTATCCTCATTTTATGCAGACAAGTGTAATTAATACACAACGCCTTATCGTCATTGATATAAACATTTCATTTATCCTCATTGATATAAACATTTCCTTTATTCAACTGATATTTCAAATACATTTTCTAGTTAACATACATGCATAGGAACTATTGCTATGGCTGTGAAAAGCGGCCTCAAGTCCTCCTGAATAGCTACTTTTCCGTCACCCAGTTTTTATAAACTAATGCAAAAATGATTTCTTGAAGATTTTAGTCATTTACTGAAAAAAAAAAAATTGCTTTTCTTTTTAATACCTCATTCAAAGCTGCCGTCAAAAAATTCTAGCTATTTCTTTAACCAGTTTCATATGAAGTTTCCGCAAACATTTTCGTAAAATCTATCTATTGAGGCTAGAGGCCCTCTCAGCCGAGAGGCCACCCTGCACTACCGGGGCCGCCGGGACTCCTCTCTATCTTTACGGGCCTGGCCATCGGATTAAGAACTTGCTTGTGACGTCACACTAAGCAACGGGAATGTCCACCGGTAGCTGAAGACATCAATGTGAAAATATTCATTATTTGCTTCAAATTTGCGAAAATATTTATTATTTGCTTCAAATTTGCGAAAATATTTATTATTTGCTTCAGCAACAAATATTGAAGACTCGTACGACATTAATTGCTGAAACGATGAAAGTTTTCAGTCTTTAGCACGATTTAATGATTAAAAAAATGAGAAATATATACAATTAAAACCATGAGCACTTTCGAGGCAGCGGCTGCCTCTTCTTCAGATGTAATAAATAGATACACATTTAATCTATATATAATATAGATCATTGCATTATGGGAAGCATGGCAAGTTATTAGCCAATAGTAATCTACATGCGCCAAAATGTTGCGTATACTGTTGGCCCAATGGTCTGTGAAGAAAACATGGAAATATATTATAGAAATAAATGGTGTAGGATGGGGGTGAACATTCAATTTTAAGTTTATATTACAATTTATAATTTACTGTTTTAATAAGGGATTTCCAAACGTTATGTAACTCATAGGGGGCATGTTCATTACAACATTGCTCACCGGAGGCCTCTAGTAAACCTGGTGACCTTTTAATTGCAGAAAGTGTGTATATAGAGGCCTCCGGTAAGCAATGTTGTAATGAACATGTCCCCTATGAGTTACATATCGTTTGGAAATCCCTTATTAAAACAGCAAATTATAAATTGTAATATAAACTTAAAATTGAATTTTCACCCCATCCTACACCATTTATTTCTATAATATAGTTTCATCTTTTCTTCACAGACCATTGGGCCAACAGTATACGCAATATTTTGGCGCATGTAGATTACTATTGGCTAATAACTTACCATGCTTCCCACAATGCAATGATATATATTATATATAGATTAAATGTGTTTCTATTCATTACATCTGAAGAAGAGGCAGCCGCTGCCTCGAAAGTGCTCATGGTTTTAATTGCATATATTTCTCATTTTTTTAATCATTAAATCGTGCTAAAGACTGAAAACTTTAATCGTTTCAGTATTTGCTTCAAATTTGCGAAAATATTTATTATTTGCTTCCAAGCCCGTAAACAGAGAAGGGGTGAGTCTCGGGAGACCCGGCACTGCGGGGGTTTCGGGAGCTATCAGTACGCCTATGGACGGATGTAGGTAAAAATACCCCGGGAAAAAATACCCCTGAAAACTGAAAAGCGGAAAAAATGTCCTCGGAAAAAATACCCACAGAACGAACGGTTCACTGTAAACTGCCACACAGGAACACTGATGTGTTGCAGTGTTCCGGTGTGGCAATTTGGTGAACACCCGTTTCCCCTAATCCGTTTCCCCTAATCCGTTTCCCCCGTTTGCCCTAATCACGTTTACCCCAATGGCGTTTCCCCGAAATCGCTTTTACCCGAATTCCCATTTCCCCTAATTTCGTTTGCTCTAATCTCGGTTCCCCTAAATCTTGTTTCCCCTAATTCGCATTTGCCCTAAAACACGTTTACCCCAATGGCGTTTCCCCGAAATCGCTTTTACCCGAATTCCCTTTTCCCCTAATCTCGTTTCCCCTAATCTCGGTTCCCCTAAATCTCGTTTCCCTAATTCGCATTTGCCCTAAACACGTTTACCCCAATGGCGTTTCCCCGAAATCGCTTTTACCCGAATTCCCATTTCCCCTAATTTCGTTTCCCCTAATCTCGTTTCCCCTAAATCTCATTTCCTCTAATTCACGTTTGCCCTAAACACTTTTGTCCGTATCAAAGTTTCCCCTAAAAACGTTTACTGTATCAAGTTTGTTCTAATTCTCCTTTGCCTTGATTCGCGTTTTCCCCAATTCATGTTTGTCCTGAATTTCGTTGAGTGAAATAAAACGTTTTGTTTTATCGCCAAAATTCAGGAAAAAAAATCAGATTTATCGTGAAACTCAGGAAAAAAAAATCGTTGTATGTAATTTTTTATCGTCAAATTCAGGAAAATATATGTATATTTAATCATCATCATCAACCATTTTCAATCTACTGCTAGATGAATAAAGATCTCACCAAGTTTCTTCCACCACGGTCTGTTTTGCCCCAGTCTCTACCATCTCACTCCCGCATGCTTTCGAATTTCATCCACCAATCTCACTCCCGCATGCTTTCGAATTTCATCCACTCATCTACAATGTGGTCTTCTTCTGGGTCTTTTCCTGTCCCTTGGAATCCAATCTAAAATTGCGGCTGTCCATCGATGGTCCGTTCTTCTGGCAACATGTCCAGCCGGTTGCCGTTTCAGGGATTTTACTCTGCTCATGATGTCTTAAACTCTTGTCATTTTTCTGATCCACGAGTTACTCTTCTTATCTCTCCTGGTTACACCAAGCATGCAATTCTCCATGCTGCTTTGAGTTGTCTGCAGCCTTTGTATATCTCTTTTAGTTAAGGTCCACGTCTCTGCACCATACGTAAGCACTGGACGGATGCATTGATCAAACACTTTTCTTTTAAGACATAATGACATATTGCTCTTGAAAATTATACTACTTCTTCCAAAAGATCTCCATGCAAGTTTTGTACGCCGATTAATTTCTTCATCAATGTGACCCTCACTTGATATCTGCTGTCCAAGATAAATGTAGGTATTGGTTATCTCCAGCTTTTCCCCATCAATCGATAAATTTTCATTTTTTGTAAAAGCATTGTACATCACTTTTTTCTTCTGAAAGTTCATTTTTAATCTCACTTCTTTACTCTTGTCAGCAAGTTCCTGGGTCATACTCTGCAGCTATATATCATCATCATCATCATCATCATTGTCAACCATTATCAATCCACTGCTGGACGAAGGTCTCCCCAAGTTTCCTCCACAACGGTCTGTCTTGTGCCAGTCTCCTCCAGGTGCATGCTTGGTGTAACCAGGAGAGATAAGAAGAGGAACTCGTGGATCCGAAAAATGACAGGAGTGGAAGACATCATGATCAGAGTAAAATCCCTGAAATGGAAATGGGCTGGACATACTGCCAGAAGGACAGATGATCGATGGACAGCCGAAATTTTAGATTGGATTCCAAGGGACAGGAAAAGACCCAGAAGAAGTCCACATGGGAGATGGGTGGATGAAATTCGAAAGTATGCAGCTATATATATATATATATATATACATATATATATATATATATGGGATGCAAGGTCAGGTGATGCGTAACATCACAGCCTCTCCTTGACAAATGTCAACCCCGCCTTCTCGTGGTGCATCCTGTTTCCACTAAAGGGGCTCTGACGACCGCCCATAGCGGTATAACTATACCATCGGGATCAGAGGAAATTCTATCCCACACTCACCAACCCGCTTGGCCAGCGTGGTGAGTTATGGCCAAACCCCTCCAAAATGATTCCACAACTTAAATCTTGGCCCTCAGTCTCCGGCAGCTGGAATGTACCTGGTCAAGGCAGCGGCCAGTGCGACATGAAGGCAGAGGGTGCTAAGAATCCCCCCGGAGGACCGGACTAGGCTGCCATCTGATGCTGACCTTGGCTACTTACAATGGACGCTCCCTATCTTCTGATTCAAGGCTTCTTGAATTGGAAGAGGAACTACAAAGGATCAAGTGGAGACATCGTGGGGCTAAGTGAGGTAAGGAGAAAAGGAGAAGATCTCATCGAACTGAAAAGTGGACATCTCTTCTACTATCGTGGGACAGATACTGGCAGAAGTAGTGGTGTTGGATTTATAATAAACAAGAAACTGAAGGATAAAGTTGTAGAAGTTGAAAGTTCCTCTGACAGAGCTGCACGACTTGTTATCCAACTCTCGAAAAGATACCAGGCTCAGATTATTCAAACTTATGCACCCACCACAAGTCATCCTGAAGAAGAAATTGAAGAATTTTATGAAGAAATTTGTCATCTAAATAATAAAGGTAAGCAGCACTTGAAAATAATTATGGGAGATTTCAATGCAAAAATAGGGCAACGGCAACAGAATGAAACTTCAGTAGGTAAATTCGGTCATGGCAACAGAAACCAGCGTGGAAATACTCTCGTTGAGTTTGCAGAGGCAGAAGGGTTTTTCATCTTGAACTCCTTCTTCAAGAAAAAGCCACACAGGAAATGGACATGGAGACATCCAAATGGGACGACAAGTGAAATTGATTTTATTATGTGTAACAAAAAATTCGTCATAGAAGACTGCAGTGTGCTAAACAAGTTCAACACAGGTAGTGACCATAGATTGGTGAGATGTAAGATGCACCTCAACACTAAACTTGAACGTGGCAAGCTCATAAGACAAACAAAATCTATTGACATAACCAACCTTAAAAAACACCATAATACCTTCAAGTTAGAACTGAAGAACAGGTTCTCTGCTTTAGAAGGCCTAACATCGGAAGAAGTGGACATCTCTGAAGTTAACAGAAAAGTAACCAAAGCTCTTATGGAAACAGCAACAAAATTAGCTGGGTCTAAGAACAAGTTGCATGTGAACAAATTATCAGGAAAACCAAAATGTTGATGCAAAAAAGAAGAGAGATGAGGACAACTAAAGAAGATGTGACTTCCAAAGTGGAATATATAGAGCTATGCAAGACAGTAAGAAAAAGTATCACTGAAGACGTAAGGAAATTCAACTGTGAACTAGTGAGGAAAGCAATTGAAAACAACCAAAGCCTAAAGATAGCAAAGGGACATCTCAGTAAGGGAAGAAAACAGATTATGGCACTGAGAAAAGAAGATGGTTCTGTAACAAGAAATAGAGGCGAAATTTTGACAAGAGTGAAAGATTTCTACTCCAAATTATATGAAAGGGATGATATATGCACTCCAGACATCATGAAAGATACCAGTACCAGAGTTCCTCCGGTCCTTCCAGCAGAAGTTGCACATGCAATCAAGAACATGAAGCGAGGAAAAGCTCCAGGAGAAGATGGAATTACTGTAGACATCATACAAGAAGCAAGTGGAGAAATCGAAACAGTACTCGCCCAAATTTTCACTCGATGCCTTAATGAAGGAAAGATTCCTGAGGATTGGAACACAGCTACAATGATCCTGCTACATAAGAAAGGTGACATTGAGGATCTCGGAAACTACAGACCTATCAGCCTCCTATCAGTAGTTTATAAAATCTTCACTAAAGTTCTTTCACACCGCTTGAAGGTAGCACTAGACATGGCTCAACCGAGAGAACAAGCTGGATTCAGGAGTGGCTACAGCACAATAGATCATATCCACGTGCTGAGAGAACTAATTGAAAGAGCGAGGGAATATGAACTTCCATTGTGCATGGCTTTTATCGATTATGAAAAAGCCTTTGATTCGGTGAAACCATCAGCAGTTACAATGGCTCTGAAAACCTGCGGTATTGAAGATGCATACATTAATATTATTAATAACATCTATGAAAATGCAAGTGCAAAGATTAGGCTGTTTGAAAATACAACACACGTAAAAATTGGAAAGGGAGGAGACAAGGTGACACCATATCTCCGAAGCTCTTTAATGCCACATTGAGGGTGTTTTTCAGTCGCTGAGCTGGGAAAACAAGGGGATAAAGATTAATGGAGATTATCTAACCCACCTTCGTTTTGCTGATGACGTAGTCATTTTTGCAACTACCCCATCAGAGCTGCAGAGTATGATCCAGGAACTTGCTGACAAGAGTAAAGAAGTGGGATTAAAAATGAACTTTCAGAAGACAAAAGTGATGTTCAATGCTTTTACAAGAAATGAAGATTTATCGATTGATGGAGAAAAGCTGGAGATAACAGACAAGTACGTTTATCTTGGACAGCAGATATCAAGTGAGGGTCACATTGATGAAGAAATTAATCGGCGTACAAAACTGTTGCCTGGAGAGCTTTTGGAAGAAACAGCATAATTTTCAAGAGCAATATGCCATTATGTCTTAAAAGAAAAGTGTTTGATCAATGCATCCTTCCAGTGCTTACGTATGGTGCAGAGACGTGGACCTTAACTAAAAGAGACATACAAAGGCTGCAGACAACTCAAAGCAGCATGGAGAGGTGCATGCTTGGTGTAACCAGGAGAGATAAGAAGAGGAACTCGTGGATCCGAAAATGACAAGAGTGGAAGACATCATGATCAGAGTTAAATCCCTGAAATGGCAATGGGCTGGACATATTGCCAGAAGGACAGATCATCGATGGACAGCCGAAATTTTAGATTGGATTCCAAGGGACAGGAAAAGACCCAGAAGAAGACCACATAGGAGATGGGTGGATGAAGTTCGAAAGTATGCAGGTGACATGGAGGAGACTGGCACAAGGCAGACCGTTGTGGAGGAGGCTTGGGGAGACCTTCGTCCAGCAGTGGATTGATAATGGTTGACAATGATGATGATGATGATGATATATATATATACATATATATATAGCTGCAGAGTATGACCCAGGGTATATATATATATATACCCAAAAGCAGAGTTAAGGACAAAATTTAAAACTGAATTTTAAAACAAAATTTTTTAACACACATTCTGAAGATCATGACGCGCAACGCAGCAGTGATGAATATCCAGAAATTAAGTTTGTATATATATAACATTGAACATGACGGGCGTCTCTTGAACTATTCTAACCAAAAATTATCTTCTATTGGTACTTATTCAAATAAATTGTATAAAACTGAAAGTAGAATTCGAAATAACTGGTTTTCGTATTAAATGAAATTATAAATGAAATTATTTTTCCTTTAAATTAAAAACTAAAGCTTTAAGAAAGCACACAAACAAACGTAGTTTCAGGTAAAATTAACTTTTGTAGCTTTTGTTTTTCTTTTTGTTACAAACTTTATAACAATGTCCAAATTGTCTAAGTCTGTAGCAATTTTGTTTTAATTACTAACGAAAAATAAAAGTCGTTGCTGTTTCACATTTAATCAGAAGTAACTTTTCATATTTCTAAGTTTGGAAAACGATCTATCGGCGTAAGCCACTGCTACAGACAGTAAACATTTGAAAAGAGGATTTTGTGCACCTTATTGCCGCTATCAAATTCTCAGGAACGAAAAAGGGGCATCGTAATTTTTTTTTTTAATTACAAAAATTTTTCTTTATCCTTTTTGAATTTCAAGTTCAATAGAAAGAAAAGGAAAGATGTTTATTTTCAGGCAGTGTAAAAATCCGTAAAATCCAAAACAAATTTCGTTTAACTTAACATTGTACACGTGAGCCCCCCCCCCCCCCCCCCCCCCGACAGTTTTCTTGAAGCAGCACAAGCCCTTAGATAATTTGTTGACTTGTAGATGGTAAATGCTGAAAATCTCCCGATCAGACCTGAAATTCTATATATGTTATACTTTTGGTGTTACCCCCCCTCCCCCGAAAGGTTTCGTGAGGCAGCACATGCCCTCAGATAATTAATTGCAGACTTGCAGTTTGTAAATCCTGAAATCTTTTGTTCAGTTGTAGATCATAAACATTTTTTTAAAGAATTACATTAATAATCGCAATTAAGAAATTACGAAATTACGGAAACTTTATGTGATTCAGATAACCAACTTCCAAGAACGTGGCCACGAAGCGGTCGAAAACGCAATTTTTATACCGCCTGTTAAAATTTTTGTGGCCCAGTTCACCGATGGCCAGTTCTCCTACGCCCAATCAGTGATGGTGCTAACTGAGAAAACATTCAAACAGGACAAACTGACGTCTACTGTTAAGGGGGAACTCAATTAGCAAAAGGCATTTCCACGGCTCATGCTTAGAGTCTCGTACGGTGGGGAGAAGGAAGGGGTCTAGTACGCTAAGAACTCTTAAAAAGTGGGCCTTCTGCGTTCACAATTCTAGCGAATGCTTTTCAGTAGTGTCTCTTGCTTTATTAAAAGTTTAATGCGACGTAGTACTTTATCTGTGAGAAAGGGTAGCGGAGGGGGAGGGCGGGGGGGGGTCCGTGACAGATACAATGGCTGCGTTAAGGACTAATCGTATAATGGTCCTCACCATGTGCACTTCTTTACACTTTTGTTGGCATGGTTATCGACATCACCAACAAGAGAGGAAAGAATAATTCTCTTGAGATATCAAGACCCACCGTTTTATTTCGGTTAATAAAAACCAAACATGAATTAGGGCAAACGCGAAATAAGAAAAACGCGAATTAGGAAAAACTTGATACGGGCAAACGTGAAATAGGGGAAACGAGATTAGGGGAAACGAGACTAGGGCAAACGAAATTAGGGGAAATGGGAATTCGGGTAAAAGCGATTTCGGGGAAACGCCATTGGGGTAAACGTGTTTAGGGCAAACGTGAATTAGGGGAAACGAGATTAGGGGAAATGAAATTAGGGGAAATGGGAATTCGGGGAAACGCCATTGGGGTATACGTGTTTAGGGCAAATGCGAATTAGGGGAAACGAGATTTAGGAGAAACGAGATTTAGGGCAACCGAGATTAGGGGAAACGAAATTAGGGGAAATGGGAATTCGGGTAAAAGCGATTTCGGGGAAACGCCATTGGGGTAAACGTGTTTCGGGCAAATGCGAATTAGGGGAAACGAGATTTAGGGGAACCGAGATTAGGGGAAACGAAATGAGGAAATGGGAATTCGGGTAAAAGCGATTTCGGGAAACGCCATTGGGGTAAACGTGATTAAGGCAAACGGGAATTAGGGGAAATGGGAATTCGGGGAAACGCCATTGGGGTATACGTGTTAAGGGCAAATGCGAATTAGGGGAAACGAGATTTAGGGGAAACGAGATTTAGGGCAACCGAGATTAGGGGAAACGAAATTAGGGGAAATGGGAATTCGGGTAAAAGCGATTTCGGGGAAACGCCATTGGGGTAAACGTGTTTAGGGCAAATGCGAATTAGGGGAAACGAGATTTAGGGGAACCGAGATTAGGGGAAACGAAATTAGGGGAAATGGGAATTCGGGTAAAAGCGATTTCGGGGAAACGCCATTGGGGTAAACGTGATTAAGGCAAACGGGAATTAGGGGAAATGGATTAGGGGAAGTGAGGTTACGCGGGCAATTTTCCGGCAACCCTGCCACACATCTTTCAGCAACTTGGCTACAAAAGTTCAAGGGGAGAGAGGGTCTATAAAGATTGCCGTTTCTGGGCTTATATTGAGAACTGAATTGGGAACTCCAAACGAATTTCGCGAAAACGTTCCATGTAAGCCAAGCGAAAATTGTACTTTAATACTTTAATTTGAAGAAATAAATTGCCGAGGATCCGAGATGCATTTGGTTGGGGAAGGGGAAGGGGGGGGGTATACCCCGAACTTCCGTAATATTATATTCTGGGCCGCTGGCGTCTGTCAGTGTATCCAGGAAGTTCCCCTTGAAGTGCGCGCGAGGTCCATGAGCTTTGGAGAGGGGGTTTCCCCAAATGTTAAAATAGATATAGAGCTGTAAGCACTAGTACCATGCTTTATATAATGATTCTGTACACGAGCACGAATTTTCAGAAGAGTGTGGTGACCCCCCCCCCCCCAAAAAAAAAAAAAAAACCGCACACAGTTTCTAAGAGCTATTCAGGGGTAACATTGACCGACTGTAGAGGTCCAGAATATAATATTACGGAAGTTAGGGGTAGAGCCCTTCCCCCAAACCAAGTGTACCTCGGATCCTCTGCAATTTATTTCTTCAAATTAAAGTACAATTCTCGCTTGGCTAAGTTGGCTTACATGGAACGTTTTTGTGAAATTCTTTTGGAGTTCCCAATTCAGTTCTCAATATAGGCCCAGAAACGGCAATCTTTATAGACCCCCCCCCTTTGAACTTTTGTGGCCAAGTTGCTGAAAGATGTGTGGGAGGGTTGCCTGTAAATGCTACACCGGAACATTGCCACACATCAGTGTTCCTGTGTGGCAGTTTACAGTGAACCATTTGTTCTGAGGGTATTTCCTCAGGGGGTATTTTTTCCGGAGACAGTTTTTCCGCTTTTAAGTTTTCAGGGGTATTTTCTCCGGGGGTATTTTTACCGTTTACCCCCATGGGCACGATTAAAGAGACGAATGGGGAGCTAAAGAACAAGATAGAGAGATGACCTTCAGAAATTTAGAGGTGCTAAATTGTGGACTGAGGCTAAGGATCGAGGAAGTTAAAAATACTGAGGGAGTCCTACACCCTGCAGTGAGTGTCAACAGACTAAGAAGAAGAACTTTTCAGATATAAATCTAGCTCAAATGAAGTTAAGCATTGTTATTCATAAGTACCTAAATTATTATTATTTCGTTCCAAAAAATCCAGACAAAAAGAATACGAGAAAGTGGGCCATTTCTGGAGTAAATCTCCCAATGAGCATCCGTCTCTGGTGGGTATGTATCTGCGTTCTGAACGCGCGTTTTTCTCATAAGGCGCACTAGATGGCAGCAAATTGTCAAGTTTTTCTGTCATGCAGTAAAAAGGAGGAGGAGGAGGAGGAGGTTCAGCTACCTCGTGTTAGGCGATTAGAGGAGTATGACGAGGTGATCATGGTCACCGGAAGAGCATCCGTGGCCGTGATCTTTCTTGGTAGCTTCTTTGCATTCCGCTCTCACCAACCCACTCTTGCGAGAGGGGGAGAGAGCGTGGGGCGGGACAACATCTTGAGGTCAAGAGATCGTCCAAATGCATTGTGCTCGGACGGTGGAGCCCAGAGCAACAGCAATTCCGTAAGTAAAGATCGCGCTGAATTCATTCACCTCGCAGCGACCGGTCTTAGCTCAGCCAATCTTGCAATGTCGCTTACTTTATCGCAAGTTCAATACGACATTCCTCTTTCCCATCGTTCTCATCATCATTTCACCTGTTTTCCTAAATGCTATTAAGTATCGCCGCTCATATCCTCCTCAAACAGATGAGCATTTTCGATGAGTGACAACAAAGGTTGTCTCACTTTGCCACGCACTTCCGAAGAATGTCCTTGCATTTGTTTTATCGCACGAAAGAAATACAAAAGTTTATTCCACTGATGTGTAAAAGGATTACCTATCTAAATTAAAGTTTATGTACTTTAAAGCAACTTTGAAGAGAAATACTTTCGATAATAAGAAATGATGTAGTCCTAAATAAAAAAACTGCCACAGCGGTGAACAGGTTAAGTAAAAGCAACCCGGAAAGACTCTTTTCAAAAGATTATTAAAGTTTCACTTGTTGTTTTAATCATTTAGAATCTTTAATAAAATTACTATTCATTGTTTTTTATCGCCTGATGAAAATTGCCTGATTTAGGCAATTTAAAACAAAAGGAAGAATGTTACGTGGGAGTCACATGCCAGAAATATATCATCATCATCATCAACAACCATTATCAATCCACAGCTGGATGAAGGTCTCATCAAGTTTCTTCCACAATTGCCTGTCTTGAGCCCGGCTCCTCAATGTCACTCCAGCATACTTTCGAATTTCGTCCATTCATCTCCCATGGGGTCTTTTCCTGTCCCTCGGAGTCCAGTCTAAATTTTCGGTTGTCCATCGGTGGTCCGTTCTGCTGCCAACATGATCAAATGATCATATGTAGAGGATTTTAGAAAGAGAGTGTCTGACCCCAGGTCTTAAACAACCCTCAGAAATAGGAAACTAGGAGATTTAGGCTAGAGTGCCCGATAGAAAAGTGACACGGAAGCGAAGTAGAAAGGGGAGGAAGACGCCCTTATTTATTACCGAGGGGCCAGTACCCAGGGTCCGACGGCTTAACATGCCCATCCAACGCACGGCGGATATATAGTGGATCGAGCGTTCGTACCTGCCTGTGATCGAACTTGAGGTCCTTTCCGTGGCAGTCACGAACGCTGCCCACTACGCCACCCGCGGCACTTCGGGTAACATGTCCAGTCCATTGTCATGTCAGTAATTTCACTGTGGTCATGATGTCGTCTACTCCTGTCATTTTTCTTACACACAAGTTCCTCTTCTTATCTTTCCTGGTTACACCAAGCATACATCTCTCCATGCTTCTTTGAGTTGTCTACAGTCTTTTTGTGTCTTTTTTAGTTAAGGTCCATGTCTCTGCTCCATATGTAAGAACTGGCAGGATGCATTGATTAAACACTTTTCTTTTAAGACATAATGGCGTACTGCTCTTAAAAATTGTACTGTTTCTTCCAAAAGCTCTCCATCCAAGTTTTACACGCCGATTAATTTCTTCATCAATGTGACCATCACTTGATATCTGCTGTCCAAGATAAATGGAGGTATCGGTTGTCTCAAGCTTTTCTTCATCAATCGATAAATCTTCTTTTCTTGTAAAAGCATTGTACATCTCCTTTGTCTTCTGAAAGTTCATTTTTAATCCCACTTCTTTACTCTTGTCAGCAGGTTCCTGGATCATACTCTGCAGCTCTGATGGGGTAGTTGCAAAAATGACTACATCGTCAGCAAAACAAAGGTGAGTTAGATAATCTCCATTAATTTTTATCCCTTTGTTTTCCCAGTTCAGTGATAGAAAGACATTTTCCAAAGTGGCATTAAAGAGTTTGGGAGATATATTGTCACCTTGTCCCACTTCCTTTCCAATTTTTTATGGGTATTGTTTTCTGAAATAGCCGAGTCTTTGCACTTGCATTTTCATAGATGCTATTAATAATATAAATGTATGCATTTTCAATACCACAGGATTTCAAAACCATTGTAACTGCTGATGGTTTCACCGAATCAAAGGCCTTTTCATAATCGATAAAAGCCATGCACAATGGAAGTTAATATTCCCTCGCTCTTTCAATTAGTTCTCTCAGTACGTGGATATGATCTATAGTGCTATAGCCACTCCTGAATCCAGCTTGTTCTCTCGGTTGAGCCATGTCCATTGTCACTTTCAAGCGGTGTGAAAGAACTTTAGTGCAGATTTTATAAACCACTGATAGGAGGCTGATAGGTCTGTAGTTCCTGAGATCCTCAATGTCATATATACACACACATATATATATATATCATCATCATCATTGTCAACCATTATCAATCCACTGCTGGACGAAGGTCTCCCCAAGTTTCCTCCACAACGGTCTGTCTTGTGCCAGTCTCCTCAATGTCACCCCTGCATACTTTGGAATTTCATCCACCCATCTCTCATGTGGTCTTCTTCTGGGTCTTTTCCTGTCCCTTGGAATCCAATCTAAAATTTCGGCTGTCCATCGATGATCTGTCCTTCTGGCAGTATGTCCAGCCCATTGCCATTTCAGGGATTTAACTCTGATCATGATGTCTTCCACTCTTGTCATTTTTCGGATCCACGAGTTCCTCTTCTTATCTCTCCTGGTTACACCAAGCATGCACCTCTCCATGCTGCTTTGAGTTGTCTGCAGCCTTTGTATGTCTCTTTTAGTTAAGGTCCACGTCTCTGCACCATACGTAAGCACTGGAAGGATGCATTGATCAAACACTTTTCTTTTAAGACATAATGGCATATTGCTCTTGAAAATTATGCTGTTTCTTCCAAAAGCTCTCCAGGCAAGTTTTGTACGCCGATTAGTTTCTTCATTAATGTGACCCTCACTTGATATCTGCTGTCCAAGATAAACGTACGTGTCTGTTATCTCCAGCTTTTCTCCATCAATCGATAAATCTTCATTTCTTGTAAAAGCATTGAACATCACTTTTGTCTTCTGAAAGTTCATTTTTAATCCCACTTCTTTACTCTTGTCAGCAAGTTCCTGGATCATACTCTGCAGCTCTGATGGGGTAGTTGCAAAAATGACTACGTCATCAGCAAAACGAAGGTGGGTTAGATAATCTCCATTAACCTTTATTGCCTTGTTTTCCCAGCTCAGCGACTGAAAAACACCCTCCAATGTGGCATTAAAGAGCTTCGGAGATATGGTGTCACCTTGTCTCACTCCCTTTTCCAATTTTTACGTGTGTTGTATTTTCAAACAGCCGAATCTTTGCACTTGCATTTTCATAGATGTTATTAATAATATTAATGTATGCATCTTCAATACCGCAGGTTTTCAGAGCCATTGTAACTGCTGATGGTTTCACCGAATCAAAGGCTTTTTCATAATCGATAAAAGCCATGCACAATGGAAGTTCATATTCCCTCGCTCTTTCAATTAGTTCTCTCAGTACGTGGATATGATCTATTGTGCTGTAGCCACTCCTGAATCCAGCTTGTTCTCTCGGTTGAGCCATGTCCAGTGTTACCTTCAAGCGGTGTGAAAGAACTTTAGTGAAGATTTTATAAACTACTGATAGGAGGCTGATAGGTCTGTAGTTTCCGAGATCCTCAATGTCACCTTTCTTATGTAACAGGATCATTGTAGCGGTGTTCCAATCCTCGGGAATTTTTCCTTCATTAAGGCATCGAGTGAAAATTTGGGCGAGTACTGTTTCGATTTCTCCACTTGCTTCTTGTATGATGTCTACAGTAATTCCATCTTCTCCTGAAGACTTTCCCACCTTCATGTTCTTGATTGCATGTGCAACCTCTGTTGGAAGAACTGGAGGAACTCTGGTACTAGTATCTTTCATGATGTCTGGAGTGCATGTATCATCCCTTTCATATAATTTGGAGTAGAAATCTTTCACCCTTGTCAAAATTTCGCCTCTATTTCTTGTTACAGAACCATCTTCTTTTCTCAGTGCCATAATCTGTTTTCTTCCCTTACTGAGATGTCCCTTTGCTATCTTTAGGTTTTGGTTGTTTTCAATTGCTTTCCTCACTAGTTCACAGTTGAATTTTCTTACGTCTTCAGTGATACTTTTTCTTATTGTCTTGCATAGCTCTATATATTCCACTTTGGAAGTCACATCTTCTTTAGTTGTCCTCATCTCTCTTCTTTTTTGTATCAACATTTTCGTTTTTCCTGATAATTTGTTTACATGCAACTTGTTCTTAGACCCAGCTAATTTTGTTGCTGTTTCCATAAGAGCTTTGGTTACTTTTCTGTTATCTTCAGAGATGTCCACTTCTTCCGATGTTAGGCCTTCTAAAGCAGAGAACCTGTTCTTCAGTTCCCACTTGAAGGTATTATGGTGTTTTTTAAGGTTGGTTATGTCAATAGATTTTGTTTGTCTTATGAGCTTGCCACGTTCAAGTTTAGTGTTGAGGTGCATCTTACATCTCACCAATCTATGGTCACTACCTGTGTTGAACTTGTTTAGCACACTGCAGTCTTCTATGACGAATTTTTTGTTACACATAATAAAATCAATTTCACTTGTCGTCCCATTTGGATGTCTCCATGTCCATTTCCTGTGTGGCTTTTTCTTGAAGGAGTTCAAGATGAAAAACCCATCTGCCTCTGCAAACTCAACGAGAGTATTTCTACGCTGGTTTCTGTTGCCGTGACCGAATTTACCTACTGAAGTTTCATTGTTGCCGTTGCCCTATTTTTGCATTGAAATCTCCCATAATTATTTTCAAGTGCTGCTTACCTTTATTATTTAGATGACAAATTTCCTCATAAAATTCTTCAATTTCTTCTTCAGGATGACTTGTGGTGGGTGCATAATTTTGAATAATCTGAGCCTGGTATCTTTTCGAGAGTTGGATAACAAGTCGTGCAGCTCTGTCAGAGGAACTTTCAACTTCCACAACTTTATCCTTAAGTTTCTTGTTTATTGTAAATCCAACACCACTAGTTCTGCCAGTATCTGTCCCACGATAGTAGAAGAGATGTCCACTTTTCAGTTCGATGAGATCTTCTCCTTTTCTCCTTACCTCACTTAGCCCCACGATGTCCCACTTGATCCTTTGTAGTTCCTCTTCTAATTCAAGAAGCCTTGAATCAGAAGATAGGGAGCGTCCATTATACGTAGCCAAGGTCAGCATCATACATATATATATCATCATCATCATCATTGTCAACCATTATCAATCCACTGCTGGACGAAGGTCTCCCCAAGTTTCCTCCACAACGGTCTGTCTTGTGCCAGTCTCCTCCATGTCACTCCCGCATATTTACGAATTTCATCCACCCATCTCCCATGTGGTCTTTTTCTGGGTCTTTTCCTGTCCTTGGAATCCAATCTAAAATTTCGGCTGTCCATCTATGGTCTGTCCTTCTGGCAGTATGTCCAGCCCATTGCCATTTCAGGGATTTAACCCTGATCATGATGTCTTCCACTCTCGTCATTTTTCGGATCCACGAGTTTCTCTTCTTATCTCTCCTGGTTATACCAAGCATGCACCTCTCCATGCTTTTTTGAGTTGTCTGCAGCCTTTGTATGTCTCTTTTAGTTAAGGTCCCACGTCTCTGCACCATACGTAGCACTGGAAGGATGCATTGATCAAACACTTTTCTTTTAAGACATAATGGCATATTGCTCTTGAAATTATGCTGTTTCTTCCAAATGCTCTCCAGGCAAGTTTTTGTACGCCGATTAATTTCTTCATCAATGTGACCCTCACTTGATATCTGCTGTCCAAGATAAACATACGTATCTGTTATCTCCAGTTTTTCTCCATCAATCGATAAATCTTCATTTCTTGTAAAAGCATTGAACATCACTTTTGTCTTCTGAAAGTTCATTTTTAATCCCACTACTTTACTCTTGTCAGCAAGTTCCTGGATCATACTCTGCAGCTCTGATGGGGTAGTTGCAAAAATGACTACGTCATCAGCAAAACGAAGGTGGGTTAGATAATCTCCATTAATCTTTATCCCTTTGTTTTCCCAGTTCAGTGATTGAAAGACATTTTCCAATGTGGCATTAAAGAGCTTCGGAGATATGGTGTCACCTTGTCTCACTCCCTTTCCAATTTTTATGTGTGTTGTATTTTCAAACAGCCGAATCTTTGCACTTGCATTTTTCATAGATGTTATTAATAATATTAATGTATGCATCTTCAATACCGCAGGATTTCAGAGCCGTGGTAACTGCTGATGGTTTCACCGAATCAAAGGCTTTTTCATTATCGATAAAAGCCATGCACAATGGAAGTTCATATTCCCTCGCTCTTTCAATTAGTTCTCTCAGTACGTGGATATGATCTATTGTGCTGTAGCCACTCCTGAATCCAGCTTGTTCTCTCGGTTGAGCCGTGTCCAGTGTTACCTTCAAGCGGTGTGAAAGAACTTTAGTGAAGATTTTATAAACCACTGATAGGAGGCTGATAGGTCTGTAGTTCCTGAGATCCTCAATGTCACCTTTTTTATGTAGCAGGATCATTGTAGCATTGTTCCAATCCTCAGGAATCTTCCCTTCATTAAGGCATCGAGTGAAAATTTGGGCGAGTACTGTTTCGATTTCTCCACTTGCTTCTTGTATGATATCTATAGTAATTCCATCTTCTCCTGGAGCTTTCCCCCGCTTCATGTTCTTGATTGCATGAGCAACTTCTGCTGGGAGGACTGGAAGAACTCTGGTACCTTTCATGATGTCTGGAGTACATATCATCCCTTTCATATAACTTGGAGTAGAAATCTTTCACTCTTGTCAAAATTTCGCCTCTATTTCTTGTTATAGAACCATCTTCTTTTCGCAGAGCCATAATCTGTTTTCTTCCCTTACTGAGATGTCCCTTTGCTATCTTAAGGCTTTGGTTGTTTTCAATTGCTTTCCTCACTAGCTCACAGTTGAATTTTCCTTACGTCTTCAGTGATACTTTTTCATTGTTGTCTTGCATAGCTCTATATATTCCACTTTGGAAGTCACATCTTCTTTAGTTGTCCTCATCTCTCTTCTTTTTGCATCAACATTTTGGTTTTCCTGATAATTTGTTCACATGCAACTTGTTCTTAGACCCAGCTAATTTTGTTGCTGTTTCCATTAGAGCTTTGGTTACTTTTCTGTTAACTTCCGAAATATCCACTTCTTCCGATGTTAGGCCTTCTAAAGCAGAGAATCTGTTCTTCAGTTCTAACTTGAAAGTATTATGGTGTTTTTTAAGGTTGGTTATGTCAATACATTTTGTTTGTCTTATGAGCTTGCCACGTTCCAGTTTAGTGTTGAGGTGCATCTTACATCTCACCAATCTATGGTCACTACCTGTGTTGAACTTGTTCAGCACACTGCAGTCTTCGATGACGAATTTTTTATTACACATAATAAAATCAATTTCACTTGTCGTTCCAATTGGATGTCTCCATGTCCATTTTCCTGTGTGGCTTTTTCTTGAAAAAGGAGTTCAAGATGAAAAATCCTTCTGCCTCTGCAAACTCAACGAGAGTATTTCCACGCTGGTTTCTGTTGCCGTGACCGAATTTACCTACTGAAGTTTCATTCTGTTGCCGTTGCCCTATTTTTGCATTGAAATCTCCCATAATTATCTTCAAGTGCTGCTTACCTTTATTATTTAGATCACGAATTTCCTCATAAAATTCTTCAATTTCTTCTTCAGGATGACTTGTGGTGGGTGCATAAGTTTGAATAATCTGAGCCTGGTATCTTCTCGATAGTTGGATAACGAGTCTTGCAGTTCTGTCAGAGGAACTTTCAACTTCTACCACTTTATCCTTCAGTTTCTTGTTTATTATAAATCCAACACCACTAGTTCTGCCAGTATCTGTCCCACGATAATAGAAGAGATGTCCACTTTTCAGTTCAATGAGATCTTCTCCTTTTCTCCTTACCTCACTTGGCCCGACGATGTCCCACTTGATCCTTTGTAGTTCCTCTTCCAATTCAAGAAACCTTGAATCAGAAGATAGGGAGCGTCCATTATACGTAGCCAAGGTCAGCATCAGATGGCAGCCTAGTCCGGTCCTCCGAGGATTCTTAGCACCCTCTGCCTTCATGTCGCACTGGCCGCTGCCTTGGCCAGGTACATTCCAGCTGCCGGAGACTGAGGGCCAAGATTTAAGTTGTGGAGTCATTTTGGAGGGGTTTGGCCATAACTCACCACGCTGGCCAAGCGGGTTGGTGAGTGTGGGATAGCATTTCCTCTGATCCCGATGGTATAGTTATACCGCTATTGGCGGTCGTCAGAGCCCCTTTAGTGGGAACAGGATGCACCACGAGAAGGCGGGGTTGACATTTGTCAAGGAGAGGCTGTGATGTTGCATCACCTGACCTTACATATATATATATATATATATATATATATATATATATATATATATATACTAAAGGGGATGTAAGGTCAGGTGATGCGTAACATCACAGCCTCTCCTTGACAAATGTCAACCCCGCCTTCTCGTGGTACATCCTGTTCCCACTAAAGGGGCTCTGACGACCGCCAATAGCGGTATAACTATACCATCTGGATTAGAGGAAATTCTATCCCACACTCACCAACCCGCTTGGCCAGCGTGGTGAGTTATGGCCAAACCCCTCCAAAATGACTCCACAACTTAAATCTTGGCCCTCAGTCTCCGGCAGCTGGAATGTACCTGGCCAAGGCAGCGGCCAGTGCGACATGAAGGCAGAGGGTGCTAAGAATCCCCGGAGGACCGGACTAGGCTGCCATCTGATGCTGACCTTGGCTACGTATAATGGACGCTCCTTATCTTCTGATTCAAGGCTTCTTGAATTGGAAGATTAACTACAAAGGATCAAGTGGGACATCGTCGGGCTAAGTGAGGTAAGGAGAAAAGATCTCATTGAACTAAAAATTGGACATCTCTTCTACTATCGTGGGACAGATACTGGCAGAACTAGTGGTGTTGGATTTATAATAAACAAGAAACTGAAGGATAAAGTTGTAGAAGTTGAAAGTTCCTCTGACAGAGCTGCACGACTCGTTATCCAACTCTCGAGAAGATACCAGGCTCAGATTATTCAAACTTATGCACCCACCACAAGTCATGCTGAAGAAGAAATTGAAGAATTTTATGAGGAAATTCGTGATCTAAATAATAAAGGTAAGCAGCACTTGAAGATAATTATGCGAGATTTCAATGCAAAAATAGGGCAACGGCAACAGAATGAAACTTCAGTAGGTAAATTCGGTCACGGCAACAGAAACCAGCGTGGAAATACTCTCGTATAGAGTTTGCAGAGGCAGAAGGGTTTTTCATCTTGAACTCCTTTTTCAAGAAAAAGCCACACAGGAAATGGACATCGAGACATTCAAATGGGACGACAAGTGAAATTGATTTTATTATGTGTAACAAAAAATTCGTCATAGAAGACTGCAGTGTGCTAAACAAGTTCAACACAGGTAGTGACCATAGATTGGTGAGATATAAGATGCACCTTAACTCTAAACACGAACGTGGCAAGCTCATAAGACAAACAAAATGTATTGACATAACCAACCTTAAAAAACACCATATTACCTTCAAGTTGGAACTGAAGAACAGATTCTCTGCTTTAGAAGGCCTAACATCGGAAGAAGTGGATATTTCTGAAGATAACAGAAAAGTAACCAAAGCTCTTATGGAAACAGCAACAAAATTAGCTGGGTCTAAGAACAAGTTGCATGTGAACAAATTATCAGGAAAAACCAAAATGCTGATGCAGAAAAGAAGAGAGATGAGGATAACTAAAGAAGATGTGACTTCCAAAGTGGAATATATAGAGCTATGCAAGACAGTACGAAAAAGTATCACTGAAGACGTAAGGAAATTCGACTGTGAACTTGTAAGTAAAGCAATTGAAAACAACCAAAGCCTAAAGATAGCAAAGGGACATCTCAGTAAGGGGAAAAACTGATTATGGCACTGAGAAAAGAAGATGGTTCTGTAACAAGAAATAGAGGCGAAATTTTGACAAGAGTGAAAGATTTCTACTCCAAATTATATGAAAGGGATGATACATGTACTCCAGACATCATGAAAGGTACCAGTACCAGAGTTCTTCCAGTCCTTCCAGCAGAAGTTGCACATGCAATCAAGAACATGAAGCGGGGGAAAGCTCCAGGAGAAGATGGAATTACTGTAGACATCATACAAGAAGCAAGTGGAGAAATCGAAACAATACTCGCCCAAATTTTCACTCGATGCCTTAATGAAGGGAAAATTCCTGAGGATTGGAACAACGCTACAATGATCTTGCTACATAAAAAAGGTGACATTGAGGATCTCAGGAACTACAGACCTACCAGCCTCCTATCAGTGGTTTATAAAATCTTCACTAAAGTTCTTTCACACCGCTTGAAGGTGACACTGGACATCTCTCAACCGAGAGAACAAGCTGGATTCAGGAGTGGCTACAGCACAATAGATCATATCCACGTACTGAGAGAACTAATTGAAAGAGCGAGGGAATATGAGCTTCCATTGTGCATGGCCTTTATCGATTATGAAAAAGCCTTTGATTCGGTGAAACCATCAGCAGATGCAATGGCTTTGAAATCCTGCGGTATTGGAGATGCATACATTAATATTATTAATAGCATCTATGAAAATGCAAGTGCAAAGATTCGGCTGTTTGAAAATACCACTCACATAAAAATTGGAAAAGGAGTGAGACAAGGTGACACCATATCTCCGAAGCTCTTTAATGCCAGATTGGAAAATGTCTTTCAATCACTGAACTGGGAAAACAAAGGGATAAAGATTAATGGAGAATATCTAACCCACCTTCGTTTTGCTGATGACATAGTCATTTTTGTAACTACCCCATCAAAGCTACAGAGTATGATCCAGGAACTTGCTGACAAGAGTAAAGAAGTGGGATTAAAAATGAACTTTCAGAAGACAAAAGTGATGTACAATGCTTTTACAAGAAATGAAGATTTATCGATTGATGGAGAAAAGCTGGAGATAACAGACACGTACCTTTATCTTGGACAGCAGATATCAAGTGAGGGTCACATTGGTGAAGAAATTAATCGGCGTACAAAACTTACTTTGAGAGCTTTTGGAAGAAACAGCATAATTTTCAAGAGCAATATGCCATTATGTCTTAAAAGAAAAGTGTTAGATCAATGCATCCTTCCAGTGCTTACGTATGGTGCAGAGACGTGGACCTTAGCTAAAAGAGACATACAAAGGCTGCAGACAACTCAAAGCAGCATGAAGAGGTGCATGCTTGGTGTAACCACTAGAGATAAGAAGAGGAACACGTGGATCCGAAAAATGACAAGAGTGGAAGACATCATGATCAGAGTTAAATCCCTGAAATGGCAATGGGCTGGACATACTGCCAGAAGAACAGACCATCGATGGACAGCCGAAATTTTTGATTGGATTCCAAGGGACAGGAAAAGACCCAGAAGAAGACCACATGGGAGATGGGTGGATGAAATTCCAAAGTATGCGGGAGTGACATGAAGGAGACTGGCACAAGACAGACCGTTGTGGAGGAAACTTTGGGAGACCTTCGTCCAGCAGTGGATTGATAATGGTTGACAATGATGATGATGATGATGATGATGATATACTAAAGAGCAATGCCTAAAACATAAGAAAAACTTTAGAATTTAAAACGAAAAGTTGCAATATATCCTGAAGATCAAAACGCGCAACGCAGCAGTTATGAAAATTCAGAATTCATTCTATTAAGAAGAGACTGAAGCAAAAAAAATTTTTGACTCATACCAAGTACAACATAGAAAAGGTTATGTATTGACCGGTGTGAGTAAAAAGAGAAAAATAGAACAACTGAATGTAGAAAGTGTCGAGAATACTGAGCCTTGGCTTTATCAAGGACCAGCAAGAACTCTGCATTTTCTCACTTCCACAAAGACCTATTTGGAAATGGGTTTCTGCAAAGTCATAGATGCAAGTAATAAGCCCACCAAAAAAAAAAAAAAAAAAAAAAATATATATATATATGTCATGACTATATATATATATATGTCATGACTGGGATGTAAGGTCAGGTGATGCGTAACATCACAGCCTCTCCTTGACAAATGTCAACCCCGCCTTCTCGTGGTGCATCCTGTTCCCACTAAAGGGGTTCTGACGACCGCCAATAGCGGTATAACTATACCATCGGTATCAGAGGAAATGCTATCCCACACTCACCAACCCGCTTGGCCAGCGTGGTGAGTTATGGCCAAACACCTCCAAAATGACTCTACAACTTAAATCTTGGCCCTCAGTCTCCGGCAGCTGGAATGTACCTGGCCAAGGCAGCGGCCAGTGCGACATGAAGGCAGAGGGTGCTAAGAATCCCCGGAGGACCGGACTAGGCTGCCATTTGATGCTGACCTTGGCTACCTATAACGGACGCTCCCTATCTTCTGATTCAAGGCTCCTTGAATTGGAAGAGGAACTACAAAGGATCAAGTGGGACATCGTCGGGCTAAGTGAGGTAAGGAGAAAAGGAGAAGATCTCATTGAACTGAAAAGTGGACATCTCTTCTATTATCGTGGGACAGATACTGGCAGAACTAGTGGTGTTGGATTTATAATAAACAAGAAACTGAAGGATAAAGTGGTAGAAGTTGAAAGTTCCTCTGACAGAGCTGCACGACTCGTTATCCAACTATCGAGAAGATACCAGGCTCAGATTATTCAAACTTATGCACCCACCACAAGTCATCCTGAAGAACAAATTGAAGAATTTTATGAGGAAATTCGTGATCTAAATAATAAAGGTAAGCAGCACTTGAAGATAATTATGGGAGATTTCAATGCAAAAATAGGGCAACGGCAACAGAATGAAACTTCAGTAGGTAAATTCGGTCACGGCAACAGAAACCAACGTGGAAATACTCTCGTTGAGTTTGGAGAGGCAGAAGGATTTTTCATCTTGAACTCCTTTTTCAAGAAAAAGCCACACAGGAAATGGACATGGAGACATCCAATTGGGACGACAAGTGAAATTGATTTTATTATGTGTAACAAAAAATTCGTCATCGAAGACTGCAGTGTGCTGAACAAGTTCAACACAGGTAGTGACCATAGATTGGTGAGATGTAAGATGCACCTCAACACTAAACTGGAACGTGGCAAGCTCATAAGACAAACAAAATGTATTGACATAACCAACCTTAAAAAACACCATAATACTTTCAAGTTGGAACTGAAGAACAGATTCTCTGCTTTAGAAGGCCTAACATCGGAAGAAGTGGATATTTCGGAAGTTAACAGAAAAGTAACCAAAGCTCTAATGGAAACAGCAACAAAATTAGCTGGGTCTAAGAACAAGTTGCATGTGAACAAATTATCAGGAAAAACCAAAATGTTGATGCAAAAAAGAAGAGAGATGAGGACAACTAAAGTAGATGTGACTTCCAAAGTGGAATATATAGAGCTATGCAAGACAACACGAAAAAGTATCACTGAAGACGTAAGGAAATTCAACTGTGAGCTAGTGAGGAAAGCAATTGAAAACAACCAAAGCCTTAAGATAGCAAAGGGACATCTCAGTAAGGGAAGAAAACAGATTATGGCTCTGAGAAAAGAAGATGGTTCTATAACAAGAAATAGAGGCGAAATTTTGACAAGAGTGAAAGATTTCTACTCCAAATTATATGAAAGGGATGATACATGTACTCCAGACATCATGAAAGGTACCAGAGTTCTTCCAGTCCTCCCAGCAGAAGTTGCTCATGCAATCAAGAACATGAAGCGAGGGAAAGCTCCAGGAGAAGATGGAATTACTATAGACATCATACAAGAAGCAAGTGGAGAAATTGAAACAGTACTCGCCCAAATTTTCACTCGATGCCTTAATGAAGGGAAGATTCCTGAGGATTGGAACAATGCTACAATGATCCTGCTACATAAAAAAGGTGACATTGAGGATCTTAGGAACTACAGACCTATCAGCCTCCTATCAGTGGTTTATAAAATCTTCACTAAAGTTCTTTCACACCGCTTGAAGGTGACACTGGACATGGCTCAACCGAGAGAACAAGCTGGATTCAGGAGTGGCTACAGCACAATAGATCATATCCACGTACTGAGAGAACTGATTGAAAGAGCGAGGGAATATGAACTTCCATTGTGCATGGCTTTTATCGATTATGAAAAAGCCTTTGATTCGGTGAAACCATCAGCAGTTACCACGGCTCTGAAATCCTGCGGTATTGAAGATGCATACATTAATATTATTAATAACATCTATGAAAATGCAAGTGCAAAGATTCGGCTGTTTGAAAATACAACACACATAAAAATTGGAAAGGGAGTGAGACAAGGTGACACCATATCTCCGAAGCTCTTTAATGCCACATTGGAAAATGTCTTTCAATCACTGAACTGGGAAAACAAAGGGATAAAGATTAATGGAGATTATCTAACCCACCTTCGTTTTGCTGATGACGTAGTCATTTTTGCAACTACCCCATCAGAGCTGCAGAGTATGATCCAGGAACTTGCTGACAAGAGTAAAGAAGTGGGATTAAAAATGAACTTTCAGAAGACAAAAGTGATGTTCAATGCTTTTACAAGAAATGAAGATTTATCGATTGATGGAGAAAAACTGGAGATAACAGATACGTATGTTTATCTTGGACAGCAGATATCAAGTGAGGGTCACATTGATGAAGAAATTAATCGGCGTACAAAACTTGCCTGGAGAGCTTTTGGAAGAAACAGCATAATTTTCAAGAGCAATATGCCATTATGTCTTAAAAGAAAAGTGTTTGATCAATGCATCCTTCCAGTGCTTACGTATGGTGCAGAGACGTGGACCTTAACTAAAAGAGACATACAAAAGCTGCAGACAACTCAAAGAAGCATGGAGAGGTGCATGCTTGGTATAACCAGGAGAGATAAGAAGAGGAACTCGTGGATCCGAAAAATGACGAGAGTGGAAGACATCATGATCAGAGTTAAATGCCTGAAATGGCAATGGGCTGGACATACTGCCAGAAGGACAGACCATAGATGGACAGCCGAAATTTTAGATTGGATTCCAAGGGACAGGAAAAGACCCAGAAAAAGACCACATGGGAGATGGGTGGATGAAATTCGTAAATATGCGGGAGTGACATGGAGGAGACTGGCACAAGACAGACCGTTGTGGAGGAAACTTGGGGAGACCTTCGTCCAGCAGTGGATTGATAATGGTTGACAATGATGATGATGATGATGATGTCATGACTTCCGCAGAGTTGTATGACCAAGCCCTAGTTAACAATTTAGCTTGCATCCATAACTTTCCTGGCCCGACCCATGCTCTTCATCTGTTACTATTAAACAGAAAGAAGATGATGCAGTAATGGATTTATTTTCTTTTCTTTATATACTTTTCGGAATTTAACGAGCATCGTAAAAATATAGGGCCATATGCATTCGCCCATCCTTAATTTAGGGTCACAGGTTCTGAGGAGGGAACAGCCCTGGGCATGCTTCAACCTGGTCTCGGGTACGGGACTAGGTACAGCAATTAGCCTGAAGCCAACGCCTCTGACCATTTGCCTATCGGGGTTTCCTTTCTCGAGATATCCCATAAGGGGATTGCTATTCTATTGAAGCCCGTGGAGACTTCAGCAGAAATGCCCATTGCAACCATAAAACGCTTGTCAGTCAGGCTATATGCTTGTTTAATTTTTCCGTGTTAATTTCTTTCCTATCAGTAAAGTTTTAACAAACGCAGAAGCCACCTCTTGTAACGTCATTTTTAAAACTGAGGTTCTGACAAAGGAGTTACCATTCTATTTATTCTAGAACTCACGTGATTCATGAAACGCCCTATCGCGTGAACCGACTGCTGTTTAGCCTCGTCCTGTGTAATACGAGCATTCGTCCAATATGCGAATATGTTTGTAAAACACAGAAATTGCTATTTTTTCCTACATAGGCATAAACAAAAATTCCTTTAACTCATATCTCATGCCATCTATCCATGAAAAGTGCCTTAGCAACGCTACGCCTAGAAAAAACGTGCCTTAGAGATGTAAGCCCAGAAATAAAAGTACCCTAGCACAGTTAAGCCGCGCTAAGGACCTTCCATTTCAAGAATGACGCTTTCAAGACTTTCCGGTATTCCGATATTGTGAGACCTATCAGCAACGAGTACGCTAGTGCGGATGGCTCTCAAACATATATATTCCTTGAGACCAGATTTGAAGGAGACCTATCAGCATATTGTGAGACCTATCAGCAACGAGTACGCTAGTGCGGATGGCTCTCAAACATATAAATACCTTGAGACCAAATTTGAAGGAGACCTATCAGCATATTGTGAGACCTATCAGCTACGAGAACGCTACTGCGGATGGCTCTCAAACATATATATTCCTTGAGACCATATTTGAAGGAGACCTATCAGCATATTGTGAGACCTATCAGCAACGAGTACGCTAGTGCGGATGGCTCTCAAACATATATATTCCTTGAGACCAGATTTGAAGGAGACCTATCAGCAACGAGTACGCTAGTGCGGATGGCTCTCAAACATATTTATTCCTTGAGACCAGATTTGAAGGAGACCTATCAGCAACGAGTACGCCAGTGCGGATGGCTCTCAAACATATATATTCCTTGAGACCAGATTTGAAGGAGACCTATCAGCATATTGTGCGACCTATCAGCAACGAGTACGCTAGTGCGGATGGCTCTCAAACATATATATTCCTTGAGACCAGATTTGAAGGAGACCTATCAGCATATTGTGAGACCTATCAGCAACGAGTACGCTAGTGCGGATGGCTCTCAAACATATATATTCCTTGAGACCAGATTTGAAGGCAGTGACAGTTTTGTTGAAATCAACTTGCAGGTTTATTGCAAGCAAATACGAAAGGGGAGGAAGAAATCTTCATCTTCCTTCATATACACTGCTGGCCACCCAAAATGCAACACCAAGAAGGAAGCATCCGATTGGCTTGAAATTCGCAGCATGCGTCGCCCGCGAGAGGACATGCAAACGATTAGCATTGCAGGGCATATGCAAATCATGTGAGCCCGGCACGCCACCGAGAAGCACTAAAAGAAGGGTGCACAGAACGCGGGGTGTAAGTAGTGGAAGTGTGTTGTGCTGCGGGACCTATGCGTGGCGAAGCTTCCTGATGCCTCGTCGCAGAATACGGAAGTCATTCCAGCACGCTTCGGAGTTCGACAGAGGACGAATAGTGGCTTATCGCGACAGCTCTTTATCGTACCCAGACATCGGCGCCCGTGTGCGACAACATCCAGTCACAGTCAGGCGAGTATGGATTCGGTGGGTGCAGGAGGGACGGACGGATCGATTGCCGCAACCGCGGCACACAACTAAGCGGAAAAACCGGCATGTTGTGCGGCGGGCATTGACGGCTCGCACCGCCACATCACGAACGTTAGCGCAGAAATTAGGGTGTGTTGCGCAAGAACCTGTATCAGTACGTATCGTTCGACGTCGTCTGCAGCAGCGGGGATTTGTCGCACGGCACCCATTGCTCCGATTACCATTGACGTTACACCACCGGCGAGTGCGGCGGCAGTGGGCCGTTGGATGCCGCCCCTGGACTACGAAATGACACGACATTGTCTTCTCAGACGAATCCCGCTTCTGCCTGCAACACCACGATGGTCGGATCCACGTGTGGCGGCACCACGGCGAGAGACTGTATGACGCTTGCATTATGCATCACCATACCGGTCCGTCGCCTGGCGTTATGGTTTGAGGCGCAATTGGATGTGGCACCCGCACCCTTCTGGTACGCATCGCCGGTACACTCAACAGCCACCGCTACATCTCCGACGTTTTGGAGCCTGTAGTCCTCCCTTGCCTGCAGGACCTGCCAGCGCCCACGTTTCAACAGGACAATGCGCGCTCGCACGTGGCACGCGTCGTGCAACAATTCTTCATGGCCCACCAGGTGTCACTGCTGCCGTGGCCCGCCTGTTCTCCTGATATGTTGCCCATCGAATACGTCTGGTCGCTGATCCGCAACCGAGGGGCCCGGCAAGCACCACCCGCGGCTACGCCTGATGAACTGTGCCAACGTGTGAAAGCAGCCTGGGCCGACATACCTCAAGCCCACATACAAAGCCTCTTTCGTTCGATGCCGCAGCGTGTAGCGGCCGTTATTGCCAGCCATGGAGGCCACACCAACTATTGATGTCTGCGTGTTCGGCAAGTCGCACGGGCCTGTAAGGTCAATCGTTTCTTTCTTTTTTTTTTTTTTTAATTGGAGGTTTAACGACCACCGTGAGCAACTCAATGGGCTATAAGCAGTCGCCCGTCCCTAATTTAGGGTCACTGGTTCCAGGGAAAGGAGAGATGCAGCGCCGTAAGACAAACACAACATCCATGCCTCACTGGGATTCGAACCCGGACCCCGTTCGGACGAATGATCAGAGGCCATCGCTTAGACCACTGCGCCACCGGGGCGGCCCGTTTCATCTTTGTATCTGTTGTTAAGTGTCCAGTAAATCTGGCTTTGCTGTCTCGTGTCCTTCTTGGTGTTGCATTTTGTGTGGCCAGCAGTGTATAATCGAGAGCGGGGTGTTGACAGCGCAACGTCTCCGTCCCCTTTGAAACTTTATTTATGGAGCCTGATCAGCAAAAGAGAAAAGGCACCATGATTTTCTTCTTTTTGTTTCCTTTACTAAAATATCGAACAACGCAGTCAATCTGCCTTAGATTTAAGGAGCTAAAAGTCGTAATGGTCAGAGGAAATATAAACAGTTAAGTAATTCTAAAGTTTTGATATGGCAGGTACGAAAGAACTGGCAAAAGATTGGTGGGACAACTACCTAGGTAAAAAAAAAATGTTTTCTTCTGAGTCTTTTCCTGTCATTTGGAATCCAGTCTAGTATTTCAGTTGTCCAAAGGTGATAATTTCTTTTAGCAATATGTCCAGCCTATTGCCATGTTAGGGATTTTACTGTGATCATGATGTCATCAACATCCGTCATTTTCCTGAACCATGAATTCCTATTCCTACCCTTCCTGGTTATGCCAAGCATCTATCGCCCCAAGCTTCTCAGTAGTTTGTATCCTCTTGATGACCTTTTCAATTAAAGTATATGTCTCTGCTCCACAAGTAAGAACTGGTAAGATGCATTGCATCTTACTTTTCTTTTACGACATAATGTCAAATTGCTCTCTGAAGTTTTAGTGTTTCTTCCAAATTCTCTCTAACTAAATTTTATACTACTATAAATTTCTTCTTTGATGTTGCTCTCGCTTGATATCTGTTTTCCATGGTAAATGTAGGCATCAATTACTTTTAGAATTGCTACATCAATCTCTAAATCTTCAGTTCTGGCGCAAGCATTGTACAACAGTTTTGTTTTCTGTGAGTTCATTTTTAAGCCTCCTCTTTCAGCAATTTCCTGGATCATACTTGCACACAGTATATATCATCATCATTCTCAACAACCATTATCAACCCACTGAAGACCTCACGTTTCTTCCACAACTGTCTGTCTTGAGCCAGTCTTCTCCATGTCACACCAACATGTTTTCAAATTTCATCCACCCATCTCCTCCATGGTCTTCTTCTGGTTCTTTTTCTGTCCCTTGGTATCTAGTTTAATATTTTATTTGTCCATCGGCGGTCAGTTTTATTAATATGTGCAGCCCACTGCCATTTCAGGGATTTTACTCTGGTCATGATGCCTTCTACTCTTGACATTTTGCTGATGCACGAATTTCTCTTCTTATCTTTCTGGTTACACCAAGCATGCATCTCTCCATGCTTTTCTGAGTTGTTCACAACCGATGTATGCTTTTTGTTTTTAGTTAAGGTTCATGCCACTGATCCATAAGTAAAACTGGGAAAATGCATTGCTTAATCACTTTTCATTTAAGACATAACGATAAACTGCTCTTGAAAATTGTAATGTTTTTTCTAAATTCACTCCAAGTAAGTTTTATTTGCCTCTTACTTTCTTCTTCAAGTTGGCCCGCACTTGATATCTATTGCCTAAGACAGATGTAAGCATCAGTTACTTTTAAATTTGCCCCATCAGCCTTTAAGTCTTCATTTCTTGTAAAAGCTTTGGATATCAACTGTCTCTTCTGTAAGTTCATCTTTAATCTAATTTTTTCTAATTTTTTTACTCTTTTCCACAAGTTTCCAGGTCATACTCTGCAGCCCCGAGGCGGGGACCTGAAAAGTCCCCCCTCCCTCCCACACACGCACACAATACAGTGGAAAGGGATAGTTTTGGACGTGGAGAGGTGACGGTATGGGCAGATTCCAAGATTGCTGTTCGTGCACTTCTGTACCTGTCTTCCATAGAGGAACTTGGACGAGCCCCACGTATCAAGAAGAGATCCTATAACCGCATTCACGAATTTCTCGACGTGCTGTTGGTCCAGAATTTTAATAGACCCTAAACTCGTGCATCAAACTCTACCATCAACAACTTATGAGATGAAAACGGCTCCGTTAAAGGAATGAGAACGTCTCTCAACTGAGATCTTGAACCACTTTGTTGGAAACATGAGGAATCGCTGTGAATGATATACGTGTACATACTGAGGTTCCAGCATTTTTACTTACCTGTACACTGAGGTCTTGTGCAGTACTCCGTCAATTAGCTGTAACGACACTCCTGAGGCTTCGACGTCCTCTATCACTGATTTTCTTTGGTCTGCCGGTACGTTTTTCTGCTTCAAGCATGCCATGTGTCTTCCCCTTATTCAGTACATCCAAAACAGTTGACTTGGGTATGTTTAAACGCCTCTCTGTTTCTTTTATGGACAACCCACTAATATAACACCCAGCAATCTTTCCTTTCTCAAAGTCAGTTCACTCCCGCCGCGACATTTTCACTTAACCTCCCAGTGCGATATGATCGCGGTATTTCCCAGCAAACATGAGTCATTTTCTTGTAGGACTTCCGTCCACAGTGAGTAGATTTTAGGTCCCAGCCACCTACAGCGAGTTCGCCTTTTGGGCAGGACATAGAAACGGAAGGAATGTGAGCAAGTCTAGCGACTTTGACAGAATAGTTTGTAGTGAGATTAAAGTACAGTAGATGGCGCCACCGCACAAGTACGATGTTGCACATAGAGAGGTGAGAGAATTTCAGGGGGGGGGTAGGAAAAGGATACCCATTTAACCAGTGGGTCCAGCCTGGGGGCCGTCACTTAACGTGCTCGCCCGATGCACGGCGGATATTCAGCGATTGTTAGTAAATCACACCATCTTTGAAAGATCAGCCCAGGATTGAAACTGAGGATCTTGCATTGATAGTCTGACTCGCTAACCACTAGGCCATCCGCGGCTCTCGATATGATCGCGGTCAGCAGCAGAGTTGTTTTTATACCATTTGCAGCTGTACCGCGCATCTTAACAACGCAGCGGATCAGTTCCTTTGCTTTTGAATGAGTGTCCGGTGACTTTTGTCAATATAGTGTATGTATGTATGTATGTTTTTGCACGCAAGGTTTTTCTAGCCATTTTTGCTTTGGGTGTTGTAGCAGCACTGGCTCGGGATAAACGCTGAATATCAAGGAAAGAGACCTCAGCCTCTTGGTTGTATAATGGCCTGGTGTGCAACCAAGTGTTGTAAAAACTTCTTGGAGTCCTTCATAATCCTCAATGAAGGTGATAACTACATCACTTACATCAAAACACAATGTAGATAGGCCAACGAAATTAATCTTCGGTATTCTTTGCCATATAACGCCGCCACTCATTTGCATTTCCGGTTTTTCCGTGGAGGCACTTAGCTAAAAGCTTTTCACCTGATTTAGTACATCATTTGGAAGACCCTTCCCTTCCTTGAAATGGACATTTGGTGTAACAAAGGATTTTTGGTATCTCTCGCCTTTCAGACGCTGCCCATGTAGCGGCTTTTCTTTTGATGATGCACAATTGAAAAGGGCAGCCATGTGTTTCGCCACGTATTGTCGAAATTATTCGCATTCCTGATCAGATTTCGACCCGGTTTTATTTCCGTTTTATTTTTGAAAAGAAAACAAATATCTTTAAGAACCCTTCAGAGGTCTTTGAAAAAATGTTTCAGCGGTGCAGAGTATGATCCAGGAACTTGCTGAGAAGGGTAAAAAAATGGGATTAAAAATAAACTTTCCGAAGACAAACTGAAGTACAATGCTTTTACAAGGAATGAAGATTTATCGATTGACGGGGAAAGCAGGAGATAACGAATTCCTACATTTACCTTGGGCAGCAGATATCAAGCTAGGGTCACAAAATTAATCGACGTATAAAACTTGGTTGAAGAGCGTTTGGAAGAAACAGTACAATTTTTAAGAGCAATATGCCATTATGTCTTAGAAGAAAAGGGTTTAATCAATGCATCCTTCCAGTGCTTACGTACGGAGCAGAGAGACGTGGACCTTAACTAAAAAAAGTTACACAACGACTTCAGACAACTGAAAGCAGCACGGAGAGATACATGCTTGGTGTAACCGAGAAATATAAAAAGAGGAACTCGTGGATAAAGAAAATTACAAGAGTGGAAGACTTCATAATCAGAATAAAATACCTGAAATGGCAATCCGCTCGACATACTGTCAGGAGAACGTACCACTAATGAACAACCGGAATTTTAAACTGGTTTCGAAGGGACAGGAAAAGACCCAGAATAATACTACGGGGGAGATGGGTGGATGGAGAAGACTGGCCCAAGACAGTCTGTTGTTGAAGAAACTTGGGGAGACCTTCACCTAGCTGTGGATTGATAATGATTGACAATGGTGATGATTTATTCGAATTTATAGTTCAAAGCAGATTTGTCTGGGTCAGGTCAGGGTCGGCCTGGTCCGAGGTCGGGTGCTGGTCCGAAATGTTTGACCAGTTTCCAGCTCTGGTCCCAACTCTTTCTATATTCCTGTATATAAAGCTCAGTTATGGTTAGAAATGCCATGCTGCTGGTTCTTTAGGAACAAATAATACTTTTTAATACATTTTAAATAAAAGAAATTAAAGTTAAAAGCAAAACCCTAATTTAATTTTACAAAACTGTCCAACTTCCGGTAAAAATATTGAAACAACACAACTTTCAAAAAAACATATCTTATGATCCACTCGGTCCTTTTGCATAAATTGAACATTTTTAGAAGGAACATAAGTGGGAGATATATATAATTTTTTCTAACAACAAAAATGACTTTTCCAGGGCGTCTAACTATTTACAGTTGATTATAGTGCGGTGGACTGAGATGAAGGTCATGCCACTTAATGGAGCCCACATTGATCCTTTCTGACGATGAGGTGTCTGTTGAACATACCACACACTCAAGGCTTACAAGCAATAGTCAGGGATGAGGGAAGTGTAATTTAAAGCTTCCGGTGCTGTCCTGCAGAGCGACTGATAAAGCACTATTTTTAAAATTTTTAGGGGAAAGTGTCAGCTGTCAGGAGCTGGCTGGACGCAATGATCCATTGGCCACTCAAACATGTGTTTCATAAGGCAGTTCCTCACCAAAAACATATCGCCTGCCCGTTCCCTATTTCGCCATAGAGATTCTGTGAAGAAGTCTCCCTCTCCCTGAATGTCTTCTCTTATCATAAAATGTAGAACAAGTAACCACAAATGCACCACTAATCGTCATACAAATCACTAACTCGTCTCCAATATCGCAAGTGGAGCTACTGAAAATACACAGTCGTGCCAGAATAATATGACGACCACCGGAATCGCAGTGTACCCGCCCAGACGCGTCACAGAGTGCACGTGACAAGGTCGACCACACGGAGGTATAAACTGTCGGCCAGGACAGACGAGCCAGAGTGCGGCCGCGGGTGGCCTAGTGGTTAACGTTCGTGACTGCCATGGAGAAGACCTCGGGTTCGATCCCAGGCAGGTACGAACGCTCGAATCACTAAATATCCGCCGTGCGTCGGTGGGTACGTTAAGCAGTCGGACCCCGGGTACTGGCCCCCCGGTAATAAATAAGGGCGTCTTCCTCCCTCTTTCTACCTCGATTCTGTGTCACTTTCCTATCGGGCACTCTAGTTCAAATCTCCTAGCTTCCTATTTCTAAGGGTTGTTTAAGACCTGGGGTCAGACACTCCCTTCCTAAATTCCTCTACATATGATATGATATGATGAGCCATAGTGCGTGGCGTGAGCACAATGGGTAGAGGTAGTGATTTGACGGACGTCCAAAAAGGAATTATCATCTGCTACCGCGCTAAAGGGGGAAGCATCTAAGAAACAGCAGACTTCGTGGGCTTTTCGCGAGATGCTGGTACTAAGGGTGTAACCAAGAATCGTTACCCCCGACGTCATAACTGAGTACCCCGACGTCATAACTGAGTACCCCGACGTCATAACTGAGTACCCCGACGTCATAACTGAGTACCCCGACGTCATAACTGTGGAGCCCCAAAGGCCATCGACCCTAGAGGAGAACGTTACCTCCATCGACTGGAGGTAACGTTCTCCTCTGGGGACGATGGCAATTGAGGCGTAACAGTGCAGCAATTGACCATGCAAATGAACGCTGGAGCACCCAGGTATATGTCCCCGATAACAGTAGAGCGAACCCTGTTACGCATGGGTCTCCGGAGTCGACGCTGCGTCAAGGCGTCCATGCTAAAACCAGGTCCATCGGCAACGACGCCTGCAGTTCGCATGGGACTACCGTCATTGGACAGTGGAAGAGTGGGAACAGGTTGCATCCTCCGACGAATCGAGGTTTCTACTCCACAGAAGTGATGGGCGGTTCCGGATACGGCGTCAGACACACGAGAACCAACAAATGGACGCGCTTGTCGGTCAAGTACAGGCCGGCGGTGGTAGTGTGCACGTCTAGGGGATGTTTTCCTGGTATGACCTGGGACCGGATGTACCAATGGATGGGTCCCTGAACGCCAATGGCTGCCTGCCTATCCTCGATGACCACATTCATCCCTTCATGCTGGACGTTTAGCCTGGTGATGATGGTGTCCAACAGGACTATGCGCCTTGCCGTGTAGCATAGTCCTGTTGGTTACCGTGTCATGATGGTTCTAGGAACAAGACAGTGTTGTCTCCGTTCTCCCTTAGCCGACGAAATCGCTCGACTTGAATCTCATAGAGCACTTGTGGGACTATTTGGATTGACAGGTCGGACGTGCCGACTGGCAAACACGTGATCTCCGGGACCTCCGTGCTCTGCTGCAGTCCGAATGGGCTCGTGGGCAATCTTTCAGGGCCTTATTGCGTTCAAACCATGCCGTCTAGCCGCCATCTTCCGGGCCAAGGGTAGTTATTCCCATTATTAGGTAGATGGTCATATTATTCCGATACGACCGTGCATACGTGGACATTAAAAAAAAAGAAGAGAAAACACAGAACAGCCGTGAGATTAAAAAAAAAATAACTGTTAAGGCATGGTTTTTTGCATAGCATATTTAAATTTTCGGCCAGTTTAACTATGGTTTATTATGCTTCACTTTCTTTGTACTCCAGTCCGATCAGTACAGACCTTTACATCAAACCATAAATATTTACATCAATTTAATAATTTGGAAAAGCTCATGTTTAAATGCATTGGTTTTGCGATTATTTAAGAGGAATGTTTGTGCTACTGCAAAAAAACTATCTATAAGATGCATATTTAAATGGGGGGGGGGGAGGTCCGGTCCCCAAGGTTCCTCTCTCTCTCTCTGGATACGTATACTTGGCTTTCACACAAGGCCCTAAAGATATTTTGTGGGGCGTCTCTGAAATTCCAGCTACGCTTCTGCACCTAACAGCGCTTGCAAAGCAAATAAAAACCGCCTGCTTAAGTGGAACATCGATACGGTATCGAATCCGCTATGAAAGACGCAGCATCGATGTGGCTGAAACGAACCCTAAGTGCGTCGGAACGAAAACGCTATAACTCGTGAGATCACACGAGAGTGATGGAACCTTGTAAGGGCCCGTACAGTCTGTCTAATAATGCAAGTAATCAGAACCCCGTGAATCTCAAAGCTTCGAATCAGGCAAGCGTGAAAAAATGAACTTTTTCTTGGTAACCTTGATGACGGCAATTGCTCACGCGATGTACCAGCGCTGCGATGCAATTTGTGCTTGAGGGAAAACTGCCGTTAATATTTTTGTTCAGAGGTTTCGACACGATATGCACGCCTGTAAACCAAACTGTACTGCTGCGTTTTGTCGGTGGTTTAACTTTGAGATAAGGAACCATAATCAGTATTGATTTCAATGGTCGATGTGTCCATTATTTCCAAATGAAATGAATCACCTTACCCCGAAATCGACTGCTTTGATTAATAATAGGCATAGAAACCTAAGGACAGCAGAATTTTTGTAACTAGTAGGCATTCCAGTCTCTGCACATTAACGGGGAATGAAAGGAAGGAAGGGGGGAGGGGCAATTTTCAGCGCATTAAAAAACGGTTGATGCTAAGTTATAGAAGAAAGAAAAATCTAGCTTTAAAGAAAGTAAGGAATCAAATTCAGTTTCAATAACTTATAACTTACATAAACGAAGGAAAATAAAATAAATTAAAATGAAAGAAGAAAAATGTATCACATTCCAAGAGCGATGAAAGGGAGCCAGGTAGGGGGGGGGGGGACTCCGTAATTTTACGATTGTTGGAATAAATATTTCGTAAGACCCAGTTAAAAAAAACAAAAAAAACCCGCGATTTTCAAAGAAGTTTAAAAGCGCCATGGCATGATCGCCGTTGGGTAAGGAAATCTCAACAGATTAGGTTGAAATTATGAGATCCGTTGGGTCACAGACTCACAGATAAAATTGCCAAGGGCTATAGTACTTCTTTTGGGGTGATAATGTCTTGCGCCGAAATTTCATAAGGAGAGTCCTTCCTCTAAATCCTACACGTAATGCTGAATGTACATAAAACCACATTTCTGCGTTGTTACGGAATTAATGATGCTTAGAAACTGCAGAGCGGCTGGGAGTTTGTACCAGAGTTGGAAACGGGTCAAAAATTTTGGAGCTGGATCCGACCCGGACGTCACATAACTGGACCCGACAAGGATCTACCACTGACCCGGACCCTACTCAGACAATCTGATTTGAAATATAACATATATACAGGGCGTTCAAAAAGTCACTCCGCAGTGAGTATCTTAGGTTATATGAAAATCAAACAAATGTATTATAGGAACTTATAATTTACTCACTCACTTACTTACAGGAAGTATTGAAACTGTTGTCCTTCATTTGCAAGACATAACCTTAACTGTTTTACACATGTTTTCAAACACATCTGCGAGAGTCAAAAAGTCTCTCCACATTAATGTTAAGGATGTTCAAACTTATTTTGATGGCGATGCAGTAAACATTTTTGAATTAAGCAACTTATATGTTTAATTTAAGTTTTTTTTGTGTTTTCTTGATAGCATATCAAGCTTCAGAATATGTTTCACAGCAACACCAATTTTCATAAGTTCACGAGGAGTTGAAAGTTTCCAAAATGTGGATATTGTTTTCATCATTACCCTTCGAAAGGAAGGTACACTTTTACATTGCATGACAAATTATTTTTCAGTACGCGGGCACCAGTATCGAGCACAAAATTCCGCAGTTCGCATTTTAATTGGAATCCCCCCCTGTTTTTCAAAAATAAAACGGAAATAAAACCTGATCGAAATCGGGTCAACCCCTTGACCTGACCTGTTTGATTCGCTAGAAATTGTCGACCTGTTGACCCGTGACCCGTTCCTATCTCTGGTTTGTGCTGCGGAATGGATGGGGAAATCGCTCTCCCTTGTTCCACTCCTCAGCAGTGCCAGGATTTTGGGTTCCCCACTAGCCTTCAGACTGCTATTGTGAATTAATAGAGGACAAAGGGGAAAACATTTCATGCATTACTTAATGTAAGAATCGTGAACAAAAAATTTCATTACTTTACCTATGAGATGGTTATGATGATAATTGAATAGAATAACGTATTTCTGTAATAACGCTTGCGATAAATCTCAGGATGAGTTTCTGTTTCCAATTCAGATGTGAAAGGTTTAAGCGAATCGAAGTAAAAAGAGCGAAACTTACATAGTCAACATTAAGCAGGCTCAGAAGCTAATTCTAGGTGGCACGTGCTGTTTGCGGTACGTTCTCTGACGTCATCACTTTACAACTTTAGAACTACAAAAATGATACGTGTACGACAAGCTATTATCGGCCTATGAGAAGACTGTCACGGACAATGACATGGAAGGAAACTATCATGGACAAAGGCATGGAAGGGAGACTATCACGGTCAACGACGACAAAGGAGAGCTTCACGGACAATGACATGGAAATAGACTAACCTGGACAACGACATGGTAGGAAACTATCACGGACAAAGGCGTAGAAGGAGACTATCCTGGAGAACTGCACTGAGGGTGATTATCCTGGACAACTGCACTGAAGGAGACTATCCTGGAGAACTGCAAAGGAGACTATCATGGACTAAGCTGTAGAAGGAGGCTATGATAGACGAAGGCGTAGGGGAGACTATCATGGACAAAACCGAGGAAGAAGACTATCACGAACAACGACATGGAAGGAGAATATCACGGACAACGGCATGGAAGGAGAATATCACGGACAACGGCATGGAAGGAGAATATCACGGACAACTGCATGGAAGGAAAATATCACGGACAACGGCATGGAAGGAGAATATCACGGACAACGGCATGGAAGGAGGCTTCCATGCTCAACGACATGCAAGGAAACTATCACGGGCAACGACACTGAAGGTGACTATCATGGACAATGGCATGGAAGAGGGGCTGTCAAGCACAACGGCATGGAAGGAGATTATCGCGGACAAGTCGGACAGCAAGGTCCCTCTGGAAGGAAGGCATGCAACACATGCTGACATTAACCATCGGCTAAAGGCGGTATGTAGTTAAAGCAGGGCCAGGATGCAGCACTGTTTCCAGATGGGTGGAAGTCTGGAAGATTTCCAGTGCTAAGTTCGGGCTGAATTTTAAGAGCTTGAGCCCGTCCGAGCCCCAGTTTTATACTGGGCTCGAACGAGTCCACAAACTGCAACTAACTTATTTAGACTTTAATAATAATAATAATAATAATAATAAAATAAACTACTAGATTTACACTCTCTTTCTTCTGCAACTAACCGAAGCCTTTTTCCACTGGGGAGTTGGATGGGACCTCTACCTATTTCTATAGTATAGCAGCACAATTTTCTTTGACCATTCGCTTTCCCCTTAAAATTCTTCAGGTGGTCGGACATCCAGAAAGATCGGACGGCGCTGCAATCTACGTACGTTACTCAATAGATTTATCAAGGAGATGCCGCGTGGAAGTAGAGACAAGCATTTCGTATCCGTAGTTCTTGAAGAAGCTTTTCCTTCTCCTCAGAAATTTACCAATGTGTGTCGTGTGGCATTTGCTGCCCAAGTCCGCCACACAACACGCCCTCCCGAGTCCCCAATACTCACCTAGATCCAGTTGTCTAATAATTCTGTTTAACAACTAGAAAGTGCATGGAAGAAAAGTCTCGCATGCTAAATCATGCAAAACAGTGCTGAGTTCGTACACAGTTTTAAGAAATCAACCCCGTCCCTAATTTTATATTACAAAATAGAGCCTGGGCCCGAATGGTCACGTAAACTACGAATAACCTGTTTAGGCATTAATAAAAGAAATCTCCTCTTCCAGATTTCCACTCTTTTCGCCCTGAAATTAAAAATTTTCTCCTGGGAAGTGGGAAAGGGGCACTATCTGTCTCTACAGGATAGTCGCTCGATTTTCTTTGACTAAACATGTTTAAATGCTTCCGGCGGCCGGATGGTATAGAAAGGTCGGGTGGTACTGCAGTTCTAATAAGTTGCCCGACAAACTTAGCAGGAAGCTGCGGCGTGGAGATAGGGGGCTACATTTCGTCTGTGTGCTATCTGCTATCTACAGTTCTTGAAGAATCTTTTCCTTCTTTGCAGAAATCAACTGATGCATGGTTTATGGAATTTGTTATTCAAACCCGGAATAAATAGCCGTTCCGGGTCTCCATTCCTAACTCAGACCCAGCTGTAGAAGAATTATATTTATCAACTCGAAAGTGTAAGTAAGGCCTCTTATACACTGCTGGCCACCCAAAATGCAACACCAAGAAGGAAGCATCCGATTGGCCTGAAATTCGCAGCATGCGTCGCCCGCGAGAGGACATGCAAACGATTAGCAAAAAAATGCCCGCGGCCTAGGTGCTTTGCAAACAACTGAGAAATGCTCCATTGAGTGCTTTTTACCAGGTTTATGTAAAATGTTTACAATTACCAAATATACGGAGATTATCTTTCTAAAGGATATAAAGAGGAGAATAATTTAAATTATTATTTCTTTCTGGAAAATAAAAAAGTTTACCGTTGGTAAGATGACACCATTGGACGAATCGGCGTTGGACCAATCGTACCATTGGACGAATCGGCGTTGGACCAATCGTACCATTGGACGAATCGGCGTTGGACCAATCGTACCATTGGACGAATCGGCGTTGGACAAATCGTACCATTGGACGAATCGGACATTGGATGAATAGGACATTGGACCAATCGTCCCTTTGAACGAATCGGCATTGAACGAATCGACATTGGACCAATCGTCGTTGGACGAATCGTCCGGGACCTGTTGAAATATACAGATTTAGTAATATGTGCTTGTTTCAATAGTATGTATATAATATCAATATTTGTCAAGATCATGTCAATAATAGCAGATCAGGCGATGTAATATCCCGTGTTTCAATAGTATATACACTGCTGGCCACCCAAAATACAACACCAAGAAGGAAGCATCCGATTGGCCTGAAATTCGCAGCATGGGTCGCCCGCGAGAGGACATACATACACATATGCAAATCATGTGCGCCCGGCACGCCACAGAGAAGCACTGTAAGAAGGATGCACAGAAGGCGGGGTGTAAGTAGTGGAAGTGTGTTGTGCTGCCGGACCTGTGCGTGGGAAGCTTCCGGATGCCTCATCGCAGAATACGGCAGTCATTCCAGCACGTTTCGGAGTTCGACAGAGGACGAATAGAGACTTATCGTGACAGCGATTTATCGTACCGTGACATCAGCGCCCGTGTGAGACGACATCCAGACACAGTGAGGCGAGTATGGATTCGGTGTGTGCAGGAGAGACTGGTGGATCGACGCGAGTGATTGCCGCGGCCGCGGCACACCACCGAAAGAGAGGACCGGCATGTTGTGCAGCGGGCATTGACGGCTCGCACAGATACATCACGAACGTTAGCGCAGGAATTAGGGTGTGTTGCGCAACAACCTGTGCCAGCACGTACCGTTCGACGTCATCTGCAGGAGCGGGGACTTGTCCCACGACGCCCATTGCTCCGATTACCATTGACGTTACACCACCGGTGAGTGCGGCGGCAGTGGGCTGTTTAACGCCGCACCTGGACTACGGAATGGCATGACATTGTCTTCTCCGACGAATCCCGCTGCTGCCTGCAACACCACGATGGTTGGATCCGCGTGTGGCGGCACCGCGGTGAGAGACTGTATGACGCCTGCATTATGCATCGCCATACCGGTCCGTCGCCTAGCGTTATGGTTTGGGGCGCAATTGGATATGACACCCGCACCCCTCTCTTACGCATCACCGGTACACTCAACAGCCACCGCTACATCTCCGACGTTTTGGAGCCTGTAGTCCTCCCTTACCTGCAGGACCTGCCAGCGGCCACGTTTCAACTGGACAATGCGCGCCCGCACGTGGCACGCATCGTGCAGCAATTTTTCACGGCCCACCAGGTGTCACTGCTGCCGTGGCCCGCCCGTTCTCCCGATATGTCGCCCATCGAACACGTCTGGCCGCTAATCGGTAACCGAGTGGCCCGGCAAGCACCACCCGCGGCTACGCCTGATGAACTGTGGCAACGTGTGGTAGCAACCTGGACCGACATACCCCAAGCCCACATCCAAAGCCTCTTTCGTTCGATGCCGCGTCGTGTAGCGGCCGTTATTGCCAGCCATGGGGGCCACACGAACTATTGATGCCTGCGTGTTCCGCAAGTCGCACGGCCCTGTAAGCTCAATCGTTTCATCTTTGTATCTGTTGTTAAGTGTCCAGTAAATCTGGCTTTGCTATTTCGTGTCCTTCTTGGTGTTGCATTTTGGTTGGCCAGCAGTGTATATATACACTATATTGACAAAAGTCACCGGACACCTAGAAGAGGAGCACAACATAGCATTTATTGACATACATTAGTACGGTGTCGGTCCCTTCGAGACATGCTTTCGACAAGGTTTTGGAACTAAACGATAGGTATGCGCTTCCATTCAGTTCATAACGCTGCCGCTAACTGTTGCTTAGTTGTAGGCCTTGATTCCAAACTTCTTAGGCGGCGCTCTAATTCATCCCATAGGTGCTCCACGGCATTAAGGTCAGAGCTCTGTGTTGGCCAGTCCACACAAGATACGGAATTATCGTCAAACCACGCCGTAACGGTCCTTGCTTTATGATTCGGTGCATTATCCTGCTGGTACCAACAAGGCTAGGTTCCATAGTATTGCCACAGAGTTGGGTTGGTAGGGCATAATTGACCAGAATATCAAGGTAGACGTGTTGGTTAACTTGTTTGTCCACGATAACCAATAAGCCGGGACCATACGACGAAAACCACCCCCACACGAGTACACTGCCAGCTCCAAACTTGACCGTAGGAACAGTACACTGTGGTAAATAGCATTCCTCCGGCTGCCGCCATACCCACACACGACCATAATCAGACTGATGGATCGTGTATCTGGATTCATCAGCCCATAGGACCTGTTCCCATTGATCTACGGTCCACGATAAATGCTCTTTACACCATGCTAAACGACGAGTAGCATTCCGAGTGGAGATGAAAGGCTAGTGTGCAGCCGCACGACCACGGTAACCCATGGAATGAAGTTCTCTGCAAATGGTACGTGTACATACCGAGCTTCCAGCATTTTTACTCACCTGTGCAATGAGGTCTTGTGCAGTACTCCGTCGATTAGCTGTAACGACTCTCCTGAGGCTTCGACGTTCTCTATCACTGATTTTCTTTGGTCTGCCGGTACGTTTTACTGCTTCCGGCACGCCATGTGTCTTCCACTTATTCAGTACTACCAAAACAGTTGACTTGGTATGCTTAAACGCCTCTCAATTTCGCTTGAGACAACCCACTAATATAACACCCAACAATCTTTTCTTTCTCAAAGTCAGTTCTCTCTCACCGCGAGATTTTTACTCAACCTCACAGTACGATTAGATCGCGGTCAGTTGCTGGCTTGTTTTTATACCGTTTGCAGCTGCACCGCGCGTCTTAAGAAAGCAGCGGATCCGGACTCCACTAGCTTCTGGAAATATGCTGTAGGCAATGCACACCATACTTGCTGCAGAGTATTCCACAATTCGGGTGTATTCCGATGTCTCGGATTCCTGTGTTCGATAGCGCGTTGCATGGCATCCCAAATGTGTTCTATCACGTTCAGATCTGTGGACTTGGGTGGCAATGGCAACACCCCAAACTCAGATGAATGCTCTTCTAACCATAATGTGGCGTCCCGACACTTGTGTTGAGGTGCATTGTCCTGTTGGAACAGGCGCAACTTATCAGCATGAATGCAGGACATGAACACGTGCACCTCGTCAGAAAGGATGCGCACATAGCGTTGGCGGGTCACAGACGTTTGTAGACTTACCAGGGGTCCCAGTGAAGTCCAGCTAAACATACCCCATACATTTACGGCCCCCCACTAGCTGGTACAGATCCCTGTTGACAGGCGGGCTTCATGGGGTTTGCGCCACACACGAATTCTTCCATCTGCCCGATACAGTTGGAAACGCGACTCGCCAGTCCAGGTTACTTGTTTCTAGTCATCAAGTGTCCGGTGGCGGTGTTGCCATGCCCAAGCGAGGCGCATAGCTCTGTGTCGTGCATCCATCAAGGGGACTCGAGTTGGGCGTTGGCTCCCATAGCCTATATCGTGCAGAGTACGTTGCACAGTCCGGACGCTGATGCTTGTTGAGGCTCCAGAATTGAATTCCGATGATACCTGTGAGAGTGTTGCACGCCTATCGCGTGAAACGATTCTTGACAGCCGATGAAGGTCACGTTCACCCAATGTCTTTTTACGGCCTCACTGGAATCGTAGGTTGGAGGTTTTGCCGGAATTCTTGTAGTCACGGTTACACCCTTGCAATGATCGTCCGTGAAAATCCGAACTTCGTTTCTAATTCCGAAATATTATGGCCCATCTCACGAGCGCCAACTATGACACCGCGTTAAAAATCGCTTAAATCGTTATTGGTTGTTATTCTCATGCCGAACACAACTCTGACAGCTGACAAGGATGTCTATCGCTTTATATACGCACTGGCGGACGCAACCGGGTACGCGCATAGGTGACGTTGCTATGTATTTTGCGTAAGCTCGTCTGTACCAGTTTTTCTGGCACTTCAGTGTATATTCTGTATATATATATATATATGAAATTATGGGTTTGAAATTTGAAATGAAGATGCATACATTAATATTATTAATAACATCTATTGAAATATAAGTGCAAAGATTCGGTTTTTTGAGAATACAGCACCCATAAAAATTGGAAAAGGAGTGAGACAAGGCGACACTATATCTCCCAAACTCTTTAATGCCACTTTGGAAAATGTCTTTCAATCACTGAATTTGGAAAACAATAGGATAAAGATTAATGGAGATTATCTAACTCATCTTCGTTTTGCTGATGACGTAGTCATTTTTGCAACTACCCCATCAGAGCTGCAGAGTATGATCCAGGAACTTGCTGACAAGAGTAAAGAAGTGGGATTAAAAATGAACTTTCAGAAGACAAAAGTGATGGACAACGCTTTTACAAGAAATGAAGATTTATCGATTAATGGGGTGACTTTCACTTGAAATCTGCTGTCCAAGATAAAAAAATTATCTTTGACAGCAGATATCAAGTGAAAGTCACATTGATGAAGAAATTAATCGGCATATAAAACTTGCCTGGAGAGCTTTTGGAAGAAACAGTATAATTTTCAAGAGCTGTATGCCATTATATCTTAAAAGAAAAGCGTTTGATCAATGCATCCTTCCAGTGTTTACGTATGGTGCAGAGACGTGGACCTTAACTAAAAGAGACATACAAAGACTGCAGACAACTCAAAATAGCATGGAGAGATGCATGCTTGGTGTAACCAGGAGAGATAAGAAGAGGAACTCGTGGATCAGAAAAATGGCAAGAGTGGAAGACATCACGATCAGAGTAAAATCCCTGAAATGGCAATGGGTTGGACATATTGCCAGAAGGACAGACCATCGATGGACAGCTGAAATTTTAGATTGGATTCCAATGGACAAGAAAAGACCCAGAAGAAGACCATATGGGAGATGGATGGATGAAATTCGAAAGTATGCGGGAGTAACATGGAGGAGACTGGCACAAGACAGAGCGTTGTGGAAGAAACTTGGGGAGACCTTCGTCCAGTAGTGGATTGATAATGGTTGACAATGATGATGATGATGATGATATGAAGTTAACTCACCACTTAGATAATAGTCCCACGTAGACGAAACTAACTCTGAAATCCGAATAAATAGGAAGTGGAGATTTTCTGGAAGTTCTGCGGAGAGAGGGGACGCTTTTGGAAGTGGAAGAGAGACAGACGGGACCTTGATTTTCCAGTGAGAGGTCGGGTCGTTCAAATTGGTGAATGCGATCGAGACGTTTTCGGAGAGCGTGGGGAGTTCTGGCGTCGGTGGCAGTGGCGTCGGTGTACGGAAAAAACGACGTTGGTCTAGAATCCATATAGCAACGGATGGAGACCAAGTAAATTGAAGATTCCATTAAGTAGCCCTTCAAGAGGACCCAAGCCATATAGTTTCAGCGAAAAAAACCATAGTTTTAGCGAATTAAACTATAGTTTTAACGAAATAAATTATAGTTTTAGCGAAATAAACTATTTGCTTTTATTATTTACTTTAATTTGTTTTTATTATTCTATATATTTTTTCTGAAGCGGTGATTCGTTTGGGCACGAACCAACAAAATTATGTGACGGCTCTCACGGGATCGTAGCTATGTTGAGAAAAAGCTAGAAAGGAGAGAGGGTCGTTACAGATTTCTCGACATTTTCCCCAGAAATTTGTATTAAGCTTATTTTTTTATTCTTTATGACCAATTGACCAGGTGGCGCATGTGACACAAGTGGCCGAAATGATCAAAAGAACGACAAAAAAAAATTTCCTTACTGTCCAAACATGCTGTCTAATTTCATTTGTCCATCTTTTTTTATGTAGTTGTTTTGTTCTTCTGGATTCAAGTTAAACTTATATGTCGAGAGCATGGCAAAATCGGTTAGATAACAAGATGGCACAGGAAAATTTGCATATCGTGTTTGTATATGTTACTTTTGCTTACAATTTCTGTTTGCCCCCTCCTGAAAACTAAACTATGGGCGCCCATGTGAAAAAAACAGATTAACCTCATGAAAATACATAACTGTTTCGCAGGTATTTGTAGCAGAAAAAAGTTTTCTGGGTTGAGTAAAATGCAGAACGTCTCTTATTTGCTGATTTAACAGAATTACAATTCCCACACTTTGGACTACAGGCTACAGGGATCGTCTGAGTGATGAAAATCTAAAAATGTTCGTTATCAGAGGACGTGTGACGTTTGTTTTATGATGTTTCTAGTCTTTGAAGTAGTTGTTATTAGGTAATTAATTAATGTTTTTAGCTAAATAGTCGTAGAACACATCCCACAATCAGCTTAATCTGACTAAACGCAATTAATAGCCAGAGTCACAAGAATAACAACTTAAGTAAACTTAAACTGCTTTTATTTTCTGAATATGAAATACACTATCTACCAAAAAGTAATTGTACACCCCTGCAATCGACGATTCATGCGGTCCTGATATACGTCACGGCCGCCGCCGTTATATATCGTGTGGGAAACAACAACGCAACCACTAATAGCACATGACTTCCCACCGTGGATTATTCATATAATCAAATCCTATCTTGAAAACAGAACATTTTATGCAAAAATTAATGGGAAGAAATCTTCAAAAAAAATAATTGAAACCGGTGTTCCACAAGGCAGTGTACTTGCTCCTACGCTATACTCTATTTTTACTTCAGATTTTCCGAATTTTAACGACAGGAATCTGACTACAGCACTTTATGCTGACGACACTGCACTGGCCTATACTTCCATAAATAAAAATCAATCAACATTTATGTTGCAATACTATGTGGAAAAACTGGAGAATTACTTCCTAGACTGGAAAATTAAAATTAATACTGACAAGACACAAGCAATTCTGTTCTCCCGTAAAACATACAATTACAATCCTGACTTTGAAATTGAATTGTATGGTAAAAAAATACCTTGGGTAAAGGATGTCAAATATTTAAGCCTCATTATGGATCATAATCTGAATTGGAACAAGCATATTAAGGAAACCCTGGCTAAAGCTCTTAAATTAAGAGGATGTCTCCAACCCATAATTAAAAATAAAAAGCTTAGCAAAAAAAATAAAACCTTGTTATGGAAAGCATGCTTCAGCCCGGTGATTACCTATGGCTGTCCTATCTGGGGTAACTGCAGTAAGCAGCAAAAAAATAATATTACCTCGTTTCAAAATAAAATTCTTCGTATGATGGTAGGACTAGATGGAAAAACATCCAATAATGCTATCCGTAGTATGCTAAATATCAGCTCTATACATTATACTATGTATGATCTAGCGCAAAGGTATTACGAGAAAGCCAAGAAACATCCCAATCCTCTTGTCAGGGAGGCCCTTAATTATGTTGTCAATGATACTGACAAATTTTAAAGACCGAAGGCTATTTTAAATAAAATTCCTGAAAAGAATCCAGTTCACAGTTATACTTCCAAAAAAATAAAAAATAACTGGGACTAAATTGAAGTTATTCCTCACACATAGGAGGAAAGCAAAAAAATGGATAGCAGTTTTGGGGGAAAAAAAAAAAAAAAAGGGCCATTTTAGGAGCCGAGCAAAATGTTGCATAAAAGATTTATCTTTGTTGTACTAAATATCTCTGCCCCTAAAAAACAAGGTGTTGTTGGCCTTGTCTTTTATATTAAAATTTGTTGTTGTTTTTTTCTGATTAAAAAAAACAAAACAAAAAAATAAAAATAAAAAACGGCTCTTTTAAGAGCCGAGCAAAATATTGCATAAAAGACTTATCTTTTTTGTACTGAATATTCTGCCCCTAACCAAACAAGGTGTTGTTGGTCTTGTCTATTATATTAAAATTTGTTGTTGTTTTTTCCTGATTAAAAAAAATAAAAAACAACAACAACAACAAAAAAAAAAAACCGGCTCTTTTAAGAGCCGAGCAAAATGTTGCTTAAAAGACATCTTTTTTGACTGAATATCTCTCCCCGCAACTAATAAGGTGTTGTTGGTCTTGTCTTTTAAATTAAATTTTTTTCTTACGCATTAGTTCTGACAAAAAATAAATAATAATAATAAATAAACAAAACAGGACTAAATTTTTTCCGCTGTTGCAGATAATTGTGCAACAAGCAGACAAGTAGCGAAGAAAAAAAATGATTGGCCCTTATACTAGTGGCTCCCTAAATAAGGAATAAAAACCCTGATTGTGGCTTTTTTTTATTTTTCGGTTGTTTACTCAAAATGAGTATCTTAAACCTCGATCAGTGTAATATTGTGATCACACCACCTCAGCTATGGTTACTCTGACATGCCTGTCAAGAATCGACAAAAGTAAACCTGAGAAAAAATCCTTTAACCAATGGGGAAAAATCTTTACTCTCATTGGCTGGCGAGTAACGAAGCAAGAGCGGACCCGTGAGACACACTGAGCAAATGGCCAGTTTTGTCTTATCCGGTGTTGAATGTCGATTTTTCTCTGGGAAACTTATTCTGTGTGTGATGTTTTTTTTTCAGGTTCCCCTTTCCCGTGTCCTTTCCTTCTTTTCCCCCTGTACTCATCTGTGGCACAGGTGTACCGGGCATTTTTCTGCGGAGGGAAATATCGCTTGGAATGGCTTGTTGTTACAGGTAAGTATGTAGGGCAGCTTACAACTTCACTTCTTAACGGGTAACCGTCTACTCCTTCTCGTCTAATATTTCCATACTTTCCTTTCGCACTATTCTATCAGGGAAATCTGTTCCCAAATATCTTATCTTCTTTTTCACCTGACAAAAGGCGCAGAGCGCTGAGGGTTCGGGTCTCTCAACCTCAGATAGGAAATTCTCTCTCTCTCTCTCTCACAACGCAACCAGTCACATGCAAGGTGCCACGCATTTCGGAGCTCTCTGATTTCAAGAAAGGTGTAATCGTCGGGTATCACAGAAAAAGCCGATCCATACGTGACATATCCAGCTAGTTGAAGTACCCAAAATCGACAGTGGCCTACGTGATTGGCAAGTGGAAGATGAGAGGTGACTGTCGGAATGTGCCCCCACCCGGCAGACCCACAAAACTGGGAGTTAGAGACCGACGGGTGCTGGCCAGAGAAATTCGGAAGAACCGCACCAAATCGATGGGCCACATCCGCGAGGAGTTTCAACAGATCCGGGAGTGTTCTTTCGATGAATACCATCCGTAAGGAAGCCCATCTGCTCGGTTATCATGAAAGTGCTGCCGCCCACAAGCCTTTGATCACCAAGTCCAATAGCGCTGCTTGGCTAACGTGGTGCACAGAACGTCGACAGTGGACCGTTGAACAGTGGAAGCAGGTTCTCTTGAGCGACGAATCAAGGTTCACCCTCTACCGTTCGGATGGCAGGGTCTGGGTTTGGCATCTGCCTGGAGAACGCCTCCTGCCGGAATGTACTGTGCCAACTGTGAAGTCGACTTAAGGGGTGCTCCCACCGTCCGAAATCGGTGAAGGAACTGACCTGTCTTCTCCAAGCCGAGTGGAAGAAAATACCGCTAGCCGTCGTACAACGCCTGGTTGAGCCTCCACCAACTATTGAAATTGAATAAACTTCGCTTTCCTTTGCTATCACAGGTGTCCAATTACTTGTGGGTAGATAGTTTAGTAATGAACAGGAAGTTGTATCCACAAATACACTTTATCTTTGCTTATCCTGCAACTGAAAATTGTAAATCAGGTTATTGTAGCAGCTGGCTGATGTACAATAGTAATCTCAGATGTATCTCTACTACAGGTGTTTCATCTTTCCACCAGTGCCGAGTTCGGGCTCAATTTTCAGAGCCCGAAGTATGTCAGCCCGAGCCCGAATTTTATATTACAAGATAGAGCCCGAGCCCGTCCGAGCAAGAATTTTATATTACAAGATAGAGCCCGCGCCCGAATTTTATGTTACAAGATAGAGCCCGCGCCCGAATTTTATATTACAAGATAGAGCCCGAGCCCGGATTTTATATTGCAAGATAGAGCCCGAGCCCGAAGTATGTTAGCCCGAGCCTGAATTTTATATTGCAAGATAGAGCCCGAGCCCGAAGTATGTCAGCCCGAGCCCGTCCGAGCCTGAAGTATGTCAGCCCGAGCCCGTCCGAGCCTGAAGTATGTCAGCCCGAGCCCGTCCGAGCCTGAAGTATGTCAGCCCGAGCCCGAATTTTATGTTGCAATATAGAGCTCGAGCCCGTCCGAGCCCAAACTATGTCACCCCGAACCCGAATTTTATATTGCAATATAGGCCGGAACGATCTCTAAAATTATGACTAAACTGTTTAGGCATCGATAAAGAAAAACATCTCTTCTAAACTTCCACTTTCTTCCTCCTGCAATTAACCGGTGTCTTTCACAACTGGGAAGAGGACAAGAGACCTCCATCTGTTTCTATGATGTAATTGCGCGATTTTTTTTTACCATTCGTTTCTTCCTGAAATGTTTTGGACTGCCGTGCATCGGGAAAGATCGGAAGGCGTTAAATCTGTACGTACTTTGCTCAACAGAATAAGCAGAAAGATAGTGTTTTTAGGAAGAGAGGCAAAATTTCGTAGGAGTGATTTCTACTGCGTAATATCTATAGTTCTTGAAGAAGCTTTTCCTTCTACGCAGAAACCCACTAACTTGTGGTTTGTGACATTTTTCGACCCATGCCCAAAACAGCCCTCCCGCAGTTCCCACGCTCCGCCCAGACCCAGTTGCCAAAGAATTCTCTTTTTTAACTGCGCTGATGTCCCTAAATTAAGCAACAAACCGAATAATAGCGGTAATTGGGCGAAATATAGTTCAAATTACACCAAATTTGCATATGTTAGGGGCGAAGACATACAGCATCGATGTACGGAACGCAAATGAATGGCGCTGGAAGCGCTCTATGCAAATGCGCATAAGAGCTTAAATCCTGCTGTTTCGGACGGAGTCGCCAATGCAGCGGTAAATGACGAGATTTCGAGATAGCGATTTTGTTAACATGGCTTCAAGACGTCGTTTACCAACGAAGCTACGCTACAGAGCGCTAGGACGACTCGAAGTATGGCAACGGCAGGTGAGCGTCTCAAGGAGGCTCAACGTCGATCGTTCTGTGTTCAGCAGGATGTGGTAGCAGTTCCAAGCCACGGGTTCAGCTTCCCGAAGGTACAGCGAAGGTAGGCCAAGGGCGACGACCTCTGCGGATGACCAGTATTTACGCCTTTCGGCACGGCGGAACAGGACGGCTACACCGATTCATCTCAGATCTGTGCTTGCGGCAGCAACCGGACGGACGGTATCAGCTCCGACGATACGCAGAAGGTTCGGCGACCATTATTATGCGTGCCCCTCACACCCCGCCACCGGAGGGAACATTTGAATTGGGCACGAATGCATGTGAGCTGGACTCAAAATCAATGGAGATACGTTCTATTCACTGAAGAGTCACGATACTATTTATAGAGTTATTCACGCCGAGTTTACATCTGGAGAGCGGCCGGTACTCGCTGTCTTCCTTCTGATATTCAGAAAAGAGACATCTATGGTGGTGGTAATATTCTGATGGGGGCAGGCATATCGTTAGGCGGCTGTACCGACCTCTATGTGTTGCCACATGCAAACCTTAATCCTCAGACGTCATCCTGGACCGTACTGTTCGCCCGTATGCGGCCGCAATTGTCGATACATTTGTACTGGAGGCCGATGATGCCCCCCCCTCACACAGCTTGCCTCGTGCACCAGTACCTGGAACAGAAGACTATAGTCCGTATGGAGTGACCAGCATGCTCTCCCGATCTAAATCCGATTAAGCAAGTGCGAGATTCACTCGGGAGGCGTGTTGCTGGCTTCCAGTTCCCTCCCTGAACCCTGCAGGGGATCCACACTGCTTTGCTCGAGCAATGGACACAGCTACCCGCGGAATCGAACGACTCCTTAATTAACAGCATGGAACATCGCTGTGGGGCCTGTATTGCTGTTCGGGGTAACCACACTCCGCACTGATGTACCTTTTCCTATTTCATCTTGATACCTATATTTCTGTATTTTCATATTTGCATCACACATACAAAATGCAAATGATTTGTATCACATGTTCTTAAGTGTATTTTTTTGTTGTTGTTGTTGCTGTATTTAGTTTGATAAAGCTTACCTGCCGCCCCGGTGGCGCAGTGGTCTAAGCGATGGCCTCTGATCATTCGTCCGAAAGGGGCCCGGGTTCGAATCCCGGTGAGATATGGTTGTTGTGTTTGTCTTACGGCACTGGCTCTCTACCTTCCCTGGAACCAGTGACCCTAAATTAGGGACGGGCGACTGCTTATAGCCCATTGAGTTGCTCACGGTGGTTGTTAAACATCCAATCAAAAAAAAAGAAAAAAAAAAAAAAAGCTTACCACCAAATTCCATTTGAATCAGTTGCATGCTTTTTGAGTTATCACGATTTTTCCATTTGTTGCTTAATTAATATGGAAACCTGTGCAGAAAGTCTAAGAAAAGTCTCGTATGCTAAAACATATATATTACATTAAAAAAAAAAGGGGGGAAACTATCTTTCTCTCTCTGTCTCAGAGTTCGAGCCCGCCTGAGCTCTAACCGTAGTAAATATTATGCAGCCCGAGCTCTGTTCCGGGCTTTCGGGATCGGGATCCGCCCGTCTCAGCACAGTTCTCCATCTTATACGTATACCTATTAAGACGTCAGATATGGGATATCTGGTTCCTGGGCAATGTGACGACGCTACCACGCCTCTCGTTAGTGGACGATCACGATCATGATCATATGTAGAGGATTTTAGGAAGGGAGTGTCTGACCCCAGGTCTTAAACAACCCTTAGAAATAGGAAACTAAGAGATTTGGGCTAGAGCGCCCGATAGGAAAGTGACATGGAAGCGAAGTAGAAAGGGGGAGGAAGACGTCCTTATTTATTACCGGGGGCCAGTACCCGGGGTCCAACGGCTTAACGTGCCCATCCGACGCACGGCGGGTATTTAGTGGATCGAGCGTTCGTGCCTGCCTGGGATCGAACCTGGGGCCCTTCCCGTGGCAGTCACGAACGTTGCCCACTCGGCCACCCGTGGACGAACACACCGCTTGGCAGGTATACAGGTAGACTTACCGTCTATATCGATACATTACTGCATCGATATAGACGGTAAGTATGGATAAACACCGTAAGTTAAGAGAGTTTGAAACAGTGGCGGATCCAGCGTGGGGCGAGTAGGGCGATCGCCCTCCGCGGAAACCCTAAAGAAGTTTTTACGTTTAAAGTAGCGAAGATCGTAAATCATTAACTTTTCATATTTTGTTTTCCGTTTTTTCTAAAAAAAATTAAGAATTAAACTTAGTACGGAGGATTTAAAATATTCATGGGCACGTCAAGCCGTCGGGCCCCGGGTACTAGCCCCCCCCCCGGTAATAAACAAGGGCCTCTTTCTCTCCTTTTCTACCTCACTTCCGTGTTACTTTCCTATCCGGCACCAGATCGGGCACTCTATAGCCCAAATCTCCTAGCTTCCTATTTCTAAGGGTTGTTTAAGACCTGGGGTCAAACACTACCTTCCTAAAATCCTCTACATTTGATCTGATCTGATCTGGTCTAATATATTCATTACATTGATTTAGGTTCAGTGAAAAAAGAAAGAGAAGGGAATAGAATAAGAGAGAGAGAGAGAGAGAGAGAGAGAGAGAGAGAGAGTAAAAAACAAAAAAAAACATGGGGATATTCTTTGTTAGCTCTTTGCTATTGTCATATTGTCTAGCATCTGCAACGCCCCGAAATAGGGTAAGGCAGAGCTTGGTACTGAAATCAGAGTAGGTGGGAGAAACTGTGAATAACAATCTGATCTAGGTGCGTATCTTAATTGGGTCATAAAGAAAATTCGTAAAAATGTCCTCACCGCTTCCTCCCAGATGGTCTTTTCAGGATTTCTTTCTTTTTTCTTATTTTTACTGCTACCTCACGCCTCACGGGTGTTTCTCTTTGTTCCACCCACTCCGAAGTCAATCCCCGCTTGGGTGGGGTGGGCTGAGAGGGAGGCAACGTATCTAATACGAGGAAATTTTCGGCATATCCCGCTACTAACATTATATACAATATACTAACGTCATATCTAAGAACCCTTTCATAATGGCTTCTGTCCCCCTTTTTATACCCGAACCCCTCCCCCTACCCTCCCTAGAGCAAACTTCTGGATCCGCCCCTGGTTTGAAAAAGGATTAATAGTGGATGCCCGATGAATGGATCACTCTATCTCGGAAGTAATACAGGAATTGCAGTATGGCCGTTCTACAGAATCAAAAGCGTATCAGGAATACATAATTTCCGGAACAATATCGCACATGGACAGAGTTGTGAGCGGTAAAAGGTGGTGAATGAAAGTGGCCAACGATGTCTGTCTCGCGTAGTTGCAACCAAAAAGAGAGCGACAGTGGCACAAATAACCGTCAATTCAACGAGGAAGGTACCAGAAACGTCTCCACCAAGACCATCAGACGATCTTTAGCCGCAATAGATTATGGGAGCTGCCGATTTACCAATCACCAGGCTGTTCGCCTCAGCTTATTGAAAGAACATCGGTACTGGACCTATTCCCATGAACTCCGTTTCATGGAGGAAGAGGGAAGGAGTCTGGCGGGTCTCGGCCAGGTCACAAGAATCAATATGGTCATGCTCGGTTATAGTCTGAGGCTTGTTCAACTGGTATACCCTGGAATCTCTGGTACGTCTAGATCAGTGGTCTCAAACTCGCGGCCTTGCGCCAACCGTTTTCCGCCCGCATGAATGATTACAAAATAAAAATAAATCACCTTTTTTTCAAGTGTGTTATAATATATTAAATGTAATATAAACATAGTAATGTTTAGAAAAGCCTTCCTCTTTATAAGTAACAACTTTATTTACGAAGAACATAACTGCATTAAGCAAAATACATATTTTCAATATGTTCAAATCTCCATTTTCCTATGATGCTGAAAACGCACCTGAAGAACAACTTTAGCTTGAATTATTAGACTTTCAGTGTGATTCTTTCCTAAAAGAAAAATTCAACAACTGCAATCTAACAGAGTTTTACCATTTAGTTTCAAAAGGACAAGCACGTAAACATTCATAACCTAGCTGCACGGGTTCTGTCTATGTTCGGAACAACATAACTCATGTGAACAGTTGCTTTCAAGAATGAACGAAGCAAAATGTCTTTAAAGGAATAGGTTAAGTTACATTCACTTATGCACACTTTTAGAAGTAGCATGTTCTAAGGACATTATTCCAAATATCGATGAATTTGTGACAGAAAAGCGAGCCCAAGTTTTTGGTCAGAACATGTAATATCTTCTGTACCGTGTGCCGTGTTCAGTTGGAAAAAGGTTATTGTTTTAAGATTTAAATGAAAATAATTGTTACATAAAGGTGATTGTTTTCAGTGATTGATAAAGCATTTTTATTTTTACTATTTACTGAGAAATAATATTCCATTCCAGTGCCAAGCCATTAGTTAGTTTTGTAAAGTGGATATTTATTCATACGAAATTTTTTTATATTCATGCGGCCCCCTAAGTTTCTTCAAAACTGGAAAGTGGCCCTTCAAAGGATCTCAGTTTGAGATTACTGGCCTGGATACATTTCTGAACGGTCCACGCTACGTGTCCATCCACGGTCTTCATGCGCCCTTAGGGCAAATGGACTCTTCGAGCAGGACAGTGAGCATCCCCAGAGAGGCGTGGTGATTAGAAGAGCATTAGAAGAGATTAGGAGTAAGAAGAGCATTCCGAAGAAGTTTCATTAGATAGAAGAGCAGGACAGTGAGAATCCCCAGAGAGGCGTGGTGATTAGAAGAGCTTTAGAAGAGAGAAGATTAGAAGAACTTTAGAAGAAAGAAGATTAGAAGAGCATTCCGAAGAAGTTTCATTAGATAGAAGAACATTCCGAAGAAGTTTCATTAGTTAGAAGAGCATTAGAAGAGAAGAAGTTTCATTGGTTAGAAGAGCATTAGAAGAGAAGAAGATCAAAAGATTAGAAGAGATTAGAAGAGAAGAAGATTAAAAGATTTGAAGAGATTAGAAGAGAAGAAGATTAAAAGATTAGAAGAGATTAGAAGAGAAGAAGATTAAAAGATTAGAAGAGATTAGAAGTCAGAAGAGCATTCCGAAGAAGTTTCATTAGATAGAACAGCATTCCGAAGAAGTTTCATTAGATAGAACAGCATTCCGAAGAAGTTTCATTAGATAGAACAGCATTCCGAAGAAGTTTCATTAGATAGAACAGCATTCCGAAGAAGTTTCATTAGATAGAAGAGCATTCCGAAGAAGTTTCATTAGATTAGAAGAGATTAGAAGTTAGAAGAGCATTCCGAAGAAGTTTCATTAGATTAGAAGAGATTAGAAGTTAGAAGAGCATTCCGAAGAAGTTTCATTAGATTAGAAGAGATTAGAAGTTAGAAGAGCATTCCGAAGAAGTTTCATTAGATTAGAAGAGATTAGAAGTTAGAAGAGCATTCCGAAGAAGTTTCATTAGATTAGAAGAGATTAGAAGTTAGAAGAGCATTCCGAAGAAGTTTCCACACCGGAATATCTTTCTCGTTTACCGGACATGATTCCTGTGGAAAATCTTCGGGATGCTGTAGAAAGATACTTTCGAGCTTTGAACTAGTGCTGAGCTCGGGTCAATTTTCGGAGCCCGAACCCGTCCGAGCCCGTGGTATATCAGCCCGAGCCCACCCGAGCCCGAATTTTATATTGAAAGATAGAGCCCAGGCCCGAACGAGCCGGAAAACTGGCTAACCTATTCAACCATTCATAAAAAAAAACATTTCCTTTTCCACACTTCCTCCTCCTGCAATGTATATCTCAAATGGGGAGTGGGGAAGGGACCTCTGTCTATTTTCATAGTGTGACTCTACGATTTTCTTTGACCGTTCGTTTCCACCTGAGTGCTTCGGGCGGCCGGCCATCCAAAATGATTCTGCGGTGCTGCAATTGTATGTTGCTCAAATGATGCTAATGTTATCGAGCCATAATGCGCTGAAATACACTGGTGTGAAAAAATTAAGGACGAAGAGGAGAAATTAGCATAACAGCGGAACGAGCAGGCAGAACGGACCGAAAGACCACTCAGGAGATAGACTAGGGTCCGGTACGGTAGGGCATGCGCATATATGCAGCATGACGGGGGGAGTGTCAGAAGGGTATAAAGCACACGGGCGGTGTACGCTCAGCAATTCGGTGAAAGCTGTTGCACGGTGCACATCGGTTTGAACGACGTCGAATTGCTGCCACCGTGTGATATGGCGAACAGGCAATCCAATAGACGACATCTGGATGACTTCACCCGAGGTCGCGTCATTGGGAAGTTGGAAGAAGGTCGAAGTGTGACTAGTGTGGCCGAGGAATTCGGGATCGCTCACAGCATCGTTTCACGAGCTTGGAGAGCATTTCAAACAACAGAAACAGCTGTCCGAGAGTTTAGCAGTGGTCGTCAACGAGCAACCACGGCGGCGGACGATAGAACAGCATTCCGAAGAAGTTTGAACTACCGGTATTGCCAGCGGCGGACGACCGGTATTTGTCAGCCGCCAGCGGCGGACGACCGGTATTTTGTCCTACAGGCGAGAAGAGACAGACGGCAGACAGCGGGAGAAATCGCAAGGCACATGAAACAGACAACTGAACGTCCGTTATCGCGTTTTACCGTAGCCAGGAGGCTGCACAAAGGTGGTCTATTTGCACGACGATCGGTACGGTGTGTGCCATTAACGCCTGCTCATGTGAGACGGCGGTTTCTGTATTGCCAGGAACACAAGAACTGGACACATCAACAATGGGGTACAGTTATCTTTACAGATGAGAGCCGATTTAGTCTGACGAGCGATTCTGGACGTATACACATCTGGAGAGAACAGGAAACACGCAATCACACCTCCAACATCATCGAAAGGGACCGGTTTGGAGGTGGCGGAGTTCTCTTTTGGGGCGGTATCATGCTTGGTAGCCGTACTGACCTCCACATCTTCCAAGGAAGTTCAGTCACTGGTGACCGCTTATGTACCGAGGTTCTCCTGCCTCACATGCGTCTGTTTAGAGGTGCTATGGGTCCTGAGTTCCTCTTCATGGACGACAACGCTACACCTCATCGTACAGTGGCTGTCGTAGAGCTGTTGGAGAGTGAAGATATTCACCGCATGGATTGGCCCGCAAGGTCCCCGGACGTAAATCCAATCGAACACGTGTGGGACCTTCTCAGGAGACGCTTGGCAGCACGTCACCAGCCGCCAGCAACGATTCCGCAGCTGCGATTGGCGCTACAAGAGGAATGGGCCACTATACCTCAACAGCTCCTTGACAAACTCGTCCTCAGCATGGACAGACGTTGTAAACCCTGCAACGCAGTCAGGGGTGATCATATCCCCTACTAAAGACTAGATTTTTCTTCGCAGCTTTCTGTCTTCTGTCCAGTTGTGCTCGAAGCTACCTTCTCAATAAAGTGCCTTTGTATCCTTTGGATTCCTTGTTTGGACGGTTTTGCTCACTTGTCCCATATTCTTACATCTTGGGGATCTTATGGTATGATTTGAGTCGATGTGGAGCACTTCTGCACGACGTTACATTTGAAAAACCGCCTCGTCCTTAATTTTTGCACGCCAGTATATGTACGTTGCTAAATAGGATTAGCAGGGAGCTACTGCGTGGAGGTAAGGGGGTAAATTATCGTCGGCTAGCTATCAAGTATCCAATATCTATCTTTCTTGAAAAAGCTTTTTCTTCTCTGCAGAAACACACTAATACGCGACCCATGTCATTTTCTACCCAAGCCCAGAATAAATAGCCATCTCGAATGCGTGCTCCCGAATTAGAACCAGTTACTGAATAATTTCCTTTACAAACTATAAGGTGCCTCATTTACTAACTCATATAAAATCACATTTATACATAAAAAAAAATTCTCTCGCTCTCCCTCTCTCTAAGAGCCCGAGCCCGAAACGCAGTAAATATTCTAGAGCCCGTCTCAGCTGTACTTTGGACCCTCCACCCAGGAAAACGATGGAATTATGGACAGTATTACAGCAGCCATGGGTGGAGACACCTGTGGAAGGTTTTCGTGACGAAACGGACTCAATGCCTTGCCGTGTGATTGTACTTATCCAGGCGAAAAGTGTGCCTACTCTTTACTAGGTAAGCATTGCATGATTTCTGTCCCCTCAGTGTATATATCATCATCATCATCATTGTCAACCATTATCAATCCACTGCTGGACGAAGGTCTCCCCAAGTTTCCTCCACAACGGTCTGTCTTGTGCCAGTCTCCTCCATGTCACCCCTGCATACTTTCGAATTTCATCCACCCATCTCCCATGTGGTCTTCTTCTGGGTCTTTTCTTGTCCCTTGGAATCCAATCTAAAATTTCGGCTGTCCATCGATGATCTGTCCTTCTGGCAGTATGTCCAGCCCATTGCCATTTCAGGGATTTAACTCTGATCATGATGTCTTCCACTCTTGTCATTTTTCGGATCCACGAGTTCCTCTTCTTATCTCTCCTGGTTACCCCAAGCATGCACCTCTCCATGCTTCTTTGAGTTGTCTGGAGCCTTTGTATGTCTCTTTTAGTTAAGGTCCACGTCTCTGCACCATACGTAAGCACTGGAAGGATGCATTGATCAAACACTTTTCTTTTAAGACATAATGGCATATTGCTCTTGAAAATTATGCTGTTTCTTCCAAAAGCTCTCCAGGCAAGTTTTGTACGCCGATTAATTTCTTCATCAATGTGACCCTCACTTGATATCTGCTGTCCAAGATAAACGAACGTGTCTGTTATCTCCAGCTTTTTTCCATCAATCGATAAATCTTCATTTCTTGTAAAAGCATTGAACATCACTTTTGTCTTCTGAAAGTTCATTTTTAATCCCACTTCTTTACTCTTGTCCGCAAGTTCCTGGATCATACTCTGCAGCTCTGATGGGGTAGTTGCAAAAATGACTACGTCATCTGCAAAACGAAGGTGGGTTAGATAATCTCCATTAATCTTTATCCCCTTGTTTTCCCAGCTCAGCGACTGAAAAACACCCTCCAATGTGGCATTGAAGAGCTTCGGAGATATGGTGTCACCTTGTCTCACTCCACTACACGTTATTCATTCCTCCACGATATATCTACTACACATGATTCATCTCTCCACACTCAACACTCTGGTCTCAGCGTTCTAACTTACTGTCAGCGTTGCCAAATGGACAAGATATTCGGGGAAGCAATATGTCGTTCAGTAAGAAAATCGTTAACCGAGAAGTAACGAAATTTACGTATAAGACAAAAACTCAAAAAGATGGTTAAATCACGTCCCCAAATAGGCTTCGACTATAGGGGGCATGGTGTATCTTTCCCCTCCAATAATTTCACTGGGGGGGCAGTGCCTACCCAATATTTTTCATCCTGTTTAATTAAATAATCGCTTTAGCCTCATAATGTAGACCAAGCTCCACCTTATGAGGCCAAAGCGATTTATTTCCAAAAAGTTAATAAATAACAAAATAAATAAAAACATTTTTCCTATTCTCCGCGTTGCTCATTTGATAAAAAAATGGATTTGCCAGCCCCGTATTGTGTTTGACATGTTCTCGTGATATGTGGTAAATGTCTAAGACAATTACCAAAAATAAAATAAATAAAAATACAGAGCTGTGTAATCTCTAGCGCCTTCATTCATCTATTTAATTTTTTGCGCTTCTCGTTCTTTGCTTGAGTAACAAAGCTAATTTCTCATTTATTTATTTTTTTACTAAACTTTGGAAATCAAATCTCAGGATATTTTTATAAAATCACAGTCTGACTTTTACTTTTAGAAATATGAATATTCAGCAAAACAATATTTCTGTTTTCTTGTTCATTTGCTAATGAGCAATTACAATTGCGTTTTAAAATATACGTCGAATCTCATAGTTTATCTTTTTGCCCCCGTTTTTTATTTTCATCATGACAACGAAAGAGATATGCCCCTCCCACACCTGCCCACCCCCCTCAATAATTTGAAGAAGTGGGAGCCCCTGCATCACCATCTCTATTTTTTTATCCTTCGTTTTTAGTTTACGTCACATCGGAACATACATCTAGGTTTCTTCTTAAGTTTTGGCAACAAAGGGCAGCTAGTCAGATTGTAAATAAAAGATTATGCTCTCTTGTGAAGAGAGACGACGATGATATATTCTTGTAAAAGGAAAAGGAGTACGATCAACTCTTGTATGACGAATCAGTATAACCTGTTTTTTGATTTAGTTACGAATGTGCATAGTTGAGCTATTTCAAGTTGTTAATACTGGCATTGTGAATTGCTTCATGTGACATCCGGACTCAAAAGCTGCTAATATGCTAGAAACAGAAACGTGAATTTATGCCATCTTAATGGCACACTTGTGCGTTAAGAAAATTTGAAATTATGTGCAAAATATTTCGCACCTGAAACGCTCTCCAACAAAGAAAACGCAGATTTTTTTCTTTCAAAATCGTACTGCTATAAGCAGAGATATCGAAAAAATACTCGTATACTCGTATGATATACATCTACGCTCTCTTGCGGAAAAATTATGCATTATTTTCTCAAAATGCTTGTCTTGGTGAGTGGTATCTAACCGCAAAAGAATGTTTTAAACCGAGCTTTCAGGAGCATAGATATTGCTGCAAATGTATCAGAAACAAAAATATACACCTACGCCCTTGGTGGATAAACCATTCTTCACAGAAATTCGAAATTATATGCAAACAATTGCCACCAGGAGCCCTATTCGATGCAAAAGGAATTTTGCCGCCCCGGTGGCCCAGTGGTCTAAGCGATAGCCTCCAATCATTCGTACGAAAGGGGTCCGGGTTTGAATTCCGGAGAGGCATGGATGTTGCGTTTGTCTTACGGCACTGGCTCTCTTTCTTCTCTGGAACCAGTGACCCTAAATTAGGGACGGGCAACTGCTTATAGCCCATTGAGTTGCTCACGGTGGTCGTTAAACCTACAACTAAAAAACAAATGAATTTTTTAAATCGGACTTTTAGAAGCAGAGATATCGAAGAAATCGCAATTAATTTTACTCACCCTAGCGGAAAAACTATGCATTACTTGAAAAAGAAAATGTACCCAAAATAGTCTTCGATGTAAAGGATATCGAATGAAAGAATGTTTTTAATCGGATGTTCAGAAGGAATTATATCGATAGCATCGGCATTTACGCCCTCTGATGGCGAAGTTATGAATCGTTGAAAAACTGGAGCAAAGGATCACTGTTCTCACATTTCAATCTTCCCAACGCAAAAATAATTTTTCAAATCAAACTAATAGTTGCAGAGCTATGGTGCCGACCCGGCGGACGAAGTGGTGTAAGCGATAGCTTATGCCCTTCGTCCGGGATGGATACGGATTCGAATACCAGTGGGGCATGGATGTTGTGTTTGTCTTACGGCCCTGGCTCTCTCCCTTCCCTAGAACCAGTGGCCCTAAATTAGGGACGGCGATTGTTTATAAGCCACTGAGTTGCTCACGGTTGTCGTTAAACTTCCACAGCAAAAGAGGTATGATGTCCACAGATTGATGGACGGACAAACCCCCACTCCAAAAGAGATCCAAAAGATTTTTGTCGATGATAACACAAGCACGGTCTTTCTTTACAAAATACGTGCTAATGACTAATACTTACAAATAATATGCTTGTGTGTGTTTATGCACATTCGAGGGGAGGGGTGTAAAAAAAAAGGGGGGGGGGGTGTAAATACCTGCGCAGTCTTGCCTGCGAAAATGTTTTGCTGTAGTAACTCGTAACATTCACTTTTAGAATATTTGTTTTGCGGCGGAAACCGTTTTTACCCCTCAGGATATCAGTGGAGTAAAACACGTGTATGTGATGAATCTTCTACGTTTGCGTGCGAGTAAATGGGTCGAGGAATGAACTTTCATTGCCCTTCCGAAGCGTCAGTAATTGCATCAGAAGCCCCATCCCCTCAGGAACGAAAGCTCCGCAAGAGTGTGTGTTATTGCCCTTGGCCGATCCCTAGGATTTCATTCACAGAGAGCGAGCGAGCGAGTGTGTGTGTGTGTGTGTGTGTGAGTGTGTCTCACTTTCAGAGTCGTGCCCTGAGATTTAAGCAATCACAGATACGCAGCCGGAGGACGGATACGACACAGGTCACGCAAAGCACTGGACTATCAACCACCAATCTTCAAAACAAGGCGACCGCGGGGGTCATAACCCCCAACTACCTGTTGTAGCCTCCAAAAGAAGACAATGGACGTTTCGACCGATTCCATAGGAGAACTGATACTGTTTAGGTAACAGAGAGTTTCGTTTATCAGACTTTACGTTAATGCTGAAATATGTTTATCCAACAAACTGTCAATGTTTAAAAGACTTTCATAGATGATTGTGCCATAAACATCAGCTTCGATAGGGTTTGCATTCCCAGTTTTCACCTAATGATCGCTTCGTTTGCCTGTCGGTATTTTAATTCTACTTAACAGCGCACAAACACCCGAAGCTATTGTTCTAGGTCAAAGACCCAGTGGACCAGGATATAGCATAACGATCCAATGGATTTGGATCAGAATTGTAAACATCATCAAAGCTGTCTTCCGACAAAATGTTCGGGCAATACTCTTACTTTAGCGATTACTATATCAGAAATGCTCTCCTGTTATATCTACAAAAATTAACACACTGAGAAGTTTTACCTTCGAAATAATATTTTTTTATTCAAAAATTTCTCTAAAGGAAATAAAAAAAAAAAAATTGAAGCACATGATTTATTTCCGTTTACTTAAAAACTAACGAAAAAGTAGGGAAACACGCTTCTACACCATTTATTTCTACAAAGGAAAATTTTTATGCACTTAAAAAAAAAAAAGCACTTGGTGCCAGAAGAATATTCATTCTACTACTGAAATTTCCAGATTAATTTATTACACTGGATTGGATTCTTTTCCAGCCTGGCCTCTTCATTGGAGTCACTGAAAGGGTAAAGGTCGTGAATGTCTGTGTATTTACCTTATTTGGTGTCTAAAACACAAGGAAATCTGAAGATGGAGTCCATTGAATAAAACAACAATGAAGGAACACTTACTTTTATACTTCACGATACTCAGCTCTTCACCTAAATCCACTTTGAAGACACAACTGTTGAATAAGAAAGCTCCTTAGTAGGACATAATTCACAAAACAATATAGCAGGTATTAATTACGAACAATGATCACTGGTAGTACAACAAAACATGGTAGTACAACTTTTAAACTGTAGCTCGCAACGTTGATTAACGTAGCATGACAGACAACAATCTACCAAAAGCCACAAAAAATTCTCAACTCTTGTTACAGTCGATTTTATCACTTCCGTATCGTGACCTTTCTCCTGGTTAACTGTTAGTGTTGGCAAACGTAACAAGAAAGCAGTAGGTTTATAACTTGACGTTCAGAAAAGAAGAATCTAACCAAGAAATACAGCTTTTTCAGGAAAGAAAACTCAAAGAGAAAGTTAGATTTAGAAGTGTACGTCACAAGCTCTTCCTGTTATGTTCGCGAAAAATAACACATATTTGGTTTATAGCTCCTGAAATTCCACTTGCAATAATTGTGTTTAAATACAATAATATCAAGATTTAAAACCTACGTGAAACATTCAGTTTAATTATCGTTCATTGGTCGTGTTTCAAGAATATGGAATTCACTCCCGTGTCTCACAGATATTGGTTGGTTGGTTGGTCGGCGTTTAATGGCGCAAGTGCCTCCATGGGCCAAAAAGGGCCAAGTCGAATGATTTAAAATAAAAAAAACAATAACAATATTAAAAGCTAAACGCTGATTGATATAACCGAAGCAACAGCAACAGTGTAAAAACTAATAAAACAACAACGCGCTATACAGTAATAACACCGGTATAACAAATCCAACAAAATAATATGGTAAATGAATAGTCTTAAAACAGAAAAAATATAACTGATATCAGAAAAGAGAATATTACAATGATGTCATAAATGAAAATAAGCGTTTCAGTCTCACAGATATTGTTACAACTTCTGATTAAAACTGGAAAAAATATCAAAATCATAAACTCAACTCTAAGGCAACTTAGGATGGACAATGGCAACTAAGTCCACCTAAGGCAACTTAGATGGACTTATTTTGAATATGTTATTGTTTCTACTTTTGAATGAAATTGGCAAAAGACTGCAAAATTGTGAATTCAACGCATGGGCAACATCGCCAGGCAAAATATTTTGAATATTTTACTGTTCCTACTTTTGAGTGAAATTAACAAAAAAATGGCAAAATCGTGAACTCAACACATGCGCAACATAGGGGGACAACATATTTTGAATCTCTTATTATTTATACTTTTGATTAAAATTTGCAAAAGATGGCAAAATCGTGAACTCAACACGCGTACAACATAAGCGAGCAACATATTTTGAATTTTTTATTATTTCTACTTTTGAGTGAAATATGACAAAAGCATGAACTCATCACACGTGCAAGATAGGTGCACAGCATATTTTGAATCTTCTACTGTCTTTACGTTTTTTAAAATTGCCAAAAGGTGGCAAAATCATAAACTGAACACATCTGCAGCATAGATGGAGAACAACACAAGGGCAACATACCTTTGATTAAAACCCCAAAAATGCTAAATCACAAGCTCAACACAGGTGAACGACGCATTTTTAATCTTTTATTGTTTCTACTTTTGATTAAAACTGCCAAATTTAATACATGCATAACAAAGGTGGACAACAAATTTTGATTCTCTATCAAATATTATTGAAAATATTCCCTATCCCAGAGAAATGAGTGTCAAAAATCTGTTTTCCCATTTCCCTACAATTTCGTAGGTAATTGTTACCACGCTTTTGCGGTTTATTTGACATGTTGGGCCTGTCTAAACTGTACTCTTCATATATTCATATTGAGTACGAGTATTCATTTACATAATCATGCCATGATGTTGCTCCAATAAAGTGGATAAGGAGATTTCAGTCACTAATTTCAGGCTAATCTTATAAATAACAGTCCTCCTTTCTAACCCGCACTCTTACTCAGAAGCCGTGACATATGTAGATATGGATCACGATTCACCTGTCAAACGAGTTGGGTTCAGAGCTTTCTGACCTTGTTTACACCACTTTTTTTATTGACGTTCTTTTTTACATAGAGATTAAATCTCTACGGGGAAAATGAGAAATATCTGCACAGTTTCTCACACGATATTACTGTAGGCTCTTTCTTTCGGCGTTTTGTCTTGTAACATGAAAATAGACATGACTGTTCGATTTCTTTGGTGGTTCTTAACATCATAACAAAACTATTCCGACTTCCTCTGAACAAAAGTAATTACATTTATGCAATTTTATGTTTAATACAGGTATATCAAAATAATGGAAACACACCCTGAAACGCTTCTTATTAATAAGTTGTTGGCCCACCTCGGGCTTTCAGAACAGAAGTAACTCGAATTGGAATAGACTTATACAAGTCATGGACATACGTATGATAATGGAATTGGGGACCATTCTTCCTGTAAAATACGTCTCAGCTGTGGCAACGATGTTGTAGGTGAAAAGTGTGACCTGACCTTTTGTTCAAGATATTCTCAAGAATGTTCAATAATGTTGAGATCTAGAGATCGGGACGGTCTCATCCTGAAGCCTAGCAAACTGCAACTTGACACATTTCGCACAAAGCACGGGTGAATCATTTGTTTGAAACCAAGGACTGTCATTAGGGAGCAATAACTGCAACATTAGATGCAGGTGGCCCCCAAGAATGTATTCGTACGCCGCAGATGCAACACGACCTAACTAGTGTATTTATTTATTTATTTTGTTGTGCCATATCATAGCATTGCTTAAGGCCATTGTATATAGGGGATTTTAATATGATTGTTCAGCGTTGGTGCAACTGTCTGTGGTTTTCTGAAGTTACTCAACATGTATTTCTGTCACACCATATTGTATTTCAAGAATGACTAGCATAACATTGGATTACATGCCTGTTTACACAGATTTATTACAAAAGGAGTATCTGCGAAGAGATAGGTAAACATTAGGGGACAAGGAATTGGAAAAAACATGAACCAAGGACTCCTTCTGAAAAGCTACTTACTCAGCACAAGTTTTTCGTTTAGGAGGCATATTTGAAGTGTTGTTGTTAAAATTCAAAGGACTTCAAATTTGGAATACGTGTACTCCATACATACTCATTTATTCATAGAATTACCTGGAATAATGTTGAGATCTGGAGATCGGGACGGTCGGTGGGAGGGGGGTGCTTTATATCTCATCCTCAAGCCTAGCAAACTGCAACTTGACACATTTCGCACAAAGCACGGTGCATCATCTGCTTGAAACCAAGGACTGTCATTAGGGAACAATAACTGCAACATTAGGTGCAGGTGGCCCCCAAGAATGTATTCGTACGCCGTAGATGTAACACGACCTAACTAGTGGCTCTAACGATTGGCATTATGTGGCACCCCACAGCATACAGACTCACCGCCGTGCTTCAGAGTAGGAACCAAACAGTCGGTGTGGTACTCTACTGCAGGTTTTCGCCAAACGAGTATTCTACTAGCGGTGAGAAATAATGCGAACCACGATTCGTCAGGCCAGATGATACGTTTTCAGCCTTCTAGCATTCCAGTTTTTATGTGATTTGCAATACGTCACAGGTTTTGTTGTATTGATGTTGGTAATCAGAGGTTTGTGGACTGCAGCAAGGCAATAAGTATACCAGCACGATAGAGATCCAGAAGAACCGTTGTGACGGAAACGGGGTCATTCAGACTAGTGTTCAGCTCTGCTGCTATTTGCGGTGCATGTCTTGTGCCTCCGTTTAGAGGTCTGCGCGGGCCTTATTAGGTGAGCCCCGCCCGGCTCAAGCCCGTGCGCTTAATGCCGGCCCAGCTCGTTTCAGATATTAGACACTCGGCCCGACCCGTCAATTGTTGCTATTATTTAGGCCCGGCCAGACCCGTGGTGTTATATTTTGTATTATTTCGTCTTTCCATTGTATTAAATTGCAACGATTAAATAATAAAAGGAGATATTATTGAAAATATTTAGTTGAATGTAAGCCCAAAAAGATTAATTAAGCTTTGGAAATCATTGAAGAATATAATCTTTAAAGAGAGAGAAAAAAGTAGACTAAGCGAGTTCAAAATCTACGTTTTCTCTAAGCTGAAAAGCGGTAACGCTACAAAAGTCAATTCTTATGAGGATTAGGAATAGGAAAAACAATCGGTGTCGTCTCTCTCTCTCTCTCACACACACACACCACCCGACTGCTGGCACCCCCAGTGGTCCACTCCACCACACAACACACACACACACTCGCAAGGTGTTGTATCTTTTTGACAACAAGCCCCAAAGTGGTTTTACCATCTTAATACCTACAGATGGTAAAAAAATTGTGAGTGCTTCTCCTGGCCCCTGTGATTACGCCCGGGGCTATGCAATGGAAGTAAGTAAAGTAAGTAAAGCCAGCAAAATAGTTTAAACAGACCGGTAAATCGCGAAACACGACTTTTTTTCTTTTCTTTACCATTGGGATAAAAAGAATGGGTCGAATTGGTCTGGCCCGGCCGGCCCGGCCCGGCAGTAAGTGTCTGGGAAAAACCCCGGCCCGGCCGTAACTGTCTGGGAAGAAGCCCGACCGGGCTCGTTGCTTTGTCCTCTAAACTACGAAAAGCCCAACCCGGCCCGTGCAGACCTCTTACTTCCGTTGTACAATGCGTGCAAACGTTCGCCTATCCCTATGTGAAATCTTCATATGGCGTCCACAATTTGCACGTTTGAAGACAACGCCGTGTTTCTTTTGTGAAAGGTAGTCTTAATCTTCGACAGAGTTCCTCGTGTTACACCAACAATTTCTTCCGTTCTAGTTACGGACGATCTTGCAACCAATGATCGTGTCTCTTCTGAGGTCACTGAGGACTGACATTGTCGACAGTTATTCAACAATAATTGTTTCACCTGCGACTGCGGTACTGCTACGTGATAACAGAAAGTGGTCATATGTAGAGGATTTTAGGAAGGGAGTGTCTGACCCCAGGTCTTAAATAACCCTTAGAAATAGGAAGCTAGGAGATTCGGGCTAGAGTGCCCGATAGGAAAGTGACACGGAAGCGAAGTACAAAGAGGGAGGAAGACGCCCTTATTTATTATCGGGGGGGGGGGGCAGTACCCGGGATTCGACGGCTTAACGTGCCCATCCGACACACTGCGGGAATTTAGTGGATCGAGCGTTCGTACCTTGCTGGGATCGAACCTGAGGTCCTTTCCGCAGCAGTCACGAATGTTGCCCACTAGGCCACCCGCGGCCCCTACGTGATAACAGACATCGTACTGCATCCCTTTATATGCCTCCCATTGCGGGTGACGTCGTCGTCCCTGTGATTTGCATACGCATTGCGAGTATCTTAATGGGAGTCGGTGCCTCCATTATTTTGATAAACCTCTGTATCTTCTTTACATAAATCATAAATGAAATAGGTCCATTTAACATGGAGTCGTCAGGTACTCCTCAGATAATTGCTTATTTCTTCACGAAGATTTAGTATAACTTACACTTCAATAAATACAGGCCTAAATAGACGATGTCATCGCTCTGTCCACGTTATTTTATAAACAACACATAGCAACGGAAAAATAGTTCATCTGACACCGCTGAGATTGAACCCCAGATCTCACGATAACTAGCCAAGTGCGTTCGCTTTACGCTACAGTGCCAACAATTCACAGCGCTATGCGTGGTTTATCAGTCATCATCTGACTATACAAATCCTTATTGATGGGCTCAGCAACTGATGTGTCGCCATCTGGTGGCTTTCAACAGAGCAAGCTATTGAATTGTGGGTACCCTAGTGTAAAGCGAACGCACTCGGTCAGTTATCGAGAGATCTGGGATTATATCTTAGCGGTGTCGGAAGAACGATTTTTCAGTTGCTATGCGTTGTTTATAAAATAACGTGGACAGAGCGATGACATGCTCTATTTACATTATCTCCACGTATTTGAAATATATTCACCAAATACAGGATTGTTTCTTGAATGGCAATGATTTCAGAAAAGAAATTATGCTAACATAAATTCTGTTAAATTTTACACACGGTATACCTATATAAAAAACAAAGGAATAAAGATTAATGGAGATTATCTAACCCACCTTCGTTTTGCTGATGACGTAGTCATCTTTGCAACTACCCCATCAGAGCTGCAGAGTATGATCCAGGAACTTGCTGACAAGACTAAAGAAGTGGGATTAAAAATTAACTTTCAGAAGACAAAAGTGATCTTCAATGCTTTTACAAAAAATGAAGATTTATCGATTGATGGCGAAAAGCTGGAGATAACAGACACGTACGTTTATCTTGGACAGCAGATATCAAGTGAGGGTCACATTGATGAAGAAATTAATCGGCGTACAAAACTTGCCTGGAGAGCTTTTGGAAGAAACAGCATAATTTTCAAGAGCAATATGCCATTATGTCTTAAAAGAAAAGTGTTTGATCAATGCATCCTTCCAGTGCTTACGTATGGTGCAGAGACGTGGACCTTAGCTAAAATAGACATACAAAGGCTGCACACAACTCAAATAAGCATGGAGAGGTGCATGCTTGGTGTAACCAGGAGAGATAAGAAGAGGAACTCGTGGATCTGAAAAATGACGAGAGTGGAAGACATCATGATCAGAGTTAAATCCCTGAAATGGCAATGGGCAGGACATACTGCCAGAAGGACAGACCATCGATGGACAGCCGAAATTTTAGATTGGATTCCAAGGGACAGGAAAAGACCCAGAAGAAGACCACATGGGAGATGGGTGGATGAAATTCGAAAGTATGCGGGAGGGACATGGAGGAGACTGGCACAAGACAGACCGTTGTGGAGGAAACTTGGGGAGACCTTCGTCCAGCAGTGGATTGATAATGGTTGACAATGATGATGATGATGATGATGATACCTATATAATGAGATAGCTTGAGGATGGGACCAAGTCTAAACACAAAATTAATTTATATTCCGTAAGATTTAAAAGAGGAAGAACAGTACAAAGTATTTGATTTGCAGATGACCAAACAATATTAGCTAATACTGAAGATGTACTACAACATCTAATGCAAAAATTTGAAAGTGCATGCCAAGAATATGGTATGAAAATTAACACAAAGAAAACAAAAACGATGAGAGTCTCCAGGAAACTAGGAAATGTTGAGGTGGTGATGTATTAAGAAAATGCAGAGCAAGGGAGACTACAAATACCTTGATAGTCCTCATCATCATTATTGTCAACCATTATCAATCCACTGCTGGACGAAGGTCTCTCCAAGCCTCTTCCATAACGGTATGTCTTGTGCCTGTCTCCTCCATATTACTCATGCATACTTTCGAATTCCATCCACCCATCTTCCACGTGGTCTTCCTCTGGGTCTGTTCCTGTCTCTTGGAATCCAATCTAAAATTTCGACTGTCCATCGATGGTCTGTCTTTCTGGCAGTATGTCCTGCCCATTGCCATTTCAGGGATTTTACTCTGATCATGTCTTCCACTCTTGTCATTTTTCTGATCCACGAGTTCCTCTTCTTATCTCTCCTGGTTACACCAAGCATGCACCTCACCATGCTACTTTGAGTTGTCTGTAGTCTTTGTATGTCTCTTTTAGTTAAGGTCCATGTCTCTGCACCATACGTAAGCACTGGAAGGATACATTGATCAAACACTTTTCTTTTGAGACATAATGGCATATTGCTATTGAAAATTATGCCGTTTCTTCCAAAAGCTCTCCAAGCAAGTTTTATACGCCGATTAATTTCTTCATCAATGTGACCATCATTTCATATCTGCTGTCCAAGATAAACGTACGTGTCTGTTATCTCCAGCTTTTCTCCATCAATCGATAAATCTTCATTTTTTGTAAAAACATTGAACATCACTTTTGTCTTCTGAAAGTTCATTTTTAATCCCACTGCTTTACTCTTGTCAGCAAGTTCCTGGATCATGCTCTGCAGCTCTGATGGGGTAGTTGAAAAAATGACTACGCCATCAGCAAAACAAAGGTGACTTACATAATCTCCATTAATCTTTATCCCTTTGTTTTCCCAGTTCAGTGATTGCATATTAATAATAACATCTATAAAAATGCAAGTGCAAAGATTCGGCTGTTTGATAATACAGTACACGTAAAATTGGAAAGGGAGTGAGACAAGGTGACACTATATCTCCCAAGCTCTTTAATGCCATATTGGAAAATGTCTTTCAATTACTGAACTGGGAAAACCTTGATAGTATAATCCAAGAAAATGGAATATGTGACAGGGAAATAAAAGAAAGAATTAGCAAAGGAAAATATGCATTCTTTAACAAGAAAAATTTACTTTTTAATAAAATGAATAAAAATTTAAAGAAAAGGCTTATTAAGTGCTATATTTGGAGTATAGCTTTATATGGGGCGGAAACATGGACAATTAGGGAGAAAGAAGTTAAAATGTTGGAGGCATTTGAAATGTGGTTATGGAGAAGAATGGAGAAAATAAAGTGGATTGAAAAAAATTGCCCATGATGAAGTATTGCAAAAGAGCGTATGACCAAAAGGCGACGGTCTAAAGTGCGAACGAGAAAAGGGCGACACGACAAATGGGCGCAAGACAAAAGAGCTATGCGCCAAAAGGGCAATGCAACAAAGGGGCGATACGACAAAAGGGCGAGCGAATAAGGGCGAAGCGACAAAAGAGCGCCACCACAAAAGGGCGAACCCACGGACGTGATATGTTTTTACTTCAGCTGCAAGATTTCTAAAAGATATTATTTCCAAAAACGGCACCGGTGTCCCTTTGAGAAAATCGCATATTTCTTTGTGTATTCAAATCCTAACTGAAATCAGACGTCTCATTCTATATAGAAGGCTTTCTAAACGATGTTATTTCCAAAAAGGCCCCGGGGCACTTTCAGTAAATTCAGTATTTCTTTCTGTATTTAAACAATCCCAACTGAAATCAGACGTGTCATCATTTGTACTCTAAGCGAAACCTATATAAAGGACTTTCTAAACGATGTTATTTCCAAAAAGGCCCCGGGGCCCTTTCAGTAAATTCAGTATTTCTTTGTGTATTCCAACTGAAATCAGATGTGTCATATTTTGTACTCTAAGTGAAGTCCTGTTGGAAGTTCTCACGGCCCATTTTGGAAATAATATCTTTTTGAAAGCACTCCCTATACGTTGTTGAAGTACAGAAAAACTAACGTTTGCTTTCAGTTGGGATTTAAATATACAATGAAATAAGCAATTTAAAAACTTACATCTTCTTAACGTTTCTTGCAAATTGGTTAAAACGTTCTTCGAGTTTAGTGAATCATTAGTCTGGTATAGTCGTGTGCCCTTCTGTCGCATCGCCCTTTTGTCGCATCACCCTTTTGTAACATCGCCCATTTGTCGCATCGCTCTTTTGTCGTGCGCCCTTTTACCGTGCGCCTTTTTGTCGTGCGGTCTTTCGTCGCGTCACCCTTTTGTCGTACCGCCGTTTTGTCGTGTCGCTCTTTTGTCGTTCACCCTTTTGTCGTGCGCCCTTTTATTGTGTAATCAAAACTTACCGAAGACCATTAGGGAAAGAAAATATAACTGGACAGGACATGTATTAAGAAGAGACAGCCTGTTGAAAAGAATGATAGAAAGCAAAATTGAAGCAAAGCAACCAAGAGGAAGGACGCGACTAATCATGCTTGATGATATAATGGGCACAAGAAGCTATCAGGAAATGAAGGAGGAAAAAAGGGACAAAGGAAACTGGAGGAAGAGAACTTGCTGAGATACCGTTGGACCTGTCAAGAGACAGAATACCAATGATAATGAAGAAGATTTAAAAAAAAAACTGTGAACTCAAAAGCGTTCACTAAACCGTAAGAGTCAACGAACGACACAAATGGATCCGATTCAGAAGCGATTCATCATACATTCTTCTGTCATCCTTAGTTGTAGACCATGGCCTGCTATGTCAAAGTAGCACGCCTGTTGTTACGGATCATACAGCCCAGCCGCTTCTCTTCCCCAGCATGAAGCAGCGAATATCCACCTGCCGGTTATATCTTGCACCTCTTTCCATTCACGCTGTAAAAAATAAGAGGTGTAAATTCACGGAAAATTTCTGAAAATAACGTGATTGGGTTGTGTCTGCACAATCTGCACGACTTAACCACTGAGCCAGAATGCCTTCGAAATCGCCCTCACGTTCAAGGTAAAACTTATTTTATTGCTCGATGTTGAATTTTTTTCCCTTCATTAATGTGAGTGATTTAGTCATTTTATTATCTGTTGGAGTTTATTATTATTATTTTTTTTAATACGTTTGAAATAATTTTATTTTTTCTGTAGGAGGATTTATCACTAATTTAGTATTTTTCTGAAGGAGTTGCTACTTGGAAACAGTAAAAACGAGGCACATTTGTGCCAACGATTACATTCATCATCATCATCATTGTCAACCATTATCAATCCACTGCTGGACGAAGGTCTCCCCAAGTTTCCTCCACAACGGTCTGTCTTGTGCCAGTCTCCTCCATGTCACTCCCGCATATTTACGAATTTCATCCACCCATCTCCCATGTGGTCTTTTTCTGGGTCTTTTCCTGTCCCTTGGAATCCAATCTAAAATTTCGGCTGTCCATCTATGGTCTGTCCTTCTGGCAGTATGTCCAGCCCATTGCCATTTCAGGGATTTAACTCTGATCATGATGTCTTCCACTCTCGTCATTTTTCGGATCCACGAGTTCCTCTTCTTATCTCTCCTGGTTATACCAAGCATGCACCTCTCCATGCTTATTTGAGTTGTCTGCAGCCTTTGTATGTCTCTTTTAGTTAAGGTCCACGTCTCTGCACCATACGTAAGCACTGGAAGGATGCATTGATCAAACACTTTTCTTTTAAGACATAATGGCATATTGCTCTTGAAAATTATGCTGTTGCTTCCAAAAGCTCTCCAGGCAAGTTTTGTACGCCGATTAATTTCTTCATCAATGTGACCCTCACTTGATATCTGCTGTCCAAGATAAACATATGTATCTGTTATCTCCAGTTTTTCTCCATCAATCGATAAATCTTCATTTCTTGTAAAAGCATTGAACATCACTTTTGTCTTCTGAAAGTTCATTTTTAATCCCACTTCTTTACTCTTGTCAGCAAGTTCCTGGATCATACTCTGCAGCTATGATGGGGTAGTTGCAAAAATGACTACGTCATCAGCAAAACGAAGGTGGGTTAGATAATCTCCATTAATCTTTATCCCTTTGTTTTCCCAGTTCAGTGATTGAAAGACATTTTCCAATGTGGCATTAAAGAGCTTCGGAGATATGGTGTCACCTTGTCTCACTCCCTTTCCAATTTTTATGTGTGTCGTATTTTCAAACAGCCGAATCTTTGCACTTGCATTTTCATAGATGTTATTAATAATATTAATGTATGCATCTTCAATACCGCAGGATTTCAGAGCCGTGGTAACTGCTGATGGTTTCACCGAATCAAAGGCTTTTTCATAATCGATAAAAGCCATGCACAATGGAAGTTCATATTCCCTCGCTCTTTCAATTAGTTCTCTCAGTACGTGGATATGATCTATTGTGCTGTAGCCACTCCTGAATCCAGCTTGTTCTCTCGGTTGAGCCATGTCCAGTGTTACCTTCAAGCGGTGTGAAAGAACTTTAGTGAAGATTTTATAAACCACTGATAGGAGGCTGATAGGTCTGTAGTTCCTGAGATCCTCAATGTCACCTTTTTTATGTAGCAAGATCATTGTAGCGTTGCTCCAATCCTCAGGAATTTTCCCTTCATTAAGGCATCGAGTGAAAATTTGGGCGAGTACTGTTTCGATTTCTCCACTTGCTTCTTGTATGATGTCTACAGTAATTCCATCTTCTCCTGGAGCTTTTCCCCGCTTCATGTTCTTGATTGCATGTGCAACTTCTGCTGGAAGGACTGGAAGAACTCTGGTACTGGTACCTTTCATGATGTCTGGAGTACATGTATCATCCCTTTCATATAATTTGGAGTAGAAATCTTTCACTCTTGTTAAAATTTCGCCTCTATTTCTTGTTACAGAACCATCTTCTTTTCTCAGTGCCATAATCTGTTTTCTTCCCTTACTGAGATGTCCCTTTGCTATCTTAAGGCTTTGGTTGTTTTCAATTGCTTTCCTCACTAGCTCACAGTTGAATTTCCTTACGTCTTCAGTGATACTTTTTCGTGTTGTCTTGCATAGCTCTACATATTCCACTTTGGAAGTCACATCTTCTTTAGTTGTCCTCATCTCTCTTCTTTTTTGCATCAACATTTTGGTTTTTCCTGATAATTTGTTCACATGCAACTTGTTCTTAGACCCAGCTAATTTTGTTGCTGTTTCCATTAGAGCTTTGGTTACTTTTCTGTTAACTTCCGAAATATCCACTTCTTCCGATGTTAGGCCTTCTAAAGCAGAGAATCTGTTCTTCAGTTCCAACTTGAAAGTATTATGGTGTTTTTTAAGGTTGGTTATGTCAATACATTTTGTTTGTCTTATGAGCTTGCCACGTTCCAGTTTAGTGTTGAGGTGCATCTTACATCTCACCAATCTATGGTCACTACCTGTGTTGAACTTGTTCAGCACACTGCAGTCTTCGATGACGAATTTTTTGTTACACATAATAAAATCAATTTCACTTGTCGTCCCAATTGGATGTCTCCATGTCCATTTCCTGCGTGGCTTTTTCTTGAAAAAGGAGTTCAAGATGAAAAATCCTTCTGCCTCTGCAAACTCAACGAGAGTATTTCCACGCTGGTTTCTGTTGCCGTGACCGAATTTACCTACTGAAGTTTCATTCTGTTGCCGTTGCCCTATTTTTGCATTGAAATCTCCCATAATTATCTTCAAGTGCTGCTTACCTTTATTATTTAGATGACGAATTTCCTCATAAAATTCTTCAATTTCTTCTTCAGGATGACTTGTGGTGGGTGCATAAGTTTGAATAATCTGAGCCTGGTATCTTCTCGATAGTTGGATAACGAGTCGTGCAGCTCTGTCAGAGGAACTTTCAACTTCTACCACTTTATCCTTCAGTTTCTTGTTTATTATAAATCCAACACCACTAGTTCTGCCAGTATCTGTCCCACGATAATAGAAGAGATGTCCACTTTTCAGTTCAATGAGATCTTCTCCTTTTCTCCTTACCTCACTTAGCCCGACGATGTCCCACTTGATCCTTTGTAGTTCCTCTTCCAATTCAAGAAGCCTTGAATCAGAAGATAGGGAGCGTCCGTTATAGGTAGCCAAGGTCAGCATCAAATGGCAGCCTAGTCCGGTCCTCCGGGGATTCTTAGCACCCTCTGCCTTCATGTCGCACTGGCCGCTGCCTTGGCCAGGTACATTCCAGCTGCCGGAGACTGAGGGCCAAGATTTAAGTTGTAGAGTCATTTTGGAGGTGTTTGGCCATAACTCACCACGCTGGCCAAGCGGGTTGGTGAGTGTGGGATAGCATTTCCTCTGATCCCGATGGTATAGTTATACCGCTATTGGCGGTCGTCAGAGCCCCTTTAGTGGGAACAGGATGCACCACGAGAAGGCGGGGTTGACATTTGTCAAGGAGAGGCTGTGATGACCTTACAAAAAATACTAACGATTACATTACGTAAGTATTTTTTTCAACGTGATATTTAAAAGCAATAGAATGCTTCGGATCTTGAGATTTTATTTTTTAACTGACAATAACTTTCATGTATCTTGAAGAAATGGTGATTTTACTGTTTTATAGTATTATTTCCCAAAATTTCTAAATATAAAATTTATTCTTTATAGCTATAAGGGGCCATCCATAAAGTACGTCCGTGATTTTTTTCTATTTTCAGACTCCCCCTCCCCATGTCCCATTTTGTCCAATTGTTGACACCCCCCCCCCAAAGTACGTCCGATTCCCGCAACCCCCTTTATTTTTTTTGATTGAAGGTTTAACGACCACCGTGAGCAACTCATTGGGCTATAAGCAGTCGCCCATCCCTAATTTAGGGCCATTGGTTCCAGAGAAGGGAGAGAGCCAGTGCCGTAAGACAAACACAGCATCCATGCCTCACTGGGATTCGAACCCGGACCTATCTCGGACGAATGATCAGAAGCCAGCGCTTAGACCACTGAGCCACCGGGCCGGCCGTTTATTTTTGACAAGTCCGTTGAGAAACAGAAAGAAAACGTAATTATTTGAAGGAATCTTCCATATGTTTACACCTTTGCTTCAGAAAATATTTGTTATTTAGGCATTAATTTATTCCGAAATTCTACCCGAACTACAGTATATCATTCTGAAATAACGATCTACAAATGAACGCACCCATTCAAGGTTGCGACGCTCCCGATTATACCATCTACAAAACATGATAGATTTGGTAGTACGAATGCGAGAACTTAATATTAATATTCTGATTTAGCTAAATATCATCAGAAATCTGAAATATTTCATACCTTTTTTTAACTGCACTAGTAAAAGAAGAAAAAAGAGAAAACAAAACGAAGAAATGCCATCCTCTATATTTTTGCCGCTGGACGTCCGAATTACTAAACCTCCCCCATATCACATTTGTTCCGGTTGTCAGGACCCCCGCCCCCTTCCCCTGTAGTTTCGGACGTACTTTATGGACGGCCCCTAATGACTTTTGTCTTAAGCACTCCATAGTCTGATAAATAGACATCATAAAACCACCTGTACAATAATTTAAATACTCGGTTTCTTACAGTAACACAATATATAATAATAGCTGGTGCACAAAATGGGGGAGAGGAGGACAAATATCCTGAGCCACAATAACCAAAATTCATGCGGTATGCTATCCACAATATCCGATATCGTCACAACTTCAAAAACAGTTCCTTTGACAGACGATTGAACCTCAAGTATTCCCGAGAATCTCTCCTATTACTAGAATATTTTCGTCACATCGATACGGAGTTCTCCCGTTAATATACAAAAGGAATTGCAGAGAGATTTCTGAAAATTAAGAATTTTCCGTTAACACATCTTGAAAACGGAAATTTACCGTCAATATAACAAAGGAATTACGAAAAGGTTTATGAAAATTTAGAATTTTCCGTTAACACATGTTGAAAACGGAAATTTACCGTCAACATGACAAAGGAATTGCGGAAAGGTTTCTCAAAATTCAGAATTTTCCGTTAACACATGTTGAAAACGGAAATTTACCGTCAATATAACAAAGGAATTGCGGAAAGGTTTCTCAAAATTATGAATTTTCCTTTAACACATCTTGAAAACGGAAATTTACCGTCAATATAACAAAGGAATTGCTGAAAGGTTTGTAAAAATTCAGAATTTTCATGGCGTTTGGAAAATCCGTGAAATTCAGATTTCTTTCCGTCATTTCACGGAAAAGGTTGTATCAGAAATATGCTTCGTTATTTCACGAAAAGAAATCACGGAAAGTGGCTCGTGAATTTCAGATTTTTTTTTACAATGCACGGGCGGTACACTTTAAATACGGGAACCTGTGTTTAGTCGACAATGTTCGCCATTTCCAGGTACTACCACCCCTTGTTTATACTAGATGTACACATGGGGCTCCAATCTTGTCGTTTTACTATTACAACCACTGTATCAGCTCCGACTGATACAGCACGTGTCATGGATAACAATACATACGCCCTTGACCATCACACAAGTGCACTCCCTGCGGAAATCGTTCAACGGAATAGTTAGCGAATGATGTAAATGGATCTGACTATACGAATCGATTCGCGTGAGTAATTCCCTTCGGAAATCGTTCACCGGAAGAGTGAATGAACGACACAAACGGATCCGACTCGGAACCGATTCACGAGTGAACTTCCGAGTGGAAATCGTTCACTGGAAGTGCCAACGATCGAATCAGTGCAAATGAATTGCTTTAGTGAGTCGAATCAAATGAATCGATTTGCCATTACTGTAACAGAACAAAGCGTTAGAGCCCCCATTCAAATTATCTGAAGTCACGTGTCATAACCATCGCGGTGCGAACAGACCTGCGCAATGCCTGGGAGCCTTCTGGAATTGTTCATTTGTGACGTCATGACGGCGCTCGAGAAAATTTTCGGATTTAGGAGGCTTTCGGTTTTGAGATTTTCTGATAAGGGAAGATAACCTGCGTATACCAGGATAAGTCCTTAAGATAACTGGCATACAAATGATACGTTACCTACTATGTCAGTGCAATTTCGCTTATGGAATTAACACTTTTTTTATTGGAGGTTTAACGACCACCGTAAGCAACTCAGTGGGTTTAACGACCACCGTAAACAACTCAGTGGGTTTAACGACCATCGTAAGCAACGTAGTCGCCCGTCCCGGATTTCGGGCCACTGGTTTCACGGAGCGGAGAAAACCAGCGCCGTAAGACAAACACAACATCCACGCCTTACCGGGATTCGAACCCGGACCCATCTCGGACGAACGACCAGAAGCCATCGCTTAGACCACTGCGCCACCGGGGCGGCAAAGGCCTTTTCATAATCAATAAAAGCCATGCATAATGGGAGTTCATTTTCTCTTGTTCTTTCAATTAGTTCTCTCAGTACATGAATATGATCCACAGTGCTGTAGCCACTCCTGAATCCATCTTGTTTTCTTGGTTGATATATATATATTGTATATACACTGGCGGAAAGTGAAAAAAGAACACCAAGAAAGGATTGGCGGATGATCATGAAATTTACATATGATAATAGGGTCGAGTTTACGTAGGTGTGATGTTAATTTCGGGACCAACCGGTGAGCGCTTACGCCACAGCACGGCATAATATGCAAATTATTGTCGGTGGTATTTAAGGAGTACGGCGAAGTGAATGTAATCAGTCGTCGGCGTACGGACACGTGCGAAGACCCTGAAGAAGCTGCAATGCCTGGACATGGAAGATGTGTACAATTTCAGCAGTTATCGGACGTTGAACGAGGTCGTCTTGTCGAACTCCGCGAGGCCGGGTGGTCGTATCGTTGTATTGCGGAGCGAATTGGACGGGAAGTATCGGTGGTGTACGATGGTGGCGCAGATGGTCCGAGGAACATTCCCACACGAGAAGACGTGGAACCGGGAGTCACAGACGGACTGATGAGCGGACCGATCGACGCATAAGAAGAGCGGCGTTGTCAAGCAGAACATCCACTGCGACGCAAATCCGAGCTGCGGTTGCACCTGAGGTGACTGTGCGAACCATCCGCAACCGTCTACTGGATGCAGGACTACGTGCACGTGTGCCTCTGGCAGGTGTACTTCTGACTCCAGCCCACCGTCAGGAACGGCTGCATTGGTGTCACCAACGTATGCACGGAGAACGCAATGGCGATCTGTCGTGTTCAGCGATGAAAGCAGATTCTGCTTGGGAGCCTCCGATGGCCGTATGCATGTTCGCAGACGCACAGGGGAGCGTCTCCACCCTTCTTGCATCAGCTAGCAACACACAGAGCCTACACCTGGTCCCCTGGTGTGGGGAGCGATCAGCTATCGCTCCCGTACGCAACTAGTGTTTGAACCGGGTACGTTAAACAGCACCTCCTACATCAACAACATCATTCAGCCCGTTGTTGTGCCATTTGTAAGGTCGGTCCATCGTGGTGTTTTCCAGCAAGATAACGCACACCAACACACGGCACGTGCAACGCAACATGCACTTCAGGGTGTGAGACAACTTCCATGGCCTGCACTTTCACCGGATTTGTCCCCCATTGAGCACGTGTGGGATTTTATGGGACAACGACTTATCCGGTCTTCACGGCCAGCCACGACCATCCCCGATTTACGCGTCCAGGTTGAGGATGCTTGGAACTCAATACCCCAAACTTACATCCAACATCTGTACGACAGACTCCATGCCAGAATTGCACAGTGTGACGCAGTTCATGGCGGTTCAACCTCGTACTAACCATGTTACATGGAAATGTTATTTTTCAGTTTACCAGCAAATACAGCCGTATTTTGCCATAATGTTTTGATCACGTTATCCTCTGTATTCCGTTATTATGCTGTATAAATTTCGTTGGTATCAGACGTCTCCTTCTTGGTGTTCTTTTTTCACTTTCCGTCAGTGTATATATATCCATCCATCTCCCACGTGGTCTTCTAGGTCCTTATTACATACAGTATATATATATATATCATCGTCAACCATTATCAATCCACTCTTTGATGAAGGTCTTCCCAAGTTTCTTCCACAACTGTCTTTCTTGAGCCAGTCTCTTCCGTGTTTCCGAATTGCATCCAATCATCTCCCATGAGGTCTTCTAGGCCCTTTTATGCTTCTTGGTATCCAGTCTAAAATTTTGGTTGTCCATCGGTGGTCCGTTCTTTGGGAAATATGTCCAGCCCATTGCTATTTCACGCAGGGCCGGATTAAGGCCTTAGTGGGCCCCTAGGCTAAGGAACTTGAGTGAGCCCCAAGGCTAAGACATCTGAGTTGGCCCCCAAAGAACTTATGACGGAGAACTACTGTATTATGAAGTCCGTTAAAACACGAAACTGCAACTAGTAAATTACCTGCAGAATTTTCATAAGTCACTGTATTTTTCATTGTTCTCACAAGAACATGAGATAAAAGCTTAAGATTTCTAGATTTTGTCTTGGATTTTCTACTGATTTAACACCGTATACCTTTCTTAGTTCATCTTTTTTATTAAATGCAATATGAAGCCAAAGGGGACTTCGACAATTAACGGTTTAGAGTACAAATTGGAAGGTGTTAGTGGATGTTAGTGAAAAAGCTGAAACTGTCTCACCGACTCCGCTGTCCACAGCGACATGAAACCCTTACCCTTGGTGAGTCCCTGTCTTGAAATCTGTTCGTCTTCCAGCTTCTGGTTATTACCAAGGGTAAATCATACGAGACAAAAGTAAAACTATTTTATAAACCTCAATCTCTCTCTCTCTCTCTCTCTCTCTTACTTGCCCAGCCATGCCTCCTGGTCCCTCGGTCATTGTGGGGCCCCAAGGCTATAGCCCCTATAGACCCTGCTTTAATCCGGCCCTGACTTCAGGGATTTTACTCTGATCATGATGTCTTCCACTCTTGTCATTTTCTTTATCCACGAGTTTCTCTTCTTATCTTTCCTGGCTACACCAAGTATGCATCTCTCCATGTTTCTTTCTGTTGACTGCAGTCTTTGTACGTCTTTTTCATTAAGGTCCATGTCTCTGTTCCATATGCAAGAACTGGAAGGATGCATTGATTAAACACTTTTCTTTCAAGACATAATGGCATATTGCTCTTTAAAATTGTACTGTTTCTTCAAAAGCTCTCCAGCCAAGTTTTAGACGCCAATTTATTTCTTCATCAATGTGACCTCTGCTTGATATCTGCAGCTCTGAATGGGTAGTTGCAAAAATGATTACGTCATCAGCAAAATGAAAGTGAGTTAAATAATCTCGTTTCATCTTTATCCCCTTGTTTTCCCAGTTCAATGATTGAAAGACACCTTGCAACGGGGCATTGAAGAGTTTGGGAGATATGGTGCCACCTTGATATACACTATCTACCAACAAGTAATTGAACACCTGTCATAGCAAAGGAAAACGAGGTTTATTCACCTTCAATAGTTGGTGGTGCCTTCACGAGCGGCGATTACAGCTGCGACCCTCCGGGGCATACTCTCAACCAGGCGTTGTACGACGGCTAGCGGTATTTTCTTCCACTCGGCTTGGAGAAGACAGGTCAGTTACTTTGCCGATTTCGGACGGTGGGGGCACCCCTTAAGTCGACGCTCCAACTCGTCCCAGAGGTGCCCGATATGGTTAAGGTCCGGGCTCTGCGCAAGCCAGTGCATTCGATTAACCCCATTGTCACCATACCAAGCCATGGTGGACCTCGCAACATGACAGGTGGCATTGTCATGCTGAAAGTAACATGGGTCCACCCCGTAAAACTGCCACAACGTAGGAAGCACATGGTCATCCAAAATGGTGCAGTAGGTCTCAGCGTTGAGTCTACCAGGAATTGCGACCAAGGGTCCCGTGCCATACCAGGAGAAACACCCCCATAGCATAATTCCACCGCCGCCGAACTTCACAGTTTGCACAGTACATTCCGGCAGGAGGGGTTCTCCAAGCAGACGCCAAACCCAGACCCTGCCATCCAAACGGTAGAGGGTGAACCTCGATTCGTCGCTCCAGAGAACCTGCTTCCACTGTTCAACGGTCCACTGTCGACGTTCTTTGCACCACGTTAGCCGAGCAGCGCTATTGGACTTGGTGATCAAAGGCTTGTGGGCGGCAGCACTTCCATGATAACCGAGCAGATGGGTTTCCTTACGGATGGTATTCATCAAAAGAACACTCCCGGATGCCTGTTGAAACTCCTCGCGGATGTGGCCCATCGATTTTGTGCGGTTCTTCCGAATTTCTCTGGCCAGCACCCTTCGGTCTCTAACTGTCAGCTGTGTGGGTCTGCGGTGTCGGGGCACATTCCGCCAGTCACCTCTCATCATCCACTTGCCAATCACGTAGGCCACTGCCGATTTTGGGTACTTCAACTCGCTGGATATGTCACGTATGGATTGGCCATTTCTGTGATACCCGACGATTACACCTTACTCGAATCGGAGAGATCCGAACTGCGTGGCATCTTGCATGTGACTGGTTGCGTTGTTGTTTCCCACACGATATATAACGGCGACGGCCGTGACGTGTATCAGGACCGCATGTATCGTCGATTGCAGGGGTGTCCAATTACTTGTTGGTAGATAGTGTATATCAGTGCAGAACATTTTGAGCACCATTTGGCTCAAGTACATGGGCCCGTTAAAGGCTTAAACAGTTTTCTTTTAAAACGTAAAGTTAAATTGCTCTTGGAAATCGTTCTGTTTCTGTGTTAGCTTTTCACAGACCTATGTGCACAAAAACGAAGTATGAGGGAAAATTCTGTTTTAAGCTGCTTTCGTTACATTAGCGCCGGTAAAACATACAAACAGCTTTTTACCTAATTTTTAGAAATCTTCAAATCCGGGTTTAAAATTTTGAACAAAGCTTATTAGGACCTCGACGAAAGACAAGGGTGCTCCTGGGTTTCTTTTTCCCTGAGGCAGATGATTCAGTGGCGCATCCAGAATTTCTTCATTGGGTGGTCGAAACTACTGAAGATACAAATAAAAATACCCGAAAAAAAAAAAAAACATATGCCAAAATATTGCGAAGTGATAAAATTACCTCAGCCATATTATAGGGAGTTTCTGATAATTCGTAAAATGCACATTTAAAAGCATAATCGAGATCTCGGTTATACTTTTAAATGTTTTAAACGTATATTTAGCGAGATCTCGGTTATACTTTTAAATGCTTTAAACGTATATTTAGCGAGATCTCGGATTTAGAGAGCAAAATAGTAACTTTTATTTGGTATAACGTAAATTCATGATGATCACTTTTATTAAATAAAATAACAAAATTTCATGAAATTCCGTATTTAACGAGACAGAGAAAATCTTCTGTGCACTGTTCTGGAATAGAATAGTAGGAATGGTGGCATATAGTATAAAATTGCTACAGCGTAAGGGAATCCTCGTGTGCTAGTGGAAGAATGCCAATAAAAGAAAAATGGGGAAGAAGTACATCAAATGCTCATCAGCGAGTTGTGCAAGAGACTCTGTCAGCCACCGATTCCAAAGGGTTACGCCTTGAGGATATTGCGTCAATAGAATTGAAAACAGGTCAACTACTTCGAGGCGAAAAGAGGGTGGGTGATGTTCATACACATAAGTGGAGTTTTGGGCGACAATTGCAGACAGGGATAGGTATGTATAAAATATAGATGTTGCCGGAAGAAAACGGGAGATAACAATTTTTAGAATTGCACACATCCATTTCCTCTTTCACCCTCCAAGTGAGTGTTGCCCTGGGAATATCGGTGACGCTTTTGCTTTATGTGTGCTTTGTAGCTAAACAGCGCTCAGTCTCACGTGACCTTCAAGTTGAATATAATCTAAAGAGTTAATTGACTACAGTACTAATGTAGTCAATCAGTCAAATTTTTGAAGTACATCCAATTATTATGTATCATCATCATCATCATCATTGTCAACCATTATGAATCCACTGCTGGACGAAGGTCTCCCCAAGTTTCCTCCACAACGGTCTGTCTTGTGCCAGTCTCCTCCATGTCACTCCCGCATATTTACGAATTTCATCCACCCATCTCCCATGTGGTCTTCTTCTGGGTCTTTTCCTGTCCCTTGGAATCCAGTCTAAAATTTCGGCTGTCCATCGATGGTCTGTCCTTCTGGCAGTATGTCCAGCCCATTGCCATTTCAGGGATTTAACTCTGATCATGATGTCTTCCACTCTCGTCATTTTTCGGATCCACGAGTTCCTCTTCTTATCTCTCCTGGTTATACCAAGCATGCACCTCTCCATGCAACTTTGAGTTGTCTGCAGCCTTTGTATGTCTCTTTTAGTTAAGGTCCACGTCTCTGCACCATACGTAAGCACTGGAAGGATGCATTGATCAAACACTTTTCTTTTAAGACATAATGGCATATTGCTCTTGAAAATTATGCTGTTTCTTCCAAAAGCTCTCCAGGCAAGTTTTGTACGCCGATTAATTTCTTCATCAATGTGACCCTCACTTGATATCTGCTGTCCAAGATAAACATACATATCTGTTATCTCCAGTTTTTCTCAATCAATCGATAAATCTTCATTTCTTGTAAAAGCATTGAACATCACTTTTGTCTTCTGAAAGTTCATTTTTAATCCCACTTCTTTACTCTTGTCAGCAAGTTCCTGGATCATACTCTGCAGCTCTGATGGGGTAGTTGCAAAAATGACTACGTCATCAGCAAAACGAAGGTGGGTTAGATAATCTCCATTAATCTTTATCCCTTTGTTTTCCCAGTTCAGTGATTGAAAGATATTTTCCAATGTGGCATTAAAGAGCTTCGGAGATATGGTGTCACCTTGTCTCACTCCCTTTCCAATTTTTATGTGTGTTGTATTTTCAAACAGCCGAATCTTTGCACTTTCATTTTCATAGATGTTATTAATAATATTAATGTATGCATCTTCAATACCGCAGGATTTCAGAGCCGTGGTAACTGCTGATGGTTTCACCGAATCAAAGGCTTTTTCATAATCGATAAAAGCCATCCACAATGGAAGTTCATATTCCCTCGCTCTTTCAATTAGTTCTCTCAGTACGTGGATATGATCTATTGTGCTGTAGCCACTCCTGAATCCAGCTTGTTCTCTCGGTTGAGCCATGTCCAGTGTTACCTTCAAGCGGTGTGAAAGAACTTTAGTGAAGATTTTATAAACCACTGATAGAAGGCTGATAGGTCTGTAGTTCCTGAGATCCTCAATGTCACCTTTTTATGAAGCAGGATCATTGTAGCATTGTTCCAATCCTCAGGAATCTTCCCTTCATTAAGGCATCGAGTGAAAATTTGGGCGAGTACTGTTTCAATTTCTCCACTTGCTTCTTGTATGATGTCTATAGTAATTCCATCTTCTCCTGGAGCTTTCCCCGCTTCATGTTCTTGATTGCATGAGCAACTTCTGCTGGGAGGACTGGAAGAACTCTGGTACCTTTCATGATGTCTGGAGTACATGTATCGTCCCTTTCATATAATTTGGAGTAGAAATCTTTCACTCTTGTCAAAATTTCGCCTCTATTTCTTGTTATAGAACCATCTTCTTTTCTCAGAGCCATAATCTGTTTTCTTCCCTTACTCTGATGTCCCTTTGCTATCTTAAGGCTTTGGTTGTTTTCAATTGCTTTCCTCACTAGCTCACAGTTGAATTTCCTTACGTCTTCAGTGATACTTTTTCGTGCTGTCTTGCATAGCTCTATATATTCCACTTTGGAAGTCACATCTTCTTTAGTTGTCCTCATCTCTCTTCTTTTGCATCAACATTTTGGTTTTTCCTGATAATTTGTTTACATGCAACTTGTTCTTAGACCCAGCTAATTTTGTTGCTGTTTCCATAAGAGCTTTGGTTACTTTTCTGTTAACTTCCGAAATATCCACTTCTTCCGATGTTAGGCCTTCTAAAGCAGAGAATCTGTTCTTCAGTTCCAACTTGAAAGTATTATGGTGTTTTTTAAGGTTGGTTATGTCAATACATTTTGTTAGTCTTATGAGCTTGCCACGTTCCAGTTTAGTGTTGAGGTGCATCTTACATCTCACCAATCTCTGGTCACTACCTGTGTTGAACTTGTTCAGCACACTGCAGTCTTCGATGACGAATTTTTTGTTACACATAATAAAATCAATTTCACTTGTCGTCCCAATTGGATGTCTCCATGCCCATTTCCTGTGTGGCTTTTTCTGAAAAAGGAGTTCAAGATGAAAAATCCTTCTGCCTCTGCAAACTCAACGAGAGTATTTCCACGCTGGTTTCTGTTGCCGTGACCGAATTTACCTACTCAAGTTTCATTCTGTTGCCGGTGCCCTATTTTTGCATTGGAAATCTCCCATAATTATCTTCAAGTGCTGCTTACCTTTATTATTTAGATGACGAATTTCCTCATAAAATTCTTCAATTTCTTCTTCAGGATGACTTGTGGTGGGTGCATAAGTTTGAATAATCTGAGCCTGGTATCTTCTCGATAGTTGGATAACGAGTCGTGCAGCTCTGTCAGAGGAACTTTCAACTTCTACCACTTTATCCTGCAGTTTCTTGTTTATTATAAATCCAACACCACTAGTTCTGCCAGTATCTGTCCCACGATAATAGAAGAGATGTCCACTTTTCAGTTCAATGAGATCTCCTCCTTTTCTTCTTACCTCACTTAGCCCGACGATGTCCCACTTGATCCTTTGTAGTTCCTCTTCCAATTCAAGAAGCCTTGAATCAGAAGATAGGGAGCGTCCATTGTACTTTGCCAAGGTCAGCATCAAATGGCAGCCTAGTCCGTTCCTCCGGGGATTCTTAGCACCCTCTGCCTTCATGTCGCACTGGCCGCTGCCTTGGCCAGGTACATTCCAGCTGCCGGAGACTGAGGGCCAAGATTTAAGTTGTAGAGTCATTTTGGAGGTGTTTGGCCATAACTCACCACGCTGGCCAAGCGGGTTGGTGAGTGTGGGATAGCATTTCCTCTGATCCCGATGGTATAGTTATACCGCTATTGGCGGTCGTCAGAGCCCCTTTAGTGGGAACAGGATGCACCACGCGAAGGCGGGGTTGACATTTGTCAAGGGGAGGCTGTGATGTTACGCATCACCTGACCTTACATATACTGCATAATATAAAATGCGCAACATGCTACAGCCTCTCATTGACAAATGTCAACCCCGCCTTCTCGTGGTGCATCCTGTTCCCACTAAAGTGGCTCTGACGACCGCCAATAGCGGTATAACTATATCTTCGGGATAAAAGGAAATGCTATTCCACACTCACCAACCCGCTTGGCCAGCGTGATGAGTTATGGCCCAACCCCTCCAAAATGACTCAACTTAAATCTTGGCCCTCAGTCTCCGGCAGTTGGAATGTACCTGGCCAAGGCAGCGGCCAATGCGACATGCAGGCAGAGGGTGCAAAGAATCTCCGGAGGACTGAACTAGGCTGCCATCTGATGCGGACCTTGGCTACGTATAATGGACGCTCCCTATCTTCTAATTCAAGTCTCATTGAATTGCAAGAAGAACTACAAAGGATCAAGTGGGACATCATCGGGCTAAATGAGGTAAAGAGAAAAGGAGAAGATCTCATTGAACTGAAAAGTGGACATCTCTTCCATTATCGTGGGACAGATACCGGCAGAACTAGTGGTGTTGGATTTATAATAAACAAGAAACTGAAGGATAAAGTTGTAGAAGTTGAAAGTTCCTCTGACAGAGCTGCACGATTTGTTATCCAACTTTCGAGAAAATACCAGGCTCAGATTACTCAAGCTTACGCACCCACTACAAGTCATGCTGAAGAAGAGATTGAAGAATTCTATGAGGAAATTCGTCATCTAAATAATAAAGGCACGCAGCACATGAATAACATTATGGGAAATTTTAATGCAAAAATAGGGCAACAGCAACAGAATGAAACTTCGGTAGGTAAATTCGGTCACGGCAACAGAAACCAGCGTGAAAATACTTTCGTAGAATTTGCAGAGGCAGAAGGGTTTTTCATTATGAACTCCTTTTTGAAGAAAAAGTCGCAAAGGAAATGGACATGGAGGCATCCCAATGGATTGACAAGTGAAATTGATTTTATTATGTGTAACAAGAATTTGTCATGGAGGACTGCAGTGTGCTAAAAAAGTTCAACACAGGTAGTGACCATAGAATGGTAAGATGTAAGATGCACCTCAATGCTAAACTCGAGCATGGCAAGCTCATAAAACAAACAAATTGTATTGGCATGACCAACCTTAAAAACATCATACCTTCAAATTGGAACTGAGGAACAGATTCTCTGCTCTAGAAGGTGTAACATTGGAAGAAATGGACATCCCCGAAGTTAACAGAAAACTAACCAAGGCTCTTAAGTAAACAGCAACAAAAATAGCTGGTACTAAGAACAAGTTCCATACGAACAAATTATCAAGAAAAACCAAAATTCTGATGCAAAAAAGAAGAGAGATGAGGACAACTAAAAGGAGATGCGACTTCCAAAGTGGAATATATAGAGCTATGCAAGACTGTACGAAAAAATATCACTGAAGATGTAAGGAAATTCAACTGTTAACTTTTGAGAAAATCAATTGAAAACAACCAAAGCCTGAAGAGAGCAAAGGGACATCTGAGTAAGGGAAGAAAACAGATTATGGCTCAGAGAAAAGAAGATGATTCTGTAACATGAAATAGAGGTGAAATTTTGACAGGAATGAAATATTTCTACTCAAAACTATATGAAAGGGATGATACATGTACTCCAGATATTACAAAAGGTACCAGAGTTCTTCCAGTCTTCCCAGCAGAAGTTGCACATGCAATCAAGAACATGAAACGGGGAAAACTCCAGGAGAAGATGAAATTACTGTAGACATCATACAAGAAGCAAGTGGAGAAATTGAAACAGTACTTGCCCAAGTTTTCACTTGATGCCTTAATGAAGGAAAGATTCCTGAGGATTGGAACAATGCTACAATGATCCTGCTACATAAAAAAAGGTGACATTGAGGATCTCAGGAACTACAGCCCTATCAGCCTCCTATAAGTGGTTTATAAAATCTTCACTAAAGTTCTTTCACACCGCTTGAAGGTGACACTGGATATGACTCAATCGAGAAAACAAGCTGGATTCAGGAGTGGCTACAGCACTATAAATCATTCCACGTATTGAGACACACCGTCTTTGCACAATGCAAGTGCAAAGATTCGGCTATTTGAGAATACAGCACCCATTAAAATTGGAAAGGGAGTGAGACAAGGTGACATAATATCTCCCAAACTCTTTAATGCCACATTGAAAAATGTCTTTCAATCACTGAACTGGGAAAACAAAGGGATAAAGATTAATGGAGATTATCTAACTCACCTTCGTTTTGCTGATGACGTAGTCATTTTACAACTACCCCATCAGAGCTGCAGATTATGATCCAGGAACTTGCTGACAAGAGTAAAGAAGTGGGATTAAAAATGAACTTTCAGAAGACAAAAGTGATGTACAATGCTTTTACAAGAAATGAAGACTTATCGATTGTTGGGGAAAAGCTGGCGATAACCAATCTTGGACAGCAGATATCAAGTGAGGGTAACATTGATGAAGAAATTAATCGGCGTATACAACTTGCCTATAGAGCTTTTGGAAGAAACAGTATAATTTTCAAGAGCAATATGCCATTATGTCTTAAAAGAAAAGTGTTTGATCAATGCATCCTTCCAGTACTTACGTATGGTGCAGAGACGTGGACCTTAACTAAAAGAGACATAAAAAGGCTGCAGACAACTCAAAGTGCACGGAGAGATGCATGCTTGGTGTAACCAGGAGAGATAAGAAGAGGAACTCGAGGAACAAAAAAATGACAAGAGTGGAAGACATCATGATCAGAGTAAAATCCCTGAAATGGCAATGGGCTGGACATATTGCCAGAAGGACAGACCATCGATGGACAGCTGAAATTTTAGATTGGATTCCAAGGGACAGGAAAGGACCAAGAAGAAGACCACATGGGAGATGGGTGGATGAAATTCGAAAGTATGCGGGAGTAACATGGAGGAGACTGGCACAAGACAGACCGTTGTGGAAGAAACTTGGGAAGACCTCTGTGTCCGGCAGTGGATTGATAATGGTTGACAATGATGATGATGGTAAACGTATATGCATATTATCGCGTATTCACATTTTTACGTGGTAGGAATTTTCATCCAAAAAACTGATTTAAAGGACACTCCGATTTGACGCTGGTTACCGTCGAACCTGAGCTCTTTATTATAAGCGGGTTCAACTGATTTTAAAAGTCATCCACCAATAACAAAGAACGAATAACCAAGTGATACCTCATGGGAAGAGCCCGAGTTTCAGGGCCACCCCTTACAGAATACACCTCTGCTCCTCTACCTCATGCTAGTTACGCCCAGGGCCGTAGCTAGCAAGGGGGTCAGAGGGGGCTCACCCCCTTGCAAGGCAAGCAACTCTCACCCGAGGAAAATGGACGTTGTATATTCTCTGAACTTTTATTTTAAGCCGCTTATGAAAATTTCTTTTGTATTTTATTGTAAGCATATATACTTTACCTTATTTTTTGAAATATTGCACGTTTCTAAAAAGAGCAAAATTTAAATGTTACAGCATGAAAAAAGTGTGATGTGCCTGCCCCGCAGGACGCACATGAGATAAAGGCAGATAGTAGTGAGAGCAAATGTCCGTGTAGCTTAGTTGGGAGAGCGACTTACTCCGGAGTGATGGGATTCGGGTTCGACGCCTGGCGCGGGTAAGCTTGTACGTTGTAAATGTATAACTCAAATGAAAGATTCTCTGCCACATGGGCATCGGAAATGTTGCAGCTAAGGGTCAGGAAAAAGAGAAATGTTTGTTTTTCTTTTCTTTCTGTTTCTTTTCCTTCTTTCTTTTCTTTCTTTCTTTTCCCCTGAAACATAAAATGCTAAACAACATTGTTGACGTGAAAACGAGTTTAAAAGTCATCCGCGAATAACAAAGCTAAATGTATTCTCTCAGCGATGTAGAACAGTGCTAAAGAGAAATCTTTGTGCGAGCGAGAGAGAGAGAGAGAGAGAAAAAAAAGCTTTCAACTTCTTCGCGTTCATTGTCTTCCCGTCAGTAGGAGTAATTCTGCGTTGCGTGTGTGACAGAAGAAGTGTTTATTGGCGGGAATCTGAGGGCTTTCGGTTTTTGAGTGGGGAAGGGAGGTTTTACTGTTTACCGCGGTCAGAAGAGGCTCTCTGCGAGCACCACCGAATGAGAATGCGCGATTCAAGATGGAGAAGGAAGAATCAAAATTCGACATCAACAACTCCTCTATGCCACTGCGTTGATCCACGGGAAGGAACGGGAAGAGTAAACAAAAAAAAATATTATTTTACATGCAAGTTTGAATTTATCTTTCCTCCAGCGATAATAACCCTGCAACTCAGCCACCAAACAAATTCTGATAATGCGTTTTTTTTTTATTTCAAAAATAATTCAGTATTCTCCCCATCCCCTTTTTGCGTATTTTGAATTTTTGAATTTCTTTTTTTTTTTTTTTTTTTTTTACTTTTCAGTAAGAAAAAGGTGTTATCTAGCGAACTAAATCAACAGAAGGAGCGAAAATACAAAGCAAAACTTGCATCTTTATTTGTGGATGTCGTTGAACACAGAGGCCCCCGATGAATTTTCAGCGCTGGCTCTGAGACCTAGCTACGACCCTGGTCACACCCCTATGTGTTATAGAAGCATCGATATTTTACATACATCGCTCACTGAAAAAGTGGTTCAGTTTTGTTCTTTCTTGAGGAAGCAAACAGGGAAGACCTGGAAACATTATTTTGTATGCGTGTGTTTTCTAGTTTCACAATTCATTAAAAAACATACACCGTCTTTGCACGATATATTTAATTTAAAAAATGACAGATATTTACATATTTAAAAGATTAAAAACCCATGAGTACTCTCGGGTCGACAATCGACCCGTCTTCAGATAGAGGAGAGCTGTTGCTGCCATTGTGCTCCCATATATATATGTCCGAACATGATGACGTGCCAGGTATGGACTAACGTCGCAAGGGTGTCACTGTTGCCAACATTTCATGGCTAAATCACAATGGCAGCAACAACTCTCTTCCATCTGAAGACGGGTCGATTCTCGACCCGAAAGTACTCATGGGTTTTCAATATGTAAATATTGTCATTTTTTAAATAAAATATATCGGGCAAAGATGGTGTATGCTTTTTAATGTATTGTATATGCACGACATCTTCATTAATGCTAGTTTCACAATTGTTCCTAATAGAGATGAAATTTTAACAAGGGTGAAAGATTTCTACACAAAACTATATGAAAGAGACCAAAATTCCTCCAGTCCTCCCGGCGGAAGTTGCACATGCTATCAAGAACATGAAACGGGGAAGAGCTCCAGAAGAACATGGAATTACAGTAGACATTATACGAAAAGCAAGTGGAGAAATACGAGTAGAAACTACACTAGCCCAAGTTTTCACTAGATGCCCCAATGAAGAAAAAATTCCTGAGGATTTAAACAATGCTACAATGATCCTGCTACATAAAAAAAGGTGACACTGGGCATCTCAGGAACTACAGGCCCATCAGCTTCCTTTCAGTGGTTTATAAAATCTTCACAAATGTTAAAAGACCTTTGACTCTGTGGAAACAGCAGAAGTTACTATGGCTTTGAAATTCTGCGGTATTAAAAATGCATACACTAGCATTATTAATAACATCTATGAAAATGCAAGTGCAAAGGTTCGATTTGAAGATACAGCACCAATAAAAATTGAAAGAGGAGCGAGACAAGGTGACACCATATCTCCCAAGCTCTTTAATGCCACATTGGAAAATGTCTTTCAATCACTGAACTGGGAAAACAAGGGGACAAAGATTAATGGAGATTATTTAGCTCACCTTCGTTTTGCTGATGACGTAATCATTTTTGCAACTACCCGTTAAGAACTGCAGAGTATGATCCAGTAATTGCTGACAAGAGTAAACAAGTGGGATTAAACATGAACTTTCAGGCGACAAAACTGATGTACAATGCTTTTATAAGAATTGAAGATTTTGTGGTTGATGGAAAAAGCTCGAGGTAACCGATACCTACAACATCCTTGGACAGCAGATGTCAAGCACGGGTCACATTGACGAGGAAATTAATCGGCGTATAAAGCTTGCATGGAGAGCTTTTGTGAGAAACAGTACAATTTTCAAGAGTAATGTACCACTATGTCTTGAAAGAAAAGTGTTTAATCAGTGCATCCTTCCAGTTCTTACATATGGAGCAGAGACATCAACCCTAACTGGAAAAGACATGCAAAGACTGCAGACAACTTAAAATAGCATGGAAAGATAAATGCTAGGTGTAACCAGGAAATATAAGAAGAGGATCTCGTGGATAAGGAAAATGACAAGAGTGGAAAACATTACGATCAAAGTAAAATCCCTGAAATGGCAATGGGCTGGACATACTGCCAGAAGGACGGACCACCGAAATTTTAGACTTGATTCCAAGGGACAGGCAAAGACCCAGAAGAAGACCACACGGGAGATGGGTGGATGGAATTCGAAATCATGCAGGAGTTACATGGAAGAAACTGGCTCAAGATAGAAAGTTGTAGAATAAACTTGGGGAGACCTTCATCCAGCAGTGGACTGATAATGGTTGACGACGATGATGATGATGATATATATATATTTACGTCATTGTGTAACAATTTAACTCTAGACAGAGACAATAACTCCCGGAAGAAATAAAAAAATAATACGCCATAAGTTAACATTTTATATACGTGATAAATCACTATACACACGACCCGATTTTGGGACGTGCCCGAACGTCAGCCCGTGAGCGAATCCGATCTGTTAAAGATGGAAAGTGAGCATAGCATGCCACAGGTCCTGGTCAGACAGAGTTAAGATAACAGTTCGTGGGAAACCAGATCCCTGTCAATCATGATTCTAAGCATCCAATGAAATCGCGTTCTCGCAATTACTGAACCTTCGACATGGGAAAGGACCAAAACGAAGAAGAGGAGGAATTAATAAAGGTCCAGCTCCCGATCGCGAGTGGCAACGACCTGCACCTCCGTTAGCCTTGGCATTCCCAGACGAACCACTTGGTCACAGCACCGGAAGTGACGCATAAAATCGCCCTCCCCCTGCTTGTTGAAGCTTACCCTCCTTGCCCGGTCCAAAACACAATGAGCAGCATCATCCGCACACAAATGATGAAGATTAAAGTGTAGGCAGCTTTAATCGACCGTGAAACCAGTGGAACAACATTTAACAAACTTAACCGTACCCGCTAAGACCTGTTCGCACCATCATTCTCTGGATTATGCGAACTTTCACCGATCTGCGAGGCTCCTGTAGTCTATACAGCAATCAGGCATCTAGAACAAACGTCAAGAACTAATGAGATTATGTGAGTGCTTGTGCGCATCCGCAAAACCATTTCACTGAATGATGTACGGCTCTAGAGTGCGTGAGAGGAAACGAGGATTTAGCTGCAGAGGGGGAAGGGGGTTCAACTCATGTATGTAAAATGTATGCACGTACGTATGTATGCCAACATAAATCTGAATCCTCATTTATGAGTAGCGCGGTAGAAATATAGGGCTTTACAAATACTGTGACTCAGTGATAGGTGTGTCTAAACTGCCGAAGTTAGAAATAATTATTTCGGAAGTTCTCCGGCAAAAATGGTTTCTCGAATTTCGATTCGAAACTGAACTCAGTTTTCATTCAGTGTGCACATCAGGGGCGGCGGCGCAGCCAGGGTATTTCGTAGAGGGGAGGACTAGTTTGTCAGATGCTCGATTACAGTCAAAGCAGAGTACAAAACAATAGCGTATTCCTCCTCCTCCTCCTCCTATTATTATTATTATTATTAAAATAAAATTCATTAACTAAAACTGGAAGCGAAAATTAAATCTTTAAGACCTTGAAATATTTTATATTTCATTTTAGGTAACATCATCATCAACCATGATCAATCCACTGCTGGATGAAGGTCTCCCCAAGTCTCTCCCACAACGGTTTATCTTGCTCCAGTCTCCACCATGCCACCACCGCATGCTTTCGGATTTCATCAACCCACCTCCCACGTGGTCTTCTTCTGGTTCTTTTCCTGTCCCTTGGAATCAGGCACGTATCCAGGAATTTCTTTTTTTTGGGGGGGGGGGGTCCGCTTCCGAGCAAAAACTAAGAATAATTTATATATAGCAGATGCAGGTGGCAAGTTGCATTGACCACATGCTATACTAACCTGCAGGATGCATAATGTTCATTTTACTATGCCACATCTCTTGGGGGAGGGAGGAGGTACCCTGAGATTATAGAGACAAATTTTCAAACTGATATAATAGAAATAAAATAATAAATTAGGGTTGCTACTAGGAATAAATGAAAAGACCAAATGCGAAATTTATAGAAATGTATTAAACTGCCAATTTAAATTGCACAGAAACTTACCTTGAAGGTCATTCATAAATAAACCGTTCTATATATCATTAATTTTAATAGACTACATAAAAAAGCTTAAAAGTTCTTTACTGCCTTTATTTAATGTAGGTAGCTGTAGGCCCTGGCATGGGTTCAGGGTAGGGACACGGCGGAGGGAACATGTGCCCCTGCCCAGTTACAGATTTGTTTATCGCTTCCTCTAAAATAATTTTGTGGATAATTACTAAAAAAAAAAAAAAAAAAATCCACATTTTTGTTGTTGTTGGGTAACCTTTGGGAGGAGCCCGGACCCCTGGACCCCCTCCTTGGATACGTGCCTGCTTGGAATCCAGTCTAGAATTTCGGTTGTCCATCGGTGGTTCGTTCTTCTGGCAGCATGTCCAGCCCATTGCCATTTCGGGGTTTTTATTCTGATCATGATGTCTTTCACTCTCTTCATTTTCCTTATCCATGAGCTTGAATAAAACCATTTCAGGGTTTTAATCTGATCATGATGTCTTTCACTCTTGTCATTTTCCTTATCCTCTTCTTATCTCTCATGGTTACACTAAGCATGCATCTCTCCACGCTGCTTTCAGTTGTCTGCAATCTTTGTATGTATATTGTAGTTAAGGCCCACGTCTCTGATCCTCATGTAAGCACTGGAAGGATTCATTGATTAAACACTTTTCTTTTAAGACATAATGGCATATAGCTCTTAAAAAATGTACTGGTTCTTTCAAAAGCTCTCCAACCAAGTTTTATGCGTCAATTAATTTCTTCATCAATGTGACCCTTGCTTGATATCTGCTGTCTAAGGTAAATGTAGGTATCGTTATCACCAGCTTTTCCCCATCAATCGATGAATCTTCATTTCTTGTAAAAGCATTGCACATCAGTTTTGTCTTCTGAAAGTTCATTTTTAATTCCACTTTACTCTTGTCAGCAAGTTCCTGTATCATAATCTGCACCTCTGAAGGGGTAGTTACTAAATTGACTACGTCATTAGCAAAACGAAGGTGAGTTAAAAAATCTCCATTAATCTTTATCTCTTTTCTTTTTAGCAGGTCAATGATTGAAAGACATTTTGCAAAGTGGCATTAAAGAGTTTGGGAGATATGGTGTCACCATGACTCACTCCCTTTCCAATTTTTATTGGTTCTGTGTCATTTTAGATATACTAAACCACATAACACTAAATTTATTTTCATTCCCTTACTTTTCACTCTCTTATGCACTTGTATCTCATAAATCACGACGGCGTACGGTAAAATATTTTTCTTGTGAGAGTATGGTGTAATTTGATTTGGGATTTTCTTTTTTTTTTTTTTTTATTGTTCGGGAGGGTGCACTGAAAATAAAAAAAATATGGAATTGAAAAAGGAATAGCTTCTTTTCGAAAGCAGCACGAATATCCGAGGAAGAACAATTCACACCAACAATATATTGGTCCTGCGCGTGCTCCTAATGTGACTCCTGAGTAGGTAATATGAATGAAATAACCAGAACTTTCAAAGTTGCCATAAGCTTTTGTCTTGTCGGCGTACATATACTGATTGTAAATTAATAAAGCACGGGATCCCCATTGCTCATCCGCTGATGTAAACTGAAACACCCCACAAACAACAACCAATATATACAGCCCTAATTGAATCCTGCAGGAGCTTATCAACTTGTTACCGTGCGAAAGGGGAGGCATCACTTCTGCTTTTATAGAATAGCATTTAAATTTCGCAGCATTCTTTTTATTTTTTCGTTCTTAACATGTCTACTCAAAAGAACTGCGTAAAGGCAACCTAGCAATAAACACCAACATTCGGGAGGGGGCGGGGGTTGGAAAAGGCTGTTTGAAAGAGTACAAACCGTAAACTAGGTATAAATATACACACCGTCGAGTCACAAAATTGTGATCACCAGCTAATATCCAGAGTAACCGCCGTGTGCAGCACAAACAGCAGCTAGACGGGCTGGGAAGGACTCAATAAGGTTCTGGAAGGTGTTCACAGGAATGTGGAGCCATGCTGGCTGCAGTGCATCTGACAGCTGCTGGATGGTGCGTGGTGGAGGATCCATAGAGCGATCAACACGATAAAGGTGATCCCACAGATGCTCAATTGGGTTTAAGTCTGGGGAATTAGGAGATCAGGGAATTATTTTGAAGTCTTCATCGTGCTTTTCCAACCACACTCGGATATTTCTAGCTGTGTGACACGTCGCATTGTCTCGCTGGAATATCCCCTCCGCCCCAGGAAAGACAATTAGCATGTATGGGTTTGCGAGGATAGATTCATAACGAATTCGGCCCATAGTGTCTTCCACAGTTATGAGTGGACCCAGGGAAATGCCACGAAAACATTCCCCAGACCATAACGCTGCCCCCTCCAGCTTGTGTTCTTCCAGCAATGGTTGAAGACTGTTTGTTCTCCGATGTTCCACGGCTCATACGCCAACGACCATCCGTTCGACGAAGCAGAAAACGTGACTCATCGGAGAAGGCAGTCCTTTGCCAATCAGCGAAGGTCCAATACCGACACTGCCGCGAGCAAATGTAAGCCTTTTTGCCTATGCACTTTCGTTAGCATAGGTGCAGTGACCATCCGTCTGCATCTGAGCCCCATACGCAGCAGGGTTCGCGGAACTGTCGTTTTAGACACACTTCCGGTAGCCCCCTGGTTCGTTGGACCGGTGAGTTGTGTGTCGATCGGCCCTCACGCACCTTCGAAGCAGATGTTCACCTCTCACATCAATGGCACGTTGTGCTCCGCAGTTTTCACGTCGCTTATTCGCAATGGTGCCATTTCTCCAATCACGATACACTTTAACCACAGCAGAAGGCGAACAGTTCACAAACTGCGCTGTTTCAGAAATACTGCCACCCTTGGCCCGAAATCCGACAATCATCCATTTTGCAAATCTGATAAACCGGTCCTTTTATCCATGGCAGCAACGAGTGATATGTTTTCAGAATGCCCTCTGCACACCTTACATACCCTCCAAACGAGGACATGTTCCTTCTTTCATTGGCAACACGCTGTTGACGTCAAAAGTTACAATAATGTAACTCGGCTGTGTATGTTGATCTTTTTTTTTTTTTTTTTTTAATTTATATTTGGGTAAATTTTGGGTTGCTCCACTCGGTGTTAAGTTTGATCAGTTTTATGAAGGAAGATGGCGAAAAATAGTGCTCCTGGAGGCGGGGGAAGGGCTCAAAACCTGTGAGTACCCCCGGTGGCGGCACCCCTGAGCCGAAGGGATGCTCTTTCTACTGATTTTCAAGAGCCGTTGTTAAATGTAATTTTAGTAGCATTCGTCCTTTCACTTGTCTTTCTTGGATTTCCAACTGATTTCCTTTTCAGGATATTTACTACATTTCAACCTGGTCCAAAGACTAGCGAATGGGATTTCATTTAGATATTAGTTTCCGATTTTAGGGTAAAATCATTTATGAACTTTAAGTATCGGATCAGGTTTTCACGCGCAAGTCTAGAAATGTTCATTTGTCTTGTGGACTTCTTATCGTTTCACAAAACAGCGAGTCTCTCTAACAGAAAAACTGTTTGTGAATTTGTAAAATAGTAGTTAAATACTGAAACATGTACAACTATTATTTTAACTGTTCAAATTCAACATGGCGTAAATGTGACAAGGATGGTAAGTCAGATAATATCCGAAAACTTGAAAATTTTCATCGTCCTGGAGCGGGACTCGAACCCGCGTCTCCCAGAAAACGCCTAGGTATGCTAACCACTACACCACCCAGAACGACCAAGTTTCAAGTTTCCGATCAATTTGAATTTAACCATCACAGGATTCGCTAGTCGAAGCAACCGTCCTGGAGCGGGTTCGAGTCCCGCTCCAGGACGATGAAAATTTTCAAGTTTTCGGATATTATCTGACTTACCATCCTTGTCACATTGACGCCAAAAATCGCATTGTCATCTTCAAAATTTGTATTCAACATTGTATTTCACTGTTGCTTTAAATCGTCATTTAACCTAAAGGTTGTTTTGTCGGATGAGTCTCATTCTTTTGTAAGAGCTGGAAGCTTAGTTAGGCATATAAATTCACCACAAGTGACGAAAGCCTAGAATTCAGAGACAAACAAGGTTACTTGCGAGTCCAAATTGTTTATTAATCAGGGTTTCAGCACCTCATTCCTTCAAATATTCACCATGTAGTAACTAAAGCATCGAATATAAACTCTTATATGACAATCTTTCGTATCACATAGATATTGCTGGTTTAAATTAGCTCTCTACAGCAGTGCGATAACGAGAACTCTCCCTCAGTTTATCGAACTTCATACAATAAGTATTCTTGCACGGTAACGAATAGCTCGCAGTCGCTGCTTTATCATCGCCTAAGCAAAATAGACCCCAGTGTATGGCCTAAACAGGAGAACACACCAAACATTGCACACACAAGCTCTTATCACTCGAGTCTTACTAAGTAGTTGCCCTTTGACCTTCAGTCAGATTGTTGCCAACGTTAAATTCATCGAAAGAGGAACTGTAGCGTTAAGTGAGGAAAATATTTAGCGAGAAGAAACCAAATTTACATAAGAAGGCCGGAACTCAAAAAGAAGGTTAAGTTAAAGATATGCGTCACAAGTTATTAACATGAAAAGAAAACTTACACATAAAATACTTGTGAAGGTTTAATAGCATTAAAACAGTTTAAATATCTGAGATTAACTTTAAAAAACGGACGGGGTGTGCGATTAATCAGTGGCAGAACGGAAGAGAGCAGGATGGAATAAATGGAATGAGGTGTCGGCAGTAATTTGCTTCAAGAAATCCTAAATAGAAATGAAACCAAAAGATGCAAAGCATCGTTTCAAAACCAGTTCTTTTATACTGATCGGAAACACGGGATACCAAGAAAAATGAACAACTAGAGAGAACGGAATGAGGATGCTTACAAGAATGTAAGGGGAATGGAAATAGCGTAGAAGAAACAAAAGGAAGGAGCTTACAATTAGTGAAAAATCAAGACATAGGGAAAGAACATGTGCTCTGAATAGAGGAAGAAAACTCAGTTCGAAAAGTAATAGACGTGACAAAAAATGTGAGATTAGGAAGACCAAGAAAAGATGGGGGGAAAGTGGTGGACGTACAAAAAATCAACTCAAAAAGGGATGGTGCACAGGGCAGAAAAAATCCTGTTCCAGCGACACCCCTTAGGACTCATTGGGATTAAAACTACAGAAAAGGAGAAGAACAGTGCATTTATTAACTCGTTAAAAATTTTTTGTCTTCTATTCAAGAAACAGTCCGAGAATTTTTGCCAGTTTAACTCAGTGCTCAAAGTGACTGAGGTACGAATACACTGAAGTGCCAGAAAAACTGTTACACCAGTCGAATACTTGATAAGTTCCCCACGGGAGCACAGGACTGCAGAAATATGATGGGGCATGGACTCCGCTAGCTTCTGGAAATATGCTGTAGGTAATGCACACCATACTTCCTGCAGAGCGTTCCACAATTCGGGTGTATTTTGAGGTCTCGGATTCCTGTGCTCGATATCGCGTTGCATATCATCCCAAATGTGTTCTATCACGTTCAGATCTGGGGACTTGGGAGGGAATGGCAACACCCAAAACTCAGATGAATGCTCCTCTAACCATAATGTGGTGTCCCGACACTTGTGTGGAGGTGCATTGTCTGATGGAACAGGCCCAATCCATCAGCATGAATGCAGGACATGAACGGGTGTATCTCGTCAGAAAGGATGCGCACATGGCGATGGCGGGTCACAGACGTTTGGAGACGTACCAGGGGTCCCAGTGAAGTCCAGCTAAACACACCCCATACCATTACGGACCCCCCACCAGCCAGTTGTTGACAGGCGGGATCCATGGCTTCATGGGGTTTGCGCCACACACGAATCCTTTCATCTGCCCGATACAGTTGGAAACGCGACTCGTCAGTCCAGGCTACTTGTTTCCAGTCATCAAGTGTCCAGTGGCGGTGTCGCCGTGCCCAAGCGAGGCGCAAAGTTCTGTGTCGTGCACCCATCAAGGGGACTCGAGTTGGATGTCGGCTCCCAAAGCCCATATCGTGCAGGGTACTTTGCACAGTCCGGACGCTGTTGTTTGTTGAGGCTCTAGCATTGAATTCCAATGATATCTGCGAGAGTGTTGCACGCCTATCGCGTGAAACGATTCTTGACAGGCCGCCCCGGTGGCGCAGTGGTCTAAGCGTTGGCCTCTGATCATTCGTCCGAAAGTGGTCCGGGTTCGAATCCCGTTGAGGCATGGATGTTTGTTTGTCTTACGGCACTGGCTCTCTCCCTTCCCTGGAACCAGCGACCCTAAATTAGGGACGGGCGACTGCTTATAGCACATTGAGTTGCTCACCGTGGTCGTTAAACCTCCAATCAAAAAAAAAAAAAAAAAAAAAATTCTTGACAGCCGACGATGGTCACGTTCACCCAATATCTTTTTAGGGCCACACTGGTATCGTAGGTTGGAGGTTTCGCCGGAATTCTTGTAGTCACGGTACACCCTTGCAATGGTCGTCCGTGAAAATCCGAACTTCATTATGGCCCACCTCACGAACGCCAACTATGACACTGCGTTGAAAATCGCTTAAATCGTTATTACTTGTAATTCTCATGCCGAAAACAGCTCTGACAGATGGCAAGGATGTCTATCGCTTTATATTATACGTACTGGCGGACGCAACCGAGTACACGCATAGGTGACATTGCTATGTATTTTGTATAAGCTCGTCTGTACCAGTTTTTCTGGCACTTCAGTGTACAGTTTCTTTAAGAGCGCATCAATTAATAATAATAATAGTAGTAATTGTAGTAGTACTGCAGTAGTGTTCCAGTATAGTAAGTAAGTAGTATTAATATAGTATTAATCTCTCATTTTCACGAATTACTTTTTTCTACATATTAGCCAAACCTTAATTAATTACACTTGACCTCCCTTGAAAAATTTCCTGCAGGCGCCCATGTTCGGACCATCTCTGATAGGTACAAACTACTGCATAGCGTGAGCAGCCTACCAGCGTATGTCATTGTCTCTCGTTTCCAGCTAACCAGGTAGGTAATATCATAAGCGGAGATCTAACACGGCACTTGTCTCGTTCACGATATCGTCCATTGGCAGCACACTCGTCGTCAGCGTTAGCATCGCCGTCGTTGCCTCCATTGTCGTCAACGTCAGCCGTTGTAGTTGCGGCACTGGTCGTTGCTCGGCGTGTTCCAGCTGGCGTGTACCAAGCTGAGAAATCGGCTTGGCAAACGTCGTTCATGCCGCCTCGCAATTCATACTTCTGTAGATAGGGTGAGTCGAAAGTTTTGCAATATTTGCATAAACGCTTGTGCTGAGTCGGGTATGTCACGTTTTTAAACTAGTTCAAGTCGCGCACTGCAGTCAGTCGAAAGGGATATAAAGTGACAGTCGTTGCTGTGAACAGCATTGCATGTCGTCGTTCTGTCTGTGGTTGGGACGCCTAGAAGATGAACAGCCACAACCGGCTAATTAGGGAACTTTTGCTTTACGGGTTTGAACTCGGCCATGGCACTGCTCAAGCAACACGACAAATTTGTCATGCGAAAGGAGAAGGTTCCGTGGAATACAGCACCACAACCAGATGGTTCAAGAAATTTCGCACAGGTGACAGAAACCTAGACGATCAGCCAAGGTCAGGTAGACCGCGAACCGCGGATTCGGAGGATGTGCGCCAGGCCGTATATGCAAATCCAACAACAAGCACTCGGAGATAATCAGGCGAGCTAGGCATATCGCAAACCACCGTAGTTCGTCACCTTCAGGACCTCGGCAAGGTCTACAGGAGCTGTATCATTGTCTCTCACGAACTGACGCCAGCTGAAACAAACTGCCGGGTGGAAGTGCACAAGAAACTCCTAGAAAATCAGCGCTATTTACGTTTTATCAAAAAAAAAATTGTTACGTGCGATGAAGAGTGGGTCAATTTCTGTAATCCTAACACACAACGGCAGTAGTTGAGCCCAGCCGCCCAGGTGGCGCAGTGGTATAAGCAATGGACTCTGACCATTTGTCCGAGGTTCGAATCCCGGTGAGGCATGGTTGTTGTGCTTGTATTACGGCACTGGGTCTTTCCTTTCTCTCGAACCAGTAACCTTAAATTAGGGACGGGTGACTGCTTATAGCCCATTGAGTTGCTCACAGTGCTCGTTAAACCTCTAACCAAAAAAAAAAAAAAAAAAAAAATTAGTTAATCCCGGGCCAGCTTTCTGAACCTGTTGCCAAACGTGGGCGCGTCGAGCACAAGGTCATGCTTTGCGTCTGGTGGAATTTCGAGGGGATAATCTATTACGAATTTGCTCCAGACGGTCGGCCCATCAACGCCAACCTCTACTCTGAACAACTGGAGCGGGTGTATGCTGTTTTGTAGAAGTACCCGGGACTGGTAAACAGAAATCGTTCTCTCCTACAGCAGGACAACGCTCGGCCTCATACCCCTCGAACTCGGGTAAAAGTCCAGGAACTTGAGGGCGTCGAACTGATGCCACACCCTGCATATAGTCCGGACTTTGCGCCGTAGGATTATTACTTGTTCCGGTACATAGCCCACTTCCTTCGCGGGCGGCACTTCAACAAGCAGGAGGAGGTGGCAGCTGGGGTGAAGGAGTTCTTCGCCTCGAAGGACTATAACTGGTAACGCCGCGGAATCGAAGAACTGACAGGCAGATGGCTAAAGACGGTGCAACACGATGGCCTATACTTTAAATGCTAGTCAGCTTTCGTCGTAAAGGTACGTATGAAGACATAAAGTGATCCAAATATTGCAAAACTTTCGACTCACCCTCTGTAGAATCGAAGAACTGGCTGATAGATCGCTAAAGACGGTGCAACACGATGGCCTATACTTTGAATGCTAATCAGCTTTCGTCGTAAAGGTACGTATGAAGATATAAAGTGATCCAAATACTGCAGAACTTTCGACTCACCCTCTGTAGAATCGAAGAACTGGCAGACAGATGGCTAAAGACGGTGCAACACGATGACTTATACTTTAAATGCTAGTCAGCTTTCGTCGTAAAGGTACGTATGAAGATATAAAGTGATCCAAATATTGCAAAACTTTCGAATCACCCTCTGTAGAATCGAAGAACTGGCTGACAGATCGCTAAAGACGGTGCAACAGGATGGCCTATACTTTGAATGCTAATCAGCTTTCGTCGTAAAGGTACGTATGAAGATATAAAGTGATCCAAATACTGCAGAACTTTCGACTCACCCTCTGTAGAATCGAAGAACTGGCAGACAGATGACTAAAGACGGTGCAACACGATGACTTATACTTTAAATGCTAGTCAGCTTTCGTCGTAAAGGTACGTATGAAGATATAAAGTGATCCAAATATTGCAAAACTTTCGAATCACCCTCTGTAGAATCGAAGAACTGGCTGACAGATCGCTAAAGACGGTGCAACAGGATGGCCTATACTTTGAATGCTAATCAGCTTTCGTCGTAAAGGTACGTATGAAGGTATAAAGTGATCCAAATACTGCAGAACTTTCGACTCACCCTCTGTATAAGATTTGTCGTCCACACATAGGTGGAGTCTTCGGCAATCGCTTCGTGGTTCATATGCTTGATTGATTTGCGGGATTTAGTTCGCTCGTGGGGCCACATCGTCGAGACAAAGACAACTTCACGACTTGCTTCAGACGTTGGTTTGTGCACTAGGTACTAAGCCACTTTCTGAGCACTCATCTCCACACTGTTCAACATCTTGATGCTTATTTTCTTAAGAAGCGCGGTGTAATCGTGATCCGGGTTCTAGCTCTGCAACAGGGCCAGTTGGCGGTGAAGATTCTATATGCCACGATTGGTTTTGTTTATATACTCGACAACATGCGCTGCGCAAGAGTACTCTTTTAATATGAATTGCAAACCCATGTTCGAGTTCAACACGCTAGCGGATTAAAATAATTAGTCCAGAGCTGTGTCATTCCTCGTTTTATTGGGCTGTCGCAAAAGTCATGACGTATTTTGGCACCTGATGGCGGTTGGGCTGTTTTGGAAGTACTGGAGGCATGCGCAGCTCTGTTATCGCTATGGTATTCGACAGGTGCCAGTTTTAGCTGCAGTTTAAAAGGAATAGTGAGCGATTTGGTTAATTTGTGGAGATTTGACATCAAGTTGAAGATGGGAGACCAAATTGTGCATTTTCGCCATATTTTACTGTTTTACTTCCGTAAAGGGAAGAACGCGCGTCAAGCTTGTGAAAAGTTGCGTAAAGTGTACGGTGATAATGCTCTACAAGAACGTCAGTGCCAGCGGTGGTTCGCAAAATTCCGTGCTGGTGATTTTGACCTCAACGATGCTCCTCGGTCCGGGTGGCCCACCGAGGATGATGACGACCAAATCAAGGCATTGATCGAGTCAAACCCACGTTACTCGACACGAAAGATTGCAGACACATAGCACATCCATCATTCAAGCTTTCACGACCACCTGAAGAAGATGGGATACGTAAGCAAGCTCGATGTGTGGGTTCCTCTTGAACTCAAAGAAGCTCAATTGACGGCGCGTATAAACATCTGCGATATGCTCGTCAAACGTGAGGAAAACGATCCTTTTTTGAAGGGACTGATAACTGGTGACGATTGTGTACAACGATGTGCTGCGCAAACGGTCTTGGTCCCGACGTGCTACTTCGCCTCAAACGACATCCAAAGCAGACATTCATCAGCGAAAGGTTATTGTCTCAGTGTGGTGGGATTTTAAAGGTGTCGTATTTTTCGAGCTCCTACCACGGAACCAAACAATCAATTCGAATGTGTACTATCGGCAATTAGACAGTTTGAACGAATCCATCATCCAGAAACGTCCAGAGTTCGTTCATCGTAAAGGTGTTGTGTTCCATCACGACAACGCGAGACCATACACAAGTTTGATCACCCGCCAAAAATTATTGGAGCTTGGGTGGGATGTGTTGCCACACCCAGCATACTCGCCTGACCTTTCGCCGTCAGAATTCCACTTGTTTCGCTCGTGGTATAACGTTCAATTCAGATGAGACAGGTCCTTCTGTGAACGAGGCATTCTGCAGCTCACTGAAAGATAACAAAAGGTTATCGAACAATACGGGCATTATATCATTGATTGATCTTTTTTTATTTCTAATAATAAATGACCTTTGCAAAACATGGCTAAAATACGTCATGACTTTTCCGACAACCCAATAACATAACAGACAACCGGTTGATCGATGCCCGCACACAGTCTAAGTAGCATTGTAAGGTCACTTTGCTGTCAACCAAGAATTCCTCCAACGTATCGTAAGATTTACGCTCTAGTAGCTCCCGGAGTTTCCGCGCGTGTTTAACTAACTTTTAACGGCGGCCCATCGCCTTTTGTGATAGACAATAGAATTCTTGCCTTATCCATTGGGCAGTACGAAATGTTAAATAGACAGCGCTTGTCGCTTTTCATGTAACACGTGAATGTGTGTTTGTCGTTCACGTGTTAAAACCGTAGGTTGAAGAAGCGTATATGCTCCAACTTTGTCCGTCTGTTTGTCCGCACGATAACTCACGTAAAAATGGTTCGATTTTGATGAAATTTTAGTATGTGGTAGGGGACCATTTGGGAACGAACCCTATTGAAAATGGGCGAAATGGGGTCAAAGGTTATGACATAGTTGTGGGATCCATTCCATTGTGCTTATGCGTCATAACTTGCATAAAAATGGTTCGATTTCGATGAAATTTTAGTATGTGGTAGGGGACCACCTGAGGACGAACCCTGTTGAAAATGGGCGAAATGGGGTCAACGGTCAGGACATAGGAGCGGGATCCATTGCATTGCACTTGTGCGTCACAACTTATGTAGAACAGCTTCGATTGCGACAAAATTTTATCATGTTATTTCGGAATTATGCTGAGACGGTCATGTTGAATATCACCGAAACGGGGTCAAAGGTCAGGACACGGCAGCGAGATTTATTCCACAGCCATTATCCTCATAACTTGATTTAAAATGCTTCTATTGCGACAAAACTTTAGTATGTTGTTCCGGGGGTATACTGAACCGGTTTTGTTGAATATCATCGAAATGGGGTCAAAGGTCAGGGCACAGGAGCGAGATTTATTCCACAGCCATTATCCTCATAACTTAAGTAATAACTTGAGTAATGATTTCTGGTATTTTGGAAAGCGTATCATAATCAATGCATTGCATGATTTTACTAACTTGTTTCAATTCACACGACTAGTGTACTGTGTTAACATTAATTACATACCAAAACCAATGTTCAATCGCCTTTAGTTCAGAAGTATTGAAAACGAAAACAAAAGTACACTCGCCGCGCAGAGCACAAAAATGACCATCCACTTCGGCGCGCTTTCACGAATTGCCATTGATTCGCCGGCCCCACCACTTATAATTGTCGCTAAACGTCATCTATGCGCCATCAAACGACACTAGCGCCGTTGCCACTCCCTCGATAACTCTGAAGTTATTGCGAGTTGAAATCAGTCACGCAATTATGTCTCGTCCACTGCTAATCTGTACCATAATATAAGACGTAGTTCTATGTCAAAAAAAAAAAAAAAAAGTCTGAAGTGGAGGAATGTTTATACTCATTGCTGCAAAACTAAAATTTGTGTTCAATCTATTACTCGCAATTCTTCATTCTATGGAGAAGATTATTAATTTAGATATTCAATTTGAGCTCTTCAAATTGAATATATCAAATTAATAATTAGTAATACAATGAAAATTACAGGCATCTTTAGTGGGATGAACAGGCGCTTGGGCAAGATGTGAGCATGCGCTGTGGGTAGCTTTATTTCTATCCTTATAAGGATTAAACTGCCGCCCCGGTGGCGCAGTGGTCTAAGCGATGGCTTCTGATCATTTGTACGAAAGGGGTCCGGGTATCTCCCTTATCTGCAACCAGTAACCCTAAATTAGGGACGAGCGACTGCTTACAGCCCATTGAGTTGATCACGGTGGTCGTTGAACCTCCGAAAAAAAAAAAAGCATTGAACTTAAAGCTCATGTGTACACCACACCTCGTAAGGCGCTCGTAACTCAGGGGCAAAATAATAACAATTATAATAATAATTCATTTCTGCAGTTCCCACTGCTAAAATTAGTGTCGGTATGCAAACGAGTGTAAAAAGTGCCGGTATGAATTACTAGGAAAAAAGAACTGCCAGTGTGAAATATTAGGAAAAAGGAAATGCCGGTAGGCCATATCGGCCAGGCGCGGGCTGGGCCGCCATAATCTGGGCCGGTAGGCCTGATTCTAACTCAAGGAAGAAAAAAAGTAAATTTATACTGTACTTGCATTTCATTGTTCTTGTAAAAAGAAAAGCAAGTAATACTAAACGACCAAAGTTTCTCTACCACTTTGATGTGTTCGGAAAAAACAAAACAAAAAAAACTTACGTAGCAAATGTTCTGTTGAGCCAAACCCTGTTTTGGCACACCCCGTTCTCGAATTCCTCTACATCAGGCTACTTTTGGAAATTGCAGCTGAATAATCAATACAACCCAAACAAATATGGTATCAATAGTCTTCGATAGAAACTGGAAATTCATTGTCTTCGGTAATGCATTGAGGTTCACCTGCGGTAAAATTTTTGAGTTACTGCTTTTTATATATGTATATATGCTTTCTCTTTTTCTGTTTTCTACGAGATCTGTATCTGATTTACTACTTTTTGGACCTTCCAGTTGCAATTCTTGAGCTACAGTTCTGGAAAGTCTGTTTCAGCTACAGACTGTTTCCATTTGAAAGTAAGTAAGTAAAAATTCATTTTCGCATTCCTTGATTTCTCTCACTTTATAAATTTGCACTGAAATTCTTGAAATTTCTGGACATTTTCAATTCTCTCAAGATATTTTTTTGTATTTATTTTATTAATGGTAGGTAAGTATGAAAAAGAAATTAATTTTTGCATATTTGGATTTCCGACCTAAGAGCGAAAAAATAATTGCAAATTCTGAATTCAATTATCGCAATAAAATTCACATAATAAAGGATCTATGGACCTATTGGCTCTCTCAGAGAATGTCTGTTGCTTCTCAGCAACGGAAGTAATTCTTTTCTTACCCTAAATTTCACTTGAGAAAATGGATAAAATGTAGTTGAATGTTATTGTCTCAATAGAAAAAGCCTCAGTGATTTGTAGATATTGAAAATATGTTTAAACAGTAAACGGTAATGCTGACTGACATAAGTTTTTTTCTTTTTCTTTTTTTATTGGGGGAGTACCTTTATAATTTTCAATTTTCCCCAAAAGAGGGCCGCTCAAAATCAAATTCCAGAGCCGTTTAGGAAGCGCCAGTCCGCCACTGATATCCGCCCATTTCGAGCACTGATTTTAAAACATAATGATAAATGCTCTTGAAAATTGTCCTGTTTCTTCCAAATGCTCCCCAATCAAGTTTTTCACGCCAGTTAATTTCTTCTTCGATGTGACCCCTGTTGTTGCCCGAGGTAAATACAGACATTGCTTACTACTAGATTTGTTCCATCAATTGCAAAATCTTCAGTTTTTGTAAAAGTATCGTACATCAATTTTGTTTTCTGTAAGTCCATTTTTAAGCTCACTTCTTTATTTTTGTCATCCGTAGCTCCGAGGATTTCATTGCAAAAATGACTGTCACCAACAAAACGAGGGTGCAGAATAATGCGTAATGAAATGAATCAACTAAAAGTATGAACAGAATTGGAACTACATGTACCAGATTCTAGTAATAATCTCGGGGGTAGCTTTTGAAGCCGGGTGATTTTTCCCTTCAAAATGGCCTACCAGGAAAACGAAATCCTGCAAACTATTTTAATCCGGTTATCTCGTTCGAATCTTAATTACAAACTTCCTGTGGTTTCACTTCTAGGCTGTCCTGATGACACTCTTTCTCATGATTGCATCTTCACCATCAGCATGATAAGAAGGGGAGAAAATAACTTCCTTTAGGCGGCGGTGTGACGCAATTCATGTTTAACAACGGAGTTTTGACCTTTGTGGTTTTCTTCTTCATGCTGATTTCCTATTTCCTTCCGTAACTTAATTATTGTTTTGATTGCTGCTCATATCTCTTTTTTTCAAGCCACTGGGTAAAGAGACAAAAAAAAAAAAAAAAAAATAGGGAAAGAGAAAAGAAAGACGCATGGTATAGTTGCAAAGAGGGGCGTATATATAATTTTTTTTCGGGGAAAGCCGACGAAAAATGGAATTTTTTGAAATCCATCAGAAGAAAATTAAAGTTAATGAAAATAGAAGAAAAAATTAAAGCATTTTTATTAAATTAAGGCATTTTTTTTAGTGTAAGTTGCATTTTAACCAAAAACTTAAAACAGTGAAACACTTCAAATTTTGAAGATGTGAATCTGTTTTTTGGTGTAAATATGACAAGGATGTAAGTCAGATAATATCCAAAAACTCGAAAATGTCATCGTACTGCAGCGGGAATCAAAGCCGCGTCTTGTGGATAGCGGCCGAGTATGCTACCCACTACACCACCCAGAAAGACCAAGTTTCAAGTTTCCGATTAATTTGAATATAACCATTGCAGGATTCGCTAGTCGAAGCAATCGACATTCATGTTCAGCGAATCTAGAGGTTAAAAACTCTATCCTGTGACTGCCCGAAGGAGCAGATAAGTCATGAATGAATGATAATCATGAATGGAATACGGGATTACACCATGATTCCATTCATGATTATCATTCATCATGATTATCATCCGGATTACATTCATGATTATCGTTCATCATGATTATCATCCGGATTACATTCATGATTATCGTTCATCATGATTATTATCCGGATTCCATTCATGATTATCATTCATCAATGAAACACTATCGGAAGGCCAAGCCTCCTTTAAATACGCCCCTTTTTGCAAAACAGAAAATACTGAACTAATTTTCTAAATTTCTTCTGACATTCTGTGCTTACCTCCTAACGACGTTTGCGCTCACGAGCGCAAGCACTCGAATGCTTACAGAAATGTATACAAAACTCCAATTCCTATTCTGTCGTTCTTCGGAACAGTTTCCGTTTTGAAACGCTTTCGACGAATTCATTACTCTGTAACGACCTCTCATATCTCAGAAAAATCTTTCATTTACTTCAAATTAGCAACCCATATGTCATTGGCTCAACAGCTACGTTTTCTCAGCTCTGTAAAACGTTTCATAATAAGGATTTAATGTGTGTGTGTGTGTGTGTGTGTGTGTGTGTGTGTGTGTGTGTGTGCAAATGATCAGTCATTGGGAAACCATACCAGACACTTCAAAATTTGGCAGACTACTTTTCATTGTGTGAATGATACATTTAATTTAGCCTTCCTTTTGAGTTTATGTATTCTCATGTAAATTTCGTTTCTCCTCGTTAAATATTTTCTCACTTAACGTCACATTATTTCTTTCGACGAGATTTTTAAGTTGGCAGCTTGATAGTGGGTAAAAGTGCAGTCAACGATAAATAAAAAGATGTGTAAAGTTGGTAGTTAAACAGAGAGCGATGTACTGAGAGTTATGTGAGCATGAGCTATTTTCCAAATCAGCTGAGAGCTATGTATACCGAGTACGATATATAAAGTTCAGATTACGTTATGCTATGCGTTAACTTAAACTTGGGATCTAGTGAGAGTCATCTCATTTTAAACATGTCCGTTCTCTCTGCAACAAAACGTTGTGTTAGTTACTCTTTTTTAAAATGTTTTTGAAGAAGCTAATGTGGTTCTTTAAACTAGACCATCCTAGCAAAGTAGGGAGTCAGGATTCCTTTGTGTTAAACTTATAAAATATACGGTTTAATGATAGTTCCACAAATAATTAATTTGGCGACATGCGTATCGTCCTTTCAGTGAACGTACGAATTTACGCTGATCTCTCCGTCTCCGTCCGTAAGTAACCCTACGGACGGAGGCTGTTCCCTGGCGTAAGTTGAGCTTGTCCTCCAACCAATTCTCTCCCCCAGAAAAAACATGCCTCACTGGTTCATAAGCGCAAACGTCTAGGCTTCAAGACGCTTCTCCAGCGCTTTCGACCCCAATGACGTCTGAAACGTAAAAAAAGGTTCCCTGTTCATAACAACAATGATTTTGTACACTTCTGAAGCCCCAAGAGCATTTAGTCTCTTAGCTGTGTTAAGAAGTTCATCCTTTCTGGCCTTGCTGGATTGAAAATTGCCACTAAGACCGTTTCCTCGATTCACCCACACTGAGCGAAAAACATCTGCCATCGGCATCAATATAATACATTGGAAAAGACACATTAGCGTATTTCTGTTCTCCTTGTGAACTTAACATTGTTCACCAGGTTTATCATTGCGGATAATCTTGTATTTTTCGACGCCAATTTAGCTCAAATAATGCTTGTCTCAATGACGCTGCTGAAAATGGCACAAACAAAGAAATATTACGTGTAAACGTAAATATTAAAACATATTTACAATAATTAGACCCGAATGGGGTTGGAGAATCTTATTGTTCATTCGTATTTTATTAAGAAATAGTAGTTTGAAGTATATTCATCTTGTTGTTACAAACAACGTATTATTGATGTGTTGAATACCTGACGTAGGTGGAAATAGAATAAAAGGACATTGAACTTGAAAAATATTGAATGCTGTGATTTTTACATTCTAGACCATATTGACTTTGAAGTATCTATTACATTGTGTAATTAAGTTTTGAGCTTCAGCTTTTACATAACAATACGTATTAGAATATAAGCATTCTTCAAAAATCTTAATTCCTCCAATGTCCTTAAACTTTAAAGTTCTGCAGTTATCAAACCCGTATTGTTCTGTAATTGTCGTCCGAGTTGCATTAGCAAGTTTCAAGCCGAAATTCTAAAAGGAGAGCTTTCTAGAAACAAAAATATTTACCGTGCTATCTTCTGCGGAAGCCAGGAAGTTTGGAAGAGCGAGCTGATAACACATGTCTAACCTTCAACGTGTGTGCGTGCGCTACTATTAGCGCTTGAAAATGTTCCTGCCACGTGTGCATCGCGAGACGCAAAACAACTTCCCTTACTTGAGCATTGTTATTCCATCGGTGGCCGGAATTTTTCCTAGCCAATAATATGCGAAGAATGCACTACTTAACTACCGGTCTCGAGTTGAGCAAATAATGTTACCTACGGCTCAAAAATAATTACACTGTGGGAGTAGATGGGAATTTAGATATGAATTTAGGTGACATATTTGTTTAAAACTGGAGGCCGATTACGTAAAAATTTAAAGTTTCTGAAGATCGCATGGGCGCCAAGAGATTGAACAAAGATTTCAGATTATCCGTTTCATGGGAGAAGGAAGAAAACAAAGGATTTAAATCGCGTGTAAAGTGTTTCTGATTACTGGAAAATATATTTATTACAGTGGCGTATATTCGGGACTAGCTGCGAAGCACAGAGAATGCACAAATAAAAGTCAATTAAATGTACACAAATAGAATTCAATTATCGACGATATTAAGATATATCGATGCTTTCGCTGCGAAAAAAAAAAAAAAAAAAAAAAAAAAAAGCGCACGGACTCGCTTCTTTGACTCAGTCTAGCGAGCTAAGCCAACGGCATAACGCAAGCAGCTATTCCTGTCTTCGTTGTTCTGATTCGAAGACCTTCGATACGTTCGCTTTCTAGCGTTTCCATGACAACATGAATGAACGTATGGAGAGTAAGGAACCGTTGCGAAAAGCAACGGTTCGCTCAGAAAAGAGGAGACTTAGACTACCTCATTCACACGCATTCTCTCGCCTGTAAGAGCACGTGATATTATATCTTAAATACGGGGCTTTGTTGGATTCGAACTGTTTTGATAAATTTCGTGAAAGCTTTCCTGAACATCTAGCGTCAGAACTTAAAGAACTCTATGCTTCAAATTTTGATACAGCTCGACTGAAAAATGAACTGAAGGTGTTTTATTCCTTTGACGAATACAAAAACAAATCAGTAAGAGACATTACTTATTACATAAATTTGAATAACTTGTACATAATGCTTAGTGAGGAGTACAAATTAGCAGACCTAATATCAAAGTTTCCATCGACAACTGCAACTGCCGAAAGAAGCTTCTATGCATTAAAAAGAATCAAAATATATCTTAGAGCCACACAAGGACATGTACATTCGAGCAACTTGGTTGTTTTGTCAATAGAAAAAAACATTCTTTCTAAATATGAAAAAGTACTTGGAAGAAACTTTTTATGAAAACGTAACACTTGTGACGTACCTGCCCAGCAGGACGTACACGACATAAAGGCAGATAGCAGTCAGAACGAACGTCCGCGTAGCTCAATTGGTAGAGTGACTTATTCCGGAATGAGAGGATCCGGGTTTGAGCCCCGGCGTGGACAAAAATGACGGAGAAATTTACTTCGTTATAATGGCGCCCAAACTTCCCAGATGACCTGGCCGTTCAAAATCTCGCAATGGTGTGATGTTATTTCCACACCGCGAGAGAGGAAAAATCAGAGAATCCTTTCTCCAGCGCTTCGCAAATTAAAAAAAAATTATCTGGGAGTTCTCAAGTGCACGTTCTACAGCGGATGGCTGCCTGCGACGATTCATGGTCACGGCTGACCCGTGGGCCGTGCCCCCGGCCCTCTTTCGGAGGGGGGGGAGATGTGACGTACCTGCTCAGCAGGACGCACACGACATAAAGGTAGATAGCAGTCAGAACGAACGTCCGCGTAGCTCAATTGGTAGAGTGACTTATTCCGGAATGAGGGGATCCGGGTTCGAGGCCCGGCGTGGACAAAAATGACGGAGAAATTTACTTCGTTATACACTCAAGTTCACACAAAAGGAAGGAATAATGGAGTTCATGCACAAATAAAGTATTCAAATCATAATCCTCATAATTATTTGGTGTCATGTTAGCAATAGTGTGTACCTAAAATAAGTTACTTCTGTTAATTAAAAATTAAGCTTCGCATTTTTTTAAAAAACGGTAGTGTGTGTGTGTGTGGAGGGGGGAGGGGGGGGGGTCAGATAGCCCAGGTCTCGGACCCAAGATACGCCGCTGACTTATTAATACTGCAAGCGAGGAGTAGTGCATTCAGGACTTCGTTTGCATCCGAGTAACATTTCGCGTCAGACATGCATTTTTCTCTGATCAGCCTCTAAATTTAACTGCCTATTATTTTCTTCTGCGCTTTCGCGAATATGGGTCTATTTTATGGTCTTCTAAGCAACACGTTCTTTAATTGGCCCGCTTTGCGTGGGATAGGGTTTCAGTTCGCACCCGTCGGAGAAAGCTTTTCGGACAATGACTACTTACCATTAAAGACGTAAGTGACCATCAACTTATCTATATCTTCTTGTTCGGCGCTTTGGTGACAGCTTCTGTAGACTGAGTACCAAACGAAAGCTTGCCATTTACTTGCGTTGGTAAATGGCACGAACACGCTCCTCTTGTTCATCAGATGCACGTGGTCTCTCTGGACTTTTTACCATTACACAAACATCCTGTTGTTACAAATTTCTTGTGCCAGTCGTAGATGGACTGCCTATTCGGCGGTGATTTCTTGAAACATGATCTAAACTAAGGACTTCTCCACAGCAATATAAACAACACTTGCCGTTTTTACACGATATTATAAAAGTCGATGATGGTGACTTTAAAACTTTAATCAAAAGGCTGAAATACATTAGCACTTTCGGGTCTACTATAGACCCATCTTCAGATTTGAAATAATCGAACTCAGGTTACAAATTGTTATATATCAAGAACCATGCCAGATTGCAACTTAAAATTTGAGAAACAAAACATATATGTGACGTAGTCAATCATAAAACCTGTGCACGAGAGTCAACGTCTTGTGGGACATTTGTTCAAAATACGGTTCTTCCAAACTCGCGGAATGTAATTAGGGAAATCATCTTTGCAACGAGAGTCAAAGTTTTTAAGTATAAATAAACTTTCTGTAAATGACAAAGTTGATTTACATGACGGAGATGCCAATATTGACATTTTGTCCCAATCTGGAAAAAACTTACCACTGTTAACTGCTCTTGCCAAGGCAGTCGTTAATGATCCGTTCCGAACATTTTATTTGTGTTCTATAAGTCTAGTATGTAACTTCCTAGAAGTTGAGCCGATATATACAGAATCGTGAGTTCCTGGGTCGTTTGATCTCAACGGAATACAGTATACACCCCATTTGTCGAGGCTTGGCACAGGATCACGGTCGCTACGGATCGATGATAAGATATTCATGGTTTTGACTCCAAAGTCGACTTGATATCTGTGGCAGGCATTCTTTAGGGCATGAAAAATAAGTGGAATAAATTGTACTGACCCCACAAATCTTGGCTTCTGATTCTCCTTAGACAAAGAAGTTAGTGTACTATCTGCAACTTTCTCAATTATACGTTGAACTGTGTTTTCAGGGTATCCATAAATTCGTGCTAAGTCTGTAATTTTTTTGAACTCCTGATTATGAGCAATTGAAGAAGAAGAATGTGAGAAAACGCGATCAACAGAAATTAAAACGTTGACAATTTTTGATCATCGGGATGGGCAGATGCAAAAGGAATTAAAGAGGAATATGCTGAAAGTTTTCTGTAAACAGAAAAACTGACAGAATGTGAAACAGGATCACGTACAAGAAAGATGTCCAAAAAAGGTAACAAAGTTACGTTTCTTGGACATCTTTCAATAAGTCTAGGAAGTTACATAATAGACATGTGTTCTATAAGTATAGGAAGTTACATACTAGACTTATAGAGCACAAATATAATGTTCGGAACGGATCACAAACGACTGCCTTGGCAAGAGCAGTTAACAGTAGTAAGTTTTTTCCAGATTGGGACAATATGTCAATATTGGCATCTCCGTCATGTAAATCAACTTTGTTATTTACAGAAAGTTCATTTATACTTAAAAACTTTGACTCTTGTTGCAATGATGATTTCCCTAATTACATTCCGGGAGTTTGGAAGAACCGTATTTTGAACAAACGTCCCACAAGACGTTGACTCTCGTGCACAGGTTTTGGGATTGACTACGTCACATATGTGTTTTGTTTCTCAAATTTTAAGTTGTAATCTGGCATTGTTCTTGATATATAACCATATGTAATCTGAGTTCGATTATTTCAAATCTGAAGATGGGTCTATAGTAGACCCGAAAGTGCTAATGTATTTCAGCCTTTTGATTAAAGTTTTAAAGTCACCGTCATCGACTTTTATAATATCGTGTAAAAACGGCAAGTGTTGTTTATATTGACTCATACACGAATTAAGCTTCTTTAAACGTTCTCCACAGCATTTGGTGATGGAACGGTGTATCCTGAGTGTCAATATTTTACATAGTTTTGGTTGCATAAAATGTTTAAACTGTCTATTTCATTTGCAGAGCCGGCTGGACCATCGAGGCAACCGGGACAGTCGTCCAGGGCCTCGCGCTTTCACGAGGCCCTGCTGTTCAAGAAATAAAAATAAAATCATTTTTCGTTGAATTTTTTGTATTTGCCATTTTCTTTAAAGTTTTGGGTTGCAAGGCCCTTCGAAGGATTATTTTTTAAATATTTTTTTTTCTTCAGTTTCAATCCTTCCACTTTCAAATAAGTTAGGTTACCGCCTTTCGTCGTACAGATACTAAGATTTGCAAATTTCAGATGATTATAATAACCACCTTAATATTTTCCGCATTCATGGAACAGCAAATGAAATTTCATTTTGTGGCTCCCTACTTTTATATGTTCAGCAATTTATGTGCAAACCAGATACCTAAATTTAAAAAAGATAAAAAGAGCAATATCAAAGTTGGTTTTGGGCCATATATGGAGGCCAATTGCTCAGCGACTTTGAAACAACAACACAGTTTTCATATATAAGGGCATATAAAAGTTTAAAAAAAGCCACTAATTTGTCAGTTATTTCACCTTGCATCAAAAATCAATCACTAAAACAATATCAGGAAGAGAGGAAACTATCTATACGAATTTAGTGTAGAGGAATCCTTATTATTTGCTACGCAGATTAGTTGTTTTGTAAAGAAGTTTATAAAATTTTTATCGTTTTGTGAGGAAGTTTACACAAGAATCGTAGTTCCGCCTGGACCCCGTATCACCGGAAAGAAAATCGTAGATTTTAACACTACACACTCTCTCTCTCTCTTCCACCTTCTCTCCTCTCTCTTTCTCCCTCCTCTCTTTCTCCCTCCTCTTTTCCCACCCTCTCTTTCTTCCTCTCTGTCTTTTCCCTCCTCTCTTTCTTCCTCTCTGTCTTCTCCCTCCTCTCTTTCTCCTATCTCTCCCTCTCACTATTTCCCTTCCTTTCCCCTCTCCCTCCCTACCTACCTTTCTCTTCTCTCTTATTATCCCTACTCTATCTTTCTCCACTCTCTCTCTCTTCTCTTTCTCCCTCCGTTTCTCTTCTTTCTTTTTCTCCCTTCTATCCCTCTTTTTCTTTTCTTTCTTCTTTCCCTCTCTCTTTCTCCCTTCTCTCTCTCCCTCTCTTTCTCCCTATCTCTTTTCCCCTCTCTCTCTCTCTTCTCTTTCTCCCTCCGTTTCGCTTCTTTCTTTTTCGCCCTTCTATCCCTCTTTTTCTTTTCTTTCTTCTCTCCCTCTCTCTTTCTCCCTTCTCTCTCTTCTCTTTCTCTCTTTCTCCCCTCTCTCTCTCTTTCTCTCGCGATCTCTCACTCTTTCTCCCCCTCTCTTTCTCCCCCCTCTCTCTCACTTTTCTCCCTCTCTTTCTGCCTCTCTCTCATTCGCTCATTCTCCCTATCTCTACTCTCTCTCTCTCTCTCTCTCTCTCTCTGTTTCACCCCTCTTATGAATTTTCAATCAATGAATTTTCAATCCGTATTATGGTCTTCTGCTTAAGCTTAAATCAAATACTTTTTCGGCATACTATATAAATAAATATATTTTGAGATAGTTTTTCCGTGCGTTCTTTACGGACGACATTTTTCATGTAACGAGTCTATTAAAATACATGATTTATTTCCTATGGCCAGCAATTAAATTTTGCTGCTGACCCCCGTAAAAGTTCCATCCGACTCTGTTCATTTGTAATACCCCTGTCTAACAGGGGCCCGTCTGTTTGCTTTCACGATTCTCACCATTCTTCTTTCGAGCCTTCTGATCCAACAGCTATTTATTTTGGTCCACATTATCGCCGACTGCTGGAAGTTTTTCGAGTGTCGCACCATTGACGTGCGATAAACCTTTGCTACGGTTGTTCTTTAAAAGCCCAGAAGGACAACACTTTCCGATTTAACTTGTGAATGAATAAGAATGCAGCTGAACCACGGAAAATGGCCCAAAATAGTGCATACTACGTTAATCAGGTTCGAGCACAAGTGAGTACTTAGCGTATTCATAATTGAAGGCCTTACTGCAACAATGAACCAACCAACAACGTAGCAGAACATGTGATAATGGTGGGAATGGATGAGTGACCGGCACTCTATTCGTCCTAGAGGTTGGGTTAAAGAAGGCCTTCTAGAAAGTACAAGGCCATGACATTAGAGAGATAAGTTCCCTCCGTTTGTGCGGTCACTCTCATGACACACGGCTTGATACGTCGGTGTCGTATGTACCGTCATAAACGGCAGTGTTGGAAACCGGTCGGAAGCATTGGTTTCCGCGTGACGTCACTAAAAGAGGGAACTGATTTCTCTAATGTCATGGCCTTGTATTTTCTAGATGGCTTTTAGTTAACCCACTGTATCACTGAGTATTTAATGGGATATTCTACCATCTGGTCTATTTCTGAATGTGTATCCCTAGTGACTACAACAGTGGGCTATTCCACAAGCGTGTTGTATTTTTACAAAATGTAGGCTAGCTCATTATTGCCGCAAGATCTTCAATTTTCAAATTAAAAGATATAATTCTGTGTGACGGAAAATACTATTCTTATAGATGTTGCAAAACGGATATCCACTTTCTTCAACTTTGATTCGGAGCAGCACACGAGCAAACTTTTATTCAATAATTACCGCTGAATGTGATTCCAGCCGATAACACGGTTTATTTGCATGAAATAAATAGAAAGTGTTTATTAACGCTTAAAAATTAAAAATCATTTTATAGGAATAATATGAATAAATCACATGCACGGGCATAATAAAATGTGGATAAAAAATGCTGTCATTGATTGTTTTGTTTTCCTACGTAGCGATATCATGCTTTTCTTAACACAATTACCCAGAAACATAAAAAGAAGAAATTATAAAAACGGCAGAGAGGGCCCGTCGCCTTAATATCCACGACTAAACAATTTGAGCTTGCCATCACTTTTCCATAGCACCGAAATATAACGTTAAATTTCAAAAATTTCATTTTCAAATTTTCGCAATAGTATACTCGCTTAAACTTTTGCAATGAATCTACGCGATTTTGTTCGACGATTTCTCAAATTTTAATCAGATTTTGGAACCGTAACTGTGACAGAAAAAAAAAAAAAAAAAAACGAGAAAGAAAAAAAAAAAAACCGATGGATGTATTTAAATTCCCATGTTCTTCAAATGTGATGAATGAAATATATTTTACGTAGATTTTCTGTGGTTCAGCATTTCTTAGCTACTTTTTGTTAACTGAAAACCGCATTTCAGAACCAGCACCCGCTTCATAAAAATAATATGAGGCCACTCAGCGTGTATGCACATGCGTATGCAACACGCTCACACACACACACACACACATCTCAGGCTTCAATGACGACACCAGTGTTTCCATTCTACTGATTTTGACTCCTGTCTACTGATCTACTGATAGCTTTCTGTAAATCACGGGAAGCTACTGAGTTTTCATGATTTTAAATCAATCTCCTGTGTTTTTAGCACGTCTTTTGTAAAAAAAGATCGTGCTTCTGTTACCGGTTTGTCCGTCCGTCCGTCCGTTCGTCTGTACCCACGATATCTCAGCAACTATTAGTCCGATTTGAAAAATTCTTTTTGCATTGGGAAGCTTGAAATATGCAAATGATGATCCTTTATTTCGTTTTTTTTTTACGATGTACAATTTCGTCGGTAGAGGGCGTAAATGCAGATGATGTCGAATTCAAAAATACGTTTTGTTCCACATATTTGCTTCTAAACATCCAATTGAAAAAAAATTTATATCTTTAGATTCCATTTATGTCGAAGAGTATTTTAGATATAGTTACTTTTTCAAATTACGCATAGATTTTCCGCTAGGGGGCGTAAAAGCAAATTACATTTTCCCCGATAACTCTTCTTCTAAAACTCCCATTTGAAAAAATATTTTCTTCAGCGGATACATCTCCTGATGGAAAATCTTTTGCATATAATTTCAAATTTTTGGTAAATAATACTTTGGCCACCAGGGGAAGTAAGTGTTAATTTTTGCTTCTGATGTATTTGCCATAAAATCGTAGCTTCTAAAATATCGATTAAAAATTCTTTCGTGGACTGATGCCACTCACATCGATAAACCTTTTCGGAATATTTTCTTCTTAAAATATTACACAGTTTCTCCGCCAGGGGGCGTAGATGTACCTCTTATTTTTGTCAATATCTCTACTTCTAGGAGTCCGATTTGAAAATTCCTTCTTTGTTGGATAGTGTTTTCCGTGTGACATGTTTTTCATATAATTTCAAAATTTTCAAGTAATTCATAGACTTTCCGCTAGGGGGTAGCGGTAAATTGCATTCCCCCTATATCTCCGCTTCTAAATCTCCGATTTGAAAACTTCTTTCTGCACCGGATACAGCTCCTGATGGGAAATCCTTTGCACATAATTTCTAATTTTTGTAAAAAAATAGTTCGGCCACCAGGGGGCGTAAATCTTAATTTCCGCTTCTGTTGTATTTGCAGCAAAATATGAGCTTCTAAATTCTCGATTGAAAAAAACGTCGTTTGTAGACCGATACTACTCATTCGACAAACCTTTTAGGAAAATTTTCTTCTTGAAAAATGCATGGTTTCTACGCTAGGGGTCGTAGATGTATATCTTATTTTTGTCAATATCTCTACTTCTAAGAGTCCGATTTGAAAAATTCCTTCTTTGTTGGATAGTGTTTCCGAAGCGAAATGTTTTTCGTATAAATTCAAAATTTTCAAGTAAATCCGACACTTTCCGCCAGGGGGCACGAAGGTAAATTACGTTTTCTGCATTATTTCTGCTCCTAAAGCTCTGATTTGAAAACTTCTTCCTGTATCGCATACAAGACCTGATGGAAAATATATTTCACATAATTTCTAATGTTTGGTAAAGAATAGTTTAGCCACCAGGGGTCATATGTGTTAATTTCTGCTTCTGAAGTATTTGTTGCAAAATCTGAGGTCCTGAAAACTCGACTAATTTTTTTTTCTTCGACCGATACCGCTTATACGGGTAAACCTTTTGAGAATACTTTCTTCCTAAAATAATGCATGGTTTTCCCACCAGGGGACGTAAAGTCACATCTTATTTTTGTCGATATCTCTGTTTCTAAGAGTTCGTAAGCTCACGATTCCGTTTACGGCAATATCTGAGGGATTAAAAACCCGATTGAAAATCTTCTTTCTTTGGTCAGATCTATTGTTTTCCATACCGGTTCCATTGACTTTGAATAGCTTTGATAAATTTAATTTGTGTCAGAACGGATTCAAAAGAGGTGCTTATTACACCCGAAAATTCGGTGTCAACTTTCTTGTTTACTGTTATGCTTAAGTTTCCGGCTTGTGGGTAATTTTTTGACAGGTGCTTTTCCAAAGAACACTAAAATGTTTTTTATGATGCACCTCTGATAACGTTACATAATTTTTCAAGCTTTTTATTATTTTTTTACTTTTATCGAATATCTTTGAGGAGTCCAGAGTTAGTTCAATGAATTGTTATTTTTTGTGTAAATTGGTTAAAAATGAATGAAAACTGTTGGAGAAGATTTTAGGAAGGGGCGTTTGACTTCACATATTAAACAGACCTTAAGAGTAGGAAGCTAGAAATCTGGGCTAGGGTTTTCCATTGGAAAAACACATGGAAATAAGATAAAGAAAGTGTCTGTCAGTCATTTCTGATTCCCACCCAGCTGCTGCCTCTGTGGTTTTTCTAACACCACTGAAGGACATGTTATCTCGAAGACATAGCATCCTTTCTGTACTCACTATCTACTGATCCAGTTGATAGTGACTACTGATCCAGCACTTTTTCAATGAGAAAACTGTACCTATATTAATTTATTTCCAAATCCATACATGAAATATTTTTTCAATCCAAATCTTTCATTAGTCTATTATCGAAGATTCTCTCCAGTATTTTGCTAAAACCCTACCTATTGAAAAAAACTTCTATAGCCTGATATTTGTATTAATGATATGTTTTGAGTATGGCAAATGTTTCACTTATTTTCAAAACATCTGAGTATTGTTCAGTAACAACTGTAACATTATATTTTTCTTTCTTTTTCTTTTTTAAAGAAAACAAATAAGACCAATACAACTATGACTATGGTAGAGCAAATGTCACTTTTATCTCCATCAAGACTAGTTTTAATTGTGTGCAATATTTTATAACGCTGACCATTTGTAATACCTTGTACAAATCCCATTGATCCAATGCTAAATTAAATTTGTCACGTGGCTCATGTGTCAAGCAAAAAACCAGATCCACTGATTTCTCTGTTTTTTATAGCTGCAGTCTATTGATTTCAAGCAAAAATTTCTGTCAACACTAGAGGACACGTTCACAAAAGTTCTGTCGCCAAGTAAGCGTAGAGTGCCTCTGGATGCAGGGAGTATCCCGGTGGGCCTCCATATTTTGGGCCCGTACATCTTATGCTAATTCAAGAAAAAAAGCATATATGTATTATTTTACTTCAATACTCTTTTAGAAGAAAACCAAGTGTGAAAACACAAGTTTGTCCGTGTCCCCTCACTCCGGAGTAAACTGCTCTCCCAACTAAGCTATGCTGACAGAATGTCTCGCTGCAGATTTGTCGTCTTGACACATGTTTTCACCTCTGTACTACGTCATATCATCTCCCTCTTAATTTTTTTTCTTCTTTGAAGCGAAGTAGGAATTTTTCCTTAATTCCAAACAATGTGTGGAACAAACATCACACATTTTTTGAAGAACCTAACGGCCAGTGGATCCGTTTTCTACAATCGGGCGCCAATGTGAAAACACAAGTTTGTGCGCGATGGCCACCGAAATCGTGTCCCCTCACTCCGGAGTACGCCGCTCTCCCAACTGAGCTACGCGGAAAGAATGTCTCGCTGCAGATTTGTCGTCTTGACACATGTTTTCACCTCTGCAGTACGTCATACAAGTTATACTGAAACGGCAAAGTTTGTTTACCACTTTGACGGCTTCAAAAAGAAAACAACAACAACAAACCTACGTAGCAGATGTTCTGTTGGGCCAAATACTGCTTTTGATATACCTTTACCTTTTTTGACATGCAAATCTAAACCTCGTCCCTTTGGGATGAAATTCTCAACTTCAGGCCGTTTTTGCCATACAATTGCATTTTCAGTTAAATGATCAATACAACCTAGTAGACTTATGCTATCTGTAGTCTGGGACAGAAATTGGAAATTTGTTGTGTACGTTAATGAATTGAGGTTCACCTACGGTAAAAATTTCGGGTTGCTGCTATATGCTTTTTAATATATTAATATATAGGCTGTTCTTTTCGTTTTTTCCCCCGGAACAAGATCTGGATCTGATTTACTACTTTTTGGGAATCACGGTTACACGAAATCTTGAACCGCAATTCTGAAAAGTCTGTTTCAGCTACAACAAAAATACTTTTTCCATTTGAAAGTAAACAAATTAAAACTAATTTTCGCATTCTTTAATTTCTTTCATTTTTAAATTTGCACTGGAATTATTGTAATTTTGGACATTTTGAGTTTTTTCAAGATACTTTTTGCAATTATTTTATTAATGACTGGTATGTTTTGAAAAAAGAAATTAGTTTTTGGCACATTTGGATTTCCGTTGTAATTAAAAATGAAAAAAAAAACTTATACATTCTGAATTCAGTTATTGCAACAAAATTCCTAAAAATGGAACGAAGTCTTCGACGGTCTATCTCAGAGAACGTTCCTTGTCTGTTGTTTCTCAAAAATGGAGGTAATTTTATTCTTACATTAGTTTTACTTGGGATCTGCTGCTGCCCAGGAAAATGGTTGAAATGTGAATTATTTATTACCTCGACACAAAAAACTGCAATGATTCGTAGACTTGGGTTGAAAAGTTAATAAACAGTGATGCTATCATGCATTTTTTTTTAGGGATGAGATACCTCAATAAGTTTTTCCAAAAGTGGGCCGTATAAATTAGCTTCCAGGGCTGTTTATGCATCGCCAATCTGCCACTGACGCCAAGTGTGGAACACTTTCACGGGCATGACGTGTGTGAAAATTATCGTCTGCCAGTCTGGTGGAATGAGAGATGCCATTTATTCTCAACAGATGGCGCCATCCACTCATAACGTGCAATAGTAGTTAATTGAGGTTATTATTCACGATCACGTAGAAATGAAGCTGTACTAGTAAGTTCATCTGAAGATAGAGTACGGTGCGCACGACGAACAGTAGTTTATTTGTCTTGTTTTTGGAAACCTAAAAAAATTATTTAAAAAACCATTTTCCTAAGTCCGAAGCTGACTTGTCTGTCTGCTTCCATGAATGATGATAATTGGCTGTCCAATTCCTTATTTTTGAGCTTACGGCGATTAATGTGTAAATGAGAAAAAAAAAAAAAAAAGAGAGAAGGAAAAAAAAGAAAAAAAAAGGATGTTTAATCACCCTATTTCTGTGCACTATTACGCTTCCCGAATTCCATTTTTAAACGGAAACTTTTTAATTAAATAAGGAAAAATAGGAAATTCTGAAAAAAAAAATATGAACCATGAATTATTTCAGATTTTACTTTTAAACAATTTTAATAAGTAATTAATAGTTTAAATGAGTAATTCGCGTAGTAACTCTTTTTGTAAATAAAAGTAATAAGCATTAAGATAAAAAATTAAAACGAAAGTGTATTGTACTAAAGTCAAACTGTCGGGTAAATTTTCGGCAGGAAAACAATTGCATAGGCTCTTATCAAGACAAATTACGACAAAGATGAACGTTGGTTGAAAGCAATCTAGAGAATCTGAAGACCGAAAATTATGCGCATACGAAAAGAATCATGTTATTATCCAAGAGGAATTTCATATTTTATTATTTAAAACCGTGATAAGTGGTGGAGTTAAATAGAGAATAGCCAGTGATATAAAAGATTCTTAGCGGCACTAAAGCACTTTTTGTGGCTAGCTGGAAACAAAAGCAAAGCAAGAGAAATTTTCTAGAGGATCATTGTAAACGGAATACTGTGTTTTACACTGAACCGTACCCGTATCTTAACCAAATGTTCGTGTTGCAAGAACGCAAAACATTCGGTTAAGATAGGTCGGGTTTCGTAATGGTGTGTTTCTTACGAACACAAGGTTTTTAGTGTAAAGAAAGAGGGGGCTCTTTTGTCTAGACAACGGTCCACAAAAAAAGAAAAGTTACAGGAGGTAGTTTCTTCTTAGGCTAAATGCTGGAGGAAAATCAACGCACAGAAATTAAACACGCATAGAATATAAGGCTGGCTAGCGTTTTGTGGTTGAGAAGGGTATTTTTACTAAACTCTCCACCAGCTCCAACAAAAGCAGTCTCCTGAGCCCATTCTCTAATTCCTTATGGGTAACACCAAAGTACTGTACCCAAGTGGTCAGAGGCACTGGCTTCTGGCTAATCGCCCGCCCATGTCTCATCCGGGCCTGAAGCGCAGTTGAGACATGGCTTCAGGCATGGATGACTAATCGCGCCCTCTCGGAAATCCCGCGTCCAACGGCAGGGCCGGATTAAGGTGGAGGCTATAGGGGCTACAGCCTTGGGGCCCACCATGACCAAGGGCCCAGGAGGCATGCCTAGGCAAATAATTGATAGGTAGCTAAAGAGAGAGAGAGAGAGATTTATTTAATAGTTTTACTTTTGTCTCGTATGATTTCCACTTGCTGGAAGACATATAGATTTCAATGCAGTGACTCACCAGGCGTAAAGTTTTTCATGTAGCTGCGTACAGCGGGGTCGGAATGACAGTTTCAGCTTTTTCACTACCATCCACCCACACCTCCCAATTTGCACTTGGAACCGTTAATGATCGAAGTCCCCTGTGGCTTCACATTGTGTAGCGAAAAAGGCACACTAAGAAAGGCATACAATGCTAAATCATTAGAAAATCCAAGACAAAATTTAGGAATCTTAAGCTTTTAACTCATGTTCTTGTGACAACAGTGGAAAATATAATGGTTCTTTATGAAAACTCTGCAGGTTATTTATTAGTTTAAACAATGCACTACGTATTAATTATCATCACCATATTCATACCGTTTCGTGTTTTAATAGTCTTCATAATGATTCTCCTTCATAAGTTCTTTGGGAACCTTATGAGAACAATGAAAAATACAGAGACTTATAAAAACTCTGCAGATTATTTAGTAGTTATAGTTTCGTGTTTTAACGGACTTCATAACGATTCCCCGTTATAATTTCTTTGGGGGGCCCATTCATATGTCTTAGCCTTGAGGTCCACTCAAATGTCCTAGCCTTGAGACCCACTGAGGCCTTAATCCAGCCCTCGTCAACGGAACATATCCACTTTTGATAGGGGTGGTCAGAATTCAGTGTACTTATGGATCAGAGACATGGACCGTAACCAAATATGGTATATAGAGGCCTCATCCGGGCTTTAGGCTCGGATGATCCATGGGCACTTCTTTCCCTTCTTTCCTCGGAACCAGTGCCGCCAAATCCGGGATGGGAAATGACCCATGGTTCTATAGGTTCCCACGGTAGCCGTTAAAATCTCCAAAACAAAAACAAACAAGAAAAAAGAGAGAGAGAGAGACAAAAGATATCTACTTGAATTTAGTGTGATTCATTTTTTTTTTTTTTGGTTCATTGAATTTAGTGTGATTCATTTTTTTTTTTTTTTTGGTTCATTGAATTTAGTGTGGAAATATTTCTAGTGAATATTTGGAATCGCATACAAAGGCACTAACTAAAGATAAACTTAATACTCTCAGTATATTTCATGGCCAAATTAAGTAATTTTGATAAAAACTGATAAAATAATTAGTAATAAATTTTAATAAATTTGCTAAATGGCAAAAAAAAAAAAAAAAACAAATCAGATTTTAAATTGCTTTTGAAAATTCGAAGGTCTTCCTTCTGGGTTGTTTTTACTTAACCCATTCACCGTTAAATAACCTTTGTTTTCTTAGAACTACATTACTTAGAATAACGTTACTAGGCCATTTATTTCATTGATCAAATTTAAATTATGAATATCGTGATTGTTCAGGAGACGTATAAAATTATGAGTTACGAAAGGCTCAAAGGAAAATACTTGGTGAGATGTAGCCATTTAGTTTAAAACATACTTTTATAAAAGTGTCTGACGCAAAGACATCTACATATGCTTAGAAAATGTGTAAAGAAACTCTTATGCTTAATAAAGTAAACAAATATGTATCATCATCATCAACCATTCTCAATCCACTGCTGGATGAAGAACTCCCAAAGTCTCCTCCACAACTCTCCATCTTGAACAGTTCTATTCCACGCTACACCAACATGCTTTCGGATTTCAGCCGTCCATTCTCACGTGGCCTTCTTTTGGATCTTTTCCTGTCCCTTGGTATCGGGTCTTGTATTTAATCTGTCCAACAATGATCAGTCCTTCACGCAATATGTCCAGGCCATTGCCACTTGAGGGTCTTTCCTATGATCATGAAGTCATTCACTCTCGTCATCTCCCTAATCCAAGAGTTCCACTTCATGTCTTTCCTGGTTACACTCAGAATGCATGCTTCCTTCGGTTGTCCGCAACCTCTATATATCTTCTTTGGTCCACGTTTCTGACCCATAAATACACCGAGTCCTATGACCACTCCTATCAAAAGTGGATGGACCGTTGACCATGGGATTTCCGAGAGGGCGCGGTTAGTCTACTTGCGTAGCATACATAAGATGGGAGTGGAGCACTTTGAGCTCATACTGGTTACGGTTTGTCCTGAAATTAATTGCCTTAGTTAGCAATTAATTTGGAATTACTTTCTATTTTAAATCGATCGATCCTTCCATATTCTTTTTTTATACATTTCCGATACCTTTTCCTCATCCCATATCGAGAATCTCCTCACATTCCGTCCGTCTCCTACTCCGTTTCGTAACCTTCTGTGTCGGACTTCAAGATATCTTCTTAGTTATGCAATCCCTGCTACCCCCTTGTTCTGAAGAATGTGACGTATTTCTCCAATTTTTGAGCTTCTGTGTTCTCAGGTAAATTTGGTTTCCCCTCTTTAAGTAGAATATTTTTCTGACTTAATGCCACTGGATTTCTCCCGACGAACTTTTTAAAGTTGGATGCATGATAGTGCGTCAAGATGCAGTAAAAAGGCAAATAAAATGAAGTTCAATTACAACTACGTGTGCAGAGTTACATCGATATTCCATGAGAGTAGGAGCTGTATTCGCTAAGGGCGATATTCACTTAGAGCTTATGTTCTGAGAGGTATGCTATGAGAGGAGTACGATTTATATAATATTGTTTTGTATTTGACAGCGGCGATCGATAACTGTCAAACGTGCATTGTAACAAAGTAGTAGCGTAAAGTGTATTTCAACATTGCTGTTACAATCGACGTATTGATATGACGTATGCTACACGTGCTGGAAAATACAAAAATAAAGCGAATTGTGGATTCCTAAGTACTGCCTCATCACTTACCTTGGACGTTCATTTCAAAGAGTTTAATTAGACATTCATATTTAATTAAGGTTTCAGCTACTACGAACGAGCAACGAACGAATTAGAATAATAGGAGTTCATCATATTAAGTTTAACACAAGTTAAAATTATGTTTAAGTTAATATTCCCACAATCACTCAAACCCTATAATTCCATAAGAAAAATAGCTAATGGCACCTTTCGAGTAGTAAAATCAATTCCTAGTCAGAAATCACTTTCGTTCACCGTGCTACGGTTAGCTGAAGACTTAGTTAAAATCACTGCTATAAAACGTTTAGCTGAAAGAGCTCTGCTAACGTACAGATTTTATGCTCGATTGCTCTAGTAAACGCTTTAGAACTGTTGCTAATGATTTTAAGCGTTGCATATGTGTCCTTGATAGAGTTGTAAGCTTTCCTGTCATAAGATGGTGACAAAACGGATTTACTATGACATATTATATGCTTTGTAACGAGTATTTCTTAGTATTCAATAACATCTTGCCCGGGTGGAATAATATGGTCTCCTTTCCGTATTGTTCTTACACCGTTAACATTCCCTTTCTTAGAACGCGGAAAGCAAATAATACAATCCGTCCCACAATTATACGGAAAGGTGTAAAACAGAGTAAATGTACGATTAGTGAAAATGTTCGTAACCCATTAACACAGTGGTGAAAATAAACCACATAGTCTTTGCAGACATATCTGGCGTATGAGAAAATAATAATTTCGGATATGTATTGGACGTTTTAAACATGTATTGTTCTGAAACTGTCCCACAATTATATGGAATTTCACACACGAACACTAACACGCATTGCTATGCAAATTAGCCTGGCGTTAGAGTAGGATAAATAGTTGGTAAACATGATGAGGCTGATTCAGTTTTAACAATGTCACGTGGAAAAGAGCTGTCAGCGGAAGAAATAATTCACGTTCGGGAGTTGCACGATCAAGGAATGAATGTAAGTGCGATTTCAAACAAATTGAAACGATCCAAATCTTCTATTTATAACGTTTGTAGTGGTATCAAAAAATATCCAGCTCAAAAACGAACTGGATGGCATAGTAATGTTTCGCCTCGAATGAAACGACATATCCGGAAGCTCGCTGTGCATGTTAATCTGTCTGTACGGAATATAAGTCAACATGGAAACGTAAAAATTTCGAAAAGTGCGGTTCACAGACTATTGCAGCAGACACTCCTCGTGAAATATGCGTTAAAGAAACCGCCTTTAACTGCACAGCACACACAAGCTGAATTAAACTGGACAAATGACCATATTCCGTGGATGGACGAATGGCTCCAAGTATTATTTAGTGATGAAAAGAAATTTAATTTAGATGGTCCAGACGGTGAGAAATATTACTGGCATAATATGAGAACGGAAAAACGCCAAATATTCAGCCGACAATACGGAGGAGGTTCCGTGATGGTATGGGACTATTTTGGATTTAATGGGCAAGGTAATATCTGCGTTTTGTCAGGACGTCAAAATGCTGTAACATACCAGGAACTTTTGAAAGACAGTTTGCTCCCAGCTGCTGCTGAAATATTGGTCCTAATTGGGTTTTCCAGCAGGACAACGCGAGCATTCACAGAGCAACCTCTACGATGGCCTGGCTAAGATCGAACAATGCCAAATTACTGCCGTGGCCAGCTCGCAGCCCGGATCTCAACCCAATTGAAAATCTTTGGGGAATTTTGGTTCGAAGTGTTTGCGCCAATCACTGGCAATTTTCAAGCTTTAAAGATCTGGAAACCGAAATCCTGAACTGTTGGTGCAATATTTACGGTACAATTATGCATAATTTAATATACATTATGCCAGAACGCATATTTCAGCTCATTGCGCGTGGAAGAAAGTCCATTTTTAATTGTGTTTATTATTTAAATATTCTTCTGCCTTTTTTTGTTTCCATGTAATTCTGGGACAGTGTTACATAGTTTGATTTCATAAAGCTAGAATATTATGTTTAGTATATGTTGTCAACAGCATTTGACGTGTGTATATTATGTTGCTGGTCATAATACATAATGTTCCACTAGAAGTCTTTGTTATTTTCTGCGTGCAATTGTTTTCGTTCACAAAATTATGTTTCCATGTACTGTATATACATGGGACGGACTGTAGAAGATGTTGTGAAATGTAACCCACGAAACAAACAAAAAGCGATGTTTTTGTTCAAATACTTAAAACGTGCGTTTTCTCTATACCATATGTAAATGAGCGCGAAGGTAATATAATATCTTGATCAACGGGCCTCGGCTTTACCATGGGAAGTGCACTTCACTGAAATCTGAGAGCTTCCTACAATCTCGGGTTAAAAAAAAGAAAAGATATTTTTTTAAATTTTTTGCAGTTTTATGAAACTGTCTTCATTTATGACAAAAACGAAGAAATCAGACCGTTGGATATGGAAATCATAGAAATCTGGGAATAAACGTGCACATTTTTCAAAATTACATATCGTATTCGATATTCACTTTTTATGCGATATGTATTTTTAATACATATCGTATTAGATATTGTACTTTTTATACATACTTTCTGACAAATGAGAGTGATGTTACAGGGCTGTTCATTGGATTTCTTTTAGTACCCTGTCGAGTGGGTTTGGCAGCACTCCGCTTATGAAGAAATATATTAATTCTGCGCTTTTAGCTGTAAATGAAAACTTACTTTCTGCACTGGTGCTATTCATTCAATGCTGTATATGGGAAAGAACACATATGAGCTTTACCCTGATTTCTTTATCCCACCTTTCATTTTTACACGTCGATCTGTTCCTGCTGTTTGTATCAGGCGTCTTTCTCGGTTTACTCCCTTCTTTTGAATTTCTGTTTCCAATCTAATTTCTGATTCGATCTGTTCTTGGCATCGGAAATTCTACAAATCTCTAACTTCTGTCGTCTTTTAATATTTTTTTTTTCTCGGGGAGCCGAAAACCTCCTTCACTCAAACGGAGAGCCCTCGAAGCTCTCCCTTCAAGCCCTTGATCAGGGGTTCTTAACCTATGGGAGGCGACCAAAACTTGGGTTGCCGGGGCTTTCGAAGTGGATCGCCGGGGCTCCTCAGAAAAATAAAATAAAATAAAAAAGTGTTAATTTTTTTAAATTTTAAACTAAAATTCATCGTATTTGACACGTGTAAAAGCCCAGGAATTTCTCACACGTTGAAGAGCCTTCAGCAGTAGTGCAAGGCGAAGGATCGCGCTGAACTATTGTGAGTATTTATTTTTGAAATCTGTTTTATAAAAGGTTTTAATTTCCAATTATCATATTATTTGTCTCACAATATGTTATTATTCATATCTTCCCACCATATAGATAACCCTAACCTCACCCGACTTGTTTGCGCTCCTGGTTTGACTGTAATTTCAAAAACTAAAAAAAATGTTACACTCTGCGTAATAACGAAAAATTTCTACGCTTATTTATATTATTACATTAGCATTTTTTTATTTTAAAATAGACCCATGGGTCGCGAAGTTGATCGTCTTGCTAATTTTGGGCCATGGCCAAAAAAGGTTAAGAACCCCTGGGCTAGATCAATCCCCTCGCTTTTTCCTCCCTTCTCTCAGAAAAGCAAGGGTATTTTTTTTTTTTCATCTAGTTGGCTTTGCGTTTCACCCTTTCTCGGACCACCTGGCCGTTTGCTTAATGCTCATTATCGCCACTTTGACACTCGTCGTGAGAAATCCCTCATTAAAACCTAGAAGCCATGAACTCGAATCTCTCCTTACGTGAACGTTGACGCTATAAAACGACAAAATAGTTAGCCATCCACTCACAGAACAATAAAGTAATTCTAACCGAACTTTATTAACAACAGAAACGGCTAGGCATAGTGTTTCCTCCTGACTTCGGATCCCTTCTTTCATTAACACGGCTGGATGAAGACTAGAAAAGGGACCGACTGAATATATCCCCAAGAACTGACAAAAAAAAAGGGAAATGATTTTTAACTTATAAGGCCAAAAATGGTCATTAATGTCAACTTTTTTGAATTTATGAGCTTGGGTTTACAATAGAGATGTTTTGGGGAAATTATTTTAACTAAAAATTACGTTTAAGGAAGCTCATGAAGAAGGGGGCTGAGCTTGTCTGATAAACCTGCATTTACATTCAGTAAAAAGAGATTATTATTATTATTTTTGCAGCAAGAAATTTCCGCCGGATATTTGATTTTAAATGATATAGTATTTAAACACGAATTTATTTGAATATTGAATAAACTGATACGTACAGTGGCTGTGTTATCGCATTCTGTTGCTATTTAAATAAAATCCAGACACATGCACACGATATGCTGAAGAGGACTTCACTTAATTTCCGTGGTTCATATATACCTATCCGTCCTTTTATTCACCTATACCTACTTGCTTATTTGTTTGATTTATGTTATCTAAAAAAAAAAAATGGTTTTGGAGAAAGTCAAAATCAAAATCTCTTCCCCTATATCTTACATTACCCATACCGCCCTGGTGGCGCAGTGGTCAAACCTGTGCCGCCCCATAAAGCTTGATTACTCTGAATAAATTAATCCAATGTTTCGCTGAATGGGGAAGTCCTCTTTAAGCTTATAATTGCAGTTTCCTATTTGCGGGAAGAGCATTGAAAAAAAAAAATGTACACTGCGGTGCAACCAATCTTATTATCTCCGTATAAAAGGATAAACAACAATGTTCTTCTCAGGTCCTTTTTTTTTTTCTTTTTTACCACAATGTGTCATAACAGCAAACGATGGCAGCTCGAAATTAATTGAGTAATCAAGGAAGTCGCACCATAAAAGGAGAAAGAGAGAGATTCTCATTCAAGTCAGGTGAACGCCCTCTCTGTCTGTTCGATTGGAAATACGGATCCATTGCTTCAGCTCTCATTGACTGACCACGGGTCATCATCTGCCAATATACCTCGCTGATGCAAGTTGTTTTTCCGGTTGTTTGCTGAAAGAAACCTCTTCTCTCCTTCCTCTCACATACAAATAATTAGCTGATGGAAGAGCTCCTTCTCTGTTAGTCCAGTTAGAGGGCGGGGCCATAAAATTGTCGGGTTGCCGGACGTGTGTGTGCAGAGTCGCCTATTGTTTCCGGGTCTTGTAATAATGATGCACAATTGCTGCGAATATGAGCGGAGTGTGGAACACATTACTGTACGCATTTTTTTTCTTCGCAGTTAAGTGGACTGCGATAGAAAATTGGTTAATTTTCATTGCTATACCTTCTCACTAAACCCTAATGGCGAAATTTGCAGCAATCGATTTGAAAAAGGCTGCCAAAGTTTCTGTGAGGAACAACTTCCCGCATTTTCAAGACCTACCGAAATGTAAAAAAAGTTATACGTGTTAAAAGAGAGCAGAGTTGCCACCATTAACTGAAAATCTGTTTTGATCTGGTAAACCTAGGGGACTAAAAAAATGTATATTAATTGGCAACTTGGTTTGCTATTATCTGGTTAAATATTAATCTAGTAAACTTCGGAGGCTGAAAAAGAAAGAAGAAATAAAACTAGAATTCATCGCTATAAGATGTTCTTTACAAGAAAGTATCTATTACAGAGCACTAAGAATATCGTCGTCATCATCATCGCCAACCATTATCAATCCACTGCTGGATGAAGGTCTCCCCAAGTTTCTTCCATAACTGTCTGTCCTGAGCCTGTCTCCTCCATGTTACGTTATCATGTTGTTCCAGGGGTATACTGAACCGGTTCTGTTGAATATCGTCGAAATGGGGTCAAAGGTCAGGGCAAAGGAGCGAGATTTATTCCACAGCCATTATCCTCATAACTTGACTGAAAATGCTTCTATTGCGACAAAACTTTAGTATGTTGTTCCGAAAGTATATTGAACCAGTTCTGTTTAACATCATCGAAATGGGGTGAAAGGTTAAGGATCAGGAGCGAGATTTATTCCACAGCCTTTATCTTCATAACTTGAGTAAAAATGCTTCTATTGCGACAAAACTTTAGTATGTTGTTCTGTAGGTATACTGAACAAACTCTGTTGAACGTCATCGAAATGGGGTCAAAGGTCAGGGCACAGGAGCGAGATTTATTCTACAGCCTTTACCCTCATAACTTGAGTAAAAATGCTTCTATTGCGACAAAACTTTAGTATGTTGTTCCGGAGGTATGGTGAACCAATTCTATTTAATGTCATCGAAATGGGGTCAAAGGTCAGGGCACAGGAGTGAGATTTATTCCACAGCCTTTGCACTCATAACTTGTGTAAAAATGCTTCTATTGCGACAAAACTTTAGTATGTTATTCCGGAGGTATACTGAACCGGTTCTGTTGAATATAATCGAAATGGAATCAAAGGTAAGGACACAGGATCGAGATTTATTCCTCAGCCATTATCCTCAAAACTTGAGTAATGATTTCCGGTGTGTTGGAAAGCGTATCATAATCAGTGCAGTGCATGGTTTTACAAACTTGTTTTCCTTATCCACGAGTTCCTCTTCTGATCTTTCTTGGTTACACCAAGCATGCATCTCTCCATGCTTCTTTCTGATTAGCATTTTTCAGGCAATATTCAGGCTTCAAACGTAATTTTATAAATTGTAATGTGTCATATAATAAAGCTACTGATGTAATAACTGAACAAACTTGAGAAAATTATTTTGTCACAGATGTTTTTTTTTAATTTAACAGAAAATCTTGATTATCGACAGTCTAATTATCTTTCTCATCTACATTCTACTGTTAATCTAGTTAATTTCATTAGTATGGTTTATGATATTGGCTTTCCGTTAATTATACCAGATAACACTTGTACTTTTCTTCGAAAAGCTTTTCATGAAAAAGATACGTAGGGCGGTCAAAAAGTTAGTTGCATTCGCAAGAAAAAAAAAATATTAGGAAATGTTTATTTTACCATTTTTTTTAGGAAATGTTTATTTTACTATTTATTTTTATTCGGGGTTTAACGACCACCGTCAGAACTCAGTGGTCTATAAGCAGTCACCTATCCCTAAATTAGGGTCACTGGTTCCCGGGAAGGGAGACAGCCAGCGCCGTAAGACAAGCACAACATCCATGCCTCACCGGGATTCAAACTCAGACCCATCTCGGAAGAACGATCAGAAGCCACTGCTTAGATCATATGTAGAGGATTTTAGAAAGGGAGTGTCTGACCCTAGGTCTTTTTTTTTTTTTTTTTTTGATTGTCGGTTTAACGACCACCATGAGCAACTCAATGGGCTATAAGCAGTCGCCCGTCCCTAATTTAGGGTCACTGGTTCCAGGGAAGGGAGAGAACCAGTGCCGTAAGACAAACACAACATCCATGCCTCACCGGGATTCGAACCCGGACCCCGTTCGGACGAATGATCAGAGGCCATCGCTTAGACCACTGCGTCACCGGGGCGGCCGACCCTAGGTCTGAAACAACCGTTACAAATAGGAAGCTAGGAGATTTGGGCTAGAGCGCCAGATAGGAAAGTGACACGCAAGCGAGGTAGAAAGGAGGAGGAAGACGCCTATTTATTACCGGAGGGCCAGAACCGACGGCTTAACGTGTCCATCCAACGCACAGCAGATATTTAGTAGATCGAGCGTTCGTACCTGCCTGGGATCGAACCTGAGGTCCTTTCCGTGGCAGTCGCGAACGTTGCACACTAGGCCACCCGCGGCCCTTCTTCCTCAAGAAGTGAAGTTCAATGTTTTAAAAAGTGAAGACCTCCTTATAGCTTACAGGCCCGCGCACCCGATTGTGACGTCACTAGGGTAGTCCGTAGTCGGGGATAGGGATATGCTGGGAACGGAACGGCGATGTGCTAATTGAACGCGTCTTTACGTACACCAACTAAACAAATCAAGCGTTTAGAGTTTCACTGCATTTGAATAAGGACTTCTGTGTTAGTTTTTTTAAATAACTGCAGACTTTACTCGTTTGTTTTATAAACTTTTAAAATACCGAAGCAAGGTAAATTACAGCGTAAAATCTAACATAGCAATAATTTCGACGTAAAAGTGTAAGTAAGACAAATTCGTCAACTTAATGAAAGCATAGCTGTGATTTCATTGGAAGTGAAAAACCATTCCTGTAATCGAAATTATAAACTCTCGTCGTCATAGCTTCACTTGAAGTTATAGTGTCGTCATAGTTCACCGAATAATTCTTGTTCTTGTTAAAAAATCATTCTCGTACTTGAAAGATTAGTTTGAGGGTCCATTACGAAGTACCGCCGTCGTTTCAAAAGATGCCAATTGACGAATTTAAGGAATCAGATTTTTCATCCATTGCGAGCTTACGACTACGAAATATTGAGTAATGAAATAATCCTTTAGTGAAAATGTATTTTCATATCAGACAGTAACTAGTAATTTATGTGCAATTCATGCTCACATTATTGAACATGAATTGCATAATGTGAACATGAATTGCACATAAAGTATAATTTTTTTTTTTTAAATTGTTAGCAAAGTCTCAATATAACACTTTTTAAAAATACATACAGTGAATTGCTGCTTGATCCACTGATTGCATCAAATAAATTATGATTTTAAGAAAATTACTCAATTGTTACATTATTGAATGTACAATAAAGACATTTTAATGACGTAACAAGTTTTCTTAATTTTAGGTAAGCAAATATAAAGTTTCTAATTTTTGCCTTTCAGAACACTATCTAAAAAAGTTACCTGGTCAAAGTTTAAAACATCTTTATTAAGTATTTCAGTAGCATTAAACAAAACTACCTGGATCCAGAATATAAACATTTCTTTTTATCTGGAAAAATACGCATAATTTTTGGCATGAATTCCCTGTAATTTGATTTTCAAGAAGTGGTCTAAGCGATGGCTTCTGATCATTCGTCCGAAAGGGGTCCGGGTTCGAATCCCGTTGAGGCATGGATGCCGTGTTTGTCTTACGGTACTGGCTCTCTCCCTTCCCTGGATCCAGTGACCCTAAATTAGGGACGGGCGACTGCTTAGAGCCAATTGAGTTGCTCACGGTGGTCGTTAAACCTCCAATCAAAAATAAAAAGAAAAGAAAAAAGAAGTATTCAGAAAAGCTGCCAATGTGCAAATAATTATGTTTGTGTAGTTCTTTGTGTATCACAAACACAGTTTAATTATTTGTCTGTAATCTTCGAGCAAGCTGGACCACCCACAACGGATGAGGAGACTACCCTCCCCTACGTCACCCAGCTTCCGGTATTCGGTTCGCGGGCCTGTAGCTATAAGGGGGTGATGCCACTGCGCCACCTGGGCGGCGGAAATGTTCATACTTACGTAGTAAATACAGTAGAAGAGCTGTTTTTCTATGTGATCGCCTATTAAACATTTATAATAATTTAAACATTTATCGTAGCGTGGCACGATCCCTTGAAAAAATCGTCGTCCAAGTTGGTGATAAATATTCTCGCGTGGAATTTTGGACGTCTTCATCGGTGTGATATCGCCGCTTCGCAAGGTCCTTTTTCATGGGTACGAACACATGAAAATCACAAGGCGAAAAGTCTGGACTATAAAGAGGGTATTCCCACACCTACCATTTGAATTTGTCAAGGAGGGCATTCGTGACGCGTACTGAATGCGGTGTCGCATTGTCATACAGAAAGACAAAGCCTCTTGCCAGTTTTTCTGGCTGTCGATCTTGATCTTGAATTCGCAGCCTTTTAAGGTGGACGTCAAGTAATTTTGCTTCCTTTGCTTCTAATGGAAAAACGTTTGTACACATTTCCTTCACAATTAGTGTGTTCCCAAGGATGAAAAGTTGAACATCGATTAAAATAACTTCATATTATAACTTGGAATACTTAATATTTTCTAAAACATAACCATTATTATATAAAAAATCAATAACTTTTTCCTTTGGTGGTGTTGAAACCAGAAAAAAGATGGCGCGACCTGTACTTTGACGACGTCAGTAGACAAACAAATGTTGGATTGCATAATTATGATTATGTTTTAGAAAATATTAAGTATTCCAAGTTATAAAATGAAGCTATTTTAATCGATGTTCAAATTTTCATCCTTGGGAACGCATTAATTGTAAAGAAAATGTGTACAGAAGTTTTTCCATTGGAAGTATAGGAAGCAAAATTACTTGTCGTCCACCTTAAGGGTTTCACAATATGATGCCGCATTAATCGTGCTGCCCTTCGGAATGAATTCATAATACACAATATCTTGATTGTCGAAGAAAAAGGGTCAGCATAAACTTTCCAGCGGAAGGAACAATTCGGCACTTTTTTAGGAGGCAGAGAATGTGAATGCTTCCACTGACATGAAGTCTGCTTCGTTTCTGGTGAGAAGTGATAAACCAAAGTCTCGTCTCCGATCACAATATGTTCCAAAAATTCATTTCCTTCTCCGTGAAAATGATCCAAAAAAGCAAGAGCTGCTTGAAAACGTTGAGTCTTGTGTTATTCTGTGAGTAAGCGAGTCACCCATCGAGCACAAACTTTTCGAAACTCAAGACGCTTGGTGATGATGCTGCGCACATTTCCATACGAAATATTCAATTCATCCGCGATCTCGTCCACTGTGATTCGTCTCTTTGCATGAATCAATTCGTTAATGAGGTCCATGTTTTCATTCGTCGTTGAAGTAGACGGTCTCTCTCCACCCCCACCCCCACCCCCACCCCGGGCAATCGTCTTCGATAACCGCGTGACTTTTCTCTAACAACAAACATTGTTCGATCGCCTAACGCGAAATTTATTTGTCACCGTACGATTCAATTAATTGGCGTTGAATTTCAGTGGGGTTCAACTTTTTGGCCCACACACGGTTTCGAAGCCCGTCGCGGACAAGCTTGTGTTTTCACATTGGCGCCCAATTGTGGAAAATGTGTGATGTCTGTTCCACATATTGTTTGGAATTAATGAAAAGTTCCTACTTCGGTTCAAAGAAAAAAAGAACTAAGAGGGAGAGGATGTGACGTACTACAGATGTGAAAACATGTGTCAAGATGACAAATCTGCAGCGAGACCTTCTGTCCGCGTAGCTCAGTTGGGAGAGCGACTTACTCTGGAGTGAGGGAACATGCATAGCTCAGTTGGGAGAGCAACTTACTCCGCAGTGAGGGGACATCAGCTGGGAGAGCGACTTACTCTGGAGTGAGGGGACATCAGTTGGGAGAGCGACTTACTCCGGAGTGAGGGGACACGCGTAGCTCAGTTGGGAGAGCGACTTACTCCGGAGTGAGGGGACATGCGTAGCTCAGTTGGGAGAGCAACTTACTCCGGAGTGAGGGCACATCAGCTGGGACAACGACTTAGTCTGGAGTGAGGGGACATCAGTTGGGAGAGCGACTTACTCCGGAGTGAGGGGACATGTAGCTCAGTTGGGAGAGCGACTTTCTCCGGAGTGAGGGGACATCAGCTGGGAGAGCGACTTAGTCTGGAGTGAGGTGACACGTGTAGCTCAGTTGGGAGAGCGACTTTCTCCGGAGTGAGGGGACATCAGCTGGGAGAGCGACTTAGTCTGGAGTGAGGGGACATGTAGCTCAGTTGGGAGAGCGACTTTCTCCGGAGTGAGGGGACACGCGTAGCTCAGTTGGGAGAGCGACTTTCTCCGGAGTGAGGGGACACGCGTAGCTCAGTTGGGAGAAAGACTTACTACAGGACATAGTGAGGTACTCCGGAGTCGCGGACAAACTGGTGTTTTCATCCCTTTCCTGGAACCAGTGGCCCCTACATAAGGGACGGGCGACTGCTTATAGCCCATCAACTTGCTCACGTTGGCCGTTAAAACAAACAAATATATCATTCGACAATTATAAATATTACACAAGGTATTAAGAAGGATGAAAAAGAATGACTGAGCAAGCTGACCTAATCCAGAAAAAAATACTACAATCAAAAAGACCAATTCTGAAATTTAATGGCTTTTATGAAGGAAGTTTAGAAAAAAGCTAAAAATATTATCAACGATGCTGTAGCTGATGGCGAATGAAACTTTAAAGCTTGTGAAAGCTAATGAACAACTTCCTGAAAAATGTTCTAAGTAGCGACAATTATGACTGCAAACGTCTTGGTGTTTCGTTAAGTACGTTCCCAAACTCTCTCAGGAGCTCAACACCTATAGGACGATTTGTTTTCTTACATTAGACAGCTAATGAACTACGAGCACTATTGCAAAGGTTAAAGGAGATGTCATATTTCATGCAAGGCTTACGGACCTCAGCAAATAATAATCATTATACGGCGGAAGCAAATTATAATGGAAGTTCACTTAGCACGGACGAAAGATACACTGCTGGCCACCCAAAATGCAACACCAAGAAGGAAGCATCCGATTGGCCTGAAATTCGTAGCATGCGTCACCCGCGAGAGGACATGCAAACGATTAGCATTGCAGGGCATATGCCAATCATGTGCGCCCGGCACGCCAACGAGAAGCACTATAAGAAGGGTGCGCAGGTGCAAGTAGTCGAAGTGTGTTGTGCTGCCGGAACTGTGCGTGGGAAGCTTCCTGATGCCTCGTCGCAGAATACGGCAGTCATTCCAGCACGTTTCGGAGTTCGACAAAGGACGAATAGTGGCTTATCGCGACAGCGGTTTATCGTACCGAGACATCGGCGCCCGTGTGGGACGACATACAGCCACAGTGATTCAAGTATGGATTCTGTGGGTGCAGGAGGGACGGACGGACCGACGTGAGTGATTTCCGCATGCGCGGCACACCACCGAACGAGAGGACCGGAATGTTGTGCGGCGGGCATTGACGACTCGCAACGCCACTTCACGAACGTTAGCGCAGGAATTAGGGTGTGTTGCGCAACAACCGTGTCAGCACGTACCGTTCGACGTCGTCTGCAGGAGCGGGAACTTGTTGCAAGGTGCCCATTGCACCGAAAACCATTGACGTTACACCACCGGTTAGAGCGGCGGCAGTGGACCGTTGAACGCCGCACCTGGACTACGGAATGGCACGACATTGTTTTCTCCAACGAATCCCGCTTCTGCTTGCAACACCACGATTGTCGGATCCGCGTGTGGCGGCACCGCGGCGAGAGACTATGACGCCTGCATTATGCATCGCCATACCGGTCAGTCGCCTGGCGTTATGGTTTGGGGCGCAATTGGATATGACAGCCGCCCACTTCTGGTACGCATCGCCGGTACACTCAACAGCCACCGCTACATCTCCGACTTTTTGGAGCCTGTAGACCTCCCTTACCTGCAGGACCTGCCAGCGGCCACGTTTCAACAGGATAATGTGCGCCCGCACGTGGCACGCATCGTGCAACAATTTTTCACGGCCCACCAGGTATCACTGCTGCCGTGGCCCGCCCGTTCTCCCGATATGTCGCCCATCGAACACGTCTGGCCGCTATTCGGTAACCGAGTGGCCCGGCAAGCACCACCCGCGGCTACGCCTGATGAACTATGGCAACGAGGGGAAGCAGCCTGGACCGACATACCCCAAGTCCACATCCAAAGCCTGTTTCGTTCGATGCCGCGGCGTGTAGCGGCCGTTATTGCCAGCCATGGGGTCCACACGAACTATTGATGTCTGCGTGTTCTGCGACTTGCACGGGCCTGTAAGCTCAATCGTTTAATCTTTGTATCTGCTGTTATGTGTCCAGTAAATCTGGCTTTGCTATCTCGTGTCCTTCTTGGTGTTGCATTTTGGGTGACCAGCAGTGTAAATAATTTACCTTATTTAATGAAGTGACCGTGATCGATGGGCTCAGCAAATACACTTGATGTCAATCTGCTAGATGAATATAAACCAGATCGAGGGATGAAAATGTGTCAGCTCTGCATTTAGTCTGTACTGAGATTTGCTCCAAAGTTCAAGACTGTGTGTCTCCTTCCATCTTTATTAGCGAGTTACTTCATGTCGTCAAGAATGGCTGCTCATTTGTTTTGTCTCCTGTTAGCAGACAAGTTAGTGGAGAAAAAGAATTACTTTTAGAGGATCCTGCTATTGAATTCGTAATCACGCCAGCCCGTGGAGCTGGCGAAACACGTTAAGTCATTCGATTTGAGCTGAGTAACATAGTGCTTCAGCAGACGAACACCGCTCAGGGACCAATCACAAAGCTCTTTTTACTGTTTGTCATAAATCCCACTCACGTTGCGATTTATCCTAAGGCATAATTAAAATTACTCATATGCTGAAGTTCGTCGTACAAACACAGCTGCGCATCAAACATCGCGCAGTCATAATCCAGAACGTAAACTACTCACAAGGAATAGAATTTTACTCAGAAGAAATAAATAAAATCGGAAGAGTTTAGACCACCTCGTACGAGTGAGAAAAGATTGCTAACATTTTAGCTGAACCCGACTCAGTACTGAGCCATGTGTTAATTGTAGCCAGACAAACACATTGCGGCACACACAAAGGGCCCAGAATAGTCTATAACCCTATGAGTCCAGGTGAGTTTATGACACCACTGAGAGTGCTTGTGCTAGTTTGGAGAGCATTTTCGGCTGCACCTCGATCACCTGTATTCCTTTCACTCGCTTGGAAAAATCCGTGACAAATTATCCAGTACGTAGAGGCAACGGCTCGAAGAAAGCTCTAAGTTCTGAAAAATGCTCATGGCGAGTAACGCAAACGTAGATGAGGTGACATGAGTTAAATTTGACTCTTCTTACGAAACATCTCGTAGACAACGTCGCCACTTGTGTGGGGGTAGGAGAACTAATCGGAATGCAGCTCTTTGCTTAGCAACAATCTCCAGCAGCTATATAGTCCAAGTCAACGTAAATACATTGAGTGATCACTAAATAATGACCACCTACCTAATACTTCGTAGGTTCTCCTTTCGCCTTCAGTACAATAGCTATCCGACGTGGCATCGATTCAATAAGATGCCAGAAGCAGTTGAGATGTATGGCCAACTAAGTTGTGTGTAATGCGGCCTTCAATAAAGGTATAGAGGTGATTAGCGTATCTAGACGCCTGATTTGTCCTTCCATAGTGTCCCACAAGTGCTCTGTGAGATTGATATTGAGGGAATCCGGAGCCTTATCAATATGCTGGAAGTCTGAACTGTGTTTCTCGAACCATTCCAGCACAATATTGGACCTGTGCCACGCCGCATTGACATCTTGTAAGACAACGTCGCCATTCGGGTAAAAGTGGAACATTGTTAGATGTACAGAGTCAGCAAGCAATTCACGATAGTGGGCACCACACATACTAATCGTGCCCTCTCGGAGATCCCGTGTTCAACGGGCCGCATCCACATTTAAAGGAATGGTTATAATTCATTGATCACTCGATGCATATTATTGTGAGATATCGAATGGCTACCTCCTCTACGAAAGTACTTTCTAACGTTTAGAGCGAAAAGCAACACAAATACTTCCCGAATCATCGTTTTCGTTTACTTCGTGGTTAGGCAAAATGGCTATTTTAGACCGATTTTTCAAATTGGTACAGCCCATTAAAAATATGCTGCTTGACACAGAAAATACCACACCAGGATATAATATATGCCGGAGCGCTATGCAAATTGGCGGTTATGTATTTGGGTTATACAGGGTGTCAGAGAATTATTGGATACATTACAAAATCATATAAAACAAAACATTAAACAGATTGAAAGAAACTGACTGTACTAACTTATAATGTAACTACACACGTTAATAAGTTTTGATGTGAGATCCCTTGGTTGCTCGTAGTACGTCCAGGCGATACTCGATTTCATGCCACGTACTGGCAAGCATCTGAGGAGTTATGGAATTAATAGCCGCTGTGATACGCTGCTTCAGTTCCTGCAAATCAGTACAAGGCGCCTGATAGACACGATCCTTCACATAAGCCCACATGATATTATCCAGTGGAGTTAGATCTGGAGAGCGAGGAGACCACGGAATGGGACCACCACGCCCAATCAATCTGTTGGAGAAATGCTCATTTAGGCACTTACGTACACACGTTGACCAATGCGGATTTCGCTATACCCCGGATCAAAAGATACGACGTTGTCATATCTTTTGATCCGGGGTATAGCGAAATTTTTAGCATATCCAAGTAAAGGTCCCCATTTATGGTGTTTTCGCAGAAGAAGAAAGGACCAATCACTTCTCTTTTTGATAGGGCGCACCACACATTAACTTTTGGAGAATAACGTTCCAGTTCAATAGCAGCATGAGGCATTACAGCTAAACACCAAAATCGACTGAAAGTGATGTCGCTTACAGATGGAAGCGGATGATGCAATTACAGCGAATAAAACGTTCAGAAAGGCCGCGCATACTGACCGAATGGGACACAAGAGCCATGCTAAGAAATGTTAAGAAATCCAGTTCCTCCTCTGCCATTTCCATCGCTTCCGAAGTAGAAAATACTTGTAATAGCTCGATTAGTGCCATAAACATCCGCAGAGAGTTGCACAATGAGAGTTCTTGTCGTAAAACTGCGGTTCACAAGGCACACCTCACTACAGTGAATGCGAAGCGCCGCTAGGAGTTGTGTGACACCCGTCGTTCCTGGACTGTGGGAGACTGGAAATTTGTTCTTTGGAGTGGCGAGTCACGCTTTTCACTCTAATCTAATAAGCGTGTTTGGATTTGGCGACAGCCTGGCGCACGATTTTCGTCTGACTGTGTTCTTCCAACTGTTAAGTTCGACGGAGACTCCATCATGGTATGGGGTTATTTATCGTGGATGGAACTCGGGCCCGTTGGTTGTCATACCACAAACCATGAACCCTGAAGTACACGTCGACGTTCTGGATAATTCTGTTCTACCAACAATGTGGCAGTATTATGGAAATGACAGTTGTCTCTTTCAGCTCGATCGACAGTCGTTCACGGGCCTGCCACACAGCACGGGGTGTGCAGGACTGGTTTTTCTTGAAAACGAGGTGGAATTGTTAGACTTGCCAGCTCAGAGTCCTGATCTTAATCCCATAGAGCACCTCTGGGATGAACTGGTGCGACGGATACGAAATCAAAGACAACGACCGTCTTCGCTCTCCACTCTGGCAGCAGCTTCTGTTGGCCGCCCGGACATTTTATTGACGGTTCGGCAGCAGCAACATAGTGCTGGCCCTGCAAGACCGTTTTTGCTGGGTAACTTGACTTAGTGTCTAAACCTTATATATATGAGCACGATGGAATAAAAACTGTTAAAAAGGCCAAGCTTCTGTTGCCCACCCCAAATCGCAATAATATTAACTTGACTAGGTGTATAAAGTTTATGAATAAGAGCACGATGGAATAAGGACTGTTAAAAAGACCTAGGCCTAGGCCAAGGTATTAATATTTATTGCCTAAGCAAAATCGCAACAATACGAACTTGACTTGGTGTATAAACTTTATGAATATGAGCACGATGGAATAAAAACTGTTAAAAAAGCCCAAGCTTAGGCGTTAGGCTTTTGTATGTAACCAAAATTTGTAAACGCGATGAATTTGTGCACGACGAATTGACGTGACAGCGCTATTCCTGTCGAGACCTACAGGAAGTTGGTAGATGGTATGCCTCGACGTGTTGCCGCTGTCATATAAGAAAAACGTGGATGGACGAACTATTAAGTGCGGTAATAAAGCCATTTGACCCAAAACATTGTAGTGTCAGAATACTTTTGGTAATATACTGTATGTGAGTGTAAGAGGAATCCCAAATCAAAATTTCCGTTACTCACGAAAAAAAAAAAAATCTGTCTATCCATAAGACTGCAAGGTACTAACAATTGCTCATATGCAATTCCTGGAGGCTTATAAAGATTTTAACGCTTTATTTGAAGACAAAGTATCACAGCTTATAACGAAGTAAATTTCGCCGTCATTTTTAGTCTACGCCAGGATTCGAACCCGAGTCCGCTTATTCCGGAAGAAGTCGCTCTACCAACTGAGCTACGCAGACGTTTTGTTCTGATTGCTATATGCCTTTATGTCATGTGCGTCCTGCTGGCAGGTACGTCACAAGCTCAGTGACGGAAGGAATTTTTTTTGACCACGGTGAGCAACTCAATGGACTATAAGCAGGCGCCAGTCCCTAATATAGGGTCACTGGCTCCAGAGAAGAGAGAGAGAAAGTGCCGTAAGACAAACACAACATCCATCCCTCAGAGGGATTCGAACCCGGGCCCCTTTCGGACGAATGATCGGAGGTCATCGATTAGACCACTGCGCCACCGGGGCGGCGTCAGAAGGAATACCCGCTGCTAAGTGACCCCATGTGTTGTGTTGTGTTGTAGAAAGCTAATTTCTTTCAAAATTCAAGTTAAATGACATGTGTTGTGTTGTAGAAAGCTAATTTCTTTTTTTAGAATTCAAGTTAAATGACATGTGTTGTGTTGTGTTGTAGAGAGCTAATTTCTTTCAAAATTCAAGTTAAATGACATGTGTTGTATTGTGTTGTAGAAAGCTAATTTCTTTCAAAATTCAAGTTAAATGACATGTGTTGTGTTGTGTTGTAGAAAGCTAATTTCTTTCAAAATTCAAGTTAAATGACATGTGTTGTGTTGTAGAAAGCTAATTTCTTTCAGTTTTCGCAAGGAAGCGAAGGCAGATTCTGAGATGATGTTAGAAAATCATACGATTTCGTTGGTGCAGTGGTACAAACACTGGTATTTGAACGCTCATCCTGATTAACATGGGATTTAGTCCCCGATTGTGGCATGGGTGCCGTGTTTGTCTTAAAGTTTTGGCTCTCTGCCTTCGTTGGAACCAGCGGCACTAAATTAGGGACGGGTGAATGCTTATAATCCTTAAAGTTGCTCACGGCGGTCGTTAAATCCCCGAAAAATTCCGTTGGCTTCATATCGCCTTCCGTGAATCAAAATTTGAAGTTGTGATTCCGTCTATTGGTGTAAATTACGACAAGAGTAGTAAGTCAAATAATATTCGAAAACTTGAAAATTTCATTGTCCTAGAGCGGAAATGGAATCAGCGTCTCCTGGCTTGCGTCCGAGTATGTTAACCACTACACCACCCAGAACGACCATGTCTCAAATTTCCGAGTAATTTAAATTTAACACATCCCAGGAATTGTCAGTCGAAGCATCATATTTAGCGAATCTGTGTGCATAGAATTTATTGTTTCCCGTGATTGCCCAGATAGCCACTGTTTCCCGTGATTGCCCAGATAACCAAATAACCACTCTTGTCATAATTTACACCAACAGACGGAATCACAACTTCAAATTTGTATTGTACACTGCTGTAATCCCGTATTTCATGCCTTCCTTGAGGTTAACAAACTCTAATTACATCGGAAAAATATGAGCAGAAACATGTCGATTTTTTTTTATTTTTAAAGCCTTTTAAGCTGTTTCTATACCAATGGTTTGGTTTGGAACCGTGTGGAGAAAAAAAAAAATTAGCCGGCCAGTTTCCGCTTCGGGTCACTGATTTCGAGAGAAATGCAGGTTTGAGTTGAGCATTTATTTATGTAGTACCTATCGTCAGCTATCCTGCTTTGGTTGTTTTCCTAAAGTTCACAAAGAGAAATTGGAAAGGAAAACCTAGCCCGTTGTTTTAATTGAAAAAGAGGAAAAGGAGGGAAGCCCTTTCCAGGCAAATCCCGTGAAGATCTTCATTTTTCATTCAATATCGAAACTAGTTTCATTGAACACACTTTTTACCCAATAGCATACAGAGTATTGAAAAAGTTAGTAAAATCATGCAATGCATTGATTATTATACGCTTTCCAACATACCAGAAATAATTACTCAAGTTATGAGGAAAATAGCTGAGGAATAAATCTCAATTCCTTTGATTCCATTTCGATGATATTCAACAGAACTAGCTCAGTATACCTCCGGAACAACATACTAAAGTTTTGTCGTAATCGAAACATTTTTAGGAAAGTTATGACGAATAAGGGCAACGAAATGGATCCAGCTCCTATGTCCTGACTTTCGACCCCATTTCATCCATTTTCTACAGGTTTCGTCCCCAGGAGGTCCCCTATCACATACTAAAATTTCATCGAAATTGAACCATTTTTACACAAGTTATGACGCATAAGAGCAATGGAATCGATTCAACTCCTATGTCCTGACCTTTGACCCCATTTCGCCCATTTTCAAAAGGATTTGTCCCCAGATGATCCCCTTCCACATACTAAAATTTCATCGAATTTGAAACATTTTTACGCGAGTTCTGACGCATAAGAACAACGGAAAGGATCCCGCTCTTATGTCCTGAACTTTGACCCCATTTCGCCCATTTTCAATAGGGTTCGTCTTCAGGTGGTCCCCTATTACATACCAAAATTTCATTGAAATCGAACCATTTTTACGCGAGTTATCGTGCGGTCAGGCGGACAGACAGACAGACTGACCAAGCTGGAGCATATACGCTTCTTCAACTTACGGTTGGAAAGCGTAAAAAAACGATTTCCGTTCTTCGAAATAAAATTCCCATATGTTCTTAAGCGTGGAGCATGAAGTGATCGCAACAAACGTCAGGTCAAGGGACGGTGAAGTAAACGTATCCGAGGTCATTCCATTGAATAGGAATACAATGCCACACGATTTTGTTAGAAAGTAAAAGTACGAAATGCCAGGTATGATGAGAAAGTAATAATGATAAGGCCGTGATCAGGGGAGCCCGAAGGTAAACAACAGAAACTTCCTGATTAAGAGGTTTGTTATGAAGATAGTGATCAGTAATATTCATTAGTTTTATGTATGGAAATGCCACGAAAGCTTGTTATGTATCAGTCATCTCGCGAAGATCGGAAGATATAACAAAGAGCTTTTTCCCTCTGCCTTCAGGGTGGGAATCGGCAGGATAAAGAAGTCGGTCAACATTATGCATATTAAAGCACCAAGCATGAGGACTATTAGTGAGATAGGGATTGGAAACATTTCCTCCGCAGGGAGCAGTGTCAGCAATTTCTTCCGAGGTGTTAATCAATTAAACGCACCGTATGTGCATAGTTTATTATCAGTAACTGGCCAGGGATAATGGATGAAATTTACCGAGTATTTCATCGGAAAAGAAATACAGAATATCCCTTAAGTTTTTATTAGCTTGATGCCGTTTTATTTCACGAGTGTTTCCCAGGTCAGAAGTGACGGTGAAGATGGCCAGTTTTATATCAAAAAGTAGCCAGTAATATCGTGTGACTAAATCATATTGCGTTGTGTGATTGTGGCTAGTGGTTTTTGGGGTTTCAAGTCCGAAAGTATGGTGTCAAGTAGCGAGGAATGAACATTTCTGACATCTGCTCCTCTACTAGTTTAACAAGGGATCCACATCCGCCATGGCTACTCGACAAATTTGTTCTGTGTATGGGACGGATGCTTTCGCTCCGAAGACAAATGGTTTGAGCGGTTCCAAGGTGGCAATTTTGACCTCAACGATTCTCCACGCTCTGGTCGTCCATCTCACTTTCATGAGGATCGTTTAAACCATCTCATCCACTTGGATCCGCGTCAAACCACACGCGAGTTGCCCACTGAGATGGACTGTGATCAGGGCACAGTGGTGCGAGACTTGGAACGTATGGGAAAGGTCCCGAAATTTGGGGTCTTGGGTGCCTCACACTCTCACCGAGGACAACAAGAATCAGCGTGTTGTCATATGTGGTTCCATGCTCGCCCGTTATCGAGAATGTTCTCAGCAACACAAACTCTTTCTGTCACGTATTGTTACTGGAGATGAAAAGTGGTGCCTGTACGTAAATTTCAGGCATCGGAGGGAATGGTTAAGCCTAAACAAGACGCCCACACCACGTCCAAAACATGACCTTCATCCTGCGAAGATCATGTTGTGGTGTCTGGTGGGACATGGAAGGCATTATTCACTGGGAAATGCTGCCGAGGAATCGGCCCATCAACGCTGCACTCTATTGTGAGCAACTCCGCCGTGTGGAAGGAGCAATTCAGCAGAAACGGCCACATCCGCGCCATGGTGTCCTCCAACATGATAACGCACGCCCTCACAGTGCAAACATGGCCGCCCCGATGTCTCAGTGGTCTAAGTGATGGCTTCTGATCATTCGTCCGAAATGGGACCGGGTTCGAATCCCGGTGAGGCATGGATGTTGTGTTTGTCTTACGCCGCTGGCTCTCTCCCTTCCCTGGAACAAGTGGCCCTAAATTAGGGACGGACAACTGCTTATAGCCCACTGAGTTGCTCACAGTGGTCGTTAAACCTCCAATAAAAAAAATAAAAAAAAATAAAAAAAAATAATAAAAAAGAACAGTGCAAACATGACCAAAATGGCAGTTCAGGGCATAAAATAGGAGATCCTTTCACATCCAGCTTTTTCCCCAGATGTCGCCCCTTCAGACTATCACCTGTTCCTATCTCTGTCAAATGCACTCCGTGGCAGAACGTTCAACAAGGATGCTGATCTCCAGAATTTTCTTGATGATTTCTTAGCAGCAAAACCAGCACGTTTTTTTCAAGAATGGCATTGCACACATATCCAGAGGTTGGGACACCATCGCAAACAAGGGGGGGGGGGGGGGTACATAGTTGATTGATTTCATTTTCCCTTCTGATGCAATACATTCCTGTAGTGCGGTGAAAAAAAAACCGGCATGAACTTATGCATCAACCCAATATTTCTATATATGGTCTGAGTCTTTTCTCCAAACGATGTACGGGAAGGGGGGGGACTCAATGCAGAGCAGTACAAAATCCATATCTTTCGATGCAGATCGCGAACAGGGTTTTAATTTGTTTGTTTTTGTTTCTGGATTTAACGACCACTATGAACAAATTGTGACGTGTGTAAATATAATTAACTTTTTGTTGATGAATGAAATACGGGATTACAGCATTGTACAATACAAATTTGGAAGACGTGAATCCGTTTATTAGTGTATATATGACATGGATGTTAAGTCAGATAATATCCGAAAATTTGAAAATTTCATATTCCTGGGGCGGCAATCAAACCCGCGTCTCCCAGATAGCGCCCGGGTATGCTAACCACCCACTACACCACCCAGAACTTCCAAGTTTCAAGTTTCTGATTGATTTGAATATAACCATCACAGGATTTGCTAGTCGAAGCAACCGGCGTTCATATAAATGTATGAAAAAAGTCGAAGCAATATAAATATATAAAACTCGAAGCAACCGGCATTCATATAAGTATATGAATGCCGGTCGCCTCGACTAGCTAATCCTGTGATGGTTATATTCAAATTAATCGGAAACTTGAAACTTTATCGTTCTGGGTTGTGTAGTGGGTAGCATACTCGGGCGCTATCCGGGAGACTCGGATTCAATTCCCGCTCCAGAACGAAGAAATTTTCAAATTTTCGGATATCATGTGACTTGTTATATTTACATCAATAAACAGATTCTCATCTTTCTAACTTTTCATTGCTATCTCTTAAGCAAATTCTGTTTATCTCTCGATCAGACTTTCTGAGCTTAAGATCACGTCTGCAGTCCCAGAAGTTTCTCTTCATGTGGCAGCACTGGCAGTTGACCAGAGGTACGTTCTTTATAAAGGAGAAGGCAAAACGTCATGAGCTCACGTGACTGCTATATTTACATGCAGTGGCATATTGTCTGTAACTATTTTATCATAAAGCTTTGTAATATTTTGAAGCCACACCCGCTAGCGCAATGGTTTAAGCGCTGGTTTCTGATCATTCGTTCGAGTCGGGTCTGGGTTCAGATCCCGGTGAGGTATGGATGTTGTGTTTATCTCACAGCACTGGCTCACTCCCTTCCCTGGAACCAGTGGCTCTAAATTAGGGAAGAGCGACTGCTTATGGTCCATTGAGTTGCTCACGGTGGTCGTTAAACCCCCAGTAAAAATATACACCGATAAGCAATTACATTATGACCACCTACCTAATAAACTGTAGGACCTCCTTTAGCCCGAAAAGCAGCGGACACTCGGCGAAGCATCAATTCGACGAGATGGCGATAGGTAACCTGGGGTATCTGGTACCATCATGTCAACAGCAGGTCCTCCAGTTCCCGTATATTTCCGGGTGGTAGTGATTTAGCGCGAACTCGCTTTTCCAAGTCGCACCACAAATGTTCGATGGGGTTCACGTCAAATGAATTTGGAGGCCAGGGCATTAACAAAAAGTCACCAGCATGTTTCTCGAACCACACCTTGACGATTCTGGCAGTGTGGCACAGCGCATTATCCTGTTGGTAATGGCCATCACCAGCAGGGACACACAGTTGCCATGAATGGGCGAACTTGGTCCGCAACGATGTTCAGATACCTGACAGCTGTCATGGATTGTGCTATTGGGATAATGGGTCCTAAACTGTCCAAAGAAAAACATCGCCCACAGCCCAGCAGTGCATCCAGGTGCCATAGCCTCCGTTGTAATCGGTGTATCCGCTCTCGGCCGTATACGTGATGCACCCAGGAATCTTGATTCGTTAGACCAGGACCTTTTCTTCCAATCATGCACGGTCCAATCTCGATTATCTTGGGCTCATTTTATGCGCTGTTGGCGATGACGTGCAGTGAACATGGGGAACCGGCTGGGTCATCGGCTACGCAGGCCCACGCGCAGAAGGCTGCGATGAACTGTATGCTGTGACACAATGCCCTGATCACCACTGTTGCGTCTGCGGGCGATTTGTCGCACTGTGGGCCTGCGGTCGTTGTGAACAATGCGCGACCATCTCCGCTCTCCTCTGGCATTACACGGCTGGACGACGGCTCGTCGTTTGGTCATCTGTGCACCACTTTTGATACATACTCACTACAGTCACACGTGAACAACCCACAAGCAACGCCGTTTCCGAGATCGAAGTTCCAAGGCACCGTGCCATCACAATTTGTCCTTTATCAAACTCCGATAAATTGGCAGATTTTCCCATTCTGACTCTGAACACTCTATTAACCGAAAGTCGGTCCTCGGATTGTACATATACTGCTCTATGAACTTCACCTGCGCCACCGATCTGTTTCCAGGCGCGCTCATTTCTCTAGGCTGGGGGTGGTCATAATGTATAATGGCTCATCGGTATATAGACATAGTCGAGTCACATTATTTTGACCACCTCCTACTTTTGACGTCAAAAGCGCGTAGCCAATGAAAGAAGGCAGACGTCGCGTCGTGAGCATGCTTGGAGAGTATATAAGGTGTGCTGTAAGCATTCTGAAAACATATCACTCGTTGCTATCATGGATAAAAAAAGCGATTTATCATATTTGCAAAAAGGAATAATTACGGCTTTCGGGATAAGGGTGGCAGTATTTCTGAAGCAGCGCAGTTTGTAAACTGTTCGCGTGCTGCTGTGGTTAAAGTGTATCGTGATTGGAAAAATGGCACCATTGCGAACAAGCAACGCGAAAACTGCCGAGCAACACGTGCCATTGATATGAGAGCTGAACATCGGCTGCGAAGGTGCGTGACGGCCGATCGACACGCTACAGTGGAGCAACTCACTGGCTGAATGAACTAGGAGGCTACCGGAAGTGTGTCTAAAACGACAGTTCAGTGAACTATGCAGCGTATGGGTCTCCGATGCAGACGGATGGTCACTGCACCTAAGCTAAAGAAGGTGCATCAGCAGAAAAGACTTACATTCGCACGGCAGTATCGGAATTGGACCTCCGCTGATTGGCAAAGGATTGCCCTCTCCGACGAGTCACGTTTTCTGATTCATCGAACGGGTGTACTTTGGCGTATTAGGCGAGAAACATCGGAGAACAAACACTCTTCCATCATTGCTGGAAGAAAACAAGCTGGTGGGGACAGCGTTATGTTCTGGGGAATGTTTTCGTGGCATTCACTGGGTCCACTCATACCTGTGGAAGGCACTATGGAACGAATTCGTTATGAATCCATCCTTGCAGACCACGTACACCCATACATGCTGATTGTCTTTTTTGAGGAGGATGGGATCTTCCAGCATGACAATGCGACGTGTCATACAGCTAGAAATGTGCCAGATTTGTTGGAAGAGCACAATGAAGACTTCAAAGTACTTCCCTGGCCCCCTAATTCCCCAGAATTAAACCCAACTGAGCATCTGTGGGACCACCTCCATCGTGTTGTTCGCTCTATGGATCCTCTACACGTACCCTCCAGCAGCTGTCAGATGCGCTGCAGTCAGTATGGTTTCACATACCCGTGAAAACCTTCCAGAATCTTTTTGAGTCACTCCCTGCCCGTCTAGCTGCTATCAGCTCTGCACACGGAGGTTACTCTGAATATTAGCTGGTGGTCACGTAATGTGACTCGACTGCGTATTTGGCAAGTGTGCCTTTGATACTTTCAGTCACATCTTACAAGATGACTGGCTCTAAGGGAGGAAAAAAACCAGAAATTCACATCAAAACCTATACGCATATCTCCGAACCCATATGACTCGTAGATCGAACTCTAATAGCTAGGTTGAGTGACAGTTCTGCTTTCGTTTTAGCTATACTTAATTCAACATAAAAAAAAATTACTTTGCATCAATGAAATAAAGTACTTGTGTTAAAGTACCAATACACAAAATAAAGTACTAGCACAGAGCTTGCACATACATTAACAATCCACTTACCTAAAATCTGTAACTGTACATTTCAAACATTCTGCCAACAATTTGGAAGTCTACAAGCTTCCGTTTACCTGGCAGTGAACGTTTAAGAAGAAAACAGGAAATTTGCTGGAAGAAAATTTATTTCCTTCAGACGTAAAGTGTGAATTCTTTTCGGTCCATCAGTAATGACTTTCAGAACCCTAAAAAAAAAATAACCAGAAAATTTATTGACAAGAAGTTCAATTGTTTAAGATGCACAGTGTACTTTCTTAGGTTCTTCTAAATCGGCAATGAATTTCAGATCCCTGTTAAAATAACCAAGAAATTTATCGACAGAAAAATAATTTGCCTATCATGCAAAGTAAATTTCTGTTGACATATCAGTATTAAACAATTAGTTACTTCTAGCAACTCTCAGAAAAGTCGAGAAACTTTTGGGTATCATAAAGCAGCCAAGTTTAGGGTCAGTTAAATACACTGGCGTGCAAAAATTAAGGACGAGACGGTTTTTCGAATGTAACGTCGTGCAGAAGTGCTCCACATCGACTCAAACCATATCATAAGATCCCCAAGATGTAAGAATATGGGACAAATGAGCAAAACCGTCCAAACAAGGAATCCAAAGGATACAAAGGCACTTTATTGAAAAGGTAGCTTCGAGCACAACTGGACAGAAGACAGAAACGTCCATGTGACAGGCGGTTATCAAAAAAATTCCAGTCTTTAGTAGGGGATATGATCACCCCTGACTGCGTTGCAGGATTTACAACGTCTGTCCATGCTAAGAACGAGGTTGTCAAGCAGCTGTTAAGGCATCGAGGCCCATTCCTCTTGTAGCGCCAATCGCAGATGCGGAATCGTTGCTGTCTGCTGGTGACGTGCTGCCAAGCGTCTCCCGAGGAGGTCCCACACTTGTTCGATTGGATTTAGGTCCGGGGACCTTGCGGGCCAATCCATGGGTTGAATATCTTCACTCTCCAACAGCTCTGCGACAGCCACTGTACGATGAGGTGTAGCGTTGTCGTCCATGAAGAGAAACTCAGGACCCACAGCACCTCTAAACAGACGCACGTGAGGCAGGAGAACCTCGGTACAATAGCGGACACCAGTGACTGAACCTCCTTGGAAGATGTGGAGGTCAGTACGGCTACCAAGCATGATACCGCCCCAAACGAGAACTCCGCCACCTCCAATCCGGAACCTTTTGATGATGTTGGAGGTGTGATTGCGTGGTGTTCCTTGCTCTCTCCAGATGTGTATACGTCCAGAATCGCTCGTCAGACTAAATCGGCTCTCATCCGTAAAGAGAACTCGACCCCATTGCTAATGTGTCCAGTTCTTGTGTTCCTGGCACCACAGAAACCGCCGTCTCCGATTAGCAGGCGTTAATGGCACGCACCGTACTGGTCGTCGTGAAAATAGACCACCTTTGTGCAGCCTCCTGGCCACGGTAAAACGCGATAACGGACGTCCAGTTGTCTGTTGCATGTGCCTTGCGATTTCTCCCGCTGTCTGCCGTCTGTCTCTTCTCGCCTGTAGAACAATATACCTGTCGTCCGCCACCGTGGTTGCTCGTGAACGACCACTGCTAAACTCTCGGACAGCTGTTCCTGTCGTTTGAAATGCTCTCCGAGCTCGTGAAACGATCCTGTGAGCGATCCCGAACTCCTCGGCCACACTAGTCACACTTCTTCCTTCTTCCAAGTTCCCAATGACGCGACCTCGGGTAAAGTCATCAAAATGTCGTCTACTAGATTGTCTGTTGGCCATATCACACGGTGGCAGCAACTCGACGTCGTTCAAACCGATGTACACCGTGCAATAGCTTTCACTGAATTGCTGAGCGTACACCGCCCGCGTGCTTTATACCCTTCCGGCACCCACGCTCCCCTGCGTCATGCTGCATATATACGCATGCCCTACCGTACCGGACCCTAGTCTATCTCCTGAGTGGTCTTTCCGTTCGTTCCGCTGTTATGCTAATTTCTCCTCTTCGTCCTTAATTTTTGCACACCAGTGTATAATGTCTCCCCAGGCTCATTAATTACAGCAGAAGTTAGTATAAATAATAATAATCGATATTACCTCATAGCTAAAATCGTTTCTCTTTTCTTTAACGCTTTACGAGAGGCATTGAGTTGGTCCACCTCAGTAATTTCTTTGGACAATGTTCAAGGGTGAAGGGAGACAATCACTCCCTCTCAGCTTCTGAAATCTGAAGAAAACACTGTTTCCCTGCACCGGTTGCTCATGAAGTTCAGTTTGAATTAATTTATTGCTCGGGAAATGATTTTATGATATATCGTGCAGAATAGGAAGTGTTTGGAGCTTATGATCTTTTTTTTTTTTTTTTTCAACTTTAGGGTTTAATGAGGGATTCCTCACGATGAGGTTCAAGTTGAAGATAATGAGCATTCAGCAAGTGGCTAGGTAGTCTGAAGGAGGGGGGATGCATGTACCCTGCGCATTTCTGAGAGGCGGGAATAAAAACAAGAGTTTGACCTGACACTTGAAGATGTTAGGAGATAATTCCGAGTGATTCTACACGCAGCGAAGAGTGTTTTCTGCTCTCCAAACAAAGAAGGAGAGACGAGGTAGAGGGGGGGGGAGTAGAGAATTTTGGAGTGCTCGAGGTCGAGTGGCGATTGAAGCGGGAATTAAATTGGAATCGGGAATTTAAGTTAAAAGTTCTGCGAGTTAACAGAGAAAGACGCCTGATAGAAACAGCAACAACATGTAAAAATAAAACGAGTAATATGGAAATCAGAACAAGCATTCGAGACCTTCCCTATATACATCATTGAATAAATAGCACCACTGCAGGAGAGCGGGTTTTCATTTGTAGCCAAAGTCCCGGAACTGTTTAATTACCATGAATGCGAAGGCCTGACGAACGCACGAGAAAGGATACTAACAGCAATCGAGTGAAAAGCCTTGTAACAGTAAAACTAATTTCATTCTAAATAAAGTAGGCTTTCTTTCTTTGACATGGGACTACGTCTAACTCCGCCAATAGTACTGGGCAACTTACGACCGAACCGACCGCCTGTGACAACAAGAAAGATGACACCGAATTTTTGGGTGTAATAAGCACGTCTTTTGAATCCGTTTTGACGCGAATTAAATTTATGTAAGCTATTCAAAGTCAATGGAACCGGTATGGAAGACGATAGTATCTGACGGAAGAAAGAAGTTTTTCAATCGGGTTTTTAATCCCTCAGATACTGCTGTAAATGGAATCGTGAGCTTACGCCCTTTGGTTGCAGACTTGTGCGTTAAGAAAAACATGAATTCATGTGAGAAACATTTCGCACCGGAAACACTCTCCAACACAGAAATAATTTTTCAAATCGGACTCTTAGAAACAGAGATATCGACAAAAATAAGACGTGACTTTATGTCCCCTGGAGGGAAAACCATGCATTATTTTAAAAAGAAAGTATTCTCATAAGGTTTTTCCATATGAGCGGTATCCGTCCAAGAAAAAAAAATATTTAGTCGAGTTTTATTTTGCTACAAATACACCAGAAGCAGAAACCATTCTTTACCAAGCATTAGAAATTATGTGAAAAATATTTCCCAGCAGGTCTTGTATGCGATACAGGAAGAATTTTTCAAATCGGAGTTTTAGAAGCAGAAATAACGCAGGAAACGCAATTTACCTTTGTGTTCCCTAGCGGAAAGTCTATGATTTACCTAAAAAATTTAATTTATATGAAAAACATTTCGCATCGGAAACACTATCCAACAAAGAAGGAATTTTTCAAATCGGACTCCTAGAAGTAGAGATATTGACAAAAATAAGATATATATCTACGTCCCCTGGCGTAGAAACCACGCATTATTTTAAGAAGAAAATGTTTCTAAAAGGTTTATCGACATGAGTAGTATCAGGCTACAAATGACGTTTTTTTCAATCGAGAATTTAGAAGCTCATATTTTGCTGCAATTACATCAGAAGCGGAAATTAAAATTTATGCCCCCTGGTGGCCAAATCATTTTTTTACAAAAATTAGAAATTATGGGCAAACGATTTACCATCAGGAGCTGTATCCGGTGCAGAAAGAAGTTTTCAAATCGGAGATTTAGAAGCAGAGATATAGGGGAAACGCAAATTGTCTCTACGCCACCTAGCGGAAAGTCTATGAATTACTTGAAAATTTTGAAATTATATGAAAAACATGTCACACTGAAAACACTATCCAAAAAGAAGGAATTTTTCAAATCGGACTCCTAGAAGTAGACAGTTTGACAAAAATAAGATATACGTCTACGCCCTCTGGCGGAGAAACTGTTGAACATTTTAAGAAGAAAATATTCCGGAAAGGTTTATCGATGTGAGTGGCATCAATCCACGAAAGAATTTTTTTAATCGATATTTTAAAAGCTCAGATTTTATGGCAAATACATCAGAAGCAAAAATTAAGACTTACGTCCCCTGGTGGCCAAAGTATTCTTTATCAAAAATTTGAGATTAAATGCAAAAGATTTTCCATCAGGAGGTGTATGAGCTGAAGAATTTTTTTCAAATCGGAGTTTTAGAAGAAGAGTTATCGGGAAAAATGTAATTTACTTTTACGACTCCTAGCGGAAACTCTATGCGTAAATTGAAAACGTAACTTTATATATCTAAAATACTCTTTGGCATAAATGAAATCGAAAGATAAAATAACATTTCAATCGGATGTTTAGAAGCAAATATGTGGAGTAAAACGTATTTTTGAATTCGACATCATTTGCATTTACGCCCTCTAGCGGCGAAATTGCACATCGTAAAAAAAAAAAACCCGAAGTAAAGGATCATCATTCGCATATTTCAAGCTTCCCAATGCAAAAAGAATTTTTCAAATCGGACTAATAGTTGCAGAGATATCGTGGGTACAAATGGACGGACAAACCGGTAACATAAGCACGATCTTTTTTTACAAAAGACGTGCTAAAAGTAGGTGCCAATTGAAATCATTATGGCGTTAAAAATACGTGCTGCACACTAATCGTGTTAGCATATTCGTAAGTAGCATGGAGTCCAATTCGCGTACTGCGCAATACATGATGCAATATTTTTGGTTGTGTCACCGCGTTTGACTCAGTTTATCTAGGGAAGCGTGAGCGCAACACCACTGTGCGTTATATCGTTTTAATGCTCTCGACGAGATCTATTCAAATATAGGAAGAACATTTCGCAGTGGTTTGAACTGAACATTTTAAAAATTGCTTTCTTGTGAACCGGAGAACACTTTTGACAACATCACAACCGTGAGTGCAAAACGACTGTGTGCAATATTCTCTCTAAGCGACCATGGCAATGCTCGCCTAACCCAATGAGCTGAGCAGGCATCAAAACCACTTGGGCGAAAAAATTTATTTTCTCAGCTTCTTTTACTAATGCATTACAAGTTGGAACTTGGATTGGAACCCTTATTTTTCCTAATTTCCCATTTCTATCACCGTTTTCCCCATTTCTATCACCGTTTTATCCGCAATTGACTTTAAATTAAAAAAAATTATGAAAAACATTTCATTAATTAAAATTTTTATTTTATATAAAGTGAGAAGCTCAAACTTACTTCTGGAATGCTTACAATTTAACAGACCAGTGGCTTACAATTTAACTGACCGGAATGCATTTTCCCCGCCAACTAGCATGGGTGCATCGGTTAATACAATGAACTTGGTTACGGTTTGCTGTGACTGGATGGCGCTGATGAGTTGTTTTGAGAAAAGACTCAGTATCTGCCTCTTTCTAGGCGTGGGAAAAATCAGTAATCCGCATTCTCGAGTTCACTATCTGCTCGCACGAAACTACTTTGCAAGAAACCTTTGAGAATGAAGAGGACAATGAGACGAACTTAGACAGAGGCGAATGGCATTTAAGAAAACTGTTGTTTGGACTTTTGAGAGCCCGGATTTTATTTATTGATTATTATTTTTTCAGGAAATTGATTTCCGATTTATGAAAATTAATTAGGGATTTGGGAATTTTAATCTAAAATGCTTACTGCGCGGAGGAAGGTAAGTCGCTGAGCGGCTGCGCGCGCGCATCTTATTGGGAACATTGACTGTGTGTGGTAACACTTCAAAGATCTCGACGAGATCTGTTCAAATATATAAAGAACATATCGCAGTGGTTTAAACTAAAATTAAAAAAAAAAAAATTCGGGTGAACGGGTTAACATATTCGACAATGCCGTGGAATTCGCAGAATGAACGCAAGCAAAAGTGGAGAAAATCAAAACGAGAGACAAGAGCAAGAGATGACGAATGTAAGAAGCCCATGAATAATGCAGCTAACGAATTAGAGAGTATCGAAAATGTCTTAAAGCAGCCGCCGCCAAACAAAAATCCAATACACCGATCGAACCCGTACTCGGCCCAGAGTTGGAAACGGGCCAAAAAATTTAAATCCTGACCCAACCCGGACCCGGAATCACATAGTTACACGCTACCCGGACCTGTAACTGACCCGGACAGATCCGGACAAATCTGCTTTGAAATATAATATGCATAGGTCGTTCAAAAAATATCTCCGCAGTGAGTACCTTATGTTATATGGAAATCAAACAACTGTATAATAGGAACGTAAAATTTACTCAGTTACTTAAAATAGGAAGTATTGAATAGTATGTGGTAGGGAACTACCTAGGGATGAACCCTATTGAAAATGGAAGAAATGGGGACAAAGGTGACGTCATAGGAGCGGGATCCATTCCATTGCCCTTATGCGTCACAACTTGCGTAAAAATGTTTCGATTTCGATGAAATTTTAGTATGTGGTAGGGAACCTCCTGGGGGCGAACCCTGTTGTAAATGAGTGAAGAGGGGGTCAAAGGTCAGGACATAGGAGTTGGATGCATTCCATTGCCCTTATGCATCATAACTTGCGTAAAAATGCTTCGATTTCAATGAAATTTTAGTATGTGGTAGGGGACCACCCGGGGACAAACCCTATTGAAAATGGGTGAAGTGGGTTTAAAGGTCAGGACATAGAAGCGGGATATATTCCATCTCCCTTATGCGTCATAACTAACGTAAAAATGCTTCGATTGAGACAAAACTTTATCATGTTGTTCCGGAAGTATACTTTACCGGTTCTGTTGAATATCATCGAAATGGGGTCAAAGGTCCGGTCATAGGAGCGATATTTATTCTACAGCCGTTATCCTCATAACTTGAGTAATAATTTCTGGTATGTTGGAAAGCGTATCATATGATCAATGCATTGCATGATTTTACTAACTTGTTTTCATCATTGCCCCTCAAAAAGAAGGAACACTTTTCCTTCTGAGGACACTTTTCCTTCATTTTGCATGACAAATCTTTTTTCACTCGGCAGGCACCAGTATCGAGCACAAAATTCCACAGTGCGCATTTTTCATTGTAACAATTTTTTTGCTTTTCAAAAATAAAACGGAAACAAAACTGGATGAAATCAGGTCAGGAACACCCTGACCCGACCCGTTTGACCCGCTAGATATTGTCGATTCGTTGAACCGTTGACCCATGACCCGTTTCCATCTTTGACCCGGCCCATCTCGAACTCTGCTTTGTGTTCTCAATGTATCCAGCATTATTTGTAAAAATTATGTCAACTACTTTTCGTATCATAGACCTGTGTTGGCTATAACAAATTAAATAAACGCTTTGAAATCATATTTGACTAGCTCATTTCAACTAGAGTTGGAAACGGGTCAGAAATTTCGGACCCGGACCCGACCCGGACGTCCCATAACTGGACCCGCCTAGATCCGGACTCGTACCTGACCCGAACAAATCTGCTTTGAACTATAAATTCGAAACTCAATTTATATATAAATATATATACATATAAACGAAGGACATCTTGGACAACAGATATTAAGTGAGGGTCACATTGATGAAGAAATTAATCGGTGTATAAAACTTGCCTGGAGAGCTTTTGGAAGAAACTGCATAATTTTCAAGAGCAATATGCCATTATGTCTAAAAAGAAAAGTGTTCGATCAATGCATCCTTCCAGTGCTTACGTATGGTGCAGAGACGTGGACCTTAACTAAAAGAGTCGTACAAAGGCTGCAAACAACTTAAAGAGGCATGGAGAGGTGCATGCTTGGTGTAACCAGGAGAGATAAGAAAAGGAACTCGTGAATCAGAAAAGTGACAAGAGTGGAAGACATCATGATCAGAGTAAAATCCCTGAAATGGAAACGGGCTGAACATATTGCCAGAAGGACAGACCATCGATGGACAGCTGAAATTTTAGACTGGATTCCGAGGGACAGGAAAAGACCCAGAAGAAGACCACATGGGAGATGGGTGAATGAAATTCGAAAGTATGCGGGAGTAACCAGGAGGAGACTGGCACAAGACAGACCGTTGTGGAAGAGACTTGGGGAGGCCTTCGTCCATCAGTGAATTGATAATGGTTGGCAATGATGATGATTATGATACATATAAACGTAATATATATATATTCCTCCCAATAACTGCTTGATATTTAATAACTGAAATCGTTTTTTAATAATAAAATTTGGTTACGTGCAAAATTTTAGTGCCACTATTTTCCGTGATCCAAAAGTAAAGGCTGACTATGACCGTGACCATATTACAACTGGGAATCATTATTTACGATTACACAAATGTATTTTTTAAAATGTATTTAGATTGTTCATTCTTTCCACGCTTTGATGGAGGTGCGCATACTTTCATATGGCTCCTTAGATTTTTGGTTCCATAATCTTTTATGACACCGTCGACATCTTTCTTTGTAATTATACACTTTCCACATTTTAAACAAAAAGCAAGACCAAACAACACAGGTTTCTTAATGAGACGAAACAATTCACCGGTTCCTTAATGAGACGAAACAATTTCCAGCATTCACTCTTCCCTCTTGTGGTTTTCAACAGGCACGTATTTGTTGGCCTCGACGCCTTTCTCAACCTCCTTAATATTAAATCCATCCATGTTAACAAATAAGGAGTTAATCTCGACATGACATGTCATGGGAACGGGATGTTAGCACATCAATCGAAAATCTCTGAATGCTCAATGTAAAAGATGCGATGTGAAAAGTAACTCTTAATCATGCATTGAACTTCGCACGGAGAGAGTGAATCAGCTGAGAAGCAGGCGAATGGCGTTTGCCTGTACTTTGCCCTGGACAATTGCACTGTAAAAGAACGCAAAGGAAGTATCTTTTTACGATACAATGTCGGTGTGTCTAACGTCGGTCGGTGGAAATCTTCGTTACTTTAAGAAAGAGACGACAATTTTTTTGCATGGCAAATCATTATTCACACCGTGGGCACCAATATCGACTACAGAATTCTACAACGCGCATTTTTCTTTGGAACATATTTTTTCTCTTTTCAAAAATAAAACGGGAATAAAATCGGGTCAGGAACACATTGACCAGACCCGTTGGACCCACAAGAAATTGTTGACCCATTGACCCGTGACCCGTTTCCATCTCTGATTTCAACTCTACGATCTGCAAGTCGTGGTCCTACGTTCCAAACTGACGGCTCAATCAGAATTGAGCCTAACTGCGATTTTATAGTTTGAAGTTATAATCACTTGCCGCTCTGATAAAAATCTTGAACGCTGTCGATAGGAAAATAATTTTTGAAATTCTCTAAACCAAAAATGGAAAATGCTCGCTAACAAGCAGAGAGAGAGAGCGATTAGGTTTGTTTCTTTTATATTTCAGTTTTCTTAACCAAAAGAGGTTTTCTAGTTTGTTTGATGACAAAAACTTGGTAAAAGTTGAACGTACAGCTTTAGGAATGTCACTTGAACATCATTATTGCCTCCGGTCCAATGAATCTATGATATACTAGGATGCATTCATGTGAAAATCTCAAATCAGAAGCAGTGGAGTTTCTGGAGTTTTTGCTGTAATGACTAATAGAAGAACAACTACATTTCGTACTTAGCGCCTGATACGTTTTGAATTCCATCAAAATAACGCTCAAGGAAACCAACATTCTTCGAAATTGAGGAACTCGTTCCACTTCTATGAATGAATTCGGATTTCTACGCGTCCCACAACTCCACGATGTATGCCTTGGAAAACATAACAACGTCGCCGCCCTCCCGAGGTGAGTTACCTCAAGAGTTATGGGGCGATCCATTGATTAAGGGGTTTGATCAGACCTAAAGGTGATCATCATGACTCCGGGGAAAGGGATAATAACATGAAGACGCTCGATTCCTTACCTACAATTGACGGCCAGTAGCCATTTCTACCTGGTTCCGCGTGAAGGATTTCTTAACAAGCCTACACTGAAGGAGAAAGGAACGACACCCAGGAATGGCACACATTGTTATTTCCTAGACACAGCCTTCAACACACACACACACACACATGATTCCACTTCCAAAAATATGATTCAATGAAAAATGTCAGGGTCATCGTTTTTTTTTAGACCACGGAGAATAGGTGCGTGATGCCTCTTGGGGTGGGTCAAAACAAAAAACAAAAACAAAAAACGCCACGTAATTGAGAAAAATGCCCTTTTTATGATTTAGAGAAAGAAAAAGAATGAACGAAAGGTACTCTTTCTTCGAATAATTGAAGTAAAACACATATGTATTAGATTGTATCTTCCTTAGATAGCAAACGTTCCAGCAGAACTGTTTCTCAACAACGAGAAGGAGGACATAAGAGTATGTCAAGATGCTTTACGCAACACAACAAGCATCGAAATAAAGGGAAAGACTGCTTTGCTGGGGTTTTTTTACGCTTTCCAACCGTAGGTTAAGAAGCGTATATGTTCCAACTTTGTCCGTCTGTCCGCACGATAACTCACGTAAAAATGGTTCGATTTCGATAAAATTTTAGTATGTGGTAGGGGACCACATGGGAACGAACCCTATTGAAAATGGGCGAAATGGGGTCAAAGGTCAGGACATAGGAGTGGGATCTATTCCATTGCATTCATGCGTCATAACTTATGTAAAAATGCTTCGATTGCGACAAAACTTTTTCATGATGTTCCGGAGGTATACTGAACCGATGCTGTTGAATATCATCGAAATGGGGTCAAAGGTCAGGACACAGGAGCGAGATTTGTTCCACCGCCATTATTTTCATAACTTGAGAAATGATTTCTGGTATGTTGGAAAGCGTATCATAATCAATGCATTGCATCGTTTTACTAACTTGTTTTAAAAGAAACTGGATCATATCAGTGTGTCACCTACGGAAATGAACGTTCAAATTGAATGAATTTTATAATAGCACAGGAAGAAAACACCAGGGCCGTAGCTACCGGGAGGGCAGAGAGAGAGAGCGGTTGCCCTCCCAGTCTGACATACCAGGGAAGTAAATTCATGCTCTGAGGGATATCGAAAATAGAAATTGTATACAAAAAAAAGAAAGCTACATCCTTCAGTATTTTTTTTTACAGACTGTAGTTAGTCTCATACAGTATTCCATGCAGTTAACCAAGGTACCGAATAACATACACTATGAGGTGATTGATTTGATTGATTGGAGGTTTAAAGACCACCGTGAGCAACTCAATGGGATATAAGCAGTCGCCCGTCCCTAATTTAGAGTCACTGGTTCCAGGGAAGGGAGAGAGCCAGTGCCGTAAGACAAACAAACATCCATGCCTCTCCGGGATTCGAACCCGGACCCCTTTCGGACGAATTATCAGAGGCCATCGCTTAGACCACTGCGCCACCGGGGCTGCACACTATGAGGTGTGAACATCTCATATTCATGAAAGGAATTTTCCAAAACAGTGAATGAAAGCTGCGACGTATATTCTAATTTAACTTTCACTTTTAGTTCCTTTTCCTATATAAATTTGAGTTTGTTCTCTCTTGCACTTTCCAAACTTAACGTGATATCTTCTCTCTCACATGAATGAGGTTGGCAACACTTTTGTGGTCAGAGAGAGAGAGAGAGAGAGAGAGTGATGTATGAATGTCATAAGAACGTTAGATAAAAAAAACGATACAGCAGTTGCTTTGTGTGTGTGTGTGTGTGTGTGTGTGTGTGGAGATGTTCGATCGTTTTTAAGCATAGATTATACGACAGATAATTAAGGTATTATGTACGGTATGATGTGTAAAACTCGCAGTGCTATATTTTGGATTTCATCAAATATTGCTGGACCAATAAAAGACTATCGTAAGTTTGTCTTCTGTATACATTTCGTTTGGCCATGAAAGCTTAATTTGAACTATCCTGTGCAACTATTGCACCGTATTGAGATTTAGTTCAACATTTCCGTAATCATAGTTTTAGACATAGCGTAACACCAATCTCGCACACAAAAAAGGGTTACGTTATAAAACATAGAAAACAAAATGCTGATATGCCTAACCTCCATGACCTTTCCGAACATGTCATTGGGATGAACAGCTAATTAATCATTTGTGCTCTGCCGCAGAAAGTTCTCTGAGCGCTTAATATTGAACGAAATTTTTCCAAGCCCTACCCATAAAGCTTCTTCCTGTTGTTAAGTTCACTATCCGATATTCATTCGTTCTGTACTGGTTTGCTTTTTGTTCTGCATTTCCGTGGAGTGTTGTGCTGTCGGAGTCCACATAACGTTTACGCTTTATTTGGTATTTACAATTTGTGGATCTTGGGTATTGTTACAGGGCTTGGTGCTGAGTTCTATTACAGCGCCCTGTGTGGAGGGTTCGTTAGATGCTTTCTTTGCAGTAAGTTCGGTATCGGTGATTTAATCCGTAATTCTCCCTACTGGAGCAGATAAAAACAATGCAAAGAATAGAAAAGTGAATCGAGTGAGACTAAATTTTGCAGTGAGGAAAACGTTTATTCAGATGTTACGGGGAATGTCATCAAGCTTTTGTCCGTCATTTTCGTGCTTTCATTCTTTTAGTTCTCTCTCGGTATTCTACTCGCCACTATTCTCCTTATCTCTTCCCGGCCATCCAAACCTCTTCTTTCATCCGTTCCGACCAACCCCCGAGGTATTTTGAGCTTCCTAAAAATGTTTACCTCCTGTCTCGACTTTTCGCCACTGAGTCCCTCTCATGCCCGGAGAGAAAAACCTTCAGAAAACTGTCCACCTCGTCCGACTTCCAAGAAAGCGCAGCCACGCCTTAACTTTCAAAAATGTTCTTAATTGCTTTGCCGTCCCCTCTGCTGTGACCCGTGGGAAAGGGAATACTTTGCCTTTCGTCCAAATGGCGGGAAATGAAAGAAAATGACTACAATTCACTATCTCTAAAAATGGCTACAGAATCTCGCTTCTGATAAATATGGAAGCCCCGGTTACAAAATCTCTTCCGCCAAAATAAAAATGAGGGTGGCGCTAGACAGCCTCATTTTTTGCCTATACAGCAACCAACGTGGTTAATTCGAATCAGGACAAGCTTGTGACAATACAATATTAGGCGGGCAATTTTATATGATTTTGAAGAGGTACCTGTATGCTAAGGTTTACATACAGTTATTCTCCTTGATTTCTTTGATAAACATATTTCCATACACTTCATGAAGATGACCTAATGGCAGAATAATTTAAAATATAGTTGACGATATAATTGACGATAGATTTCCAGCAAGCACGTTGAAATATAACTAGCATGATGGGTTCCAGAACATTTTCTGATATTACATATATACAAACATCGTTACTAATCACACTTCTCCAGAAAAATACATGTACAGTTACCTACCACAAATAATACTTTACACTTGATACTTTCATCGCTATCTCCATTCCACTTCATTCCGACATTACAATTTTACTATTGATCTCTACAAGAATTTAACTTCACGGTGTAATCAATTCTCATAATCTTACCACTTTACAACCATTCTTATCCAGTTTGTATTTAACCCATATTTTAGTTTTTTACGCTGATCTACGCTGAGAATTTCCAAAACATGTACGACAAAATATTCATAAATTCTCTATCAGTTGAAGCATGAAATGCAGAAAAATTTTAATTTTGACAATGCCGATAGGTTACCAATTAAACACTTGAATAATTTTCGCAAAATCTTATATACACTTACACTGCAAATTTTTACCGATTGAACACCTGAATAATTTTCTCAAACCTTATATACACGTATACTGCAATTTTCTACATACTAAAACTACTTACGCTACTATTATATACAAGAAAACAAGTTGAGATAAATAACACTGCAAATAATCAATGCATTTCTTCAGTCTTTTGAATGACTCCGTTTAAAGTTCAATAAGATCATAGATGATCATTGTTCATCTAAGCACTTAAAAGGAGTAGCATAAATGAATGACCGTGAAAGCATATCAAAAATAATTTCAATGCAAATGATCAATTTGATGCACAAAAACTTAAATTATCTTTTGGGAAATGTTCATGTAAACACAAAATGTTCGCATGTACACGTTTCACAAATTGAAAATCATTTTTATCCTTGAAATACAAATGACAAAAAAAATGCGTTAACAACCTTACGTGGTGTGAATAGTTTATCACAAAATATGAATGATTACGCAACATATTGCAGGCACGTTCTTTGCAGTCGATGACTCAACATGTCGAAAAGTTTCACCAGCACTGAAGAATCACACTCGTTGCCTATTTGTGTGTCGCACCCTGCCGAAGATATCGCGTTTCCTAAGATCGTAACCATGGTCTGCTGGTTCCATATCAATGACAATATGGTCCTGACGATTATCACTCCTGGCTTGCGAGAGTGAATAATTAGCACCTGTGTAAGTCGCTTCGGTTGTTTCGGGCATATCCCAGCGCTCGTAGAAAAAATCTCTTTCTTGCATCTCCGGAGTACTTTGGTGCGTTTGAGAAGCTTCTGGTGTTGCATCGGTCTGCCTGGGCTTTCTTGTCGGGCATATATGTAGCCGATCAAAATGAGCCATGGCGGTCTTCTTTGGGTTGCTTACCATCCGCAGATTCGCATTCACGTTGCCCATTATGCTCGTGATGCGGCATGGGCCTTCAGAAAAATGCGCAAATTTCTTGCTCTGCCCTACCTCCACCTTCGGTGTATAAAGGAATACCAGCTGAACGACTTTAAAAATTTTTGGAGACCGCAGTTTTCATCCGGTAAGTTTCTTGTTTTTCTGAGGCATTTTTTATTCTCTCACTCACCACTCTATGAACTGCAGCTATCGTATCAGAAATATGCTCAGCATAATCCTCAGTGGAAAAATAAGTTTACCTCGTTCTAGGTGGAATCAAGGTATATGGAGAAATCAAATCTCTGGCGAAAAATAGAAATGCAGGAGTATCCCCGGTTGCAGCGTGGACAGCGGAGCGGTAAGCAGATAATGCGAATGGAATAAGATTACACCAATTTGTGTGATTGCGGTTTATAAAATGGATGAGCGTGGATGCAAGGGCCCTATGAAACCGTTCGATCAACCCGTTGTGCGTATGGAAGCTTGAAGTATGTAAATACTTAATCTGCATTTTTTCACAAAGTTGCTTCATAGTTCCGGAGAGAAAGTTGGCACCCCTATCACTAACCATGAATTCAGGCACACCAAACAAACAAAATGCTTTTCGCAATAGTTTGAGCTTTTTGGTCCGGCATTGGATAGGCTAATGGAAATTTAGTGAATGCATCTTGAATGGTGAGAACATATATATTTCCTTCGTCGCTCCGTCTTAGATGCCCTAAAACATCTATATGCAGCCTTTCCCATGGACGGCTTGTAGTTGGCATTTGCTGCAACGGTGCCTTTTGTGAAGCCTTGTATCCACTTCGCGCCAAACATTGATGACATGAAGCTACGAAATTCTGAATGTCTGCATACATGTTGTACCAAAAGTAATGCTCTCTGATTCGAAGCAGAGTTTTCTCAAATGCTAAATGGCAATTTGTAAATAAGGAATCATGCATTGTTTCCATCACTTGTCCAATTAGAGATTCAGGTACACACAGCTGTTTCACCGTTCGTTGTCTCACTTTAGATTAATGGGGAGTTGAGTAATGGTAAAGTACACCTTCGGCCAAAAAGAAGAAGTCACGTCCCTTCGTGGGGGTTTGCTGTCGTTTTCCTTCGAGATGGTCAATAATATTTTTCCAAGCTGGGTCTTTTCGCTGTAAAACCTTCATTTCTTCTATAGAAAAAATTTCTCTTAGAAGATGCACTGTATCAGTCGTGGCTGTGTTTACGTTCCGTGATAAGCAGTCTGCTACTACATTTTCTTTTCCCGGAATGTAGCGGATTTCGAAATCGAACTTTTGCAGCTGCACCTGCCATTTGTTTAACCTGATATTTGGGCTGCTTTTCGTAAGCATGTAGGTTATGGGCTTGTGGTCTGTTTTGAGAACAAAATGTTTTCCGTACAGATACGGACGAAAATGATTCACCGCCCAGATAATGGCTAAGCATTCCCTCACCGTCGTAGAGTAGTTCTTCTCTGGCTTCTTCAGCTTCCTGCTAGCACAGCTTATGGGAACCATTAACCCTTCCTTTTCTAGCTCGAGCACTGCCCCTAATGCTTCACCACTAGCGTCGGTAGATAGGAAATAAACTTTGTCGTTATCCGGATAATGCAAAAGAGGCCTGGTGCAAAGCAAATTTTTCACAATTTGGAGAGCTCCTTGAGCATTCTCATTCCAAAGAAAAATTTTCTTTTCTTTCCCTTTGGTTAGATCAATCAAGGGAGTAATTACATCAGAGAAATTTGGGATATGATTTCGATAATAATTAACTACCCCCACAATCTGTTGCACATTTTTGATTGATTTCGGCGTGGATAGGTTCATAATTGACTCAATGTTTCTGGGATGTGGTCTTATTCCCTCATTGCTAATCTCATGTCCAAGGTATGTTATTTTGCTTCTAAGGAAATGGCATTTAGAGGGTTACAACTTTAGGTCGTAAACCCGGAGTCTGTGAAATACCATCTCTAATCTCTCTATATGCTCTTTAAAGGCAGTACTGACAATTAAAATATCATCAATAAATGCATATACATGATGTTGTTGCATGCCTGAGATCACAATGTCCATAGCCCTCTGAAAAGTAGAGCTCGCACCAGCTAGTCCTTGATGCATTTTTCTAAAAGCAAAGGAACCAAATTCTGAGCAAGAGGAAGTTTTATGCACGTCCTCCGGCGCGACTGGGATCTGAAAAAATCCAGAATTGAGATCTAAAGTGGAAAAGTAGCGCGCTTTTCCCAAATTGTCGACAATATCATGCATTAGAGGTAAACGGTAGCGATCCAATTTAGTGATCAAATTTAAACGTCTGAAATCTATAACGAAACGATACGATGCATGGTCTCGTTTTTTCACCAAGAGAGCTGGACTCGAAAATGGGCTGGCTGTAGGTTCGATTATTCCTACTTCAGATAGGCTTTCAATTTGCTTTTACATTTCTTCCTTTAAAGCTAAGGGAGTACGATAAGGTCTGGAATACACTGGAGTATCGGAAGTCAACGGGATTATGTGCTGGATGACAGCAGAATTTACCAGCTCATTTAAATTTGTAGCAAAAACATCCCTCGTATTTATTCAGCAATTCTTCTATCTCTCGTTTTTGATTCGCAGGAATGTGAGACAAGTCAAAACAATTTTGGATAGACGTATTCTCATTGATATCTATGGTGTTAGCTCCCATGACATTATTCACCTGAGCTTCTTCAAAATTTTCGAATTTAACTATTTTCATGCCCTTGTTTATCCAGATTGGTTTGATCAGAAGTATTTGTTGCTAAAACATTATAAAGGCCATTGCTACTGATTCTGTTCACAGATCTGGCAGCATGCAATCAATCCTCGAGATTTTCAACTATCGGCTGCACTAAAATATCATCTTCAGATTTACTGATGTGCATGTCCCTAATGAGGAGGCACTGCATTGACCTAGGTGGAATACGGATTTTCTTCGCATTTTTGCCAGTCGACGAATTTATTATTTTAACAGCTTCTGTTTCCGTTTCTGTGGTTTCATTAATCATTACTCAGTCAACGTTGTTGCATGCCTGAGAGCACAATGTCTATAGCATATTATATAGTAGCAGCCGGCAGGAAGTCAATGGTTTTAACTGCCGTTATTTCATTACACATTTCAGGTGAGGGTTTTAAAGATAACGAATTATTTTTCAAGTCGAGAGATTTGGCGTGCTTATATGCAAGAAATCGTACCCTAAAACTGCATCATAGTTCAAGAAATCTGTATGAATCACATAAAATAGATGCTTTAATTTCTTTTTGTTGACCTCCATTTCTACCATATAGCATCCTTCCGTGGCGGTATTTGCTCCAGTAATACCTCTTATAATTACGGAAGAATCAACTTCCTGAAGCTGTGGACAGTTTTTCAACTTTTGTACTGCCGAATAGGCTAAAAGAGAAACAGTCGATTCGGTATCTAGGAGCGATGGTATAGTGTTATCTGCAATTCTGACTTTTATAATAGGGAACGGGCTTTGCACATCTTCCGCACTATTAGAATGTTCTGCGGGAGATAACTTTACGACAGAATTAATGCCCATAGATTCTGTCGCTACCGGTTTAAATGTTGCTCGTCGCTGAAGCTTACAATGTTTCTTTGAGGTGACTTGTTTCTCAACCCTATTTCACCCCGCCAATTTCCAGTTTGAGCATTTTGCGCAGCGTCCGACGGCGCGCAGTTTCTGCTTCTTTGCCACTGCGGTCGGTCATCCCTCCGCGGTGACCTAGGTTGATCACGTCTGTCATAGCGATCTGAGGGAGGCCTTTCTCTGCAGTGCCTTCGCAGGTGCAAATATGAGTTACAAGTCCAACAAAACTTATTATTATTTCCATATCTTTTCGGAGTACTAGTGCCTATTTATTCCAGCGGTTCTGTGCGCCGCACTTCCTCTATTACGGATCGGACATTTCGAATTTTTAATTCGCTTACCTGGTCCGTCAGTACTCTAATTGCCTCATCACTGGCCTCAAGCTTTTTCATTACGATTTGCAACATGCTCCCTTCTCTCGCATCCGATTGGGGCTGCGCCTCCCTACTATAGGATTCTGCGGCACTTGAATATTTGAAAGGAGAGCTCTCGGCATCAGGGTACGCGCAAATGGATGCTGCTACGGGTAGAGGCTGTGTCGTAATTTTCATACAGCTCTCTTCATCGATAGCTTTACCTACCGCCGTACGGTAATCCGGTGGATTCGAAGAAAGCACCCATCTTCTCAAACTTTGCTTCAATCCTTGCAGGAATTGACCCAGCTTCGTTTGATCTTGAATTCTGCGCAATTCGAGAGGATCGTTCGGGCTCTTTCTCAAGTAGTCGTTAGCTACGGCGTTTAGTCGAGCAACATATTCTTTGACTGTTTCGTGCTCACGCTGGTAACAATTTGAAAGTGCGGCCAAACGCATTGCCAGCGGCTCCTCATTCTCGAAGTGTTCCTGCAAGATGGTCTTAAGTTCTTCATAGTCCGCGGTGGTCCGCAAAATGGGGCTTAAATTTAAGTACTGGGAAGCAGCACCTCGCAGTTTTGTGCGTGCAATGATTATTTTTTCCAAATCTCCCCATTGAGCCAAATTTCCGACATCCTCAATACTTTGGAAGAAACGTGCCACTGAAAAACAAATTTTAACGTTCAGCAATACTGGTGCATAAATGTTCTGCTTAATTATTAGCTGCGTGTGGTGTGGTATTTCACTGTAAGAGTGGGTGCACTTTAAAAATGAAAGAAAATAGTTTTTACTTACAGCACGTCGCTTGGCTTGATTTCGTAATCCAGAAGTTTTTTTTTTTTTTTTTTTTTTTTTTGACACACGCAGTTTTGATTGTCACACAAAGTCTAGTAGCATTATCATTGGTCCATCTAAAATGTCCCAATCTGTAGGAAAATTCGAACAAGAACAGGTCTCCACGATGAGGAATAAAATATACTCAGTCCCCACGTCTGCGACCTGAAGACTCCACGTACCTGAAAGTCCAGGGTTCGAGTCGTTGTTCGGGCGCCATTCAAATGTTACAGGGCTTGGTGCTGAGTTCTATTACAGCGCCCTGTGTGGAGAGTTCGTTAGATGCTTCTTTTGCAGTAAGTTCGGTATCGGTGGTTTAATCCGTAATTCTCCCAACTAGAGCAGATGAAAACAATGCAAAGCATAGAAAAGTGAATCGAGTGAGGCTAAATTTTGTAGTGAGCAAAACGTTTATTCAGATGTTACAGGGAATGTCCTCAAGCTTTTGTCCTTCATTTTCGTGCTTTCTTTCTTTTAGTTCTCCCTCGGTATTCTACTCGCCGCTATTCACGTTATCTCTTTCCGGCCATCCAAACTTCTTCCTTCATCCGTTCCAACCAAACCCCCGAGGTTTTTAGAGCTTCCTAAAAATGTTCACCTCTTCTCTAGACTTTTCGCCACCGAGTCCCTCTCATGCCCGGAGAGAAAAACCCCTCAGAAAACTGTCCACCTCGTCCGACTTCCAAGAAAGCGCAGCCACGCCTTCACTCTAAAAAATGTTCCTAATTGCTTTGCCGTCCCCTCTGCTGTGACCCGTGGGAAAGGAAACACTTTGCCTTTCGTCCAAATGGCGGGAATTGAAATAAAATTACTACAATTCACTATCTCTAAAAATGGATACAGAGTCTCACTTCTGATAAATATGGAAGCCCCGGTTACAGTATTTGCCTAGTTTTTACATTTTTAATAAAATTATGCCAAAAACTTGAAGTGCGATTTTTTGAACGATCATGATACTTTCTTATAATGGCGGTGTTTGAGGAAGTAAAAATCACGTATTATTTGAGTGGAACTCGAATGGGCGTAATTTCATGTATCGCTCTGCCAGATAATAAAAGATTGCTACGGTGCTGAAAAACACGTCGCCTAGACATTTACATTCACACGAGGACATTCAACCGGTGAATATTTATCTATAGGTATGACGTACTCCAGAGGTGAAGCTCGTGTCAAGACGACAAACCTGCAGCCATGCATTCCGTCGGTGTAGTTTAGTATGTTAGAACAACTGGCTCCCGAGAGACGAGGGGCGACTTCGATACCCGTCACCGACAAATTTGTGTTTTCACATTGGCGATCAATTATGGAAGTGAATGTACTGGCCGTTGGGTTCTTCGAAAAATGTATGATGTTTATTTATTTCTTATTTTTATTTATTTATTAGAACTCTTTTGGTGTACAATATCACAATACAACACCCAAAAGAACGAACACTACATCGCATAATCTAAGGTTAATAATAACAAGAATATATAATACACAAATGAAACCAATATAAGTAGGGCAATTTCCAGTTTTTAACAATATAATTCCCATGTTACGAAGATAAATACTTTACAACATAAAATACAAGAATAAATTCACACTCAAATGTTGTCAATATGACTAAAACACCTCTCCACATCGTCTGGAAATGATAAAAATTTCTTCTTCACTTAAAAACAAGTTAGTTAAATCATGCAATGATTACCATACGCTTTCCAACATATCAGAAATCATTACTCAAGTTATTACTGAAGTAAGTAATGACAATAATGGCTGTGCAATAAATTTTGCTCCTGTGCCCTGACCTTTGAACTGATTTCGATGATATTAAACAGAATTGGTTCAGTATACCTCCGGAACAACATGCTAAAGTTTTGTCGCAATAGAAGCACTTTTAGTCAAGTTATGAGGATTTGCCAACGCGCGGGATCAACAGCTTCTGCAAAGATCGTCGAGGCGCTGCCTCGAGGCTACAAAAGAGGCTCGTACAAGGCATGGAAGTGAGAAAATGCTTCTAAACGAGTTCTACGAAGCAGAGGAAGGAACACTGTATGGCTCTGGTATAGCATGTTAGCGGAAAAATACTGTAAGTACTCGATATGCTTCCGTAAACTGTACTCGAAACTTTAAATGCGTTTTTCTCGAAACAGTTTTTTCGCGAATGGTTCGCATGATATTTCAAAAACTATTGGACCGATCGACTTTAAATGTAAAACTGCATGTTCAGCAAACATTTTTATCGTTTGATGAACCAGAAACATGATACGTTATGTATATTCTTTTAATAGCAAAAAACATTGCCAATTTTTTTAGCTAAATTGATAATTTGAGTTTGACAAGTCACAATTTCCTCAAATATGTACATATATATTTTTTCTGGTTCATCAAACGATAACTACTTGTGAATCAAGTAAAACGCCATTCGAGTATTTTGTTTCAAATCATCTGGAGTGGAGAAATCATACCAACCAGCGACCACGGATCTTCGCGCAGTGTCATGGTCGTGGGGGATTTGCTGGCGTGATTCTTCATGAAACTTATTAAAAATTGTTTCGTAAATACCTGAAACGATAATAAGTAGATGTACCTACTTTGGAATCAATTGATTGCATAGTTTCGTCAATAAACACTCAAAAAAAAAAAAAAAAAGCGGTAATTTTGGCGCAAAAAATGAGAACCCCCCCCCTGAACGCACATGATACGTTATATGCTATAAAACAATATGTTTATCAGTACGACAAGAAAACAAGAAAGATGACACCGAATTTTCGGGTGTAATAAGCGCGTCTTTTGAATCCGTTCTGACGCAAATTAAATTTATCAAAGCTATTCAAAGTCAATGGAACCGGTATAGAAAACAATAGTATCTGACGGAAGGAAGAAGTTTTTCAATCTGGTTTTTAATCCCTCAGATATTGCTGTAAACGGAATCGTGAGTTTACGCCCTCTGGCTGCAGACTTGTGCGTTAAAAAAAACATGAATTTATATGAGAAACATTTCGCACTGGAAACGTTCTCCAACACAGAAATAATTTTTCAAATCGGACCCTTAGAAACAGAGATATCGACAAAAATAAGATGTGACTTTACGTCCCCTGGTGGGAAAACCATACATTATTTTAGGAAGAAAGTATTCTCAAAAGGTTTTTCCATATGAACACTATCGGTCCAAGAAAAAAGTTGAGTCGAGTTATCAGGAGCCCAGATTCTGCTACAAATACATCAGAGGCAGAAATTAACACTTATGCCCCCTGGTGGCCAAACCATTCTTTACCAAGCATTAGAAATTATGTGAAAAATATTTCCCAGCAGGTCTTGTATGCGATGCAGGAAGAATTTTTCAAATCGGAGTTTTAGAAGCAGAAATAACGCAGAAAACGCCAGTTACCTTTGTGCCCCCTAGCGGAAAGTCTATGATTTACTTGAATATCTTGAATTTATAGGAAAAACATTTCGCATCTGAAGCACTATGCAACAAAGAAGGAATTTTTCAAATCGGACTCCTAGAAGTAGAGATATTGACAAACATAAGATATACATCTACGCGCCCTGGCGTAGAAGCCATGCATTATTTCAAGAAAAAAATGTTCCTAAAAGGTTTGTCGGCATGAGTAGTATCTGTGAACAAACCACTTTTTTTTTCAATCGAAATTTTAGAAACTCATATTTTGCTGCAAATACATCAGAAGCGGAAATTAAGATTTACGCCCCCTGGTGGCCAAACCCTTTTTTTACAAAAATTAGGAATTATGTGCAAACGATTTCCCATCAGGAGCTGTATTCGGTGCAGAAATAATTTTTCAAATCGGAGATTTAGAAGCAGAGATATAGAGGGAAACACAATTTACCTCTACGCCCCCTAGCGAAAAGCTATGAATTACTTGAAAAATTTGAAATTAGATGAAAAACATGTCACACTGGAAACACTATCCAACAAAGAAAGAATTTTTCAAATCGGACTCCTAGAAGTAGAGATATTGACAAAAATAAGATATATATCTACGCCCTCTGGCGGAGAAACTGTGGAATATTTTAAGAAGAAAATATTTCGAAAATGTTTATCGATGTGAGTGGCATCAATGCACGAGAGAATTTTTTCAATCGATATTTTAGAAGCTCAAATTTTATGGCAAATACATCAGATGCAAAAATTAACACTTACGCCCCCTGGTGGCTAGAGTATTCTTTACCAAAAATTTGAAATTATATGCAAAAGATTTTCCATCAGGAGATGTATCCGCCGAAGAAAAAAATCAAATCGGAGTTTTAGAAGAAGAGTTATCGGGAAAAATGTAATTTATTTTTACGCTCCCTAGCAAAAAATCTATGCGTAATTTGAAAAAAGTAACTATATCTAAAATACTCTTCGACATAAATGGAAACGAAAGATAAAATAATTTTTTCAATCGGATGTTTAGAAGCAAATATGTGGAATAAAACGTAATTTTGAATTCGACATCATCTGCATTTACGCCCCCTTGCGGCGAAATTGTACATCATAAAAAAAAAAAAAACGAAATAAAGGATCATCATTCGCATATTTCAAACGTTCCAATGCAAAAAGAATTTTTCAAATCGGACTAATAGTTGCAAAGGTATCGTGGATACAGACGGACGGACAAACCGGTAACATAAGCACGATTGTTTTTTTACAAAAGACGTGCTAAAAGTGACTTTTTGAAGGTGGTAACTGACCTTTAGTAGGGTGTGTGGTTCTCTGAAACGGCTAAGATCGCTGCACACCTGTGCGTTATGAAATTTGTGAGACTATAGAGAAGGTTTAGGGAGTATTTCCGGCACTCCTCAATGAGGGCAGACTTCTGTTCATGGAAAGTCAACGGATGTTCCGGCCGAGCTGCAATGCGTCTGCAGAGTGCGTCCCAGACAAGATCAATTGGATTTAAGTCGGGGGAGCATGTTGGCCACCCCGTATGCTTCATTCTCTCCTCTTGAAGCATGTTGTCCACTAGTCGAGCTGTAGCTATAAGGTCGACCGTTATCTTCCGTGAAAAGGACCAAATCAGCGGCGACTGTATAGCATACGGCATGACAATAGGTGTGAGAAACTAGTCTCTATATCTCTGAGCCCTTAGACTGCCATTTCGGATGACGTACAGGTATATCTCTTTGAACTGTACCAAAGTCGCTTACTAAATTACAAGAAAATGAGTGCTGAAAGATATAATGTTTCTTCTCCACTCTACAAAGTATTCAACGAAAATTAAATTAAAACAGAAGAAAAAAATTACCCAACCCCCTGCCGTTTCCAGACAATATCATGTACCGGACAAAAATGCCAATATCCGGCCCTCGTCATTGTTATTTATTCAAACAAGGACGACTGAATATACACTACATTGACAAAAGTCACCGGACACCCCTTCAAAAGCAAATGAACGGACCTGCTGCGTTGTTAAGATGCGCGGTACAGCTACAATCGGTGTAAAAACAAGCCTGCAGCTGACCGCAATCAAATTGCACTGTGAGGTTGAGTGAAAATGTCGCTGCGGAAGAGAACTGACTTTGAGAAAGGAAAGATTGTTGAGCGTTATATTAGTGGGTTGTCCATAAGAGAAACCGAGAGGCGTTTAAACATACCCAAGTCAACTGTTTTGGATGTACTGAATAAGTGGAAGACACGTGGCGTGTCTGAAGCAGCAAAACGTACTGCCAGACCAAAGAAAATCTGTGATAGAGAACGTCGAAGCCTCAGGAGAGTCGTTACAGCTAATCGACAGAATACTGCACAAGACCTCAGTGTAAAGGTAAGTAAAATGCTGAAACCTCGGTATGTACACGCACCATTCGCAGAGAACTTCATTCCGGGTTACCGTAGTCGTGCGGCTGCTCATAAACCTTTGATCTCCACTCGGAATGCTACTCATTGTTTAGCATGGTATAAAGGACATTTATCGTGGACCGTAGATCAATGGAAACGGGTCCTATGGACTTATGAATCCAGATACACGATCCATCAGTCTGATCGCCGTGTGTGGGTATGGCAGCAGCCCGGGGGAAAGCTATTTACCACAGTGTACTGTTCCTGCGGTCAAGTTTGGAGCTGGCAGTGTACTCGTGTGGGGGTGTTTTCGTGGTATGGTCCCGACCCATTGGTTATCGTGGACAAACCTTGTGACGTGCCTACCGTGCAGGACGCACACGACATAAAGGCAGATAGCAGCAACAACGAATGTCCGCCTAGTTCAATTGGTAGAGTGACTTATTCCGGAATGAGGGGACCAGGGTTCGAGCCTCGGCGTGGACAAAAATGACGGAGAAATTTACTTCGTTATAACCTGTTAACCAGCTCGTCTACCTCGATATTCTGGACAATTTTACCCTGCCAACTCTGTGGCAATATTATGTAACCGAGCCTTGTTGGTACCAGCAAGATAATGCACCGAGCCATAAAGCAAGGACTGTTACGGCGTGGTTTGACGATTATTCCGTATCGTGTGTGGACTGGCCAGCACAGAGCCCTGATCTTAATCCCATAGAGCCCCTGTGGGATGAATTAGAGTGCCGCATAAGAAGTTTGGAACCAAGGCCTACTACTAAGCAACAGTAAGCGGCAGCATTATGTACTGAATGGAGGCGCATACCTATCGCTGTGTTCCAAAATCTTGTCGACAGCATGTCTCGAAAGGTCAGTTTTCACACAGTATTTATTAGAAGAAAGATACAGGAGATGTGCTTGAATAAATCATCTCAAATGATGTATGACAAAAGAAAATATTTACAGGTGCTTGTAGCTTACGCTACTGCTTATTTACACGGTTCTGTACATTGATGATAGTAAAAAAACAGTTAATTACACTCAAGTGTCAGGTGAGGCAACAAAAGTCTCTGACAAAGCAAAGAATAGGAACAATTCAGCTAGAAGAGCGTTATACAATATTAATTTTGCACAGTATTGATGCAAGGAATAATACAGAATTCGAGCTTGCAGACATAGATTCAAAAGACAGGTGATGAGAAATTAACAGAATGTGCAGCTTGCGCTACGTTAATTACAGGATTCGGTGCAACGTTTGCATGACAACAGTTAAGTGCAGTAGAAATCTGGCGAGGCAATATGAATCTCTGGTAATACAGAGAGTAAAATCAATCCAGAATGATGAGCACTATAGAGTATAAATTTTACACAATATTGATGAAAAAAAAAAAGTTCTGACCGAAAGGTGATACATTGTGGGTGACCTGGAAAACCAGGAGGTTGCAGGTGATCAAGGGACAAACATGAAATCGAAAGTTCGAAAGACAGATGATGAAAAATTTACAGATGAATGTGGCTCGCGGTACTACATGTTACATACAACGGTGATATGAAAAATAGTTATATACAATAATTTTCCTGAGAATACAAAAGAAAAAATAATCTCTGAAAATACAGAGAGAAGACACAACTCATCACAGTGAGTATTGGAGAACACAAATTTACACAGCTGAAAAGTAAAATTACACTGTTGAATCAGGAATTGAAGATAAGAATATACTGTAAAAACCACAAAGTTTACAGATGTCTGTGGTTCGTGAAACGACCTATATACATGATTCTGTACAATGAGAAGTTACAATTTATATATATTGATTTGTCAGAGGTGGTAAAAAGAAATAGTCTCTGACATCGCAGAGAGAATACATAATTCAGCAAGATGAGTAATGAAAAACAAAAAAATTTACACATGAGTTATACACGAAATGATACATGTGAAGAGGATGAGAACAGAGTCTTAAAAAAAGCGTGAAAAGAAATTGACAATTATAAGTAGCTCATGCTTCGAACAATTCATAGGATTCTATACAATAATTGATCTACTAAAAGTTATGTACAATAGTGAGACAAACAAAAAAATTCTGATAAAATAGAGAGTACAAATAATATAGTGCAGTGAATGTTGAGGAACAAGATTGCACTCAGTTGCGAAGCAAAAAAAAAAAAAAAAAAAAAAAACAGGAAATGTGTATAGAAAAATCGTCTCAAAATGACATATGAAAAGAAGATTTACAGGTGCTTGTAGCTGACGCAACGACCTATTCACAAAGCTCAATATAGTGGTGAGAGAATACAGTTTATGTATGATAATTTGTCGGAAAAGACAAAAAAATAGTCTCTGATGAAGCAGAGATTGAAGACAAATCAGCATGGCAAAAATTGTATCTATCAGGAGGTAGGTGAAACAAAAGTTCCGACTGTAAGGTGAAGCGTTGTGGGCGACCCTGCAAACCAAGTGGTTGCTGGTGACCAAGTTGATAGGAACTGTGGTTCACTGCAGCGTGCAACTGCAGTGGTAAGTTCTAGTCGAAGGCGGGAGAGTAGGCGATTACGAAAATGACAAAGTAACGCAGTACTGACTTTATTTATGTCAGTAGAAGCTTCGGGGGACGCTGAAGATGATACACGTGAATTATATGTTTTACAAGCACGAAGATGTAGGAGCAGACTGCCGGAAGGTGAATAGGGCGAGAAGAGTTCAGAAGTAGTGTTCGGTAGGCGCTGAAGGGGAGGACGGTCTCACAGGATCGTTGTGCTAGCGTGAAAGCGAGATGGAGTATTGGCAATAATACTGTGCAATTCATGAAGACATGCTGAACGTCAGCCTCCTCGCCACAATACGGACAGGAGGGTGAAGATAAAATGGTCATGCGATGTAAAATCGACGGCACAGGGAGGCGGTTGTGTAAGAAAAGCCAATGTGAATTGACTTCAAGGGGTGCTGAAAGTGGGGAAAGCGCAGCGGACCACACTGCGGAGGTAGAAGAAAGTGGAATACCAGAAATGGGAAGAGGTGCGGAAGAGCGAGAGAGAAAACGGTAGAGATCAGCTGTTGAGAAAGAGACAAGAGGAAGAGGTGGACCAATGGACGACAGAAAAAATGGGAGAAGGAGAGAGGCAGAGTGAACAGAAATGAGGCCTGAGGAGTAGCAAGCTCAGGGAACAGGGAGATTATAGTAGAAATAAGAGAGTTGTGAACAAAGTGAGCGTTGGCATTGAAACGGAGAGCAGAGGGTAGAGAAGAGAAGGGGAGCCAGGAAAGATCGGTGTTAACAAGATCGCTGACAGTAACGACTCCAGCTCTGAGCCATGAAGGAAAAGCAAAACATGGGAGATGGGGAGGGTGTAGCAGAGAAGAAAAAAAAAGAGGTTCGGAAAGTAGGTCATTTGTGGAGGCAGGGAGAGAGCGAGAAAGAGGGAGGGAACGAAGAAAGGAAATAGCCTCTTTGTAGACAGGAGGGAAAAGTGTGAGAAGGGGACAGTGGTCCATGAGTAAGAACGAAAGGAGAGTAAAGCGTGGGTTATGCGGAGATACTATGACATCACGAGCAGCAACTGCAGAGGGAGCAGGTGCCGCAAGTGATCGTAAAAACGTAGACACACGATAAGCCTTGTAATAGGATCTGACGTCGGGTAGACTAATGCCTCCGTTGGAAGGAGACAGGCTGAGTTGAGGTGCTCCGACCCAGTGATGGCCGGGCCAGATAACCTGAGTTTGACAGCGGGTGAGTTCAAGAAGACGTAGTGCTGGTTGCTTCGAAGCCAACCAGGAATACGTGCACATTGAAAGCAGGTAAGTGTGCGTTAGACGTGCTCTTTGAAAGACGGAGGTGCAGAATTGTGCGCGCCGCCAGATTGCTACCGAGCGATGTAGGCGTGGCCGGAGAGTCGTCCAGGTGACGAGTGAAGCAGTTGCTGGTTTTCCAAGGTGGACTCCTAGGAATCGTTGAGAGGTGTTGGACCACTCTGCTCCCCAAGGAGAGTCAGTGCGGTTAGTCCACGAACCGGTCCATAGGCCTGTGCTTTTCGTTGTGTTTAGCGCTGCTCCGGAACATGAGGCGTAAGTATTGTAGAGATTGTGGAGATCGTGAAATTGTGAGTCTTGCCGAATGCAGAATGTAATATCGTCGGCGTAGGCAACATAGGTAGCAACATGATGACGTGTGCTGGCTACCACCGGTGGTAGTGAAGCAAAGAAGGATCGATGGACTGCGCGTAAAAAAGGTTCTATTGCGAGGGCGAAGAGCTGCCCGGATAAGGGGCAACCCTGACGCACGCCGCGACGAAAGGGTATGGGAGCTGTGAGAAGGTTGAGCAGCTTGACGTGGAAAACTGCGTCCCGGTAGAGGGAGATGAGAAGAGAAGCAAAAGGAAGGAGGAAATCCGAAATTTAGTAATGTAGCAAGAAGGTAATCATGAGAAATATTATCGAACGCTGAGCGTTGATCGAGGAAAGAAGAGCAAGGGGTTCTGAGCGAGAGCGGGCGAGGTGAATTAGATCATTAAGAAGCTGAATATTATGGGAGATGGAGCGCCCGGGTACAGTATAGGTTTGATTAGTGGAGAGAATATGAGGGAGTATGGGGTTAAGCCGTCGGGACAGAAATTTAGTATAGAGTTTATAATCAGTATTTAAGAGTGAGATGGGACGCCAATCCCCAAGTCAAGCGGATCACCCTTCTTGGGGAAAAGTACAACATGTGCGAGCGTGAAACTCCTTGGAAGAGATGTAAGATGCATGGCAGTAGAAAAGGCACAGAGGAGAAATGGAAGGAGGGCAGGAAGAAAAGCCTTATAGAAAGAAACAGGGAGACCGTCCGGGCCAGGTGAAGCCCGGGGGTTGAGGGACGAGAAAGTGTCAGAGAGCTCAGTTAAAGTGGGAGGATGAAGGAGGCTGGCTGAAAGATGAGAAGGGACCTGAGGCAAAGAAGAGAACAGAAGAGCAGAAGCCGTAGGGGAGGGAGGAGGAGTTTCACAAAATTTTGAAATGTAGTAATTACGTACCATAGAACAAATTGGAACTGGTTCGGATGAAACTACTCCAGTTGGAAGACGAAGGTGCTGCAGAACAGAAGAGGATCGGCGAGTTGACTCAAGTGACGTAAGGAATTCGTACGAACAAGCATCAGGTTTCAGGTGTTGTAGTTTAAGGCGTTGAAGGGCTTGTTTTGCAAGTGGCACCAAAAGTGAATGTAATTCTGCCTGGTAGACTTGAAATAGGGGATCAGCAAGATTGAGCAAAGAAAGCATTTGCCTAGTATGATCAAGTCGCATCCTCCGTTGTGTCATGATCGAGTATGACAGGTTTCGTACCAGTAATATGAGGTGGCGTTTTACTTCCAACCAAACGTTGAGGGGGCACGGTGCAGAATGAAGCCTTGTACGCCAATCCGCAAGAAAATCTCGTACCGATGAGCAGAAGGCTGAGTCATCTAAAAGAGTGTCGTCAAAAGTCCAAGGCCGGATTGTACGTGGCTGTGTTGAAGTAGCAAAAACTGTTATGGCAATGGCGCAATGATCCGAGGAAGCTGTGGGTGTACAGCATGAATCTGATATTGCTGGTAGAAGAAGAGAAGTTGCATAAAAGCGATCCAATCTTGCTGTAGGAGGATCAATGGCTCTTGGTGCACGCCATGTATGTGTAGTCAGGGTTGGTGACAAATGGCGTTGAACATCTACTAGTGAGAAGTCTGAAGTGATAAACTGTAAGAGATGTACTACTTCCGTGCGGTGTTCTCTGGAAGAAGAAGAGCGATCAGTTAGGGGATGTAGAGTGCAATTGTAGTCACCTCCGATAAGTACCCGGTCGGTGATGGGAATACGTGACAGAGCCCGTCGAAGTTTTGCAAACAACTCTGGCACGTGAGTAGGAGTGCAAGGAACATAAATGTTGAATACATGAAATTTTTCAGCTGCGACGGTGAAAGAGACTCGTTGTAATAAGTCTCGACATAAGTTTTTCACTGAGAAGGAGGAAAGAGTTGAACGAAAACGTGAGTGAACACCAACTGCCATGCCACCACGCGACAGTTGGCTGTAGGCGTGATGGAAAGTATGATCCCACTGACGCCATTGATGAAATTGAGTGGTGGAAGTACAGTTTGTTTCCTGCAGAAGTAATATATCAGCATTCAGCGGAGCAAGATCCTCTCGTACCAGCGCATTCGCAAGAGGTGTCGCAAAACCGCGACAATTAAGTGACACCACCTTGAATGTCTAGGTTAGTTGTGGGATGCAGTAGGAATTGACTGGCTGTAGTGATGGAGTGGAGTCGACGGAGAAAACAAGCACTCCACGGGACCTCATCCGCAGTGCGCCGAAGAGTGTTTTCAAGTGAGTGTAATTGAACCAGCACTTGTGGAAGAGCTGCTTCATACTGCTGAATGGAAGTGCGTGCTGAGGAAGGGCTAGAGGACCCTAAAAGGCAATCCAGCACGTCCTCGTATGGCAGAGGCTCAGCAGGGAAAGCATTTTCAGCAAGAAAAGTTGTGAATTCTTCTAGTGAGGGAAAAGCACCCTCACATGCTGTCTCAGAGGAAGTGTGTAGAGGCGACCGGGAGAACGGTCGTCGAGAGCTGACGGAGCGAGAGGATGAGCGGGTAGAAGAGCGAGATGATCTTCGGGATGCCAGAGTCTTTGCCTTCTTCGTCTTGGAGCGAGTAGCACCACTGCGTTTTCCAGCAACCACTAAAGCTTCATGATCGTCTGGAGAGTCTGAACCCGAAGCGTTACCTGTGACTCGTGTCATGGAGCCAACGGTAAAAGCTGAGGAGTGGTCAACATGTACATCAGCAGTGGTTGTAAAAGTACAAGGGGGAGTCGATTTTGGAAGCCTGGGAAAATTCTTAGGATCAGCAGGAGGTGGAGGCATCAAAGTCGTTTGTTGACCAATGGCAGTAAGCTGACTTTTGGAAGATCTTGATTCCGCGACTTTCCTCGAATAGGAAGAAGTCTGTGAAGCGTTGGTGGACAAAGTAGAAGAAGATGTAGTGTGTGGAGCTGTTTGCAGGGAGGCACGTGGGCACTGAGCCCTTATGTGACTTTCGCTCTGACATATAGTGCAATACTGTGAAGTGATTATCTCAACTCTTCGGCGTTGCTGTCCACAGCGGATGTGCAAAACATTCGGAACCGCTTTCAGCTGAGCATCAGATGAAAAGAGGACTCGAGCAGTGCGGCGAAAACCTCGAATCGATTTGTCTTCAGGATCTCTGGGAGCCGCAGAGAGAGTTGTTATGGAGCCAACAACTCTGCCGTACCTGCTGAGCAAGGTGCAAAGTGCAGCGTCGGATACTTCTGGTGGTACGGGGTAGAAGGTCACCTGCACCGGGCGGTGCGCAACCGGTTGTGCTAACAGATGCACGTCATTGATGGTTAGACCTTCCGTAAGGACCTGGTCAGCATGCGCTTTATCCTTAAAATAGACCAAGACAGATCTGGGTTTTCGAGCTACAAAGTCTATTGCATCCTTTGGTAAGATAGTTTTGAGGGCTCGGCTATATTGCCACAGCTTAGTGTCGGGAAGCGCATCAAAATAGACGCCCCGTTCCATAGTGGAGGAAAAAAAGTGACCAGCTCGGGAATCCTCAGGTATGTCAATTGTAGCAGTAGAACCGACGACAGTGACATAGGATTCAGGAAAAGGCATAGCAGATGAAACTGGGGGTATGAGGACCCCAGAAGTTGCAGAAGCATAGGATGCTTGGGCAGGCATGGGTCGAGAACTCGATGAAGCGGCTCCTAGCAGTGAGGGCGGATCAGAAAGTTGATGAAAAGTAGAAGCTATGAGCTCAGTATCGCTGATCACGGAGACGTCATCATCTGCTGAGATGTAGATAGGAGACTTGGCACCACCGCACTTGGTGGGAAGGGAGGAAGTTATTGCTGGAGAAGAAGAGGTATCCATGACGTCGCAATGACGTTCGGGAGCCACCTCATTTAGCTGAGCAGGAGCTGTCGCCGTAGAAGAAGAAGAGGGTGCTGGCTGATCTGCCAAGATAAGGATGTGGGCGTCACCCTTGTCTGCCTCCGCCATCGAAGCAATGGCGAGACTTTAACGAAAAAAGACCAGCTCGGTTGAAAAATAAAACAGTGAATAATGAAAAAATATGGCACTCACCAACCTGGGAGATACACGAACGTAAAGCGTGGACTTTCAACTTGAAGATACACGCAAACACAGAAACTAAAGCACTCAATAAACACCTTATAGCAACGAAAATCACGGAGCTTAAAACCCAACCACTGAGCTTCGAAAGGTCAGTGCATGCATTAAGGCCAAAGGTGGACCGACACCGTACTAATGTATGTCAATAAATGCTATGTTGTGTTTCTCTTCTAAGTTCCGGTGACTTTTGCCAATATAGTGTATATAAGTAGCCCAGGTGGGCAAGCCACAGTGATAAACATACTTGCACTTCTTGGAATAGATAACTCAAAAGAATGTTTAAAAGGAAAAAGTGACTCGGAAAAAATGCGATTTCTGCTTGGAGAAACAGGATAGAAAAAAAAAAAAAAAAAGAAAGAAAGAAAACCCTGTGGCTCACATGATCATGGGCTAATTTTAACGTAATTTTACATTTACCACACTAAATGACATTTGGCTTTTGAATTCTTTTGAAAATGAATCATCTGAGGTAGGGAGATATTTTTTGTTTTAAAAATCGATACTTCTCATGTGAGAACATAAACACTTGGATATGCGTTTGTGGAAGTATGCATAGAATTCGGTATTCTAGAGATGCATGCCAAAAATAAGATAAAACGAAACACTTACATGGCCCGTCAGTAAAAAAAAAAAAAAAAAAAAAATGTTTCATTTTCAGTAAGAAATTTGGACTTTTCCATGATTTTCGGGCCAAAGACAAAGAGGAGAAGTGGCCACCCAGAGAACTGGCCACAAATATTTTAAGTGGTCGTATAAAAATTACGTTTTTGACCTCTTCGTGGCCACGTCCCCACAGATTGGTTATCTGAGTCACATAAAGTTTTCATAACTTCGTATTTTCTTAATTACGATATTTAACGTGATTCTTTATGAAAAAATGTTTATAATCTGCAACTCAACAAAAGAATTTCAGGGTTTATAAACTTATAAACTAACTACAGCTCCACAAATTCTCTGCGGGCATGTGCAAACGCAGGAAACTTGTTGGAGGGGATTATATTTTTGGTAATAAGCCCCCCCCCCCCCGATAGGTTTGTTGCGTTTGCACATGCCCGCAGAGAAACTGTTGAGCTGTAGGTTTTAAACTGTGATTTTTTTTTGTTGAGTTGTAAATTATAAACATTTTTAACAAAAAATTACAATAAATATCGCAATTAAGAAAATACGAAATTACAGAAACTTTTAGTGATTCAGATAATCCACCTCTGGAGACGTGGCTACGAAAGCGGTCGAAAATACAATTTTTATACAGCCCCTTAAAATTTTTGTGGCCAATTCTCCGTGTGGCCAGTTCTCCGGTGGCCACTTTTAGGGTGGCCAGTTCTCCTACACCCGGTGTGAACATCTCATATCCATGAAGAGAATTTTCTAAAACAATGAATGGAGGCATAGAAACCAGTATGATGATATGCCTAACCTCCATGACCTTTCCGAATATGTCGTTTTGATGAAGAGCTAATTAATCTCGTGTTCCCTGTCGCAAAAAGTTCTGTAAGCGTTTAACCTCGAACAGAATTTTTCCAAGTCCTAACCCTAAATAAAGCTTTTTACTATTGTTATGTTCACTATCCGATACTTATTCGTTCTGCGCTTGTTTGTTGTTCGTTTTGCATATCTGTGGAGAGTTGTGTTGTAGGCGTTCACATAACGTTTGCGCTTCACTTGGTATTTACAACCTGAGGTTCTTGGGTATTTACCTAGTTTTTACATTTTCAATAAAATTATATCAAAAACCTTAAGTGCGATTTCTGAACGATCAAAATACTTTCCTATAACGGCAGCGTGTGAGAAGGTAAAAAACACGTATTACTTGAGTAGAACGCGAAGGGGCGTAATTTTGTACTCAAAAGGGTGTAATTTCAAGTCTCGCTCTCCCGGGCATTAGTCCCGTTGGCCCACCCCCACAGTACATTTAAGGAGACAGGGGACCCCGGGGATGGACAGTATTTTGGGGACCCAGCATTAGTGGCACATCTAGGGTTTCACTATGGGTAGATAAATAGAAATACCCAGGAGAAAAATTCCCCAAATATGATGAGAAAGTCATAAAAATATCGCCGCCGTATTGATATGTGTATCGTATGATGCATGGACGAATCAGTGGTAGCAAGAAAATGTAAAAAATGCATGGTTGAAAAATGGATACCAGTTCAGTTTTGCTTTAATCTCCCCTTCCCCCCCCCGGGGGTTTGGATTCAGTGTGGTGAAATTATATTGAAGTAATGGACATAATAATAAGATGATCCAAATGTCATGGTTCAGATGTGATGAATCATGATATTTGGATCACATTATTATGATCCAAATATCATGATTCAGAATTCTTCATGTATGAAAATTTCCCCAAATGTGTACAAAAAAAAAAACAAAAAAAAAAAAAAACAACTTCGGTAATGCCTTTGAAAGATTTAAGGATGGACTGGGGGCTACTAAATTTTTTGCGGACTACTTAAAACGAGGAACAAGGCGCTTTCTTATAGTTTTTGCTGTGCTATCCGAAAAAAAAAAAAAAAAAAAAACCCTGTAGAATTCTGTCAATTCTTCGAGCATCTTGCATAATTCTGGGGCCCCTTAAACATGCGTGGCCCCAGGCTGCAGCCCCTAGCCCCCTCTCAAATGGGTTCTGCCCACCCCTTAAGACTGACATGAAACTGTCCACTATGAAGAGTAACTTTATAAATTGTTAACAAGTGAATCTGATGTAATTTTGACTAATTTATATCTGATTCACTTGTTAACAACTGGACCACTATTGGTTTTAATAGAACGTAATGTTTTACACACATAAAGTAATAATTTAGTCGTAATATTTTGTGTAAAACGTTGAACTCGATTGCTCTGGTTTCAATTTGCGTTTAGATGTTAGATACAAATTACTGGTGTTATTTTAGGTATTAGTAAAATTGGAATGTTCATTCCTACTGAAATAACCAACATTCAAAGATAAATGAACATTAATTAAATAACATCCAATGCTGCATAAATTAACATTCATTAAGCAACATTGGATGCTACATAAATTTTTTCAGACAGTATATATTTCAAGCGGAAAATCTGATATGATTTCTTTTGTTCCCTTCTACTAACTACACTGAAAGGCAGGGGTAGGATTAAATGTTATAAAAATCATATTTATCCATATTCCACCCACTGATGTATAGACAGCTTTTATTTTCGGACAGCTGTTGCTGTTAGTTGGCAGCCATCTGGGTTACTAGTGCGCTGCGGAAGAATTGAGAGAGAGAGGTCAGTGAAAGAGACTCCTACAAAACCGGAAGATGCGAGCTTGAGAGTCAGCTGGATTTCCTGAGCTGTGACCCACCAAATAACAGTGTTTGGATCTCTTTCCTGGCCATGACCTTGACCGCTGGAGCAGGGAAACCAGGTCACTACCACGGAAGGAGGTAGAGAGCACCCCATGGGCACCTTTGGCCGTGGGTCGCTTTGTACATCACCCACACCAGCAGCAGACGGGCTCCCCTAGTGACCCCTTACTCTCATCTGGATATGAAAGACGTTTCCGTCTCCCTCTTTGGTCTCAGAAACATATCACCAGCTGTTTGATGCAGCAGCTGCCCCGACTCAGAGGTCAGCACTTCTTACGTCTCCCAGGTGATGACCTACCAGGCTCATAAGTCCCACCGGACGGCGCGTGCCGGCCACGCGACTCCTTTCTTTCCGGACAGTTCTTGACCTACTCAAACTCCCTCCACCCTTTGTCGCTACAGAAATTTGTTGAAAGGCTGCTGAGCACGCAAGCACACATAGACACTGTAACTTACACCATCCAAACACCACCACCGTTTGAGATATGTGTTTCAAAAATGATCAGAAGGCAAAGGGAAGTTTCTTTATTTCTTCACCCTTCCTGGTTGACCCCCTGCCATCTGGACACCGCAGATGGGTAGGCTCTGATCCCTTCAGCTGAAACTGGGTTACCAGTTTAGTCGGTCTCTGTTGATAAATTAAGAAAAGGGGAATGAAAACTACAATCATGCTGCGATGCAGTAGAAAATCCAAAGGGTGCAATCGACCCCCACCCCTCACCCAGCTGATTTTTCATTTTACCCATCGCAGACTGTAAATAATTCATTTATATTTATTATTTTGCATTCAGATTTTCGTAAAAAATTCATAACTTCGAATTTGGAAGTGAAATATTCTATTGACCTAAATTCAGCTGAAATAAAAGAAAAAAAAACTACTGAACATTCTTATCAGAGTATTTTTTTTTTTTTTTTTTGTAAAAAAAAATCGTACTTTGAGTTCAATATGAGAGTTAATCTGTCGCCCCGGTGGCGCAGTGGTCTAAGCGATGGCTTCTGATCATTTGTTCGAGGCGGGTCCGGGTTCGAATCCCGGTGAGGAATGTATGTTGTGCCTGTTTCACGGCGCTGGCTCTCTCACTACATGATCATATGTAGAGGATTTTAGCAAGGGAGTGTCTGACCCCAGGTCTTAAACAACCCTTAGAAATAGGAAGCTAGGAGATTTGGGCTAGAGTGCCCGATAGGAAAGTGACACAGAAGCGAAGTAGAAAGGGGGAAGCGATGTCCTCTGATCATTCGTCCAAAAGGGGTCCGGGTGCGAATCCCGGTGAGGCATGGATGTTGTGTTTGTCTTACGGCACTGGCTCTCTCCCTTCCCTGCAACCAGTGACCCAAAATTAGGGACGGGCGACTGCGTATAGCCCATTCAGTTGCTCACGGCGGTCGTTAAAATTCCAACCAGACAACCAGAAAGGGGGAGGTAGATGCCCTTATTTATTACCGGGAGGCCAGTACCCGGGGTTCGACGGCTTAACGTGCCCATCCGACGCACGGCGGATATTTAGTTGATCGAGCGTTCGTACCTGCCTGGGATCGAACCTGAGCTCCTTTCCGCGGCAGTCACGAACGTTGCCCACTACACCACCCGCGGCCCTCTCTCCCTTCACTGGAACCAGTGGCCCTAAATTAGGGACGAGCGACTGCTTATGACCCCCACTGAGTAGCTCACGGTGGTTGTTAAACCCCCAAGCAAAAAAAGAAAAAGAATTTATCCCAAATTTCGAAGTTTAGTATGAAATTTTTTTTATTTTCCCCAAGTTTAATATGTAACTTTCCATTGTCCGAAATTCAGTATTAAAGATTATTCTAATTTCTTAAGCTCGTTATTACACTTTGTTTCATTTTCCGAATACGAAAATGCCGCCCCGGTGCTGAGTAGTCAGAGGCGTAGACTTCTGATTGCCAGAGATGTGTGTGGATTCGAGTTCCGTATGAGGCATGGTTGGTGTGTTTTGCCTTAGGGTGCTGGATTTGTCTCTTTCCTGGAAGCGTCGGCCCCAAATTTGGAACGAGAGACGGCTTATAATTTGCAGAGATGTTATCGGCAGTCGGGTACGCTAAACCCCAAACAAAACAACAAAAACAATGTGAATCTTTGTTCCATTTTTCGAAGTTCAGTGTGAAAATTCGTTCAATTTTCTTAAGTTTAATGTGAAATCTCATTCCATTTCCTAAGTTCAGTATGAAATATGTACGAAAAGAGTTTATTGATTTCAATTCATTTCATTCATATACTAACGTGACTACGTCAGAGACTTCACGATATAAAAAAAAAACCTTCCCTTTTATATATTGAACCTGTATGTTGTAATTCGTAATGTTTTTCTGTATCGCCCTTCCCTCTGCGGTCCTGAATGGCAAGAAAAATTTTCAATTTTCGCAATTGGACTTTCACACACACACACACACACACGTGCATACACAATTATGAAGGTTGCATACACGCAAACGTCTCCTATGGTGCAACTGTTTTATAGGTTTAAACATTTTTGCTGGTGGGGATTTTCGAAAACACATCTGCCAACTCCGGAACCGGTCATTCTCGCGATTGAACTACGCCGACTTCGGCTTATTGCTGCAACTTGCCGTTTTGACCCTTACGTCAACTCAGTGGTACGTCACAGTTTAAATAGCAATAAAGTGGTTAACAGTTTCGGAATTTTACAGATTTTACGTCAGTACAGAAACTATTCAATGAGATATGTGTGCACATGCGCCTGAAGAAAAAGTTGTCAGTATGCCACTATTTTCTCTTGAAGTGGAATGAATACAAGTAAGAGTCTGTATAACCTTTGAATCAAGTGGTAATCATGCATTATGAAAGTAAAAATGAACACTTCAAATATTTTTTTATCGATCATGCTCCTTAAGAGGGATTTAAATACACCCATGAGGCATTCCATTATGACCACCCCCAGCCTAGAAAAATGGGCGCGCATGGAGACAGAACGGTGGAGCAGGTGAAGTTCATAGAGCAGTATATATACAACCCTAGGACCGGCTTTCGGTTATTAGAGTGCTCAGAGTCAGAATGGGAAAAGCTGCCGATTTATTGGAGTTTGATGAACGACAAATTGTGAAATCACAGAGCCTCGGAACTATGATCTCGCAAACGGCGCGGCTTATGGGTTGTTCACGTGCCGCTGTAGTGAGTACGTTTCAAAAGTGGTGCGCAGATGGCCAAACGACGCACCACCGTCCAGCCGTGTGTTGTCCGCAGCTCATTGATGCCAGCGGGGAACGGAAACTGTCGCGCATTCTTCACAGCGACCGCATTACCACAGACAAGTCATCAGCAGCTACAACAGTGGCGATCAAGACAATGTGTCACAGCGCACAGTTCATCGCAGCCTTCTGCGCATGGGCCTGCGTGGTAGAAGACCCAGCCGGGTACCCATGCTCACTGCACCTTATCGCCAACAACGCATGAAATGGGCCCCATGAGATCATCGAGATTGGAGCGTGGATGATTGGAAGAAAGTGGCCTTGTCAGAGGAATCAAGATTTCTGGTCCATCACGTAGACGGCCGAACGCGGATACGCCGATTGCCAACGGAGGCTATGGCACCTGGATGCACTGTTGGACGGAAGGAGGCTGGCGGCGGCGGTGTTATGCTGTAGGCGATGGTTTCTTGGGACACTTTAGACCCCATTATCCCAATAGCACAATCCCTGACAGCTGTCAGCTATCTGAACATCGTTGCGGACCAAGTTCACTCATTCATGGTAACTGTGTTCTCTGCTGGTGATGGCCATTACTAACAGAATAACGCACCATGCCACACTGCCAGAATCGTCAAGGGGTAGTTCGAGAAACATGCTGGGGACTTTCTGTTAATGCCCTGGCCTCCAAATTCACCTGATATGAACCCAATCGAATATTTGTGGTTCGACTTGGAAAAGCGGGTTCGCGCTAAATCAGAACCATCCGGAAATGTACGGGAATTAAAGGACCTGCTGTTGACATTATGGTATCAGATACCCCAGGATACCTATCGCCACCTCATCGAATCGGTGCCTCGCCTAGTGGCCGCTGTTTTGTGGGCTAAAGGGAGACCTACAGCTTATTAGGTAGGTGGTCATAATGTAATGGTGATCATAGTGTGTTTATTAGGTACATCAGCTCTCGTCAAATGGTTCCTTTCATCACGTAAGATGTCACACGAGCGAGGAGTACTGCATAAACCAGGCAGACTAGCTCATCGAGTATTAGTTAGCTGTAGATTGAGTGTTGGAATGGGCAAAACGAGTGATCTGAGCGACTCTGAACGTGACATGATAGTTGGCGCCATCACGGCGGTCTGAACGTCTTCAAAACGGCCGTCCTTCCTGGATCTTCAAGCACAGCCGTAGCAAAGGTTTACCGTATATGAACAATGTGACACGTACAAAACTCGCAGCAATCGGCGATAGTATGGACGAAAATGCGCAGCTGGTGGATTACAGGGTCGAAGGAAACTTGCAAGAATCGTGCAAGTCGACAGACGGACCACAACTGGCGCGACGCTACGGGTGGGAAGCCCACCCAACTTTTATTTGAGCTTTAGCCCCTTAAAATATTGAAGGAGTTACAACATGTGGCGATTGAAACAACCTAGAATTTCGGGGAACTTGAATAAAAGTACGATAATTTTTCGAGTTCTCAGAAATTTTGCTTTATAAATCATTTTTTTTTAAATTTACTATTTGTACCTTTGGGAAATGGAGGGAGTCCTCTGAGTGAATGTCTAAGACAGCAGCAGAAGAAGCCAGTTTTTAAATTATAGTTCAAAAAGATGAGAGAGAAAGCGAGAGAAGATGAGAGAGAGAGAGAGAAAGAGAGAGAGAGAGAGAGAAAGAGAGAGAGAGAGAGAGAGAGAGAGAGAGAGAGAGAGAGAGAGAGAGAGAGAGAGAGAGAGAGAGAGAGAGAGAGAGAGAGAGAGAGAGAGAGAGAGAGAGAGAGAGAGAGAGAGAGAGATTATTAAACAATTATTCTAAAACCTGCCTTGAAAAAAATATCTCCCTCTCATGCCTCCCTAAAATTTGGGGTCCTGTGTATTTGTTCAGCTTGCCCGCTTGTAAACTAGGTACTGCCCCCCCCCTCCACACGCACACATTAGAGGAATGTATAAAAATTGCTCTGTCTTCGCCACTTCACCTGCATAGAAAATTATAGTTTTGTGTAAATCTGGTGTGCACAACAAATATTGCCACTTACAAAATGAGAATTGAATTCGAAACTCCATCGAAATTAATAAGTTCCACCAATGGTAAAGTAACTTATTAATTTTCTACCGATGGTCAAAGAATTGGATGATGTCTAACTACCAGAATGCTTGATGGCTGAATCGTGGGGAGGTTCTGGAGCGGTTTACAGTCATGTATCAGCAAATGCTCCTGCTTCTAATAAAAAAAAAAAAATAATAATAACAGGCTAAAACGTTTTAAGGCATTGAGAGTGAAACTGAAAATTTGTGGCTTAAAACGTTTTAAGGCATTGAGAGTGAAACTGTGAATTTGCGGTTTTTGACCGACGGAATCGGGTACGGAGAACTGACCACATTGCAATTTCAGTGCCATAAAGTTGTTCTGAATAAACGAATATCGTGTGGTTACATTTCCCACTACTTGAGCAACTATTGTTCACCAAACATTTTTTTTTTATATTTCATTTTCAACAAGAAATTTAGACATTTTCATGATTTTCGGGCCAAAGCGGAGAACTCGCCACAAAAATTTTAAGGGCTGGTATAAAAATTGCGTTTTTGACCGTTTCGTGGCCACGTCCCCACAGATTGGTTATTATCTGAGTCACATAAAGTTTCCGCAATTTCGTATTCTCTTAATTGCGATATTTAACGTAATTCTTTATAAAAAATGTTTAAAATCTACAACTCAACAAAAGAATTTCAAGGTTTATAAACTACAGCTCCACAAATTCTCTGCGGGCATGTGCAAATGCAGGAAACTTGTCCGGGAGGGAGGGGGGGGGATTAATACCAAAAATATAAAATATAAGGAATTTGTAGCCCAATCGGGAGCAGATTTTCAGTGTTTACGAACTACAACTCTACAAATTCTCTGCGGGTATGTGCTAACGCAGAAAATCTATCGCAGAGGGAGGGTGTGGCTCAATTTAAAAAAAATATTAAATATAAGGAATTTCTGGTTCGATCGAGAGATTTTCAGCGTTTACAAATACAACTAAACAAATTCTGTCCGCGCTATTAGCTAACGCAGAAAGCCTACCGGGGAAGAGGAGGGGGGGGGGTAATGCCTAAAATATAAAATATAGAGAATTTCTGATCCGATCGGGGGATTTTCAGCGTTTACAAACTACAGCTCTACAAATTCTCCATATTCTATATTTTTGGCGTCCAGCCCCCCTTCCTCCCAAAGGTAGGTTTTCTGCGGTAGCAGATACCAGCAGAAGGTCTGTTGTGCTGTGTTTGTAAGCGCTGAAAATCTCCCGATCGGACCAGAAATTCTTTATATTTTAATATTTGGTATTACCCCCCCCCCATCCCATCAAGTTTCCTGAATTAGCACATGCCTGTAGAGAATTTGTTGAGTTTTAGTTTGGAAACACCGAAAATCTCCCGATCGAACCAGAAATTCCTTATACTTTATATTTTTGGTTTTAAGACCCCCCCACCCCGACAAGTTTCATACCATTGCACCTGCCCGCAGAGAATTTGTAAAGCTGTAGTTTATAAACCCCGGAATTCTATTGTTGGGTTGCAGATTATAAACATTTTTTTTAAGAATTACGTTAAATATCGCAATTAAGAAAATACGAAACAATAACCAACCTTTGAAGACGTGGCCACGAAGCGCGCAAAAACGCAATTTTTATACGGTCCTTAAACTTTTTGTGGCCAGTTCTCCGGGTACTAGTTCTCCGAGTGCTAGTTCCCTGCTTTGTCTTTGGCCCGAAAATCATGGACATTTCTAAATTTTTGATTGAAAGTGAAATATTAAAAAGAAATGTTTTGTGAACAATAGTTGCCCAGGCAGTGGGAAATATAGCCAGCCACACGATATTTGTTTATTCAGAACAACTTTATGTCACTGAAATTGCAAGGTGGCCAGTTCTCCGTACCCGTCGCATATACCACTTCCCCTTGAGTTGGTTAGTTTTCTGTTTCCTTTAGAGACATCCACTTCTTCCGATGTTTGACCTTCTAGTGCAGAGAATCGGTTCTTCAGGTCCAACTTGAAGGTATTATGATGGGGTTTTTAACGTGACCAGAGTTAAAAATCATCATAATATCTTCAATTGGAACTGAAGAACCGATTCTGTGCTGTGGAAGGTCAAATGACGGAAGAAGTGGACATCTCTGAAGTTAACAGAAAACTAACCAAGACTCTTACGTAAACAGCAACAAAAATCCGTCGTACTAAGAACAAGTTGCATATGAAAAAAATATCAGGAAAAACAAAAATGCTGATGCAAAAGAGAAGGAGATGAGGACAAATAAAGATGCCACTTCCAAAGTGGAATATATAGAGCTATGCAAGACAGTACGAAAAAATATTTCTGAAGACGTAAGGGAATTCTGTTGTGAAGTAGTGAGAAAAGCAATTGAAAACAACCAAAACCTGAAGACAGCAAAGGGACATCTTAGTAGGAGAAGAAAACAGATTATGGCACTAAGAAAAGAAGATGGCTCTGCAAGGAGAAATAAAAGCGAAATCTTGACAAGAATGAGAGATTTCTACACAAAACTGTGTGAAAGGGATGGTACTTATATTCCAGTCATTAAGAAAGGTACCAGTACCAAAGTTTCTCTAGACCTCCTGACAGAAGTTACACATACAATTAAGAACACAGAACAGGGAAGAGCTCTAGGGGAAGATGGAATTACCGTGGACATTATACAAAAAGCCATTGGAGAAATATAAACCACACTCGCCGAAGTTTTCACCAGATATCTCAATGAAGGGAAGATTCCTGAGGGTTGGATCGATGCTACAATGATCCTGCTACATAAAAAAGGTGGCATTGAAGATCTCAGGCGCATTAGATTCCTATCAGTGGTTTATAAAATCTTTACTAAGGTTCAAAAAAGCTGATGCAAAAGAGAAGGGAGATGAGGACACATCGCTTGAAGGTAACTTTAGACATGGCTCAACCGAGAGAACAAGCTGGATTCAGTAGTGGCTACAACACTACGGTAAAGATAATATCCATGTACTGAAAGAACTAACTGAAAGAACGAAGGAATATGAACTCCCATTATGTATGGCTTTTATCGATTATGAAAAGGACTTTGATTCCATGAAACTATCAGCAGTTACAATGGCTTTGAAGTCCTGCGATATTAAATATGCATGCATTAGTATTATTAATAACATCTATGAAAATGCAAGTGCAAAGGTTCGGGTGTTTGAGGATACAGCACGAATAAAAATTGGAAAGGGAGTAAAAGTTTGGAAGATAAGGGAGTGACATAATATCTTCCAAACTTTTCAGTGTCCCATTGCAAAGTGTTTTTCAATTATTGATCTACAAAAATAATAGGATGAAGATCAGTGGAGATTATTTAACTCACCTTCGTTTCTCTAATGACGTAGTAACTTTTGCAACTACCTCTTCAGAGCTGAACAGGGAGATCCAGGAACTTGCTGCCAAGAATATAGAAGTGGAATTAAAAATGAACTTTCAGAAAATAAAACTGGTGTACAATGCTTTTAGAAGAAATGAAAATTTATTAGATTGATTGGGAAGATCTTGAGGTATTCGATACCTACATTTACCTCGGACAACAGATAGCAAGTAAGGGTTACATTGATGAAGAAATTAATCAGCGTATAAAACTTGGCTGGAGAGCTTTTGGAAGAAACAGTACAATTTTCAAGAGCAATATGCCATTATGTCTTAAAAGGAAAGTGTTTCATCAATGCATCCAGTGCTTACATATGGAGCGGAGACATGGACCTTAACTAAAAGAAAAAAAGACAAACAAAGACTCCAGGCAACAGAAAGAGGCATAGAGAGATGCATACTTGGCGTGGCCAGGGAAGATAAGAAAAGAAACTTGTGGATAAGGAAAATGACAAGAGCGGAAGACATCATGATTAGAGTAAAATTCCTGAAATGGCAGTAGGCTGGACATGTTGCCAGGTGAACGGACCGCCGATGGACAACGGAAATTTCAAACTGGATTCCAAGGGACAGAAAAAGACCCAGAAGAAGACCACGAGGGAGATGGGTGGATGAAATTCGAAATCATGCCGGAGGAGCATGGAAAAGACTGGCTCATGACAGACCGTTGTGGAAAAAACTTGGGGAGATCTTCATCCAGCAATGGATTGATAATGGTTGAGGATGATATATCGCGATTTTTTTTTTTTTGCGATAAAGGAAGCAGCTATGTAGCGAACCATTTTGTCTTAATTGTTGGATGCTGGTTACTTTGTAAGATCGAACCTTACATTATAACACTCCATTCTAAGATAAACCAGATACTAAAAAGTGGCTCTGATCAAACTCATTGCAATTTATGTCTGGCAATGGGCTCGGCAAATCTTTCCATTGTTCCCTTTTGCGAAGTATGTGGCACCATGCTTCAAAACAAGCGTTCAGCAATTTAGCATTGTTATGTGACAATTGCAATGCTTATGAATGGAGCACGTGTGACGAGACGTACAACTAACTGTCAGCTTCGGCAACTGAATTTTGTTATTGCCATTGCCCTACCCTTTTCGTCGGTTTATCGATTCCTTTCAATCGATGACGACCCTTAAAGGTCCTGGGAAACTGGCCCGATGCATTGGTTTACATATAGTTCCTGACGAATCACGTCATGTTCGTGCTCGGATAAGTCAGCGCAACACGCAAGAGTTAAATATGCTGCGTTTTGGGAGGGTCTTCGTGTTTTAAGTAATACAAATTGATGTTACGATTGCATTTTTTGCTGCGGTTTTGCTATATTTTTCTGGTAAACAGATAATTTCGCTTCAGCTTTTAAAATATGTATTGACGTACTTCGTGCTGCTCTTATTACTTTATGTCTCTTTTTAAACACTTTGCTCTTTGATATAAAATCTATCTATATTATCGACTGTCAATAAACATCATGCGTTCCGCAGAGCACAGTTATGTAGAATCTAGGTAAACTCGCATGCCACACCTGCCCTTAAGAAGTAAAAGCATGAGTGAAAATGAGAACAATAAACTCGGGACACCTTTTCATTACGATATTCCACAGAATGACAATTAAACGATGTCCACTACCTACAATTTTTTTTTTTTTTGTTTTACGACACCGTAAGCAACTCTAGGCTTATAGGCAGTCGTCCGTCCCTAATCTGGAGCCACTGATTAGAGGGAAGGGAAGAAGCTAGCGAAACTCTAGGCTTATAGGCAGTCGTTCGTCCCTAATCTGGAGCCACTGATTAGAGGGAAGGGAAGAAGCTAGCACAACTCTAGGCTTATAGGCAGTCGTTCGTCCCTAATCTGGAGCCACTGATTAGAGGGAAGGGAAGAAGCTAGCGCAACTCTACGCTTATAGGCAGTCGTTCGTCCCTAATCTGGAGCCACTGATTAGAGGGAAGGGAAGAAGCTAGCACAACTCTAGGCTTATAGGCAGTCGTTCGTCCCTAATCTGGAGCCACTGATTAGAGGGAAGGGAAGAAGCTAGCGCAACTCTAGGCTTATAGGCAGTCATTCGTCCCTAATCTGGAGCCACTGATTAGAGGGAAGGGAAGAAGCTAGCGCAACTCTAGGCTTATAGGCAGTCGTTCGTCCCTAATCTGAAGCTACTGATTAGAGGGAAGGGAAGAAGCTAGCGCAACTCTAGGCTTATAGGCAGTCGTTCGTCCCTAATCTGGAGCCACTGATTAGAGGGAAGAGAAGAAGCTAGCGCAATCAGAAGGCGTTAGTTTCGTCCCTTCACCGGACTCGAACTTGGGCCCACTTCGGACGAATGGTCGGAAGCCAGCGCCTCAGACCACTCGGCCACCTGGGCTGCGAAATCGTCCAACTAGTGCAACTGAGGAAGCTTACAGTTACTAGAAACGACATTGAACAAATAATGTCGTTGAAGGATGGCACAGAAAGTTGACCACTGGTTTGAATAAAGGCCACTCGCATGGTCGCATGGCCGTATCCAGGGGAGGGTTTTTTGTGATTCAACCCCCACCCCCCTCGAAATTTTTTCGGGCAAAACTTTTTTTGTTTGTTTATCGTAAGTTATTTGATCATCAGGAGTCGCCATTATTTTATTTTCATTTTTTTTTTTTTTACAAATTGTTTCTGTTATTACCTTACCCCAGAAGGAGAATGTTTTTCTCCCTATACCCACTGGTCAGCAGTAACAGATTTACAGAAGTACAGGAAACTGTGTCTAGCACTTTATTAATCGGAATTGTTCTACTAGCAGGTATTTTTTGAGATCGCTTATTTATCTATTTATTTATCGTGTTAAGAAAGACGAAAAAAATGGCAGTTTAAATCTTAGTTTATTGTTTCTTTATAACATCAAGATGCCAGACTGGGATGGGTTGTGTTTAGAAGTGTGAGAGCGCAGTGAGTGATTGCATCCCGTAGGCATATTGACACTTGTTCGATCTGCGAAATGTCCGTCGTTTCGTCCGCCATCACGGTGAAACATTTTGCAGCATTTACTTTTTTATTATTGTATCCTGAATAATGTTTCCGCAAATGTTATAAGTTGGTTTTGAATTAAAGGACCGGTATGTTGCGCGTCTGCTGCGCCTAATTTGAGATGTTTTGCAAGCACAGAATTCCCAGAAGAAACTCGGAACCTCAGAAATGCACGAAAATTACCATCGTTGCTCTGATAGCAACTATTAGACGGCCAATTCAACGTCAAATAAAGTCAACAATATGGTGGCTTCATCTATCGATATCAGAAATTTATAAAATCCACTTCCTCTGACAGAGATTTTAAATTTCTGTATAATTTTCATTTTTCGGACTGTACTTGCTTTCATCTTTTCTCCTGTGTCATCTTGTTTTCATGTGATCTCTGTTTCATACTGTTCAGTTTGATTTTCTGTTAATATTGAGTAAGTTCATGTGTCGTTGCTCGCTAACTAATACACTAAAAACTAAAGAGTTTATTTTTTGTTAAGTGATTAGATAATTGATTTTTGATGTGGAATATTTACCCCCCCCCCCCCCGAAACTAAATTCTAGTTTCTGTCCTGTCAACCCGAATCCGAATATCTTAGAGCTGATCAAGCGCTTTAAAAAGGAGGAAGAATGCATCGACTTCGTTTCCGAAGAACTTTCTTGAATTTAGAAACTTAGAAAAGGAAAAAAGCAAGTTGGACGAAATAATTAATAGGTGTCTTAATGAACTGAAAGCAATTGGAGATATTAGAAAGTGTTTACGCATGCTTTCCTACGTTCTTTAATTAGAGTAACAGGACTGAATTCCACACGCTTGATACTGTTCCATGCATACAGTACTGTACATAAATACTGTTTAGAACAAAATATAAAATAAATTGCATAAATCCCGTACATAAATTACTGTTTAGAACAAAATATAAAATATAAATTACATAAATCTGATGCTTCAGAAATCACAGATCTGTCTCAGTGCATACATTTTAATTATGTTATTAAAATGTATGCACTGAGACATATCTGTGAACAGCTACTTTTTCGCGTAACTAAGGAAACCGCGGCCGCCAAACGACTCCGCCGGCTGCTTTCCTTAGTTCCTCTAGTGGGACGATTTTCCCCTTGTTTCACTGGTTTGAATTCCACTTAGGCCGCGGGTGGCCTAGTGGGCAAAGTTCGTGACTGCCACAGAAAGGGCCTCAGGTTCGATCCTAGGCAGGTACGAGCGCTCGAACCACTGAATATCCGCCGTGCTTCGGATGGGCACGTTAAGCCGTCGGACCCCGGGTACTGGCCCCCCGGTAATAAATAAGGGCGTCTTCCTCCCCTTTCTACTTCACTTCCGTGTCGCTTTCCTATCGGGCGCTCTAGCCCAAATCTCCTAGTTTCCTATTTCTAAGGGTTGTTTAAGACCTGGGGTCAGACACTCCCTTCCTAAAACCCTCTACATATGATCATGATCACTTGTGGCACTAACTCGATTCAAGAGGCAAGGACGAAGACAAGGGGAGGGTTTTAGTGGTCTGGACCCATCCGGAAATTTTACACTTATAGATTTTTTTATATCGTTTTCATACAGTGATTCCAAAATACCTAATTTTTACGACATATACTGAACCAATTCTGTATACTAATAATTGTGTAAAGGAATCTCAGTTTAGTGTCCCTTCAAGATATTCTCTTTGAAAACAATTGATGCTCAAATTAAAAGAAATACACTGAAAATCAATTTAAATTAAAACTCAGTTGAACAATTGATACACGAATTTGTTTTATTTGATTTGAGTATTAAATGAGTGTATCAGTTGTTTAATTGATACTCAATTAAAAACGACACTTAAGTAAATATACTCAGAACGATTTCAATATAGCTCAAGCTTAGGTTAAGCCTGTTGCTGAATTGCGTGGCAAAAAATTGCTAACAGCAATTTTGAAGAATATATTTCGTTCTTCTTAAATTTTCCGTTTCACACCTTAAAAATTTTAACGTGTGAAACGGAAAATTTAGAAGAACGAAATATATTCTTCAAAATTGCTATCACTCAGAACGAAGTTAAACTTTTAGCTGAACAACTGATAATCAAATTAAAAATTTTAATTTAATGAATCAAATTACTTAATTTAAGAACCAACTCAATTAAACAATTGATACTCAAATTAAGTAGTGATAATCAAAATGAAGTTAAATTGGTAATGAAGTTAAATTATTTAGTTTAATGTCAGTATAAACCAAATTATCTAATTTAAATACTAACTCAGTTAAACAATTGATGCTGAAACTAAATAGAAATACCCAAAATCAAATTAAATTGATATTCAGCTGATTAACTGATACATGAATTTATATATTTGATTTCAGTATCAAATGAGGGTATCATCTGTTCAATTGATTCTCAATTTAAAATATCACTTAAGTAAATATACTAAGAATTAGATTAAATTGGTAATTGAACAAATGATACTCAGCATAAATTACTTAATTGGATGTGAATATGAATCAACTCAATTAAAAACTGATGCTGTAATTAAGGACAGATGCTCCAAATATACTTAAATTGATGCTCAAAATGAATTTAAATTGATATTCAAATTAAATTAATTTATTTAACGAGAGTATTAACTAAATTACTTAGGTACTACATCAATTAAACAATTGATGCTCAAATTGCACAGAGATATTCAAAATAAAGTTAAATTGGTACTCAACTACAAATTGCGCTGAAATAAAAAAATATATTCAGAATTAAATTAAACTGATGATTGGACACCTAACGCTACTCAAATTGAATTAATTTAATGTGAATATGAATCAAATTTTTAAATTTGAAAACCAACTCAATTAAACAATTGATGCTCAGATTAATTAGAGATACTCAAAATAAAGTTTAATTGATATTCATACTAAATTTTGTAATTTAATGCGAGTATAAATCAAATTATTTAATTTAAATATCAACTCAATTATACAACTGATGCTCAAATTAAAGAGAGCAGTGGTGCACTCGGGGAAGGGGGGGGGATCCAAGGGCCCGGGCCCTTCATATGTGGTATCAGTTCGTTCTTCTCTCTTGGCTGCTTATTTTTAAATATATTTGTATATGTTTTTAAATATATGTCTCACGAATCCTTGGAAACGTACTTTAATTTGCCGGGCATGTTTTATCACTTCTTAATATTTTAGATGTTTTCTTCGGGGTATTTTAATTTGCATTCTCAAAATCTTTTGCTACCGCCATAAAAAAATCCTAAGTGCGCCACTGAAACCGAGATACTCAAAAAATATTTTTAAATTGATATTCAAAATAAAGTTAATTGGCATTCAAATTAAATTATCAAATCCAGTATCAGTTGAGTACATCAATTTGAACAGATGAGTGTGGCTTACACTTTTGAACAATAAATATATCAACGAAGAGACGAAGAAATATAAGCTGCCGTTATATTTTATTGATATTTAACCCCCATGAAGCGACTGCTGGCACCCAGATTAAATACATAAACCGCCGTTTTATTATTATTTTTTTATTTCCTCGTCTGTTTTGGTGCCGAAATTGGCTTGGGCAATGAGCCGCTGATCGCCCTTGTGATTTCTGTAATTACAGTCAACTTAGATGTTAACGTTCCACCGAACTTTGCGTAATCCCGTAACTCTTCTGAAGCACATCAGGCGCACTTCCCGTGCTGTTGAGAGATCGAGAGTATTTTTGAGGCATATTAAGTAGGGGAGGGTACTATCTTTTGTTCTTCACACTAACGAATAGCGTTCGACAATAGTACCAAGCTGTGGACATCGGCAAATGAACAGCTGATCGTGAACTAGAGGTCGAAGTTCAACCGTAACGCCGAAATCTACATCCGTCTCTTCGTATCGGAAACAAACCGCCATTTTTTTAGGCGTGTATTTAACTCCCACAGCAATAGACCACAACACATTGTTGTGGGTTGAGTACCAAAAACTCTTCGGAAGGAACAAGGCGTTGGAAAGGTGGAGGAGGTGGGGGAAGGGAGTTGTATTTTAGGGTGAATTGCCAATGTTCTTTTTTTCTTCCTAATATCAGAACCCCTCTAAACACCTGCACTGTGAGTAGTGGTTCGTCGAGATACGCAATACGCGTTCCCCCTCTCAGTCTCCCTCCTTTGCAGTCCCCCGAGCTGGCCTGGAATTTTTTATGCAGTTTTTTTTTCTTTCCCCCTTTATTATTATCATTTTGCCGACGGACAATGCTGTAGTCAGAGGTGGCCATCTTTGCAGATGGCACAATTCAGGCAGCTGGGCGGTCACGTGGTTTGAGGCTCCACGCGTCCATATCATCTCTCACCACAAAGGCAAATTCAAATTTTCATGAGGCAGAGATTTCAGCTTTGTTTCATTCGCTTCGAGGAGGTGACGTAATGAAATTATTTTTCCTTTACGTGAAATAAGAGTCAGCTGTGTGTTTACAGTAACACATCACGAAATATTCATTAAAAAAATCTCCTGACCATTTCATGCACATCACATTGAGGCATTTTTTTTTAAGGCGGGGGAATTCAGGGGTTGATTTCTTCTTCGAAAATTTTTTCAGCGTATGGACCTTTTTACATCGGTGGAATCATTATTTGGACCTTTTTACATCAGTGGAATCATTAATACACACGCAAGCGTCCAAAGTGAGGTCCAGAAGTTTCGGAAACTTGAATTTCACCTACGCATTCAATCAGTCAGTATATCCTCATCGAATTTGTTCTGTGATGTAGATATTCCAACTATTTTGCCATTGCATTCCAAAAGTAGAAGCACGCACTCGAAAAAAAAAAAAAAAAAAAGAGTTGAGGCCCTTTTTTTAACACTAACAAAGACGAACAGTTTATTTCGCTATAACGATGCGGCTTGAGACTTCTCCAGGGCTGATTATTGGAATGTTTTATTTGACATCGTTCCGTTCGCGCTATCGACACTAGACCCGAACTTCGTGTTTCTCGTAAACTGACGCTGCTACTACGCGACTCGATATCAATTGCTCTCCGGAAAACAAATCGTTTCCGACGTCAGCTCACAGACCCGACCGCTCTTTCCAAAACTCCGGTCCCGTCTGTCTCCCTTCCAGTTCCAAAGTCAAAAAAAGTGTCCGTTCTCTCTTAAAACTTCATAAAAACTCCACTATCGTATTTCCGAGTTAATCTCCTTCCTGTGGGTCAATCTGTCACACCCTTAAGTTTGTGTTTAACTCCTTAACGCGCCCTTGAGATTATCCCATCGACACACAAGACAGGAGCAATGCACTTCAAGTACGTACGTATTAAGCCGATAGTAATTCGGCAAATCGCGTGTATCTGACAGTATCAACCTGCTGATTTCGTCGGGTCTGCTTAAAAATGGCGGGAACAAAGAAATGCCGCCCCGGTGGCGCAGTGGTCTAAGCGATGGCCTCTGATCATTCGTCCGAAAGGGGTCCGGGTTCGAATCCCGGTGAGGCATGGATGTTGTGTTTGTCTTACGGCACTGGCTCTCTCCCTTCCCTGGAACCAGTGGCCCTAAATTAAGGCCGGGCGACTGCTTATAGCCCATTGAGTTGCTCACGGTGGTCGTTAAACCTTCAATAAAAAAAAAAAAAGAAATTCCACGTAGGAATGTACATAGGCATACATATATATACTTATGTTCTTTATGACATGGAGGATAGCGAATCTTACAGATTTCATCACGAGTTGATGCTTTATTTGTTTTCCACTTAGTTGAAATTTACGATAACAGAGCACCGCAGAGAGACTTTTTACTACATGTACTCAATGCTACACTGGCGATCCGTAAACGTTCCTAGAAACGGATATCTGCAGCCCACTACTGTTTGAGAAAACTTATTCGGGTACCCCAGCTCTAAATTTAATGGCATGTCAGCAACATGTCTATTTACTATTCAAACGTCGTTTTAGCACAAGTCTACTAATGTGTTTCTTTTCCGAGAAAAAATTATTAACATTTTACCTATCTCTCAGGAATGCAATGTAAGATATCCCTATAGTGAAATTTAGTATAAAAAAAAAAAAAAAGCATTACTTTCCGAAGAAACCATATCTTTAATGAAGCAATAGACATGGTACGTTCTCGAAGAGAGTGACTGTATGAGATTTCATTCGAGTTTTACGAATTTTATTGCGATAGTTGAGTTTTGAATTGAAAAGGTTTCTTCGCTTTTAGTAAGAAGCGAAATCCAAATACGCCAAAATTTCATTTCTTCACGACATATATATCAAAACCGAACGAAATAATTACGAAAACATCTTTTGAAAAGAATAGAAAATTTCGGAAAATGTAAAATTGTGAATTTCATCCAAATTGTACCTAAGTCCTCGTTATCCTTATCGCATCAATCCTATTTTCCCATCTCGTTTCAGAGCATGGTTTTACGGTCAACACTGGAACTTCTTTAAAATTTGCCAAAGGTAAGATAATTCAGAAAAAAAAGCATATATTTCTTGAACAATGCTGGAAATATTCACAATTTCTAGAGAAAAATTTTCGTTGTTATTTACGACCAGATTTAAAGTATGAGCCGCTCAAAGTACATAAAATACGTGAGAGTTTTAGGTAAAATATTATGTATTTTGAAGTCCATTGTGTTTTTCCTTCATATTGGCTCCCATTGTCATAGCGTATCATGAATGCTGAAATTTTCAAGATTTAAAAAAATTTAGAAAAAGAAATTTTAGTCTTTTGCCCCAGGTATCTCTTACTGAACAAAACAATGAAAATTATTCTAAGATTTCAAATCGTTTTCTATTGCATTATGCAGTATAATGAATTATTTTTACTAAAAAAAGAAACGTGCAACGTAGCATTACGATTTCTCATGGTAAAACGCTTTCTAAACTTCTTCCACGTCACCGATATTAATTTATCAACAGTAAAATTTAATTGAGGTATCCTGCCGTCCCCGGGATGTGGCGTCCGAGTCCCTCGTATTACTTGCATTTCCGCTTGGCGCATCCCTGCGTGTGACTGTATGACCAAGGTGGTAGTAAAACAGAAGCAGATCCCTTTAAGATAAATATTATATATATGCACATCAACCCAAAAATTTTACCGTAGGTGTACCTCAATGCATTAGAATCTACAACGAATTTAGAGTTTCTATCCTAAATTCAAAAAATTCATTCGTACGTTTCCAAAAGGAAAATTTAGTACTTTTATTGAGTATATGCTGCTATATTGATGGAAAATTTTGTTGTATTCATTACAAATACAATTAGTGAAAGTGGACGAGATGCAAAAGATCGGCCGAAAGACGCCACACATGTGCAGCATCATACCAGCATACACAGGTCTCTCTTTCTCTTTCGCTCTCTCTCTCTCTCTCTCTCTCTCCATTAATTTCTGTACTTCCAAAACAGCTTTTTACATAAACCTTCATTTCTTCTGTGCCCTTCTTTAATGTTCCCCTTTCATCCATTTAAAAATCCTGATTTCTTTTCTTTCCAGTTGTGTTCATCAGAAAACTCTTTCCTTAAACCTTCATTTCTCCTGTATATTCCTTGTTCTATCTAAAAATCCTTGCCGCCCCGGTGGCGCAGTGGTCTAAGGCGCTGGCCTCTGATCATTCGTCCGAACGGGGTCCGGGTTCGAATCCCGGTGAGGCATGGATGTTGTGTTTGTCGTACGGCACTGGCTCTTTCCCTTCCCTGGAGCCAGTGACCCTAAATTAGGGACGGGCGACTGCTTATAGCCCATTGAGATGCTCACGGTGGTCGTTAAACCTCCAATCCAAAAAAAAAAAAAAAAAAAAAAAAAAAAATCCTTATTTTTGTTATTTCCAGTTGTTGTTCTTCGAACTCCTTCCCTGTGTTCTCAATTCTTTTATGTTCTTTACTTGATATCCCTTTCATCCATCTAAGAATCCTCATTTCTGTTCTTTCCAGCTGTTCTTCTTAGAAACTCTTTGCTATATTACCATTTTTTCAGTGTGTGTGTGTGTGTGTGTGTGTGTGTGTGTGTGTGTGTGTGTGTTTTGGTATCCCTTCATCCATCTAAGAATCCTTATTTTTGTTCTATTTAGTTGATCTTCAAAGCTCTATCCCTATGTTCTCATTTCTTATATGTTTTTTTCTTTGATATCTCTTTCTTTTATCTAAAAATCAATATTTCTGTTCTTTCCATTTGTTCTTCTTCCAGGCTCTTTCCTTATATTCTCATTTTTTCTGTATTTTTTTCTTGGTATCGCCCCCCTCCCCCACCATTCACGTAAAAATCCTTATTGTTTTTCGTTCCAGTTGTTCTTTTTTGAACTTTCCCCCCTATGTTTTCATTTCTTTAACGTTCTTTCCTTGATATCCCTTTCATCCATCTCGGAATCCTCATTTCCGTTAATTCCAGTTGTTCTCTTTCCAAGATTTTTCCATAGATTGTCATTTCTTCTGTGTTCTTTCCTATATATCCTTTTCACCCGTCTAAGCGTTCTGATTTCTGTTCTTTCCAGTTGTTTTTCTTCCAAATTCTTTTCTCGATATATCTTTCATCTATCTAAGAAACCTCATTTCTGTTCTCCTCAGTTTGTTTTTCACTGGGTGCCCATGTCTCTGACTCATATAAAAGAGGTCTTACAGCTGACGTTGATTGATTTTAGGATCTAGAGAAAATTATGTATTTTTTGTTTCCATTGAAATGAATAAAGAAACTATCTTAGAATTACAATGACTCAAGAAACGTTATTTAATTTGGCATTATTGTCAATAAAACATACAATATGTGTAAATCTGGATTACAAAAGCATAATTAATGATTTTGTTGGAATGAAGACAAGAAAAATAAATTTTCTAGAATAAATTTATGATAATTAGTGAATTTTTTATAACATTTTACATGTTACGTCCGCTGGTATATGAATACAACATCCAAGCAGAATCAATCTTGTATGTAAAAAAAAAAAAAAAAAGGCTTTGTTTTGTAATCCGGATTTCTGTCTTACCTTCCACATTTTCACATCATTACTTTCGTCTCAATGTGATAGATTGCAATAAGGTCTACTGCCAATTAAATGGACAACTTTACCTTTGAGATTCCAAAAACAAGTGAAAACGACCTCCTTTTTGGGATTTGTTTCATTGCCGAGCGCTATGGAAGATGTCTGTTGTCATCGCTAATATGTAAATCCCTAGAGATAACATGGTGAACATTGAAAGAGATCGTATTCAAGGAATGCAGTGATTACGACCTAAAGAGTTCAAGAGAGCAGTGATAGGATAGTAAACAAATACGCAAGTACCTCTTCTCTACCCGTTATTCAAAATCTTCATCTATAGATCAGTATATCTCGCATCGGCTCATGAATTGTTTAATCAAATTGTTTATATAGACTGGCTACCGCGTATTATTATATACGTATGCGTATTATTATATGGGATGTAAGGTCAGGTGATGCGTAACATCACAGCCTCTCCTTGACAAATGTCAACCCCGCCTTCTCGTGGTGCATCCTGTTCCCACTAAAGGGGCTCTGACGACCGCAAATAGCGGTATAACTATACCATCGGGATCAGAGGAAATTCTATCCCACACTCACCAACCCGCTTGGCCAGCGTGGTGAGTTATGGCCAAACCCCTCCAAAATGACTCCACAACTTAAATCTTGGCCCTCAGTCTCCGGCAGCTGGAATGTATACCTGGCCAAGGCAGCGGCCAGTGCGACATGAAGGCAGAGGGTGCTAAGAATCCCCGGAGGACCGGACTAGGCTGCCATCTGATGCTGACCTTGGCAACGTACAATGGACGCTCCCTATCTTCTGATTCAAGGCTTCTTGAATTGGAAGAGGAACTACAAAGGATCAAGTGGGACTTCGTGGGGCTAAGTGAGATAAGGAGAAAAGGAGAAGATCTCATCGAACTGAAAAGTGGACATCTCTTCTACTATCGTGGGACAGATACTGGCAGAACTAGTGGTGTTGGATTTATAATAAACAAGAAACTGAAGGATAAAGTGGTAGAAGTTGAAAGTTCCTCTGACAGAGCTGCACGACTCGTTATCCAACTATCGAGAAGATACCAGGCTCAGATTATTCAAACTTATGCACCCACCACAAGTCATCCTGAATAAGAAATTGAAGAATTTTATGAGGAAATTTGTTATCTAAATAATAAAGGTAAGCAGCACTTGAAAATAATTATGGGAGATTTCAATGCAAAAATAGGGCAACGACAACAGAATGAAACTTCAGTAGGTAAATTCGGTCACGGCAACAGAAACCAGCGTGGAAATACTCTCGTTGAGTTTGCAGAGGCAGAAGGATTTTTCATCTTGAACTCCTTTTTCAAGAAAAAGCCACACAGGAAATGGACATGGAGACATCCAATTGGGACGACAAGTGAAATTGATTTTATTATGTGTAACAAAAAATTCGTCATCGAAGACTGCAGTGTGCTGAACAAGTTCAACACAGGTAGTGACCATAGATTGGTGAGATGTAAGATGCACCTCAACACTAAACTGGAACGTGGCAAGCTCATAAGACAAACAAAATCTATTGACATAACCAACCTTAAAAAACACCATAATACTTTCAAGTTGGAACTGAAGAACAGATTCTCTGCTTTAGAAGGCCTAACATCGGAAGAAGAGGACATCTCTGAAGTTAACAGAAAAGTAACCAAAGCTCTTATGGAAACAGCAACAAAATTAGCTGGGTCTAAGAACAAGTTGCATGTAAATAAATTATCAGGAAAAACGAAAATGTTGATGCAAAAAAGAAGAGAGATGAGGACAACTAAAGAAGATGTGACTTCCAAAGTGGAATATATAGAGCTATGCAAGACAGTACGAAAAAGTATCACTGAAGACGTAAGAAAATTCAACTGTGAACTAGTGAGGAAAGCAATTGAAAACAACCAAAGCCTAAAGATAGCAAAGGGACATCTCAGTAAGGGAAGAAAGCAGATTATGGCACTGAGAAATGAAGATGGTTCTGTAACAAGAAAAAGAGGCGAAATTTTGACAAGAGTGAAAGATTTCTACTCCAAATTATATGAAAGGGATGATACATGCACTCCAGACATCATGAAAGATACCAGTACCAGAGTTCCTCCAGTCCTTCCAGCAGAAGTTGCACATGCAATCAAGAACATGAAGCGGGCAAAAGCTCCAGGAGAAGATGGAATTACTGTAGACATCATACAAGAAGCAAGTGGAGAAATCGAAACAGTACTCGCCCAAATTTTCACTCGATGCCTTAATGAAGGAAAGATTCCTGAGGATTGGAACACCGCTACAATGATCCTGCTACATAAGAAAGGTGACATTGAGGATCTCGGAAACTACAGACCTATCAGCCTCCTATCAGTAGTTTATAAAATCTTCACTAAAGTTCTTTCACACCGCTTGAAGGTAACACTGGACATGGCTCAACCGAGAGAACAAGCTGGATTCAGGAGTGGCTACAGCACAATAGATCATATCCATGAGCTGAGAGAACTAATTGAAAGAGCGAGGGAATATGAACTTCCATTGTGCATGGCTTTTATCGATTATGAAAAAGCCTTTGATTCGGTGAAACCATCAGCAGTTACAATGGCTTTGAAAACCTGTGGTATTGAAGATGCATACATTAATATTATTAATAACATCTATGAAAATGCAAGTGCAAAGATTAGGCTGTTTGAAAATACAACACACATAAAAATTGGAAAGGGAGTGAGACAAGGTGACACCATATCTCCGAAGCTCTTTAATGCCACATTGGAGGGTGTTTTTCAGTCACTGAGCTGGGAAAACAAGGGATAAAGATTAATGGAGATTATCTAACCCACCTTCGTTTTGCTGATGACGTAGTCATTTTTGCAACTACCCCATCAGAGCTGCAGAGTATGATCCAGGAACTTGCTGACAAGAGTAAAGAAGTGGGATTAAAAATGAACTTTCAGAAGACAAAAGTGATGTTCAATGCTTTTACAAGAAATGAAGATTTATCGATTGATGGAGAAAAGCTGGAGATAACAGATACGTACGTTTATCTTAGACAGCAGATATCAAGTGAGGGTCACATTGATGAAGAAATTAATCGGCGTACAAAACTTGCCTGGAGAGCTTTTGGAAGAAACAGCATCATTTTCAAGAGCAATATGCCATTATGTCTTAAAAGAAAAGTGTTTGATCAATGCATCCTTCCAGTGCTTACGTATGGTGCAGAGACGTGTACCTTAACTAAAAGAGACATACAAAGGCTGCAGACAACTCAAAGCAGCATGGAGAGGTGCATACTTGGTGTAACCAGGAGAGATAAGAAGAGGAACTCGTGGATCCGAAAAATGACAAGAGTGGAAGACATCATGATCAGAGTTAAATCACTGAAATGGCAATGGGCTGGACATACTGCCAGAAGGACAGATCATCGATGGACAGCCGAAATTTTAGATTGGATTCCAAGGGACAGGAAAAGACCCAGAGGAAGACCACATGGGAGATGGATGGATGAAATTCGAAAGTATGCAGGGGTGACATGGAGGAGACTGGCACAAGACAGACCGTTGTGGAGGAAACTTGGGGAGACCTTCGTCCAGCAGTGGATTGATAATGGTTGACAATGATGATGATGATTATTATTATTATATACGTAAAAGTATCAGTTTCTCAATAAAGCTTATTTTAATTCACAGAAGTGATGCATGATTGTGCGCCATCATGGGAAACCGGTTCAAAACATCCGGGCACGGTGTGCTAAATAAGGAACACGAGGCACGAAGCTGAAAGCCCGGTAGAATGATTTCCCCAAACACTGTGTAAAAATTTAAGCAGCGTAAGAGTCACATGCGCTTCGTGAGCTGCCGCTTAGCTAATTACTGGAAACACGGGAATCCGTGTTTCCGCGGGGCTGTTAGAAAAATTCTAAAACATTGACGGATTCTTGCATTATCTACTCTAGAGGGAGAGAACTGATTTCGGTTATTATACAATAGTTATTCGTTTAAATTAGGATAGCGATAAAATATTATTCGAGAGATGTGTATAAAATTTTAACAAATCAAACTTTAAAACACGTAACAAAACGACAGCCCTGCGGGGCTGTCAATTTTCAGCTGGCGAGTGGGATATTCGCCTGACTGGTGAACCAGAATAAAATTTTTAAAGCCCTGTGTATAGGTATAGTAAAATGACCATGCGCTATCAGATGCGATTGAAGGCAGCGTCCGTGGTGGCAAAATTAGGAAGTTAGTACACCTACAGTATCTCGGAAACTATGAGAGATACAAGAAGAAAAGATATTAGAAACTTGTAGAGCATCAAAGAATTAGTAGGGAAAGACACATTGTAGAAACGGAGGTGGTGATTAGGAGGCTGCAAACGTTAACTTTTCAGAAGACAGTTCTTGTCGTTGTTGCAGTAAAAATCTAGCCGACAAGCCACAGCGGAAAAAGGTAAGACGTCGTTCATTGCTCACCTTTAAATTTATTTATTTATTTATTTATTTATTTTTTTATTTATTTATTTATTTGATTGGAGGTTTAACGACCACCGTGAGCAACTCAATGGGCTATAAGCAGTCGCCCGTCCTTAATTTAGGGTCACTGGTTCCAGGGAAGAGAGACAGCCAGTGCCGTAAGACAAACACAACATCCATGCCTGACCGGGATTCGAATCCGGACCCCTTTCGTACGAATGATCAGAGGCCATCGCTTAGACCATTGAGCCACCGGGGCGGCTTCTTTGAATTTCGTACTCAAATTATGGTTGTGTGACGTCACACACACACACACACACACACACACACACACACACACACACACACACACACACACACACTCACACACACACACATTACCGCTCGCGTTGTGACGCAGTAATGTAAGCGCCGGCTTATGTTTTATGACCTTTCGCCCGAGATGGGTCCGGGATCGAATCCCGGTGAGGCATGGATGTTG